>JALAZF010000012.1:20000000-24800000 GCA_022829125.1 Lathyrus tuberosus | reverse complement strand
GTTGTGTTTTGGTTCAAGAGTGAACCTCTGTGTTCGTAACTTGTGTATTCTCTGCGTGGTGAGTTGGTAATCAAGTGCATTGTATGGGCTTTGCATCTTGTCGTTGTAGTTGTCGTAGTTGTCGTGGCGTTGTTGTGATTGCTGTTAGCCAGGTGGTCTGTCAGTTGTGTTTTTCGTGGTGTGCCTTTTTATGGCATGTTGGTTTGTTGGTCGGATGCGAGAGTCGTATCTGGAGTTGTTCGTATCGGTTATATTTTCAAGGACGAAAATGTCTAAGTGGGGGAGAATTGTAATGCCCCGTCTTGTCTTATTTATTTAATCGAGTCGATTTAATTAGTTTCATTTTTATATTATTTTATTCTTGACTTTTATTTGACAATATGTTATTTTTCATCGTTGTTTATGTTTTATCGCATTTTGAGAGCGTTTGCGAGATATTTGAGCGGAGGGGTATTTTGGTCTTTTGCTTGGTTATATTTTTCATAAAATAGAAAGTGGAGAGAAAAAGAGAGAAAAGAAAAAGAAGAGAAAGAAAAGAGAAGGGAAGAAACGAAGAGGAGAAGAGGAAAATCGAAGAGAACTCCGTTTCAAGCGCGATTAATCGGGTAAGGGTGAGAAGTTTCGATTATATCCGGCTTGTATATGTATATGTATGTGTATGTTTGTATATTTTCTTGTCTTTCCATAGCTTTTGATTCTAGGTTGGAAATGAGAAATATGTTGAGAAATCAATGTGTTCGCGGTTGGAAATCGACGTAAATGTTGTAGATTACTTGTTACCATGATTGGGTTATATACTGATTGTCATATTTTGATTAGAAAGAGATTTTGGTGGAAAATATGGGTTTTGGGTTTTCAAACAGCACTGCAGAATTCTGAGTTTTCCTTGGTTCGCCTAGCGAACCTGGAGCGAAGGTGGTAGCGAATGAGTTTTCGCGGGTTCGCCTAGCGAACCAGTTAGCGAAGGTCAGCGAAGTTTCGCTACCTTGTTCGCCTAGCGAACTTTGTATTTTTTGGGTTCTGGTGGTTGCTGCCTTGGTTCGCCAAGGGGTTCGCCTAGCAAACTTTGTGTCTGTTTTTAGCTGATAGTGGGTTCGCTGGACATTTGCCTAGCGAAGGTCGTAGCGAATGCTCGCTAGAGGGTTCGCCTAGCGAACATGGCTATTTGTGCAATTTTGTTTTCTTATAAAATGTTCTTGCTTATGATGATGGTTTTGAGATTGTTGGTCGATTAAATTATGTCGGGAATTTGGGAAGGTGTCATTTTGTCATCTTTTACCGTTTTAACTGTGTGTATTTGATGTGTTATCATGCAATATGCTTTTAATATTCATCGTATAGCTTGTATGTTGTGATATGATGTGAATACATGAGATGAGTGTTGGGGATGATGGTTTGTGTCCGTATGACAAATAGAGGTGTTGTTTTAGTTTTGACTTCAATGTGTGATATTGTATGTTGTTATGATGTGTTGTTGGTAGCATCTGATATGTGAATCCCTTGTACAAAGAATTGTGATGATATGATTGTGGTGGTTTATGGCTTGTGATGAAATGCATTGTTTATGTGAAATTTCAATGTATGTTGTTTGGTGGCCATTATGGTTGAAATGCATTGTTTGAATTGATTTGCAATGCATGAATGTGATGATGTTGATTAATTCATATGGTTGAATTGTGAATGTATGGAATTAATGAGTTGAAATATATGCATAATTATGGTTGCATATATGTGTGAAGATGCATTTGATTGTCATGAGTTCTTGTGCGTCAAGCATCATGATATGCATCTTGTGATGTCGTGTGCCCTAGTGTGTGTGAGCGACGAATCGATTCCAGAGGGAATCCGCTATAACATCGTGTGCCTTAAAAATAAGAGGACCTAAAGCGATCGGATGGATCGTGTGCCTTAAAAATAAGAGGACCTAAAGCGATGATTATAGACGATCGTGTGCCTTATACAAAGAGGACCTAAAGCGATCGGATCATGTGCCTTATACAAAGAGGACCTAAAGCGGTCCATAAACGTCGTGTGCCTTAAAAAAATAAGAGGACCTAAAGCGACGGGGAACATCGTATGCACGACGGGGAGTTACACTAAGTAACGAGCGATGGTTCCAGCAGAGTTCCTGAGTGAACTGGTGATGAGAAATGTTAGAAGTCGGTACCACATGGCATTTGCATAGAGTCGTGTGTCGGTCTCTGTGCATTTGCATAAATCATGAATGGATTGATTATGTGTGAGAATTGTGAATGAATGCATTATGTGTAATAATTGTGAATGAATGCATTATGTGTGAGATTTGTGAATTGATTGAGTATGGGTTGAGATTTATGTTTGAATTGGTGAATTGATGTGCATATGTGATAAATGCATTGGTTGTGGATAATATGTATTAGGCGTAGACATATGCTACGTGATGTGTGATGTGTTTCTAAATGTTATGACTTGTTATGCCTTATGTGCAAATATGTTAGTATATTGGATACTTGATATATGCTATATTATTGGATTAATAGATATATGTTACGTATATGTGGTATGTTATATGTATTAGTATGTGGTGTTTGTGGTGAGAATAACTATGCATGTGAATTGTTATGTATTTGTATATTATTATGCAATCTTGATTTTAGTTGTTATTTCTCACCCTTCTGCTGTTTTATAATGCTCTATGAGGCATTGCAGATTAGAGTTACTGGAGGTCTTTTTGTGAAGATTAGCCCTCCGTTCTGTTGTCGGTCTTGGTGTCTGCTCTGATACGTAGCACGGGAGTCGGGGAACGATTATATATATATATATATATATATATATATATATATATATGTATACATTTGTTGAATGTATTTTTTAGTACTTTTGTATATGTCGCGGCCGGAAAAAATATTCGAGTCGCCACCTTATTTTTTAAAGGAAAATAATGATAAACCTAAATATCCTTATCCTAAGGTAGAGATTCCTACAGTTCAGGAGTCATTTAAGTGAAGGGAAGGTGTAAGGCACCCCTTACTTCCATTGTACTCAATGGGATCCACCTTTGAATTTAGGGTATATTTGTTTGTCTAAGTTATAGGAAAACCTAAGTTTTTTATTAATTATACTCGCTAGGGTTGGTTTGCAACCCTATGCCTACGTACCCTCAATTTGAAGGATCAGAGTAACCGTAGTTCACCTCCCCTATTCCTACCCCCTAATCCTATTCCTAAATCCCAAAACCTAACCCTAAACCCCAATCCACTATTTATACTCTTGGATAAAGAGTTCTATCCCTTAAATCTAGTGTTTATACTCCTAGATGAGGAGTTATATCCCTTAAATCCCTTTGTCCATTGTTTATACTCTCGGAGGAAGAGTTTTATCCCTTAATCCCTTATCCCTTGGCCTATATTTATACTCTTGGAACCTAAGAGTGCATCCCTTATTTAGACTCTCGGACAAAAGAGTTTTATCCCAAATTTAAATCCCTAGAAAAATCCTTTTATGTCCCTTATTTTAAGAAGAATAAAAATCCTTGAATTCCATAAAATTCAATAAGACCCCAAAATACCCTCTATGCTAAAATATAGCAAAAACGATTTCCCCAAATTATCCCAAAAAATGATTCTTAAAACCGATATGAACCCTCAATTAAACTAAATTTATTTTTTTCCCCCAAAACCCAAATTTCCAAATAAAAATCAATTCAATTCCTATTTCCTTTAAGACCAAATATGTTGAATATGTGAAATATGAATTTAAATCCAACCCAAAAATCCCTTAATAAAAGTCTCCAAATTAAATCCCTATTTAAAAAGTAAATTGTTTTCAATATATTAACCTTACTAACCTAATTAACCAATTAAATTAAGTTATTAATTTAATTGATAAAAAATCCTAAAACCCTAACTAAACAATTAAATTAGGTAATTAATTTAATTGTCAAGAAACCTAATAAAACCCTAATTAACTAATTAAATTAAGTCATTAATTTAATTGTACAAATTAACCCTAAAATCCTATTATTTAAAACCTTAATTAAAATCTAAATCCCAATTAAGTAATTAAATTAAGTTATTAATTTAATTAATTAAAAAACCCTAAAACCCTATTTCAAAACCTTAATTAAAATCTAAATCCCAATTAAGTAATTAAATTAAGTTATTAATTTAATTAATTAAAAAACCTAAAATTTTTAATTAACATTCCATAATTAATTATATATGTATTTTTTGTATATATATATATTTTTTACAGGTTTAATTTAAAAATGAACCTTTTAATTCTATCTATTATTTATCACTAAGATAAATGTGTCCTACACAGTATAAAAACTTGCTACCACGTACTGGACCCATCATCCAACGTTTTACTATTATTTTTTCCTTCTTTGTTTTGCTTTTTTTTTTTTTTGGATATTTTATAATTAATGTAAATGTAGATATATAATCTAAATTAATTAACAACACTAGAATGAAATTTTTTTTTATTATTATTTTTTATCCTAATAAATCATAATGGCCCACGTACAATATCGCTTTTTGTTTCCATGATAATCTCTACAAATACTGTTACATTTAAAAAGCTAAAAGTTGCATGAATGACTTTTCTATATACTAAGCAAGTCACAAAAGCACTTGCATCATATACATAATAAAATACTATATACCTCAAAGCAAAACAAAAGTACAACACGAGTATATTAGAAGCAAAACAAAAGAAAATAGAGAAAGATCAATTTAAACAGTAAAACAACAGAGAGAGAGAGAGACAGGAAAATAACAAAATTGCATGGAGAAAGAGAGAAAAAATAACACATAGAGAAGGGCTGACCGGTGACGATTGCGGCAAGGGAAGAAAACACGAGTGGGCACGAATACAAACATCGGGAGGAGTGCCTCGGATCTGTGGTGTCCGGAGGTGCTTCGAACTTAGCCATATCTATTGTGATCGTCGATCTTGCAAGAGGTGCTTGATGATTCTGCGCGTCTTTGTCGGCAGTTGTGATTCGCAGTTTCGTATGTGCATCGTTGGATTTCGTATTGTTTCCGACGGGCGGTGGTCGGAGTAAAAACAGGATGGGTTTTAGCGAGCTTCACGACTCCATGGTTCCTTCTTCTTTATTTGTTTCAAAGTGTTTTTGTTCATAGAATAAACTATGATTGTTCCTCCTCTTCTCTTTTGGTTTATTATCGCTGTTTATATTGTGTTGTGTTGATGTTTTGTTAATGTGTGCTGATATTGAATGAAGTTATGGTTGTTTGAAGATGGTGGTGTTATGTGTCAAGTGTGTATGAGGGAAGAGATTCGAGATGATAGTGGATTTAATTTAGGTTTTTCTTGAAGAAGAAGAACACGAGAGGGAATGGAGAGTTTTTCAGAGGTTTTTTCTTATAGGGTAATTATGTACGTGAGTGTGAGAGGATCCAGATTTTTTAGGTTTTTCTCCCCCCTTGAAATTGCTAGTAAGGGTTTGTGTGAATGGCCCCCTTAATGTGAAAATTTTAGGGAATTTCTCAATACACCACCCAAGTTTCTTAGGTACCATGTGAAATTTTATTTTTGCCCCCAGATTTCGGATTTGCACATCCGGACGCACCAAATTTTTAAAAAACGCTGATATGTTCCGGATGTGCACATCCGGAAGAATTTCTGATTTGCAAATCCGGAAAAAATCAAAAGTATTCCATAAAATCATTTACTTCTAAATATAATTAAATCCAATCTAATTAAAATCCAATATAATTAAAATTAATATCATTTTTTCAATATAATTAAATCCAATATAATTAAAATCTATATTAATTAAAATTAATATGATATTTAATATGATTAATTTTTTTCAATATAATTAATAGGATTAATATGGTATTTAATTCTAAATTATTTTTTTATATTGAAAAAATTAATTTAATTACATTGGATTTAAAATTATATGGTATTTACTTCTAAAATTGGATTTAATTATATTGGTATTTAAAATTATATGGTATTTACTTCTAAATTATATGGTATTTACTTCTAAATTATAATTAAAATTATATGGTATTTACTTCTAAAATTAATTTAATTATATTGGATTTAATTATATTGAAAAAATCATATTAATTTTAATTATATTAATTTTAATTATATTGGATTTAATTATATTGAAAAAATCATATTAAGTTTAATTATGTTGGATTTTAATTATATTGGATTTAATTATATTTAGAAGTAAATGATTTTATGGAATTCTTTTGATTTTTTCCGGATTTGCAAATCAGAAATTCTTCCGGATGTGCACATCCGGAACATATTAGCGTTTTTTAAAAATTTGGTGCGTCCGGATGTGCAAATCCGGAATCTGGGGGCAAAAATAAAATTTCACATGGTGCCTAAGAAACTTGGGTGGTGTATTGAGAAATTCCCAAATTTTATTACTATTTATATGAATAACATTAGGTCGAGTAAAAAAGCTAATTAAACACGTAGAATCAAAAAATTAAACTTAATATAATTTGATTTTTGATTCCTGCCCATTTTCTATTAATCCCATTATAATTTTTCTAAAATTGTTTACTTGCTCCCTAAGAACTAAATGGAAATAGAAATAAAATATTTTTTTTCTGAATATTCTAAAAAACCAAACTTTTTCTATAACATCCTAATTTAAAAAATATTTTAATCATAATTTGATTATAATCTTTTCTAAAACAATAACCTCATTAAATTTAATTCTAATCATAATCTAATAAATGAGAAAAATACTAATTAAATTGAAAATAATTCCAACTTATTCTAGAAATTTTAATCCTCTAATTAAACAATCTTAAACTAAATTAATTTTAATTCTCACTTCTATTCTATTCTAAAAGTGATGGTTCTATTCTAGAGTTAAACTCCAATAACCTAACCTAAAACCAAAAGTAGTAACTAGATTAAACAATAAAAGTTAAATGGTAAAATTGTTAGAAATTAAAATTTAAAAAGAGTGAAAAATAACAAAAAGTGAGGGAGATAAGACTCGACGAACTCATGTCCTTATTCCCATATGTCCTTACCCTCAAGTCCCTAACAAATGAGCCATTGTAATTAGTTGAAATGAAATGTCACTAATGAATTATTTACCTTTACTGATTAATCCTAATTAATTTCTAACTAATAACAATAGCCAATAAAAAGACTTCTAAATATCCTTCTAATAGGTTAGTCCTAAATTTTTCTAAAATGGTTATATACTATCCTAACTAGTTAATTAAATGAAATTATATATTAAATTGTAATTAAAATTATACCCTGAAAAGTAAAAAAAAATAGCAACTAAACTATGATGAGATCAAAACTCCTAAAGAGTCAAAATGGTCCCTCTTTGACTTTTTTAGGTCATTGTATTTGACCAAATGACTCATATGGACTCTGGGGTATGTTAGTGATCTAAATCCTAAGTTAGTTGAAAATGGAAAAGAATAGTGGTCAAAATTTAGGGTTCGACAGCTGCCCCTATTTAATCAGCTTCAAACTGAGATGATGATGACGGTGAGTCTTTATCTTCTCGAGGAGGAGATGATTAAATATAAAGAGGAATCCTAATTTTGACCACAGAGTTGATAGGTTTAGGATCCGCATGGACCAATCCCAGATGCTTCATTAATATCCCAATATTCCTTGTATAATATCCCTATTTACAGAAGTCAGGCAGGATTCTTGCGATCCTCTGACTTTGTTTTGGCAAACCCTGTTAGAACCCATGATAAAAATCTTTGGTAAAAACTTGATAAAACCCCTGTGACATCTTTTGGTGGAACCCCTGATAATAAGAACCCTTGACAAAAATTTTCTGAAAAACCTCTGATGGAACCCCTTGATTAACCCACTTGATAAAATCATCTCTATAAAACTCCTTTGATAAAAATTCCTTGATAAAATTCCTTTGATAGAATCCCTTGACAAACCCTTGATAAAACCCCTTATGAAACCCTTGATACAAACCTTGATGAAATCCTTTGATAAACCCCTTTTGATGAAATCCCTTGATAAAACCCTTTGATGAAAATCATTTGATGACACTGCCGATAAACCCTTTGGATAAAATCCTTTGACAAAAATCTGGCGAAACCCCTTTTGACAAAATCCCTTTTTTATTGTAAATTCCCTTGATGAAATCCCTTTTGATTGAACCCCATTGGTAAAACTCCCTTGATAAAATTCCTTAATTGAACCCCATTAATGATACTCCTTTGATAAAATTACTTGATTGAATTCCTTGACAAAACCCTTGAGGAAACCCCCTGATGAAACCCCTGTGATAAAAGTTTGATGAAAATCCCTAACGGGACCCTTGGATGAAACCTTTAAATGAAATCCTTAGATGAAACCTTTTCATCAAACCCATAGATGAAACCTTGGTGGAATCCTTCTGATAAATCTCTGGTAAAACCCCTCTGATAGAAATCTGATTAAAGCCCTTAACAGAATCCTTGATAGAGACCCTTAATTGAATCCTTGTTATGAAACCCTTAGATATTTGACGACACCTATCCCTTATGAAGGCCATGTTGCCAAGTTGGGGATTAAACCCCTAAGAGTAAATTTGAACCCTATGTATTCAGGAGTGCATGTATGTATGTTCATGTATGTATGTGATGTTATGTTATATATGCATGATTAGATGCTAGAGCATAGCAACATGATTAATGCATGACAATGATTTGAATATCTCCATATGTGCCCCATTATTTGAACCCTAAAAATATGCCTCATATTACCGGGATGAGTGTCTTGAGAATGAACTTGGATCCCCCATACTGTAGTATGACTTTGATATGGACTGCCCCCAATATTTGAATCCTGAAAAGTATGCCCCTGGTTAACTGAGGTCTGGAGGAATGGCTTGAAAAGGAACTTGGATCCCACCATGCTATGATTTGACCTTGATAAGGACCTCCACCAAATTTTGAATCTTGAGAAGTATGTCCCAGTGTTTGAAACTTTGAAAGGTATGCCCCTGATTCAATGACTCTTAGAGTGGTTGGTTTAACTGTGCTCTTGAGGTGGATTGCCCTAGTATGAGCCTCTAGAAAGGTCTCCCACACATTATTAGAGTCATGGAGGTATTTTTACATAGGTGTGTCAAACCTTGAAATGTTTAGTCTCTAATCAATAAGATCTTCAGATGATATGCCCCTATGATCACTAGGATTTGCCCCATGGTTGGAAAGATTCCTTGGTGATTCGCCTCCTTAACATAAGTCTCTTGAATCCTTGTGCCCCTGATCAGTCCTTTGTTGAAATTTACTTAACGCTAAGTATTGATTTGTGAAAAAAGATGTTCCCTTTGAAAAGTAATTATAACGCCATGTTCATGCAAGTTTTGAAATCCCAAAATTTTTTTACGGTGTATACAGAGGATATTTGTCCATGAGGCTGGCACAAATGAAGATGTGAGAATATGGTTAACGATGTTCCAACAAATATTCGGATTCGGGGTCAGTTTAACAATGACTTTGTCGAGTATGCTTTTATAGTGCCCCTAGCTTCAATTAGGACTTTTACATGTTGTAACGTGGCCTGGTTCACGGTTAAAAAACAAAGGATACAAGGCTCAAAATTTGAAATTTAACCCACCCCATTCTCCTTAATGTTCTTCATTCCTAAATCCAATTAACCCAACAGATGCGTTCATCCTGCAAGAGAACCTTTTCAGTCACGGTGATTAAAAGGTATACTGGTTTAAGCACTCGATGGGATTTTTGATGTGCAGTTACTCACTCATGTTTATAAGATTGTTCCCTATTTTCCTTTTTCCTTTCTTTTAATCCCTTATTTTTGCATGGACCAATTCTTCTGAATTTAGTAGTCCATCGGGATACCCTTATTTTGCCTAAGTCAAAGTCAACTATTTTTTCAATTTTTTTCCTTTTCTTCTTGACTGAGCGGGCTTTTCGTTTTCCTCTTTTTATTTGGAACAATTCCTGAGTGATCTTGCTTTTGACTTAGAAAGGGTGTGACTGCCATATTAGATATTATGAGCTATTATCCCTTTTGCTTCCTCAATGTTGAATGGTGTGTGCTTTAAACCTTTATCCTTGTGATTAGGTGTACTGATTCCCTTGCATTAGGACACAATGTTGAATTAATTGAAATCTACCCTGCCCCTGGTTAAGATTAAGGTTTTTTTTTTAAATAGAAAGAACACCAACTTCTGGCTCGAGGGGGTTGACTACGGTTTAACTCCTTATTCCTCCAGTGTTTGGGGAGTGAAACAATGCCTTACATCTTCAGCCAGGTCATACCATTAAAGCATACGTCAGCAAATTCGATTATTTTAATTTACCTCATTCTCCTCCTAAGTTTGTCAATAGGTGAGAAGTGAAATGGAAAAGCTTTGATTTTTTTTTTGCAAATGATGGTATAGAAGAGAGTGTAAATGAATGGATTGTTCCAAAAATATGCATGCTCGTTTTATTAAAATTACTTCTCAAAGAGTACAACTTTTAGATACAAGTACACTTAGCAAAAAAGGAAATTACAACTGGAAATGATAAAGGCTATGATTCTAGGGATGAGCTTCCTTGTTGATCCACCAAATTTAAGAGACACTTAATGAAGTCCTTGCACTTTGTCAACATAAGGGTCACCTCTCACCAATGGGGGGAAGTCAACTGTAGGTCAAATAACTGCAGTTTCACTAAGGCACCTCTGAGTAAATCATGAGACATTGGTATAGGATCTACTTCCCTTCCAAGCTTCCTTTGTTTTAATTGATAAGGCACATGAGGTTGTTGCTGAAGTAGATATTGTTACAGACTTGTTACGGAGGCATCATCCAGGGTTGTTGTATTTGAGACTCTATGTAGGCCTCAGGCTGGCATGGTGAAGGGTTACCTTCTCTCTTTAATGGTACTTGCCTCTCTTGAATTCCACTATAGCTTCTTGAGTTATCCTTTAAGTTCATTTGTAAGTATAGGGAAACCTCTTAGCTCTTGGTAGTTGGATAAGGGCGAAAGCATAAAGGATATGCAAATGTATGTATATGTATGCAAATGCATGAAAATGTATGGGGTATGCAAAAAAAAATATTTTTATTTTAAAAATATATTTTCATGAAAATGATGAATGAATATTGTAATTAAATGTTTTTGTTGTTTAGGGAGCTTAAACTTTCAACTTATTACGAGTCAAGCCAAAGGTAATGGAAATTCAAATACTCTTATTAATAAAAGAAGGTACTAGGGTCTAAGCCCCATTTCTTACATGAGAAAAACCAAATTAGGGGTAACCCTCTTCCTTTTTCCAAATTCCATTGCATTTGATTTTAATCTCTTTTTTTTTTAACAAGTTTAAGATTCATGTGACATGATAATGCAAAAAATTTATGAGGATGATGAATGCAAATGATATCTTGATTAGGGTAAGGGTAAAGTGCAAGCATGCCCTAGTAAGGTGGGCTCCCTAGAACGGGCTGGATCTAAGTTAAGACTACCCAATCCCCTCACATGTAGGTTATAAAAATTTGGACAGCATAACGACCCCAAAATGTTCAGACTATGCCCATGTTTTACCATGAGAAGGAGCAAGCCTTCCTACGGTAATCCTTCGGGATAAGTCTCATTTGGGGTAGGAGCCTAGTAACAGCCCTTGAGGGTTGAATACATAGGGTCTCCATAGATTGGTGTGGGGTAGGTTAAAGGTTCTCAGAGTCTTGGCCCACATCCAAATCATTCCACTACGAGAGGGGCTAGCCCTTTCGTGAGGACGACTTTGGAAGGATCTACTCTGAGTGTGGCATCAATGCATTTTAGGGGACGTTGTGTCCCCTGCAAAAACATTTCCGTTCCACTTTAGGTTCTAGGGTTATCCTCCAAGCTTTGGGTTTTAGCTTCACTCCCTTTTTTATGTCCCAATCCCTTGCATGATAATACAAAAAACAAAGTGTTAAATAAATAAATATATGAAATAAAAATAAATACATAACAATAAAAAAATAAAAAAACCAAAATAACATCCAAGACAAACAAATCCCTAAATCCTAAGGCTAGGATTAACTCTCTATAGGAAGGAATCCCCAGCAGAGTCTCCAGCTGTCGCGGCCGGCAAAAATATTCGAGTCGCCACCATATTTTTTAAAGGAAAATAATGATAAACCTAAATATCCTTATCCTAAGGTAGAGATTCATACGGTTCGGGAGCCATTTAAGTGAAGGGAAAATGTTAGACACCCCTTACTTCCATTGTACTCAATGAGATCCACCTTTGAATATAGGGTATATTTGTTTGTCTAAGTTATAGGAAAACCTAAGTTTTTTATTAATTATACTCGCTAGGGTTGGTTTGCAACCCTATGCCTACGTACCCTCAATTTGAAGGATCAGAGTAACCGTAGTTCACCTCCCCTATTCCTATCCCCTAATCCTATTCCTAAATCCCAAAACCTAACCCTAAACCCCAATCCACTATTTATACTCTTGGATAAAGAGTTATATCCCTTAAATCTAGTGTTTTTACTCCTAGATGAGGAGTTTTATCCCTTAAATCCCTTTGTCCATTGTTTATACTCTCGGAGGAAGAGTTTTATCCCTTAATCCCTTATCTCTTGGCCTATATTTATACTTTTAGAACCTAAGAGTGCTATCCCTAAATCCCATCCCTTATTTAGACTCTCGGACAAAAGAGTTTTATCCCAAATTTAAATCCCTAGAAAAATCCTCTTATGTCCCTTATTTTAAGAAGAATAAAAATCATTGAATTCCATAAAATTCAATAAGACCCCAAAATACCCTCTATGCTAAAATATAACAAAAACGATTTCCCCAAATTATCCCAAAAAATGATTCTTAAAACCGATATGAACCCTCAATTAAACTAAATTTATTTTTTTCCCCCAAAACCCAAATTTCCAAATAAAAATCAATTCAATTCCTATTTCCTTCAAAACCAAATATGTTGAATATGTGAAATATGAATTTAAATCCAACCCAAAAATCCCTTAATAAAAGTCTCCAAATTAAATCCCTATTTAAAAAGTAAATTATTTTCAATATATTAACCATACTAACCTAATTAACCAATTAAATTAAGTTATTAATTTAATTGATAAAAAATCCTAAAAACCCTAACTAAACAATTAAATTAGGTAATTAATTTAATTGTGAAAAAACCTATTAACTAATTAAATTAAGTCATTAATTTAATTGTACAAATTAACCCTAAAATCCTATTATTTAAAACCTTAATTAAAATCTAAATCCCAATTAAGTAATTAAATTAAGTTATTAATTTAATTAATTAAAAAACCCTAAAACCCTATTTCAAAACCTTAATTAAAATCTAAATCCCAATTAAGTAATTAAATTAAGTTATTAATTTAATTAATTAAAAAACCTTAAATTTTTAATTAACATTCCATAATTAATTATATATGTATTTTTTGTATATATATATATTTTTTACAGGTTTAATTTAAAAATGAACCTTTTAATTCTATCTATTATTTATCACTAAGATAAATGTGTCCTACACAGTATAAAAACTTGCTACCACGTACTGGACCCATCATCCAACGTTTTACTATTATTTTTTCCTTCTTTGTTTTGCTTTTTTTTTTTTTCGATATTTTATAATTAATGTAAATGTAGATATATAATCTAAATTAATTAACAACACTAGAATGAAAATTTTTTTTATTATTATTTTTTATCCTAATAAATCATAATGGCCCACGTACAATATCGCTTTTTGTTTCCATGATAATCTCTACAAATACTGTTACATTTAAAAAGCTAAAAGTTGCATGAATGACTTTTCTATATACTAAGCAAGTCACAAAAGCACTTGCATCATATACATAATAAAATACTATATACCTCAAAGCAAAGCAAAAGTACAACACGAGTATATTAGAAGCAAAACAAAAGAAAATAGAGAAAGATCAATTTAAACAGTAAAACAACAGAGAGAGAGAGAAACAGGAAAATAACAAAATTGCATGGAGAAAGAGAGAAAAAATAACACATAGAGAAGGGCTGACCGGTGACGATTGCGGCAAGGGAAGAAAACACGAGTGGGCACGAATACAAACATCGGGAGGAGTGCCTCGGATCTGTGGTGTCCGGAGGTGCTTCGAACTTAGCCAGATCTATGGCGATCGTCGATCTTGCAAGAGGTGCTTGATGATTCTGCGCGTCTTTGTCGGCAGTTGTGATTCGCAGTTTCGTATGTGCATTGTTGGATTTCGTATTGTTTCCGACGGGCGGTGGTCGGAGTAAAAACAGGATGGGTTTCAGCGAGCTTCACGACTCCATGGTTCCTTCTTCTTTATTTGTTTCAAAGTGTTTTTGTTCATAGAATAAACTATGATTGTTCCTCCTCTCCTCTTTTGGTTTATTATCGCTGTTTATATTGTGTTGTGTTGATGTTTTGTTAATGTGTGCTGATATTGAATGAAGTTATGGTTGTTTGAAGATGGTGGTGTTATGTGTCAAGTGTGTATGAGGGACGAGATTCGAGATGGTAGTGGATTTAATTTAGGTTTTTCTTGAAGAAGAAGAACACGAGAGGGAATGGAGAGTTTTTCAGAGGTTTTTTCTTATAGGATAATTATGTACGTGAGTGTGAGAGGATCCAGATTTTTTAGGTTTTTCTCCCCCCTCGAAATTGCTAGTAAGGGTTTGTGTGAATGGCCCCCTTAATGTGAAAATTTTAGGGAATTTCTCAATACACCACCCAAGTTTCTTAGGTACCATGTGAAATTTTATTTTTGCCCCCAGATTCCAGATTTGCATATCCGGACGCACTAAATTTTTAAAAAACGCTGATATGTTCCGGATGTGCACAT
The DNA here is from genome assembly GCA_022829125.1 of Lathyrus tuberosus. NCBI lineage: Eukaryota > Viridiplantae > Streptophyta > Magnoliopsida > Fabales > Fabaceae > Lathyrus > Lathyrus tuberosus. The sequence goes on along the minus strand of JALAZF010000012.1, from coordinate 24,785,209 downwards.
CCGGAAGAATTTCTGATTTGCAAATCCGAAAAAAATCAAAAGAATTCCATAAAATCATTTACTTCTAAATATAATTAAATCCAATCTAATTAAAATCCAATATAATTAAAATTAATATCATTTTTTCAATATAATTAAATCCAATATAATTAAAATCTATATTAATTAAAATTAATATGATATTTAATATGATTAATTTTTTTCAATATAATTAATAGGATTAATATGGTATTTAATTCTAAATTATTTTTTTATATTGAAAAAATTAATTTAATTATATTGGATTTAAAATTATATGGTATTTACTTCTAAAATTGGATTTAATTATATTGGTATTTAAAATTATATGGTATTTACTTCTAAATTATATGGTATTTACTTCTAAATTATAATTAAAATTATATGGTATTTACTTCTAAAATTAATTTAATTATATTGGATTTAATTATATTGAAAAAATCATATTAATTTTAATCATATTAATTTTAATTATATTGGATTTAATTATATTGAAAAAATCATATTAAGTTTAATTATGTTGGATTTTAATTATATTGGATTTAATTATATTTAGAAGTAAATGATTTTATGGAATTCTTTTGATTTTTTCCGGATTTGCAAATCAGAAATTCTTCCGGATGTGCACATCCGGAACATATTAGCGTTTTTTAAAAATTTGTTGCGTCCGGATGTGCAAATCCGGAATCTGAGGGCAAAAATAAAATTTCACATGGTGCCTAAGAAACTTGGGTGGTGTATTGAGAAATTCCCAAATTTTATTACTATTTATATGAATAACATTAGGTCGAGTAAAAAAGGTAATTAAACACGTAGAATCAAAAAATTAAACTTAATATAATTTGATTTTTGATTCCTGCCCATTTTCTATTAATCCCATTATAATTTTTTTAAAATTGTTTACTTGCTCCCTAAGAACTAAATGGAAATAGAAATAAAATATTTTTTTTCTGAATATTCTAAAAAACCAAACTTTTTCTATAACATCCTGATTTAAAAAATATTTAAATCATAATTTGATTATAATCTTTTCTAAAACAATAACCTCATTAAATTTAATTCTAATCATAATCTAATAAATGAGAAAAATACTAATTAAATTGAAAATAATTCCAACTTATTCTAGAAATTTTAATCCTCTAATTAAACAATCTTAAACTAAATTAATTTTAATTCTCACTTCTATTCTATTCTAAAAGTGATGGTTCTATTCTAGAGTTAAACTCCAATAACCTAACCTAAAACCAAAAGTAGTAACTAGATTAAACAATAAAAGTTAAATGGTAAAATTGTTAGAAATTAAAATTTAAAAAGAGTGAAAAATAACAAAAAGTGAGGGAGATAAGACTCGACGAACTCATGTCCTTATTCCCATATGTCCTTACCCTCAAGTCCCTAACAAACGAGCCATTGTAATTAGTTGAAATGAAATGTCACTAATGAATTATTTACCTTTACTGATTAATCCTAATTAATTTCTAACTAATAACAATAGCCAATAAAAAGACTTCTAAATATCCTTCTAATAGGTTAGTCCTAAATTTTTCTAAAATGGTTATATACTATCCTAACTAGTTAATTAAATGAAATTATATATTAAATTGTAATTAAAATTATACCCTGAAAAGTAAAAAAAAATAGCAACTAAACTATGATGAGATCAAAACTCCTAAAGAGTCAAAATGGTCCCTCTTTGACTTTTTTAGGTCATTGTATTTGACCAAATGACTCATATGGACTCTGGGGTATGTTAGTGATCTAAATCCTAAGTTAGTTGAAAATGGAAAAGAATAGTGGTCAAAATTTAGGGTTCGACAGCTGCCCCTATTTAATCAGCTTCAAACTGAGATGATGATGACGGTGAGTCTTTATCTTCTCGAGGAGGAGATGATTAAATATAAAGAGGAATCCTAATTTTGACCACAGAGTTGATAGGTTTAGGATCCGCATGGACCAATCCCAGATGCTTCATTAATATCCCAATATTCCTTGTATAATATCCCTATTTACAGAAGTCAGGCAGGATTCTTGCGATCCTCTGACTTTGTTTTGGCAAACCCTGTTAGAACCCATGATAAAAATCTTTGGTAAAAACTTGATAAAACCCCTGTGACATCTTTTGGTGGAACCCCTGATAATAAGAACCCTTGACAAAATTTTTCTGAAAAACCTCTGATGGAACCCCTTGATTAACCCACTTGATAAAATCATCTCTATAAAACTCCTTTGATAAAAATTCCTTGATAAAATTCCTTTGATAGAATCCCTTGACAAACCCTTGATAAAACCCCTTATGAAACCCTTGATACAAACCTTGATGAAATCCTTTGATAAACCCCTTTTGATGAAATCCCTTGATAAAACCCTTTGATGAAAATCATTTGATGACACTGCCGATAAACCCTTTGGATAAAATCCTTTGACAAAAATCTGGCGAAACCCCTTTTGACAAAATCCCTTTTTTATTGTAAATTCCCTTGATGAAATCCCTTTTGATTGAACCCCATTGGTAAAACTCCCTTGATAAAATTCCTTAATTGAACCCCATTAATGATACTCCTTTGATAAAATTACTTGATTGAATTCCTTGACAAAACCCTTGAGGAAACCCCCTGATGAAACCCCTGTGATAAAAGTTTGATGAAAATCCCTAACGGGACCCTTGGATGAAACCTTTAAATGAAATCCTTAGATGAAACCTTTTCATCAAACCCATAGATGAAACCTTGGTGGAATCCTTCTGATAAATCTCTGGTAAAACCCCTCTGATAGAAATCTGATTGAAGCCCTTAACAGAATCCTTGATAGAGACCCTTAATTGAATCCTTGTTATGAAACCCTTAGATATTTGACGACACCTATCCCTTATGAAGGTCATGTTGCCAAGTTGGGGATTAAACCCCTAAGAGTAAATATGAACCCTATGTATGCAGGAGTGCATGTATGTATGTTCATGTATGTATGTGATGTTATGTTATATATGCATGATTAGATGCTAGAGCATAGCAACATGATTAATGCATGACAATGATTTAAATATCTCCATATGTGCCCCATTATTTGAACCCTAAAAATATGCCTCATATTACCGGGATGAGTGTCTTGAGAATGAACTTGGATCCCCCATACTGTAGTATGACTTTGATATGGACTGCCCCCAATATTTGAATCCTGAAAAGTATGCCCCTGGTTAACTGAGGTCTGGAGGAATGGCTTGAAAAGGAACTTGGATCCCACCATGCTATGATTTGACCTTGATAAGGACCTCCACCAAATTTTGAATCTTGAGAAGTATGTCCCAGTGTTTGAAACTTTGAAAGGTATGCCCCTGATTCAATTACTCTTAGAGTGGTTGGTTTAACTGTGCTCTTGAGGTGGATTGCCCTAGTATGAGCCTCTAGAAAGGTCTCCCACACATTATTAGAGTCATGGAGGTATTTTTACATAGGTGTGTCAAACCTTGAAATGTTTAGTCTCTAATCAATAAGATCTTCAGATGATATGCCCCTATGATCACTAGGATTTGCCCCATGGTTGGAAAGATTCCTTGGTGATTCGCCTCCTTAACATAAGTCTCTTGAATCCTTGTGCCCCTGATCAGTCCTTTGTTGAAATTTCCTTAACGCTAAGTATTGATTTGTGAAAAAAGATGTTCCCTTTGAAAAGTAATTATAACGCCATGTTCATGCAAGTTTTGAAATCCCAAAAATTTTTTACGGTGTATACAGAGGATATTTGTCCATGAGGTTGGCACAAATGAAGATGTGAGAATATGGTTAACGATGTTCCAACAAATATTCGGATTCGGGGTCAGTTTAACAATGACTTTGTCGAGTATGCTTTTATAGTGCCCCTAGCTTCAATTAGGACTTTTACATGTTGTAACGTGGCCTGGTTCACGGTTAAAAAACAAAGGATACAAGGCTCAAAATTTGAAATTTAACCCACCCCATTCTCCTTAATGTTCTTCATTCCTAAATCCAATTAACCCAACAGTTGCGTTCATCCTGCAAGAGAACCTTTTCAGTCACGGTGATTAAAAGGTATACTGGTTTAAGCACTCGATGGGATTTTTGAGGTGCAGTCACTCACTCATGTTTATAAGATTGTTCCCTATTTTCCTTTTTCCTTTCTTTTAATCCCTTATTTTTGCATGGACCAATTCTTCTGAATTTAGTAGTCCATCCGGATACCCTTATTTTGCCTAAGTCAAAGTCAACTATTTTTTCAATTTTTTTCCTTTTCTTCTTGACTGAGCGGGCTTTTCTTTTTCCTCTTTTTATTTGGAACAATTCCTGAGTGATCTTGCTTTTGACTTAGAAAGGGTGTGACTGCCATATTAGATATTATGAGCTATTATCCCTTTTGCTTCCTCAATGTTGAATGGTGTGTGCTTTAAACCTTTATCCTTGTGATTAGGTGTACTGATTCCCTTGCATTAGGACACAATGTTGAATTAATTGAAATCTACCCTGCCCCTGGTTAAGATTAAGGTTTTTTTTTTTTAATAGAAAGAACACCAACTTCTGGCTCGAGGGGGTTGACTACGGTTTAACTCCTTATTCCTCCAGTGTTTGGGGAGTGAAACAATGCCTTACATCTTCAGCCAGGTCATACCATTAAAGCATACGTCAGCAAATTCGATTATTTTAATTTACCTCATTCTCCTCCTAAGTTTGTCAATAGGTGAGAAGTGAAATGGAAAAGCTTTGATTTTTTTTTTGCAAATGATGGTATAGAAGAGAGTGTAAACGAATGGATTGATTCCAAAAATATGCATGCTCGTTTTATTAAAATTACTTCTCAAAGAGTACAACTTTTAGATACAAGTACACTTAGCAAAAAAGGAAATTACAACTGGAAATGATAAAGGCTATGATTCTAGGGATGAGCTTCCTTGTTGATCCACCGAATTTAGGAGACACTTAATGAAGTCCTTGCACTTTGTCAACATAAGGGTTACCTCTCACCAATGGGGGGAAGTCAACTGTAGGTCAAATAACTGCAGTTTCACTAAGGCACCTCTGAGTAAATCATGAGACATTGGTATAGGATCTACTTCCCTTCCAAGCTTCCTTTGTTTTGATTGATAAGGCACATGAGGTTGTTGCTGAAGTAGATATTGTTACAGACTTGTTACTGAGGCATCATCCAGGGTTGTTGTATTTGAGACTCTATGTAGGCCTCAGGCTGGCATGGTGAAGGGTTACCTTCTCTCTTTAATGGTACTTGCCTCTCTTGAATTCCACTATAGCTTCTTGAGGTATCCTTTAAGTTCATTTGTAAGTATAGGGAAACCTCTTAGCTCTTGGTAGTTGGATAAGGGCGAAAGCATAAAGGATATGCAAATGTATGTATATGTATGCAAATGCATGAAAAAGTATGGGGTATGCAAAAAAAAATATTTTTATTTTAAAAATATATTTTCATGAAAATGATGAATGAAGATTGTAATTAAATGTTTTTGTTGTTTAGGGAGCTTAAACTTTCAACTTATTATGAGTCAAGCCAAAGGTAATGGAAATTCAAATACTCTTATTAATAAAAGAAGGTACTAGGGTCTAAGCCCCATTTATTACATGAGAAAAACCAAATTAGGGGTAACCCTCTTCTTTTTTCCAAATTCCATTGCATTTGATTTTAATCTCTTTTTTTTTTTAACAAGTTTAAGATTCATGTGACATGATAATGCAAAAAATTTATGAGGATGATGAATGCAAATGATATCTTGATTAGGGTAAGGGTAAAGTGCAAGCATGCCCTAGTAAGGTGGGCTCCCTAGAACGGGCTGGATCTAAGTTAAGACTACCCAATCCCCTCACATGTAGGTTATAAAAATTTGGACAGCATAACGACCCCAAAATGTTCAGACTATGCCCATGTTTTACCATGAGAAGGAGCAAGCCTTCCTACGGTAATCCTTCGGGATAAGTCTCATTTGGGGTAGGAGCCTAGTAACAGCCCTTGAGGGTTGAATACATAGGGTCTCCATAGATTGGTGTGGGGTAGGTTAAAGGTTCTCAGAGTCTTGGCCCACATCCAAATCATTCCACTACGAGAGGGGCTAGCCCTTTCGTGAGGACGACTTTGGAAGGATCTACTCTGAGTGTGGCATCAATGCATTTTAGGGGACGTTGTGTCCCCTGCAAAAACATTTCCGTTCCACTTTAGGTTCTAGGGTTATCCTCCAAGCTTTGGGTTTTAGCTTCACTCCCTTTTTTATGTCCCAATCCCTTGCATGATAATACAAAAAACAAAGTGTTAAATAAATAAATATATGAAATAAAAATAAATACATAACAATAAAAAAATAAAAAAACCAAAATAACATCCAAGACAAACAAATCCCTAAATCCTAAGGCTAGGATTAACTCTCTCTGGGAAGGAATCCCCAGCAGAGTCGCCAGCTGTCGCGGCCGGCAAAAATATTCGAGTCGCCACCATATTTTTTAAAGGAAAATAATGATAAACCTAAATATCCTTATCCTAAGGTAGAGATTCATACGGTTCGGGAGCCATTTAAGTGAAGGGAAAATGTTAGACACCCCTTACTTTTATTGTACTCAATGGGATCCACCTTTGAATTTAGGGTATATTTGTTTGTCTAAGTTATAGGAAAACCTAAGTTTTTTATTAATTATACTCGCTAGGGTTGGTTTGCAACCCTATGCCTACGTACCCTCAATTTGAAGGATCAGAGTAACCGTAGTTCACCTCCCCTATTCCTATCCCCTAATCCTATTCCTAAATCCCAAAACCTAACCCTAAACCCCAATCCACTATTTATACTCTTGGATAAAGAGTTATATCCCTTAAATCTAGTGTTTTTACTCCTAGATGAGGAGTTTTATCCCTTAAATCCCTTTGTCCATTGTTTATACTCTCGGAGGAAGAGTTTTATCCCTTAATCCCTTATCCCTTGGCCTATATTTATACTTTTAGAACCTAAGAGTGCTATCCCTAAATCCCATCCCTTATTTAGACTCTCGGACAAAAGAGTTTTATCCCAAATTTAAATCCCTAGAAAAATCCTCTTATGTCCCTTATTTTAAGAAGAATAAAAATCATTGAATTCCATAAAATTCAATAAGACCCCAAAATACCCTCTATGCTAAAATATAACAAAAACGATTTTCCCAAATTATCCCAAAAAATGATTCTTAAAACCGATATGAACCCTCAATTAAACTAAATTTATTTTTTTTCCCCAAAACCCAAATTTCCAAATAAAAATCAATTCAATTCCTATTTCCTTCAAAACCAAATATGTTGAATATGTGAAATATGAATTTAAATCCAACCCAAAAATCCCTTAATAAAAGTCTCCAAATTAAATCCCTATTTAAAAAGTAAATTGTTTTCAATATATTAACCATACTAACCTAATTAACCAATTAAATTAAGTTATTAATTTAATTGATAAAAAATCCTAAAAACCCTAACTAAACAATTAAATTAGGTAATTAATTTAATTGTGAAAAAACCTATTAACTAATTAAATTAAGTCATTAATTTAATTGTACAAATTAACCCTAAAATCCTATTATTTAAAACCTTAATTAAAATCTAAATCCCAATTAAGTAATTAAATTAAGTTATTAATTTAATTAATTAAAAAACCCTAAAACCCTATTTCAAAACCTTAATTAAAATCTAAATCCCAATTAAGTAATTAAATTAAGTTATTAATTTAATTAATTAAAAAACCTTAAATTTTTAATTAACATTCCATAATTAATTATATATGTATTTTTTGTATATATATATTTTTTTTACAGGTTTAATTTAAAAATGAACCTTTTAATTCTATCTATTATTTATCACTAAGATAAATGTGTCCTACACAGTATAAAAACTTGCTACCACGTACTGGACCCATCATCCAACGTTTTACTATTATTTTTTCCTTCTTTGTTTTGCTTTTTTTTTTTTTGGATATTTTATAATTAATGTAAATGTAGATATATAATCTAAATTAATTAACAACACTAGAATGAAATTTTTTTTTATTATTATTTTTTATCCTAATAAATCATAATGGCCCACGTACAATATCGCTTTTTGTTTCCATGATAATCTCTACAAATACTGTTACATTTAAAAAGCTAAAAGTTGCATGAATGACTTTTCTATATACTAAGCAAGTCACAAAAGCACTTGCATCATATACATAATAAAATACTATATACCTCAAAGCAAAGCAAAAGTACAACACGAGTATATTAGAAGCAAAACAAAAGAAAATAGAGAAAGATCAATTTAAACAGTAAAACAACAGAGAGAGAGAGAAACAGGAAAATAACAAAATTGCATGGAGAAAGAGAGAAAAAATAACACATAGAGAAGGGCTGACCGGTGACGATTGCGGCAAGGGAAGAAAACACGAGTGGGCACGAATACAAACATCGGGAGGAGTGCCTCGGATCTGTGGTGTCCGGAGGTGCTTCGAACTTAGCCAGATCTATGGCGATCGTCGATCTTGCAAGAGGTGCTTGATGATTCTGCGCGTCTTTGTCGGCAGTTGTGATTCGCAGTTTCGTATGTGCATCGTTGGATTTCGTATTGTTTCCGACGGGCGGTGGTCGAAGTAAAAACAGGATGGGTTTCAGCGAGCTTCACGACTCCATGGTTCCTTCTTCTTTATTTGTTTCAAAGTGTTTTTGTTCATAGAATAAACTATGATTGTTCCTCCTCTCCTCTTTTGGTTTATTATCGCTGTTTATATTGTGTTGTGTTGATGTTTTGTTAATGTGTGCTGATATTGAATGAAGTTATGGTTGTTTGAAGATGGTGGTGTTATGTGTCAAGTGTGTATGAGGGACGAGATTCGAGATGGTAGTGGATTTAATTTAGGTTTTTCTTGAAGAAGAAGAACACGAGAGGGAATGGAGAGTTTTTCAGAGGTTTTTTCTTATAGGGTAATTATGTACGTGAGTGTGAGAGGATCCAGATTTTTTAGGTTTTTCTCCCCCTTCGAATTTGCTAGTAAGGGTTTGTGTGAATGGCCCCCTTAATTTGAAAATTTTAGGGAATTTCTCAATACACCACCCAAGTTTCTTAGGTACCATGTGAAATTTTATTTTTGCCCCCAGATTCCGGATTTGCACATCCGGACGCACTAAATTTTTAAAAAACGCTGATATGTTCCGGATGTGCACATCCGGAAGAATTTCTGATTTGCAAATCCGAAAAAAATCAAAAGAATTCCATAAAATCATTTACTTCTAAATATAATTAAATCCAATCTAATTAAAATCCAATATAATTAAAATTAATATCATTTTTTCAATATAATTAAATCCAATATAATTAAAATCTATATTAATTAAAATTAATATGATATTTAATATGATTAATTTTTTTCAATATAATTAATAGGATTAATATGGTATTTAATTCTAAATTATTTTTTTATATTGAAAAAATTAATTTAATTATATTGGATTTAAAATTATATGGTATTTACTTCTAAAATTGGATTTAATTATATTGGTATTTAAAATTATATGGTATTTACTTCTAAATTATATGGTATTTACTTCTAAATTATAATTAAAATTATATGGTATTTACTTCTAAAATTAATTTAATTATATTGGATTTAATTATATTGAAAAAATCATATTAATTTTAATCATATTAATTTCAATTATATTGGATTTAATTATATTGAAAAAATCATATTAAGTTTAATTATGTTGGATTTTAATTATATTGGATTTAATTATATTTAGAAGTAAATGATTTTATGGAATTCTTTTGATTATTTCCGGATTTGAAAATCAGAAATTCTTCCGGATGTGCACATCCGGAACATATTAGCGTTTTTTAAAAATTTGGTGCGTCCGGATGTGCAAATCCGGAATCTGGGGGCAAAAATAAAATATCACATGGTGCCTAAGAAACTTGGGTGGTGTATTGAGAAATTCCCAAATTTTATTACTATTTATATGAATAACATTAGGTCGAGTAAAAAAGCTAATTAAACACGTAGAATCAAAAAATTAAACTTAATATAATTTGATTTTTGATTCCTGCCCATTTTCTATTAATCCCATTATAATTTTTCTAAAATTGTTTACTTGCTCCCTAAGAACTAAATGGAAATAGAAATAAAATATTTTTTTTCTGAATATTCTAAAAAACCAAACTTTTTCTATAACATCCTGATTTAAAAAATATTTTAATCATAATTTGATTATAATCTTTTCTAAAACAATAACCTCATTAAATTTAATTCTAATCATAATCTAATAAATGAGAAAAATACTAATTAAATTGAAAATAATTCCAACTTATTCTAGAAATTTTAATCCTCTAATTAAACAATCTTAAACTAAATTAATTTTAATTCTCACTTCTATTCTATTCTAAAAGTGATGGTTCTATTCTAAAGTTAAACTCCAATAACCTAACCTAAAACCAAAAGTAGTAACTAGATTAAACAATAAAAGTTAAATGGTAAAATTGTTAGAAATTAAAATTTAAAAAGAGTGAAAAATAACTAAAAGTGAGGGAGATAAGACTCGACGAACTCATGTCCTTATTCCCATATGTCCTTACCCTCAAGTCCCTAACAAATGAGCCATTGTAATTAGTTGAAATGAAATGTCACTAATGAATTATTTACCTTTACTGATTAATCCTAATTACTTTCTAACTAATAACAATAGCCAATAAAAAGACTTCTAAATATCCTTCTAATAGGTTAGTCCTAAATTTTTCTAAAATGGTTATATATTATCCTAACTAGTTAATTAAATGAAATTATATATTAAATTTTAATTAAAATTATAACCTGAAAAGTAAAAAAAAATAGCAACTAAACTATGATGAGATCAAAACTCCTAAAGAGTCAAAATGGTCCCTCTTTGACTTTTTTAGGTCATTGTATTTGACCAAATGACTCATATGGACTCTGGGGTATGTTAGTGATCTAAATCCTAAGTTAGTTGAAAATGGAAAAGAATAGTGGTCAAAATTTAGGGTTCGACAGCTGCCCCTATTTAATCAGCTTCAAACTGAGATGATGATGACGGTGAGTCTTTATCTTCTCGAGGAGGAGATGATTAAATATAAAGAGGAATCCTAATTTTGACCACAGAGTTGATAGGTTTAGGATCCGCATGGACCAATCCCAGATGCTTCATTAATATCCCAATATTCCTTGTATAATATCCCTATTTACAGAAGTCAGGCAGGATTCTTGCGATCCTCTGACTTTGTTTTGGCAAACCCTGTTAGAACCCATGATAAAAATCTTTGGTAAAAACTTGATAAAACCCCTGTGACATCTTTTGGTGGAACCCCTGATAATAAGAACCCTTGACAAAATTTTTCTGAAAAACCTCTGATGGAACCCCTTGATTAACCCATTTGATAAAATCATCTCTATAAAACTCCTTTGATAAAAATTCCTTGATAAAATTCCTTTGATAGAATCCCTTGACAAACCCTTGATAAAACCCCTTATGAAACCCTTGATACAAACCTTGATGAAATCCTTTGATAAACCCCTTTTGATGAAATCCCTTGATAAAACCCTTTGATGAAAATCATTTGATGACACTACCGATAAACCCTTTGGATAAAATCCTTTGACAAAAATCTGGCGAAACCCCTTTTGACAAAATCCCTTTTTTATTGTAAATTCCCTTGATGAAATACCTTTTGATTGAACCCCATTGGTAAAACTCCCTTGATAAAATTCCTTAATTGAACCCCATTGATGATACTCCTTTGATAAAATTACTTGATTGAATTCCTTGACAAAACCCTTGAGGAAACCCCCTGATGAAACCCCTGTGATAAAAGTTTGATGAAAATCCCTAACGGGACCCTTGGATGAAACCTTTAAATGAAATCCTTAGATGAAACCTTTTCATCAAACCCATAGATGAAACCTTGGTGGAATCCTTCTGATAAATCTCTGGTAAAACCCCTCTGATAGAAATCTGATTGAAGCCCTTAACAGAATCCTTGATAGAGACCCTTAATTGAATCCTTGTTATGAAACCCTTAGATATTTGACGACACCTATCCCTTATGAAGGTCATGTTGCCAAGTTGGGGATTAAACCCCTAAGAGTAAATATGAACCCTATGTATGCAGGAGTGCATGTATGTATGTTCATGTATGTATGTGATGTTATGTTATATATGCATGATTAGATGCTAGAGCATAGCAACATGATTAATGCATGACAATGATTTGAATATCTCCATATGTGCCCCATTATTTGAACCCTAAAAATATGCCTCATATTACCGGGATGAGTGTCTTGAGAATGAACTTGGATCCCCCATACTGTAGTATGACTTTGATATGGACTGCCCCCAATATTTGAATCCTGAAAAGTATGCCCCTGGTTAACTGAGGTCTGGAGGAATGGCTTGAAAAGGAACTTGGATCCCACCATGCTATGATTTGACCTTGATAAGGACCTCCACCAAATTTTGAATCTTGAGAAGTATGTCCCAGTGTTTGAAACTTTGAAAGGTATGCCCCTGATTCAATGACTCTTAGAGTGGTTGGTTTAACTGTGCTCTTGAGGTGGATTGCCCTAGTATGAGCCTCTAGAAAGGTCTCCCACACATTATTAGAGTCATGGAGGTATTTTTACATAGGTGTGTCAAACCTTGAAATGTTTAGTCTCTAATCAATAAGATCTTCAGATGATATGCCCCTATGATCACTAGGATTTGCCCCATGGTTGGAAAGATTCCTTGGTGATTCGCCTCCTTAACATAAGTCTCTTGCATCCTTGTGCCCCTGATCAGTCCTTTGTTGAAATTTCCTTAACGCTAAGTATTGATTTGTGAAAAAAGATGTTCCCTTTGAAAAGTAATTATAACGCCATGTTCATGCAAGTTTTGAAATCCCAAAAATTTTTTACGGTGTATACAGAGGATATTTGTCCATGAGGTTGGCACAAATGAAGATGTGAGAATATGGTTAACGATGTTCCAACAAATATTCGGATTCGGGGTCAGTTTAACAATGACTTTGTCGAGTATGCTTTTATAGTGCCCCTAGCTTCAATTAGGACTTTTACATGTTGTAACGTGGCCTGGTTCACGGTTAAAAAACAAAGGATACAAGGCTCAAAATTTGAAATTTAACCCACCCCATTCTCCTTAATGTTCTTCATTCCTAAATCCAATTAACCCAACAGTTGCGTTCATCCTGCAAGAGAACCTTTTCAGTCACGGTGATTAAAAGGTATACTGGTTTAAGCACTCGATGGGATTTTTGAGGTGCAGTCACTCACTCATGTTTATAAGATTGTTCCCTATTTTCCTTTTTCCTTTCTTTTAATCCCTTATTTTTGCATGGACCAATTCTTCTGAATTTAGTAGTCCATCCGGATACCCTTATTTTGCCTAAGTCAAAGTCAACTATTTTTTCAATTTTTTTCCTTTTCTTCTTGACTGAGCGGGCTTTTCTTTTTCCTCTTTTTATTTGGAACAATTCCTGAGTGATCTTGCTTTTGACTTAGAAAGGGTGTGACTGCCATATTAGATATTATGAGCTATTATCCCTTTTGCTTCCTCAATGTTGAATGGTGTGTGCTTTAAACCTTTATCCTTGTGATTAGGTGTACTGATTCCCTTGCATTAGGACACAATGTTGAATTAATTGAAATCTACCCTGCCCCTGGTTAAGATTAAGGTTTTTTTTTTTAATAGAAAGAACACCAACTTCTGGCTCGAGGGGGTTGACTACGGTTTAACTCCTTATTCCTCCAGTGTTTGGGGAGTGAAACAATGCCTTACATCTTCAGCCAGGTCATACCATTAAAGCATACGTCAGCAAATTCGATTATTTTAATTTACCTCATTCTCCTCCTAAGTTTGTCAATAGGTGAGAAGTGAAATGGAAAAGCTTTGATTTTTTTTTTGCAAATGATGGTATAGAAGAGAGTGTAAACGAATGGATTGATTCCAAAAATATGCATGCTCGTTTTATTAAAATTACTTCTCAAAGAGTACAACTTTTAGATACAAGTACACTTAGCAAAAAAGGAAATTACAACTGGAAATGATAAAGGCTATGATTCTAGGGATGAGCTTCCTTGTTGATCCACCGAATTTAGGAGACACTTAATGAAGTCCTTGCACTTTGTCAACATAAGGGTTACCTCTCACCAATGGGGGGAAGTCAACTGTAGGTCAAATAACTGCAGTTTCACTAAGGCACCTCTGAGTAAATCATGAGACATTGGTATAGGATCTACTTCCCTTCCAAGCTTCCTTTGTTTTGATTGATAAGGCACATGAGGTTGTTGCTGAAGTAGATATTGTTACAGACTTGTTACTGAGGCATCATCCAGGGTTGTTGTATTTGAGACTCTATGTAGGCCTCAGGCTGGCATGGTGAAGGGTTACCTTCTCTCTTTAATGGTACTTGCCTCTCTTGAATTCCACTATAGCTTCTTGAGGTATCCTTTAAGTTCATTTGTAAGTATAGGGAAACCTCTTAGCTCTTGGTAGTTGGATAAGGGCGAAAGCATAAAGGATATGCAAATGTATGTATATGTATGCAAATGCATGAAAAAGTATGGGGTATGCAAAAAAAAATATTTTTATTTTAAAAATATATTTTCATGAAAATGATGAATGAAGATTGTAATTAAATGTTTTTGTTGTTTAGGGAGCTTAAACTTTCAACTTATTATGAGTTAAGCCAAAGGTAATGGAAATTCAAATACTCTTATTAATAAAAGAAGGTACTAGGGTCTAAGCCCCATTTATTACATGAGAAAAACCAAATTAGGGGTAACCCTCTTCTTTTTTCCAAATTCCATTGCATTTGATTTTAATCTCTTTTTTTTTTTAACAAGTTTAAGATTCATGTGACATGATAATGCAAAAAATTTATGAGGATGATGAATGCAAATGATATCTTGATTAGGGTAAGGGTAAAGTGCAAGCATGCCCTAGTAAGGTGGGCTCCCTAGAACGGGCTGGATCTAAGTTAAGACTACCCAATCCCCTCACATGTAGGTTATAAAAATTTGGACAGCATAACGACCCCAAAATGTTCAGACTATGCCCATGTTTTACCATGAGAAGGAGCAAGCCTTCCTACGGTAATCCTTCGGGATAAGTCTCATTTGGGGTAGGAGCCTAGTAACAGCCCTTGAGGGTTGAATACATAGGGTCTCCATAGATTGGTGTGGGGTAGGTTAAAGGTTCTCAGAGTCTTGGCCCACATCCAAATCATTCCACTACGAGAGGGGCTAGCCCTTTCGTGAGGACGACTTTGGAAGGATCTACTCTGAGTGTGGCATCAATGCATTTTAGGGGACGTTGTGTCCCCTGCAAAAACATTTCCGTTCCACTTTAGGTTCTAGGGTTATCCTCCAAGCTTTGGGTTTTAGCTTCACTCCCTTTTTTATGTCCCAATCCCTTGCATGATAATACAAAAAACAAAGTGTTAAATAAATAAATATATGAAATAAAAATAAATACATAACAATAAAAAAATAAAAAAACCAAAATAACATCCAAGACAAACAAATCCCTAAATCCTAAGGCTAGGATTAACTCTCTCTGGGAAGGAATCCCCAGCAGAGTCGCCAGCTGTCGCGGCCGGCAAAAATATTCGAGTCGCCACCATATTTTTTAAAGGAAAATAATGATAAACCTAAATATCCTTATCCTAAGGTAGAGATTCATACGGTTCGGGAGCCATTTAAGTGAAGGGAAAATGTTAGACACCCCTTACTTTTATTGTACTCAATGGGATCCACCTTTGAATTTAGGGTATATTTGTTTGTCTAAGTTATAGGAAAACCTAAGTTTTTTATTAATTATACTCGCTAGGGTTGGTTTGCAACCCTATGCCTACGTACCCTCAATTTGAAGGATCAGAGTAACCGTAGTTCACCTCCCCTATTCCTATCCCCTAATCCTATTCCTAAATCCCAAAACCTAACCCTAAACCCCAATCCACTATTTATACTCTTGGATAAAGAGTTATATCCCTTAAATCTAGTGTTTTTACTCCTAGATGAGGAGTTTTATCCCTTAAATCCCTTTGTCCATTGTTTATACTCTCGGAGGAAGAGTTTTATCCCTTAATCCCTTATCCCTTGGCCTATATTTATACTTTTAGAACCTAAGAGTGCTATCCCTAAATCCCATCCCTTATTTAGACTCTCGGACAAAAGAGTTTTATCCCAAATTTAAATCCGTAGAAAAATCCTCTTATGTCCCTTATTTTAAGAAGAATAAAAATCATTGAATTCCATAAAATTCAATAAGACCCCAAAATACCCTCTATGCTAAAATATAACAAAAACGATTTTCCCAAATTATCCCAAAAAATGATTCTTAAAACCGATATGAACCCTCAATTAAACTAAATTTATTTTTTTTCCCCAAAACCCAAATTTCCAAATAAAAATCAATTCAATTCCTATTTCCTTCAAAACCAAATATGTTGAATATGTGAAATATGAATTTAAATCCAACCCAAAAATCCCTTAATAAAAGTCTCCAAATTAAATCCCTATTTAAAAAGTAAATTGTTTTCAATATATTAACCATACTAACCTAATTAACCAATTAAATTAAGTTATTAATTTAATTGATAAAAAATCCTAAAAACCCTAACTAAACAATTAAATTAGGTAATTAATTTAATTGTGAAAAAACCTATTAACTAATTAAATTAAGTCATTAATTTAATTGTACAAATTAACCCTAAAATCCTATTATTTAAAACCTTAATTAAAATCTAAATCCCAATTAAGTAATTAAATTAAGTTATTAATTTAATTAATTAAAAAACCCTAAAACCCTATTTCAAAACCTTAATTAAAATCTAAATCCCAATTAAGTAATTAAATTAAGTTATTAATTTAATTAATTAAAAAACCTTAAATTTTTAATTAACATTCCATAATTAATTATATATGTATTTTTTGTATATATATATTTTTTTTACAGGTTTAAT
This sequence comes from Lathyrus tuberosus, assembly GCA_022829125.1. NCBI lineage: Eukaryota > Viridiplantae > Streptophyta > Magnoliopsida > Fabales > Fabaceae > Lathyrus > Lathyrus tuberosus. The sequence continues at coordinate 24,768,229 of JALAZF010000012.1, read as the reverse complement.
TTAAAAATGAACCTTTTAATTCTATCTATTATTTATCACTAAGATAAATGTGTCCTACACAGTATAAAAACTTGCTACCACGTACTGGACCCATCATCCAACGTTTTACTATTATTTTTTCCTTCTTTGTTTTGCTTTTTTTTTTTTTGGATATTTTATAATTAATGTAAATGTAGATATATAATCTAAATTAATTAACAACACTAGAATGAAATTTTTTTTTATTATTATTTTTTATCCTAATAAATCATAATGGCCCACGTACAATATCGCTTTTTGTTTCCATGATAATCTCTACAAATACTGTTACATTTAAAAAGCTAAAAGTTGCATGAATGACTTTTCTATATACTAAGCAAGTCACAAAAGCACTTGCATCATATACATAATAAAATACTATATACCTCAAAGCAAAGCAAAAGTACAACACGAGTATATTAGAAGCAAAACAAAAGAAAATAGAGAAAGATCAATTTAAACAGTAAAACAACAGAGAGAGAGAGAAACAGGAAAATAACAAAATTGCATGGAGAAAGAGAGAAAAAATAACACATAGAGAAGGGCTGACCGGTGACGATTGCGGCAAGGGAAGAAAACACGAGTGGGCACGAATACAAACATCGGGAGGAGTGCCTCGGATCTGTGGTGTCCGGAGGTGCTTCGAACTTAGCCAGATCTATGGCGATCGTCGATCTTGCAAGAGGTGCTTGATGATTCTGCGCGTCTTTGTCGGCAGTTGTGATTCGCAGTTTCGTATGTGCATCGTTGGATTTCGTATTGTTTCCGACGGGCGGTGGTCGGAGTAAAAACAGGATGGGTTTCAGCGAGCTTCACGACTCCATGGTTCCTTCTTCTTTATTTGTTTCAAAGTGTTTTTGTTCATAGAATAAACTATGATTGTTCCTCCTCTCCTCTTTTGGTTTATTATCGCTGTTTATATTGTGTTGTGTTGATGTTTTGTTAATGTGTGCTGATATTGAAATGAAGTTATGGTTGTTTGAAGATGGTGGTGTTATGTGTCAAGTGTGTATGAGGGACGAGATTCGAGATGGTAGTGGATTTAATTTAGGTTTTTCTTGAAGAAGAAGAACACGAGAGGGAATGGAGAGTTTTTCAGAGGTTTTTTCTTATAGGGTAATTATGTACGTGAGTGTGAGAGGATCCAGATTTTTTAGGTTTTTCTCCCCCTTCGAATTTGCTAGTAAGGGTTTGTGTGAATGGCCCCCTTAATTTGAAAATTTTAGGGAATTTCTCAATACACCACCCAAGTTTCTTAGGTACCATGTGAAATTTTATTTTTGCCCCCAGATTCCGGATTTGCACATCCGGACGCACTAAATTTTTAAAAAACGCTGATATGTTCCGGATGTGCACATCCGGAAGAATTTCTGATTTGCAAATCCGAAAAAAATCAAAAGAATTCCATAAAATCATTTACTTCTAAATATAATTAAATCCAATCTAATTAAAATCCAATATAATTAAAATTAATATCATTTTTTCAATATAATTAAATCCAATATAATTAAAATCTATATTAATTAAAATTAATATGATATTTAATATGATTAATTTTTTTCAATATAATTAATAGGATTAATATGGTATTTAATTCTAAATTATTTTTTTATATTGAAAAAATTAATTTAATTATATTGGATTTAAAATTATATGGTATTTACTTCTAAAATTGGATTTAATTATATTGGTATTTAAAATTATATGGTATTTACTTCTAAATTATATGGTATTTACTTCTAAATTATAATTAAAATTATATGGTATTTACTTCTAAAATTAATTTAATTATATTGGATTTAATTATATTGAAAAAATCATATTAATTTTAATCATATTAATTTCAATTATATTGGATTTAATTATATTGAAAAAATCATATTAAGTTTAATTATGTTGGATTTTAATTATATTGGATTTAATTATATTTAGAAGTAAATGATTTTATGGAATTCTTTTGATTATTTCCGGATTTGAAAATCAGAAATTCTTCCGGATGTGCACATCCGGAACATATTAGCGTTTTTTAAAAATTTGGTGCGTCCGGATGTGCAAATCCGGAATCTGGGGGCAAAAATAAAATATCACATGGTACCTAAGAAACTTGGGTGGTGTATTGAGAAATTCCCAAATTTTATTACTATTTATATGAATAACATTAGGTCGAGTAAAAAAGCTAATTAAACACGTAGAATCAAAAAATTAAACTTAATATAATTTGATTTTTGATTCCTGCCCATTTTCTATTAATCCCATTATAATTTTTCTAAAATTGTTTACTTGCTCCCTAAGAACTAAATGGAAATAGAAATAAAATATTTTTTTTCTGAATATTCTAAAAAACCAAACTTTTTCTATAACATCCTGATTTAAAAAATATTTTAATCATAATTTGATTATAATCTTTTCTAAAACAATAACCTCATTAAATTTAATTCTAATCATAATCTAATAAATGAGAAAAATACTAATTAAATTGAAAATAATTCCAACTTATTCTAGAAATTTTAATCCTCTAATTAAACAATCTTAAACTAAATTAATTTTAATTCTCACTTCTATTCTATTCTAAAAGTGATGGTTCTATTCTAAAGTTAAACTCCAATAACCTAACCTAAAACCAAAAGTAGTAACTAGATTAAACAATAAAAGTTAAATGGTAAAATTGTTAGAAATTAAAATTTAAAAAGAGTGAAAAATAACTAAAAGTGAGGGAGATAAGACTCGACGAACTCATGTCCTTATTCCCATATGTCCTTACCCTCAAGTCCCTAACAAATGAGCCATTGTAATTAGTTGAAATGAAATGTCACTAATGAATTATTTACCTTTACTGATTAATCCTAATTAATTTCTAACTAATAACAATAGCCAATAAAAAGACTTCTAAATATCCTTCTAATAGGTTAGTCCTAAATTTTTCTAAAATGGTTATATACTATCCTAACTAGTTAATTAAATGAAATTATATATTAAATTGTAATTAAAATTATACCCTGAAAAGTAAAAAAAAATAGCAACTAAACTATGATGAGATCAAAACTCCTAAAGAGTCAAAATGGTCCCTCATTGACTTTTTTAGGTCATTGTATTTGACCAAATGACTCATATGGACTCTGGGGTATGTTAGTGATCTAAATCCTAAGTTAGTTGAAAATGGAAAAGAATAGTGGTCAAAATTTAGGGTTCGACAGCTGCCCCTATTTAATCAGCTTCAAACTGAGATGATGATGACGGTGAGTCTTTATCTTCTCGAGGAGGAGATGATTAAATATAAAGAGGAATCCTAATTTTGACCACAGAGTTGATAGGTTTAGGATCCGCATGGACCAATCCCAGATGCTTCATTAATATCCCAATATTCCTTGTATAATATCCCTATTTACAGAAGTCAGGCAGGATTCTTGCGATCCTCTGACTTTGTTTTGGCAAACCCTGTTAGAACCCATGATAAAAATCTTTGGTAAAAACTTGATAAAACCCCTGTGACATCTTTTGGTGGAACCCCTGATAATAAGAACCCTTGACAAAATTTTTCTGAAAAACCTCTGATGGAACCCCTTGATTAACCCACTTGATAAAATCATCTCTATAAAACTCCTTTGATAAAAATTCCTTGATTAAATTCCTTTGATAGAATCCCTTGACAAACCCTTGATAAAACCCCTTATGAAACCCTTGATACAAACCTTGATGAAATCCTTTGATAAACCCCTTTTGATGAAATCCCTCGATAAAACCCTTTGATGAAAATCATATGATGACACTGCCGATAAATCCTTTGGATAAAATCCTTTGACAAAAATCTGGCGAAACCCCTTTTGACAAAATCCCTTTTTTATTGTAAATTCCCTTGATGAAATCCCTTTTGATTGAACCCCATTGGTAAAACTCCCTTGATAAAATTCCTTAATTGAACCCCATTAATGATACTCCTTTGATAAAATTACTTGATTGAATTCCTTGACAAAACCCTTGAGGAAACCCCCTGATGAAACCCCTGTGATAAAAGTTTGATGAAAATCCCTAACGGGACCCTTGGATGAAACCTTTAAATGAAATCCTTAGATGAAACCTTTTCATCAAACCCATAGATGAAACCTTGGTGGAATCCTTCTGATAAATCTCTGGTAAAACTCCTCTGATAGAAATCTGATTGAAGCCCTTAACAGAATCCTTGATAGACACCCTTAATTGAATCCTTGTTATGAAACCCTTAGATATTTGACGACACCTATCCCTTATGAAGGCCATGTTGCCAAGTTGGGGATTAAACCCCTAAGAGTAAATATGAACCCTATGTATGCAGGAGTGCATGTATGTATGTTCATGTATGTATGTGATGTTATGTTATATATGCATGATTAGATGCTAGAGCATAGCAACATGATTAATGCATGAAATGATTTGAATATCTCCATATGTGCCCCATTATTTGAACCCTAAAAATATGCCTCATATTACCGGGATGAGTGTCTTGAGAATGAACTTGGATCCCCCATACTGTAGTATGACTTTGATATGGACTGCCCCCAATATTTGAATCCTGAAAAGTATGCCCCTGGTTAACTGAGGTCTGGAGGAATGGCTTGAAAAGGAACTTGGATCCCACCATGCTATGATTTGACCTTGATAAGGACCTCCACCAAATTTTGAATCTTGAGAAGTATGTCCCAGTGTTTGAAACTTTGAAAGGTATGCCCCTGATTCAATGACTCTTAGAGTGGTTGGTTTAACTGTGCTCTTGAGGTGGATTGCCCTAGTATGAGCCTCTAGAAAGGTCTCCCACACATTATTAGAGTCATGGAGGTATTTTTACATAGGTGTGTCAAACCTTGAAATGTTTAGTCTCTAATCAATAAGATCTTCAGATGATATGCCCCTATGATCACTAGGATTTGCCCCATGGTTGGAAAGATTCCTTGGTGATTCGCCTCCTTAACATAAGTCTCTTGAATCCTTGTGCCCCTGATCAGTCCTTTGTTGAAATTTCCTTAACGCTAAGTATTGATTTGTGAAAAAAGATGTTCCCTTTGAAAAGTAATTATAACGCCATGTTCATGCAAGTTTTGAAATCCCAAAAATTTTTTACGGTGTATACAGAGGATATTTGTCCATGAGGTTGGCACAAATGAAGATGTGAGAATATGGTTAACGATGTTCCAACAAATATTCGGATTCGGGGTCAGTTTAACAATGACTTTGTCGAGTATGCTTTTATAGTGCCCCTAGCTTCAATTAGGACTTTTACATGTTGTAACGTGGCCTGGTTCACGGTTAAAAAACAAAGGATACAAGGCTCAAAATTTGAAATTTAACCCACCCCATTCTCCTTAATGTTCTTCATTCCTAAATCCAATTAACCCAACAGTTGCGTTCATCCTGCAAGAGAACCTTTTCAGTCACGGTGATTAAAAGGTATACTGGTTTAAGCACTCGATGGGATTTTTGAGGTGCAGTCACTCACTCATGTTTATAAGATTGTTCCCTATTTTCCTTTTTCCTTTCTTTTAATCCCTTATTTTTGCATGGACCAATTCTTCTGAATTTAGTAGTCCATCGGGATACCCTTATTTTGCCTAAGTCAAAGTCAACTATTTTTTCAATATTTTTCCTTTTCTTCTTGACTGAGCGGGCTTTTCGTTTTCCTCTTTTTATTTGGAACAATTCCTGAGTGATCTTGCTTTTGACTTAGAAAGGGTGTGACTGCCATATTAGATATTATGAGCTATTATCCCTTTTGCTTCCTCAATGTTGAATGGTGTGTGCTTTAAACCTTTATCCTTGTGATTAGGTGTACTGATTCCCTTGCATTAGGACACAATGTTGAATTAATTGAAATCTACCCTGCCCCTGGTTAAGATTAAGGTTTTTTTTTTTTAAATAGAAAGAACACCAACTTCTGGCTCGAGGGGGTTGACTACGGTTTAACTCCTTATTCCTCCAGTGTTTGGGGAGTGAAACAATGCCTTACATCTTCAGCCAGGTCATACCATTAAAGCATACGTCAGCAAATTCGATTATTTTAATTTACCTCATTCTCCTCCTAAGTTTGTCAATAGGTGAGAAGTGAAATGGAAAAGCTTTGATTTTTTTTTTTGCAAATGATGGTATAGAAGAGAGTGTAAACGAATGGATTGATTCCAAAAATATGCATGCTCGTTTTATTAAAATTACTTCTCAAAGAGTACAACTTTTAGATACAAGTACACTTAGCAAAAAAGGAAATTACAACTGGAAATGATAAAGGCTATGATTCTAGGGATGAGCTTCCTTGTTGATCCACCGAATTTAGGAGACACTTAATGAAGTCCTTGCACTTTGTCAACATAAGGGTCACCTCTCACCAATGGGGGGAAGTCAACTGTAGGTCAAATAACTGCAGTTTCACTAAGGCACCTCTGAGTAAATCATGAGACATTGGTATAGGATCTACTTCCCTTCCAAGCTTCCTTTGTTTTGATTGATAAGGCACATGAGGTTGTTGCTGAAGTAGATATTGTTACAGACTTGTTACGGAGGCATCATCCAGGGTTGTTGTATTTGAGACTCTATGTAGGCCTCAGGCTGGCATGGTGAAGGGTTACCTTCTCTCTTTAATGGTACTTGCCTCTCTTGAATTCCACTATAGCTTCTTGAGGTATCCTTTAAGTTCATTTGAAAGTATAGGGAAACCTCTTAGCTCTTGGTAGTTGGATAAGGGCGAAAGCATAAAGGATATGCAAATGTATGTATATGTATGCAAATGCATGAAAATGTATGGGGTATGCAAAAAAAAATATTTTTATTTTAAAAATATATTTTCATGAAAATGATGAATGAATATTGTAATTAAATGTTTTTGTTGTTTAGGGAGCTTAAACTTTCAACTTATTACGAGTCAAGCCAAAGGTAATGGAAATTCAAATACTCTTATTAATAAAAGAAGGTACTAGGGTCTAAGCCCCATTTATTACATGAGAAAAACCAAATTAGGGGTAACCCTCTTCCTTTTTCCAAATTCCATTGCATTTGATTTTAATCTCTTTTTTTTTTAACAAGTTTAAGATTCATGTGACATGATAATGCAAAAAATTTATGAGGATGATGAATGCAAATGATATCTTGATTAGGGTAAGGGTAAAGTGCAAGCATGCCCTAGTAAGGTGGGCTCCCTAGAACGGGCTGGATCTAAGTTAAGACTACCCAATCCCCTCACATGTAGGTTATAAAAATTTGGACAGCATAACGACCCCAAAATGTTCAGACTATGCCCATGTTTTACCATGAGAAGGAGCAAGCCTTCCTACGGTAATCCTTCGGGATAAGTCTCATTTGGGGTAGGAGCCTAGTAACAGCCCTTGAGGGTTCAATACATAGGGTCTCCATAGATTGGTGTGGGGTAGGTTAAAGGTTCTCAGAGTCTTGGCCCACATCCAAATCATTCCACTACGAGAGGGGCTAGCCCTTTCGTGAGGACGACTTTGGAAGGATCTACTCTGAGTGTGGCATCAATGCATTTTAGGGGACGTTGTGTCCCCTGCAAAAACATTTCCGTTCCACTTTAGGTTCTAGGGTTATCCTCCAAGCTTTGGGTTTTAGCTTCACTCCCTTTTTTATGTCCCAATCCCTTGCATGATAATACAAAAAACAAAGTGTTAAATAAATAAATATATGAAATAAAAATAAATACATAACAATAAAAAAATAAAAAAAACCAAAATAACATCCAAGACAAACAAATCCCTAAATCCTAAGGCTAGGATTAACTCTCTCTAGGAAGGAATCCCCAGCAGAGTCGCCAGCTGTCGCGGCCGGCAAAAATATTCTAGTCGCCACCATATTTTTTAAAGGAAAATAATGATAAACCTAAATATCCTTATCCTAAGGTAGAGATTCATACGGTTCGGGAGCCATTTAAGTGAAGGGAAAATGTTAGACACCCCTTACTTTTATTGTACTCAATGGGATCCACCTTTGAATTTAGGGTATATTTGTTTGTCTAAGTTATAGGAAAACCTAAGTTTTTTATTAATTATACTCGCTAGGGTTGGTTTGCAACCCTATGCCTACGTACCCTCAATTTGAAGGATCAGAGTAACCGTAGTTCACCTCCCCTATTCCTATCCCCTAATCCTATTCCTAAATCCCAAAACCTAACCCTAAACCCCAATCCACTATTTATACTCTTGGATAAAGAGTTATATCCCTTAAATCTAGTGTTTTTACTCCTAGATGAGGAGTTTTATCCCTTAAATCCCTTTGTCCATTGTTTATACTCTCGGAGGAAGAGTTTTATCCCTTAATCCCTTATCCCTTGGCCTATATTTATACTCTTAGAACCTAAGAGTGCTATCCCTAAATCCCATCCCTTATTTAGACTCTCGGACAAAAGAGTTTTATCCCAAATTTAAATCCCTAGAAAAATCCTCTTATGTCCCTTATTTTAAGAAGAATAAAAATCATTGAATTCCATAAAATTCAATAAGACCCCAAAATACCCTCTATGCTAAAATATAACAAAAACGATTTCCCCAAATTATCCCAAAAAATGATTCTTAAAACCGATATGAACCCTCAATTAAACTAAATTTATTTTTTTTCCCCAAAACCCAAATTTCCAAATAAAAATCAATTCAATTCCTATTTCCTTCAAAACCAAATATGTTGAATATGTGAAATATGAATTTAAATCCAACCCAAAAATCCCTTAATAAAAGTCTCCAAATTAAATCCCTATTTAAAAAGTAAATTGTTTTCAATATATTAACCATACTAACCTAATTAACCAATTAAATTAAGTTATTAATTTAATTGATAAAAAATCCTAAAAACCCTAACTAAACAATTAAATTAGGTAATTAATTTAATTGTGAAAAAACCTATTAACTAATTAAATTAAGTCATTAATTTAATTGTACAAATTAACCCTAAAATCCTATTATTTAAAACCTTAATTAAAATCTAAATCCCAATTAAGTAATTAAATTAAGTTATTAATTTAATTAATTAAAAAACCCTAAAACCCTATTTCAAAACCTTAATTAAAATCTAAATCCCAATTAAGTAATTAAATTAAGTTATTAATTTAATTAATTAAAAAACCTTAAATTTTTAATTAACATTCCATAATTAATTATATATGTATTTTTTGTATATATATATTTTTTTTACAGGTTTAATTTAAAAATGAACCTTTTAATTCTATCTATTATTTATCACTAAGATAAATGTGTCCTACACAGTATAAAAACTTGCTACCACGTACTGGACCCATCATCCAACGTTTTACTATTATTTTTTCCTTCTTTGTTTTGCTTTTTTTTTTTTTGGATATTTTATAATTAATGTAAATGTAGATATATAATCTAAATTAATTAACAACACTAGAATGAAAATTTTTTTTATTATTATTTTTTATCCTAATAAATCATAATGGCCCACGTACAATATCGCTTTTTGTTTCCATGATAATCTCTACAAATACTGTTACATTTAAAAAGCTAAAAGTTGCATGAATGACTTTTCTATATACTAAGCAAGTCACAAAAGCACTTGCATCATATACATAATAAAATACTATATACCTCAAAGCAAAGCAAAAGTACAACACGGGTATATTAGAAGCAAAACAAAAGAAAATAGAGAAAAATCAATTTAAACAGTAAAACAACAGAGAGAGAGAGAGAGAAACAGGAAAATAACAAAATTGCATGGAGAAAGAGAGAAAAAATAACACATAGAGAAGGGCTGACCGGTGACGATTGCGGCAAGGGAAGAAAACACGAGTGGGCACGAATACAAACATCGGGAGGAGTGCCTCGGATCTGTGGTGTCCGGAGGTGCTTCGAACTTAGCCAGATCTATGGCGATCGTCGATCTTGCAAGAGGTGCTTGATGATTCTGCGCGTCTTTGTCGGCAGTTGTGATTCGCAGTTTCGTATGTGCATCGTTGGATTTCGTATTGTTTCCGACGGACGGTGGTCGGAGTAAAAACAGGATGGGTTTCAGCGAGCTTCACGACTCCATGGTTCCTTCTTCTTTATTTGTTTCAAAGCGTTTTTGTTCATAGAATAAACTATGATTGTTCCTCCTCTCCTCTTTTGGTTTATTATCGCTGTTTATATTGTGTTGTGTTGATGTTTTGTTAATGTGTGCTGATATTGAATGAAGTTATGGTTGTTTGAAGATGGTGGTGTTATGTGTCAAGTGTGTATGAGGGAAGAGATTCGAGATGGTAGTGGATTTAATTTAGGTTTTTCTTGAAGAAGAAGAACACGAGAGGGAATGGAGAGTTTTTCAGAGGTTTTTTCTTATAGGGTAATTATGTACGTGAGTGTGAGAGGATCCAAATTTTTTAGGTTTTTCTCCCCCTCGAAATTGCTAGTAAGGGTTTGTGTGAATGGCCCCCTTAATGTGAAAATTTTAGGGAATTTCTCAATACACCACCCAAGTTTCTTAGGTACCATGTGAAATTTTATTTTTGCCCCCAGATTCCGGATTTGCACATCCGGACGCACTAAATTTTTAAAAAACGCTGATATGTTCCGGATGTGCACATCCGGAAGAATTTCTGATTTGCAAATCCGAAAAAAATCAAAAGAATTCCATAAAATCATTTACTTCTAAATATAATTAAATCCAATCTAATTAAAATCCAATATAATTAAAATTAATATCATTTTTTCAATATAATTAAATCCAATATAATTAAAATCTATATTAATTAAAATTAATATGATATTTAATATGATTAATTTTTTTCAATATAATTAATAGGATTAATATGGTATTTAATTCTAAATTATTTTTTTTATTGAAAAAATTAATTTAATTATATTGGATTTAAAATTATATGGTATTTACTTCTAAAATTGGATTTAATTATATTGGTATTTAAAATTATATGGTATTTACTTCTAAATTATATGGTATTTACTTCTAAATTATAATTAAAATTATATGGTATTTACTTCTAAAATTAATTTAATTATATTGGATTTAATTATATTGAAAAAATCATATTAATTTTAATCATATTAATTTCAATTATATTGGATTTAATTATATTGAAAAAATCATATTAAGTTTAATTATGTTGGATTTTAATTATATTGGATTTAATTATATTTAGAAGTAAATGATTTTATGGAATTCTTTTGATTATTTCCGGATTTGAAAATCAGAAATTCTTCCGGATGTGCACATCCGGAACATATTAGCGTTTTTTTAAAATTTGGTGCGTCCGGATGTGCAAATCCGGAATCTGGGGGCAAAAATAAAATTTCACATGGTGCCTAAGAAACTTGGGTGGTGTATTGAGAAATTCCCAAATTTTATTACTATTTATATGAATGACATTAGGTCGACTAAAAAAGGTAATTAAACACGTAGAATCAAAAAATTAAACTTAATATAATTTGATTTTTGATTCCTGCCCATTTTCTATTAATCCCATTATAATTTTTCTAAAATTGTTTACTTGCTCCCTAAGAACTAAATGGAAATAGAAATAAAATTTTTTTTCTTCTGAATATTCTAAAAAACCAAACTTTTTCTATAACATCCTGATTTATATTTTAATCATAATTTGATTATAATCTTTTCTAAAACAATAACCTCATTAAATTTAATTCTAATCATAATCTTATAAATGAGAAAAATACTAATTAAATTGAAAATAATTCCAACTTATTCTAGAAATTTTAATCCTCTAATTAAACAATCTTAAACTAAATTAATTTTAATTCTCACTTCTATTCTATTCTAAAAGTGATGGTTCTATTCTAGAGTTAAACTCCAATAACCTAACCTAAAACCAAAAGTAGTAACTAGATTAAACAATAAAAGTTAAATGGTAAAATTGTTAGAAATTAAAATTTAAAAAGAGTGAAAAATAACTAAAAGTGAGGGAGATAAGACTCGACGAACTCATGTCCATATTCCCATATGTCCTTACTCTCAAGTCCCTAACAAATGAGCCATTGTAATTAGTTGAAATGAAATGTCACTAATGAATTATTTACCTTTACTGATTAATCCTAATTAATTTCTAACTAATAACAATAGCCAATAAAAAGACTTCTAAATATCCTTCTAATAGGTTAGTCCTAAATTTTTCTAAAATGGTTATATACTATCCTAACTAGTTAATTAAATGAAATTATATATTAAATTGTAATTAAAATTATACCCTGAAAAGTAAAAAAAAAATAGCAACTAAACTATGATGAGATCAAAACTCCTAAAGAGTCAAAATGGTCCCTCTTTGACTTTTTTAGGTCATTGTATTTGACCAAATGACTCATATGGACTCTGGGGTATGTTAGTGATCTAAATCCTAAGTTAGTTGAAAATGGAAAAGAATAGTGGTCAAAATTTAGGGTTTGACAGCTACCCCTATTTAATCAGCTTCAAACTGAGATGATGATGACGGTGAGTCTTTATCTTCAAGAGGAGGAGATGATTAAATATAAAGAGGAATCCTAATTTTGACCACAGAGTTGATAGGTTTAGGATCCGCATGGACCAATCCCAGATGCTTCATTAATATCCCAATATTCCTTGTATAATATCCCTATTTACAGAAGTCAGGCAGGATTCTTGCGATCCTCTGACTTTGTTTTGGCAAACCCTGTTAGAACCCATGATAAAAATTTTTGGTAAAAACTTGATAAAACCCCTATGACATCTTTTGGTGGAACCCCTGATAATAAGAACCCTTGACAAAAATTTTCTGAAAAACCTCTGATGGAACCCCTTGATTAACCCACTTGATAAAATCATCTCTATAAAACTCCTTTGATAAAAATTCCTTGATAAAATTCCTTTGATAGAATCCCTTGACAAACCCTTGATAAAACCCCTTATGAAACCCTTGATACAAACCTTGATGAAATCCTTTGATAAACCCCTTTTGATGAAATCCCTCGATAAAACCCTTTGATGAAAATCATTTGATGACACTGCCGATAAACCCTTTGGATAAAATCCTTTGACAAAAATCTGGCGAAACCCCTTTTGACAAAATCCCTTTTTTATTGCAAATTCCCTTGATGAAATCCCTTTTGATTGAACCCCATTGGTAAAACTCCCTTGATAAAATTCCTTAATTGAACCCCATTAATGATACTCCTTTGATAAAATTACTTGATTGAATTCCTTGACAAAACCCTCGAGGAAACCCCCTGATGAAACCCCTGTGATAAAAGTTTGATGAAAATCCCTAACGGGACCCTTGGATGAAACCTTTAAATGAAATCCTTAGATGAAACCTTTTCATCAAACCCATAGATGAAACCTTGGTGGAATCCTTCTGATAAATCTCTGGTAAAACCCCTCTGATAGAAATCTGATTGAAGCCCTTAACAGAATCCTTGATAGAGACCCTTAATTGAATCCTTGTTATGAAACCCTTAGATATTTGACGACACCTATCCCTTATGAAGGCCATGTTGCCAAGTTGGGGATTAAACCCCTAAGAGTAAATATGAACCCTATGTATGCAGGAGTGCATGTATGTATGTTCATGTATGTATGTGATGTTATGTTATATATGCATGATTAGATGCTAGAGCATAACAACATGATTAATGCATGACAATGATTTGAATATCTCCATATGTGCCCCATTATTTGAACCCTAAAAATATGCCTCATATTACCGGGATGAGTGTCTTGAGAACGAACTTGGATCCCCCATACTGTATTATGACTTTGATATGGACTGCCCCCAATATTTGAATCCTGAAAAGTATGCCCCTGGTTAACTGAGGTCTGGAGGAATGGCTTGAAAAGGAACTTGGATGCCACCATGCTATGATTTGACCATGATAAGGACCTCCACCAAATTTTGAATCTTGAGAAGTATGTCCCAGTGTTTGAAACTTTGAAAGGTATGCCCCTGATTCAATGACTCTTAGAGTGGTTGGTTTAACTGTGCTCTTGAGGTGGATTGCCCTAGTATGAGCCTATAGAAAGGTCTCCCACACATTATTAGAGTCATGGAGGTATTTTTACATAGGTGTGTCAAACCTTGAAATGTTTAGTCTCTAATCAATAAGATCTTCAGATGATATGCCCCTATGATCACTAGGATTTGCCCCATGGTTGGAAAGATTCCTTGGTGATTCGCCTCCTTAACATAAGTCTCTTGAATCCTTGTGCCCCTGATCAGTCCTTTGTTGAAATTTCCTTAACGCTAAGTATTGATTTGTGAAAAAAGATGTTCCCTTTGAAAAGTAATTATAACGCCATGTTCATGCAAGTTTTGAAATCCCAAAAATTTTTTACGGTGTATACAGAGGATATTTGTCCATGAGGTTGGCACAAATGAAGATGTGAGAATATGGTTAACGATGTTCCAACAAATATTCGGATTCGGGGTCAGTTTAACAACGACTTTGTCGAGTATGCTTTTATAGTGCCCCTAGCTTCAATTAGGACTTTTACATGTTTTAACGTGGCCTGGTTCACGGTTAAAAAACAAAGGATACAAGGCTCAAAATTTGAAATTTAACCCACCCCATTCTCCTTAATGTTCTTCATTCCTAAATCCAATTAACCCAACAGATGCGTTCATCCTGCAAGAGAACCTTTTCAGTCACGGTGATTAAAAGGTATACTGGTTTAAGCACTCGATGGGATTTTTGAGGTGCAGTCACTCACTCATGTTTATAAGATTGTTCCCTATTTTCCTTTTTCCTTTCTTTTAATCCCTTATTTTTGCATGGACCAATTCTTCTGAATTTAGTAGTCCATCGGGATACCCTTATTTTGCCTAAGTCAAAGTCAACTATTTTTTCAATTTTTTTCCTTTTCTTCTTGACTGAGCGGGCTTTTCTTTTTCCTCTTTTTTTTTGGAACAATTCCTGAGTGATCTTGTTTTTGACTTAGAAAGGGTGTGACTGCCATATTAGATATTATGAGCTATTATCCCTTTTGCTTCCTCAATGTTGAATGGTGTGTGCTTTAAACCTTTATCCTTGTGATTAGGTGTACTGATTCCCTTGCATTAGGACACAATGTTGAATTAATTGAAATCTACCCTGCCCCTGGTTAAGATTAAGGTTTTTTTTTTTAAATAGAAAGAACACCAACTTCTGGCTCGAGGGGGTTGACTACGGTTTAACTCCTTATTCCTCCAGTGTTTGGGGAGTGAAACAATGCCTTACATCTTCAGCCAGGTCATACCATTAAAGCATACGTCAGCAAATTCGATTATTTTAATTTACCTCATTCTCCTCCTAAGTTTGTCAATAGGTGAGAAGTGAAATGGAAAAGCTTTGATTTTTTTTTTTGCAAATGATGGTATAGAAGAGAGTGTAAACGAATGGATTGATTCCAAAAATATGCATGCTCGTTTTATTAAAATTACTTCTCAAAGAGTACAACTTTTAGATACAAGTACACTTAGCAAAAAAGGAAATTACAACTGGAAATGATAAAGGCTATGATTCTAGGGATGAGCTTCCTTGTTGATCCACCGAATTTAGGAGACACTTAATGAAGTCCTTGCACTTTGTCAACATAAGGGTCACCTCTCACCAATGGGGGGAAGTCAACTGTAGGTCAAATAACTGCAGTTTCACTAAGGCACCTCTGAGTAAATCATGAGACATTGGTATAGGATCTACTTCCCTTCCAAGCTTCCTTTGTTTTGATTGATAAGGCACATGAGGTTGTTGCTGAAGTAGATATTGTTACAGACTTGTTACGGAGGCATCATCCAGGGTTGTTGTATTTGAGACTCTATGTAGGCCTCAGGCTGGCATGGTGAAGGGTTACCTTCTCTCTTTAATGGTACTTGCCTCTCTTGAATTCCACTATAGCTTCTTGAGGTATCCTTTAAGTTCATTTGTAAGTATAGGGAAACCTCTTAGCTCTTGGTAGTTGGATAAGGGCGAAAGCATAAAGGATATGCAAATGTATGTATATGTATGCAAATGCATGAAAATGTATGGGGTATGCAAAAAAAAATATTTTTATTTTAAAAATATATTTTCATGAAAATGATGAATGAATATTGAAATTAAATGTTTTTGTTGTTTAGGGAGCTTAAACTTTCAACTTATTACGAGTCAAGCCAAAGGTAATGGAAATTCAAATACTCTTATTAATAAAAGAAGGTACTAGGGTCTAAGCCCCATTTATTACATGAGAAAAACCAAATTAGGGGTAACCCTCTTCCTTTTTCCAAATTCCATTGCATTTGATTTTAATCTCTTTTTTTTTTAACAAGTTTAAGATTCATGTGACATGATAATGCAAAAAATTTATGAGGATGATGAATGCAAATGATATCTTGATTAGGGTAAGGGTAAAGTGCAAGCATGCCCTAGTAAGGTGGGCTCCCTAGAACGGGCTGGATCTAAGTTAAGACTACCCAATCCCCTCACATGTAGGTTATAAAAATTTGGACAGCATAACGACCCCAAAATGTTCAGAATATGCCCATGCTTTAACATGAGAAGGAGCAAGCCTTCCTACGGTAATCCTTCGGGATAAGTCTCATTTGGGGTAGGAGCCTAGTAACAGCCCTTAAGGGTTGAATACATAGGGTCTCCATAGATTGGTGTGGGGTAGGTTAAAGGTTCTCAGAGTCTTGGCCCACATCCAAATCATTCCACTACGAGAGGGGCTAGCCCTTTCGTGAGGACGACTTTGGAAGGATCTACTCTGAGTGTGGCATCAATGCATTTTAGGGGACGTTGTGTCCCCTGCAAAAACATTTCCGTTCCACTTTAGGTTCTAGGGTTATCCTCCAAGCTTTGGGTTTTAGCTTCACTCCCTTTTTTATGTCCCAATCCCTTGCATGATAATACAAAAAACAAAGTGTTAAATAAATAAATATATGAAATAAAAATAAATACATAACAATAAAAAAATAAAAAAACCAAAATAACATCCAAGACAAACAAATCCCTAAATCCTAAGGCTAGGATTAACTCTCTCTAGGAAGGAATCCCCAGCAGAGTCGCCAGCTGTCGTGGCCGGCAAAAATATTCGAGTCGCCACCATATTTTTTAAAGGAAAATAATGATAAACCTAAATATCCTTATCCTAAGGTAGAGATTCATACGGTTTGGGAGCCATTTAAGTGAAGGGAAAGTGTTAGACACCCCTTACTTCCATTGTACTCAATGGGATCCACCTTTGAATTTAGGGTATATTTGTTTGTCTAAGTTATAGGAAAACCTAAGTTTTTTATTAATTATACTCGCTATGGTTGGTTTGCAACCCTATGCCTACGTACCCTCAATTTGAAGGATCAGAGTAACCGTAGTTCACCTCCCCTATTCCTATCCCCTAATCCTATTCCTAAATCCCAAAACCTAACCCTAAACCCCAATCCACTATTTATACTCTTGGATAAAGAGTTATATCCCTTAAATCTAGTGTTTTTACTCCTAGATGAGGAGTTTTATCCCTTAAATCCCTTTGTCCATTGTTTATACTCTCGGAGGAAGAGTTTTATCCCTTAATCCCTTATCCCTTGGCCTATATTTATACTCTTAGAACCTAAGAGTGCTATCCCTAAATCCCATCCCTTATTTAGACTCTCGGACAAAAGAGTTTTATCCCAAATTTAAATCCCTAGAAAAATCCTCTTATGTCCCTTATTTTAAGAAGAATAAAAATCATTGAATTCCATAAAATTCAATAAGACCCCAAAATACCCTCTATGCTAAAATATAACAAAAACGATTTTCCCAAATTATCCCAAAAAATGATTCTTAAAACCGATATGAACCCTCAATTAAACTAAATTTATTTTTTTCCCCCAAAACCCAAATTTCCAAATAAAAATCAATTCAATTCCTATTTCCTTCAAAACCAAATATGTTGAATATGTGAAATATGAATTTAAATCCAACCCAAAAATCCCTTAATAAAAGTCTCCAAATTAAATCCCTATTTAAAAAGTAAATTGTTTTCAATGTATTAACCATACTAACCTAATTAACCAATTAAATTAAGTTATTAATTTAATTGATAAAAAATCCTAAAAACCCTAACTAAACAATTAAATTAGGTAATTAATTTAATTGTGAAAAAACCTATTAACTAATTAAATTAAGTCATTAATTTAATTGTACCAATTAACCCTAAAATCCTATTATTTAAAACCTTAATTAAAATCTAAATCCCAATTAAGTAATTAAATTAAGTTATTAATTTAATTAATTAAAAAACCTTAAATTTTTAATTAACATTCCATAATTAATTATATATGTATTTTTTGTATATATATATTTTTTTTACAGGTTTAATTTAAAAATGAACCTTTTAATTCTATCTATTATTTATCACTAAGATAAATGTGTCCTACACAGTATAAAAACTTGCTACCACGTACTGGACCCATCATCCAACGTTTTACTATTATTTTTTCCTTCTGTGTTTTGCTTTTTTTTTTTTTTGGATATTTTATAATTAATGTAAATGTAGATATATAATCTAAATTAATTAACAACACTAGAATGAAAAGTTTTTTTTATTATTATTTTTTATCCTAATAAATCATAATGGCCCACGTACAATATCGCTTTTTGTTTCCATGATAATCTCTACAAATACTGTTACATTTAAAAAGCTAAAAGTTGCATGAATGACTTTTCTATGTACTAAGCAAGTCACAAAAGCACTTGCATCATATACATAATAAAATACTATATACCTCAAAGCAAAGCAAAAGTACAACACGAGTATATTAGAAGCAAAACAAAAGAAAATAGAGAAATATCAATTTAAACAGTAAAACAACAGAGAGAGAGAGAGAAACAGGAAAATAACAAAATTGCATGGAGAAAGAGAGAAAAAATAACACATAGAGAAGGGCTGACCGGTGACGATTGCGGCAAGGGAAGAAAACACGAGTGGGCACGAATACAAACATCGGGAGGAGTGCCTCGGATCTGTGGTGTCCGGAGGTGCTTCGAACTTAGCCAGATCTATGGCGATCGTCGATCTTGCAAGAGGTGCTTGATGATTCTGCGCGTCTTTGTCGGCAGTTGTGATTCGCAGTTTCGTATGTGCATCGTTGGATTTCGTATTGTTTCCGACGGGCGGTGGTCGGAGTAAAAACAGGATGGGTTTCAGCGAGCTTCACGACTCCATGGTTCCTTCTTCTTTATTTGTTTCAAAGTGTTTTTGTTCATAGAATAAACTATGATTGTACCTCCTCTCCTCTTTTGGTTTATTATCGCTTTTTATATTGTGTTATGTTGATGTTTTGTTAATGTGTGCTGATATTGAATGAAGTTATGGTTGTTTGAAGATGGTGGTGTTATGTATCAAGTGTGTATGAGGGAAGAGATTCGAGATGGTAGTGGATTTAATTTAGGTTTTTCTTGAAGAAGAAGAACACGAGAGGGAATGGAGAGTTTTTCAGAGGTTTTTTCTTATAGGGTAATTATGTACGTGAGTGTGAGAGGATCCAGATTTTTTAGGTTTTTCTCCCCCCTCGAAATTGCTAGTAAGGGTTTGTGTGAATGGCCCCCTTAATGTGAAAATTTTGGGGAATTTCTCAATACACCACCCAAGTTTCTTAGGTACCATGTGAAATTTTATTTTTGCCCCCAGATTCTGGATTTGCACATCCGGACGCACTAAATTTTTAAAAAACGCTGATATGTTCCGGATGTGCACATCCGGAAGAATTTCTGATTTGCAAATCCGAAAAAAATCAAAAGAATTCTATAAAATCATTTACTTCTAAATATAATTAAATCCAATCTAATTAAAATCCAATATAATTAAAATTAATATCATTTTTTCAATATAATTAAATCCAATATAATTAAAATCTATATTAATTAAAATTAATATGATATTTAATATGATTAATTTTTTTCAATATAATTAATAGGATTAATATGGTATTTAATTCTAAATTATTTTTTTATATTGAAAAAATTAATTTAATTATATTGGATTTAAAATTATATGGTATTTACTTCTAAAATTGGATTTAATTATATTGGTATTTAAAATTATATGGTATTTACTTCTAAATTATATGGTATTTACTTCTAAATTATAATTAAAATTATATGGTATTTACTTCTAAAATTAATTTAATTATATTGGATTTAATTATATTGAAAAAATCATATTAATTTTAATCATATTAATTTCAATTATATTGGATTTAATTATATTGAAAAAATCATATTAAGTTTAATTATGTTGGATTTTAATTATATTGGATTTAATTATATTTAGAAGTAAATGATTTTATGGAATTCTTTTGATTATTTCCGGATTTGAAAATCAGAAATTCTTCCGGATGTGCACATCCGGAACATATTAGCGTTTTTTAAAAATTTGGTGCGTCCGGATGTGCAAATCCGGAATCTGGGGGCAAAAATAAAATTTCACATGGTGCCTAAGAAACTTGGGTGGTGTATTGAGAAATTCCCAAATTTTATTACTATTTATATGAATAACATTAGGTCGACTAAAAAAGGTAATTAAACACGTAGAATCAAAAAATTAAACTTAATATAATTTGATTTTTGATTCCTGCCCATTTTCTATTAATCCCATTATAATTTTTCTAAAATTGTTTACTTGCTCCCTAAGAACTAAATGGAAATAGAAATAAAATATTTTTTTTCTGAATATTCTAAAAAACCAAACTTTTTCTATAACATCCTGATTTAAAAAATATTTTAATCATAATTTGATTATAATCTTTTCTAAAACAATAACCTCATTAAATTTAATTCTAATCATAATCTAATAAATGAGAAAAATACTAATTAAATTGAAAATAATTCCAACTTATTCTAGAAATTTTAATCCTCTAATTAAACAATCTTAAACTAAATTAATTTTAATTCTCACTTCTATTCTATTCTAAAAGTGATGGTTCTATTCTAGAGTTAAACTCCAATAACCTAACCTAAAACCAAAAGTAGTAACTAGATTAAACAATAAAAGTTAAATGGTAAAATTGTTAGAAATTAAAATTTAAAAAGAGTGAAAAATAACTAAAAGTGAGGGAGATAAGACTCGACGAACTCATGTCCTTATTCCCATATGTCCTTACTCTCAAGTCCCTAACAAATGAGCCATTGTAATTAGTTGAAATGAAATGTCACTAATGAATTATTTACCTTTACTGATTAATCCTAATTAATTTCTAACTAATAACAATAGCCAATAAAAAGACTTCTAAATATCCTTCTAATAGGTTAGTCCTAAATTTTTCTAAAATGGTTATATACTATCCTAACTAGTTAATTAAATGAAATTATATATTAAATTGTAATTAAAATTATACCCTGAAAAGTAAAAAAAAATAGCAACTAAACTATGATGAGATCAAAACTCCTAAAGAGTCAAAATGGTCCCTCTTTGACTTTTTTAGGTCATTGTATTTGACCAAATGACTCATATGGACTCTGGGGTATGTTAGTGATCTAAATCCTAAGTTAGTTGAAAATGGAAAAGAATAGTGGTCAAAATTTAGGGTTTGACAGCTACCCCTATTTAATCAGCTTCAAACTGAGATGATGATGACGGTGAGTCTTTATCTTCTCGAGGAGGAGATGATTAAATATAAAGAGGAATCCTAATTTTGACCACAGAGTTGATAGGTTTAGGATCCGCATGGACCAATCCCAGATGCTTCATTAATATCCCAATATTCCTTGTATAATATCCCTATTTACAGAAGTCAGGCAGGATTCTTGCGGTCCTCTGACTTTGTTTTGGCAAACCCTGTTAGAACCCATGATAAAAATCTTTGGTAAAAACTTGATAAAACCCCTGTGACATCTTTTGGTGGAACCCCTGATAATAAGAACCCTTGACAAAATTTTTCTGAAAAACCTCTGATGGATCCCCTTGATTAACCCACTTGATAAAATCATCTCTATAAAACTCCTTTGATAAAAATTCCTTGATAAAATTCCTTTGATAGAATCCCTTGACAAACCCTTGATAAAACCCCTTATGAAACCCTTGATACAAACCTTGATGAAATCCTTTGATAAACCCCTTTTGATGAAATCCCTCGATAAAACCCTTTGATGAAAATCATTTGATGACACTGCCGATAAACCCTTTGGATAAAATCCTTTGACAAAAATCTGGCGAAACCCCTTTTGACAAAATCCCTTTTTTATTGCAAATTCCCTTGATGAAATCCCTTTTGATTGAACCCCATTGGTAAAACTCCCTTGATAAAATTCCTTAATTGAACCCCATTAATGATACTCCTTTGATAAAATTACTTGATTGAATTCCTTGACAAAACCCTCGAGGAAACCCCCTGATGAAACCCCTGTCATAAAAGTTTGATGAAAATCCCTAACGGGACCCTTGGATGAAACCTTTAAATGAAATCCTTAGATGAAACCTTTTCATCAAACCCATAGTTGAAACCTTGGTGGAATCCTTCTGATAAATCTCTGGTAAAACCCCTCTGATAGAAATCTGATTGAAGCCCTTAACAGAATCCTTGATAGAGACCCTTAATTGAATCCTTGTTATGAAACCCTTAGATATTTGACGACACCTATCCCTTATGAAGGCCATGTATCCAAGTTGGGGATTAAACCCCTAAGAGTAAATATGAACCCTATGTATGCAGGAGTGCATGTATGTATGTTCATGTATGTATGTGATGTTATGTTATATATGCATGATTAGATGCTAGAGCATAGCAACATGATTAATGCATGACAATGATTTGAATATCTCCATATGTGCCCCATTATTTGAACCCTAAAAATATGCCTCATATTACCGGGATGAGTGTCTTGAGAACGAACTTGGATCCCCCATACTGTAGTATGACTTTGATATGGACTGCCCCCAATATTTGAATCCTGAAAAGTATGCCCCTGGTTAACTGAGGTCTGGAGGAATGGCTTGAAAAGGAACTTGGATCCCACCATGCTATGATTTGACCTTGATAAGGACCTCCACCAAATTTTGAATCTTGAGAAGTATGTCCCAGTGTTTGAAACTTTGAAAGGTATGCCCCTGATTCAATGACTCTTAGAGTGGTTGGTTTAACTGTGCTCTTGAGGTGGATTGCCCTAGTATGAGCCTCTAGAAAGGTCTCCCACACATTATTAGAGTCATGGAGGTATTTTTACATAGGTGTGTCAAACCTTGAAATGTTTAGTCTCTAATCAATAAGATCTTCAGATGATATGCCCCTATGATCACTAGGATTTGCCCCATGGTTGGAAAGATTCCTTGGTGATTCGCCTCCTTAACATAAGTCTCTTGAATCCTTGTGCCCCTGATCAGTCCTTTGTTGAAATTTCCTTAACGCTAAGTATTGATTTGTGAAAAAAGATGTTCCCTTTGAAAAGTAATTATAACGCCATGTTCATGCAAGTTTTGAAATCCCAAAAATTTTTTACGGTGTATACAGAGGATATTTGTCCATGAGGTTGGCACAAATGAAGATGTGAGAATATGGTTAACGATGTTCCAACAAATATTCGGATTCGGGGTCAGTTTAACAACGACTTTGTCGAGTATGCTTTTATAGTGCCCCTAGCTTCAATTAGGACTTTTACATGTTGTAACGTGGCCTGGTTCACGGTTAAAAAACAAAGGATACAAGGCTCAAAATTTGAAATTTAACCCACCCCATTCTCCTTAATGTTCTTCATTCCTAAATCCAATTAACCCAACAGATGCGTTCATCCTGCAAGAGAACCTTTTCAGTCACGGTGATTAAAAGGTATACTGGTTTAAGCACTCGATGGGATTTTTGAGGTGCAGTCACTCACTCATGTTTATAAGATTGTTCCCTATTTTCCTTTTTCCTTTCTTTTAATCCCTTATTTTTGCATGGACCAATTCTTCTGAATTTAGTAGTCCATCGGGATACCCTTATTTTGCCTAAGTCAAAGTCAACTATTTTTTCAATTTTTTTCCTTTTCTTCTTGACTGAGCGGGCTTTTCTTTTTCCTCTTTTTTTTTGGAACAATTCCTGAGTGATCTTGTTTTTGACTTAGAAAGGGTGTGACTGCCATATTAGATATTATGAGCTATTATCCCTTTTGCTTCCTCAATGTTGAATGGTGTGTGCTTTAAACCTTTATCCTTGTGATTAGGTGTACTGATTCCCTTGCATTAGGACACAATGTTGAATTAATTGAAATCTACCCTGCCCCTGGTTAAGATTAAGGTTTTTTTTTTTTAAATAGAAAGAACACCAACTTCTGGCTCGAGGGGGTTGACTACGGTTTAACTCCTTATTCCTCCAGTGTTTGGGGAGTGAAACAATGCCTTACATCTTAAGCCAGGTCATACCATTAAAGCATACGTCAGCAAATTCGATTATTTTAATTTACCTCATTCTCCTCCTAAGTTTGTCAATAGGTGAGAAGTGAAATGGAAAAGCTTTGATTTTTTTTTTTGCAAATGATGGTATAGAAAATAGTGTAAACGAATGGATTGATTCCAAAAATATGCATGCTCGTTTTATTAAAATTACTTCTCAAAGAGTACAACTTTTAGATACAAGTACACTTAGCAAAAAAGGAAATTACAACTGGAAATGATAAAGGCTATGATTCTAGGGATGAGCTTCCTTGTTGATCCACCGAATTTAGGAGACACTTAATGAAGTCCTTGCACTTTGTCATCATAAGGGTCACCTCTCACCAATGGGGGGAAGTCAACTGTAGGTCAAATAACTGCAGTTTCACTAAGGCACCTCTGAGTAAATCATGAGACATTGGTATAGGATCTACTTCCCTTCCAAGCTTCCTTTGTTTTGATTGATAAGGCACATGAGGTTGTTGCTGAAGTAGATATTGTTACAGACTTGTTACGGAGGCATCATCCAGGGTTGTTGTATTTGAGACTCTATGTAGGCCTCAGGCTGGCATGGTGAAGGGTTACCTTCTCTCTTTAATGGTACTTTCCTCTCTTGAATTCCACTATAGCTTTTTGAGGTATCCTTTAAGTTCATTTGTAAGTATAGGGAAACCTCTTAGCTCTTGGTAGTTGGATAAGGGCGAAAGCATAAAGGATATGCAAATGTATGTATATGTATGCAAATGCATGAAAATGTATGGGGTATGCAAAAAAAAATATTTTTATTTTAAAAATATATTTTCATGAAAATGATGAATGAATATTGTAATTAAATGTTTTTGTTGTTTAGGGAGCTTAAACTTTCAACTTATTACGAGTCAAGCCAAAGGTAATGGAAATTCAAATACTCTTATTAATAAAAGAAGGTACTAGGGTCTAAGCCCCATTTATTACATGAGAAAAACCAAATTAGGGGTAACCCTCTTCCTTTTTCCAAATTCCATTGCATTTGATTTTAATCTCTTTTTTTTTAACAAGTTTAAGATTCATGTGACATGATAATGCAAAAAATTTATGAGGATGATGAATGCAAATGATATCTTGATTAGGGTAAGGGTAAAGTGCAAGCATGCCCTAGTAAGGTGGGCTCCCTAGAACGGGCTGGATCTAAGTTAAGACTACCCAATCCCCTCACATGTAGGTTATAAAAATTTGGACAGCATAACGACCCCAAAATGTTCAGACTATGCCCATGTTTTAACATGAGAAGGAGCAAGCCTTCCTACGGTAATCCTTCGGGATAAGTCTCATTTGGGGTAGGAGCCAAGTAACAGCCCTTAAGGGTTGAATACATAGGGTCTCCATAGATTGGTGTGGGGTAGGTTAAAGGTTCTCAGAGTCTTGGCCCACATCCAAATCATTCCACTACGAGAGGGGCTAGCCCTTTCGTGAGGACGACTTTGGAAGGATCTACTCTGAGTGTGGCATCAATGCATTTTAGGGGACGTTGTGTCCCCTGCAAAAACATTTCCGTTCCACTTTAGGTTCTAGGGTTATCCTCCAAGCTTTGGGTTTTAGCTTCACTCCCTTTTTTATGTCCCAATCCCTTGCATGATAATACAAAAAACAAAGTGTTAAATAAATAAATATATGAAATAAAAATAAATACATAACAATAAAAAAATAAAAAAACCAAAATAACATCCAAGACAAACAAATCCCTAAATCCTAAGGCTAGGATTAACTCTCTCTAGGAAGGAATCCCCAGCAGAGTCGCCAGCTGTCGTGGCCGGCAAAAATATTCGAGTCGCCAACATATTTTTTACAGGAAAATAATGATAAACCTAAATATCCTTATCCTAAGGTAGAGATTCATACGGTTCGGGAGCCATTTAAGTGAAGGGAAAGTGTTAGACACCCCTTACTTCCATTGTACTCAATGGGATCCACCTTTGAATTTAGGGTATATTTGTTTGTCTAAGTTATAGGAAAACCTAAGTTTTTTATTAATTATACTCGCTAGGGTTGGTTTGCAACCCTATGCCTACGTACCCTCAATTTGAAGGATCAGAGTAACCGTAGTTCACCTCCCATATTCCTATCCCCTAATCCTATTCCTAAATCCCAAAACCTAACCCTAAACCCCAATCCACTATTTATACTCTTGGATAAAGAGTTATATCCCTTAAATCTAGTGTTTTTACTCCTAGATGAGGAGTTTTATCCCTTTGTCCATTGTTTATACTCTCGGAGGAAGAGTTTTATCCCTTAATCCCTTATCCCTTGGCCTATATTTATACTCTTAGAACCTAAGAGTGCTATCCCTAAATCCCATCCCTTATTTAGACTCTCGGACAAAAGAGTTTTATCCCAAATTTAAATCCCTAGAAAAATCCTCTTATGTCCTTTATTTTAAGAAGAATAAAAATCATTGAATTCCATAAAATTCAATAAGACCCCAAAATACCCTCTATGCTAAAATATAACAAAAACGATTTCCCCAAATTATCCCAAAAAATGATTCTTAAAACCGATATGAACCCTCAA
This sequence comes from Lathyrus tuberosus, assembly GCA_022829125.1. Taxonomy (NCBI): domain Eukaryota; kingdom Viridiplantae; phylum Streptophyta; class Magnoliopsida; order Fabales; family Fabaceae; genus Lathyrus; species Lathyrus tuberosus. Next base: position 24,741,388 of record JALAZF010000012.1, on the reverse strand, counting down.
TTAAACTAAATTTATTTTTTTCCCCCAAAACCCAAATTTCCAAATAAAAATCAATTCAATTCCTATTTCCTTCAAAACCAAATATGTTGAATATGTGAAATATGAATTTAAATCCAACCCAAAAATCCCTTAATAAAAGTCTCCAAATTAAATCCCTATTTAAAAAGTAAATTGTTTTCAATATATTAACCATACTAACCTAATTAACCAATTAAATTAAGTTATTAATTTAATTGATAAAAAATCCTAAAAACCCTAACTAAACAATTAAATTAGGTAATTAATTTAATTGTGAAAAAACCTATTAACTAATTAAATTAAGTCATTAATTTAATTGTACAAATTAACCCTAAAATCCTATTATTTAAAACCTTAATTAAAATCTAAATCCCAATTAAGTAATTAAATTAAGTTATTAATTTAATTAATTAAAAAACCCTAAAACCCTATTTCAAAACCTTAATTAAAATCTAAATCCCAATTAAGTAATTAAATTAAGTTATTAATTTAATTAATTAAAAAACCTTAAATTTTTAATTAACATTCCATAATTAATTATATATGTATTTTTTGTATATATATTTTTTTTTTACAGGTTTAATTTAAAAATGAACCTTTTAATTCTATCTATTATTTATCACTAAGATAAATGTGTCCTACACAGTATAAAAACTTGCTACCACGTACTGGACCCATCATCCAACGTTTTACTATTATTTTTTCCTTCTTTGTTTTGCTTTTTTTTTTTTTGGATATTTTATAATTAATGTAAATGTAGATATATAATCTAAATTAATTAACAACACTAGAATGAAAATTTTTTTTATTATTATTTTTTATCCTAATAAATCATAATGGCCCACGTACAATATCGCTTTTTGTTTCCATGATAATCTCTACAAATACTGTTACATTTAAAAAGCTAAAAGTTGCATGAATGACTTTTCTATATACTAAGCAAGTCACAAAAGCACTTGCATCATATACATAATAAAATACTATATAACTCAAAGCAAAGCAAAAGTACAACACGAGTATATTAGAAGCAAAACAAAAGAAAATAGAGAAATATCAATTTAAACAGTAAAACAACAGAGAGAGAGAGAGAGAAACAGGAAAATAACAAAATTGCATGGAGAAAGAGAGAAAAAATAACACATAGAGAAGGGCTGACCGGTGACGATTGCGGCAAGGGAAGAAAACACGAGTGGGCACGAATACAAACATCGGGAGGAGTGCCTCGGATCTGTGGTGTCCGGAGGTGCTTCGAACTTAGCCAGATCTATGGCGATCGTCGATCTTGCAAGAGGTGCTTGATGATTCTGCGCGTCTTTGTCGGCAGTTGTGATTCGCAGTTTCGTATGTGCATCGTTGGATTTCGTATTGTTTCCGACGGGCGGTGGTCGGAGTAAAAACAGGATGGGTTTCAGCGAGCTTCACGACTCCATGGTTCCTTCTTCTTTATTTGTTTCAAAATGTTTTTGTTCATAGAATAAACTATGATTGTTCCTCCTCTCCTCTTTTAGTTTATTATCGCTGTTTATATTGTGTTGTGTTGATGTTTTGTTAATGTGTGCTGATATTGAATGAAGTTATGGTTGTTTGAAGATGGTGGTGTTATGTGTCAAGTGTGTATGAGGGAAGAGATTCGAGATGGTAGTGGATTTAATTTAGGTTTTTCTTGAAGAAGAAGAACACGAGAGGGAATGGAGAGTTTTTCAGAGGATTTTTCTTATAGGGTAATTATGTACGTGAGTGTGAGAGGATCCAGATTTTTTAGGTTTTTCTCCCCCCTCGAAATTGCTAGTAAGGGTTTGTGTGAATGGCCCCCTTAATGTGAAAATTTTAGGGAATTTCTCAATACACCACCCAAGTTTCTTAGGTACCATGTGAAATTTTATTTTTGCCCCCAGATTTCAGATTTGCACATCCGGACGCACTAAATTTTTAAAAAACGTTGATATGTTCCGGATGTGCACATCCGGAAGAATTTCTGATTTGCAAATCCGGAAAAAATCAAAAGAATTCCATAAAATCATTTACTTCTAAATATAATTAAATCCAATCTAATTAAAATCCAATATAATTAAAATTAATATCATTTTTTCAATATAATTAAATCCAATATAATTAAAATCTATATTAATTAAAATTAATATGATATTTAATATGATTAATTTTTTTCAATATAATTAATAGGATTAATATGGTATTTAATTCTAAATTATTTTTTTATATTGAAAAAATTAATTTAATTATATTGGATTTAAAATTATATGGTATTTACTTCTAAAATTGGATTTAATTATATTGGTATTTAAAATTATATGGTATTTACTTCTAAATTATATGGTATTTACTTCTAAATTATAATTAAAATTATATGGTATTTACTTCTAAAATTAATTTAATTATATTGGATTTAATTATACTGAAAAAATCATATTAATTTTAATCATATTAATTTTAATTATATTGGATTTAATTATATTGAAAAAATCATATTAAGTTTAATTATATTGGATTTTAATTATATTGGATTTAATTATATTTATAAGTAAATGATTTTATGGAATTCTTTTAATTTTTTCCGGATTTGAAAATCAGAAATTCTTCCGGATGTGCACATCCGGAACATATTAGCGTTTTTTAAAAATTTGGTGCGTCCGGATGTGCAAATCCGGAATCTGGGGGCAAAAATAAAATTTCACATGGTGCCTAAGAAACTTGCGTGGTGTATTGAGAAATTCCCAAATTTTATTACTATTTATATGAATAACATTAGGTCGACTAAAAAAGGTAATTAAACACGTAGAATCAAAAAATTAAACTTAATATAATTTGATTTTTGATTCCTGCCCATTTTCTATTAATCCCATTATAATTTTTCTAAAATTGTTTACTTGCTCCCTAAGAACTAAATGGAAATAGAAATAAAATATTTTTTTTCTGAATATTCTAAAAAACCAAACTTTTTCTATAACATCCTGATTTAAAAAATATTTTAATCATAATTTGATTATAATCTTTTCTAAAACAATAACCTCATTAAATTTAATTCTAATCATAATCTAATAAATGAGAAAAATACTAATTAAATTGAAAATAATTCCAACTTATTCTAGAAATTTTAATCCTCTAATTAAACAATCTTAAACTAAATTAATTTTAATTCTCACTTCTATTCTATTCTAAAAGTGATGGTTCTATTCTAGAGTTAAACTCCAATAACCTAACCTAAAACCAAAAGTAGTAACTAGATTAAACAATAAAAGTTAAATGGTAAAATTGTTAGAAATTAAAATTTAAAAAGAGTGAAAAATAACTAAAAGTGAGGGAGATAAGACTCGACGAACTCATGTCCTTATTCCCATATGTCCTTACTCTCAAGTCCCTAACAAATGAGCCATTGTAATTAGTTGAAATGAAATGTCACTAATGAATTATTTACCTTTACTGATTAATCCTAATTAATTTCTAACTAATAACAATAGCCAATAAAAAGACTTCTAAATATCCTTCTAATAGGTTAGTCCTAAATTTTTCTAAAATGGTTATATACTATCCTAACTAGTTAATTAAATGAAATTATATATTAAATTGTAATTAAAATTATACCATGAAAAGTAAAAAAAAATAGCAACTAAACTATGATGAGATCAAAACTCCTAAAGAGTCAAAATGGTCCCTCTTTGACTTTTTTAGGTCATTGTATTTGACCAAATGACTCATATGGACTCTGGGGTATGTTAGTGATCTAAATCCTAAGTTAGTTGAAAATGGAAAAGAATAGTGGTCAAAATTTAGGGTTTGACAGCTACCCCTATTTAATCAGCTTCAAACTGAGATGATGATGACGGTGAGTCTTTATCTTCTCGAGGAGGAGATGATTAAATATAAAGAGGAATCCTAATTTTGACCACAGAGTTGATAGGTTTAGGATCCGCATGGACCAATCCCAGATGCTTCATTAATATCCCAATGTTCCTTGTATAATATCCCTATTTACAGAAGTCAGGCAGCATTCTTGCGATCCTCTGACTTTGTTTTGGCAAACCCTGTTAGAACCCATGATAAAAATCTTTGGTAAAAACTTGATAAAACCCCTGTGACATCTTTTGGTGGAACCCCTGATAATAAGAACCCTTGACAAAAATTTTCTGAAAAACCTCTGATGGAACCCCTTTATTAACCCACTTGATAAAATCATCTCTATAAAACTCCTTTGATAAAAATTCCTTGATAAAATTCCTTTGATAGAATCCCTTGACAAACCCTTGATAAAACCCCTTATGAAACCCTTGATACAAACCTTGATGAAATCCTTTGATAATCCCCTTTTGATGAAATCCCTCGATAAAACCCTTTGATGAAAATCATTTGATGACACTGCCGATAAACCCTTTGGATAAAATCCTTTGACAAAAATCTGGCGAAACCCCTTTTGACAAAATCCCTTTTTTATTGCAACTTCCCTTGATGAAATCCCTTTTGATTGAACCCCATTGGTAAAACTCCCTTGATAAAATTCCTTAATTGAACCCCATTAATGATACTCCTTTGATAAAATTACTTGATTGAATTCCTTGACAAAACCCTCGAGGAAACCCCCTGATGAAACCCCTGTGATAAAAGTTTGATGAAAATCCCTAACGGGACCCTTGGATGAAACCTTTAAATGAAATCCTTATATGAAACCTTTTCATCAAACCCATAGATGAAACCTTGGTGGAATCCTTCTGATAAATCTCTGGTAAAACCCCTCTGATAGAAATCTGATTGAAGCCCTTAACAGAATCCTTGATAGAGACCCTTAATTGAATCCTTGTTATGAAACCCTTAGATATTTGACGACACCTATCCCTTATGAAGGCCATGTTGCCAAGTTGGGGATTAAACCCCTAAGAGTAAATATGAACCCTATGTATGCAGGAGTGCATGTATGTATGTTCATGTATGTATGTGATGTTATGTTATATATGCATGATTAGATGCTAGAGCATAGCAACATGATTAATGCATGACAATGATTTGAATATCTCCATATGTGCCCCATTATTTGAACCCTAAAAATATGCCTCATATTACCGGGATGAGTGTCTTGAGAACGAACTTGGATCCCCCATACTGTAGTATGACTTTGATATGGACTGCCCCCAATATTTGAATCCTGAAAAGTATGCCCCTGGTTAACTGAGGTCTGGAGGAATGGCTTGAAAAGGAACTTGGATCCCACCATGCTATGATTTGACCTTGATAAGGACCTCCACCAAATTTTGAATCTTGAGAAGTATGTCCCAGTGTTTGAAACTTTGAAAGGTATGCCCCTGATTCAATGACTCTTAGAGTGGTTGGTTTAACTGTGCTCTTGAGGTGGATTGCCCTAGTATGAGCCTCTAGAAAGGTCTCCCACACATTATTAGAGTCATGGAGGTATTTTTACATAGGTGTGTCAAACCTTGAAATGTTTAGTCTCTAATCAATAAGATCTTCAGATGATATGCCCCTATGATCACTAGGATTTGCCCCATGGTTGGAAAGATTCCTTGGTGATTCGCCTCCTTAACATAAGTCTCTTGAATCCTTGTGCCCCTGATCAGTCCTTTGTTGAAATTTCCTTAACGCTAAGTATTAATTTGTGAAAAAAGATGTTCCCTTTGAAAAGTAATTATAACGCCATGTTCATGCAAGTTTTGAAATCCCAAAAATTTTTTACGGTGTATACAGAGGATATTTGTCCATGAGGTTGGCACAAATGAAGATGTGAGAATATGGTTAACGATGTTCCAACAAATATTCGGATTCGGGGTCAGTTTAACAACAACTTTGTCGAGTATGCTTTTATAGTGCCCCTAGCTTCAATTAGGACTTTTCATGTTGTAACGTGGCCTGGTTCACGGTTAAAAAACAAAGGATACAAGGCTCAAAATTTGAAATTTAACCCACCCCATTCTCCTTAATGTTCTTCATTCCTAAATCCAATTAACCCAACAGATGCGTTCATCCTGCAAGAGAACCTTTTCAGTCACGGTGATTAAAAGGTATACTGGTTTAAGCACTCGATGGGATTTTTGAGGTGCAGTCACTCACTCATGTTTATAAGATTGTTCCCTATTTTCCTTTTTCCTTTCTTTTAATCCCTTATTTTTGCATTGACCAATTCTTCTGAATTTAGTAGTCCATCGGGATACCCTTATTTTGCCTAAGTCAAAGTCAACTATTTTTTCAATTTTTTTCCTTTTCTTCTTGACTGAGCGGGCTTTTCTTTTTCCTCTTTTTTTTTGGAACAATTCCTGAGTGATCTTGTTTTTGACTTAGAAAGGGTGTGACTGCCATATTAGATATTATGAGCTATTATCCCTTTTGCTTCCTCAATGTTGAATGGTGTGTGCTTTAAACCTTTATCCTTGTGATTAGGTGTACTGATTCCCTTGCATTAGGACACAATGTTGAATTAATTGAAATCTACCCTGCCCCTGGTTAAGATTAAGGTTTTTTTTTTAAATAGAAAGAACACCAACTTCTGGCTCGAGGGGGTTGACTACGGTTTAACTCCTTATTCCTCCAGTGTTTGGGGAGTGAAACAATGCCTTACATCTTCAGCCAGGTCATACCATTAAAGCATACGTCAGCAAATTCGATTATTTTAATTTACCTCATTCTCCTCCCAAGTTTGTCAATAGGTGAGAAGTGAAATGGAAAAGCTTTGATTTTTTTTTTTGCAAATGATGGTATAGAAGAGAGTGTAAACGAATGGATTGATTCCAAAAATATGCATGCTCGTTTTATTAAAATTACTTCTCAAAGAGTACAACTTTTAGATACAAGTACACTTAGCAAAAAAGGAAATTACAACTGGAAATGATAAAGGCTATGATTCTAGGGATGAGCTTCCTTGTAGATCCACCGAATTTAGGAGACACTTAATGAAGTCCTTGCACTTTGTCAACATAAGGGTCACCTCTCACCAATGGGGGGAAGTCAACTGTAGGTCAAATAACTGCAGTTTCACTAAGGCACCTCTGAGTAAATCATGAGACATTGGTATAGGATCTACTTCCCTTCCAAGCTTCCTTTGTTTTGATTGATAAGGCACATGAGGTTGTTGCTGAAGTAGATATTGTTACAGACTTGTTACGGAGGCATCATCCAGGGTTGTTGTATTTGAGACTCTATGTAGGCCTCAGGCTGGCATGGTGAAGGGTTACCTTCTCTCTTTAATGGTACTTGCCTCTCTTGAATTCCACTATAGCTTCTTGAGGTATCCTTTAAGTTCATTTGTAAGTATAGGGAAACCTCTTATCTCTTGGTAGTTGGATAAGGGCGAAAGCATAAAGGATATGCAAATGTATGTATATGTATGCAAATGCATGAAAATGTATGGGGTATGCAAAAAAAAATATTTTTATTTTAAAAATATATTTTCATGAAAATGATGAATGAATATTGTAATTAAATGTTTTTGTTGTTTAGGGAGCTTAAACTTTCAACTTATTACGAGTCAAGCCAAAGGTAATGGAAATTCAAATACTCTTATTAATAAAAGAAGGTACTAGGGTCTAAGCCCCATTTATTACATGAGAAAAACCAAATTAGGGGTAACCCTCTTCCTTTTTCCAAATTCCATTGCATTTGATTTTTATCTCTTTTTATTTTAACAAGTTTAAGATTCATGTGACATGATAATGCAAAAAATTTATGAGGATGATGAATGCAAATGATATCTTGATTAGGGTAAGGGTAAAGTGCAAGCATGCCCTAGTAAGGTGGGCTCCCTAGAACGGGCTGGATCTAAGTTAAGACTACCCAATCCCCTCACATGTAGGTTATAAAAATTTGGACAGCATAACGACCCCAAAATGTTCAGAATATGCCCATGTTTTAACATGAGAAGGAGCAAGCCTTCCTACGGTAATCCTTCGGGATAAGTCTCATTTGGGGTAGGAGCCTAGTAACAGCCCTTAAGGGTTGAATACATAGGGTCTCCATAGATTGGTGTGGGGTAGGTTAAAGGTTCTCAGAGTCTTAGCCCACATCCAAATCATTCCACTACGAGAGGGGCTAGCCCTTTCGTGAGGACGACTTTGGAAGGATCTACTCTGAGTGTGGCATCAATGCATTTTAGGGGACGTTGTGTCCCCTGCAAAAACATTTCCGTTCCACTTTAGGTTCTAGGGTTATCCTCCAAGCTTTGGGTTTTAGCTTCACTCCCTTTTTTATGTCCCAATCCCTTGCATGATAATACAAAAAACAAAGTGTTAAATAAATAAATATATGAAATAAAAATAAATACATAACAATAAAAAAATAAAAAAAACCAAAATAACATCCAAGACAAACAAATCCCTAAATCCTAAGGCTAGGATTAACTCTCTCTAGGAAGGAATCCCCAGCAGAGTCGCCAACTGTCGTGGCCGGCAAAAATATTCGAGTCGCCACCATATTTTTTAAAGGAAAATAATGATAAACCTAAATATCCTTATCCTAAGGTAGAGATTCATACGGTTCGGGAGCCATTTAAGTGAAGGGAAAGTGTTAGACACCCCTTACTTCCATTGTACTCAATGGGATCCACCTTTGAATTTAGGGTATATTTGTTTGTCTAAGTTATAGGAAAACCTAAGTTTTTTATTAATTATACTCGCTAGGGTTGGTTTGCAACCCTATGCCTACGTACCCTCAATTTGAAGGATCAGAGTAACCGTAGTTCACCTCCCCTATTCCTATCCCCTAATCCTATTCCTAAATCCCAAAACCTAACCCTAAACCCCAATCCACTATTTATACTCTTGGATAAAGAGTTATATCCCTTAAATCTAGTGTTTTTACTCCTAGATGAGGAGTTTTATCCCTTAAATCCCTTTGTCCATTGTTTATACTCTCGGAGGAAGAGTTTTATCCCTTAATCCCTTATCCCTTGGCCTATATTTATACTCTTAGAACCTAAGAGTGCTATCCCTAAATCCCATCCCTTATTTAGACTCTCGGACAAAAGAGTTTTATCCCAAATTTAAATCCCTAGAAAAATCCTCTTATGTCCTTTATTTTAAGAAGAATAAAAATCATTGAATTCCATAAAATTCAATAAGACCCCAAAATACCCTCTATGCTAAAATATAACAAAAACGATTTCCCCAAATTATCCCAAAAAATGATTCTTAAAACCGATATGAACCCTCAATTAAACTAAATTTATTTTTTTCCCCCAAAACCCAAATTTCCAAATAAAAATCAATTCAATTCCTATTTCCTTCAAAACCAAATATGTTGAATATGTGAAATATGAATTTAAATCCAACCCAAAAATCCCTTAATAAAAGTCTCCAAATTAAATCCCTATTTAAAAAGTAAATTGTTTTCAATATATTAACCATACTAACCTAATTAACCAATTAAATTAAGTTATTAATTTAATTGATAAAAAATCCTAAAAACCCTAACTAAACAATTAAATTAGGTAATTAATTTAATTGTGAAAAAACCTATTAACTAATTAAATTAAGTCATTAATTTAATTGTACAAATTAACCCTAAAATCCTATTATTTAAAACCTTAATTAAAATCTAAATCCCAATTAAGTAATTAAATTAAGTTATTAATTTAATTAATTAAAAAACCCTAAAACCCTATTTCAAAACCTTAATTAAAATCTAAATCCCAATTAAGTAATTAAATTAAGTTATTAATTTAATTAATTAAAAAACCTTAAATTTTTAATTAACATTCCATAATTAATTATATATGTATTTTTTGTATATATATATTTTTTTTACAGGTTTAATTTAAAAATGAACCTTTTAATTCTATCTATTATTTATCACTAAGATAAATGTGTCCTACACAGTATAAAAACTTGCTACCACGTACTGGACCCATCATCCAACGTTTTACTATTATTTTTTCCTTCTTTGTTTTGCTTTTTTTTTTTTTTGGATATTTTATAATTAATGTAAATGTAGATATATAATCTAAATTAATTACGAACACTAGAATGAAAATTTTTTTTATTATTATTTTTTATCCTAATAAATCATAATGGCCCACGTACAATATCGCTTTTTGTTTCCATGATAATCTCTACAAATACTGTTACATTTAAAAAGCTAAAAGTTGCATGAATGACTTTTCTATATACTAAGCAAGTCACAAAAGCACTTGCATCATATACATAATAAAATACTATATAACTCAAAGCAAAGCAAAAGTACAACACGAGTATATTAGAAGCAAAACAAAAGAAAATAGAGAAATATCAATTTAAACAGTAAAACAACAGAGAGAGAGAGAGAAACTGGAAAATAACAAAATTGCATGGAGAAAGAGAGAAAAAATAACACATAGAGAAGGGCTGACCGGTGACGATTGCGGCAAGGGAAGAAAACACGAGTGGGCACGAATACAAACATCGGGAGGAGTGCCTCGGATCTGTGGTGTCCGGAGGTGCTTCGAACTTAGCCAGATCTATGGCGATCGTCGATCTTGCAAGAGGTGCTTGATGATTCTGCGCGTCTTTGTCGGCAGTTGTGATTCGCAGTTTCGTATGTGCATCGTTGGATTTCGTATTGTTTCCGACGGGCGGTGGTCGGAGTAAAAACAGGATGGGTTTCAGCGAGCTTCACGACTCCATGGTTCCTTCTTCTTAATTTGTTTCAAAGTGTTTTTGTTCATAGAATAAACTATGATTGTTCCTCCTCTCCTCTTTTGGTTTATTATCGCTGTTTATATTGTGTTGTGTTGATGTTTTGTTAATGTGTGCTGATATTGAATGAAGTTATGGTTGTTTGAAGATGGTGGTGTTATGTGTCAAGTGTGTATGATGGAAGAGATTCGAGATGGTAGTGGATTTAATTTAGGTTTTTCTTGAAGAAGAAGAACACGAGAGGGAATGGAGAGTTTTTCAGAGGTTTTTTCTTATAGGGTAATTATGTACGTGAGTGTGAGAGGATCCAGATTTTTTAGGTTTTTCTCCTCCCTCGAAATTGCTAGTAAGGGTTTGTGTGAATGGCCCCCTTAATGTGAAAATTTTAGGGAATTTCTCAATACACCACCCAAGTTTCTTAGGTACCATGTGAAATTTTATTTTTGCCCCCAGATTTCAGATTTGCACATCCGGACGCACTAAATTTTTAAAAAACGTTGATATGTTCCGGATGTGCACATCCGGAAGAATTTCTGATTTGCAAATCCGGAAAAAATCAAAAGAATTCCATAAAATCATTTACTTCTAAATATAATTAAATCCAATCTAATTAAAATCCAATATAATTAAAATTAATATCATTTTTTCAATATAATTAAATCCAATATAATTAAAATCTATATTAATTAAAATTAATATGATATTTAATATGATTAATTTTTTTCAATATAATTAATAGGATTAATATGGTATTTAATTCTAAATTATTTTTTTATATTGAAAAAATTAATTTAATTATATTGGATTTAAAATTATATGGTATTTACTTCTAAAATTGGATTTAATTATATTGGTATTTAAAATTATATGGTATTTACTTCTAAATTATATGGTATTTACTTCTAAATTATAATTATAATTATATGGTATTTACTTCTAAAATTAATTTAATTATATTGGATTTAATTATATTGAAAAAATCATATTAATTTTAATCATATTAATTTTAATTATATTGGATTTAATTATATTGAAAAAATCATATTAAGTTTAATTATGTTGGATTTTAATTATATTGGATTTAATTATATTTATAAGTAAATGATTTTATGGAATTCTTTTGATTTTTTCCGGATTTGAAAATCAGAAATTCTTCCGGATGTGCACATCCGGAACATATTAGCGTTTTTTAAAAATTTGGTGCGTCCGGATGTGCAAATCCGGAATCTGGGGGCAAAAATAAAATTTCACATGGTGCCTAAGAAACTTGCGTGGTGTATTGAGAAATTCCCAAATTTTATTACTATTTATATGAATAACATTAGGTCGACTAAAAAAGGTAATTAAACACGTAGAATCAAAAAATTAAACTTAATATAATTTGATTTTTGATTCCTGCCCATTTTCTATTAATCCCATTATAATTTTTCTAAATTGTTTACTTGCTCCCTAAGAACTAAATGGAAATTGAAATAAAATATTTTTTTTCTGAATATTCTAAAAAACCAAACTTTTTCTATAACATCCTGATTTAAAAAATATTTTAATCATAATTTGATTATAATCTTTTCTAAAACAATAACCTCATTAAATTTAATTCTAATCATAATCTAATAAATGAGAAAAATACTAATTAAATTGAAAATAATTCCAACTTATTCTAGAAATTTTAATCCTCTAATTAAACAATCTTAAACTAAATTAATTTTAATTCTCACTTCTATTCTATTCTAAAAGTGATGGTTCTATTCTAGAGTTAAACTCCAATAACCTAACCTAAAACCAAAAGTAGTAACTAGATTAAACAATAAAAGTTAAATGGTAAAATTGTTAGAAATTAAAATTTATAAAGAGTGAAAAATAACTAAAAGTGAGGGAGATAAGACTCGACGAACTCATGTCCTTATTCCCATATGTCCTTACTCTCAAGTCCCTAACAAATGAGCCATTGTAATTAGTTGAAATGAAATGTCACTAATGAATTATTTACCTTTACTGATTAATCCTAATTAATTTCTAACTAATAACAATAGCCAATAAAAAGACTTCTAAATATCCTTCTAATAGGTTAGTCCTAAATTTTTCTAAAATGGTTATATACTATCCTAACTAGTTAATTAAATGAAATTATATATTAAATTGTAATTAAAATTATACCCTGAAAAGTAAAAAAAAATAGCAACTAAACTATGATGAGATCAAAACTCCTAAAGAGTCAAAATGGTCCCTCTTTGACTTTTTTAGGTCATTGTATTTGACCAAATGACTCATATGGACTCTGGGGTATGTTAGTGATCTAAATCCTAAGTTAGTTGAAAATGGAAAAGAATAGTGGTCAAAATTTAGGGTTTGACAGCTACCCCTATTTAATCAGCTTCAAACTGAGATGATGATGACGGTGAGTCTTTATCTTCTCGAGGAGGAGATGATTAAATATAAAGAGGAATCCTAATTTTGACCACAGAGTTGATAGGTTTAGGATCCGCATGGACCAATCCCAGATGCTTCATTAATATCCCAATATTCCTTGTATAATATCCCTATTTACAGAAGTCAGGCAGGATTCTTGCGATCCTCTGACTTTGTTTTGGCAAACCCTGTTAGAACCCATGATAAAAATCTTTGGTAAAAACTTGATAAAACCCCTGTGACATCTTTTGGTGGAACCCCTGATAATAAGAACCCTTGACAAAATTTTTCTGAAAAACCTCTGATGGAACCCCTTGATTAACCCACTTGATAAAATCATCTCTATAAAACTCCTTTGATAAAAATTCCTTGATAAAATTCCTTTGATAGAATCCCTTGACAAACCCTTGATAAAACCCCTTATGAAACCCTTGATACAAACCTTGATGAAATCCTTTGATAAACCCCTTTTGATGAAATCCCTCGATAAAACCCTTTGATGAAAATCATTTGATGACACTGCCGATAAACCCTTTGGATAAAATCCTTTGACAAAAATCTGGCGAAACCCCTTTTGACAAAATCCCTTTTTTATTGTAAATTCCCTTGATGAAATCCCTTTTGATTGAACCCCATTGGTAAAACTCCCTTGATAAAATTCCTTAATTGAACCCCATTAATGATACTCCTTTGATAAAATTACTTGATTGAATTCCTTGACAAAACCCTTGAGGAAACCCCCTGATGAAACCCCTGTGATAAAAGTTTGATGAAAATCCCTAACGGGACCCTTGGATGAAACCTTTAAATGAAATCCTTAGATGAAACCTTTTCATCAAACCCATAGATGAAACCTTGGTGGAATCCTTCTGATAAATCTCTGCTAAAACCCCTCTGATAGAAATCTGATTGAAGCCCTTAACAGAATCCTTGATAGAGACCCTTAATTGAATCCTTGTTATGAAACCCTTAGATATTTGACGACACCTATCCCTTATGAAGGCCATGTTGCCAAGTTGGGGATTAAACCCCTAAGAGTAAATATGAACCCTATGTATGCAGGAGTGCATGTATGTATGTTCATGTATGTATGTGATGTTATGTTATATATGCATGATTTGATGCTAGAGCATAGCAACATGATTAATGCATGACAATGATTTGAATATCTCCATATGTGCCCCATTATTTGAACCCTAAAAATATGCCTCATATTACCGGGATGAGTGTCTTGAGAACGAACTTGGATCCCCCATACTGTAGTATGACTTTGATATGGACTGCCCCCAATATTTGAATCCTGAAAAGTATGCCCCTGGTTAACTGAGGTCTGGAGGAATGGCTTGAAAAGGAACTTGGATCCCACCATGCTATGATTTGACCTTGATAAGGACCTCCACCAAATTTTGAATCTTGAGAAGTATGTCCCAGTGTTTGAAACTTTGAAAGGTATGCCCCTGATTCAATGACTCTTAGAGTGGTTGGTTTAACTGTGCTCTTGAGGTGGATTGCCCTAGTATGAGCCTCTAGAAAGGTCTCCCACACATTATTAGAGTCATGGAGGTATTTTTACATAGGTGTGTCAAACCTTGAAATGTTTAGTCTCTAATCAATAAGATCTTCAGATGATATGCCCCTATGATCACTAGGATTTGCCCCATGGTTGGAAAGATTCCTTGGTGATTCGCCTCCTTAACATAAGTCTCTTGAATCCTTGTGCCCCTGATCAGTCCTTTGTTGAAATTTCCTTAACGCTAAGTATTGATTTGTGAAAAAAGATGTTCCCTTTGAAAAGTAATTATAACGCCATGTTCATGCAAGTTTTGAAATCCCAAAAATTTTTTACGGTGTATACAGAGGATATTTGTCCATGAGGTTGGCACAAATGAAGATGTGAGAATATGGTTAACGATGTTCCAACAAATATTCGGATTCGGGGTCAGTTTAACAACGACTTTGTCGAGTATGCTTTTATAGTGCCCCTAGCTTCAATTAGGACTTTTACATGTTGTAACGTGGCCTGGTTCACGGTTAAAAAACAAAGGATACAAGGCTCAAAATTTGAAATTTAACCCACCCCATTCTCCTTAATGTTCTTCATTCCTAAATCCAATTAACCCAACAGATGCGTTCATCCTGCAAGAGAACCTTTTCAGTCACGGTGATTAAAAGGTATACTGGTTTAAGCACTCGATGGGATTTTTGAGGTGCAGTCACTCACTCATGTTTATAAGATTGTTCCCTATTTTCCTTTTTCCTTTCTTTTAATCCCTTATTTTTGCATGGACCAATTCTTCTGAATTTAGTAGTCCATCGGGATACCCTTATTTTGCCTAAGTCAAAGTCAACTATTTTTTCAATTTTTTTCCTTTTCTTCTTGACTGAGCGGGCTTTTCTTTTTCCTCTTTTTTTTTGGAACAATTCCTGAGTGATCTTGTTTTTGACTTAGAAAGGGTGTGACTGCCATATTAGATATTATGAGCTATTATCCCTTTTGCTTCCTCAATGTTGAATGGTGTGTGCTTTAAACCTTTATCCTTGTGATTAGGTGTACTATTTCCCTTGCATTAGGACACAATGTTGAATTAATTGAAATCTACCCTGCCCCTGGTTAAGATTAAGGTTTTTTTTTTTAAATAGAAAGAACACCAACTTCTGGCTCGAGGGGGTTGACTACGGTTTAACTCCTTATTCCTTCAGTGTTTGGGGAGTGAAACAATGCCTTACATCTTCAGCCAGGTCATACCATTAAAGCATACGTCAGCAAATTCGATTATTTTAATTTACCTCTTTCTCCTCCTAAGATTGTCAATAGGTGAGAAGTGAAATGGAAAAGCTTTGATTTTTTTTTTTGCAAATGATGGTATAGAAGAGAGTGTAAACGAATGGATTGATTCCAAAAATATGCATGCTCGTTTTATTAAAATTACTTCTCAAAGAGTACAACTTTTAGATACAAGTACACTTAGCAAAAAAGGAAATTACAACTGGAAATGATAAAGGCTATGATTCTAGGGATGAGCTTCCTTGTTGATCCACCGAATTTAGGAGACACTTAATGAAGTCCTTGCACTTTGTCAACATAAGGGTCACCTCTCACCAATGGGGGAAAGTCAACTGTAGGTCAAATAACTGCAGTTTCACTAAGGCACCTCTGAGTAAATCATGAGACATTGGTATAGGATCTACTTCCCTTCCAAGCTTCCTTTGTTTTGATTGATAAGGCACATGAGGTTGTTGCTGAAGTAGATATTGTTACAGACTTGTTACGGAGGCATCATCCAGGGTTGTTGTATTTGAGACTCTATGTAGGCCTCAGGCTGGCATGGTGAAGGGTTACCTTCTCTCTTTAATGGTACTTGCCTCTCTTGAATTCCACTATAGCTTCTTGAGGTATCCTTTAAGTTCATTTGTAAGTATAGGGAAACCTCTTAGCTCTTGGTAGTTGGATAAGGGCGAAAGCATAAAGGATATGCAAATGTATGTATATGTATGCAAATGCATGAAAATGTATGGGGTATGCAAAAAAAAATATTTTTATTTTAAAAATATATTTTCATGAAAATGATGAATGAATATTGTAATTAAATGTTTTTGTTGTTTAGGGAGCTTAAACTTTCAACTTATTACGAGTCAAGCCAAAGGTAATGGAAATTCAAATACTCTTATTAATAAAATAAGGTACTAGGGTCTAAGCCCCATTTATTACATGAGAAAAACCAAATTAGGGGTAACCCTCTTCCTTTTTCCAAATTCCATTGCCTTTGATTTTAATCTCTTTTTTTTTAACAAGTTTAAGATTCATGTGACATGATAATGCAAAAAATTTATGAGGATGATGAATGCAAATGATATCTTGATTAGGGTAAGGGTAAAGTGCAAGCATGCCCTAGTAAGGTGGGCTCCCTAGAACGGGCTGGATCTAAGTTAAGACTACCCAATCCCCTCACATGTAGGTTATAAAAATTTGGACAGCATAACGACCCCAAAATGTTCAGACTATGCCCATGTTTTACCACGAGAAGGAGCAAGCCTTCCTACGGTAATCCTTCGGGATAAGTCTCATTTGGGGTAGGAGCCTAGTAACAGCCCTTGAGGGTTGAATACATAGGGTCTCCATAGATTGGTGTGGGGTAGGTTAAAGGTTCTCAGAGTCTTGGCCCACATCCAAATCATTCCACTACGAGAGGGGCTAGCCCTTTCGTGAGGACGACTTTGGAAGGATCTACTCTGAGTGTGGCATCAATGCATTTTAGGGGACGTTGTGTCCCTTGCAAAAACATTTCCGTTCCACTTTAGGTTCTAGGGTTATCCTCCAAGCTTTGGGTTTTAGCTTCACTCCCTTTTTTATGTCCCAATCCCTTGCATGATAATACAAAAAACAAAGTGTTAAATAAATAAATATATGAAATAAAAATAAATACATAACAACAAAAAAATAAAAAAACCAAAATAACATCCAAGGTAAACAAATCCCTAAATCCTAAGGCTAGGATTAACTCTCTCTAGGAAGGAATCCCCAGCAGAGTCGCCAGCTGTCGCGGCCGGCAAAAATATTCGAGTCGCCACCATATTTTTTAAAGGAAAATAATGATAAACCTAAATATCCTTATCCTAAGGTAGAGATTCATACGGTTCGGGAGCCATTTAAGTGAAGGGAAAGTGTTAGACACCCCTTACTTCCATTGTACTCAATGGGATCCACCTTTGAATTTAGGGTATATTTGTTTGTCTAAGTTATAGGAAAACCTAAGTTTTTTATTAATTATACTCGCTAGGGTTGGTTTGCAACCCTATGCCTACGTACCCTCAATTTGAAGGATCAGAGTAACCGTAGTTCACCTCCCCTATTCCTATCCCCTAATCCTATTCCTAAATCCCAAAACCTAACCCTAAACCCCAATCCACTATTTATACTCTTGGATAAAGAGTTATATCCCTTAAATCTAGTGTTTTTACTCCTAGATGAGGAGTTTTATCCCTTAAATCCCTTTGTCCATTGTTTATACTCTCGGAGGAAGAGTTTTATCCCTTAATCCCTTATCCCTTGGCCTATATTTATACTCTTAGAACCTAAGAGTGCTATCCCTAAATCCCATCCCTTATTTAGACTCTCGGACAAAAGAGTTTTATCCCAAATTTAAATCCCTAGAAAAATCCTCTTATGTCCTTTTTTTTAAGAAGAATAAAAATCATTGAATTCCATAAAATTCAATAAGACCCCAAAATACCCTCTATGCTAAAATATAACAAAAACAATTTCCCCAAATTATCCCAAAAAATTATTCTTAAAACCGATATGAACCCTCAATTAAACTAAATTTATTTTTTTCCCCCAAAACCCAAATTTCCAAATAAAAATCAATTCAATTCCTATTTCCTTCAAAACCAAATATGTTGAATATGTGAAATATGAATTTAAATCCAACCCAAAAATCCCTTAATAAAAGTCTCCAAATTAAATCCCTATTTATAAAGTAAATTGTTTTCAATATATTAACCATACTAACCTAATTAACCAATTAAATTAAGTTATTAATTTAATTGATAAAAAATCCTAAAAACCCTAACTAAACAATTAAATTAGGTAATTAATTTAATTGTGAAAAAACCTATTAACTAATTAAATTAAGTCATTAATTTAATTGTACAAATTAACCCTAAAATCCTATTATTTAAAACCTTAATTAAAATCTAAATCCCAATTAAGTAATTAAATTAAGTTATTAATTTAATTAATTAAAAAACCCTAAAACCCTATTTCAAAACCTTAATTAAAATCTAAATCCCAATTAAGTAATTAAATTAAGTTATTAATTTAATTAATTAAAAAACCTTAAATTTTTAATTAACATTCCATAATTAATTATATATGTATTTTTTGTATATATATATTTTTTTTACAGGTTTAATTTAAAAATGAACCTTTTAATTCTATCTATTATTTATCACTAAGATAAATGTGTCCTACACAGTATAAAAACTTGCTACCACGTACTGGACCCATCATCCAACGTTTTACTATTATTTTTTCCTTCTATGTTTTGCTTTTTTTTTTTTTTGGATATTTTATAATTAATGTAAATGTAGATATATAATCTAAATTAATTAACAACACTAGAATGAAAATTTTTTTTATTATTATTTTTTATCCTAATAAATCATAATGGCCCACGTACAATATCGCTTTTTGTTTCCATGATAATCTCTACAAATACTGTTACATTTAAAAAGCTAAAAGTTGCATGAATGACTTTTCTATATACTAAGCAAGTCACAAAAGCACTTGCATCATATACATAATAAAATACTATATAACTCAAAGCAAAGCAAAAGTACAACACGAGTATATTAGAAGCAAAACAAAAGAAAATAGAGAAATATCAATTTAAACAGTAAAACAACAGAGAGAGAGAGAGAGAGAAACAGGAAAATAACAAAATTGCATGGAGAAAGAGAGAAAAAATAACACATAGAGAAGGGCTGACCGGTGACGATTGCGGCAAGGGAAGAAAACACGAGTGGGCACGAATACAAACATCGGGAGGAGTGCCTCGGATCTGTGGTGTCCGGAGGTGCTTCGAACTTAGCCAGATCTATGGCGATCGTCGATCTTGCAAGAGGTGCTTGATGATTCTGCGCGTCTTTGTCGGCAGTTGTGATTCGCAGTTTCGTATGTGCATCGTTGGATTTCGTATTGTTTCCGACGGGCGGTGGTCGGAGTAAAAACAGGATGGGTTTCAGCGAGCTTCACGACTCCATGGTTCCTTCTTCTTTATTTGTTTCAAAGTGTTTTTGTTCATAGAATAAACTATGATTGTTCCTCCTCTCCTCTTTTGGTTTATTATCGCTGTTTATATTGTGTTGTGTTGATGTTTTGTTAATGTGTGCTGATATTGAATGAAGTTATGGTTGTTTGAAGATGGTGGTGTTATGTGTCAAGTGTGTATGAGGGAAGAGATTCGAGATGGTAGTGGATTTAATTTAGGTTTTTCTTGAAGAAGAAGAACACGAGAGGGAATGGAGAGTTTTTCAGAGGTTTTTTCTTATAGGGTAATTATGTACGTGAGTGTGAGAGGATCCAGATTTTTTAGGTTTTTCTCCCCCCTCGAAATTGCTAGTAAGGGTTTGTGTGAATGGCCCCCTTAATGTGAAAATTTTAGGGAATTTCTCAATACACCACCCAAGTTTCTTAGGTACCATGTGAAATTTTATTTTTGCCCCCAGATTTCAGATTTGCACATCCGGACGCACTAAATTTTTAAAAAACGTTGATATGTTCCGGATGTGCACATCCGGAAGAATTTCTGATTTGCAAATCCGGAAAAAATCAAAAGAATTCCATAAAATCATTTACTTCTAAATATAATTAAATCCAATCTAATTAAATTCCAATATAATTAAAATTAATATCATTTTTTCAATATAATTAAATCCAATATAATTAAAATCTATATTAATTAAAATTAATATGATATTTAATATGATTAATTTTTTTCAATATAATTAATAGGATTAATATGGTATTTAATTCTAAATTATTTTTTTATATTGAAAAAATTAATTTAATTATATTGGATTTAAAATTATATGGTATTTACTTCTAAAATTGGATTTAATTATATTGGTATTTAAAATTATATGGTATTTACTTCTAAATTATATGGTATTTACTTCTAAATTATAATTAAAATTATATGGTATTTACTTCTAAAATTAATTTAATTATATTGGATTTAATTATATTGAAAAAATCATATTAATTTTAATCATATTAATTTTAATTATATTGGATTTAATTATATTGAAAAAATCATATTAAGTTTAATTATGTTGGATTTTAATTATATTGGATTTAATTATATTTATAAGTAAATGATTTTATGGAATTCTTTTAATTTTTTCCGGATTTGAAAATCAGAAATTCTTCCGGATGTGCACATCCGGAACATATTAGCGTTTTTTAAAAATTTGGTGCGTCCGGATGTGCAAATCCGGAATCTGGGGGCAAAAATAAAATTTCACATGGTGCCTAAGAAACTTGCGTGGTGTATTGAGAAATTCCCAAATTTTATTACTATTTATATGAATAACATTAGGTCGACTAAAAAAGGTAATTAAACACGTAGAATCAAAAAATTAAACTTAATATAATTTGATTTTTGATTCCTGCCCATTTTCTATTAATCCCATTATAATTTTTCTAAAATTGTTTACTTGCTCCCTAAGAACTAAATGGAAATAGAAATAAAATATTTTTTTTCTGAATATTCTAAAAAACCAAACTTTTTCTATAACATCCTGATTTAAAAAATATTTTAATCATAATTTGATTATAATCTTTTCTAAAACAATAACCTCATTAAATTTAATTCTAATCATAATCTAATAAATGAGAAAAATACTAATTAAATTGAAAATAATTCCAACTTATTCTAGAAATTTTAATCCTCTAATTAAACAATCTTAAACTAAATTAATTTTAATTCTCACTTCTATTCTATTCTAAAAGTGATGGTTCTATTCTAGAGTTAAACTCCAATAACCTAACCTAAAACCAAAAGTAGTAACTAGATTAAACAATAAAAGTTAAATGGTAAAATTGTTAGAAATTAAAATTTAAAAAGAGTGAAAAATAACTAAAAGTGAGGGAGATAAGACTCGACGAACTCATGTCCTTATTCCCATATGTCCTTACCCTCAAGTCCCTAACAAACGAGCCATTGTAATTAGTTGAAATGAAATGTCACTAATGAATTATTTACCTTTACTGATTAATCCTAATTAATTTCTAACTAATAACAATAGCCAATAAAAAGACTTCTAAATATCCTTCTAATAGGTTAGTCCTAAATTTTTCTAAAATGGTTATATACTATCCTAACTAGTTAATTAAATGAAATTATATATTAAATTGTAATTAAAATTATACCCTGAAAAGTAAAAAAAAATAGCAACTAAACTATGATGAGATCAAAACTCCTAAAGAGTCAAAATGGTCCCTCTTTGACTTTTTTAGGTCATTGTATTTGACCAAATGACTCATATGGACTCTGGGGTATGTTAGTGATCTAAATCCTAAGTTAGTTGAAAATGGAAAAGAATAGTGGTCAAAATTTAGGGTTCGACAGCTGCCCCTATTTAATTAGCTTCAAACTGAGATGATGATGACGGTGAGTCTTTATCTTCTCGAGGAGGAGATGATTAAATATAAAGAGGAATCCTAATTTTGACCACAGAGTTGATAGGTTTAGGATCCGCATGGACCAATCCCAGATGCTTCATTAATATCCCAATATTCCTTGTATAATATCCCTATTTACAGAAGTCAGGCAGGATTCTTGCGATCCTCTGACTTTGTTTTGGCAAACCCTGTTAGAACCCATGATAAAAATCTTTGGTAAAAACTTGATAAAACCCCTGTGACATCTTTTGGTGGAACCCCTGATAATAAGAACCCTTGACAAAATTTTTCTGAAAAACCTCTGATGGAACCCCTTGATTAACCCACTTGATAAAATCATCTCTATAAAACTCCTTTGATAAAAATTCCTTGATAAAATTCCTTTGATAGAATCCCTTGACAAACCCTTGATAAAACCCCTTATGAAACCCTTGATACAAACCTTGATGAAATCCTTTGATAAACCCCTTTTGATGAAATCCCTCGATAAAACCCTTTGATGAAAATCATTTGATGACACTGCCGATAAACCCTTTGGATAAAATCCTTTGACAAAAATCTGGCGAAACCCCTTTTGACAAAATCCCTTTTTTATTGTAAATTCCCTTGATGAAATCCCTTTTGATTGAACCCCATTGGTAAAACTCCCTTGATAAAATTCCTTAATTGAACCCCATTAATGATACTCCTTTGATAAAATTACTTGATTGAATTCCTTGACAAAACCCTTGAGGAAACCCCCTGATGAAACCCCTGTGATAAAAGTTTGATGAAAATCCCTAACGGGACCCTTGGATGAAACCTTTAAATGAAATCCTTAGATGAAACCTTTTCATCAAACCCATAGATGAAACCTTGGTGGAATCCTTCTGATAAATCTCTGGTAAAACCCCTCTGATAGAAATCTGATTGAAGCCCTTAACAGAATCCTTGATAGAGACCCTTAATTGAATCCTTGTTATGAAACCCTTAGATATTTGACGACACCTATCCCTTATGAAGGCCATGTTGCCAAGTTGGGGATTAAACCCCTAAGAGTAAATATGAACCCTATGTATGCAGGAGTGCATGTATGTATGTTCATGTATGTATGTGATGTTATGTTATATATGCATGATTTGATGCTAGAGCATAGCAACATGATTAATGCATGACAATGATTTGAATATCTCCATATGTGCCCCATTATTTGAACCCTAAAAATATGCCTCATATTACCGGGATGAGTGTCTTGAGAACGAACTTGGATCCCCCATACTGTAGTATGACTTTGATATGGACTGCCCCCAATATTTGAATCCTGAAAAGTATGCCCCTGGTTAACTGAGGTCTGGAGGAATGGCTTGAAAAGGAACTTGGATCCCACCATGCTATGATTTGACCTTGATAAGGACCTCCACCAAATTTTGAATCTTGAGAAGTATGTCCCAGTGTTTGAAACTTTGAAAGGTATGCCCCTGATTCAATGACTCTTAGAGTGGTTGGTTTAACTGTGCTCTTGAGGTGGATTGCCCTAGTATGAGCCTCTAGAAAGGTCTCCCACACATTATTAGAGTCATGGAGGTATTTTTACATAGGTGTGTCAAACCTTGAAATGTTTAGTCTCTAATCAATAAGATCTTCAGATGATATGCCCCTATGATCACTAGGATTTGCCCCATGGTTGGAAAGATTCCTTGGTGATTCGCCTCCTTAACATAAGTCTCTTGAATCCTTGTGCCCCTGATCAGTCCTTTGTTGAAATTTCCTTAACGCTAAGTATTGATTTGTGAAAAAAGATGTTCCCTTTGAAAAGTAATTATAACGCCATGTTCATGCAAGTTTTGAAATCCCAAAAATTTTTTACGGTGTATACAGAGGATATTTGTCCATGAGGTTGGCACAAATGAAGATGTGAGAATATGGTTAACGATGTTCCAACAAATATTCGGATTCGGGGTCAGTTTAACAACGACTTTGTCGAGTATGCTTTTATAGTGCCCCTAGCTTCAATTAGGACTTTTACATGTTGTAACGTGGCCTGGTTCACGGTTAAAAAACAAAGGATACAAGGCTCAAAATTTGAAATTTAACCCACCCCATTCTCCTTAATGTTCTTCATTCCTAAATCCAATTAACCTAACAGATGCGTTCATCCTGCAAGAGAACCTTTTCAGTCACGGTGATTAAAAGGTATACTGGTTTAAGCACTCGATGGGATTTTTGAGGTGCAGTCACTCACTCATGTTTATAAGATTGTTCCTTATTTTCCTTTTTCCTTTCTTTTAATCCCTTATTTTTGCATGGACCAATTCTTCTGAATTTAGTAGTCCATCGGGATACCCTTATTTTGCCTAAGTCAAAGTCAACTATTTTTTCAATTTTTTTCCTTTTCTTCTTGACTGAGCGGGCTTTTCTTTTTTTCTCTTTTTTTTTGGAACAATTCCTGAGTGATCTTGTTTTTGACTTAGAAAGGGTGTGACTGCCATATTAGATATTATGAGCTATTATCCCTTTTGCTTCCTCAATGTTGAATGGTGTGTGCTTTAAACCTTTATCCTTGTGATTAGGTGTACTGATTCCCTTGCATTAGGACACAATGTTGAATTAATTGAAATCTACCCTGCCCCTGGTTAAGATTAAGGTTTTTTTTTTAAATAGAAAGAACACCAACTTCTGGCTCGAGGGGGTTGACTACGGTTTAACTCCTTATTCCTCCAGTGTTTGGGGAGTGAAACAATGCCTTACATCTTCAGCCAGATCATACCATTAAAGCATACGTCAGCAAATTCGATTATTTTAATTTACCTCATTCTCCTCCTAAGTTTGTCAATAGGTGAGAAGTGAAATGGAAAAGCTTTGATTGTTTTTTTGCAAATGATGGTATAGAAGAGAGTGTAAACGAATGGATTGATTCAAAAAATATGCATGCTCGTTTTATTAAAATTACTTCTCAAAGAGTACAACTTTTAGATACAAGTACACTTAGTAAAAAAGGAAATTACAACTGGAAATGATAAAGGCTATGATTCTAGGGATGAGCTTCCTTGTTGATCCACCGAATTTAGGAGACACTTAATGAAGTCCTTGCACTTTGTCAACATAAGGGTCACCTCTCACCAATGGGGGGAAGTCAACTGTAGGTCAAATAACTGCAGTTTCACTAAGGCACCTCTGAGTAAATCATGAGACATTGGTATAGGATCTACTTCCCTTCCAAGCTTCCTTTGTTTTGATTGATAAGGCACATGAGGTTGTTGCTGAAGTAGATATTGTTACAGACTTGTTACGGAGGCATCATCCAGGGTTGTTGTATTTGAGACTCTATGTAGGCCTCAGGCTGGCATGGTGAAGGGTTACCTTCTCTCTTTAATGGTACTTGCCTCTCTTGAATTCCACTATAGCTTCTTGAGGTATCCTTTAAGTTCATTTGTAAGTATAGGGAAACCTCTTAGCTCTTGGTAGTTGGATAAGGGCGAAAGCATAAAGGATATGCAAATGTATGTATATGTATGCAAATGCATGAAAATGTATGGGGTACGCAAAAAAAAATATTTTTATTTTAAAAATATATTTTCATGAAAATGATGAATGAATATTGAAATTAAATGTTTTTGTTGTTTAGGGAGCTTAAACTTTCAACTTATTACGAGTCAAGCCAAAGGTAATGGAAATTCAAATACTCTTATTAATAAAAGAAGGTACTAGGGTCTAAGCCCCATTTATTACATGAGAAAAACCAAATTAGGGGTAACCCTCTTCCTTTTTCCAAATTCCATTGCATTTGATTTTAATCTCTTTTTTTTTAACAAGTTTAAGATTCATGTGACATGATAATGCAAAAAATTTATGAGGATGATGAATGCAAATGATATCTTGATTAGGGTAAGGGTAAAGTGCAAGCATGCCCTAGTAAGGTGGGCTCCCTAGAACGGGCTGGATCTAAGTTAAGACTACCCAATCCCCTCACATGTAGGTTATAAAAATTTGGACAGCATAACGACCCCAAAATGTTCAGAATATGCCCATGTTTTAACATGAGAAGGAGCAAGCCTTCCTACGGTAATCCTTCGGGATAAGTCTCATTTGGGGTAGGAGCCTAGTAACAGCCCTTGAGGGTTGAATACATAGGGTCTCCATAGATTGGTGTGGGGTAGGTTAAAGGTTCTCAGAGTCTTGGCCGACATCCAAATCATTCCACTACGACAGGGGCTAGCCCTTTCGTGAGGACGACTTTGGAAGGATCTACTCTGAGTGTGGCATCAATGCATTTTAGGGGACGTTGTGTCCCCTGCAAAAACATTTCCGTTCCACTTTAGGTTCTAGGGTTATCCTCCAAGCTTTGGGTTTTAGCTTCACTCCCTTTTTTATGTCCCAATCCCTTGCATAATAATACAAAAAACAAAGTGTTAAATAAATAAATATATGAAATAAAAATAAATACATAACAATAAAAAAATAAAAAAACCAAAATAACATCCAAGACAAACAAATCCCTAAATCCTAAGGCTAGGATTAACTCTCTCTAGGAAGGAATCCCCAGCAGAGTTGCCAGCTGTCGCGGCCGACAAAAATATTCGAGTCGCCACCATATTTTTTAAAGGAAAATAATGATAAACCTAAATATCCTTATCCCAAGGTAGAGATTCATACGGTTCGGGAGCCATTTAAGTGAAGGGAAAGTGTTAGACACCCCTTACTTCCATTGTACTCAATGGGATCCACCTTTGAATTTAGGGTATATTTGTTTGTCTAAGTTATAGGAAAACCTAAGTTTTTTATTAATTATACTCGCTAGGGTTGGTTTGCAACCCTATGCCTACGTACCCTCAATTTGAAGGATCAGAGTAACCGTAGTTCACCTCCCCTATTCCTATCCCCTAATCCTATTCCTAAATCCCAAAACCTAACCCTAAACCCCAATCCACTATTTATACTCTTGGATAAAGAGTTATATCCCTTAAATCTAGTGTTTTTACTCCTAGATGAGGAGTTTTATCCCTTAAATCCCTTTGTCCATTGTTTATACTCTCGGAGGAAGAGTTTTATCCCTTAATCCCTTATCCCTTGGCCTATATTTATACTCTTAGAACCTAAGAGTGCTATCCCTAAATCCCATCCCTTATTTAGACTCTCGGACAAAAGAGTTTTATCCCAAATTTAAATTCCTAGAAAAATCCTCTTATGTCCCTTATTTTAAGAAGAATAAAAATCATTGAATTCCATAAAATTCAATAAGACCCCAAAATACCCTTTATGCTAAAATATAACAAAAACGATTTCCCCAAATTATCCCAAAAAATGATTCTTAAAACCGATATGAACCCTCAATTAAACTAAATTTATTTTTTTCCCCCAAAACCCAAATTTCCAAATAAAAATCAATTCAATTCCTATTTCCTTCAAAACCAAATATGTTGAATATGTGAAATATGAATTTAAATCCAACCAAAAAATCCCTTAATAAAAGTCTCCAAATTAAATCCCTATTTAAAAAGTAAATTGTTTTCAATATATTAACCATACTAACCTAATTAACCAATTAAATTAAGTTATTAATTTAATTGATAAAAAATCCTAAAAACCCTAACTAAACAATTAAATTAGGTAATTAATTTAATTGTGAAAAAACCTATTAACTAATTAAATTAAGTCATTAATTTAATTGTACAAATTAACCCTAAAATCCTATTATTTAAAACCTTAATTAAAATCTAAATCCCAATTAAGTAATTAAATTAAGTTATTAATTTAATTAATTAAAAAACCCTAAAACCCTATTTCAAAACCTTAATTAAAATCTAAATCCCAATTAAGTAATTAAATTAAGTTATTAATTTAATTAATTAAAAAACCTTAAATTTTTAATTAACATTCCATAATTAATTATATATGTATTTTTTGTATATATATTTTTTTTTTACAGGTTTAATTTAAAAATGAACCTTTTAATTCTATCTATTATTTATCACTAAGATAAATGTGTCCTACACAGTATAAAAACTTGCTACCACGTACTGGACCCATCATCCAACGTTTTACTATTATTTTTTCCTTCTTTGTTTTGCTTTTTTTTTTTTTGGATATTTTATAATTAATGTAAATGTAGATATATAATCTAAATTAATTAACAACACTAGAATGAAAAATTTTTTTATTATTATTTTTTATCCTAATAAATCATAATGGCCCACGTACAATATCGCTTTTTGTTTCCATGGTAATCTCTACAAATACTGTTACATTTAAAAAGGTAAAAGTTGCATGAATGACTTTTCTATATACTAAGCAAGTCACAAAAGCACTTGCATCATATACATAATAAAATACTATATACCTCAAAGCAAAGCAAAAGTACAACACGAGTATATTAGAAGCAAAACAAAAGAAAATAGAGAAAGATCAATTTAAACAGTAAAACAACAGAGAGAGAGAGAAACAGGAAAATAACAAAATTGCATGGAGAAAGAGAGAAAAAATAACACATAGAGAAGGGCTGACCGGTGACGATTGCGGCAAGGGAAGAAAACACGAGTGGGCACGAATACAAACATCGGGAGGAGTGCCTCGGATCTGTGGTGTCCGGAGGTGCTTCGAACTTAGCCCGATCTATGGCGATCGTCGATCTTGCAAGAGGTGCTTGATGATTCTGCGCGTCTTTGTCGGCAGTTGTGATTCGCAGTTTCGTATGTGCATCGTTGGATTTCGTATTGTTTCCGACGGGCGGTGGTCGGAGTAAAAACAGGATGGGTTTCAGCGAGCTTCACGACTCCATGGTTCCTTCTTCTTTATTTGTTTCAAAGTGTTTTTGTTCATAGAATAAACTATGATTGTTCCTCCTCTCCTCTTTTGGTTTATTATCGCTGTTTATATTGTGTTGTGTTGATGTTTTGTTAATGTGTGCTGATATTGAACGAAGTTATGGTTGTTTGAAGATGGTGGTGTTATGTGTCAAGTGTGTATGAGGGAAGAGATTCGAGATGGTAGTGGATTTAATTTAGGTTTTTCTTGAAGAAGAAGAACACGAGAGGGAATGAAGAGTTTTTCAGAGGTTTTTTCTTACAGGGTAATTATGTACGTGAGTGTGAGAGGATCCAGATTTTTTAGGTTTTTCTCCCCCCTCGAAATTGCTAGTAAGGGTTTGTGTGAATGGCCCCCTTAATGTGAAAATTTTAGGGAATTTCTCAATACACCACCCAAGTTTCTTAGGTACCATGTGAAATTTTATTTTTGCCTCCAGATTCCGGATTTGCACATCCGGACGCACTAAATTTTTAAAAAACGCTGATATGTTCCGGATGTGCACATCCGGAAGAATTTCTGATTTGCAAATCCGGAAAAAATCAAAAGAATTCCATAAAATCATTTACTTCTAAATATAATTAAATCCAATCTAATTAAAATCCAATATAATTAAAATTAATATCATTTTTTCAATATAATTAAATCCAATATAATTAAAATCTATATTAATTAAAATTAATATGATATTTAATATGATTAATTTTTTTCAATATAATTAATAGGATTAATATGGTATTTAATTCTAAATTATTTTTTTATATTGAAAAAATTAATTTAATTATATTGGATTTAAAATTATATGGTATTTACTTCTAAAATTGGATTTAATTATATTGGTATTTAAAATTATATGGTATTTACTTCTAAATTATATTATATTTACTTCTAAATTATAATTAAAATTATATGGTATTTACTTCTAAAATTAATTTAATTATATTGGATTTAATTATATTGAAAAAATCATATTAATTTTAATCATATTAATTTTAATTATATTGGATTTAATTATATTGAAAAAATCATATTAAGTTTAATTATGTTGGATTTTAATTATATTGGATTTAATTATATTTAGAAGTAAATGATTTTATGGAATTCTTTTGATTTTTTCCGGATTTGAAAATCAGAAATTCTTCCGGATGTGCACATCCGGAACATATTAGCGTTTTTTAAAAATTTGGTGCGTCCGGATGTGCAAATCCGGAATCTGGGGGAAAAAATAAAATTTCACATGGTGCCTAAGAAACTTGGGTGGTGTATTGAGAAATTACCAAATTTTATTACTATTTATATGAATAACATTAGGTCGACTAAAAAAGGTAATTAAACACGTAGAATCAAAAAATTAAACTTAATATAATTTGATTTTTGATTCCTGCCCATTTTCTATTAATCCCATTATAATTTTTCTAAAATTGTTTACTTGCTCCCTAAGAACTAAATGGAAATAGAAATAAAATATTTTTTTTCTGAATATTCTAAAAAACCAAACTTTTTCTATAACATCCTGATTTAAAAAATATTTTAATCATAATTTGATTATAATCTTTTCTAAAACAATAACCTCATTAAATTTAATTCTAATCATAATCTAATAAATGAGAAAAATACTAATTAAATTGAAAATAATTCCAACTTATTCTAGAAATTTTAATCCTCTAATTAAACAATCTTAAACTAAATTAATTTTAATTCTCACTTCTATTCTATTCTAAAAGTGATGGTTCTATTCTAGAGTTAAACTCCAATAACCTAACCTAAAACCAAAAGTAGTAACTAGATTAAACAATAAAAGTTAAATGGTAAAATTGTTAGAAATTAAAATTTAAAAAGAGTGAAAAACAACTAAAAGTGAGGGAGATAAGACTCGACGAACTCATGTCCTTATTCCCATATGTCCTTACTCTCAAGTCCCTAACAAATGAGCCATTGTAATTAGTTGAAATGAAATGTCACTAATAAATTATTTACCTTTACTGATTAATCCTAATTAATTTCTAACTAATAACAATAGCCAATAATAAGACTTCTAAATATCCTTCTAATAGGTTAGTCCTAAATTTTTCTAAAATGGTTATATACTATCCTAACTAGTTAATTAAATGAAATTATATATTAAATTGTAATTAAAATTATACCCTGAAAAGTAAAAAAAATAGCAACTAAACTATGATGAGATCAAAACTCCTAAAGAGTCAAAATGGTCCCTCTTTGACTTTTTTAGGTCATTGTATTTGACCAAATGACTCATATGGACTCTGGGGTATGTTAGTGATCTAAATCCTAAGTTAGCTGAAAATGGAAAAGAATAGTGGTCAAAATTTAGGGTTTGACAGCTACCCCTATTTAATCAGCTTCAAACTGAGATGATGATGACGGTGAGTCTTTATCTTCAAGAGGAGGAGATGATTAAATATAAAGAGGAATCCTAATTTTGACCACAGAGTTGATAGGTTTAGGATCCGCATGGACCAATCCCAGATGCTTCATTAATATCCCAATGTTCCTTGTATAATATCCCTATTTACAGAAGTCAGGCAGGATTCTTGCGATCCTCTGACTTTGTTTTGGCAAACCCTGTTAGAACCCATGATAAAAATCTTTGGTAAAAACTTGATAAAACCCCTGTGACATCTTTTGGTGGAACCCCTGATAATAAGAACCCTTGACAAAATTTTTCTGAAAAACCTCTGATATAACCCCTTGATTAACCCACTTGATAAAATCATCTCTATAAAACTCCTTTGATAAAAATTCCTTGATAAAATTCCTTTGATAGAATCCCTTGACAAACCCTTGATAAAACCCCTTATGAAACCCTTGATACAAACCTTGATGAAATCCTTTGATAAACCCCTTTTGATGAAATCCCTCGATAAAACCCTTTGATGAAAATCATTTGATGACACTGCCGATAAACCCTTTGGATAAAATCCTTTGACAAAAATCTGGCGAAACCCCTTTTGACAAAATCCTTTTTTTATTGTAAATTCCCTTGATGAAATCCCTTTTGATTGAACCCCATTGGTAAAACTCCCTTGATAAAATTCCTTAATTGAACCCCATTAATGATACTCCTTTGATAAAATTACTTGATTGAATTCCTTGACAAAACCCTTGAGGAAACCCCCTGATGAAACCCCTGTGATAAAAGTTTGATGAAAATCCCTAACGGGACCCTTGGATGAAACCTTTAAATGAAATCCATAGATGAAACCTTTTCATCAAACCCATAGATGAAACCTTGGTGGAATCCTTCTGATAAATCTCTGGTAAAACCCCTCTGATAGAAATCTGATTGAAGCCCTTAACAGAATCCTTGATAGAGACCCTCAATTGAATCCTTGTTATGAAACCCTTAGATATTTGACGACACCTATCCCTTATGAAGGCCATGTTGCCAAGTTGGGGATTAAACCCCTAAGAGTAAATATGAACCCTATGTATGCAGGAGTGCATGTATGTATGTTCATGTATGTATGTGATGTTATGTTATATATGCATGATTAGATGCTAGAGCATAGCAACATGATTAATGCATGACAATGATTTGAATATCTCCATATGTGCCCCATTATTTGAACCCTAAAAATATGCCTCATATTACCGGGATGAGTGTCTTGAGAACGAACTTGGATCCCCCATACTGTAGTATGACTTTGATATGGACTGCCCCCAATATTTGAATCCTGAAAAGTGTGCCCCTGGTTAACTGAGGTCTGGAGAAATGGCTTGAAAAGGAACTTGGATCCCACCATGCTATGATTTGACCTTGATAAGGACCTCCACCAAATTTTGAATCTTGAGAAGTATGTCCCAGTGTTTGAAACTTTGAAAGGTATGCCCCTGATTCAATGACTCTTAGAGTGGTTAGTTTAACTGTGCTCTTGAGGTGGATTGCCCTAGTATGAGCCTCTAGAAAGGTCTCCCACACATTATTAGAGTCATGGAGGTATTTTTACATAGGTGTGTCAAACCTTGAAATGTTTAGTCTCTAATCAATAAGATCTTCAGATGATATGCCCCTATGATCACTAGGATTTGCCCCATGGTTGGAAAGATTCCTTGGTGATTCGCCTCCTTAACATAAGTCTCTTGAATCCTTGTGCCCCTGATCAGTCCTTTGTTGAAATTTCCTTAACGCTAAGTATTGATATGTGAAAAAAGATGTTCCCTTTGAAAAGTAATTATAACGCTATGTTCATGCAAGTTTTGAAATCCCAAAAATTTTTTACGGTGTATACAGAGGATATTTGTCCATGAGGTTGGCACAAATGAAGATGTGAGAATATGGTTAACGATGTTCCAACAAATATTCGGATTCGGGGTCAGTTTAACAACGACTTTGTCGAGTATGCTTTTATAGTGCCCCTAGCTTCAATTAGGACTTTTACATGTTGTAACGTGGCCTGGTTCACGGTTAAAAAACAAAGGATACAAGGCTCAAAATTTGAAATTTAACCCACCCCATTCTCCTTAATGTTCTTCATTCCTAAATCCAATTAACCCAACAGTTGCGTTCATCCTGCAAGAGAACCTTTTCAGTCACGGTGATTAAAAGGTATACTAGTTTAAGCACTCGATGGGATTTTTGAGGTGCAGTCACTCACTCATGTTTATAAGATTGTTCCCTATTTTCCTTTTTCCTTTCTTTTAATCCCTTATTTTTGCATGGACCAATTCTTCTGAATTTAGTAGTCCATCCGGATACCCTTATTTTGCCTAAGTCAAAGTCAACTATTTTTTCAATTTTTTTCCTTTTCTTCTTGACTGAGCGGGCTTTTCTTTTTCCTCTTTTTATTTGGAACAATTCCTGAGTGATCTTGCTTTTGACTTAGAAAGGGTGTGACTGCCATATTAGATATTATGAGCTATTATCCCTTTTGCTTCCTCAATGTTGAATGGTGTGTGCTTTAAACCTTTATCCTTGTGATTAGGTGTACTGATTCCCTTGCATTAGGACACAATGTTGAATTAATTGAAATCTACCCTGCCCCTAGTTAAGATTAAGGTTTTTTTTTTAAATAGAAAGAACACCAACTTCTGGCTCGAGGGGGTTGACTACGGTTTAACTCCTTATTCCTCCAGTGTTTGGGGAGTGAAACAATGCCTTACATCTTCAGCCAGGTCATACCATTAAAGCATACGTCAGCAAATTCGATTATTTTAATTTACCTCTTTCTCCTCCTAAGTTTGTCAATAGGTGAGAAGTGAAATGGAAAAGCTTTGATTTTTTTTTTTGCAAATGATGGTATAGAAGAGAGTGTAAACGAATGGATTGATTCCAAAAATATGCATGCTCGTTTTATTAAAATTACTTCTCAAAGAGTACAACTTTTAGATACAAGTACACTTAGCAAAAAAGGAAATTACAACTGGAAATGATAAAGGCTATGATTCTAGGGATGAGCTTCCTTGTTGATCCACCGAATTTAGGAGACACTTAATGAAGTCCTTGCACTTTGTCAACATAAGGGTCACCTCTCACCAATGGGGGGAAGTCAACTGTAGGTCAAATAACTGCAGTTTCACTAAGGCACCTCTGAGTAAATCATGAGACATTGGTATAGGATCTACTTCCCTTCCAAGCTTCCTTTGTTTTGATTGATAAGGCACATGAGGTTGTTGCTGAAGTAGATATTGTTACAGACTTGTTACGGAGGCATCATCCAGGGTTGTTGTATTTGAGACTCTATGTAGGCCTCAGGCTGGCATGGTGAAGGGTTACCTTCTCTCTTTAATGGTACTTGCCTCTCTTGAATTCCACTATAGCTTCTTGAGGTATCCTTTAAGTTCATTTGTAAGTATAGGGAAACCTCTTAGCTCTTGGTAGTTGGATAAGGGCGAAAGCATAAAGGATATGCAAATGTATGTATATGTATGCAAATGCATGAAAATGTATGGGGTATGTAAAAAAAAAAATTTTTATTTTAAAAATATATTTTCATGAAAATGATGAATGAATGTTGTAATTAAATGTTTTTGTTGTTTAGGGCGCTTAAACTTTCAACTTATTACGAGTCAAGCCAAAGGTAATGGAAATTCAAATACTCTTATTAATAAAAGAAGGTACTAGGGTCTAAGCCCCATTTATTACATGAGAAAAACCAAATTAGGGGTAACCCTCTTCCTTTTTCCAAATTCCATTGCATTTGATTTTAATCTCTTTTTTTTTTAACAAGTTTAAGATTCATGTGACATGATAATGCAAAAAATTTATGAGGATGATGAATGCAAATGATATCTTGATTAGGGTAAGGGTAAAGTGCAAGCATGCCCTAGTAAGGTGGGCTCCCTAGAACGGGCTGGATCTAAGTTAAGACTACCCAATCCCCTCACATGTAGGTTATAAAAATTTGGACAGAATAACGACCCCAAAATGTTCAGACTATGCCCATGTTTTAACATGAGAAGGAGCAAGCCTTCCTACGGTAATCCTTCGGGATAAGTCTCATTTGGGGTAGGAGCCTAGTAACAGCCCTTAAGGGTTGAATACATAGGGTCTCCATAGATTGGTGTGGGGTAGGTTAAAGGTTCTCAGAGTCTTGGCCCACATCCAAATCATTCCACTACGAGAGGGGCTAGCCCTTTCGTGAGGACGACTTTGGAAGGATCTACTCTGAGTGTGGCATCAATGCATTTTAGGGGACGTTGTGTCCCCTGCAAAAACATTTCCGTTCCACTTTAGGTTCTAGGGTTATCCTCCAAGCTTTGGGTTTTAGCTTCACTCCCTTTTTTATGTCCCAATCCCTTGCATGATAATACAAAAAACAAAGTGTTAAATAAATAAATATATGAAATAAAAATAAATACATAACAATAAAAAAATAAAAAAACCAAAATAACATCCAAGACAAACAAATCCCTAAATCCTAAGGCTAGGATTAACTCTCTCTAGGAAGGAATCCCCAGCAGAGTCACCAGCTGTCGTGGCCGGCAAAAATATTCGAGTCGCCACCATATTTTTTAAAGGAAAATAATGATAAACCTAAATATCCTTATCCTAAGGTAGAGATTCATACGGTTCGGGAGCCATTTAAGTGAAGGGAAAGTGTTAGACACCCCTTACTTCCATTGTACTCAATGGGATCCACCTTTGAATTTAGGGTATATTTGTTTGTCTAAGTTATAGGAAAACCTAAGTTTTTTATTAATTATACTCGCTAGGGTTGGTTTGCAACCCTATGCCTACGTACCCTCAATTTGAAGGATCAGAGTAACCGTAGTTCACCTCTCCTATTCCTATCCCCTAATCCTATTCCTAAATTCCAAAACCTAACCCTAAACCCCAATCCACTATTTATACTCTTGGATAAAGAGTTATATCCCTTAAATCTAGTGTTTTTACTCCTAGATGAGGAGTTTTATCCCTTAAATCCCTTTGTCCATTGTTTATACTCTCGGAGGAAGAGTTTTATCCCTTAATCCCTTATCCCTTGGCCTATATTTATACTCTTAGAACCTAAGAGTGCTATCCCTAAATCCCATCCCTTATTTAGACTCTCGGACAAAAGAGTTTTATCCCAAATTTAAATCCCTAGAAAAATCCTCTTATGTCCCTTATTTTAAGAAGAATAAAAATCATTGAATTCCATAAAATTCAATAAGACCCCAAAATACCCTCTATGCTAAAATATAACAAAAACGATTTCCCCAAATTATCCCAAAAAATGATTCTTAAAACCGATATGAACCCTCAATTAAACTAAATTTATTTTTTTCCCCCAAAACCCAAATTTCCAAATAAAAATCAATTCAATTCCTATTTCCTTCAAAACCAAATATGTTGAATATGTGAAATATGAATTTAAATCCAACCCAAAAATCCCTTAATAAAAGTCTCCAAATTAAATCCCTATTTAAAAAGTAAATTGTTTTCAATATATTAACCATACTAACCTAATTAACCAATTAAATTAAGTTATTAATTTAATTGATAAAAAATCCTAAAAACCCTAACTAAACAATTAAATTAGGTAATTAATTTAATTGTGAAAAAACCTATTAACTAATTAAATTAAGTCATTAATTTAATTGTACAAATTAACCCTAAAATCCTATTATTTAAAACCTTAATTAAAATCTAAATCCCAATTAAGTAATTAAATTAAGTTATTTAATTAAAAAACCCTAAAACCCCATTTCAAAACCTTAATTAAAATCTAAATCCCAATTAAGTAATTAAATTAAGTTATTAATTTAATTAATTAAAAAACCTTAAATTTTTAATTAACATTCCATAATTAATTATATATGTATTTTTTGTATATATATTTTTTTTTACAGGTTTAATTTAAAAATGAACCTTTTAATTCTATCTATTATTTATCACTAAGATAAATGTGTCCTACACAGTATAAAAACTTGCTACCACATACTGCACCCATCATCCAACGTTTTACTATTATTTTTTCCTTCTTTGTTTTGCTTTTTTTTTTTTGGATATTTTATAATTAATGTAAATGTAGATATATAATCTAAATTAATTAACAACACTAGAATGAAATTTTTTTTTATTATTATTTTTTATCCTAATAAAGCATAATGATCCACGTACAATATCGCTTTTTGTTTCCATGATAATCTCTACAAATACTATTACATGTAAAAAGCTAAAAGTTGCATGAATGACTTTTCTATATACTAAGCAAGTCACAAAAGCACTTGCATCATATACATAATAAAATACTATATACCTCAACGCAAAGCAAAAGTACAACACGAGTATATTAGAAGCAAAACAAAAGAAAATAGAGAAAGATCAATTTAAACAGTAAAACAACAGAGAGAGAGAGAGAAACAGGAAAATAACAAAATCGCATGGAGAAAGAGAGAAAAAAACACAGAGAGAAGGGCTGACCGGTGACGATTGCGGCAAGGGAAGAAAACACGAGTGGGCACGAATACAAACATCGGGAGGAGTGCCACGGATCTGTGGTGTCCGGAGGTGCTTCGAACTTAGCCAGATCTATGGCGATCGTCGATCTTGCAAGAGGTGCTTGATGATTCGGCGCGTCTTTGTCGTCAGTTGTGATTCGCAGTTTCGTATGTGCAATGTCGGATTTCGTATTGTTTCCGACGGGCGGTGGTCAGAGTAAAAACAGGATGGGTTTCAGCGAGCTTCACGACTCCATGGTTCCTTCTTCTTTATTTGTTTCAAAGTGTTTTTGTTCATAGAATAAACCATGATTGTTCCTGCTCTCCTCTTTTGGTTTATTATCGCTGTTTATATTGTGTTGTGTTGATGTTTTGTTAATGTGTGCTGATATTGAATGAAGTTATGGTTGTTTGAAGATGGTGGTGTTATGTGTCAAGTGTGTATGAGGGAAGAGATTTGAGATGGTAGTGGATTTAATTTAAGTTTTTCTTGAAGAAGAAGAAGAACACGAGAGGGAATGGAGAGTTTTTCAGAAGTTTTTTCTTACAGGGTAATTATGTACGTGAGTGTGAGAGGATCCAGATTTTTTAGGTTTTTCTCCCCCCTCGAAATTGCTAGTAAGGGTTTGTGTGAGTGGCCCCCTTAATGTGAAAATTTTATTACTATTTATATGAATAACATTAGGTCGACTAAAAAATGTAATTAAACACGTAGAATCAAAAAATTAAACTTAATATAATTTGATTTTTGATTCCTGCCCATATTCTATTAATCCCATTACAATTTTTCTAAAATTGTTTACTTGCTCCCTAAGAACTAAATGGAAATAGAAATAAAATATTTTTTTCCTGAATATTCTAAAAAAACCAAACTTTTTCTATAACATCGTGATTTAAAAAATATTTTAATCCTAATTTGATTATAATCTTTTCTGAAACAATAACCTCATTAAATTTAATTCTAATCATAATATAATAAATGAGAAAAATACTAATTAAATTGAAAATAATTCCAACTTATTATAGAAATTTTAATCCTCTAATTAAACAATCTTAAACTAAATTAATTTTAATTCTCACTTCTATTCTATTCTAAAAGTGATGGTTCTATTCTAGAGTTAAACTCCAATAACCTAACCTAAAAATAAAAGTAGTAACTAGATTAAACAATAAAAGTTAAATGGTAAAATTGTTAGAAATTAAAATTTAAAAAGAGTGAAAAATAACTAAAAGTGAGGGAGATAAGACTCGAACTCATGTCCTTATTCCCATATGTCCTTACCCTTAAGTCCCTAACAAATGAGCCATTGTAATTAGTTGAAATGAAATGTCACTAATGAATTATTTATCTTTACTGATTAATCCTAATTAATTTCTAACTAATAACAATAGCCAATAAAAAGACTTCTAAATATCCTTCTAATAGGTTAGTCCTAAATTTTTCTAAAATGGTTATATACTATCCTAACTAGTTAATTAAATGAAATTATATATTAAATTGAAATTAAAATTATACCCTGAAAAGTAAAAAAAAAAATAGCAACTAAATTATGATGAGATCAAAACTCCTAAAGAGTCAAAATGGTCCTTCTTTGACTTTTTTAGGTCATTGTATTTGACCAAATGACTCATATGGACTCTGGGGTATGTTAGTGATCTAAATCCTAAGTTAGTTGAAAATGGAAAAGAATAGTGGTCAAAATTTGGGGTACGACAGTATATATAGTTGATGTTCTAAAATGGAGTACTTTGTAAAACATGTCGGTTATGGATCTTTCCGCTTTATTCCATAATTGACCTTTCCCTTTAAATGGAAAAAGTTTCCCGTTAATGATTTTCTCTATTATGTGTTATGTATCAAATAATTGAGCAGGGATTGTGTTTTCTTACTTTAAAATGTGGCATCCTTGTTTCTGTCGGGAAAATAAATTTTTAGTTACTCTGATTTATTTATGTATTATTTATTCGCGATGGGAATTGGGTTGTTACACTTTCCCCTATAACTTAGATTTAGAGAGTTATCGTGAACTCTAAAATGAGCTCATACTCATTTCCCCTTTGGAACTTTAGCCATAGTCAATGGTTCCTCTTCTTCACCCTTAGATCGGTGAACTACGGATACTCTGATTCCACTCCCGTTAGGATACGTAGGCGCAAAGTGTGATACTTTGTCGAGTATACTTAGATACTAACCCCTAGGGTTTCAACCTTTAGCATAGCACCCTTAGCAAGCGAGTAAGACATAACAAACTAAAATAAGAGGTTCCCGTAGAGTACTACGGATGTTTAGGATGCTAATACCTTCCCTAGGTGTAACCAACCCCCGAACCTTAGATCCCCCCCTTTAGGTTTTTCTCGATCTTGAACCTTTCATTTGGATAAATCATAGTCGGTGGTGAATTCAAAGAAATGTGATGCAAGTTAATTAATAGCTTCTTATCTGATTCTCACTACAACTATTGGCAAGGATGATCACAAACCATGAAGCTTTCAGAGCCAAGTACGGAGGTCTGCTACCTCTTTTAAGGGCCCATGTGATTGAAAGAATCATGGAGGCACTCATTCAATTTTACGATCTAGTCTATCACTGTTTTACATTCCCGGATTACCAGCTCGCACCAAGGCTGGAGGAGTATTCTCACTTGACTGGTTTACATATTACTGATCAAGCTCCCTTTTCTGGACTGGAAGAAATTCCAAAGGATCAAATCATTGCAAGAGCAATTTATTTGGATGAGTCAGAAATCAAGACTCACATGACCACCAAGGGAGGAATCCCAGGTTTACCAGCAAAGTTTCTGGTAAAGAAAGCTCTGTAGTTTGCTAGTATAGGGAACGTGACTGCTTTTGAAAGCATCTTTGTTTTACTCACCTACGGGTTATTTTTGTTTCCCAACATCGATAACTTTGTATATATCAACGCCATTAAGGTTTTTCTCATTGGAAACCCTGTACCGACTTTGCTCGCAGATGCGTATCATTCTGTATACTTAACGAATTTATACAGCGGAGGAATGATCACGTGTTGTGTACCCCTGCTATATAAGTGGTTTACTTCCTATTTTCCTAAATTTTCCGCTTTTTGGGATCATAAGAGTGCCTTACGTTGGTCGC
This sequence comes from Lathyrus tuberosus, assembly GCA_022829125.1. Classification (NCBI taxonomy): domain Eukaryota; kingdom Viridiplantae; phylum Streptophyta; class Magnoliopsida; order Fabales; family Fabaceae; genus Lathyrus; species Lathyrus tuberosus. Next base: position 24,700,378 of record JALAZF010000012.1, on the reverse strand, counting down.
AGAGAATCATGTCTCTTACCAACTCTGACATCGATTGGTACAATCGAATCTATGACGGGATCAAGATCATTGACCGTTGTGGAAACTTCCCGAACGTACACCTTATAGGAACTAAGGGAGGAATCAATTACCATCTAGTTTTAGTTCGTCGTCAATTTGGATACCAGATGAGGCATATCCCCTGGAATGCTCATCTGGAAGGTCTTTTCTTCAATGAAGAAGAAAATGACAGGGCACTAAAGACGAAAATAGTGCACGCTTAGAAACATGTTCATAAGAAAGGACGGGAGTCTCTAGGAAAACTGGATTGTGTCTCGGTGGAGCCTTATCTCCACTGGGTACAAACTAGAGCTCTCAAGCTAAAGATGCCTTATCCTCATCACGGAGTTCTTCCGCCAAGGGAATCTGTCATGTACTTCATGACTGAAACAGAAAAACTTCAGGTTACTCTCAACAAAGTTCAACAGGAGAGGAGGTCTTGGAAGAACAAGTACCGCATTCTCAATGTGGAATGTACCAAAATATAGCAACTGCTGAAAGATAAGGATGCTCTAATTGAGATTTTGGAGCAACATGCTGTAGAAAATCAGGATGACCAAAGGAATTTGCTCGCTCCTTTCACTTGGCAAAGGAATGACGACCCGACAACGGCTCAAGAGCCCTGGTCCAAGAAAAGAAAAGTACCAGAGTCAGCACCCGAGTTTTCCTCAGAGAGGACTCGGGACCCATTAGCTTAGGTTTTTGTTTCCAGCACCTTGTAAATTACTGTATTTCCATTTCCGCAATCCTTTGAATTCAATAAAACGGGGATTTCCCCACTGTTTGATATTTGTAATCTTATTTCGAAGTTTATTTTTATTAAACTAAAAAAACACAATTAATATAATCATTGCATTCATCATTCTCACGTCACGTATTCTTCTTACCTACGAATCTCACGTTTGTGTCTCGGTTCTAGAGTCAAACTGTCTCATTCGTACTATACTCGGGCCAATCGTCAGAAAAAGATGGATGATCTCGAGGAAGAGAATAGAGAGTTGAAAGAAGAGATCAACGCTCTGAGAGAAGATATGAGAAAGCTTCATAATGACATGCAAGCTGTAACACCTCAAAATTTTCCCCTTGTTTCTAACTCTTTTTGACTTATGCTTCATTTCATTTGCATCGTCATTTCTGCATTTGCATATTTCTTATGGGCAAGGGATCAAGGTATTCTTTCAGCAGCTCACGGCGTCATCAGTTCCAGTATCATTTCCAACAATGTTCAGAGCCAAGCAGATAGTTTTCAAAGTCTTTTTGAGCATTTATTTTGCCCATTAGACATTTTGACAATCAGAAGCTCTGGCAGTCATTTTTTGATCAGCGATTCAGCACCAGACGATTATTTTCAGCAGTATTCCGAGCACAAAACGGAATTCACAACATATTTCAAGTGTGTTTCAGTGTTACTCAGTAGCAATGCCAAGTTCTGGGGTTCAGAGGGTTAATGGTTTCAAAACAGCTATCAGAAGTAACTTTTCCAAGTTTCCCTCCAAAAGGCGCCAAAATTCAAAATTTGCACTGTGTAACCGGTTACAGCGTATCTGATAGCCGGTTACCCTTTGGTTTTTCTGCGCATTTCTTCAGTTTTTGAACTGAGTAACCGGTTAGCAGATATGCTGTAACCGATTACTCTGGGCAAAATTTGAAAATTTTAGTTTGCATCATTGGTGATCATGTGCTTGGCATGTGCACGTGTGGGAAGGATCTAGAATTGATAGTTTCATCATTTTTCACCCAAAATTCAAATTCCTTCCAACATTTTCCACTCTAATTCCTCATTTCCTTTCCTAATCCACTTTTCACCCCAATTTCCACCCATTAAACCTCACTCCAAACCACATTTGAATTCCTAACCTAGCTTCTATTTAAATCAATTCATTCCAAACCTCACATAACTTTGATGCATTTTCTGAATTTTTTACACATTTCACTCTAATTTTCTCTCAACTTCTCTCTCATTCCAAAACCCTCACTCAAAGTTCCACCATCAAAGTTCAACAAATTTGGCATTGAAATTTGTTGATCTGGGAACTAAACCTTCATCCATTCACTAATTCTTGAAGGATTTCTGATTTTGCTACTGTTTTACTTTTGGATCTATGTTCTTGGAAGTGATTTTGGAGAAGCTTGAAGCCAGTGCATCACATTGCATTTATTTTGCATTTTTTTGGTGAAGTTAGCATTGGATCTCTGGTTTTCTTGCTTAGATTCATCTATTGCAGCTTATAAACACTCACCAAAGCAATTCTCAGCTTTGTAGGTTGGTAAATTTAAGATCTACTTTTCATTTTAGCTTATTTTGCTTGTTCATGATGTAGATCTTGAATTTGTTGTGTTTGATCCATTGGATTGTGGATTTGACAGTTGTTGTTTGTTAATTGATGTGTGTTTGCTGGTCTTGAGATGTAATTTTCGTGCATATTGAGATGCCCTAACATGCAGGTGTTTGGAGAAGTGATAAGCTGCTGAAAAGTGCTTTTGGAGCTGTTTTTTTTAATTCTGTTGCTGTGTAACAGGTTAACAGTTATGCTGTAACCGGTTAACATGTTGTTTTTTTTGCGTATTTTCAGGCTGTTTTGAACTGTGTAACCGGTTACAGCGTAACTGCTAACCGGTTACCACTGCTGCAGAATGTGATTTTCTTGCATTTTCTTGCTTGTTTGAGATCCTTTGCATGTCTAAACTTTATGGATTCATATGATGATGATTTGTGGATCATTTTTGAGTTGTTGCACCTCACACCATTGTATGAACACAATTTTACGAAATGCGACTTTTGGTTTTCATTCGATAAATGTTTATGTTTGCGATGTTGCGTGTTTGGTGCGATAAACGCGTTACGCACACTTCTTGAGCATGTTGATTATGGATTATTGCTTATGTTGCTGGAATGGTGTTGTGCATGCTAGTTTGCTTTTGATTCCATGAAATGCATATTCGAGTTAATTTGTCCATTATCAAATGATGGGCATTCTTTCATGATGAATTCAAGTATTGTGTACCATGGTGTATGACGTGATTGTGATCATGATTAATTGTGAAATGTAATGCTTGATGCATGTTTGCTTTTCCATGAGTGAATCATTAATGTATCACATGCTGCCGTGTTTCTACTGCTGTTTATGTGCATATGTGCTGCTGTTTGGCTTTTACACCTCCTTTTTGTGCTGAACATGAGTTGTAGAATGCTGTTTGGTATTTGGTGTTGGATTTACTGCTGTATTGTTGCAGATGCGCTGTTGTAGCTGCTTTTTTTTTGTTCGTTTCTTCTTTCCTCCTTCGTCTCTTTCACCCTTTCCTTCCCTTGAATCCCAAGACTTAAATTTAAGTCTTGGATTCACTCCCTTAGAGCTACCTAGTCCAACTTAATTTTCGATTAAGCTTGGAGTAGGATTAGCATTAGGCTTCCCTTTGCATCCTAACTTAGGTAGAAGTTTCCCTTTCAAACTCAACTATAGGGCAACCTTTTGCATGACAACATTAGGATAGAATTCCCCTTAGTGTTTTCTTTTTCCTTGAGTTTTCTCTTCTCATCTCATAACAATCCTAAAACACTTAATAAAAGATTAACATGTATTGTACATGAGCCTTATATATGGGAAGTGAAGTTTGGGGCGTCTCCCTTTATTCTTCTAGTGTACTTAGTGTACGTCCTGTTGGGGATGATGCGCGAAGTATTCGTTCCTATGTTACAGACTTGGGTGCAATGCAAGTTATGAACTAACTTCAAACCACTTCTGTCTTAAAAAATACAAAACAAACTCAAACCCTTTTTCATCCTTCGGGATCGTTAAGTTTCAAACTCTATTTTCAGAAAAGGGCACGTTACTTCCGTCTCGTCGCAAACAGGCATCGACCCTAACTGCCGGACACGAATCTAACGTCGCTCATAAAAAACACTAACCGACCTCGTTAGGTCGAACTATGACTGCTCTGATTTCCTCATTCTCGTCTGATTGAGGATACGTAGGCACAAGACGGCAATGTCTTGGCGAGCAACCTCCCCCCATAGTTCGCGTCCGAACTACATTGACTCTGACTTTCCCATTGCACGAGGGAATACGTAGGCATAGGACGAGCGATGTCCTATCGAGTCACTTCTTTTTCTTTTCTCCTTCGTTTCATCGCTCTTCTCCGTTCCCGTTCCTCCTCCTTTCCAGTAGCAGCGGAGCTCCAGATGATGACACCCTTTGATCGAGACGACAAGCGTGGATCCCATCGAGTACGATGGACGCGTGGGGTACTAATACCTTCCCTTCACATAACCGACTCCCTTACCCTTTTCTCTTGGTTGTGAGACCGTGCTCTTTCCCTTCCCTTCAGGTTTACGCAGTGTTTCCTTTCCCTCTCTTGGGATAAATACACATTGTTGGCGACTCTGTTTCCGCGCCACTTTTGCGTTTGTACCATGGATACAAATCCCCGGGAGCGACAGCTGGCGACTCCGCTGGGGACTGGTTAACCTCTTGCTGGTCCATCCCCTTTTGGCGAGTCATTCCTAACGCATGTTTGTTTGTTTTCATTAGGTGTTTATTGTGGTGCTTTATTTTGTTGTATGTTACTGTATTACTGTATTACTGTATTTACCGCATTTATTGCATTGCATTTCATTATTATGCTGGACTGTGCTGTGCTGTGCTGGTTTTCTATTTGGCAGGTTGGGAGGTTCTGAGAGATAAGCCACTACCCAGGCTTGAGCATACACATAGGTATTAGCGAGGGCAGGCGTGACACTCCCGTGGTGTTGACCACGTGCAGGTGTTCACGATCCCCACAATCAGACGAGGTTCTATCGGAAGATATCTGCTACTGTATGTTGATACAGGCCAGTAGTTATTCTCTTGAGGAACTATCGACTCTGGTGACCATTCTCGAGGACTCAGTAACGGCACTCCTCCCGAGAGCGATAATGGCAGACCAGAAATGGAAAATCCATTATGACTCTCGACCCGAGGACCTAATGCTAGGAACTTGCTATAGGATGACCTTTTTTGGGGGAATCAATGGATGACCTCTTTGTTTGGCGATAGTATTGTACCCTGAGGGATGAATGTACTATTGCTTCTCAAATCGAGAATCCGAGACTGAGGATCCCATTTTCTAGAACCCACATGTGAGAGGGGATGGGCGTTTGCAGGTTTGCAGGTGGCTTTGACCTTCAACCTACCTAGTTTGCTAGTTTTATCACCGTGGTTACTTTTGTTCTGGGTTTTGGTATAGAGCTTTGTTTGTTCAGTCTGTATAGTGCATCCAGCTCGTGTGGAACTTTGATTCCATGCTTCGCATTGCATTCCATTTTTCTGACATTCATGTTTTTGCATTTCCAGGTAGTATCCAGTCTTTTGATTCCAGTCAGAGGTCATTCATAGGGATGGAAACTAAGAGGGGTAAGAAGCACATCATCATCTACAAGTTCCCAAAGCTCACTCTTGGTCCGTTGGACAGTTTACAGAGTATGGCTAGTCCAGAAGTATTGGGGGTCTTTAAAGAGAAGTATGGTTGGATATTATCCTTGGTTCGGAGCCTCAGTGAGTATGAATACAATGGACTACACACCTTGATGCAGTTCTATGATCCTTCCATAAGGTAATTTGTGATGTCGGATTATGTATTGGTTCCTACCCTAGAAGAGTACTCTAACATCTTGAGAATTCCTATCCAAGGAGGTGTTCCTTTCTGTGGTTCCCAAGGAGACTGTGATTTCCAAGCGCTGGCTGAGGCTCTTTATTTGAGCAAATTGACATTAGAGGCTGATTTTTCTCGCAAAGGAAAATTCCGAGGCTATCACTTAGAGTACTTGGTAAAGAGGGATCGAGAGGAAGCTAAGGAGAAGAGGTGGATAGCTTTCAATGCAATATTGGCTCTCTGTATATATGGCATTGTGTTATTCCCTAATGAGTCTGAGTTTGTCGATGCGGATGCTATTCAGACATTTACAGCTCCGAATCCGGTACCAACTTTATTAGGTGATCTTCACTACGCCATATACAACAGGAATGATAAAAGACGAGGTGGGGTGGTTTGCTGTTGTGCATATTTTTTCTACAAGTGGTTTGCCAACCGTTTACCTCGGTCAGGTGCTTTTGTGGATGCGAAGACTTCTCTAGATTGGAGTAAGCGTCTGATGGGACTAGCTGCTAAGGATATTCTTTGGGTAGATAAGGGATTATTGGGGACTGACATTTTGCATAGTTGTGGAAGGTATCCTAATGTACCCTTAATCGAAAGAAAAGGAGGTATTAACTACAACCTGTCTTTGGCTATCAGGTAGTTTGCGTACGCACTGAGAGATCCTCCAGTGGAAAACGATTTGGAAGAATCTTTGTATTTTCATATGACTGATGGTGTGGCTATTGCACAGAAAGCTTCTAAAGCATGGCTCAGTAGACAGAAGAGAGGTAAAACCGTTCTGGGTAAACCCAATAATCAAGTTTTCGTTCCATATGTTGAATGGATAAAGAAGAGGGTAGAAGAGTTCTATTTGCCTTTTGATCGGGCTCCTCCCTTGTATCCAGAGATTGTGGAAGAGAGACTCACTGTACCACTTGAAGAATTCGACAAGCAGCGAAAGTTAGTATTTGATCTGAGGGTGGAAAACTCTGATATGAGTAGTCAACTACAGACTGCTCTACATGGCAACTTGGAGCTGAAATGGAAAGTTCAAGACACGACAGAGCGTCTAGAAAAAAGAGAGAAGGATTTTGCCGACAGAGCTCAGCACTTCAAAAAGATCAGTATGGCTGCCGAATCATCAGGTAAAGCTAGCAGGAAAAACAAGAAGCTTTTGACTGAAGCAGAGGACAAGCTTACCACGTATCAGGAGATGTGGGAAGAGGTCAAGATCGAGAATAGAGAACTGAAAGAAGAACTTCAGAAAGTAAAAGCCAGGAAAAATCATTACTCCGGCAAGTGGAATGAAGCCCAGAAGAAAATTGAAGAGCTCAAGTTGCAAGTCGGGGTTAAGAAGTCGAGGCATGAAGACAACAACACTGAAGAGCAGATTGCTAAATTAAACCAAGAAATTGCCAAAAGAAACAAGTTGATCAAAGGGCTGATAAAACAACCTGCACATCCTGACACTTTAGACCTTCTTGAAGAAGTTGAAGCTAGTTTGTTTGGAATTGAGTTGTAGTTGACATTGTTGTTTATCTTTTTGTTGGGATTACCATAAGGTTTGTTGATGGAGTCACCTTTGATTATGTTTGAACTTGTCTGTAGGAACTACTTTATTTTCGATAATGGAATATTTGGTTCAACTATCTGTGCCCTGGCAGTTCTGGTTTTCAGAGAGGGTTAGTCCTCATGGCTTGATTCGGTAGTATTTCTGGGTTCAGATTTATTTTCCGATAGTGTGTCTGATCCCTTGCCCGGTTTCATGGATTGGAATCAAAGCGGATATGTCCCGGAATTGTTCGTATATGATTGATTGCATTTTGCATTTGCATTTTCATAATCATAATCATTTTTGCATAGCAGGTGTTTATCCTGAGTTTTTCTAACCTTTATTTGGTTACAATTCAGGATTGCAGACCAGCCAATTCACCGGTATTCTCCTAGATCAAACCAGAGGAGAATTATGGAGCAAATGCAAGCAGACATGGCCGCCATGCAAGCTCGCATGGCCTAATTCATGGAGTTGATGCAAGGTGTTGCCCAAGGGCAAGAGCAACTGAGGACTCTGGTCCGACCCTTAGTGGCAAGAGTGGATGAAGACGAGGTTCTTCATGGCGGAGTCCATAATGGCGTTGTTGGTAACCGTGCTCAGGGAGGTCCTGTGGGCGTAGAGATCCCCATTCCTGGTGTTGTGATCCCTCCGGGCGGAGGGGAGCAGCTTGTGATTCCTTCTGTTATGGGAGGAGAAAGTGTTTGTGTTATTCATGGTCGTCATTTCGAAGACCAACAATATGACATTTTCTCTATGCCAGGCGGGGATGCTCATCCTCAGGCCGACAATGATCAAAGGTTAAGAGTGATTGAAGAACAACTAAGGGGAGTGGTGAATCAGAATTCTGTAGGAATGGATTTGGAGGATTTGGGGCTGGTTCCTGGTGTTGTAATTCCGCATAAATTTCAGGTGCCCAATTTTGAGAGATACAATGGTACCACTTGTCCCAAGACGCATGTCAGGGCATATGCAAGGAAGATGGTCGCGTACTCTAAAGAGGAGAAACTCCTGATGCATTTCTTTCAGGACAGCCTGTCTGGGGCATCCTTAGAATGGTATATGCAATTAGAGAGATGCCATGTCTGTAATTCGAGAGAATTGGTCGAGGCCTTTATCAAGCACTACCAATATAACACTAATATGGCTCCCAATCAGACCCAGCTACAGAATATGTCTCAAAAGGGCAGTGAAAGCTTTAAGGAATATGCGTAGAGATGGCGTGAGCTAGCGACAAGGGTGCAACCGCCCATGGTGGAGAAGGAGATGCTGAATCTGTTTATGGATACTTTGCCGGGACGTTATTATGAAAAACTGTTACCTTGCATGTCAGGCAAGTTTGCTGATTTGATCATGGTTGGGGAGATGTTAGAGGGTGGAATCAAAGCTGGGAAAGTACCAGGTAATGATGGGTCGTCTTCTGGTCAGGGGAAGAAACCTTATGGGAATTATAAGAAGAAGGAGGAAGCAAATCCTGTGTCATCTTACCAAGGTAAGGGGAAGCAACGCCAGAATTATAATCAGCAAGTTTCCTCTGTAACTATTCCGGCTGCACCTCAGCAGCACAGGAGTACCCCTAATCAGTACCAGAATAGGCAGCCCGGCCAGTATCAGAACCGTCAAAGGAGCGCTGAAAGGTATTTTGATCAGCCGCCTATGTCTTATGCTTAATTGTTGCAACACTTGTTACAGCTGCGTTTAGTTGAGCTCCGCACACTGGCTCCACCCACAGGGAGGTTTTCTCCGGGCTATGATGCTAAGGTACATTGTGATTTTCACTCTGGTGCCCCTGGGCATACAATCGAAAGGTGTAGGGCGTTTTAGCATAAACTTCAAGATTTGGTGGATTCGAAGGCCATCAACTTCTCAAACGACGTGCCCAATGTCATTCAAAACCCAATGCCGAACCACCGGGGGGGGGGGGGCAAGGGTTAATGCTGTGTTAGAGGAGATTGAATCTTTGAATTTGGTTATGGATGTTAATGAATTAAAGACTCCTTTGATGGTGGTAAAGGAGAGGTTATTGAGGGGTGGGGTGTCCCCCGGATGTGATGAGAATTGTTTAGATTGTATGTCGCAAATGAATGGGTGTGGTTTGTTGAAGTCAGGAATTCAAAAGTTGATAGATGAAGGTCGATTGCAGTTTGACCGGTGTGACCAACAGAAGGAAGTTACCGGCAAAAAGAATGAGGTTGCCACTGTTACTATCCCTTTTAAGACGATAACTATTTCAGCGCCGGCGAGACCAGCGCCGATCATTATCACCACTCTTGGACCTGTTCCGTATGAGAGCACCAAGGCTATTCCTTGGAATTATGGTACTGAAGTGTTTGTCAACGGGCAGAAACAAGAATTGGTGGAAACTTCTGTAGTGAACTCTTGTGTTGAAAACAGTGATGGGGCAGGGGCTATCACGAGAAGTGGTAGGGTCTTTATCCCTTCTAATGATCAAGCTGGTAGTTCTAGACAAGATAAAGGAAAGCAGGTTGTAGATAATTCTATGCAAGCGCCAGTAGTGAATGATTCCGCGGCAAAACCATTTGATAATTCTTTCTCCGAGAACGTAGAAGAGTTTATGAGACTGATTCAAAAAAGTGATTATAAAATCGTTGATCAATTGCATCAAACTCCGTCCAAGATTTCTATCTTGTCCCTGCTATTGTGTTCCGAGGAACACCGGAACGCACTACTAAAAGTACTAAATGCTGCTTACGTACCTCAGGAGATCTCAGTTAATCAGTTGGAGGGGGTAGTGGCCCATGTTAATGCGGGCAATGGTTTGGGTTTTACTGATGTTGACTTGACCCCAGCTGGGAGATACTATAATAATACCCTACATATTTCTGTTGAGTGTCGTGGATCGTTGATGTCTTATGTGCTTGTGGATATTGGATCCTCTTTGAATGTTCTGCCTAAGAAAGCCTTGATGAAGCTAGACACCCGAGGGTTGATATGTACACCTAATGATTTGGTGGTGTGTGCTTTCGACGGCTCGAAGAGGTCTGTTTTCGGTGAGATTGTGCTACCAATTAAATTTGGGCCAGAGGTTTTCAATGCTACCTTTTATATCATGGACATCCAGCCTGCTTACAGCTGTCTGCTGGGTCGTCCACGGATTCACAGTGTTGGGGTTGTGACGTCTACATTGCATCAGAAGTTAAAGTACATGGTAGACGAACATGTCGTGACGGTTTGTGGAGAAGAAGATATCATGATAAGCCAGCTATCTACTTTCAAGTATGTGGAGGTAGATGGCGAAATACATGAAACTCTATGTCAAGCTTTTGAAGCAGTGAAGATCCCTGGGGAATCTCTCAAGGAGGTCAGCCGATCTGAAGTGGTGGATCAGCCTATAGTAGTACATCAGCCGGAGATTTCTATGTCTTCCTTCAAGGATGCTCGGGTCGTGGTTGAAGTCGGCGGATCACAAAAGTGGGGTCAGATTATTGATGTCTAGGAAAAATGGAATACTCATGGACTGGGTTATAAGCCACCCAGGCGTCCTGAAGAGCCTCCCAAGTTCTATGGTCCAGTTCGTTTCACCAGTGCCGGTGTGTTCTTTGACAGAATCAATGCTATTGATGAAGATGAGGATAGTGATTGTGATATGGATAGTTGGATCCGCCCTTGTGTTCCAGGTCAAAGTCTTCGCAACTGGTCGTCAAAGAGAACCATTCAAGTGACCGGACCAGAGTAATTGCTCCTGTTTGTCATCTATGTTAATCCTACGTTCTGCCCAAGACATAGTGATTCTTGTTTGTAGGGTTTGAATGTTTTTGTATGCTTTTTCTTTATCATTAATAAAGGACGTTTTCGCATTCAAATGTTTTGATCCCTGTTTTTCTGTTTTTTATTTTTGCATTAAAACCACAGCAAAATGGCAATGTGTTTTTGTTTGATGCATCCATAATAAACATATATCATCAATCATGCAGGTTTTCTTGTTCAGATTCCACCCATTATGATTCGGCTATGGCTCGAATGACTTCGATAATCCCATATATCAGGCTGAAGAGTGGACTAATGAAGATTGTTCCTTACAAGAGGAATTAGCCAGGCTGTTAAAATAGTAGGAAAAGGTCATTCTGCCTCATCAGGAGGAAATCGAGGTTGTTAACTTGGGAACCGAGGATGCAAAGAAAGAGGTACGGATTGGGGCTGCTTTGGAAGACAATGTAAAAGGAAGATTGATTGAAATGCTCCGAGAGTATGTGGATATCTTCGCTTGGTCTTACCAAGACATGCCTGGGCTCGACACTGACATCGTGGTACATCGGTTGCCGCTCAAAGAAGGATGTGCTCCGGTTAAGCAGAAGCTGAGAAGGACAAAACCGGAAATGTCTGTCAAGATTAAAGAAGAGGTTCTGAAACAGTTAGATGCTGGGTTTCTTGCTGTAACAAATTATCCTCCATGGGTTGCTAATATTGTACCTGTACCTAAGAAGGATGGAAAGGTCAGGATGTGCGTGGATTACAGAGATCTGAATAGAGCAAGCCCAAAAGACGATTTCCCACTTCCTCACATTGACGTGTTAGTGGACAATACCACTCAGTATTATGTGTTTTCCTTCATGGATGGCTTCTCTGGGTATAACCAAATCAAGATGGCCCCAGAGGACATGGAGAAGGCGACGTTTATAACATCGTGGGGAACTTTCTATTACAAAGTGATGCCCTTTGGATTGAAAAATGCTGGGGCAACATATCAGCGCGCGATGGTGACTCTCTTTCATGATATGATTCACAAAGAGATCGAGGTCTATGTTGATGACATGATTGCGAAGTCACAAACGGAGGAAGAGCATCTGGTGAATCTTCAGAAAATGTTTGAGAGGTTGAGAAAGTTCAGACTGAGGTTGAATCCGAACAAGTGCACGTTTGGGGTGAGATCTGGAAAGTTACTGGGTTTTATTGTCAGCGAAAAAGGTATCGAGGTTGACCCTGCTAAAGTAAAAGCTATACAGGAAATGCCTGAACCAAGAACAGAAAAAGAGGTTCGTGGTTTCTTAGGGAGGTTGAACTACAAGACTAGATTCATCTCTCATCTTACAGCCACGTTTGAACCAATATTCAAGTTGCTAAGAAAAGATCAAGAGGTCAGGTGGAATAAGAATTGTCAAAGAACGTTTGAAAAAATAAAAGAGTATTTGCAGGAACCTCCGTTTCTTATGCCGCCAGTGCCAGGAAGGCCATTGATTATGTATCTTACGGTTCTTGAGAACTCAATGGGGTGTGTGCTCGGTCAACATGATGAGTCAGGTAGAAAAGAGCATGCCATCTACTACCTGAGTAAGAAGTTTACTGATTGTGAGTCAAGGTACTCGATGCAGGAGAAAATATGTTGTGCACTCGCTTGGGCAGCCAAGCATTTGAGGCAGTATATGTTAAACCACATAACCCTCTTGATTTCGAAGATGGATCTGATCAAGTATGTGTTTGAAAAGCAGGCGCTTTCTGGAAGAATAGCCCGTTGGCAGATGGTTCTGACAGAATACGATATTCAATATGTTTCCCAAAAGGCCATTAAGGGAAGTGTTTTGTTAGAATATCTTGTTGAACAACCAATTGAGGATTATCAACCGATGAAGTTTGAATTCCCTGACGAACACATTATGTAGTTGAAGATGAAAGATTATGAAGAGCCTTTGCATGATGAAGGACAAGAAATTGGATCCCAATGGAAATTGGTCTTTGATGGAGCTGTTAATTCATATGGTAACGGAATCGGGGCAATCATTATGACTCCACAAGGGTCTCATATACCCTTCACTGCCCGATTAGCGTTCATATGCACCAAAAATGAGGCGGAGTATGAAGCATGCATCATGGTGTTAGAAGAAGCAATTGATTTGAGAATCAAGAACCTCGATGTTTATGGTGAATCCGCGTTGGTAGTTAATCAGATTACAGGTGAATGGGAAACTCGTCAAGCGAACTTGGAGCCTTATAACAACTATACCAGAAGGTTGTTACCGTTCTTTGACAGAGTCGATTTCCATCATATACCTCGGGTGGAGAATCAGATGGCAGATGCGTTGGCAACGCTATCTTCAATGTATCGGGTGAATCATTAGAATGAAACTCCTTCGATCAGAATCATACGTCTGGATAGACCAGCCTTTGTGTTTACATTTGAAGATGTATCAGATGTCAAACCTTGGTATCATGATATTAAGGTTTTTCTGAAGAGTCAAGAGTATCCAAGGGGTGCATCCACCAAAGATAAGAAGACTCTGAGGAGGTTGGCAGGAAATTTCTTTCTGAATAAATATGACGTGTTATACAAGAGAAACTTTGACATGGTCTTGCTACGATGTGTTGATGGAAACGAGGCAAGCCTGTTAATGGAAGAAGTTTATGAGGGTTCTTTCGGTACCCATGCCAATGGGCATGCTATGGCCAGAAAACGGTTGAGAGCGGGGTATTATTGGATGACTATGGAATTTTATTATTTCAAATACGCCCAGAAATGTCATAAATGCCAGATTTATGCTGATAAGGTGCATGTGCCGCCTACTCCTCTGAATGTGTTGTCATCGCCTTGGCCCTTTGCCATGTGGGGCATTGATATGATTGGAAAGATTAAGCCGACTGCTTCTAATAGGCATCGTTTCATTTTGGTTGCCATTGATTATTTCACGATGTGGGTGGAAGCAACCTCCTTTGCCAACGTTACCAGACAAGTGGTAGCCAGATTTATCAAGAAGGACATCATCTGCTGGTATGGAGTCCCGGAGAGAATCATTACTGATAATGGTTCAAATTTGAATAACAAGATGATGAAGGAGCTATGTCAGAGCTTTAAGATTGAACATCACAACTCTTCTCCCTATCGTCCGAAGATGAATGGGGCTGTTGAAGCGGCAAATAAAAATATCAAGAAGATTGTGCAGAAAATGGTAGTGACCTATAAAGACTGGCATGAGATGTTGCCTTATGCTTTACACAGTTATCGTACTTCGGTACGCACATCGAATGGGGCAACTCCTTTCTCATTGGTATATGGTATGGAAGCAGTTCTACCATTAGAGGTTGAGATTCCTTCTTTAAGAATTCTGGCAGACGTGAAGCTTGATGAAGCTGAATGGGTGCATTCCAGACTGAATCAGCTGAACCTTATTGAAGAGAAAAGATTGGCAGCCGTTGCACATGGTCGGTTGTATCAGAGAAGGATGAAGAAAGCCTTTGATCAGAAAGTTCGTCCTCGATGTTTTCAGGCTGGTGAATTGGTTTTGAAAAGGATCCTTCCTCCTTATACAGATCACAGGGGCAAATGGACTCCAAATTACGAAGGGCCATATGTAGTAAGACAGGTTTTCTCTGGTGGAGCCTTATTACTCTCAACTATGGATGGCGAGGATTTTACGTCCCTTGTGAACGCAGACCTAGTCAAAAAATACTTTGTATAAAAGAGACCCGCTGGACACAAAAAGAAAGTTCAAGCAAAAAAGGGGCATCCCAGCGAACCATAAAAAGAAAAGGTTCGGGAAAAAGTTAGGGATAAAAAAGAAAAAAAGAATAACCCCGCAAGGTTGAAAACCTGAAAAGGCAACTTTGGCAAAAAAGGGGTATCCTGGTAGATTGAATACCCGAAAAGGGCGATCCAGGCAAAAGTTAGGGATTTAAAAGCAAACGGCTACGATCTGCGCTCGATCTGTGAGCACTTTGGATACATGGAAATTTCGAAGGAAAAGAATCAATCCAGTCAGTCTTTTCGAAGGCCAAAGCATCTGTGGATAAGCAAGGCATATTGGGTCATAGCTAAATTGAATCATGGTGGATGTCTGTTCCCCACATTGGCAACATGTGTATTTTCTTTTATTTTTTTGTGCAATTACCTCTTTTTAGGAATTGCTTATGAATGTAAATGCCTATTTACATGCCAATTCATTCAATAAATTTTTCATTTCACTGAAAAGCTTTCCATTTGTGTTTTTACTGTTGCTGTTTTGTTTGTGAAAACGTCCGATATTTTGATAAAACATTGCATGCGAAAATGTTAAGCTTTGCGAAGCATGTCAGAAAATAGTGGAAATTGCTTAGGCAACGGTCGTTGTGATGGTAATTGAAGTAGCCTATTTGCATATAGAACTTTCTGTTGATTTTGTTTGCAGGGCAACAAGTTTGTTCTTCCCCAGTAGAGCTACTCTCCTCGACATTGAAAAGTTCATCCTCCTCAGCAGGTTGTTATTTTCCTTAGCCAGGGTGTCGAGGATTATTTTCCTCAGCAGAGTACAAAAGATTAATTCCCCAGCTATTGTCGTGATTGATTTATCACTTTCTAAGCAAACAGTCGGAGGTTGACGTTGTTGCATCCCCAACAGGAGACTTATGGAATATCTTCTTGGGACAAAGATGTTATTTTCCCCACAAGGCCTAAGCACTCATTCTCCTCAGCCAGTCAGGAGATATTTTTCTCAACAACAACAGTATGATTTAATCCCCCACAATGAGTAAGTTGGATGTTGTCCTCTAGCAGAGTCGATGTCATCAATTATAGTCTTCTAAGCATATTGCTAGTAATGGCAGATACGCCCCAGCAGGTCAAGACATGGATGACTCCTACCGGCAGGTTAAGCATAGTAGTATCCCCAAGCAAGATCGGAATTATCGATTTATTTCCCCAAGCAGAGTTTGGTGGTGATCTTCTCAGTGGATTGTTCAACAGCGGTTGATACCCCCGGCAGGTCTTAAGTCCAATTGTTATTGGCATTTTTCAAATCCAGGTTTAGAATTCTATCTTCGGCAGAAGTCATGGGTAATCCCCAGCGGAGGAAATTTCTCTTCGGGTTCTATCCTCAGGTTTTAGTTTCTATCTATCCCAAACAGAGTGGATATTCTCTCGGAGTCTCCATCTCCAGCAGAGTTAGTGACCAGGAGCTTCCTCAGAAGAGTGAAGTCTTTCTCGGCAGGGTCTCTTATTTCAGAGGACAATTTAGTTTGTCATCCCCAGTGGAGCTTCCTTGGTCTTCAGCATTTATTTTGCTGAGACGCCTCTTTTGCATTGCATAAGCATTTTTGCATGGCATCCTCCCAAACGCGTAGCATTTTCATTTCTTATGGAGCATTACGCCATAGAAAAATTCAAACATATGCATTCGAAGCATAAGCCAGGTTTGATATCTGTTACCAGTTTCTTTCCCCAGCAGAAAGAGATGTCATTCAGGAGATGTTGTTTGACATTACACCGCAACCAGTGGATTCGTTCTTCTTGTTGGTCCTTCCAACACTCCCCTGCATGGCTGTCTGTTTAGATTTCTCTCTTCCCCACCGGAGTCATCTTGGTAGATCTGTTGATTCTACTAATCTTGGGCTTGAAATTCCGCCTTCGACCGGTCTTTCTTTTGCGAATCTGCCTTCGACCGTCTTCATCATCGCTCTTCTGGTTCATCCCCTCAAAGCAGCTAGCGTGAAACACTCGTCCGTGTTCTTTCAGCACCCGTCTGTGTTCTTTTAACACTCGCCCGTGTTCTTTTTCATTGCCTCAATACTTCGCCAGTATGGATTTTAAACACTCGCCCGTGTTCTCTCGACACCCGTCCTGTTCGATTTAGCATTTCAATCCCCAGTAAGGTTGCCTTTTGAACCTTTATTTCAATACTCGTCCGTATTGACCTTTGACACTCGTCCGTGTTCTTTCAATACCCGTCCGTATTGACCTTTGACACCCGTCAGTGTTCTTTCAATACCCGTCCGTATTGACCTTTGACACTCGTCCGCGTTCTTTCAATACCCGTCCGTGTTTGAACCTTAGACACTCGTCTGTGTCCTTTCAATACCCGTCCGTATTGACCTGTAACACCCGTCCGTGCTCTTTCAATACCCGTCCATATTGACCTTTGACACCCGTCCGTGTTCTTTTAATACCCGTCCGTATTGACCTTTGACACCCGCCCGTGTTCTTTCAATACCCGTCCGTATTAACCTTTGACACCCTTCTGTGTTCTTTCAATACCCGTTCGTATTGACCATTGACACCCGTCCGTGTTCTTTCAATACCCGTCCGTATTGACCTTTGACACCCGTCCGTACTCTTTCAATACTCGTCCGTATTGACCTTTGACACCCGTCCGTATTGACCTTTGACACCCGTCTGTGTTCTTTCAATACCCGTCTGTATTGACCTTTGACACCCGTCTGTGTTCTTTCAATACCCATTTGTATTGACCTTTGACACTCGTCCGTGTTCTTTCAATACCCGTCCGTATTGACCTTTGACACCCGTCCGTGTTCTTTCAATACCTGTCCGTATTGACCTTTGACACACGTCCGTGTTCTTTCAATACCCGTCCGTATTGACCTTAGACAATCGTCCGTGTTCCTTTCAGCACCCGTCCATGTTTGAACCTTTATTTCAATACTCGTCCGTGTTTGAACCTTTATTTCAATACCCGTCCGTGTTGACCTTTGACACTCGTCCGTGTTCTTTCAATACCCGTCTGTGTTTGAACCTTAGACACTCGTCCATGTCCTTTCAATACCCGTTCATATTGACCTTAGACACTCGTCCGTATTCTTTCAGCACCCGTTCGTGTGTGAACCTTTAGACACTCGTCTGTGTTGGTTTTGACTTCTTTAATGATTCATCTTCATTCGTTCGGCACTCGTCTGTGCTTATCCCCAGCACATTCAACACTCGTCCGTATTTGTTTCAATATGTTTCGATACTTCGTCCGTATTGGTCTCTGACACTCGTCTGTGTTATGATCTTACACTTTTTGTTACTTGTTCCCCAGCGGAGTCGTCTCTCCTTTTGCAGGACGCAAATTTGTGCGGTTATTTTGGTATTCAATCTCCATGTATCTCGACCGTCTGGAAGCCTTTGCCTTCATAACCTCGGATCCAAGAAGTTTGAATAGAGGCAGCTGTAACACCTCAAAATTTTCCCGTTGTTTCTAACTCTTTTTGGCTTATGCTTCATTTCATTTGCATTGTCATTTCTGCATTTGCATATTTCTTTTGGGCATGGGATCAAGGTATTCTTTCAGCAGCTCGCGGCGTCATCAGTTCCAGTATCATTTCCATCAATGTTCATAGCCAAGCAGATAGCTTTCAAAGTCTTTTTGAGCATTTATTTTGCCCATTAGACATTTTGACAATCAGAAGCTCTGGCAGTAATTTTTTGATCAGCGATTCAGCACCAGACGATTATTTTCAGCAGTATTTCGAGCACAAAATGGAATTCACAGCATATTTCAAGTGTGTTTGAGTGTTACTCAGTAGCAATGCCAAGTTTTGGGGTTCAGAGGCTTAATGGTTTCAAAACTGCTATCAAAAGTCACTTTTCCAAGTTTCCCTCCAAAAGGCGCTAAAATTCAAAATTTGCACTGTGTAACCGGTTACAGCGTATCTGATAACCGGTTACTCTTTGGTTTTTCTACGCATTTCTTCAGTTTTTGAACTGAGTAACTGGTTAGCAGATATGCTGTAACCGGTTACTCTGGGAAAAATTTGAAAATTTTAGTTTGCATCATTTGTAATCATGTGCTTGGCATGTGCACGTGTGGGAAGGATCTAGAATTGATATTTTCATCATTTTTCACCCAAAATTCAAATTCCTTCCAACATTTTCCACTCTAATTCCTCATTTCCTTTCCTAATCCACTTTTCACCCCAATTTCCACCCACTAAACCTCACTCCAAACCACATTTGAATTCCTAACCTAGCTTCTATTTAAATCAATTCATTCGAAACCTCACATAACTTTTATCCATTTTCTGAATTTTCTACACATTTCACTCCAATTTTCTCTCAACTTCTCTCTCATTCCAAAACCCTCACTCAAAGTTCCACCATCAAAGTTCAACAAATTTTGCATTGAAATTTGTTGATCTTGGAACTAAACCTTCATCCATTCACTAATTCTTGAAGGATTTCTGATTTTTCTACTGTTTTACTTTTGGATCTAAGTTCTTGTAAGTGATTTTGGAGAAGCTTGAAGCAAGTTCATCACATTGCATTTATTTTGCATTTTTTTGGTGAAGGTAGCATTGGATCTCTGGTTTTCTTGCTTAGATTCATTTATTGCAGCTTATTAACACTCACCAAAGCAATTCTCAGCTTTGTAGGTTGGTGAATTTCAGATATACTTTTCATTTTAGCTTATTTTGCCTGTTCATGATGTAGATCTTGAATTTGTTGGGTTTGATCCATTGGATTGTTGATTTGACTGTTGTTCTTTGTTAATTGATGTGTGTTTGCTGGTCTTGAGATGTAATTTTCGTGCATATTGAGATGCCCTAACATGCAGGTGTTTGGAGAAG
This sequence comes from Lathyrus tuberosus, assembly GCA_022829125.1. NCBI lineage: Eukaryota > Viridiplantae > Streptophyta > Magnoliopsida > Fabales > Fabaceae > Lathyrus > Lathyrus tuberosus. Next base: position 24,680,910 of record JALAZF010000012.1, on the reverse strand, counting down.
TGATAAGCTGCTGAAAAGTGCTTTTGGAGCTGTTTTTTTTTAATTCTGTTGCTGTGTAACCGGTTAGCAGTTATGTTGTAACTGGTAAACATGTTATTTTTTTGCGTATTTTCAGGCTGTTTTGAACTGTGTAACCGGTTACAGCGTAACTGCTAACCGGTTACCACTGCTGCAGAATGTGATTTTCTTGCATTTTCTTGCTTGTTTGAGATCCTTTGCATGTCTAAACTTTATGGATTGATATGATGATGATTTGTGGATCATTCTTGAGTTGTTGCACCTCACACCATTGTATGAACACAATTTTCCGAAACGCGACTTTTGGTTTTCATTCGACAAATGTTTATGTTTGCGATGTTGCGTGTTTGGTGTGATAAACGCGTTACGCACACTTCTTGAGCATGTTGATTATGGATTATTGCTTATGTTGCTGGAATGGTGGTATGCATGCTAGTTTGCTTTTGATTCCATGAAATGCATATTCGAGTTAATTTGTCCATTATCAAATGATGTGCATTCTTTAATGATGAATTCAAGTATTGTGTACCATGGTGTATGACTCGATTGTGATCATGATTAATTGTGAAATGTAATGCTTGATGCATGTTTGCTTTTCCATGAGTGAATCATTAATGTATCACATGTTGCCCTGTTTCTACTGCTGTTTATGTGCATATGTGCTGTTATATGTGCTGCTGTTTGGCTTTTACACCTCATTTTTGTGCTGAACATGAGGTTTAGAATGCTGTTTGGTATTTTGTGTTGGATTTACTGCTGTATTGTTGCAGGTGCGCTGTTGTAGCTATTTTTTTTTTTTTCGTTTCTTCTTTCCTCCTTCGTCTCTTTCACCCTTTCCTTCCCTTAAATCCCAAGACTTGCTTAAGTCTTGGATTCACTCCCTTAGAGCTACCTAGTCCAACTTAATTTTCGATTAAGCTTGGAGTAGGATTAACATTAGGCTTCCCTTTGCATGCTAACTTAGGTAGAAGTTTCCCTTTCAAACTCAACTATAGGGCCACCTTTTGCATGACAACATTAGGATAGAATTCCCCTTAGTGTTTTCTTTTTCCTTGAGTCTTCTCTTCTCATCTCATAACAATCCTAAAACACTTAATAAAAGATTAACATGTATTGCGCATGAGCCTTACATATGGGAAGTGAAGTATGGGGGTCTCCCTTCATTCTTCTAGGGTACTTAGTGTATGTCCTGTTGGGGACGATGCGCGAAGTATTCATTCCTATGTTACAGACTTGAGTGCAATGCAAGTTATGAACTAACTTCAAACCACTTCTGTCTTAAAAAATACAAAACAAACTCAAACCCTTTATCATCCTTCGGGATCGTTAAGTTTCAAACTCTATTTTCAAAAAAGGGTACGTTACTTCCGTCTCATCGCAAACAGGCATCGACCCTAACTGCCGGATGCGAATCTAACGTCGCTCATAAAAACACTAACTGACCTCGTTAGGTCGAACTACGACTGCTCTGATTTCATCTCTCTCGTCCGGTTGAGGATACGTAGGCACAAGACGACAATGTCTTGACGAGCAACCTCCCCCCTTAGTTCACGTCCGAACTACGTTGACTCTGAATTTTCCATTGCATGAGGGAATACGTAGGCCTAGGACGAGCGATGTCCTATCGAGTCACTTATTTTTCTTTTCTCCTTTGTTTCTTCTCTCTTCTCCGTTCCCGTTCCTCCTCCTTTCCAATAGCAGCGGAGCTCCAGATGACGACACCCTTTTATCGAGACGACAAGCGTGGATCCCATCGAGTACGATGGACGCGTGGGGTGATAATACCTTCCCTTCATGTAACCGACTCCCTTACCCTTTTGTCTTGGTCATGAGACCATGCTCTTTCCCTTCCCTTCAGGTTTACGCAGTGTTTCCTTTCCTTTTCTTAGGATAAATACACATTGCTGGCGACTCTGTTTCTACGTCACTTTCGCGTTTGTACCATGGATGCAAATCCCCGGGAGCGACAAAAGCCATGGCAGAAGCTCAGCTACAAAGAACTGTGATCTCAGAGATCACCTCAACGCCCATAGTGGAGAAACATGATCCTAGGTATCTAATGCCGAAAGATCGTCCCCGCATGCCTGTTAACTATATCCCGGAAGGATATGTTCCGCCGATCAATGAAGATCTGGGAATCATAGCAGAAGTCGCTGGGCCTGAAGGTTACAAACATCGGGAAACGCCAAGATTCACTGTCGTAGTAACGGTACCAACCCCTGTAGTGCACACTATCCCGGAAGGACAGATTCCACAGATACCTTATGGTAGAAAGGAAAGTATGTTCGATAGAATGGATGAATTCCAGGAGCAGTTCCTGGAAATGCAGAAGGAACTGCAAGCTATTCGCAGTCAGGATTTATTTGGAAAGGACGCCGCAGACCTATGCTTGGTCCCCAATGTGAAAGTCCCACACAAGTTCCAAGTGCCCAATTTTGAAAAATACAAGGGTAACTCTTGCCCTCAAAGCCATTTGGTGATGTACGCTCGGCGAATGTCAACTCAGACGAAGAATCAGGATCTACTTATTCACTACTTTCAGGATAGTTTAACCGGTGCTGCATTAAAATGGTACATGGGTTTAAACCGCGCTACGATTAGCACTTTCAGAGATCTTGGCACTGCCTTCGTCCAACAATATAAATACAATTTGGACATGGCACCAGACAGAGATCAACTCAGATCAATGTCGCAAAAGGACAAGGAAACCTTTAAGGAATCCGCTCAGAGATGGCGTGAAATTGCCGCTCAAATTTGTCCACCTCTTGAGGAAAAAGAGATGACAAAGATCTTAAAGACCTTAAGCTCATTTTACTACGACCGAATGGTTGCCAGTGCGCCCAGCGACTTCACCGAAATGGTCAGTATGGGAGTGCGTCTCGAGGAAACCGTTCGAGAAGGACGTCTAGTCAAAGACACTGGGTCGACAAGCGGTACTAAAAAATACGATAGTGCTCTCCCTAAGAAAAAGGAGCAAGATATTGGGAATATCTCTCTCGGAAAACAAAGGCGACGGTACCAACCAGTAGCAGCTGTAACTCCTGCTATTAACCCTGCGCCTGTTTCTACGTATCAACCTCAGGTTGCTCAAAGCCAACCACAGTCGCAGTAATTTTAGCATATGACACAACAGCTTCTTCAGCAGGCTCGTCCTCAATACAACAACAACCGTACAATGCGGCCACCAGGATTTGACCCTATACCCGTATCGTACGCAGAACTATTTCTGTTACTACTGGCCAAGGGGCATGTCCAGACTAAGTCTCCTCTTACAGTACCGGAAAATCCACCTTTTTGGTTTAAGGTGGATCAGACTTGCCTTTACCATCAAGGAGGACCAGGACATAACATAGAGAACTGTCTCAGTTTCAAATCCGACGTGCAAAAGCTTGTTAGGAGCGGGGTCTTATCTTTCAAAGATACGAATCCGAATGTTCTCACAAACCCGCTACCTCAACACGAGAAGGCTACAGTCAATTTGATAGAGGGAGAGTCTAACAACACCTATCAAATTCGTGATGTACTCTTACTGAGGGCCAACTTGGTCAAGATGCATTATAGACAGAGTGGATATGGCCATGTGCCACCTCATAATTATCACCAGTGTGATATCTGCTCTAAAAGAAATCGAGGATGTTCTGTAGTGCAATCAGCTCTACAAGAACAGATGGATCTCGGATGGATTGAAGAGCACCGAGTTCGGGGAGTTAACATGGTTTATACGAATTCCAACATCATTCAAAACTACGATATCCGTGCAATGAATGTCAACCTGGTGGCAATGCACTCAAGGCAAAGCCAGTATCATAATCTGCCGCGTCACGATTACAATTCTTGTCTGACTTGCTCGGTAAACAAACAGGGATGCTCTTTTGTACAAGAAGCCCTCCAGCGTCAGATGGATCTTGATGGATCCAAAACTACCATGATAGGAAACATTATCAAATCAACATGGTTCAAATTTTCGATATTCGCTTGATGAATACCAGCCTGGTGGAGTTACATGCTAAATAGGTCCGGCTTGGATTCCTAGTATCACATGATTATCAGAGCTGTAAAGCGGGTTGCGAAAACAATCAAGGTTGTGCCCTTGTCCATGAAACACTTAAGCACTTGTTGAACCACTGGTGGCTTCCAATCTATATGGACGAAGACACCCAGCAAATTAGTATCACTAATGGGAATCCTACTAGATATCAAGGTCAGGATGTTCGGTCGATGGAAACAGACCTCGTCAGGTTACACTGTATTCAAAGTGGACGTGGCCAGGTGCCACTACACAACTATGAGCGGTGTGGAGTTTATTCAGTGGATAATCAAGGATGCTACCTCGTGCGAGCAGCTCTTCAAAGTCAGTTGGACCGCAAGGAGATTCAACCATGCTCAAGTTCTGGATCAGTCAAATACCTCACTAATCAAATCGAGGATGTTGTCGTAATCTCTGATCATCAGAGGACTAGGGATGTTTGTTCCATCATCCTCCTACTTGACGAATCGAGAGTTCCCAACCAGGAACGGATCAAAATTACATACGATGGTCAAAAAAATCAGAAGGTTCCCATAGTCATCCATTTACCGGGACCACTACCGTATGAATTAACTAAGGTTATCCCTTGCAAGTACGGTGCAACCATAGTCGAGAATGGAAAGGAAATTCCATTACCCTCCATCGTGAATATTGCAGACATCATTCGAGTAACATGGAGCGGTCGAATCTTCAACCGAGGAGTTGGAGAACTTAACAAAGAAAAGGAACTTCAGACGGAAGCTCCAGATTCACCAGTCGGTCAGTCCAGTAATCCCGACCTTTCAAAAAACAATGATGAGATGCTGAAGCCCATCCAAAGGAGTGAATATAACATTGTTGATCAGCTGTTACAAACTCCTTCAAAGATCTCGATATTATCACTGTTACTTAGTTCAGAAGCGCACAGGGAGGCTCTATAGAAAGTCTTGGAGCAAGCCTTTGTAGAACAGGATGTAATAATCAGACAGTTCGATAGCATTGTCTCTAACATCACTTCCTGTAATAACTTGGGATTTAGTGATGAAGAATTACCTGAAGAAGGTCGCCGTCATAACATGGCGCTCAATATTACAGTCAACTGCCAGGACGATGCTTTAGCCAGCATACTGGTAGAGACAGGGTCAGCCCTGAATGTTATGCCAAAGTCCACTTTGATGCAATTATCATTCAAAGGACCTCCGATGAGAACCAGCGAGGTCGTTGTCATAGCATTTGACGGATCCAGAAAAATGGTTATCGACGAAGTCAACCTTCCCATAACTATCGATCCTCACACTTTCCAAGTCACCTTCCAGGTCATGGACATCCGGGAAACATACAGTTGTTTATTAGGAAGACCTTGGATACATCGGGCTGGGGCGGTCACTTCAACCCTCCACCAAAAGCTAAAGTTCATCCAGAACGACCAACTCGTCACAGTCTGTGGAGAACAGGCCTTGCTCGTAAGCAATTTATCGTCATCCACTTATGTAGAACCGGATGGGGTAATTGGAACTCAGTTCCAAGCGCTTTCGCTACACAAGGACAATCAATCCAAAGGGGGAACTTAGATTTCCTCGTACAAAGATGCTATCAAAGCGGTCGAGAGTGCCAATACAATAGGATGAGGGCATCTTGTCATTCCTACTGACAATAAAACAAAGAAGGGTCTTGGTTTTTCCTCAACTTGTACTTAGAGTGCTACTAACAATGAAAGTCTTTATCCCATTTAGGACTTATTCCACAGTAGAGGTTTCCTTCACCCAGTGTTTCAAGAAGTACATACCATCAACGAGGGTGACTCCTCCGATACAGATTAGGAATGGAAGTCCTATCTTAACGAGGACGGTTATATGTCTCAGGAAGAGGTGCCTACGCCCTTTTGATTTCCTGCACAGAGCCCGAGATTTATACCGATGTCGGACGTCGAAATGATATATGGAGATTGTGATCCAGAAGGATGATGTGCTCCACAAAATTTGTTAGAGGAGGACACTCTGATGAAAGACAGCTTTGACCACGACTATTATGGCCCAATGGATGGCATGCCAATGTGGCAGCCTTACCCAGGAAACTTGGGGCAAGAGAGTCAGCCGAATAATGAAAATCAGCTGGGCATCCTTGGAAAGAATACCTGCATCCCCACCATGTCATGGGATCGACACCCAGGTTATCCTGAAAGCACCCAGCACGACGATGAATTCACAATGTTTGCAGGACTAGAGTTCATCAACTATGCTTTTCCCGAGGTCAACGTCATCGAGAGAGATGACTCCTCCAACTCCAAAGAAGTGTGGGACACATTGGGACAACCGAGTGGAAAATTCGACTTCATGGTCAAATACATCGCTGTTGAAAACTCTCGTATTAGGTTCAAAGACATCCAGCCAACTAGATGGGGAGATACAGCTGAGAGTACAAATACTATACAAAATACAACTGAGGAATCCTCCTACGACAACTCTGCCTGGGAGACAGATTCCAATGATCCTTCTCCACCAGAAATCAGCGTTATTTCTGAAGACAAATCAAGGAAGGTACCATACTTTGTGATTCACCGAGGAGTTCGCCGCCAATGGGTCGTTTTCGATGTTCCGAAGATTGTTCATAAGTCAAAGTAATTGCCATCTTTACTTTAACCTTTCACCTTGCCCAGGTGAAACGGATGTTTTGATAGGGCTCGCTTTCTGTAAATTTCCCTCTTCGCTTCGCCCAAAGCGACAGAGTTTTGTTTTATAGGGTTGTAGTTTCAAGAATCGACTTGTTCATTAATAAAATAACGTCGTTCTGTAATTTCCGCATTTATTACTGTTTTCCCTTTTTGCTTTTCTTAGAAAATGGTAATCCTAAAAAACAATTCAATAACAAAAACAAGCAGTAAACAAAGAATACATACACTGCACACATTTGCATTCTCTCTATCTCTTCTAAAAACAAATCATCACGTCATGCAGATTGCTTGTTTTAAACCCCGTTGAAACATACGATCTAATGCCTTCTCCCAACTTTGAGTTCCCGGTATTTGAGGCTGAAGAAAAAGTTGACAACGAAATTCCATAAGAGATCTTCCGACTACTCAGACAAGAGGAAAGGTCCATTGAACCTCACAAAGAGCCGTTGGAAATGGTCAACTTGGGTTCAGAAAAAGAGAGAAAAGAAATCAGGATTGGGGCACTGCTCAGTCCAACTGCCAGAGAAAGTTTGATAAAGCTTCTCAAAGAATTTCCCGATGTATTCGCTTGGTCCTATCAGGATATGCCAGGGTTGGATACCAGCATCGTGGAACATCATCTACCGTTAAGGTCAGAATGTCCGCAGTAAAACAGAGGTTGAGACGGATTCATCCAGACATGGCCATCAAAATCAAAGAGGAGGTACAGAAACAGATTGACGCGGGTTTTCTCGCCACGTCATAATATCCTCAATGGTTAGCCAACATCGTACCCGTTCCGAAAAAGGACGGAAAGGCTAGAATGTGTGTAGACTACAGAGATCTAAACAAGGCTAGTCCAAAGGACGACTTTCCTTTACCACACATTGACATGCTGGTAGACAGTACAACATAGTTCAAAGTTTTCTCCTTCATGGATGGATTCTCAGGCTATAATCAGATCAAAATGGCGCCGAAAGACAGGGAGAAAACTTCGTTCATTACCCCATGGGTTGAAGAACGCTGGGGCAACCTATCAACGGGCCATGACTACTCTGTTTCATGACATGATACACAAAGAAATCGAGGTATATGTCGATGACATGATTGCCAAATCTAAGACAGAAGAGGAACATGTGATCCACCTGTCAAAGTTATTCGAGCGGTTGAGAAAGTACAAACTTCGCTTGAATCCCAACAAGTGCACCTTCGGTGTCCGTTCAGGGAAACTTTTAGGGTTCATCGTCAGCCACAAAGGAATTGAGGTTGATCCTGACAAGGTCAAGGTCATTCAAGAAATGCCTTCTCCGAAAACTGAAAAACAAGTCAGAGGGTTCTTGGGACGTTTGAACTACATCTCCAGATTCATATTCCCCATGACCGCGACATGTGCGCCGATTTTCAAATTACTTAAAAAGAACCTGGACTGCGTTTGGACAGGAGACTACCAAATCGCCTTCGACAGTATCAAGGAATACCTGTCGAACCCGCCGATTCTATCGCCTCTAGTGGAGGAAAGACCACTGATCATCTACCACACAGTCCTAGCAGGCTCAATGGGTTGTGTACTTGGTCAACAAGACGAAACAAAAAGAAAAGAGTATGCCATCTATTATTTGAGCAAGAAATTCACCGACTGCGAGACTCGGTACACTATGCTTGGGAAAACTTACTGCGCTTTGGCTTGGGCAGCCAAACGTCTTCGCCAGTACATGATTCGTCACACTACTTGGTTAGTCTCCGAGATAGATCCAATCAAGTATGTATTTGAAAAGCCTGCTCTCACGGGAAGGATTGCCCATTGGCAGATGTTGTTATCAGAATATGACATAGAGTACCACACTCAGAAAGCCATTAAAGGAAGTGTTTTAGCCGATCATTTGGCTCACCAACCGATTGACGATCAGGAATGAGTCGGATTTGACTTCCCAGACGAAGATGTCATGTAACTAAAAATGAAATATTGTGATGAACCTCTACCCAGTGAAGGGCCAGAACCAGATTCCCAATGGGGACTTATCTTTGACGGAGCTGTCAATCATTATGGAAACAGAATTGGGGCAATTATCATAACACCTCAGGGTACCCACATTCCTTTCACCGCCAGACTGACATTCAAGTGCACAAACAACAAGGCCGAATACGAAGCTTGTATCACGGGTCTCGAAGAAGTGATCGACTTAAGGATTAAGAACTTGGATGTATACGGCAACTCAGCCCTGGTTATCAATCAGGTCAAAGGAGATTGGAACATATACCAATCAAGATTGATTCCTTACAAAGATTACGCGAGAAGGTTGTTACCATTCTTTAACAAAATCGAGTTTCATCATATCCCTCGTGAAGAGAATCACATGGCTGATGCATTAGCCACTCTCTCTTCCATGATTAGCATGGGTCAATGGATTGACCTACCTAAGATCGACATAATGCGCCTTGAGCGGCCCGCTTACATCTTCACGATTGAAGCGGTCATAGACAACAAACCTTGGTACCATGATATCAAATGCTTCCATCATAAACAGGAGTACCCACTTGGGGCATCCAGAAAAGATAGAAATACCCTCAGAAGGCTAGCAGGCAACTTCTTCCTGAGCAGTGATACACTCTATGAGAGAAATTTTGACATGGTCTTGCTCCGATGTGTAGACAGGCCAGAAGCTGACATGCTAATAAAAGAAATTCACGAAGGATCCTTTGGCACTCATGCCAATGGACACACAATGGCGAGAAAAATTCTAAGAGCAGGGTACTACTGGTTGACCATGGAATCCGACTGCTACAAGTACATGAGGAGGTGTCATAAGTGTCAGATATACTCCGACAAGATCCATGTACCGCCAACGCATCTCAAAGTTCTTTCTTCCCCATGGCCTTTTTCAATATGGGGAATCGACATGATTGGCATAATTGAGCCCAAGGCTTCGAACGGACATCGGTTCATCCTGGTAGCCATTGACTACTTCACCAAGTGGGTCGAAGTAGCGTCATACGCTAATGTAACCCGATAAGTGGTGGTCTAATTTATCAAAAACAATATCATTTGCCGTTATGGTGTTCCAAACCAGATCATTACTGATAATGGATCTAACTTGAACAATAAGATGATGAAGGAGTTGTGCGTTGAGTTCAAGATTGAACACCATAACTCATCTCCCTACCGACCCAAGATGAACGGAGCGGTAGAAGCGGCTAACAAGAACATCAAGAAGATCATTCAAATATGGTTGTAACCTACAAAGACTGGCACGAGATGCTACCCTTTGCTCTTCACGGTTATCGCACATCTCTCCGCACTTCAACAGGGGCAACCCCTTTCTCTCTAATATATGGCATGGAAGCAGTGCTACCCATAGAAGTAGAGGTCCCATCAATCCGGGTATTGATGGAAGCTAAGCTAACATAAACTGAATGGTGTTAAATTCGACACGACGAATTGAATTTGATCGAAGAAAAATGGATGACGGCACTATGCCATGGTCAGTTGTATCAACAAAGGATGAAGACGACATTTGACAAAAAGGTCCGACCTCGCGTCTTCAGGAAAGGAGACCTCGTGCTCAAGAAGATACAGTCATTTCTCACTGATTCCCGGGGCAAATGGACTCCGAATTATGATGGCCCCTATGTGGTCAAGAAAGCTTTCTCAGGCGGCGCCTTGAGACTTGCAACCATGGACGGAGAGGAATTTTCCTACCCCATGAATGTTAATGTAGTCAAGAAATACTTCGCCTAAACTAAAAAAAAAACGTCTCGTTGGATTGAAAACCCGAAAGGGCGATCCAGGTAAAAACTAGAGACAAAATAAAAAAAAATCATCCCGGTGGATTGGAAACATCACAGTACAATCCAGGAAAAAATTAGGGATAATGGCAAGTAACTATGTCCAACAGAGGCAAGTCCCTCAGCAACAATTACGTCGTCCATCAGAAAAACTCCAGTCAAGGTCATCTTCGACAGAAGCTCAGGATACCCAGAATTCAAAGTTGGTAGAAGGATATTGGTCGTTATGTTTCAATGTAGCCCTTTTCCCTGTAAATTACCATTTTCTAACTTTGTATATACTCTTTGGGATCATGCGTTTGGTTGATTTCCATCATATCAATAAAATTTGAGCCCTTGTGCTTTTGTTTGCAATTCTTATTTGTTTTAGCTTTATATAATGACGTTTTTAACATGATCAACGATTCTTGAAATAAAACAAAAATGAATTTACTTGTAAAACTTTTTCTGCTTTTAAAATAAAAAGATGGCAATTTCTTTTGACTATTGAATATCGAAAGAACATCGATCCCTACTCCAGAAGTAATCAAGCTTCAAGTGCAGAATCAAAGTACTCCTTCTAAACCAGTACGTCTGAACGAAGGATCAACTGTGTCAGAGACCTTGTTTCGTCTGACCCGCCCCGGCAGAGTTCTCATCTCCTAAGCCCGATCAATGTAGCTCCCCGCAGGGACTATCTCTCTTAAGCAAGGCAGAATTGCTTTCTTGAACCAGGGATACCTTTTCATCTCCCACCTTGGCCGAGTATCCAGTCGTGCTCCATAAGTCTGTATGCGGTGTCAGTTTTGTCAGCATATACATACATGTCTCATGCATTATTGATTTACATTCATATTCATGTTGCATCACTATCACTCTAGTTGGTCTTATCCCCTAGTGATAAACGTCCTCTTGTCAATCGAGTTGTTAGTTCTTTCCTTGTCAGGAAACATCGTGTTTGAACAACCGCTTCTCCACATTGCTGCTGAACTGAAGTTGGTTCTTTAACCACTTTGATAACTTGAACCTCTGAAAAGGTAAGAAAACTCTCAGCCGATGTCACTCTTCGCCATTGAAGATGATATCTTTGCTTTCCCGGATTAAGGAAAATCCCCAGAGAAAGCCTCTCAGCTAAAAACTTTCAGCAACGCATTGATTTTGCTCTCTGGAGAGTCGATGTCAACAAGGTCATCGGCACCTCAAAATTGGATCACATCATATGGCGTTTCTCCGAGAAGATCTCTAAGAAAAGTATGATGTAATATCCCCAAACGACAGCAGTCTCTCAAGAGACTTGCTCTCCCCAGTAGACTCGACAAATGGTGTCTCCAACAGAGAAGTTTGTGCCTCTCTACCATCAAAACTTTTTCCGTCAAATGGCATCTCCCCAAGAAAATTCGGCGAAAAGTTTGAGAAAAACCGCTAAAAATAGCGTCCCTTGTCAATAAAGTTTATTGACAAAAGAAACTAAGACCAGTTCCTCGGTAAGAAACCAGGGTCGAGGGGAAGTTTATTTCAGCAATTGAGACCAGTTCCTTGGTAGGAAACCAGGATCGAGGGCAAGTTCATTTCAACAACTGAGACCAGTTCCTCGTTAAGAAACCAGGATTTAGGGGAAGTTTATTTTAGAAACTGAGAACAGTTGCTTGGCTGAGGACCAGGATCGAGGGGAAGTTTCAACCTTTTCTAAGCATCATCTCTTAGCAAAATAGGATGAATGCGCAAGCTACCATTCATAGCAAACCATCAAAATTTCGGGTATTCCGATATTTAATCCTCTTGCACCCCGAATGCCCGAATGCCCGAATACCTTCGTCATTCACACCTTCGGGTCCAAGAAGATTAAATAGGGGCATCTGTCATACCCCAAATTTTGACCACTAAGATTTCCATCATTGTGCAAATCATCATCATAATATGGATGAACCATCATACCTCATTAGTCTCCCCAAAGATGGGTGAGCATCCACTACAATCAAAATTAGGGTTTCAAGCCCTCTCAGATCTCTTAAACAAAGGATCAATCAAGGAATGACATGATCTTCAACTTGTCTAAACCTCTCAAACATCCACAATGGATCAATAGGACTCCCACCTCAAGGATTAAGCACAAGGCTGCAACATTCTGAGTGGAACAAGCCTCAAGATCGCCAGTGTCACCAAATTAGGGTTTTGGTCGACCAGGGCCTCCAGATGGAAATTTTCCTCTGAGCATGAGCCAATGCTTCAAGGCATAACCTATGATGCTCCAAGGAACATCATGAACCCCATCATCAAGTCAATTTAGCCTCAGGGGATGCATTCACCAAAAATCAGAAATTAGGGTTTCTTGACCTAATTCACCCCTAAGTTGACTTTTGGGACAAAACATGAGCCAAGACCTCAAGAGAGTATTTGAGGGTCTCTAATGCACTACATTGATCCATTTGCAATAATGGATTGATGCAAGAAGCTTGATTCACAAGTTTCAATTTCATCTGAACCACAGTTAGGGTTTTGTAAGAAAAGTCAACTGTATCTTTGACTTTTGACCAAGACATGGTCCCAAACCCTAGGACATGAATCAATATACCCTATAACACCCATGGAACTTGTCCATCAAGTTTGATTTAGGTCAAGGACATGATTTCCTAAAGGATTGCACAGTTTGGAATTCATCTGATAAAAAGTCAACTGTGCACAAAAGTTAAACTTTGACTTTTTGAGATTTTTCATAAAAATGGTTTTTTAACCCTAAAATGATGTTAATATATGATTGGAATCATCATTCATCAAGAAAAATCAAGAAAAGTGGGATAACTTGCAAAAGGGGTAACCATAAAAACTTAGAAATTTTTATAAGTTATGAAACAAAGTGGCTAGGGTACCAACTTTGGAGGATCATAACTCCTAAACCACTAGGCCATTTTCCCCCATCCAAAGCTGTATTTGTAGCTCTCATTAACCTTTACAAAAGCTCCAACTACACCTCACTCCAATTCATTGTGGATTCTGAGTTATGATTGGGCCAAAATGGCTAAAACATGAAAATACATCATTTTCCAACACTTAGAAAAATTCTGGCCAAGGCAGATTTTGTTGAAAACACCAAAAGTTGTGAGATCTTTTCACATAGTTGCAAGTTGAATCAAGTCTAAAGGTAAACATCAATGTTGTTGCATATGTTTCTAAGAATCCAAAGAACCTCTCAACATGAATTGATTCAACTTGAGCCAAGAGGAATCCATGCCCAAAGTCATGCTGCTGCAAGCTGTTTTGGAAAATCAATTTGCATGTTTGCTTGCCACACACGATTTCTGAATCAAAACCAAGGATCATTATGCCACATGTACTCAAACCAATCACAATGCATCTAATCTAACCTACAAAGCTGAGTCACAAAGCCAAGGAATCTTCCAACTTGAAGTTCATGCATTTTGGCACATTTTGCCTTGAATTCAAAGGGAATTAATGTGGAATAGTGCATTGTCAAGATTCTCACTCTCCTCAGTCAAGTTCTCAGATTAAACAATAATTAAAATGACTGAGGAATGTGATTTCAGTCAAGGCATAACTGATCTATTTGGAGCAGCTGTTACACCTAATGCAAGAGGCATTTATGTCCAAACAATCCCTTTGAAGATGATCTGATCCAGCAGCCATTCACTATTCCTCCAAGATAAGAGTTGATCACCTATAAATAGAGGTTCCAATGGATCATTCAAGGCACACCAAAGCACCTTATAGCACTGCTTTCTCTCATTCTCTCTTAAGTGACAATTTTCTTTGTTTTTGAGCAACCACCATCGGGTTTTGAGTTGCAACCCTAAGCAATCCATTCCAATTGCTCATACATATCACATATGATGTATTTGAGGTGTCCAAACACTTAAACACCAACTGTAACACCTCTAGCTCAAAATCACCCTTCAACCAAGCCATTATGTCTCAATTATGCAGTTGGAGTTCTCCAACTTGATCCAAAGGTTTGCAAAGTGTTCCAAAGCTTGCAACACACTCCACAACATCCATTGAAGCTGTAGGGATCATCAAATCACATCTGGAACACCATCTGTGCAGAGTTCCATTTCAGCTTGCATCAAGGTAAGCCTCAAAACTACATCTTCAAGATCCATGCATATTTCCTCGTATGATATTTTTGCCAATTGCATGCCATCATATGTTGAGTGTTTTCCCTAAAAAAATTAGATCAAAGCCCTCATAACCATGTCTGCACGACTGCTTTTACAAAATTAGGGTTCATACGGTTGTGATGATATAACTTGCTATACACTGAAAATAAACGAAATCAAGTATTGCCATCTTGTTCCTTGTGAAAAAATGCATGAGTTTGGTATTTGAATCATGCCAAATGGTTGAGAGATGAGTGAGATAGGGGGCTTCATGCACGAGCTCGAGGAAGAAGATGGCCATGGCGCCATTCTTCAGGTTTTCCAACCAAGTTCTCTATATATTTTTCATTTGCCATACTATATTTGAATTGGCATTGCGCCCTAGTGGTTGATCAGTTGGTTTTGAGTGTATTGGCAAGCGAGAGGTCTGGGGTTCGAATCCTCCTCGCCCCAGATCTCTTTTTTACCACTTTTTCTTATTTTTTTTGTTATTTTTCATATTTATTTTAAATGATTTGAAAAATTAATAACTCACTCAATTTTAATTATTTTTTATTGGTTCTTTTTGCAAATAAACACAAAAATGTTGAAATATTTTATTCCATAAAAAATTAGATTTATATTATTTATTTAATATAATTAGTATTTTTGTGAATAAATTCATTTTTATTATTTTTAAACCTTTTAAAAATAAATATTCATGTTGGAAAATCAACACCAAATAGGTTTTAATTCATCTGGTGATTAAAACCTCATTTTTCAAACCTAAAACCAAAATCACAAGTTGTTTATTCAAACTTATTTGGAATTTGTATCATTTTAATTAATTTTCTTTGAATAATTACTTTAAAAATGATGAAATTAGGGTTTTATTGATTTTCACCCTAACAAACTTTTCTAAACACTTATGGGCCTCTAATAGAGTGTAAGACCCAAGCCTTTTTGTAAAATAAGCCCATTTTGGGCCTCACTTATTGTATAATTCCCTCTGTGTATTTTCAAAAACTTCAGCGAGATCGTTGCTTTCAAACAAATAACCCTGGGCCTACCCTCGAGTAATAAGACCCATTTCTTTTCCTAAAACTCACTTGGGCCTCTAGTAGAGTGTGAGACCCAATCTCTTTTTGAAACCAAAAACTTTTGGGCCTCAGTCATTGTATAAGACCCACGGTGTTTTCAAAACCTCGACGCGATCATCGCCCCTTTTAAAATTATATATTGGGCTTCTCCTTGAGCTATAAGACCCATTCAAAAATCATTTTTGGGCCTCTTGAGAGAGTGTAAGACCCACACCTTTGTACAGAAAACCTTTCTCGGGCCTCAGTTACTTGTATAAGTCCCGGTACAAAACGACAGTGCAATCACTGATGAAACCATGGGCCTCTCCTTGAGCTGTAAGCCCCAATTTTACTTTCAAAGCACTTTCTCCTTTGATTTTATAATATACTGTTTTCAACTTTTCTTTGTTGAACAACTAACAATACAGCATGGAAGCTCTACAACCGACTTTCATTTTCCGCTTTCATATGTATGTAACTGTACTGTGGGGCTGTTTCACTGTAAGTCTTCTTTGATAAACTCATATCAACTGTGTAATATAGTATCGATATTTAGAGTTTCCCCGGCAACTACGTCTAGAACTAGGAAAAACCTCGTCTCTTTACCTCCGACGTTCACCCGGATATACCTTAACCCTGAGAATTTTCTTTTACGACAATTTTAGATAAATAGATCTAAGAAATCTCCCCCTTGAACAGTTCAATACAGAAGGCCAATGTTCCAAGTGAAACCCCTTCTGGAACTGTTCATCAGCCTCCTCTTGGGCTTAGTGCAAGGACCCACAGGCTTCCTAAAAGCATCCCCGCCTCCACTTGGGCATTGTACAAGGACTCGTCGGCTTCTTAGAAGTTTTCACAGCCTCCTCTTAGGCTTTGTATAATGATTCTTCCTCCGGGAAGATAGCCTCCTCTTGGGCTTAGTACAAAATGTCCCTCGGCTTCTTAAAAGTTTTCTCGCCTCCTCTTGGACTTTGTACAAATTGTCCCGACGACCTCTTAAAGATATAGGAACATAGATTAGTCATCTTAATAGAACAGTCTTTCAAAGAGTCTAGATCTTTCTACTGCAAACGTACTGTTCCTTAATTTCTCTTAAGCATGGTACAAAAGATAAAACTCTAGACTTGGACAGTCTAAGACCCTTGAGTCTCAAAGACATTCTCAAGCCCCTTTCAAGAATCGGAAGAACACCCGTAGACTTGGACAGTCTACAACCCTTCGGATTCCCCATTTTCTTAAAGAACAGGAAATAATCCCGGTCCTCAGATCAAATCCATGAGTACAACATTACCCATATAAGAACTGATTTTCTCTTTTAACCAACATACTGGACCTGTCACTCAACTGAAACAGTAATCCTAGCCTCCCCTTGGGCTTTGTACAAATGATTCTCCCCAGCGGAGCCAACCTTTTCAGACTCTCTTGTTGAGTCAATCTCCTTTTAGCCTCCATCTCGGGCTTCGTACGGGATATAAAACACTCTCTTGTTGAGTATAAAAGACTCTCTTATTGAGTCAATCCATTTTTAGCCTCCATCTTGGGCTTCGTACGGGATATAAAACACTCTCTTGTTGAGTATAAAAAACTCTCTTGTTGAGTCAATCCATTTCCAGGCTCCGTCTTGGCATCGTACAAAACACAAAACACTCTATTGTTGAGTATAAAATATTCTCTTGTTGAATCACCCCTTTAGCCTCCATCTCGGGCTTCATACGAGATACCAAAACACTCTCTTGTTGAGTATAAAAGACTCTCTTGTTGAGTCAAACAACTTTTAGCCTCCGTCTCGGGCTTCATACGAGACACCAAATCACTCTCTTGTTGAGTATAAAAGACTCTCTTGTTGAGTCAAACCCCTTTGGCTTCCGTCTTGGGCTTTGTACAAGACCCACAAAAAGACCCTCTAGTTGAGTCAATCCCTTTTAGCCTCTCTCTCGGACTTCATACGAGACGCATAAAAACACCCTCTTGTTGGGCCAATAGCCTCCTCTTAGGCTTTGTATAAGGAAACCCCGGTTGAGACAATCAACCTTTTAGCATCAAATCATGCCTTGCTCACAACATGCAAACATCAACAACTCCCCCTTTAGAGATGACAAATTCTCTCTGAAGTCAAAATCTTTTAGCTTCACATCTTGGGCTTTGAACAAGATACAAATAAACCATCTTTAGCTTCATGTCTTGGGCTTTGAACAAGACACCAAAATACCGTTTCCTCCCATAGAATAGGAGGAACTACGATTGCTCTGATTTCCCTGTTTCGGTAAACGGGAATACGTAGGCATAAGATTGAAAGAAAAATCTTAGCGAGCACACTAATCAAAAACCCAAAATCCCTTACCTTCACACATCGATCGAAAAGCATTAGTCCTAACATCCTACCAATAACAAAGTCCCATCATTTCAGCCTTAACAAAGTAAGCAGAAAGGGCCCCCACTTCCATATAGCATTCGTAACCTAACAAATCGCTGTTTAAACTCAGTATGCAAGCAGGGTTAGTTGGAGACATCTATTTCCCTTCCTTCATCAGCTTCAATAGGATAAAAAATGAATCGATTTGTAGTACCCCAAAGAGCGACAGTGCTTAAGAACCACGTCCAAAATCGCTCGCAGCAAGTCCCGGGATGATTAAAAACTTCTTCATGTTGTCGGTCGTGTGGACCTCGACAACCTCCCTCTTGAACCTCTCAATGTAGTTCCTGAGAGGCTCATTCTTCCCCTGGTAGATGCTTTCTAGTGCGGCCTCCGTCTTCGGGTGTCGGCGAGATGTCGTGAAGTGTTTGGTAAAGCGTTCTCTTAGTTGTCTCCAGGACATGATCGACCCGGGTTTCAAACTCTTGTACCAGGTCATGGTGCCCTTTCGCAAGGTGGTGGGGAAAAGTCTGCACTTAATGGCTCCCCTAACGTTTTTGAAGTTGAGCATGACTTCAAAACTTTTGACGTGATCATCTGGGTCGGCTAGGACGTCATAGGTCCCTAGTGGCGGGGGTTTCTCCATGCCCGAGGGAATTGGGGCGTCCATGATCTCCCGTGATAGGGGGTTCCTCTGGTCTTCAACGTCGCTTCCATCTGGCGACCTTGATGGGGATCGGTGGTGTCGACCAGGTCCTTGTCATGGAAGGGAGTTCCTAGAGTGGTTCCTCGGTCTCTCCTCGGCGGTCTTGCTCCTCTTGGTAGTCGAGGAGCGCCTGGGTTCCATCTGAGGGGGGAACGATGGCGCTTATGGGAGGCTTCTGGCTAGGGGTGCTCGAGATGTGGTCGGCGGCCCTCGTGCACCAGCGAGGGGGTCCGAGATTCTTCTGGAGGGGTCCTTCGTGGGGAAGGAGAATGGCGAGGCGAAGGTGGACGGCGATGTCTTCGTGGGGAAGATCGCCGTGTTCCCCCTCGCTCGAGTGCTTCAATTCTGATATTCTGGTGCATGATCAGCTGGTTGGTCTGGTTGACCAAGGCGAGCAGTGCCACGGTGCTCGAATCTGCATTGGACGGAGGAGCAACTGGCTGAAAGGCGGCTTGTTGGCCGTCATGCTGGGCGGCGTCGTAAGCCTTGTATTGAGAGTCTGGGGAGGCGGTCTGCCCGTCTCTCACGTCACCTTCTTCGATGTTGAGGGCAGCAGCGTCTTCACGGTGGTTCCCGTTATCGAGTTTCGCGAGGACGATGTCCAGAGCTTTGTTCGCAGACAGGTTGTTGGCCATCCTGGTGATGAACGAAGGGATTGCTTTGGTTTATCGTTGAAGGAAAAACGGGGAAGTGTAGCGAGCGATTTTGGACGTGGTTCTTAAGCACTGTCGCTCTGGCGGGGGGGGTGGGGGGTTACTACAGGTCGATTCATTTTTTATCCTATTGAAGCTGGTGAAGGAAGGGAAATAGATGTCTCCAACTAACCCTGCTTTGCAAACTGAGCTTAAACAGTCAAAACTGTTGGTTTACAGATACGATCAATGTGGGGGGCCTCTCTTGGGTTATTTTGATCGAATTTAGACTTTTGGTGGGGAATACGGACTCGGATGTTTTGATTGATATGTGAGGATTTGTGACTTGAGGTTTTCGATGTGGTGTGCTCGCTAATATTTTTTCTTTCAATCTTATGCCTACGTATTCCCGTTTACCGAAACAGGGAAATCAGAGCGATCATAGTTCCTCCTATTCTATGGGAGGAAACAGTGTTTTAGTGTCTTGTTCAAAGCCCAAGACATGAATCTAAAGGTGGTTTGTATCTTGTTTAAAGCCCAAGATATGAAGCTGAAGGGTCTATTTATATCTTGTTCGAAGCCCAAGATGTGAAGCTAAAAGGGTGTTGACTTTAGAGAGAATTTGTCACCTCTAAAGAGGATCTGTTTCTCACAATTTGTTTAGTGACTGGTTATAAAGGAGGAATAATTTAACCGGGATATGTGAATCCAGCAATGCCATAATTTCCTTTATAGGGGATTTTTTAGCCTGAAGGAGAAGACTTTAACTCAGTGTAGAGCAATGCCATCTTTTCTTAGGAATTTCTCATGCTAAAAGAGGAACAGTGGCGTGGATGTAAATAATCTAGAGGCTTGCCGCTTACAGCAATTTAGATGAGGGAAAAGGAGTTGTTGATGTTTGTATGTTGTGACCAAAGCATGATTTGATGCTAAAAGGTTGATTGAATCAAGCGGGGATTTCTTTATACAAAGCCTAAGAGGAGGCTATTGACCCAACAAGAGGGAGTTCTTATGTGTCTCGTACGAAGCCCGAGATAGAGTCTAAAAGAGTTGACTCAACAAGAGAGTGTTTTTATATATGTCATGTACGAAGCCCAAGATGGAGGCTAAAAGGGTTTGACTCCACAAGAGAGTCTTTTATACTCAACAAGAGAGTGATTTGTATCTCGTATGAAGCCTGAGATAGAGGCTAAAAGAGGATTGACTCAACAAGAGAGTCTTTTATACTCAACAAGAGAGTGTTTTGTATCTCGTACAAAGCCCGAGATGGAGGCTAAAGGGGATGGACTCAACAAGAGAGTCTTTTTATACTCAATAAGAGAGTGTTTTGTATCTCGTACAAAGCCCGAGATGGAGGCTGCAAAGGTTAACTTTACTGGGGAGAATCATTGTACAAAGCCAAAGAGGAGGCTATAGTTACTATTTCAGTTGAGTGACAGGTCCAGTATGTTGGTGAAAAAGGGAAAATCAGTTCTTATATGGGTAATGTTGTACTCATGGATTTGATCTGAGGATCGGGATTATTTCATGTTCTTTAAAGAAAAGGGGAATCCTGGGGGTATTGAGACTGCCGAAGTATACGGGTGTGTTTTCCTATTTTTGAAAGGAACTTGAGAATGTCTTCGAGACTCAAGAAGATTATACTGTCCAAGTCTAGAGTTTTATCTTTTGTACTATGCTTAAGAGAGATTAAGAGACAGTACGTTCACGGTAGAAAGATCTAGACTCTTTGAAAGACTGTTCTATTAAGATGACTAATTTCTGTTCCTATACCTTTAAGAGGTCATCGGGACAATTTGTACGAAGCCCAAGAGGAGGAGAGAAAAACTTTTAAGAAGCCGAAGGGACAATTTGTACGAAGCCCAAGAGGAGGCTATCTTCCCGGAGGAAGAATCATTATACGAAGCCTAAGAGGAGGCTGTGAAAACTTCTAAGAAGCCGACGGGTCCTTGTACAACGCCTAAGATGAGGCGCAGATGCTATTAAGAAGCCTGTGGGTCCTTGCACTAAGTCCAAGAGGAGGCTGATGAATAGTTCCAGAAGGGGTTTCACTTGGAACATTGGCCTTCTGTATATGAACTGTTCAAGGGGGAGATTTCTTAGATCTAGTTATCTAAATTTGTTGTAAAAGAAAATTCTCAGGGTTGAGGTATATCCGGGTGAACGTTGAAGGTAAAGAGACGAGGTTTTGCCTAGTTCTAGACGTAGTTGTCGGGGAAACTCTAAATATCTATACTATTATTACATAATTGATATGAGTGTATGAAAGAAGACTTACAATGAAACATCCCCACAGTACAATTATATACATATGAAAGCGGTAAATGAAAGCAGGTAAACACTTACTCGGTTGTAGAGCTTCCATGTTGTTTTGTTAGTTTGTCCAACAAAGAAAACTTTGATAACAATATTATATTCAAAATCAAAGGAGAAAGTGCTTTGAAAAGATTGTTGGGGCTTACAGCTCAAGGAGAGGCCCAAGGTTTTATCAGTGCGCACTATTGTTTCGAATTTGTACAGGGACTTATACAAGTGACTGGTGCCCAAGAAAGGTTTTCTGTACAAAGGGATGGGTCTTATACTCTCTCAAGAGGCCCAAAGGTGTTTAAATAAAAAGAATGTGGCTTATAACACGAGGGTAGTCACAGATGATTTACCTTTTTTATTGGCGATCGCGTCGGGGTTTCTTTTAACACAAGGGGACTTATACAATATCTGAGGCCCAAAATTGTTTTGGTTAAAAGGGGATTGGGTCTTACACTCTACTAAAGGCCCAAAATGATTTTTGAATGGGTCTTATAGCTCGAGGAGAGGCCCAGGGTTTGTTTTAAATGGGCGATGATCGCGCCAAACTTTTGAAATACAACGGGACTTATACAATAAGTAAGGCCCAGAATAGATTTGTATTTACAAAGGATTGGGTCTTACACTCTATTAGAGGCCCAAAATGTTTTTTAAAAGGTTTGATGAGGGTGAAAATCAAAGAACCCTAATTTGTTTTCCTTTAAAAGTAAATATTAAAAGAAAATCAAATAAAAATGATAAAAATACCAAATAGACTTGAGTAAACCACTGGTGATTTTTGTTTAAGGTTTGAAAAAATAAGGTTTTAATCACAAGAGATATTAAAACTCATTTGGTTTTGATTTTCAAAGTAAATATTCATTTTTAAAATGTTTAAAACAATTAAAAAGGAATTTATTCACAAAAATACTAATTATAATAAATAAATAACAAAATTTTAATTTTTTTGTGGAATAAAATATTTCAACATTTTTGTGATTTTTTGCAAAAAGAACCAATAAAAAATAATTAAAATTGAAGGAGTTATTAATTTTCCAATTAATTAACAAAAACATGAAAATATTGGAAAAATAGCAAAAAGGTGAAAAAACACAAAATGGCATGGGTGGGGTTTGAACCCACGACCTCAAGGTTATAGGGCGCGCGCCTTACCACTAGAGTGGTGATACATCCGTTGATTGAAACAAACCAACAATTACACAAGGCTTGCCTTGTTTTCTAGGCCTGGCCAAGGCAAGGCAAGGCAAGTTTTGCCAAGAAACGGGAAGGTCCATAACTTTCTCATTTCTCCATGGTTGGGGACAAAATTTATATGCATCTGACCTAGAATTTCACAAGGAATCTAATGGTGGTGGTATTTTTTTCAGATCATGCTCCCTCCTCAAAATTCGATAGTGGTTTTGAAATAGGCCTATAATTGCATTTTTAATGCTACACTTTTATACAGGCATGAATTACATGATAAATTGGTTCAAACACAACATATATAACATGTATGAGATGTGCATGATCAGTGGACTTCAAAGCAATGCATATTTTGGAAGATTCAAGTCATGATGCTTACCTCTCTTTTGAGCTTTTGGAGTTTTTGTGCAATATGCTAAGTTTCTTGTTCCAGAAATGGTTTGATGCTTTGGACACTGTCAAATGATTCCTTAGAAGCTTTTAGGATGAGTGGAATCAGCTGAAACCTGCAAAAACACAAACTGGCCCTTTCTTACAAAAGAACAACTCTCTCAAATGGTGTTCCAGATGGGGGGAACCATTTAGGACAGTTCAAGGATGATATTTGGAGTGTGTTTGAGGTTTTATCTGGTTTGGAAGGTGACTGAATCAAGACATGGCTTGAAAAATACAAAAAAAAACCTATTTTGAGGTTTTGAGAGGTGACTTTGTGATTTAAGGATTACAGGTCACTTGTGTAAGTTTGGACAACTTAGATATGATATATGTAATGTCTTAGGATCATGAGTTGTGATGGAAATGCTCTCTAACTCAAAAACTCAGAGTTACCTTGCTAAAGAATGTATTTTTGCCTAAAGAAAGGGATTTTGAGGAAAGCATCTGTTTGATGGCTTTGGTGTACTCAAACTGGGCACAAATGAGCTCTATTTATAGTAGAGCAAGTTTGTTTTGCAAGCAATAGTGAATGGTAACTGCTGCAGAGGTTTGGCTAATGGTTGCATTTTGGAATCCAAGTCTCCTCTAGCCATTGACTAGAGGTTATAGCACAGAGCTGTGGTTCCATAGTTGTTGGATCATTCTTGACTGAATTCAGTTGCAAATGTGTCAGTCCATGCCACCTTGGTGCATCCATTAAATGCTCCAATCCAAAATTAGAGTCGTGTCCCTCTTTTAGGGATTTCTAGGTTTGGCATGCTATTTTTGGTTCCAAAGACTTGGGAGGCTTGGGATCAGAGTTGGTTCCTCCTTGGTCCCCCCTTGAGGTGTTCAGATGGATAGAGTTGCTTGCCTTTTACAAAATTTGAGCAAATCGAGCAAAACTCCAAAATCTGCCTTGCCTTGGCAGTTTTCAGCAAGGCATGTTGCCATGGTCATATCTCATGGCTCAAGTTGAGTTTGGTGATGTTCTTGGCCATTTTGGAAAGCCCTCATATGATACAATAACTGTTTGATCATAATTGGTTTTGATACTTTTTGGATCCAAGTGAAAAATGCCCCTACATTTGGAAAAAAGTGAAGGCAGATTTTAACTTAGTGAAAATTTCACTAAGTGTTGGAAAAAGTGGCATTTCATGTTTTCAGCCATTTTGATCATTCCATAACTCAAAATCCATAATGAATTGGAATGAGGTGTAGTTGACACTTTTGTAGAGGGCCATGAGGGCTACAAATCCAGCTTTGGATGAGGGAAAATGGCCTTGTAGTTTAGGAGTTATGGTCCTCAAAAGTTGGTACCCAAGCCACTTTATTCCATAACTTGGAAAATTTTCTAAGTTTATATGGTTACCCCTTTTACAAGTTATCCCACTTTTCTTGATTTATCTTGATGAATGATGATTCAAATCACACATTAACATTATTTTTGGGTTAAAAACCCATTTTTGTGAAAAATCTCAAAAAGTCAAAGTTGACTTTTGTGCACAGTTGACTTTTTGGCAGATGAATTCCAAACTGTGCGATCCTCTATGAAATCAAGTCCTTGACCTAAATCAAACTTGATGGATTGATTTCATATGTGTTATAGGGTGTCATGTCCTGGTCAAAAGTCAAAGCTACAGTTGACTTTTCTCGCGAAACCTTAACCGTGGTTCAGATGAAATTGAAACTTGTTGCTCAAGCTTCATGGATTAATCCATTGTTGCAAATGGATCAATGTAGTGTGTTAGAGACCCTCAAATCCTTTCTTGAGGTCTTGGTTATGTTCTGTCCCAAAAGTCAACTTAGGGGTGAATTAGGTCAAGAAACCCTAATTCCTGATTTTTTATGAATGCATCCCCTGAAGTCAAAATTGACTTGATGATTGGGTCCATGAGAATCCATGAAGCATATTAGGATATACTTTGAAGCATTGGCTCATGCCCAGAGGAAAAATTCCATCTGGAGGCCCTGGTCGACCAAACCCTAATTCGGTGACACTAGCGATCTTGAGGCTTAATCCACTTAGAAGGGAGCAGCCTTGTGCTTAATCCTTGAAGTGGGAGTCCTTTTGATCCATTGTGGATGTTTGAAAGGTTCAAACAAGTTGAAGATCATGTCATCCCTTGATTTATCCTTTGTCTAAGCACTCAGAGAGGGCTTGAAACCCTAATTATTGTTTGTAGTGAGTGCTCACCCATCTTTGGGGAGACTGATGGTTCATCCATTTTGTGATGATGATTTGCACAATGATGGAAAATCTTAGTGGTCAAAATTTGGGGTATGACAGGAAGCAATGTTTCCCACAGACGACACCACTGATCGTACATGGATCAGACCGTTATGCAGTGGCCAGTAGCGTCGTATGGACTTCAGCTCCGGTGATGATGATATGGCGGGGGGGTGTACCTGCAAGGTACTCCGACGCTCAAGTAAGAAAAAGGGAGTAAGCAAGTATAGCAAAAAAGCAGCTCTAAGGGTTTAGAATGCATTGTAACCTGACCCTCTCAAGTTAGAGGGTATTTATAGAGAGCCCCCAGCGCGGGGCCAACGGTTACTTGCACTGGGCTGGATTGCAAGGCCCAATCCAAGCAACTTCCAGGGCTTACGTGGCGTAGTGAAGACCAGCACGTGGTCTTTTCCCTAGTGTAACGGTCCTTAAATCTCTGGAAGTAGGGCAAACTAATTCCTTCGGGAGTGGGAATTTCCAAGAGAACGTGTCCTCGGGGGTAGGAGCACGTAAAGGTCGAGGATAGTGAGATTCTACCCGACTATAAGCTTATGCCCGACATCGGTGTTTGCTAGGTGACTAGAGTGGAGGACACGTGGGGTCCTCGTCTCTTCGAAGCTGTGCTCGGCACTGGCCATTGGAAGGATCATGCTGGGCCGGCCCATTTCTGGATTGGGCCTGCTCGACAATTGGACAGACCGTGGCCCAGTCAGGAAGAACAATTATTTGTCTGATTACAAAAAATTCAAAGCGAATCAAAACATGTGTCGCCGGATAAATCTATAAGTGGTACCCCCTTTGACTTTTGTGCATTTGATTCCTTTTCAATGTTGTTTAATCTATCGAATTCTTGCATCCTTTCTATAAAATGTTCCAGTCACGTCTCGGCATTTACGGTTGAATGAGTCGTCCAGTCCAGTGATGTAGGTGGTATGGGGCATCCTGGTTTCAAGTAAACTTGGACAATATTGACTTAATTTTGAAAGTTATCTAATACACATGATGCGGTGATTTAGATTTTGGAGTGGTGCGGTGCGTAGTGGAAAAAGGTTTTCGAAAACTCGTAACGTGTCAGGTAAATGCCCACCCTATCATATGACGATGCAATTAGATGACCCATATCCGGGAAGCTCGTCACTTCGACTCCGGTGCCAGACCGCTCAAGCAAGGAACAAGTGACTCATAAACCACATCGAAATTTTCTTTTTTTTGTACAACCGCGTGTATGATTCTTTATGCGCCTTTAACTCTTGGATAAGTTGACGATGGACAAGAGCATGATTATCTTCTCCCTTACCAAGTAAAGCCGAAATGGCTCGGTAACCGCAATAACCGTCTTCCGCAACATTGACGATACAATCGATATATTTGTGCATAAAAATCAGCATCTCGTGAATGAATGAAATTTTTGGTGGAAGCGGCGTCGAAGGTCGTTTGCTAATTCGGGCTCCTTCAACAACACTTTTTTGAGATTTTAGAGTCGGTGAGTCGGGAAAGACTTTATTAACGTGTTCAAAGTATGAAGGAGATCCTGTAGTCGAGTTGTCATTCGGTGTAGGCTTCATTTTCTTCGGAGCACCCTTCATTTTTACCGGTTGAGAAAGCGGTTTCGTGTCTGTGGTTTCGGGATAGGAAATTTTCCTCAATTGTTCTTTGATGTGGAGTTTCATATTGTCATCGGCCTTCGAAAATCTCTCTTGTTTCGCTTCCCATTCAGTCAAAATAGAGATATTAGATTTACCTTCATCCTTGCATCCATCATCATTGAACTAAGTCTCTTCCAATGAGAGCAAACCTCGTCCATTCTTGTTGGCTCACCAAGTTTCACCTTTCTAGCAATAACACAAGCACATGGGGGACTATATGTTTTCACAATAGTGCAAGCACACTTTGCACTATCAGAGCCTACATTCTCATTATGTTCAAGTATGAGCACTGTCGAAAACGTGTTGAACAACTTTACCGAATCTGGATGAGTTCAAAAAATATCTCTAACCATAACTCCATCGTCGCAAGTTAGGTACTGAGACACGTAAATGTTATAGTCCAAAAGTTTCAACAGTTGTTGCATCTCAGTTCTATCTCCCTTAATCGCCTTATTAGTAAGGCACCGAATGTTATACACTACTTGATGTTGGATATATTGTCAATTTGCTTTCGTTTCAATGTTACAGGTATATTTTTAGGTTGGACAAGATTAAAGGTCGTGTCACTAATACATACCTTCTCCTCTGGCTTGAGCCGACATACCAAAGGATGTCCGGCTAATTTTAAGCATAATTCATGGTTATGCACACCACAAATGACATTCACTACGCCAAAATTGTTTTTTGGCAGCACTACATAGACAACGCTTTTTCCCAAAAGCGCTGCTATAGTGGGCCTTTAGAAAGCGCTTTTGAAAAGTGCTGCTAAAGGCCTGAGGTAGGTTGCACTTTAGAAAGTTCTTTTTGGGAAGCACTGCTAAAAGGCTACCATTAGCCAGTGCTTTTAAAAAGCGCTGCTAAAGGCCTTTCGTACATGACACTTTAGCCAGCGCTTTTGAAAAGCGCTGCTAAAGGCCATTCCTAAACCACACATTAGAAAGCGCTTTTATAAAGCGCTGCTGAATGCCTAGGAAAAGAAAGTGCTTTTTAAAAGCGCTGCTATAAGTCTTTTAAAATATAAAAATTTAAATAGATACTACTCTCCTTCTATTTTCAATATGACTGTTTCTCTTCTTCTGCCCTAACATTGTTTCTCTCTCGCGACTCTCTCCACTGTATCTCCATTCGTGACTGTTCCTCTGTGCAAATCCCTATGTTCGTGATTGTTCCTCACGGCGACGAAACTCCCTCCGTCGTGTCTGTTTCCTCTTCTCCGAAGCAGACGAAACTCCCTTCGTTCGTGTCTTCGTAACGCCCTCCGTCCTCCGTCGTCACTCGCACCGTCGTAACTTCGTTTGTGGTATGTTTTCGTTTGCAATGTTAATGTCATGCTTTTGTTTATCAGTTCTGTTGAAAACAAGTTATGCTAATTTGTGGGTTAGTTTCATTGGATAATGTGGTGTGTTTGGAATGATAATGGAGTTGGAAATTGGTTAAGTATATGAAAAGGTTATACTTTTTGAATAGATAATTTTAGGAAAGTTCATTGTTGGATTGGTTATGCTAATGTGTGATTCTTGCTAACTGTCAATGAATGTGAATTGTTGTTAATAGTTATAGAAGGAGTTAGCTTATGAAATCATGATGATTGAAATTAGAATGTGATGCACTATTATTGAATCCAATTTGAATTAGTGATGTAAGGATTTGGTTAAAAAAAACTATTGTGAGCTTCATTTGTGTACCGTTGTTATAGATTTCGAAAAAAGGTTATGTAGCTTGGTGAATGCTTGTTGATAATGTTCGTAGTAAAGTTCAAGATGATAAATAGTGATATTTGTGGTGAATTTATTTTGAGAGTTGATTGAAAATGATAATGAAATTAATTGTTAATTGAACTAGTGATTGAATTTATTTTGAGAGTTGATTGAAAATAATAATGAAATTAATTGTTATTTTGAGAGTTAATTGAAAATGATAAATAGTGGTTGAATTGTTAATTGAATTTCAATTGATGATTCTTTGTTGGATAGAAATTTGAAGTTAATTGAATTTAAGTGTTGAAGTTGTTTTTTTTACAAACTTGAGTTGAAACATTAAGTGTTGATGTGTCATTTGTGATGAATCAAAGTATACCATGTTATTTGAATTACTGCGATGGAATTTGCGCGTCGATGCCATGTTGCTTAATTGAAGGAAGTGATGATGTTTACTAAATTTGTTTCTTGAAACTTTGACTTGTTCCTCTGATATTTCTTGTTTGTCATATTATATACTAAATTTGTCCTGTTATATTTGGTATACACTATTAGTTACTAAATTACGTTCATTTTCTATAGGGGTTACTTGTGAAGAGTGGAATTCGGGTCGTTTTCAAGAATCTTACACTTTGTGGTCCAGTCCAGAAGTTGTTGACTTCTATTCAGGTACTTAGTTATTCCTGTGTTTGTTTAGCTTACTTAGTAAAACCATGTGTAGCACCCTAATTTTTGACCCTAAGATCCCCGCCTTGTTTTTTGCGTAACATATTAGGTCAATCGTTCGTGCATAACTAACCGCTTTATCTAGGTTTGTCTATTTTGTTTCTTTTAAGGACAGATGCTGCTGCAGAGGATTCAAGTCTTGAAGGCTGTGTTGTGTGTGTGTTTGTGAAGGTTCTTTGGTTCTGCGAGATTGTGCCCTCACCCTTTTTGATCCCTAGACCACTACCAAGCCTTTTCTCCCTCAAGACTCCTCAGTTTTCCCCCGCAAAGATTAAGTCCTTATACCCTCTGATATGGAGAATTGGCCCCTAAGGACTAGTCACTGGTTGTGTAGTATGTCGTATCACAAGATGGCATCTGTCCCCCCTCCGCACACTCCTCAAGTGCAAGAGACGCATTTGCTCTATGATGCTATATTCTTACGCAACGAAAGTTCAACTTGGAAAGAATTAAAAGTGGAGTTTCTAAATCCAAGTCCAAGTTATTTTTGTTACAAGGCTTTCTCATTTGAGAGTTTAATTTGGTTCAAGGTCTTTGATTTTAGCCCAAGTTGGCAAGATTGTTTGGTCCCATTTCAAGAGAAGTTTTGGCAAAATTGGATTCATTTGTTTTAATTGTGGCTTCAAGTTTGTTTTAAAAGTAATTAAGATCTCAATCCAATCCATACTCAAAACTCGATTCGCAAAATACACGAACTTCAAAGGAATTCAAATGCACTAAGAAAGTTCCTTACAATTCAATGTTCAATCCAAATGCAATGCAAAATCAAAGAGTTTAATTGTTCAAGAAGTCTCATACAAAGATTGAAGAAGCTATAAGATTACAAGCGCAAAATCCCAAGTATCATATGAATTCCACCAAAATTCGTAAGTCACAACACAAATATCATATGCTACAATTCTATTATAAAGCAAAGATCATGTGGAGAAAGAAAAGCTAAACATTCATGACACGGTACCAATCTTAAGCTGGAAATGTCAAACATCTTAACGATTTCAAAGGCAGAAAATTCAGAATTATAACATTTCCTCAACTCCAAGGTTCAGGGTAGAAATCATAATCCTAAAGTGCTCCTTCCAAAATATTCAAAACTAAGGTGGTGCCTCAAGAAAGTCCAGAACCTTTCTTCGAGAATCTATCCGTATCCACCTGCTCCTAATTCTGACCAAGATAGAATTGACATTGTGAATGAAGCGATCATCTCTTCGAGGCCATTGTTTTCTCCAGAACTTTGACGTCAAGAATCCTACTGATAAATTTCTAACGTATTTGGTGATGCTCCCAAGAAGCTTAAAAGGCGTAAAACTCCGGAGGAGGATAAACCGCTGCCATAAGCTATCCAAATCAATTCTTAACAAATTACTCGCAACACAGTCTGAAACTTCAACATCTTACCTTTGACAAGAAATTAGAAAATGGTGATAGTGAATACCATTGGGACGATCCAGCCACGATCATCAACCTGCAGTTAGTGAGATATCAGCCTTCAAGAAAAGGTTGATGAATAAATCTGAAGTTTTTTATCAAAAAGAACCTACTGTATTCAAGACCTATCACCATCATCTCAACCTCACCAATACTAAAGGTATTCTACAAACCTCTAAGCAATTGAAGCAGCTGCAACCTTCCACTTGGCTCTTGCAGCTTATATGGCGTACGGTATACGGTAAATACCCTGTCATCACAAGAAAAAGGTTAGAATTAGTCATTATTCAAACAATTCCTAACGACCAAAATAAACTTAAAGAAGGTGACAGTCGAATGGTACTCGGCCCGATTCGGAGTAACTGGCAGCAGACGCGTCAAAGGCTATGGTATGGTGGATTTGGTTACTTGCTACAGGAAAGTTGGCCGAGAAACAAATGCATTATGATAAGAAATAAATCAGTCATGAGGCCAATGTCTGCATTTCAAATTAAAACCAGAAGGTGTTTCAGTTACTCTCAACAACCTAAATAATAACCTATCAAGTACCAAGAGGTGGAACATTTACCTGGTATGCTACAGGCAGATATAGAATATGTCGTACTTTGAAGTGGTTGACATCCCTCTGCAAATTACAAGCCGTACACAAGCTAGCATTTCACAAACTCACGCCCATCACCAGTTTGCGCCAAATATGCATGAAAAAGAGATAACAAATTTAGACAACATGGCGAATTGATAAGCATCTCATTAAGTCTGAAATTTCAGAGAAGAAAGCAAGTTATCGATCGAGGCACTGCAACAAAAACTGGACATGATAACCAAGTTTCCCAAAACTCCAAAGAGCACTCAATAGGGGCTCACAGCCTTGCATTGTAAGCTTGAAATTAGGATTTTACTTACCAGATGTGCCCTTGGTTTGAAGATTCGAAGGAAACCAAATGTTCATCTAAGTTGCCGAGTTCATGAGCGTATACCTCCACCAATATTAACTAGCTTGGAACCTTTTGGACTCCCTCATTAGCTTGCCTTGTAGCCCTTCCATCTTGCACGATATATCATCCAGCCGTGTACATAAAAAAAACATCAAGAGAGAGATTAGAAATTCATAAAACACAGTCCATACAATTCGTTGTGTTTCCAAATCAGCCAATGAATCACGCTCCAAAACAACTTTCATACAATAGTTAAGGAAACTTCCCAAAACCAGAAAACATATCAGACCTCTTAACTCTATTTCCAAAACCGCAGCAGACACACTTCAGGCCAGATTTCAAAAAAATTTCAAAAATCACCAAACATGCTTCACACCACGTTTTAAAAAACTTTCCTAAACAACACGGACATGTTCAGACACCATTTAAAGACATTCAAAAGCAAATTTTCTTTTGATGAGTTTCTTACCTATATAAGGCACACGCCACTGCAGAGGGGAGGACATTTCACAAAAAGTCAAACAAAATTCACAAATTATATCAGTTCGTCACTCCATACGAAAGCTAACCATTTCGTATCGATACACACAACCATAAACCAATGCATTTTCAGATTCGTACCAAAAACACAACATCAAACCAATCCACATACACTCAGAAAAATCGCCAGCAGGGTATCATCATCCACACGAACCAACACATACAAGGGAGAAATTTCAGAGAGACAAATCGCAGCAACACACGACACGTCAAAAACAACATAGCTCAAGAAACAACGGCATACACAAGAAGGAGAAAGAGAAGTGTTCAATCAGAAAAGGGAAGTTCGTGACTCACCTCATGAAGGCATCCGTTCTCCATCAACGCATCGCATTTCCATCGCTGTTTTACTCTTTCCCTTTTTTTTCTGTTCGTTTGCAAATCTCCCTGTAATTGTAGCTCTATGAATATAGTGGATTGGGGTATTGGGTTGTGTGGAGTTAGGGTTGTATGCTTGATTGATCGGAGAGACGAGATAGTTGACGGCGGCGCGTTAAGGATTTCTCAAACCCTAATTTATTTTGAGAGAAGAAAGACAGAACCAGAGAGAAGAACAAGAGGGTGAGAGTTTTGCGTTTTGGTTTTGTTATTTTATCTTATCATGTACACATGCACACTCCTCACTTATCGTGTACCCTCGCTTTGATCCGTTGGATGGACAACATTTTTGGATCTAGAGGTTGAACTTAAGGGTCCGCGATGGACCCTTCTTACCTGTGTACCGTACGATCCCTCTGTCTCTTATATCTTTTTTAATTAATCAGTCACACTATATTTTTTTAATAAATTTAGAGTATTATAAAAAATTCATCAAATATTAGTTTAATAAAACGTAATATAAAAATTAAACATTTTTATTAATCTGTTTACTAGAAAAAGAGTGAATTATAAGTTTTTGTTAAAAACTTTTTTTTAATTAGTAAAGCTCTTTTATAATAATAAAACTTTTTTTTCTTTATTAAAATATTAAAATTAAAATCCTTTTAATTAATAAAACTATATTAACTTTTAATAACTTTAAAATTAATTAACAAAAACTTTTTATAAAAATATTAAAACTAAACCCTTTGCTAATTAACATAAAATTTCTTTTAATAACTTTTTATTTAATTAACTTTTTATTAACTTGGCTAACTAAAAATAATAATCAAAACTTTTAAATAATTATACTTTTAATAAGAATTTTTTTTATTAACTTTATTAATACAACTTTAAAACTAAAATAATAAAAACTTTAAGAAAACTCTAACTTTTAATTGAAATAATCTTTAACATAAGCTCTAAAATAAAATAACTTTTTTAGTTTCCTTAATAAATCAAAACTCATTTAGAATCTCTCGCGCCCGAGTGTACGCTTGTGTGTTTATTTGTTTATTATGCCTTTATTTGAATGTATGTTTTGTACGTCTAAACCTTTTCAAACTTATAAAAAAATCTCGATCCAACGTCGAGTCCACTTTTCTACCCATGTAAGTCGATCGCCTTAGGGCATCGCATTCGATCTACCGATCACAAGACACAAGTCTAGCATCACTTTGCTAGCACCCTCGCATAAATAACATTAATTTAATCGCATTAATATCCAAGGGAAAATCCCATGCATGATAACCATGTTATCGTGCATGGTGCACATCATTTGCATCATAATCGACACCTTAAGATAAGTCAATTAGATAACTTAGGATAGATTTCCTAGGTTAGTCCCGCCTTAATTTTGATTTTTAATCAAACTTTAGCCCACCTAATTCTCCATACAAGAGAATTAGATGTTAATCATCTCAAAGAAGGGACATACAATCCCATACCCCACAAAATACAAACATTTTCAAATAACTGTGGTGGTTTTCTTTAGATGATGACTCATCTTCTCTCCTAAACCTTTAAAACATTTTAGTATCCTTAATAAGGAACTACAAGTGCTCTGATTCCCTCCTGACAGGATATGTAGGCACAAGATGCGATATCTTGTCGAGCACACTTAGGATTAAAAATAATAAATTATCTACCATTTAACCCTTAGCAAACAAAAACAAAGAAAACAAATAACATAAAATAAATCAAGAGGTTCCTGTAGAGTACTACAGATATCTAGGATGTTAACACCTTCCCTAGGTATAACTAACCCCCGAACCTTAGAATCTTAGTGCATTTGCATTGCATTGTGGGAATTCGGTTTTTCTCCCTTCCCTTGGATAAAATCAAAGACCGGTGGTGACATTAAAAATACGATCCTAGTTAACAAATAACTATGGTATCCAATTTTCACCGCGACAGAAATGGCGACTTCACTGGGGATTCTTATAAGAGGGTTCCCCCTAACTTGTTTAATTATGTTTTTGTTATATATTTTTATCTGTTATA
Organism: Lathyrus tuberosus; assembly: GCA_022829125.1. Lineage (NCBI taxonomy): Eukaryota > Viridiplantae > Streptophyta > Magnoliopsida > Fabales > Fabaceae > Lathyrus > Lathyrus tuberosus. Next base: position 24,646,150 of record JALAZF010000012.1, on the reverse strand, counting down.
TTTTCTTGGGTTATTATTTGTGTGGTGAGACAAAGTCCTACACCCGGACTAGAGTGAAAATTATGATAGGAACGGTGAGAATTCAAGGATACTTTAAGGGAGTCGATTCCTGAAGAAGTTGAATTGAGACTTCACCACTCTGTCTAGGCCCTCTCGAATTTAATTTTGTCCAACGAGTCTATTCGTGAATACGCTATTATTTCGAACTAAAGGCCATCGAGACTGGGGACCGTAGTTACCTTTAACCCAACTTGGCCTATTAGGATGTAGTGCGGGGACTATACGGGAGCCTATTTCTGCAATAGTCGCTACGCGATACTACACTCAGATGAGATTCTCTTGAGAATATTATTGACCACCAAGTGATTTGGAAAATCGATAATATCCGAAAGATGGGTTGTAGACTATGGGAACTTTGTAGAACCCGTTCGGCAGGTATATTTGAAACCATAGTACACACCTATTGGGATGGGTAGACCTTGGCTCCATGCTGTGACCTTTCAAACCTAGGACTTTTTGTCTGTTGGATTGCTTGCGTCTGCTTTGTGCTTTGTGCTTTGTGCTTTGTGTGTTTGCATCCCTGCATTCATTAGCATCATATCATAAAGATTCATGGAACTTAGTCTTGTTTATGAACATCATAAGGATACCATGGACTCTAAAAAAATTTTTTTTTAAAGAAAACGTTGAAGTACACTTGCAAGAGTTATAACCTGGACGATCTAAGGGGATTGGAGACCTTATTAACGGATAAAGAAAGGTTCAAGACCTTATATGGGGAAGCCTTTATTGATAAGGAAATACTATCTACTCTACTCCAATCCATCACTGTTGGTGACAATTCTTGAAGAATATTCTCAGCTAATGGAGTTACTTATTCAAGACAAGAATCCATTTACTATCTTCGGCAAATGTCCGAGCTAATATGACTACAAAAGGAGAAATTTTGGAAAGAAGTTACTCTATTACTTAATTGGAAGAAGAAGTCAAACGAAGACCATTGGAAGAGTCTCCTTAGATCCATCACTATTAGCTTTTATTTAGCTTTTCCATTATGACTCTTGGAAAGTGTACCGACACGTTGTAAACAATTTTGTAATAAATCAATCTTTCAATATTCCAATACTAATAGTTGTAACCATTTTAATAATAAAAAAAACGAGTCTTTTGATATTCCTCGGTAATTATAAATAGTTGAGTTCCATGAATCTTGCTACATTCGCATTGCGTCTTTAGCATTGCATCATTTTTGCATACATCCTTTCTCTACCTCAGCTTATTCAGTCCTATCTTCGTGTTGCTCAGCTGATCTTTTAGCATTCGTACCGAACTTGAAGCAGTTACTGGGGATAATGGATGGAACATAGAATATGGATCCCATGTTAGGCTTCAGAGTGATGACTAATCCAATGTTTGGTTTTCTTCCTGACGATGCTCCACAAGTGGATGTTCCTACTCGATCTCAGCCTGTGCAGAATAACCTGGTTGGTCAAGTTAATGAAAAAGATTCCCGCTTTCTAAGGTATATGTTGAATTCTCAGAACGTCCGTCCTGTGACAAATGTGAATGATCCTAGATTGGGAGAAATTAAGAAAGGATTTCGTGACCTCCAAGAACAATTGAAGATGTTGAAAGGACCTAATGCATCGGTCTTAAAGCTCCTGACTTGTGTTTAGTTCCAGGCGTGGTTATTCCACCGAAGTTCAAAATTCCTACCTTCGAAGTATACAAGGGTGTTAGTTGTCCAAGGTACCATTTGACAATGTTTTGTCGAAAGATGACCACTTATGACAAGCTAATGATTCACTATTTTCAAGAAAGTTTATCTGGGGCATCCTTGATGTGGTACATGAAGGTAGAAAGGAACCGTATTCAGTCTTGGGAAGACTTAGCTAACGCTTTTATGAGACAATACAATTATAATGTGGACATGGCTCCAGACAGTGACCAATTGATGAACATGAGTCAAAAAGACAACAAGCCCTTCAGGGAATATGCGCAGCGGTGGAAAGAATTGGTAGCCCAAGTTCAGCCACCACTTCAAGACAATGAGCTAGCCAAGATGTTTCTAAAAACACTGTCAGACTCTTATTATGTCAGAATGATAGGCGTTGTGCCCTTAGAGTTCTCTAAAATTGTGGAAGTCGAAGTAAACATCAAGAACGCATTCAAAAGTGGGAAAATTAAAGACGCCTCGAATAGTCAAGATGAGGAAAAGGAATTCGTTACTGATTCTCAAAGGGAAAGAAGTGTTGAAGTTAATGCAATTTTGGATTCTCCTCAGACTTTGCAAGCTCCAGTTCCGGTACCTTATCACAAACGTCGGTTTGCAGCACCTGTTCAGTGCCAGCAATCACTACCTCATGGACGTCTGTACAAACGACAAAGGTTAACTCATCAGGATCAACATCAGAATCGACAAGTTCAGAACCTGAATCACCAGAATCAGCGTCAGGATCAGTAGAGACCCCTGAATAGTCCAGAAGAAAAGACTCATTAGTTTGACCTAATCCCAATGACTTACAGTCAATTGTGGTCTTACTTTTCCCGAAACTCAGTGATGGCACCTAGAAAGACTAGAGCCATGAAATCTCGCCCTCCTTGGTTCAATCCAGATACCAGTTGTGAATTTCATGACAGAGTGTTGGGCCATTCTATTGAAGGTTGTAAGGTTTTCCAAGAAAAGGCCCAAGAAATGATCGACAATGAAGTGTTGAACTTCAGGAGAGGAATCCCAGTTATAAATGCAACACCTTTATACTGAGAGATGTGAATACTCAAGAAGTCCTTTTAAGCCAGTGGGATCAAGAGTAGAGTTCACTCCCAAGGCCATTAAGCTGCTTATTCATTTGCTTGCATCTTATTGTTATTTCTTTGATTATAAGCATGTTTTACATGTAAGAATTTGTTACTTTGAATAATTAATGCAATGATAATGGTTGTCTTGAAGAAATCCATTCGTTTCACTCATTTTAAAATACCTTTTCTATTTTATAATGCCAATGCTGCCTAATCTCTTGCCTTGGCAAAGAATTGAATGAAGGATGACGAAATCAAACAGAATATCTCTTGTTATATGCTTTTGAATAAAACTCTGCTAGTGATATAAGGCATTGTTTCAAAATCCTAAACACCGGAGACATAAGGAGATAGACCCTCGTTAACCATTTTGAACCTTTGAAGTAGGAGTTTTCTTCTTCCAAATAAAAAATCCTCATTCTTAACCTGGGGCAGGGTAATTTTCAGTAAAAAAAAATGGAGTAAAATATCACGAAGATTGGGTGGGAACAAACAAACTTTGAGCCTTATATCCTTTGTTTCTTAAACCGTGAACCAATCCATAATACAACCCTTAAAAGTCCTAATTGAAGCAAGGTTTATTTCATAAGCATACTCATTGAGATATCGTTTCCTGACACCTATGAGCTATTGTGTTGGCATTATAAAATCGGTAATTCAACCACCAAAATATTTTAAATAAAAACTTCAAGACAAACATATGTTGCATTAGCAGTTTCAGAATTAACATTTTTCTGCTTGCTAACATTGCTTGACATCATAGAAGCTAGCATACGAGCATCAGCGATGAACTTAATCCTTTGAGACATGTGACTCTGATGAGTAAATGGCAGATTATTTCAAAAGGATGATCATATTCAAGGGCACATTACCTAAAGGCTTTGCTGAGCAGGGGCAAGTTGTTTCTCAACTATTACTCCACAATCTGAAGAACAAGTTTGAAGACTCAGAGTACCGTTAATCCGGGTCAGTTAAGTCGAGATTTGATAAATCTCTCCAAGTTCGAAGATTCAGAATTAGAACACCGTCGATCCAGGGAAGTTACGTCGAGATTCGACGAATCTCTCAAAGAGTTGGAATACATTGGAACACCTCGAATACCACGTTTCTGTAAAATCCTCTTGGAATGAATTTTTCTAATAAACCATGTGATCTGGGGCATTTTGAGAAGTGAAGATTACTCTTCATCCATTCGCAATGATTGTTATTCAAAATGGCGACTACCATGCAGTTCACCAATACAGAGTTACATCAGTTTCACACCAGTCTTTGTAATCCATGTCTCAAAGAGTTTCTACCCCAAGTGATGTGGCGACTCCCTAGTAATTCTTTACCTCAGGTAGTCACGAATATTCCCCGGTGAATCTTCATTTCAAGAAGTTATGGCATATTTGATGCAAGATTCCTCCAGCCAGCAACCTGAGAACCCTCAGTGGATTTTCTTACAACTTCAACCTTCCTCAGTGAAGCGAGTGTTTATTTCACTCCTCAGTGGATTCTCTCGCTATCTCAATTGTCTCCAGTAAAGGTGGATGTTTATTTCATCCCCTCGAAATGTTATCTCTGATATCTTCAACTATTATCAATTCAAGCTTCCCCAATGAAGTGGATATTTATTTTATCCAGTTACAACTTTCATTCAGACTACTTCAGTTTGTAGAAGATATTTATTTTATCCCCCATGAGGACTTTTCGATCATGAGTTTGATTAGTTCCTAGTGAATCTTTCTCATTCCCAACAGAATCCAAGGTTCATCTTGACAATCCTAAGTGAAGTCACGATGTTCATCCCAAGTGGAGTGCTCTACTTTCCCCAGAGATTTGAAGCTTTGAAGCAGGACTTAATTACATATATGGTTTTCCAATCATCCCCAGCAATGCTTCTTATATTGCGAAGATTGGCCGAGTATCCGTATCGAAATGCTTGTTTTTCGTCTCCAGTTTGCTTCTTTTTGTTGTTTTGTCAGCATAAGCATAAGCATAACATGGCATTCTTTCAGGTAGATTCATGGCATGTGCGCATTTTGAATCTTGCATTTTGTGTTGTTTGTTTTATTCTGTCACTTTGGTCATGTTTATCCCCGAGTGGCTGGGTTTTGTCTGCTCCCTCCAAGTAGAGTCATCAGCCCTAGGCATAAAAAACACATTCTTTCTAATTCACCATTGAGTTCGATCCTCGTGGAAGATGGTTGCTTTAGCTTTCTTTTCCATTTTTGGATAAAGATAAACCCGTTGAGTTCAATCCTCAATGGATGGAGTATTGTTTGACCGTTTCTTTCCAGTTATTCCCTAGAGCGAACTTTGGTCCCTGACAATCACAATTTTGGATATCTCTGAGATGTTGAACCTGGACTAAGCGAGCATTTATTTTGCATTTTGTCTCCCCAAGAAGAGTTTACTTGAAGATCTCTATGGAACACAAAAGTTATTCCTCCAGCACTATTATGAGATTTAAATCCAGACAACAAGTGGTGGCTCTTTATTTGAGCTCAGTTCTCTACCTAGATGACAAATGGCAGTCTCCTCAAGACATTTTGTCTATCCCCGGTGAAATTATCAAGGTTATCAACTATTGAGGACTTTACAAGTATTCTCTTTATTTGAGAATCCCTATTGCAAGAATTTTATTACTTCAACGAATTTTCAACTACAACAATATTACTTCACAGTGGTATTCTCCCCAGTGAGACCACAATTCAATTTGCTTCTATCAAATGGCATCTCTTCGAGAAGTGTGGTGAAGATTCAAATGATCTTACTCTTTATTTGAGAAGACATATTTTACAAGTAAGCCGGCCCACATCTCCTTTGAAGATCCCTGGTGAAGCTTCCAGGATCTTGGCAGTAGACTCCCTGGTTTATTTTAAGTTGCGACAAACTGTCGTTTATTTCCCTGGTTATTCTCGGCAGTAGATTTCCAGAAGACCTCGGCAGTAGGTATTCCCTGGTTATTCTCGGCAGCAGATTTCCAGAAGACCTCGGCAGTAGGTATTCCCCTGGTTATTCTCGGCAGTAGATTTCCAGAAGACCTTGGCAGTAGGTATTTCTCTGGTTTTTCTCGGCAGTAGATCTCCATCAGACTTCGACAAACAGTCGCTTTGTTCCAAGATCTCAGTAGTAGATTCTCTGGGTAACTTTAAGCTTTGACAGACAGTCGTTTCCTTCCAGGATCTCGGCAGCAGATTCCCCGGTATCGACCCTTTCTAAATGGAACATTCAGATGAGAAGCTGAATCATTATTTTGATCATCAGAAGCTTATTTTGGTTATTACCTTTGCTTAAGTTATCATATGTTTGATAGTAGGTAATATATCATATCATTTGGTCAGAGACCTTTGCTTAGGCTACCGAGCTTGGTAGTAGGTCATTTTCCTTTTGTGTCTACCTCGCTTAGGCTATCATATGCTTAATAGTAGGTAACACACCTTTCTTCTGGGTCGGACACCTATGCTTAGGCTACCGTGTTTGGTAGTAGGTGATCTCTCCTCCCTAGTTTATCACCTCTGGTTAGGCTATCCTGTGTGATAGTAGGTAATATACGCCATTTTATTTCAACTGGATGCCCTCGCGTAGGCTACCAGCTATTGGTAGTAAGTTATCCTGTTCCTTTCAAGTTTCTTGCCTTATGCTTAAGCTACCTTGTGATTGTCAGTTGGCAGTCTCTTTCCCCCCAGTGGAGTTGGATCTTTCCCCGTAGAGTCTTGCTTTGCTAGGTTGTCCCCGTCGGGTCTTTCTTTCTTTATGTTTCAATCTATTTTCCCCTGTGACATTATCCCCCACAGGATCTTTGTCTTGCATTTCATATCATATCATGTGCATCTTGCGGCATCTTAGGGCCAAAAATTGTGCATGTTTGTATTTAAGTATCTCCTATCTCGTCGAGACTAAGATTTCAATCTCCATATCTACGGATAGGAGAAACTTAAATAGGGGCATTTGTCGTACCCTAATTTTTGACCCTAAGATCCCCGCCTTGTTTTTGCATAACATATTAGGTCAATCGTTCGTGCATAACTAACCGCTTTATCTAGCTTTGTCTGTTTTGTTTCTTTTAAGGACAGATGCTGCTGCAGAGGGTTCAGGTCTTGAAGGCTGTGTTGTGTGTGTGTTTGTGGAGGTTCTCTGGTCCTGCGAGATTGTGCCCTCACCCTTTTTTATCCCTAGACCACTACCAAGCCTTTTCTCCCTCAAGACTCCTCAATTTTCCCCCGCAAAGATTAAGTCCTTATACCCTCTGATATGGAGAATTAGCCCCTAAGGACTAGTCACTGGTTGTGTAGTATGCCGTATCACAAGATGGCATCTGTCCCCCCTCCGCACACTCCTCAAGTGCAAGGGACGCGTTTGCTCTATGATGCTATATTCTTACGCAACGAAAGTTCAACTTGGAAAGAATTAAAAGTGGAGTTTCTAAATCCAAGTCCAAGTTATATTTGTTACAAGGCTTTCTCATTTGAGAGATTAATTTGGTTCAAGGTCTTTGATTTTAGCCCAAGTTGGCAAGATTGTTTGGTCCCATTTCAAGAGAAGTTTTGGCAAAATTGGATTCATTTGTTTTAATTGTGGCTTCAAGTTTGTTTTAAAAGTAATTAAGATCTCAATCCAATCCATACTCAAAACTCGATTCGCAAAATACACGAACTTCAAAGGAATTCAAATGCACTAAGAAAGTTCCTTACAATTCAATGTTCAATCCAAATGCAATGTGTAGTACCCCAAAATTTTCCCTACCTTTTCTGGCTTATGTTTCTTTTTCATTTGCATCTCATTAGGTCATAACTTCATACTCATGCATTTGCATTGGACTCCTGAGGCGTGGGATCATGGATTCTTATCTTCTGTACGAATTGGTTTATATTCATCAATTGAAGATGGTGGTCAGGGTTTCACAGTGGGGACATTTTAGGTACTCATGGAAGAGATCAAGTCGTGGGCTCATACTGGGGTTAGGATATTGTTGTTCTCTCCATTGTTTATTGTTGGTTGCCTGAAATACGAGTTTATATGAATTTGAAAATGGCACTGGAGGTCCATCAAGAAAGTGAATTTGATTTGGATGTGAAATTTCGTTTGAGGACATTCGAAAGGATCAACATTCTTAAGAAGCACGTTAGAATTGTTCATGTGGATTACAAGCCCATCCCCTTTAACCATACACTATTGGCCCCATTTTAGATCCATTCTTAAAACCAATAACCATTTTCATGTTAATACCCATTTTTCCAATTAATTTCTACATTCATTTCACTTTAATAGCCATTTACTAAACCAATAACTCTCTTATCCATTTTTTGTTTCATATCCAAATGTTATCCATTATACCAAATCCATTTGATTTCAATTTTCAATATCCAAATCTAATAACCATCCATTTTTCCAACACAAATAACCAGTTATCCAACTTCATATCCATATCCATTTTCAAACCAAATTACCCAATCAACATTTCTAACCTTTTTAAATCCAAATTAACACATAACCATTCTTTTTTCAAGTCATTAACCATTTATCCATTTTTATTCAAAACCCATAACCGTCACTCACAAATCAAATCCACTTTCGAATCCACATTTTAACCTTTTCTTTCAATAGCCAACCTGACCACCTTGATTTCCATCTTTAATCCATTAAAACCATATTTTAGTCCATTTCATTCATAAATCCATCATTTATTTTAACCCTAAATCCATTCTTCACCTTCGCCACTCTTCCATCCACCCTTCTTTCTTTCTCTCGTCGCTATAAACCGCGTCACTTCAAATTCAGCACTAGAAAAGAATGGCAATTGTTATCTTTTCTGTTAGCAGTGTGAAGCTTCTTTACAGTCATGATATCAGCAGAAAAATAATTAAACAACAGCAAGAGAAGGGAGTCGCAGGTGGAAAATATAATATATATAGCAGTTTCACCAAAATAATTCAAGAACATTTTCTAAACCATTTTTTTTATGGTAGTTACAATTCACTAACAAATAACAAAAAACTCCATACCAGAAAATTCACTACTGAAAAAAAAAACAGAACTTCATTCCAAATTCCTTCTAACAATTCCTATCTCACAAATTCACTCTAACAGAATCTCTAACTTCTCTAACAAGTTTCTAACCAACTCTAACTGAATTTCACCTATAAATACCAAACTACCCCTCCCTGATTCCTGCTATAAAAACTTCATCCTCTTCATTCTTCAGCTCTCTTCTTTATTTTTCTGCACCATTTCTCAATTCTCATTCTTCCACTCTTCACCTTCATCTTCTCCAACCTCCTGCAACTTCCTCCATATTCTGATTCATTCTGCACAGTTTCCAGGATTCTATTCTTCATTCTTCCATTTTCTGACCTCACAAACTGTTTCACTCCACAAATTCACTCGCAAAATTCATCTTCAATCTTGATCTTTTGCTGACTCTCTCGGCTTCAATCTCTCGGCTTCAAATCTTCCTCATCAAGCTTCATCAACAAGCTTCAACAACAAGCATTCACCTGCAAGAAAATCAACAACGACAACCAGAAGTGATCAGAAATCACGAAGAAGAAGAAGAATTCGTTAACAACTCGACGATCCAACATCTTCGCCACTCCTCAAATCCAACGCACTCAAGTACGCAACAACAACCAGATTACGGTTTGCAGTAAATTTTAGAAGCAAGAAGGAGATGGAGAAGAGGAAGCAATGCACGTACCTGAGCACGAAATTGAAGATCTCCAGTTTTCTTTTTCCGTCGTTGAAGCGCCATCGGAGCGACTCCGATAGGTATTCCGAATCCCATTCTCTTTGTTGATTTTTCTTGATTTTGTTCGTGAGCGATTGGCGATGTTGATGGTGCTGCGAGTGAGGTCGTTTGTGTGAGCGTCGAAACGTTGGGAAGTTGAGCTCCAACGCGACGTTTGTTTTGCTTCTTTCGGTGAGATGTTTGTTTCATGTCACGGCCATCGTCGCGATAGAGAGGAGTAGTGTGAGAGCTGAGTGATCGTATGTTGAGCGATCGAGAGCGAACGGAGGAAGTAGAGCTTCCGGTGGAGCTTGTTCTGCAACGGCGGTGGAGGAGTTTCGTTGTGACGTAGAACAATAGAGGAAGTTGACGGCGCCGATGAGTTGAAGAAGAGGCCACGATTTGCGAGTTGGTTGGCGAGGAGAGTGTTGAGACGGTGAGAGTGACGAGATGAGCAAGACGGAGTTTGAATCAAAGGAGAAGAGGAGGTTACGAAGACGTGTTGTTTTCCGGCATAATTTGGAGACGGCATGTCCGAAGGATGACGACGTGAGAGGTTCCTGGATTTGGAAGTCGTGCGATTTGATGGCAAAGATGGTGGCGGCGTTTCTGACGGCAGTTTTAGGGTTGAGATGGAGAAGAAAGTGAAGACTGAATGAAGAGGCGTTGGGAAGGACCTTTAGGGTTTTGCTGAGTAATGTTGCAGCGAATCGGGCTGGGTTAGGCCCACTCATAAATTCTATCCACGCCATCCAAATTCATCAGCGTACCCCCCTGAACGTATAATACAGATCATGGGCCATTTGCTGGTCCACACCACCACAATTACTCGTACATTCCCCTCTTGTTCCCAATTGAAAGTCTTGGGTCTAAGGCCCCAGGCCCAGCGCCTGGCCTTGCTTTCCACACCTCCAAAATTCACTCCGCACCCCATGGCTGCACTGAGATTCATTGGGCCCAATGTTGGAACCTCTATCCACAACTCCCAAATCACTGTTGCACCCCTTATGTTGTTAAGTATTAGTTAATTCTTGATTTTGTCTTAACTGCTTGTTTTTAGAATTTATTTTGGAATTGAGTTTTGATATAGAATTAGAGATTTTAGGAAATTAACAATTAACTTTGGTTAATGATTTAGGATAATTGGATTAGAAGTGTGAATTAGAAATTGCTTAACATTAGAATTAGATTCTGTTTAGAAATTAGAATTTCATTTTGATCTTAATATTAGTTTTTCTTTAGAACTAATTTTCCTTAGAATTAGTTTATAGCCTTAACTTTGGAATTTGACTAGTTTTAGTTAGAAATTAATTAGAATTAATTTTAGGATTAATATTAGTTTTAATTCTAGATTTAATTTTAGGATTAATTTTCTTTAGAATCAACTGGCACTAATTCTAGATTCAACTTTAGATTTAATCTCAATTTAACTTTTTTCCTTACAATTTAATCTTCCTTTTTTTAGTTATCATTATAATTCTAACTTTGATCAATTGCCTTATTTCTTTCACTTTTGCTTTCATATACATTTGCTTTTCTAACATTTTCAGGGGCTATTGGTAAGTCATGGGTGTGGGTGTGTACCCACATACAATCTTTTCCTTTATCTCTTTTAAGCTTTCAAACTTGTGATTATGATAAGCATTTATATGCTTTCCTTGAATAATTTTCTTCATTCCTCTTTAAGATCAACTTAACTTCCATCTTGGAAGTAAGTTGCTTCTTATGTTCTTCTCCTCCTTTTTTAGGATAATGTTCTTTGAACCACACTTAACCTTAGGACCATCCAAGTATGATAACATTAGGATTGAGTCTTAGTCTCCCCTTAGTTTCTACCTTTATCGCCCTTTGAGTCTGTCTTCTTCTCATCTTCAAACAAAAGTAAAAAAATACTTAATAAAGGCATAACATATATTGTATTTAGGCCTTTCATGTGGGAACAAGGAGGTGAGGGATCTTCTCTCATTTCTTTGGGAATGTTTAGTGTACGTCCCGTCTTGGATCGATATGCGAGGCATTCGATCTTACCTGTGGGACTTAAATACAATACGCGTTACAAAACATGAAACAATCAAAACACTTCTTTCTTAAAATAAAAAACAAACAAATAAATTCTTTCCTCATCTCCTTCATTCTATTCCTTGAGGAGGCGCCATGTCCGTTCTACCGCAAACAGGTAACGCCTAAGTCTCCCTACAGCGAGCTGCAACACCTAACTGCTGGAACGCACACTATGACGTCTCCATTAAAAAACACAAACAACTTTCCCTAGGTGAGGGGAACTACGTCGCTCTGATTCTCATGTTCCCGATGAGATACGTAGGAAGTGGGGTAGGGCTCATTCGAGCACTTCTTTTATTATCCCTACATTTGTTTCTCATTCTCTTTCCATTCCTTTCCCAGTATCTTTTCCTACACCCTTTGATCGAGACAAGCAAGCGTGGATCCCATCGGGTACGATGGACGCGTGGGGGTGCTAATACCTTCCCTTCGGGTAACCGACTCCCGAACCCAGTTCTCTTGGTCGCAAGACCATGCTCTTTCCTTTCCCCCAGGTTTATGCAGTGTTTCCTTTCCCTCTCATGGGATAAATACACATTGCTGGCGACTCTGTTTTCGGTGCCACTTTCGCATTTGTACTTGGATGAAAATTTCGGGAGAGACTTTCGCGTTTGTACTTGGATAAATACACAAGATGGCATCTGTCCCCCCTTCCCACACTCCTCAAGTGCAAGAGACGCTTTTGCTCTATGATGCTATATTCTTACGCAACGAAAGTTCAACTTGGAAAGAATTAAAAGTGGAGTTTCTAAATCCAAGTCCAAGTTATATTTGTTACAAGGCTTTCTCATTTGAGAGTTTAATTTGGTTCAAGGTCTTTGATTTTAGCCCAAGTTGGCAAGATTGTTTGGTCCCATTTCAAGAGAAGTTTTGGCAAAATTGGATTCATTTGTTTTAATTGTGGCTTCAAGTTTGTTTTAAAAGTAATTAAGATCTCAATCCAATCCATACTCAAAACTCGATTCGCAAAATACACGAACTTCAAAGGAATTCAAATGCACTAAGAAAGTTTCTTACAATTCAATGTTCAATCCAAATGCAATGCAAAATCAAAGAGTTTAATTGTTCAAGAAGCCTCATACAAAGATTGAAGAAGCTATAAGATTACAAGCGTAAAATCCCAAGTGTCATATGAATTCCACCAAAATTCGTAAGTCACAACACAAATATCATATGCTACAATTCTATTATAAAGCAAAGATCACGTGGAGAAAGAAAAGCTAAACATTCACAACACGGTACCAATCTTAAGCTGGAAATGTCAAACAGCTTAACGATTTCAAAGGCAGAAAATTCAGAATTATAACATTTCCTCAACTCCAAGGTTCAGGGTAGAAATCATAATCCTAAAGTGCGTCTTCCAAAATATTCAAAACTAAGGTGGTGCCTCAAGAAAGTCCAGAACCTTTCTTCGAGAATCCATCCGTATCCACCTGCTCCTAATTCCGACCAAGATAAAATTGACGTTGTGAATGAAGCGATCATCTCTTTGAGGCCGCTGTTTTCTCCAGAACTTCGACGTCAAGAGTCCTACTGATAAATTTCTAATGTATTTGGTGATGCTCCCAAGAAGCTTAAAAGGCGTAAAACTCCGGAGGAGGATAAACCGCTGCCATAAGCTGTCCAAATCAATTCTTAAAAAATTACTCGCAACACAGTCCGAAACTTCAACATCTTACCATTAACAAGAAATTGGAAAATGGTGATAGTGAATACCATTGGGACGATCCAGCCACGATCATCAACCTGCAGTTAGTGAGATGTCAGCCTTCAAGAAAAGGTTGATGAATAAATCTGAAGTTTTTTATCAAAAAGAACCTACCACATTCAAGACCTATCATCATCATCTCAACCTCACCAATACTAAAGGTATTCTACAAACCTCTAAGCAATTGAAGCAGCTGCAACCTTCCACTTGGCTCTTGCAGCTTATATGGCGTACGGTATACAGTAAATACCCTGTCATCACAAGAAAAAGGTTAGACTTAGTCATTATTCAAACAAGTCCTAATGACCAAAGTAAACTTAAAGAAGGTGACAGTCGGATGGTACTCGGCCCGATTCGGAGTAACTGGCAGCAGACGCGTCAAAGGCTATGGTATGGTGGATTTGGTTACTTGCTGCAAGAAAGTTGGCAGAGAAACAAATGCATTATGATAAGAAATAAATCAGTCATGAGGCTAATGTCTGCATTTCAAATTAAAACCAGAAGGTGTTTCAGTTACTCTCAACAACCTAAATAATAACCTATCAAGTACCAAGAGGTGGAACATTTACCTGGTATGCTACAGGTGTAAGTTCCTGGATTGGCTGGAATTTTGGTAAAACAACAAGGTGTTCAATGCTGATGTCATGGTGTTGATGTTGCAGCATTGAGTCTTAGTACTGGGCTGTACTAAGTTGTGAAGGTTAACTATGTTTGATGTCATGGGCTTGATTTCATAACATTGCACTTAACACTGGGCTGTGTTAAGGTTGCTAGTTGCTGAAGTGGATGTCTGATGTCACATAGGTGATGTTGTAACATCAGACCTGCAGAACTGAAGCTAATGACAGCATGGGCTTATTGTTATTAGGGTCGCGTATTAGCTGGAATTGTGGAGAGTGTTGACTCGTTGGATGAGAATATCTTGGGCTAGATATTTTCTGTTACATGGGAGATTTGATTGCAGGTTTGTTGGAGAATTAAAAGGTGGAAGATTTAAAAAGTTTTTGGGGATAAAATCTGTTTTAAAAGATTCAGTTTTTAATTAACAAATCTGGTCAAATATTGTGACAAATCCAATCCAAATTCAAGGAGCTATATAAAGCGCACAAGACCAAATGAAAAAGTACAGAAATACGGGGAGAAGATCAAGAGCAGAGGCTGAGTGTCTTGAGTATTTTGTACAAGGTGTATAACCAGAATTCTAGGGTGAATTGCTGTGTCGTATTCTGTCCTCTCTAAAGCTGTGAAGCAAAGAGAGTTGTATTACTTGATCAAAGCTGTGAAGCAGAATCAAGGGTTCTCAAAGAGGTTGTTCTTTGAGTGGTTTAAGGGATTGAGTAGTGTTCTCATATCTAAGTGGTTTCTTAGGTAGAAAGTCACTAGTAGGAATTAAGATTAGGAGATTGTCAACTGGGTTGTTGAGTCTGTAATTTAATTCTACAAGTAGTGAAATTCATCCCTGGCTTGGTAGCCCCCAGACGTAGGTAGTTAGATCGAACTGGGTGAACAAATCATTGTGTTGATTTATTTACTGTTATTGCTGTCCATTGTGCAGAGTGTGTTGTTGTGACATCGCACCTTAACATCACACGTCTGGTACCAGAATTTCAATTGGTATTAAAGCAGGCATCCTGTCTGGCTCTGGGTGAGATCCGGGGAAGATACTTTCTGGTGTGAAGATGGACAAAGAGGTTGGAGGATTTGTCAACAGACCCCCTATATTGGATGGCTCAAACTATGAGTATTGGAAGCCTAGAATGACTACTTTCTTAAAGTCATTGGACAGCAGAGCTTGGAAGGCTGTCATTAACGAATGGAAAGCTCCTGTGGTGTTTGAAAAAGATGATGCTGGCAAAGATAAAGAGGGCACCTCAAAGCTGAAGCCGGAAGAAGAATGGACCACGGAAGAAGATGAGCATGCCCTTGGAAATTCCAAAGCTTTAAATGCAATCTTCAATGGAGTGGATAAGAATATTTTCAGGTTAATTAATACCTGTGAGGTTGCTAAGAAAGCATGGGATATTTTGAAGGCCACTCATGAAGGAACATCTAGAGTTAAGATGTCAAGACTCCAGCTTCTAACATCGAAGTTTGAGAGTCTGAAGATGAAGAAAGAGGAGACTATCCATGACTTCCATATGAGTGTGCTTGAGATGGCTAATGCATCCAGTGCCCTTGGAGAAAAGATGTCAGAAGAAAAGCTTGTAAGGAAAATCCTGAGGTCTCTTCCTAAGAAGTACAAGATGAAGGTAACTGCCATTGAAGAATCACAAGACATCAGCAAGATGAGGGTTGATGAGCTCATTGGATCTCTTCAAACTTTTAAGCTTGGTTTGAATGAGGAAGAACCTGAAAAGAAGCTCAAAAGTATAGCCTTGGTTTCCACTCCTGCAGAAGTTAAGAAAGTTACAGATGATGAGTCTCAGGAGGATCTGTCTCAAGCCATAGTTCTGTTGGGAAGACAGTTCAACAAAGTGTTCAAGAGGATGAACAATAACTCCAGGCCTAATGTCAGGAACATCTCTTCTGACAACAGCAAGGCAAAAGAGAAGGATGAAGAGAAGCCTGCCCAAGATAAAGGAGTTCAGTGCTTTGAATGTGAAGGGTATGGACATGTCAAGAAAGAGTGTCCCACATTCTTGAAGAAGCAGAAGAAGGGCATGACAGTTTCCTGGTCTGACTCTGATAGTGAAAGTGAAATTGAGTCAGCAAAGCATGTTACAGCTTTGACAGGAATTATTGAACCTGATGATGATAGTGATGGAGAAGTCACTTATGATGATCTAGCTTCAACCTACAAAGAGCTGTGCTTAAAGAGTGTTGAACTATGTCAGGAGAGGAATCAACAGAAGAAACAGATTGCTTAGCTAGAGAATGACAAAGCTGAATTGGAAAAAGAAGTCTTATGTGTCAAAGCTCATCTTAATCATGTGACTAAATCTGTTAGAATGTTGAACAGTGGGACAGCCACTCTTGATAAGATACTACAGTCAGAAAAAGCTGCTGGAGACAAAGCTGGAATAGGTTATGTGGCTGAGGATAAGGGAACTTCAGAAGCAAGCACTTCAGGTTCAAAGAAGGAAGTGTCACAACCTTTGTCTCAATATCAGCCAAAGAAGCAGGATCCTACAACTAAGAAAGCTGATGTTTCACAACCTAAGAAGATTGAGAAGAAGACTGGTCCTAATCAGAAGAGAAAGCAGCCACAAGGAGCTAGTCAGTATATGCCCCCACAACACCACAAGAGCATGCAAGCTACTCAGTTCAAAAAGCACATGTCTTATCAGGTGTCTCAACATCAGGGGTATGGTTACACCAATGTTGTTCCTCATATCTATGGAAGAAGAAAGCCACACCATCATGGGAGACAATCCAGGAAACAGGATTCTCATCCTCCTAATGGAAGAAGATACCAGCATAATAGAAGGCAGGCCAGTTATGGTAGGAGGAGATCACATTATGGAGGGCAGCCTAAGCAATCTCATCATGGCAGAAGATTCAGAGATGAAAGGGTGAGATGCTTTTATTGTGGAAGGTTTGGACATATGCAGTACTCTTGCTACAAGCTGCATGGATACCCTCAGCCTCAAAACAGATGGAGAGAGTACAAGCCCAAAGTTGTTAAACAATGGGTACCTAAGGAGAAGGTGAAGTGTCTATTGGCTCACACATCAGATGAACATTTTACTATGGATGCATGGTACTTTGACAGTGGATGTTCAAAGCACATGACTGGATCCAAGAAGCATTTGGTAGAGTTCAATCCTTGCCATGCAAATGGTGTTATTTTTGGCAATGGTGAAAAAGGAGTAGTAGAAAGAGTTGGAAGAGTGAAGAATCATGATGGCCTTACTCTTGATAATGTGCTCCTTGTTCAAGGGTTGAGTGCTAATTTAATTAGCATAAGTCAACTTTGTGATGAAGGTTACAACGTAAGCTACACCAAAGATGAATGTGTGGTAGCTGATGAGCAGAATGAGGTAGTGATGAAGGGAGTAAGATCCAAAGATAATTGCTATCAGTGGATACCTCAAGTGGACAGCTTATCTAGTGATGATGCTGTAACATCAGATGATGACATCAAGTGTGAAAATATGGTGAAAAGTCAATCTGGGTTAATGACTTATGGTGCTGTTACTCCTAAGTTGGATGATGTGAGTAGTCAGTTATGTGAGCAAGATGAAGGAGTCAACAATGCTGATGGAAGGATCAAAAGCTGTGACCTTAAGAAGTGTTGGGAGCTGAATACTTGCAAGGCCAAGAAAGATGACAACCTGACTAATGACTCCTATAGTTCAGAAGAAAAATTTCACACGTTGACAATCCTTAGGTTGGAAGATGCAGATGTTAGAGCTGATGATGAACTAATTGTAAAAGTGGTTCCTGGGGTTGCTAAACGACTGAAATCAAGAAAGAGGAAAGCTATTGAGTCACCTCTAAAGATGAGAACTGCTAAGCAGAAAATCTATGTGGATGGTACTACAAAATCCAGGAGTAAAGTGTTCATCTCTAGGAAGATCAGAGATAAGTCTGAGGATAATGTCCAGGATATCTCTCAAATGAAGGAAGTCGTTGTTGTTAGAACTTCTGAGAAAATTCAAAAGGGCATACTAGATAACATTCCTGTGTTTTTCATAAAATGGTGGAAGTATGTTCTGGAAAAAGAATTTGGTATAAATACTCTGGATATGGTTGAGTTTGCTAGGATATGGTTCAGAGAGGGTGTGGGAACTTATGGTATTCAGGTGTGTATGAATAAGTTGCTCTGACTGTGTTTTATTGGGAGCTTCTTGAAGGACTTCTCTGTGCAATGAGTCCTTTGAATGGTGATGAGAAGCTGATGTCCCAAAAGATGTTATAACATCATGTTTGCTGGTGGTTAGATCTGGAAGATGATTAAGATTGGACATGTGGAGTTAAATGCTCTAGCATTTTGGTCAGAAGAAGTGGAGATTATGGTCATGTGTTTAAGCATGACTACTGTCTTTGAAGACATCACCAGTTTCAACAACTACTGGTGGATGTAAGGAAAGAGGAAGTGTGATCTCTTGAAGAGACTGGATCTCAGTAAAGCTTATAAGTATTCTGAGAATCTGTGGAGGTTGTGACACAGTGTTGAGTTTGGATTACTTTGCTGATAGTAAATCCAGTAGTAGAGCATATGTAATACCCTGGTGTCAAGAGTGTCCTTGGTGAAGGATGTCCTTGTTCTGGATCTGAAGCTTGATGCTTACATTATACCTAAGGAGCGTCTACATAGTCATACGGGAGAATGATGAAGTAGAAAGTCTGCCTTGGATGGAGAATGTAGAGAAGACTGAAGTAGATCAGGGAATGACTGTATGTGGAAAAAGAGACAGTGGTACCGAAATGAATGTGCTCAGCAAGTGTTCATATTCATCTAGAGCATTTGACAGGGGGAGTACTTGTCTATGGATTTCGCAGCAAAGGTGCATTTATTGTGAAGATTGCATGCTTGTGGAGATTGGTTGCTTCTTATGAGGATATAATGTCAGATGGCGTGTTATGACATTAGGCTGTTGATTGGTGTGGCTTTGGATGGTTCTTGTCATATGAAGGAAATTGTTTGAATCTTGTGCGCACATGCTTCTGAGGAGATGTCTGAAGACAAGATTGAATCATGGCCTTCAATAGATGGGTGTCATTAGGACTAACTTTATTGGGATAATTGTCTAATTATGGCTAAAAAGGGGGAGAGTTAAAAATTGCCATGAGGAGAAGAGTAGTTGCTGCTAAAAGAATAAAAATAAAAGGTGTTTAGTTGAAAAGTAATGATGCAGCTGTGGAGGGGGAGTATAGACAGCATAGTTGTGGAGCTGCTAGTGAAGAATTCATAGCAATTGGAGAGTGCAGCAAAGCAGACATAAAGGGGGAGATGTGTTGCACATTGTGAGCTACTGAACAGCTGTGATGCTGGTTCAAGTTTTTGAGGGGGAGCACCAATTGGCTGTTATCAATAGTGAAGATGGTGCTGCAGCAGATCAAGTAATGAAGACTATATGAAGATTGTCAAACTGCTCAAAGTTAATGTTTCAAAATATTGAAGATATTCCGCTGCTGAAGTCTCTGAAGATGCAGAGATTGTTTTAGCCAAAATTAGCCAAAGGGGGAGATTGTAAGTTCCTGGATTGGCTGGAATTTTGGTAAAACAACAAGGTGTTCAATGCTGATGTCATGGTGTTGATGTTGCAACATTGAGTCTTAGTACTGGGCTGTACTAAGTTGTGAAGGTTAACTATGTTTGATGTCATGGGCTTGATGTCATAACATTGCACTTAACACTGGGCTGTGTTAAGGTTGCTAGTTGCTGAAGTGGATGTCTGATGTCACATAGGTGATGTTGTAACATCAGACCTGCAGAACTGAAGCTAATGACAACATGGGCTTATTGTTATTAGGGTCGCGTATTAGCTGGAATTGTGGAGAGTGTTGACTCGTTGGATGAGAATATCTTGGGCTAGATATTTTCTGTTACATGGGAGATTTGATTGCAGGTTTGTTGGAGAATTAAAAGGTGGAAGATTTAAAAAGATTTTGGGGATAAAATTTGTTTTAAAAGATTCAATTTTTAATTAACAAATCTGATCAAATATTGTGACAAATCCAATCCAAATTCAAGGAGCTATATAAAGCGCACAAGACCAAAGGAAAAAGTACAGAAATACGGGGAGAAGATCAAGAGCAGAGGCTGAGTGTCTTGAGTATTTTGTACAAGGTGTATAACCAGAATTCTAGGGTGAATTGTTGTGTCGTATTCTGTCCTCTCTAAAGCTGTGAAGCAAAGAGAGTTGTATTACCTGATCAAAGCTGTGAAGCAGAATCAAGGGTTCTCAAAGAGGTTGTTCTTTGAGTGGTTTTAGGGATTGAGTAGTGTTCTCATATCTAAGTGGTTTCTTAGGTAGAAAGTCACTAATAGGAATTAAGATTAGGAGATTGTCAACTGGGTTGTTGAGTCTGTAATTTAATTCCACAAGTAGTGAAATTCATCCCTGGCTTAGTAGCCCCCAGACGTAGGTAGTTAGACCGAACTGGGTGAACAAATCATTGTGTTGATTTATTTACTGTTATTGCTGTCCATTGTGCAGAGTGTGTTGTTGTGACATCGCACCTTAGCATCACACGTCTGGTACCAGAATTTCAACAGGCAGATATCGAATATGTCGTACTTTGAAGTGTTTGACATCGCTCTGCAAATTACAAGCCGTACACAAGCTAGCATTTCACAAACTCACGCCCACCGCCAGTTTGCGCCAAATATGCATGAAAAAGAGATAACAACATTTGACAACATGGCGAATTGATAAGCATCTCATTAAGTCTGAAATTTTAGAGAAGAAAGCAATTTATCGATCGAGGCACTCCAACAAAAGCTGGACATGATAACAAAGTTTCCCAAAACTCCAAAGAGCACTCAATAGGGGCTCACAACCTTGCATTGTAAGCTTGAAATTAGGATTTTAATTACCGAATGTGCCCTTGGTTTGAAGATTCGAAGGAAACCAAATGTTCATCTAAGTTGTCGAGTTCATGAGCGTATACCTCCACCAATATTAACTAGCTTGGAACCTTTTGGACTCCCTTATTAGCTTGCCTTGTAGCCCTCCCATCTTGCATGATATATCATCTAGCTGTGCACATAAAAAAACATCAAGAGAGAGATTAGAAATTCATAAAACACAGTCCATACAATTCGCTGTGTTTCCAAATCAGCCAATGAATCACGCTCCAAAACAACTTTCAGGCAATAGTTAAGGAAACTTCCCAAAACCGGAAAACATATCAGACATCTTAACTCTATTTCCAAAACCGCAGCAGACACACTTCAGGCCAGATTTCAAAAACTTTCCAAAAATCACCAAACATGCTTCACACCACATTTTAAAAAACTTTCCTAAACAACAGGGACATGTTCAGACACCATTTAAAGACATTCAAAAGAAAACTTTCTTTTGATGAGTTTTTCACCTATATAAGGCACACGCCACTGCAGAGGGGGGGCATTTCACAAAAAGCCAAACAAAATTCCCAAATTATATTAGTTCGTCAGTCCATACGAAAGCTAACCATTTCGTATCGATACACACAACCATAAACCAATACATTTTCAGATTTGTACCATAAACACAACATCAAACCAATCCACATACACAGAAAAATCGCCAGCAGGGTATCATCATCCACACGAACCAACACATACAAGGGAGAAATTTCAGAGAGACAAATCGCAGCAACACACGACACGTCAAAAACAACATAGCTCAAGAAACAATGGCATACGCAAGAAGGAGAAGGAGAAGCGTTCAATCAGAAAAGGGAAGTTTGTGACTCACCTCATGAAGGCATCCGTTCTCCATCAACGCATCGCATTTCCATCGTCGTTTTACTCTTTCCCTTTTTTTACTGTTCATTCGCAAATCACCCTATAATTGTAGCTCTATGAATATAGTGGATTGGGGTATTGGACTGTGTAGGGTTAGGGTTGTATGCTTGATTGATCGGAGAGACGAGATAGTTGACGGCGACGCGTTAACGGTTTCTCAAACCCTAATTTATTTTGAGAGAAGAAAGACAGAACGAGAGAGAAGAACAAGAGGGTGAGAGTTTTGCATTTTGGTTTTGCTATTTTATCTTATCCTGTACACATGCACACTCTTCACTTATCGTGTACCCTCGCTTTGATCCGTTTGATGGACAACATTTTTGGATCTAGAGGTTGAACTTGAGGGTCCGCGATGGACCCTTTTTACGATCCCTCCGTCTCTTATATCTTTTTTAATTAATCAGTCACACTATATTTTTTTAATAAATTTAGAGTTTTATAAAAAATTCATCAAATATTAGTTTAATAAAACGTAATATAAAAATTAAACATTTTTATTAATTTGTTTCCTAGAAAAAGAGTGAATTATAAGTTTTTGTTAAAAACTTTTTTTTAATTAGTAAAACTCTTTTATAATAATAAAACTTTTTTTCTTTATTAAAATATTAAAATTAAAATCCTTTTAATTAATAAAACTTTATTAACTTTTAATAACTTTAAAATTAATTAACAAAAACTTTTTAAAAAAATATTAAAACTAAACCCTTTGCTAATTAACATAAAATTTCTTTTAATAACTTTTTCTCTAATTAACTTTTTATTAACTTGGCTAACTAAAAATAATAATCAAAACTTTTAAATAATTATACTTTTAATAAAAAAAAATTTATTAACTTTATTAATACAACTTTAAAACTAAAATAATAAAAACTTTAAGAAAACTCTAACTTTTAATTGAAATAATCTTTAACATAAGCTCTAAAATAAAATAACTTTTTTAGTTTCCCTAATAAATCAAAACTCATTTAGAATCTCTCGCGCCCGAGTGTACGCTTGCGTGTTTATCTGTTTACTATGCCTCTATTTGAACGTATGCTTTGTATGTCTAAACCTTTTCAAACTTATAAAAAAATCTCGATCCAACGTCGAGTCCACTTTTCTACCCATGTAAGTCGATCGCCTTAGGGTATCGCATTCGACCTACCGATCACAAGACACAAGTCTAGCATCACTTTGCTAGCACCCTCGCATAAATAACATTAATTTAATCGCATTAATATCCAAGGGAAAATCCCATGCATGATAACCATGTTATCGTGCATGGTGCACATCATTTGCACCATAATTGACACCTTAAGATAAGTCAATTAGATAACTTAGGATAGATTTCCTAGGTTAGTCCCCCCTTAATTTTGATTTTTAATCAAACTTTAGCCAACCTAATTCTCCACACAAGAGAATTAGATGTTAATCATCTCAAAGAAGGGACATACAATCCCATACCCCACAAAATATAAACATTTTCAAAACACTGTGGTGGTTTTCTTAAGAAGATGACTCATCTTCTCTCCTAAACCTTTAAAACATTTTAGTATCCTTAATAAGGAACTACAAGTGCTCTGATTCCCTCCTGACAGGATATGTAGGCACAAGATGCGATATCTTGTCGAGCACACTTAGGATTAAAAATAATAAATTATCTACCCTTTAACCCTTAGGAAACAAAAACAAAGAAAATAAATAACATAAAATAAATCAAGAGGTTCCTGTAGAGTACTACAGATATCTAGGATGCTAACACCTTCCCTAGGTATAACCAACCCCCGAACCTTAGAATCTTAGTGCATTTGCATTGCATTGTGGGAATTCGGTTTTTCTCCCTTCCCTTGGATAAAATCAAAGACCGGTGGTGACATTAAAAATGCGATCCTAGTTAACAAATAACTATGGTATCCAATTTTCAGCGCGACACCATGGATAAAAAATGGATGTCTTCTAATCGATTGTCAAAAGAATACAAAAATGGGGTATCAGAATTCGTTAAGTTTGCGGTTGAACACGCCAAAGACCCCAATCGAAACACATGTCCTTGCTTAGGTTACTGTTATGGACGTCGGATTGAGGCATTTCAATTGGAATCGCATTTAATGAGGCATGGAATTGATCGAAGTTATACATGTTGTATATTACATGGTAAGATAAGTAACGAGAATGTTGAACCGAGGGATAATACGACCTATGCTTCAAACGACAATGGAACAGATACGTACACGATTGTGATCGGGTCGAAGATATTGTAGAAGCACTTGAAGAAAATGTTCAGGGTGGTCCAAAAATGTTTGAGAGGTTTGTAAGCGATGCAGAGAAACCGTTGTATAAAGGTTGCACTAAATTCATAAGATTGTCTGCGGTATTAAAGTTGTACAACTTAAAGGCGGGCAATGGATGGTCGGATAAAAGTTTCATAGAGTTATTAGCCATTATGAAAGATTTGCTTATGGAGGATAATGTTTTTCCCAATCGAACCTATGAGGCCAAAAAAATGTTGTGCTCTATTGGCATGAGTTATGATAAGATACATGCTTGTCCAAATGATTGCATTTTGTTTCGGAATGAATATGCATCATTAAATGAGTTCCCTAATTGCGGTGTCTCTCGATATAAGAACAAAATGTCTCCAGCAAAAGTCTTATGGTATTTTCCTATGATTCTGAGATTTAGACGCATGTTTCGTAGTGAAACCGATGCAAAAGACTTGACTTGGCATGCAGATGAAAGAATTATAGATGGAAAATTTCGGCATCCGACAGATTCACCACAATGGATGAAAATTGATAATGATTATCCTGATTTTGGAGAAGAAGCAAGAAACCTTCGCTTGGCATTATCTACTGATGGAATGAACCCACGTGGTCTTTGTAACACCTCAAAATTTGCCTTGTTGTTTTTAGATAACTGGCTTAGGTTTCTTTTCATTTCTTGCATTTGCATTGTGCATAGCATTTGGTTCTTAGCATGGGATCAAGGTATTTGGTTCAACTCAAGGGCAAAAGCTTCTTATGAGCTCCATAAGCTCCTCACATTCTTATATGGTGGCCCAAGATTATTTCAATGAGGGACTCTCCAAGTGGTTATATCAAGGGTTGGTGTCCTTACACTGATGACCAAAACTAGGGTTTCATGGTTAAGGGTCCTAAGCTTAAGGAGTTGATTCAAACCTTTCACCAAGGTTCCCCATATGTCAAAACAAGTCTAAGGATGGATTTTGAGCAAAAAATTCACCATGGAAGATCTCAGATGATTCAGTAGCTTACAGATGAAGTAATCAGTCAAACTGGTCAACTGAAAAGTCAAACTAGGGTTTTGAGAGATCCTCATCATGGTAATCAAGTCAAGAGACCTTTGTTTGGTCTATGGAAGGCTTTCATGATCACAATTTGCAAAAATCAAGCTTTGGTAAAAAGTTGCTAATTTGGGAAAGTGACTTGTAATTTCAAGTTACTATTTTTGGCATATTTTCAACCAACTTTAACCAAACTTTTCATGATCAAAAATGCTTCAAACGAATTTTTGCCCAACACCAAAGTTGTAGATCTCTTTCTCCTCTTTCCAAAGAGTGGTGGATCATGATCATATCATTTTTGGATCAAGAGTTATGGGCATTTGAAGTTAGAGGGCATTTGGTGTTCTACCATGCATACCATTTTGACATAACTTGCAAGTTGCATTTTAACTCACCAATATGGCTTCTAATTGTTCAGTTCACCTCACCACACTCCAATGTACCTCATTTAGCATCATTTTGAGCCAAGAATTGAGTGAACCCGTGGGTTACATGTCCATAATTCATCATTATGCAATTTTGCAAGTTCATTTGGAAATCACAATTCAGTTACTTTCCAGCCCCAAGATCAATCCAAAGGTTCTCATGGCATCAAAAGGAAAGCAGTCATGCACTTTTCATGAAGAATGCACGAGTAGAATACCTCATGTGCACAAACTTGCAAATTTGCAAAACAACCCAAAACTCATTGCTCTCAAGTCCTTGAAGATTAAAACCCTAAACAGTAGCATTGGCACACTATATAAGCTAACTCACACGAATTTCTCAGCAGCTACCATTCATTTTCACCACTTTTCAAAGTTTTGCTCTCAAGTTTCTCTCCTTCGATTCTCCCAATTCTTCAAGTGTCTTCCATTTTTTTTTGGTTGGTTTGTGATCAGTGGAGCATAAGGAAGAGAAATCCACCATTATTTTGAAGTTTAAGCAAAGAATTTATCAGTTGAGTTCAGATTTTCAACTCTCGGATTCAAGGATTCAGGCCAATTTGAAGGTCTAAGTGCATTTATTTTGCAATTAGACGGTTTAAGGAGTTGATCTGCAGCTTATCTTGGAGTTTCTTGGTGATTTTCCAGTTCTGCAAATCTCAGGTGAACTTGAAATTCATAGCTCTAGAATTGATTTTTGTTGTGTGTTTAATGTTCATCTTGATGTGTTGAGTTCATATATGTGTTTGGAATTGATTTTCAACGTGAATCATGGCTGGAATTTAGATCTGAAGTTTTCAGATCCAAACTTGTTTTGTTCGATTCGTGAAATATATGCATGCTAAATGATTTTGAGTGATATATTTGTGATCTACGTGAGTTGCTGATCATTTTGATGTATGATTTGTTGTTTTTGGTTATGGTTTGAAGTTTGGTGACCGGAGAATGGCCGGAGAAGATGACCGGCGCTTCTCCGGCCGGTGAGGATTTAATTAGGGTTTGTGGTTTTCCAGTTTGAATCTCATGCGTTGGATCATGATTAATTTTCCAGTTTAATTCACGTGCGTTGGATCTTGGTTATGTGTTGTTAATTAAGTTAATTAGGGTTTAGTGGATCTGATTAATTCATGACTGTTGGATCTCATTTAATTAGCAAGTTTGAATATGAACCATCAGATAATTGACTTTGCTTCGTTTGACTTTGAATGAGAGCCCGTGGATTTGGAGACTTTCTTATGCTTGACTTAATCTCAGCCGTTCGTTGTTTCTGAAGGCTTGAAAGCGCTTGGGCTTTTTTGCTCTTTGCACCCCCGTTTCTGAGCCCATGGTCATTTGAACGCGTTTGGGTTCCTTTTTGCACCCCTGGCTTCATTTCATTTCCTTTTTCATTTTCTATTTTCATACCATTTCATAATTAATTGTTAAAAATACTTGCATGTGCTAAAAAATTCCAAAAAAATTCATCATCCCTTCTCATTATTAAAACTAATTTTTCACATTTTATTTTGTTATTTTTGCATTAAAATTGCATTAAATATTAATTTTCCAAAGTATTTTTTCTCATTTGCACTTCATATTGCATACTTCATGTTGCATTTTTTATTTCTCTCACTTGGAAAGTGATTTGATCCTGATTCTTTTTGGGTTGTGTTCATAACATGTTGAAGTATGTTTGAGATTTTTGGTATGATTTTTAGGTCCTTTTTGGATGACTTTTGATGTGTTGCTTTGAGCATGAATGTATGAAATCTTATTGATGCTTTGACCTAATTGTTGATTAACTTTGGTTCTGATTCATTGCTTGTGGATTTGACATGTCAATTATACATGTTTGAGGTGCTTGAATACTGAATGACATAATTTTTGAGGCATGTTTGTTATTTCTTTGAAGCATGAGCTTTAACTTGTCCAATTTGTGAATATATGCTTCATGTTTGGTTTGCTTGACCATGAAGGCACTTGTGCCACAATTTTAGGTCTTGTTTGAGGATTGATAGCATGTTAATGGACTTCTGGTTGTGATATTTGAATCTCATCTTTGCATGTTTGATGTTTGCCTTTCACTTTAAGTCATTTGTTTCACAAGTATGAATCATGTTTCACTTCACTTCACTTCACTTCTTCTTTGCTTCCTAATTGATTGTGAAAGTGTTTGTGTGACTTGAATGTTGTTTGAAGATTATGTTTAGGCACATATTTAGGATTGTGTCACTTCTGGACTTGGTTTACTTTGTGAAATTTTGACTTGGTTGCTTTACATGATCACTTCTTTTCATCTCATTCCTTCTTTAATGACTTGAATGGTACTTGAGTGACTTCTCCCTTTTCTTTTTGACTAATTGTGCATGGTTAATAGTAGAGGTCAGTAGGACCATTAGGTTCTGAACTTGATGTTTGATTTACTTTAGAATTTGTTTCTTTATGGCCTTATGCTTGTTTGAGTTTCATCTTGTCATATGTGAATACTTCTAACATTTTCAGGGGCAAATGGTAAGTTGTTTGAATGTGGATATGCTTCCACATTTTACTTTCCTCCTTTACCTTTTAACTTTCATACTTGTGTTTGAAGTGAGCTTAGGCCACTTGTGTTTCACTTCTCTTTCTCCTCCTTCTCTTCCACTTTTTTTCATCCCTCGAGTCACAAGACTTGTTTAAGTCTTGGATTCTCTCCCTTTAGAACTACCTAGTCCAACTTAATTTTTGATTAAGCTTGGAGTAGGATTAGCATTAGGTTAGGCAGTCGTCTCTCCTAAACCTCACTAACCATAGGACATCCATGCATGATAACATTAGGACTCTTAGTTTCCCTGTAGAGTTTCCTTTTGTGTCGCTTCTCTTCTCATCTCAAACTTCTTGAACACACTTAATAAAATATAACGTATATTACGCTCGAGCCTTAAGTATAGGAAGTGAAGAACGAGGGGTCTCCTCTCCTCTTCTAGAGTGTTTAGCATACGTCTCATTCGGGGGCGATCATGCGACTCACTCGTTCCCGCATGGTAGACTTTGGTGCAATGTAAGTTACGAACTAACTCAAAACACTTCTGTCTAAAAAACACCAAACCAATTCAAATCTTTTTATCCTCCGGGATTATTGGGTTTCAAACTTCCTTTTTTCGTGAAAGAGCTCGTCGCTCACGTAAAAAACACTTACCCATCCGTGGTCGTACCCGCGAACTACGTTAGCTCTGATTCCTCTCTTTCGTCCGATTGAGGATACGTAGGCACAAGACAGCGATTGTCTTGGCGAGCAACCTCCCCCTCATAGTTTCCGTCCGAACTACGTTGACTCTGACTTTCCCATTGCACTGAGGGAGTACGTAGGCCTAGGACAACGATACTGTCCTATCGAGTCACTTCCTTTTCTTTTCTTCTTCGTTTCTCCGTTCTTTCCCGTTCTCGTTCTTTCTTCGGTCCAGTAGCAGTGGAGTTCCAGATGACGACGCCCTTTGATGCAGACAACAAGCGTGGATCCCATCGAGTACGATGGACGTGTTGGGTGCTAACACCTTCCCTTCGCGTAACCGACTCCCGTACCCGTTCTCTTGGTCGCGAGACCATGCTCTTTCCCTTCTTCCAGGTTTACGCAGTGTTTCCTTTCCCTCTCTTGGGATAAATACACTTTGCTGGCGACTCTGTGTTCTTCTGCGCCACTCTCGCGTTTGTACCGTTGGATGCGAATCTTTCGGGAGCGACAGCTGGCGACTCTGCTGGGGACTCTGGTTGACCTACGCTGGTCCTTCCCCTTTAGCGAGTCGATCCTAGCGCTTGTCTGTTTGTTTTTGTTGGGTGTGTCTATGGTGCTTTGCTTTGTTGTATATTACTGTATTGCTATTTACTGTACTTTTACTTTAATGCTTTACTGTTTTTATAGCTTTTATTACATTTCATTTATTATTGTCATACTGGATATTGCTGTGCTGTTCTGCTGTTGGTTTTTCTGTTTGCAGGGTGGGTTGGATTCATGAGAGAAAAGCCCAATACCAAGGCTTGAGCATACACCTATGATTAGCGTGGAAAGTAGTGTGACTTGTTTGGCATTTGGCCAGACGAAGTATACATGAAAACTCCACATCCAGACGAGGTTTTCTTGATAATATTCTGTCCTGTCCATTTGGGGCAGATGATGGAATATGATCTGGAAAATTGTCGACTCTGGCGACCATTCCCGAGGACTCAGTTGCGGCACTCCTCCCGAGATGTGACAGTGGCAGCCCACTTTCTGTGGCAAACCCATTGCATATTCTCGATCCGAGGACCCAATGCTGGGAACTTGCTATAGGATTTCCCTTTTGTAGTGAATCAGCGGACGACCTCTTTGATTGGCGATAGCATTGTATCCTTCGGGCTGAATGTGCTATTGCTTCTCAAACCTCTGAAACTGAGGATCTTTTGTTTTGGAGAATCGGTTGAGGCCTCCTCTTTTGATGATGATGCCAAACCAAAAATGGTGAACGTATCATCCTTTCTAGACCTGAGAGCCCGGGATACTGAACATCCTAGTACCCACATGTGAGAGGGGAGGGGTGTTTGCAGGTTTGCAGGTAACCGAGACCTTCAACCTACCTGGTTTCTGGGTTTCTCACCAGTGCACTATTATTATCCTGGCATTCTGGCAGTTTGATTGGGCTGTTATTCTGGATTTTTGGGTTTCTGGTATTCTGGGTCTTATTCAGTCAGCAGAACAGCAGCAGTTTGAGCATTTTGGATACCTTGATCCCATGCTTGCATTTTGCATCATCTTTTTGCATTCTGACATGTTTGTTCATTTGTAGGGTTGCATCCTAACTTTGATTCCGGTTGTCTGAAGACTGTCCATGATGAGTATTAGCGCTGAAAAAAGAAAGAACATCATCCCGTACAAGTTCCCAGAGCTTCATCTAGATGTTGTGCACAAGATCTCGGCTATGGCAAAACCTGAGGTATTGGCAGATTTTAGAGGAGAATATGGGAGGATTCTGAGTTTTGCCCGGAATGTTACCAATTATGAGTTCAGGGCCCTGCACACTCTGGCACAGTTCTACGACCCTCAACTCCGGTGTTTTCTATTTGCTGATTATCTTTTGGCTCCAACGTTGGAAGAATTTGCTCTTATTTTGGATGTTTCGGTCAAAGAGGGAGCTCCCTTCTATCCTTCTAAGGAGTTTCCTGATTTGGAAAGGGTTGCTGCTACTTTACATTTGGATCAGTCACTGTTGAAGAAAAATATTGCTAGTAAAGGGGGTTATCAAGGTTTTCACACGAAGTTTTTGATCGAACAGGCTGCTACTTGTGCTAAGGCTAAGTGTTGGTCAGTGTTCAATGCAATTCTGGCTATGTGTGTTTATGGAACGGCGTTATTCCCTAATGTGAAAGATTTTGTAGATGCACATGCTGTCCGAATATTCACCACGAAGAATCCGGTACCTACCTTGCTTGGGGATCTGTATTATTCGATGCACTATAAGAATGAGAAAAGGAGAGGCGAACCTCTTTATTGTTGTGCTTCAATTTTCTATAAGTGGTTTGCTGATCGTCTTCCCAAATCTGGGGCATTCGAAGACACTAAAGGAACTTTAGATTGGGCAAAGAGGTTAATGGGGTTAAGGGCCGACAACTTAGTTTGGATCAATCGTGATTTGTTGGGCCGAGAGATCCTGGTTAGTTGTGGAGGTTACCCAAACGTACCTTTAATAGGAAGGAAGGGGGGAATTAACTACAACCCCATTCTTGCTATTAGGCAATTTGGGTATGCTTTAAAGGAGCCGCCAAAAGGCCAAGATGTGCAAGAGTCTCTATTTTTGGGTGAGGAAGCCAATCTGGAGGTGTTGAAAGAAGCTGCAAACGCTTGGAGAGATCGCCATAAGAAAGGAAAGACTTCTTTTGGAAAGTGTAACAACAAAGCTTTTCGTGCGTATGAAGACTGGGTTCAGAGCAGAGTAGAAAGTGTACTTTTGCCATTCTGCAGGGAACCTCCTTCTTACCCTTTGCTGATTGAACCCCCAACCATGATTGAGATGGAGAAGTACAATCAATTATGGGCTGAAAAGGAGAAGATTCGAGAGGAGAACCGTGAGTTGCAAAAGGAAATCTACCAGTTGAAACATGAGCGAGGTGAGGCTGTTCATATCGCCAAGCTGAAGACAGAACGACTCGCTGAGAAAGAAAAGGAGCTGGTTGAAGAGATAGCAGCTAGGAAAAGGGTAGGACAAGCTCTAAAAGGCGTTTGCAGGACTCTCAAATCCAAGAAGGATGACTTAGCCAAGGCTTGGGCGAAGATTCGCAGGTTCAATGCTTACCGAGATACTGCAATCACGGCCAACAAGCAGAAAGAAGATAAGCATTTGGAGCAGATTGAGAGTCTGAAGGTGAAGCTCAGGAAGAAGGACGAGGAGATCTTGTCAGGGACGTTCCGAAGACACGCAGTTGAGGAACGGCTCAAAGAAGCCATAGCAACCATGGAAGAGCTGAAAATACAAGCAGGAGTGAAAAGGTCTAAGTGGGAGTGCTCTAGCTCAGGCAGTGGCCCTCATACGGTGCAAGATCCTTGAAGGGAGCTTTACTCAGTAGTTTGTATTTTGTTCTTTCTTTGTATTTTGGGTCACCACCAGAATTGTTGGCTGGGACCTCTGCTTATTTTGTTTCAGGCTATTTTTGGTACCTTGGGTTGTAATTTCTGACAGTGATTCACTCTGATTTATATGAGCAGCAGTTTCATCCTATTTCACCTTTAAACTGGAATCAAGGGGTGGATCACCCTGCAAATATACAAACATGTTTGCATTTGCATTTGCATTTGCATAATCATAATCATTTTTGCATTGCAGGTTATCTTGGTTTCTCTGGTTTTCTTATGCTCTCTCTTTCTTTCAGTCAGGATTGATCAACCAACTCATCGTTATTCTACTCGGCTCAATCAAAACAGAGTGATGGACAAAGTTCAGGCAGATATGGCCGCTATGCAAGCTCGCATCGACCAGTTCATGGAAATGATGCAGGGTGTGGTGCAAAGTCAGAACGAGTTTAGAACTCTGGTTCAGCCGTTAGTGGCGCAGGTCGACGAAAATGGTATCCTACACGGTGGTCTTATTAACCGTAATATCCCTCCGGGCGGAATTGGTGCTGGTGGACAGGGCAGAATCCCTACAGTGGTTGGAGAGGGAAGTACTGTTCGGGCTATTCATGGCCATCATTTTGATGATCAACAGGACGATGTGTTCTCGGTCAGGAGTTTAGATGCTGCCCTTCCTGTAGTCAGTGATGAAAGAATCCGTTTAATCGAAGCTCAATTGAAAGGAGTGGTGAAACAGGATGATTTGGGGATTGATTTGGACGACCTAGGGTTGGTCCCTGATGTTGTTATTCCACACAAGATTCAGATTCCTACGCTAGAAAAGTACAATGGCTCTACCTGCCCAAGGACTCATGTGAAGGCCTATACCCGGAAGATGGCTGCTCACGCTAAGGATGAAAAGTTAATGATGCACTTCTTCCAAGACAGCCTGTCTGGCGCGTCTTTGGAATGGTACATGGGGCTAGAAAGCAGAGATGTTCGTACCTGGAGAGAGCTAGCTGCAGCCTTCATCAAGCATTATCAGTACAACACGGACATGGCTCCCAACAGAACTCAGCTGTTGAGCATGTCCCAGAAGAATGATGAGAGTTTCAAAGAATACGCGCAAAGGTGGCGTGAATTGGCAGCTAGGGTGCAGCCACCAATGCTAGAGAAAGAGATGCTAGATATGTTCATGGACACACTGCCTAAGCACTACTATGAGAAGCTTTTGCCTTGTTCTCTAGGCAAGTTTGCAGATGTGATTGCTATTGGGCAGAAGATAGAGGTCGGAATTAAGGCTGGGAAGGTTTCTAGCGGTGATGGATCGTCTTCCGGACAGGGAAAAAAGCCGTTTGATAATTATAAGAAGAAAGGAGAGACCAACGCTGTATCAGCCCACAGGGGAAAAGGGAAACAGCGCCAGTTTAACAATCAACAGGTAGCATCAGTAACCATTCCAGCAGCGTTACCACCGCCACAGCAGCAAAGGGGTAATGCTAATCAGAATAGGCAGCAGGGTCAGTATCAGAACAGACAGAGGAATGCAGAGAGGCATTTTGATCAACCCCCAATGTCATATGCACAGTTGTTGCAACATTTACTACAGTTGCGTCTAGTTGAGCTTCGTACCCTGGCTCCACCAACAGGGGAACTCCCACGAGGCTACGATGCTAACGCACACTGTGATTTTCATTCTGGTGCTCCTGGGCACACAGTGGAGAAGTGCAGGGCATTTCAGCACAAGGTGCAGGACCTTGTGGACTCTAAAGCCATCAATTTCTCGAATGACGGACCCAATGTTATTCAAAACCCGATGCCTAATCACAATGGGCCAAGGGTGAATGCTATAATTAAGGACTGTGAAACTTTGAATTTGATCGTGGATGTGGAGGAACTAAGGACTCCATTAGTGGTGGTTAAGAACAGGTTATTGAAAGGTGATGTATATCCGGGCTGTGGTGAGAACTGCTCAGATTGTTTGATGAAGGCTAATGGTTGTGATTCGTTGAAGAGGGGTATTCAGAATCTGATTGATGAGGGCTGTTTACAGTTTGACAGAGGTAATCAGCTAGAGGAGGTTGTTAGTGAGAAGGTTGCCACTATCACTATCCCTTTCAAAACAATTACTATTTCTGGTCCAGCAAGGCCACCTCCAGTCATTATCACGAGGGCTGGACCCATTCCGTACGAAAGTTCTAAGGCTATTCCGTGGAATTATGGTGCAGAGGTGTTTGTCAATGGGCAAAAGCAAGAGCTAATGAACACTTCACCAGTGGGTTCTAGTTCAGGGGTTAAAGTTGAGACTGATGCCATAACCAGAAGTGGTAGAGTGCTCCCTCCGGTTAACGATCAACCCAGTACCTCTAGGCAGGATAGAGGAAAACAGGCGATGGATGGTTCTGTTCAGACCCCAGTGATTGTGGAATCTACAGTGAAACCGGTTGATGATGCTTTTTCGGAAAATGTAGAGGAGTTCATGAGGCTCATCCGAAAAAGTGATTATAAGATCGTGGACCAGTTGCATCAGACCCCGTCCAAGATCTCTATTCTGTCTCAGCTCTTGTGTTCTGAGGCTCACAGGAATGCTCTTTTGAAGGTTTTGAATGCAGCATACGTTCCTCAAGAGATTTCTGTTAATCAGCTGGAAGGGGTTGTAGCGCACGTGAATGCGGGTAATGGCCTGGGTTTTACAGATCTTGACTTGACTTCTGCTGGCAGGAATCATAACAATGCCCTGCATATTTCGATCGAATGCCGTGGCTCGTTGATGTCACATGTCTTGGTTGATACTGGTTCATCGTTGAATGTATTGCCCAAGAAAGCGTTAATGAAGTTAGATACTCGCGGTTTGATTTGTACACCAAGTGACTTGGTGGTGCGAGCTTTTGATGGCTCGAAGAGGTCTGTTTTTGGCGAGATTGTGCTTCCGATCAAGGTTGGACCGGAAATCTTTAATGCAACGTTTTACATTATGGATATTCAGCCAGCGTACAGCTGTTTATTGGGTCGTCCTTGGATCCATGGGGCAGGTGCTGTAACTTCCACTTTACATCAAAAGCTGAAGTATATGGTTGATGGTCACGTAGTGACAGTATGCGGAGAAGAAGACATAATGATCAGTCAATTGTCAACCTTCAAATACGTGGAAGTGGATGGGGAAATCCACGAGACGTTGTGCCAGGGATTTGAGAAGGTGAAAGTTTCGGAAGAAGTTGTTCAGTCTGGAGCTGTAGTACAGCCCGTAGTGGCAAATCAACCTGAGGGTTCCATGTCTTCGTTAAAAGACGCCAAAGCTGTGGTTGAAGCGGGTAGCTCACAGAGATGGGGCCAGGTGGTTGAAGTCCAGAAAAAGAAGGATACTTATGGATTGGGATATAAGCCATCCGGAAGAGATGAGGATCCCCCAAAATACTATGGCCCTGTCCGGTTCACTAGCGCTGGAGTTTTCTTCGACAAAGTTAATGCTATTGATGAAGAAGGAGACAGTGATTGCGACATGGATAGCTGGATCCATCCTTGTGTCCCAGGGGAAAGTCTGCACAACTGGTCTTCCGAGAAAGTCATTCAAGTGACAGGCTTCGAGTAATTGCTTTGTTTTCCTATTTTGTTAATCCTACGTTCTGCCCAAGACGTAGTGATTCTGTTTGTAGGGCTTTTAACTGTCGCATGTTTTGCTTTATCATCAATAAAGGACTTTTCACACTCAAATATTTTGATCTCTGTCTTTCTGTTTTTATTTTTATGCATTTAAAAACCCACATCAACATGGAAATGTGTTTATTTTGTTGCATCATAATAAAACATACCTCATCAATCATTGCAGGTCCTTTTGTTCAGATGACACCGATCATGACTCAGCTATAGCTCGGTATGACTTTGACAATCCAATTTATCAGGCTGAAGAAGAGGCTGACGAAGAGTGTGAACTGTCCGAAGAGTTGGCCAGATTGTTGAAGCAAGAGGAGAGAGTCATCCAACCTCATCAGGAAGAAATTGAGATTGTGAATCTGGGAATCGAGGACGCTAGAAAGGAAGTAAGAGTAGGGGCTGCATTGGAAGACAGTGTCAAGGGAAGATTGATTGAAATGCTCCGTGAGTATGTGGACATCTTCGCCTGGTCTTACCAAGACATGCCCGGGCTGGATACTGATATTGTTGTACACCGGCTACCACTCAAAGAAGGTTGTGCTCCGGTCAAGCAAAAGTTGAGAAGAACTAAACCGGAGATGTCTGTCAAAATCAAGGAAGAGGTTCAGAAACAGCTAGACGCCAGATTTCTTGCCGTAACAAATTATCCTCCATGGGTTGCTAACATCGTGCCCGTACCTAAGAAGGATGGGAAGGTCAGAATGTGTGTTGATTACAGGGATTTGAATAGAGCCAGCCCAAAGGATGATTTCCCGCTCCCTCACATTGACGTGTTAGTTGACAATACTGCTCAGTATTCTGTGTTTTCCTTCATGGATGGCTTCTCTGGGTATAACCAAATCAAGATGGCCCCAGAGGACATGGAGAAAACAACATTCATAACACCGTGGGGAACTTTCTGCTACAGAGTGATGCCCTTTGGATTGAAAAATGCAGGGGCAACTTACCAGCGGGCGATGGTGACTCTCTTTCATGATATGATTCACAAAGAGATTGAAGTCTATGTTGATGACATGATTGCGAAGTCACAGACGGAAGAAGAACATCTGGTGAATCTTCAGAAGTTATTTGAAAGGTTAAGGAAATTCAGACTGAGGTTGAATCCAAACAAATGCACCTTCGGGGTGAGATCAGGAAAATTGCTGGGGTTTATTGTTAGTGAAAAAGGTATTGAGGTTGATCCTGCAAAGGTAAAAGCCATACAAGAAATGCCTGTGCCGAAAACAGAAAAAGAGGTTCGTGGTTTCTTGGGGAGATTGAATTACATTGCTAGGTTCATCTCGCATCTCACAGCCACGTGTGAACCAATCTTCAAGCTGCTTAGAAAAGATCAAGCGGTCAGGTGGAATGAAAATTGTCAAAAGGCATTTGAAAAGATTAAAGAATACTTGCAGGAACCTCCGGTCCTTATGCCGCCAGTGCCAGGGAGACCTTTGATTATGTATCTCACGGTTCTTGAGAATTCAATGGGTTGTGTGCTCGGTCAACAAGACGAGTCAGGTAAAAAAGAGCACGCCATCTATTACCTGAGTAAGAAGTTTACTGATTGCGAGTCAAGATACTCGATGCTGGAGAAAACATGTTGTGCACTCGCTTGGGCCGCTAAGCGTTTGAGGCAGTATATGTTAAACCATACAACCCTTTTGATTTCGAAGATGGATCCAATCAAGTATGTGTTTGAGAAGCAAGCACTTTCTGGTAGAATAGCCCGTTGGCAAATGGTTCTGACAGAATATGATATTCAGTATGTTTCCCAAAAGGCCATTAAGGGAAGTGTGTTGTCAGAGTATCTTGCCGAACAGCCAATTATGGATTATCAACCAATGAAGTTTGAGTTTCCGGATAAGCACATCATGTATCTGAAGATGAAGGATTGCGAAGAGCCTTTGCCTGATGAAGGACCTGAGATTGGATCTCAATGGAAGATGGTTTTTGATGGGGCTGTTAACTCATATGGAAACGGAATCGGGGCAATCATTACGACTCCACAGGGTTCTCATATACCCTTTACTGCCCGATTAGCGTTCATATGCACCAACAATGAGGCGGAGTATGAAGCATGCATCATGGGGTTAGAAGAAGCAATTGATTTGAGAATCAAGAACCTCGATGTTTATGGTGATTCTGTGTTGGTGGTGAATCAGATTACAGGAGAATGGGAGACTCGTCAAGTAAATCTCGTTCCATATAACAATTATGCCAGAAGATTGTTACCTTTCTTTGACAGAGTAGACTTCCATCACATTCCCCGGATAGAGAATCAGATGGCTGATGCGTTGGCAACATTGTCATCAATGTATAAAGTGAATCTTTGGAATGAAGCTCCCTCAATCAGAATCATGCGCTTGGATAGACCTGCTTTTGTATTTGCAGTTGAAGGGGTATCAGATGGCCAGCCTTGGTATCATGACATTAAAGTCTTCTTGAAGAGTCAGGAATACCCAGCTAGGAGGTTATCAGGAAACTTCTTTTTGAACAAGGATGATGTGTTATACAAGAGAAACTTTGACATGGTCTTGCTACGTTGTGTTGATGAACACGAGGCAGGCTTGTTAATGGAAGAGGTTCACGAAGGTTCCTTCGGTACTCATGCTAATGGGCATGCTATGGCCAGAAAATTGTTGAGAGCGGGGTATTATTGGATGACTATGGAGTCTGACTGTTTTAAATACGCCCGGAAATGTCATAAATGCCAGATTTATGCTGACAAGGTGCACGTACCGCCTACTCCTCTAAATGTTTTGTCGTCACCTTGGCCTTTTGCTATGTGGGGTATTGACATGATTGGGAAGATCGAGCCGACTACTTCAAATGGACACCGTTTTATCCTGGTGGCTATTGATTATTTCACGAAGTGGGTGGAAGCAGCATCGTATGCCAACGTCACCAAACAAGTGGTAGCCTGGTTCATTAAGAAGGACATCATCTGCCGGTATGGAGTCCCGGAGAGAATCATTACTGATAATGGTTCAAATCTGAATAACAAGATGATGAAGGAGCTATGCCAGAGCTTTAAAATCGAACATCACAATTCTTCTCCCTATCGTCCGAAGATGAATGGGGCTGTTGAAGCGGCTAATAAGAACATAAAGAAGATTGTGCAGAAGATGGTAGTGACATACAAAGACTGGCATGAGATGTTGCCTTACGCTTTGCATGGGTATCGTACTTCGGTACGCACCTCGACTGGGGCAACTCCTTTCTCACTAGTGTATGGCATGGAAGCAGTCCTGCCATTAGAAGTTGAGATTCCTTCTTTGAGAATTCTGACAGATGTGAAGCTGGATGAAGCTGAATGGGTGCGTTCCCGGCTGAATGAATTGAACCTCATTGAAGAGAAGAGATTGAAAGCCATTGCGCATGGCCGGTTGTATCAGAGCAGGATGAAGAAAGCCTTTGATCAGAAGGTGCGTCCTCGGTGTTTTCAAGCTGGTGAATTAGTTCTGAAAAGGATCACTCCTCCCCAAACAGATCACAGGGGCAAGTGGACTCCGAATTACGAAGGGCCATATGTAGTAAGACAGGTTTTCTCTGGTGGAGCCTTATTACTCTCAACTATGGATGGCGAAGATTTTACGTCCCCTGTGAACGCGGATGTAGTCAAAAAATACTTTGCATAAAAGAGACCCGCTGAGCATAAAAAGAAGGTTCAGGCAAAAATGGGGCATCCTGGCGAACCATAAAAAGAAAAGGTTCGGGCAAAAATTAGGGATAAAAAGAAAAAGAATAAACCCGCAAGGTTGAAAACCTGAAAAGGCAACCTTGGCAAAAATGGGTATCCCGGTGGATTGAAAACCCGAAAAGGGCGATCCAGGCAAAAGTTAGGGATTTTAGAGCAAAGACTACGATCCGCGTCCGATCTGTGATCACCGTTCACACTTGGAAAATTATGAGGAAAGGAATCAGTCCAGTTAGTCGTCTTCGAAGGCCAAAGTATATGCGGATGAACAAGTCATATGGGTTATAGCTGAGTCGAGTCATGGTGGATGTCTGTTCCCCACATTGCCGACATTTGTATTTTCTTTTGCTTTTTGCGCAATTACCTCTTTCCAGGAATTGCTTCCAGATGTAAATGCCTATTTACAGGCCAATTCATTCAATAAAGTTTGCATTTCAGTTAAAGAGCTTTTGTTTTCTGTTTTACCTGTTTTGTTTGTGAAAATGTCCGATATTTTTGATAAAAACATTACATGCTAAAACGTTGAGCTTTATGACACAAGTTGGAAAACAGTGGCAATTGCTTAGGCGACAGTCACTATGTTGATAATCAATGTAATCATTTCTGCGCATAGACCTTTCTGTTGGTTTTGCAGGGTGACAGATGTACTCCCCCAGTAGAGTTGCTCTCTTTATTTTTGAAGTCTGATCGTCCTCAGCAGCTTGCTGTTTTCCCCAGTAGAGTAGAGCTCTCCTCTACTTTGAAGTCTGATCGTCCTCAGCAGGTTGTTACTCTTCCCATCAGAGTACCGAGGGTCGTCTTCCTCAACCAGAGTATAAAGAAGTAATTCCCTAAGCGGGATCGTTAAGGATTGTTTTCCTTAGCAGGATATAAGAGGTTTTCTCCCAGGCCAGAGTTGTGACTTGGCACATCTTTCTTCAGCAAGTGAAGTATCCCCACGGAGCATGGGGCATTTATTAGTCCCCCAGCTAGTCAGGAAGCATGTGTTATCCCCTAGCAGATGAATGTTGACAATTACTTTCTCTCCCAAGCGGAGTCATTGAGGATCGTCTTCCTCAGCAAAGTACAGAGGATTATATACCCAGCCGAAGTTGTGTTTGGATTATTATTCCCTAGCAAGTACTCAGAAGTTGATTGCTTTGAGGTGAGTGTTGCCGTGCCTCCGGCAGGAAGTTTGTGGACGAAGATGTTATTATCCCCACAGGGTCCTGGTGTCTACTTTCCTCAGTTGGTCAGAAAGTATAGTCTCGACGACAATGGTTTGATCTAGTACCCAGCAGGGTGAGGGTAAAGTTACTTCCCTAGCAGCAGATTAAGCTCATTTCCCCAATCAGAGTCTAGTGGTGAGTGGTATCCCCAGCAGGTCTTAAGGCCAATCGTTTTTGGCAGGCACCGAAGCCAAGTTCTGAAATAGTTGGTCGTCCCCAACGGTGGAATTTCCATCTTCGGTATTCATATCCCTCCCTAGCTAAGTGCGTATCCTCTCGGAGCTTCGTCCATCTCCAGCAGAGTTGTTGATCTTGATATTCCTCAACAGAGTAGGTATTCTCTCGGAGATTCGTCCATCTCCGGCAGAATTGGTGATTATGACTTTCCCTAGCAGGGAGAAGTTTTTCTCAACAGGATTTCTTTGGTTTGGCGGAAATTTAGTTTGCCATCTCCAGCGGAGTTGCTTCTGGTCTTCAGCATTTATTTTTGCTGAGACTTTTCCCTTGCATTGCATAAGCATTTGTTTTGCATGGCATCCTCCCAAATGCGTAGCATTCCCACTTCATGTGGAGCATTACGGCAAAATTCAAACATATGCATCCGAAGCGTAAGCCAGGTTTGAGTTTTCCTTCGTCAGGAAAGCAGAATTTCAGGAAGATATCTTTACTCCACAGGTGTTGGGTTAGGCAATATTTGACAGTTCCCCGGCAGAGTGTATTGCCAGGATTGTTTATCCTTAATCTTATTTGTACCCCTTCGTCCAGGTGGTCCTTCGGTTTTTCCCCCCTCGAAGTTTTTAATGACAGACACTCGTCCGTGTTTCTTTCAGCACCCGTCCGTGTACCCTTTTCAATACCCGTCCGTATCGAAACCTTTTACGCCCGTCCGTGTACCCTTTTTCAATACCCGTCCGTATTGAAACCTTTTACACCCGTCCGTGTATCTTTTTCAATACCCGTCCGTATTGAAATCTTTTACACCCGTCCGTGTATCTTTTTTAATACTCGTCTGTATTGAATCCCTTTGGCACCCGTACGTGTTCTTTCGGCGCCCGTCCGTGTTTGAACTTTTGTTTCAATGCCCGTTCGCATTGACATTTGGCACCCGTCCGTGTACTCCTTTTTCAGTACCCGTCCGTATTGAACCTCTTTACACCTGTCTGTGTATCTTCTCAATACCCGTCCGTATTTGATATCCTGGATTCCTTGACACCCGTCCGTGTTTATCCCCAGTATAGCTAACCTTCGTTTGTGTTTATTTCAGGACTTTTCAATACAGTTTTAGTTTCCAACACTCGTATGTGTTGTGACAGTGCAGCATTTAATGTTTGTTCCCCAGTGGAGTCGTCCCTCCTTTGAGGATTGCAAATTTCAGGTTCCTTATGGTATTCAATCTCCGTGAATCCTTGGAACGCATGATAGTCGTCACTATCATACCTTCGGGATCAAGTTGATTGAATAGGGGCAGCTGTAACACCTCAAAATTTGCCTTGTTGTTTTTAGATAACTGGCTTAGGTTTCTTTTCATTTCTTGCATTTGCATTGTGCATAGCATTTGGTTCTTAGCATGGGATCAAGGTATTTGGTTCAACTCAAGGGCAAAAGCTTCTTATGAGCTCCATAAGCTCCTCACATCCTTATATGGTGGCCCAAGATTATTTCAATGAGGGACTCTCCAAGTGGTTATATCAAGGGTTGGTGTCCTTACACTGATGACCAAAACTAGGGTTTCATGGTTAAGGGTCCTAAGCTTAAGGAGTTGATTCAAACCTTTCACCAAGGTTCCCCATATGTCAAAACAAGTCTAAGGATGGATTTTGAG
Organism: Lathyrus tuberosus; assembly: GCA_022829125.1. Taxonomy (NCBI): domain Eukaryota; kingdom Viridiplantae; phylum Streptophyta; class Magnoliopsida; order Fabales; family Fabaceae; genus Lathyrus; species Lathyrus tuberosus. The sequence goes on along the minus strand of JALAZF010000012.1, from coordinate 24,603,869 downwards.
CAAAAAATTCACCATGGAAGATCTCAGATGATTCAGTAGCTTACAGATGAAGTAATCAGTCAAACTGGTCAACTGAAAAGTCAAACTAGGGTTTTGAGAGATCCTCATCATGGTAATCAAGTCAAGAGACCTTTGTTTGGTCTATGGAAGGCTTTCATGATCACAATTTGCAAAAATCAAGCTTTGGTAAAAAGTTGCTAATTTGGGAAAGTGACTTGTAATTTCAAGTTACTATTTTTGGCATATTTTCAACCAACTTTAACCAAACTTTTCATGATAAAAAATGCTTCAAACGAATTTTTGCCCAACACCAAAGTTGTAGATCTCTTTCTCCTCTTTCCAAAGAGTGGTGGATCATGATCATATCATTTTTGGATCAAGAGTTATGGGCATTTGAAGTTAGAGGGCATTTGGTGTTCTACCATGCATACCATTTTGACATAACTTGCAAGTTGCATTTTAACTCACCAATATGGCTTCTAATTGTTCAGTTCACCTCACCACACTCCAATGTACCTCATTTAGCATCATTTTGAGCCAAGAATTGAGTGAACCCGTGGGTTACATGTCCATAATTCATCATTATGCAATTTTGCAAGTTCATTTGGAAATCACAATTCAGTTACTTTCCAGCCCCAAGATCAATCCAAAGGTTCTCATGGAATCAAAAGGAAAGCGGTCATGCACTTTTCATGAAGAATGCACGAGTAGAATACCTCATGTGCACAAACTTGCAAATTTGCAAAACAACCCAAAACTCATTGCTCTCAAGTCCTTGAAGATTAAAACCCTAAACAGTAGCATTGGCACACTATATAAGCTAACTCACACGAATTTCTCAGCAGCTACCATTCATTTTCACCACTTTTCAAAGTTTTGCTCTCAAGTTTCTCTCCTTCGATTCTCCCAATTCTTCAAGTGTCTTCCATTTTTTTTTGGTTGGTTTGTGATCAGTGGAGCATAAGGAAGAGAAATCCACCATTATTTTGAAGTTTAAGCAAAGAATTTATCAGTTGAGTTCAGATTTTCAACTCTCGGATTCAAGGATTCAGGCCAATTTGAAGGTCTAAGTGCATTTATTTTGCAATTAGACGGTTTAAGGAGTTGATCTGCAGCTTATCTTGGAGTTTCTTGGTGATTTTCCAGTTCTGCAAATCTCAGGTGAACTTGAAATTCATAGCTCTAGAATTGATTTTTGTTGTGTGTTTAATGTTCATCTTGATGTGTTGAGTTCATATATGTGTTTGGAATTGATTTTCAACGTGAATCATGGCTGGAATTTAGATCTGAAGTTTTCAGATCCAAACTTGTTTTGTTCGATTCGTGAAATATATGCATGCTAAATGATTTTGAGTGATATATTTGTGATCTACGTGAGTTGCTGATCATTTTGATGTATGATTTGTTGTTTTTGGTTATGGTTTGAAGTTTGGTGACCGGAGAATGGCCGGAGAAGATGACCGGCGCTTCTCCGGCCGGTGAGGATTTAATTAGGGTTTGTGGTTTTCCAGTTTGAATCTCATGCGTTGGATCATGATTAATTTTCCAGTTTAATTCACGTGCGTTGGATCTTGGTTATGTGTTGTTAATTAAGTTAATTAGGGTTTAGTGGATCTGATTAATTCATGACTGTTGGATCTCATTTAATTAGCAAGTTTGAATATGAACCATCAGATAATTGACTTTGCTTCGTTTGACTTTGAATGAGAGCCCGTGGATTTGGAGACTTTCTTATGCTTGACTTAATCTCAGCCGTTCGTTGTTTCTGAAGGCTTGAAAGCGCTTGGGCTTTTTTGCTCTTTGCACCCCCGTTTCTGAGCCCATGGTCATTTGAACGCGTTTGGGTTCCTTTTTGCACCCCTGACTTCATTTCATTTCCTTTTTCATTTTCTATTTTCATACCATTTCATAATTAATTGTTAAAAATACTTGCATGTGCTAAAAAATTCCAAAAAAATTCATCATCCCTTCTCATTATTAAAACTAATTTTTCACATTTTATTTTGTTATTTTTGCATTAAAATTGCATTAAATATTAATTTTCCAAAGTATTTTTTCTCATTTGCACTTCATATTGCATACTTCATGTTGCATTTTTTATTTCTCTCACTTGGAAAGTGATTTGATCCTGATTCTTTTTGGGTTGTGTTCATAACATGTTGAAGTATGTTTGAGATTTTTGGTATGATTTTTAGGTCCTTTTTGGATGACTTTTGATGTGTTGCTTTGAGCATGAATGTATGAAATCTTATTGATGCTTTGACCTAATTGTTGATTGACTTTGGTTCTGATTCATTGCTTGTGGATTTGACATGTCAATTATACATGTTTGAGGTGCTTGAATACTGAATGACATAATTTTTGAGGCATGTTTGTTATTTCTTTGAAGCATGAGCTTTAACTTGTCCAATTTGTGAATATATGCTTCATGTTTGGTTTGCTTGACCATGAAGGCACTTGTGCCACAATTTTAGGTCTTGTTTGAGGATTGATAGCATGTTAATGGACTTCTGGTTGTGATATTTGAATCTCATCTTTGCATGTTTGATGTTTGCCTTTCACTTTAAGTCATTTGTTTCACAAGTATGAATCATGTTTCACTTCACTTCACTTCACTTCTTCTTTGCTTCCTAATTGATTGTGAAAGTGTTTGTGTGACTTGAATGTTGTTTGAAGATTATGTTTAGGCACATATTTAGGATTGTGTCACTTCTGGACTTGGTTTACTTTGTGAAATTTTGACTTGGTTGCTTTACATGATCACTTCTTTTCATCTCATTCCTTCTTTAATGACTTGAATGGTACTTGAGTGACTTCTCCCTTTTCTTTTTGACTAATTGTGCATGGTTAATAGTAGAGGTCAGTAGGACCATTAGGTTCTGAACTTGATGTTTGATTTACTTTAGAATTTGTTTCTTTATGGCCTTATGCTTGTTTGAGTTTCATCTTGTCATATGTGAATACTTCTAACATTTTCAGGGGCAAATGGTAAGTTGTTTGAATGTGGATATGCTTCCACATTTTACTTTCCTCCTTTACCTTTTAACTTTCATACTTGTGTTTGAAGTGAGCTTAGGCCACTTGTGTTTCACTTCTCTTTCTCCTCCTTCTCTTCCACTTTTTTTCATCCCTCGAGTCACAAGACTTGTTTAAGTCTTGGATTCTCTCCCTTTAGAACTACCTAGTCCAACTTAATTTTTGATTAAGCTTGGAGTAGGATTAGCATTAGGTTAGGCAGTCGTCTCTCCTAAACCTCACTAACCATAGGACATCCATGCATGATAACATTAGGACTCTTAGTTTCCCTGTAGAGTTTCCTTTTGTGTCGCTTCTCTTCTCATCTCAAACTTCTTGAACACACTTAATAAAATATAACGTATATTACGCTCGAGCCTTAAGTGTAGGAAGTGAAGAACGAGGGGTCTCCTCTCCTCTTCTAGAGTGTTTAGCATACGTCTCATTCGGGGGCGATCATGCGACTCACTCGTTCCCGCATGGTAGACTTTGGTGCAATGTAAGTTACGAACTAACTCAAAACACTTCTGTCTAAAAAACACCAAACCAATTCAAATCTTTTTATCCTCCGGGATTGTTGGGTTTCAAACTTCCTTTTTTCGTGAAAGAGCTCGTCGCTCACGTAAAAAACACTTACCCATCCGTGGTCGTACCCGCGAACTACGTTAGCTCTGATTCCTCTCTTTCGTCCGATTGAGGATACGTAGGCACAAGACAGCGATTGTCTTGGCGAGCAACCTCCCCCTCATAGTTTCCGTCCGAACTACGTTGACTCTGACTTTCCCATTGCACTGAGGGAGTACGTAGGCCTAGGACAACGATACTGTCCTATCGAGTCACTTCCTTTTCTTTTCTTCTTCGTTTCTCCGTTCTTTCCCGTTCTCGTTCTTTCTTCGGTCCAGTAGCAGTGGAGTTCCAGATGACGACGCCCTTTGATGCAGACAACAAGCGTGGATCCCATCGAGTACGATGGACGTGTTGGGTGCTAACACTTTCCCTTCGCGTAACCGACTCCCGTACCCGTTCTCTTGGTCGCGAGACCATGCTCTTTCCCTTCTTCCAGGTTTACGCAGTGTTTCCTTTCCCTCTCTTGGGATAAATACACTTTGCTGGCGACTCTGTGTTCTTCTGCGCCACTCTCGCGTTTGTACCGTTGGATGCGAATCTTTCGGGAGCGACAGTCTTCAAAGTATCTCACATACCACATGGCCTGTGATTATTATGATTTATAACCTACCTCCATGGCTATGTATGAAGCGTAAGTACATGATGTTATCTATGTTAATCTCTGGGCCCAAACAACCAGGGAATGACATAGACGTATACTTGACACCTTTAATCGAAGACTTAAAGATTTTGTGGGAGAACGGTGTGGAGGTTTATGATGGATATAAGAAAGAAAGTTTTAATTTTAGGCCGCTTTTATTTGGCACAATTAATGATTTTCCAACATATGGAAATCTATCAGGGTATAGCATTAAAGGTCAATGTGTGTGTCCTATTTGTGTAGAAAAAAAAGATTGGACGCAATTGGAATTTTGTTAGAAGAATGTCTTTCTCATTCATCGTAGATTCTTAAATTCTATTCGTCACTACCGCGGGTGGAGAAAAGCATTCAATGGAAATCCAGAACAAGGTAGAGCTCCACCTACATTGATAGGTGGCTAAATTTTTGAAAAGGTGAAATATGTGACTACTCAGTTTGGAAAGCCTTTTGAACATTCGCTTGTCAAACGTGGGTTGAAGAAGAGGTCAATTTTTTTTGAATTGCCATATTGGAATTCGTAGTATGTAAGACATTTTCTTGATGTTATGCATATTGAAAAAAATGTATTTGAAAGTGTTATTGGTACTTTACTCAATATACAAGGAAAGTCGAAGGATGACCTTAAAGCAAGAAATGACTTGATAGCGATGGGAATAAGAAATGAATTAGGACCCAAGAAGAAAGGAAAACGAACATATCTACCACCTGCTGCTTATACTATATCTAGAAAGGAGAAAAAGATATTGTGTAAGTTTCTAAGTGATGTTAAAGTTCCAGAAGGATACTCTTCAGATATTAGAAGACTTATGTCTATGAAAGACCTTAAGTTAAAGAGTTTGAAGACATATGATTTCCATGTTATAATGGAACATTTTCTACCAATAGGTATACATTCTATTTTGCTAAAAAAAGTAAGAAGCACAATAACTAAATTGTATTTTTTTCAGTTCAATTTGTAGTAAGGTGATCGATCTTGCAATCTTACCAACATTGCAAAAAGAAATAGTTATTACATTGTGTGAGCTTGAAATGTTTTTCCTCCCTCATTTTTTGACATAATGGTACATCTAGTTGATCATCTTGTGAAAGAGACACAATTGTGTGGACCAGCTTATATGAGATGGATGTATATACGGTATATGAAACTATTAAAAGGGTATGTGAAAAACCAAAGTCGACCAGAGGGTTGTATTGTTGAACGATACATTGTTGAAGAAGCGATTGACTTTTGTACTGAATATTTGTCCAATGTCCAGTCCATTGGACTCACCAAATCTCATATTGTTGAAAGAAAAGAATGAAAAAATTTAATTATAAATAAAATTGTGACCGTATCAAGGGCTGAACGGGAGCAAGTGCATTTGTACGTTCTGCACAATGACAATAAGGTTGAGTCGTATGTTGAAATGCACAAGGATGTTCTCCGAGGTTTAAATCCGAATAGAAATGAAAATTGGATAGTACGAGAGCACAATCGAAGTTTCATACCATGGTTTAAGTATCATATTTATTCAACATTTTAAGTAGATCCCGTTTCAATAACAAAAATGTTGAGATGTTTAGCATATGGTCCAAGTTTGCATGTGTTTTGTTATAGCGCATACGCAATTAATGGATACATATTTTATACCAAAGAACAAGATGATAAAAGTACTATGCAAAATAGTGGTGTCACCTTGGTAGCTGAATCAATGCACATTTCAAGCACTACGCCAAAATTGATATTTTGTATCGCCCAGTTTAATAGCGCTTTTAAAGAAAATGCTATTAAAAAGGAAACAAACACATCTATAATAACACTTTATAGTCGAGGGCTATTATAAGATGCAGACAATGTGATTTTGATAGCACTTTATAAAAAAACGCTATTATTAAACTTCACTAAGATAGCATTTTCTTTACAACGCTATTAATACTACTACAATTTTGACATATAATAGCACCAATTTAATAGCACTTTTAAGTAAAATACTATTAAATTTTTCACACAAAGATATTTGATAGCGTTTTATTGTCGGACACTATTATAGATGTTACCCTATAATAGTGTTTTTTTAAAAGCGCTATTATAAAGCCCTAATAAAAAAACATAAAACGACTAATAGCGGTTTTTGGTTGCATGCTATTATTATAAAAATAACTGTATTACCGTTTCATATAGAAATGATATTATAAAACTTTGTAGCATTAAAATAAAATAATAAAATATAGCATAAATTTCTAGCTGAAACATTTAACAAAAAAAGTGAAATCTCTTTTCGCTTCATCGCGAATTGACCTCAGTATATTCTTCTTCTTTCCCCAAAAATACACAACCAGAAACCCATCTCTTCTTCCTCCCCCTCAATCGTTCATATTTTCTTCTTCTTCTTCTTCTTCTTTTTCTTCTTCGTTCGCCATTCTTCCTTTTTTGACTCACAAACTCACCCTCTCCACTGCTTACCATAGTTAATTAGCAGAATCCCTTCCTCAAAATATTGATTGATTCCTAAACATATACTTCTCTCCATTGTTCAAAATCTTTAATCGCTCCTCATAAATCTTGGAGTCGTAACGCACAAGTTGATGGAAACCCTAAAAAATAATTGAACCACAATCAATTAATTTGTTTCTATAAATCGATTGAATCCTCCAAGCTCATTTGAATTGGTGACTCTATGATAACAAAATCTGAAGGGAAAGTTTATGGGTATGATGATTTTATTTCCCCTTTTCAGATTTCTATTTGTGTTAGATGAACAAGGGTTTTGTAAATTAGTGTCAGTTGATTGGTATCTCATATACTTTTACCAGATCCTTATTTTTCTCAACTATGATTTTAATAATTGCAATTATGTCATTGTAATTATTTTCAGAAATGGAGCTCGTATGAACATCAAAACAATGTTGTCAATTTGGATTTAATAGTAGTTTTTTATTTTATTTATGATTAAGGATAATGTTTGAGATTCTGTGTTTGATTATGTAGGCCATGAAAAGGTTGATTATGTGGGACCATCTCCCCCTTGGATTCCATTCTCAACTCTAATTTCCACGCTTTCCAAGAACTTTCCTCTGTATGATATTGTTTTCATTGCCAAATTTCACAAAGAGTATATATAATTGCTTTTGACTTGCTTCTAGAGTTTGAGACAGTTATTTGAGTCACCTGCTTCTCATTTGAGACAGTCATTTGCTTCTAGACTAATGATTGTTATGTTGAATTAAAACTTATAGGTGTTCCAGATATCACAATGACAGTGATGCTCCTAACCGGAGACTTGCTACACTGCTATTCTTCTGTCAAACTAAGAATGACTATCTTATGGAAATGACTATGCTCATCCAGTTGAAGGAACACATGCTCGTATTGACATGTAAAATATGGTTTTCCACGAAGTCATAGATCGTAAACTTTCCATCTACAGCAGTTTGATCCGTTAAGAAATTATACTTATGGTGAAACTCGAGAAGCTGACTGAAGTCATGTAAAACCCTTATAGAGTATTCAGCTGGATGGTCCAAGTTTTTGTGTCAATGGACACTTCATTTTTTTTATCCTTACAGGTATGCATATTAGATTTAACGAGAATATGTTCTTGAAATTGTTCATCTTGTTATAGACAAATTTCTAAGAAGTGAATTGGACGACCAATCACAACCATTTTTTCTCCATATGGTGGCTTGCTTGGCAAATGCTAATGATAATATTGTAAAGTCTATGAGTATAGCTGCTATAAAGAAGCTCATTTGTTCTTTTAGTCCCAATGATTGTATTTATTTTTAAATATGTTCTTTATTGTTATTTGGGTGACAAGCAACAAATATGGAGTGCTACTGTACAAGTATTATAAATCAACAAACATTTTGAAACACAAAAACTTCTGCAGAAAGGTTTACAAAATCATTTTTCACAAATACTTTTATTTTTATTAAAAAGTCGAGTTCATCCCGGTCTAACTTTTCTTTTACAGGTTGTAGATTTTGGTTTGTCAAAATTGTTTGAATACAGTAGTTCCTCATTACAAGCATGCCTTGTCAATACGTTAGGCTATATACCTTTAGAGTAAGAAACTTAATCATAAATAGACCTTATAAGGGTTATGCATAATGCAACAATAACTTTGACTAAGTGTAGCCATAATTTTGTGTACATATGCACAATATGGTGAAACTTCTCCCAAAATAGATGTTGTTCTGTCTGAGCTTATACCTTAGAAACCATGTTTTCTAAGAGTTTAGTGTGTCATGGCTAGTGGGTACGACATACGATCAACAAACAAGCTAAATGTGATGTATCCAAAACTTAAATGCATAAGGTATAAGATAAGTACTTACAAATATCATATGATATATATGTATGTTTTTTAGTTTATTTCGATAAACTTTATGAATTAGCTTATGATCTATGTTATCAAATATCTGCAATTAGGACACTATGACGGTTATACGTGGCAGTTTTTGGGCTCCCCGTAATGATATGTATCATCTGATATTGCAGGTCACAGTGCAGAATCGCAGAACATATTGCATGTGGTGCAACACTTGAGATCTGAACCATATGAGAGGAAGGAAAAATAAAAATTAAAAACATTATCCTTGTTGTCTCGCTGTAAATTGTCCACCTATCCCGGTTTTAGAATCGTCTGCTTCATGTCGCTATTTAGGATTGATAACTATGTGTATGTATTCACATGTAGTAAAGCTTTGTAGAGTAGCTTAGTAAATGAGCATTTAGTCAAACTTTTTATCCAAATGCAACCTTTGTATGCTTTGGTTCTTGTTGCTTGTGGCTACAAGCTACAATAAAAAAACTAACTAGACGCAATGTTTCCAAAGATAGCATAATCATTAAACCTTGAAAGAATTATTCCTCGAGTCACTAGTTACACTGGAATTAAACTGTATTGTGGATTTTGTTTTCTTTTCTTTTCTGTTTAGATCATGTTTCTGTTTTTTGTCACAGAGCCGCACTTTTTGTATCGTGATATTGCTCCAGCAACTGAGGGTGTTGTTAGCAACATTGGGTCAAGAAGGTTTGAGTTTTGAGGTACTAATCTATATATGCTACTGTATTAATTCATCAATATGTTACTAATTACTCTATAGCATGTCCAATATCCTGCAATCAGATTGAAATTTACTGCTTTTGAACTGCTTGTCTCTACTTTTTACAAAATTACATTATATCAAGGACTAATGAAAAAATATACTATGTACCTTACTGCTAAGTTCTCCTAGATAAAATATATTTAACACATAATTTCCTTTTATCCAACTCTGCTTTTATATCTTGTAAATTAAGCAATGTTTTAGTGCATTGAGAGTAACAAATGACTTTGTGGAGTGGAAATTCTCCATAATTAAGGGAATGGTTTGCTACTTCTGTGACCACCTTCCTTTATGAAATTGTCTTTTTACTTTATTTCCTTTACTTCAAATGTTTATCAAATTCAAGGTTTAAGTTGCAGTTCTGCTCCTGCTTGTATTTGTACTATGTTGCCGGCTTATACGGGGCTGATGATGTCTATAATTTACAGTGACAATTGTCACAATCACAATATTGTTGCCACATAACATTATTACATAGTCTGCTCTTGAAAACCTTGTTGATGTCATGCCTAAATAGTGGGATTTTTATTTTTAGTGTAAAATTATTAAGTTCAAGAGGTCATACTTGTCCTAGACTTAATTAGTCATGAATCAAATCATCATGAAACTCTTCAATCCAAAATGTAGTAAAACTTACATATTTTCTACTTTCTAATAATGTTGGGAGTATCTATATTCTATTTTAAATTTCATTGTTAGCATGGTGTTGTTTTATTGCACCAATGTCATAGTTTAAGTTTTAATACTCACTGATTTGTAGAATGTAGGTTGCTCAAGTTGCTGTCATGGTTGTTCTCCTGTCAAGTTTGGTAGAACTATGCTTGTAGATAATACTCACACATATATAAGACTCATCCTTTTCCTGTATATAATCCACTTTCATCGAATTATGTTTTTTTTTGTACAACTAGGATAGGACCATGTTAGATTCATTAACAGTGATTGTACAAATACAATGATTTCACCACAACCCACTTGCATTTTCAACATGATAATTGTTTCATGATTTTGTTATCTCTTTGTTCTAGTATACTACCAATCATACCAGGCATATACATGTAAAGATTATGCATTACATATTTCTTTCATGAAGTGGAATTATTATTTATCTCTTTATTCTAGGATTATATCAATCATACCATACATGTATACAAGTGAAGATTAAGCATTACATATCTCTTTGATGAAGTGAAATGATTACATTTGAAAAGTTTTTTTCATATGAACATTAAAATTAGTCAAATGTTTAATGTTAATGTATTAAGCTATATATATATATATATATATATATATATATATATATATATATATATATATATATATATATATATATATATATTGATATTGTATTTTTGGAAGAATAATAATTTTACATTTTTTATTATATTAAATCACTCACAAATACCTAATATGTAAACAAAACTATAATAGCACTTTTTATAAAAGTGATATTAAAGATAGTTGTCTATAATAGCATTTTTGAATAAAACGCTATTTTTAAACAAGTTTGTATAACACAATGCTTTTTGAAAGAGCGCTATTAAATATTGACATAAAATAAAATACCGTAAAATTCTATGTTTGCGGTTTTGAAAAAAAATGCTATTAAAAAGACTATTTAATTGCGTTTAAAAGCGCTATTATAGGTGGAAAAGCTATAATAGAGGGGGATTTAATAGTGCTTAAAAGCGCTATCAAAGCATGAAAAAAGCGCTATCAAAAACGTTTTTTGGCGTAGTGAAGTGTGAAGGACTTAAACCACAAATATGAAAATATGTCATATTTTGGAGTTATCGAGCGCATTTGGGTGTTTGATTATGAGAAGTTTTAGATTCCTATCTTTGGTTGCAAGTGGGTTGAAAATAGTAGTGGCATACGAATCGATAAGTCAGGATTTTTGCAAGTGGATCTTAATAGAGTGGGGTACAAAGATTAGCCTTTTATTCTAGCCTCTCAAGCTAGACAAGTGTTCTATGTCACTGATCTAACAAGTACGAAATCATCTATAGTACTTATATCTAACAAAGTAATTGATGATAACATTGGAGATCAAGGTGATATTGTTATTGAGAATGAATCGCATATTATATGTGTTGAAGATAAGAATATTGCAGTGAGTGAATAATATATTAGAAATGATCATAATGAGGGAATTTGAATCAATCCATCCATCCGTGTTGTTAAGAGACAAGTTGATCATATTCCTACCCGCAAAAGAAAGATATGTTAATAAAAAGGTAATAGTAAAGTTATATATTCTGTCATGTGTTTTTTATATTTGAGAATGAATCATATATTTATGTTCAACTGATTATGAATTATGGAGTTATATGTTTGTCATGTGTTTGTCATGTTATGTATTTGTCATGTGCTTGTCATGTTATGTATTTGTCATTTCATATTTATGGATTATGTATTTGTCATGTGTTTATCATGTTATGTATTTGTCATTTCATATTTGAGAATGAATCATATATTTATGTTCAACTGTTTATGGATTATGGATTATGGATTTATATGTGTTTTTCTTTATTACAGGTCAAATGGCTACTAATGAGGAGAACTCGCACGATACTTCCAACAATCATGCAAAAGAATCAATTCATGATGCAGAAGGAGATATTTCAAGAGGAATAACAATTATGAAAGGAATAACTCATGCTAGAGACAAGGGAATAAAATACGACATTCATTGGAATGAAACAGGTCAACTAATTGAGCCTAACGGTGCAATGTTGATAAGTTACATTGGTGCACTTGTTCGTTCACAAATTCCTAATACTTGTGACAATTGGAGAAATCCATCGTTGAAACCCGCCAAAGTTAAAATATGGGGTGAGATACAGGTACCATATGTGATGTTATTTGTTATTTTTGACGATTATATCTTTAACTTAATTATACTAACACACATTATGTATATTTTTTTGTAGAGGTCTTTTAACATTGGCGACGACCGGCAAAAATGTTGTCTTCAATTAGCCAGAAAAAAGACTTAGAGGGTTTCAAGCATTTTTAACCAACAAGTTTCTTAAGGATGACCAAGGTAAATTTGGTGAAGCGGAACTTCGGAAGAAGTATGCGGACTTGATTTCACCCGAAGAATGGCGCTTTTGTCGCCAAACGAAGAACTCAAGAATTCCACATAATCTTAATTTAATTTGTCATGAACACAATATTATATTCCTGTAGTTATTACATGTGCTCTGATATGACTTAAAATTGTTTATGCAGGATGTGAGTGACAAAAATCGTCAAAGAGCCTTAAAACCCGCGTATCCATACAAGAAAGGGCATTTGGGATATGCAAGCTTAGAACAAAGAATAGTAAGTATGTATAATTGCTATGATATTCTTGTTCCTGATGTGTTATTATTCATCTTAATACCTGACTTAATGTGTAGCTTGAAGAGGAGAAAAGTGAAGAAACATTTCTTTCGGAGCATGTTTTGTGGAAGGCTGCCCGTGTGGGAAAGGATGAAGTTGTTACTGAAGGTGTTCAACAAGTTTTTGAACAATGTATAAGTATAACATTATTTTTTTTAATTAAATCAAAAGTTTATGAAAATATTAAATATTTATGCTTTTTAATCCCCACTAATATTTTTTGATATCAATATGATTTTCTAGAGACTATATCTCAGTCCTTAACTCTAACTGAAGACTGGGATTGCAGGAGCATACTCAATCGAGTATTAAATATTCCTGAGTATTCTGGTCGCGTGAGGGGTAAGGGATTTGGGGTCACTTCATCTTCCTTATATAAGCATCCAAAGACCCAAAATCCTAGCAATAAACAGGTGTGAAAATGTTGGAAGAATTGAAAGCTCAAGTTCGTGAACTGCAAAAGGATAAAGAAAGATATATGTCGGAACGACGCGATTCAGAATTTAAAGATACTAGTGACAAAGATAGTATCAATTTTCAACAAATAATTCCCGAGGTAATTATATATATTAATATGAAATTAAATTAGCACAATTTTTTATATTGACATATATGCACAATAACAATTTCATATTAATATATTTTTTTTGTTTAGGGCATTTCACCTTGTCAGCTATATTTATCGGCGCCGACATATCGCATGGTTGGCAAGGGAAAAGTGCATAACACTTCGGGAGACGTACTTCACCATAGACCGCTCCCTGCTGGAATTATGAAGGTTTCGATTGATATTGCTTTAGAGCAGGATGCGTTACTACCTATACTTGACGACGTTTCAGATGCAACATTGGTGTGGGACGCAATAGGGTCGTATGTTGTATGGCCGTCAAACCTAATTGTAATAGATGGTGAGGTATGTTGAAAACTATTATGAACCTTTTAGTTTTCAAATGTTTTGCTTGCATATAAGTTATGTCATGCTTACATTTACATACATTTTATTTACATGGTATTGTTAGACTCCTACAAAATCCAAAGTAAAAGATAAAGGGATTGTGCGGCACACCAAGTCAGTTGCATCAAAAAAAGAGGTACATTGATATATATGCATTGAAAATGTTAATTCTATGATCCGAATTCAAAAGCTTCATGATTTTATACTTTATAACTTATATGATTTTTAGATTCCTACACAAGAGGTGCAACAAGGTAGCAAGAATAAGAAGCCAGAATTAGGCAACATGGCCAAGCCAAAAAAAGCTTATATTCCTCGATTTCGGTTGTGCCTAGAAACATTTGTAGGCACGTCGGAATTGATGTAAAGTGGTATCGGTGAAATACCTATGGAAGAAGGTATTTTTGGGTTTGCCTATTCAGAAACAATTGCTAAAGAAGATTTGGATAAGATTTTTCAGCATGCTGAATTAGGCATCGGTGTTATGAATTCATACATCAGATAATCCATTAATTTTATTTAATTAATTAATCAATTTATTTACTCATTTCAATGAATATTCTAATGTTGATTATGTTTTTATTTCAGGTTCTTGTATGAAAAATTGATGCTCCCGCGTCAATTGACAGGAAGATTCTCTTTCTTGTCTCCCAGTTGTGTCAATGCAAATCTAATCGATCGAATTGCAAATGCAGTCAGAGATCACTTAGTAGATGAATTTATGACAAACAAAGATACAGAGAAGTTGTATCTTTTACCATATAATTCTGGCCATGGGTTAGATTTTCATTCCAACTTCATTAATTATAATCTTTCGTTTTTTTACGTTGTGTATAGCATTTCCATCTAAACTATTGTTTTATTTTACAGTGGACACTGGTTGTTGCTTGTGATTAATTCAATAAAAGAAATAGTATATTATCTGGATTCGCTAGATGGTGATCAAACAAAATACCCGGAGATGAAGAAGATGATTGATACGTAAGTGATGTGATTGTTCTAAATATTCCCGTGTGTATTTATTTATTTATGTGAGATTGTTCTAAATATTCGTGTATATTATGATAGAGACATACAAATATTCCGATCACAACGACAAGCTCGAGTACCAAAAAGCAAAGTAAACAACATTACATGGATAAGAGTGCAGGTATATTTTCACATTTTTTATTATAATAGTGATGCTACTTGATAACACAAGTTAAACTATATATCCTGATACATATTCATACTTTTTTCTATGTGCAGTGTCCTTGTCAGCGTAATGTTATAGATTGTGGTTATTTTGTATTGAGATTCATGAAAGAAATTATTCATTTGGAACAGATAGAGATTCCAAATATGGTATGGATTTATAAGTTATGATTTATTTTAAGACTTATTATCGGATATTTCGTCTAATTAATTACTTTTAACTAAATCATGCATATTATGTTATATTATGTAGTACTTTGATGAATTCAAGTGCGCCACCTACACGAAAGATAAATTAGAAGAAATAAAGGAGGAATGGTGTCAATACATTGTTGAAATGAGAATTATATAAGGTATATTATTGTTCTCTTTCTTTTGTGTTAAGTTTACGGAAGGTGTTGTATTGTTTTGGAAATTGTTGAATAGTTTTGGAAGTTGATGTATAGGTGATGGAAATGGTGTATGAGGTTTAGAATTGGTGCATCTTTAGGATGTTTGGTGTAATTAGTTTTGGAAGTTGTTATTAAAATTTTGGATGTTTACTTGGATGTATGAGGTTTGTATTGAGTTATATATATAATGGTTATTTTGGTGTATGAGGTTTGTATTGAAATATATATAATGGTTATTATACGGTTTATGCGTTGAATTATAATGGTATACAAGGCCTATGTGTTGAATTATAATGGTATACAAGGCCTATGTGTTGAAATAAAGGCTTGTGTTGAATTATACAGGTTTATGATTAGCGATAATGAAAAATTGGAATTATGATCGTTTGTGCTACCAATAGACAGCGCAAAATAAGACTTATGGAAAAAATGAACAATACACAGCGCTTTGGCAAAAAAAAAACGCTCCAGAAAAATTGATTTTCAAAAAGGTGCTTTTAGAAAAGACATCAATTTCTAAAAGCGCTACTAAAGGGCATCCTACGAAATCGCTTTGGCCTGAAAAAGTGCCGCCTAAAGTGGTAGCAAAAGAACGTGCTTTTAAAAGAGCTGCCTAAAGTGTAAAGAAAGGGGGACCTACGAAATCGATTTCTGAAAGCGTTGCTAAAGGGGGTCCTACGAAAGCACTTTTACTTGAAAAAACGCTTCCTAAAGTTTAAAGAAATGACACTTTAGGCAGCGCTTTTAAAAGCGCTTCCTAAAGGGGACCTAAGGCAACGTTTTTTCAAGAAAAAAAGTGTTGCCTTTACCTACAGCAGCGCCAATTTAGGCAGCACTTTTAAGCGCTGCTAAAGGTTAAAAAAAGCGTTGCTAAAGGTCTTTTATGGCATAATGATTAAATCTACATTTTTTGCTAGCCAACATTTAACCATGAAGCTTAAACGAACACTCACATTTTCTACTACCCGGGTCTTCTCTCTTAAAGTTTCGGAGACGAGTTTGATATTTCCTACTTCTTTTACACAACATAGTCACAAAGGCACTTCTTCTATCCAAGCCATTATCCGACCTTCCGATAACCACCCCAAATCCAAGTCTATATTCCACCATACGTATCCATTCGAGCATGTTATCATAATTTTCAAACTCTTATCTGTTATTAAATTCATTGCGAACATCTACCTCCTTAACAACAATCCCTTGAACATTCGGAGAAACTTCGTTCGAAGAAACTACTTGTTTCGAGATATTATCGGGGTGTACCATATCTATTGGAAACAATAAAAACAGTAAACATAATTAATCTACTACTAAAGAAAAGGATTGAAAAAGAATATAGAAACATTCCAAAAATATATCTCCGAAAATGTTTATGTTCAGCACGTTCCGGAGATACATCTCCGGACACTGCGTGAGTTTTTTTAAACAAAGTTTCATGATTAATATGAGCAATGCATAATAGAATGAACAATCTTTCCCTGAAATTCGATCTTCTTTTTCTCCCTGTGATATGATGAACCAAAAGGATGGATATTTGGAGTGAAAAATGGGATTGAGAATGTAGGGTTTTTGGGGTGAGGGTTAGAGTTGAAATGAAGAATGGCAACAATGGGGACTTATCATGCAGCTTGAAACTATATTAGATACTTCCGGAGATATATCTTTAGAACAATCTGACATGCAAAGGGGTCAGGAATATTCAAACTGCCGCTCACATCTTCCAGAAATATATTTTCGAAACATTCACTGAACTGATTAATTTTCATGATTTCTCTAAATGGTTTCGGAGATATATCTCCGAAATAAATCTTTAGCAACTGCATGGGGCACCATTCAGAATTGCCTTCCTTGAGTGTGAAAAGGGTGTGTCCAGAGATATATCTCCAAAAACTATGAGCATTACAAAAAATTCGCATGATGTCTAAGAAATACATAGGGTGGATTAAGAAATTCTCTAAATTTATATCCATATAGATGAGATTGTATAAAAAATCCCCATGATAAAAAATGCGTCTGAATTTGTTTAATTTCAATTTTTTTTAAGTTTTTCGATTAAATAATATTATGTAGACATTAAACTTTACACCTACACCGTATTTACTTTTCAAAATCGTGGTAAATAGTGTTTTTTAAATAAACCGGTGTCTTCCCGATCAACTGGTGTCTCACTAAAGAAAAAGGTTAATGGAGACATCTATTTATTTATATTAAATCCAATGCATCAAACTATTTTGTGACACCTAACACTCACTTCTTCAAAAATAATCCACATTATCCTATTAGCTTATGTGTAAAATTTTTATTACACCCCCAATTAAAACACCACTATCTGCCAACACGTCATCTGGCATTCTTTGACTTTTTCCATACTAAAACCCCTTTTCCTCTTTCTTAATTCTCCAATACCATGCTACGAGTGACAAAAATTAGAGAAATGGAGAAACTTATAACGTTGTACCTTAAAGAAAGTGGTTTCAAGTACTGCCAAGTCGAACAAGACAACAATCAAAGCAATCACTACTCCTGTTGCAAATATCTAAGGAAGTGTGGTTGTTCATGAAAAGTTGATTTTCGGTTTCTCGGATTACGGTTTATCGATTTTGGATTATGATTACATCATTAGGTATGTGTACGGTTGTCCTTGCAAAATTCTATTTTTGATTTCTTCGATCACAATTATATTTTCTCTTCTTACCGTTACAGACAAATAGATTTTGGATTGTTGTTCTTGCAGAATTCTATTTTTTATTTCTCCTATTACTGTTTGATTTTCTCCTTCCTACCATTATCAGAATTCTATTTTGGATTTCTCATTTTACGGTTAGATTTGCAACATTCTCAATCCCTCTTCTTTCATTTCAAGTAATTTTATCAAACAATATCTACAAAATGAGCTTAAAACTCATGTATGCTGATTTCTTTTAGAAATTACTTGCATTTGTTCTCTTAACCACAACTATTAAGATCTACGGAAAATGTGGATTGAAATGGATTATAACTGGTTAATCATGGTTAACACTTCCTAATACTTTGATTCTTAGAATTCCTTTGTTGAAAAATATGTATAATGACGAAACTATTGTTCTTTAAGCTTAGATTATTTTCTTGCAGAGTATGATTTGGTACAATTTGATTTTGTTTCTTTATGAATTTGATGCTACCAAAAACATGCTATATTCACCTTCTTCACAAACAACATGTAAAATGACAAATAGATTTTGGTTTGCTTTTCTTGCAGAATTCTATTTTAGATTTCTTTGAGTACACATAATCCACATCATCACATGATTGTCATAAAATTTAATGTCATCGTTAAAAAAATGAATGTTGATAAAATAATTCCAATAAATTATATTTAAAGTTGCTCACAATTAAATGCAATAATGAATATAATAAATATGTAAAATTTATAGTATTAACGTTATTACTGATAAATTAAAAAACTAATTGAATTCAATTAAATTATGCTTTTGACTATCCATACGGAATTTAATTTAATTTTTAATTTTCATTACGAAACAATAAATTGACATCAAATATACATCTATTTATTTCATAATGACAATAAAAAATTATCGATTACATTTGTGAAATAATTTGAAATATTTATTACCAATAAATATTTAATAAAAAATTTAATTATAATTATAATATAACAATTACACTACACTTCTTTTTAACTATTAATATAATCATTTTATTATATTATATTATTTATCAAAAAGATATAAATAAAATATTATTTATGAGCACAAGAAGATCATAAATGATTGTAAAAAAATATTGAAAAAATTAATATCATAAAATTAATTCCATCATTAAAAAGTATCATGAAAATTAAATAATGAATATAATAAATAAATAAACTTTGTTACTAACATTATTGTTGAAAATTGAAAAATGAATATGAATAATAAATATATTATTTTATTTCTAACTATTAAAAAAACTAATACATATAATATTTTATCCCAAATATTTATAGCACAAAATAAAATATTTCAAAAAATATATTTTTTCTAATTTGTTTAATAAAGAGATGTATTATTGTTATTAAAAATATTTATATCATTTTAAAAATAAATATAACTCATGAAATAATGATAATAAATATAATAGACTGTTTTTAGATCTTGACAGAAAACCGGTGAATAAACGGACTTGAGTTACACATTGTAGTGAGTATAATAATAAAATTTTATACTGATTTAAGATTCATTATAACTCAAAACTCATATTATTTAAAATTGATTGATATGACTGTTTACTTATTAAATAACTAACTTATTCAATTTTATCATAATTAAGAATTAATTGAATATTATTTAGAAAAAATATTCATTTATTATTAAGAGAATCATTTTCTACATGTTTAATAATTACTTTTATGACAATTAACAACTAATTGGATAATTAAATTATATTCAGTCAAATGTAAATATTTTTTATTATTAGAAAATTAATATATATATATATATATATATATATATATGATTATCTCAAATATTACAAAGATTAAATAATTTTCATTTATTGTAATACCCCGTAAAATTCTGAGCGTTTTGGGATAATATTATTTTGGTCAACTGGGTTCCGGTGTACTCTGAGAAATTATTGGATAGAATAATTAGAGTAAACTGACGAACTCGGACTGATTAGATTTAATACTATTTAAACTTGGAATTTTATTAATTGGTGCATTAGAGATAATTTGGATAATTAGTAGTGTTGCCAATTAATATTTTCTATGTGTATTTCATTTTCTTTTCTTTGCCTTATTTGGAAAGAAGATAGAAAACTAAAGGAAGGAAAAAGAAAAGGAAGGAAAGGGAAGAGAAAAGAAGAGAAATTCTCTCAAGAGCTCTAGGTCATCAATCATCAACCAATCTTCATCTTTTCATCTCAGCTTCAACCTCCTCATCTTGTAATCCAGGTGGGTTCAAGTTAGACTCTTTAGATTAAAGTTTTATTGAGTTTTAGAGTTAGTTGGATATTGTTAGAAAATGTGAAATTTTACAATAGAATCATAATCTAACTGCTGAAATTCGATAATTGATTGTATGTTATACTGGTTGTTATGATTATAGCGTGTTTTGGTGGATTTTTGGATTGGAGAAATGGGATTTTGGGGTTGAAGTGGATCAACCCGTAGCAGAACTTTTCTGCATGAAAAATTCTGGGTTTCAACTGCCCGTACGCGTATCACACAGGGCCATACGCGTATGGAGTTGGGCAATACGCATATGGAAGTGAAGGATTTTGGGCGTTACGCGTATGGAGGAGGCAATACGTGTATGGTTTGGGAAATACGCGTATTGGAGGAGAAAATGGAATTTTTAAGGGAAAACAACCTCTGCCCATACGCGTATCACCTTGGGCAATACGCGTATGGCTGGGCGAGCCAGCTGGGCAGTACGCGTATGGCTTAGGGCAATACGCGTACGATCAGGAAAATATAGAATTGTGTTTTCTCGCGATACTATTTCTCATTATATCCATAACTTTTGACTCGTTTATCCGTTTTCAATGTTCTTGATATCATTGGAAAGCTAACAGAATGTACTTTCTTATGAAAATGGTTTTAAGGTTGTTGGCCGATTTAATTATGTTGGGATTTTTGGAATAGTGTTGTTTTGTCGATTTTTATCGTTTAATGGTGTGTAATTGTTGTTGAAAAGGTATGCATGTTAAAATATGGAATAGGTAAAGTGAGGAGCATTACCATAAGAAATGTCAGGAAAATATAGAATGAATAGACACTAGTATGGAGCATGCGTGTTAAGGCATAATGGCCTTGTGATTGTCGAATACAATCACATTTGTGTGTGATCACGTAATCGTAACCGGTTATTTTGCGAGTGCGTTTCATGGGTCTCGAGTTCCTCTGAAACATGTGCACAACTACTTGGCAGGTTTGATTCCCGCGTTCAGTACGAATGGCGCTCTGAGAGCGTATGCTTGTGACGGTTAATGGCCCGTGTGAAGTGACGGTTCATAACGGTTAATGGCCCGTAGAACCCGAATCCATTTGTATGTCAAGTAGGTTACCAGGATCCATGACTCGGGTCGACTTATAGACGTAGAAGCGGACGGTAACAGGGGATGCCTTGGTGTGGTTACCGATTAGTGATATTGTGAGTTGATGAACTCATAGCATGTTTCCATATAGTGTGTGTACTCAAAGTCACTTCCTTTCCCTTTTGACTTGAGTTAGGTCTATTAGAACCTTGTAGAGCCGAGAGGACTCTAAGATAGGGAACTCACTGAGATTTGATGTATCTCACCCCACTGTTGTTGTTTACATCACAGGTACTGCAGGTTCCGTGAAGGGTAAGGATAAGGCCATGTGATTATCCTTGCTTATCTGATGGCTTTGTTTCCGTTGTGGAGTTTTTGAGATCATTAGTGATCTAGTTCTTAGTATTTTGTCTTTGGAACATCCTGTAGATATACTATGCCGTAGTTTTTTTGTATTAGGCTTTTTGGGCATGTATATGTATAATGTGTTTACTTGGAACTTATTGTATATTTCAGTACCAAATGTGGAATTCAGGTATTATATATGCTTTGATGTATATATATATATATATATATATATATATATGTGGGTATTACATTTATATACAAATAAATAACAACAAATATTACTACAAATAAAAACGTTGGAAATCATTATAAAAAGTTATTGAAAACATTAATATCATAAAAATTAATGCCATTATTAAGAAACGAATGTTTATTAAATATTTACAAAAAGGTTATATTTAAAGTTGTTCCCAATTAAATGCAACGATGAATATAATAAATATTTAAAATTTATGTTATTAACATCACTACTAAAAATTGAAAAATTAATCGAATATATTACATTATACTTTTGACTATCCATATGTAATTTAATTTAATCTTTTATTACTAAACAATAAAATCACATCAAATTTATAATTATTTATTTCATAATGATAATAAAAAAATTATCAACTTCCTTTGTGAACTAAATTAAAATATTTATTACCAATAAAAATTTAATAAAAACTTTAATTATATATTTAATGAAACAATTACACTACACTTACTTTTAACCTTTAATACTATCATTTTATTATATTATATTTTTTTATCCAAAAATAAATAAATAAAATAGTATTTATAAGAACAAAAAGGTCATAAATGATTGTAAAATTTTTTAAAAAAATTAATTTCATAAAAATTAAACAATGAATATAATAAATCATTAAATTTTGTATTATTAACATTATTATGAAAAATTGAAAAATGCATATGAAATATGCATATGAATAATAAATATATTATTTTATTCATACACATTTAAAAAACTAATAAATAAAATATTTTATCCCAAATATTAATAGTACATAATATAATGTTACAAAAATAACTTATTTTATTTTTTTAAATACTTCAATAAAGATGTGTATTATTATTATTATTATTATTATTATTATTATTATTATTATTATTATTATTATTATTATTATTTATATCCCGTTAAAAAAATAAAACTCATGAAATAATGACAATAAATATAATAGACTATTTTTGAGATTAGAAAATCGATGAATAGATGGACTTTGTGGTGAATATAATAATAAAATTGATACGATTTATTGTTCATTGTAACCCACAACTCATACATTTTAAAACTGATTGAATAATTAACATTCAATTTTTTCATAGATGTTAAATAATTAAAAAAATTCAATCTTATCATAATTAAGAATTAATTGAATTCTAATTGTCTCAATATTAAAAAAAACATTCATTTTTTATTATGACAATCATATTTTACATGTTTAATAATTAATTTTATGACAATTAAAAACTAATTGGATAATTAAATTATATTCAATCAAGTGTACATATTTTTTTATTATTAGGAGAATTAGTTTTACACCTTTATCTCAAATCATTTCCATTTATATACATATAAAAAACAAATATTACTATAAAAAATATTCTTAATCAAAATTTACTAACAATTCTGAACTATCATTTTTAGAAAATTAAAATTTAAAGATAATCTTTTTCTATCTCTTTTTTATTTTGTATAAATTATACGGTCCATCAAATGGTCGGTTAAAAATAAAGAAAATTCCAATAACTAAGTTTTCAAATATGTCTACTCAAAAGAGAATGACTCAAATTTTAACTGCATTACAAAATATAATGACAATGACATGAGAGTGAGATGTTCGGTACACTATAAATTTTATTTAAAAACTCTTTTGTGAATATGCTACTAACTTTATGAATCTTAACAATATACTTATTACATATAGGAGTCCATATCACCATAAATGATTTAAAATAAAAAAGATCATTAAGAAGAAGAACGTGAAAGAGGAAATGATGATGGCAACATCAATGGTAAACCATATAAGAAAAGAAAAACAAAAACTCACAGTGCTAAATGAATGCTAATCATAACAACATCAAATGATGAAACACATATCAAAGAGAATTAAAAAAATAATAGTAGCAACAATGAACTTTATTATCATCAGATGACGAGTCACTTCTCATACACAAAATGAAGACTCAAAAATCCATTAAAAAAACAAAGGAACGACAAAGCCTCATCTAAGAATAAAAACAACAAAAAACCTTAAAAATTGATTCTAATTTTATAGACTTCTTTTATGTTTTAACATTTAATTTGATGTCTCACATTGCATTTTCATTATTCATAAATGTATATTTTATTTCAACAACTTCTATTTACCATCCACATTATCTTTTTACAACCAGCGCATTGCGCGGGTTCTATTCTAGTTGAAATTTTAAAGTGTAGCTTCTCGACTTGTCCCCCAATTTAATTGCTACAACATCTCCTATAATTACACATTCATCATCCACAGTTAAATTAAATAAAACAATTTTGACAAACAATACGGTATTAATTATAATAATACAACCATTCTCTCTAAAATTGTTCTCATTTCTCTTCATGCGTATGCATTAGTAGGGTAAGTTCTTTGCTTATCACCATGCAACTTTCATGTGCATTTCCTCCCCTACATGCATTTTTGGCCTTCGAATCCTTCCATTTGCATTCTTAGCCTAGCTGCATTTCACATCCTGCATATGCTTGCTCTGTTGAAATATTTCTTATCACTTCATTTTTCCCTAAAAATGCATCCTTTTCTTCTTGTTTTGATTTCTTTTTTCTTTCCAGATATTGTATTTTTTTCTTATGGGATGTGAGTGTGTCTTACTTAACCCATCATTTAACATAAGTAATATATAAAGACTACTAGGAATGTAAATGGATATCCACGGGGACGGATATTATAATATCCGTATCCGACCCGTTGGATAAATATGATATCCATATCTGTCCCATACCCATGCGAATATCCGTTAAGCGGATAATCAGCGGGTTTTAAGATATCCGTGGATATTTGCAGATATCCATGGATAATATATTTTTTTTATCAAAATTATTTTAAAAAAAATATTTTTAACTTCTAGTAAAGACACAAAAAGTAATTATCACATAACATTCATACAATTCGCTCTTAATTTAACAATAAAATTTCATCGCATTAATTTTCTTCTTATTCACCAAAACATAATTAGATCCAAACATAATATCCATACATTTTATTTTTAACCAAAAAAATAAAAGATATTGTGATTGTGAGTTATGATGAAAGAGGGAACGACAGAGCAATAGGCAGATAGACACTGGTTCGACAGACAAATGACAACACTAGTTGGTTGAAATGTGAAATTGTTGAATTGGGTATGAAGTATTGAAGAGTTTAAATATGAAATGGCTAATAGAATTTCAATGAAATGTGAAAGGTTTTTTTCAAAGAAAAAAAAAAGAAGAAAGAAATATACTAACACTATTTATTTTATAAGATGAAAAGATAAGGTATAATAAACTAATGATATTTAACTTATTTTTATAATTTATTAACAGATATGGATATCCACAAGCACGTATATCATTAAATCCATATCCATTAATAACCAAATATTTAAATATCCATTTATTTTATCCGTGGATATCCATTAAGGTATCCGCCCCATATCTGTGACGAATTTTATTTACGGATATCTGCGGATATGGATATTTTTGTCATCCCTAAAAACTACCCTTGGTCCATGTTGCTTATGGTACAAGAAATATATTTTCATCATGCATTCGCATGATTATGCATGGTTGTTTTTATCATTTCATATATCATGTATTATTCAATTTAGAGAGTTAGTTATTAGTGATGATGTGACATAACAAACTTTCATAGTTTACTAAAATGACAGTTATTAACGACGTGATTTTTCACGTCACAAAGTTGAAAATCACGTCACAAACCTAAATTAGCTTCGTAGCAAAACGCAAAGTAAGAGAATTTGTGGCAACTTTTATGCCACGTCAAAATCACGCTACAACTTTGTCTCATTATTTTCCCGTCGCAACATTTTGCCACATGATTTTCACGTTACAAAATTGAAAACATTATTATTAACTAGCGTCGTGATGGTAATGTTTTCAGGTTTGCCACATAAATTTCATGACACAAATATTAGTTTGTGTCATGTTTTCCACATCCCTAAATTGAAAACATTATTATTAACTAGCATCGTGTTGGTCAGGTCATCGATTAATTTTTTATTTAAAAAAATTAATAAATTTTTAAAATACAAAAAATTAATAATAAAAAATTTATAACTAATTATGTTTGAAAGTAATTATATATTGCATATAACTATATATATATATATATATATATATATATATATATATATATATATATATATATATATATATATATATATATATATATATATCTTAAGTGAGTCTTAATTTCTTAAACAACTTCTTAATCCTTGCCTAGATCTATTTCTTGAGCAGCTTATCCTTGATTAAGAAAAGAAAAAATAAAATAAAATAAAAATCAAACGTTGTAGAAAAATAAAATAAAATAAAATTAATATATACTTTTGAAAAAATGAGAAGCAAAAGATTTTGTGTTGTTTGGAATTTTGAAATGAGCAAGATAAATTTATCTCTTCCCCCACGTGAAAAGCTGAACACAAAATTTGTATGACGTTAAAACGTTTGTGACATAATATTGGTAACTTCCTTTTATAGGGACAAAAAATTCACGTGGCTATTTCACGAGGCTGGGGCATTGTTTTCTTGAGGTAGTTGGTGCAACTATAAACGCATCTTTGTAACTACTTTTTCATATTGATAAAATGAATCAATTTTTCACTTGATCTTCTTCTTCTTTCTTCTCTATCCCTCTCTCTCTCACTCTCTCTCTCTCTCTCTCTCTCTCTCTCTCTCTCTCTCTCTCCCTCTCCCTCTCTCTCTCCCTCTCTCTCCCTCAAATGATTAACCAAATTGCTTAGATGGTATTATAGGGGGTTCGTCCTGCTCTGCTTTCATTGAGCCATTAACTATTTGTTTTCTTTGATTTTGTTTTCATGGTGATTTCTTCAATTTGAAGTTCCAGGTTCATTTCGTTTGTGTGGAAGTTATACTCAGTTTCAACGACTATAAACAACAACAACAACAACAATGGTCAAGTTTACGATCATCTTGATTCTTACTATGTGCATCCTTCCGAAAATTCATTAACAGTGAGTGTCACTTCTGCGTTATTGGGTTATAATTACCACGCTGTAACGTGCGATATTTGTCGGTGACGCAACCACCTTATCGCAAAATGTGGGTTCCTCCTCACTGCAATGGTAAGAGGAAGAGGTGCTACTTTCTAATTTCTTATTTATCCCGTGAAGCTGGAAGGGAAAGGGAAACTATCTAAAACTAACCTTGCACGCGAATGTTTTACTGAACAAAAGGTTAAAGGGAGACTCTGGGAGTTCGGGGTCAGGTTATACAATGGGGAGTTGTCAATTACCCATCCTATATGTGGTTATCCACAGGTTGTTAGTTTTAGGTTCTGCTTTGTACTTGATGGTGTTTATTTGTTGATGGGTTGGGAAAGTTTCTTATTTGAGAGAGAGGGAGAGTTTTTGATGATTTTGGTGAGGTATTGGACCTCAGTTTTGATTAGTATGTGTGAAGGTACTGGACCTAATGTTTTTTTTATTGGTATGAAGGTACTCGAACTAGAGTTTTTTTTTGGTATGCTCGCTAAGATTTCGCAATCTTATGCCTACGTATTTCCGTTTAAAGAAACAGAGAAATCAGAGCAATCGTAGTTCCTCCTATTCTATGGGAGGAAAAGATATTTGGTGCCTTGTTCAAAGCCCAAGATTGAAGCTAAAAAAGGTATTTGTGTCTTCTTCAAAGCCCAATATTGAAGCTAAATGGTTGACTGAGAGAGAATTTGTCATCTCTAAAGGAGATATCTCATATGTTTATCACAGTTTGTTGGGTAACTATTTATAAAGGAGAATTCCTTTAACTGGGATATGTGAATTCAGCAATGCCATAATTTCCTTTATAGGGGTGTTGTCGTGTAAGGGAAAACTTTAACTCAATTTAGAGCAATGCCATTTTTACTTAGGAATTTCTCATGCTAAGAGAGGGACAGTGGCGTGGATGTAAATAATCCAGAGGCTTGCCACTTACAACAATTAGATGGAAGAAAGGGTTTTACCAGGATAAGAGATGGACGACAGCTTGGATATTTGAATCAACAAGTGTGCCACTTACAGCAGTTATTTGGGATTAAGGTTTGTTTTGAGTTATCTGTTTTGATATGTGATAACACAGAGAAATGTATTCCTACAGAGATTTTGATTTCCTCTGAGGGGGTGTTGATTTTTGTGTACCTTGATCAAAGCACAAGGTTGAAGCTAAGAGATTGATTGACTCCACTAGGGAAGTCCTTATACCAAGCCTAAGAGGAGGCTGGAAAAGACTGACTCAATGAGAGAGTGTTTATCTGTATTATACAAAGCCCAAGATTGAGACGTACACGATTATGATCGAGTCGAAGATACTGCAGAAGCACTTGAAGAAGATCTTCAGGGTGGTCCAAAAATATTTTAGAGGTTTGTAAGCGATGCAGAGAAACCGTTGTATAAAGGTTGCACTAAATTCATAAGATTGTCCGCGGTATTAAAGTTGTACAACTTAAAGGCGGGCAATGGATGGTTGGATAAAAGTTTCATAGAGTTATTAGCCATTATGAAAGATTTGCTTGTGGAGGATAATGTTCTTCCCAATCAAACCTATGAGGCCAAAAAAATGTTGTGCTTTATCGGCATGAGTTATGATAAGATACTTGCTTGTCCAAATGATTGCATTTTGTTTCAGAATGAATATGCATCGTTAAATGAGTGCCCTAATTGCGGTGTCTCTCAATATAAGAACAAAATGTCTCCAGCAAAAGTCTTATGGTATTTTCCTATAATTCTGAGATTTAGACGTATGTTTCGTAGTGAAACCGATGCAAAAGACTTGACTTGGCATGCAGATGAAAGAATTATAGATGGAAAGTTTCGGCATCCGACAGATTCACCACAATGGATGAAAATTGATAATGATTATCCTGATTTTGGAGAAGAAGCAAGAAACCTTCGCTTGGCATTATCTACTGATGGAATCAACCCACGTGGTCTTCAAAGTATCTCACAAGACTACCCTTGGTCCATGTTGCTTATGGTACAAGAAATATATTTTCATCATGCATTCGCATGATTATGCATGGTTGTTTTTATCATTTCATATATCATGTATTATTCAATTTAGAGAGTTAGTTATTAGTGATGATGTGACATAACAAACTTTCATAGTTTACTAAAATGACAGTTATTAACGACGTGATTTTTCACGTCACAAAGTTGAAAATCACGTCACAAACCTAAATTAGCTTCGTAGCAAAACGCAAAGTAAGAGAATTTGTGGCAACTTTTATGCCACGTCAAAATCACGCTACAACTTTGTCTCATTATTTTCCCGTCGCAACATTTTGCCACATGATTTTCACGTTACAAAATTGAAAACATTATTATTAACTAGCGTCGTGATGGTAATGTTTTCAGGTTTGCCACGTAAATTTCATGACACAAATATTAGTTTGTGTCATGTTTTCCACATCCCTAAATTGAAAACATTATTATTAACTAGCATCGTGTTGGTCAGGTCATCGATTAATTTTTTATTTAAAAAAATTAATAAATTTTTAAAATACAAAAAATTAATAATAAAAAATTTATAACTAATTATGTTTGAAAGTAATTATATATTGCATATAACTATATATATATATATATATATATATATATATATATATATATATATATATATATATATATATCTTAAGTGAGTCTTAATTTCTTAAACAACTTCTTAATCCTTGCCTAGATCTATTTCTTGAGCAGCTTATCCTTGATTAAGAAAAGAAAAAATAAAATAAAATAAAAATCAAACGTTGTAGAAAAATAAAATAAAATAAAATTAATATATACTTTTGAAAAAATGAGAAGCAAAAGATTTTGTGTTGTTTGGAATTTTGAAATGAGCAAGATAAATTTATCTCTTCCCCCACGTGAAAAGCTGAACACAAAATTTGTATGACGTTAAAACGTTTGTGACATAATATTGGTAACTTCCTTTTATAGGGACAAAAAATTCACGTGGCTATTTCACGAGGCTGGGGCATTGTTTTCTTGAGGTAGTTGGTGCAACTATAAACGCATCTTTGTAACTACTTTTTCATATTGATAAAATGAATCAATTTTTCACTTGATCTTCTTCTTCTTTCTTCTCTATCCCTCTCTCTCTCACTCTCTCTCTCTCTCTCTCTCTCTCTCTCTCTCCCTCTCCCTCTCTCTCTCCCTCTCTCTCCCTCAAATGATTAACCAAATTGCTTAGATGGTATTATAGGGGGTTCGTCCTGCTCTGCTTTCATTGAGCCATTAACTATTTGTTTTCTTTGATTTTGTTTTCATGGTGATTTCTTCAATTTGAAGTTCCAGGTTCATTTCGTTTGTGTGGAAGTTATACTCAGTTTCAACGACTATAAACAACAACAACAACAACAATGGTCAAGTTTACGATCATCTTGATTCTTACTATGTGCATCCTTCCGAAAATTCATTAACAGTGAGTGTCACTTCTGCGTTATTGGGTTATAATTACCACGCTGTAACGTGCGATATTTGTCGGTGACGCAACCACCTTATCGCAAAATGTGGGTTCCTCCTCACTGCAATGGTAAGAGGAAGAGGTGCTACTTTCTAATTTCTTATTTATCCCGTGAAGCTGGAAGGGAAAGGGAAACTATCTAAAACTAACCTTGCACGCGAATGTTTTACTGAACAAAAGGTTAAAGGGAGACTCTGGGAGTTCGGGGTCAGGTTATACAATGGGGAGTTGTCAATTACCCATCCTATATGTGGTTATCCACAGGTTGTTAGTTTTAGGTTCTGCTTTGTACTTGATGGTGTTTATTTGTTGATGGGTTGGGAAAGTTTCTTATTTGAGAGAGAGGGAGAGTTTTTGATGATTTTGGTGAGGTATTGGACCTCAGTTTTGATTAGTATGTGTGAAGGTACTGGACCTAATGTTTTTTTTATTGGTATGAAGGTACTCGAACTAGAGTTTTTTTTTGGTATGCTCGCTAAGATTTCGCAATCTTATGCCTACGTATTTCCGTTTAAAGAAACAGAGAAATCAGAGCAATCGTAGTTCCTCCTATTCTATGGGAGGAAAAGATATTTGGTGCCTTGTTCAAAGCCCAAGATTGAAGCTAAAAAAGGTATTTGTGTCTTCTTCAAAGCCCAATATTGAAGCTAAATGGTTGACTGAGAGAGAATTTGTCATCTCTAAAGGAGATATCTCATATGTTTATCACAGTTTGTTGGGTAACTATTTATAAAGGAGAATTCCTTTAACTGGGATATGTGAATTCAGCAATGCCATAATTTCCTTTATAGGGGTGTTGTCGTGTAAGGGAAAACTTTAACTCAATTTAGAGCAATGCCATTTTTACTTAGGAATTTCTCATGCTAAGAGAGGGACAGTGGCGTGGATGTAAATAATCCAGAGGCTTGCCACTTACAACAATTAGATGGAAGAAAGGGTTTTACCAGGATAAGAGATGGACGACAGCTTGGATATTTGAATCAACAAGTGTGCCACTTACAGCAGTTATTTGGGATTAAGGTTTGTTTTGAGTTATCTGTTTTGATATGTGATAACACAGAGAAATGTATTCCTACAGAGATTTTGATTTCCTCTGAGGGGGTGTTGATTTTTGTGTACCTTGATCAAAGCACAAGGTTGAAGCTAAGAGATTGATTGACTCCACTAGGGAAGTCCTTATACCAAGCCTAAGAGGAGGCTGGAAAAGACTGACTCAATGAGAGAGTGTTTATCTGTATTATACAAAGCCCAAGATTGAGACGTACACGATTATGATCGAGTCGAAGATACTGCAGAAGCACTTGAAGAAGATCTTCAGGGTGGTCCAAAAATATTTTAGAGGTTTGTAAGCGATGCAGAGAAACCGTTGTATAAAGGTTGCACTAAATTCATAAGATTGTCCGCGGTATTAAAGTTGTACAACTTAAAGGCGGGCAATGGATGGTTGGATAAAAGTTTCATAGAGTTATTAGCCATTATGAAAGATTTGCTTGTGGAGGATAATGTTCTTCCCAATCAAACCTATGAGGCCAAAAAAATGTTGTGCTTTATCGGCATGAGTTATGATAAGATACTTGCTTGTCCAAATGATTGCATTTTGTTTCAGAATGAATATGCATCGTTAAATGAGTGCCCTAATTGCGGTGTCTCTCAATATAAGAACAAAATGTCTCCAGCAAAAGTCTTATGGTATTTTCCTATAATTCTGAGATTTAGACGTATGTTTCGTAGTGAAACCGATGCAAAAGACTTGACTTGGCATGCAGATGAAAGAATTATAGATGGAAAGTTTCGGCATCCGACAGATTCACCACAATGGATGAAAATTGATAATGATTATCCTGATTTTGGAGAAGAAGCAAGAAACCTTCGCTTGGCATTATCTACTGATGGAATCAACCCACGTGGTCTTCAAAGTATCTCACAAGACTACCCTTGGTCCATGTTGCTTATGGTACAAGAAATATATTTTCATCATGCATTCGCATGATTATGCATGGTTGTTTTTATCATTTCATATATCATGTATTATTCAATTTAGAGAGTTAGTTATTAGTGATGATGTGACATAACAAACTTTCATAGTTTACTAAAATGACAGTTATTAACGACGTGATTTTTCACGTCACAAAGTTGAAAATCACGTCACAAACCTAAATTAGCTTCGTAGCAAAACGCAAAGTAAGAGAATTTGTGGCAACTTTTATGCCACGTCAAAATCACGCTACAACTTTGTCTCATTATTTTCCCGTCGCAACATTTTGCCACATGATTTTCACGTTACAAAATTGAAAACATTATTATTAACTAGCGTCGTGATGGTAATGTTTTCAGGTTTGCCACGTAAATTTCATGACACAAATATTAGTTTGTGTCATGTTTTCCACATCCCTAAATTGAAAACATTATTATTAACTAGCATCGTGTTGGTCAGGTCATCGATTAATTTTTTATTTAAAAAAATTAATAAATTTTTAAAATACAAAAAATTAATAATAAAAAATTTATAACTAATTATGTTTGAAAGTAATTATATATTGCATATAACTATATATATATATATATATATATATATATATATATATATATATATATATATATATATATATATCTTAAGTGAGTCTTAATTTCTTAAACAACTTCTTAATCCTTGCCTAGATCTATTTCTTGAGCAGCTTATCCTTGATTAAGAAAAGAAAAAATAAAATAAAATAAAAATCAAACGTTGTAGAAAAATAAAATAAAATAAAATTAATATATACTTTTGAAAAAATGAGAAGCAAAAGATTTTGTGTTGTTTGGAATTTTGAAATGAGCAAGATAAATTTATCTCTTCCCCCACGTGAAAAGCTGAACACAAAATTTGTATGACGTTAAAACGTTTGTGACATAATATTGGTAACTTCCTTTTATAGGGACAAAAAATTCACGTGGCTATTTCACGAGGCTGGGGCATTGTTTTCTTGAGGTAGTTGGTGCAACTATAAACGCATCTTTGTAACTACTTTTTCATATTGATAAAATGAATCAATTTTTCACTTGATCTTCTTCTTCTTTCTTCTCTATCCCTCTCTCTCTCACTCTCTCTCTCTCTCTCTCTCTCTCTCTCTCTCTCTCTCCCTCTCCCTCTCTCTCTCCCTCTCTCTCCCTCAAATGATTAACCAAATTGCTTAGATGGTATTATAGGGGGTTCGTCCTGCTCTGCTTTCATTGAGCCATTAACTATTTGTTTTCTTTGATTTTGTTTTCATGGTGATTTCTTCAATTTGAAGTTCCAGGTTCATTTCGTTTGTGTGGAAGTTATACTCAGTTTCAACGACTATAAACAACAACAACAACAACAATGGTCAAGTTTACGATCATCTTGATTCTTACTATGTGCATCCTTCCGAAAATTCATTAACAGTGAGTGTCACTTCTGCGTTATTGGGTTATAATTACCACGCTGTAACGTGCGATATTTGTCGGTGACGCAACCACCTTATCGCAAAATGTGGGTTCCTCCTCACTGCAATGGTAAGAGGAAGAGGTGCTACTTTCTAATTTCTTATTTATCCCGTGAAGCTGGAAGGGAAAGGGAAACTATCTAAAACTAACCTTGCACGCGAATGTTTTACTGAACAAAAGGTTAAAGGGAGACTCTGGGAGTTCGGGGTCAGGTTATACAATGGGGAGTTGTCAATTACCCATCCTATATGTGGTTATCCACAGGTTGTTAGTTTTAGGTTCTGCTTTGTACTTGATGGTGTTTATTTGTTGATGGGTTGGGAAAGTTTCTTATTTGAGAGAGAGGGAGAGTTTTTGATGATTTTGGTGAGGTATTGGACCTCAGTTTTGATTAGTATGTGTGAAGGTACTGGACCTAATGTTTTTTTTATTGGTATGAAGGTACTCGAACTAGAGTTTTTTTTTGGTATGCTCGCTAAGATTTCGCAATCTTATGCCTACGTATTTCCGTTTAAAGAAACAGAGAAATCAGAGCAATCGTAGTTCCTCCTATTCTATGGGAGGAAAAGATATTTGGTGCCTTGTTCAAAGCCCAAGATTGAAGCTAAAAAAGGTATTTGTGTCTTCTTCAAAGCCCAATATTGAAGCTAAATGGTTGACTGAGAGAGAATTTGTCATCTCTAAAGGAGATATCTCATATGTTTATCACAGTTTGTTGGGTAACTATTTATAAAGGAGAATTCCTTTAACTGGGATATGTGAATTCAGCAATGCCATAATTTCCTTTATAGGGGTGTTGTCGTGTAAGGGAAAACTTTAACTCAATTTAGAGCAATGCCATTTTTACTTAGGAATTTCTCATGCTAAGAGAGGGACAGTGGCGTGGATGTAAATAATCCAGAGGCTTGCCACTTACAACAATTAGATGGAAGAAAGGGTTTTACCAGGATAAGAGATGGACGACAGCTTGGATATTTGAATCAACAAGTGTGCCACTTACAGCAGTTATTTGGGATTAAGGTTTGTTTTGAGTTATCTGTTTTGATATGTGATAACACAGAGAAATGTATTCCTACAGAGATTTTGATTTCCTCTGAGGGGGTGTTGATTTTTGTGTACCTTGATCAAAGCACAAGGTTGAAGCTAAGAGATTGATTGACTCCACTAGGGAAGTCCTTATACCAAGCCTAAGAGGAGGCTGGAAAAGACTGACTCAATGAGAGAGTGTTTATCTGTATTATACAAAGCCCAAGATTGAGACGTACACGATTATGATCGAGTCGAAGATACTGCAGAAGCACTTGAAGAAGATCTTCAGGGTGGTCCAAAAATATTTTAGAGGTTTGTAAGCGATGCAGAGAAACCGTTGTATAAAGGTTGCACTAAATTCATAAGATTGTCCGCGGTATTAAAGTTGTACAACTTAAAGGCGGGCAATGGATGGTTGGATAAAAGTTTCATAGAGTTATTAGCCATTATGAAAGATTTGCTTGTGGAGGATAATGTTCTTCCCAATCAAACCTATGAGGCCAAAAAAATGTTGTGCTTTATCGGCATGAGTTATGATAAGATACTTGCTTGTCCAAATGATTGCATTTTGTTTCAGAATGAATATGCATCGTTAAATGAGTGCCCTAATTGCGGTGTCTCTCAATATAAGAACAAAATGTCTCCAGCAAAAGTCTTATGGTATTTTCCTATAATTCTGAGATTTAGACGTATGTTTCGTAGTGAAACCGATGCAAAAGACTTGACTTGGCATGCAGATGAAAGAATTATAGATGGAAAGTTTCGGCATCCGACAGATTCACCACAATGGATGAAAATTGATAATGATTATCCTGATTTTGGAGAAGAAGCAAGAAACCTTCGCTTGGCATTATCTACTGATGGAATCAACCCACGTGGTCTTCAAAGTATCTCACAAGACTACCCTTGGTCCATGTTGCTTATGGTACAAGAAATATATTTTCATCATGCATTCGCATGATTATGCATGGTTGTTTTTATCATTTCATATATCATGTATTATTCAATTTAGAGAGTTAGTTATTAGTGATGATGTGACATAACAAACTTTCATAGTTTACTAAAATGACAGTTATTAACGACGTGATTTTTCACGTCACAAAGTTGAAAATCACGTCACAAACCTAAATTAGCTTCGTAGCAAAACGCAAAGTAAGAGAATTTGTGGCAACTTTTATGCCACGTCAAAATCACGCTACAACTTTGTCTCATTATTTTCCCGTCGCAACATTTTGCCACATGATTTTCACGTTACAAAATTGAAAACATTATTATTAACTAGCGTCGTGATGGTAATGTTTTCAGGTTTGCCACGTAAATTTCATGACACAAATATTAGTTTGTGTCATGTTTTCCACATCCCTAAATTGAAAACATTATTATTAACTAGCATCGTGTTGGTCAGGTCATCGATTAATTTTTTATTTAAAAAAATTAATAAATTTTTAAAATACAAAAAATTAATAATAAAAAATTTATAACTAATTATGTTTGAAAGTAATTATATATTGCATATAACTATATATATATATATATATATATATATATATATATATATATATATATATCTTAAGTGAGTCTTAATTTCTTAAATAACTTCTTAATCCTTGCCTAGATCTATTTCTTGAGCAGCTTATCCTTGATTAACAAAAGAAAAAATAAAATAAAATAAAAATCAAACGTTGTAGAAAAATAAAATAAAATAAAATTAATATATACTTTTGAAAAAATGAGAAGCAAAAGATTTTGTGTTGTTTGGAATTTTGAAATGAGCAAGATAAATTTATCTCTTCCCCCACGTGAAAAGCTGAACACAAAATTTGTATGACGTTAAAACGTTTGTGACATAATATTGGTAACTTCCTTTTATAGGGACAAAAAATTCACGTGGCTATTTCACGAGGCTGGGGCATTGTTTTCTTGAGGTAGTTGGTGCAACTATAAACGCATCTTTGTAACTACTTTTTCATATTGATAAAATGAATCAATTTTTCACTTGATCTTCTTCTTCTTTCTTCTCTCTCCCTCTCTCTCTCACTCTCTCTCTCTCTCTCTCTCTCTCTCTCTCTCTCTCCCTCTCCCTCTCTCTCTCCCTCTCTCTCCCTCAAATGATTAACCAAATTGCTTAGATGGTATTATAGGGGGTTCGTCCTGCTCTGCTTTCATTGAGCCATTAACTATTTGTTTTCTTTGATTTTGTTTTCATGGTGATTTCTTCAATTTGAAGTTCCAGGTTCATTTCGTTTGTGTGGAAGTTATACTCAGTTTCAACGACTATAAACAACAACAACAACAACAATGGTCAAGTTTACGATCATCTTGATTCTTACTATGTGCATCCTTCCGAAAATTCATTAACAGTGAGTGTCACTTCTGCGTTATTGGGTTATAATTACCACGCTGTAACGTGCGATATTTGTCGGTGACGCAACCACCTTATCGCAAAATGTGGGTTCCTCCTCACTGCAATGGTAAGAGGAAGAGGTGCTACTTTCTAATTTCTTATTTATCCCGTGAAGCTGGAAGGGAAAGGGAAACTATCTAAAACTAACCTTGCACGCGAATGTTTTACTGAACAAAAGGTTAAAGGGAGACTCTGGGAGTTCGGGGTCAGGTTATACAATGGGGAGTTGTCAATTACCCATCCTATATGTGGTTATCCACAGGTTGTTAGTTTTAGGTTCTGCTTTGTACTTGATGGTGTTTATTTGTTGATGGGTTGGGAAAGTTTCTTATTTGAGAGAGAGGGAGAGTTTTTGATGATTTTGGTGAGGTATTGGACCTCAGTTTTGATTAGTATGTGTGAAGGTACTGGACCTAATGTTTTTTTTATTGGTATGAAGGTACTCGAACTAGAGTTTTTTTTTGGTATGCTCGCTAAGATTTCGCAATCTTATGCCTACGTATTTCCGTTTAAAGAAACAGAGAAATCAGAGCAATCGTAGTTCCTCCTATTCTATGGGAGGAAAAGATATTTGGTGCCTTGTTCAAAGCCCAAGATTGAAGCTAAAAAAGGTATTTGTGTCTTCTTCAAAGCCCAATATTGAAGCTAAATGGTTGACTGAGAGAGAATTTGTCATCTCTAAAGGAGATATCTCATATGTTTATCACAGTTTGTTGGGTAACTATTTATAAAGGAGAATTCCTTTAACTGGGATATGTGAATTCAGCAATGCCATAATTTCCTTTATAGGGGTGTTGTCGTGTAAGGGAAAACTTTAACTCAATTTAGAGCAATGCCATTTTTACTTAGGAATTTCTCATGCTAAGAGAGGGACAGTGGCGTGGATGTAAATAATCCAGAGGCTTGCCACTTACAACAATTAGATGGAAGAAAGGGTTTTACCAGGATAAGAGATGGACGACAGCTTGGATATTTGAATCAACAAGTGTGCCACTTACAGCAGTTATTTGGGATTAAGGTTTGTTTTGAGTTATCTGTTTTGATATGTGATAACACAGAGAAATGTATTCCTACAGAGATTTTGATTTCCTCTGAGGGGGTGTTGATTTTTGTGTACCTTGATCAAAGCACAAGGTTGAAGCTAAGAGATTGATTGACTCCACTAGGGAAGTCCTTATACCAAGCCTAAGAGGAGGCTGGAAAAGACTGACTCAATGAGAGAGTGTTTATCTGTATTATACAAAGCCCAAGATTGAGACGTACACGATTATGATTGAGTCGAAGATACTGCAGAAGCACTTGAAGAAGATCTTCAGGGTGGTCCAAAAATATTTTAGAGGTTTGTAAGCGATGTAGAGAAACCGTTGTATAAAGGTTGCACTAAATTCATAAGATTGTCCGCGGTATTAAAGTTGTACAACTTAAAGGCGGGCAATGGATGGTTGGATAAAAGTTTCATAGAGTTATTAGCCATTATGAAAGATTTGCTTATGGAGGATAATGTTCTTCCCAATCAAACCTATGAGGCCAAAAAAATGTTGTGCTTTATTGGCATGAGTTATGATAAGATACTTGCTTGTCCAAATGATTGCATTTTGTTTCAGAATGAATATGCATCGTTAAATGAGTGCCCTAATTGCGGTGTCTCTCAATATAAGAACAAAATGTCTCCAGCAAAAGTCTTATGGTATTTTCCTATAATTCTGAGATTTAGACGTATGTTTCGTAGTGAAACCGATGCAAAAGACTTGACTTGGCATGCAGATGAAAGAATTATAGATGGAAAGTTTCGGCATCCGACAGATTCACCACAATGGATGAAAATTGATAATGATTATCCTGATTTTGGAGAAGAAGCAAGAAACCATCGCTTGGCATTATCTACTGATGGAATCAACCCACGTGGTCTTCAAAGTATCTCACAAGACTACCCTTGGTCCATGTTGCTTATGGTACAAGAAATATATTTTCATCATGCATTCGCATGATTATGCATGGTTGTTTTTATCATTTCATATATCATGTATTATTCAATTTAGAGAGTTAGTTATTAGTGATGATGTGACATAACAAACTTTCATAGTTTACTAAAATGACAGTTATTAACGACGTGATTTTTCACGTCACAAAGTTGAAAATCACGTCACAAACCTAAATTAGCTTCGTAGCAAAACGCAAAGTAAGAGAATTTGTGGCAACTTTTATGCCACGTCAAAATCACGCTACAACTTTGTCTCATTATTTTCCCGTCGCAACATTTTGCCACATGATTTTCACGTTACAAAATTGAAAACATTATTATTAACTAGCGTCGTGATGGTAATGTTTTCAGGTTTGCCACGTAAATTTCATGACACAAATATTAGTTTGTGTCATGTTTTCCACATCACTAAATTGAAAACATTATTATTAACTAGCATCGTGTTGGTCATGTCATCGATTAATTTTTTATTCAAAAAAATTAATAAATTTTTAAAATACAAAAATTAATAATAAAAAATTTATAACTAATTATGTTTGAAAGTAATTATATATTTCTTATAACTATATATATATATATATATATATATATATATATATATATATATATATATATATATATATATATATATATATATATATATATATATATATATATATATATATCTTAAGTGAGTCTTAATTTCTTAAACAACTTCTTAATCCTAGCCTAGATCTATTTCTTGAGCAGCTTATCCTTGATTAACAAAAGAAAAAATAAAATAAAATAAAAATCAAACGTTGTAGAAAAATTAAATAATCTAAAATTAATATATACTTTTGAAAAAATGAGAAGCAAAAGATTTTGTGTTGTTCGGAATTTTGAAATGAGCAAGATAAATTTATCTCTTCCCCCACGTGAAAAGCTGAACACTAAATTTGTATGATGTTAAAACGTTTGTGACATAATATTGGCAACTTCCTTTAATAGCGACAAAAAATTCACGTGGCTAATTCACGAGGCTGGGGCATTGTTTTCTTGAGGTAGTTGGTGCAACTATAAACGCATCTTTGTAACTACTTTTTCATATTGATAAAATGAATCAATTTTTCACTTGATCTTCTCTCTCTCTCTCTCTCTCTCTCTCTCTCTCTCCCTCTCTCTCTCCCTCTCCCTCCCTCAAATGATAACCAAATTGCTTAGATGGTATTATAGGGGGTTCGTCCTGCTCTGCTTCCATTGAGCCGTTAACTATTTTTTTCCTTTGATTTTGTTTTCATGGAGATTTCTTCAATTTGAAGTTCCAGGTTCATTTCGTTTGTGTGCAAGTTATACTCAGTTTCAAAGACTATAAACAACAACAACATTAATGGTCAAGTTTACGATCATCTTGATTCTTACTATGTGCATCCTTCCGAAAATTCATCAACAGTGTGTGTCACTTCTGCGTTATTAGGCGATAATTACCACGCTGTAGCGTGCGATTTTTATCGGTGACGCAACCACCTTATCGAAAAATGTCGGTTCCTCCTCACTGCAATGGTAGGTGGAAGAGGTGCTACTTTCTAATTTCTTATTTATCCCGTGAAGCTGGAAGGGAAAGGGAAACTATCTAAAACTAACCTTGCACGCGAATGTTTAACTGAACAAACGCTTAAAGGGAGATTCTGGGAGTTCGGGGTCAGGTTATACAATGGGGGGTTGTCAATTACCCATCCTATATGTGGTTATCCACAGGTTGTTAGTTTTAGGTTCTGCTTTCTACTTGATGGTGTTTATTTTTTGATGGGTTGGGAAAGTTTCTTATTTGAGAGAGAGAGAGAGAGAGAGAGTTTTTGATGATATTGGTGAGGTATTGGACCTCAGTTTTTATTAGTATGTGTGAAGGTACTAGACCTAATGTTTTTTTTATTGGTATGAAGGTACTGGACCTAGAGTTTTTTATTGGTATGCTCGCTAAGATTTCGCAATCTTATGCCTACGTATTTCCGTTTAAAGAAACAGGGAAATTAGAGCAATCGTAGTTCCTCCTATTCTATGGGAGGAAAAGATATTTGGTGTCTTGTTCAAAGCCCAAGATTGAAGCTAAAAAAGGTATTTGTGTCTTGTTCAAAGCCCAAGATTGAAGCTAAAGGGTTGACTGAGAGAGAATTTGTCATCCCTAAAGGAGATATCTCATATATTTATCACAGTTTGTTGGGTAACTGTTTATAAAGGAGAATTCCTTTAAGTGGGATATGTGAATTCAGCAATTCCATAATTTCATTTATAGGGGTGTTGTCCCGAAGGGGAAAACTTTAACTCAATGTAGAGCAATGC
Organism: Lathyrus tuberosus; assembly: GCA_022829125.1. NCBI lineage: Eukaryota > Viridiplantae > Streptophyta > Magnoliopsida > Fabales > Fabaceae > Lathyrus > Lathyrus tuberosus. Next base: position 24,562,309 of record JALAZF010000012.1, on the reverse strand, counting down.
CATTTTTCCTTAGGAATTTCTCATGCTAAGAGAGGGACAGTGGCGTGGATGTAAATAATCCAGAGGCTTGCCACTTACAACAATTAGATGGAAGAAAGGGTTTTACCAGGATAAGAGATGGACGACAGCTTGGATATTTGAATCAACAAGTGTGCCACTTACAACAGTTATTTCGGATTAAGGTTTGTTTTGAGTTATCTGTTTTGATATGTGATAAAACAGAGAAATGTATTCCTACGGAGATTTTTATTTCCTCTGAGGGGGTGTTGATTTTTATGTACCTTGATCAAAGCACAAGGTTGAAGCTAAGAGATTGATTGACTCCAATAGAGAAGTCCTTATACCAAGCCTAAGAGGAGGCTGGAAAAGACTGACTCAATGAGAGAGTGTTTATCTGTATTATACAAAGCCCAAGATTGAGGCTAAAAGAGACTGACTCTTTTGGGGATATCATTATACAAAGCCTAAGAGGAGGCTAAAAGTTTTTATATATATATATATGTATATATATATATATCTTAAGTGAGTCTTAATTTCATAAATAACTTCTTAATCCTAGCCTAGATCTATTTCTTGAGCAGCTTATCCTTGATTAACAAAAGAAAAAATAAAATAAAATAAAAATCAAACGTTGTAGAAAAATAAAATAAAATAAAATTAATATATACTTTTGAAAAAATTAGAAGAAAAAGATTTTGTGTTGTTTAGAATTTTGACATGAGCAAGATAAATTTATCTCTTCCCCCACGTGAAAAGCTGAACACTAATTTTTTATGATGTTAAAAAGTTTGCGACATAATATTGGGAAATTCCTTTTATAGCGACAAAAAAATCACGTGGCTAATTCACGAGGCTTGAGCATTGTTTTCTTGTAGTAGTTGGTGCAACTATAAACACATCTTTATAACTACTTTTTCATATTGATAAAATGAATATATTTTTCACTTGATCTTCTCCTTCTTTCTTCTCTCTCTCTCTCTCTCTCTCTCTCTCTCTCTCTCTCTCTCTCTCTTCTCTCTCTCTCTCTCTCTCTCTCTCTATCTCTCTCTCTCTCTCTCTCACCCTCTCTCTCTCAAATGATTAACCAAATTGCTTAGATGGTATTATAGGGGGTTCGTCCTGCTCTGCTTCCATTGCGCCATTTACTATTTTTTTCTTTGATTTTGTTTTCATGGTGATTTCTTCAATTTGAAGTTACAGGTTCATTTCGTTCGTGTGGAAGTTATACTCAGTTTCAACGACTAGAAACAACAACAACAACAACAATGGTCCAGTTTAAGATCAACTTGATTCTTACTATGTGCATCCTTCCGATAATTCATCAACAGTGTGTGTTACTTCTGCGTTATTAGGTGATAATTATCACGCTGTAGCGTGCGATTTTTGTCGGTGACGCGACCACCTTATCGTAAAATGTGTGTTCCTCCTAAACGCAATGGTAGGAGGAAGAGCTGCTACTTTCTTATTTCTTATTTATCCTGTGAAGCTGGAAGGGAAAGGGAAGCTATCAAAAACTTACCTTGCACGCGAATGTTTAACTGAACAAACACTTAAAGAGAGATTCGGGGAGCTCGGGGTCAGGTTATACAATGGGGAGTTGTCAATTACCCATCCTATATGTGGTTATTCACAGGTTGTTAGTTTTAGCTTCTGCTTTGTACTTGATGGTGTTTATCTGTTGATGGGTTGGGAAAGTTTCTTATTTGAGAGAGAGAGAGAGAGTTTTTGATGATTTTGGTGAGGTATTGGACCTCAGTTTTGATTAGTATGTGTGATGGTACTGGACTTAAAGTTTTTTTGATTGGTATGAAGGTACTGGACCTAGAGTTTTTGATTCGTATGCTCGCTAAGATTTCGCAATCTTATGCCTACGTATTCCCATTTAAAGAAACAGGGAAATCAGAGCAATCGTAATTCCTCCTATTCTATGGGAGGAAAAGATATTTGGTGTCTTGTTCAGAGCCCAAGATTGAAGCTAAAAAAGGTATTTGTGTCTTGTTCAAAGTCCAAGATTGAAGCTAAAGGGTTGACTGAGAGAGAATTTGTCATCTCTAAAGGAGATATCTCATATGTTTATCACAGTTTGTTGGGTAATTATTTATAAAGGAGAATTACTTTAACTGGGATATGTGAATCCATCAATGCCATAATTTCCATTATAGGGGTGTTGTCCTGAAGGGGAAAACTTTAACTCAGTTTAGAGCAATGCCATTTTTCCTTAGGAAGTTCTCATCCTAAGAGAGGGACAGTGGCGTGGATGTAAATAATCCAGAGGCTTGCCACTTACAACAATTAGATGGTAGAAGGGGTTTCACCAGGATAAGAGATGGACGACAGCTTGGATATTTGAATCAACAAGTGTGCCACTTACAACAGTTATCTGGGATTAAGGTTTGTTTTGAGTTATGTGTTTTGGTATGTGATAACACAGAGAAATGTATTCCTACAGAGATTTTGATTTCCTCTAAGGGGATGTTGATTTTTGTGTACCTTGATCAAATCCTAAGGTTGATGCTAAGAGATTGATTTACTCCACTAGGGAATTCCTTATACCAAGCCTAAGAGGAGGCTGGAAAAGACTGACTCAATGAGAGAGTGTTTATCTGTATTATACAAAGCCCAAGATTGAGGCTAAAAGAGACTGACTCTTTTGGGGATATCATTATACAAAGCCTAACAGGAGGCTAAAAGTTTATATATATATATATATATATATATATATATATCTTAAGTGAGTCTTAATTTCATAAATAACTTCTTAATCCTAGCCTAGATCTATTTCTTGAGCAGCTTATCCTTGATTAACAAAAGAAAAAATAAAATAATATAAAAATCAAACGTTGTAGAAAAATAAAATAAAATAAAATTAATATATACTTTTGAAAAAATTAGAAGAAAAAGATTTTGTGTTGTTTGGAATTTTGACATGAGCAAGATAAATTTATCTTTTCCCCCACGTGAAAAGCTGAACACTAATTTTTTATGATGTAAAAAAGTTTGTGACATAATATTGGGAACTTCCTTTTATAGCGACAAAAAATTCACGTAGCTAATTCACGAGGCTGGAGCATTGTTTTCTTGTAGTAGTTGGTGCAACTATAAACGCATCTTTGTAACTTCTTTTTCATATTGATAAAATGAATATATTTTTCACTTGATCTTCTCCTTCTTTCTTCTCTCTCTCTCTCTCTCTCTCTCTCTCTCTCTCCCCCTCTCTCTCTCTCTCTCTCTCTCTCCCTCTCTCTCTCTCAAATGATTAACCAAAATGCTTAGATGGTGTTATAGGGGGTTCGTCCTGCTCAGCTTCCATTGCGCCATTAACTATTTTTTTCTTTGATTTTGCTTTCATGGTGATTTCTTCAATTTGAAGTTACAGGTTCATTTCGTTCGTGTGGAAGTTATACTCAGTTTCAACGACTAGGAACAACAACAACAACAACAATGGTCAAGTTAAAGATCAACTTGATTCTTACTATGTGCATCCTTCCGATAATTCATCAACAGTGTGTGTCACTTCTGCGTTATTAGGTGATAATTACCACGTTGTAGCGTGCGATTTTTGTCGGTGACGCGACCACCTTATCACAAAATGTGTGTTCCTCCTCACCGCATTGGTAGGAGGAAGAGCTGCTACTTTCTGATTTCTTATTTATCCTATGAAGCTGGAAGGGAAAGGGAAGCTATCTAAAACTAACCTTGCACGCGAATGTTTAACTGAACAAACGCTTAAAGAGAGATTCGGGGAGCTCGGGGTCAGGTTATACAATGGGGAGTTGTCAATTACCCATCCTATATGTGGTTATTCACAGGTTGTTAGTTTTAGCTGCTGCTTTGTACTTGATGGTGTTTATTTGTTGATGGGTTGGGAAAGTTTCTTATTTGAGAGAGAGAGAGGGAGTTTTTGATGATTTTGGTGAGGTATTGGACCTCATTTATTATTAGTATATGTGAAGGTACTGTACCTATAGTTTTTTTGATTGGTATGAAGGTACTGGACCTAGAGTTTTTGATTCGTATGCTCGCTAAGATTTCGCAATCTTATGCCTACGTATTCCCATTTAAAGAAACAGGGAAATTAGAGTAATCGTAGTTCCTCCTATTCTATGGGAGGAAAAGATATTTGGTGTCTTGTTCAAAGCCCAAGATTGAAGCTAAAAAAGGTATTTGTGTCTTGTTCAAAGCCCAAGATTGAAGCTAAAGGGTTGACTGAGAGAGAATTTGTCATCTCTAAAGGAGATATCTCATTTGTTTATCACAGTTTGTTGGGTAATTGTTTATAAAGGAGAATTACTTTAACTGGGATATATAAATCCAACAATGCCATAATTTCCTTTATAGGGGTGTTGTCCTGAAGGGGAAAACTTTAACTTAGTTTAAAGCAATGCCATTTTTCCTTAGGAAGTTCTCATGCTAAGAGAGGGACAGTGGCGTGGATGTAAATAATCCAGAGGCTTGCCACTTACAACAATTAGATGGAAGAAAAGGTTTCACCAGGATAAGAGATGGACGACAGCTTGGAAATTTGAATGAACAAGTGTGCCACTTACAACAGTTATCTGGGATTAAGGTTTGTTTTGAGTTATCTGTTTTGATATGTGATAACACAGAGAAATGTTTTCCTACAGAGATTTTGATTTCCTCTGAGGGGATGTTGATTTTTGTGTACCTTGATCAGAGCCTAAGGTTGAAGCTAAGAGATTGATTGACTCCACTGGGGAAGTCCTTATAGCAAGCCTAGGAGGAGGCTGGAAAAGACTGATTCAACGAGAAAGTGTTTATCTGTTTTGTACAAAGCCCAAAATTAAGGCAAAAAGAGACTGACTCTTTTGGGGATATCATTATACAAACCCTAAGAGGAGGCTAAAAGTTTATATATATATATATATATATATATATATATATATATATATATATATATATCTTAAGTGAGTCTTAATTTCATAAATAACTTCTTAATCCTAGCCTAGATCTATTTCTTGAGCAGCTTATCCTTGATTAACAAAAGAAAAAGTAAAATAAAATAAAAATCAAACGTTGTAGAAAAATAAAATAAAATAAAATTAATATATACTTTTGAAAAAATTAGAAGAAAAAGATTTTGTGTTGTTTGGAATTTTGACATGTGCAAGATAAATTTATCTCTTCCCCCACGTGAAAAGCTGAACACTAATTTTTTATGATGTTAAAAAGTTTGTGACATAATATTGGGAACTTCCTTTTATAGCGACAAAAAATTCACGTAGCTAATTCACGAGGCTGGAGCATTGTTTTCTTGTAGTAGTTGGTGCAACTATAAACGCATCTTTGTAACTACTTTTTCATATTGATAAAATGAATATATTTTTCACTTGATCTTCTCCTTCTTTCTTCTCTCTCTATCTCTCTCTCTCTCTCAATCTCTCTCTCCGTCTCTCTCTCTCTCTCCCTCTCTCTCTCTCTCCCTCTCTCTCTCAAATGATTAACCAAATTGCTTAGATGGTGTTATAGGGGGTTCGTCATGCTCAGCTTCCATTGCGCCATTAACTATTTTTTTCTTTGATTTTGCTTTCATGGTGATTTCTTCAATTTGAAGTTACAAGTTCATTTCGTTCGTGTGGAAGTTATACTCAGTTTCAACGACTAGAAACAACAACAACAACAACAACAATGGTCAAGTTTAAGATCAACTTGATTCTTACTATATGCATCCTTCCGATAATTCATCAACAGTGTGTGTCACTTCTGCGTTATTAGGTGATAATTACCACGCTGTAGCGTGCGATTTTTGTCGGTGACGCGACCACCTTATCGTAAAATGTGTGTTCCTCCTCACCGCATTGGTAGGAGGAAGAGCTGCTACTTTCTGATTTCTTATTTATCCTATGAAGCTGGAAGGGAAAGGGAAGCTATCTAAAACTAACCTTGCACGCGAATGTTTAACTGAACAAACGCTTAAAGAGAGATTCGGGGAGCTCGGGGTCAGGTTATACAATGGGGAGTTGTCAATTACCCATCCTATATGTGGTTATTCACAGGTTGTTAGTTTTAGCTTCTGCTTTGTACTTGATGGTGTTTATCTGTTGATGGGTTGGGAAAGTTTCTTATTTGAGAGAGAGAGAGGGTGTTTTTGATGATTTTGGTGAGGTATTGGACCTCATTTTTTATTAGTATATGTGAAGGTACTAAACCTAAAGTTTTTTTGATTGGTATGAAGGTACTGGACCTAGAGTTTTTGATTCGTATGCTCGCTAAGATTTCGCAATCTTATGCCTACGTATTCCCATTTAAAGAAACAGGGAAATCAGAGTAATCGTAGTTCCTCCTATTCTATGGGAGGAAAAGATATTTGGTGTCTTGTTCAAAGCCCAAGATTGAAGCTAAAAAAGGTATTTGTGTCTTGTTCAAAGCCCAAGATTGAAGCTAAAGGGTTGACTGAGAGAGAATTTGTCATCTCTAAAGGAGATATCTCATTTGTTTATCACAGTTTGTTGGGTAATTGTTTATAAAGGAGAATTACTTTAACTGGGATATATGAATCCAACAATGCCATAATTTCCTTTATAGGGGTGTTGTCCTAAAGGGGAAAACTTTAACTCAGTTTAGAGCAATGCCATTTTTCCTTAGGAAGTTCTCATGCTAAGAGAGGGACAGTGGCGTGGATGTAAATAATCTAGAGGCTTGCCACTTACAACAATTAGATGGAAGAAAAGGTTTCACCAGGATAAGATATGCACGACAGCTTGGATATTTGAATCAACAAGTGTGCCACTTACAACAGTTATCTGGGATTATGGTTTGTTTTGAGTTATCTGTTTTGATATGTGATAACACAGGGAAATGTTTTCCTACAGAGATTTTGATTTCCTCTGAGGGGGTGTTGATTTTTGTGTATCTTAATCAGAGCCTAAGGTTGAAGCTAAGAGATTGATTGACTCCATTGGGGAAGTCCTTAAAGCAAGCCTAGGAGGAGGCTGGAAAAGACTGACTCAACGAGAAAGTGTTTATCTGTTTTGTACAAAGCCTAAGATTAAGGCTAAAAGAGACTGACTCTTTTGGGGATATCATTATACAAAGCCTAAGAGGAGGCTAAAAGTTTGACTTTTCTGGGGAAATATTTTGTCTGTCTTGTACAAAGTCCAAGATTGAGGCTAAAAGGGATTTTGACTCCGCTGGGGAGGGTTTGTAGGTGTCTTGTACAAAGCCCATGATTGAGGCTGAAAAGAAGACTGACTTTGTGGGAAAGAAATCTTTATCTGTCTTGTATAAAGCCTAAGATTGAGGCTAAAATGAGACTTTACTGACTCGGTTGAGGATATTTTAAGTGTCTTGTACAAAGCCCAAGATTGAGGATGAAAGAAGTTTGACTCTACTGAAGAGTATTATCTGTCTTGTACAAAGCCCAAGATTGAGCCTGAAGAGAGGATTGACTATGCTTAGGGAAATTTATATGGTGTCTTGTACAAAGCCCAAGATTGAGGCTAAAAAAGGTTGACTCAACTAGAGAGTATTTTTATCTGTGTTGCATAAAGTCCAAGATTGAGACTGAAAGGGTTTCCTCAGCATAGTCAGCCTCCTCTTGGACTTTGTACAATGATTTTCCCCAGCTGAGCAAACCTCTTCAGACTCTCTTGTTGAGTCAATCACCTTTCCACACTCTCTTGTTGAGTCATTATACAAATCCTAAGAGGAGGCTAACTTTGCTGGGGAAGAACAGAGAAAGAAATCTTTATACAAAGCCTAAGAGGAGGTTGTCTTCTGCTGAGGATTATTAAGATCCAGAGGCAGGTCCAAATGGGGAATCAACTCTTGCTGAGGGTTTACAGAAGGGTTAAGATATCAGATGCCTTGAGGTTCTAATTTGGGATAGTGTTATACTGATGATAAAATGACCTTGGCTAAGGGATTTTTAGGAGAAAGACTGGGTTTTAGAACCCATGGGTTTTAACTCTGCTGGAGATTGATAAAAAATGACCAGGGTTTCTCCTATGTTTGTAAGGAATTTGAGAATGTCTTTGAGATCTGAGAGGGGATTAGACTGTCCAAGTCTACTGGTATGAAAGAATTTATCTTTGTATAATGCCCAAGAGTAGGCTGGTGTTTTAAGGGATGAGAATCAACCCTAAATTGGTATGAGGTTTTGACTCAAGAAAGACTGCTCTAGCAAATGAAGACTAAGTTTTGTCCTATACCTTTAAGAGGTCTTCAGGGTCCTTGTATTAAGCCCAAGAGAAGGAATGAGAACTTCTAAGAAGCCGGAGGGTCCTTGTACAAAGCCCAAGAGGAGGCGGGGATGCTTTTAGGAAGCCTATGGGTCCAAACTTAAGAAAATTTCAAGAAAGGTTTCACCGAGAATTAATCCTTTAGTGGACAGTTCTAGGGTTTGAATAAATTCAAGAGAAGTTTCACCGAGAATTAATCCTCTCTGGGGAATGAATTTCATTGACAATTTCTAATAGTGACAGTCTGAGAAAAGTTTCACCGGGAATAATGCCTTTCTCTTTGTTCCATATTATTTAAGACCAAGAGAAGGCAAGACTGTATCTGGAAATTCCTATGGGGAACTAGTTTTGATTGTATTTAAGAGTGACCAACTGACTTTACCTAATTCTAGACTTAGTTGTCGGGGAAAACTCTTAAGCAGATATACTAGTATATATACCGTTGATATATGACAAGTATTTAAATGGATATGAAAGAAGGACTTACAGGTGAGCAAGCTTCCAGCAATACAGTTATATAGATATATGAAAGCGAGTAAATGAAAGTTGATAAAACTTACAGGCGAGCAAGCTTCCATTGTAACAGCTGTACGGTTAGTTGTTCAAGAAATTAAAGAAAGTTTTGACAACATCTATGGATTTGAACCTAAATCAAGAGGTGATCGCGACTTTATGAGTATATCGGGGTTACTAACTCCAAGTGCACAGTCTAATCGCGTAGTTTTAAAAGATATCGAACCCACAGGGACTGATAATCAAACTAATGCTATCGGATTGTTACTATGTTTATCTAAGGCTGATGATTTTATAGGTTAAGGTGCAAATGGGAAACTAATGGTAAACTAGAATTTAGATTCAAATAAAATATAACTGAATATCGGTACGTAACTCGTCTACCATCTGGGATTCGACAAACCGTCAGCGTATAAATAAGTCAAAGTAATCTGCAGTAGAAAATATTAATTTAAAAGTCTTTACCTCACACTCTCGTGTTTATTAACTCTGACTATACTCCTAAATCAGAATGTTTTCTCGCGCTAAGCCATTTGAATTTAAAATAACTTTTTGAAAACTAACAAGTCCTAATTGATTTTAAAGTGCTCTCGTTGTGTTTAAAATCAATGTCCAATTTCAGCTATCCGGTTAAAATCTCAAACTCTCGTTGTATTGATCGTACCCTTCATTACCTTTTTACTCTCGTAACAATAGTCCATTTGATTTTAAGAAATTGAAACCAGAGAAATAAATTGTCAATAGTTAGCCATGACCGATCGAATCCCTTTCCGGTCGACTTAATTACATACCGATATAAATGGTTTAGCCGGACATTTTAACTAGTACAAACATACACAAACAGTAGAGGTAAAACAATAATTCAAACATAGTGTATAAATAAAGGCAATGCTTATTAATTAATAGAAACCTGGAAAACAATGGAGTCTTGAAACTACAACCCTCCACAAGTCGGCAGGATTCCTTAATTAAACGATGAAGGCTTAGAATGAATAAATTAACTAACTAAAGTGCAATAGTTCCCCAGTATAGGAAACTATTGCTATTTAAGTGCTTGGAAGGTAAAATGGGAAAGCAAAAGTAAAAGAAATTAAAAGCTCTGAACTGCAGAAAAATGTCGTAAGGTAGAGGTCGAGAGAGCTCTCCCAAATGTTCCTAACTGCCTCCCTTTTATAGTGTTAAGCAGTTGTCGTGAAAGAGAGAAAAAATCTCTAGCTGGATGTTAGTGGCCCGGAAATATATGAGTCACTTCCTTGAATATTTCCTTGACTGGTTGAATTGGATCGTGGGTTGAATTGACACTGATAACGACTGAGTGGTCCACGTAATTTAAATTATATTCTGAGAAAAACATCTGTGTCGGTCGCCATACGCCTTGTGACGAGGGTCACACTTTGAGGGCGTTACGGTCGCCACGGCCTTGTGATGGTCGTCACACTATTTAAGTGCATAATTTCTGTTCTTCTGTCATCTGTCTTCTTTTCCTCTCTTTTCTTCGCTATTCTTCCTTCTTTTCTCATGCAGGTTGATTGAGATAAAATACCTGAAAATGAACTTGAACACTTGCAAATAAAATGTGAATAAACAAAAACGATGAAAGAATTTAATGTAATTAAAGCCAAATATGTGATTTAATATCGTATTATCAAACTCCCCTACAGTTGAACCTTTGCTTGTCCTCAAGCAAATAATTAGTTCAAAAACATTGATCCAATACAAATACCTGACACATCTCCGAATCGTACGTGGTTGTGCGACCTTTTGTTAAAATGACAGATACTCAAATCAAACATCCAAGATACATTAATGACACACAAACATGAAACATGATCATAAACTCCCCCCCCCCTTTTACAGACCGGTCCGAATCATTCTACTATAGCTTAACCTAATGCTTCTAGTTTCTATTTCACCCGTTTTCATTCTGACGCAATCACATTAAGCCCTTTGCCTTTGCATGCACATAGTAGAGTAACCTGTTAGTGATTTTGATCCTTTAAACAAGGGGTCTGGTACACAAGTGAGGTACCCCTTTATATATATACCGATTTCAAGTTGTGGGGGATCGAACCGTAGTTCGCCCTAGCGAGTTCAGTATCAGGTACCTCTGAACCAACTAAAAACAGTTTTCTCTTGCCTTTCGCATATCTTGCAACCTTTAGATTTGGTGCATTTTCTCTTTTATTTTCCACAGTCAAAGGCGTGAAATATTTCGTCTTTGTCATTTTTAGGCATCAATCACTTATTTGCATCTGCTCTCCACATAGCTTGTGCTTAGACGGTTCTGACTGCTAATATAAACTACTTGGGGCTAGTTTAGAACTAAAGCTTAAGGTCTCGGTATAAAAGGTATTCAAACTGATCACGCATATTCGAGGGGTATAGGGTGTCAAGACGGTATCAATTTGGTTTAATCTTTCTCAGGTTTCTAACGTAGCTTGCGTGCAAAACAACCTATATACTCTAAGGGCGTGTCAAGTTATGTATCGAATCCATAAAAGAAAGTTTTTTCGTTGTTGAGGCTAAATAAAGTGGGGAAATTAAATAGTACGGAAAACATATGCATATAATAGCTTGTTGTTACATTAACGTTGATGAAGGGAAATAACAACAAAAACTAGAAAAATAACTAAAAACTAATACTTCCTCTCCCACACTAGATCGGACATTGTCCTCAATGTTTCGAGATAATGTAGAAGAGAAAGGAATAACTGAAGAAAAAGAAAAGTAAGCTACTAGGGTCCACGTGATTTGCCTCGTGCAAATCCACGCCCGTTCTGTCTAAACTGATGTGGCATACCCACATGATAGATGTAGTCATGCAAGCCATCCACTCACATAGTCAAGGCGCCCATCTCATCGTTGACGCTTGACATCCTTCGCTCCATCCTCTCGCCTTGGTCGCGCTGATCTTGTTCGATTTGTCGCATGAGACTCATCATGTCAGTATGCTGTGTCTAGTACCTTTGGTCTCTCTGGGCATCCAACTCATTTCTCTATATAATGGCCGCGAGAACGTCACCATTAGTAGCAGGAGCGCAATCACTTCTTCGACGGTGTCGGGAGGATGAGCTTGTAAACTGTTCAGTGTGTTGTTGTTGGTCTTCCTCGGGTGAACCCTGCTCCATCTCATCATACTCATCATCAGGCTGACCTTCGGGTGCAACCTCATTAGGCTTAGGGGCATCCAAATCAAAGATCCAATTTTCCATCCTTTGGGGATCTATACGAGCAGGGCAAGGTAAAACAATACTTCTAACTACCCTGTTCCGCACCATAAGGTTGTACTTCTTATAATCTCTATCTTTAATCAAATGTGCGTTGCGGCAATACTCTATATCCAGATATGTGGCCGGTACAGATGGCAGGTCCGCAAGCCTATCTCCCAAATTCAAAGCCAGTGCTATAGAAGTGACTATTCCTCCAAAACAGAAAGGAGTAGCACCTCTGGCACAACTAGAATGAATGCGTGCTAGCAGAAATGAGAAGGCATTGATCGGGACAGGCGTGAAAACACAATGCATGAAGAAAAGCTCCTTGGAGTTTACCTTATGGTTGTTGACTCTCCTGAAAATGGTGTGGCCTAAGACACGTTGATAATAACGTATGGCTGGGTTATGGATGAGTGAGGCATTAAGTCCTTCCCAGCCTATAGTACTTTCACCGGTTAAACTTTTCCATACCCCAAATGCTATGTTTGGCCAGTTTGGATCATGAGGGATACGATACTGTACACCGTCTCCTCGTGGAAAATTCAGCATGTTGCCTAGCTCGTCTTGGGTCAAAGAATATTCAGTGTTGATCATTCTGAATGAAGCGGAGCCGGTGAGATATTGCGCATCATCTGAGGCCGTGTTATAGGAGAAAGAACTTAAAAATTGTAAGGTTAAGGCTTCATATGTCGGAAGATTTTGGGTGCAAAGGTGAGTTAGCCATGAATTAGTGAGCATCCATTGGACACCATCCACTAATCCAAGCTCTTGTAAACAAGATATGTCGAGATACCTCGTTGGTTGGATTGAGCGTATGTAGAACTTGAGGTATTTCTCTATTCGATGTTCACCAGCTTCTCCATCACGAAAAATGATTGACGAGAGGTTAGGTGTTTCAGCCATGGTGCATGCAAAGAAAAATGGCTAGTGTGTGTTTTCGTGTTTTTGGTACAGAGGGATGAAATTGTGAGTTTGAAATGTGGGTTACGGTGTTTAAATAGAGGTTGAGGGAATGTGGAAAAAGTGAAAAATAAATGGGGAAGATTGAAAGGGTTAGTAATTTAGTCGGTTATGGAGTTATGCGGGTTGAGAGAGTGGGACGGTGAAGAAGAAGAGAAGGTATGAGGAAGAAGAGCAGTTCTGTTTTATTCAAAACAGACGCGTTTTAGCTCTGTGACGGTCTCCACAGATGGCCTCACGGTCGTCACACTTAGAATGCCTGTGACGGGCGTCACAGGAATGTTACGGTCACCATACTGCAAAACTTTAGAAAATTTAGAATTCTAATTATAACATCAGTAACGCATAACACTTTACACACACTTCACACATATGACATATTTAATATATATTTACACCACAATATTCAATGAGAATTATAAATATAGATATAATGGAAATTTATTTAATGCTGCAAACACAGCAAATAACAAAACACAATGAGAAATAGCACTGAAATAAATATCCATTAACATAAGTAAAGTAGTTCAGTATCCAAAAATTAGCAGTAGCAGATGCAAACGCATGAAGTACCAGTAGGTTCAATTTAAATCCAAAAATAACAGTGAAAAATTAAAATTCAAATTAAAACAAAATGTGGTAAATGTTAAAAAATAAAATCATCCAATATTGCATCTCAGAGACTCCACTGCTTGGTTCAGATGATCGAGCTACTCGACAATAATGTCCCTTAAAACGATGACATAAAGACGGATAGCATGGAGCTCGTCTCGCATGCCATTGAGTTCGGAACGAAAGGCTTCCAATGTGGTATGGATGTTTGCAGGAGGAATGGTATAAGCATCATTAATAGGGTGGTCTGGAAAATCATGGTAATGTGGAGGTGTTTCAGGGTCTATTTCAATATCGGAGACATGGTCATCAAGTTCTTTCTCAAATTGTAGTCCGTCCAAATCATACAGCCAGTTATGGCGGTTGTGCACACCTGTACGCTCATGGTCAGGTAAGGCAAAGTGGGGTACAACCTCATTATTAATCAGTAGCTGGAAATGGTGTGGTCCAAGGTTTCCTATTAATCCCCTGTTGAAACAGAAGGTGGTGTTCATGGGCCTATATCCTCCTAAAGGGTTTACTCGAGAGAGACGTGTCCTAAATCCCATGGCTTCAGCAATTTTGGTCACTAGGCCACCTATTAGAATGGGACCATGATCAGCTTGAGCAATCCTACGGAGGTTGTCAAGCATAAAGTTAGCCCCATTAACAGGTGGAGATTGAAACACACACAACAGGATAAAGAGCTCATCTCTGGACACTAGGGTATCATTATCAGATTTTCCAAAAAGGGTAAAGGCCAAGATCATATGGAAATATCTGATGGTCGAGTTATGAATATCAGTGGACACCATAGGGCGCGGGTCATGATGTGGTCATCCCGAAATACTATCCCAGAAAAAGTTAAGTTCATTTTCCATAAGCAAATCTTCTTGTGCCATAGAGAAAACGTCAGGGCCATTGGGGAAACCCAACAGTTCCGTGATTTCTCGGTTGTTAAAAAGGAAAGTGTATCCAAACAGCCTGAAGGTTATCCTACCCTTATTAAATCCCATGCCATAATTAGGGTCATAAGCCAGTGAGCTCAAAAATTTAAGAATTAACCTATGGTAAGTCGAGTGCTTCTTCCTAGCAAAACCCTCCCAACCTATTTGGTTAAACTTAAAATCTATGCTGTCACCTATGCCTAGAGCAGTCATGGCAGGTCCATCGGAAAATTTGGTTAAAGCCATAGGTATAAGAGAAAGAGACTCGTAACAATGCCATTGGGCAGCGTTCTTGAATAACACAACCATGGTATCTTTATTATCCATCTTTAAAGACAGTAGGAAGAATGAAATCAGTGGAGAAGGAAGAAGGTAGAAAAAAGATAAAGTCCTGGAAGCATAAAGTAAGACAATCAGCACTGATTTTTAAAATAATTGAAAATACCGCATTTGTTAGTGAAGTAAATTTGGATGAAAATAAAAATAAAAAAAATAGAAAATAAAATAAATGATTAAAATAAGGAGAAACGAAGTAATAAACAAAAGAAATTTCGTGGGTTGCGTCCCACACAGCGCTTCATTTAATGTCGGGAGCTCGACACAGTTTATCGGAAATATCAGCTTAAGGGCATTGCAGGCATTTCTTCCAGTTTTAGACTAGTCGAAAAATATCTATTGTCTACGCAATGATAGTGTTTCAAACGTTGCTCATTTACGATAAACGGTTCACTAGATCTACCTTTTATTTCAACTGCACCGCTTAACAGGACTTTAGTTACCTCAAAAGGACCAGACCACCTAGAACGAAGTTTGCCTGGGAAGAATCTAAGTCTAGAATTAAACAAAAGCACAATGTCTCCTACATTAAATTCTTTCCTTGCTATACGTTTGTCATTCCATTTTTTTGTTCTCTCTTTATATATTCGGGCATTCTCGTAAGCGTCTAATCTAAGTTCTTCTTGTTCATGTAAATCTAGAATTCTCTTTTCTCCCGCAGCGGTATAATTTAAATTAATAGTTTTGATAGCCCAATAGGCCTTATGTTCTATTTCTACCGGCAGGTGGCAATATTTTCCATAAACTAGCTTAAATGGCGTGGTTCCTATGGGAGTTTTATAAGCTGTCCTATAAGCCCACAAAGCTTCGTGTAGTTTCGAAGACCTATCTTTCCTAGAGGTGGCAACGGTCTTTTCTAAGATCTATTTAATTTCTCTATTTGAGACCTCTACTTGCCCACTCATTTGGGGGTGGTAAGGCGTCGCTACACGGTGTTTGACTCCATATTTTGATAGAATTTTTTCAAAGATTTTCGAGATAAAGTGGGAACCTCCATCACAGATTACCAGTCTCGGAACACCGAATCTAGGAAAAATTATATTCTTAAAGAGCTTATTCACTACTCATGCGTCGTTTGTAGGAGTGACTACAGCCTCGATCCATTTTGAAACATAATCAACAGCAACGAGTATGTATTTGTTACCAAAACATGACGGAAACGGTCCCATGAAGTCTATTCCCCACACGTCAAAGACTTCTACTTCTAAAATGCCCTTTTGAGGCATTTCATCGCGTCTAGAGATGTTGCCAGTGCGTTGACACCGGTCGCAATTTATAACTGCGATATGGACATCTTTCCATAGAGTAGGCTAAAAGAGGCCAGCTTGCAAGATCTTAGCACAAGTCTTCGAAGTGCTCGCATGCCCACCATAGGGAGCAGACTGACAGTGAGAGATTATACTTTCTACTTCATCTTTGGTTACACAACGATGAAAAATACCATCGGCGCCCCTCTTAAAGAGCAGTGGTTCTTCCCAATAATAGTGTTTAAGGTCATGGAAGAATTTCTTCTTTTGTTGGTAGGTTAGATCAGGTGGTAGTACTCCAGCTGCTAGATAGTTAACAAAATCAGCATACCACGACAGCGTGGTCTTAGTGTAAACATCTTCTACAACTTCATTGGTTTCTGCATCATTATAAATCAGAGATTGTTCAATTGTATTACTCTCCAACTAGGATAAGAGTCTTTCATAAGGGGAATCGTCATAAATAGGTACTTGGTCAGGTTGGATGTTTTCCATTCTCGACAGGTGATCAGCTACTACATTTTCAGTACCCTTCTTGTCTTTGATTTCCAAATCAAATTCTTGTAGGAGCAGAAACCACCTCAGAAGCCTTGGTTTGGCGTCTTTTTTACTTAATAGGTACCTAATTGTGGCGTGATCAGTATAGATAATTATTTTTGCTCCTACTAGGTAGGAACGAAATTTATCCAAAGCGATCACGACAGCCAAAAGTTCCTTTTCTGTGGTAGCGTAGTTCATTTGTGCATGATCTAAGGTTCTACTAGTGTAGTAAATTGCATGAAGCTTTTTATCCTTTCTTTGTCCTAAGATTGCACTTACGACGTAATCATTCGCGTCACACATAATCTCGAATGGTTCATTCCAATCTGGGGGTTGCATAATGGACGCTGATATTAATGCTTGCTTAAGTGTTCGAAATACGTCTAAGCATTTGTCATCAAAGACGAATTCAGCGTCTTTCATCAATAGCTCAGTTAGAGGCTTGGTTATCTTAGAGAAATCTTTAATGAAACGTTGATAAAAACCGGCGTGTCTTAGAAAGCTTCTTATTTCTCTAACGGTTTTCGGCGGTTGGAGATTTTCTATAACTTCGATTTTTGCTTTATCGATTTCAATCCCCTTATTGGATACTATATGTCCAAGTAAAATTCCTTGTCGGACCATGAAATGGCATTTTTCCCAATTGAGCACTAGGTTGACACTTACGCATCGTTCAAGCACTATTTCGAGATTCGATAGACATCCTTCAAAACTTTCCCCACAGACAGAGAAATCGTCCATAAAGACTTCCATTATACCATCTAAGAAATCAGAGAAGATGGACATCATGCATCTCTGGAATGTTGCAGGTGCGTTGCATACTCTGAACGGCATCCGCCGGTAGGCAAAGGTACTATAGGGACATGTGAAAGTAGTCTTTTCTTGGTCATCAGGATGGATAGGAATTTGGAAAAATCATGAATATCCGTCTAAATAGCAAAAATAGGAGTGCTTAGCCAGACGTTCAAGCATTTGATCTATGAAAGGTAAAGGGAAATGATCTTTACGAGTGGCTTTGTTTAGTTTCCTATAGTCGATACACATTCTCCATCCGGTTTGAGTATGTTGTGCTACAAATTCGCCTTTTTCATTATTGATAACTGTAACACCTCCTTTCTTGGGTACAACGTGAACTGGGCTAACCCATTCACTATCGGATATTGGGTATATGATTCCTGCTTCTAACAACTTCTGCACTTCTCTCTTAACGACATCACTCAGAATGGGATTGGTTCTCCTTTGATGTTCTCTAGAGGTTTTACAGTCTTCCTCAAGCATGATGTGATGCATACATATAGAGGGACTTATTCCTTTTAAATCTGAGATGTTATAGCCTATGCCAGTTGGGTATTTTCTCAGGACAAGTAATAATTTTTCAGTTTCTATTTGTCCTAAATCTGTGCTCGCTATAACTGGTCGTTCGAGTTCTGCATCTAGGAATTCATACCTTAGATCTTTGGGTAGTGTTTTCAGTTCTACAGCTAGTTTCTTTGGGCAAGGCATAAGGTCAGGAGTAAGTGCGAGACATTCACTTAGATTATTATCTTGGTATTTCCCCCGCCAATTATCATCTTCAAAAATTCGTGGCATTGGAATTTTCAGCACTTCAGAATACGTATTTTGTTGTTTCTCCATTTCTTTAACGCATTCATCGATAACATCTAAGAAACAGCACGAATCCTCTATAGCAGGTGCTTTGAAGAATTGTGAGAGGATAAATTCTACCTTTTCTTCGCCAACCTCAAAAGTTAGTTTTCCTTTTTTCACATCTATGATGGCTCCGGCTGTGGCTAGGAATGGTCTTCCTAAAATGATAGGGATGTTTGAGTCTTCCTTAATGTCCATAATTATGAAATCTGTAGGAATATAGAATTGTCCTATATGTACTGGAACATTTTCTAGCATACCTAAAGGAAATTTCACTGAATGATCAGCTAGTTGTACGGATATTTTTGTTGGTCTCAGTTCTCCCATGTTGAGCCTTTTAAAAATAGATAAGGGCATCAAGCTAATATTGGCTCCTAAGTCGCACAGGGCTTTGTCTATGACAAACTTTCCAATCACACATGGTATAGAAAAACTACCAGGCTCTTTTAGCTTAGGAGGCATGTTGTTTTGGATTATAGCGCTACACTCTGCAGTAAGCATAACGGTTTCAGTATCCTCGAGCTTTTTCTTATTAGATAGAATTTCTTTTAAGAACTTAGCATAGGAGGGCATTTGCGTGATTGCTTCTGTAAAAGGTATTGTAACATTCAACTATTTTAGAAGTTCAACGAATTTCTTAAATTGCCCTATGTTTTTAGATTTAGCGAATCTTTGAGGATATGGGATAGGTGGTTTATAAGGTGGCGGAGGCACATATGGTTCTTCTTTCTCTTCGGCCTCTTTGCCATCATCTTCTTTTTCCTTTTCCTTTGGTTCATCTTCCTTTTCAGACTCCTTACTAGGCTTTTGATACAAGGCTGGATTTTCGATCCTTGGGTCAGTTGGTCCATCTAGTTCTGTTCCATTGTGAAGTATTATAGCATTTGCATGTCCCTTCGGATTAGGTTGAGGTTGTCCTGGAAAATTACCAGCAGGGGCAGCGGTAACTGCTTGTTGTTGAGCCACTTGTGAGATTTGTGTTTCTAACATTTTGTTGTGAGTGGCTAGAGCGTCAACCTTGTTGGCTAATTGTTTAATTTGCTCACTAGTGTGAACATTTTGGTTAAGGAACTCCTTGTTCTGTTGAGCTTGTACAGCAATGAATTTCTCCATCACTGTTTCAAGGTTAGACTTTCTAGGAACATTAGGAGCAGCTACGGCAGCCTTTTGATAACCCAGTGGTACAGCAGGTGCTTGTCCAGGCGCATACAAAGCGTTGTTGTTTTTGTACGAAAGGTTGGGATGGTTTTTCCAACCTGTGTTGTAGGTGTTTGAGTAAGGGTTTCCTTGAGCATAATTCACTTGGTCCGTGGAAACTCCTGTTAAAATTTGACATTCAGGGGTAGCATGCCCAGGATCTCCGCATAACTCGCAATTTGGAGCTACGGCAGCCACGATGGTTGTAGGTGTCAGGTTCAAACTTTCAACCTTTTGAGTAAGAGCATCTACCTTAGCATTTACTTGGTCAAGGCCACTTATCTCGTACATACCTCCTTTCGTTGGAGGTTTCTCCACAGAGGTTCTTTCACTTCCCCACTAATAGTGATTTTGAGCCATACTTTCGATAAGTGCATGAGCCTCAGCGTAGGGTTTATCCATTAGTGCGCCACTCGCGGCAGCGTCTATTGTCATTCTTGTGTTATATAGGAGACCATTGTAAAAGGTGTAGATGATCAACCACTCTTCTAGTCCGTGATGTGGACAAAGCCTCATCATGTCCTTGTATCTTTCCCATGCTTTGAAAAGAGATTCGTTGTCCTTTTGTTTGAATCCATTAATTTGGGCTCTTAGCATAGCCGTCTTGCTTTGTAGGAAATGTCGTGCTAAGAATACCTTCTTCAACTCATTCCACGTAGTGACAGAGTTGGACAGTAGAGACAGGAGCCAAGCTCTAGCTCTATCTCTTAATGAGAAAGGGAAAAGACTTAGTCTCATTGCTTTGGGGCTGGCACCATTTGCTTTCACTATGTCTACATATTGCAAGAACACTGAAAAATGTAAGTTCGGGTCCTCCGTGGGACCACCAGAAAATTGGTTATGTTGTACAGCTGACAACAACAAAGGTTTTAACTCAAAGTTATTTGCCTCGATGGCAAGGGCAGCGATGCTGTTATGTGGTTCAGCCTGCGAAGGAATGGTATAGTACTTAACAAGACGGTTCTGAGGTCCTTCGGCCATGTCTGGTTCAGTTTCAGGTTTAGATTCTGATTCTGAGTCAGGAAAAGGAATTTTGTGTTCTAAACAGTGTTCTCTAATTTGTATTCTTATGCTAAGAAGACGCTCAGGTTCGTCTGTCGGTTGTGTTAGGGCTTCGCCTTTTGAGCGAGTACTTGGCATACAACTGGAAAATTAGGGAATTTGTTGCCTTAGTCTATACGGCACAACAAAGAAATTGCACTATTGACTAAATCAGTCCCCGGCAACGGCGCCAAAAACTTGATCGCGACTTTATGAGTCTATCGGGGTTACTAACTGCAAGTGCACAGTCTAATCACGTAGTTTTAAAAGATATTGAACCCACAGGGACTGATAATCAAACTAATGCTATCGGATTGTTACTATGTTTAGGTAAAGCTGATGATTTTATAGGTTAAGGTGCAAACGGGAAACTAATGGTAAACTAGAATTTAGATTCAAATAAAATATAACGGAATATCGGTACGTAATTCGTCTACCATCGGGGATTCGACAAATCGTCGGCGTATAAATAAGTCAAAGTAATCTTCAGTAGAAAATATTAATTTAAAAGTCTTTACCTCACACTCTCGTGTTTATTGACTCTGACTATACTCCTAAATCAGAATGTTTGCTCTCGCTAAGCCATTTGAATTTAAAAGTACTTTTTGAAAACTAACAAGTCCTAATTGATTTTAAAGTGCTCTCGCTGTGTTTAAAATCAATGTCCAATTTCAGCTATCCGGTTAAAATCTCAAACTCTCGTTATATTGATCGTACCCTTCGTTACCTTTTTATTCTCGTAACAAAAGTCCATTTTATTTAAGAAATTAAAACCAGAGAAATAAATTGTCAATAGTTAGCCACAACCGATTGAATCCCTTTCCGGTCGACTTAATTACATACCGATATAATCAGTCTAGCCGGACATTTTAACTAGTACAAACATACACAAATAGTAGAGGTAAAACATTAATTCAAACATACTGTAAAAATAAAGGCAATGCTTATTAATTTATAGAAACCTAGAAAACAATGGAGTCTTGAAACTACAACCCTCCATAAGTCAGCAGGATTGCTTAATTAAACGATGAAGGCTTAGAATGAATAAATTAACTAACTAGAGTTCAATAGTTCCCCAGTGTAGGAAACTATTGCTATTTAAGTGCTTGGAAGGTAAAATGGGAAAGCAAATGTAAAAGAAATTAAAAGCTCTGAACTGCAGAAAAATGTCGTAAGGTAGAGTCGAGAGAGCTCTCCCAAATGTTCCTAACTGCCTCCCTTTTATAGTGTTAAGCAGTTGTCGTGAAAGAGAGAAAAAATCTCCAGGTGGATGTTAGTGGCCCGGAAATATATGAGTCATTTCCTTGAATATTTCCTTGACTGGTTGAATTGGATCGTGGGTTGAATTGACATTGACAACCATTGAGTGGTCCACGTAATTTAAATTACATTCTGAGAAAAACACCTATGTCGGTCGCCATACGCTTTGAGACGAGGGTCACACTTTGAGGGAGTTACGGTCGCCACGGTCTTGTGACGGTCGTCACACTATTTAAGTGTAGAATTTCTGTTCTTCTGTCATCTGTCTTCTTTTCTTCTCTTTTCTTCCCTATTCTTCCTTCTTTTCTCATGCAGGTTGATTGAGATAAAATACTTGAAAATGAACTTGAACACTTGCAAATAAAACGTGAATAAACAAAAATGATGAAATAATTTAATGTAATTAAAGCCAAATATGTGATGTAATATCGTATTATCAAGAGGGAAGTTGATTTGAAAATATTTTTGGGGGTTATACTCAAGGAGAGGCCCAGATGAAAAACAGTAATCGTACCGTTGTTTTGTAAACAGTACTGGGGCTTTTACAATGACTGGGGCTTTTACAATGACTGAGTCCCAAAAAGGTTTTCTGTACAGAGGGATGGGTCTTACAATTCAAGGAGAGGCCCAAAGGATTGAAAAAGAAAAGAAATGGGACTTACAACACAAGGGTAGGCCCAGATGAAAATGTTTTGAAAAAGCGACGATCGCGCCGAGATTTCAAAAACACAGTAGGTCTTATACAATGACTGAGGCCCAAAAAGGTTTTTTATTTACAAGGAATGGGTCTTACACCCTATTAGAGCCCCAAAGTTTATTTTATATACAAGTGATGGGGCTTACAAATCAAGGAGAGGCCCAGGTGATTTTTGTTTAAAAGGCGACGACCGCGCTGAGATTTTAAAATCGTATCGGGACTTATACAATGACTGAGGCCCAAATTGTTGATTTACAAGAGGGGGTTGGGTCTTACACTCTATTAGAGGCCCAAAGTTTGTTTGAAAATTTAAAATCGAGAGGAAACCCTAATTTTAAATTAAAATGTCATTTTTCAAAGGTAATTTAAATAATAAATGATAAAATATCAATTACATTCAAAAACAAGTTGTACACTTTGGAAAATATTTTGGAAAATATTTTGAAAAACAAGTTGTTTAATCATAAGAAAGCTTAAAATTCAATTGATTTTGAAAGATCAAAGTGGGAATTTCATTTTAAAAATGTTTAAAACAATAAAAAATGAAATTAATTACAAAAATTCTAACTACATTAAATAAATAATATAAATTGGATTTTTTCATAAAAGAAAATATTTAAACATTTTTGTGAATTTTGAGAAAAAGAATCAATTAAAAAACATAAATATTCAGAGAGAAATTAATTTTTGAATCAATTAACAAAAATATCAAAATATTCAAAAACTTGAAAATTTGAAAAAGGGCGCCAAGAACACTAAGTTCTTGCTCGCTTACCCTGTTTCTGTAGATTTGCATTTTTTCACTTTTCTCCATGATTTCTTAATAGTTTTGCATGATTCAAGTACCAATCTTGTTCGTTTTTGAACAAGGATCACAACCATATAGTTTAATTGCATTTATATTAAGTATGGAGAAAGAAATCAACAGAAAACCTCAAGAACCCTAATTTCAGCATGAACACAATGAAATTCCATACACGATTAATTCATAGCAATTGATTGAGGGTTATCACTCTATATACATGCAAGAACAATATGGTAGCTCAAAAATTCATTTATGATGCGTGGAATATAGAGTTTGAAGAGTTCATGCTTACCTGTTACAGCTGGTGATCGAGTTTGGTGATGGAGGTGTTGCAGCTAGGTTCCAATGATCTGGACAGCTTCCTTAGGTGCCATGGAGTGTGTTTGAATGCTTGGAGTGGATTGAAATTAGTTGGAACTTGATGTGGCACCTCAACTGCACCTCTGTCAAGAACTCTAGCAATTGGCTGGTGATTTTGAGAATCTGATGTTCCATATGTGATTTTGTGTTATGGATCACTCACATATGATGTTTATGAGGTGTGTGTGTGTCTGTGATTGGTTTGGTTGGAATTGCTCTCAAACTTAAAACCCGATAGTGACTTGAGTTAGAAGCCAGAATTGGAGTGAAAGGTAGATTTTGAGGAAATCATCAGTTTGGGTGCTTTGGTGTACTTAAACTAGGCACAAATGAGCTCTATTTATAGTGGAGCAAGTTTGTTTTGGCAGCAATAGTGTGTGGCAACTGCAGCAGGTCTGTGGCCAATGTGGATCAAATGGAATCTTAAGTCTCCTCTAGCCATTGACTTAAGGTTAGAGCACAGGCCTATGGTCACCTGGTTCAGAGATAAGGCTTAACTCATTCAGTTAAAATTGCCTCAGTTCATGCCACCTTAATGCATCCATTGAATGCATTGAAACAAAATTGGAGTCTTGGCACTTTTTAGATCTTTTAGGTTTGGCATGGCTATATCTATATCCTTGGACTTGGGAGGCTTGGGGATTAGATCATTCTCCTTTTGTTTTATCCTCAGATGTGTCCAAATGGATTACAAGGCTTGGAGTTGTCCAAATTTGCCAAATCGAGTAAATGCACAAAATCTGCCTCGCTTGAAACAGTTGAAAATGGTGATTTTGAGAGAGTAATATCTCCCTACTCAAGCTAAGTTATGGGGGGCTCTTGTGCTCTTTAGAAATCCCTCATATGATACAAAACAAGTGTAATCATAGTTTGTTTTGAAACTATTTGGATCCCATTGAAAAATCATCATGAACATTGATGTTCAAGGCTGTTAACTTAGGCAGATTTTCACCAAGTGTTGGAAAAAGTGTAATTTTCATGTTTTTGTCATTTTGATCACTCCATAACTTAAAATCCATAAAGAATTAGAGTTGGAGGTAGTTAAAGCTTTTGTAGAGTGTAGCAAGACCTACAAGTCCAGCTTTGGATCATCCAAAATGGTTGCTTGGATCTCAAGTTATGATCCTTGGAAGTTGGTACCAAAATCACTTTTGTTCCATAACTTAGAAATATTTTGGTTTCTCAAGGTTGCCCCTTTTGCAAGAAACCTCACTTTTCTTGATTTTTCTTGATGGATAATGATCAATACCATACATTAACATCATTTTTTACTTAGGGGAACCACATTTGTGAAAAATTCAAAAAAGTCAAACTTGATTTTGTGCACAGTTCACTTTTTATCGGATGAAATCAAAACAGTGCAATCCATTGTGAAATCAAGTATTTGACCTAAATCAGACCTAATGTATGGATTCCATAGGTGTTATAGGATATATTGAATCATGTCCCAAGGTATGGAAGCATATCCTAGCCAAAAGTCAAAGGCACAGTTGACTTTTTCCTCAAAACCCTAATTGTGGTCCAGATGAAATTGAAACTTATGAATCAAGCTTCTTGAATTAATCCATTGTTGTAAATTGATCAATGTGGTATATTTGAGACCCTCAAATCATGTCTTGAGGTCTTGGCTCAAGTTTTGTCCCAAAAGTCAACTTAGGGGTGAATTAGGTCAAGAAACCCTAATTCCTGATTTTTGGTAAATGCATCCCCTGAGGTTAAATTTACTTGATGATTGGGTCCATGAGGTCCCTTGGAGTATCTTGGGTTGTGCTTTGAAACCTTGGCTCATGTTCAGATGAAAATTTTCATCTGGAGGCCTCAGTCGACCAAAACCCTAATTTGGTGACACTAGCGATCTTAAGGTTTGATGCACTTTGAATGTTGCAACTTTGTGCTTGATTCTTGATGTGGGAGTCCTCTTGATCCTTTATAGGTGCTTGAGAGGTTAGACAAGTTTAAGATCATGTCATTTCTTGATTGATCCTTTGTCTAAGTGATCTGAGAAGGCTTAAAACCCTAATTCTTGATTGTGGTGAATGCTCAACCATCTTTGAGGAGATTGATGAGGCATGGAGGTACATCCATATTGTGATGATGTCTTGCAAAATGATGGGAAATCTTGGTGGTCAAAATTTGGGGTATGACAGATGCCTCTATTTAATTTTCTTGGACCCGAAGGTGTGAATGGTGAGGGTATTCAAGCATTCGTGGTGCAAGAGGATTAAATATCGGAATACTCAAAATTTTGATGGTGGTTATGAATGGCAGTTTGCTCATCCATCTTCTTTTGCTAAGCAATGATGTTTAGAAAAGGGTAACAACTTCCCCTCGATCCTGGTCTTTAGCCAAGGAACTGGTCTCAGTTTCTTTTGTCAATAAACTTCCCCTCGATCCTGATCTTCAGCCAAGGAACTGGTCTCAGTTTCTATTGTCAATAAACTTCCCCTCAATCGTGGTGTTCAACCAAGGAACTGGTCTCAGTTTCTTTTGTCAATAAACTTCCCCTCGATCCTGGTCTTCAGCCAAGGAACTGGTCTCAGTTTCTTTTGTCAATAAACTTCCCCTCGATCCTGGTCTTTAGCCAAGGTACTTGTCTTAGTTTCTTTTGTCAATGAACTTCCCCTTGATCCTGGTCTTCAGCCAAGGAACTTGTCTTAATTTTTTTTTAGTTCCTTCCTTGACAAGGGATGCTATGTGTAGCGGTTTTCATCAAACTTCTCGCCGAATTTTCCTGGGGAGATTCCATTTGATGGGAAAAAGTTTTGATGTCAGACTTGCTGGGGAACCCATTCATCTGAGTTGTAGAGGTGTTCAAACTTCTCTGTTGGAGACACCATTTGTTGACTCTAGTGGGGAATCTCTTGGGAGGCTATTTCCTGCTTGGGGATATTACATCATACTTTTCTTCGAGATCTTCTCGGAGAAATGCCATGTGATGCAATCCAATTTTGAGGTGCTGATGACTTCATTAACATTGACTTTCTTGGGAGAAAAACCAATGTGTTGCTGAGAATCTTTAGTTGCTAAGCTTTCTCATGGGATTTTCCTTAATCTGGGAAAGCGAAGATATCATCTTCAATGGTGAAGAGCGGCGTTTGTCGAATGTCTTCTTGCCTTTCAGAGGTTCAAGTTATCAAAGTGGTCGAGGACCGGCTCCAATCCAGAAATAAACTAGGGAGAGATTGTTCAGACAAAACATTTCCTGACGAGGAAAGAATTGATAACTCTATTGAGATGACTTTTATCACTTGGGGATAAGACTGACTAGGGTGATAGTGATGCAATATGAATATGAATGTGAATCAATAATGCATGATGTATGTATATTTATGCTGACAAAACTTACGCGACATACAGACTAATAGATGAATGCGACTGGATACTCGGCCACTGCGGGGAATGAAAAGTATCACTGGTTCCAGATAGCAATCCTGCCTTGCTTAGGAGAGACGGTCCCTGTAGGGAGAAAGAATTATTCAATCGGTCTTAAGAGATACGTACTCTGCCGGGGATGTCAGATGAAACATGGTTTCTGACACAGTTGATCCTCCATTCAGATGCTCTGGTTTTAGAAGGAGTACTTTGATTCTGCACTTTGATGTTCAACCACCTTCTTAGAAGCGATCGATGTTCTTTCAATGTTCAACAGTCAAAAGAATTGCCATCTTTATTTTAAAAAAGCAAAAAAGTTTTTTACAAGTAAATTCATTTTTGTTTTATTTCAAGAATCGCTGATCATGTTAAAAATATCATTCTGTAAAGGTAAAACAAATAAGAATTGCAAACAAAAGCACTAGGGCTCCAATTTTATTGATAGGATGGAAATTAACCAATCGCATGATTCCATAGAGTATTTATAAAGTTAGAAAATGGTAATTTAAGGGAAAAGGGCTACATTGAAACATAACAACCGTTATCCTTCTACCAAACTTTGCATTCCAGACATCCTGAGCTTCTGTCGCAGATGACCTTGACTATAGTTTTCCTGATGGAAGGCATTACTGCTGGGGATTTAACCTCGTCAGACGTAATTACTTGCCATACATCCCTAACTTTTGCCTGGATTGTACTTTGAGATTTCCAATCCATCGGGATGATTTTTGTTTATGTCTCTAATTTTTTCCTGGACCGCCCTTTCGGGTTTTCCATCCACCGAGACGTTTTTTTTTATTTAGGCGAAGTATTTCTTGACTACGTCAACATTTGTGGGGTAGGCAAATTCCCCTCCATCCATGGTTGCGAGTCTCAAGGCGCCTCCTGAAAAGGTTTTCTTGACCACATAGGGGACGTCATAATTCGAAGTCCATTTGCTGAGGGAATCAGTGAGAAATGATTGTATCTTCTTGAGCGCGAGGTCTCCTTTTCTGAAAACACGGGGTCGAACCTTTTTGTCGAACGCTTTCTTCATTCTTTGCAGATACAACTGACCATGGTATAGAGCCATTATTCACTTTTCTTCTATCAGATTCAGTTCGTCGTATCGACTTTGACACCATTCTGCTTCTGTTAGCTTAGCTTCCATCAATACCCTGATCGATGGTATCTCTACTTCTATAGGGAAGACTGCTTCTATGCCATATACTACAGAGAAAGGGGTTGCTCCTGTTGAGGTGCAGACAGACGTACGATAACCGTGAAGATCATAGGGTAGCATCTCATTCCAGTCTTTGTAGGTTACAACCATCTTTTGAATAATCTTCTTAATGTTCTTGTTAGCCGCTTCTACCGCTTCGTTCATCTAAGGTCGGTAGGGAGATGAGTTATGATGTTCAATCTTGAACTCAGCACACAACTCTTTCATCATCTTGTTGTTCAAGTTAGATCCACCATAACGGCATATGAGATTGTTTTTGATAAAGCAGACCACCACTTGTCGGGTTACATTGGCGTATGATGCTGCTTCGACCCACTTGGTGAAGTAGTCAATGGCTACCAGGATGAACAGATGTCCGTTTGAAGCCTTGGGTTCGATCATGCTAATCATGTCGATTCCCCATATAGAAAAAGGACATGGGGAAGAGAGAACTTTGAGATGTGTTGGCGGTAAATGGAGTTTGTCTGAGTATATCTGACACTTGTGACACCTCTTGATGTACTTGTAGCAATCGGATTCCATTATCAACCAATAAGTCCCTGCTCTTTGAATTTGTCTCGCCATTGTGTGTCCGTTGGCATGAATGCCAAAGGAGCCTTCGTGAATTTCTTTCATCAACATGTCTGCTTCTGGTCTGTCTACGCATCAGAGCAAGACCATGTCAAAGTTTCTCTTATAGAGTGTATCATCGCTTAAAAAGAAGCGGCATGCCAATCTTCTGAGGGTCTTTCTGTCTTTTGTGGATGCCCCAGGTGGATACTCTTGTTTTTTGAAGGAAGCATTTGATATCATGATACCAAGGTTTGTCGTCTATGACTGCTTCGATTGTGAAGATGTAAACGGGCTGTTCCAGGCGCATTATGTCAATCTTAGGTAAGTCGTTCCATTGACCTACACTAATCATGGAAGAGAGAGTGGCTAGGGCATCGGCCATGTGATTCTCTTCACGAGGGATGTGATGATACTCGATTTTGTTGAAAAGTGGTAACAAGCTTCTTGCGTAATCTTTGTAAGGAATCAATCCTGATTGGTATGTATTCCAATCTCCTTTGATTTGATTGATAACCAGGGCTGAGTCTCCATACACATCCAAGTTCTTGATACTTAAGTCGATCGCTTCTTCGAGACCCATGATACAAGCTTCGTATTCGGCCTCATTGTTTGTGCACTTGAATGTCAATCTGGCAGTGAAAGGAATATGGGTACCCTGAGGTGTTATAATGATTTCCCGAATTCCATTTCCATAATGATGGATAGCTCCGTCAAAGATTATTCCCCATTGGGAACCTGATTCTGGCCCTTCACTGGGTAGTGATTCATCGCAGACTTTCATTTTCAAGTACATGACATCTTCGTCTGGGAAGTCAAATCTGACTGATTCCTGATCGTCAATCGGTTGATGAGCCAAATGATTGGCTAAAATACTTCCTTTAATGGCTTTCTGAGCATGGTACTCGATGTCGTATTCTGATAACAACATCTGCCAACGTGCGATCCTTCTCATGAGAGCAGGTTTTTCAAAGACGTACTTGATTGGATCCATTTCGGAGATTAACCAAGTATTGTGACAAATCATGTACTGGCGAAGACGTTTGGCTACCCAAGCTAAAGCACAACAAGTTTTCTCAAGCATAGTGTACCGAGTTTCACAGTCGGTAAATTTCTTGCTCAAATAGTAGATGGCAGACTCTTTTCTTTTTGTTTCTTCCTTTTGACCAAGTACACAACCCATTGAGTCCTCCAAGACTATTAGGTATATGATCAGTGGTCTTCCCTCCACTGGAGGTGACAGGATAGGTGGGTTTAACAGGTATTCCCTGATACTGTCGAAGGTTGTTTGGCAGTCTTCTGTCCATAAACAGCTTTGATTCTTTCTAAGTAGTTTGAAGATTGGCGCGCATATCGCGGTCATGAGGGATATGAATCTGGAAATGTAATTCAAACACCCCAGGAATCCTCTGACTTGTTTTTCAGTCTTTGGAGAAGGCATTTCTTGAATGGCCTTGACCTTGTCAGGATCAACCTCAATTCCTTTCTAGCTGACGATGAACCCGAACAGTTTTCCTGAGCGGACATCGAATGTGCACTTATTAGGATTCAAGTGTAGTTTGTACTTTCTCAGATGCTCGAACAGTTTTGACAGGTGGGTCACATGCTCCTCTTCTGTTTTAGATTTGGCAATCATGTCATCGACATACACTTTGATTTCTTTGTGTATCATGTCATGAAACAGAGTAGTCATGGCCCTTTGATAGGTTGCCCCGGCGTTCTTCAAACCGAATGGAATTACCTTGTAACAAAAGGTGCCCCATGGGGTGATGAAGGAAGTTTTCTCCATGTCTTCCGGCGCCATTTTTATCTGATTATAGCCCGAGAGTCCATCCATGAAGGAGAAGTCTTTGAACTTTGTTGTACTGTCTACCAGTATGTCTATGTGCGGTAGGGGAAAGATATCCTTTGGACTCGCTCTGTTCAAATCCCTATAGTCTACATACATTCTGAGGTGGCGAGGAAACCCGTGTCAATCTGTTTATGTACTTCTTCTTTGATTTTGATGGCCATGTCTGGATGAGTCCTTCTCAGCCTTTGCTTCACCGACGGACATTCTGATCTTAACGGTAGATGATGTTCCACGATGCTGGTATCCAACCCTGGCATGTCCTGATAGGACCAAGCAAGCACATCGAGAAACTCTTTGAGAAGTTTTATCAAGTCTTCTTTGATAGTTGGACTGAGCAGTGCCCCAATCTTGACTTCTTTTCTCTCTTCTTCTGAACCCTAGTTGATTGTTTCGAACGGCTCTTTGCGAGGTTCAATGGACCTTTCCTCTTGTCTGAGTCATCGGGAGATCTCTTCTGGAATTTCTTCTTCTTCTTCTTCTTCTTCTTCAGCTTCAAATACCGGGAATTCAAAGTTGGGAGAAGGCATTGGATCGTATGTTTTAATCGGGTTTAAAACAAGCATTCTGCATGACGTGATGATTTATTTTTAGAAGAAATAGAGAGAATGCAAGAGTACGTGCAGTGTATTTTATGAAAATTGATTGTTTTTTTTTATTTTTGAGTTGTTTTTAGGATTACCATTTTCTGAAAAAGCGAAAAGTGAAAACAACAATAAAATGCAGAAATTACAGAACGACGTTATTTATTTATGATTTTGTCGATTCTTGAAACTAAACCCCTATAAAACAACACTCTGTTGCTTCAGGCAAAGCGAAGAGGGACATTTACAGAAAATGAGCCCTATCAAAACATCCGTTTCACCTAGGCAGGGTGAAAGGTTAAAACAAAGATGGCAATTACTTAGACTTATGAACGACTTTCGGGATATCGACAGCAACCCATTGTCGCCGAACTCTTCGGTGAATCACAAAGTCTGGTACCTTCTTTTTTGGCTTGTCTTCAGAAATGACGCTGATTTCTGGTGGAGAAGGATATTTGGAGTCTTCCTCCCAGGCAGAGTTGTCGTAGACGAAATCTTCTGTTGTATCTTATACAATATTTTCACTCTCAGGCGGATCTCCCCATCTAGTTGGCAGGATGTCTTCGAGCCTGATACGAGAGCTTTCAGGAGCGGTGTACTTGACCAAGAAGTCGAATTTGCCACTCGGTTGTCCTAAAGTGTCCCATACATCCGTGGAACTAGAGGAGTCATCCATCTCGATGACGTTGACCTCAGGAAAAGCATAGTTGATGAACTCTTGTCCTGCAATCTTTGCAGATTCATCGCTGTGCTAGATATTTTCTAAATGTCCTGAGTAATGATACCATGATTTGGTGGGGACGCAGGTATTCTTTGCAATGATGCTCAGTTGATATGTATCGTTTGGCTGACTCTTTTGCCCCAAGTCTTCTAAGTACGGTTGCCAGATAGGCAAGTCATCCTTTGGGTCATAATAATCATAGTCAAAGTTGTCTTTCATCAGAGTGTCTTCCTCTAATGAGTTGGGTGGAGCCCGGCATCCTTCCGGATCACAATCTCTGTATATCATCTTGACATCTGATCTCGGTATATATCTCAGACTCTGTGTGGGAAACCAAAATGGCATATGCGTTTCTTCCGGAGACATATAATCGTCCTCGTTGAGATAGGACTTCCACTCTTCATTTGTATCGGAGGAGTCACCGTCATTTATGGTATGTACTTCTTGAGATACTGGGTGGAGAAAGCCTCCACTACAGAAGAAGTCCAGAATGGAATGAAAACTTTCATCGTTAGTAGCAGTCTGGGTACAGGTTAAGGAAAAACCAAGACCTTTCTTTGTCTTGTTATCCACAAGAATGACAAGTTGTCGCCATCCTTTTGTGTTGTTACTCTCGATCACTTTGAGAGCATCTTTGTACGAGGAAATCGACGTTCCTTTTTCCGATCGATTCTCATTGCTCACCGAAAGTGCTTGGAACTGGGTTCCAACAACCCCTTCTGGTTCTACATAGGATGATGATAAGTTGATCATGATTAAGGCATGCTCTCCACAGACTGTGACTAGCTTGTCATTCTTGACGAACTTCAGCTTCTGGTGAAGTGTCGAAGTGACTGCCCCAGCATTGTGTATCCAAGGTCTTCCTAATAAACAATTGCATGCTTCCCGGATGTCCATGACCTGGAAAGTAACTTGGAAAGTGTGAGGACCAGTAGTTATGGGAAGGTCGACTTCGCCGATAATTATTTTTCTGGATCCGTCAAAGGCTTTGACGATGACCTCACTGCCTCTCATCGAAGATTCTTGAAATGATAGTTGCATCAGAGTAGATTTTGGTATAACATTCAGAGTTGATCCTGTATCTACCAGTATGCTGGCTAGAGCTTCGTCCTGGAAATTGACTGTAATATTAAGCGCCATGTTGTGATTTTTGCCTTCTTCTGGCAGTTCTTCATCACTGAATCCTAAATTTTTGCATGAAGTGATGTTGGAGATGATGCTGTCAAATTGTCTTATCGTCACATCTTGTTCCACAAAGGCTTGCTCTAAGACTTTCTGTAGAGCTTCTCTGTGAGCATCGAAACTGAGCAAGAGAGATAGCACAGAGATTCTTGAAGGAGTTTGCAATAGTTGGTCTACAATGTTGTACTCACTCTTCTGGATGAGCTTCAGCATCTCATCGTTGTTCTTTGAAAGGTCGGGATTACTGCATTGCCCGACTGGTTGGTTTGGAACTTTTGTTTGAGGTTCCTTTTCTCTGGTGGGTTCTCCAACTCCTCTGTTGAAGATCTGACCTCTCCGTGTTACTCGACTGATATTAGGAATGTTTATGACAGAGGGTAATGGAGTTTCCTTTCCGTTCTTGATGGTTGTTGCACCATATTTGTAAGGGATAGCCTTATCTGATTTGTACGGTATAGGTCCCGGCAGATAGATAACAACCAGAGCCTTTTGATTTTCCAGATTTGTACGGGATAGCCTTATCTGACTTGCTGACGTTATGTTGTTCGACCCAGAACTTGAACACGGTCGAATCTCTTTTCGGTCCACCTGATTTTGAAGAGCTGACGGTACAAGATAACATCCTTGGTTGTTCTCTGAGCAAACTCTACAGCGCTCATAGTTGTGTGGTGGCACCCGACCACGTCCGCTTTGTATGCAGTGCAACCTAGCTAGATCTGTTTCCATCGATCGAACATCCTGACTTTAATGCCTAGTAGGATTCTCGTCAGTCATACTGATTTGTTGTGTGTCTTCATCGAGATAGATCGAAAGCCACCAGTGGTTCAACAAGTGTTGAAGTGTTCTTTGGACAAGTGTACATCCTTGGTCGTCCTTACGACATACTTTACAGTTCTGAAAATCATGTGAAGCCAGAAAATCGAGCCTGACCTACTTAGCGTGTAAACCTACCAGGTTGGTATTCATTAGGTGAATATCAAAGATTTGAATCATATTAACTTGATAATGACTCCTATCACGGTAGTCCTGAATCCATCTAAGATCCATCTAACGCTGGAGGGCCTCTTGTACAAAAGAGCATCCCTGATTGTTTATCGAGCAAATCGGGCAGGAATTGTTATCGTCCCGTGGAAAATCATGATATTGGCTTTGCCTTGAGTGCATTGCCACCAAGTTGACATTCATTGCCAGAATGTTGTGGTTCTGAACAATGTTCGAATTTGCGTGAGCCATATTAACCTCATGGATTCGGTGATCTTGGATCCATCCGAGATCCATCTGTTCTTGTAGAGCTGATTGCACTATGGAACATCCTTGGTTGTCTTTAGAGCAGATATCACATTGATGATAATTGTGAGATGATACATGACCGTATCCGCTCTGTCTGCAATGCATTTTGACCAGATTGGTTCCAAATAGGAGTGCATCATGAATTTGATAGTTGAGGTTAGATCCTTTCTCTATCAAATTTACTGCAGCCTTCTCTTGTTGAGGCAACGGGTTCGTCTGAACATTTGGATTTGTATCCTTGAAAGATAAGACCTCGTCCTGACAAGCTTCTGCACATCAGATTTGAAGCTGAGACAGTTTTCTATATTATGCCCAGGTCCTCCTTGATGGTAGGGGGAAGTTTGATCTGGTTTGAACTAAAAAGGCGAATTTTCCGGTACTGTAAGAGGAGACTTGGTTTGGACGTGCCCCTTGACTAGTAATAGCGGAAAGAGTTCTGCATACAACATTGGTATAGGGTCGAACCCTGATGGTCGTGTCGTACGATTGTTATTTTTGTACTGAGGACGAGCCTGGTGAAGAGGTTGTTGTGTCCTTTGCGGATACTGTTGTTAATTCAGTTGGCTCTGAGCAACCTAAGTTTGATACGTTGGAACAGGCGCAGGGTTGATAGCAGGAGTTACTGCTTCTACTGGTTGATACCTTCGCCTTTGCTTTCTGAGAGAGATATTACCAATATCTTGCTCTTTTTTCTTAGGGAAAGCACTACCGTATCTTTTGTTATTGCAAGATGGTCCTGCATCTTTGACTAAACGTCCTTCTCGGACTACCTCTTCAAGGCATCCTCCCATGTTCACCATCTCAGTAAAGTCGTTGGGCGCACTGGAGACCATTCGGTCGTAATAGAATGAGCTCAAGGTTTTCAAAAAGATCTTTGTCATCTCTTTTTCCTTAAGAGGGGGACAGATCTGGGTGGCAATTTCACGCCATCTTTTAGTGTATTCCTTGAAGGTTTCTTTATCTTTTTGAGACATTGCTCTGAGTTGGTCCCTATCTGGCGCCATGTTTAAATTGTATTTATACTGCTGAACAAAAGCTGCCCCAAGGTCTCTGAAAGTACTGATCTTGGTATGGTTAAAACCCATGTACTATTTGAGTGCGGCACCAGTTAAACTGTCTTGGAAGTAATGGATTAGTAGTTGTTGGTTTCTGTCTGAGTTGACATCTTTCGAGCGTACATCACCATATGACTTTGAGGGCAAGAGTTGCCCTTGTATTTTTCAAAGTCGGGCACCTTGAATTTGTGCGGGATTTTCACGTTGGGGACCAAACAAAGGTCTGCGGCGTCCTTTCAAAATAAATCCTGACTGCGAATGGCATGCAGTTCCTTCTATATTTCTAGAAATTGCTCCTGGAACTCATTCATTCTGTCGTACATACTTTCATTTCCACCAGAGATTACTTGTGGAATCTGTCCTTCCGGGACAGGGTGTACCACGGGCTGTGGCATAGTCATTACGGCGGTGACCTTTGGTGCTTCCATATCCCAAAGTTTGTAACCTTCAGGAGTTGCTGTCATGACTCTTGCGTCCTTGCTTTCCCAAAGTTTGTAACCTTCAAGCCCAGCAGTTCCTGCTGTAGTTTCCGGGTCTTCCGTGACCGGCAGGATATATCCTTCAGGGATAAAATTGATAGGCATGCCCCAAGGACGATCTTTAGGCATGTTGTACTGAGGATCATATGTCTCCACTATGGGCGTAGATGTGATCTCTTAGATCACAGTCCTTTGTTGTTGTCTCTGAGCTGCTGCCAGAGATTGCATGTCACTGTGAAGTTTCCTCAGATCTTCTTTTAGAGCGTCAATTTCTTCTCTCAGCTCTCTGTTCTCTTCCTCGAGATCTTCCATTTTCTTTTGTCGATTAGCCCGAGTATTATACGAATGAGACAGTTTGACTCTAGAATCATGACACAAACGTGAGATTCGAAGGTATGAAGAATACGTTATGTGAGAATGATGAATGCAATGATATATATTAATTAATTTTTGTTTTAAACATAAACTTCAACAAATAGATTGAAAATATCATACAGTGGGGAGACCCCGTTTTATTGAATTCGAAAGATTTCAGAAATGGAAATACAGTATTTTACAAAGTGCTGTAAATGAAAATGTCTAAGCTAATGGATCTTGATTCCTCTCTGAGGAGAGCTCAGGTGCTGGTTCTGGTATTTTCCTTTTCTTTGACAGAGGCTCTTGAGCCGTTGTCAGGTTGTCGGTCCTTTTCCAAGTGAAAGGAGAAAGCAAGTTTCTTCGGTCTTCCTGACTTTCTACAACATGTTGCTCTAATATCTTAATCAAATTGTCCTTTTCTTTTAATAGTTGCTGTATTTTGGTACACTCCACATTGAGAATGCGGTACTTGTTCTTCCAAGATTTCTTTTCCCGTCGAACTTTGTTGAGAGTGACTTGGAGTTTTTCCGTATCAGACATAAAATAAAGGACAAATTCCTTTAGCGGAAGAACTTCTTAACGAGGATAAGGCATCCTCAGCATGAGGGCTCTAGTTTGTACCCAGTGGAGATAAGGTTCCACAGAGACACAGTCTGGTTTTCCTAGAGACTCTCTGCCTTTCCTTTGAACATGTTTCCAGGCATGCACTATTTTTGTCTTTAGTGCCCTGTCATTTTCTCCTTCCTTGAAGAAAAGACCTTCCAGATGAACATTATACGGGATATGCCTCATCGGGTATCCGAGTTGATGACGAACCAAAACTGAATGATAGTTGATTCCTCCTTTAGTTCCTATGAGGGGTACATTAGGGAAATTTCCACATTTGTCAATGATCCTTATCCCGTCATAGATCCGATTGTACCAATTTATGCCAGATTTGGTAAGAGACATGATTCTCTGTGACCAACATAAAGTACTCTTATGATCCCAAAAAGCAGCAGACTTGGGTAAATGGAAAGTGAATCATTTGTATAGCAGGGGTACATAGCATGTGATCATTCCTTCGCTGTACAAATTCCTTAAGTGTACAGAATGATAAGCATCTACGAGCAAGGTTGGTACAGGGCTTCCAATCACAAATATCTTAATGGCATTGGTATCGACAAAGTTATCGATGTTGGGAAAAAGGAACAACCCGTATATGAGTAGAATAAAGATATCTTCGAAAGCAGTAACATTTCCTATACTGGTAAAGTACATGGCTTTCTCTACCAAGAACCTGACCGGTAAACCTTGGATTCCAGCCTTAGCGGTCATGTGAGTCCTGACTTCTGACTCGTCCAAATAGATTGCACTTCCAATGGTTTGATCCTTTGGAATTTCTTCCAGTCCAGAAAATGGAGCTTAGTCAGTGATGGGTAAATCAGTCAGGCGAGAATACTCCTCCAGTGTTGGTGCTAGTTGATAATCCGGGAACGTGAAACAGTGAAAAACCAGATCAAAAACTGGATTAGCGTAGACAGGATTCCTTCAACTACATGGACCCTTAACAAAGACAGCAGTCCTCTGTACTTAGTTCTGAAAGCATCAGGGTTGGGGATCATCCTTGCCAACCCTCTTAAAGCCTCTAGTTTTGGAACCTTGAAGGTGTACTTGTGCGTCTTCCTTCTACCAAAATCCATAACGCAATCTTTCTCTCTGATATTTGCAATCATTGTTTTAATTTAATTTGAAAAAGGAGAGAAGAGAAAAGAAATTTTTCTTTGTTTAAGAGTTTTTTAAATGAATGCATGAATGCAGCACACAAAAACATAGAAAAAACATGGGTTCAAAGGTTCAGCGTCACGAGCATGGAGTCATGGCTCTACCTATCCCCAAAGGTTGTACTATGGGGAATTTTTGTACCTATTCTCAAAATCATTGACCCCCCTTGGGATAACAACAGAAGGCTGGTTAACCCGAGCGAGTTGTAGCATCTTAGGGTAATCTCAATTGAGTGTAGTATCGCGTGTCAACTATTTCTGATAGCTACCACACTACTAAATAGCCACATGTTACTGTCTACTAAATCCTCAGTTTCATGGATACCACAATCGAACAATCTACTTTCACAACCGAAGTCGATAGACATTGAATCCGCAAAGGGTACCTCCAATGATTTGATGGTCTACCAGGACAGCTTATTCGGGATTCACTCCCTGTAAGACTGCCCGTCTCTGCCATTACCTATCTTAGGTATCACTCAAACTTTCCGCATGCGACATCACTCGCATTCCCATTGACAGAAAAATAAACACGATATCAAGTAGGAAAAGCGATATATATATATATATATATATATATATATATAGTATGATTCCTAAAACTAACATCCTAGACCTCTTAAGAGCTATAATCCTAGTCCTTAATAGACAAAAAGTTTTCCCCAGTAGAGTCGCCATTTTACTGTACGTGCGATTTTTGTCGGTGACTCGACCACCTTATCGCTAAATGTGGGTTCCTCCTCACCGCAATGGTAGGAGGAAGAGGTGCTACTTTCTGATTTCTTATTTATCCCGTGAAGCTCGAAGGGAAAGGGAAGCTATCTAAAACTAACCTTGCACGCGAATGTTTAACTAAACAAACGCTTAAAGAGAGATTCGGGGAGTTCGGGTTAGGTTATACAATGGGGAGTTGTCAATTACCCATCCTATATTTGGTTATCCATAGGTTGTTAGTTTTAGGTTCTGCTTTGTACTTGCTGGTGTTTATCTATTGATGGGTTGGGAAAGTTTCTTGTTTGAGAGAGAGAGAGAGAGTTTTTGATGATTTTGGTGAGGTATTGGACCTCAGTTTTGATTAGTATGTGTGAAGGTACTGGACCTAGAGTTTTTTTTATTGGTATAATGGTACTGGACCTAGAGTTTTTTATTGGTATGCTTGCTAAGATTTCGTAATCTTATGACTACATATTCCCATTTAAAGAAACAGGGAAATCATAGCAATCGTAGTTCCTCATATTCTATGGGAGGAAAAGATATTTGGTGTCTTGTTCAAAGCCCAAGATTGAAGATAAAAAAAGGTATTTGTGTCTTGTTCAAAGCCCAAGATTAAAGCTAAGGGGTAGACAGAGAGAGAATTTGTCATCTCTAAAGGAGATATCTCATCTGTTTATCACAGTTTGTTGGGTAACTGTTTATAAAGGAAAATTATTTTAACTGGGATATGTGAATCCTGCAATGCTATAATTTCCTTTATAGGGGTGTTGACCTGAAGGGGTAAACTTTAGCTCAGTGTAGAGCAATGCTATTTTTCCTTAAGAATTTCTCATGCTAAGAGAGGGACAGTGGCGTGGATGTAAATAATCCAGAGGCTTGCCACTTACAGCAATTAGATGAAAGAAAGGGTTTTACCTGGATAAGAGATGGACGACAGTTTGGATATTTGAATCAACAAGAGTGCCACTTACAATAGTTATCTGGGATTAAGGTTTGTTTTGAGTTATCTGTTTTGATATGTGATAACACAGAGAAATGTTTTCCAACAGAGATTTTGATTTCCTCTGAGGGGATGTTGATTTTTGTGTACCTTGATCAAAGCCCAAGTTTGAAGCTAAGAGATTGATTGACTCCACTAGGGAAGTCCTTATACCAATCCTAAGAGGAGGCTGGAAAAGACTGACTCAACGAGAGAGTGTTTATCTGTCTTGTACAAAGCCCTAGATTGAGGCTAAAAGAGACTGACTCTTTTGGGGATATCATTATACAAAGCCTAAGAGGACGCTAAAAGTTTGATTTTTCCAGAGAAATATTTTGTATGTCTTGTACAAAGCCTAAGATTGAGGCTTAAAAGGATTTATACTCCGCAGGGGAGGGTTTGTAGGTGTCTTGTACAAAGCCCAAGATTGAGGCTGAAAAGAAGACTGACTCTGTGGGAAAGAAATCTTTATCTATCTTGTGCAAAGCCCAAGATTGAGGCTAAAATGAGACTTTACTGACTCGGTTGAGGATATTTTAAGTGTCTTATACAAAGCCCAAGATTTAGGCTGAAAGAAGTTTGACTCTGCTGAAGAGTATTATCTGTCTTGTACAAAGCCCAAGATTGAGGTTGAAGAGAGGATTGACTCTGCTTAGGGAAATTTATATCGTGTCTTGTACAAAGCCCAAGATTGAGGCTAAAAAAGGTTGACTCAACGAGTGGGTGTTTTTATCTGTCTTGCACAAAGCCCAAGATTGAAGTTGAAAGGGTTGACTCAACAAGAGAGTGCTTTTGTTTTATGCCATTGACTCAACAAGAGAGTGTGGAAAGGTGATTAACTCAACAAGAGAGTCTGAAGAGGTTAGCTCAGCTGGGGAAAATCATTGTACAAAGCCCAAGAGGAGGTTGACTATGCTGAGGAAAGGAAGGATCATTATACAAAGCCTAAGAGAAGGCTAACTTTGCCATGGAATAACATAGAAATAAATCTTTATACAAAGCCTAAGAGGAGGCTGTCTTCTACTGAGGATTATTGAGATCCAGAGGCAGGTCCAAATGGGGAATCAACTCTTGATGAGGGTTTACAGAAGGGTTGTAATATCAGATGCCTTGTTGTTCTGATTTGGGATAGTGTTATACTGATGATAAACTGACCCTGGCTAAGGGGTTTTTAGGAGAAAGACTGGGTTTTAGAACCCATGGGTTTTAACTCTGCTAGAGATTGATAAAAAATGACTAGGGTTTCTCCTATTTTGTAAGGAACTTGAGAATGTCTTTGAGATCCGAGAGGGGATTAGACTATCCAAGTCTACTGGAATGAAATAATTTATCTTTATATAATGCCCAAGAGGAGGCTGGTGTTTTAAGAGATGAGAATCAACCCTAATTTGGTTTGAGGTTTTGACTCAAGAAAGACTACTCTAGCAAAGGATGACTAAGTTATGTCCTATACCTTTAAGAGGTCTTCAGGGTCCTTGTATTAAGCCCAAGAGAAGGCATGAGAACTTCTAAAAAGCTGGAGGGTCCTTGTACAAAGCCCAAGAGGAAGCGAGGATGCTTTTAGGAAGCCTGTAGGTCCAAACTTAAGAAAAGTTCAAGAAAGGTTTCACCGAGAATTAATCCTTTAGTGAACAGTTCTATGGTTTGACGAAATTCAAGAGAGGTTTCTCCGAGAATTAATCCTCTCAGGGGAATGAATTTCTTTGACAATTTCTAAAAGTGACAGTCTGAGAAAAGTTTCACCGGGAATAATGCCTTTCTCTTTGTTCCATATTGTTTAAGTCTAAGAGAAGGCAAGACTGTATCTGGAAATTCCTATGGGGAACTAGTTTTGACTGTATTTAAGAGTGGCCAACTAGCTTTACCTAATTCTAGACTTAGTTGCTAGGGAAAACTCTTAAGCAGATGTACTAGTATATATACCGTTGATATATGAAAAGTATTTAAAAGGATATGAAAGAAGGACTTACAGGTGAGCAAGCTTCCGACAATACAGTTATATATATATATATATATATATATATATGAAAGCGAGTAAATGAAGGCTGATAAAACTTACAGGCGAGCAAGCTTCCATTGTAACAGCTGTATGGTTAGTTGTTCAAGAAATTAAAGAAAGTTTTGACAACAACTATGGATTTGAACCTAAATCAAGAGGGAAGTTGTTTTGAAAAGATTGTTGGGGCTTATACTCAAGGAGAGGCCCAGATGAAAAACAGTAATCGTACCGTTGTTTTGTAAATTGTACTGGGGCTTATACAATGACTGAGGCCCAAAAAGGTTTTCTGTATAGAGGGATGGGTCTTACAACTCAAGGAGAGGCCCAAAGGTTTGAAAAAGAAAAGAAATGGGACTTACAACACAAGGGTAGGCCCAGATGAAAATGTTTTGAAAAAGCGACGATCGCACCGAGATTTTGAAAACACAGTAGGTCTTATACAATGACTGAGGCCCAAAAACGTTTTTATTTACAAGGAATGGGTCTTACACCCTATTAGAGGCCCAAAGTTTATTTTATATACAAGTGATGGGGCTTACAACTCAAGGAGAGGCCCAGGTGATTTTTGTTTAAAATGCGACGACCACGCCGAGTTTTTAAAATCGTATCGGGACTTATACAATGACTGAGGCCCAAATTGTTTATTTACAAGAGGGGGTTAGGTCTTACACTCTATTAGAGGCCCAAAGTTTGTTTGAAAATTTAAAATCGAGAGGAAACCCTAATTTTAAATTAAAATGTCATTTTTCAAAGGTAATTTAAATAATAAATGATAAAATATCAATTATATTCAAAAACAAGTTGCACACTTTGGAAAATATTTTGAAAAATCATGTTTAATCATATGAAAGCTTAAAGTTCATTTGATTTTGAAAGATCAAAGTGGGACTTTCATTTTAAAAATGTTTAAAACAATAAAATATGAAATTAATTACAAAAATTCTAACTATATTAAATAAATAATATAAATTGGATTTTTTTTTATAAAATAAAATATTTAAACATTTTTGTGAATTTTGAGAAAAAGAATCAATTAAAAAACATAAATATTCAGAGAGAAATTAATTTTTGAATCAATTAACAAAAATATCAAAATATTCAAAAATTCAAAAATTTGAAAAAGGGCGCCAAGAACACTAAGTTCTTGCCCACGTGCCCTGTTTCTGCAGATTTGCATTTTCTCACTTTTCTCCGTGATTTCTCAATGGTTTTGCATGATTCAAGTACCAATCTTGTTCGTTTTTGAACAAGGATCACAACCATATAGTTTAATTAAATTTATATTAAGTATGGAGAAAGAAATCAACATAAAACCTCAAGGACCCTAATTTCAGCATGAACACAATGAAATTCCTTACACGATTGATTCATGGAAATTGATTGAGGGTTATCAATCTATATACATGCAAGAACAAGATGGTAACTCAAAAATTCATTTATGATGCGTGGAATATAGAGTTTGAAGGGTTCATGCTTACCTCTTGCAGCTGGTGATTGAGTTTGGTGATGGAGGTGTTGCAACTAGGTTCCAATGATCTGGACAGCTTCCTTAGGTGCCATGGAGTGTGTTTGAATGCTTGAAGTGGATTGAAATGAGCTGGAACTTGGTGTGGCACCTCAACTGCAACTCTGTCAAGAACTTGAGCAATTGACTGGTGATTTTGAGAATATGATGTTCCAGATGTGATTTTGTGTTATGGATCACTCACATATGATGTTTATGAGGTGTGTGTGTGATTGGTTTGGTTGGAATTTCTCTCAAACTCAAAACCCGATAGTGACTTGAGTTAGAAGGCATAATTGGAGTGAAAGGTAGTTTTCAGGAAAGCATTAGTTTGGGTGCTTTGGTGTACTCAAATTAAGCACAAATGAGCTCTATTTATTGTGGAGTAAGTTTGTTTTGGCAGCAATAGTGTGTGGCAACAGCAGCAGGTCTGTGGCCAATGTGGATCAAATGGAATCTCAAGTCTCCTCTAGCCATTGACTTGAGGTTAGACCACAGGCCTATGGTCACTCGGTTCAGAGATAAGGCTTGACTCATTCAGTTAAACTTGCCTCAGTTCATGCCACCTTGATGCATCCATTGAATGCATTGAAACAAAATTGGAGTCTTGGCACTTTTTAGCTCCTTTAGGTTTGGCATGGCTATATGTAGATCCTTGGACTTGGGAGACTGGGGATTAGATCATTCTCCTTTTTTTTTATCCTCAGATGTGTCCAAATCGATGACAAGGCATGGAATTGTCCAAATTTGCCAAAACGAGCAAATGCACAAAATCTGCCTTGCTTGGAACAGTTGAAAATGGTGATTTTGAGAGAGTCATATCTCCCTGCTCAGGCTGAGCTATGGGAGGCTCTTGTGCTTTTTAGAAAGCCCTTATATGATATAAAACATGTGTGATCATAGTTTATTTTGAAACTATTTGGATCCCATTGAAAAATCATCATGAACATTGATGTTCAAGGCCGATAACTTAGGCAGATTTTCACTGAGTGTTGGAAAAAGTGTTATTTTCAAGTTTTTGTCATTTTCATCACTCCATAACTTAAAATCCATAAATAATTGGAGTTAGAGGTAGTTGAAGTTTTTGTATAGTGTAGCAAGACCTACAAAACCAGCTTTGGATCACCCAAAATGGTTGCTTGGATCTCAAGTTATGATCCTTGGAAGTTGGTACCAAAATCACTATTGTTCCATAACTTAGAAAAATTTTGGTTTCTCAAGGTTGCCCCTTTTGCAAGAAACCTCCGTTTTCTTGATTTTTCTTTATGGATGATGATCAATACCATACATTAACATTATTTTTGACTTAGGGGAACCACATTTGTGAAAAATTCCAAAATGTCAAACTTGATTTTGTGAACAGTTGACTTTTTATCGGATGAAATCCAAACTGTGCGATCCTTTGTGA
The DNA here is from genome assembly GCA_022829125.1 of Lathyrus tuberosus. Lineage (NCBI taxonomy): Eukaryota > Viridiplantae > Streptophyta > Magnoliopsida > Fabales > Fabaceae > Lathyrus > Lathyrus tuberosus. Next base: position 24,517,731 of record JALAZF010000012.1, on the reverse strand, counting down.
AATCAAGTCCTTGAGCTAAATCAAACCTAATATATGGATTCCATAGGTGTTATAGGGTATATTGAATCATGTCCCAAGGTTTGGAAGCATGTCCTGGCCAAAAGTCAAAGGCACAGTTGACTTTTTCCTCAAAACCCTAGTTGTGGTCCAGATGAAATTGAAACTTGTGAATCAAGCTTCTTGAATCAATCCATTGTTGTAAATGGATAAATGTGGCGTATTTGAGACCCTAAAATCATGTCTTGAGGTCTTGGCTCAGGTTTTGTCCCAAAAGTCAACTTAGGGGTGAATTAGGTCAAGAAACCCTAATTCCTGATTTTTGGTAAATGCGTCCCCTGAGGTTAAATTTACTTGATGATTGGGTCCATGAGGTCCCTTGGAGTATCTTGGGTTTTTCTTTGAAGCCTTGGCCATGTTCAGATGAAAAGTTTCATCTGGAGACCTCAGTCGACCAAAACACTAATTTGGTGACACTGGCGATCTTGAGGCTTGATCCACTTGGAATGGTGCAAACTTGTGCTTGATTCTTGATGTGGGAGTCCTCTTGATCCTTTATAGGTGCTTGAGAGGTTATAAAAGTTGAAGATCATGTCATTTCTTGATTGATCCTTTGTCTATGTGCTCTGAGAGGGCTTAAAATCCTAATTCTTGATTGTGGTGAATGCTCAACCATCTTTGAGGAGATTTATGAGGCATGGAGGTACATCCATATTGTGATGATGTCTTGCACAATGATGGGAAATTTTGGTGGTCAAAATTTGGGGTATGACTCAAGCTTGGTCAATGAATATGAGAAATGCTTTGGCCATGAAGAACAAATTCAAGTTTGTAGATGTATCGATTGAGGTTCCTAATGAAGTCGACTTGAATTATACAACTTGAGAAAGGTACAATAACTTGGTGCATACATGGATTATCAAATCTATCACACTATCAATCCCTCAAAGTGTGGTTTTAATTGAGAATGCAATTGATATGTAAAATAATCTCAAAAATGAATTCATGACAGGTGATCGAATTAAAGTTGCTCAATTGCATCAAGAAAGTCTCAGATTATTTCACTGAATTAAGAAGTTTGTGGGAGGAATTGGAACAATATAGACCAATACCTAGTTGTACTTGTCAGATGGCTTGTGCTTGTTTATCTATGAGAAATGGAAAAATTTTAAGAAGTGAAGATAGGATAATTCAGTTTATTATTGGTTTAAGTGAAGAATATCAAGGAGTAGTTTCACAAGTCTCGATTTTACTCCTATGCATGTGGTACCAAGGTTTGAAAGTTCATAGGTATATTATTGAATACATTCACGGGTTACAACACTAAACCTCGAGTTCATAAATGGTTACAACACTAAACCTGAACTTCGTATTGTTCACAACACTATATCAGGACTCGTCCCTGATCACAACACTAGATCCTGACTCGTTAACGTGCCGAAGTACCACCTAACTCCAAAATACATGAATGCATGAAAATGAAACATAAATAATTACATGAAGGCATCACCACCACCTCTAACAACGACATAAACACATCGATTCCACCACTGAACCGAACTCAAAATTAACCAATGTATGGTCTGAGTAAACGACCTCACCATCAAACAGAATATTTTAAACAAAATCAATTAGTAAATACATAATCAATTATTAAAATTCAACATAATTTTCAAATTTATATAGTTTCTCATCAATAATCATCTCAACATCAACATCAACATCCCTCTTCATGGGATATTCATTAAATCATTCAATCACGACAATAATAAATATTTTCATCATTGCTAACCATTAAAGAGATTTACACAACAAATAACATAATATAATTATGTCCTTAAGTACACATTCAACATCTGGGAATATTACCATAGGGTAATTCCATGCATTAACTTTCAATGCTTCCAACCGCGCCGCAAACAAAGTCGCGAAACTTAAGTTACACACGGAACAAAATTCGATGACACACCTGGTACTAAAACCAGGGACCTGTTATGGCCACCCGTAACAGCTGTTACAACCCGTAGCATCTTCCATACTAGATTTTCACACAAATACGATTTTCTCCCATTGGAGCACTTCTGGAGCACCAATTTCAATTTCTTAAAAACCCAAATGCTCAGAATTTAAAATAGAATAATAATAAAATAATTAAAACAACATAACAAGAAAATTAACAAGAAATCACTTTTAACTATCAATTCATGAACAAATTCATCACTTTTAAGAAAATTAACAAGAAATTACAACTTTAAATTTCATCCCAATTGGTATACGAAATTCCACACATAATTCAGCATGCACTAACAGTTAAATTGTAGCAAATGACATATATCGATTTAGAGAGGTTTGCACAATCATCTCCAAATCCATAAACTCAAAAACTCTATCAACGAAGTAAGGAAAATGGAAGAAGAATAAGGTTAGGAACTTTCTCTATACTATATGACATTAAACACCCTTATTTGAACCAAATCCCCCCATTACCTTTGATTTGCAGCAACAATTTCAAGCTTTGTTAATGGTGTTTCTTCCTCTCTCAAGCTTGCCTCATTTTCAAACTATTGCCTCTCTCACGTTCTGACTTTTCTCAATTTTCTCTAATCCCCAATTAACCTGATTTCCCTTTATTTTATATTCAAGAATCACTACAACTCTTTTTACTCACCACACCTTATTTTCTCCTTTATTCTATATTTTCTATTTTCTGATTATTTCTAATAAATCAATACTACTCTAATATTTCTATTATTTTATTTAAATCTCATTTTAATTCCAAAATTGTCTAACCTCTAATATTTTTTTATATTCTAATATTCTAATTAAATAAATTATTATAATTCGATTATATTCCATCACTCTCACTAATTAATTAGATTTAATTGATTAAATTAAAACACTCACTATTCCCGATAAATTATTCCACCGTCCAAAATAAATAAATAAACACATAATCATATAAACACATTACAAGTTCCAAATAAATATTTTAAAAAAATTTTAATATACGTTAATACTTTTAAAATAAATCGGGGGTGTTACACTTACCGCCATGATTATTCAGTCGATTAGAGAACACCTTTCTTGTATTACCCTTCTTCTTACAATGATAACACCTAAATGCAGGAGCATTACCACCATAAGAATTATGTAGAACTTTACCATTCTTTAACTCATACTTACTATCTTTCTGTGAGAACTTTCCTTTAACGGAACAACCTTCTCCTACAGATGATGACTTTTGCTCTTTTCTTTCGTTCAAGTCCTTCGAGTACAAGGCTGGTTGAACTTCTTCAAAGGTCAAGGACTCTTTTCTATACAAGAGGTTTTCTGTGAAGTGAGCATGAGATCTTGGTAAAGCACACAATAACAACAACACTTGATCTTCATCATCAATCTTGACCTCGATATTCTCAAGATCAAGAATCAACTTGTTGAAGTTATCCAGCTGCTCAGCCAAGACTTTATCTTCACTCATCTTGAATAAATACAAATCTTACTCTAGGTAAAGACAATTAACCAAGGATTTGGTCATATAGAACCCATCGAGTTTGCTCCACACACCTGCTGGAGTTATCTCCTTAGAAACCTACCTCCGAACCTTATCACCAAGTCTCAAGATGATTTCACTAATGGCTTTCTCGATCATTATTATTTTTCCTTCTTAGTTACGGAAACATAAATCTTCTCCAATCCTTTTAATACTTCTAACAAACTCTGTTAAAACAATAGGGATTACTTTTTCAAGCACCACAAACCAAAATCCTTCATACGTGTGAATTTCCCAATCTCCTTCATTGTTGACAACATCTTGTCCAAACTCACCGCACCAATTTGTTATGACAAACGTCGTACCAGGAACTAATAAAACTATAAGAAGGATTGGGTTTCTTGAACTAACGCAAGAAACCCTTTTTAGGTTTAGGAAAGAGAGAGAATAGTGAAGAAGAAGAACAAGAATTGGTTAAAACTATTTTACTATTTACTTTCACAATTAGGAAAAACTGTTTACAAGCAAATATCAACCAACCTTAACCTCTCTGAACAACCAAAAAGAGCATCCTATTTATAGACTACAAGATAACTTAAGCACTATGCTAATTTATACAGCTGCATGCTAGAACAACCTTCGACTACAACACGCACATCTCGACTCCTACATGCTTGAACTGACTTCACTACAACATGCACAATATATATCAAAACATGAAGTTATCCCTGTTGAGACTAGAGTTTGATCCAAACTACTACATCAACACTTTAATATTTTATAGACTTCAAAATAACTTCTCAAAAATTAATATCAACTTATTTATTTCCCAATTTAAAGATATAGGGATTGAATTAATACATACGAGCTACTTTCCAAACTAACAAGTAAAGGTTACGTGTTGATCCCTTCTTCCATCCATTATATATATCACACACTTTCTTACTAGTTTTCTCATCGTTTTCCATAATATTATTTATCAATTGATTCAATTTAACTAGTTTAAAATTAATGGATTAAAAAAATGTATAATATTAATCCCATGCAATAATCTTATGCCTCTTATTTATTGTAATATCACATGTACCCTTAAATGATCAATTGGTTGTAAGTTGAGACCAACTGAGTTCCTATATACATTATCTCCTGTCAATTGGAACAATTTGAGCTCCTATGTGCTCTAAGTGTTGTCAGTTGGGTCCAATAGAGTAATCAGTGAACTCTTAAGAGATTAATCCTTATTAAAAGAGACTGACCATTATTAATTAATACCCAAAAGAGTATTTTGGTAACATTAATAATGAGTGTATTTCCCTAGTAGTAAGAAAAATATAATTTGAGATATTTTATTACTAACTTTTAACATTAACCACACATTATATATTATGTGTATATATGTGGTGGAGATAGGGAGTTAGTAGAATAAGAAATAATAAGAAGAAAAGAAAACCAGAAAGAAAAGGAAGAAAGAAAATAAGAGAAAAGGAAAGAGAGAAAGAAGAGAAATGATTGGGAGAAAAAGAAGGAACCATGGAAACCCATCATTTCATCTCATTTTCTTCATCAATCTTGACCATCTTCATCTCTTGAAGTGGGTGCCTAGATAGATATATCTTTGGGTGGAAAATCCATGCTTTGGGGAAATTAGGGTTTGTGTGAAAATATGTAATATGTTATTATTTTTTATCATACCTGATGATTTTGATGAATTGCATGCCTTTTGTGTTAAACCATGTTAATTTGTATTGTTGGATGCATTAGGATGGTATGTGATGGCTTGTTGGGTGATTTTCCCCTTCCTGGTGCATTTCTGTACTTTATAGGTTCTATCAACTTTGTCGGGTGAGCTGGTCTTGTTGGGTCTTTGCCAGGGAAGCACACGGCATGTTGCCACTGACTTGTCTCGCCCCCAGTTCGCCGGGCGATTATTACAACATTGATAAAAATATTTGGTTGTTGTTTTCACCATAACTCGAGAACTGTAACTCTGATTAACACACGGTCAGAAGCATTGGAAAGATAATTTAATGCTTTATTTAATAAGTGAGGTATAAACACACACACACATGTGTGTATATATATATGACATTGATGTGTAGGATCGTGATGAAATTAAAGTAAATGTGAATACTATAGTTCTTATTTCCACCATAATTCATGAATCGAGAATCCGATGAATACGAGACAAGAGTGATTGGAAGGCTAATCTAATGAGCTATTGAATGGCGAAGTGAGACCATGAATTTACCAAGAATTCTTGGTAGATGATAGTGATGATTGTATGCCACAAGTGAACTACTTATGTTTGATTATGTTTGATTTGTTTGTGCATAACAACATGAATCACTTAAGATAATAATGAGTATGTTGTGAGCTGGATATGCCTAGAAATTATTGTGTCATGTTATGCTGCTATGTGTGTTTCATGTATGATATTGTGATATGTTAATGCATATGCCATAAATGGATTGGATGTTTATATTGTGAAATAACATGATTAAAACTTTATGTAGATAAGGGAAGAAACCTAGGATATAACTAGGTAAATGAATTAGAAATATAGTTAGGGGATGATGAATGACTTAGAAGGAAATGCTTGTACACAATGATACCTAGGTGTGTGTCATGCACAAGTAGTTGTTTAGCTAAGAATACTAGGCATTGTATGGACTATAAGATGTGGTTGTGAATGTTAAGGTGAATGTGATCGCCTTATGGTTTTCGAATATAATCACGTAGTGCCTTATTTAATCACGTAGGCAAAAACATCCCCTTGTTTGTGTCTTCCCAATTTGGGATGCTTATATAGAGTAAAAATTGGAATGTACGCACTCATACTTAAATGACCTGGGCTTGAGTCCCAAAGGCGGTGGATCTCATGGTTGGTGAAAATCCCGTATGGGTAAAATGCTTGAAATGGGTTAAGTCTCCCATAGGAAGCGACGAATTTTAAGGTGTATGTTATCCCTTAGAATCTGAAGTCCATGAGTGTGTCAAAGTATGAGATAAGTATTCGTGACCCGTGTTGATAACCCTAGGCATAGGGCTTGCCGGGGAAAGGTACCAATGATATAAGTATCTGTGACCCATGTCGACAACCTTAGGCATAAGTCTTGTCGGGGAAAGATATTTATGATACAAGGATCTGTGATGCGAGTCAATGAGCCTAGAAATTGGGCTTGTCGGGGAAAGACCCTGTGATTTGGTTTCTGATTAGTGTTTGTTTGAGTTGATGGACTTAAGAGTCATATTTCCATACATTGCGAGTTTTGTGAACTCAAGACTTTTCCCCCTTTGGACTTGAGTTAGGATTTTATTAGAACCCTATAGAGCCGAGTGAACCTATAAGATAGGGGAACTCAGTGAGATTATTATCTTACCCCAATATTGTTGCTGCTTTTCAGGTATTGTTTGCAGGTATAGTATACAAGAGGAAATGTGCATTGATGTTTCAAGGGAAGCTTTTATTGTGGCCATCCGCTGTGAATTTTGTACAATTGTATATATTGTACATAGTTCTTATATTTTTATTTAGGCACTATTGTATGACATGTGCCATATGTTGTATTTTATTTTATGGACAAGTACATAAATATGTCGTTAGGCACTTATGTTGTGACAGTACCAAAAATTAACACTTGTATGATATTATTCTAGATATATATTATTCGGATTGTTACATTTATCACGCTTAAGTATATATTAATTTGTGTTTTCTTTTATAAATAAATTTTATACATATTATTAAATATTTTGAATATTTATGTAGTTTACATTACCAACTAGTTATTATATGTCCGAAGCAAAATATTATAATTATGGTATGCTCATTACACAATGATCTTAATTCCTCGATGCATGACGTTTTGAGTGGGTAAATGATATTAATTGTCATACTCAAAATTTACCTATAGTTTTTGAATAGTTTTTATTTAAGTTTAATTTTTACCATGTAGAGCTATGGAGGTATACAATATAGTGCATCATAAAATAAGAGGCAAAAATCCAAAGTTCCTTTTCCCAAAAGTAAGTATTACTTGTACTTTTTTAGATTCTTTTGTTTTTAATAATGTATTACTTGGGCTTTGTGTGTATAGGTAACTATATAAAAATTATTTGTAGTCGCGAAAACAACCTGACAGACATTTTTGTGGATACTAAATTATAAAACATATGTTTCATTTTATCTCTGTGTCATACCCCAAATTTTGACCACTAAGATTTCCCATCATTGTGTAAATCATCACCACAATATGGGTAAACCATCATGCCTCATTAGTCTCCCCAAAGATGGGTGAGCATCCACTACAATCAAAATTAGGGTTTCAGGCCCTCTCAGAGCTCTTAGACAAAGGATCAATCAAGGAATGACATGATCTTCAACTTGTATAACCTCTAAAATATCCCCAATGGATCAAGAGGACTCCCACCTCAAGGATTAAGCACAAAGCTGCAACATTCTGAGTGGATTAAGCCCCAAGGTCGCTAGTGTCACCAAACTAGGGTTTTGGTCGACCAGGGCCTCCAGATGGAAATTTTCCTCTGGGCATGAGCCAATGCTTCAAATAATAACCTAAGATGCTCCAAGGGACATCATGAACCTAATCATCAAGTCAATTTTGCCTCAGGGATGCATTCATAAAAAATCAGGAATTAGGGTTTCTTGACCTAATTCACCCCTGAGTTGACTTTTGGGACAAAACATGAGCCAAGACCTCAAGAGAGGATTTGAGGGTCTCAAATACACCACATTGATCCATTTTCAACAATGGATTGATCCAAGAAGCTTGAGCCACAAGTTTCATGTTCATCAGAACCACAATTAGGGTTTTGCGAGAAAACTCAACTGTGCCTTTGACTTTTGACCTAGGCATGCTCCCAAACCTTGGGACATGATTCAATACACCCTATAACACATATGAAATCAATCCATCAAGTTTGATTTAGGTCAAGGACTTGACTTCATAGAGGATCGCACAGTTTGGAATTCATTTGATAAAAAGTCAACTGTGCAAAAAAGTCAACTTTGACTTTTTGAGATTTTTCAAAATTATGGTTGTTTGACCCTAAAATGGTGTTAATGAGTGATTGGAATCATCATTCATCAAGAAAAATCAAGAAAAGTTGGATAACTTGTAAAAGGGGTAACCATAAAAAAACTTAGAAATTTTCTAAGTTATGGAACAAAGTGGCTAGGGTACCAACTTTGGAGGATCATAACTCCTAAACCACAAGGCCATTTTTACCCATTCAAAGCTGGATTTGTAGCTCTCATGGCCCTCTACAAAAGCTTAAAAATTAATTAATTCCAATTCCTCATGGATTTTAAGTTATGGAATGATCAAAATCTCAAAAAGTGAAAATGTCACTTTTTTTCCAACACTTAGTGAAATTTTCACTAAGTCAAAATCTGTCTTCACTTTTTTCCAAATGTAGGGGAATTTTTCACTTGGATCCAAAATGTAACAAAACCAACTATGATCAAAAAGTTGTTGTATCATATGAGGGCTCTCCAAAATGGCCAAGAACTCCATCAAATTCCACTTGAGCTATGAGATATGACAATGGCAATATGCCTTGCTGAAAACTGTCAAAGCAAGGCAGATTTGTGCATTTTGCTCGATTTGCCAAATTTGTGCAAATGACAAACACACTTATCCATCTGAACACCTTAGGGGGAGACCAAGGAGGGACAAACATTGATCCATAAGCCTCCCAAGTCTTTGGAACCAAAAGTAGCATGCCAAACCTAGAAATGCCTAAAAGAGGGACAAGACTCCAATTTTGGTTTAGAGCATTTAATGGATGCACCAAGGTGGCATGGACTGAGCCATTTCAGACTGAATTCAGTCAAGACATATCCAAGACCAAGGGAACCAGCAGCCTTCTCATTTATCAACATTGGCCAAACCTCTACAGCATTTGCCATTCACTATTGCTTGCAAAATAAACTTGCTCTACTATAAGTAGAGCTCATTTGTGATCAGTTTGAGTACACCAAAGCCATCAAACAGATGCATTCCTCAAAATCACCTTCTCACTTCCAAATTTGTCTTCCAAAGCAAGTCACTATCGGGTTTTGAGTTTGAGAGCACTTCCAACCAAACCAATCACACATGCACCTCATAAACATCATATAGAAGTGATCCAAACACTTAAACAACATCTGGAACACTAATTTCTTAGAATCACCAGCCAGCTGCTCAAGGTTTTAACCAAGTTGCAGTTGGGATACCATATTCAGTTCCAGCTTGTTTCAAACCATTCCAAGCACTCAGGCACATCACTTGGCACCTAGGGAAGCTATCCACACATTGGAACCTAGTTGTAACACCTTTAATAAAAAACACGGTCACCAGTTGCCAGAGGTAAGTATGAGCTCTTCTAACTCTATGATCCATGCACTTTTTGCCGCACAATAATTTGGCCATATGTTCATAATCATGCATGGAGTATTTTCCCTCAATCAATTGCTTTGTTTGAATCGTGTATGGAATTTCTGAGCCTTCATGCAAATTTTTGGGTTCTTGAGGTTTCTCTTTGATTTCTTATTCCATGCTTAAAATAAATGAAATTAAAGACCATAGACATAATCGTGAGGTGAAAACAAGTAAAATGATATGTGGATTGTGTGATTTCATCAAGTATTCAGTGAGATTGATGAGAAAACGCAAATCTAGGCAAAACAGAGCGGTACTTGGCGCCCTTTTTCAAATATTTGAATTTTTGAATTTTTGTGATTTTATTTAATTGATTCAAAAATTAATTTCTCTCCGAGTTTTAATGATTTTGAGTTGATTCTTTTTTTAATAATTCACAAAAATGTTAAAATATTTTATTTTATCAAAAAATCCCAAAAATATTACTTAGTTCATATATTTGATATTTTTGCAAAGAATTAATGTTTTATTTGTTTTTAACATTTGAAATATTTTTTCTCCCTTGATTTTCCAAACTTAATTGATTTCCAATTATTTTGTGGATATAAACATGATTTTTCAAACATTAATCCAATACCACAACTTGTTTTTCACACATGTTTAACAATTTTGATAATTTTTTATTCAATTAAAATATATTTTGAAAACAAATTAGGGTTTTGATCAATTCAACCATCACAAATCTTTTTCAAACATTTTGGGCCTCTAGTAGAGTGTAAGACCCAACCCTTTTTTAAAACCAAAATGATATGGGCCTCAGTGTATTGTATAAGTCCCGATCCCATCAAAAAGTTCGGCGCGATCGTCGCCTTTTTAACAAAAACCCATGGGCCTCTCCTTAAGCTGTAAGCCCCACCACTTGTACAAAAATAAATCATTGGGCCTCTAATAGAGTGTAAGACCCATCCCTTGTAGATAAAACCTTTTTGGGCCTCAATGCATTGTATAAGACCCAGTACGTTAAAGAAACCTCGGCGTGATTGCCAGTTCAAAAGTCAAATCTTCTGGGCCTACCCTCGTGTTATAAGACCCATTCCTTTTCTTAAAATAACCCTTTGGACCTCTTGAGAGAGTGTAAGACCCATCCCTTTGTACAAAAAACCTTTTTGGGGCCTCAGTCACTTGTATAAGTCCCTGTACAATTTCAAAACAACAGTGCAATCACTGATAAAACCTTGGGCCTCTCCTTGAGTTGTAAGCCCCAACAATCTTTTCAAAGCACTTTCTCCTTTGATTTAGAATATAATATTGTTATCAAAGCTTTCTTTGTTGAATAACTAACAAAACAGCATGGAAGCTCTACAACCGAGTTAGTGTATACCCGCTTTCTTTATTCTCTTTCATATATATATATATATATATATATATATATATATATATATATATATATATATAACGGTATTGTGGGGCTACTCACTGTAAGTCTTCTTTCACAAACTTTAATATACTTGTCATATATTCACTGTGTAATACTAGTATAGTTATTTAGAGTTTTCCACGGCAACTACGTCTAGCACTAGGTAAAGCCTGTTGGTCACTCTTAAATATCGTCAAAACTAGATCCCCATAGGATTACCAGATACAGTCTTCCCTCCTCTTGGGGTTAAACAATATGGAGACGTGAAAGGCAGCATTCTCGGTGAACCCTTTCTCAGACTGTCACTCATAGAAATTGTCAAAGAAACTCTACTCCCCAGAGTTGATCTATTCTCCGTGAATGGCATCTCTTGAGTTTCTTCCAAATTCTCGGACTTTCCTGGCTTGATCTATTCTCGATGAATGGCATGTCTTGAACTTCTCGGGGTTTGGGGACCCACGGGCTTCTTAAAAGCATCCCCGCCTCCTCTTGGGCATTGTACAAGGACCCTTTGGCTTCTTAAAAGCTCTAATGCCTTCTCCTGGGCTTAGTACAAGGACCTAGAGACCTCTACAGGTATAGGAACAGAACCTAGTCATCAATTTGCTAGAGCTTTCTTTCTGAGTCAAGTGTCAGACCAGTTAATGGGTTGACCTTCATCCCTTAACATACCAGCCTTCTCTTGGGCATCATACAAAGATCATTCACTATCTGAAAATCGATTTCTCAAAACACCAGTAGATTTGAACAGTCTCAATACCCTTTGGATTTCCCATTTCCTTAAAGAACAGGAAATAACCCTGATCTTCTGATCAGTACCAAAGCACAATCTTACCTTTAATCGTTCCCTTTATAAGAACTGATCTTCTCTTTTATCCAACATACTGGACCTATCACTAAACTGACATGGTCACCAACAAAGTTAGCCTCCTCTTAGGCTTTGTACAATGATTTTCCCCACACTCTCTTGTTGAGTATAAAAGACTCTCTTGTTGAGTCAAACACTTTTAGCCTCCATCTCGAGCTTCGTACGAGATAGAAAACACTCTCTTGTTGAGTATAAAAGACTCTCTTGTTGAGTCAAACACTTTCAGCCTCTATCTCGTGCTTCGTACGAGATAAAAAACACTCTCTTGTTGAGTATAAAATACTCTCTTGTTGAGTAAAACACTTTTAGCCTCCATCTCGGGCCTCGTACGAGACAGCAAAACACTCTCTTGTTGAGTATAAAAGACCCTCTTTTTGGGTCAAAAACCTTTTAGCCTCTATCTCGGGCTTCGTATGAGACATATAAAAACACCCTCTTGTTGGGTCACTAGTCTCCTCTTAGGCTTTGTATAAAGAAAACCCCGGTTGAGTCAATCAACCTTTTAGCATCAAAGTCATGCCTTGCTCACAGCATACAAACAACTCTATAATCCTAAACCCTTTAGCTTCACATCTTGGGCTTTGAACAAGATACAAATCACCTTTAGCTTCACGTCTTGGGCTTTGAACAAGACACCAAAACACCTTCTTCCTCCCATAGAATAGGAAGAACTACGATCGCTCTGATTTCCCTGTTTCGTTAAACGGGAATACGTAGGCATAAGATTGAAAAAATCTTAGCGAGCATACTAATCAAAAACCCAAAATCCAGTATCTCCACCAAATCAACCCCAATAGCATCAAATTTAAACACATTACCAAAAACCTCGCAAATAATCCAGACACTGTGTTCTCAACAAAATAAACCGAAGATTGGGCCCCACTTCCACATAGCATTTGTAACCTAACAGACCGCTGTTCAAACTCAGTATGCAAGCAGGGTTAATTGGAGACATCTATTTCCCTTCCTTAATCAGCTCAATAGGATACAAAATGAATCGAACTGTAGTACCCAAGCGATCGTGACTCAGGACCACAAAAATCGCGCTACACTCTGGAGACATTATTAGCTCATGGGTTAAGGTCTAAAATTTATCCATATACATGTATTTTATTTATATTTGTTAAATTAATATTGTAGTTGTTAGATTAACATAATTTAAATTTTGTTCAAATTATAGGTGTTAAATGACAGAACACCATTCTCACAAGAAGATATAGATGACATCCGATCACGTGGGGCTGACTACTTCTTATATTCTTATGAATCTCAACAACACTAGCTTTTCTTGATTGTTATAAATAATGTGCATAGGTTTTCTTTTACACATGTATTTGGTTTCGTCATTCTATTTTCAAATATGTATAGGTTCTCTTGGTGTACCATTTTGGATATGTGTACATTTGGTTTTGTAAGCAATGTAATTTGGTATTTTGTGTATATTCAGTTTGTTTAGTTGAAAAATACAATGTTTTGATTTTGTCAAAAAATTTGTATTTAGTTTCTGTGTAAAAATATACAAGACAACCAAGTTGAGATTTAACAAATAATAAATGACAAAAAAAAATTTTGACCCTCTAGTTTAATTTCAAATAGATGTATATACTTTCTTTTCCCCTCAGATAATAATGAAACTAAGAGGATTATGACGCGCGATTTATAGTTTTAAAATTTTTAAAAATATTGTTGTTGCGTATCAAACCAATGACCATTATAACTTTTTCCTTGGTGATACAACAACCGAGGAGTAAAGTGACAAGATTTCATGACGCCCTACGTTATCTTGTATTTGAAACCAAGGTAAAATTCATTTTCGAGTCGATGTAAAATGTGTTTTTTGCAATAGTGATATTAAATACCATCACTTGATCCATATAATAAGTACCACCACTTGATCAATATTCAAGCAACATCACTTGATCCATATATCAAACACCACCACTTGATTAATCATTAAACACCACCACATAAATCAACAATTTAGATGATATTATTTAGACCAACAAATCTTGAACAACAAGACTGATGAGAACTTCTCTTAAAGTGTTGTCAATATTAAAACTATATATATATATATATATATATATATATATATATATATAAGCACATGGGTCTACAATATTATTTGAAAATTTGGCACTTTAACACATGTAAATACGTATGTCCTCATATCAGAATATAATGCCAAGACAGATGTTACGACATCTTCTGTCTAACAAAACAAGTAAATCAAACTGAAAATAAATTGCAGAACGATAAATAATATAGTCAATTGGTAACCCAGTTCGGTGCAACATCATCTACATCTAGGGATAACCAAGGCAGGAAGGAAATTCACTATGATAGAATTAGTTCCAAGCTAAACTCCCCTGTTTACAACTTCTCGCCTAATCAATACCTTGTTCGACTTCTACCTTGAAATCCTTTAGATATGAAATCCCCCTCTCATTTCCTAACAGTCACACACCAGTGACAATTCAACAATAATTCAAAGTAGAAGAACAATAAACGACACACTCTTGCTTAAAAGCTCATGAGTGAACAATAAATAACACACAATCAGTCAACCTCAATGTATCAGAAGATACATGGCTGACTTACAAAGTCACACTAAAGAGAATTTAAAATCCTAAGATTCTAAAACCTCCCCTTATTTTTACAAAAGTGAAAGTCGTTACAACATTAGGTTTAGGTTGCTCTTTAAATATTCCTCAGAAGTCTATAGGCTTTTAAATCTTCACCCAGATATTACTTGATCCACACGCCGAGGGCTGCATCAATTATGCAGAAAAATCTCCTTAAATCTTGAAACAAATCATCAAGTTTCCTAAATTGTCTCAACATCCAATTTTAGAAATTTATGAATAGTTGGATATTAAATCAAATGTTCCAGATTAAATCTTCTTGACCTACGAAAATAAGTGAGATATATCCAAAAGAAATCTCACAGAATCAAATCAAATATGTCAAAAATAAGACTATAATCCCTATTGATGTTCTGGTAGAACATTTCACAGCATTTGTCAGAACATCTGTCTTCAATTTTAATAGAGCAACAAGATAGAACATTTCACACAACATCTTGTTGTGAACCATGTTTTAGAAAAATTGCTGCCAATCCTAAAACCATGGAACTAACATTATTTTTTTCATTAGAATTTCTCACATTAGAAACACATACTGCAGAAGCCACACATAATATTCAGAGCATCAGAGTAATAGATTACCATATAGCATCCAAGTTTCTTCATAACCACAACATGTCAGAACATGTTGCACATCATTGCACACACACAACCCATCAATAACAGCAGCATAAGCAGCAGCAATAGCAATAACAAAAACAAGCATGGCAGACTATCATGCCCCCCCTAAATAGTTGCATACCGCAAGCAACCACAAATCACACTAAAGCATGACATGATGTCATATCATCTGACCCGACATCAGAAACAACAAACATATCAACATTTTACTCCCCCTTTTTAGCCAAAATTGACAAAAATAGAGTAAATGTAAATAAACATAATTGGAAACACATAGTAGCAAAGGCTACAAAAAGTTTTAATGGAATCAAACAACAAAGCAATAGTTGGAAGCAAATACTGTTAGGAAATTATTACAACAAAAAAAACCAACAAAGCAACAACAAAAACTTCATCTATGGAGCCAGCTATCCACTCCAACCACCTGAGTTAATGAAATTAACAAAATCTTCATCACCATCCTAGTCAGACTCATGCAGTTGAGCATAACTTTTTTTGAAGGACTTCATCTTTGTCACAAACATTTTCCCAGTCCTAGATGCTTCAGTAGATGATCCAACAAATGTCACAACTTCGGACTCCACCTTCTTTGAATCTGCATTCTTATCCTTCTTGGAATCCATCACAAGAATCTTTTTAGCATCAGTATTTTTGGAATTCTTACTCATGTTGAAACACATCTGGGTAGACGGGTGAAGCGGCAAGGTTTTGGGATTTAAAAATGAATAACAACCTTGCTTGTATCACCTGATCAGTCAAGGATAGGATTGTTGAAAGGAGTGAAATTATCCTTGGTAACTGATAAGTGCTAAATTGTACTGATTTTGAGTGTGAATAATTGGCACTTATTGGCTTGATTCGTTGGTTTTCCGTTAATAATCCCCCTTTTTTGTGTATTCTTTGTATAGTTTACATTATAGTGTGTAATATGCATTTTTGTGTACATATTGTTGAGTTATATAATTTTTCATCTAATTTTATAGGTAATAATGCATGGTTGATGTATGGACCCGTTTGAGCCAAGAAGGATGCTTCAAATGCAAAATTTTGGAGTCAAAATATTGTCATTTGCACTTAGCGCGAATTTTAGCACGCTGGGAGCTTGATGACAGTAGCTAGAGTATTTTGGTTTTTTTTACCGCGCTTAGCGCACTTTAAGGCAATTTAAGGGTATTTTAAGTGAGATCGTGTTTAGCGCAATCTGAGGGTGCTTAGCGCGATTGTAATAAATTTCATTCTTTCTAATTTAAGTTTATCTCATTTTTTAGGTATTTAAGCAAGGATATCTTTTTTGTTTTTGTATAGAGCATTGAATAAGCTTTCCAACGCTTCTGACTGTGCGTCAATCGGAGTCACGGTTCGAAAGTTATGAAGAAAATATGAATTTTGATTTTGTTGATGGCGCTAAGCGCCCTCATAGCGTGCTTAGAGCGGTTCGCATCATTTCAGCCCCTATTTAAGTCATTTTTCAGCATATTTTAGGTTATGTTGTTGGGAACGTTTAACCCCAACTTCATCAAACACATTTTTTCAGTAGAGTAGCTTAGAAACAACATTAGAGTGTATATCTTGATGATCCGGAGGTGTATTTGCTTCAATCGGCGTTGACAAATAGAGAGATTCTTGTTCATCTTCTCTCTTCTATTTGTACCCTCTATTTGTTGGGGTTTTGTATGTAAGTTTATCTTGATTGTATGTATATTTATGGATCTTTGTATAAAAACTCTTTTACAACTCTTAATCGATGTCTTCTTCGCTTTACTATTTATCTTAATGGGTTTGGATCGCTATAGACATATATTTTTCGAACTCGACCTAAGATGAATGTCTATTGGATGTGGGAAGTGGTCTAATATTCACATGTGTGTTGGATCATAATGCTACATGTTGTTTAGTTGCGTGAGACATCACCTCCGAGATAATGCGGTTGATCTCTCAATGTTTACGTTAGACATAACCTCTTGTTATGAGCGATACGTGGGGATTTTGACGAGTGATTTAGGTTGCGTGAATTTGATCCATAGATTCTTTATTACATGATGGGTAGAATTAAATACAACTCTTGACGAGTTTAATCATGTCTTAAGAATGTATTTATTTTCTTGTCATATGTTTTTCTTTTGCACTTATATACCAAACCAATTAAACCCAAGCTTAGAGATGTAGAGACCGTCGAGCGACATTCTTTCCCTCGCACCAATCCCTGGGGAAACGACATAAATTCCCGAGGAATTCTTCTAAAAATAATATTTTTGCTTGCCACTTTACTGCTCCAACAGTAACCGAGATATTCACTTGTCCCTCTTTCTCGCTTTCCTAGCTTTGACTCCGACATTTGAAATGACATTTTCCATGTCATTGAAAAAATAATTTGTTGAGAAATACTAGCAACAAAAGAATCGTTTTTCAAGCCTCTTAAACTGTAGTTGCTATAACTCTTCATTAATACTAATTCCCAAAACACCCCTGACAAGAAGATGACTAATTACAATGACCATGTCTTACTGACCATAAAGAATTGCTTGACTATTCTGGTTGTAACTGGCTTGTCACAGTATAATGTCACGACATCTTGTTTGACATTGTATTCTTTTAGCATCCAATTCAATGTTGCAGCAACACCTTCCCTGGCAATATACTCAGACAAAAAAAATAAGATTATATTCTCGCTGATCTAAAAGACACGATTGATTCTCAAGAAGAGACATCCTTAACAACCAAGGGCACACACAATGGAAACAAAACAGGACGCACATAAGAACATCATAAGGTAGTAACAAAAACAAACTCCATCAAAATTACATAGCTTAAGAATCCAGCAAAGTGTAGCTAAACAACCAAACATAATGTCAAGACATCTAGTCTAACATCACAAATCAACTGGAACAACAACTTCTCCTGAAGACCACAACTCACTACAGAGAAAAATAAATTCTCCCAGGAAACAAACATCATTATTCTCAAGAACATACACGTGCAATCATGAACTGTTCCAGTTCATATATTAGAGATACATGCACAGAAGAAGAAAAATAAGCCTTGTTCTGGACTAGGCCGTGGTTTCCTACAATCAAACAGGCCCAATCCATACAACTTGAAGAAGTCCAATAAAGTCCTAGAGAAGGACACGTGACTGCCATACGCGAAGCCAAAGGTATGTCGGTCAACTGGCACCTTGACAGTGTCGAGCATCCGAGAACAAACGGGAAAGGAAGACATCACACCCTGATGAAATGGACCTCCTCGACAGATTAACTTCTCCCCGCGAGAGTACTCCTAATCTTGTTGACTCATAGGTCCTCGACAAGCATGATTCTCCTCCGTTAGGTCATCCCCATACCACGACCACCATATTTCCTCGACATTGTAGACTCTCCCCCGAGGAGTCTACTAACGGTCTTATCTACACAGATACGTTTCATGTAACCGCCTACTAATGACATTAAAGGGACGGTTACACTAGGGTGTTGACCACGAGCTGGTGATTATTACTACACGTAAGCCCTAGCAGTTACTTGGAACAGGTCACACGCTGGTCCCACCCGTTGCAAGTAACCGTTGGCCACGCGCTGGGGGTCTCCTTTAAATACCCTCTCACTTGAGAGGGTCAGGATAGTTAACTTCTTACTCTCAGTCACTTTCTTTGTATTTGTTGTGCCCTCACTGACTTAAGCATCGGAGTGCCCTGCAGGTACACCCCCCCCCCACCCCCCGCCATCTTTCACCACCATTGAAGCAGCAACAATTCCAAACGTCGTTGGCCATCTTCAAACTGTCTGATCCAGGCCAGATTAGTGGCACCGTCTGTGGGAATTTTATAAGTTTCCCCGTTTTCCTCGCGATAAACCAAACTTTCCTCATTCAACTACCAGCGATGGCCAACCCGTCGGCGAATCAAGCTATAGACAATGTCATCACACAACTTGGTGGTATCACCCATGGCGACAACAATGCTCTTCAGCCTGTCGTGGGGAATGATGTCAGAGATGGAATCACCGCCTCCCCATCTTTCGATTAGGTAGAATACGAGACTGCTCAACAAGATGGACAGGAAGCAATCTTCCAGCCCACCTACCATCCTGTGGATCCACCACCAAATGCAGATCCGAATACTGCTGCCTTGTTTGCGTTGGTCAATCAGACTAATCAAATGATCTTCAACCAAAGCTTACGGATCGAGAAGCTAGAAAAAGGTCGTGGTCGAACTTCCCCGCGAAGACACCGACCACCTCCTTATCCCGGACATTCACAATCTCCAGTGGAATCTCGCAGCCCCTCCCTAGTAAATAGAGGTTGCAGGCCACGTTTGGAGCGTAACCAGACCGAGCATCCACAGAAGCGTCATCGCTTCCCGCCACCAAAAGGGCCCACTCGTCCCTTGAAGATTAAGAAGAGTAAGCCTGATGTCGAGGAGCCAAGAGGCCGTCATAAGGAAAACTCCCCGAGACGTCACTATGTTCGTGGTCATAATTCTCCTTCTGTATCCCCGGGAGGCAGCGATGATGACGACTACCGGACTCCTCTATCCAGACAAATAATGGAAGCTCCTATTCCTAAAGGCTTGGAGAGACCTCCATCCTTGGGGACTTACGATGGAACATCTGATCCGGACGACCATGTCGAGAGCTTCGAGGCTCTTCTCAACTTTAGAAACGTCTCCGGCGCTATCAAATGTTGATTATTCCCTACGACTCTTCGGAAAGGGGCCATGGCTTGGTATAAAATCCTGGCACCTGAATCAATAGCGTCGTGGAAAGCTTTGAGGGAATGTTTCAGGAAGCATTTTACAGCTTCTCGAAGACATCCAAAAACTATATCCTCCTTGGAGGCCATCTCCCAAGAAAAGAGAGAATCTCTCCGGAGCTACATAGAGAGATTCAACAAAAAAGCGGTCGAGGTCCATACGACCGACCATATAAAATTATATCTCATCATCAAAGGACTGCGGGTTGGTTCCAAGTTCGCAGAATCTGTCTGATTACACCGTCCTCGCAACTTCGAAGGTTTCCTCGAACGAGCTCAATCATACATTGAGTTCGAGGAAGCAGAAGCAGCCCAGATTGCCCTTGATTTAAGAAGTAGAGAAGGCCCCCGCGGCCGGAACAGGGAGGACTCCCCTACACCTAGGCAAGGAGGGGATAGGAGAAGAGAAGATTCCCCTCCACTTAAGCGAGGCGGGGAGAGGAAAAAATAAAATCGGAATAAAGAGTCCCGCAAATCTCGGGGACTTACCAGTCTTTTCAAAGATTACACTCCACTAAACGTGTCCCGTGCACGCATTTTCAGTGAATGTGCAAATTCGGAGTTCGTGAAAGGGGGAATCCGCTTCCCAAAACCAACAGCTCCCAAACCAAATACTGATAAATCCAAGTACTGCCGGTTCCATCGCAGTCACGGGCACGTTACTGAGGATTGCATCCACCTTAAGGACGCAATCAAAACGTTGATTAAAGAGGGCTACCTGAAAAAGTACGCCAAACAAGACGAGGCTTTTCTTCCCACCGGCCAAGAAGCTCTAAATACCGAGGAGTCAAACCATCCGGACACTGGAAAACTGCAGGTTGCCTTAAGCATCACACGACCTGAAGACTTCGGTTTCCAAGGGAATGTTAGCGATGCCGAAGCTGTTCGAAACATATAGAAGAGATTCCCGACGGAAGAACTAGTAAGTGTTCGCAGTAACTGGGAAAGTTTCCCCCAAGCCCTAGTCATATCGGGCGGAGACCCTGAACGAGTGACCGTCAGTTCAATAAAGAGGAAGTTCGATGAACTAAGGGCATCCACTCCTCGAGACCCAACTCTCAGCTTATCTCGTGGAAAATCATGCCCTATAAGTTTCTATCTCGAGGAATTACCCGATGGATCCCCGAATGCTAATATACCCCTCCTAATTCAGGCACAAATGGCCAACTTTTATGTGCATCGGATTTTGGTCGATCAGGGAAGCTCGGTGGACATCATGTACACTCACCTCTTCGACACTCTCCAGCTGACAAAGCATCACCTGTCCCTATATGTGGGATCTGATCTACAAGGCTTCAACGACGCGTCTACTAGACCTCGAGGTTATGTAGAAATGTTGGTCACATTCGGAGCAGGTGAAATAGCTCGACGGGCAAAGACGCGTTTCTTAGTGGTCGACTGTCCTTCCCTCTACAACTGCATCTTGGGAAGGACCACTTTGGCTGAAATAACAGCTGTACCATTCACTGCCCACCTAAAAATGAAGTATTATACGACACAAGGACGTGTGGTTACCCTCCACAGGGATATTGAAGCAGCTAGAAGATGTTTCGATGCATCGATCAAAGGTCTAAGTGTTGTCGGTGGCGTCCACCCCAGAAGAGCAACTTCAGATGTCGCACAGGTTCCACTACCGCGGATCAGTGCGGTTGACCTTGATAACAGGTTCACCGGGGAACAGGAAGAAGTTGCAGGCAAAGACCTCCCAGTTGAAGTCAACGGGCAGCCTCTCTACCCAACACGCCCCATCCCAGACGGAGATTTCGAGCTGATCCCTCTTGGTGACGACCCAGAGCGAACTGTGAAGATCGGCCATGGACTCCCCGACCTGGCGAGGAGGCAGCTGAAGGCATGTCTCTGAGAGAATGCAGATTTGTTCTCTTGGAGTGCTTCGGAGATGCCCGGATTAGATCCTCAAGTGGCTTGTCACCAGCTGACTATAGATCCAAATGCTAAGGCTATAGCTCAATGTAGGCGTAGGCAGTCTCCAGAAAAAATGGAGGCTACTGAAAAAGCTGTAAAAGACCTCCTAGAGGCAAACTTTATTTCGGAGGCCAAGTACACCACTTGGTTGTCCAATGTTGTACTTGTTAAAAAATCTAATGGAAAATGGAGGATGTGCATTGACTACACGAATCTTAATCGGGCATGCCCGAAAGACTCTTACCCATTGCCTAACATCAACCGACTGGTCGACAACTCTGCAGGATTTAAACTTTTGTCTTTCATGGACGCTTATTCGGGATATAACCAAATTCCCATGGATGAGGCCGACAGAAAGCATACAACTTTTATGACTGAGTCGGGCAATTACTATTATAATGTAATGCCCTTTGGTCTGAAGAATGCTGGCGCCACCTACCAACGAATGATGAACAAGGTCTTTCGAGCATAAATTGGTGACATGCTCGAAGTCTATATGGATGACATGATCGTCAAATCCGCAGAAGAAGCCGACCATGCTGCTCATCTTAAAAAGGTGTTCGACACGGCGAGGAAATACCGCATGAGATTCAACCCCGACAAGTGCACTTTCGGGGTTCGAGCAGGGAAATTCCTCGGCTTTTACCTTACGGAGAGAGGAATTGAAGCGAATCCCGACAAATGTAAGGCCTTTTCCGAGATTCCTACTCCGAAGTCAAAGAAGTCAATACAATCACTTAACGGGATGCTAACTTCCCTCTCTCATTTTGTCGCTAAATCTGCCCAATACGCGCTCCCATTTTTCAAACTCCTTCGATAGAAAGCAACAATTGAATGGAGTGAAGAATGAGAACAAGCCCTCCTCCATCTAAAATAAGTCTTATCACAACCCCCGGTCTTGTCCCGACCAGATAACGGGGAAACACTTTTCTTGTACCTGGCCATCACTGGCGAAGCGGTAAGTGTTGTCCTCATACGGGAGACCCCCGACGGACAGAAACCGATTTATTTCACGAGCAAAGCTCTTCAGGGTCCCGAGCTCAGATATCAACAGATCGAAAAGGTCGCCTTGGCCCTCGTAACTGCAGCCAGAAAACTACGCCATTACTTCCTGGCCCACACAATAGTGGTAAGAACCGAGCAGCCTATCAGACAGCTCCTTAGTCGGCCAGATATGGCGGGGAGAATGCTCTGGTGGTCTCTCGAGCTATCCGAGTTTGACGTTCGATATGAAGGAAGAAAAGCCTTGAAATCTCAGGTACTGGCCGACTTCGTAGTGGAAATGACAGTCCCCGAATCCTTGACCAATGGCTCCCAAAAATGGACAATTTACGTCAACGGAGCCTCCAGTGCAAAGGGCAGCGGGGCAGGCATTATCCTTGAAAACGAGGAGGGCATCTTGATAGAAGTCTCACTAGAGCTATCTTTCAAAAAATCAAATAACCAAGCCGAGTATGAGGCATTCCTCGCAGGACTTCGACTTGCAGAAGACCTTGGCGCAAAAGAAGTCAATCTTTACAGACTCTCAGCTCGTAGCATCACAAGTTCGGGGAGAATTTCAGGACAAAAATGATAGTCTCATTGAATACCTAACCTTGGTACAAGAAAAGTTGAAGAAATTTGTCTCCGCGGAGGTGGCTCACATCCCGCGCGAGCATAACACTCGAGCAGACGTGCTCTCTAAGCTAGCGAGCACTAAGAAGAAAGGAGGGAACAAATCAGTGATCCAAGAGATATTGACCCATCCGAGCATCAACAAACCTACCTCGACCACAGAGGTGAATGTTATCGGGGACGCAAACTGTTGGATGACTCCAATTTACAAATACCTGATGATGGACATACTGCCCGACGATCCTAAAGAAGCTGGGATAGTTAAGAGGCGGGCATGTGCATACACCATAGTCGAAAGTAAACTATATCGCCGAGGATCCTCCATCCCTCTACTCCGGTGCGTCGAGGAAAGTAAAGTTTCAGAGATTCTCCAGGAAATACATGAAGGAATCAACGCGCAACATCTAGGCGGAAGATCTTTGGCTCGAAAAGCTCTCCGAGCAGGATATTACTGGCCCACTATGCAACAAAATGCAAAGGAACACGTCAAAAAGTGCGACCGTTGTCAGAGGCATGGGGACATACACCTCGCTCCTCCAAATGAGCTTAAATCATTGTCATCCCCGTGGCCCTTTGCGTGGTGGGGAATGGATATCCTCGGACCTTTCGTCGTAGGATCGTACCAAAATAAGTACCTCATCGTCGGGGTAGATTACTTCACAAAGTGGATCGAGGCGGAAGCATTAGCCAAGATCACTGCTTTCAATATATTACGTTTCTACAAGAGAAATATACTCGCCCGATTCAGCGTGCCTCAGGCCATTGTCACAGACAATGGGACGCAGTTCACCGACGGAAACTTCCAAGACTTCGTTACCAAACTGGGTACGAAACAATATTTTTCGTTGATCGAACACCCACAAACCAACGGGCAAGCTGAAGCAGCAAACAAAGTAATACTCCGAGGACTCAAACGACGAATCGGCGAAGCCAAACAATGGTGGGTCGAGGAGTTACACAGCGTTCTCTGGGCATATCGAACTACCCCTCATTCCACGATCGGGGAGACCCCGTTCCGGTTAACATATGGAACCGAGGCAGTAATTCCCGTGGAAATCAGGGAACCTTCGAGAAGGACAGAAGCTCCTCTTGTAAAAGAAGCGAACAACGAAGCCCTTCGCGACGAACTCGACCTGGTCGAAAAAATAAGGACGGGTGCATCCCTTCGAGAAGCCTCTTTAAAACAAAAAATAACTTTGCGTTATATTGACAAAGTCATCAAACGAGATTTCCAAATACGCAGTCTTGTCTTACGAAGAAATCAGAAAAATTCACGTGAAGGAAAGCTGGCCGCAAACTTGGAGGGCCCCTACCGCGTCATTACAAAGACGGGGACAGGTTCTTATTACCTCGAAAACCTCCAAGGTGAACAACTTGCTCGACCATGGAATGCTGAGAAGCTTAAACAATATTACAGTTGAACACTGCATGTAACTATACAAAAGTCGCCATTACGGGGAGCGTGCCATGGTACAGGCACGACTCCTCTATATGCTAATGAAGGTCAAAAGTCACGTTGTGTGTGCGTTGAACTTTTGGCCCGGCGAGGAGTACTATATCAAGCTCCGTCGTCGACGTACCTTGTAGGCAGAACACCCAGCTCGCGATGAGAAGTTCACGCCATGAAACTAAGACCTCGATCGACCTCTTAGCTTCGTTGAAGGTCGGGGTACAACCCCTGACCGCTCGACCAGCTCTCTTCGCAGTCGAGGATCACTAGAGTCGAGCAAACTCCCAAATATCCAGCAATTTCAAAATAACTTAGATAAAAATAAGTAAAATACCACACACAGAGTAGATAAAGAGGTAAAATGGAAATACATAGTCGGGCAAGCCCATTGTAAAAATATTACATAAAGCCCTAGCTCTTAAGCCAGGCAAATCAGCAAGTATGGCACGCAGGCCAAACTGACTACACTATCACTCCGCAGCAGCATCAGCTGCCTCGAGATTCTCCTGCTCCCCGTTTCCCCCATCAGCATTTACTGTTTGTCCGGGCAACACAATCTTACCGTCGACCACCTCAAACTTGGAATCAGCTCCATTGGTTACAAGGTCCGGATTCAGGAGTTTAGCCTGCGCCACAGCGTTCTAGAACCCGACATCTGCAAACTCTAGAGCATCATCTTCAGCCAACCGAAGATCCTTCTCGACTTCCCTGAGCTTGGCTATCAGGGCTGCTCGAGAGGTTAATAGTTTGTCCTCCTCAGTTTCATTTTTGGCTGGCCGAACAGCCTCTTCCAGTTCAACTATCCTGTCCTTGAGACGCTGCTCTTCCCCTTCCAATGCAGTGACCCGAGCAAGGTGGTCCTTCGCCGCATCCTCAGCTTCCTTCAACTTCTTTTCCGACTGTTCTTGCTGCTTGCTTTGTTTACTGTTCAGCTCCCTGCAGTCCTTCAAGTCTTTCTGCACGCCGAGCAATTCAGCCTCCAAAATCTGAAGTTTATCTTTCAGTCGAGAAAGCTCAGCAGCAGAGCAACTCTCGTCATTCAGAACAAGGGCAGCCGAACAGAGCCGCATGATGGCAGACATATCCTCGATAATTATTTTCCTTCTCGCTTCCGAAGCACTCCCCAATAAAGTCTGGGCTTCAGCAGGGGCGACACGAGGACAAATAACCTCGGAGAAGTAGCGACGCTGGAGATAACACGGAGGAATCTCGAAGCTTGCAGGAGGAGGAGGGGGACTACCTTCCACATCATCAATGGTCGACCCAATAGTCTTTGCCCGCTTAAATGTCCTTTGGACCCCCGGGGACTGATTCTCAGAGGTCACGGTTGCAGTTAACACAGCATGAGATTGCTCGGAACCCTCGGGCACTGCAGTAGAGGAAGTAATCTCAGGCACTGTAGTAGAAGAGATAGGCTGAGGGGTACTTTGTTTGGTTGGACGGGATTGTTCTTCCCTAGCCCTTTTTGCCTTTAGCCTCGAGTATCTTTCTGCAGCTCTAACCATTTTCCCTACAAAAAGAAAGAAAAATATTAGTAAAACAAGGTACACGAACATGAGAGAAATCTAAGTCGATGATCTTTGCACCACCTAAGAGCTCGACAGCCTCCTCATCTGAGAAAGTCTCGAGTAGAACACGAGTATTAATCAGGCGACGGGTCTTCGTCACCTGCTCATTACCACCTATCGAGGTCTCTCCGTCCTCGAATACGCTTGGGGTTTTATTCAAACTCTTCACGTACTCGACTATCTTGTCATAAGCCTCGCGATCCTCGACATTGAGCTTATTATGTCTTACTTTATATTTGTCTACCCCCTCTTTGTAATGCTCTTCTGTCCAAAAGCGGGGGGATTTTGGCACCATCACTTCTGTAGACAGCCCATCCACTTCTTGAGTCACCCTTTCATATATCGAATTAATGGCCTCGGGAGTGACCGACTTCACAAAATAGTAACGCCACTTGAAATCTCGAACAGAGTCCAAGTAGGTGTGAAATAACGCTTTATTTTGTTTGAACGACACCCAGCCGTGTCGACCATAGGTTGTAGACCTCTGCAGATGAAAAATTCGGAAGAAAAGGGACACTGTTGCCCGGATGTCCAAGTGTTTGTAGACGAGCTCAAAAGCCCGGAGGAAGGCCAATGAGTTCGGGTGGATTTGCGATGGAGCCAATTTTAACCATTTCAAGACCCCCTCTTGAAAGTCTGTGAAGGGGAGCCTCCACCCCGCCTCCTGAAACATAAACTCATACTCCGGGAAACGCATTCCCATGTAAGGTGTACATATACGATGGTCCTCGTTGGGGCGGTACACTTTCCAGGATTTCTCAGAATCGAGCAACCTATGCTCGACAGTACAAAACCCATCTTCGTCGGGGAATGTGAAGACGGACGACATAGTGAGGGCCTCCTCACACACCCAGTCCTCAAGCGGACGCTCTTGTCTAAAAGCCATATGGGCCATCGGAATTTCGAGTTGGTTATCCTCTTCGAATTCACCTACGACAACTTCAACAGCCAATCTGTCCATCAACCTGAAAAGCAGAAGGGAACAGGTGAATTCGACGAGTCATACAAAACTAGCCGGTCGGAGACGAATAACGGATGTCCCCGGAAACTCATCGCTTCCCCGGAAAATATTGCCCCTTTATCCCGTGAAATCAACGAAAAAGAGTAATTGTTGGGGACCCAAAACGTTATCAGGTCCCCGCGATGTTCATCACGCTCCCCAGAAATTTTCTACAAGTCCCCGGAATATTCATCCAGTTCCTCGGTTTTATTCAACAGAAACGGAAACAGAGAAAAATTCATACACTCTTTCTCTCAAAACAGCCAAAGATCCCTGCCTTATTCACCATGAATCCTTCCATTTCTCATGAGAACTTCATCAGTTCATCAGAGAAACGATTTCAAGCAACTTAAACTTAAAAGAAATGCCCAAAAAAACAATAGTTTTGAAGATAATACCTTGTAGATGGTGAAATAGGGTTCCGGCACGGCGTAGCACGACGGTTCACGGCGGACTTGCGGTGGTTGATGGTGGCGAACAGAGGATGAGAAAACGGAGAAGGAAGAGGAAACAATTCTTGAACGAAAGAGTGAAAAATGAGAAATGAAGGAAAGAGAGAGTATTTATAGACAAATCACGGAACTCGAGAAGCCTGGTGCACTCGAGTACTCTACCCTAGGCAGCCACCCTATGCAATGATGACAAGTGACACGTGGCACACTTGCACCTGTCAAAAATCCATGTGTGTCCTTTCGTCATCCCATCGTTTCAAAACGGAAACTTCTCATCTCCCCAACATTTCAACCAGATGCAACTCTTCGTTGCCCGCAAGCTATCAACGCCCGCCTCATGATAATTGCCCACAAGATATCAATGCCCGACGTCATGATAATCATGGAAATTTTGACTATGCTGATATCCTCCTCGGATCATCCCTTGTCATTTCCCCGACATGATTATTAACCCTCAAGTCATTACTCTGATACCTCAAAGCAATGACTTAGGGGAGGCTCCTGTTCTGGACTGGGCCGTGGTTTCCTACAATAAAAAAGGCCCAATCCATACAACTTGAAGAAGTCCAATAAAGTCCTAGAGAAGGACACATGACTTCCATACGCGAAGCCAAAGGTATGTCGGGCACCTGGCACCTTGACAGTGTCGAGCATCTGAGGACAAACAGGAAAGGAAGACATCACACCCTGATGAAATGGACCTCCTCGACAGATTAACTTCTCCCCGCGAGAGTACTCCTAATCTCGTTGAATCATAGGTCCTCGACAAGCATGGTTCTCCTCCGTTAGGTCATGCCCAGACCACGACCACCATATTTCCTCAACATTGTAGACTCTCCCCCGAGGAGTCTACTAACGGTCTTATCTACACAGATACGTTTCATGTAACCGCCTACTAATGACATTAAAGGGACTGTTACACTAGGGTGTTGACCGCGAGCTGGTCATTATTACTACACGTAAGCCCTAGCAGTTACTTGGAACGGGTCACACGCTGGTCCCACCCGTTGCAAGTAACCGTTGGCCACGCGCTGGGGGTCTCCTATAAATACCCTCTCACTTGAGAGGGTCAGAATAGTTAACTTCTTACTCTCACTCACTTTCTTTGTATTTGTTGTGCCCTCACTGACTTAAGCATCGGAGTGCCCTGCAGGTACACCCCCCCCCCCCCCCCCCCCCCCCCGCCGTCTTTCACCACCATTGAAGCATTAACAATTCTAAACGTCGTTAGCCATCTTCAAACTGTTTGATCCAGGCTAGATCAATGTCAAAACATGGCATCCCAGCACCACCAAAGATCACATAGAAATGTAGAGGTAATTTACATGCTTCACACCATAGAATCACAATAGGAAACCTAGAGACACCATGGTTCTTTCACAACCTTAGACCAGATGTCAAGACATTAGATATGTCATCCTGCACTACACAGTAGATCCTTCATTCCAGCACTGTCAAGGTCACTAACACCACCAGACTTGGCCAATAATTTACTCCAAACTTCACCAGAACTAGATATTTCTTCTTTGAATCTATTGGTGAACACAAACTCTACATGATTAGCTCCCATGTATAATCTGCTTTAATCTCTGAAGAGTTAATCTGCTACGATGATGTTCCAACATTTGCTTGGATATCAGTCCCTTTCAGAATAATTGAACCATTAACTTTGGATATATAGTTAACAATCACGGGTTCTACTATCATCATAGTAGCCGAGAGACATCCTTTTACCTAAAATACTTGAGATCCATAATTTAAACACAGTAGTAACAGAACACACTGCAAGGGTAGATCAGAGACATTGAGGGAAATAAACTCTCACACACAACACAAACCAAAAGAGCTTCTACACAAAAGCACGACGTCAAGGCAACCTGTCTGACAACATAGTACCAACATAAACCCTTATGCAAACAAGAAGAGGTTCCCTTTAACAAGAAATGTAACACCCCACTTTTCCATTTTGAAAAATAAACAAAATATTAAAGATAAAATCAGAGTTTTCACCAAGTGGGATGTCACATTAAGAGCCAACAAAATAAATCTCCTTTATTTTAATAAAATCAAACAGCGAAAAATTTATTCAATTATTCGATTTACGGCCATCTGCCAACTACACCAAAAATCCACAAAATAGTGGTCCACCATAATATTCAAAGTCAAATAAAGATACGTAACAACATGATCAAAATAAATTCTAAACTAATAAAAATCCCCCAAATAGTTCCCGTGTTATGTATCAGAGCACTCCTAAGACTCGAACAGGCAACACGATATCCAATCATCCTAAGTACCTGGATTATCTGTACTTCCGAAGAAGCACAGACACAACAACAACAAAGGGGTGAGAAATCACATTCAATATTATCGGTGAATAAATACATGATAACAAGGTAGCATTCACATATATATAAGTCAACAACACACCAAGACGGCCTACTGTCCAATATCATCAACAACATCAAAGAATAATGTAATGCAACACGACACCATGCATGCGGTACCGACTCATTGGTTTATTCAATCGAACCCTGGATAGATCACATACACCTCTACTTGGCAATGATCTATCCCCCACCATTCTCCACATAGGAGTACGGATGAATCACATACACTCCTCCTGAGCAATGATTCATCCCACCAATCACCATGAATATGCAAGACTCAACCATGCACAACAAAACATGTATACAAGCGTAAATACATGCACACGATCCTCCTGATCACATCATACATATCATCAACACCATCATCATGTAATTTACTTCATACACACCAAACATCCAATTAATTAATTAATTAATTAATTAAAATTATTAAAATTAATACGCGTATTTCCATGCCAATCATACGCGTACCATACGAGTATGGGCAGAGGGCCGTACCAAAACCCTCTCCCTCAGCCACCCTTACACGTAAATCTCCCTTTCCTTCACTCCCATACGCGTATGGCCTAGCCCAATACGCGTATGGCCAGATCCATTACGCAAATCACCAGAGACCTCACCATTCTGCACTCTGCTACGATTTCCACACTTCTTCACTTCCAACCAGTCCTATAATCGTTTCTACATGAGTTTTAGGTCCAATTTTCATCTTTTCTCTTGTCCCTAGAATTACTACATGTATTACAAGTCTATAATCTCAAATCGTTCTCCCAATTTGAATAAAAAACGACAGATCTGTAACAGATGTTCATACAACAGCAGTAACAACAAAAATTCATGGAAACACACATCAGTTCATGCACGATTTCAGAATCATAACAGGCATATACCACATATCAAAAACACAACAGTTTGCATACAAATTCCTACGGGGTTAAGGACCCCCCACTACCCTATCATGAATGAATCACCAATATTAAACCCGTTTCTCCCCCTTACCTCGAATCTTTGCAGAAAATCTGGACAATTGGGGAAGAAGATCAAGCCCTAGTACACCTTGTTCTTTCTCTCCTCTTGGTTCTTTATTCCTCGTTTCACGTGCCAAAACCTTTCTATTTTCCTTCAACCTCTCCTAACTCTCTTAATCCTATTTTAATTAAATTAATTAATAATAATAGCAATAATAACAATAATAATAATAAAATAATAATATTACTATTATTAATTAAATTATTATTATTATTAACTATACCACTACTAATATTAATCTAAAGGCTTTATCTCACCAACTCACCTTCCTAACTAAGGGCAACCCTTAAACGCACTCAAAACACTCCCCCAAACAAGGTCACACAATTAAAATAACACAAGACGTCTAAATAATTAAAATGGGGTGTTACAACTCTCCACCACTTAAATTATTTTCGTCCTCGAAAATTACCTGATGGAAACAAATCTGGATACGACTCTCGCATCCTGCTTTGCAATTCCCAGGTCACACTGCCTCCTGCAACACCTCCCTAAGCTACTCTCACCAGAGGTATCTCCTTTCCTCTAAGTTGTTTCATCTTACGATCTTCGATCCTCAACGGCATCGTCTCTACGGTAAGATTCTCCCTGATCTGAACTTCGTCTCTCTGAATCACATGAGACGGATCTGAAACATACTTCCGAAGTTGCGACACATGAAACACGTCATGCAAGTTCGAAAGTTCATGCGGCAGTTCCACCCTATAAGCCATTGTACCAACCCTCTGCAATATTTGATACGGTCCAATAAACTTAGGATCCAACTTCTTGGATTTCAAAGCACGGCCCACACCGGTCACTGGGTTAACTCTTAGGAAGACGTGATCACCTTCACTGAATTCCAAATCTTTCCTCCTGTTATCAGGATAACTCTTCTGTCTACTCTGAGACGCTTTCATCTTCTCACGGATCATCTGAATTTTCTCTGTAGTTTGTTGCACAATTTCAGGTCCAAGCACCACATTCTCACCTGTTTCATACCAACATAGGGGTGTCCTACACCTCCTACCATACAAAGCTTCGAAAGGCGCCATTTCGATGCTAGAATGGTGATTGTTATTATACGTGAACTCAATCAATGGCAAATGAGTATCCCACGCACCACCTTTTTCCAATACACAGGCCCTCAGCAAATCCTCCAACGACTGAATGGTCCTCTCCGACTGACCATCGGTCTGTGGATGATAAGCCAAGCTCAACTTCAACTTAGAACCCAAGGATTCCTGCAGACTCCTCCAAAATTCTGAAGTAAACCTTGGATCTCTATCCGACACTATGCTCGATGGAACACCATGTAACTTCACAATTATCCTAATATAAATTTCTGCCAGCTTCGAAAACGGAAAACTGATGTTAATTGGTATAAAATGTGCGGACTTCGTAAGTTAATCCACCACTACCCAAATAGCATCAAAGCCTCTTGCCGTATTTGGAAAACCAGTCACAAAATCCATAGCAATACTGTCCCATTTCCATTCGGGAATCTCTAACGGTTGCATCAATCCCGAAGGCTTCTGGTGCTCTACTTTTGACTTCTGACATGTCAAACAAGCGTAGACAAACTGAGCTATGTCCCTCTTTATACCGGACCACCAAAACAACTTCTTCAAATCATGGTACATCTTTGTAGCTCCTGGATGAATACTCAAGCTACTCCGATGACTTTCTTCCAAGATTGCCTTTTTCAATTCCTCATTATCCGGTACACAAATCCTGCCCCGGAATCTCAACACACCAACATTATCCACTTTAAAGTCACTATCAGGGTCATCTCCCCCTGCAGGCATCATGTCCACTAATTTCACATCCAGTTTCTGATTTTCCTTAATTACATCCAAAAAGTCATTATTCACCTTCAGCATACCCAACCTGATACTTTCCGGTGTAGTTTCACAAACCATACTCAAATCTCTGAACTGTTCAATCAATTCCATTTCCTTCACCATTAACGCAGACATATGGATTGGCTTCCGACTCAGAGCATCTGCCACAATATTAGCTTTTCTCGGATGGTAACTCAAATTGAAATCGTAATCCTTTAAGAACTCTAACCACCTTCTCTGCCTCATATTCAATTCTTTCTAGTCGAACAAATATTTCAAACTTTTGTGATCACTAAATACTTCAAATCTTGCTCCATACAAATAATGTCTCCAGATTTCTAACGCGAACACCACTGTAGCTAATTCCATATCATGAGTAGGATAGTTTCTCTCATGCATCCTCAACTGTCTTGAAGCATAAGCCACTAGCTTGCCACCTTGCATCAACACACTGCCTAATCCCATCTTAAACGCATCGCAATACACTACAAAAGAATCATTTGGACTTGTTAAAAATTAACACTGGTGTTGTAGTCAACTTCTTCTTCGGTTCTTCAAAACTTTCCTCACAGGCAGCATCCTAGACAAAAGCTTGATTCTTCCTGGTCAACTGAGTCAATGGCAACGCCAATTTAGAAAACCCTTCAATGAATCTTCTATAGTAACCTGCCAAACCCAAAAAGCTTCTAATCTCCGTTGCGGTCTTCAGAGTTTCCCACTGGAGTACTGCACTTACTTTAGAGGGATCCACCGCTATACCATCACCAGAAATCACATGACTCAAGAAACTCACGGTCCTCAACCAAAATTCACACTTCGAGAACTTTGCAAACAGTTTATTATCTTTCAACACCTGTAATGCAATTCTCAAGTGACCTGCATGCTCTTCGTCAGACTTAGAGTAAATCAGTATATCATCAATAAATACCACAATAAACTGATCCAGATAAGAATGGAAAATACGATTCATATATTCCATAAATACACCCGGCGCGTTAGACACTCCGAAAGGCATCACTGCATATTCGTAATGTCCGTAGCGAGTTCTGAAAGCAGTCTTCTGAATATCACCTTCCTTTACCCTAATCTGATGGTAACCCAACCTCAGATCAATTTTACTGAAAACACGAGCTCCTACCAGCTGATCCATTAAGTCATCAATCCTCAGAAGTGGATACTTATTTTTAATGGTTACTTTATTCAACTAACGGTAATCAATGCACATACGCATACTACCATCCTTCTTTTTCACCAACAACACTGGAGCTCCCCACGGCGACACACTGGGTCTGATAAACTTCTTATCGAGCAATTCCCCGACCTGAGATTTCAACTCTGCCAATTCTGATGAAGACATCCTATACGGTGCCATAGAGATAGGTCTGGTACCCGGTATAAGATCAATAGTGAATTCAACTTCCCTTGTCGGAGGCAATTCTATGATGTCATCTGGAAAAACTTCAGGAAATTCATTCACTACTGGTAATTCATTAACTGAAGTCTTGCTTTCAATAGATAACGAGGCAAACACTGCAAACAGCTTCGCTTCGTCCTCCAACAACGCCCTTACCTCCTTGCTAGATAGCGAATCTGCTAATGCTTCCTCTTCAGGAGTAAGAAACAGTAACGTCTTCCTGAAGCAATCAATATACACCCGATTGAACTCCAACCAGTTCATTCCCAAAATAACATCAAGATTACCGAGTGGCAGACAAATCAAGTCCACTCTGAAATCCCTACCAAACATGGTCAACAGACACTTCAAGCACACCAAAGAAGTAACCACGGAACCAATAGATGGAGTTTCAATCGTCATCCTCTGCTGTAGAGTAGATGGTACAATCCCTAATCTCTTCACACAGTCAACAGAAATAAACGAGTGCGTTGCACCCGTGTCAATGATAGCAATCAAAGGAATATCATTAATAAAGCAAGTACCTTTGACAGAACGCTCCTCCTCAGTGGATTGGGCTCCCACCAAGGCAAACACTTTCCCACCAGTTTGAGACACCTGAGACTTCTTCGGCTTCTCACAGTGGGTGCTGATGTGACCTTTCTCTCCACAATTATAACAAGTAGGCATAGTGGCTCTGCAGTCAGCTATAACATGACTTGCTTTGCCACACTTGAAGCACTTGTCACCTCATTCTGAAAGTTGTTAGCACGGTGCCCTGCGCCACCACATCTGAAGCACTTGAGAGTATCAGCACCTGCTCCCTTCTCCTTAGGTTTCTTTCCCACATCAGTTTTCTGTTTCCCCTTATCAGCTGGAGCACTGTGAAGAGTACCTCCAAATCTCTGCTTACCCTTCTTCTCATTCACAGCTTTGTAATGAGCAATTCTGGCTCTGTTGTCATTATCATAAATTATGCTTCTTCTTACCAGCTCTGGATATTTTCTTATCTTCTGACAAGCAATACCCAATTTAATCTCGGGACGCAGCCCGTTCTCAAACTTCAAACACTTCGAAGTCATAGCTTCTTCAGTATTGTAATGAGCACAATACTGAACCAGCTCCTCAAACTTAGCGGCATACTCAGCAACAGTCTTATCACCCTGCTTCAGCTCCAGAAATTCAACCTCCTTTGCACTACGAATGTCTTCCAGAAAATACTTTTCTAGAAACTTAGCTTGAAACACAGCCCAAGTAATCTTAGTACCTGCAGCTTCCAATCTCTGACGACTATTGTCCCACCAAGCCTCAGCCTCTCCTTCCAGCATATGCGTACCAAACCGTGCCTTCTGAGCATCACTACATCCCATGGTCTTGAAGATCTTCTCCACAGCCTTCAGCCATTTCTGTGCAGCTTCTGGATCTAAGATACCTCCCTCATAAGTAGGCGGCTTGTTGCTCTGGAACTGTGCTAAGTCACGAAACTGAGCACCTCCAGCCTGATTGGCATTCTCTAAAGCATGTGCCATGGCTTGCATAGCAGCAGCAAGAGCAACATCATTCCTTTCTGCCATACTGTTCAACAATCAACATAAGGTCAGAACACCAAGTCAATTCCTAGTCTAAGGACGGACTCAACTCTAACACCTGGCCGGAAGGACCAACCAGGCTATGATACCAATTGTAACACCCCACTTTCCCATTTTGAAAAATAAACAAAATATTAAAGATAAATCAGAGTTTTCACCAAGTGGAATGTCACATTAAGAGCCAACAAAACAAATCTCCTTTATTTTAATAAAATCAAACAGCGGAAAATTTATTCAATTATTCGATTTACTGCCATCTGCCAACTACACCAAAAATCCACAAAATAGTGGTCCACCATAATATTCAAAGTCAAATAAAGATACGAAACAACATGATCAAAATAAATTGTAAACTAATAAAAATCCCCCAAATAGTTCCCGTGTTACGTATCAGATCACTCCTAAGACTCGAACATGCAACACGATATCCAAGCATCCTAAGTACCTGGATTATCTGTACTTCCGAAGAAGCACAGACACAACAACAACAAAAGGGTGAGAAATCACATTCAATATTATCGGTGAATAAATACATGATAACAAGGTAGCATTCACATATATACAAGTCTATAACACACCAACAAGACCTACTGTCCAATATCATCAACAACATTAAAGAATAATGAATGAAACACGACACCATGCATGCGGTACCGACTCATTGGTTCATTCAATCGAACCCCAGATATATCACATACACCTCTACTTGGCAATGATCTATCCCCCACCATTCTCCACATAGGAGTACAGATGAATCACATACACTCCTCCTGAGCAATGATTCATCCCACCAATCACCATGAATATGCAAGACTCAACCATGCACAAGAAAACATGTATACAAGCGTAAATACATGCACACGATCCTCCTGATCACATCACACATATCATCAACATCATCGTCATGTAATTTACTTCATACACACCAAACACCCAATTAATTAATTAATTAATTAAAATTATTAAAATTATTAAAATTAATACTTTCATCACCCATGTCTTATTTCTCAGCACCTGGCACCTATTGTCATCCTCTCAAACCAAGAGAAAACCATTCTGATGCGAAGACGGGAAAGAAATTGCAAAACGGTGAAAATCTGCACTCAGACTGCCCATACGCGTATTGACCTGAGTCATACGCGTATGAATTGCTCCCTCGCCCTTCCTTACGCGTATGCCCCCATCTGATACGCGTAAAGCCTCCTGCCTCGCCCTGCCATACGCGTATTGCCCAACTTCATACGCGTATGGGCAGAGACCCATTTTTCCTTCAATTTCTAACTCTCAGATCTACATACGCGTAAGGCCACTCCGTACGCGTATTGCCATGCCAATCATACGTGTGCCATACGAGTATGGGCAGAAGGTCGTACCAAAACCCTCTCCCGCAGCCACCCTTATGCGTAACGCTTCCTTTCCTTCACTCCCATACGCGTATGGCCTAGCCCAATACGCGTATGGCCAGATCCATTACGCAAATCACCAGAGACCTCACCATTCTGCACTCTGCTACGATTTCCACACTTCTTCACTTCCAACCAGTCCTATAATCATTTCTACATGAGTTTTAGGTCCAATTTTCATCTTTTCTCTTGTACCTAGAATTACTACATGTATTACAAGTCTATAATCTCAAATACTTCTCCCAATTTGAATAAAAAACGACAGATCTGTAACGGATGTTCATACAAAAGCAGCAACAACAAAAATTCATGGAAACACACATCAGTTCATACACGATTTCAGAATCATAACTGGCATATACCACAGATCTACAACACAACAGTTTGCATACAAATTCCTACGGGGTTAAGGACCCCCCACTACCCTATCATGAATGAATCACCAATATTAAACCCGTTTCTCCCCCCTTACCTCGAATCTTTGCAGAAAATCTGGACAATTGGGGAAGAAGATCAAGCCCTAGCACACCTTGTTCTTTCTCTCCTCTTGGTTCTCTATTCCTCGTTTCACGTGCCAAAACCTTTCTATTATCCTTCAACCTCTCCTAATTCTCTTAATTCTATTTTAAATAAATAAATTAATAATAATAGCAATAATAAAAATAATAATAATAAAATAATAATATTACTATTATTAATTAAATTATTATTATTATTAACTATACCACTACTAATATTAATCTAAAGGCTTTATCTCACCAACTCACCTTCCTAACTAAGGGCAGCCCTTAAACGCACTCAAAACACTCCCCCAAACAAGGTCACACAATTAAAATAACACAAGACGTCTAAATAATTAAAATGGGGTGTTACAAGAAACATCTGAGTTGACCAAATTACCAGGGTGCTGACTAAGCATATCACCAATATCAAACTCTTCCACCTCAGTCTGCTCCTCCTTTCCACTTCGTTCCTCTATCCACTAAGACTTCGCCTTGCACAGGCCTCATAAGAACTATTAGAGGAAGGTTTATAACATCTACAGAAGTTTGATGATGCATCATTTGGGACATTTATACTTCATCTTCCTTGGACATTAAGCAAGAGCATGTAGTTCCTTGAGTACACAAAAAAGGCAACTGACTTTGGACTCAACTTCTTCCTCAGAGATTCATAAATCTCATTAGTGACCAAGCAGTTTTCCCTTTAATAGGACCTTGATCAAGAGACACAACATCATGACTGGAAATTCCAATTCACAAAACCCTTTAGTTTCACCTTTTTGGCACCATCATTTAGAGTCCACCAGATCTTACTTTACTCCAGTCATGAGTCTGGGACACCCAAAACCAGAATAGCAATCTTGCTTAGTTGTAACTCCAAAAAGGTATGAGAGATAAGGCAATTTGCATCTTCCTAGAGCTCTACCACTGCTTGGTTAGCTATAGGCTGAGATGAACCTTTGAGAAAATTCTTCAAGTTGAAACAAAAGTGCCTGATATGACCCACTTAACCCTAGAAGAGAGACATCTCACGAGCAAGTTCTTGCCTTTAGCATGAATATTCTGATGTTCAGCACGATGTCGAGACATTTCAATGAAATCATTGACTCTGCTTGCCTCTTGATGGAAAACAAAGATTTTTGACACTTGATTTCTACTTTGCTCGATATATCCTTTAAAACCCCTATCCCTTTCAGGCTTCCAGAATAACTAACAAATCAGAACATTTGTTCACATCCTCATAGATTTGGTCATGATATCAAGATTGGAGGTCAAGAAAGTCACCTCATGCTACAGGTGATAGACAACCATTCTTTCTTTAGAGACAGTACATATGAACCAGTTACCTTTTATATTCCTTCTTTACTCTTGATGCACAAAACTTGAAGAAGCAATCAACTCATCATGAATTGATTCTCCGGTACATGGACTATATCAGAAGCCCATCTTCTAGAGAAGATAGTAACAACCTTCAAATACACAACACTGAGTACCTATATTTAAAACATTCAAGTTTTTGCAGGTGTCATGACATATGTGCTTCACATATGGTCTTTATCTTCTATCCATTTTCTTCAGATCCTGATTGAAATATCTCCCAAGTAACATGATAGTATTGAACAACCCTTTATCAAACACAAGGTCGCAAGCTCCTACTGAGATGGTGACAGACACCATACTTTTGTCCTTTATTCAAATATGTCATTTTAAAGAAAACCAAAAATAATAATATAACCCACAAGGTCCAATTATCCTGATGATGTCAAGATCTTTTCCTACACCAACAGTCACAATCAAGACAGATCTCTTGAGAGAGACCTCTGAATCCTGCTGACCAGATGCGCCTTTATAAGAGGTCTTTAGAAGTTCCCAAAAACTAAGGTCATCCCAAACTGAACACATTTTTATCAACTCCATAGGATATAGAGTCTTTCAAAGTAACAAGAGCCACCCATACTCTTCCTTACCAGGAACACTCCATACACACCCTTTGGTGATAGATTTTCAAGAGCTGGTGTCCATTGATCCCAAGAAAGCTACCAATCTAACCTTCCAATGATCATGCAATACTAGAAAAAAAATCTCCTTCAAGCTCACCCAAAAATTGACTAGGGTGTTAGCTCTGATGCCAATTGAAATTCTGACACCATAACACATTAATATTGATGTCCTCACATCAGAACATAATGTCAAGACAGATGTTACGACATCTTATGTCTGACAGAAGAAGTAAATCAGACTAAATATAAATTGTAGAAAGATAAATAACACAGTCAATTGGTAACCAAATTCGGTGCAACATCACCTACATCTAGGGGCGTCCAAGCCAAGAAGAAAATTCACTATGATATCATTAGCTCAAAGCTAAACTCCCCTGTTTGCAACTTCTCGCCTAATAACTACCTTGTATAACTTCTACATAGAAATCCTCTAGATATGAGATCCCCCTCTCAGTTCCTAACAGTCACAAACTAGTGACAATTTAACAATAACTCAAAGTAGAAGAACACTCTTCCAAGACAAATACTTAGTTTTGCTTGAAAGCTTTAAACTAAGGACAATATACTCTTCCTTAAAAGCTCATGAGTGAACAATAAACAACATACAATCAGTCAACCTCAATGTATCAGAAGATACATGGGTGACTTACAAAGTCACACTAAAGAAACTCTCAAAACCTAAGATATTAAAACCTCCCCTTATTTCTACAAAAGTGAAAGTCGTGACAACATTAGGTTTAGGTTGCTCTTTAAATATTCCTCAACAGTCCATGGGCTTTGAAATCTTAACACAAATATTGCTTGATCCACACGCTGAGGGTTGCATCAATTATTCA
This sequence comes from Lathyrus tuberosus, assembly GCA_022829125.1. NCBI lineage: Eukaryota > Viridiplantae > Streptophyta > Magnoliopsida > Fabales > Fabaceae > Lathyrus > Lathyrus tuberosus. The sequence continues at coordinate 24,476,597 of JALAZF010000012.1, read as the reverse complement.
GAAAAATCTCCTTAAATCTTGGAACAAATCATCAATTTTCCTAAATTGTCTCAACATCCAATTTTAGAAACTTATGAACAGTTGGAGATTAAATCAAATGTTCCGGATTAAATGTTCTTGGCATGCGAAAATAAGTGAGATATATCCAAAAGAAATCTCACAAAATCAAATCAAATCTGTCAAGAATAAGACTACAGTCTATACTGATGTTCTGGTACATCATGTCACAACATCTGTCTTAAAACATCTGTCTTCAATATTAACAGACCAACAAAATAGAACATTTCACACAGCATCTTGTTGTGAACCATATTTTAACAAAATTGTTGTCAATCCTAAAACTATTGAGCTAACATTATTTTTTTTTTCATTAGGATTTTTTCCACTAAGTTTTTTTGTAGTAAGGTTTTAAATTCCACGTTTTCAATGGATATGCAAGGAAAAGTTTTATGATTAATATTCATTATTGATGTGGATGTCTATTTATCTACCTAAATTTTTAAATTTTATGAATAAAATTTAATTATTAGTATTTAGTTATATCCCATAAATATGATCTATGTTACAATATAAATAATATTTAATATTATTTTTTTTCTATTTTTATTGAAATGGAAAATAGTAATATAATATAATAAAAAAAGTGGATGAATAACCACCAAAGTCCAATAAAGTAAACCTCTAAACACAAGAATTGGCGGGGAGGCAACAAAGAACAAAAAGTACAACAACAAAAACAAACAAACACAATCCAACCAACAATACTGATTAAGACCTTGATCTGGGTGTAGAATACTGATAGAGTTGTTACTGGGATTTTTTCTGGTCTATGACTTGGCTAGGCTCAGGTATTAGTTTTGAGTGCTAGTGGTTGGTGGGGGGTGTTTAGTGCAGCCTTGAATTACATGGGCTGCAGACTATTGTATTGAGTATTGGTGTTCTGGCTTTTGGCATGCCTTATGCCAAGTGAATGCATTTTTTGCTATTTCAAAAAAAAATATACTGATTAAGACCTTCACATAAAAGTCCAAACTATTAAGAAACACCACCGCACTGACAAAAGTTAGAACCTAAGCAACGAAATCATATCCCATATAAAAGCAACGAAAAATTAAAAACCATAATCTATCTCTGAATCAAGACAAATACTCAATTAGCTATAGGTGAATCTAGAGGATAGGATTTTAAAGTTGTTTAGGGAATGGGCAAGAGTTCACCTAAAATTTATTCAAAAATATTTCAAGCCAAAAAAAATACTTTTTCCGCGTCTTTCGATATTTGCACCTCCTTTAAAAATAACATCATTACCTCTAATATTATACTTCACTACTTTTGCTTTTGATTAATTTTATAACAAAACTTAAATTAAATTGAAAAAATAATAATATTGAGATCTATTAGAATTCTTGTAAGCTTTGGTTACGAGCTCCATTCTATCAAACGCTTAGAGAGGACCATGAGTACCACTCTAATTAGTGTGGGAATATTTGGATAGTATCTCTGTATCTGCAAGATATAGCACGTAAGAAATTATAGGGATTGAATTAATATATACGAGCTAGCGTAGATGTAAAAAGAAAAGATTTCCCTTAGAAACTGCAATATAGAGTGCCAAATCATAATAAACCATTTCTTACCCTAACCAAATGACCTAAAGGAGTAAAAATCTCATAAAGCAACATAAGTTTCTTTGAAAAAACAACTGCCTTTCCGAGCCCCCTAAAAATCATATGGCACAAATTTTCCACCATATTATAGATGACAAACAAGTGAAAAACATATTCTTCATTTCCAAGATACAACCCGCATAAGATCATCAAGGTTAGTTAAGACCCTACATTTAAAAAGATGCGATCTCAAAGAAATTTTATCTTAAGAGGAGTTTTTAAGATGAGACCACCACTTTAGAGGAGGTTGAGAATGAGGACACCAAATGGAGGTTAAAATGGAACGCAGGCTGCTATTGGTGACAAAATGTGCCTCAATAAGGGTATTGTAAGCCGAGGAAATGAAGTGGGAATCAATTTTTCCATGATACCAACACCAGTAATCACTCTCTAAAAATTGAATAGTTCCTTGAATATAGAAAATGAGATCATTAACCATCTTCTGCTCATAAACAAAAAGGGGTCTCTTCCACTGAAAGTCCGAAATTAGCTACTCCTCTTCCCAAAAACCAACCTCTCCCGCCTTCCTAGCCTTCCTAACTTGTTCTTTGGAAAGAGGAAGAAAACTATCAAACCTAACTTTCTGTGGAACTGACCCAACCAATGGGTAATCCAAAAACGAAGTGAGCATGCCTGTTGCCACCTTCAAACTTTAGAACCTAAAAGAGAGATCTCTCTTCACCGATTACAAGTCCCAAGAATAAAAATCATATCTCCTTTGAAAGAATAAACAAATTAGTTTGCATACTTGGCATAGAAGATATTTCACGACAAACAATTAACATGGGGGAATTTTTCACTATGCAGCATTGAACATTCTGGGATTTCATTTTTAGAGTAACACCTTTGTGAGAGATACGCCACATACTCATCCAAAACCTTAAGGTGATATGTGAGTAGGTTCTTTCACTTATAAATGTTTAAGTATCCACATTTTCAACCACTGTAGAACTATTATCTAAACTACTCACACTTGTTACATTCTCAACAAAATCTATCTCCACTGCCATTTACCTAACAAAGCTAGGTTAAGAAACTGGAGGTCTCAAACACCAAGGTTACCCCTCTGCTTGAGTTTGCAAACATGATATCATCTTAGCATCGCCTTTCACCTCAGAAGAACCTTTTTTGAACCCTAACAATCTTCTTCAACACTTTCATATGCATTTTTAAAAATAGAAAAGAAGAAAATAGGGATGACATTAAATACTAGATTGTGAAGAAACATTCTCCATTCTAAACTAATATACATATCTCTCCAAGAGTTAAAACAATTTGAAATAAAATAAATTTAGGTTTCCCTAGCAACGTCAAGACTTGGTTTACCACCCACAGGAAGACAAAAGTACTTAAAGGGGAGATTTTAAAGTTGACAGTGAAGGAAAATACTTACTGATTCATGAAAAGTTGAGTCAACATTAACCACAATGAGATTACTCTTATCCCAGTTGACTCGGAGCCTACAAATAAGCATTAACCCATAAGGATAGTTTTATAGTTCAAATACTTTGATCGAAGCCTCAAGCAAGATTGCAGTGTCATCTACATAATATAGATGATAGATGATTAAGTCAGAGGAACTTACCCTAAAACCAAAAAAAAAAGATTCAACCCCACTGCTCAATTAAGAATAGCCTCATTAGAGTTTCTTAGCCTAGTCCACTGTAGCGGAAAAATCGTGAGTGTAAGCTATTGATTAACTTAACTCGAAAAGCAAGAGTCGCCACCACACTTTTATTTTATCCAAAAGGAAAGGAAAAAGAGCGAACAAAACCTACACAAGCTCTAAAACAAGACCAAGTGCACAGAGTCTAGGTAAGGGGGTTGGTTATGTTAAGGGAAGGTGTTAGCACCCAAAACGTCTATAGTACTCTATAGGAACCCCTTGAAATATCAACGCTTTTGGTCTGAAAAGGTTTGCTTGAAAAGAGATTGAGGAGATGAGAAGAGAAATTATTTTTAAGATTTTTGTGTTTGGAGAGACTTGTCGTCTCATGCCTACGTACCCACGGAGTGCAATGTAGGATCAAAACCTCGTAGTTCGTGGTACAAAGAATGAAAATTGTTTGTTTTGGTTGATTTTAAATGTATAGACAAGTCGTCATTTCCAAGCGAATAATTCCACTTAAAGAAATGAATCATGTCTAAACTTATGAAAAAGTTTTAAAAGAGAAAGTGCACAAGGGCACAAAAAGAGAGTTTGATGAGTTTGGTGTTTTTTAAAGTCTTTTGAAAAAGGTGTCAACATGCTTATGTAGTTTAGCATTTGTTAAGAAATGAAAAGAAAAGAGTAAAATCACTTGACAAAGTTAAGGTTTGATTATGGAAGAGGTGATGGTTTGAAATCAAGAAGATTTTGAAAAAGGGAGAAAGTTTTGAAAATTGAAGAATGGGTGGAGAAGAAGTGACTATCCTAAAGCATAAAGTAAAAGCTAAGGATAAGAAAGATCTAACCACAAATGTAGCTATCTTCACCATAAACCAAGCAAAAGCACAAGTCATCAAAGTCTTCGAACCATAATTCCAAAGCAAAGGGATAAGGTCCTAGTTCTAAGTCCAAGGATCCAAGAATAGCATTGAAGTCCAAGGTCTAGGTGCAAAATTCCATGTCCATTGCAAAGGATAGTAACCATAGTCCAAGATTAAAAGCACACGTTTTTTTTAGAGGTTTTAGCCTTTATTAATGTTTTTGGTCCAAGTGGACAAAGAGAAAAAGGCATAAGCATAAACATGTGTCCAACAGACAAAGGAAAAATTGCGGAAGCATAAACATAATATGAAATGATAATAATGGAGCATAAAAGGAAAAGAGAGATAGGGAGCGAGAAGGAATTGTAAAGAAGTTAGAAGTTAGTAATTAATACAAATTCCCAAAACACCCCTGACAAGAAGATGACTAGTTACAATGACCATGTATTACTGACCATAAAGAATTCCTTAACTATTCTGGTTGTAAGTGGCTTGTCACAGTATAATGTCACGACATCTTGTTTGACATTGTATTCTTTTAGCATTCAATTCAATGTTGCAGCAATACCTTCCCTGGCAATATACTCATACAAAAAAAATCAGATTATATTCTCGCTGATCTAAAAGACACGATTGATTCTCAAAAAGAGACATCCTTAACAACCAAGGGCACATACAATGGAAACAAAACTGGACGCACATAAGAACATCATAAGGTAGTAACAAAAACAAACTCCATCAGAATTACATAGCTTAAGAAACCAGCAAAGTGTAGCTAAATAACCAAACATAATGTCAAGACATCTAGTCTAACATCACAAATCAACTGAAACAACAACTCCTCCTGAAGACCACAACTCACTACAGCGAAAAATAAATTCTCCTAGGAAACAAACATCATTATTCTCGAGGACATACACATGCAATCATGAATTGTTCCAGTTCATATATTAGAGACACATGCACAGAAGAAGAAAAATAAGCCTAAAAAACATTTAAGAGAACCCAGAGTTCTCCCAAACACTTCAGGCAATCAAGATGGCATGCATATTTGGTTTGACTTCATGCACACAAACCACACTCATAGAAGTACATTTCCTCTTCAGTATCAACAACTAGAATGATGTCAAAACATGGCATCCCAGCACCACCAAAGATCACATAGAAATGTAGAGGTCATTTCCATGCTTCACACCATAGCATCACAATAGGAAACCTAGAGACACCATGGTTCTTTAACAACCTTCGGCCAGATGTCAAGACATCAGATATGTCATCCTGCACTACACAGTAGATCCTTCCTTCCAGCACTGTCAAAGTCACTAACACCACCAGACTTGGCCAATACTTTACTCCGAACTTCACCAGAACTAGATATTTCTTCTTTGAATCTATTGGTGAACACAAACTCCACATGATTAGCTCCCATGTATAATCTGCTTTAATCTCTGAAGAGTTAATCTGCTAGGATGATGTTCCAACATTTGCTTGGATATCAGTCCCTTTCAGAATGATTGAACCATTAACTTTGGTTATATAGTTAACAATCACGGGTTTTGCTATCATCATAGTAGCCCAGAGACATCCTTTTGCTTAAAATACTTGAGATCCACAATTTTAAACACAGTAGTAACAGAACACACTGCAAGGGTAGATCAGAGACATTGAGAGAAATAAACTCTCACACACAACACAAACCAAAAGAGCTTCTACACAAAAGCACGACATCAAGGCAACCTGTCTGACAACATAGTACCAGCATAAACCCTTATGCAAACAAGAAAAGGTTCCCTTTAACAAGAAACATCTGAGTTGACCAAATTACCAGGGTGCTGACTAAGCATATCACCAATATCAAACTCTTCCACCTCAGTCTGCTCCTCCTTTCCACTTCGTTCCTCTATCCACTAAGACTTCGCCTTGCATAGGCCTCATAAGAACTATTAGAGGAAGGTTTATAACATCTACAGAAGTTTGATGAAGCATCATTTGGGACATTTATACTTCATCTTCCTTGGACATTAAGCAAGAGCATGTAGTTCCTTGAGTACACAAAAAAGGCAACTGACTTTGGACTCAACTTCTTCCTCAGAGATTCATAAATCTCATTAGTGACCAAGCAGTTTTCCCTTCAATAGGACCTTGATCAAGAGACACAACATCATGACTGGAAATTCCAATTCACAAACCCCTTTAGTTTCACCTTTTTGGCACCATCATTTAGAGTCCACCAGATCTTACTTTACTCCAGTCATGAGTCTGGGACACCCAAAACCAGAATAGCAATCTTGCTTAGTTGTAACTCCAAAAAGGTATGAGAGATAAGGCAATTTGCATCTTCCTAGAGCTCTACCACTGCTTGGTTAGCTATAGGCTGAGATGAACCTTTGAGACAATTCTTCAAGTTGAAACAAAAGTGCCTGATATGACCCACTTAACCCTAGAAGAGAGACATCTCACGAGCAAGTTCTTGCCTTTAGCATGAATATTCTGATGTTCAGCACGATGTCGAGACATTTCAATGAAATCATTGACTCTGCTTGCCTCTTGATGGAAAACAAAGATTTTTGACACTTGATTTCTACTTTGCTCGATATATCCTTTAAAACCCCTATCCCTTTCAGGCTTCCAGAATAACTAACAAATCAGAACATTTGTTCACATCCTCATAGATTTGGTCATGATATCAAGATTGGAGGTCAAGAAAGTCACCTCATGCTGCAGGTGATAGACAACCATTCTTTCTTTAGAGACGGTAAATATGAACCAGTTACCTTTTATATTCCTTCCTTACTCTTGATGCACAAAACTTGAAGAAGCAATCAACTCATCATGAATTGATTCTCCAGTACATGGGCTATATCAGAAGCCCATCTTCTAGAGAAGATAGTAACAACCTTCAAATACACGACACTGAGTACCTATATTTAAAACATTCAAGTTTTTGCAGGTGTCATGACATATGTGCTTCACATATGGTCTTTATCTTCTATCCATTTTCTTCAGATCCTGATTGAAATATCTCCCAAGTAACATGATATTATTAAACAACCCTATATCAAACACAAGGTCACCAGCTCCTACAGAGATGGTGACAGACACCATAATTTTATCGTTTATTCAAATATGTCATTTTAAAGATAGCCAAAAATAATAATATAACCCATAAGGTCGAATTATCCTGATGATGTCAAAATCTTTTCCTACACCAGCAGTCACAATCAAGACAGATCTCTTGAGAGAGACCTCAAAATCCCGCTGACCAGATGCGCCTTTATAAGAGGTCTTTAGAAGTTCCCAAGAACTAAGGTCATCCCAAACTGAACACATTTTTATCAACTCCATAGGATATAGAGTCTTTCAGAGTAACAAGAGCCACCCATACTCTTCCTTACCAGGAACATTCCATACACACCCTTTGCTGATAGATTTCAAGAGCTGTTGTCCATTGATCCCAAGAAAGCTACCAATCTAACCTTCCAATGATTATGCATACTAGAAAAAAAAATCTCCTTGAAGCTCACCCAAAAACTTACTAGGGTGTTAGCTCTGATGCCAATTGAAATTCTGACACCATAACACATTAATATTAATGCCCTCACATCAGAACATAATGTCAAGACAGATGTTACGACATCTTATGTCTGATAGAAGAAGTAAATCAGACTAAATATAAATTGTAGAAAGATAAATAACACAGTCAATTAGTAACCCAATTCGGATCAACATCACCTAAATTTAGGGGCATCCAAGCCAGAAGGAAATTCACTATGATATCATTAGCTCAAAGCTAAATTCCCCTGTTTACAACTTCTTGCCTAATCACTACCTTGTACAAATTCTACATAGAAATCCTCTAGATATGAGATCCCCCTCTCAGTTCCTAACAGTCACAAACTAGTGACAATTTAACAATAACTCAAAGTAGAAGAACACTCTTCCAAGACAAATACTTAGTTTTGCTTGAAAGCTTTAAACTAAGGACAATATACTCTTCCTTAAAAGCTCATGAGTGAACAATAAACAACATACAATCAGTCAACCTCAATGTATCAGAAGATACATGGGTGACTTACAAAGTCACACTAAAGAAACTCTCAAAACCTAAGATATTAAAACCTCCCCTTATTTCTACAAAAGTGAAAGTCGTGACAACATTAGGTTTAGGTTGCTCTTTAAATATTCCTCAGCAGTCCATGGGCTTTGAAATCTTAACACAAATATTGCTTGATCCACACGCTGAGGGTTGCATCAATTATTCAGAAAAATCTCCTTAAATCTTGGAACAAATCATCAATTTTCCTAAATTGTCTCAACATCCAATTTTAGAAACTTATGAACAGTTGGAGATTAAATCAAATGTTCCGGATTAAATGTTCTTGGCATGCGAAAATAAGTGAGATATATCCAAAAGAAATCTCACAAAATCAAATCAAATCTGTCAAGAATAAGACTACAGTCTATACTGATGTTCTGGTACATCATGTCACAACATCTGTCTTAAAACATTTGTCTTCAATATTAACAGACCAACAAAATAGAACATTTCACACAGCATCTTGTTGTGAACCATATTTTAACAAAATTGTTGTCAATCCTAAAACTATTGAGCTAACATTATTTTTTTTTTCATTAGGATTTTTTCCACTAAGTTTTTTTGTAGTAAGGTTTTAAATTCCACGTTTTCAATGGATATGCAAGGAAAAGTTTTATGATTAATATTCATTATTGATGTTGATGTCTATTTATCTACCTAAATTTTTAAATTTTATGAATAAAATTTAATTATTAGTATTTAGTTATATCCCATAAATATGATCTATGTTACAATATAAATAATATTTGATATAATTTAATATTATTTTTTTTCTATTTTTATTGAAATGGAAAATAGTAATATAATATAATAAAAAAAGTGGATGAATAACCACCAAAGTCCAATAAAGTAAACCTCTAAACACAAGAATTGGCGGGGAGGTAACAAAGAACAAAAAGTACAACAACAAAAACAAACAAAAACAATCCAACCAACAATACTGATTAAGACCTTGATCTGGGTGTAGAATACTGATAGAGTTGTTACTGGGATTTTTTCTGGTCTATGACTTGGCTAGGCTCAGGTATTAGTTTTGAGTGCTAGTGGTTGGTGGGGGGTGTTTAGTGCAGCCTTGAATTACATGGGCTGCAGACTATTGTATTGAGTATTGGTGTTCTGGCTTTTGGCATGGCATAAGTGAATGCATTTTTTGCTTTTTCAAAAAAAAATAATACTGATTAAGACCTTCACATAAAAGTCCACACTATTAAGAAACACCACCGCATTGACAAAAGTTAGAACCTAAGCAACGAAATCATATCCCATATAAAAGCAACGAAAAATTAAAAACCATAATCTATCTCTGAATCAAGACAAATACTCAATTAGCTATAGGTGAATCTAGAGGATAGGATTTTAAAGTTGTTTAGAGAATGGGCAAGAGTTCACCTAAAATTTATTCAAAAATATTTCAAGCCAAAAAAAATACTTTTTCCGCGTCTTTCGATATTTGTACCTCCTTTAAAAATAACATAATTACCTCTAATATTATACTTCACTACTTTTGCTTTTGATTAATTTTATAACAAAACTTAAATTAAATTGAAAAAATAATAATATTGAGATCTATTAGAATTCTTGTAAGCTTTGGTTACGAGCTCCATTCTATCAAACGCTTAGAGAGGACCATGAGTACCACTCTAAATAGTGTGGGAATATTTGGATAGTATCTCTGTATCTGCAAGATATAGCACGTGTAGAATTATAGGGATTGAATTAATATATACGAGCTAGCGTAGATGTAAAAAGAAAAGATTTCCCTTAGAGACCGCAATATAGAGTGCCAAATCATAATAAACCACTTCTTACCCTAACCAAATGACCTAAAGGAGTAAAAATCTCATAAAGCAACATAAGTTTCTTTGAAAAAACAACTGCCTTTCCGAGCCTCCTAAAAATCATATGGCACAAATTTTCCACCGTATTATAGATGACAAACAAGTGAAAAACATATTCTTCATTTCCACGATACAACCCGCATAAGATCATCATCGTGAGTTAAGACCCTACATTTAAAAAGATTCGATCTCAAAGAAATTTTATCTTTGAGGAGTTGTTAAGATGAGACCACCACTTTAGAGGAGGTTGAGGACACCAAATGGAGGTTAAAATGGAACGCAGGCTGCTATTGGTGACAAAATGTGCCTCAATAAGGGTATTGTAAGCCGAGGAAATGAAGTGGGAATCAATTTTTCCATGATACCAACACCAGTAATCACTCTCTAAAAATTGAATAGTTCCTTGAATATAGAAAATGAGATCATTAACCATCTTCTGCTCATAAACAAAAAGGGGTCTCTTCCACTGAAAGTCCGAAATTAGCAACTCCTCTTTCCAAAAACCAACCTCTCCTGCCTTCCTAGCCTTCCTAACTTGTTCTTTGGAAAGAGGAAGAAAACTATCAAACCTAACTTTTAGTGGAACTGACCCAACCAATAGGTCATCCAAAAAGTAAGTGAGCATGCATGTTGCCACCTTCAAACTTTAGAACCTAAAAGAGAGATCCCTCTTCACCGATTACAAGTCCCAAGAATAAAAATCATATCTTCTTTGAAAGAATAAACTATTTAGTTTGCATACTTGGCATAGAAGATATTTCACGACAAACAATTAACATCACAGATCTGTTGGGGGAATTTTTCACTATGGAGCATTAAACATTGTGGGATTTCTCTTTTAGAGTAACACATTTGTGAGAGATACGCCACATACTCATCCAAAACCTTAAGGTGATATGTGAGTAGGTTCTCTCACTTATAAATGCTTAAGTCTCCACATTTTCAACCAATATAGAACTATTATCTAAACTAGTCACACTTGTTACATTCTGAACAAAATCCATCTCCACTGCCATTTACATAACAAAGCTAGGTTAAGAAACTGGAGGTCTCAAACACCAAGGTTACCCCTTTGCTTGAGTTTGCAAACATGATATCATCTTAGCATTGCCTTTCACCTCAGAAGAACCTTTTTTGAACCCTAACAATCTTCTTCATCACATTCATATGCATTTTTAAAAATAGAAAAGAAGAAAATGGGGATGACAGTAAATACTAGATTGTGAAGAAACATTCTCCATTCTAAACTAATATACATATGTCTCTAAGAGTTAAAATAATTAGAAATAAAAGAAATTCAGGTTTCCCTAGCGGCGTCAAGACGAGGTTTAACACCCACAAGAAGACAAAAGTACTTAAAGGGGAGATTTTAAAGTTGACAGTGAAGGAAAATACTTGTTGATTCATGAAAAGTTGAGTCAACATTAACCACAATGAGATTACTCTTATCCTAGTTAACTCGGAGCCTACAAACAAGCACTAACCCCTTAGGATAGTTTTATAGTTCAAATACTTTGATCGAAGCCTCAAGCAAGATTGCAGTGTCATCTACATAATATAGATGAGAGATGATTAAATCAGAGGAACTTACCCTAAAACCAGAAAAAAAGATCCAACCCCACTGCTCAACTAAGAATAGCCTCATTAGAGTTTCTTAGCCTAGTCCACCAACACATTAATAATAAATAACCCAACAACCAAAAGTTTCTCTTTCAGAGTTGAATATGAAATATAAGTTTATACATAATATTGGTTACTTTGGCCACTAGCATTTTTGTCACAAGTTTACAAAGAGAACAAACCATGGAAATATGGAGAAAGTCAACTAAATGAAAAGGAAATTCAATTTTGAGGATGAGAGTGACAAAAATGGAAGATATACATGCAAGCGAAAAAATTTATCTATCGATTATATGAAATTAGAACATCAATACTTGTTGAAGTCATAATTCAGAATCCAAAAAGGATGAATTACCGGATCTTCCTCTGTATCTCACACTCCCATTCACGACTCTCAATGGGGCAAGTTTGGAGCCGTCAGATATGTTTCTGATTCTAGTGATTACAGAAGGGACCTAGCCATATAATATATATATATATATATATATATATATATATATATATATATAACCCTAGCCCCTACCCCTTATGGGCCCAAGATTAAAGCCCACACTTTTACCCACACCAATTAGGTTTCAGATACTCAGCCTTTAGTTAAAAGATATCACTTAATTAAATAACAGGGCTTATATATGTACCCCCATCAGAATCATGATTAAATCGTTGTCGCGGCCGACTAAAATATTCGAGTCGCCACCATATTTTTTAAGGAAAATAATGATAAACCTAAAAATCCTTAATCCCAATGGCAAAGATTCCTACGGTTCGGGAGTCGGTTAAGTGAAGGGAAGGTGTTAGGCACCCCTCAATTCCATTGTACTCAGGTTGTTGGAGCTTGATCACTGAACCAGTTAAGATCTTACGAGTTCGTTCGGAATCAAGTGATTACTGAGTCTTTGGGATTCAGTTCTCCATTGAATCTTTTGATCATTCCAGGTTCTGACATTGAATCATTTCTAATAATTTGAGTTCTTCAGATTCTGAGTTTAACATATTTCTTTCTGAAATTCAAAGTCTTAGAACGACAATCTTTCTTCTTTACATGAAGAGATCCAGAATGAGTTTTAAACGAGAAAGTCAAGGGTGGACCTAATCCGTTTCTTGAAAACATCGCAAAAACTCATAAAGGATTAATCTTCAGCAAACAAGATTTCTTGCTTTCTGATGATTCATCTTTTAATCATATACGTGGTTTTATCCACACGTATTTTCCAGAATGAGCATTCAACAGATACTTCCTTTTATCTGATGAATTTATCTTATCAACTGATTCTTCAACTTTAGTGAGGCTTCATCTCGAATCAGTGAAATGCTCATGAAGTAATCAGATTAATTACAATTTTGTACACATTTAACTGCTGAACTGTTACAGAAATTGTAAGTGGATTTTAATCTCACCAAGAGTACTTATACGCACCACATCTGGATCTTTTTCTGACACTGTTAAGTGTTTGATGTAAATCAATAACAGAACCGGAGCTCTGATACCAATTAAAGGTGCAAGAAAGACACAAGAAATGGGGGTTTGAATTGTGTATTTACTCTTTTTGTAACTTTTTGCATCTTGTTAATTTGACGCTCAAGAACCTTCAATGTTCGTTGAGAGATTATGATCTATTAACTAAAGAGTATGAGAACCGTATAGGTTCTGTTCATAAGATACGACACTCAGAACTTGCAGTGCGGAAGCTTATCAGAGATAGGCTGCAAGTTTCTGACTTTGCTTAATATGAGGTTCCGATATTCAATGCAGAAACATAAATAGAGATACTAAGCAAGAGAGTAAAGGACACACGATATATCCTGGTTCACCACGCGGGCTAATCCAGTCCACCCTCCTCTGGTGATTTCCCCTTGAACATAAGGACTTAATCCACTATAATCAAATCATGATTACACTTGCACGGGCCACGCCGGTGACTAACCATTTGCACAGCCACTGTGACTAACAACACAATGAACCGTTCAGGGATTCAACTTAATAAATATAACGAACATTGACCTGCAGGTTCCAATCTCTCTCAGATCTACTTCTAGGCTTTCTCAGCTAGACGTTCAGGGATTCAAATTAATGAATATAACGCTACTGACCCTATTTTAGGATTTTCCACAATGACACCCAGCCATTGTCATCTCAAGTATCTGATCACCACGTGATCTACTCAAGGGCCTCAACTCACAGCTGAACCGTTCAAGGATCCCATCAGGATATAACGTTCACTTAAGAAGTCTCAATTCATTTAGTTGAATTCGAAAACTGGAGATTACAAATTGTGCTTCTTAATAAGCAAGTTTCTCCTAAGTTTAAGTACAAAGAACACACACATGTGTTCAAGCAAGTTTTGAGCAATCAGCTCCTTGCTTTCCTAAGAAACTACAAAGATGTATTTAGATATTACAATTATTGACATCTTGTAGATCTTCTTCTTCTTCGTCTTCAGGTTGAGCAAGCTTTGAGCAGCAACTCCTTGCTTCAGATCTTCAATGTAGTCTTGACGAGAAGGTAGGTTGATGACTTGACAGATCTTCAATGTTGTCTTCTTCATCAACAACTTTTGTTTCATTATTGTTGTTGTGTTGATTTATCTTCTTGAGTTTCAATAACAATCGCCATTAGTGAAATAGTGATAGCTTTGAATATTCTAAGTGTTACAACAAGAACTCATCGTTGTTGCTATCTTCACACAATGACTTGGTCAATTTTGTAGATGAACATTCAGTTCGTAATTCTACAAGTGATCGACACATCAGAAGCAAAAAGTCTTTCCATTATATAGCCAGTAGAAATATAGCCGTTAGAGAATATTGTTGGCTGTTTGGAATGGAGACGTTGTGATATAATGAGTTGTACTGACACATCTTCTTTTTGCAGAGGAAGAAGTGACCGGACATCTTTTTTTGGGCAGTGTGTATATTTAACTCACAACGGTAATATTTAGACTTCAAAACTTCAGTGGCTTTTGATGTTAATTTGATGAAGCATGAGTAGAGTCTTCTTAGCAGAATATCTGATGCTTCAAGTCTTCCGTCGATTGAAGTAGTGCATTAGGAATCAGTCTTCAGAACTTCAGTACTTGGTCGTTAAGAGCGTTATCCTTTTCTGCTTTAAGTCTTCCGAATCCTCAGAGCCTGTCTTCAGAGTCTTCAGAACTTCTTGTTTGAAACCTTGATCTTCAGAACTCGTCAGTCTTCAGATTCTTTCTGCACTTGGTCTTCAGCGCCTTTAGCCATCAGAACTTCGAGTCATAGGAGTCTTCAAAACTTTGGTTCTTTCTGAGTGTACTTCTTCAGAAGCTTCGCTATCTTCAGAATCTTAATCACATTCATAGAGCATCCACGAGAGCATTGCAACAGGAATCTTGGCATCCTTGGATCTGGCTGATCATGACTAGATAAACAAGCGTTCTTGCTTCTCGCGACTTTAGTCACACATAGTAACTTTACATATATATATATATATATATATATATATATATATATATATATATATATATATATATATATATATATATATATATATATTCAATCATAGTACATCTAGTTGGTGTATGTTGGTTCTGATGTCTTTAGTTCTTATGATCTGCACACAACACATGTTAGACCATAAAATGGTTCTTTCACAAATACTTATTGTTATCATCGAAACATAGATTGACTTGTAGAGATAATTCTTGCTCTTACAACCCTATGCCTACGTACCTTCAATCCTGAAGGATCAGAGTAACCTTAGTTCATCTCCCCTATTCCTACCCCCTAATCCTATTCCTAACCCTAATCCCAAACTTAACCAACTATTTATACTCTTGGATAAAGAGTTCTATCCCTTAATCTATTGTTTATACTCCTAGATAAGGAGTTCTATCCCTTAAATCTAATATTTATACTCCTAGACAAGGAGTTCTATCCCTTAAATCCCTTATCCATTTTTTATACTCTCGGATGGAGAGTTCTATCCCTTAATCCCTTATCCCTTTTTTATACTCTCGGATGGAGAGTTCTATCCCTTAATCCATTATCCATTGTTTATACTCTCGGATGGAGAGTTCTATCCCTTAATCCCTTATCCCTTTTTTATACTCTCGGATGGATAGTTCTATCCCTTAATCCCTTATCCCTTTGGCCTATATGTTAGTTCTTGGATTGGCTGGAATTTTGGTAAAACAAAGTATATTCAATGTTGATGTCAAGGTGCTGATGCTGCAACATTGAAGTCTTAACACTGGGCTGTGTTAAGTAATTAATTGCTGAAGTTGGATGTCTGATGTCACATAGGTGATGTTGTAACATCAGATCTGCAGAATTAACAACAGCAGGCTGTGATGTTGTTAGGGTTGCGTATTAGCTGGAATTGTGGAGAGCAAGCTGTCTCATTGGATGCGAGTATGTTGGGATAGATATTTGCTGCTGCATAGGAGATCTGTTGCATATTTGTAGGAGATTTAAAAGGTTAAAGATTTAAAAAGATTTTAGGAAAAAATCTGTTTTAAATATTCAGTTTTAAATAACAAATCTGGGAGATATTGTAGCAAGTCGAAGACCAATTCAAGGAGCTATATAAAGCGCACAAGACCAAAGGAAAAAGGTACAGAAATACAGAGAGAAGATCAAGAGCATAGGCTGAGTGTCTTAAGTATTTTGTACGAGTTGTGTAACCAGAATTCTAGGGTGAATTGTTGTGTCGTATTCTGTCCTTTCTAGAAGCTGTGAAGCAATAGAGAGTGGTTGCTTGATCGAAGCTGTGAAGTAAGATCAAGGGTACTCAAAGTGGTTTCTTTAAGAGTTTGTAAGGGATTGAGTGGTGTTCTCATACCTAAGTGGTTTCTTAGGTAGGAAGTCATTAGTAGAGTATAAGTTTAGGAGATTGTCAACGGGTTATTGAGTCTGTAAATTATATCTACACGTAGTGAATTCCATCCCTGGCTTGGTAGCCCCCAGAGTAGGTTGGTTGTAACCGAACTGGGTCAACAATTCTTGGTGTTATTTTACTGTTATTGTTGTCCATTGTGCAGAGTGTGTTGTTGTGACATCGCACCTTAACATCACACGTCTGATACCAGAATTTCACTATATTTATACTTTTGGAACCTATGACTTTTATCCCTAAACCCCATCCTTTGTTTAGACTTTTGGACCAAGAGTTTTATCCCTAAATTTTTAAATCCTTAAAAATCCCTTTATGTCCCTTACTTAAAAACAATAAAATCCTCAAATGCCAAAGAATTTAATAAAACCCACAATACCAATCATGCTAAGAAACATAGCAAAATAAATCCCCAAAATATTCCAATTTAAAAATACTTTTAACATAATCCCAAAATAAAATAATTTTAATCCCCAAAAATAAATTAAATTCACTTTAATTTACTTTTATCCAAAAAAACCCAAAATTTTCAAGTAAAACCCAATACCAAAAGCTTTTTTTTTTCAAAAAAAGATAAACCCTAACACAAGTTTAGTAAAATTCTCAATTTCCCAAAAATGCCAAGATCCGACCAGAATCCCTACAAAAAATCTTATTATTTTAACAAAGAAGGATTGAACAAATTATTTTAATATATCAACCCCCAACCCAAGATTAGTCCTAAAACTCCTAAACACGATTCCTAAAGTGAAAGAATTTTAATTCCTATTTTATTAAAAGGATAAACCAAACATTTTTAAAAATGCATATAAAAGTAACTTGAAAACCGAACCCAAAATTATCCCTAAAACCCTAAATAAAATTCCTAAATGAAATTCCTAACTAAAATTCCTAAATAAGATTAAATCCCTATTTCCTTTAAAAGAATAAACCAAGTATGTTAAATATATAAATTATGAATTTATCCCAAAATTCCTAAATAAAACTAGATCCCTATTAAAAAAGTTTAAATATATAAAACTATTTATTATAAAAACGAAACCAAAATTAAAATAAAATAAAACTTAAGTATTTCTCCTAATACTAATATCTCCCAAAATCCTATGTTGAATCCCTAATTAAAATCTAAATCCGCATTAAGTAATTAAATTAAGTTATTAATTTAATTAATTAAAAAAACCCTAAACCCTATTTATAAACCCTAAATCAAATTTAACCTAATTAAATAATTAAATTAAGTAATTAATTTAATTATTAAAACCTAAAACCCTATTTCTAAACCCTAATTAAAATTAACCTAATTAAATAATTAAATTAAGTTATTAATTTAATTAATTAAAAAAACCCTAACACACTATTTATAAACCCTAATTATCATTTAAAATTTAATTGAATAATTAAATTAAGTTATTAATTTAATTAATTAAAAACCTTAAAACCCTATTTATAAACCCTAATAATAATAATCCTAAAATCCTATTTTTTATACAAACGAATTATTTTGAATATATTCATAAAAAATGTGAATTAAAAGACTAAACCCAAAAATAAAATAATAAAAAACCTTAATTATATCTCTCTTAATAATAACAATCCTAAAACCCCTTTTATAATTCCTAATTAACTATTTAACCCAATTAACTAATTAAATTAAGTCATTAATTTAATTAATTAAGTTAGCACCCAGGGGGTGCGTTTTGTACTGAAAACGTAATGGGCCTTTTGAAACAGGGGTGTAGATAGCAGAGGGCTTAAAGCCCAATGGCCAAAATACCCATCGGAGGCGACGGTTCACACAAGAAAGTCATAGAATTGACTTCTAAGTTGAAACGTTGGATTGATCCAACGAGATCAGAGGCTAACAAACAGGGAGCGTGCGATTGGACAACAAATCAAGGTTGACCACAAGGATGGTTGTGATCGCGGGCTTCCGGTAAAAGCGCGCATACCGGATCGCGTGTTGATTGAGATAGTCAAACCATCTAGCATCCTAGAGGGTGCCACCTAGCGACCATCCGAACACTCACGGAGGGGTATTCAATCCCCATTTCCTTTGGAGACTCTCATTTTCTCCAGCACTTTCTCTCTCTACTCCTTTCCCACTCTCAAATGCTCTCTCCTCTCTCTAAAACCCTCGCCCCTCTCTCCTCTTTTCCGTTGCCGGTCCGGCCTCCGGCCACCGCGCACAACCCCATAAACCACCGTCCTTCCCAGATTCCGGTTGATATTCAACCGGAATATTCAAACCTCATGAACCCTAAACTCAATTTCCCCAGAAAATTCCAAGTTCTTCAGGGTTCGAGATGAACCCTAAGAACCCTGGGGTTCTTGGGAAGAACCCTAACCCTGATACTCACCCTTTAACCTAGTAACCTACAAACCCTTTGAACCCTAAGGGTTCCACGAAGAACCCTAACTTCAAACCCAAGAACCCTAACCCTAAGAACCCTAAAACGTACCAAAACCCTTTTGAATCCTAACGAACAATCCTGAACCCTAATAATGATCCCAGAACCCTAAACCTTGATTGTACCCAGAAACACTCCAAATGACATATATCTAAACAACATCAACAGATAATCGTTCGCACAAATCAAAAGCTAAGATGTTAACTCCCAAGCTGTGACCTTATTACGCTGTTTTCCTTTCCTCTTTCTAATTCCTCTGTTCGTCTCTAATCCCACTCTTTTTGTTTGCAGGTGCGATCAATTGAGGTTTCAAGGGATTTTCTCCGCCATCGTTAGCCTCGGGTCCCCCATTTTTACCCATTTTCTTCGTTTAAATAGGATTAGAAATTAGGTCTTAGGAATTAAATTGTGCATCCTGATTTAGGAAAGTTTTAATGTATTTTGATTCGATTTTAACTTTAGGATTAGGGTTTGATTCCTTGTAATCTGATTGTATTTTTTATTTGTGCGACTGAATTTGTAAATTAATGAAGTTAATGTTAGTTAATTCTCTTTTGCCCAAACTCCAAATCCGATTTGATTCATTGCCTGTTTTTTGCGCGTGAAGTTAGGGATTGAGGGGTTTGGGGAAGAAGACGCCCCACGTGGTCAACCCTCTTGAAAATTAATCACTAAAAAAAAGATAATTAACTAAAAAAAGAAGGGTTAATAGTCATTTACCCCCCTGCAATATATGCGAGTTTTGATTTACCCCCCTTTAAAAAATGTTTTTTGGATTACCCCCCTGAAATTTTAAAATTCTAAGTCTTTTACCCCCTAGGTAGAAAAATTATCCCCTGTAAAAAAAATTTTTTTTATTTACCCCCCTGGTTTTTACAGGCTTAGAGGGGTACCCCAAAATTTCAGGGGGGTAATCCAAAATTTTTTTTTTAAGTGGGGTAAATGAAAACTTGCCTATATTGCATGGGGGTAAATGACTATTAACCCAAAAAAGAATAAAGTATTAATAATCACCCTGATAAATATTATTAAAAATAGTAAAACAAAATATACTGCAATTAACTTCTATTAGCAAAATAAACCATTCCCTAACATCCTAACCTAATAACCTCGATTAATATAAGAATCCAATCCCTAAGATCATAACTTAAATAAATAAATTTATATAATTAAAATTTAATATTTTAAATAATAACCTTAAATAAAAAATATGCACTAACTAATAATAATAACATTACTAATTTAATCCCCAAATAAAGGTCACTCTAAAAATGAACCAAACCCACCCCTAAAATAAACCTCATTTAAAATATGTAAGATATTCTAAATGACTTGATTCTCCAATAATCCTAATACACTAATAAAATAATCTTACTAAACTAAGCATAAAATTATTTCAAATAATGAATAAAAACCAACTTCCCTTAATACAGGACTAATCCTCATAACTATACTAAAATACAATTAATCTAAATTAATAATATTCTAACAATAACTACTGGATAATAGTTAATGTTGATATTTCTGAGTATAGGATCTAATAAAAATCAAAAGTTCGATCTCCCTATAACCCAAATTGCTATCACTAACAAAAGATGATAATTCAAATAATACTGTTAATTCAAAAGCACCCCTAATTACTTAATAAGTAACCTTAGTTATAAATCTCAAATAGTAATAACTTAATTACATTACTCCTAAAAATAAATCCCTCAACAAGAATAATTTTAAAATAACCCCTAATAGATATAATTAATAATCTAATAATATCACTAATTTAATCCCTAAATAACTGTCCTTCTCTTAACTTTAATACTAAAATTCAAACAAAACTAATAGATCAACCTAATACTAAATTAAATAAAGTCAATAAAAAAACCTTAATATTTCTACCTAAAATTGACCCTTAGCCCAAAATAGTATTACTCCAACAATACCTTATAAATAAATTAACCCCTCCCCCCAAAAATAGACAAAACCCTAAACCCCAAAATAAAACCTTAAAAACTAAAATGGGACTAAGAATGCTATTAATCTCAGGAACCCAATGACATCTAAGTGACACCCTCTGGTAGCACAAAATCTAACAAAAATAGTAACAAACCACTGGTCAAAATTTAGGGTACTACACTCGTTTTTCACAAACTAAACAACAATTGATTGTATCCCATAAAAAGTTAGATAAATCTAAAATTCTCCCACTTGGGCAAAATCAATTGTATAATTTTTATTTTAAAAAATACATTTTGAAAACGACTCTCGGGTTAATGACTAAATTCTTAAAATGCGGTCGCATTTTAAGGAAATGCATGATTCCAGGTGCGGTATCTGAATATGACTCCATCCAACAAAAGTCAAGCAGTATTGAATCACGACGATTATTATATCCTTCATTGACATAAAACCTTCTGTGGTTACAAATACTACGTACTCCGTCAACTAGTCATCAGTGTGGAGTGTGGCAAGAAAATAGCATGCCAATGTGATCCAATGGCCAACTACTATTTTCTTTGTTAGTCCTTAAAAATTTGTCTTAAATGCATTAAAGCCAAAGAAATTGCATAGTTTTACAAACCATAATGCCTCATCTCCAATATAGCGTCGAACACCGGCACAGTGGTCCTTACAACGCCGAGCTTAAAATCATACCTCAGCTCCAATTTGACGTCGACCGCCGATATAATGGTCTCGAAGATGTCGAGCTCAAAATTATAACCATACCTCGAACTCCAAACTAGTGTCGACCATAGACATTGTGGTCCCAATGACACTGAGTCCTAATTTTAACAATTGACATATAAATAAACAAGGACAAATAATAATAACAATGTTCATTGTAATATCAATGGCTTAAAATAGAAAGTACTTGACAATCCTACACTTAAAGTGTCCAAAATAAAATATAACACGATAAGAAAATGGCATAAATAAAAAAAATCTCACTAACCAAGTTCATCAAAAGAACTCACAATGCCCATGCTCTCAACATGGTTTTTGAGCACAATGGGCTTAAGTCCCTTAGTTATGTGAAAGCAAGAATTGTCTCTACAAGTCAATCTATGTTTTGACGATAACAATACGTATTTGTGAAAGAACTATTTTATGTTCTAACGTGTGTTGTGTGCAGATCATAATTAAAGAAGATATAAGATTCAACAAGCACCAGCCAGATGAGTGGAAATGATTATACACGAAGTTTCTATGTGCAACACCAGTCGCAAGAAGCAAGAATGCTTCTGTATCTGATCATGATCAGTCAGATCCAAGGATGTCGATATTGCTGTTGCAATGCTCTTGTGGATGCTCGATGAAAGTGGTTGTGATTCTGAAGATTGTGAAGCTTCTGAAGAAGAGAACCGAAGTGCTGAAGACTCTGAAGACGGATTCCTAATGGACGAGTTCTAATGTTTCGGAATACTTGAAGTAGTAAAGGATAATGTTCTTAAAGACAAGTGCTGAAGTTCTGAAGACTGATTCCTAATGTACTTCTTCAAATGACTGAAGACTTGACGTATCAGATATCCTGTTAAGAAGGCTCTACTCATGCTTCATCAAATTACCATCAGAAGCCTCTGAAGTTTGGAAGTCAAATGTTACCGTTGTGAATAACTGTACACACTGCTCAAGAAGATACCCCGTCACTTCTCCCACAGCAACAAGGAGATTTGTCAGTACAGCTAATTATTACACAACGTCTCTTTTCCAACAGCCAACAATATTTCAAACGTCTATATTTCTACTGAGTTATTTAAAGGAAAGAGTTCTCGCTTCTGAAGGTATCGATTCCGTCCATGAATGGCGAATTGATCAAAGTCAATATGTGAAGATAGCAACAACGATGACTTCTCGTTGTACTACCTAAATATCAAAATCTATCACCATTTACACATGGTTATTGTTGTTGGAGCTTAAAATCAACATTCAACACAACAACAACAATTTGGAACAGAAGTTGTTGATGAAGAAGACAGCATTGCAAATCAGTCAAGTCATCAACTCACCTTCTCATCAGGACTACATTGAAGATCTGAAGCAAGGAGTTGTTGCTCAAAGCTTGCTCACCCAAGAAGACAAAGAAGAAGAAGATCTACAAGATGTCAACAACGGTTAAATCTTTATACATCTTTGTAGTTTCTTAGGAAAGCAAGGAGCTGTTGCTCATATCTTGCTCGAGCACTTATGGGTTCTTTGTACTTAAACTTAGGAGTAATCTACTTGTTAAGAAGCGTCATTGTAATCTCCTGTATAACTAATTCTTGGTGAATTAGGATTCCTTGAATGGTCAGTGTGACTTGAGACTCGAGAAGACAATGGCGAGATGTCATTGTGGTAAATCCTGAAATAGGGTCAGTAGCGTTATATTCATTGAGATGAATCCCTGAACGTCTAGCTGTGAAGGCCTAGCAGTAGATCTTGTGAGATTGGAACCTGCAGGTCAATGTTCGTTATATTCATTAAGTTAAATCCCTGAACGGTTCATTGCATGTTAGTCACAGTGAGGTTGTGCAGTTTTTTAGTCACCAACTATGTGCTCGTGCATCTGTATTCGAGATTGATTATAGTGGATTAAGACCTTGTGTTCAAGGCGAAATCACTTGAGGAGGGTGGACTGGATTAGCCTTTGTGGTGAACCAGGATATATCGTGTGTTATTTACTCTTATGCCACTACTACAAAAAACCCATTTAACAACGGTTGGAAATGACATATAATGATGCGGGCGAAGGCGTTGTTATGTAGAGTGTTGTTGTATACGCGGTACGTACAATGACGGCCCAGTAACCGTTGTAATAAAATGGAAAATGCGCTACCTATAATGACGGTTATTTTAAATACCCGTTGTTGTATGTCTTTTAATAAAATAAAAATACAACATTAGAACTACCTATAATGACGGTTATTTTAAAAAAACCGTTGTTGTATGTCTTTTAATAAAATAAAAAAAAATTGCAGCATTAGAACAAGAACAACAGCAAGAACATCAAGAACAACAATAAGAACAAGAACAACAGTAAGAACATCAAGAACAACAATAAGAACAACAACAACAAGAACAACAACAAGAACAAGAACAAGAACAAGAACAAGAAGAAGAAGAAGAAGAACAACAACAACAACAACCACAACAACAACAACAATAATAACAATAATAACAACAAGAACAACAACATCAACAACATCAACAACAACAACAATAATAACAATGATAACAATAATAACAACAAGAACAACAATAATAAAAAAGAACAACAAGAACAACAATAATTAAAAAAGAACACCAACAACTAACATTGCCAACTCGAGTTTTGAAATTTGTTCTGAAATTTGGTTTAGTGGAGAAATAGAGTATCGTAACTGAAAGATGATGTTTGGAGGTAGAAGATGTAGTTCGTCTAAGTTTTAGGTTTCACGCGGATCACTAATAGTAGTGTCTTGGCCGTTGATAATCACTAACTGGACGACTAAGATTTGTTTAAGGATAGTGAATAAACTCAATATGCGCGCCACCTATAATGTTGGTAATAAGAATTGAAAAAATAAGTAAAAAACCAAAAATGCTGGTGTTGGGACTTGAACCCATGACAAGACGCTACCTATAATGACGGTTGGTATAAATTACCCATGGTGAAAGGTCTGTCATCATTTTGAAAAAATAAGTAAAAAAAAGATACATATTACAACGGTTGGTTTAAATACCCGTTGTGAAAGGGTCTGTCAGCATTTTTAAAAAATAGGAAAAAATGATTAAAATAAATTCAAAAAAATCTAAAAACACGAAATTTAATCTAATTAGGTAAAATAAGAATTTTGAGAATTTTTTTAGAATTTTTTGAGACTATGAAAACAGTAAAAAAATTCATTAAAAATAGAAAAAAAGATGAATTTGGGGTTTTGAGGATGAAACCCCATAACTCTTCTAGAGTACGGGACTAATGACCGCACGATTTTTCTGCTTCAGATGCACGAAACAGATCTTAAAAAGGAGACGATTTTCCCTAAAACCGATTTTTTGCAGTGTAAGACCTAAAACTAAATTATTGGCTATAATGACGGTTGAAAACATACCAGTGGTGAAAGGTTGTGGGTATTTTGAAAAAATATGTAAAAAAAAAAACCATAAATGTTGGTGTTGGGACTTGAACCCATGACCATGCGCTACCTATAATGACGGTTGAAAACATACCCGTGGTGAAAGGTTGTGGGTATTTTGAAAAAATATGTAAAAAAACCATAAATGTTGGTGCTGGGACTTGAACCCATGACCATGCGCTACCTATAATGACGGTTGAAAACATACCTGTGGTGAAAGGCCTCATATTTCACCACGGTTTGATTATTAACCGTCATTAAAAGCCTTTTAACGAGATTAAAAAAAAAAGCGCGCATCAATTACAACGGTTTATAGGTAATCTGTTGTAACCCTGGCGTTTTTGTTTGCGCGTTTTATAGTAGTGTGCTTAATGTCTTTGTTTATGTTTCTTTATTGAGGATCAGAACCTTACATAAGCAAGTCAGAACCTCGCAACTCTGATAAGCTTCCGCTCTGCAAGTTTTGAATTATGTACATAGCGTTCAGACTCTTATTGGTCCTCATGCTCTAAGCTTTGTCAAGTCAGAATATAACTTCGCAAATCAGAGTCTCACAACGAACTCTGATGTATCACAAAGTGTCTTATTTACAAGAAGCGAAAAGTAATAAAAAGAGTAAATACACAATTCAAACCCCCCTTTCTTGTGTCTTTCTCGCACCTTCAATTGGTATCAGAGCTCCGGTTCTGTTATTGATGGATATCAAACACTTTACAGTGTCAGAAAAAGATCCAGACGCGGTGCGTAGAAATATTCTGTGTGAGATTGAAATCCACTTACAATTTCTGTAACAGTTCAGAAGATGACTGTGTACAAAATTGTAATCAATCTGAGTACTTGAGCAAATCACTGATTCTGTAAGTTTTTACAGTTGTCAAACCACTAAATCTTCCTCACTTAAGTTTTAATGAAGATTGAAGAATCAGTTGATAAGGTAAGATTCATCAGATAAGAAGTAGTATTTGTTGAATGCTTATCTTGGAAGATACATGTGGATGAACTACGTATTTGCTCAAAGTTGAATCATCAGAAAACAAGAAGTCTTGTTTGCTGAAGATTAATTCTTTATGAGTTTTTTAGATGTTTTCAAGAAACGAATTAGGTCCACCCTTGACTTTCTCGTTTAAAGCTCATTCAGAACTTCTTCATGTAAAGAAGAAAGATTGTTGTTCTATGATTTTGAACTTTAGAATTAAGTCTGATGAAGTCGGAAATCTGATAAGTTCAAATTCTTAAAAATGATTCAACATCTGAATCTTGACTAATCGAGAAGTTGAAAGATTCAATGAAGTACTGAATATTGTTTTCTTGAAAAGCATACACTGAAAGAATATTCAGGAAGAAGAAATTTAAGTACTTGATCAGAATAAATCCCAAATCTTGGTTGAACAAACGTAGAGGATTAAAGTTCTGTTAAACTTGAGATTCTATCTCAATAGAATCAAATGTTATTAATCATATTCTATCTGATAAGTTTCTCAAAACCTCATTAATCCGAAATTAGAAAATGTTCAATTTGATGCAGTATCTCTTGAAGTCAAAAGGATTTAAGTTGCTGGTGTTTTCAGAATGAAGAAATCAGTTGACATTCTTTTAGAAGAAGATATGTTGTTGATCTTTGATGGACTAAGTCTATAGTCAAGTTAAATTAGCATTGTGAGATCAAAAAGTGTTATGCAAATTATATGTTGTGCTTCACACATGCTTGATGATACATGTATCTGAACATGATCTGCATTCATTGAAGAAACATAGTCAGAAGATGTCAATCAATTCTCCTTAGCTCATAACCTCGCAAGCAGTTTATGATCAAGCTAAGTTTTATTGATGTTCTGAAAATTTGAACTGTATTGAAAGACAGTTATTCTGGTGTTCAAGTTTAGAACCTTTGATTGGTTGTTCTCAGAAGTTAGATGAATAACTCTGAACAAAAAGAGAATGGATCATCTGGTATATGATTCTTATGATCAGAATGTAGGAGATATCTACATTGTTCAAACTCAGAGTTATACATATTTTAGCCAATATCCGGTAGCTCTCTCTGAAGGAAGTTGAAGATGAAAGACGATGATCATGTGGCTCAAATTGGAATCCACTCAATTACAGTAGGAAACAAAATCGCCATATTTTCCAAGAGAGGAATATCAGAGTCAGAATGAAAAAGGACTTAAATAGTCTGAAATATTGTCTGTATCTTCGAGAAATCTGAGGAGCATGATTGAACAAGAAGAAAAGGATTTTTGCAGTTTGATTCTAGCTCTTAATCTAGTATCAGAAGTTCAGAAAATGTTCATATTCTTCAGAAACCAGAATGCAAGTGAATCGTGAAGAATCCAAGAACCCACAACAGTTCTCTCATAAGAAGGTAGAAGCATAAAGTTTTGATCAGAAGCTCAGAAGTCAGAATGAAAAGCACTCAGCTGAAGAACTTCATATTTTCTAAGGTACGACTCTCCTTGTCAAAATACTGATTAGAACTAAAAATTATCTGGTAGGTAAAAACATTAATGAGATTCTTTCTTTCAAGAAAAATCTTTTGATCAGATCTCTGGATAATGTGTTCACTCATTATAACATCTGTCATAATTACATATCTTAAGTAATCATGATATATCCTTAGGAACATAGGTTCTAGTGAAAAATATACCTAAATTTTTTTTTTCGTCTGACAATATAAGCTCACTTAAAATCATATTAAAATCTTTTCGTACCTGATCTATGTTTTCCCTAGACTAGGCACAACTCATCCTATCTATTTATGTGTATTAAAGTAGCTTTTTCCCGTCAAATAATTTCATACCTAAATCCTTACTTCATAAAACATAAGGGTCAAAACTCTGTTGTCCATCCATCATCATGCCTCCACTAACCTTTCTAGGAAACCAAGATCTCCTTGAACTCATTCTTGAAAAACTGTTTGTAATCAACACCCTTCCTCTTCCGAGTTACATTGCTTGCAGTCTAGCAGATGTGATGTACACTCAACAATGGACTAGGTACTCCATGATGCTAGAAAAACCTATCTACGTAAATCTTGTTAAGGATTTCTGGAAACATGCTGATCTTGATCTTGAAAACAAGTGCATCACCTCTTTTGTTTTTGAAATCCCAATCACCATCAACCCTTTCTCAGTCACTCTTGCAACTGGATGTGTGAATGTTGGAATTCCTGTTGACTTTGACAAAAACAAATTCCTTGCTGCTAAAAATTTTGCATCCCTTCATGATCTAACTTTAGGATACATACCCTTCAATCCTGAAAATCTCCTACCCAATCCCAAAGCTTGGTACAAGCTCATAGTGACAAATTTCCTTCCCAGAGGAGAAAGCCATGACATACTCAAATTTCATGACCATGAATTCATTTATTTACTAATGAATGAGTTTCAGATAAACCTTCCACTCACTATCTTCAACTGTCTCTGGAAATCCATCTCTGAGTCCAGAAATCTCACAAAGTCCTACATTCCTTATGGAAAAGTTTTGTATGAGATTTTCTTTAGAGATGGAATTGTGGACATGATCAAAGAAAAAATTGAAGAAGATGGTCCTGAAAGCCTTCCAGATAACTGCTTGTTGAAGACTAAATGTAAAATCTTTAGTAACTAAGAAAATTAAATTTATCTATGTGTTAACTATGTATGTGGAGTGCATGTTTGAAATCGTAGTTGTTCTGAAGTGTTTCAATAGTGTCAATTTGTCCTAAGTTATTTAAGATTAATGAACTGTGCCGGTGAATTATCTTGATCATTGAACTTTTAATACTAAAAATTATAAAATGTCTGACAAAATCTAATGATAGATTGATTTCTTTAAAATTTATCTGAAAGATATTTGAGTGGCTCAAGAAACCATCATTATCCAAAATGCATCAGTCTCAGCCGTCACTCACCATCTAATAGTTAATATTCATAACTAATCAATTAGTAACTGCTCTATTTTCTTTTCCCACACAGGTACACCCTTTAGGATTCCTTAAGTCATCATGATCACCTAGGAAACAGCAAACCCAAATCGACTCAACTATTACTCTTGGCTCTCATTCGCCTATAAATATTAGGATCTTGCTTCATCCTCTTTCATCCTCAAAACCTAAATTATCATTCTCTCAAAACTCCTATTTTAACAAAGATGATGAATTCCCATAGAAATGGTCCAACCTTTCTCGGAAGAAAAGAAAACTTAGATATCATTACTGAGAAAAGGCCAAACCTTGCTCGTCTCAGAAACGATGGTTTGGAAATAATCAGAAGCATGCAAGCTCAATCTTGGGAGTGCTATTACTCTCTCCTGTATGGTCCCATCTTTAAAAACCTTGTTAAAGAATTCTGGAACTATGCAAGAGTCAGCAATGACGGAAAAACTATCTAATCTGAGGTCCATTGTCAACCCATCGTTATCTCTGTCTCCTCGATAGAGAGAATCACGGGACGTGTCTCCTCTGGAGCCACAATTGATGACTGTCAATCAGACTTAAGCATGGTTGAAAGATGCAGAATTCTGTTTGACGATTCAGTTCCTTATGAACCGAACAACCCAGAGAAGCTTCTTCCTTCTCCAAAAACATGGTTCAAGTTTTCCTTAACCAACCTTCGTCCGCGGGTTTCTGCAAGAAGCACTACGACTCATGACGACAGATTCTTCATCTTCCTCTTAACACATCACATTACAATAGACCTTCCTAAGACCATCTTTAACCACATGAGACATTTTATCAGAGTCTCACGAAACAAGATGCATGCCTTCATTCCATATGCAAGAATAATATCTGAAATACTTCTAAAAGAAAGGTCCTAGGGACTGATCAGCAGGCTTGAACCAGGAGCTTCGCCTGTTGAAACCAGGTGTGAGAGTGTGGACAATGTTGAGAATTTTGATGATTAAAGCTTTTAAACCCCGTTGTCTCTTAAATAGTTGTTGTGTTTTGTTGACTATCATTTTGTGTCATTTTGTGTTGATCTCTGCTTCAGGTATATCATTATTAATTAACCTGTATATGCTTAAATGATAACATCCCTTGCATTTAGTTAGTTCACTATCATATTAATCTTCATATGCTTAAATGCTCAGACGCTCTAAACTTTTTGATGATGTCAAAAAGGGGGAGAAATATAATATGATTTTGATTGGAAAGAAAAATCTGAAAACAGAAAGAATGCAACTCAAACAAGTAATCAAGTAATCAATCATATAAAATGTGTTACTACTAACGTTTGTTGTTTGATGTTTATCCGAGGAACTCTAAACAAGTTCACTAGGCATTCTAAGACAGGTTAAGAAAGAAGAACTCGGTTAGAAGTTCTTATGAACTGTTGGTCATATGATAGAAGTTGTACACCTCGTGAACATGTGTTCAGAAGTTGAGAACTGTCTGAAAGTCAAAGTTTATCTTGATCTCTGTCTCACTTGGTTCAGAAGCTGTAAGCTGTCTAAGAATATGAGATTCAGAATGTAAGAATCAGAAGAAGAAAAATCTGAAAGTAGTCAAGACAAAGTCTACATCTCAAGATGCTTATTCAGAAGAACTGTGCAAATTAGAAGTCAAGAACTGTCTGAAAATCTGGATTGAAGATCCAAGAAATAAGTAGTTCTGATGTATGCCAAGAACCAATTAAGAAGAAAATGATTTGGTATCAGACTAAATCAACAAATGGTAATTAAACTCAGTATACATAAAGATTGGTATCAGATTCAGTCTGATGTAATATCAATCAGAGTTAAGCTGTGAAATGTTTTCTATACCTTCATTGGTATCAATCTCAGCACACTAAGGAAATACCCTTCAAGTGGTATGAAAAGAATTCCTTCAGTTGGAATCAGACACAACATACTCTGGTATAACTCAGTATCAGACTAAGATTAAAACATGTGTACCGAATTCAGAATCTAGCGTTGATTGATCACAATAATTAACCTTCAATTGGTATCTGATCAAAAATCAAGCTTTGATGAATCACTGAGTTGTGACAGTAACAAGGTTCTGAGATGACGACCTGTGTTCAAAAGTCAAACTCTGAAAAAGTCATGATCCATATTGGTGATTAAAAACTCACATTCCTGAATTACAATTCTGAAGATCCCAATATCTAACTTATGGAAATTAGGGGGAGACTACCCTGAAGATTCAATTGCTAAATCTAAAATCTTCACAAAGCCTGAAACTCAGGGGGAGTTTCTCAAAAAAACAGTGTATGTCTCTGATGAATAGCGATGCTATGTTATTAGATAAGAACTGTTATGTCTGTGCTTAAATGAATCTGCTGAAAAGTTGAAATGCTTCAGATGTCTCTGAAGGTTATAAGCTCTGATACGACTACAAAGGAACTGAGTTCTGAAGATCTGAAGATGGTAGTTCTGATGAACTAGTCCAGATACTGAAGACTAGTGTCTCCTTAAAGACAAGATAGAGAAGTAGTCCTTTTCTATTCTTTGTTCTGGCAACTCGAGTTATTATTTTGTATGTCTTTGGATCATATAAGATTCTAGATGATCTCAGATAAAACTTTGAGGATAATACATTCAGGGGGAGTTGTTGTTCCAGACTCTAAATATGTTTTATTTTGTGATTACCTTGTATAAAATGTTCAATCAAAATACTTGATTTTGTCATCATCAAAAAGGGGGAGACTGTGAGAGCAAGAATTGTCTCTACAAGTCAATCTATGTTTTGACGATAACAATACGTATTTGTGAAAGAACTATTTTATATTCTAATGTGTGTTGTGTGCAGATCATAATTATAGAAGATATCAGATTCAACAAGCACCAGCCAGATGAGCGAAAATTATTTTACACGAAGTTACTATGTGTAACACAAGTCACAAGAAGCAAGAATGCTTTTGTATGTGATCATGATCAGTCAGATCCAAGGATGCCGATATTACTGTTGCTATGCTCTTGTGGATGCTCGCTGAAAGTGGTTATGATTATGAAGATTGTGAAGCTTCTGAAGAATAGAACCGAAGTGCTGAAGACTCTGAAGACCGATTCCTAATCGACGAATTCTGAAGTTTCGGAAGAGTTGAAGTAGTAAAGGATAATGCTCTTAAAGACAAGTGCTGAAGTTCTGAAGACTGATTCCTAATGGACTTCTTCAAATGACTAAAGACTTGACGTATCAGATATCCTGTTAAGAAGGCTCTATTCATGCTTCATCAAATTACCATCAGAAGCCTCTGAAGTTTGGAAGTCAAATGTTACCGTTGTGAACAACTGTACACACTGCTCAAGAAGATATCCCGTCACTTCTCCCACAGCAAAAAGGAGAAGTGTCAGTACAACTAATTATTACACAATGTCTCTTTTCCAACAGCCAACAATATTTCAAACGGCTATATTTCTACTGAGCTATTTAAAGGAAAGAGTTCTCGCTTCTGAAGGTATCGATTTCGTCCATGAATGGCGAATTGATCAAAGTCATTATGTGAAGATAACAACAACGATGAGTTCTCGTTATAACACCTAAATATCAAAAGCTATCACCATTTACACATGGCTATTGTTGTTGGAGCTTAAAATCAACATTCAACACAACAACAACAATTTGGAACAGAAGCTGTTGATGAAGAAGACAACATTACAAATCAGTCAAGTCATCAACTCACCTTCTCGTCAGGACTACATTGAAGATCTGAAGCAAGGAGTTGTTGCTCAAAGCTTGCTCACCCAAGAAGACGAAGAAGAAGAAGATCTACAAGATGTCAACAACTGTCAAATCTTTATACATCTTTGTAGTTTCTTTGGATAGCAAGGAGTCGTTACTCATATCTTGCTTGAACACTTATGTGTTCTTTGTACTTAAACTTAGGAGTAATTTGCTTGTTAAGAAGCATCATTGTAATCTCCTGTATAACTAATTCTTGGTGAATTAGGATTCCTTGAGTGGTCAGTGTGACCGGAGACTCGAGAAGACAATGGCGAGATGTCATTGTGGTAAATCTTGAAATAGGGTCAGTAGCGTTATATTCATTGCGATGAATCCCTGAACGTCTAGCTGTGAAAGCCTAGCAGTAGATCTTGCGAGATTGGAACCTGCATGTCAATGTTCGTTATATTCATTAAGTTGAATCCCTGAACGGTTTATTGCATGTTAGTCACAGTGCGGCTGTGCAATTTGTTAGTCACCAGCTATGTGCTCGTGCATCTGTAATCGAGATTGATTATAGTGGATTAAGCCCTTGTGTTCAAGGCGAAATCACTTGAGGAGGGTGGACTGGATTAGCCTTTGTGGTGAACCAGAATATATCGTGTGTCCTTTACTCTTATGCTTAATGTCTTTGTTTATGTTTCTTTATTAAGGATCTGAACCTTACATAAGCAAGTCAGAACCTCGCAACTTTGATAAGCTTCCGCTCTACAAGTTCTGAATTATGTACATAGCATTCAGACTCTTATTGGTCCTCATGCTCTAAGCATTGTCAAGTCTGAATATAGCTTCGCAAATCAGAGTCTCACAACGAACTCTGATGTAACACAAAGTGTCTTATTAACAAGAAGCGAAAAGTTATAAAAAGAGTAAATACACAATTCAAGCCCCCCTTTCTTGTGTCTTTCTCGCACCTTCAAGTTAGGGGACCAACTAGCATGAAATCGGTACCAATGTACTTAAAAACAATGTCATTTTTCTTTACAATATCTCTGACTGTCAAATACTTCAATTCCAAATGCTTAGAACCGCTAAAACTTTTATTATTTTTATACTAAAACACAGCTCCAATGTTATCATAGTAAAGCTTTGGTGGCTTACCAAAAGAAACAATAATATGAAGTCCAATCACTAAATTTCTCAACGAAACAACATGACTGGAAAAAACATAACGAGCAATAAACTTTGCCTGCACAGTAGAAGAGGTGACCAGAGTTTGCTTTTTACTCTTTCATGATATCACACCTCCAACCAACATAAAAAATGTAACCAGAAGTAGATTTGATATCATTAACACTCCCAACAAGATCAGAGTCAGTATACCCAACTATTTCCAAGTTGTCAACTCTCTTTAAAATAAGCACATACTCTTTAGTTCTCTGCAAATATCTCATCACTTTCTTAGCAGCAATCCAATGATCATTCCTAGTATTAGACTGGTATCGTCCCAAGACGCCAAGTATGAAAGCAATGTCAGGCCTAGTGCATACTTAAGCATACACCAGGCTGCCCAATGCACTGTCAAAAGGTTTTCCCTTCATCTCATCCCATTCAATCTCATTTTTAGGGCATTGATCTTTACTGAATTTGTCTCCATTAGTAATTGGAACATCTCTTGGATTACAGTTCTACATATTGAACCTCTTTAAAACTCTATCAATATAAGCCCTCTGTGACAAGCTAAGTACACCACATGATCTATTTTTGTGTATTTCAATTCCCAACACAAAGTATGCTTCACCAAGATCTTTCATTTCAAAAAACTTGGTAAGTATAAGATTGGTCTCATGAAATAGACCAAGATCATTACTAGAAAGTAAACTATCATCAACATAGAACACGAGAAAGATAAATTTGCTCCCACTGATCTTATGATAGATGCACTGATCAACTTTATTTTCTTCAAAACCCAATGAAGTCACCACCTCATTAAATTTCAAGTACCATTGTCTGGATGCCTGTTTCAAACCATAAATAGATTTTCTTAATTTACAAACCAAATGCTCATTACCACTTGTCACAAAACCCTCAGGTTACTGTCTGTACACCTCCTCATTAATATCACCATTCAGAAAAGCAGCCTTAACGATTCTAAGTCAAAATGTGCTACAAGAGCCATAACGATTCTAAAAGAGTCTTTAATAGAAACATGAGAAAACGTTTCATTAAAATCAATCCCCTCCTTTTGTGTGAAACCTTTAGCCACAAGGCTTGCCTTAAACCTCTCAATTTTACTTTTCGAGTCCTTCTTTGTTTGAATATCCACTTGCATGCAATCTCCCTACAGTTTCTTGGTAACTCCATTAGTTCCCAAACATCATTATTTACCATGGATTTCATTTCATCATGCATTGCATATGTCCACATGCTAGATTGCGAACAAGTAATAGCTTCTAGATAACTTTTAGGATCAATAACAATACCAACATCATAAGCATCATCACTAAGATAAACTACAAAATCATCAGGGATAGCAGGTCGCTTTTGTCTTACTGACCTTCTAGCATGAATTTGCTCAACTAGCTCATCAGGTTGTGCGACCTCAGTTATAATAGGAGGATCTACTACATTTTCAACAAGTGGTTCTACCACATCTTCAACTGGATGTTCAGCCACATTCTCATTTAGAGCAAAACCTCCATGAGCAGTGGATAATCTAGCATTATCAAAATTAGGCAGCGACAAAGTAACAACATCAGGCATAACAGAATCAATATTATTAGATGCAATGACAGGCTCAGCAACATCAAGCCCAAGGAATTTTTCATGTATGGACTCCACAATTTTATTGCCTCTACCACGACAAAAGAATTTGTATCCTTTAGATCTATCCGAATTTCCAATGAAAAAACAAAAACTTTTTTTTTGGGTCAAGATTTTTCTTAATAGGTTTATATATTTTAACCTTTGCAGGACAACCCCAGACACAGAGATAGTTCAAACAGGGTTTTCTACCTGTCTAAAGCTCAAAAGGTGTTTTTGGAACTGATTTACTAGGAACTCTATTAAGAATATAGAGGGTTGTTTTCAAAGCATCACCCCATAAAAATTATGGTAAATTAAACCTGCTCTTCATGCTTGTCATCATATCCTTAAGGGTACGATTTTGCGTTTTGGCTACACCATTTTGTTAAGGAGTATCAGACGCGGTGTATTGTGGAATAATTTCACATTCTTGCAAGTATTTTGCAAAAGGCCCTATGTGTTGCCCAGTAGAATCATATCTACCATAATACTCTCCACCACGATCACAACGTACCACCTTTATCACTTTTCCTAGTTTCTTTTCAACCTCAGTGTTAAAGATTTTAAACTTTTCAAGTGCTTCTGATTTTTCCTGAAACAAGTAAAGATAGTCAAACTGGGAAAAATCATCAATGAAAGTGATAAAATATTTATTACCACAAATAGTGGGAGAAAGGGGAGCGCTAATGTCAGTATGAATAATTTCCAAAAGGTCTGAATTTCTAGTTGAACCTTTCTTATTGGTCTTAGTAAAATTTCCTCTAATATAATCCACACAAGTCCCTAAATCATTGAAATCTAAAGAAGGTAAAATATCATCTTTAATTAACCTTTCAACTCTTTCTCTAAAGATATGGCCTAAATGCTTGTGCCACAACAAAGAGGGTTTTCTCTAATTCTAGACCTTTTAGCAATGAAGCTCTCAATAATCAAGATGAGAAAATATTATCACAATCCAAAGACAACTTATATAAACCATCCAAATAGATACCATTACCTACAACTTGAGAATTCAACATCAAATTTATTTTTCCATCATAAAAGGTAAAATTAAATCCAAGTCTATCCAAACAAAATACTAAAATTAAATTCCTCTTAAAAGAAGGGCTAAATCACTTATTTCCTTCTTAAGTTTCTCTTGTTTAGCTACACACTTGGTAATAAGGTTATTTACGGTCCATTTATCACCAAAGGTTTATAGGAAATTTTAATTTTAGTGAACTCAACAGGTAGGCAGTTTAAGGCATGAGATACAATGAAATTCTTATTCAAGTCAATGTTATGGGTATTCAGTTTGGTTTGGACATGAACCATTTTAAGAATGAACTCCCTGACACCCGATTGTTATCATATTTCATGTTTGTGAGTAGTTTCATCCAGATTCAGCATTGTCAGATACTTGAAACCTTTCTCCAATAGTAGTAAGATATTCTTTAGGGTAGATAAATTCTCTAAACCAAAACAGCTCCAATAACTTCATCTACAAATTTCAAGAATAAGCTACTCAATGAGCATACATTGGATTTAGAAATTTATCTCCTTTGGACAAATAAATCTCTTAGACCAAAGCATCTCCAATAGTTACACTCTTAGTTAATTACAATCTCTACATACAATTGTCATCCTTTGGAAAGTTAATCATAGTAATGACTGAAAACCATTCCTCAAACTACAAAGAGACACTTATTGATTAAAATGAGTGATCACACTTTAGTGGTAATCACACACAATTATTTATAGAATTTTTTGCATAGGAATCAAATATTTCTTGCCAAAAAATCATGAACCAATCATGAATTTAAACAATATAGCATTCCCAATCAATTTTGTCTTCAACAGTATAAATCTCAATATTATAGAGATAATACATAGTATTTCAAAATATTTGACAAAACAAATGTGTCACAAAATCATACAAACTAATATTAATTTATTAAAAAGTCTAAAATAATACTGAGTTTGCAAAAGGTCTAAAATATTACTATTTATTCAATATGATTATATGTGTTTAATCTATTCAAAATATTTATTAACAAAATTAGTTAGAGAAAGAGATGATTTTTATTAATATTTTCTCTCTAACGTGAATACGCCATGACTAGAAAATCATAAGCATCTCAATAGAAACTAATGTAATTAATTAATTCTTTCCGTATTCAAGAGGTCTAAAGCTATAGAAACAATACTCTAATGAGCAGTACTGTATTGCAAATGTGAAACAATACGGTATCACAACAATACAAAATGTATTTTAAAATATTTATCAAAACAAATGTATTATAAATTCATGCAAAATAATATTTATTTATTTAATAAAATATTCAAGAATCATAATTAGGAAAATTTTAAAATAACCATCGACCATAGATAAGGTGAAATCTTTCGCTAACCATTTTTTTCTTAATTGCAATTTCATCCACCTTGTTTTCAGCTCAATTATCCCTATAATTTCTTCTCGTAATGGGTTTTTTTTTCCTTCCAATTTTCCATCTTTATCGTTTAGCTGACACAGGTTTTATTCCGTTTTCTATGCTAACTTTTTCTCACTTCTAATTAAGCCCCAAAACTATTTTGTTTCCCTGTCACTAATAAGTGTATGAATATTGTTTATGTGTTTAATCATAAATTAGTTTTTATGGTTAATCGATTGTGTATTGTGAAAAATTTAGAAATTTTGCTCGTACTACATATAACTATTGTAACTTTAATTGATTTTTACAACTTTAATCAACGTAAACGGTACCCAGAAAACCCCAATTAAAAAATCAATTACAATAATTATTAGGATTAGGTCAAGATAATTAGAATCTTTAATTTTTACTAATTGAGTCCTAATTCATATAATTAAGCTCTGATACCAAATGTAAGCGGAAAAACTTATCTATCGATTATATGAAATTAGAACATCAATACTTACTTGTTGAAGTCATGATTCGGAATCCAAAAAGAATGAATGAACGGATCTTTCTCTGTATCTCACACTCTCGTTCACAACTCTCAATGGAGCAAGTTGTGGAGCCGTCAGTTATGTTTCCGATTCTACTAATTACAGAGGAAACATAGTCATATAATATATATAACCCTAACCCCTACCCATTATAGGCTCAAGGTTAAAGTTCACACTTTTACCCACACCAATCAGATTTCAGATACTCAATTTTTAGTTAAAAGAGATCACTTAACTAATAACAGAGCTTATATATGCACCCCATCAGAATCATGATTAACCCGTTTTTCACAAACTAAACAACAATTGATTGTAACCCATAAAATGTTAAATAAATCTAACAATACAATGAAATTACTAAAGCATTAGTCCCATATCCTCCCCAAGGAGGAGCTACAATACAATGAAATTACTAAAGCATTAGTCCCATATCCTCCCCAAGGAGGAGCTAGTAAGTAAACTCATCATATATATATATATATATATGCCAATGAATGTTTGAGGCCTTGTGGGATGAGCTGCTTGAACATTCATAAGATAGGTCTGATAAAGATTGTTGTGCACAGATACATATTTTACAATTAAAGTTGAACAACATCTTGAGTTAAAATTAAAGTTTGAAGTTAACGGCTACAAAAATTCTAATTTAGGGTAGTATAAATTCTAGATGCAACATCAATTTTTCACCTATAAATTAATTTTGAAGTTCAATGTGTCATCTGTTAAAACAAATTGATATCAATACCCATAAAATAAATTAATATATGATATTCATAATATTGTATTTGCAGAGATTGTTGAAAACATAAGACGACTCAGATATAATATTGGAGACTACAATGGTGGTTACGCTGATCATGATGTTTATGATGATGGTGGTTATCTAGGTAATGGTGGCGGTATTAGTGGTGGTTATGTGGACGTTAATCAGGTATTGAGAGTTTTATTTTTGCTTATGACGGTTTCTCGGGTACTACTTACGGTTAGTTTGATGTTTATGGTGGTTATAGTGGTGAGGATGCTAATCAAATATATAAAGACAACACTCATACACTATACTCATATGATACTTTTAGTAATAATTTGCATGAATAAATAATTTGAGTGTAGATCAAGAAAGATTTAATTTGTGTGTAGATTAAGATAGATATAGATTGACTATAATATTTATTATTATTATCTATGTTGCCAATTTTGTCTCTAAAAAAAATATTGAATTTTAATAGTGGAAATCATCTATAAGTATATCATCTATAACAAAATAATAACTTATATACTTTTTATGTGGTTGTCTAAAAAAATCCACCTATTAGTAAAATAACAGTTTAATTAGTTATGAGGTTACTTAAGTTAATTTAAGATTTTATTTTTGTCGTTTATTTAATTAATGTTATATATTAATCCTTTAAAAACCGTTAAGTTAGCTAAATTAATCATTTCTATTAAATTTTATGAAAAAACGTCAAGTTATGCACATGTAGCATGATAATATAGCATAAGTCAAAATAGTGAGTAAGTAATTTTATTAAAAACTAAATTAAAACCTAATAGTTATTTAAGAAGCCAAACCAAGACGATTATCCCAATTATGATTAAAGTTTATTTGTAACTTCGACGTCGAGGAATTCTTGTTGGATCAAACAATTTGTTGTGTCTGTTTTGATCATCCTTTAAGGAAGAAGTATCACATCTTTTATGCTCCTACGATTTCAGTTTGGAAGTTTGTGGGATGGTTTGTCGCAGGCTCCGTTTACCGTCTCTTGATATGGTGGATAGTGTGGAAAATCACTCCGTTTTATTCACTGCCAGATTGAACATAATTTATGAGAATTTCTTGCTTTGTTTGTCTTGGAGTTGTGTTTGGTGGAATTTATGGATCCGTAGAAATCTGTTATTATTCAACCCGCGGGAGGGAGTTGTTTGGAACTGTTTAGACAATATCAAGCATTTTAGTTGGGAATGTACCACAGTTTTTGTTCTGGACTGGGCCGGGTCTGCCCCTCAATCGAGCAGACCCAACCCACACGTCCTGGCAGGGCCCAACAAAGGCCCCTTAGCACGACCAACGTCGAGCACATGCCTCACCTCAATAGTGTCGGGCACGCACCACACCTCGACGGTGTTCGGGCACACCCGGCATAGAGCATCGTGCAGAGGCACTAAGCCTCTTCGGGCTCGCTCCTCCTCGACACTCAGGTGCTCCCCCTCGAGGAGCCATCTCCTTCTGCATATGAGAATCCTCCCCGCGAGGACACGTCTCTCCCCGACACGCAAGACTCCTCCCCGCGAGGACACGTTCTCATGTAACCACCCACTCCCGACTGAATAACTATCTGATCCAGGTACGATCTGTGGTGCTGTCTGTGGGAACCTTTGCTTCCCCGTTTTTCCTTCGATAAACCAAAGCAATCCTCTCGTTCATCACCAGCATGGCCAACAACCCATCTGCTAACAAAGATCTGGACATCGTCCTCGCGCAACTCGAGAACGGAAACCACCATGAGGACGCTACCGCCCTCAACGTCGAAGAAGGTGACGTCAGGGACGGGCTGACGGCCTCCCCGGACTCCCAAGACATGGCTTATGACGCCGCCCGCAAGGACGACCAGCAAGCCGTCTTTCAGCCAGTTGCTCATCCTCCCAATGCAGATTCCAGCACCGTGACCCTATTTGCCTTGGTCAATCACACCAACCAGCTGATCGCACAACAGAATCTCAGAATTGAAGCACTAGAGCGAGGGCGGACACGGCGATCTTCCCCGCGAAGACATCGTCGTCCACCTTCACCTCGCCATTCTCCTTCCCCGTGAAGAACCCCGTCCGAAGAATCTCAAACCCCCTCGCTGGTGCGCGAAGGCCGTCGTCCACACCTTGAACGCACCCAGCCAGCGATCTCCCAGAAGCGCCATCGTTCCCCACCTCGGAAGGAACCCAGGCCCTCCACTACCAAGAATTCCAAAACCACCGAGAAGAGGCCAAGGAACCGTTCGAGGAATTCCTCTCCACAGCATCACCGATCCCCTTCGAGGTCCCCGGCCGGAAGCGACGACGACGACCAGAAGACCCCTCTATCATGGGAGATTATGAATGCCCCTATTCCTGCAGGCTTGGAGAAACCCCCACCGTTGGGAACCTACGACGGACTGGCCGACCACGACGATCACGTCGAAAGTTTTGAAGCCTTGCTCGACTTCAGGAACGTCAGGGGAGCCATTAAGTGCAGGCTTTTCCCCACCACCTTGCGGAAGGGCGCCATGACATGGTACAAGGGTCTCGCGCCCGGGTCGATCACATCCTGGAAGCAACTAAGACAATGCTTCACCAAACACTTTACTGCGTCTCGTCGACACCTGAAGATGGAGGCTTCCCTAGAGAGCATCTTCCAGGGGAAGAATGAATCTCTCCGGAACTACATTGAGAGATACAACAGAAAAGCTGTCGAGGTTCATACGACCGACGACATGAAGAAGTATTTAATCATCCATGGACTACGTTTTGAATCTGATTTTGCCAAGTCCATGGGCCTCCGCAGACCCCTCCGTCTGGAGGACCTCCTCCAACGAGCTCAGTCGTACATCGAGCTCGAGGAGTCGGAGCCAGCGCAGATCGCCCTTGAGTCGAGACGCAAGGAGGGCCCTCGCAGCCATAAAGAAAAAGACTCTCCTCCCCGGCGAGGAGGAGAAAGAAAGAAAGAAAATCGCCCCCGGGATCCTCGTGAACCGCGCGGACCAGCTGGCAGTTCACAGAATACACCCCGCTCAACGCTCCCCGCGCGCGAATCCTCTCCGAGTGCCAGAACTCGGAGTTTCTGAAAGGAGGCGTCCGTTTTCTGAAGCCGACTACCCCCAAATTAAACACAAACAAGTCAAATTACTGCAGGTTCCACCGGAGTCACGGACATGCCACAGAAGACTGCATCCATCTCAAGGATGCAATTGAAATCCTCATCAAGGAAGGGCACTTGAAGAAATATGCCTAGAAGAATGATACTCCTCGACCCAGCTCCCGGGAAGCCCAGTACGTCGAGGAGACGACGCCTCCGCTGACGAGAGTCGGCTTCAGGTCGCCCTCAGTGTGACTCGACCCGAAGACTTTTTCGCCCCAGGGGACATTGAGGGCCAGGAAGCAGTTCGCAACATGTGGGCGAACTTCCCACACGAGGACCCCGTCGCTGCCCGTAGCACCTGGGAAGGATTTCCCAAGGCAATGGTCATCTTCGGGGGTGCTTACGAGAAGTTGTTCGTCGGGTCGATCAAGAGGAAATTTGACGAACTGGAATCAGCAACTTCGGCGAAGACAACCACTCTCGAGAAGGTGCGAGGGAACTCAAACCCTATCACCTTCTACCTCGAGGAGCTCCCTGGTGGAGCGCCCAACGCCAGTATCCCCCTCCTGGTCAGGGAACAGATGGCGAATTTTGACGTTCGAAGGATCCTTGTCGACTAGGGCAGCTCGGTCGACATCATGTACGCTCACCTTTTCGGGACTCTCCAACTCGACGAGAGACATCTGCCCCATACATCGGCTCAGATCTGCAGGGATTCAACGGAACCACCACCAGACCATGGGGCTACGTTGAGCTGATGGTCACATTCAGGGCCGAAGACACTGCCCGACAGGTGAAGGCCTGATTCCTGGTGGTCGAATGTCCATCCCTTTACAACTGCATCCTCGGGAGGACCACCCTGGCCGAACTTACAACGGTACCATCAACGGTCCACCTCAAAATGAAGTACTACACGGCCAGGGGACGAGTAGTTACGATGCACGGGGACATAGAGGCGGCCAGGAGGTGCTTCGACGCTGCCATTAAAGGCATGAGTTCCATCGGCACCAAACCCAAGACCGTAGCAAAGCCACCCCTGGACACCGAACAGGTACCTCTCCCACGGGTCAACGCGGTCGAACTCGACAGCAGGTTCCCGGGCGAACCCGATGAAGACGGGGTAGAAGACCTCGACCTCCAGACGAAAAACAATGGGCGGCCTCTCCACCCAGCGTGCCCCATCCCTGACGGAGACTTTGAGCTCGTAGCCCTCGGGGAAGATCCAGACCGTAATGTGAAGTTTGGCACGGGGATCCCCGACCTGGCGAAGGAGCAGTTGAAGGCATGTCTTTGGGAGAATGCTGATCTGTTCGTATGGAGTGCCTCCGAGATGCCTGGCCTTGACCCCGAGGTGGCTTGCCATCAGCTCGCAGTAGATCCGGCCGCTAGGGCCATAGCTCAACGTAGGCGTAAGCAGTCTCCTGAAAAAGCGGAGGCTGCCAAAAAAGCTGTAAAAGACCTCCTAGAGGAAAATTTTATTTCGGAGGCTAGGTACACAACCTGGCTGTCCAACGTTGTACTCGTCAAAAAGAATAATGGAAAATGGAGGATGTGTGTTGACTATACTGATCTTAACCGGGCTTGCCCGAAAGACTACTATCCTTTGCCTAACATCGACCAGCTGGTCGACAATTCTGATGGATAAGGCCGACAAATAACACACGGCTTTCATGACCGAGTCGGGCAATAACTACTACAATGTAATGCCCTTCGGCCTGAAGAACACCGGGGTGACCTACCAACGGATGATGAACAAGGTTTTCCGGGCTGAAATCGGTGACATGCTCGAGTTCTATATGGACGACATGATTGTCAAATCCGCGAAAGAAGTTGACCACACCGCGCACCTCAAGAAGGTGTTCGACACGGAGAGGAGATGTCGCATGAGGTTCAACCCCGAAAAATGCACCTTCGTCGTTCGGGCAGGTAAGTTCCTCGGCTTCTACCTCACGGAGCGAGGAATCGAAGCCAACCCCGAAAAGTGTAGGGCTTTCTCCGAGATCCCTAC
Source organism: Lathyrus tuberosus (assembly GCA_022829125.1). Lineage (NCBI taxonomy): Eukaryota > Viridiplantae > Streptophyta > Magnoliopsida > Fabales > Fabaceae > Lathyrus > Lathyrus tuberosus. Next base: position 24,432,378 of record JALAZF010000012.1, on the reverse strand, counting down.
TCCGGACTTGAAGAAGTCGATACAGTCATTGAACGGGATGCTCACCGCCCTCTCCCGCTTCGTCGCCAAGTCTGCGCAATACGCACTCCCATTATTCAAACTTCTTCGACAAAAAGCAACGTTTGAATGGAGAGAGGAATGCGAGCAGACGCTCCTCCACCTGAAACAAGTCTTATCGCAACCCCCGGTCCTCTCACGACCCGAGAGTGGGGAGACACTTTTCTTGTATCTCGCAATCACGAGTGAAGCGGTCAACGCGGTCCTCATTCGGGAAACCCCGGACGGGCAGAAACCGATTTACTTCACGAGAAAAGACCTCCTAGGCCCCGAGCTCAGGTATCAGCAGATAGAGAAAGTCGCCCTTTCCTTCGTCACCGCGGCCAGGAGGCTACGCCATTACTTCCTAGCCCACATTGTCATCGTAAGGACCGAACAACCCATAAGGCAACTCCTTGGACGGCCAGATATGGCGGGGAGGATGCTCAGATGGTCGCTCGAACTCGCCGAGTTTGACATCCAATATGACGGAAGGAAGGCCCTGAAGGCTCAGGTATTGGCCGACTTTGTGGCAGAGATGACCGTCCCAAAACCTTCGACCAACAAATCCCAAAAGTGGACGATCTATGTCGACGGAGCATCTAGCCCGAAGGGAAGCGGGGCGGGCATCATCCTCAAAAACGAGGAAGGCATCCTGATCGAGGTATCCCTCGAACTATCCTTCCCGGCGTCGAACAACTAAGCAGAGTACGAGGCTTTCCTCGCTGGGCTTCGGCTGGCCGAGGACCTCGGCGCCAAGGAGGTCAAAATCTTCACCGACTCCTAACTCGTGGCCTCGCAAGTCCGAGGAGAGTACCAAGCCAAGAACGACAGCCTCATCGAATACTTGACCTTGGTGAAAGAAAAGATGAAAAAATTCACCTCCACGGAAGTAACCCACATCCCTCGCGAGCACAATGCCCGAGCAGATGTCCTGTCCAAATTGGCAAGCACAAAGAAGAAGGGCGGAAACAAATTCGTCATACAAGAAGTGTTTTCCCGCCCGAGCATTGACAAACCCATTCCAGCGACGGACGTGAACGCCATTGGGGACAGCAACTGCTAGATGACCCCGGTATACAGTACCTCACGACGGGCTGACTGCCTGAAGATCCCAAGGAAGCGGGGATGGTAAAGTGGCGGGCGTGCTCATACACGATAGTCGAAGACAAGCTATACCGGCGAGGGTTTGTTATCCCTCTCCTCAGATGCGTCGAGGAGACCAGGGTCCCCGGCATCCTCCAGGAAATCCACGAGGGAATCAATGCGCAGCACCTCGGCGGGGGATCGTTAGCCCGTAAGGCATTTCGAGCAGGGTATTACTGGACCACCATGCAACAGGACGCCAAGGAACACGTCAAGAAGTGCGATAGATGCCAGCGACACGGGGACATGCACCTCGCTCCTCCTAGCGAGCTCAAAACGCTGTCCTCCCCATGGCCGTTTACGTGGTGGGGAATGGACATCCTTGGACCTTTCGTCATAGGATCATATCAAAACAAGTACCTCATCGTCGGAGTGGACTACTTTATGAAGTGGATCGAGGCGGAAGCATTGGCCAAAATCACAGCCTTCAACATACTGCGTTTTTACAAAAGAAACATCCTCGCCCGATTCGGCGTGCCTCAAGCTATTGTCACCGACAACGGAACCCATTTCACCGACAGGAAATTCCAAGACTTCGTCACCAAACTAGGCACGAAGCAGCACTTCACGTCGGTCGAGCACCCTCAAACGAACGGGCAGGCTGAAGCGGCGAAAAGGGTAATCCTCCGAGGATTAAAACGTCGATTAGGTGTCGCCAAACAACGATGGGTCAAGGAGCTGCACAGCGTCCTCTGGGCCTACAGAACGACCCCACATTCCACGACCGAGGAGACCCTCTTTCGCCTGACCTACGGAGCGGAAGCGGTGATCCCTGTTGAAATCAGGGAACCCTCGAGGAGGACAGAAGCCCCCCTCGACGGGGACGCGGACAACGACGCCCTGAGGGAAGAACTCGATTTCGTCGAGGAGACACGTTCGGGCGCTTCCCTCCAAGAAGCTTCACTTAAACAGAAAATAACTTTACGTTATAATGACAAAGTTATTAAACGTGGCTTTCAAGTAGGCACCCCCGTCCTATGAAGGAACCATAAAGATTCGCGAGAAGGCAAACTCGTTGCGAACTGGGAGGGCCCGTACCGTGTCCGCGCGAAAACGGGGACAGGAACCTACTTCCTCGAAAATATGCACGGGGAGGAACTTGCTCGACCATGGAACACTGAGAAGCTCAAACAGTACTATAGTTAAACACTGCCCGCGACACACCAGCATCGCGGTTACGGGGACGCACTAGGGTACAAGCGCAAGACCCCTTTACAGAACACGATGATCAAGGGCCGCGTTGTGTGTGTGCGAGCACCTTGGTCCGACAAGGACACGTCAATCGAGCTCCTTCGTCGTTGTACCGACTAGGTAGAACACCCAGCTCGCGATGGGAAGTTCACGCCGCGAAGCTAAAACCTCGACCAAGCTATTAGGCTCGTTGAAGGTCGGGATACACCCCCGGCCACTCGACCAGCTCTCCATGCAGTCGAGGATTATCGAAGTCGAGCAAGCCCTAAAATCTCTAATAGACAAAAATAAACAAAGTATACCAAATGCAATAACATCACACACAATCGAAAACATACAAACAGCACACGAGCAGATAAACAAAAATGCATTGAAGCGGGCATAAGCCCAACGTACAAATATTACAAACAAGTGTCAAAAAGCCCCTGGCACGCAGACCGAGCACAAGTCATTACATAGAAAAAATGGCACGCAGACTAGATAAACCGAGATCAAAAGAGAGTGGCACGCAAGCCAAACAAGTAAAACTAAACAACAATCTCGTCCTCAACCCGGCGTCCATCCTCCTCGTCCGCCTCCTCTGGCAGGTCCAACTTGCCATTGACCACATGAAAGAACGGGTTGATTCTGTCGAGCGCAAGCTGAACACCCGGATTCTCAGCACCGACCTGCTCCACTGCATTCTTAAAGCCTATCTCAAGGGCCTCCAGACTATCTTACTAAAGTTCCCGAATCTTAGTGATCAGGCTCGCGCGGTCGATGAAGCTTTTCTCCTCGGCGGATTCTTTCTCTGCGGGACGGACAACGGTTTCCAATTCTTCGATCCTGGTCCAAAAGCGATCACGCTCCTCTTGAGTCACCTTCAGTGTAGCCTTGGCCTCATTCAGCTCGTAGAGGGCGTTAGCATAGTCCTCGCATTTGGACTGGGCCCTTTGCAGATCAGCCGCGACCTTGTCCTTCTCATTCTCGAGGGCAGTATATCCATCCTTCAGCTTCTGTAACTCGGAGGCAGAGGGGGTCCCCTCGTTCAATATCTAGGCAGTCTCAAAGACTCGCATCATGGCCGCAAGATCCTCGACAAGCGCCTCTCTCCTGGCCGCACCGTCCATTCCCAAAACTGCCTTCACCTCGACCTCGGCAATGACGGGGGGGCTTCCCTCGAAGAAATTCCACTGAAGGTGACAGGCGGGCATTAGAAACTTCTCCGGTGAGGTAGGGTCCACGAGATCCACGAGGACAGGTCCCTCGGTCCTCGCTTTCTTGGCAGAGGTGCCCTCCGGAGGAGGAGACTGGCTACACTGTGGAGAGGCTGAGTCGCTCGTCGTCCCAGTCGATGTTGCAGCCTGAGTAACATCCCGAACGCGGCTCTTGGTTCACTTAGGTGCCCGTTCAGCGACCAACTTCAGGATGCGCTCGGTGGCGTTCGACATTTAAGCTGCAAGAGAAAACATGAAAAAAGTTAGCACAAAGAAACAAAACTGAACAGACGCCCGAACAGGACGAGGAGCTCCTACCTAAGAACCTCTTGGCCTTATCGGGAGACTTGCACTCAAGAAGACCCCTGGTGTTTATGTAACGGGGAGTGGTCACAACCCTTTCTCGTGGGTCGAGGATGTATTTTCCATCCCTACCAACACACTCTACCCAGTTAAAATTGGCAACATATGCGACCAGCGTGGCGTACGCTCCTTTGTCCTCCTCCGACAGCTCGCCAGGCTTCACGAGGTATTCGTTTGTACCAAGCGCGAAGTACGCATTCTCCCACTCCAGGGGACACTTGGACACAAACCTCTCCTCCCCGGAATTGTCGGTCACGATGTCGTAAAGCGTACCCACAGCGTCGTGCATTGTGGGCATGACATAGTAGAACTTGTCTTTGAAATTCCTAATCGAATCCGAGTACGCCTTGAACAGCTTCCTCGGCTATTTGAAGGAGACCCAACTGTGTCGCCCCGGGTCCGTTGAACGTTGGAGATGGAAGACGCGGAAAAAGAGCATAAGGGTGGTCCCGATCCTGAGGTAGTCACACACGATCTCAAATGCCCGCATAAAGGCAAGCGCATTAGGATGAAGCTGAGACGGCGCCAGGTGCAGCCGGTTGAAAACCCCCAGTTGAAAGCTGTTGAAGGGGAGATGAATACCAACCTCTTTAAAGGAAAACTCATACATGGGGAACCTTAACCCACGGTAATTCGAGCAGATGCGGTGGTGTGCCCGAGGCTGGAAGACCGTCCACTTCGCTTGCTCGCCCTCAGGGACGTCCTCGACGAAGGAGAAAGCGTCCATGTCGTCGGCAGCAAAATGTGATTTTATGTGTAGAGGCTCCTCGCCGGCCCATTCGGAGGTCGGACGCACAAGATCCTCCCCAGGGATCTGCGCGGGTCCGTCGACGTCGGGTTCGATGTCTATCTGGAGAATCCCCGAAAGCCTCTCGGCCATTTTTTACCTGAAAAGCAGAGGAAATAGGTGAACACGTTGGCCGCGACCAAATCCACCCTTCGACCGCCGATCAAGTGAAAGGGCACTGAGAGCAAAGAAAACGTTCGGGGACACGGGGAACTACCCGAGGCCGTTACCCCCGTCCCTTCTCGGGTCTCCAATCCTCTCACCTCACTTCCCCGTGACATTCATCGCGTTCCTCGGGGTATTCATTGGGTCCTCGGGATATTCATCCCAAGCCTCCACCAAACCTACCAGAACCCTAGGAACATCCCGCCGTTTTCGGCCGGAACCCTCAAGGGATTACCGAGAACTTCATCAGTTCACCGGAAAACCACCAACAGGAAGCAAAACGGAAAAGAAAGAGATCAAAAGCTTACTTAGAATGGTGGTTGATGCCTGACCGGAGCGGTAAGTGCGTCAACGTACGGCAGAGAACGAAGGTGGAGCGGCGACGGAGATAGGAAGAAGAGGAGAGCAAAAAAGGTGGAAAGTGCAACTGACACGAACTCGAGCCGTTTTATAGGCTCCTCACGAGACTCGAGGACTTCCTAGGCAATTGATTACGCTACCCTAGCGTAGCCGCCATAGGCAATGATGAGGTGTGACACATGGCGCACGCTTCTCTAGGCACATCTTTTCATTCCCCAACACGTCTTTTCATTCACCTCGTTTCATACTTCTCCCCGCGTCGTCGCCCATCCGCGGCCAGTATGGCATGGGCAGATCGATCTATTTCTGCCCGGTTTGCCAACTGCTCCTCGTTTAGAGCCCCTTCTCTAATTTGGCACGCCCTCGACATAGTACCAACCCTAAAGTCATTACCCTGACACCTCAGCGCAACGACTTGGGGGGCTCCTGTTCTGGACTGGGCCGGGTCTGCCCCACAATCGAGCAGGCCCAACCCACACATCCTGGTAGGGCCCAACAAAGGCCCCTTAGCACGACCAATGTCGAGCACATGCCTCACCTCAATAATGTCGGGCACGCGCCACACCTCGACGGTGTTCGGGCACACCCGGCATAAAGCATCGTGCAGAGGCGCTAAGCCTCTCCGGGCTCGCTCCTCCTCGACACTCAGGTGCTCCCCCTCGAGGAGCCATCTCCTTCTGCATATGAGAATCCTCCCCACGAGGACACGTCTCTCCCCGACACACAAGACTCCTCCCCGCGAGGACACGTTCTCATGTAACCACCCACTCCCGATGGAATCGGTCTGCCCTAATTCTGGAGATCTAGGAACGGTTACCCTAGGGCGAAGACCACGTGCTGGACTTCAGAATTAGGGCAGACTGATTCCATCAGGAGTTGGTGGTTACATGAGAACGTGTCCTCGCGGGGAGGAGTCTTGCGTGTCGGGGAGAGACGTGTCCTCATGGGGAGGATTCTCATATGTAGAAGGAGATGGCTCCTCAAGGGGGAGCACCTGAGTGTCGAGGAGGAGCGAGCCCGGAGAGGCTTAGCGCCTCTGCACGATGCTCTATGCCGGGTGTGCCCGAACACTGTCAAGGTGTGGCGCGTGCTCGACATTATTGAGGCATGTGCTCGACATTGGTCGTGCTAAGGGGCCTTTGTTGGGCCCTACCAGGACGTGTGGGTTGGGCCTGCTCGATTGAGGGGAAGACCCGGCCCAGTCCAGAACAGGAGCCCCCCAAGTCGTTGCGCTGAGGTGTCAGGGTAATGACTTTAGGGTTGGTACTATATCGAGGGCGTGCCCAATTATGGAAGGGGATCTAAACGAGGAGCAGTTGGCAAACAGGGCAGAAACAAATCGATCTGCCCGTGCCATACTGGCCGCGGATGGGCGACGACGCGGGGAGAAGTATGAAACGAGGTGAATGAAAAGATGTGTTGGGGAATGAAAAGATGTGCCTGGAGAAGCGTGCGCCATGTGTCACACCTCATCATTGCCTAGGGTGGCTACGCTAGGGTAGTGTAATCGATTGCCTAGTAAGTCCTCGAGTCTCGTGAGGAGCCTATAAAAGGGCTCGAGTTCGTGTCAGTTGCACTTTCCACCTTTTTCGCTCCCCTCTTCTTCCTATCTCCGTCGCCGCTCCACCGTCGTTCTCCGCCGTACGTCGCCGCACCTACCGCTCCGGTCAGGCTTCAACCACCGTTCCAAGTAAGCTTCTGATCTCTTTTTTTTCTGTTTTGCTTTCTGTTGGTGGTTTTCCGGTGAACTGATGAAGTTCTCGGTAATCCCTTGAGGGTTCCGGCCGAAAACGGCAGGATGTTCCTAGGGTTCTGGTAGGTTTGGTGGAGGCTTGGGATGAATATCCCGAGGACCCGATGAATACCCCGAGGAACGCGATGAATGTTGCGGGGAAGTGAGGTGAGAGGATTAGAGACCCGAGAAGGGAAGGGGGTAACGGCCTCGGGCAGTTCCCCGTGTCCCCGGACGTTTTCTTTGCTCTCACTGCCCTTTCACTTGATCGGCGGTGGAAGGGTTGATTTGGTCGCGGCCAACGTGTTCACCAATTTCCTCTGCTTTTCAGGTAAAAAGTGGTCGAGAGGCTTTCGGGGATTCTCCAGATAGACATCGAACCCGACGTCGACGGACCCGCGCAGATCCCTGGGGAGGATCTTGTGCGTCCGGCCTCCGAATGGGCCGACGAGGAGCCTCTACACATAAAATCACGTTTTACTGCCGACGACATGGATGCTTTCGCCTTCGTCGAGGACGTCCCTGAGGGCGAGCATGTGAAGTGGACGGTCTTCCAGCCTCCGGCACACCACCGCATCTGCTCGAATTACCGTGGGTTAAGGTTCCCCATGTATGAGTTTGCCTTTAAAGAGGTTGGTATTCGTCTCCCCTTCAACAGCTTTCAACTGGGGGTTTTCAACCGGCTGCACCTGGCGCCGTCTCAGCTTCATCCTAATACGCTTTCCTTTATGCGGGCATTTGAGATCATGTGTGACTACCTCAGGATCGGGACCACCCTTATGCTCTTTTTCCGCGTCTTCCATCTCCAACGTTCAACGGACCCGGGGCTACATAGTTGGGTCTCCTTCAAACAGCCGAGGAAGCTGTTCAAGGCGTACTCGGATTCGATTAGGAATTTTAAAGACAGGTTCTACTATGTCATGCCCGCAATGCACGACGTTGTGGGTACGCTTTACGACATCGTGATCGACAATTCCGGGGAGGAGAGGTTTGTGTCCAAGTGTCCCCTGGAGTGGGAGGATGCGCACTTCGTGCTTGGTACAGAAGAATACCTCGTGAAGCCTGGCGAGCTATCGGAGGAGGACAAAGGAGCGTACGCCACGCTGGTCGCATATGTTGCCAATTTTAACCGGGTAAAGTATGTTGGTAGGTGTTGTACCCTAAATTTTTACACTTAGATGTCATCCAGCTTTTGTGCATCTTAGGAGCATCTCTACATTGTTTGAGCTAACCCATATCTTGTAGTTTGTTTCTTTGTGTTCAAATTAGGTTTACCTATCATCATGGAGTTCCACAAGTGGTTTGAAGCAAGTCAAGTCAACCAGAGGACATCCAGTGCAAGGACTGCGGAATTAGGGTTTACTCTGAAGAAGTTACTAAGGGATTGGCTCTATCAAGTTAAGATTTGTGTGTTTCACTTGCCATATGAAGTTATCTACACTCAAAAGACATCATCCAACAAGAATTCAAGGTCTATACATCCTCAACAAGAGAAGTTTGAGCCTCAGCCTCACTGTGCCTCCAAACTAGGGTTTCTGTGGCACTTATCAGTCAACAGCTTTGATCTTCATCAAGATGGACTCCTAAGCCCTAATTCTTGGTTTTATTGGTTTATCAACATCCTCAAGAGTCTCCTAAGACCTTTAGATGAGAAGGAAGAAGCAAGATCACTGGATCTAACCTCAGTGCATTCACATTCAACTTTAGGGTTTAACTGAAGCCCTAATCTTTTGGAATTTTGGTTCAATTGAAGAATTATTGGCTCTAGTCATCATATTTTGTCTCATGGAGTATAGAAAACATTCAAATCAAGTTTCATGAGGTTTCTTGCAAGGGAAGTAGGGTTTTGACCAAAGAATGTGTCATTTGTGAGATTTTTCCCCTAATAGCCTATTTTGAAAGGACCATAACTCCTAAACTACACATCCAATTGGAATGGTTCAAAGCTCATTGGAAATTTCTTTCCAAGATCTTCAATTTGTTCCATATGAAGTTTTGTCTAAAAATTCTTGGATTTTTAGTTATGGAGCTTACAAGGCATTTTGACCAACACTTGGAAAATTTTCCAGCATGTTTCATCACTTTTTTTCTCCACTTTGGCGCCACTTTTCAACCCTTTCCATTTGGATTTAGGTCTCAAGTCCCAAATGAAAGTTGTAGAGCTTGTTGAGAGCTTTCCAACCATATGTGGAATGTCTCAAGGGGATAAACCATTCTCAAGTTATGAATTGTTTAAGAAGGGCATTTGAAGTTGTTAAAACTCAACACTGGACAGTTTTGAGGACACGTTTTGTGAGCCACTTTTCTACCATTTCAAGGCATCATTTCAACAATCTTCCAACATAAAACTTGAAGTATCATCCGAGAGCTTTCATTTGAACCTAAGAGCATGAAAAATGGATCATTAAATCATGAGATATAATTTTTACAACATGGCCACACGAAAATGGTTGTTGCATCAAGAACACCATCTTTTATTTTGAATTTTGTTTCCCTCCTTTCAAGTATAACCTGCAGAGCTACTCACTATCTTTTCCAACATCTTTTCACCCTCAAAGCATGCTGCAAAGTGTGGTTGCTTTTGTACTCTTTGTCAACATCTACAAGATACCTTAACACATTTCCTTTGTACACTACATTGGACCAAAGGACACAAGCAAAACAACTTTTCTTTCTGACTTATTTGGCCTCAAAAGAGAGGATCTCACGTGGCTCCAAGTGCTCAGATAACCACAGCCACATCTCCAAATCTCTTCTTGTTTTTTCTCTCCAAAACAAACTTTTAGCACATCGGACATACACTCTCTTGCACCAGACGGATTCACTATAAAAGGGACCTCCCTCTCCTTCATTTTACACAATCACTACAACATTAGAAAGAACTACTCTGAAAGTATTCTCTTTGGAGCACACGAGTGGCTAGCTAGAAGGAAGAGGATCTTTGCAAGTTCGCGTGGAAAAGAGGTAAGTCCCTCAGACCTACATCTCCCCTGCTCATCATGCCATGATATCTATTATGTCCTTGTTGCACCATTAATGTTTGTTTTTTGTACGTTCAAGATGCTTGCAATATATATATCATATGAACTGCATGTTGAGTTTGATAAAACTCTAAGTAGCTGCCCTAACACTTTAATCGTTTTCATCATGAATGCTCATGTTAAACATGTTGGTTGGGACATTTATAAGACTTATGTTGGTTAAAGATGTTCATGGTGCTATGCTTATGTATACTGCTTCTGTTTTAAACGATGCCATGTTACCTTTTATGTATGGCAAGCTATTATATATTGTCAAGATCTTATGTTGTTTGGGTTTGAGTTAAGGAAATTCTGTGTTGGCTATGAGGTTGAAGTAAGCATAATGCCAGTTCTCTTTTGTATCTAAAACTGAATCTGTATGTAATATCTTTGTGGCCTCTGTTTATATATGTATGATCTTTATAGTGCTGCTGCTTGTATTATGTGTTGCATAGTGTGTTTGGTTAGTGTCAGTGAAACATGATCTATTGTGCGTTCTGTTTCATTTTAATTGTTGTTTTGATGCCATGTTGTCTTTACAAGTATATGTCAACCTTTTACAAGCTGCTAAGTTTTGTGTATGAATATGGCATGAATGATAAGTAAGTTTGAGAAACTTATGTTGTTCTTGTCAAGTTTCACACTATTAACTCATATATTATGATGTCTTGCCTATGTTAACAGTGCTATGATCAAGCTATTATGATTGTGCGTGTGCGATATTGCTGCTTGGGCAATGTTGTTGTATAAGGTTGTCTGTGTTGTATATTTGCGTGTTTGTTAGTCTCTCATGTGATGTAGTGCTGTGAAATTGTCGTGTGTAGTTGTGCAATTTTGTATCATTATATGATTATATGAATCATCAAACTGTGTTGTGTGCGCACTTGTTCAGTTTATGGTGTTATATTAATATGACGGTAACATATGAACTTTGTTACTGTGTAATGGTTCATCATGTTAGCATGATGCTCACTATGTTTAATTGTTTGCTTTGTTGTGTGTGGTTTATATTGACATTTGAAGGTGTTAAATTCATTGTCATATGTGTGTGAAGTATGCTTATTGTAATGGTAGAGCTCTGTTGTGCTTGGTTGTTGTGTTGTAACTAAAATGGTTTATAACACTAACGTGCGTGTTGTTATCTATAATGTGTATATTTTCATGTTACAACCCGTAGATTTTCCTAATTCATTGAGTCCATGTTGGTTGACAATAGGCATGTTGCTGTCAAGTTTTGAATGAACATGTTGGTTTGTATTTAAACGGAAACTGGTTTTCTTCACTTTCCTTAAAGTAATTTTCAATTTTGAACCTGTGTTTGCTTGGCTTTTGCTCACGTCTTGGACGATTAGTTTTATTCGCTAGTCTTTTAATCATGTTCTATGTTTAGAGCTCTTCAAATTGGTATGTTATTTCACGTTGCTTGGTGTTGATTTGAACGAATTATGATAGATTAAAGTTGAGCATTTGTTTTGATATTGCAATACGATAGCAGTTGCATTTATGCATGTATCACACTCCCATGTTTGCTTGTTATTGGCTGGAATTTGGTTTTGTCCTGTAGCGTACTAGAACACATGACCATTTGATTTAACGTTACTACACGTTTCAGCCATGTGCGCGTTTTTTTATTTTAATATTTCATTGATTTTGTTTGGTTTATATATTAATGGAGGCGTCTTTTTACCGGATGTATAGCCGTCCCAACGGTTCACCATATGCCTTGCCAGTACCTTTCACCACAATGTCTCAGGTTCGATCCAGCGGATCAACCTTTTAACCCTTTTTTCATTTCTTTTCACTTGCTGCCTTGCCTTTCCAACCTGGGCCTTGCGCCCCTTTCCTTTTAACACCCCCCGTCTGGCCCAAAATTACTTTCCCTTGTTATTTTTAACTAAACTAGAATTTGCTTATACACCCCCCTGCGTATTTAAATCTTTTCCTATCTTATTTTATTTTGTTTGTTGTCTAATTTTATGTAATTAATTAATGTGTAATATATTTTATTAATTATTAATTAATGGTTAATTGTGTTGTCAGCTCTTAATCTTAGTTATTAATTGCATCTTAGATTGTGTGATTAAATTCCAAATTGTGTTAATTGTTATATCTCAAATGCATTGTTAACTCTCATTTTAATATCAAATTGTATTAATATCTTTTTGTTTTTTTAATCATGTTATTAATTCTTGAATTATCAATTCATGTCTTAATTTTGAGATCTTTAATATGTGATTAAATGTTAATGTTAATTATCCATGTGTAATTAATTTTTATTTACCTTGTGTTGTAATTGTTAATTCTAATTGCCTTGCCAATTAATTGTCAATTGTTGGTTTAAATTAATATCAACTATGAGCATTTTTCTTGACATGCTATGTTATTAAATTGACTTGTTTAAGATAATATATCCATGTTGATTGGCCATATGCTTGACTTTTATATGATTATTATCCTTCTTTTAATATCATCTTTTATATCATTCTCTATGTTTGTCTTCCTAAAGATTGAAGCATATTGATGTGTTCTTGTATATCATTTCTATATGTTTGTCTTCCTAAAGATTGAAGCATATTTGATGTACTCTTTTAATCATGTTCATCCTATTCATATCTTTGTCATAAACATATTGCCATCTTCATGCTTATGTTGTTTTATCTATTATATCAATGTCCTATCTTATATCATGTCTTATTTGTTGTTATATTATCAACTATTTTCCCCCATTCCAAAGGAAGGTGAATAGTGTTGACTCTTAAAGTCATGGCCCCCATCTTAACCTAAGTAACCTCTTAGGAAGAAACCTTGTTTCTTGGCCTCATCAAGGGCCATGAAACTATAACTAGCTCTAGGAGAGAGTTCTTACACTCTTGGTGGTATTCATCCTAATGAATTTATCATCTTCCCTATTGACTAAACTTCAACATAGGTCCATTTCAACTAGATCTAGAGAGTTCCTAAACTCTACAATGAGCTTGTACTCATTTCCCCTCTGAATATTGACCACAGTCAATCATTCAGTAGAAGCAAAACTACGCATACTCTGATTCTATTCCCGAGGATACGTAGGCGTAAAGTGCGATACTTTATCGAGTATACTTAGATACTAACCCCTAGGGTTTTTCAGCCTTTAGCATAGAACCTTTAGCAAACATAACACAAACATTAACAAGAGGTTCCTGTAGAGTACTATAGATACTTAGGGTGCTAATACCTTTCCTAGGCGTAACCAACCCCCGAACCTTAGATCTTTCCCTCAAGGTTTTTCTAACGATCTTGAACCTTTCCTTTGGATAAATCAAAGTCGATTGTAAAAGAAATATGATGCAAGTTAATTCAATAGCTTGTTATCCGATTTTCACCGCAACAGTAGGGATGGAAAATACATCCTTGACCCACGAGGAAGGGTTGTGACCACTCCCCGATACATAAACACCAGGGGTCTTCTTGAGTGTAAGTCTCCCGATAAGGCCAAGAGGTTCTTAGGTAGGAGCTCCTCGTCCTGTTCGGGCGTCCGTTCAGTTTTGTTTCTTTGTGCTAACTTTTTTCATGTTTTCTCTTGCAGCTTAAATATCGAACGCCACCGAGCGCATCCTGAAGTTGGTCGCAGAACGGGCACCTAAGTGAACCAAGAGCCGCGTTTGGGATGTTACTCAGGCTGCAGCGTCGACTGGGACGACGAGCGGCTTGGCCTCTCCACAGTGTAGCCAGTCTCCTCCTCCGGAGGGCACCTCTGCCAAGAAAGCGAGGACCGAGGAACCTGTCCTCGTGGATCTCGTGGACCCTACCTCACCGGAGAAGTTTCTAATGCCTGCTTGTCACCTTCAGCGGAATTTCTTCGGGGGAAGCCCCCCTGTCATTGCCGAGGTCGAGGTGAAGGCAGTTCTGGGAATAGATAGTGTGGCCAGGAGAGAGGCGCTTGTCGAGGATCTTGTGGCCATGATGCGAGTCTTCGAGACTGCCTAGATATTGAAAGAGGGGACCCCCTCTGCCTCCGAGTTACAGAAGCTGAAGGATGGATATACTGCACTCGGGAATGAGAAGGACAAGGTCGCGGCTGATCTGCAAAGGGCCCAGGCCAAATGCGAGGACTATGCTAACGCCCTCCGCGAGCTGAATGAGGCCAAGGATGCACTGAAGGCGACTCAAGAGGAGCGTGATCGCTTTCGAACCAGGATCGAAGAATTGGAAACCGTTGTCCGTCCCGCAGAGAAAGAATCCGCCGAGGAGAAAAGCTTCATCGACCGCGCGAGCCTGATCGCTAAGATTCGGGAACTTTAGTAAGATAGTCTGGAGGCCCTTGAGATAGGCTTTAAGAATGCAGTGGAGCAGGTCGGTGCCGAGAATCCGGGTGTTTAGCTTGCACTCGACAGAATCAGCCCGTTCCTTCGTGTGGTCAATGGCAAGTTGGACCTGCCAGAGGAGGCGGACGAGGAGGATTGACGTCGGGTTAAGGACGAGATTGCTGTTTAGTTTTACTTGTTCAGCCTGCGTGCCACTCTCTTTTGATCTCAGTTTATCTGGTCTGCGCGCCATTTTTTCTATGTAATGACTTGTGCTCGGTCTGCGTGCCAGGGGCTTTTTGACACTTGTTTGTAATATTTGTACGTCGGGCTTCTGCCCGCTTCATAGAATCAGAAAAACCACTGATGACTCCACAAATTTCTCCATTGAGAGTTGTGAACGAGGGTATGAGATACACAGGAAGATCCGGTCACTCATATTTTCAGGATTGTGAATCAAGGTGACAAGAACGAAAGTCATTATACCCAAAGCATGTCTACAAAAATTAAGTATCGATGTTTTAACTTCATATAACTGATCAGTGAATTTTCCGCTTACATTTGGTATCAGACCTTAATTAGATGAGTTAGGACTCAATTGTTTATTATTAATATGTGATTATAAATTGAGCGTTTTGATCCAATTTTGAACTAATGCCATAATCAATTTCCAACCCTATAACAATTGTATTGTACCCCTAAATACAATTCCAATGACAATAATAAGTATTGGTTTTCAGTAGTAACTATAATATATCAATTAAAAAAAAGAGTTGATTTGATTATTGGTTGAGATTCACCAAAACCTATGGAGAATTTCGTAGCACAGTTGATAATTGAAAGAAGAAAAGTGAAGAAAAGATTAATTGGAGAAGAAAGAAAATACTATGCAGAGTTTCTCTCTACTCTCAAACTGAGATTTAATTCAATTTTTTTCTATATGCAACTACATTACATCAATAATAGGGTTCCTCCCTATTTATAGGTTGAGGTTACTTTCACACTAAGAAAACCCTAACTAACCTAACTAACTCAGCTAAAACAAACAAATATAGCTAAGTTATAATTCTATCGAGATACACTTCGATATTTCAACACTAACACAATTTTGACACTTCCACTACTATAAAAAGTGCTTTTAACGTCGGAAATGAAATGCATTTTACCTCGGCTGCAATAGCGAGGTAACAAAAGGCGTCATGAAAAGTAACGGTTTATCACCTCTATTTTTTAAACACCGAGGGGTAAATTAATTTGCTCACGGGTTTGAACCCCAACATCTACATTTTTATTATTTACAAAACTAGCGTCTCATACATCTTGGTTTATAATAAAATCGAGGGAAAAGATAGATTGTTTTTTTAATTGAAATTTATTACACTGTTTAAACAGAAAATAAATAAAAATAGTTTGTTTACAAACTATAATGCTTACCTCGAATATTACATTATTTACACATAATATTAAAATAAAAAATAATGTATCCTTGAAGATCTTATGTTGGATCTTCGACTCATTGATATTTGGGAAACATAAAATGCTTTACCTCGTAGTTATTTGTTTTTTATATAAAAAAAAGGGTTAGAAAAAACGGTTAGAAAAATAAATGATTTTCTGCTCAAATGAATATTTAAAAACACAAACCTTGAACCCAGATAATTTTCTGCACTTGCAATCCATCATAGAGAACTCTTAATGGCAAAAGTTAAAGTTGAAGATGTAGATAGTTTCGAGCGCTTCATGACGTTTCTTTATAAATTATAGATATCATAAGGCCTTTATAATGAAATTTTTTTAGGTTTCACGCATATCACTAATGGTAGTATCTTGAACGTTGATAATTATTAAATGGACAGAAAATATTTGTTTAAGGACGATCATCAATATCTAAATTTATCACGCTAAGTTATCCCCTCGATTTTGTTAAAAACCGAGGTGACCATGATTTTTTTCTTAAATTACATTGTTTACACAGAATATTGAAACACAATAATACAGCAAAAGATGAATTTTGGTGTAAGTTATCTATTCCAAATATTGTACGCATCCAATTTCTATGAGTTATTTGTTCCAAACATTGAATGCATCCAACTTCTAAAGGAAATATCTGTTCCAACCATGTAATAAATGTCTTCCTGCACTTGCAAACCATCATAGAGAACTTTTTTAAGCTTCTAAATACAACAACACCAACAACACCAACACCATTTTCTGAGATGGATCCCAAAAGAATGATGCGTTCGAGTTTGGAGCGACTACATATAAGTTTGGATTACGGTAAAATATGTTTAACCAGTGCTTTTATAGTAAAATCTAATTATCTTATCGCTCGTTTATTAAGGAAACTGGCGAGATATATCATTTAATTTTCAAAAAAATTAAAATTATCATAAAAAGGTTCCTGAATTATTTTTCCCTCGGATTTTTTTGAATAAGAGAGATAATAAGTTGATTGTCCCCTTGGTTTTGTTAAAAACCGAGGTAAAATGTGGTTTTTTTTCTAAAAAAAATAAATAAATCATGGCGCAGATTGAAATCATATCACTTGAATAGCAATGATCATCATTATTTTAAAATGTAATGTATGTTTTGGATTTTCAAGGAGGCATTTGAGCTTCTCTAATCGTTTCACTTCCTATTCTCCACTTTATTTAAACACTATTTCTAGTTTCAACGTCTCATTTTCAACTCTTTGTTTATTCAAACCTAGCTTCAAAGTGTTTTATTTTCTTCAAAAATGTTTTCAACAACCTTAGATGAAAATCTTTTGTTCCTTATCAATGAAAAGTTTTTTTATTTCGATGATTTGAAAGACAAAGGTTTTGATCTAAGGAAAACCATTCGCAAACAAAATTTTAATTGTTACTTTGACATTCTTCATGAACCTATCTACATTCACTACAAGAAAATTTGTCAATACCCAGGGTCAAAAACCCTCGGTAACAAGAAAAATTCGTGGGTAAAAGTAAATTACCGAGGGCTTACCAACGACTACGGGGCCCTCGGTAATTCGCTCCTCGATAATGTCTACCGACGGCTATATAAACCCACGATGTTATCCACGGCTAAACCGTGAATAGTTTGAGGCTAATAGGTGATTAAACATCAAATTTTTTTTCTTATATTATCCACGACTAAGCCGTCAATAAATTTACTAAGGGCTAAGCCTTCGATAAGTAACTCAATTGTTAGTATAAATTTACTGACGGTTAAGCCGTCTGTAGTATTATAATTTTTTTAAAAAAAATACCAATATTTGATCGATAGATCTTTTTTTTTTTTAATATTTTTTTTCTTTGCTCGGGTATATATAACCATTCTACAAAATTTGTGAATATTTTTTTCCCAAATAGTATCTCATTTAAATTCTAGAAAACCATTTCTTTAAATTTGCAAATAGTATCTCATTTAAATTCCAGAAGACTATATTATATACTATAGTGCTCTAGCAAAGTTACAACAACAACAAAAAACCATTTCTTTACTATTTTCAATGTTGAATTCAAAGGAAGAACTATACATTATGTACAAGAAATCATCAATGGAAAACAATTTAAATAATTTTGTAAAAGCAAAATAAAAAAATGCACAATTTACAGTAAATTTGAATCATCAATGGATAACAAATAACCATTCTTTATATTCATATCATTTTATCACACCATAAACTTCTTCATTTCCAAACAATAAACTCCATCAACACACATGAAACCACTCACCTACACTCTTTCTTAACAAAAGCAGCTTGAATATTATGTCTATAATACATCTCGCAGCCTTAAGAGCAAGTCGCCCCTCAAATAAATGCTACAAATGCAAATAAAGTCTCTTCTATTCCAAATAAAACATGACATAAAGATATACAAGGAGTAATGAAATATGAATACAGAATGTTGCTTTTCATCATATTTTCACTGTAGAAGCAGGAACAAGTTCATCAAATGTTGCAATCCAATTCCACATTAAGTTCCATGCTAAAGTTGCATACCATTCTAAACATAAAGATTTGTTCATAAAGGAGAATTTCACTATGTGAAGAAGAAAAGTATGACAACTAATTGGTTACCACAATTGATATTTGTAAATGGGAAAATATTGCACATCATAACCCAAGTGCAGAAAATGGAAACAAGTGCAGAAAATGGAAAATATAGCACATCAAAATTTAGTAATTACACTTACATATGTCTTCTTTGATCTGCCATCCACCCATGAGGAGTCCTTCTTTTTTGTATGAGTCCTTAAGAAGACCTCATCTAATGTGGGCTCTCTACCCAATTCCCGACGCTTATGCGTAATAAAAAAATGATGTCAAATGTTAGGAAAAAATAAATTATGAGCTAAAGTTTAAGGAATCAAGTGTTTAAAATGAATGACATACCATTCGTATGATGTGCTCATTTGTGGATATGGAGCCACCCGTATGGACAGATCCACCCTTAGCAGATGCCCGATTTTGCTAATTCCTGACAGCTTTAACCTTATACTCTGGTTTTTCCCATTTAATTTTGAGCCCTTTCCAAGCACCCTCTCCCATCCAAGATGGACGTTCTTGTTTCTTCCTTGCCTCCATCAAAATCTCTGAGAGACGCTTTGAGCCCTTGCTCTTAAAGATACTCTTGAGCTCAAACTCATCCTCAGGCCGCCAGGCAACTTTTTTCTGCAATATTTTAATAATAGACAAATTAAGAAGTAGTGGATTAGAAGACCAGGTCCAAACCTCAAAACCAGAAAAAAAAAAACATAGCAAAAAAAAATTTAGCAAGTCACCAATATTGGGCTGAATAGTTTATTGTTCATACTGACATATATAAAACAATAATCACATTCTAATTATAAAGGCTTTTTTATTCTTTGAATTATAGATACTTTACTTAATTTTATTTCTAGTAAATCTTTAGTTTATGAATCACATTGGCTTTTTATTTTGGAGTAATCTTAATGGCTTTACAGAAACAAAAATCTTGTATAAAACAGAGATTAATAAATAGAAGTATAACTTCGTTCCAACAAATGCATAAATGATATTTTTATTTTCAAGATCAAGGCAATATTCTAATATTTGACATTTTGTTTACTTCTCTCTAGAAGACTTTTGAAAACAATACAGAGTGGTATACATGTAAGCAAATATTGAGAACAAGTAGCAATGGTAAGCAAATACAGAGTGGTATATATGTGTGTAAATACTGCATATTTATTACATTCATAAACCTATTTTCTATGCTATGAGTTATAACAAGACAACTATCAGAAGAAAAAATGTAGTGCCAAAATCCCCAAGCCTCATAAATAGACAGGACCCATAATCTATTGAAGAGGAAATGAATCACAATTGAAAACCCTAGTCCTAATTGATGGCTTTTCCTTAGTAAACTATCTATAACTAAACTATCCAACACATGAACAGGTCAAGAAAAGCTTATATTACAAATCAAATTACTTTGCAACTCGCCATCAACTACTACAACTTATTGATAAGGTATCTGGATTCCATGTTAATTAGTCCTCTGATTTTCAGAAGCATAATAAATTAATAATGTATGTTGATGCAATAGTATTCCCAAAACAAATAAACTAATAAACTAAATCACATAGAAAAACTAAATTTCATGAAAGAATACAAATAAACTAAATCACACCAAGAATACAAATAAACCTCTTATATCCAAGAATACAAATAAACTAATAAATCTCTTATATGCAAGAATACAAATAAACTTACTCCAAATTTCATGAACATCTGATTCACCCTTTTATCTGGAATTATCTTGTTACAAGGACATCTAATTCCACCATCGCGTTCAACATTAAGTTGCATTTTAGCCTTTTTTATGAACTCATCAACCCCGTTTACAAAGGTTAGTTTCAAACCCCCCTATGAGGATAATGTCTATCATATACCCAACTACGTTCTGGAGGGTAACGATCCATATACAATCGCTTACTTTATCGATGACTTGAAGCTATCAAAACGGAAGAAATAAATTAAAAAATCAGCAATCTTATCTATAACTATATTTTAAAGATGTCATAAGCTCTCAGAATGCATGGCAGAGATGTCATTTATCCAACTAAATCCTAACAACGCAAAATATATAAGGATTAAAATTACCTGAGGAATTCAAAAGCCAATGAAAGTTATAGGCACCGTTAGAAAGTCCAAGTATTGCTTGTAGTACTGCATTAACAAAAATATTTCTCATTTAGTTATTATAGAAAATGCTAATAAAGATATTTATATCATTTAATTTCAACTCTATATTTAATCATACAGCTCAATAAATTCTCTTTGGTCATTGAAACTTGCCTTTTTAATCAAACATTCAAAACATAGTTTAAAATTTAAATTGTTAAAATTTTCTTGAATGAAAACCATTAATTCAAATGATACTGCCAGTTTTCACTAACCTCCATTTTTTCTCTCTATCATTCATAGTGTTTGTATATTATTTGAATAAGTTAGATACTTTAACGTGTACTACACTTATGATGTACCACTTAATTAATAGGGTAGTTTGGAGAGAGAAATGGCAAAAACACTACTAGTAAAAGGCTAATAAAAGCTGTTAGGAAAATTAATTGGAAAGAAACACTACAAAATCATTTTTACAAACCATATTATGAATAAAGTTAATTGGAGAGAGAAAATGATATTCACAGTATTTTGATCACAAATACTTTGATCACAAATACTGTTTTCACACATGGATTAACTCTCTGTCTTACTCTTCTCCTTCTATTTCAAAAGAATCAATACTAAACTAAGGAAAGAGGAATAACCACTGGTAAATATATTATCCATATCATAAAGCTCTGCTGATGCTTGTGACTATTTTTCCAAAACAGTGCAGTTCTTCAAAAGCTTGGCCGACAACATGTTATCTTCCTCTTAAAGATATATAAACATTTTTCTAAGCCTCTAAAAATAAACCCTTTTAAGTTTTTTTATGAAAAAGCTAACTCTTATCTATGAAAAATAAACCCTTTTAATTCTCACTCACCATACACACACAAGTCATAACGATCCTCCTCACTTGCTGTTAACTCCTCCGTTAATAAAAGCACATAAGGTCGTTCCTTCCCAATTCACTTCTATTAACCGCAAACAGTCCCACTAAAACCAACACATCAACAATACAATAACACCACCAACTCTGTCTCTTTTCACTCTGTCTTTTCCTTCATTCAAATCTGTTAACAACTATATCAACAAACAACACCACATGAAAGATTGAGATTGAGATTGTGCATCTAAGAACAAGCAAAAATGAAGCTCTTTCACATGTTCTTGTTCTTGATGAATCTACTATTGTTTATTACTCTCACAGAATCATCATCATCTTCATGCAACATTGAAAATCAGAATCTTATATCAAAGGTTTTCCAGTATGTCTCTGGGTTCAACTCTTCATTCTTCCAAACAAGAGGCTTATTCATATGTTCAAACGGTGAGAATGAGAATGACAATGAGATTAACATCATAAACCTTTCATCCAAAAACCTAACCGGAAACATCTCATGGAGATACCTAAGAAACATGACAACCTTAGAGTTTCTCGATCTCTCCTAAAATTATCTACAAGGTCAAGTCCCAAACTGGTTCTGGAAAACCACTTCCTCAAGTTTATTAACAGTGAATCTCTCCAACAACATATTCGGTGGAAGCATTGCATTCAAAATGAAACCCTTTTCATCATCACTACAAAATTTCAATCTCTCAAACAACAGATTCACAAACCAGGTTCATCTTTCGTCTTTTCAAAAACTTAAAATCCTCGACCTTTCCGACAACACCCTAACACTTTACCTTCAGGTCTTCAAAATCTCCCGAAACTTAACCACCTCGATCTCTCAAACTGTAACATCAAAGGAAACATAAAACCCATTTCTCATCTCACTTCACTCTCTTTCTTAAACCTAGATATCTCTACTTTTTAGCCCCTCGCATCATATACAATATATATTATATTAAAATAAAATAAAATAAAATAACCATCGGAATAACAGGCTTCACTAATAAGAAACATTGATGCTAATACCGATGGTATTTTTGTTTTCCTGTAGATATTTACAAACGCAGACGATGCACATGCAACAATAACAACAACTATCAATAACAATATCAAAGACAAGAACAAAACAAAGATTGATAATCATAACAAGAAATCGACTTGTTAAATTAGAAAGGAAAGTTATAAAATTAGGGTTTTGAAAAGAAAAAAAAAATAGAGTCAGAGAAGTGAACTTACCGATTTGTGAAGAGTTAGGACAGAAAACAGAGTCTGAGAAGAATCACAAGCGGCTGAGAGAAGTTTGGAGTATGAGAGAAGTTTGAAGAATGGAAGCTGAGAGAGAAGTTTGGAGAATGAGGGTTTGAAGTCTTAATACTGTTTTGACTATAAGAAATAAGAATGCATCTATTTCTCTAATTTTTGGTACTTTGTATATATGTCTAATATATATATATATATATATATATATATATATATATATATATATATATATATATATATATATATATATATATATATATATCTTTGACATTCATTTTTATATATAGTAATTATTTCCAATTAAAATAGAACACTCTAACCAATAATATACTAATAATAATGAACACTATTAGTATATACTAATTATAATAAAGACTATTAGTATATCCAGACCTGTTTGTAACATGTAACACTAATAATTTATCTAAACTTTATAATAGAAACTGTTTTTATAATTAGAATAAAAAATTATATTATTAGTATATCCAAACTTATTGGTTTTAAGTAATTTTAAGTAATTTTTTTGTACCTTTTAAAAATATCATTAGTTTTATTAATTTATATTAAAAAAAATTATTGGTTAATAGTATATATTTTAAGTGGTTTCAAAATAAGTGTTTAAATTTATTATCCATAAAAATATTTTTTTAAATTAATAATTTTGATTTTTTTCTTTTAGTTTTTTAAATTAATAATTTTAGTATTCATTTTAATATAAATTTGTGACAGTTTTTTTTATAAGTTTATAAAACTTTACCGAGGGTTCAACCATGGGTAATTACCGACTGTGCAAAACCGTGGCTGTTTTCCATGGCTAAACCGTGGGTATTGTTTCAAAAAAATATATTTAATATTGTCTCAGGTACTCACGAATTACCGATGGATAGACCGTCTATACCAAGAAAATTACCGACGACGACATGACCGTGGGTAATGATCTGTGGGTATATACAACTTTTCTTGTAGTGATTAATCTCGTTAAAGAGTTCTTGTTAAATGCCTTCGTTGGGTCATCTGGTCATGATGCTGAGTAAATCCAATCCTATGTCTGAGGACTTCTCGCCATGTGTACCGATAATGTCACAGTAATAAAAAGATATAACCCACAAGGACTGTGTTCGAACAGAACAATAATTTGTGCAATATTAACAAAATGTGGTAAAAATGGGAGTTTTGCAAGATTCGGTGCAAAAAGGTAAATTTAAGGGAAAACAAGGTCACAGAGGCGATTAGGTTGTGGTTTAGAATCCCTTCATCCCCTTTTGGTGATATACAATGCCTTGTATGAATTATCATATTCTTATAATTTTACGATAAACTAACAAAACCCTTATAGCCAGTCCCTCACGAAATAAAACACTAACAACTACTAAAAGCTTTCTATCCCTAGTCCACCAGCGTAAGCAGTGTTAGGCGATGTATAGACTGTTAGTTCTTTATGGCACTACTTGAGGTTTCATATCCCTATTCAACCGGCTTAAGTAGAACAATTGTCATAGATCTAATACATCGGCTACAGGTCAGGAATCCCTATGCATCTAACAACATATTAACAGAGTACCTCAAATAATATGTATTAAGCAAAAGAAACAACTGAAAAAAATTATAAGTGATAAGGTTCATACAAAGTCAAACCGCCATATAATGCCAACAAGGTTGAATAAAGTTCATAACGCACAACCTAACCTATGAGAATTTAGCTACACATAGTAAAAATTACAATACCAATTGATAAAAGATTAATAGATCCTGAATTCCCATGAAGGATTGGCCTCCAATGGCTTCCAATGCTCTCAAAATCACCCTCTGATGCCGTAAAATCGTGCTCCCATTGTCAAATTTCGTAACCCTTGTAAAATTGCAGATCATGCAATCTATACAAAAAATCACTAAAAAACCAACTCAATTTCATCAATCAACAACATCACAAAAAAATTCACCCATCTTCATATTTCCTCAACCTTAATCACTTCCAATCATCCATAAACCTTCAAGACAACAGCAAATCTTAACATAACAACAAAACAATAGTTCTTCGTAATCACACAAACTTCGAATTCATCACACAACTTCCAATTCAACAACAATATATCTCGAAATGCAAAAGAAGAAGAGAAGAGGAAGAATTGAAGTGCTTCTAACCAAATTCGGAGGTGATTGGAAGATTTTTCGTTAAACTTTTGCAGTTCTGATTCGAGCTACCGAGACACTTTCGTGCAAAATTGAATACATATTAGGAACCTGCGTTTGATTTTGATCAATTTTGTCTCATTTCCAAGTGTCGCCGCTCCGATATGGTAAAACTCTATATCTCCTTCACCACCATGAAAAATACCTGCGCGAGAGCTTAGAGGAAGAAGGAGATGAATTCTTTTCTTTCCATTTTGATCCTTAGCTTGTTTTTTAACCTTCATTACTTGAATAATGGGTCTGGCCCGTGTTGAGTTTTTTGTTCATGCACCACTTTTTTTTAAATGGACTTCCCTATCTCTTATTTTAATTTATAAAGTTCCATCCATTTTTTTAGTTCAAATTTTTTTTAATATTTCTTCATGAAAATTTATTTTAACTGTTTCTTAAATCTAATTTTTTATCCTTTCATTTCTTTCTTAACTTTTGCATTTTTTATTTGTTTAAAATTTCATTTAAAGTCATTTGAAATTATTTTATACTTGGAGAATGTTGTAGGACATCTTATTCATGAGATTTTGAATGGTGTTTAGTGAACTTTCACCAATTCAAATCTACTATTTGATTGATCATTTGATCAATTGAGGTATTTTTGATTGATGCATAAGTTTGTCCAAAGTGCTATGAGAGGTTGATTGATGTAATAGATCCCTCTTTCCTTGACTTAGGTCTTGATCAACCTTGTTTTGACTTGTGCTACATGTTTTAGGAGTATGATCTTTATATCATATCTCTAAAATGTATGGCACATAAATTGTAATTGACCGGCCTTCAATAGTATGATCTCTACGATTGCTTAACATAACACTAAACTTGTCCCTAAATGGAAAGTGATCATATTGGTCCAATTTTAGATATAAGTCATCCTTAGTTTAGATGTAAATCTCATACCTCCATAATGTGTAGATTCTTTTCAACCTAAGAGAGCTAGTGGCATACTTGTTGATTTTATCCAAGTTTGAGCCCTTCTCAAAGGATGATTCAATGTTCCCACACATTGTTGGGTTGATTAGTTGAGTAATCTACTTTAAATGACAAAATATCTTCATTAACACTAATACTAACTTTAGTTGTAATAACTTTTACTTTATGCTTTTATTTTTATGTCATTTATCTTTAAGCTCTTTATTTTATGCTCTTTATTTTTATGCTTATCATTTCATATCATATTATTCATCTTGTTTATGTTTATGTATTTTTCTCTTTGTCCACTTGGACTTTTCTTTTCTTTTTTAAGACATTAATAAAGGCTTGAACTTCCTAAAAAACTCTTAATGTTCCTTGGACTATTTGGTGACTATCCTTTTCTCAGGGATGATGGATTTAGAATTAGGATCATTGCCATATGCTTTGGAGTTGTATCTTGAGACCTTGCCCTATCAGTATTTCAAAATTGTTATTTCTTTACGATATTTGCTATTTCTTAAAGATCCTTGTAAATTGAATGAAAATTTTTCATTGCATTCACATTATTCTACATTAGGTGTTGCTTTGACAGGTGTCATATTGCTTGCATCCTAGTTTTTTTAGAAATTCAAGTTGTCGCACCGATATAACACTCGTGCTAATTCTCAGAGAAAGATGGTGGATCACTTGGAACAAGAGAACCGTGAACTTCGGGAAAAGGTTTCAGGTCTCCATGCTGGTATGGAGAAGCTTAGTGCACTGGTCGAGTCTCTGGTTGCCTTGCAGAATCAGTCTCATCGTCTTCCTACTCCTCGAGCTACTCTGCCTCAGATAACTGTTATATCTGAAGTGATTTTTGTTCCCATTTTCGTGGCTCCTGTTAGTTTTCTTTCTCATCAGATGTCTTCAGGATTTCCTTGGGGTATGCCCTTGAACTTTATGCCTGAAGGATACAGTCATGCTGCTGAAGTCTCCACTGTTCAGCCTATTATGACAATACCTCCTCTTGTGGTACATGATGTTCCACAGACTGATGAACCTGTTTTCCACGCTGAAGCTAGTGATAGTCAAGGTATGTATGATCGTATGGACGAGTTCCAATATCGTTTTGAAGAAATGCTAAAAGATATTAAGGCCTTAAGGGGAAAGGAACTCATTATAAAGAAAGCTCATGAGCTTTGTCTGGTTCCTAATGTAAAGATTCCTCACAAGTTCAAGGTTCCCTACTTCGAGAAGTATAAAGGCAATTCTTGTTCTTTAAGTTATTTGGTGACGTATGATTGTAAGATGTCCACTCAGACGGACAACCATCAGCTGTCGATTCATTACTTTTAGGATAGTTTGACTGGAGCTGCCTTGAAATGGTATATGGTCCTAAAGAGTTTTTAGATTCGCACCTTTAATGATTTGGGAGAAGCTTTCCTTCGCCAATACAAGTATAATATTGACATGGAATCAGACAGGAATCAACTTCATGTCATGTTCCAGAAGGATAAAGAAACTTTTAAGGAGTAGGCGCAAAGGTGGCGCGAGATTGCAGCACAAATCAGTAATCCACTTGAAGAGAAAGAAATGACAAAGATCTTTTTGAAGACTCTAAGTTCTTTATATTATAAGTAGATGATTGCAAGCACTCCCAATTATTTTACATAAATTGTAAACATGGGGATGAGATTACAAGATGGTGTCCGTGTAGGACGGTTGACTAAAGAAGGAAAATCTGGTGGAAGTTCTAAAAAAGTATAGAGGGCGACTTTCTAAGAATAAAAAGGCCAAAGCTTGCTGCAACTCGGAAACTTTCCAAAAGAAGCCCAATATTAGAGCAAGAGGACGTGCCAATTTGGAGATTAAAGATGTTCCTTAAGTCATATGCTCAGACTGAGACAGTCTCTTCAGATCATTAGTTCATTTTTGCATTTTCATTTGTAATCTTTCATGTTTATTAATGATTTGTTTGAATGAAGAAACTTTTTTGTTTTTTAATGTTAATCATAATCAATGAATATGTTTGTCTAGAAAATATTCATTCGTATTCACTCATAAAAATGCTCTTCTGCTTGCGTTACGAATTTCTTGCTTAAACTCTTAGAGGGAGGATGACGAAGTAAAAAACGCAAAACTTCTGGTTGTATGCTTTTGAATAAAACCCTACTGATGATGTAAGGAATTGTTTTAAATTCTCAAACACCAGAGATATAAGGAAGATAATCCCTTGTTAACCCATTTGAGAATGGAAGTATAAGTTTCTTTTCTAAATGAATAAATTGTTACATTTAACCTGGGGCAGGGTAGTCTTCAACTAATTTGACCGAGTATTCAAATCTCAAAGAGAAGTGTGCATCTAGGGATCAATAACAATGGTATCCCTCATCCACAAAGGGAAGATGCAGTCACAATCCTTTTAACAAGTCAGATAATCCAATGTCACATGATTTGTTCAAAAGAAAGAAAAAATCAAAAGAAAGAAAAGCCCACTATGTCAAAAAAATCTTGAAAACAAGTGACTTAGGAAAAAACTAGGGCATCCCGCTGGACATCAAAATTCAAAAGAATCGGTCCAGAAAAAAATTATGGAAAAACAAAACAATGAAAATAGCGAAAAGCGAAAAGAAAGGATTACAAAGAAAAATCCTCATTAAAAGAACAAAGTTGTGTGACTACAAATACAAAAGACAAAAAGGGTGACTGTTATTCCCAACAAAACCTCATTGTTTCTTAAAAACCATTGATTTCATTGGTTTCTCAGCCGTCATAAAATCATTTTGAGATATGAACATTCGTGCCAAAATTAGATGAATGTAGGACTGAAAAACATCACGGAGAAAGGGTGGGTACAAATAAAATTTGAGCCTAAAAAAGAATCTTTTTTTCTTCTGGAAACCGTAAACCAGACCACGTTACAACCCTCAAAAGACTTAATTGAAGCAGGGTTTATTTTGAAAGCAAACTTTAACGAGATAACGTTCCTGACTCCCATGAGTTGAGCTGAAAGATCTTTGTCGGTATCGTATATGCATTCAAAATCAATGTCGCGTCTTAGATAGTGAATCATTCACAGAGTTTTGCGACATCTTTTCAGTAAAAAC
The DNA here is from genome assembly GCA_022829125.1 of Lathyrus tuberosus. Lineage (NCBI taxonomy): Eukaryota > Viridiplantae > Streptophyta > Magnoliopsida > Fabales > Fabaceae > Lathyrus > Lathyrus tuberosus. Next base: position 24,403,641 of record JALAZF010000012.1, on the reverse strand, counting down.
TTCAAGACAAACATGTGTAATTGCATTAGAATTATCATTCTCAGAATTAACATTTTCTACTTGCATACATTTGTTTGACGTCATAGAAGCTTACATATGAGCATTAGTGATGAATTTGATCTTTTGAGGCCTGAAACTATGATGAGTATTTGGCAAATCATTTCAAACAATGACCATTTCTAGGGGCATGTTTCCTGAAAGCTTTAATGAGTATGAGCAAGTTTTTTTTCCAATTGATGTTATCCTAGGGGAAAAGCCTGAATACTCCATTGATCAAAAAATATACCAAGTGCAGTCAATCTGGGGCAGTTACGTCGAGATTCGACGAATCTCTCCAAGAGTTTGAAGACATTGGGGCAGATTATATCAAATCCTTATGGTACAAAGTTTCTACTAGAGGAAAATTTTTTGTAGACCATGCAATTTGGGGAAAAAGTTAATTATTACACGACTGATTTAACACAACAGAACTCGATATTCTCCCAAGTGGGGCTTGTGCTTGTTGATGTTTTCCCCAACCAAGTACTGATTTCGATATTTCCTACTGAATCCTAAGCTTGGACTCCCCGGTAGAGTCTATTGATAATCTCCCTGAGCAGAGTTTGATCTTGTTGACGCATTCCTCAGTTGAGCACTAGTTCGAGCATCCCAAACTAGGACTCCCCTGCTGTTGGAGCTGTAAAGCAGCAAGCAAAAATATTATTTTCGGAAGAATTCCCTCCGGGATTTATGTCGTGTCCACAGAGATCTGTTCGAGGGAAAGAATTTCGTTCGACAATCTCTCGCGTTTATGAGTTTGGATTAAAATGGGTTTAAAGTAAATGCAGACAAATAAACATTAACATAAAAGGATATCATTAATCAGAGAGACGAACTTATCCAACATTCACATAATTGACTCCTCACAAACTTAAACTTACCGACCAGTTATACTCCACCTACAATACTCCTCAATATCACCCAGCATCACTCACAACAAAGGTTATGTCTAACGCAAAGTTGAGAGAACAACCGTGTTACCATCGTTAACAGTCTCGCACCCGACTCAAGACATGGAAGCATAAAGCTTCAACGTCTATTGAAGATTGTTAGCTCTAAATCTATCTCTAGAGTCCAGAAACTAACAGATAATCATCCCTAATCAAAGTTTGCGAGGATTATCTCTAAAGCAACTCAAACTCAAGGCATAAAGCAAAAACCAAGGATAATCACCAATAAAGATTTGTAAAGCAGATTTCATACAACGCCCTGGGCGACAAATACACATGAGTTCAAAGTAAATACATATACAACAACCCAACAAAGAAGAAAAACACAAAGACGAAGAGAAATAAACCAAACATCTCGCGGTTTGTCAACGCCGGTCGATGATCAATCAACCCCAGTTCATCCGTATGCAAGCTTCTATGTTATTTTATAAGCTAATCTACTGAAAAATGAAGTTTGATGGAGTTGGGAGCAAAAATCCCCAAAACCATGCCTAAAAAATGACTGAAAATGAACTTATAGTATTACAAAGTTTGTCATGTTCACTAAGTGAACGTTTTACTCGCAAAGCGAGCCTCAAAAAATCGCACTTAAGTGCCTCTGAATTGCGAAACCGCCTCTGCAAAATCCCAGATGTTCGCAGTGCAAACGATTTATTCGCAAAGCAAATGCTCACTACACAGTTTCCAAAGCGAACTTTGGTCCTTTTCTCCCCTGTCCAATTCTGGGAGCCATCGCTGGGAACTCTCCAGCCATTCGCAAAGCGAACATTCGCTGGCACACTCGCAAAGCGAACATGACAGCAAACCAGCTCTTTTTTAGACCACAACTTCTGCACCGTAACTCTGATTTACGCACAGTCATAAGCGCTGGAAAGCTTATTCAATGCTCTTTACGACAATGGCAAGATATCCTTGATTGAATACCTGCAAAAATGAGAGATAATCAATTAAACTCATTGATATTTACACGATACGCAATATATACACTGAAATGTAAAGTAAACGTATTTATAAATAAATCGGGGTTTATTCGAACGATATTAATGAAAAAATATCGATAAGTGCAACAAAACTTATATACAAAAATAGTTACATTTTCAACTTATCAAACTCTCCTCAACTTAAACTTGTTTGTCTGCAAACAAGAATCGAGCAAACTTAAAAACACAAAAGCAATGACCAAAGAATCAAGAATCAACAGGTTTTGAAAAACGGAAACAAATGTATGGTTCAAATGAAAAACAGTACACACAAAGTAAATACTTACCACTAAACTACGACGACAGCATAGTCACGACACAAATGTAAAATACAAAAATCATGCCAAACATCCTAAAACAACACAAGTTCCAAAGTGAATCACACCTAGCAAAAACAATCATCGGTAGATGAAAAACACAAAATGAGGTACTTATCACTCACACAACAATCATGCAAACAATAGACTAAATTATGCAACCATCCAACAATCATATTGAACATACAAAGGCAAGAATCACAAGGGCTTACAAGGTTGTGACGTGGTCGGGAAAACAAACAAGGGACAATTTCTAAAGGTAATTGAAAGAAAAACTTGCCTAAACCTAAGGGAGTGATCAACTCATAAAGACTCAAACACACAATTCCCATCAACTTCTTCCAAAATCCCAAGTGTTACTCAAAACACAATACTTATTTAGCACAATTTATTTGAACTTTTTTTGTTTCCTCTCTCAAGGATTTTCTTTTTCTTTCTTTTTGATATTTTTCCCTTTTTTCTTTTCTTTTTCATATTTTTCTCTATTTTCTTTTCTTTTTCATCCTCATAGAAACCAACCAATGAGTAAACAATCATTCTCTCCCCAACTTGAATTCAACCACATCATCGTGTGAATATTCCCTACTTTCTAAGGCAGGGCAAATATTCATACAACAACACAAAGTTGAGGGTTCAAGAAAAAACAAAATCCATTCAAAAATAAGTGAACTAAACACTCATAGACAAGCATTAAGTTCAAATAAAACATGGATAAAAAATCTCAAAGGGGTTACAAATGATCACACACTCACAAGGTGAATGACTATTTTGATAGGTAGTTGTGCTCAAAATGAAACAAAATGCCTTGATCCTTTTCATGCTTTCACATAATCAACACAAACAAAAGATTAAGCAGAATAAAATCTAGTTAGAACAAGAATATTGGTACTCCGCGCATATATGAACAATGGAAAGCTACCTCACAAAAAGGTGGGAACCAAAGTGATTCACACAAGAACAAGTATACAAAAGAATGAATGGCATGGAAGTTTGTAAAAAGCCTAAGTATCATGAATATGCTAAAGTCATGAAAGCGATAAACACTTACCTTGGACGTGTACAAAACTTAACAATATCATTACCATACATCCGCAAGTTGAAACGATCAAACTTTGAAAATCACAAAATGCATCCTCAAATTAGCCAACCAAAATTTGCGTCCAGACAACAAACAAAATATTAGAAACTAAAAACAATAAAACATGCTGGTTTTACGTCGTAAACTCAACGCCTTTACAATGCTTAGCTAGCAACTTCCTTCCTTCATGCCATGGTGATGCCTCTCCGTGCAAACCAAAAGCAACTGCCCTAACCAAACACTTAAACAAACGTTACGGGAACAAAATGTATACAACACTTGAACAAACATAATGGAAATAGACAATATATACGATATATACAAAACTCAAAAACAAATAAACTATCGCAATGTGATTCAGTATCAAAACCGATCTCCGCCAACGGCGCCATTTTGTTGGAGCTGTAAAGCAGCAAGCAAAAATATTATTTTCGGAAGAATTCCCTCCAGGATTTATGTCGTGTCCACAGAGATCGGTTCGAGGGAAAGAATGACGTTCGACAATCTCTCGCCTTTATGAGTTTGGATTAAAATGGGTTTAAAGTAAATGAAGACAAATAAACATTAACATAAAAGAAAATCATTAATCAGAGAGACAAACTTGTCCGGCATGCACATAATCGACTCCTCATAAACTTAAACTTACCGGCCAGTTATACTCCACCTACAATACTCCTCAATATCACCCAGCATCGCTTACAATAAAGGTTATGTCTAACGCAAAGTTGAGAGAACAACCGTGTTACCATCGTCGACACTCTCGCACCCGACTCAAGACACAGAAGCATTAAGCTTCGACGCCTATTGAAGATTGTTAGCTCTAAATCTATCTCTAGAGTCCAGAAACTAACAAATAATCATCCCTAATCAAAGTTTGCGAGGATTATCTCTAACACAACTCAAACTCTGGGCATAAAGCAAAAATCATGGACAATCACCAATAAAGATTTGTAAAGCAGATTTCATACAACGCCATGGGCGACAAATATACATGAGTTCAAAGTAAATACATATACAACAACCCAACAAAGAAGAAAAACACAAAGACGAAGAGAAATAAACCATACATCTCGCGGTTTGTCAACGCCGGTCAACGATCAATCCACCTCGGTTCATCCGTATGCAAGCTTCCATGTTGTTATCTAAGCTAATTTACTGAAAAATGAAGTTTGATGGAGTTTAGAGCAAAAAACCCTAAAACCATACCTAAAAAATGACTGAAAAAGAACTTATAGTATTACAAAATCTGTCATGTTCGCTAAGCGAACGTTTTACTCGCAAAGCGAGCCTCAAAAAATGGCACTTAAGTGCCTCTGAAATGCTAAACCTCCTCTGCAAAATTCCATAAGTTCGCAGTGTGAACGATTTATTCGCAAAGCGAACTTTGGTCCTTTTCTCCCCTGTCCAATTCTGGGAGCCTTCGTTGGGAACTCGCCAGCCATTCGCAAAGCGAACATTCGATGGCACACTCGCAAAGCGAACATGACAGCAAACCAACTCTTATTTGGACCACAACTTCTGTAACGTAACTCTGATTTACGCACGGTCGGAAGCGCTGGAAAGCTTATTCAATGCTCTTTACGACAATGGCAAGATATCCTCGATTGAATACCTGCAAAAATGAGAGAAAATCAATTAAACTCATTAATATTTACATGATACACAATATATACACTGAAATGTAAAGTAAACGTATTTATAAATAAATCGGGGTTTATTCGAACGATATCAACCAAAAAGTATCGATAAGTGCAACAAAACTTATATACAAAAATAGTTACATTTTGCACTTATCAAACTCTCCCCAACTTAAACTTATTTGTCCGCAAACAAGAATCGAGCAAACTTAAAAACAGAAAAGCAACGACCAAAGAATCACGAATCAACAGGTTTCAAAAGACGGAAACAAATGTATGGTTCAAATGAAAAACAGTACACACAAAGTAAATACTTACCACTAAACTACGACGACAACATAGTCACGAAACAAATGCAAAATACAAAAATCATGCCAAACATCCTAAAACAACACAAGTTCCAAAGTGAATCACACCTAGCAAAAACAATCATCGGTAGATGAAAAACACAAAATGAGGTACTTATCATTCACACAACAATCATGCAAGCAATAGACTAAATTATGCAACCATCTAATAATCATATTGAACATACAAAGGCAAGAATCACAAGGGCTTTCAAGGTTGTGGCGTGGTCGGGTAAACCAACAAGGGACAATTTCTAAAGGTAACTGAAACAAAAACTTGCCTAAACCTAAGGGAGTGATCAACTCACAAAGACTCAAACACACAATTCCAATCAACTTCTTCCAAAATACAGAGTGTTACACAAAACACAATACTTATTTAGCACAATTTATTTGAACTTTTTTTGTTTCCTTTCTCAAGGATTTTCGTTTTCTTTCTTTTACATATTTTTCTCTTTTTTCTTTTCTTTTAAAATTTTTCACTTTTTTCTATTCTTTTTCATCCTCATAGAGACCAACCAATGAGTAAACAATCATTCTCTCCCCAACTTGAATTCAACCACATCATCATGTGAATATTCCCTACTTTCTAAGGCAGGGCAAATATTCATACAACAAAAAAAAGTTGAGGGTTCAAGAAAAAACAAAATCCATTCAAAAATAAGTGAACTAAACACTCATAGACAAGCATTAAGTTCAAATAAAACATGGATAAAAAATCTCAAAGGGGTTACAAATGATCACACACTCACAAGGTGAATGACTATTTTGATAGGTAGTTGTGCTCAAAATGAAACAAAATGCCTTGATCTTTTTCATGCTTTCACATAATCAACACAAACAAAAGATTAAGCTTAATAAAATCCAGTTAGAACAAGAATGTTGGTACTCCGCGCATATATGAACAATGGAAAGATACCTCACAAAAAGGTGGGAACCAAAGTGATTCACACAAGAACAAGTATACAAAAGAATGAATGGCATGGAAGTTTGTAAAAAGCCTAAGTATCATGAATATGCTAAAGTCAAGAAAGCAATAAACACATACCTTGGACGTGTACAAAACTTAACAATATCATTACCATACATCCGCAAGTTGAAACGATCAAACTTGGAAAATCACAAAATGCATCCTCAAATTAGCCAACCAAAATTTGCGTCTAGACAACAAATAAAACATTAGAAACTAAAAATAATAAAATATACTTGTTTTACGTCGTAAGCTCGACGCATTTACAATGCTTAGCTAGCAACTTCTTTCCTTCATACCATGGTGATGCCTCACCATGCAAACCAAAAGCAAGTGCCCTACCCAAACACTTAAACAAATGTTACGGGAACAAAATGTATACAACACTTGAATAAACATAATGGAAATAGACTATATATATGATATATACAAAACTCAAAAACAAAGAAACTATCGCAATACGATTCAATATCAAAACCGATCCCCGACAACAGCGCCATTTTGTTGGAGCTGTAAATCGGAAAGCAAAAATATTATTTTGGGAAGAATTCCCTCCAGGATTTATGTCGTGTCCACAGAGATCGGTTCGAGGGAAAAATGTCGTTCGACAATCTCTCGCGTTTATGAGTTTGAATTAAAATGGGTTTAAAGTAAATGCATACAAATAAACATTAACATAAAAGGAAATCATTAATCAGAGAGACGAACTTGTCCGGCATGAACATAATCGACTCCTCATAATCTTAAACTTACCGGCCAGTTATACTCCACCTACAATACTCCTCAATATCACCCAGCATCGCTTACAATAAAGGTTATGTCTAACGCAAAGTTGACAGAACAACCGTGTTACCATCGTCGACACTCTCGCACCCGACTCAAGACACGGAAGAATTAAGCTTCGACGCCTATTGAATATTGTTAGCTCTAAATCTATCCCTAGAGTCCAGAAACTAACAGATAATCATCCCTAATCAAAGTTTGCGAGGATTATCTCTAACGCAACTCAAACTCTGGACATAAAGTAAAAATCATGGACAATCACCAATAAAGATTTGTAAAGCAGATTTCATACAACAACATGGGCGACAAATATACATGAGTTCAAACTAAATACATATACAACAACCCAACAAAGAAGAAAAACACAAAGACGAAGAGAAATAAACCTAATATCTCGCGGTTTGTCAATGTCGGTCGACGATTAATCCATCCCGGTTCATCCGTATGCAAGCTTCCATGTTATTTTCTAAGCTAATTTACTGAAAAATGAAGTAAATGACTGAAAATGAACTTATAGTATTACAAAATCTGTCATCTTCGCTAAGCGAACATTTTACTCACAAAGCGCGCCTCAAAAAATGGCACTTAAGTGCCTCTGAAATGTTAAACCTCCTATGCAAAATTCCAGTAGTTCGCAGTGCGAACGATTTATTCACAAAGCGAATGCTCGCTGTAGAGTTCGCAAAGCGAACTTTGGTCCTTTTCTTCCCTGTCCAATTCTGGGAGCCTTCGTTGGGAACTCGCCAGCCATTCGCAAAGCGAACATTCGCTGGCACACTCGCAAAGCGAACATGACACCAAACCAGCTCTTATTTGGACCACAACTTCTGCACCGTAACTCTGATTTACGCACGGTCGGAAGCGCTGGAAAGCTTATTCAATGCTCTTTACGTCAATGGAAAGATATCCTCAATTGAATACCTCCAAAAATGAGAGAAAATCAATTAAACTCATTAATATTTACACGATACATAATATATACACTTAAATATAAAGTAAACATATTTATAAATAAATCGGGGTTTATTCAAATGATATTAACCAAAAAGTATCGATAAGTGAAACAAAACTTATATACAAAAATAGTTACATTTTGCACTTATCACCTCCTAAGTCATGATTCATTGCTTTAGTCGAGCGTGTTTCTTCTTCCTCAGCCTGGTTGTGATCAAGCATATATTAGTGTGAATGTGATTATTGAATCCCATCTCATTTTGTGATAAAACTTGATGAGGAATCCCCGGTGGTTTTTACCTCCTATGTTATGGTTTGATACTCTTATGGCTAATCTGAACCATTTTTTTCTCCTAAGAAGTGTTGATATAGCAGTCAACTATTGGGTTTTCTTTCACCCTGTGTTGAATTTTAAAATCCCCAGCAGGTTGATTTTCTGCTCTGATGTTAACTTCTTAACTATCTCCACAAATCCAAGATATTGCTCTTAAGGTTGTTAGTATTCAGGAAATTATCTTTGTCGATCCCTAGTGAAGGTTGTGCATTTATTAACACTGTTTATGGAAGATAAGATATGATCCTTAGCAGATTAATTTTCTTCCCCAATCAAGTCTTAACTTAGATTCTTCTCTAGTTTAGTATGATTTACTTCTCGAACAGGGTTGTGATCAAGCAATTGTAATTGTTGAAACTTGTTTTTCCTTGATATGGAATATCCGACAGAGTTTTTACCCTCATGTTATGATATCACTACTTCAGTTGCTCCCGTAACTTAGAGCAATGTTGTTTCTTTTTAAGAAGTTTTGAGATAACAGTTAATTGTTGGGTTTTCTCCCACTTTGTGTTGGGTATTAATCTAAAATCCCCTGCATTTTGACCTTTTGATATGATGTTAACTTCTTGTATATCCCCAACAAGTCTAGGATGTTTATCCTCTGGGGTGGTTAATCCCTAGAGACTCTTCTCTACATCCACCAGAATGGTGACTCCCCAGTGGATGTTTTCTCGTCCCCATAAGAGTTTTAGCTCTGCATGTTTTCCTAGCAGGATCTTATCCTTCTACAACAAAGTTCATTTGGATTTTTCATCCCCATGAAGAGTTTGTACTGATGTGTTTCCCAGGTGGATCTTTCATTCCCTTGAAGTGGAATTCATGTTGTTATCTCCTTTGAGGATTATTGATGTTAGAAGATTGATCTTTGGGTTTATTTCCCAAAGGAGTATCTTTCCTCTACCTAGAGAGATTTTAAGCCTTGTAGTAGGATTTATTTTTCTTTGATGGCTTTTGTTTATCCCCTGCAGGATTTCTTCAGTTGAATCCCTGGCAGTATCTCCATCTTTTTGAGATTAGCTGAGTATCCAGTTGTATTGTGGTGATTGGTCCTTCCCAATTTTACTTTGTTGATTTTGTCAGCATATTCATACGCCTATTCACTGCATACGCATTCATTTGTTATGCATTGCATCTTTTTGTTGCATTGAGCATCTTGCATTTTCTCGGTGCTTCCCTGCTCTTTGGTGCTATTTTCCTTAAAGAGCGTGTGTGTTTTTTCTAATAGAGTGTCACCTTTAAGCAGAAAGTGTTTACCTTTTCTAATTCCCCACTGATTTTATTCCTTGTGGAGGATGTTTGTTTTAGCCTTCATTTCCAGTTCATTATCTGGATGTAACCAATCCCCAATTGAGATATTTCCTCATTGGGTAAAGTCTTATATTACCGTTTCTCTTCAGTTTGTTCCTGGATTGAACTTTGGTCTTCTGAGTTTATTACCTTCTTTTAAGCTATCACTTGTTTGATAGTAGGTAATATATCTTTTATGATTTTGTGGTTGGTTACCATTGTTTAAGCTACCCAATAACATGTAGTTGATATTTCTTTTCAGGTTTATTACCTTTGTTAAGCTATCCAGTAACTGGTAGTTGGTAATATTCCTTTTCCTACCCAGTAACAGGTAGTTGATATTTCTTTTCAGGTTTATTACCTTTGTTAAGCTATCCAGTAATTGATAGTTGGTAATATTCCTTTTCCTATCCAGTAACAGGTAGTTGATATCTTTTTCTCGAGTTTATTGCCTTGTTAGAGTAATCACTTGTTTGGTAATAGGTAATGTCTCTCTTTCTTTTGGGTTGATTACCTTTGTTAAGCTACCCAGTAACAGGTAGTTAGTAATCTTTCCTTCTGGTTTATTACCTTTGTTTAAGCTACCCAGTAATCGATAATTGGTAATATTCCCCTTCCTACCCAGTAGCGGGGTAGTTGATATTGTTTCCTCATGAGTCTATTACCTTCTTTAAAACTATCACTCGTCTAGTAGTGGGTAGTACATCTCTTTACTTCCCCTACCCAGTAAAAGGTAGTTGGTGATCTTTTATTCTGAGCCTATTTCCTTGTTAAAGCTATAATTTGTTTGGTAGTAGGTAATATTTCTCATCCTACCCAGTAACAGGTAGTTGATATTACTTCCTCTTGAGTTTATTACTTTCTTTTAAGCTATCACTCATTTGGTAGTAGGTAATATACCTATTTGCTTACCCAACCCAGTAACCGATAGTTGGTAATCATTTTACTCTGGAACAATTACCTTTGTTTAAGTTACCATATGTCTGGTAGTAGGTAATCCCTTCCCCAATTGAGTTGGATTCCTTTCCCTTAGTTGAATTAGGTTTCCCCCTTTGTTTTTTTCTTTTCCTCGGCGAAGTCTTGCTTTGTTTAGCAATAGCGGATCTTCCCCCGTTGGTATCTTTTTGTTGCTTGAGTTGGTTAAGCTTCCCATAGTGGAATCTTACTCTTTTGCTTTTCCCCTTCGGAGTCTCTCTTCCTTTGCTCTCCAACAGTTTTGTTGGTCTTCTGTGACATCCTGTTCCCCATAGAATCCTTTGCATTCATTTTCATATCATATCATATGCATTTTGCGGTATCATAGGGCCAAAAATTAGGTTTATTGTTGTATTTAGGCATCTCCAATCCTCAACCTTCATCACTTCCAATCATCCATAAACCTTCAGCACAACAACAAATCTAAACATAACAACGAAACAACAAATTCTTTGTAATCTCGCAAACTTCGAATCCATCACAAAACTTCCAATTCAACTACTACATATCCCTAAATGCAAGAGAAGAAGAGAAGAGGAAGAATTGAAGCGCTGCTAACCGAATTCGGAGGTAATTGGAAGATTTTTTGTCGAACTTTTGTGGTTCTGATTCGAGCTACCGAGACACTTTCATGCAAAATTGAATACATATTTAGAACCGGTGTTTGATTTCGATCAATTATGTCTCATTTTCAAGTGTCGCCGCTCCGATGTGGTAGAACTCTATATCTCCTTCACCATCATGAAAAGTACGGGTGCGAGAGCTTAGAGGAAGAAGGAGATGAATTCTTTTCTTTCCTTTCTGATCCTTAGTTTATTTTTTTAGCCTTCACTACTTGAATAATGTGCCTGACCCGTGTTGATTTTTTTGCTCATGCACCACTTTTTTTATTTAATGGACCTCCCTATCTCTTCTTTTTATTTAAAAGGTTCCTTCCATTTTTTTAGTTCAATTTATTTTTATATATTTCTTCATGAAAATTTCTTTTAATTGTTTCTTAAATCTTATTTTTTATCCTTTCATTTCTTTGTTAACTTTTGCATTTTTTATTTTGTTTAAAATTACTTTAAAAATCATTTGAAATTATTTTATACTTGATTTTATTTTCTATATTGCTTTTTCTATATTAATTGTTGGTTGTTGTCTTAGATCTTGATTTTTGAAAAAGATCTCATTAATATCAATGTACTTTGAGTGTTAATCAGAAAATCCTAATCCTCCAAGAGAGGTGATTGATATTGATAATGACTTGAGATTCAATTTGGTTGTTTCTCTCTTCATCTCAATCCCTTTATTTTTCTTTTTCACCCTTCTTTGGATCAATTGGAGGATGTTGTAGGCCATCTTGTTCATGAGATCTTGAATGGTGTTTGATGAACTTTCTTCAATTCAAATCTACCATTTGATCGATCATTTGATCAATTTAGGTACTTTGGATTGATGTATAAGTTTGTCCAAAGTGCTATGAAAGGTTGATTGATGTAATGGATTCATCTTTCCTTGACTTAGGTCTTGATCAACCTTGTTTTTACTTGTGTTACATGTTTTAGGAGTATGATCTTTATATCATATCTCTGAAATGTATGGTACATAAATTTTCATTGACTGGCCTTCTATAGTATGATCTCCCTTATAGATTGTGCTACGATTGCTTAACATAGCGCTAAATTTGTACCTAAATGGAAAGTGATCATATTGGTCCAATTTTATATATAAGTCATCTTTAGTTTAGATGTAAATCTCCTATATCCAAAATGTGTAGATTATTTTCCACCTAAGAGAGCTAATGGCATACTTGTTGATTTTATCTAAGTCGGAGCCCTTCTCAAAGAATGATGCAAAGTTCTCACACATTATTGGGTTGATTAATTGAGTAATCTACTTTAAATGACAAAATGTCTTCATTAACACTTACACTAACTTTAATTGTACTAACTTTTACTTTATGCTTTTATTTTTATGCTATTTATCTTTATTCTCTTTATTTTATGATCTTTATTTTTATGCTTATCATTTCATATCATATTATTCATCTTGTTTATGTTCATGTCTTTTTCTCTTTGTCCACTTGGAATTTTATTTTCTTTTTAAACACATTAATAAAGGCTTGAACATCCTAAAAAAAGTCTTAATGTTCCTTGGACTATTTGGTGACTATCCTTTACTCATGGATGATGGACTTGGAATTAGGATCCTTGCCCTATGCTTTGGAGTTATATCTTGAGACCTTGGATTTTATTTGGCACTTTGACTTTGAGTTGACCTATTGTGAAGACTTGGCTTGAAGACTTGGTTTTCACTTAATGTTTAGTTTTCTCTACTTATCTTATTGCTTATTTGGATGCTTGAGTCCAAAGGATGAGAGTTTTGGCATGTTTATGTTAATGACTTGTATCTTAGTTAGATCTTTCATTCATTTGCTCTTATTTTATGCTTTAGGATAATCTCTTCATCTCCTCCCCCTTCATAAATTTTCAAAATCTTCTCCTTTTTTCAAACCCTTCTTCTTTCAAAATATAACCTCTTTCATAATAAACCTTGATTTTGTCTAGTGGATTTTCAAACTCATTTTCATAATAAAGTGCTAATCAATTTTAAGCATACTTAGCCCATTTTTTCAAAAGACTTAAAAAATATTTAACTCATTCAAACCATTTTGTGCCTTTTATGCACTTTTTGCTTTAAAACTTTTCATAAAGTTAGACATGAGTCATTTCCATAGTTGAGATGTCACTACAAGAATTATTGTCTCCTACCACGTGATTTAGTGAAGTGAAAAACATGTGGCAAAATATGGATAGTTGCGGCATGTTTATCACGTCACTAATATTTATAATATTAAAATAATAAGTCAAACATTAGCACATGGTGTGTCAGATTTTTTTATTTAAATTAAAAAAACAATTAAAAGAGTCAGGCGTACTAAAGAGGGATGTTTGAAATTTTCAAATTTTTCTTTGTGACGTGAATATCCCGTCGCAACAGTTTAGGAGGGAAAAGAAATCTGACGGTGAAGTGATGGGTTACTGGGGATGCAGGTTGACTGACAAAAAGAATATGACCGTTGGAACATTTGCGACATGATTATTACGTTGCTACATGTTTATCATTTCTTTTTAAAATTTAAACGTTAGGGTTTGCGACGTGAATATCACGTGGCAAGGTTGCGACGTGAATTTCACCTCGCTGAATGTTTTATATATTAAACGCGTTATCTCATTTCCAAGACCACACTTAATTTTTTTTTCCAACTTTCTCTTTCTTCCTCTCCTCCTTCACTTATATTCTGCTTCTTCTTCACTTCACTTACCCATTTTTCTTCATCTTTCTACATCTGCCTCTCCCAAATTAATCTTCATTGCTTCAAAGGTAATATATTTTCACACTTAATAATTTTTTTCTAATATTTTTGTTCAATTTAATTTTATTAATTTAATTTAAAGTATATCATTTTCTGAGTTTAATATATGTTTAATTTTTTTCTGTCAAAATATTAAAATTATTTGAAAGAAGAATTGAAGAAGATTGAAGAAGATATTGAACAACAAGATTGAAGGAGATTGAAGAAGAGGTATTTTTGCTATTTTAATTTTTGTTTAGTTTGATATATTAATATTTGGGTTGTTGGTTGTTGTTTAAATTTATTTTTGTTTTTGTAAAATATTTTATGAATATGTAAAACAAAAAATAATTTTTGTTGTTTAAATTATTATATTGTATAACGAATAATAACTTAATACAGTTAGTTAAAACGAAAAATAGTATACTTTTGTATTAAAACAGAATTATAAATAATTTAATTTTTGTTTTTATTTATTTTTTATTTTCATAACAGATTATATATATTAATATATAAATATATATAAAGTTTTAATTTTTAATTTTTAATTTTATTTATATATATATTTTTTAAAACAGAATATAAAACATAATAAAAAATTTGAAGTAATACTATATTATATAATTTTTATTTAAAAACAGAACATATATTATATTTTAATTAAATATATAAGATACATTTATTAAAAACATAGTATTTATTTTTTATTATTTATTATGTTGTATTTTTATTAGAAACAGACTATATGTTTTATTTTTATATTAATTTTGGCAAAATAATCTTTTTCGTCCCTTAACTTTACTCCAGGGTCCAGTTTGGTCCCTTAACTTTAAAAAGTGGCAAGTTCGTCCCTTAACTTTTAAAATGGTGTCACGTTTATCCTTCCGTCTGGTTCTGTTAGTCAAATGTTGAAAACAGGTTTCACGTATTTCCAGGTGGACATGTGTCTTGATATGAGTGGGTAATAGTTTGAGAATATATATGGTAATTATATGTGTCACAAGACTTGATCCTTCACAGACTTATCACCACCGCCACCAAAAATGGATGAGATACCCCAACTTGATCCTTCACCGACAACCTTAACCTCATCACCCTATTCCCAGCCTCCTCACAATCATGAACAAACCGCACCACTGTGGAACAACACCAACCACACCATTAAACAACAGTGCATCTTCACTTAAGATCACTGCATGTTGTTTCACCCTCTCACCATGACGAATTCGAGCGAGAATCTGAAACAATATGGTGGTGAAATTACTCATTAAATTAAGCACTTCTCATTGTCACATTTGCGGGTAATTAGATGTGCTCATATTCTTACTCATAAAGACTGAAAATGCTAAGTGGTTGCTAAAACTAAAAATAGCAGAATACAATAAAAGACCAAGTCTGTCCTATAAAGTAGGAGTTTTATTCTACCTAAAAATTATGGAGTCACTCTTTCATTTGTCAAAAAAACACAATTTGAATTTCAATCTCCATATATATACCATATTAAAATCCGGATTTCAATCTCGGTGCATTATCTTGGGTGTTGAAAAGGATGAACAAATTGTTTAGGGAAGCTCAGTTAAATATTTCTTTTCTAAAAAAAATAGATGTGTAACACCATTTTTTTTAACCAGAAGGGACATGTCCTCTGATAACATTCCCTCAGCATTTGCATATTTCTCTATCGTACAAAAGAATTGAAAAGAGAAAAGAGTTGATTATTTACAAATGAAAAAAGCTGCCAGAAATTCCTTCAATTTGCAAAAAACACCTTTAAGATCCAACTTGCACAAACTCTAAAATCACCAGTGATGCATTATGATATGAACCCATCACCAATACTCATACATTGTCAGGCCAGAACTCTCTAAAGAAAGCGCGCTCAAATTCCTTCTCCTGCATCTTCTTTTCTAACTCCTGCATCTTTCTCACCCGTTTAGAAAGTACTTTGGTTTTCTTTTTAGACAAATGTTCCTGAAATCAATTCAAGTCAAATTCAATGAACAACAGGAAACCATATACAGATTTTTTTCCCTCCCTTGTAACACACACAGTGTAGTACACAAAATTTGCTACTCTATTATAATCACTTCTTATTTTCTTCTACTTGTTGCTTCATCTCTCATAATTTCTATTTTTGTAGATTTTACCATTTCTTTGAAGTTTGAAGAGAAAAGGTAACAACCTAAGAAATATGATCCTTCAGTAAAAACCGCGTACAAATTCTCAAAACATATACCGTCAGAACGACAACTGTTACTAATTACTTAGAGTTGTTCAATATATAAGTTGGCCCTTTAGCAATATTATTTTAAAGTAAACTGCTATGCTACTTTCAGAACATTATAATAGGTTTTATTACATATTCATGCAATTTTGTGTTTTTAACAAAAATGATATTAAATATGTGGCAAAAAATAAGTCGAGTGTTTGATGTAGAGGATTCCATGTGGAGAAGAAGCAGAATTCACTCGTGTTATTATCTTGATTTCACATGGCCTGAGAAATGTGATTCTGCAAATTCCGGCGAGTGCTTCGGTTCCGGCGAGTGCTTTGGTTTCGGTTCCGGCGGGTCAAACTGAAGATATAAGAATCTAAGAAGCTACAAGAATCATGCATCTAAGAAGTTACAAGAATCTAAGAAGTTGTTTTTGTTTTCAAAGGATAGAAAAAAAGAGGAACAGAGGAACAGAGGAAAAGAAGAAGATGATGTTCCAAATCCATGTCATCCGCCACGTAACCAAGATAAACGGACGTTTGAACCAACTAACGGCAAGGACAACTTTGACACCATTTTAAAAGTTAAGGGACGAACTTGCCACTTTTTAAAGTTAAGGGACCAAATTGAACCCTGGGGTAATGTGACGCCCCCAATCTATACCCCCAATTAACACGCAATTAAAGCGGCAAAAAGAAAATTCGAAAATTGATCAGAGTATATTTGAAACATCATGGCATAGAAAGGGAGAATCACATCAAAGTAACCAAACACATAACATGCAACACCTGCTCATTTAGATATGCAACGTGGGGTAACAATCATACAGAGGAAACTTCGTTCCTTACACCCACTTTTCAGAAATTAGAATTAAAGCGGAAAGATCTAAAATCTGAATAACACATATACATATATACATATAAACTTGGCTGTCATACATCAAGTTATAACTATACAACCAAAATATATCATCAGATATACAAAACAATCACAAACGGCCACCCTATGCTACCCGGAGTCACATATCAGAGCCGACCGACCAAAATAATGAAGGCGCAACGCTTCATAAAAAGAATACCTCCAGCAACTCTAATCTGCAACGCCTCATAGAGCGTTATAAAACAGCAGAAGGGTGAGAAAAACAACCATAATATAATTGAATAAAATTATATATATAAACACAAAAATGTACAAGTAACACATTCTCACCACAACCACATATAACATAATACCGCACAATTCCCAAGCATCGAATACCATTACACACCACACATATACCATACAATCATCAATCACATTCACGAATTCACACACAATTAATTCATGATTTATGCAATGCACATAGACCGACACAACGACTCTATGCACATGCCATGCGGTACCGACTTCCAATGTCTCATGTCTTATCAGTTCACTCAGGAACTATTGGAACCATCGCTCGTTACTGAGAATCTCAAGTAACTCCCCGTCGGGCCTACGATGTTCACCCGTCGCTTTAGGTCCTCAGGCATCGCCTCATATTTTCGAGGCACACGACGTTAAGGATTGCTTTAAGTCTCCAAAGGAGCCCACAATCGTCTATACCCATCGCTTTAAGTCCTCAGGCAGCGCCTCATATTTTTGAGGCACACGATGGTATAGCATATTCCCTCAGGAATCAAACCGTCTCTCAAGACGTTTCCACAATGCACATTATGATGCTTGGCATACAATGACTCATGACACTCACATTGCATCCATGCACACATTCATAATCATGCATAAATCATCAAATACAACACTTAGCATTTCTTACCTTTCGGCCACAACTTATCCTCACAACAGCATATAAGGCATACATATCCAAAGCACAAACATATAGCATAATACATGACAATTATGCACCATTAAAACGACAAAAGTTGAGATTTGACACTATTCATATTTACCGACAAAATAAAATCGGCCAACAAATTCTAAACCATCATAATAAGAAAGTACAGCTCAATGGCTTTCCAACGCATCAAACCACGCCTCAAACCGAATCACAGATCAAAAGTTATGCAGAAAACAAAATTACACGAACAGCACTGTTCGCTGGGCGAATCACCCTCGCGAGCATTTGCTAGCTGCCTCGCTAGGCGAACATCCCTCGCGAGCATTCGCTAGCTCCTTCGCTAGGCGAATGTTCCAGCGAACCAACTGTTAGATAAAAACAGACACTAAGTTCGCTAGGCAAACCCCCTGGCGAACCAAGGCAGCAACTACCAACATTTAAAACTCCCAAACTTCGCTAGGCGAACACTCTAGCGAACCTTCGCTCACGCCTTCGCTAGGCGAATACCCGTAGCGAACCTTCGCTACCCTTCGCTGAATGGTTCGCTAGGCGAACCTGCGAAAACTCAGAATCCTTCAGCGCTGTTGAAAACCCAAAAATGATATTTTCCAACCCAAACCATTTCCAAATCAACATATTTCAATCAGAACCTATTCTAATCATGTCAACAAGCAAACTACCACCTTTACATCGATTTCCAACCGTTAAGCCATCGATTCTACTCATTTTATCGTTTTCGACCTAAAAGTGAAAAACATGGAAAGCAAGAGAATTATCCAAACCCATTCATACATAATCATATACAAGCATACTATAATCGAGTTTCGCACCCTTACCCGATTTAATCGATTCCTAGAACTTGTTCTCTTGATTTCCCAAGCTTTTCTCCAATTTCTCTCTTTTCTCTCTTCTCCTCTTTTCTTCTCTTTTCTTCTTTTCTTTCTTTCTTTTCTCTTCTACTATTTTTCTCTCTATTTCTATTTTTCTTTTCTTTACTAACTTAACAAAATACACCCAAATGCCCAAAATACCCCTACACTCAAATATCTCGCAAATGTTCCCAAAACGCGCTAAAATATAATCACGACTAAAAATAACACATTTTCACACAAAAGTCGAAAACACAATAAAATAATAATAAAATAATCTAAAAAGACTCAATAAAACAAAACTGGCAAAAACTGGGGCGTTACAACTCTCCCCCACTTAGAAATTTTCGTCCTCGAAAATCTTACCTGATACAAACAACTCCGGATACGACTCCCGCATCCTACTCTCCAATTCCCACGTCAAATTACCCTCAGTAGCGCCTCCCCACGCCACTTTCACAAGTACAATCTCTTTACCCCTCAACCGCTTCACCTCACGATCCAAAATACTAACTGGTAATGCCTCGATCGTAAGGTTATCTCTTACCTCAACCTCGTCCATAGGAATCACATGTGAAGGGTCCGGAACATACTTCCGAAGCTGTGAAACATGAAACACATCATGCAAATTTGACAGATTCGGCGGTAACGCCACACGATACGCCACAGCACCTACTCTCGCAGATATCTGGTAAGGACCAATAAATCGAGAAGTAAGCTTCTTAGATTTCAAAGCACGACCAACACCCGTTACCGGCGTAACTCTCAGAAATACGTGATTACCCTCTTGAAACTCAAGATCCTTCCGTCTCCGATCATGATAACTCTTTTGTCTACTCTGAGAAGCCTTCATTTTCTCACGAATAAACTTTACCTTTTCCGTCGTCTGTTGCACTAATTCCGGTCCAACCACAGAACTCTCACCAGTTTCGTGCCAACACAACGGCGTTATACATCTTCGCCCATACAGTGCTTCAAACGGTGCCATACCAATACTAGAATGAAAACTGTTATTATACGTGAACTCAACCAATGCAAGATAACTGTCCCACGCACCGCCTTGTTCCAAAACACACGCTCTCAACAAATCCTCCAAAGACTGAATCGTTCTTTCGGTCTGACCATCCGTCTGCGGATGATAAGCCGAACTCAACCTCAATCTAGAACCCAATGCCTTCTGTAAACTTTCCCAAAATCTCGATGTAAACCTTGGATCTCGATCAGAAACAATACTCAATGGAATTCCATGCAACTTCACAACCACACTGATATAAATCTCAGCCAACCTCTCCAAAGAAAAACTGATGTCAATCGGAATAAAATGAGCCGATTTAGTCAGCCTATCAACAATCACCCAAATAGCATTATGCCCTCGCTGAGTGTTCGGTAACCCCGTTACAAAATCCATCGAAATGCTATCCCACTTCCACTCAGGAATATCTAACGGTTGCAACAAACCACTAGGCCTCAAATGTTCCACTTTCGATTTCTGACAAGTCAAACAAGCGTACACAAACTGAGCCACATCTCTTTTCAAACCAGACCACCAAAAAATCTTCTTCAAATCTTGGTACATCTTATTCGCACCCGGATGAATACTTAAGTTACTCCGGTGTCCTTCCTCCAAAATCATTCTTTTCAACTCCGCATCATCAGGAATACAAATACGTCCACGAAACCTTAACACACCATTAGAATCCACTTGAAAATCACTATTCACATCTCCTACTCCAACCAACATCAAATCCACAAATTTCAAATCCAACTTCTGTTTCTCACTAACCGTCATCAGAAAATCATTAGTAACCTTCAACATTCCAAGCCTTACACTATCCGAAGTCACTTCACAAACCAAACTCAAATCCCTAAACGATTCCAAAAGTTCCCACTCTTTCACCATCAATGCGGACATATGCAACGATTTCCGGCTCAATGCATCGGCTACCACATTAGCTTTACCAGGATGGTAATTCAAGCCAAAGTCGTAATCTTTCAAGAATTCCAACCATCTCCGCTGCCTCATGTTCAACTCTTTCTGATCAAATAAATATTTCAAGATTTTATGATCACTAAAGACTTTGAACCTTGCACCATAGAGATAGTGCCTCCATATCTTCAACACAAAAACCACAGCCGCTAACTCAAGATCATGAGTAGGATAGTTTTTCTCATGAACTCTTAACTGCCTTGAAGCATAAGCTACAACTTTACCTTCCTGCATCAGAACACCACCCAAACCAATTAAAGAAGCATCACAATACACAATAAATGGTTCATTAGGATTAGGTAAAATAAGGATCGGAGCTGTCGTCAATCTTCTCTTCAGCTCACAAAAACTCTCTTCACATTGAATATCCCAAATGAATGCTTTGCCCTTACAAGTCAACTGCGTCAAAGGAAGAGCTAGCTTAGAAAAACCTTCAATGAACCTCCGGTAATAACCAGCCAAACCCAAAAAGCTTCGAATTTCAGTAACGGATCTAGGAGCCTCCCATTGTAGAACTGCTTCTACTTTAGATGGATCCACAGCAATACCATTACCTGAAATTACGTGCCCAAGAAAACTCACCTCAGACAACCAGAATTCACACTTGGACAATTTGGCAAAAAGCTTCCTTTCCTTCAAAACCTGCAAAACAATACGCAAATGCTCTGCATGTTCTTCCCGAGACTTAGAATAGATTAAAATATCATCAATAAACACCACCACAAAACGATCCAAATGCTCGTGGAAAATCCGATTCATGTATTCCATAAACACACCAGGCGCATTAGAAACCCCGAACGACATCACTGAATATTCATAATGACCGTAACGGGTTCTAAAGGCCGTCTTCTGAATATCCTCTTCCTTCACCCTTATCTGATGATACCCCGATCTCAAATCAATTTTACTAAACACACAAGCACCAACCAACTGATCCATCAGATCATCAATCCTTGGAAGCGGATACTTGTTCTTAATTGTCACTTTGTTTAACTGGCGATAATCAATACATAATCGCATACTCCCATCCTTCTTTTTCACTAACAAAACTGGAGCACCCCAAGGAGAAACACTTGGCCTCACGAACCTCTTTTCCAACAACTCACTTAACTGCTTTTTCAACTCCACCAATTCAGATGCCGACATTCTATAAGGTGCCATAGAAACAGGTCTAGTACCAGGAACTAGATCTATAGAAAATTCAACTTCTCTCTCTGGCGGTACATCTGAAATATCATCAGGAAACACCTCAGGAAATTCGCACACAACAGGAAACACATCAAGTGAAACTTGACTATCCACAGTCAATGAAGCAAACAACCCAAACAACTGAGCTTCATCCGCTAAAAGTCTCTTCAACTCTTTGGTAGATAAGAAACTCGAGTCTTCATCTTCCTCAAGAGAAGGAAACCTTACAAGCTTATGATAACAATCAATGTGCACCCGATTGAATTGCAACCAATTCATTCCCAACACCACATCTAAACCTTCCAAAGGTAAACACACCAAATCCATCTCAAAGTCTTTACCATAAATGGTCAAAGGACAACTCAAACACACCCAAGAAGTAGTTACTGACCCCATCGCTGGAGTATCAATAACCATCTCACCATCCATCGAAGACAACCCAAGATTCAAACGTTCCGCGCACTCAGACGAAATAAACGAATGAGTCGCTCCAGTATCAATGATAGCAATTAAAGGCGTATTATTAATAAAGCAAGTACCTCTTATCAGACGATCTGCCTTTGAGGTCTGAGTTCCCGCCAACGAAAACACTTTCCCACTAGTCTGAGCTTTCTTCGGATTCGGACACTTCGAGCTAATGTGACCAGGTTCCCCACAATTGTAACACTTCACCACATTCCTCCTTTTACAATCAGCTAGAACATGTCCGATACCACCACAATTAGAACACTTATCCACTTTCTTCCTACATTCCATCTGGCGATGACCCAATTCACCACATTTAAAACACCTAGGAGCATTAGACATACCTCCTCCACTTGACCTTCGATCAAAATTACCCCTTTGTTTACCTTTATCAGTCGGTGACACATACGGACCACCACGGAACTGTTGCTTCCCTTTTCTGTCACTTACACTTTTATAGTGAGCAGATCGAGCCTTACGATCTTCATCATAAATCCTACAGCATTCCACCAAATCAGCAAACCTTCGGATCCTCTGATAACCAATAGCCTGCTTTATCTCAGGACGCAAGCCACTTTCATACTTCACACACTTTGAAAATTCAGCAGTCGCTTCCACATAATGAGGATAAAACTGCACAAGCTCCACAAACTTAGCAGTATAGTCAATAACCGACATATTACCTTGTTTTAGCTCTAGAAACTCAATCTCCTTCTTTCCTCGGACATCCTCCGGAAAATACTTCCTTAGAAACTCTCGGCTAAACACCTCCCAAGTGATCTCTTCTTCCTCCTCATCAGCTTCCAACACCTGACGAGTACTGACCCACCAGTCATCAGCCTCTTCGTGTAACATATGAGTGCCCAGCCTCACCTTATCATCATCGTCATCACAATCCATCACCCTAAAAATCCTCTCAATCTCTTTCAACCACAACTGCGCACCATCCGGATCATGTTTCCCTTTAAAGACCGGCGGCTTATTCTTTCTAAACTCATCATTTCCTGCAGCATTCGGTGCACCCTGCACAGCTCGTGCCATTGCCTCCATCGCAGCAGCCAAAGCAACATCATTACGACCAGCCATATTCTGTTCGTCCAAATACAGAAACTATGGTTAAACAACAACTTGCTCCACACAACTCGCCCAATATGCCAGACACAACAGCCACAAACGACACAACTGACACGGACTGGCTCTGATACCACTTAATGTGACGCCCCCAATCTATACCCCCAATTAACACGCAATTAAAGCGGCAAAAAGAAAATTCGAAAATTGATCAGAGTATATTTGAAACATCATGGCATAGAAAGGGAGAATCACATCAAAGTAACCAAACACATAACATGCAACACCTGCTCATTTAGATATGCAACGTGGGGTAACAATCATATAGAGGAAACTTCGTTCCTTACACCCACTTTTCAGAAATTAGAATTAAAGCGGAAAGATCTAAAATCTGAATAACACATATACATATATACATATAAACTTGGCTGTCATACATCAAGTTATAACTGTACAACCAAAATATATCATCAGATATACAAAACAATCACAAACGGCCACCCTATGCTACCCGGGGTCACATATCAGAGCCGACCGACCAAAATAATGAAGATGCAACGCTTCACAAAAAGAATACCTCCAGCAACTCTAATCTGCAACGCCTCATAGAGCGTTATAAAACAGCAGAAGGGTGAGAAAAACAACCATAATATAATTGAATAAAATTATATATATAAACACAAAAATGTACAAGTAACACATTCTCACCACAACCACATATAACATAATACCGCACAATTCCCAAGCATCGAATACCATTACACACCACACATATACCATACAATCATCAATCACATTCACGAATTCACACACAATTAATTCATGATTTATGCAATGCACATAGACCGACACAACGACTCTATGCACATGCCATGCGGTACCGACTTCCAATGTCTCATGTCTCATCAGTTCACTCAGGAACTGTTGGAACCATCGCTCGTTACTGAGAATCTCAAGTAACTCCCCGTCGGGCCTACGATGTTCACCCGTCGCTTTAGGTCCTCAGGCATCGCCTCATATTTTCGAGGCACACGACGTTAAGGATTGCTTTAAGTCTCCAAAGGAGCCCACAATCGTCTATACCCATCGCTTTAAGTCCTCAAGCAGCACCTCATATTTTCGAGGCACACGATGGTATAGCATATTCCCTCAGGAATTAAACCGTCTCTCAGGACGTTTCCACAATGTACATTATGATGCTTGGCATACAATGACTCATGACACTCACATTGCATCCATGCACACATTCATAATCATGCATAAATCATCAAATACAACACTTAGCATTTCTTGCCTTTCGGCCACAACTTATCCTCACAACAGCATATAAGGCATACATATCCAAAGCACAAACATATAGCATAATACATGACAATTATGCACCATTAAAACGACAAAAGTCGAGATTCGACACTATTCATATTTACCGACAAAATAAAATCGGCCAACAAATTCTAAACCATCATAATAAGAAAGTACAGCTCAATGGCTTTCCAACGCATCAAACCACGCCTCAAACCGAATCACAGATCAAAAGTTATGCAGAAAACAAAATTACACGAACAGCACTGTTCGCTGGGCGAATCACCCTCGCGAGCATTCGCTAGCTGCCTCGCTAGGCGAACATCCCTCGCGAGCATTCGCTAGCTCCTTCGCTAGGCGAATGTTCCAGCGAACCAACTGTTAGATAAAAACAGACACTAAGTTCGCTAGGCGAACCAAGGCAGCAACTACCAACATTTAAAACTCCCAAACTTCGCTAGGCGAACACTCTAGCGAACCTTCGCTCACGCCTTCGCTAGGCGAATACCCGTAGCGAACCTTCGCTACCCTTCGCTGAATGGTTCGCTAGGCGAACCTGCGAAAACTCAGAATCCTTCAGCGCTGTTGAAAACCCAAAAATGATATTTTCCAACCCAAACCATTTCCAAATCAACATATTTCAATCAGAACCTATTCTAATCATGTCAACAAGCAAACTACCACCTTTACATCGATTTCCAACCGTTAAACCATCGATTCTACTCATTTTATCGTTTTTGACCTAAAAGTGAAAAACATGGAAAGCAAGAGAATCATCCAAACCCATTCATACATAATCATATACAAGCATACTATAATCGAGTTTCGCACCCTTACCCGATTTAATCGATTCCTAGAACTTGTTCTCTTGATTTCCCAAACTTTTCTCCAATTTCTCTCTTTTCTCTCTTCTCCTTTTTTCTTCTCTTTTCTTCTTTTCTTTCTTTCTTTTCTCTTCTACTATTTTTCTCTCTATTTCTATTTTTCTTTTCTTTACTAACTTAACAAAATACACCCAAATGCCCAAAATACCCCTACACTCAAATATCTCGCAAATGTTCCCAAAACGCGCTAAAATATAATCACGACTAAAAATAACACATTTTCACACAAAAGTCGAAAACACAATAAAATAATAATAAAATAATCCAAAAAGACTCAATAAAACAAAACTGGCAAAAACTGGGGCGTTACAGGTAAAGTTAAGGGACAAAAAAGGTTATTTTGCCATTAATTTTTATGTTTTATTTTAATTATATTATATTTGTATTAAAAACAAAATATATATCTTTTATTATTTTTTATGTTGTATTTTTATCATAAATAGAATATATGTTTTTTTAATATTTTATTTATTTTTGGTTATATTTAAATTAGAAAAGGAGTATATATATATATATATATATATATATATATATATATATATATATATATATATATATATATATATATATATATATATATATATATATATATATATATATATATATATATATATTAATTTTAATGTTATTATTTGTTTATATTATATTTTTGTTATTAAAAACATAATTTTATATATAGTATAAATTTTAATATTAAAAACAGTATATGTTTAAAAACGTAATTTTAATAGGGTTTAATGGTAGTGCACTGTCACTGTAAGACTGTTTTACACATGCAACCAATCAAAATATTTACAATTGTCATGTAATATCAATATTTTTAAAATAAAAATATTTTTTATTCTGATACATGGTTGTTATTGTTTGACAGTGTAAAATATTTTACACTGTCAGTGCATATCCTTTTGTCTCATTTTTATATTAAAAAAAATAATTTTTATATTAAAATAGAATAAATTTTTAATAGTATATATAGAATAAAATTTTAATAGTATATGTTTAATAGTATATAGCATGTTTAATAGTTAAAATAAAAATTAATATGTTTAAGAATAGTATATATTAAATAGTTTAAATTTTTAATAGTTTATGTTTAATAGTATATATAGTACATTTAATGGTTAATACAAATTAAAACAATATGTTTAAATATAGTATATATTAAATGTATAGTTAAACTAAAAATAAAATATTTATATTTATCTTAAAGAATTTATTATGCAAGTTTATAAAAAATAAACTATGTTTTATTAATTATGTATTATGTTATATTATATTTTATGCATGTATTATATGTCATGTTATATGTTATGTTTATATGTTATGCATTTTATGTTATGTTAAATTATATGCTTACTAATTATATGTATTATATTTTATGTTATATGTTTATTAAATGTTTAGTTAAAAGAAAACTGTATGAAATTATTATTTAAGTTTATTAATAACAAAATAGTAAGAAATTTATTTGTAGTTATGTATATTAAGAATAATTAAAAAATAGCAGAAAGTTTGTTTGTATTAAAAGTAATTATTAGTTAATATAAGTTTATGTTAAAGAATAATATTAAGTTAGTTAATACTTGTATTTAATATTTTATAAAAATTCCTGAAATTGATATTAAAATCACATTTGTATTTAAAAAGACAATGATTGTATAAATGTGCAGTATAGAATATTATAGGTACCATCGTAGTTGGATGTACGATAGGTTGTATCCAGGAAGACGCGGACTTAAACAAAATTTTGAGGAAGGAGTTAAAGGGTTTATCACGTGGGCATTTTCTCAAGAATGTTGTCGAAGCGAAGGAGGAGTTAGATGTCTTTGTCTTAAATTTGGATGCAGACCTATAATTAGTGACCCAGAGGAAGTAGAACATCATTTGAAGAGAAGGGGTTTCATTGAAAATTATTGGGTTTCGACATATAATGGAGAATAACTGCCGGGTAGCGTACCAGAGACAAGTAATACGCATGTTTCAAGTAGTCGATCACCGATGGAACATGGAGAAAAGTTTAATCTGATCAGTGAGATGGTGGGTTATGCTTTTGATGTGAACGTGACCTATGACGAACTTGAAGATTTTGATGGGGGAGAGTTGCCGAATGAGGAAGCGCAAAGATTTTATCAGTTGTTGAATGAGATGAATATGCCGTTGTTTGATGGATCATCAGACTCAAAGTTATCAATGTGTGTGAGATTATTGGCTGTCAAGTCAAATTGGAATGTTCCTGATCAGTGTGTGGAATTCTTTGCAAAAATGATGCCCGATGCGACTCTTACGAAAGACAACTTGCCTACAAGTATTTATGATGCAAAGAGGTTGGTGTCGAAGTTGGGTTTAGAAGTAAGAAATATTGACGGTTGCATTAGTGATTGCATGTTGTTTTATGACAATGAGTTTGGTACTAATGATGGAGCGTTGGAGGAATGTAATTTCTGTAAGAGTCCAAGATATAAAGTTCGTAGTAAAGCCATAGACCGTAAGCAAAAACGTGTAGAAGTGAAGTCCATGTTTTATCTTTCGATAATACCAAGGTTGAAAAGAATGTTTAATTCAATGCACAGTGCAAGTCAAATGACTTGGCATCATACAAACAAAACAAGTTGAGGCACTATGTGACATCCATCTGATGGCGAGACATGGAAGCATTATGATCACATACATACTAATTTTGCCGCATAACTTAGAAATGCGAGGCTTGGATTATGCTATGATGGTTTTACTCAATATGTCCAAGTGTCTGGAAGTGGATATTCTTGTTGGCCAGCTATTGTAACCCCTTACAACCTCCCTCCTGAGATGTGTATGACAAAACCATACATGTTTTTGACCTGCCTCATTCCAGGACCGTCGAGTCCAAAAGCTGGAATCGATGTGTACTTACAATCTTTAATTGGTGATTTGAAGAGGTTGTGGATTGGAGAACGGACTTATGATATATCAAGTGAATAAAACTTTATTATGCGAGCTGCCTTGATGTGAACAATTAACGACTTCCCAGCATATGGAATGTTTTCTAGATGGGGTATGCATGACAAAATGGGATTCCACATTGCATGGGGAACACCAAGGCGTTTATGTTGGAAAAAGAGGGGGAAAGTTCGTGGTTTGACTGTCACCGTAGATTCCTACCAAGAAATCATCCCTATAGAAGAAACATGACTGATTTCAAAAAAGATGAACGAGTAACAGATTTTCCTCCGCCTCGATTGTCACCAGGTGAAGTATGGAACCAAGTTTGTGAACTACCAAAATTCACAGATATTGGTAAAGCATGTAGAATTCAAGGATATGGGGTCACACCCAATTGGACAAAACAAGTATATTTTGGGACCTCCCATATTGGAAAGATAATTTGTTGTGCCATAATCTTGATGTTATCCATATTGAGAAGAATTTTTTTGATAATGTATTTAACACAGTGATGGATGTTAAAGACAAAACTAAAAACAATGAGAAGGCTAGACAAAACATGGAAATTTGGTGTAATTGAAAAGAGTTGGAGTTGAATCGTCAACTGAATGGAAAATTCTTAAAACACAAGGCTAATTACAGTCTAACTTCCCAAGAAGTTAAAGCGGTTTGTCGATGGTTAAAAGAATCGAGAATGCTTGATGGTTATGCTTCAAATTTGGCAAGGTGTGCCGACGTTAACAAAGGGAAGTTGCATGGTATGAAAAGTCATGATTTCCATGTTTTTATGGAACGATTTCTTCCAATTCCATTCGGTTCACTACCCAATCATGTGTTTAATCCACTAATTGAAATTAGTCAATTTTTTAGAGATATTTGTGTGTCAGATTTAAGAGTGGATGACATCATTAAGTTGGATCGAAATATTCCAAGCATTCTCTGTAAGTTGGAACAAGTATTTGCGCCTGGTTTTTTGACTCTATGGAACATCTACCTGTGCATCTTGCATATGAAGCTTTTCTTGGCGGCCCTATTTAATATAGGTGGATGTATCCCTTTGAAAGGTTCATGGGGGATTCAAAGCGATCATTGCAAAATAAAGCTAAAGTTGAAGGATCAATATGTGTGCATTACTTGCATCGGGAAACATTTCATTTTTGTAGTCACTATTTCAATCACTTGATGTTAACTCCAAGAACCATAAGGAATCCTGTGAATGTTAATAAAAGAAGCCAGTTTACCTTATCAGTCTCCGGGGTTACTGGTTGTCCCTCTGAAAATAAGGGTGTGCATTGGCTAGCCCAAAAAGAAATGCAATCTGCACATGTCCATGTCTTAATTAACTGCATCGAAGTTAAACCATATCTTGAGTAAGTGTATCCCAACTGTTTAATATTCTTTACAGTATGAATACAAAACTTATTATCTTGAAACTTATAGTGTGTTTTTTATAGGGAATTTAACATCTCCTACTTTCATAGCACCGATGTACAAGTAACCTCCGGTCACATACATGCTCATTTTCCAGCATGGTTCAAGGAGAAATTATCATGCATTGTTGCACTGACTCAAGAAATACTCCATTTGAGAAACTTGTCTGAAGGCCCTATTCAAAGCACAAATGAATGGCACACATACTTCGTGAACGGATATAAATTTCACACTGAGATATGGACTAAAGGAAGAAAAAACATAAACAGTGATGTATTTGTAAAAGGAGTTACAAATGGTGGTGAGGACGACTTCTATGTCTTTGTTAAACGTATCTATAAGTTGGTATACAATTATTTGGACACGGAAAATAAAGTTGTCTTGTTTTATTGTGATTGGTACGATCCATCTACTAGAGGTACAAAAATAGATAAGGCATATGGTATTGTTGAGATTCGAATGGACCGGAGGTACTAACAGTATGACCCTTTCATAATGTCACATATTGTTATACAAGTTTACTATGTTCCTTATCCTACAATTGTACCACGTAAACGACGGTGATCTGTTGTAATCAAAACAAAACCATTGGGTCATATTGAAACTGGCGATCTAGTAGAATATGTTGCTTACCAAGTTGATGAAATTGAAAAATTAAATGATGTGATTGCAGTTGAATAAATTACAAGTTTGTCTGATACAACGGATGAGGGGCATCAAGTTAATGCGTCTATATTGTTGGATAAAACTAAATAGACGAAGAGCATGAAGAGTTTGGATTCGAGGATAATATCACATCAGATGATAATAACGATATGGATGAAGAGCATGAAGATTTTGAATACATGGTTTTTGTAATTTAACTTGATGAAACCTTGTATTGAATGTGTTAATGAATAAATATACATCTATGAGATTGTGTTTTTTAAGATTTATTATGTGTGTTGTTCATGAATATATATTAAATGTGTATTCTTTATAAATATGTAAAATGCCACCCCGAAATGATAAGGGTAAGGGTAAGAAGTAGCAGCGGCCGAGAGTAGTATTATGTCAAGAACCTTAGTCAGCCATGTGTCCTCCCCCGCAGAGTTAGGTAGATATTATGTCTATGGCAGTTCTCAGCCTTTCATAACATTACTCTCCCCTCAGGAGTATCTAGCTTTTATTAGCCCATCTGGGGCTCCAGCTTTTACTAGCTCATCTAGGGGCCCAAGTTATCCATATACAAAGTCTGGGGGATCTAGCTTTCCACCTCCCTACCAGCAGGTGCCCTCATCCTTCATGTAGTCTGGAGAATCTAGCTTTCTACCTCCCTAACAATAGGTGCCCTCATCCTTCATGCAGTATGGGGGATCTACTTTTCCAACTCCCCCACAGGTACCGTCATCCTTCACACAGTCTGGGAGATCCCACACTACACATCCCACACAGGTACCCTTGCCATCCACACATATAACTATGCGTGAGGATGATCACGAGGAGGCAGCTCCGGACGATCATGAGGTGGATGATGAGGTAGGCGATAATGAAGAGGGGGCTACCAATGATGAGGTGGTTCAGATCATTGAAGGAAGATATTTTATTTGGCCCAGCGGAAATTCGTATGTTTTAAATTTTTATTTAAGTATACATGTTTCCATTTTTTATATTAACTTATATTTCATACTAATGTAAATTATTGATGTTTAGTTTCGAGTCGAGTTGGACTGTTGCCCAGTGTATAAGTTATGTAATTCAGCAAAAGTATAAAAAAGCTTGGAAGAGATTTAGAGACGTTGATGGGGAGGAAAAAGAAGCTTGGTTTAAGTTATTTAAGGTATAACTAATTTATTTTTGTTAAGTTGTGTAATTTATTTGTTAACTTATTCTTGTTTAAATTTCTTTTTTATTATAATTATCTAACTATTTTACTTGAATGTCTTACAAAAATATTGTAGGAAAAATGTATGTGGGAAAAAATGAATGAGAAAGAGGTTAGAAAGAATTATGTTGGAAAAACATCAGTTCGACTTTCTGACATGCAACGAAGTGCTAGAATCCGTTGGGAACGGGAAAATATTTGTGAAATTCTGGCATATGCAGACAGCAGATGTCCTAACACATGTCAAGACATTATGCTACATAGACATTTAAACACAGAGGTGCAACAGCAGACTGATACCTTGAATATCAGAACTGCATAATCACAGATGTCACGACATCTGATTCAACATGTTAATCAAGACTGAACTAAAAAAACAGAATGATAAACAACACAGAATATGATGACCCAGTTCGGTGCAACTCACCTACATCTAGAGGATACCAATCTAGGAAGAAGTAATCACTATCAGTAGTATAGTTTTATGTTAACAACCTCAGGTTTACAGAAAGCACCCACGTTAACCTATCACTACCTAATGAAGACTTTATCATTAGAAGTCATATCTAAATGATAAGAGAACCCCCTCTCACTTTCTAAATCGCAACCTGTGATTATCTAACAGTTACTACACCGTAACTGTATCTACCCTATTGAAAGACACCCCTTCCAATACAAAGTTCAGTCAAGCATCCTTGACTAACAAGTTAGCTTGGATTTGCTTCAAAGCTTCATCCAAGAACACTCACGATTCATTGCCTATGGGCTTCTGAATCTGTACAAGTTCTTATGTCTACCATACTGCATCGAACAGATACAGAGGGAGACTTACAAGAGAAAACTTCGACTCTCAAAACCTAAACCCTACTTTACAAAATAGGATTCCTAAGTCTATGTCGTCCTCTCTACTTTCTGTCTAGGTCTTGGTCTTCTTTTATAGTCTTATGCTGAGTTGGGCATCATATCTCTGATCCTTGATCCACTGCCAATCGCGCCTTGAATCTTGGAACAGATTTGAAACAAGCCTGCTGAGTTAGTCATGATGTTGAGTCTTCATGTTGTGACAATTCACGCGACATCTTTAGTGTGGGGCTGAAACCTTCATGTTGGAACATCTTTCCCAACATTGTTTTACCAAAATTTAGTCAAACTCTTAGAGCTTTCAATCTCCCCCTTTTGACAAATTTTGGCTAAAACATTCTTCAGCCTGATGGTGCATGCAGTGGAAAAATACTTGATGCAAGTTCCAAGGAAGAGGAAGAAGATAAGATCGAGTTACCCTCTTCATTCCCTTGTGATACCGAATACATAGAAGATGTAACTCAAATCATAAGACACAACTTGCTTCCTAACTCTGATCACAAAACACAAATACACATTAACCCAGAATGTCGAGACATCCTTTGAGACATTTTTGCAGATCAGGAGCACAAATACACATACACCATACACTTCTCAGCAGTAACAAGCCATTCTCCCGCTTTTTAGCCAAAAATTGGCAAGAGAGACCCATGCAAGTCCATACCCAGATTGTGCTTACCCAAAGACGCACAAAACCCATTTTCTCTCAAAAAGAAGGTTTTTCAATTCAAGCATCACAACTCTCCTTAAATACAGAAAAATCTATCTAGGTAGAGTCAATCCAAAAGACTAGTCAAAAAGTGCAATAATTGCTAATTAAGTTAGTTTCAAAAGATTCTACCTTTTCTGACTTGTCCTCGAAACAGCTTCAGAATAGTGTACTGATACATAACCTGATTTTGTCAGATATATGGTCCCCACAAACAGAATTACAATCCCTTTCTTAATTTAGAATAAGCAAACTTGATTCCAACAAACTTCTTTCATAGATCTTTTCAACAGCAGAGAAAGCCACTTTCTACCAGATAACAACAGAAAATCCCAAGATACTTGTACCTCTTCTAATTCGATCCATTGACAAAATTAGATCAACCTGATAAGTTCACTAAGAACTTATATTAGAAGACAATGTCACGACATATCATCTGACATATCATCTTCATCTGAGGCAATCTATCACAAACTGTTTGAACCCACAAACAATCTTGATAAACAATCTGCACCACTGCAGCCATATATCCACGACTGAAGTCTAACTCCCGCTGTCGCATATAACCAGTGTTCCTTTGCTAGAAGAACGCCATAAATGAATGGAAAACATAAGACTCATCTTCATGTCTTCAAGAGCGCTGATAAGTACAAAATGTACCTATTTTTGTATATATGTTTTGTTGCACTTATCGTTTCTTTTTGTTAAATATCATACGAATAAACCCTGTTTTGTTTATAAATGCGTATAGTTTACATTTTAGTGTATATATTGCATTTCGTGTAAATATCATTGAGTTTAATTGATTTTATCTCATTTTTGTAGGTATTTAAGTAGTGGGATTTTTCCATTGTTGTATAGAGCATTGAATAAGCTTTCCAACGCTTCGAACCGGGTGAAAAACGGAATTACGATTTAAGAGTTATGAAGAAAACAAGCTTTGAATTTTCAAGCATGCTACGAGCACGCTTAGCGCCCTCCTAGCCCAAGGAAGCATGCTACGAGCGCGCTTAGCGCGCTCCTAGCCCAAGGAAGGAGCAAATTCCTGCGAGTAGCGCGCTTAGCGCGCTCCGAGCCCGCTTAGCGCGCTTTTAAGGTGGTTTAACATTAATAAGAGCACGCTTAGCGCCCAAAACCGCGCTTAGCGTGGTCTGCGACTTTGACAGTCCATAAATAGTGGAAAAACAGATTTTTTAGGGGATGGTTTGGGTATTTTTTGCTCCCACTCCATCAAAATTCATTTCTTCATTGGATTTGCTTAGAAAACATCATAGAAGCTTGCATTTGGATGATCCGGGGTGGATTTCTCATCGATCGGCTCTGACAATCCGTGAAGTGTTTGGTTCATTTCTGATTTTCTTCATGTCTTTCTTCTTTGTTGGGTTTGTATATGTTTTTACTTTGATCTTATGTACATTTGTCGCCCATGGCATTATATTTAACTTGCTTTACAATTCTCTGTTGGTGATTGTTCTTGATTTTTGCTTAAATGCTCAGTGTTTGGGTCATGTTAGAGATAAACGTCACAAACTTCGATTAAGGATAATTATCTGTTAGTTTCTGGATCCTAGAGATAGATTTAGGGCTAACAATCCGTATGGATGTCGGAACTTAAATGCCTTCCGTATTTCGAGGCTTCGTGCGCGAGAGTGACGAAGAGAGTGATACGGTTGTTTCTCAGCTAGGTGTGTCAGAGATGAACACTATTGTGAGCGATACCGGGTGATATTGAGGAGTATT
Organism: Lathyrus tuberosus; assembly: GCA_022829125.1. NCBI lineage: Eukaryota > Viridiplantae > Streptophyta > Magnoliopsida > Fabales > Fabaceae > Lathyrus > Lathyrus tuberosus. The sequence goes on along the minus strand of JALAZF010000012.1, from coordinate 24,368,329 downwards.
GTAAGTTGAGTGCGACTGGTCGATAAGTTTAAGTCTGTGACGAGTGGAATATATACATGCTTGATAAGTCTTTTCTCTCTAATGAATGAATTTTCTTATGTTCTTATTTACTTTTCCGCATTTACGCTTTAAACCATTTAAACTCAAACTCATTAACAATTAAATTGTCGAATGGCAGTTCAGTAGCACCGATCTCTGTGGACACGATAATTCCCGGAAAAATACTTCCAAAACTTTTGTTGCTTGCCCTATACCGCTTCCAACAAAATGGCGTCGTTGACGGGGATTGGTGTTTTTATTGGATCGCATTGCGATAGTTTCTTTGATTTTGAGTTTTGTAGATATCGTATATATTGTCTATTTTCACTTGTTGATATTGATACTTGTATATGTTTACCATATTTGTGAATTTTACATGTTTTTCATACTTGTAAATTTAGTGTATAGGTTTGTTTCTCTTCAAGTTTGCTAAGTGTTTGGTTAGGTTTCATCGTCGGTGAGCGCTAACCGTGTAAAGAGGCAACTTGGAGAAGTGTGTATAAATAATAGGCGTCGAACTTATGACGTAAAACAAGCATGTTTTATTGTTGTTAGTTTCTAATGTTTTTTTTCTCCCATTCTTTTAGTATGTTTATGGTAGTTCGTGTTAAGGTGTTAAGTTTTGTTTTCCTAAAGCTTGTCGTGTTTAACTTGAGGAAGTTTGTATGTGTAAATATTGTATGTTTTGTAATTGAGTTGTGTAGGTGTTAAGTGGAGGCCTACACCAGAACCTTGTTGTTGTACTGGTTTTTCTGGTTCTACTGTAGCGTGCTTAGAGCCAGTGAATTCTTTTAATTGGTCACTTGGCTCCCCCTTCTTCCCACTTCCACCAAGGCCTTATATATTAGTAATTATTAGTAATTTTTCTAATGCTTTTGTTGTTGTTTGGACTCAAATTTTGGTTCGATAGCTTGAAGTCGCATTCAGTGATTTTCCGATTTTGAGTGTTTCAACTTGCGAATGCGTGGTAATGATAGTGTTTAAAGTTTAGTACGCGTTCAAGGTATGCATTTATCGCTTTCTATACTTTAGCATATTCATGATACTTAGGATTTTTACAAACTTTCATGCCATTTATTCTTTTGTATACTTGTTCTTGTGTGAATCACTTGAGTTCCCAACCTTTTTGTGAGGAAGCCTTCCATTGTTCATATATGCTCGGAGTACCAATATTCTTGTTTTAACTGGATTTTATTATGCTTAATCTGTTGTTTATGTTGTGTATATGAATGCATGAAAAGGATCAAGGCAATTGTTTCATTTTGAGCACAACTACCTTAGCCAAATAGTCATTCACCTTGTGAGCGTGTGATCTTTTGTAACCCCTTTGAGCTTTTTGATTCATGTTTTTATTTGAACTTAAAGCTTGTCTATGAGTATTTAGTTCACTTATTTTTGATGGATTTTGTTTTTTCTTGGACCTCAACTTTGTGTTGTTGTATGGATTTTTTGCCTTGCCTTAGAAAGTAGGGAGTATTCACATGATGATGTGGTTGAATTCAAGTTGGGGAGAGAATGATTGTGTATTCATTAGTTAGATTCTATGAGGATTGAAAAAGAAAAGAAAAAAGCGAAAAATTTGTTAAAGAGAAAAAAAAAAGAAAAAGAAAAATCCTTGAAAAAGGAAACAAAAAGAGTTTCAATAATTGTGCTAAATAAGTATTGTTTTTTGTGTAACACTTGGGATTTTGGAAGAAGTTTGATTGAAATTTTGTGTTTGAACTTTTGTGAGTTGATCACTCCCTTAGGTTTAGGCAAGTTTTTGTTTCGATTAGCTTTAGGAATTGCCCCTTGTTTGTTTGCCCGACCACATTACAACCTTGAAAAGTCCTTGTGATTCTTGCCTTTGTATGTTCAATATGATTTTTGGATGGTTGCATAATTTAGTCTTTTGTTTGCAAGTTTGTTGAGTGAGTGAAAGTACCTCATTTTATTTTTTTCATCTACAGATGAATGTTTTTGCTAGGTGTGATTCACATTGGAACTTGTGTTGTTTTAGGATGTTTGACATGATTTTTGTATTTTTCATTTGTTTCGTGACTATGTTATCATCGTAGTTTAGTGGTAAGTATTTACTTTATGTGTACCATTTTCGATTGAACCATTGCATTTGTTTTTGTTTGTAAAAACTTGTTGTTGCATGATTTCTTGGATTTCACTTTTGTTCCTTTAGATGTTGGCTTTGTTTGAGGACAAACAATTATGTAAGTTGGGAAGAGTTTGATAAGTACAAAATGTACCTATTTTTGTTTATATGTTTTGTTGCACTTATCGTTACTTTTTGATAAATATCATACGAATAAACCCTGTTTTGTTTATAAATGCGTATAGTTTACATTTTAGTGTATATATTGCGTTTCGTGTAAATATCATTGAGTTTAATTGATTTTATCTCAATTTTGTAGGTATTTAAGCAATGGCATTTTGCCATTGTTGTATATAGCATTGAATAAGCTTTCCAACGCTTCGAACCAAGCGAAAAACGGAATTACGGTTCAAGAGTTATGAAGAAAACAAGCTTTGGATTTTCAAGCATGCTACGAGCGCGCTTAGCGCATTCCTAGCCCAAGGAAGCATGCTACGAGCGCGCTCCTAGCCCAAGGAAGGAGAAAATTCCAGCGGGTAGCGCGCTCCGAGCCCGCTTAGCGCACTTTTAAGGCGGTTTAACATTAATAAGAGCGCGCTTAGCGCCCAAAACCGCGCTTAGCGTGGTCTGCGACTTTGACAGTCCATAAATAGTGGAAAAACAGATTTTTAAGGGGATGGTTTGGGTATTTGTTTCTCCCACTCCATCAAACCTCATTTCTTCATTGGATTTGCTTAGAATACATCATGGAAGCTTGCATTTGGATGATCCGGGGTGGATTTCTCATCGATTGGCTCTGACAATCCATGAAGTGTTTGGTTCATTTCTGATTTTCTTCATGTCTTTCTTCTTTGTTAGGTTTGTATATGTTTTTACTTTGATCTTATGTACATTTGTCGCCCATGGCGTTATATTTAATTTGCTTTACAAATCTCTGTTGGTGATGGTTCTTGATTTTTGCTTAAATGCTCAGGGTTTAGGTCGTGTTAGAGATAAACGTCACAAACTTCGATTAAGGATAATTATCTGTTAGTTTCTGGATGCTAGAGATAGATTTAGGGCTAACAATCCGTATGGGTGTCGGAACTTAAATACCTTCCGTATTTCGAGGCTTCGTGCGCGAGAGTGACGAAGAGAGTGATACAGTTGTTTCTCAGCTCGGTGTGTCAAAGATGAACACTATTGTGAGCGATACCGGGTGATATTGAGGAGTATTGTAAGTTGAGTGCAACTGGTCGATAAGTTTTAGTATGTGACGAGTGGAATACATACATGCTTGATAAGTCTTTTCTCTATGATGAATGAATTTTCTTATGTTCTTATTTGCTTTTCCACATTTACGCTTTAAACCATTTAAACCCAAACTCATTAACAATTAAATTGTCGAATGGCAGTTCAGTAGCACCGATCTCTGTGGACACGATAATTCCCGGAAAAATACTTCCAAAACTTTTGTTGCTTGCCCTATACCACTTCCAACAATTGTGCCCTCAGTTCAACACACTTGCTGAACACATTCACCTATTGCTTGACCTTCAAGAAAACCATGTACCACACCAGTACAAAAATCAGATAGGAGTTCTCCCCTTATCTTTCTCAACAGATGCTTCTTCATCAAGAACCACCCAAAGCCACTACATAATATCTCATGACAACTTCATGATCATATAGTGTGTGAATACCCAGAACGCATCTGTGTACCATAACCAACAAACTCTTGGATTGTGATCAAAGCTCCATTGACCCCTCTCGTCCAGAAACTATCCATACACCACACGAACTCCTCCTGAATTCCCATGTATGAATCTCCTTATTCCCTGAGATACAACCCAATTGAATCAGAATGCTTCACATTTCTCAAAGAGACGCACATGTCCCCTTAGTTTGCTAGCTCACCTAGATATTCTTCGTCAAACACATCCTCAAGAAATCTTCAGCCCCTTTGCTCCACAAGCACCAACTAATTTACTTCTAGTATGTCCCATTCACATCAAACTTCCAAGAAAATCCTTTATCCATTATTCTCTCGTATGATAAGATAAATACTTCTTAGACAAGATGTGAGTGTTAAATTCTACATTCAGAACTTAGTATCCTACTCCAAGGATAACCAATCCAAAAATGTTCTAACATCAGTTAGGACATCCTTCACACATCATAAACACCACACACCATGATTTTTGATATGCTCCACCACTGGACTTACTATCATCATAGTAATCCAAACCGAAGATCTTCACACAATACTGCGCCACCAGCTTGAACAAAGAGAACTTCAGATACCTAGAGAGAAATAAACTCCCATCCACCAAAAGAAGGTATACTTCAAGAACCTGAGAACTTCTGCCACGAGCTCCAAGAAAGAACCAGAATCTCCTTACATTTTCAACTAACTACCCTTCTGCACAAGTGCAATCAGTTTCAAGTATCCTGCTTGAATGCACACTATGAAACACACCAAATGCCACCTTTTGATTGATCTCACTCTTCTACATAACTCCCATAAGATACACTAATCCACAAATGAAATCAGATCTTCAAGTCACATGAACCACTTGCACCATAGCAAGACATCTTGGATCCACCAATCCTCTAGACATGTAACATCTTTCCATCCCTAGCTTCCGTAAACTGCATGAGATAGACCTTTTTGAAGTATCCATAACTTCTATTCTCCTGTAGATCACCTTATCTTAAGTTAATGTGCCACATCACCAGGTGAGATTCTGATGTCAAGTTAGATGTCAGAACATTCTGATACAACATCCAACTGCTGAATTCAACTCCTCCTTCTGCCACTTAGAAGAACCTCCTCCCTATTATAGAACAAGAGTTCTATGCTCTCATAGACTTGATTCAACAACCAAGTTTGAGTAGACAACCTCCATCCTGCTTTAAAATCCAAAGACTTCACACCTGCCACGTCTGAATCTTCAGAAGATAAGTAGTCCTAGACTACACCATAGCCATACCAAAGAATGTCACTTTCCTCAGTAGAGCAGTTTGTAGAAAGTTAGAGATAACTGCCACTTAACTTTGACTTCCAAGAAGAGCAAGATCCCATGCTCCAACGTACCTAGATCAGAAATAACCTGATCCAAGCTGTGCCATCACCAGCACTCCATTGTTTCTAGATCAGAAATAAACTGATCCAAGAAGTAACCATCAAGATTATGATGTCTTCATCTTCATCTTCAACAGCACCAAAGTCCAGACCAGTTTCTTGCCAGGAAACTCTCCAGAGAACACATGCTTCTGTCACACCCGACTGAAGTAACTTTTTAGGTCACCACCTAAGATCAAAACAGATGCTAAAGTGTATACAGTACCCCTCCCATGATTCTGCACAAACTCTGATGATGAGATGTTTCAACATCTTGTTGAACATCAACAATCTTGACTTTCAAGGATAATCAATTAAATACTTGTGAATTCCACAAATAGCAATTGATCTTAAATCCTTGTCCAATAACCCTTCTTCACTGTTGTAGCTAAGCTCCACCAGATCACTTCATGAACACTTATCAAGTATTCAATCTGTTGTAAGTATCTTCTTTGAAGAATAGTGTTGAGATACCAAGGCTGCCACCCTTGACTCAAGTAACTAAGATTCTCTCTAAACGAACCTTATTTACCTCAACCATTCTGAAAGCTCCAATCAGATTAGATCAACCTTTAGGGTTAAGAAAGATGAATCATTCCTTGCTGTTTTGGATGGTGAAAATAAATCACCTCCAATTTCTTTAGATTGTGTTTCATAGAAACACCTTCTAGTCAGAAGAATAACTAGAAGACTCCAGATGCACGACTGAGACGCCTTTATGAGTGGACTTGAGAGTAATTCTCAAGTATCTTTGACAACCTAGCCAATCAATAATTTATCAAACTCCTAGAGCAAGAACTTGACAAACTTAAACTCAACTCCTCTCCTCTTCAACTGACTTCGCACAGCACCATGAAACCGAGCTTCCAAGTACCAAGTCACCATAACAGACATCTTCCAACAAATCCCTTCATTCTAGCGCTCCCGACTTTGGAATAAAATAATACAGATATCTTCACATATAGAGGCCGACGATTGAGATCTTCAACCAACTGTCTTCAGTAACCACTCCAGAATCCCATAATTCTATAGCTCTTCCATCATAAACACATGCAGTGGAACCACCAAGGAACAAATCCTGCTTGCCCTAATAAGATGTCAGAACATCTTATAAGACACCGCAACAAGAGAACTAGCCTATCTCATGCAGTTGTTGTAGAACCTCCTCGGCAACAAGAACAACCAACGGGTTGTTACCTTCGATCCAGAACATCTATCTCATCCATTAATACCCTTGAGTATGTCTGAGTTGATTGATCTGATCTTCAAAACTCCTCCTCGTTTAAACCCCAGAAAGTATCTCCCAAAGATCTCATCCAGAACCAGATAGGATGCCTGCTCTGATACTAATTGAAATTCTGGCATATGCAGACAGCAGATGTCCTAACACATGTCAAGACATTGTGCTGCATAGACATTTAAACAGAGAGGCGCAATAGCAGACTGATACCTTGAATATCAGAACTGCATAATCATAGATGTCACGACATCTGATTCAACATGTTAATCAAGACTGAACTAAAAAAATAGAATGATAAAAAACACAGAATATGATGACCCAGTTCGGTGCAACTTACCTACATTTGGGGGATACCAATCCAGGAAGACGTAATCACTATTAGTAGTATAGTTTTATGCAAACAACCTTAAGTTTACAGAAAGCACCCACGCTAATCTACCACTACCCAATGAAGACTTTATCATTAGAAGTCACATCTAAATGATAAGAGAACCCCCTCTCACTTCCTAAATCACAACCTGTGATTATCTAACAACTACTACACCATAATTGTATCTACCCTATTGAAAGACACCCCTTCCAATACAAAGTTCAGTCAAGCATCCTTGACAAACAAGTTAACTTGGATTTGCTTCAAAGCTTCATCCAAGAACACTCACAATTTATTGCCTACGGGCTTCTGAATCTGTACAAGTTTATATTTCTACCACACTACAAAGAACAGATACAGAGGGAGACTTACAAGAGAAACCTACGACTCTCAAAACCTAAACCCTACTTTACAAAATATGATTCCTAAGTCGATGTCGTCCTCTCTACTTTCTCTCTAGGTCTTGGTCTTCTTTTATAGTCTTCTGCTGAGTTGGGCTTCATATCTTTGATCCTTTATCCACTGTCAATCGCGCCTTGAATCTTGGAACAGATTTGAAACAAACCTGCTGAGTTAGTCATGATGTCGAGTCTTCATGTTGTGACAATTCACGCGACATCTTCAGTCTGGGGCTGAAACCTTCATGTTGGAACATCTTTCCCAACATTATGTTTTACCAAAATTTAGTCAAACTCTTAGAGCTTTCAATTTGTCCCAACTGGATAGGCAAAGAAGTATTCGATGAACTTCTTATTTATTGGGATTCAGTTATTGATTTTAAGGTAAGATCTGAAAAAAGCAAAGAAAATGAGAGCATCTGAAAAATGGGGTAGCCTTAATGCAGTTGGAAGTATAAATGATGTTGAATATGCTCGGCGCATGGTAATTATTACTACTATTTTAAGTTATATTATGTTTTATTATATATTTTTAATTAAAGTTAATTTTATTATTTAGGAAAAGAGATTGGGGAGGCCTCCACTCATGACAGAGCTGGTTATACAGACAAGAACAAAAAAATCGGGGGATTTTGTTGACGAACGCACCAAAAAAGCTTTAATTTAATGACAATTTTGTGACGTGATTGCCATGTGGCAACTGAGATATTGTGGAGTGAAAATCATGTGGCTATATCTATTATTTAATTTAACTTAAATTTTTTAAGCTAAATGTAACTTAATTTTTTTTATTGAATGTGTAGGAGGATTACCAGGTATTGCTCACAGAGTTTTTGGTAGAAAATCCTCAGTATACTCCAAGAGGGTCCGAGCCTCTTAATCCAAGATTGGATTTTTATATTTAGGATTTAGTAACTGGCAGAAAAGGACCTAATGGATGCTTATTTGATGTTGGAGCTTTGGCTGGTGGTATAAGAGAAGGGGACAGAACTCTATTTCAAAGAGTTAGAGATGGTGAAGGAACGTCACATCCACCACAATTGACCCCATGAATGCTGGAAACAGTAAGACAACTGGCGCTAACTGAGGCGAGACACGAGTCGGCGCTACATGAGGTTGCACTAAAGGCCCAAATGGAGGAGCGACAACATCAGATAGAGGCAATAAATTAGAGACAGGCTGATATGGAGGCGATGATGCGACAATTTATGCAATCACATGGTGGCGCCAATCAAGTTGTTGGAAATGTAGAAGTTGGTGGTCAACGATAGATGGATGCCGACGATGACGATGATTTTGGGCTTGACGACTATCCCGATCCGGATGATTTATTGTAATTTTTAATTTTTATTTTTGTAAAATATTAATTACATTTTATTATATTATTATACACTTTTTATTTAAAAATTTTATTCTTAATTTTGATTTTTATTTATATTTATTAATTTTTGGTATTAATTATATTTATTAATTTTTAAATTTAAATTATTATTAAAAAAATTATTATTAATTGTGTATATTTATTAATTTTTGCTATTAATTATATTTATTAATTTTTCAATTTAAATTATTATTAAAATTTGATTATTTAATTATTATTAATTATTTAATTAAAAGTAGAAACTAAAACAAACATAATAATTTATCAGGTTTTCTTTTTTTTTTAAATAGATTTAGCCACGTGAAATTCACATCGCAACTTGCTACGTGAAATTCACGTTGCAAATTGTAACATGAATATCACGTGGCAAAGTTCTTACACATCTCTGACCTCTTCTGCTATGTCGACTATACCTGCAATTTCTATTTTATTTGTTGCGATTTGAAAAATCACGTGGCAAATTTGCGACGTAATTTCACATGGCAATTGAGTTGTCAAACGAGCTCCTGCGACGTGAATGGTCACGTCGCTAAATTCAGTTTGTGATCCTCTTATCCCCATAGTATTGTTTGAATTAAGTTGATTCTTTTCCACCTTTGATAGTTAGTGACATATTTGTTAATTTTATCTAAGTTGATGCCCTTTTCATGGTGATGCAAAGGTTCATTCTCACATACTTGTGGGTGATTAGTTGAAGTTTTCTCCTTAAAATGACAAGTTGTCTTTTCATTAAAAATGAATCATAACACATTATTTTGTTATTTTTACCACGAACTACGAGGTTTTGATCCTCCATTGCACTTTGTGAGTATGTAGGCACGGAGTTTAGGAAGTCTTGTCAAACACAAAATTATAAAAAATATTTCTCTTCTCACCTCACAAATCTTTTGCAAACAATCCTTTTTTAAGTTAAACGCTAGATTTTCAAAGAGGTTCATATAAAGTACTATACACGTTTTAGGTGCTAACATCTTTCCTTTGCATAACCAACCGCCTTACCTTGTCTCTGTTTTTATTAGTTATTGTTTTATAATTTCTATAGATTTTGTTCGCTCTTTGCTCTTTCATTTAGATAAAATAAAAGTGCGATTCCGATTATTATTTTGCAAATTACGTTTATTAATAGTTTAATCTCAAATTTATCCGCTTAATTCGAGATGTGTCAAATGCTTATGTTTCCGGTTTTCGCGAGGTCAAGTATGGTATCTTTTATCTTTTCTTGGGAATTCCTATGCTTTATGTACTGTTGTTGTTGTTGATGTTTCCTGATTTCTTTTATATATTATTTTATCATTCTATAAAAAATCATCTCGAATAACATGTTTTGGGTTATTTACTCATATTTTAAGAATAAAGACGGAAAGAAAATTGATGTTAAAAGAATTCTAGTAAATTAAACTAACGTATACAGATGTGCTCTATCAAAACTTTAGGTTGGACCACCTGTACCACTCTCTAAATAGTTGAATATTAAGATGAATAAAAAACTATTCACTTCCCTTTTTCAAGTTATAAGCTTGAATTAATGAATACTAACTACCAAAAATGGTTCCCTGTTGATCACTCCATCCATTCATTATATATGTCACACACTTTCTTACTAGTTTCTCATCGTTTAACACAACATTCTGAAACTGAATCAATTTGTCTAGTATAATATTTAAAATGGAATCCAAAAAACCAATAATCCTCATCCCATGCCTTTTGGCTTTGGTAGTACTTATCTCTCTAAAGGTGTCAGCTAGGGACTTAACTGAGACTTCCTCTAATACCAAAATGGGGAGGCTATATAATGGTGGTGTTGTTGGTGATGATATTCCGGGTAAAGTTACTAGATACATTCGTGATATTGATGTTAATGTTGTTGGTGATGATGATGATGAAGAGAAAGAGGAAGAGCCTATTACTGTTGAAGTTGAAATTCCGGATGATGTTGATGTTGATGTTGATGTTGATGTTGACGTTGATGACGGTGAATGAATAAATTTGCTAAATACACCATCACTATGTGTATTTATATGAATAAGTTTGCTAAATACACCATCACTATGTATATGTATATGTGATATATAGATCCTTGTTGTTACGTGTTTTCTTTCCGTTTAAATTTATATCCTTATGAATCAGATTGCCTAAGGAAATAAAATTATTAAAAAACTTAATTATCTTTCTTAATACAAATTTTGTAAGAAAATCTATATGCATACTAATATAAATTAGTATTTACGTGAAAGGAAATGGTTATTTTATTAAATTATTTTCATTAACTATTGAAATATTTTTTATGGCTTCTAGTGAGGATTCAATTAAATATCTCATCAATATATATATATATATATATATATATATATATATATATATATATATATATATATATATATATATATATATATATATATATATATATATATTTGTGTGTGTGTGTGTGTGTGTGAGAGAACTACACTTGGATCTAACTGGTGGAGAAATACTTGCATGCAACCGTAATTAAATCTATATTCTTAGAAACATCCAATATGAATAGAGAAAATTTTAAATTTATTTCAAATTTAAGTTGTTTTTTAATTTGAGAAAATAAAACTCCTTTCATGAGTGGTTTTTAAGAAATGATGAAATTAGTGTGTAATGTTGAGAAGAGCAGAGAAGACGAAAAGCCAAACCTTAAATACATATTTTTTTCATTTATTTGGAGATTGAGATGTGAATGAAAAGGAAGTAGGCTAGAAAAAATCAATTTCAAAAAGGAAAACTATGTAAAACATACAAGAGAGGTCGAGCGAGAATGGGTGGGGAATAAATAGAAGTTCTCAAAATCTTAATTCTTGTCATTATGAATATGTTGTTGTAGTGGGATAATTTAGGAGGGATTGAGGTAAGGGCGTGAGGTGTACACATTATCCGTCAAGAGTCAACACTCTATTATCTCGACACACTTCATCTGGTTCAATTGCCCCTTGATCTTATTTGTTGCCGAACTTTCTATTTCTCCGCCCATAAGTTGTGATTTGGTTGTAGCATGTAATAAGTTAATAAACAGTGTCTAGGACGTTATGGGGCCTAGCCTACTCTCTTGGACATTTGGATATTAGCTATACATTTCCTCGAGAATCGTGGGGGGAAGGGAAGACTTGCTTTGTTCGATCCAAGACCCCTGGGACGCTATAAATACACCATGACTTCGGCACTAAAAGAGACTAATCTCTAACACAGATATAAGAAACCTTCCATAGAGAGCTTCTTATATCGTCGTGTGTGTGCTATCTCAAACCCTAAGCCTCTGATAGCTCGAATCCTTTTGGGGTCATTACGCTTATTGTATGTTTATCCAGTATAATTGGCACCAAACCTGGGACCCCGATAAAAATGATTTGGGCTACCCTCAATACGCCCAACCAGAGTATTGTGTTTACCCTCACCCCACACCATGGTGACACTACTACAAAACGCGTAAACAACGCCGCCATGCTCACAACGCTTCATCCCTACACCATTGTGACATATCTAAACTAAGGCGCGGTTGTATTTTATTTGTTTATTGAATAAAACTTATCTGTATATAACAACGGTTGATAAACCAACCGTGGTGATTATCTGTATATAACAACGGTTGATAAATAAACCGTGGTGATACTTTCAAGCTTTCATGTGTTCGAACCTCAGCGCATTCATATATATTATCCCTTTTATGTTAAAGCGCGCCTTTACTTTTTTATTTACTTTTAATTAAAAAAATTAAAAGTTATGACTACGGTTATTTATATACACCGTTGTGATATATTTTGTATGTTTTTTTAATTTTTAATTCTAAAAATAACTCTGGCGCTTTATTATGAAATTTCATTATGTAAATAATATATCATAACGGTGTAAATTCTTGACCGTCGCAGTAGTGTTTCAATAGTCTCCAAACTAGCTAGTCTCATTGTCTCTTCAGTATCCTTTTTTCCATTGAAAATAGAAACCAGACGAAACGTTACACGATTTCAACCCTAAACGCTAACCTTCAATACTGTGAAACAATACACGATTCCACCAAAACTTGCATCATCAGTGTCCATTTGTTGTCATTTTCGTCATCATCGTCACGATAGTGAAGAAAATAGAAGATTATGCACATACCAACACCGTCGTCATCATCGTCACCGTCGAGAAGGAAGATAACAACAACATCGTCGTTGTCGTAAGGAAGAAAGATAACAACAACACCAACACCAACATCGTTTACTTCGTCGTCACGTTTAGGGTACATAAAATATTTTCCCCATGCATCTACAGTAAACTCTTTTACCATTGTTGTTCATGTTGTTATTGTTGTTGTTTTTGAACTTAGATGTCGACCTTGTCGAGTTCTTCATCAGAAACCAGCGAAGAAACTCAAACAAATGAAAGGTTAGCTAATGAAACTCAAACAACTGAAAGTCAAGCGAAAAGATCACAAAGAGGTGTCACAATGATGCCCCAATTCACATCAGTCCGCAACTCATCTGGTGCAAAAATTCTGATCGAGTTAGATTCGCACTACAGATTAGTGGATTGTCCACATTACGCTACTTTTAGGAGTTATGTTGCGTTCCTTGCATGTAGCAAAGTCAGTATACTGATTGTTGATTGGAGAGAAGTGGATGGTAATGTCAAAGACAGCATATGGACAGACGTTAAGGTATTTCATACTATAATTTTCATATATTTGATATCACTACCTATAGTTTCTAATTCATACTTATATATTGATTTAATGTAGTTGAATTTTGAGTTTACCGATGACTCAAAATTGAAAAGAAAGTGGATAACTTATGTCGGTGTTCGTTGGAGGGGATTTAAGTCACAGCTCACGGCTGACTACATTACGAAGCCTAAGAGCGGTCTTCAACCACCATGGATTCGGTATAGTTTTTTATCGAAGAAGGTGTGGCACAAGTTTGCGAAGAAACGCCGTTCTGAGGAATTCAAGGTTAGTACTAGTCTTATGTAACCTATAATGTTATGCTAATGAGTTATAGATACTAATCATACACATTTTTCACTATGTTAACGACAAGCTAAAAGCGAAGTAGGAATTCAGAACAAGGCGAAAAACATGTACCCCCATAGATTGTCTCGTGGGGGTTACAGGAAACTTGAGAAGAGGATCCTGCAGGAAAAACTACAAGAAGGAGGAGATGGTGACATTCCATCTCCACCTTCAAGACATGAGAAATGGAAGAGGGCTCGATTAAGACCTAATGGAGAGTACACCTCTGAGGCTTCAAGAGTAGTTGCTGAGAAAATTGTAAGTATATGTTTTGTTTAAATGCGTTTGCTTATGTAAATTGCTCATGAGTTGTTATTTAAATGCGTTTGCTTATGCAAGTTGCTCATGTTGTGTAGGATAAGTTGGTTGTGGCGGCCCGTGAAGGTACATTTGTTGCGAAAGTACGACATGACATATTAGTCGAAGCTATCAGAACATCTGAGCATGGAGGTCGTGTCCATGGTGTTGGAGATGGTGTCGGCTTGAGGTCATACTTTGGATCTCAAAGAAGAAGCACCGAAACCGCTAAATTTCTTGCTCAACAGCAAAAGATTGATAATGTTGAGAAGCAATTGGCGGAGCAAAGAAGGCTGTTTGAGGAGGAGAGGGAAAAAAGGGAGAAAGAAGTGGAAAGGTTACAAGAGATGTATTCGGTATGTGTCGTAAATCGTGCTTATTTTTGTATGATATATATTATATGTTCTAATTGAATATATTGTGCTTATTTTTGTTTTATGTTCTAATTGAATGTTATGATGTAGAGATTAAGTGAAAGCCTCGAACAACGAACTAATGAAGATCGTCGTTGCGTTGGTGATGATCAAACTCCAAGTAAAAGTGTCGTAAATCACGCTTCTACAAAAGGGAGTAATTGTACAACCCCTCCCCCACCTGTAGATAACCGCAATGGGATATTGGACCCTAGTCCAAATGAAATAACAAGTTTATACTACTCCATTTCAACAACAGACCTTGCGCAAGCTCTCCCGCTAGAACATTGCCCAAAATTGGATTTAGTGTATTGCACTCCTAAAGATGTGAGGGATTTTCTCGTAGGATATAAGTGGCTTGACATATCGATTTTGCAAGTTTGGTGCACGTAAGTATATAGTCGAATATACATGTTATTATAGAACATTATAATTTTTTGTATTTTCTCCCTTAATTTATTCATTTTCTTTGACCATTTAGGTACATTCACCGTGTTTGTATAGAATTGAATAAATCAAGTACCTATGGAATCTTGGACCCAAGTTTTATTGCTTAGGTGTATAATGAAAAAAATATCAGAGAAAACTACTTGAAAAATCGGCTAAATGACGGAGGAAAAGAATGTTACCTTGCACCATTAATTCCTATGTAGGTTAGTATTGTTGTAATTTATTTCTATATTTTATATTTAGTTTTGTTTTAGTAACAACTAATTATATATATATATATATATATATATATATATATATATATATATATATATATATATATATATATATATTCTCGTGTTTATTCAGTGGTCATTGGCAATTGATCGTAATATCGTTTAGGACAAATACGATGACATTACTGTGTTCCTTGCACGATCCACTCCACAAACCAATGAAAGATCTTGTATTAACATAAGTGTCTTTGTTTAATATCATTTTCTTTGGCATTAATTGTAATTAGTTTATCATGTAATATGTTTAATTCAATTTTCAATGTGCAGTATTGTGGAGCAAGTTAATATATTGAAGAATGTTAGAAAAAAGCCCACATACCTTGCTCCTAAAGTAAGTGGCCCGATTACCTATTTATTTCATTTACATTCATGCATGTGTGGTTGTATTCATGTTTTTATATTCATGTAATTTGTAGACGAGGAAACAACGCGGGAGTTACGAGTGTGGGTATTTTATCATGAAACACATGTTAAACATCGTCCTTGCCGGCACTGTTGATTCATGGGATACGGTAATATATGCCATAAAATGTTTACATATATTAATATATAAGTTGACTATTGAATTATTATCATGCATGATATATCTTCAATTTTTTGCTCTTATGTAGATGTTTAACGACGAAACCCCATTCCCCCTTGAGGACTTTGTGGATCTTCATAAACGTTGGGCGTATATCCACAATGAGCTTAAGGGTTCTGCTCCTGGTGTATGATATATCAGCAACATTTTTTGATGCACATATTTTTTGCTTTTGATGCACATAATGTGAACAATAGTTTTGGCTTTTGATGCACATAATGAAATCAATAATATTGGCTTTTGATTTAAACAATGTTAGCAGTTTAATTCTCTGATTCATTTAGCTTTTGATGTAAATTTATTTTGATGTAAATTCTCTGATTCATTTATAAGGATAAAATATAGGAAGAATTGTGTTTGATGCACATATTGTGTTTGCATGTAACCAAAAGCTGTTTTGACAGGATAAATTATGGGAATAATTTGATAAGCAGATAAATTTTATATTTAAAACAGTCTGTTTTTGGCAGTGGTTATAAACCTATCCGCAGTTGTATGTCAAACGCTAATATAAATAAAAAATGTTGTTGCTGAGAATCGAACCAGATCACAGTTTAGTATATCATAACAGTTGACTAAACTAACTGTCGTGAAATGGTGCGCACATACTGGAATACAACAACGTTTCCCGGACCGTCATTGTACATACCTCATCTACAACAACACTCTACATAACAACGCCTTCGCTCCCGTCATTATATGTCATTTCCAACCGTTGTTAAATGGGTTTTACGTAGTAGTGTGAACAGGAAGACAATTACTCTAACTAGTAAAGAATTATACGACAAGGGAAGCACCGTAGCAGAGATGCATGATGCTACGGATAACCTCAGGTGTCATAACCAATCTTTAGCGAATAATGCTCACCATATCTAGCAACGCCAGTATGGAGTTGATATGGTGGAAGAACTGGAGGCTCTAGACCCCCAACCTCTATCGAACGAGATATGGGACATGCCCGCCGATAACTTCAAACCTCCATCAATGGATAAGTTTGATGAATGAAACGACCTGTACGACCATGTAGTCTCCATCAACACTTAGATAACTATCATCGGAGAACTTGACTCTCTAAAGTGTAAGCCCTTGTTTGGAACCTTCAGAGACGTAGCCCTAAGACGGTATATGGGCCACTAATACGTAGCCTTAAGCTCATGTCACCAACTTTTAGAGCTTGGTGAAGACACTAGTCCACCAATTTGTCACAAGTAGGCACTGGAAGCTAACATCCATCAGCTTATTCAACATACTCTAGGGTCCATCAGAGTCATTGAGGGAGTATCTCGTCCGCTTCAATAAGGCGACCATCAAGGTAATCTACTGCAATCAGGAAATGTTCATAGGAGTGTTCCAGAACGAACTCATGGCAGACACTTCAATGAATCCCTCACCCATAGACCGACGGTGATGTTGGTTAAGGTAGAAATGTGAGCATAATTTTACATCAATATCGAGGAAAACAATGCTGAGAAGAAGGCTCGGGTCGCGAAAGAGAGCACTTTGAACGCTGAGGGCTTGAGAAGAAAATAATACATGTCTCCTATTAAGGATAAGGTGACATTCAAGCAAAGTATAAAATATAACGAAAGTTTCATCCCCTTGAATGCCCAATGGGAACATATATTACAAGAGGTCCTACACATGCATAATATCCCCTAACCAATGACCCCCGAGACAGAAGTCATGGGCCTGATCCTCACAGCTCCCGTAAATTCCATAAGGTGAAAGGACGCCAGACAGAAGACTGTTACCAACTAAAAAAAGAGGTTGAGCGCTTCATTCAAGAAGGATATCTAAGGAAGTATACTAAGAGCAACTCAATAAGAGGATCAGGCAGACCACATTCCCTCGGTCGAGACTTGTCAATTAGTCTAAGATCCAATAAGGATAGGTGTCATACCCTAATTTTTTACCCTAAGATCCCACATTATTTTCATTTCATTAGCATCATATGTATGTTTAGTTTTATGCATCACTAACCCATTTAGAGATACAAAGATTATTGTTTGTTTCATTTGATTACCAATTAGGGTTTTAGAGCCTCAAAGGGGACTCGGACAAAGGATCCATCAAGAATGGGCATGACCTTCACCTTACTCAACCTCTCAGTCATCCATGAAGACCAAGAGCTCTCATTCATCAAATATTCAAGCACAAGTCTACATCATTTCAAGTCAATCAAGCCTCAAGTTCATCTGGTGCACCAATTAGGGTTTTGGTTAATCAGGGCCTCCAAAGTGAATTTTTTATTTGGGAATGATCCAAGACAACAAGACATGTTTCAAAGACATAAAATTCCCCATGTTAGTACATTTATATGATTGGATTGATCTAAAGAACTTGATCCATAAGCAGTGAAAGGATTCAACTTCATCTGGACCACAAACTAGGGTTTCTGATGAAAATGTCAACCATACCTTTGACTTTTGAGCAAGGCATGATCTCAAATCTTGGGACATGATTCAAGACATTCAAAAACACATTTGAATTTCATCCATGATGTTTAATTTAGCCCAAGGATTTGATTTCATAAAGGAACACAAAGTTCAAAATTCATCTGATACGAAAAGTCAACTGTGGTCAAAATCAAGTTTGACTTTTGGAGTTTTTTTGTCAAACATGGTCTCTTCAAACCATGAAAATGTTAATATGTGATTTGTATCATTATTTATCAAGAAAAATCAAGAAAAGAGAGGTTACTTATAAAAAGGGCAACCTTAGAAAACTTAGAAATTTTTTTAAGTCATGAAAAACAATGATTTTTGCCTTACTTTGCAAGGTCATAACATCCAAACCAAGTATCCATTTTCTTGAATCCAAAGACCAAATTAAAGAGCTTGTTACATACTACAACTTTCTCGCTTAGGGTGAATTCCCAAAAAGTTCATAGATTTTGAGATATGAAGCCATGAAGTTAGGGTTTCCACACTTTTGAACTTTAACACTTAGAGAAATTTTGGACATAATTTGTTTTGTGTTTTAACTAACTTTGAGGATATTTTTCACCAAGATCCAAGATGAATCAAGACCAAATGCAAACATCAAAGTTGAAGTATGATATACTAGATTTCCAAAATGTCCAAGAGCACAATCTAATTCCATTAATTTGAGCAAGGAGATATGGAGTGCACAATATGCCTTAATACAATTGTCTTGGCTAGACAGATTGGGCATTACTTGGAGTGCACGATTTTGTGAGTCCAAGTGTGATGATCAAGCAAAGCTCATTCAACAAGAATCTGAGTGAATCATCCAAAACATGCAAGATATAGCCACTGAGTCAAGAGGAATCCCATTGAAATGATGAGACATCATCACTTTAAGCCTTGAATTCAAGTGGCATTTATGTGGAATATTGCATAGTCAAAGAAACCACTCTCCTCAATCAAGATGCACTCTTAAACAACAATAAACACCCCTGTAGAATGAGGAATTGGTCAAAAGAAGAGTTATGCTAGTGGAAAAGATAATGTACCTTGAGATAGAAGTAATGATACATTGCCAAAACCTTTGAACAATGAACTCATCCTTCAAACCAACACTATTCCTCCAAATCAAACTTGCTCCCTGATAAATAGAGACCACATTTGATCATTTACAACACACCAAAACAATCACAACACTTGTTTTCTCATTCTTCATCTTTCAACTAAAAAATTTAAACTTTCAAAGAGTGAGATTTGAATTTTCAAAACCAGAGTGAAATTCTGGTATCAGATGTGTGGTGTTAAGGTGCGATGTCACAACAACACACTCTGAACAATGGATAGTGCAATAATAGCAATAAATCAACACAATGAATTGTTCACCCAGTTCGGTCTAACTACCTACGTCTGGGGGCTACCAAGCCAGGGATGAAATTCACTACTTGTAGAATTAAATTACAGATTCAACAACCCAGTTGACAATCTCCTAATATTAATTCCTACTAGTGACTTTCTACCTAAGAAACCACTTAGATATGAGAACACTACTTAATCCCTAAAAACACTTCAGTGACATAATTTATAGATCACACACTTTGAACAACACTACTTGATTATGCTTCACAGCTTTGATCAAGAACAACTCAAAACAACAATACCAATTCACACTCGAATGGTTTACTAAACATACACGAAGACACAAACGACACTCAGTCTTTAGCTCACTTTCTTCGTTGCTTTTCCTTCAGGAATGATGCGCATTATATAGCTCTTTGAATTGGGCTTGGACCTGCTACAATATCTAATCTGATTTGTTATTTAAAACTGAATATTCAAAACATATTTTCTCCTAAAATCTTTTCAAATCTTCAACCTTTTAAATCTCCTACAAATCTGCATCAAATCTCTATGCAACAGAAAATATCTATCCCAAGATATTCTCATCCAATGAGACTAACAGCTCTCCACAATTCCAGCTAACACGCAAACCCTAACAACATCACAAAACCTGATGTTATTAATTCTGCAGATCTAATGTCACAACATCGCATGTGACATCAGACATCCAACTTAAACACTTAACACAGCCCAGTGTTAAGACTCAATGTTGTGACATCACCCATATGACATCAAACATTGAACAGCTTCACTACTTAACACAACCCAGTGTAAAGACTCAATGTTGAAACATCACCACCTTGACTTCAACATTGAACATACTTTGTTTTACCAAAATTCTAGCCAATCCAAGAAACTAACAATCTCCCCTTTTGGCTAATTTTGGCTAAAACAATCTCTGCATCTTCAGAGATTTCAGCAGCGGAAAAAAACTTGAATAATTTTTTAATCTTCAAGCAGCAGCATCTTCAATACATAAAGACTTCACTTCACACAAAACTCTGCTGCAGCACCATGATCAACAGCTACAATTTTCAACAATCAACAATGGTGCTCCCTCTCAACCAGCATACCAGCTGTTCAACAGACCAGCACTTACTCCCCCTTAATTTCTGCACTTCTGCATCACATCACTTTAGCAACATTTTTGACATTTGTACTCTTTGATATTCTTGGCTCTGTACTCTTTGATCCTCTTGGCTCTCTTGGCTATTTCTCCCCCTTTTTAGCCACAATTTGACAACCTGTAGACTCTTTGTTTGTAGCTTTTTATGAACTCCAATCTTGTATGCCTTCAGCAGTTGAATCAATTTTCAATAAAGTACATAACTGCACAATACACTCTCCATCACATTTAATCTTCATAAATGCAAATTCCCAATTTACTTCTTAAACTTTCAAATTGGTTTGCATCTAAGGCTTTAGTGTAAATACCAGCTAATTGCTTATCTGTAGCTACATGTTCTAAGACAACAACTTTGTCTTCAACCAACTCTCTTATAAAATGATGCCTTATATCAATATGCTTAGTCCTGCTATGCTAAATAGGATTCTTAGAAATATTGACTGCACTCAAATTATCACAGTACAATGTCATGACATCTTGCTTGACATTGTATTCAGTCAGCATTTGCTTCATCCACACAAGTTAAGAACAACTACTTCCTGCTGCTATGTACTCAGCCTCAGCAGTAGAGAGAGACACAAAGTTCTGCTTCTTGCTAAACTATGATATCAAATTATTCCCCAAGAAGAAACAACCTCCTGAAGTGCTTTTCCTATCATCTGCACTCCCAGCCCAGTCAGCATCACAATATCCCCTTAACTCAGTCCCAGATCCATGACTATACAACATCCCATAGTCACTAGTGCCATTAACATATTTCAGGATCCTCTTGAATTGTTCCAGCTCTTCATGCATTGTATTTATCCAAAACTCATCAGTCAATGCTTCCTTGACATTCTTTGGCTCAATTTTGGAGACAAAGCATGAACTTGCTATAACATCTCTTGACCTAGTCCTCACTCCAGAGTTTGGATCTCCTATAATGAGCTCCTTTGGGTGGTCCTTCTGCACTCTGATGGAGGGATCCTTATGAGGTTGCTCAGTTTCAGGCTCAGCAGCAACACTCGGAGTTGGATTTCTGTCTTCAGCTTCTGGAGTAACTTCACCAACTGATGTTCCAACATCATCTAGGACATCATCATCTTCCTGCTTGTCCTTGTCATCAATCACCTTAGGAGAGAACCAGACACACTTACCCCTAACAGTAACTCTTCTGAAAGTTAGGCTTTTGTTGTCATTAATAGACTCAGGGATATTCACTATAAATTCTCTGACCAGTCTATCATAGCAACTAGTCAATCCTGATACAGTCTTCATGAGACCAGCAAACTTAATTAGATCTATAATTTCAATAGACTCTAAATCATCTGTACCTAGCTCCCTTTCCAAAGCTATCCTTCTCTGGCTCACACAATTCCACAAGGATGCGCTACTGGCACAGTGAAATGAGATGTCATCAGGAACTTGATCAACAGTTTTGTTCCTCATAGGGTTGATGTCATGAACATCAAACTCTGAATCTGATTCTTCCCTCATTCTCCTCTTTTTTCCAGGAATGCCAACTTTGCTCCATGACTTGGGAGAGCCTGCAACTGAAGTCCTTTTCTTATCCTCGACCATATTTTCTTTAGGATGTGACTCCACACCTTTCCCTTTCATGTCTTTCTTCTTTGTTGGGTTTGTATATGTTTTTACTTTGATCTTATGTACATTTGTCGCCCATGGCGTTATATTTAATTTGCTTTACAAATCTCTGTTGGTGATTGTTCTTGATTTTTGCTTAAATGCTCAGGGTTTGGGTCGTGTTAGAGATAAACGTCACAAACTTCGATTAAGGATAATTATCTGTTAGTTTCTGGATGCTAGAGATAGATTTAGGGCTAACAATCTGTATGGGTGTCGGAACTTAAATACCTTCCGTATTTCGAGGCTTCGTGCGCGAGAGTGACGAAGATAGTGATACGGTTGTTTCTCAGCTCGGTGTGTCAGAGATGAACACTATTATGAGCGATACCGGGTGATATTGAGGAGTATTGTAAGTTAAGTGCAACTGGTCGATAAGTTTTAGTCTGTGACGAGTGGAATATATACATGCTTGATAAGTCTTTTCTCTCTGATGAATGAATTTTCTTATGTTCTTATTTGCTTTTCCACATTTACGCTTTAAACCATTTAAACCCAAACTCATTAACAATTAAATTGTCGAATGGCAGTTCAGTAGCACCGATCTCTGTGGACACGATAATTCCCGGAAAAATACTTCCAAAACTTTTGTTGCTTGCCCTATACCGCTTCCAACAATTGTGCCCTCAGTTCAACACACTTGCTGAACACATTCACCTACTGCTTGACCTTCAAGCAAACCATGTACCACACCAGTACAAAAATCAGATAGGAGTTCTCCCTTTATCTTTCTCAACAGATGCTTCTTCATCAAGAACCACCCAAAGCCACTACATAATATCTCATGACAACTTCATGATCATATAGTGTGTGAATACCCAGAACGCATCCGTGTACCACAACCAATAAACTCTTGGATTGTGATCAAAGCTCCATTGACCCCTCTCGTCCAGAAACTATCCATACACCACACGAACTCCTCCTGAATTCCCATGTATGAATCTCCTTATTCCCTGAGATACAACCCAATTGAATCAGAATGCTTCACATTTCTCAAAGAGACGCACATGGCCCTTTAGTTTGCTAGCTCACCTAGATATTCTTCGTCAAACACATCCTCAAGAAATCTTCAGCCCCTTTGCTCCACAAGCACCAACTAATTTACTTCTAGCATGCCCCATTCACATCAGACTTCCAAGAAAATCCTTTATCCATTATTCTCTCGTATGATAAGATAAATAATTCTTAGACAAGATGTGAGTGTCAAATTCTACATTCAGAACTTAGTATCCTACTCCAAGGATAACCAATCCAAAAATGTTCTAACATCAGTTAGGACATCCTTCACACATCATAGACACCACACACCATGATTTTTGATATACTCCACCACTGGACTTACTATCATCATAGTAATCCAAACCGAAGATCTTCACACAATACTGCGCCACCAGCTTGAACAAAGAGAACTTCAGATACCTAGAGAGAAATAAACTCCCATCCACCAAAAGAAGGTATACTTCAAGAACCTGAGAACTTCTGCCACGAGCTCCAAGAAAGAACCAAAATCTCCTTACATTTTCAACTAACTACCCTTCTGCACAAGTGCAATCAGTTTCAAGTATCCTGCTTGAATGTACACTATGAAACACACCAAATGCCACCTTTTGATTGATCTCACTCTTCTACATAACTCCCATAAGATACACTAATCCACCAATGAAATCAGATCTTCAAGTCACATGAACCACTTGCACCATAGCAAGACATCTTGGATCCACCAATCCTCTAGACATGTAACATCTTCCCATCCACAGCTTCCGTAAACTGCATGAGATAGACCTTTTTGAAGTATCCATAACTTCCATTCTCCTGTAGATCACCTTATCTTAAGTTAATGTGCCACATCACCAGGTGAGATTTTGATGTCAAGTTAGATGTCAGAACATTCTGATACAACATCCAACTGCTGAATTCAACTCCTCCTTCTGCCACTTAGAAGAACCTCCTCCCTATTACAGAACAAGAGTTCTATGCTCTCATAGACTTGATTCAACAACCAAGTTTGAGTAGACAACCTCCATCCTGCTTTAAAATCCAAAGACTTCACACCTGTCACGTCAGAATCTTCAGAAGATAAGTAGTCCTAGACTACACCATAGCCATACCAAAGAATGCCACTTTCCTCAGTAGAGCAGTTTGTAGAAAGTTAGAGATAACTGCCACTTAACTTTGACTTCCAAGAAGAGCAAGATCCCATGCTCCAACGTACCTAGATCAGAAATAACCTAATTCAAGCTGTGCCATCACCAGCACTCCATTGTTCCTAGATCAGAAATAAACTGATCCAAGAAGTAACCATCAAGATTATGATGTCTTCATCTTCATCTTCAACAGCACCAAAGTCCAGACCAGTTTCTTGCCAGGAAACTCTCCAGAGAACACATGCTTCTGTCACACCCGACTGAAGTAACTTTTTAGGTCACCACTTAAGATCAAAACAGATGCTAAAGTGTATGCAGTACCCCTCCCATGATTCTGCACAAACTCTGATGATGAGATGTTTCAACATCTTGTTGAACATCAACAATCTTGACTTTCAAGGATAATCAATTAAATACTTGTGAATTCCACAAATAGCAATTGATCTTAAATCCTTGTCCAATAACCCTTCTTCACTGTTGTAGCTAAGCTCCACCAGATCACTTCATGAACACTTATCAAGTATTCAATCTGTTGCAAGTATCTTCTTTGAAGAACAGTGTTGAGATACCAAGGCTGCCACCCTTGACTCAAGTAACTAAGATTCTCTCTAAACGAACCTTATTTACCTCAACCATTCTGAAAGCTCCAATCAGATTAGATCAACCTTTAGGGTTAAGAAAGATGAATCATTCCTTGCTGTTTTGGATGGTGAAAATAAATCACCTCCAATTTCGTCAGATTGTGTTTCATAGAAACACCTTCTAGTCAGAAGAATAACTAGAAGACTCCAGATGCACGACTGAGACGCCTTTATGAGTGGACTTGAGAGTAATTCTCAAGTATCTTTGACAACCTAGCCGATCAATAATTTATCAAACTCCTAGAGCAAGAACTTGACAAACTTAAACTCAACTCCTCTCCTCTTCAACTGACTTCGCACAGCACCATGAAACCGAGCTTCCAAGTACCAAGTCACCATAACAGACATCTTCCAACAAATCCCTTCATTCTAGCGCTCCCGACTTTGGAATAAAAGAATGCAGACATCTTCACATATAGAGGCCGACGATTGAGATCTTCAACCAACTGTCTTCAGTAACCACTCCAGAATCCCATAATTCTAGAGCTCTTCCATCAGAAACACATGCAGTGGAACCACCAAGGAACAAATCCTGCTTGCCCTAATAAGATGTCAGAACATCTTATAAGACACCCAACAAGAGAACTAGCCTATCTCATGCAGTTGTTGTAGAACCTCCTCAGCAACAAGAACAACCAATGGGTTATTACCTTCGATCCAGAACATCTATCTCATCCATTAATACCCTTGAGTATGTCTGAGTTGATTGATCTGATCTTCAAAACTCCTCCTCGTTTAAACCCCAGAAAGTATCTCCCAAAGATCTCATCCAGAACCAGATAGGATGCCTGCTCTGATACTAATTGAAATTCTGGCATATGCAGACAGCAGATGTCCTAACACATGTCAAGACATTGTGCTGCATAGACATTTAAACAGAGAGGCGCAACAGCAGACTGATACCTTGAATATCAGAACTGCATAATCATAGATGTCACGACATCTGATTCGACATGTTAATCAAGACTGAACTAAAAAAACAGAATGATAAAAAACACAGAATATGATGACCCAGTTCGGTGCAACTTACCTACATTTGGGGGATACCAATCCAGGAAGACGTAATCACTATTAGTAGTATAGTTTTATGTAAACAACCTCAGGTTTACAGAAAGCACCCACGCTAATCTATCACTACCCAATGAAGACTTTATCATTAGAAGTCACATCTAAATGATAAGAGAACCCCCTCTCACTTCCTAAATCACAACCTGTGATTATCTAACAACTACTACACCATAATTGTATCTACCCTATTGAAAGACACCCCTTCCAATACAAAGTTCAGTCAAGCATCCTTGACAAACAAGTTAACTTAGATTTGCTTCAAAGCTTCATCCAAGAACACTCACAATTTATTGCCTACGGGCTTCTGAATCTGTACAAGTTCATATTTCTACCACACTGCAAAGAACAGATACAGAGGGAGACTTACAAGAGAAACCTACGACTCTCAAAACCTAAACCCTACTTTACAAAATATGATTCCTAAGTCGATGTCGTCCTCTCTACTTTCTCTCTAGGTCTTGGTCTTCTTTTATAGTCTTTTGCTGAGTTGGGCTTCATATCTTTGATCCTTTATCCACTGCCAATCGCGCCTTGAATCTTGGAACAGATTTGAAACAAACCTGCTGAGTTAGTCATGATGTCGAGTCTTCATGTTGTGACAATTCACGCGACATCTTCAGTCTGGGGCTGAAACCTTCATGTTGGAACATCTTTCCCAACATTATGTTTTACCAAAATTTAGTCAAACTCTTAGAGCTTTCAATTTGTCCCAACTGGATAGGCAAAGACGTATTCGATGAACTTCTTATTTATTGGGATTCAGTTATTGATTTTAAGGTAAGATCTGAAAAAAGCAAAGAAAATGAGAGCATCTGAAAAATGGGGTAGCCTTAATGCAGTTGGAAGTATAAATGATGTTGAATATGCTCGGCGCATGGTAATTATTACTACTATTTTAAGTTATATTATGTTTTATTATATATTTTTAATTAAAGTTAATTTTATTATTTAGGAAAAGAGATTGGGGAGGCCTTCACTCATGATAGAGCTGGTTATACAGACAAGAACAAAAAAATCGGGGGATTTTGTTGACGAACGCACCAAAAAAGCTTTAATTTAATGACAATTTTGTGACGTGATTGCCATGTGGCAACTGAGATATTGTGACGTGAAAATCATGTGGCTATATCTATTATTTAATTTAACTTAAATTTTTTAAGTTAAATGTAACTTAATTTTTTTTATTGAATGTGTAGGAGGATTACCAAGTATTGCTCACAGAGTTTTTGGTAGAAAATCCTCAGTATACTCCAAGAGGGTCCGAGCCTCTTAATCCAAGATTGGATTTTTATATTTAGGATTTAGTAACTGGCAGAAAAGGACCTAATGGATGCTTATTTGATGTTGGAGCTTTGGCTGGTGGTATAAGAGAAGGGGACAGAACTCTGTTTCAAAGAGTTAGAGATGGTGAAGGAACGTCACATCCACCACAATTGACCCCAGGAATGCTGGAAACAGTAAGACAACTGGCGCTAACTGAGGCGAGACACGAGTCGGCGCTACATGAGGTTGCACTAAAGGCCCAAATGGAGGAGCGACAACGTCAGATAGAGGCAATAAATTAGAGACCAGCTGATATGGAGGCGATGATGCGACAATTTATGCAATCACATGGTGGCGCCAATCAAGTTGTTGGAAATGTAGAAGTTGGTGGTCAACGATAGATGGATGCCGACGATGACGATGATTTTGGGCTTGACGACTATCCCGATCCGGAGGATTTATTGTAATTTTTAATTTTAATTTTTGTAAAATATTAATTACATTTTATTATATTATTATACACTTTTTATTTAAAAATTTTATTCTTAATTTTGATTTTGATTTATATTTATTAATTTTTGGTATTAATTATATTTATTAATTTTTCAATTTAAATTATTATTAAAAAAATTATTATTAATTGTGTATATTTATTAATTTTTGCTATTAATTATATTTATTAATTTTTCAATTTAAATTATTATTAAAATTTGATTATTTAATTATTATTAATTATTTAATTAAAAGTAGAAACTAAAACAAATATAATAATTTATCAGGTTTTCTTTTTCTTTTTAAATAGATTTAGCCACGTGAAATTCACATCGCAACTTGCTACGTGAAATTCACGTCGCAAATTGTGACATGAATATCACGTGACAAAGTTCTTACACATCTCTGACCTCTTCTGCTATGTCGGCTATACCTGCAATTTTTGTTTTATTTGTTGCGATTTGAAAAATCACGTGGCAAATTTGCGACGTAATTTCACATGGCAATTGAGTTGTCAAACGAGCTCCTGCGACGTGAATGGTCACGTCGCTAAATTCAGTTTGTGATCCTCTTATCCCCATAGTATTGTTTGAATTAAGTTGATTCTTTTCCACCTTTGATAGTTAGTGACATATTTGTTAATTTTATCTAAGTTGATGCCCTTTTCATGGTGATGCAAAGGTTCATTCTCACATACTTGTGGGTGATTAGTTGAAGTTTTCTCCTTAAAATGACAAGTTGTCTTTTCATTAAAAATGAATCATAACACATTATTTAGTTATTTTTACCACGAACTACGAGGTTTTGATCCTCCATTGCACTTTGTGGGTATGTAGGCACAGGGTTTAGGAAGTCTTGTCAAACACAAAATTATAAAAAATATTTCTCTTCTCACTTCACAAATCTTTTGCAAACAATACTTTTTTAAGTTAAACGCTAGATTTTCAAAGAGGTTCATATAGAGTACTATACACGTTTTAGGTGCTAACATTTTTCCTTTGCATAACCAACCGCCTTACCTTGTCTCTGTTTTTATTAGTTCTTGTTTTATAATTTCTATAGATTTTGTTCACTCTTTGCTCTTTCATTTAGATAAAATAAAAGTGCGGTTCCGATTATTATTTTGCAAATTAAGTTTATTAATACTTTAATCTCAAATTTTTCCGCATAATTCAAGATGTGTCAAATGTTTATGTTTCAGGTTTTCGCGATGTCAAGTATGGTATCTTTTATCTTTTCTTGGGAATTCCTATGCTTTATGTACTGTTGTTGTTGTTGATGTTTCCTGATTTCTTTTATATATTATTTTATCATTCTATAAAAAATCATCTCGAATAACATGTTTTGGGTTATTTACTCATATTTTAAGAATAAAGACGGAAAGAAAATTGATGTTAAAAGAATTCTAGTAAATTAAACTAACGTATACAGATGTGCTCTATCAAAACTTTAGGTTGGACCACCTGTACCACTCTCTAAATAGTTGAATATTAAGATGAATAAAAAACTATTCACGTCCCTTTTTCAAGTTATAAGCTTGAATTAATGAATACTAACTACCAAAAATGGTTCCCTGTTGATCACTCCATCCATTCATTATATATGTCACACACTTTCTTACTAGTTTCTCATCGTTTAACACAACATTCTGAAACTGAATCAATTTGTCTAGTATAATATTTAAAATGGAATCCAAAAAACCAATAATCCTCATCCCATGCCTTTTGGCTTTGGTAGTACTTATCTCTCTAAAGGTGTCAGCTAGGGACTTAACTGAGACTTCCTCTAATACCAAAATGGGGAGGCTATATAATGGTGGTGTTGTTGGTGATGATATTCCGGGTAAAGTTACTAGATACATTCGTGATATTGATGTTAATGTTGTTGGTGATGATGATGATGAAGAGAAAGAGGAAGAGCCTATTACTGTTGAAGTTGAAATTCCGGATGATGTTGATGTTGATGTTGATGTTGACGTTGATGACGGTGAATGAATAAATTTGCTAAATACACCATCACTATGTGTATTTATATGAATAAGTTTGCTAAATACACCATCACTATGTATATGTATATGTGATATATAGATCCTTGTTGTTACGTGTTTTCTTTCCGTTTAAATTTATATCCTTATGAATCAGATTGCCTAAGGAAATAAAACTATTAAAAAATTTAATTATCTTTCTTAATACAAATTTTGTAAGAAAATCTATATGCATACTAATATAAATTAGTATTTAAGTGAAAGGAAATGGTTATTTTATTAAATTATTTTCATTAACTATTGAAATATTTTTTATGGCTTCTAGTGAGGATTCAATTAAATATCTCATCAATATATATATATATATATATATATATATATATATATATATATATATATATATATATATATATATATATATATATATGTGTGTGTGTGTGTGAGAGAACTACATTTGGATCTAACTGGTGGAGAAATACTTGCATGCAACCGTACTTAAATCTATATTCTTAGAAACATCCAATATGAATAGAGAAAATTTTAAATTTATTTCAAATTTAAGTTGTTTTTTAATTTGAGAAAATAAAACTCCTTTCATGAGTGGTTTTTAAGAAATGATGAAATTAGTGTGTAATGTTGAGAAGAGCAGAGAAGACGAAAAGCCAAACCTTAAATACATATTTTTTTCATTTATTTGGAGATTGAGATGTGAATGAAAAGGAAGTAGGCTAGAAAAAATCAATTTCAAAAAGGAAAACTATGTAAAACATACAAGAGAGGTCGAGCGAGAATGGGTGGGGAATAAATAGAAGTTCTCAAAATCTTAATTCTTGTCATTATGAATATGTTGTTGTAGTGGGATAATTTAGGAGGGATTGAGGTAAGGGCGTGAGGTGTACACATTATCCGTCAAGAGTCAACACTCTATTATCTCGACACACTTCATCTGGTTCAATCGCCCCTTGATCTTATTTGTTGCCGAACTTTCTATTTCTCCGCCCATAAGTTGTGATTTGGTTGTAGCATGTAATAAGTTAATAAACAGTGTCTAGGACGTTATGGGGCCTAGCCTACTCTCTTGGACATTTGGATATTAGCTATACATTTCCTCGAGAATCGTGGGGGGAAGGGAAGACTTGCTTTGTTCGATCCAAGACCCCTGGGACGCTATAAATACACCATGACTTCGGCACTAAAAGAGACTAATCTCTAACACATATATAAGAAACCTTCCATAGAGAGCTTCTTATATCGTCGTGTGTGTGCTATCTCAAACCCTAAGCCTCTAATAGCTCGAATCCTTTTGGCGTCGTTACGCTTATTGTATGTTTATCCAGTATAATTGGCACTAAACGTGGGACCCCGATAAAAATGATTTGGGCTACCCTCAATACGCCCAACCAGAGTATTGTGTTTACCCTCACCCCACACCATGGTGACACTACTACAAAATGCGTAAACAACGCCGCCATGCTCACAACGCTTCATCCCTACACCGTTGTGACATATCTAAACTAAGGCGCGGTTGTATTTTATTTGTTTATTGAATAAAACTTATCTGTATATAACAACGGTTGATAAACCAACCGTGGTGATTATCTGTATATAACAATGGTTGATAAATAAACCGTGGTGATACCTTCAACCTTTCATGTGTTCGAACCTCAGCGCATTCATATATATTATTCCTTTTATGTTAAAGCGCGCCTTTACTTTTTTATTTACTTTTAATTAAAAAAATTAAAAGTTATGACTACGGTTGTTTATATACACCGTTGTGATATATTTTGTATGTTTTTTTAATTTTTAATTCTAAAAATAACTCTGGCGCTTTATTATGAAATTTCATTATGTAAATAATATATCATAACGGTGTAAATTCTTGACTGTCGCAGTAGTGTTTCAATAGTCTCCAAACTAGCTAGTCTCATTGTCTCTTCAGTATCATTTTTTCCATTGAAAATAGAAACCAGACGAAACGTTACACGATTTCAACCCTAAACCCTAACCTTTAATACTGTGAAACAATACACGATTCCACCAAAGCTTGCATCATTAGTGTCCATTTGTTGTCATTTTCGTCATCATCGTCACGATAGTGAAGAAAATAGAAGATTACGCACATACCAACACCGTCGTCATCATCGTCACCGTCGAGAAGGAAGATAACAACAACACCGTCGTTGTCATAAGGAAGGAAGACAACAACAACACCAACACAAACATCGTTTACTTCGTCGTCACGTTTAGGGTACGTAAAATATTTTCCCCATGCATCTATAGTAAACTCTTTTGCCATTGTTGTTCATGTTGTTGTTTTTGAACTTAGATGTCGACCTTGTCGAGTTCTTCATCAGAAACCAGCGAAGAAACTCAAACAAATGAAAGGTTAGCCAATGAAACTCAAACAACTGAAAGTCAAGCGAAAAGATCACAAAGAGGTGTCACAATGATGCCCCAATTCACATCAGTCCACAACTCATCTGGTGCAAAAATTCTGATCGAGTTAGATTCGCACTACAGATTAGTGGATTGTCCACATTACGCTACTTTTAGGAGTTATGTTGTGTTCCTTGCACGTAGCAAAGTCAGTATACTGATTGATGATTGGAGAGAAGTGGATGGTAATGTCAAAGACAGCATATGGACAGACGTTAAGGTATTTCATACTATAATTTTCATATATTTGATATCACTACCTATAGTTTCTAATTCATACTTATATATTGATTTAATGTAGTTCAATTTTGAGTTTACCGATGACTCAAAATTGAAAAGAAAGTGGATAACTTATGTCGGTGTTCGTTGGAGGGGATTTAAGTCACAGCTCACGGCTGACTACATTACGAAGCCTAAGAGCGGTCTTCAACCTCCATGGATTCGGTATAGTTTTTAATCGAAGAAGGTGTGGCACAAGTTTGCGAAGAAACACCGTTCTGAGGAATTCAAGGTTAGTACTAGTCTTATGTAACCTATAATGTTATGCTAATGAGTTATAGATACTAATCATACACATTTTTCACTATGTTAACGACAGGCTAAAAGCGAAGTAGGAATTCAGAACAAGGCGAAAAATATGTAGCCCCATAGATTGTCTCGTGGAGGTTACAGGAAACTTGAGAAGAGGATCCTGCAGGAAAAACTACAAGAAGGAGGAGATGGTGACATTCCATCTCCACCTTCAAGACATAAGAAATGGAAGAGGGCTCGATTAAGACCTAATGGAGAGTACACCTCTGAGGCTTCAAGAGTAGTTGCTGAGAAAATTGTAAGTATATGTTTTATTTAAATGCGTTTGCTTATGTAAATTGCTCATGAGTTGTTATTTAAATGCGTTTGCTTATGCAAGTTGCTCATATTGTGTAGGATAAGTTGGTTGTGGCGGCCCGTGAAGGCACATTTGTTCCGGAAGCACGACATGACATATTAGTCGAAGCTATCTGAACATCTGAGCATGGAGGTCGTGTCCGTGGTGTTGGAGATGGTGTCGGCTTGAGGTCATACTTTGGATCTCAAAGAAGAAGCACTGAAACCGCTAAATTTCTTGCTCAACGACAAAATATTGATAATGTTGAGAAGCAATTGGCGGAGCAAATGAGGCTGTTTGAGGAGGAGAGGGAAAAATGGGAGAAAGAAGTGGAAAGGTTACAAGAGATGTATTCGGTATGTGTCGTAAATCGCGCTTATTTTTGTATGATATATATTATATGTTCTAATTGAATATATTGTGCTTATTTTTGTTTTATGTTCTAATTGAATGTTATGATGTAGAGATTAAGTGAAAGCCTCGAACAACGAACTAATGAAGATCGTCGTTGCATTGGTGATGATCAAACTCCAAGTAGAAGTGTCGTAAATCACGCTTCTACAAAAGGGAGTAATTGTACAGCCCCTCCCCCACCTGTAGATAACCGCAATGGGATATTGGACCCTAGTCCAAATGAAATAACAAGTTTATACTACTCCATTTCAACAACAGACCTTGCGCAAGCTCTCCCGCTAGAACATTGCCCAAAATTGGATTTAGTGTATTACACTCCTAAAGATGTGAGGGATTTTCTCGCAGGATATAAGTGGCTTGACATATCTATTTTGCAAGTTTGGTGCACGTAAGTATATAGTCGAATATACATGTCATTATAGAACATTATAATTTTTTGTATTTTCTCCCTTAATTTATTCATTTTCTTTGACCATTTAGGTACATTCACCGTGTTTGTATAGAATTGAATAAATCAAGTACCTATGGAATCTTGGACCCAAGTTTTATTGCTTGGGCGTATAATGAAAAAATATCAGAGAAAACTACTTGAAAAACCAGCTAAATGACGGAGGAAAAGAATGTTACCTTGCACCATTAATTCCTATGTAGGTTAGTATTGTTGTAATTTATTTCTATATTCTATATTTAGTTTTGTTTTAGTAACAACTATATATATATATATATATATATATATATTCTCGTGTTCATTCAGTGGTCATTGGCAATTGATCGTAATATCGTTTAGGACAAATACGGTGACATTACTGTGTTCCTTGCACGATCCACTCCACAAACCAATGAAAGATCTTGTATTAACGTAAGTGTCTTTGTTTAATATCATTTTCTTTGGCATTAATTGTAATTAGTTTATCATGTAATATGTTTAATTCAATTTTCAATGTGCAGTATCGTGGAGCAAGTTAATATATTGAAGAATGTAAGAAAAAAGCCCACATACCTTGCTCCTAAAGTAAGTGGCCCGATTACCTGTTTATTTCATTTACATTCATGCATGTGTGGTTGTATTCATGTTTTTATATTCATGTAATTTGTAGACGAGGAAACAACGCGGGAGTTACGATTGTGGGTATTTTATCATGAAACACATGTTAAACATCGTCCTTGCCGGCACTGTTGATTCATGGGATACAGTAATATATGCCATAAAATGTTTACATATATTAATATATAAGTTGACTATTGAATTATTATCATGCATGATATATCTTCAATTTTTTGCTCTTATGTAGATGTTTAACGACGAAACCCCATTCCCCCTTGAGGACTTTGTGGATCTTCATAAACGTTAGGCGTATATCCACAATGAGCTTAAGGGTTCTGCTCCTGGTGTATGATATATCAGCAACATTTTTTGATGCACATATTTTTTGCTTTTGATGCACATAATGTGAACAATAGTTT
The DNA here is from genome assembly GCA_022829125.1 of Lathyrus tuberosus. Classification (NCBI taxonomy): domain Eukaryota; kingdom Viridiplantae; phylum Streptophyta; class Magnoliopsida; order Fabales; family Fabaceae; genus Lathyrus; species Lathyrus tuberosus. The sequence goes on along the minus strand of JALAZF010000012.1, from coordinate 24,333,333 downwards.
TGGCTTTTGATGCACATAATGAAATCAATAATATTGGCTTTTGATTTAAACAATGTTAGCAGTTTAATTCTCTGATTCATTTAGCTTTTGATGTAAATTCTCTGATTCATTTATAAGGATAAAATATATGAAGAATTGTGTTTGATGAACATATTTTGTTTGCATGTAACCAGAAGCTGTTTTGACAGGATAAATTATGGGAATAATTAGATACGCAATAAATTTTATATTTAAAACAGTCTGTTTTTGGCAGTGGTTATAAACCTATCCGTAGTTGTATGTCAAACGCTAATATAAATAAAAAATGTTGTTGCTGAGAATCGAACCAGATCACAGTTTAGTATAACACAACAGTTGACTAAACTAACTGTCGTGAAATGGTGCGCACATACTGGAATACAACAACGTTTCCCGGACCGTCATTGTACATACCTCATCTACAACAACACTCTACATAACAACGCCTTCGCCCCCGTCATTATATGTCATTTCCAACCGTTGTTAAATGGGTTTTTCGTAGTAGTGTGAACAGGAAGACAATTACTCTAACTAGAAAAGAATTATACGACAAGGGAAACACCGTAGCAGAGATGCATGATGCTACGGATAACCTCAGGTGTCATAACCAATCTTTAGCGAACAATGCTCACCATATCTAGCAACGCCAGTATGGAGTTGATATGGTGGAAGAATTGGAGGCTCTAGACCCCTAACCTCTATCGAACGTGATATGGGACATGCCCGCCGATAACTTCAAACCTCCATCAATGGATAAGTTTGATGAATGAAACGGCCTGTACGACCATGTAGCCTCCATCAACACTTAAATAACTATCATCGGAGGACTTGACTCTCTAAAGTGTAAGCCCTTGTATGGAACCTTCAGAGACATAGCCCTAAGACGGTATATGGGCCACTAATACGTAGCCTTAAGCTCATGTCACCAACTTTTAGAGCTTGGTGAAGACACTAGTCCACCAATTTGTCACAAGTAGGCACTGAAAGCTAACATCCATCAGCTTATTCAACATACTCTAGGGTCCATCAGAGTCATTTAGGGAGTATCTCGTCCGCTTCAATAAGGCGACCATCAAGGTAATCTACTGCAATAAGGAAATGTTCATAGGAGCGTTCCAGAACGAACTCATGGCAGACACTTCAATGAATCCCTCACCCATAGACCAACGGTGATGTTGGTTAAGGTAGAAATGCGAGCATAATTTTACATCAATATCGAGGAAAACAATGCTGAGAAGAAGGCTCGGGTCGCGAAAGAGAGCACTTCGAACGCTGAGGGCTTGAGAAGAAAATAATACATGTCTCCTATTAAGGATAAGGTGACATTCAAGCAAAGTATAAAATCTAACGAAAGTTTCATCCCCTTGAATGCCCGATGGGAACATATATTATGAGAGGTCCTACACATGCATAATATCCCCTAACCAACACCCCCGAGACAGAAGTCATGGGCCTGATCCTCACAGCTCTTGTAAATTCCATAAGGTGAAAGGACGCCAGACAGAAGACTGTTACCAACTAAAAAAAGAGGTTGAGCGCTTCATTCAAGAAGGATATCTAAGGAAGTATACTAAGAGCAACTCAATAAGAGGATCAGGCAGACCTCATTCCCTCGGTCGAGACTTGTCAATTAGTCTAAGATCCAATAAGGATAGGTGTCATACCCTAATTTTTTACCCTAAGATCCCACATCATTTTCATTTCATTAGCATCATATGTGTGTTTAGTTTTATGCATCACTAACCCATTTAGAGATACAAAGATTATTGTTTGTTTCATTTGATTACCAATTAGGGTTTTAGAGCCTCAAAGGGGACTCGGACAAAGGATCCATCAAGAATGGGCATGACCTTCACCTTACTCAACCTCTCAGTCATCCATGAAGACCAAGAGCTCTCATTCATCAAATAATCAAGCACAAGTCTACATCATTTCAAGTCAATCAAGCCTCAAGTTCATCTGGTGCACCAATTAGGGTTTTGGTTAATCAGGGCCTCCAAAGTGAATTTTTTATTTGGGAATGATCCAAGACAACAAGACATGTTTCAAAGACATAAAATTCCCCATGTTAGTACATTTATATGATTGGATTGATCTAAAGAACTTGATCCATAAGCAGTGAAAGGATTCAACTTCATCTGGACCACAAACTAGGGTTTCTGATGAAAATGTCAACCATACCTTTGACTTTTGAGCAAGGCATGATCTCAAATCTTGGGACATGATTCAAGACATTCAAAAACACATTTGAATTTCATCCATGATGTTTAATTTAGCCCAAGGATTTGATTTCATAAAGGAACACAAAGTTCAAAATTCATCTGATACGAAAAGTCAACTGTGGTCAAAATCAAGTTTGACTTTTTGAGTTTTTTGTCAAACATGGTCTCTTCAAACCATGAAAATGTTAATATGTAATTTGTATCATGATTTATCAAGAAAAATCAAGAAAAGAGAGATTACTTGTAAAAAGGGCAACCTTAGAAAACTTAGAAATTTTTCTAAGTCATGAAAAATAATGATTTTTGCCTTACTTTGCAAGGTCATAACATCCAAACCAAGTATCCATTTTCTTGAATCCAAAGACCAAATTAAAGAGCTTGTTACATACTACAACTTTCTCGCTTAGGGTGAATTCCCAAAAAGTTCATAGATTTTGAGATATGAAGCCATGAAGTTAGGGTTTCCACACTTTTGAACTTTAAGACTTATAGAAATTTTGGACATAATTTGTTTTGTGTTTTAACTAACTTTGAGGATATTTTTCACCAAGATCTAAGATGAATCAAGACCAAATGCAAACATCAAAGTTGAAGTATGATATACCAGATTTCCAAAATGTCCAAGAGCACAATCTAATTCCATTAATTTGAGCAAGGAGATATGGAGTGCACAATATGCCTTAATGCAATTGTCTTGGCTAGACAGATTGGGCATTACTTAGAGTGCACGATTTTGTGAGTCCAAGTGTGATGATCAAGCAAAGCTCATTCAACAAGAATATGAGTGAATCATCCAAAACATGCAAGATATAGCCACTGAGTCAAGAGGAATCCCATTGAAATGATGAGACATCATCACTTTAAGCCTTGACTTCAAGTGGCATTTATGTGGAATATTGCATAGTCAAAGAAACCACTCTCCTCAATCAAGATGCACTCTTAAACAACAATAAACACCTCTGTAGAATGAGGAATTGGTCAAAAGAAGAGTTATGCTAGTGGAAAAGATAATGTACCTTGAGATAGAAGTAATGATACATTGCCAAAACCTTTGAACAATGAACTCATCCTTCAAACCAACACTATTCCTCCAAAACAAACTTGCTCCCTGATAAATAGAGAACACATTTGATCATTTACAACACACCAAAACAATCACAACACTTGTTTTCTCATTCTTCATCTTTCAACTCAAAAATTTAAACTTTCAAAGAGTGAGATTCGAATTTTCAAAACCAGAGTTAAATTCTGGTATCAGATGTGTGATGTTAAGGTGCGATGTCACAACAACACACTCTGAACAATGGACAGTGCAATAATAGCAATAAGTCAACACAATGAATTGTTCACCCAGTTCGGTCTAACTACCTACGTCTGGGGGCTACCAAGCCAGGGATGAAATTCACTACTTGTAGAATTAAATTACAGATTCAACAACCTAGTTGACAATCTCCTAATCTTAATTCCTACTAGTGACTTTCTACCTAAGAAACCACTTAGATATGAGAACACTACTCAATCCCTAAAAACACTTCAGTGACACAATTCAAAGATCACACGCTTTGAACAACACTACTTGATTCTGCTTTACAGCTTTGATCAAGAACAACTCAAAACAACAATACCAATTCACACTTGAATGGTTTACAAAACATACACGAAGACACAAACGACACTCAGTCTTTAGCTCACTTTCTTCGTTGCTTTTCCTTCAGGAATGATGCGCATTATATAGCTCTTTGAATTGGGCTTGGACCTGCTACAATATCTGATCTGATTTGTTATTTAAAACTGAATATTCAAAACAGATTTTCTCCTAAAATCTTTTCAAATCTTCAACCTTTTAAATCTCCTACAAATCTGCATCAAATCTCTATGCAACAGAAAATATCTATCCCAAGATATTCTCATCCAATGAGACTAACAGCTCTCCACAATTCCAGCTAACACGCAAACCCTAACAACATCAAAAAACCTGATGTTATTAATTCAGCAGATCTAATGTCACAGCATCGCATGTGACATCAGACATCCAACTTAAACACTTAACACAACCCAGTGTTAAGACTCAATGTTGTGACATCACCCATATGACATCAAACATTGAACAGCTTCACTACTTAACACAGTCCAGTGTAAAGACTCAATGTTGAAACTGTAATACCCCAAATTTTGACCACTTAGATTTCCCATCATTGTGAAAATCATCATCACAGTATGGATGAACCATCATGCTTCATCAGTCTCCCCAAAGATGGGTGAGCATCCAATACAATCAAAATTAGGGTTTCAAGCCCTCTCTGAGTGCTTAGACAAAGGATCAATCAAGAAATGACATGATCTTCAACTTGTATAATCTCTCAAACATCCACAATGGATCAAAAAGGACTCCCACTTCAAGGATTAAGCACAAGGCTGCTCCCTTCTAGGTGGATCAAGTCTCAAGATCGACAGTGTCACCAAATTAGGGTTTTGGTCGACCAGGGCCTCCAGATGGAAATTTTCATCTGGGCACAAGGCATTGATCCAAAACATGACCTAATATACTTCATGGAACCTCATGAACCCATGCATCAAGTCAATTTTGCCTCAAGGGATGCATTCATAAAAAATCAGGAATTAGGGTTTCTTGACCTAATTCACCCCTAAGTTGACTTTTGGGACAAATCATGAGCCAAGACCTCAAGAGATGATTTGAGGGTCTCTAATATACCATATTGATCCATTTGGGACAATGGATTAATCCAAGAAGTTTGAGCAACAAGTCTCAATTCCATCTGCACCACAATTAGGGTTTTAAGGGAAAAGTCAACTGTAACTTTGACTTTTGACCAAGACATGCTCCCAAACCCTAATACATGATTGAATATACCCTATGACACCCATGGAATATGTCCATCAAGTTTGATTTAGGTCAAGGACATGATTTCCTGAAGAATTGCACAGTTTGGAATTCATCTGATAAAAAGTCAACTGTGCACAAAAGTCAACTTTGACTTTTTGAGATTTTTCACCAAAATGGATTTTTAACCCTAAAATGATGTTAATGTATGATTTGAATCATCATTCATCAAGAAAAATTAAGAAAAGTGAGATAACTTGTAAAAGGGGTAACCATAAAACTTAGAAATTTTTCTAAGTTAAAAATAAAGTGGCAAAGGTACCAACTTTGGAGGACCATAACTCCTAAACCACAAGGCCATTTTTTCTCATCCAAAGATGGATTTGTAGCCCTCATTATCACCTACAAAAACTTCAACTACAAGTCATTCCAATTCATTAAGGATTTTGAGTTATGGAGTGATCAAAGTGGCTGAAAAGTGAAAATGTCACTTTTTCCAACACTTAGTGAAATTTTCACTAAGTCAGATTCTGCCTCACTTTTTGCCAAATGTAGGGGAATTTTTCACTTGGAATCAAAAGATATCAAAACCAAACTTGTTCAAACAGTTGTTGTATCATGTAAGAGCTTTCCAAAATGGCCAAGAACATTGCCAAATTCAACTTACACCATGAGATATGACATTGGCAAGTTGCCTTGCTGAAATCTGTCAAGGCAAGGCAGAATTTGCAACTTTGGTCGATTTGCCAAAATCAGCCAAATTCAATTGCTCCTATCCACTTGGACACCTCATAGGATTGAATCTAAAGGGGACAATCACTGAGCCAAGCCTCCAAAGTCCATGGAACAAGAAATAACATGTTGAACCTAGAATGGCCAAAATAGGGACAAGACTTCAAATTTGGAATGAGGCATTCAATGGAACCATCAAGGTGGCATGGACTGAGCCATTCTCATCTGAAATCAGTCAAGACTTATCCAAGACCAAGGGAACCAAAGCTCTGTGCCCTAACCTCTAGTCAATGGCTAGAGGAGACTTGGATTCTCATTGGACAACATTAGCCAAACCTACTTACCAGCTGCCATGCACTATTCCTTGCAAAACAAACTTGCTCTACTATAAATAGAGCTCAATTGTGATCAGTTTGAGTACACCAAATCCATCTAACAGATGCTTTCCTCAAAATCTCTTCTTTCACTCCAATTTTGCCTTCTAAGGCAAGTCACTACCGGGTTTTGAGTTTGAGAGCAATTCCAATCAAACCAATCACTCACACACCTCACATACATCACATATGAGCTGGTCAAACACTTAGATTACTTCTGAAACATCAATTTCACAAAATCACCAGCTGGTTGCTCAAGGTTTTAACCAAAGTGCAGCTGAGGTACCACAAAATGATCCAGCCAATTTCAATCAAGTCCAACCATCCAAACACAATCCATAGGGTGTAGGGAAGCTGTTCAGATCATCACCACTCATCTGTAACACCTCCAAATCAAAAATCACTTTGAACTTGCTGTCACGACTTGGAGGTAAGCACATACTTGGTCATCTCTCAATCTATGCATATTTCCTCGCACAATAATTTGGCCATATGTTCATAATCATGCATGGAATGTTTTCCCTCAATTAATTGCATTGTTTGAATCGTGTATCAAAAATCCTAGCCTTCATGCAGAAATTAGGGTTCTTGAGGTTTCTTCGTGATTTCTTGTTGTATGTTTAATTTAAATGAAATTAAAGTACATAGACATGATCGTGAGGTTGAGGCGAGCATAATGATATGTGGATTGCATGATATGATTAAGTATTCATGGAGATTGGATAGAAAATGCAAATCTGAGAAACCAAGAACACGCGCGTGTTCTTCAGCTTGTTCTTGGCACCATTTTTAGAAATTCAAATATTTGAATTTTGTGATTTTGTTTAATTGATTCAAAAATTAATTTCTCTCTGAGTTTTAATGATTTTGAGTTGATTCTTTTTTTAATAATTCACAAAAATGTTAAAATATTTTATTTTCACAAAAAATCCCAAAAATATTATTTATTTCATATAATTGATATTTTTGTAAAGAATTAATATTTTGATTGTTTTTGGCATTTTAAATATTTTTTCTACATTGATTTTGCAACTTTTAATGCTTTCTAATTATTTTGTAGGTCAATACTTAATTTTTGAAGCATTAATCCAAGATCACAATTTGTTTTCCATGTGTTAAACAATTTTTGATCATTTTAATTGAATTTTTATTCAATTAAATACATTTTGAAAACAAATTAGGGTTTTGGATTAATTCAACCCTCATAAATCACTTTCAAAACTTTTTTGGGCCTCTTGAGAGAGTGTAAGACCCATCCCCCCTTGTACAGAAAACTTTTTGGGCCTCACTCATTATATAAGTCCCTCTGTACAAGTAAACGGCGCGATCGTCGCCCGTTTAAAAATAAAAATCATCTGGGCCTCTCCTTGAGCTATAAGACCCATTCAAAACACTTTGGGCCTCTATTAGAGTGTAAGACCCAATCCCCCTTTTAACCAAAACATTTTGGGCCTCACTTATTGTATAAGTCCCTCTGCGTTAAAAGAAAACCTCGGCGCGATCGCCATTTTTAAACGAAAAATCATTTGGGCCTACCCTCGTGTTATAAGCCCCACTCTTTTCTTTAAACCTTTTTTGGGCCTCTTGAGAGAGTGTAAGACCCATCCCTTTGTATAGAAAACCTTTTTGGGCCTCAGTCACTTGTATAAGTCCCTCTGTACAAATTCAACAGTGTGCTCACTGATAAAACCCTGGGCCTCTCCTTGAGCTGTAAGCCCCAAATCTTTCTTTTTCAAAGCACTTTCTCCTTTGATTTTGAATATACTGTTGTTTTCAATCTTTCTTTGTTGAACAACTAACCAAACAGCATGGAAGCACTACAACCGAGTAAGTGGTTATCGCTTTCATTTACTGCTTTCATATTATAAACTGTATTGTGGGGCTGCTCACTGTAAGTCTCCTTTCATAAACTCATATCTACTGTGTAATAATAGTATAGATATTTCGAGTTTCCCCGGCAACTACGTCTAGAACTAGGTGACGCAGTTTCATTTATTCGTAGAAATAGATGCCTAGATCCCCAATAGGAGCACCAGATACAGTCTTCTCTTCGGCTGTCCTCCTTAGGAATCGTCAAGAAGCTCTACTCCCCAAGATGAATGTATTCTCCGTGAATGGCATCTTTGAGTTTCTTCCAAATTCTCGAACTTTCCTGACTTGATCTATTCCTTGTGGATAGCTTGCCTTGAATGTCTCGGGGTTTGGGTACCCACTACGGTCATAATCTTGGACCTTAACTAAGGAACCCTCTTTAAAAGTTAAAAGTCGCTGGATAGTAAACCTCGCCTCGTACGTTTACCAGTGGTTTTTATCTTTAAAAGAGTTATCTCTCCTAATGGAAAGGAGATGATAGACCCACGGGCTTCTTAAAAGCATCGGCCTCCTCTTGGGTATTATTCAAGGACACTACGGCTTCTTAGAAGTATTCACAGCCTCCTCTTAGGCTTCGTATAATGATCTCTTCCTCCGGGAATGATGGCCTCCTCTTGGGCATTATTCAAGGACACTACGGCTTCTTAGAAGTATTCACAGCCTCCTCTTAGGCTTCGTATAATGATCTCTTCCTCCGGGAATGATAGCCTCCTCTTGGGCTTCGTACAAGGACCCGTCGGCTTCTTAAAAGTTTCCAGCCTCCTCTTGGGCTTCGTACAAATTGTCCCGACGACCTCCTAGAGGTATAGGAACAGAACCTAGTCATCCTCATAGAACAGTCCTTTCATAGAGTCTACTACTATTTCTCAAAGCATGGTACAAAAGATAAAACTCTAGACTTGGACAGTCTAACTTCCTTGAGTCTCAAAGACATTCTCAAGTGACCCCTTCGTTAAATAGGAAGGAAACCCGCAGACTCGGACAGTCTCAATACCCTTTGGATTTCCCGTTTCCTCAAAGAGAAGGAAATATCCCTGATCCTCAAATCAAATCCCTGAGTACAGTATTTCTCATATAAGAACTAATTTTCTCTTTTAAAATCAGTATATTGGATCTGTCACTCACCTGAAACAAACCTTTAGCCTCCATCTCGGGCTTCGTACGAGATACAAAAAGACTCTCTTGTTGAGTAAAAACTTTTAGCCTCTATCTCGGGCTTCGTACGAGACACAAATACTCCCTCGTAGAGTCAAACAAACAATAGCCTCTATCTCGGGCTTCGTACGAGACACAAAGACTCCCTCGTAGAGTCAAACAAACAATAGCCTCTATGTCGGGCTTCGTACGAGACACAAAGACTCTATCGTCGGGTCAAAAAATTTTAGCCTCTCTCTCGGGCTTTGTACGAGACACAAAATAGCCTCCTCTTAGGCTTTGTATAATGATTTTCCTAGCGGAAATTAGCCTCCTCTTAGGCTTTGTATAAGAAAACCACTGGTTGATCCAATCAACCTTTTAGCATCAAAGTTGTGCCTCGTTCACAGTACCCAAACATCAACAACTCTTTTCCTTTCATCTAATCGCTGTAAGCGGCAAACCTCTGGATCATCTATATCCATGCCACTGTCCCTCTTTTAGCATGAGAAATTCCTAAGGAAAGATGGCATTGCTCTACACTGAGTTAAAGTCTTCTCCTTCAGGTTAAAACCCTTTCTTCGGAAATTATGGCATTGCTCGGATCCGCGTATCCCAGTTAAAGTAATTCTCCTTCCCCCTCTTTAGAGATGACAAATTCTCTCTAAAGTCGAGGTCTTTCAGCTTCACGTCTTGGGCTTTGAACAAGACACAAATAGACCTTTCAGCTTCACATCTTGGGCTTTGAACAAGATACAAACCACCTTTCGCTTCACGTCTTGGGCTTTGAACAAGACACCAAAACACCCATTTCCTCCCATAGAATAGGAGGAACTACGAACGCTCTGATTTCCCTGTTTCGGTAAACGGGAATACGTAGGCATAAGATCAAAAGAAAAGATCTTAGCGAGCGCAATCAACAAAAAACCGAAATCCCATATCTCCATCAATTAAAAGCAGTAATTCAAAAGCATCAGTCCTAACATCCTAATCCTCGTTCCCCGCCAGAAACCTTCTGCCCAGATAAAAAGAAAGAAACCGTATTGGCGAAAATACAAATAACCAGTACAAGGCCCACCCACATTGATAGCATCCGTAACCTAACAGACCGCTGTTTAAACTCAGTATGCAAGCAGGGTTAATTGGAGACATCTATTTCCCTTCCTTATTCAGCTCACAATAGGATAAAAAATGAATCCACCTGTAGTCAAAGCTCAAACCGCAGAGAGCGACCAGCACTTAAGAACCGCGTCCAAAATCGCTCGCTACAGAAACATCACCACCTTGACTTCAACATTGAACATACTTTGTTTTATCAAAATTCTAGCCAATCCAAGAAACTAACAATCTCCCCCTTTGGCTAATTTTGGCTAAAACAATCTCTACACCTTCAGAGACTTCAGCAGCGGAAAAAAACTTGAATAATTTTTTAATCTTCAAGCAGCAGCATCTTCAATACATAAAGACTTCACTTCACACAAAACTCTGCTGCAGCACCATGATCAACAGCTACAATTTTCAACAATCAACAATGGTGCTCCCCCTCAACCAGCATACCAGCTGTTCAACAGACCAGCACTTACTCCCCCTTAATTTCTGCACTTCTGCATCACTTCTGTATCACATCACTTTAGTAGCATTTTTGACATTTGTACTCTTTGATATTCTTGGCTCTGCACTCTTTGATCCTCTTGGCTCTCTTGGCTATTTCTCCCCCTTTTTAGCCACAATTTGACAACCTGTAGACTCTTTGTTTGTAGCTTTTTATGAACTCCAATCTTGTATGCCTTCAGCAGTTGAATCAATTTTCAATAAAGTACACAACTGCACAATACACTCCCCATCACATTTAATCTTCATAAATGCAAATTCCCAATTTACTTCTTAAACTTTCAAATTGGTTTGCATCTAAGGCTTTAGTGAAAATATCAGCTAATTGCTTATCTGTAGCTATATGTTCTAAGACAACAACTTTGTCTTCAACCAACTCTCTTATAAAATGATGCCTTATATCAATATGCTTAGTCCTGCTATGCTGAATAGGATTCTTAGAAATATTGATTGTACTCAAATTATCACAGTACAATGTCATGACATCTTGCTTGACATTGTATTCAGTCAGCATTTGCTTCATCCACACAAGTTGAGAATAACTACTTCCTGCTGCTATGTACTCAGCCTCAGCAGTAGAGAGAAACACGCAGTTCTGCTTCTTGCTAAACCATGATATCAAATTATTCCCCAAGAAGAAACAACCTCCTGAAGTGATTTTCCTATCATCTGCACTCCCAGCCCAGTCAGCATCACAATGTCCCCTTAACTCAGTCCCAGATCCATGACTATACAACATCCCATAGTCACTAGTGCCATTAACATATTTCAGGATCCTCTTGAATTTCTCCAACTCTTCATGCATTGCATTTATCCAAAACTCATCAGTCAATGCTTCCTTGACATTCTTTGGCTCAATTTTAGAGACAAAGCATGAACTTTCTATACTATCTCTTAACCTAGTCCTCACTCCAGAGTTTGGATCTCCTATAATGAGCTCCTTTGGGTGGTCCTTCTGCACTCTGATGGAGGGATCCTTATGAGGTTGCTCAGTTTCAGGCTCAGCAGCAACACTCGGAGTTGGATTTCTGTCTTCAGCTTCTGGAGTAACTTCACCAACTGATGTTCCAACACCATCTAGGACATCATCATCTTCCTGCTTGTCCTTGTCATCAATCACCTTAGGAGAGAACCAGACACACTTTCCCCTAACAGTAACTCTTCTGAAAGTTAGGCTATTGCTGTCATTAATAAACTCAGTGATATTCACTATAAATTCTCTGACCAGTCTATCATAGCAACTAGTTAATCCTGATACAGTCCTCATGAGACCAGCAAACTTAATTAGATCTATAATTTCAGTAGACTCTAAATCATCTGTACCTAGCTCCCTTTCCAGAGCTGTCCTTCTCTGGCTCACACAATTCCACAAGGATGCGCTACTGGCACAGTGAAATGAGATGTCATCAGGAACTTGATCAACAGTTCTGTTCCTCATAGGGTTGATGTCATGAACATCAAACTCTGAATCTGATTCTTCCCTCATTCTCCTCTTTTTGCCAGGAATGCCAACTTTGCTCCATGACTTGGGAGAGCCTGCAACTGAAGTCCTTTTCTTATCCTTGACCATATTTTCTTTAGGATGTGACTCCACACCTTTCCCTTTCCTATCCTCCCTCCTTCTTGCTATCGCATTACCAATGATATCACTATCAGATGAGTCCTCAACATCTATAACCTCAACCTGATCCTTCCCTTTATAACTGTGACTTTCAACCCTAGGGGAAGATGTTCTGACATCAGGGATGACATCAGTATCTTTAGGATCTTCTTCTTTACTACCACCTTCAGCATCTTGAATCACAGACAATGCCAGTCTATGAAGATTGGTGTCCTCACTTTGAGAGGCCACCTGTTCAGCAGGCATTTGCCTTGAAGGGACAAAAATCCCTTTCACACGTATTCCCTTCTCAAGAATTTTGGTGGCAATCTACTCCAAATGCATGTCCACATCATACTTCTCCTCAACAGCTTGAGAGGATGATGACTTAGTTTCAGTTTTATTCAACTTGGTTGAAGGTTTAGAGTTACCTGAATCTGGGAGTGCCATAGAAATGTGTTCTTTGTCAACATATTCTTTTTCCGATGAAACCCTAGTTCGTTCATGAGCAGGTCTTTGAGAATCAGAGTTCTTGGATGGGGAAGACATCGTTCCTTTGTAACAGACTAGGTTTAGAGAAGATTTTTTTATTCTGTTGAGATTAAGGGAGATGAACTGTTGAGAAGAGAAGGCTTTGATGAATCTTGATATAGAATCAATATGGTAAGGCGCCTGACTTTGAGTACCTCTTAATGACCAATCACTGATTTTCTCCCTCCATAAAAACTTTCCTTTTAAAAATTTAAAAGGATTCACATCAGAACTCATTAACTCTGATTGACCTTTCAGCATCTCTTCACACTTGGTGTCACAGTCTAATGTTAAAACATCAGTCTTAACATCAACAGTTCAGCTGACTTCTATAGGTATCCATAGATAACAATTATCTCTGGATCTGACTCCTTTCATGACCACTTCATCCTTCTCATTTGTCACCAGACACTCATCCTTGGAATAGCTGACTTTGTACCCTTCATCACATAGCTGACTTATGCTAATCAAATTAGCATTCAAACCTTGGACATAGATCACACTATCAAGAGTAAGACCATCATGATTCTTCACTCTTCCAACTCCTTCTACTACACCTTTTTCTCCATTGCCAAACACAACCTTATTTGCATGGCAAGGATTTAACTCCACCAAATGCTCCTTGGATCCAGTCATGTGCTTTGAACATCCACTGTCAAAGTACCATGCATCCATGGCAAAATGTCCATCTGAGGTATGAGCCAATAGACACGTGAGTTAAGCTTTAGGGACCCATTGTTTCACCACCTTGGGCCTGACTTCCTTCTGTCTGGGTTGAGGAGCAGAATTTGGATAACCATGAAGCTTGAAGCAAGAGGACTACATATGTCCAAACCTGCCACAATAGAAGCATCTGACTCTGTCATCTCTGAAGTGGTTAAATCGTCTACCATTATACTGATGATATTGTTGTGGCTCCCACCCATAATGTTGACTTCTTCTTCCATAGTAGGCATGTCTTCTATGGTGATGTTGTCTTTTACCATAGGTAGACTGTCTCCTGAACTTAGGATGCTGTCTTCTAGGCTGTCTCCTATGATGATAAGGCTTCCTTCTTCCATATTAATGAGGCACAACATTGTTGTATCCGTATCCATGTCCATCCCAGTTACCCTGATGTTGAGACATCTGATGAAACCTGTTCTGATTGGACCTAACAGCCTTCATGCTCTTGTGAAATTGAGGAGGCATATACTGACTAGCTCCTTGAGGCTGCACCTTCCTTTGATGAGCATTTTTCTTCTCAACATTCTGTGGCTGAACAACCTTCTTAGGTGTAGGATCCTGTCTCTTAGTTTGATGTTGAGACATTGGTTGAGACATCTCCTTCTTGGTTCCTGAAGTGCTTGCTTCAGCAGATACCTTTTTCTCAGCCACATATCCTATACCTGATTTATCTCCAGCAGCTTTCTTTGACTGAAGAATCTTATCAAGAGTAGTTATACCACTGTTTATCAACCTAACGGATTTTGTCATCTGGTCAAGTTGAGATTTAATCAACAAAACCTCATTTTCCAGATCAGCTTTAGCAGTCTCAAACTGAGCAATCTGTTGCTTGTGACACTTGTTTTCTTGACAAATCTCAGTACTTTTTAAACACAACTCTTTATAAGTGGATGCTAACTCCTCATAAGTTATTTCTCCATCACTATCATCATCAGAAACAACAGTTCCTATTAAGGCTCTAACATGCTTTGCTGACTCACCTTCACTTTCACTATCAGATTCAGACCAGGAAACTGACATGCCCTTCTTCTGCTTCTTCAAGAATGTGGGACATTCTTTCTTGACATGTACATACCCTTCACATTCAAAGCACTGAACACCTTTATCCTGGGCAGTCCTCTCTTCATCTTTCTCTTTTGACTTGCTGATGTCAGAAGGGAAGTTCTTGACATTAGGCTTGTAGTTATTGTTCCACCTCTTGAACACTTTTTTGAACTGCCTTCCCAACATAGCAATGGCTTGAGACAGATCTTCCTGAGAATCATCATCTTTGACTTTCTTAGCTTCTGCAGGAGTGGAGACCAAAGCTATACTCTTGGGCTGCTTTTCTGGTTCTTCCTCATTCAAACCAAGCTCAAAAGTTTGAAGAGATCCAATGAGCTCATCAACCCTCATCTTGTTGATGTCTTGAGCTTCTTCAATTGCAGTCACCTTCATCTTGTACCTCTTAGGAAGTGACCTAAGAATCTTCCTTACAAGCTTTTCTTCTGACATTTTCTCTCCAAGAGCACTAGATGCATTGGCCAGCTCAAGAACAATCATGTGGAAGTCATGAATAGTCTCATCTTCCTTCATCGTCAGGCTTTCAAACTTAGATGTTAGAAGCTGAAGTCTTGACATCTTAACTCTAGACGTACCTTCATGAGTAGCCTTCAAAATATCCCACGCTTCCTTAGCAACTTCACAGGTATTTATCAACCTGAATATATTCTTATCCACTCCATTGAAAATTGCATTTAGAGCTTTGGAATTACCAAGGGCAAGCTCATCTTCTTCCTTGGTCCATTCTTCTTCAGGCTTCGGCTTTGAGGTGCCCTCTTTATCTTTCCCAGCATCATCTTTTTCAAACACAACAAGTGATTTCCATTCTTTAATAATGGCCTTCCATGCCCTGCTGTCCAAGGATTTTAAGAAATTAGTCATCCTTGGCTTCCAATAGTCATAATTGGATCCATCCAAAATAGGGGGTCTGTTGACAAATCCTCCAACCTTTTTGTCCATCTTTACACCAGAAAGTAACTTCCCTAGATCTCACCCAGAGACAGACACGATGCCTGCTCTGATACCAATTGAAATTCTGGTATCAGATGTGTGATGTTAAGGTGCGATGTCACAACAACACACTCTGAATAATGGACAGTGCAATAACAGCAATAAATCAACACAATGAATTGTTCATCCAGTTCGGTCTAACTACCTACGTCTGGGGGCTACCAAGCCAGGGATGAAATTCACTACTTGTAGAATTAAATTACAGACTCAACAACCCAGTTGACAATCTCCTAATCTTATTTCCTACTAGTGACTTTCTACCTAAGAAACCACTTAGATATGAGAACACTACTCAATCCCTAAAAACACTTCAGTGACACAATTCAAAGATCACACACTTTGAACAGCACTACTTGATTCTGCTTCACAACTTTGATCAAGAACAACTCAAAACAACAATACCAATTCACACTCGAATGGTTTACAAAACATACACGAAGACACAAATGACACTCAGTCTTTAGCTCACTTTCTTCGTTGCTTTTCCTTCAGGAATGATGCGCATTATATAGCTCTTTGAATTGGGCTTGGACCTGCTACAATATCTGATCTGATTTGTTATTTAAAACTAAATATTCAAAACAGATTTTCTCCTAAAATCTTTTCAAATCTTCAACCTTTTAAATCTCCTACAAATCTGCATCAAATCTCTATGCAACAGAAAATATCTATCCCAAGATATTCTCATCCAATGAGACTAACAGCTCTCTACAATTCCAGCTAACACGCAAACCCTAACAACATCACAAAACCTGATGTTATTAATTCAGCAGATCTAATGTCACAGCATCGCATGTGACATCAGACATCCAACTTAAACACTTAACACAGCCCAGTGTTAAGACTCAATGTTGTGACATCACCCATATGACATCAAACATTGAACAACTTCAATACTTAACACAGCCCAGTCTAAAGACTCAATGTTGAAACATCACCACCTTGACTTCAACATTGAACATACTTTGTTTTACCAAAATTCTAGCCAATCCAAGAAACTAACACAGAGCATAAACTACTCAAACAACCATCGAAACACATCACAAATCATACCTTGAAGGTGTCCAAACCTTCATCTTCCTCTCCAAACACCTGAATCCAAAAGTCAACTACCAAAACCTCATATTTTGACTTTTCTGCATTTTCAAAGCCATGTCTTGATTCTGTCCATTTCAAAACCATCCAACACTTCAAACACACTCCAAATAACATCCTTAAACTATTCCAACAATAGTTTCCTAACTGTAACATCATTTGGTGGAGTTTCCATTTTTTGTCATTTTGACCATTTCGCAAGAAAAAGGCATTTTCCGTTCTGTTGTTTTCCCTTTGATTCTAAGCATTCAAGAAACTCCCTAAAGGTCTATTGGAGGTGTCCAAGGCATTGGTTTACCTCTATCACAAGTATCTTGAAGGTTGGCAAGTTGAGCTCCAAGAGGTAAGTGCATAAGAACTTGAACTTTGCAAAATATGTATTGCTTTAATGTTCCTTGATCATAAACATGTTTTATATGTCATACTTGTTATGTTTGAACCATTTTTGAATGCTATGCTTGAATATATGTGATTGTTAGATAGAACTTGCAAGATGTGTCCTTCTTTGATGTAGCTATCGGGTTTTGGAATGGGTTTATCTTCAAAAAAAACCACCACCGCCATTGGATTCCTCATGAAATTCTAGGTAAGTTTCATCTTTATTTCACCTGATTTCATTAAGAAATGAATGAGTTAGGGTAGGTTTTGCAAATGGTAAGAAACCTGAATTTCTTGGGCAAGTCAGCCATGGGTGCCCTCTTGGTTCAGGCATTTAGGTCATTGTTAGGTACTTCAATTAATGGGTGTAGTTTGATACACGGATGTATCACCACCCCAGTGGTTAAACCTGCGCGCCCTATGTACCTTGTCACCATCAAAGCTGGGGTTCAAATCCCCCTCGTTCTAACACCCTTCTACCCAACAAGTAGTCACGACAAATACAGACCAATATATATTAGAGTATATCACCATAAGGGTGTCAGACTTCGTTATAAAACATCAAATAATAACATCCTGCTCCGTAACACGTGTTATAACGTCAAACTTCATTTAATCACCTTGCAGCGGAAAATCAAAATCAACATAAATTATAACTCCAAAGTTTTAAACAGAAACTCATAACAACATAATATCATCAATAGAAAGAACACCACGGTTCGACTCAAACGTCCCGGCCCGATGTTACATATCAGAGCAAGACCCATTACTCGACCAAATAGCCAAAAATACTTCAAGTCAGTTCTTCACGCACCAAAGAGCTAATCCTTATCCCCTGCACGTTACCCACGTGGAGGTAACATTCAAATAGGCAGGGTGAGTAATCATAAATCACTATACAAGATATAAGATAAGACATAATCAGGTAGCATTCATCATACTAAAACAACATCGTCCTCATACGTCATCATCATCGTACATCATTTAAAAATCATGTCATCAATAACCTCATTCATTCACAAATATGCAATGCAACATAACATGAAATGCACAACATAGACTCATGCATGTGGTACCAATTCATCATGTTGATAGACACTAGGCCATCACCCTCCAAAGATCCCCACCAATAGGATCGATTCTACACAAGAACCAGAGCACGTCATACACCCTAATCCACACAATGGGATTGAAGCCACCACTGGACCGAAGTCCTAAAATCGTCATGGACCGAAGTCCTAAATGCTATGAATTCATGATACAAACATCATAATTATGGCCGTCATAGATCATCAATTGCATCATCATTCATAAAAATCTCATCAAGCATCATGGTAACACATTATTAACATACATCAAAATCATCATAATACATCACAATCATCACATATTACTCATCAAAACATGACACCTCAAATACCCAAGGCCTACGATCAATAAGGCACAAGGCAGCACCAATCAAAAGAGAAAGAAATTAAAATAAAATACTGATCCTGCTCGCCTGGAGCTCGCCCCGCGAAGCAGCTTGCTCGCCTGGGTTTTGCCCGACGAAGCAGGGGCGAATCCTCTCCTTCCATATAAAATCTAGTAGACCTTTTTTTTCACCCTCTCTTCGCCTCCATTTTTTCCTGGCAAGGTTGGGGTAAATTTTGCTTCGCCCCGCGAGACGGGAATTTCTCCAGGCAAAAAAGCGCCAATCTGGAACTTCTCAGTTGCGATTCTGCACCAGTTCAGACCCCAAAAGGTCTGCGATTTCAATACAAAACAGTCCGAATTACATCACCATTCATCATAGAAACAACGCAACCATAACAATTCATCATAACAGTTCCATCCATGACATCTAATATCACCCAAAACCCTAATTCCCTCAAAAACTCGCCAAACTCCCAAAACCTCACTTCCTACATACTTCTACACTTATATCAATTATAATGATGAATAATACTTCCCATACCTTAGAAATTCGATTCCGATTCCTCCTCTTTGAGTTCTTCCGAAACCTCTCTGAGCCCTAGCTTTCTCCTCCTTTTCTTCAGAGCTTTTCTCTAAACTGATCGTATAAAAAAAAAACTTCTCCCTTCTCTCTAATTCTTTTTGTCCAACTTACCCCTAGGACCCCTAATATTCTTTTTCAACATTGTACTCATTTAACTCATACAATTTACCATCTTGCCCTTAATGTTCCTCTTAATTATTTATAATAATGAAAATAGTAATATATTCACATTATCCCATATTATTATTATCAAAATAATATTAATACATCACATACTTCTAAATACTCTCAGCACCCCCTTAACATCATAATACCCCACAACATCATCATCAGACATCAAATAATTCACCAAAAATTCACCGAAAATACGAATATTTATAATAAATTAATTAAATAAATATTCTACTCATTTTGGGGTGTTATACTCGCCCCAATTCTTTTTATATTTTCTGGATTTTAAATGTTTTTTTCACATATATTGTTGTGACTCCCTCTCCTTTCAACCTACGCGCGTTGGCTGGTTAGTCTTGGTTTTGTGCTGCAAGCGAGATGTCATGGGTTCAACACCCATGGGGACCCTTTCCATTATTTTTTATCACTTTATTTTCTTACTTTCCTTCGCAAATTCAAATGTCCATAACTTTCTCATTTTTAATCATTTTGAACCCATTTTTTTGTAAATTGTTCATGATAATATCTATTTTCTATTTGTGAAAAGAAAATGCCAAAAATAATTATTTTTAATACATTTATGAGTGTTCAAAGTGTGTGGTGTTTTTAAGGTTTCTTAAAGGATTTTGTTGATTTCTTTTCTTTGTTTCCTTGCTTTCCCTTGCATGTAAAGACTTGTTTGCACCATGTGTAAATTATATGAACTTTATATGATGCTGTGATATTGTCCATCATTGTTTCTACTTGTTTTTAATGCATTTTTTAAATGTATGTTCACATAAAAGTGTATGTTGAACTTTGTCTATGCCATGAGCTTTTGCTTTACTATTTTGCCTTAACATGTGATGTTCCCTCAATGTTTATACCACTTTGATATGTACATATGTCTTTGTGTTGATTATACAATGTTTATGTATTCCTAAACACTTGAACTTTGTCTTGAAAATACCTTTGTATAAAAGTTTATTTGTATGAACCTTTGTATAAATGTCTTTGTCTTGATTATATATATTTATGTGTGTGATGTAAATTTGAATTTGAGTGTTGTAAATAATATTTTTTATTTGATGAAATAAATAAGTATTTGAGTTTGAGTTTTTTAATATACATCTTTAATTGTTGTTTTTTGTTCTGTTACAATTTAAACAATAGAGGTTATAAAATGAAACATGTATAATGCAGAAATATATCTTCAATTGTTGTTTCTGTTCTGTTTCAGTTTAAACAATACAAGTTATAAAATGGAACACAATGCAGAAATATATCTTCAGTTGTTGTTGCTGTTTAAACAATACAGGTTAAAAAATGGAAAATTTTCAAAATTCAAAAATATATTTTTTATAAAAGCATATAATTTAACGATAGTTTTTAATTATGATCATGGTTGTATAGTTATAATATACAATTTAATCACGGTTGTCATAGAAGACCGTGGTTATATACGTAAAATGCGTTAGGAATTGATTCTGTGACCTTTAATATATTACAATAGTTAGGTTATCAATCTTGATAATATATCGCGCACTTTCAGGTTTTCTACAACAGTCATAAGACAATGATTGTAACTAGCGTATATATAACTACACTCTACGTACCAACAGCATATCACACGTGATGTTATCTCTTTTTCACACGTTGTTGTATATATTTTTCATAATAGTAAATTCCGATTTCCGGAATGTATATAGTCTCCAATGTAAGGATAAGAGGGGCGAAGCGCTTAAGGTTCTACCGAGCCTCATCATCCGGGATACACTTTATCTAGGATGTCTTAAATGTTATGATCCTAATTTCCAAGATGTACATATTCTTTCAAGCGTGGGGCCAGAGAAGTGAAGCGTTTAAGATTCTTCCATGCTTTATCATCCTAGATACACTAGATTCAGAATGTCTCAAATGCTAGGTTCCCGATTTTCGAGATGTACAGTCTTGTATCTTTTTTCTTTTCTTGCACTTCTTATCAGGGGTGGACAAAAAACCGAGGTCCGACCGAACCCGGTTCATCCGTTGGAAAAACCAACACTTCGGGCGGTTTAGTTTGAACCCACGATTCTGGAATTTGCTTTATTTAGTTTGATACGGATGTGACCGGTCGAAATCGGATTAAGAAATTTCATCCATTTGAATCTGCCACCGACCGAAAATTCAATTTATTCAATAAGTTGCTTTATACAGTATATTATTATTTATATGTAGCTGCCACATTTTAATAGAAATAATTTATAGCCATCCCATCAATTCAGTGTTGAAACTCACAATTTTCTTATCCTTTCACGTGGCTCTTATCATCTTTTTTTCTTTGTTTCATTGTTTAACTTAATTATCTTAAACTTTATCTTCTCATTTTTTCTTTAAGTTTCTCCTCTCTCAATGCATTAAACAGAGACCAACTTCTTCCTTCTTTCTATTTTATTTTTTTCAACAATTAAACCACCATTAAAGGCATCTTCATATATTTTTTGTTTCTGAAACAAGAAGAAAGACATTGAAATCTATACTAAAAATGCTTTCAAGCATATCAAATTTTGTCAAACCACAACTTTATCTCTACAGATCTGAAGATGCTTTCATATAAATTAATTATGTCTATTTATGCAGATCTACTTTTCATTCTATGTTTGTTTGTGTGTATGGTGTTTGAATTTACTTGTTGGTTGTCTTCACTGCGATTTGTTTGCTTCAAACCGAACTATCCGAACCGCACAACCGTCGCAACCGAAAAACCGTGCCCAGACCAAACCGAGATTGAAACAGTCGGGATTGGGTCACCATTTAACAACTGTGGATTAGTCCGGATTGGATATTTGAACCCGAACCCGTCCGGATCCGACCGTTTGTCCAGCCCTAGTTCTTATACTTTATGTACTGTTGTTGTATTTTTTTCCTGATTTCTTTTATATATTAGTTTTGCCATTTTAAAAAAAAATCTTCTCGACTAACACTTTTTGGGCTATTTACTCATATTTTAAGAATAAAGATGGAAAGAAAATTAATGTTAAAAAATTCTAGTAAATTAAACTACCTATACAGATGTACTCTATCAAAATTTTAGGTTGGACCTAGGGCTGACAATGAACTAAATCAACTCGAAAATAGTTCGAAATTCGATTCGAAAATTAAATCGTTGAACTAGGTTCATGAACCAAATGAGTTGAATATGAGCTAAAAACTAAGTTCGTTAACTAAATGATCTGAACTTGGACTATACATAGTTCGACTCGTTAGGTTCATGAGTCAATTCGATTATATATGAGATAGATTATATTGTCTTTAAGAGTAGGTTTAAAGATTTGTTCTAAATCTTAATATCATATTTTCTTTTAATCTAATAGTTTTAATTGATAATTTATATTCTCAAGTGAGTAAAATATTTCTACGAATAATTATACAAATAAAATTAACATCGTATAAATTCCAATCTTATAACTTTTATTTTATTTCTATATTTTTTATTTAAAAAATATTAATTTAAAATGTCAAATATATATATACAAAATAGACTTAAAAAAATTACTTTTAAGTCTGTGAAATAAGCGAGTTGAACCTAACAAGATAAACCTAACGAGTTGAACCGAGATATTCGTAATCTTCTAACAAGTCGAGTTTGACCTAAAAAAAAAGTTTGTAATGAACTCGAACTCGAACTCGAACTCGGCCAATTTTTAACGAGTCGAGTTTGAGCTAAAAAAAAAGTTCGTGATAAACTCGAACTCGAACTCGAACTCGGCTAATTCTTAACGAATCGAACTGAGTTAAGGCGAGTTCGACTCGACTCGACTCATTTTCAGCCCTAGTTAGACCACGTGTACCACTCTCTAAATAATGCGGGGATTATTTCGTATGTAACTTAATATCTGCATGAAATATCACGTAGACATAGGACGGCCATTAAAATGAATATTAATATGAATAAAAAAGTATTCGCTTCCCTTTTTTAAGATATAAGATTGAATGAATGAATACTAACTACCAAAAAAGGTTCCCTATTGATCACTCCATCCATTCATTATATACGTCACACACTTTCTTACTAGTTTCTGAAACTGAATCAATTTGTCTAGTATAATATTTAAAATGGCATCGAAAAAAACAATAATCCTCATCCCATGCCTTTTGGCTATGGTAGTACTTATCTCTCTAAAGGTGTCAGCTAGGGACTTAACTGAGACTTCCTCTAATACCAAAATGGGGAGGCTATACAATGGTGGTGTTGTTGGTGATGATATTCCGGGTAAAGTTACTAGATATATTCGTGATATTGATGTTAATCTTGTTGGTGATGATGATGATGAAGAGAAAGAGGAAGAGGCTATTACTGTTGAAGTTGAAATTCCGGATGATATTGATGTTGATGGCGGTGAATGAATAAATTTGCTAAATACACCATCACTATGTGTATTTATATGAATAAGTTTGCTAAATACACCGCACTATGTATATGTATATGTGATATATAGATCTTGTTGTTACGTGTTTTCTTTCCTTTTAAATTTATATCCTTATGAATCAGATTGTCTAAGGATCATTCCTTTTAAATTTATATCTTTATGAATCAGGTAAAAAACTTAGGTAAAAATAAACCTAACACTTGGTTTTAGAAACAACCAATCATATTTTTGTATTAATTAAAAAATAAAAAAAATAATATTCTTTCTCCTCTATAATCACAACCACCCATGAATCTAAATTAAAATAAATTAAATTTTAAATAAATTTAATATTTTCTCTCTTTCGTATTGATTGTTTGTAACACTAAAGATTTAAGTTCGTTCTTACACAAGTTTTTCTCATGAATCAGATTGTCTAAGAAAATAAAACTATTAAAAAATTTAATTATCTTTCTTAATACAAATTTTGTAAAAAATCTATATACACACTAATAAAAATTAGTATTTACGTGAAGAAAAATAGTTATTTTATTAAATTATTTTCATTAACTATTGAAATCTCTCTCTCTCTCTCTCTCTCTCTCTCTCCTCTCTCTCTCTCTCTCTCTCTCTCTCTCTCTCTCTCTCTCTCTCTCTCTCTCTCTCTCTCTCTCTCTCTCTCTCTCTCTCTCTCTCTCTCTCTCTCTCTCTCTCTCTCTCTCTCTCTCTCTGTAAACGTATTTAAATCTATATTCTTAGAAACATCCAATAAGAATAGAGAAAATTTTTAAATTTATTTAAAATTTAATTTGTTTTTTAATATGAGAAAAAAAAGAAAAAAAAAACTCCTTTCCTGAGTGGTTTTTAAGAAATGATTGAAATTATAGTGTAATGTTGAGAAGAGAAGAGCAGACGGAAAGCCAAACCTTAAATACATTTTTTTTTTCAATTATTTGGAGATCGAGATGTGAATGAAAAGGAAGTAGGCTAGACAAAATCAATTTCAAAAGGAAAACTATGTAGAACATACAAGAGAGATCGAGCGAGAATTGGTGGGGAATAAATAGAAGTTCTCAAAATCTTATTTCTAGTCATTATGAATATGTTGTTGTAGTGTGATAATTGAGGAGGGATTGAGGTAAGGGCGTGAGGTGTACAAACTATCCATCACTAGTCACCACTCTATTATCTCGACACACTTCATCTGGTTTAATCGCCCTTTGATCTGATTTGTTGTCGAACTTTCTATTACTATGCCCATAACTTGTGATTTGGTTGTAGCATGTAATAAGTCAATAAAAAGTGTCTAGGAAGTTATGGGGCCTAGCCTACTCTTTTGGACATTTGGATATTAGCTATACATTTCCTTGAGAATCGTGGGGGGAAGGGAAGACTTGCTTCGTTCGATCCAAGACCCCCGGGACACTAAAAATACAACATGACTTTAGCACTAAAAGAGACTAATCTCTAACACACATATAAGAAACCGTCCATATAGAGCTTCTCATATCATCGTGTGTGAGCTAGCTCAAACCCTCAACAAACCCTAAGCCCCTGATAGCCCGAATCCTTTTGGGGTTGTTACGCTTATTGTACTTTTATCCAGTATAATTGGCACCCAAAGTGGGACCCCCTATAAAAATGATTTGGGCCACCCGCACTACGCCCAAGGGAAGCACCATAGTAGATATGCATGATTCTATGGATAACCTCAGGTGTCATAACCAATCTTTAGCAAACAATGTTGACCATATCTAGCAACGCGAGTATGGAGCTGATATGGTGGAAGAACTGGAGGCTCTAGACCCCCAACCTCTATCGAACGAGATATGGGATATGCCCGCTGATAACTTCAAACCTCCATCAATGGATAAGCTTGATGGACGAAATTACATGTACGAGCATATAGCCTCCATCAACACTTAGATAATTGTCATCGAAGGACCTGACTCTCTAAAGTGTAAGCCCTTGTTTGCAACCTTCAGAAACATAGCCCTAAGACGGTATATGGGCCACTAATACGTAGCCCTAAGCTCATGTCACCAACTTTCAGAACTTGGTGAAGACACTAGTCCACCAATTTGTTGCAAGTAGGCACCGAAAGCTAACATCCATCAGCCTATTCAACATACTCTAGTAAGGCGAGCATAATTTTACATCAATAGCGAGGAAAACAATGCTGAGAAGAAGGCTCGGGTCGCGAAAGAGAGCACTTCGGACGCTGGGGGCTTGAGAAGAAAATAATACATGTCTCCCATTAGGGATAAGGTGACATTCAAGAAAAGTGTAAAATCTGACCAAAGATTCATCCCCTTAATGCCTGATGGGAACAGATATTACAAGAGGTCCTACACATGCAAAATATCCCCTAACTAACGACCCCTGAGACAGAAGTCATTGGGCCTGATCCTCATAGCTCCTGCAAATTCCATAACTGCAAATTCCATAAGGTGAAAGGACGCCAAACAGAAGATTGTTTACCAACTAAAAAATGAGATAGAGTGTTTTCACTCAAGAAGGACATCTAAAGAAGTATATTAAGAGCAAACTCAGTCTGAGGATCAGGCACCCCCATTCCCTCGGTCGAGACTTGTCGATTAGTCTGAGATCCCATAAGGATAGGGAGCAAGTCAAAGTTGGTAAGGATCAATCTATTCAACATATGTTTAACTTAATTGCACGAGGATCCATTGAAGGAAAAATCCACAGTATCGTCAAGAAAGATCAAGTCAGCCAAGTCTTTACATTTGATATTTCACTTATTAAACTTGAGAATAGTAATTTGGATGCTCATGAGTCTAGGAATACCTTTTTAGAGGAGGATGCTACAGGAATTCATCCTCCCAACAATGACCCTGTGGTTATCTATATTTGTTGTGATGGTTGGGAAATCAAAAGGGTTTTGATTGACTAGGGAAGTTCCACGAATATCCTCTATTGAGATGCCTTTGAGAGGCCCTCATTTGAACATGGAAGACCTAAACACCCTTCCAGGTTTCATTAGTTAGATTTTCAGGCAAACCGATAAAGGTAAGGGACTACGTAATGTTGGATACTACCTTCGGAGCTAGAGGAAGCATCAGAAGGATCAAGGTAAGGGTATCTAGTTATTTTTTTAACCCTCATCAAATAATATGGTCATAGGGCGACCCACTTTTAACCAACTTTGGGGTCGTCCTAACCAGATTATTCTTAGTTATGAAGTACCCACTACTAGATGGACGAGTAGGTGTTATCCAGGAAATCAAAAGGTCGAAAGAAGATACTACTACGTGGAAATTTTAAGGAAAAAAAGGATCAAAACAGCAGACGTAAGCACTGTGAGCACAAAAATAGAGGTAAACCACTAGAAGAAACTCATGCTGGGGTGGTCCTCGCAGATTCGGAGGAAGACATCGCACCCTCTTTAGTTTAGTTTTTTCAACAATTATTTAGTTAGGTGTTTATAACCTCTGTCAGTTTTTGTATGGATATTAATGTTTCTTTTTACAATGGCACTCATTTATGACATCGTTTAACTAGCTCCAAGATTCTTATGAGGCCCTCCCTCTAGATAAATGAAACTTAGACTATTATGAGTTTACATGCGGGATCTCAAGAAGCAAAGAAGTAAGGCTAAGGTCGCCTCTTAAGGCTATTAAACATTTTGGATCCCTAAGTGGTAGTCCTTCCTGCCTCTTACGATGGTTAAAGATGTTAGATCCCTACGCCGGAGTCCTTTCCACCTCTTATGGTTATTAAACAAGATGTATCTCTAAGAAAGATTCACTTTTTGCCTCTTAAGGCTATTAAACATGTTGGATCCCTACGCGAGAGTTCTTTCTGCCTCATAAGGCTATTAAACATGTTGGATCTCTACGTGGGAGTCCTTTCTGCCTCTTAAAGCTATTAAACATAATGGATCCTCATGTGGGAGTCCATTGTCGCCTCTTAAGGCTATTAAACATGTTAGATCACTACGTGAGAGTCCTTGCTGACTCTTAAGGCTATTAAACTTGTTAGATCCATACGTGAAAGTCTTTTCCACCACTAAGATTATTAAATATGTTGGATCCGTACGTGGGAATCCTTGCCGACTCTTAAAGCTATTAAACATGATGGATCCCCATGTGGGAGTCCATTGTCGCCTCTTAAGGCTAAACATGTGGGATCACTAAGCGGGATTCCTTGCTAACTCTTAAGGATATTAAATATGTTGGATCTATAAGTGGGAGTCTTGGTCACCTATAAGCCTATTAAACATGTTGAATCCCAACGCGGGTGTTCATGCTGTCTCGTGAGACTATTAAACATGTATAATCCATAATATTAAAACTTAAAAAGAATTACATAGAACACATTAGTAAAGATCAAAAGATAAGTAATAGGACAACTGGTATAACCCTATCAATAGAGAAAATTAGCTATGCAAACTCATCGTAGCTTTACAATCAAGCCCTAGAAGAAAGATGTAGAAAAACATATGTTGATGATACCTTGGATAACCTTTCCACCCTTGATCTTCGTCTCGTAGTTGCTCCTATTTTGATTTGTGGTGAGAACCTAATTACACTTTGGAAGCATCTCAAAATACGTTTAATTTTGATATCTCAATCAACTTCCTAGAACCCTTATTATAGGGTTAGAAAAGATAGGCTTGTTAAGTTCACCTCCCAGACTCGCTTAGCGCGCCTACTTTCTTTTAGTTAAATTAATGCAAGCTCACCTACAACTTTCTTTTGTCGCATTAGCTCGATAAGCAAGGTTCAAATCTTGTTTTCTCCTAATTTCTTTATTGTTAAGTTATGGGATATGTCAAATGCTCTAATGTGTACAGGTTTTATAATCCCACCACTAGAAAAAAAAATTGAAATGGTAAATGCTAGCTTCCTTGTGGATGTAGAGTCCAGAGAGGAAGGAAGCATAAAGAGTGTTATCTTTGATGAAGAAACTGTTTCTCACAATGATCACATGTTTGTACCTATCTATGTTCCAAAAATAGATATTGAAAAAAACAGTGATGTTATTCATAACATCCCTCAAGAACAAGACAATAATGAGTTTTTTCCTAAAGCACGATCTATATTTCAAACTTAACAACCTCAAACGTCGCCATTAAGCGGGTCCACTAGAGAGAGTAAGAATGCACCTCCAGATGAGTATGTTGTATTTCTTTAGGAACATGAGGATGGCATTCATTTGACTGAGGAAGGCCTTATCAACTCTAGTCAAGCTATTCAAATTCAAAACTCTCTTAAGTGGTTTGATGCCATGAAAGATGAGATGAAGTCGATGGCTGACAATGATGTTTAAGATCTTGTTAAATTACCTAAAGGAAAGAAACCCATTGGTTGCCAATGGTTATTTAAAACCAGAAGGGATTCAAAGGATAATATTCAGAGATACAAATCTTTTCTTGTCACCAAAGAATTTTCTTAAAATGAAGGCATTGATCATAAAGAGACTTTCACCCCAGTTTCTTTGAGTGACTGTCTTAGGATCATGATGACATTAGTATCTTATTTTGATTTATAGTTGTTGTATATTTATGTAAAGAATGTCTTTCTAAGTGGAAACATTGAAGAGAAAATATATATGGTGCAGCAATACAACTTTGTGTTTATTGGCTCAAAGTCTATGGTTTGCAAACTCATGAAATCCATTTATTATTGTAAACATATCAATGGTATTAAGAATTTCATCAAGTTATATCCTCATTTGGTTTTGAGGCTAATCCACTTGATAATTGTCTATGCCAAAAATTCAGCGGAAGTAAATTCATTTTCTTGGTACTATATATAGATCATATCCTTTTGGCAAGCAATAATATAGGCTTATTGCACGAAACCAAGAGACTTCTCACAAAGAATTTTGAGATGAATGATCTTAGGGACACCTCATTTGTCTTAGGAATTCAAAACTTAGAGACAACTTTCTAAGTATTTTAAGATTGTCATGGAGGAGCTATATTGATACAGTTCTGGATAGATTCTCCATGAAAGATAGTAAACCAAGAGACACACCCATTAATATAGGAGACGAGTTTAGTCAGAAACACTTCCCCACTATGGTTCTTGAAAGGGAAAAGATGCATAAGGTTCTAATGCTTCTGTTTTGCAGAGTCTTATTTATGCTCAAGTTTGCACTCGTCCCGACTTAGCATTCAATGTAGAAGTTCTTGGCAGATATCTAAGCAACCCTAATATGCAACACTTGATAGCAGTAAAATGTGTAATGTTTTACCTGAAAAGAACTAGAGACTTCATTCTCACTTATTAGAAGTTAGATAGCTTGGAGATCATTGGATATTCTGATTCTTATTTTGTAGGATGCCTCGATAGAAGACCTTTTACATATGGTTAATATTCCTTCAAGTTGGAGGAGGAGCTCCTCGAAGTCTTGTAAACATATTTTAGTGGCTCTTCCCACCATAACAGTATAGTTTTTGGCTTTCTCTGAGACATTGAATCATGTCATTTGGCTACAGAAGTTTCTCACATTCCTACACATTGTTGGGAGCATCGAAAGATCTTTGAAGGTTTATTGTAACAATAGTGCAGTTGTGATCTACTCCAACAGCACAATGAGTTCTACAAAGTCAAAATTTATTGATATTAAGTATCTTGTTGTAAGAGAAAGAGTCCATGGGAAATAAATTTTGATATAACATATTGAGACAAACTTAATGCCAGTTGATCCACTAACCAAGGGTTTGACTCCTAAGGCTTTTCATGAGCATGTTTCTCTTATGGGTCTTGGTTTTGAGTTTCCCTCATATTATTGGGAGTTTTTTTCCTTATTTTACTATGTTCTATACTTTGGTTTTATTTTGGAAGAAAGTTTATGTTATGTTTGATTTTCTGCTGAAATAAAAACTTAGGAGGTACTTGATGACACTATATCATCATATAATTTTTATAAGCATTTCTAGTGTTTTTATTCATTTTAAGATAATTTGAGTTATGTTTTATTTTGAAATAGAAATAAATTGAAGAAGTTAAAAATTTAGGCAAAAAGATGAAAAAGAAGAGAATTATTAAGGAAAAACAATAAATGGTCGCTGGGAAAATTGCTGCCACATTGTGCCCAGATAAGCAACATATCGTGGTGTGATATAAAGTCATCCCAGGGAGATCACCTCCCTTTTCTGCCACGTGATTTTTATTATAAATAGGAGAAAAAAAGGAGAAAAAGGGGTGGACACTTTTAGTACAAATTTCTAGCGGCAAAGTAAGTTTTGAAGGTCTAGAGAGAAGGTTTTCATCATTGGAAGCCAAATTTTAACTGGAGATCCAGGTATCGTCCCTTTATTTCATCATTTATGATTATTATCAGTATGAGTAGCTAATTTTATATTGATTAGGGCTTGCTAAATGAACCTTTATGAACCTATTGGATCACATGTTTGCATTTTGTACTCTTTGCACTTTTGATTAATTCGGTTTTGTTAATTATTTAATTTTGCATTCATTGCCTTATATGTGTTGACGAACTCTTATAATGAACTTAGAAATCAAAGTGATTAGTGACTCTAACTCTATGAATCTGATCTAAATTAACTACTCAACTTAGAAATTGATTAGAAATAAGAAATTATAAGTTGTGATTTAAGGTTTTACGTACCAAATATTTTAAGTTTTAACTAGCCACATGACCTAAGGGATTATGGAGCATATTATAGAATAATGAGTTATACACTAAGGGATTGGGTATAAAGGCTAAATTAAATTGTCGTAATAACAGAGGAGTCCACTTAGGGAAAATAGGGACCAACATGGGTATGTTGCTTATCGTGCCCAGATAAGCAACATATCGTGGTGTGATATAAAGTCATCCCAATAGCGATATAAATAATATTCAAATCAATTAATAGAAAATTAGCAACTCACATTAATAATAATCCTTGTCGATGAAATAAAGAACGGTACATGAATCTCCAGTTAGAATTTGGCTTCCAATGATGAATTCCTTCGCTCCAAAGACCCAAAACTTGCCCTTCTGTCATAAAATCGCACTAAAAATGTCCACCCTTTTTCTCCTCTCTTTATCCTATTTATACTATCAAACACGTGGCAGAAAAAAGGTTCATTGCACCGAGATGACTTTATATTGAGTCGTGATATGTTGCGTATCTCATCACGATGTAGTAGTGATTTATCAGTTTTCGTTTAAATTTGACTGAATTTTATCAAGAAATGAGAAGAAAACGTAGAAGTGAAAAAATATGAACAAAAGTGAAAATACGGAGATTTTGTAAGAAAAATTTCTCTTTGCAACTGTATTTTTCCTGTGTCCATCATGAGCGCGACAAGAAGTCATCACAACATGATGGAAAGTATCGCAAGCACGATATGGGTAATATGTAGACATCGTGGGCACGATGGAAAGTGGAGCGGCCAAAATGTATCTTTTTTATGATTCTTTTTTACTTTTATTTAAAGGAAAAGGGAGAGGGGACATTGGGTGGAAATTCTTGTGATTGAATTTTGATGGTGAAACAATTTCCGAAGCTATATAGAGAAGGTTTTCATCACCGGAAACCAAATTATAATCGCAGATTAATGATTGTTTCTTTATTACTTCACCTATGATTCCTATTAGTATGAGTAGGTAAGTTTTAATTTATTAGATCTTGTTTGATAATCTGTATAAACTTGTTGGATCATATGTTTACATTTTGTACTCTTTGAACTTTTGATTAATTCACTATTGTTATTTAGTTAATTTTATGTTCATTGCTTTATATTTGTTGATGAATATATATATTAAACATAAAACTTTTATCGATTACTAACCATAACTTTACGAATCAGATCTAAAGTAACTTTTAAACTAGCTAGCTGACCTAAGCAATTAGAAGATCATATATCAAAATTCACTTTTGAGATTAAATAAGAAACAAATCCTCAATGAACCTAACAGAGAACTAACCTACTATGTTAATCCATCTTACCGCCATCTTGAAAAATAAATCAAAGAAAGAAATGGAAGAGGGGTATGTTAAGAAGTTCATGGATATGTTACAAAGATATATGTCAACATTCTATTCCGTGAAGCTCTTGAGCAGATGGCAATCTATGCAAAATTCATGAAAGAACTCATACCTAGATAACTTAAAATGAAATATAAAGAGAATATTTCTTTAGAAATAGAGTGTAGTGTTATAGTCCAACATAAGCTTCCCCCTAAAATCATTGATACAAGTAGATTTACTATTTCTTATCCCATTGGTCCACTGATACAAGTAGATTTACTATTTCTTGTCCTGTGTGATTTTGGGGCGAGCATCAATTGATTCCTTTTGCTATGATGAGGAAATTGAAGTTTAGATAACCAAAGACAAATCATATGAATCTTAGATTAGTTTATCGATCTATCACTTATCCATATGGAGTTCTCGAAGATATGCTAGTGAGAGTATATGATTTGTTGTTTCGAACTAATTTTGTGATCCTCGATATGGTAGAAGATATTGAAAGACCATTACTATTAGGAAGATCTTTCTTAACAATGGGTTGATTTTGATTGATTTTGATATCGGATAACTAATTTTAATACTCAACAAAGAAAATGTTATTTTTAATGTTTTTAAATCCATGAAACATCAAAAAGAAAATCTTAATGTTATAGAATTAATGTAGTGGAAGAAACTGTTCAAAAAGTAGTGTAGATAGTTTCCATCATCATCGATGAACATAGTTATTTTTAATTCCATTGAAGCATTTGAAGATGAATTAGATAGGGAAGTATCCAAATGTGTACTTCTGTTGCAAGCAATCCAAATTGAATGAACAAATAAAGAGATTAAAGAATTAAGTGGCAGTGAGCAGAAGAGTTTCATCAAAAGTTTGAATGAGCCTGAATTAAAATAACTACCACCACATTTGAAATATGCCTTCTTGGGAGAGAAACTAGTGACATCAGCCATTATCAAAAATTCATTATCTAGTTTAGAGGAATAAAATCTCTTTAGAGTCCTACAATTAAATAAAGAAGCACTTGGTTGGAGTGTTACTTATTTTAATAAAATAAGTCCAGCTTATTGGATTCACAAGATCTAACTTGAGGAAGAATTCAAACATATGGTTCAACCTCAATGAAGATTAAATTCTACCATGATGGAAGTGGTGAGAAAGAAAGTGACCAAGTTACTCGACGCATGTATGATATATCTTGTTGTTGATAGTTCTTGGATGAAAAGAACAAGTTGATTATGATTTACACAGTTACCGGATGGAGCGTGAGGATTGACTATTGCGTGATAAATCAGGCTATGAGAAAATATCATTTTCCATTACCTTTCATTGATATAATGTTGGAAAGGTTAGTAGATCAAGCTTATTATTGTTTCTTAGATGTCAATTTGGTGTATAATCAAATTGTTATAGGTTCCGCTCATCAAGAGAAGATCGCTTTTACTTGCACATTTGGAGTTTTTTCTTATCACATGTTGCTCTTCAGTTTATGCAACACCCCAAGTACTTTTCAAAGGTGCATGCTTTCCATTTTTCCCGATATGATTGAAAAAATTGTATTGATCACCTTAATACTATTTTGAAGAGATGTGTTTAAATGAATCTAGTTTTAAATTTGGAAAAATGCCATATTATGGTGACTTAAGATATTAGTTTAGAACACAAAATGTCATCAAAAGGAATCGAGGTAGATCATGCTAAAATATAGGCCATTGAAAAATTACCAATTCTCGTAAATGTGAAAGGAGTGAGAAGTTTCTAAGGACATGTCGATTTTTACCAAAGTTTCACAAAAAAACCTCTCAAAGATTGCAAAAACTCTTTGCGACCTCCTAGTGAAATAAAATGATTTTGAGTTTGATGTTTGATTGTATGAAGTCTTTTTTAGCTATCAAAGAAAGGTTGGTCATTACACCTGTAATTGTTGCTCTAAATTGGGAACTTTTATTGGAACTTATGTGTGATACGAGTGATTACACTGTGGGAGCAATTAATGTCCAACATCGTGAGAAATGTTTCCATGAAATATAATACTCTAACAGAGTTTTAAATGAAAAACACGTGAATTATATCACACTGAAAACATAATTGCTAGCTGTGGTATTTGTGCTGTAAAAACTTTGTCCTTATCTAATTGGTTCCAAAGTTACTATTTCCATTAATTATTTAGAATTTAAATATCTTTTCACCAAGGGAGATTATAAACCAAGATAGCCCAAATGGATGTTATTTTTACAAGAATTCAATTTGGAAATAAAAGATAAAAAGGCGTGGAAATGTAGTAATTGATTACCTCTCAAGGTTGGATAATAGTTAAGTGACTAAAAAGGAAAATAATATTAATGAAGAATTTACAAATGACCACTTGATGTTAATCAGCGAGAGACATTGGCTTGCTGATATGGCTAACTACAAAGCTACGAAAGGAAAATATCGATAAAACCCCTAAACAAAAGGAAAGTATGTGGTCATCGCAACCAATGTCGGGTTCGAGACTCGGTTACGCAAAGGGAAGGTACTATCACCCTTCACGTTCGTTGTACTCAACGGGAACCGTTTGATTAGTTCTGCACATTGGTGTTTTCTTAAAAGTGTTAGGCTTATCAAGTTATTAAGAGGGAAACAAAAAGGGACAAAAATGGTTTATTTTTATTAGGGTGCTCGCCAAGACTTCGTAATCTCGTGCCTACGTATCCTCATAGTGCAAAGAGGAAGTCAGAGCATTCCAATTTCCGGAAACTATGTTTTGTTGGTTGATATTAGAATGACGAGATCTCGAACTATGAGAACTATGTCTCGGATCCTCATTCTCGGGAAAACATTGAGTACACCCCGCTGCTTTTTCATCCTTTATTAAAAGGTGTTTAATTGTTGTTAAGTGTCTTTGATTTGATTGAGAAAATCCCACTTGATGTTAGGTCAAGGGTTTGATGATCGTCTAAAAAAAGGGTTGAAGTGTAAGTTGAAAATGATTTTGAATGGATTGAAGTTGGAAGGTTAATGGCAATGCTAAAAGCAGTCAACTTAAAAAATAGGTATGGATGCGAAGTGGAATGGAACAGGTTAAGGGTTGATGGTTATGGAAGAGCTACTGAATTATTTTTATGAAAAATGCTTGAGTTTGGATCAAGATTATTTGTGTTCTTTTTTTAAAAAGGTTATTGATGTTATTCTTGTATTAGAGGCTACCTAAGCAAAGGCAATCAAAGAGAAAGCATTAAAAATTATTACACGTCATGGGAATTGGGGTACATTTTGTCAAATAGGGACAATACCAAACCATTGCAAATTAAATCCATCACACAAATGCATGCAAATGATAGTGTCTAGTGCAAAGCAAGTCTCATTGTAAGAAAGCCCAAGAGTATGCTATGTGAGGTCGATGGTGATGGTAGAAACGATTGACTTACAAGGGTGTCTTGAAAAGGACTTGATATTGAATCTGTTGAGACAAATTTGGTTCTTACCATGTATCCTCTAAGGTTTTGATGATAACAAAGTATTTGAAAAACAATTAGGATTTCTAAATAGCTAGTATGTATGTGCAGAATTATTTTTATTTGAAGTAATTGATTCTGAAACGGAAGAAGCTTTGATATAGTTCTGATTATACACTCATGAGAGAGTCTGATCAGAAAGTTATTGCTAGTACACTTCAGAATAAGAAGCGTGCTATGGCTGCCTCTAAAACTGTGTAGTGTCAACTCAAGCTCTACTAACACAGGACTCGAGATGTGTTGACATTATCTTCAAAAGATTGTATTGTACTTGTTTCATGGAAGTGTTCTCTGGACAAAGTCTTTGTTCATTGGATATTTCCTTGACAACGAGTTCCAACATCTACCTTCTTGGAAAAGAAGATGTACTAAACGATGTGATTTAATTATAGTTGTTGTGAATACTTCAACGACTATATTTCTTCAACTATAAAAGGAGCAAAAGTTTAGAAGATCAACTCAAGAAATAACGCTACAAATACAACTAAGATACATAAGCACTAAATTCAGCTCAAGATAGGCTAATATGTTAAAGTGTTCTTATTCTTGTATATTTTAAAAATTATTTGTGTAAAAGTGTGCTGTATAATATTTGAACACCTTTGATTGTTAATCAAGTGTTGTTGTAAGTTATTCCTACTCTAAACAGTCAATTAAGATTTAAGTCTCTTGTCGTGGGCTTGAGCAATGAAGTATTGGACAGAGGTTTGAGCAGAGAAATCTTAGGCAGAGTGTCTGAGGAAGGAAGTCTTGAACCAGGTGGATTTAAGAAAGGGAAGTCTTAGGATCTGAGGATCTAAGCGAAGAAATCTTGATCAGGTGGTGATTGAGCAAGAAGTCATAGTTTGTAGGTCTGATCTAGGATAGTCTTATACTTGCGGGTATAAGCAGTTGTAATTAAGTTGATTATAGTGGAAATCTATTGTGTGGAAAGGGAACTAGAGTACTCTTAGTTGGAGAGGAACCAAGATAACTGTTATGTGTTCTTGGATGTTATTATTTGCTTCTGTTACATTTTCTGCTGCACTTATCATCAGGTTTTGAGCTCTGGTTTAGAATCTGAACTCTGGTTCAGAAGTAAAAAGAATTTTGCAAACATAATTCAACTCTCATTCTTTTGTATTTTTCCCACTTTCAGTTGGCATCAGAGCAAAGTCTGTAAGTAACACTTAACAGTGGTACTGTCAAAGGTCCAACGACAAAAATATGGCTACTGAGGATACTAAAGCTAGTCCCTCAGCAAGGGGATTTCCCTATGATTATAGTAGCTCTGAAAGAAATCATTACTCTTCTAAACCTCCTGTATTCAGTGGTGACTCCATTGAGTTTGAATAATGGAAAAAAAATATGTACACATATATCATTGGACTCGATGATGAGCTATGGGATATACTTGAAGATGGCATTGAAATTGTTGTTGACATTGTTGGTATGGTATCTGACAGGAAAAATCTGACTCCAGCTCAAAAGAAAATCTATAGAAAACATCATAGAGTCAGAGGTATTTTGGTTGATGCACTACCACATGCTGAGTACTTGAAAATCATTAATAAGTCTTCTGTAAAGACTATCTTTGAATCTTTGTGCTCTACTTATGAAGGGAATCAGCAAGTTAAAAAACTAAAGCTAGCTTGCTGGTGCAAAAATACGAGCTGTTAAAAATGAAGGATGATGAAGATATTGAAACCATGTTCTTTAGGTTTCAGACTCTTGGGTCAGGCCTTCAAGTGCTAAATAAAAGTTACTCTACATCGTATCTTGTTAAAATGATTCTGAGGAGTCTTCCTTCAAAGGTTAGACCTAGAGTTACAATTAGTAAGGAAGCTAAGAACCTGAATACGTTGTCTCTTGAAAGTTTAATCAACAATCTTCAAAGTCATGAGGTGTAACTGAAAGGAGATGAGTCCTTAAAGAAATTCAAATATCTTGCTCTAAGATCTACTTCTGAAAAGGCTGGTGATAAGCCTAAAAGACTTGCAAAGAATAGTAAATCTGATGAGGATGATGATGATATGGCTTACTTCATCAGAAGATTTCAGCAAATGTCTAGGAGAAGTAAAAGGTTTCCTAAAAGCAACAAGAGATCTAATGAACACAGGAAATGCTACAATTGCAACAAACCTAGTCACTTCAGAAGTGATTGTCCTGATCTTCAGAAGGACAGTCAAAACAAAGAAAGTCATCAGAATGACACCTTCAGAAATAGGTTCAAGAAGAATTGTATGGCAACATGGGAAGAGCTGAATGATGAAGATTCAGAAAAGGAAGATGATGCCAATCTTGCATTAATGACACACTCATCTGATGAAAGGAACTTATCAGAATTTGAAGATGAAGATGAGGTATACTCCTACTCTAACTTTATTTCATGCGCTAATAATCTTATAAATTATAGCAAGGATCAAGCAAGTCATGTTAAAGTTTCAAAAAGAGATAATTTCATTTTGAAAGAAGAATTAAAAGAAATTACACGTCTCAAAATGAATGTTTAACTCTAGGAAAGCATGATCAAGCCTTTCATAAATTCATTACATCTAGCATTGATAGAACTAAACTTGCATCTATGATTTATAGTGTTGGAAAAATAATAGAGAAGGTTTGGGATAAGATAAAGGTTGTTATAGTTCTGATGTTTCATTGAAAGTACTCCCAAACTCTTGCTCATCCAGCATTGCTCAAATGATGTTAAGCAACTATTTTGTTCCTATTGCTAATAATGTGAAAGTTATAAATTTGACTGAATCTGTTGATCAGAAGTTAAAGGGTATTGTAATATCAAAACCTGATAGTTCAGAAGTTCTGGTATCTTTAGTATCCATGACATCTAAATCACAGACTAAGATTGGTTCTGTAAGTAAGGTTGAGAACAACTTCAGTCAAAGCTTTTGGAAACAAAAAGATTGGAGTAAAGCTAAACCTTTTCCCATGGCAATAGGACATGATAAGAGAAAACCTGTTAGGACTAACCCAAAAGGACCCATCCGTGTATGGGTACTTAAAACTCAAATAGTCTTTGATGCAGATATGCCCAAAGGAAACGATGGAAAGACGGTCGTGGTACTTGTACAGTGGCTGCTTACAACATATGACAAGAGAAAATCATATGTCTCAAACCCTGAATCTGAAAGAGGAATGAGATGTTGGTTTTGGAGGTGGTCAGAAAGGAAAAACCATTGGTACAATTACCATTGGTAATTCTCAAACATTTATCAACAAAGTTTGGCTGGTAGATGGCTTAAAGCATAATCTACTCAATATAAGTCAATTGTGTGATAGTGGTTGCTATTTAATAATAATTTCTATTCTATTATTAATACTGACAAAAATGTTATATTCAAAGGGAAAAGGAATGGATATGTTTATAAAATCAATCTTTCTAAATTGTCTGATCGGAAGGTCGTTTGCCTAATGACAATGAGTGATGAGAAATGGATTTGGCACAAAAGGTTAGGTCATGCTAACTGGAGATTAATCTCTAAACTTAGCAAGCAAAAACTTGTTAAAGGGCTGCCAGATCTTGATTATCACTCAGATGCTCTCTGTGGAGCATGCCAAGTTGGAAAGGTTGTGAAAACCTCTTTTAAAAAACTTAAAACTTTGTCTATGCCTCTAGACCCTTAGAATTGCTTCACATTGATTTTTTTGGTCCTATTGGAAATGCTTCAATCAGTGGGAAGAAATATGGTTTGGTCATTGTTGATGATTTTAGCACATGGACTTGTGTAAAATTTCTTCGATCAAAAGATGAAACATATGAAGTATTTAGCTCCTTCTGCATACAAGTACAATCTGAAATGGAAGTAAAGATTCTAAAAGTCAGAAATGACCATGGGGGAGAATTTG
The DNA here is from genome assembly GCA_022829125.1 of Lathyrus tuberosus. NCBI lineage: Eukaryota > Viridiplantae > Streptophyta > Magnoliopsida > Fabales > Fabaceae > Lathyrus > Lathyrus tuberosus. The sequence goes on along the minus strand of JALAZF010000012.1, from coordinate 24,293,315 downwards.
AAAATGATCCATTTGAGTCTTTTTGTGAAAGATATGGAATTATCCATGAGTTCTCCTCTCCTAGGACTCCACAACAAAATGGGGTTGTAGAGAGAAAGAACAGATCTTTGCAAGAAATGGCAAGAACAATGATTCATGAAAATAAACTTCCTAAGTACTTGTGTACAGAAACGATTAATATTGCTTGTTATATTCAGAACAAGATCTACATCAGACCAATTCTAAATAAAGCATCATATGAGTTGTTTAAATGGAGAAGACTAAGCATCTCTTATTTTCATCAATTTGGTTGTACCTGTTATATCTTGAATAATAATGTCTACCTAAAGAAATTTGATGCTAAAGCTCAAAAAGGTGTCTTCTTGGGATAATCCGAATGCTCAAAAGCATACAAAATGTACAACTTAGAAACCAAATTGGTTGAAAAGTCTATGCATATTGAGTTTGAAGAAAAAATACCTGACCATGAAAAGTCAGAGTCCTTGGTTCAAAATGATAGTTCTGCAGGCATTCGGAACTCTGAAGAACAACTTGTGGTATGTGTCCCAAAGGAAAAGAGTATAGATGATGATATTTCATAATCTATTATTATTATTGAAGGGTTACCAAAAGCTTCAGAAACTGAAGTTACTCCAACTGGTCCCGTTGTTACTGATTCAGTGATTTCTCAAAATTATACTGAAGACTCTGCTCCACCAAAGAGACCGTTTAAGTACAAAGCATTTTATCCATAAGGGAAAATCGTTGGAAATAAAGACGATCCATTAAGAACCAAATATTCTTTCAGAAATGATCAATTAATGCTTGGACTTATTTCATTGACGGAGCCTACTTTTATTGATAATGCATTATTAGATAATGGTTGGATCATGGCTAAGCAAGATGAACTAAATCAGTTTAAAATAAATAATGTGTGGGATCTTGTTCCAAGAACACCGAAGAAAGACCTCATTGGGACCAAGTGTGTCTTCAGAAACAAGCTTAACGAACTTGAAGAAGTCGTTAGAAATAAGGCCAGACTTGTAGCTCAAGGCTACTGTCAGCAAGAAGGAATTGAATTCTTTGAAACCTTTGCTCCTGTGGCAAGGTTAGAAGCTATAAGGCTTATTCTCTCTTATGCCATTAACCATGACATTGTACTCTATCAGATGGACGTGAAAAGTGCTTTTCTGAACGAAGTTATTAATGAAGAAGTGTATGTCAAGCAACCTCTAGGATTTGAATATCCAAACCATCCAGACTTTGTCTACAAGCTCAAGAAATCACTCTATGGGCTAAAATAAGCTCCTAGAGCATGGTATGGGAGACTGAGTAATTTCTTGCTTGAGAATGGTTTTGCTAAAGGAAAGGTTGCCAATACACTATTCAGAAAAACTCTTGAATAAGAAATCTAGATTGTTCAAATTTATGTTGATGACATAATTTTTGGTTCCACTAATGCATCTCTTTGTCAAGAATTTTCTAAAATTATGCAGGAAGAATTTGAGATGAGCATCACGGGGGAATTGAAATACTTTCCTGGAATTAAAATTAATAAAAAAGAAAAAGGTATATACATTTATCAGTCTAAGAACACAAGAGAGCTCTTGAAAAAGTTTAATCTTGATGAATGCAAAGTCATGACAACTCCTATTCATCCCACCTACAACTTGAATGATGAAGAATGTAGTACTAAAGCGGTTTCAACCAAATACCGAGGTATGATAGGTTCCTTACTCTATCCCACTGCTTCCAGACCAGATATTCTATTCAGTGTCTGTCTGTGTGCAAGATTCCAAGCAAATCCTAAAGAATTCATTTAACTGTTGTTAAGAGATATTTAGGTATCTGAAAGGGACAACCAATCTTGGACTTCTTTATAAGAAATCCTCAAATTACAAGCTGGTTAGATTCTGTGATGTTGACTATGCCGGAGATAGAATTGAAAGGAAATCCACCAGTGGAACCTGTCAATTCTTAGGTGAAAACCTTATCTCTTGGGGTAGTCAAAGACAAGCAACTATTGCTCTGTCAACAGCATAAGCAAAATACATTTCAGTTGCTAACTGTTGCACTCAACTACTATGGATGAAATATCAATATAAAAATTATCAGATTTTTGGAAACAATATTCATATCCTTTGTGATAACATTGTTGCCATCTGTCTAACGAAGAATCCAGTTCAACATTCCAGAACTAAGCTCATTGAAATTACGCACCATTTTATAAGAGACTATGCTTAGAAGGGTGTAATAGATATTCAATTTATTGATTCTTAACATCAATGGGTTAATATATTTACAAAACCCTTAGTTGTTTCCAGATTTGATTATATTAACAAAAATCTGACCGTGGTCTTTGTCGCTTAATAAATGCTTATCTTCTGAATGGAGTATTGGAAAATAAATTGGACTCTGATGGCACTCAATTGAATTTTTTAAAATCTAAAATTTCTTCAAGATTTGGTCTATAAACCTTGAGTAGAGTGTATAGGATCTCTTTCATCATTATTTGCTTTATTTAAAGCAAAAAGCAAAAGTTTAATTTTATGCTACGTGCCTTGAATTAACTGTTGGATTAATTCTGAGCTTTGATAAAATAAGAAAATTTGTCCTACACTATCTAACAGCTTTTTGAAATAGTGATAGTTTCCCTGCACAAGGATATGTCTATCACTTTTTCTTTAAAAATCTGCTATGAAATTTGGTTCGTAAAAGGAGTGTACTGACAAAGGTTCTAATTCATTTTTATTCAGACTCATAACTGTCCAAACATTTGAAACATACTTGCTTATAAATTAGCATTTTATGTGTTATCTTACTGTCCATGTCTTCTTCTGATTTTATGTGTTATCTTCTATATAAGATAATCTTGTAAAATCACTATATTTTTCTTCTTAAAATGTCTTCAAAAACCATTAAAGGAGAGATCTATGATCTAGCCATTCTGAAGGAATACACGGCTAATTTAAATGAATTGACAACGAGTAATCTTTCACAGATAGTTGAAGATATCCATTTCCAGAAATGGGAAGGATATTTTGCAATGCTGAAAGGACCTATCTATCCAAATCTTGTGTTAGATTTTTGGCCAAATTCTCAAGCTCTTCAGAATGAGCTAGATGTTTGTCAGATTCTATATATTGTATATGGTGTTCATGTTGTGATCAATTCTAACATCATTTCTCAAGCAATAAATTGTGAGGAAGATGGAGTTACTTTTGAAAACTACATAAATAACAATAGATGTATGAACCTGATACACATCATCTATGATAGTAGAGGCCCTACTGAAAGTCCTTATACTCTTACTCCTATGGAAAAAGTATGGTACCAAATTATGTGGACAAATCTAAGGCCTGGAGAAAAGGGGACATGATGGCTTTCTTCTGATGATAAATACTTCATTCTGTTCCTAGTCTCCAGAACTAAAATTAATCTACCTCTGTCTATATTCAATTATCTGAAAGAATAGATCCTTGGGTCTCATGAGGAATTATCTTTTCTCATCCCTTTTGGTAAGGTTCTTTCTGTAACTTTTGATGTACAGGGTGTTGTTGCTCATATGCAACAACCTAGACTGATTGACAAACTTGTTCCTGACTGGTGTTCAGCTATGAATTTTTCAAAAACTAGTATTAATTGTTAAAGTTTACTCCTTCTCTTTTCCTTCTTTTTATTGATGACAAAGGGGGGAATGGATTAAGTATTCTTTTAGATTAATTCTAGAGTAAATTTGTTTACTACATACAAGGGGATCTTACAAAACTTTCTCTTGAAGTGGATCTATTTATTCTATATAGGGGAGAGCTTACAAACCTCACCTCTTAGACTTCACAGATAGGACTCAAGGGGAGCTTACAAACCTCACCTTTAAGACTGTCTGACACAGGGGGAGCTTACAAACCTCAGACCGTGAATGTTGTTGAATAACCAATCTACTACTGATTGTTGAGTAATCCTCTTGGAGTGGATATAATTATTTTATATAGGGGGCTTACATAAATCACCTCTTAGACTTCACAGATATGACTCAGGGGGAGCTTACAAACCTCACCTCTAAGACTGTCTGACACATGGGGAGCTTACAAACCTCAGACCCTGAAAGTTATTAAGTAATTAATCAACTACTAATTGTTTTCTAAATACTTAAGGTTGTCATCATCTAAAAGAGGGAGATTGTTGAGACAAATTTGATTCTCACCACGTATCCTCTAAAGTTTTGATGATAATAAAGTATTTGAAAAACAATTAGGATTTCTAACTAGCTAGTTTGTGTGTGCAGAATTATATATATTTGATGTAACTGGTTCTGACACGGAAGAAGCTTTGATATGGTTTTGATTATACACTCGTGAGAGAGTTTGATGAGAAAGTTACTACTAGTACACTTCACAATCAAAAGTGTATTACGGCTTCCTCTGAAACTGTGTAGTGTTAACTCAAGCTCTGCTAACACAGGACTCGGGATATGATGAGATTATATTCAAAAGATTGTATTGTACTTGTTTCATGGAAGTGTTCTCTGGACAAAGACGTTATTCTTCGGATATTTCCTTGACTACGAGTTCCAACATCTACCTTCTTGGAAAAGAATATGTACAAGAAGGTGTGATCTGATTATAGCTGTTGTGAATTCTCTAACAACTATATTTCTTCAGCTATATAAGGAGAAGAAGATTGGAAGATCGACTCAAGAAATAACGCTACAAGTACAACTGAGATGCATACATATTACATTCAGATCAAGAGAGGCTAATCGGTTAAAGTGTTCTAACTCTTGTATAAATTAAGAATTCTTTGTGTAAAAGAGTGTTGTATAATAGTTGAACACCTCTGATTGGTAATCAAGTGTTGTTGTAACTTATTCCTTCTCTAAACTGTCATTTTAGATATAAGTCTCGTGTTGTGGGCTTCAGCAGCGAAGTCTTGGACAGAGGTCTGAGCATAAAAGTCTTAGGCAAAGTGTCTCAACAAAGAAGTCTTGAACTAGGCGGGCATAACCAAAGGAAGTCTTAGGATCCTAGGTTCTAAGCAGAGAAGTTTTGATCAGGTGCAGATTGAGCAAGTCTTAGACTGTAGGCCTGAGCAAGAAAAGTCTTATACTAGCGGGTATAAGCAGTTGTAATCTAGTTGATTATAGTGGAAATCTCTTGCATGGCAAGGGGACTGGAGTATTCTCAATTGGAGAGGAACCAGGATAACTATTGTGTGTTCTTTGCTGTTTTTATTTGCTTCTGTTACATTTTCTATTGCACTTATCATCAGGTTCTGAACTATGGTTTAGAATCTGAACTGTGGTTCAGAAGTAAATAGAATTTGGCAAACACAATTCAACCCCCTCCCCCTTTTTGTGTATTTTTCTCACTTTTAGTGGGCATCAGAGCAAGGTCTGTACGTAACACTTAACAGTGGTACAATCAAAGGTCCAATGAGAAAAATATGGCTACTAAGGATACTAATGCTAGTTCCTCAATAAGGGGATTTCCCTATGATTACAGTAGCTCTAAGAGAAATCATTACTCTACTAAACCTCCTTAATTCAGTGGTGACTCCACTGAGTTTGAATGGTTGAAAAGCAAGATGTACGCATATATTATTGGACTTGATGATGAGCTATGGGATATAATTGAAGACGACATTGAAATTGTTGTTGAAAGTGTTTGTATGGTATCTGACAGGAAAAATTTTCCTCCGACTCAATAGAAAATCTGTAGAAAACATCATAGAGTCAGAGGTATTTTGGTTTATGCCCTACCACATTCTGAGTACTTGAAAATCATTGATAAGTCCTCTGCAAATACTTTTTTTGAATCTCTGTGCTCTACTGATGAAGGGAATCAGCAAGTTAGAAAAGCTAAAGCTAGCTTATTGGTGCCGAAATATGATCTGTTCAAAATGAAGGATGATGAAAATATTGAAACCATGTTCTCTAGGTTTTAGACTCTTGTGTTAGGCCTTCAAGTGTTAAATAAAAATTACTCCACATTGGATCATATTAAAAAGATTATGAGGAAATGAAATCAAGATGCATCATGGCATATGTAATATATGAGTAAAAGCATAACCCAAAGTAAATCAAAACATCACACAATAAAATTCATCAAGCAATGTGAAATAAATAATTAATTAAGTTAAATATAAATATTTAATAAAATTAATTAATTGATTAATTAATTACTATTAAATAAATACATTTAAAATTATCAATGATACATATTTGCATTTTTGAATATTAGGAAAAAAAAAGTAACAAACAAAATTAATTAAGTTAAATATAAATATTTAATAAAAATAATTAATTAATATTAAATATAAATATTTAAAATAATTAATCAACTATTTTTGGTATTTTTAATATTAGGAAAATAATAATCAAAATAGAAAATATAAAATATAAAAGAAAAGAAAATAAATAAATTAAAAAGGAAATAAAAAACAATGACAACAAGAAAACAACAATGGGCCTACAAAATAAGTAAAAGGAGGGGTACATATAGCAGAAAGCCAAGGCCCATCAAGATGAGGGCCCATGCGCTGATGGGAGGTCCACCGTGGACCAGGTCAACTCAGTTGACCTAAGGAGGGATCTGGGACGTTGATCAAGTGGAGTGTAAAATCCATTTAATCATCTAAGGGTTGAGCATTGGGCGTACATGGTAGGGACACTGAGCTTATGTGTGGAATCATGAAGGGGTGCCACACCAGTGACACCTATTTCTGACAGTGACATGTGTCACCGACCCATCAGCCCAAAACCAACAACAACTTGACACGACAAAAAACAAAATAGAGTAAAGGCTGAGCAATTCATTTCAATACCTCACACACACTCTCTCTCTACACTCATCTCTCTCACTCTAATTCTCTATCACCTTGCAACAATGAGCTCGCCGGAGCATGCTGGAGAAAATGGTGGTTGGCGACCGGCCACAGCAGCGCCGCCCCACTTCTCTAGCCACCACTTACCAGACACATATTCTTACCAAACCCAACCTTTTGACTCCAAATCTGGACTCAGAATTCTCAAATTCTAATGTTACATGCCTGAATCAGGAAGTTTAGAACAAAACCTAAAACCCTAGATCTACAACATAGCAACAAAATCACGCAATTAATATAGGGCTTCACATCAACAAGGCATTGGGAGCAACAATATGACATTAAAATGAGTTAAAGAGGAAGCTACGCACCCAATCAGAGCTAGTCTAAGTTTAAAAATCCAGGCGAAGGTCAGGTACGTGTACTCTTCACTTTCCTTGCTCTCTTAACTTCTTCTTCTACTACTTCTCTTCTTCGTTTGATCTGTTATTATTGTTGTTGTTATAAAACAAGCGAATGTGAGAGGGGTTAAGCTCTGACCTAAATTAGAGCTTCAGCTTGAAGCTTTAAATGGTCTTTAAGAAAGCTTTGAGTAAGTAGGAAAGTAAATGAACGATAAAGTAAATTGCGAGAAGTCAATTGCGAAAAAATTTAGTGCAAGAAAGTAAAAGTTAGAAGTTAGAAGTTAATAGTTAGAGGTTAGTGATCGAATGATCGTATAAACGAATTGGTACAATCTAGTACTATGTTAAGCAATCGTTAGTGAACTTATGTAGAGGTGATACCTATCTGAGGTCGGGAAATGAGATATATGCGTCAAAATACATTATAGAATTAATAGAAATTAATCTCTAAAAATGCGAAACGCAATGGAAAAATTAAAGAAAGAAAATGATTAAAATGATGAAAAAGAAATTGAACAACTAATAAAAAATTAATTTAAAAGGGAAATTAATTGGAAAATTAAACAAGAATTGTAAAGAAAATAAAAGGTAAAATAACTAAAAAAAGAAAATGAGAATTAAGTAGAAAAAAAGTGAAAATAAAAAACAAGAGAGGGAGGTGCTGATGATGTTGATAGGGTGTGACACATAAATCTGGTTGGGCCAAGGTTAAACAGAGCCCTAAACAAACAAGGAAATGAAAGTTGGGGTGCAAGGTCGCGCACAGGCTGCATTCAGCAGATGTAATGTGCCAAAAGGCCCAATAAACCAGACAGAGCATTCAAAAGAAGAAATCATTCCTTACATCTCATGCTTATTCTGCTCACGTTTTTCTCTCCTCTTTCTCTCTCAAATGTCACGCCGGACCTCACAATACCACCACTTAATCTACATGTTGTTGCTCATCTCGCCTTGTTCTTTCCAAATTTCTCAAAATTTCCTAATTATTCTCACTCCAACACAAGAACCAAATCAGATTCAAACACAAGAAGAAATGAAAATTATGCTGGCTAGGAGTTTCTTCAGGTAAATAGTTCACTCTCTTCTCCTTCGTGTTGCTTCGGAAGTTGTTGTTGAGCGCTATAATTTTGTTGGTTGTGATGTTTTTGTGCAATGAGTCCTTGCTTTGTGAGAGTTTAAAGTGAATGTTGTTGTGGTGAATTCGTGATTCTGCTTCTGAATTGTATTGTTGTATGTTGTGTTGCAGTTGATTTTGTGTATGTGTAGCAGTGAATTGTGCAGAGTATTGACAGAGTGACAGTGTTAGATGAAATTTCTGCAGGGTCTCTATGGCTTGAGAGCTTTATTTTAATGAGGGAGAATGATAGTTGAAGGTGAGTGGTACGTCTGAGGGAAAAGCAATTCGTGTGAACAAATTTGAAGAAAAATTGATGAGCCGGTAACAAACTCTTGTGCAAATCCACCCGGGAAAATCGTTTGTCATGAGTGGTGGTCCCTTTTCTAGAAACTTTCTCAATTTTTGTATTTCTGATTTTTCTACACATGTACATCTGTGGTGTATGTATGTATTCGCTGCATTTATTTTTGCTTGCTGTAATACTTGTACTTGAATATTGTATTGTTTTCACACTTGTATTGCTCTTGTGTTGTAACCTCAATTGGACTTTATTCTTAATCTACTTGCCCTGCCTAGGGGATACCATTTATTTGTTTTTAGTTGCTGCTTTACATTTTGCATCTCCATTGATTTTGATAGTTTTTTATGCATTAGCCTTGTTCGTGTTTCATGATCAGCTGCTGTAGTTTGTTAATGTTATTCATGGAAGCCTCGTGATGTCTTCTCATTTTGGCTCATGGAAGATGATGGTATGCTCATGGAAGATGATGAACCCGGGTGGCATACTTACCTTACTTTTGGCTCAAATTTTCATGGTGTACTCTTTGATTATTAGGCTTGAATGATGTATTTAATGTTCTCATGATTAGTTTGTATGATTTTGTATGCTTTGGTTTGCTCATGACTAGCTTGTATGACAAAGCCTACCTTGACTCCAAATGGCATTATGTGTAAATGAAACGGTATTGCATCATCTTGGTGATGAGGATAATATAACATTTGCACTTGCATCCTGATCGTAAAGGCTGGATCAGATCCTGTTGAAGTGAGCCATCAAGTGAGTCTGAGATGTTGGGCGTATGTAGAGGAGGAGGGGGGTGTACCTATAAGGCACTCCGACGCTCAAGTAAGAAAGGGTCAGAGAAAAGGGACAAGTACAAAGTATTAGTTCGTAGGGTGAATATTTGATACCTGACCCTCTCAAGCGAGAGGGTTTATATAGTGCCCCCAGCGCGTGGCCAACAGTATTTTCAGGGCGAAATAACCGTTTTCCCGAAGAATAGGTAATTGCCCAGACTAGCCGTTATGTCGGGCAGGGTGCCCGAAACTAGCCGTTATGTCGGGCATACGCATAGTTTCGGGCACATGCTCTCAGCTGTTCGGGGAGTGGAGAAGCCGTGCGTAACAGACAGCATTTCCGGGGAGGAGCGATGCAATTCTTGCCCGGTTGGAGGGGCAGAAAGGTAACTTTTGTCTGTTTGTGGATTGGACTTAGGCAACTGGGCTGTTCTGGGGCAGAAGTGGATTGGGCCATACCTGGCCATTGGTCCAGTCCAGAACAGGAGCCCCCCAAGTCGTTGCTCCCGAGCATGGGAGTGATGACTTAAGGACAACTCGTGGCTTTGGGGAGCTAACATAGGGTCGTCGCTTGGTGACGTAGGAGGTTTGCCTCGTGGTGCCTGTTTCCTTTGGTCCTCCTGATGTTCCTGATCGTGATGGAACTGCCCGTCGTACGGGGAGGCTAACGGTTGGAAGGAATTGGAAACGTTAGGGCGCCACGTGTGCATAGGGTTCTGTGCAGCAGTTGCTAGGCAATGATGGCTAGTTAATAGCCATCATGACCTACGAGGGCGTGTCATCGCACGTGCCCCTCTGTATAAAAAAGGGAAACTCGTTTTATTCTGAACTTTTTCGCTCTTGTTACTCTTCGTCTTCTTCAGAATTCCTGCCCGTCACCGTGGTCTGCTATTCTGGCCACCGCATCAACTTCCGGGCAGCCGTTATTCACCTTCTTAATCAAGTAAGTTTGCTGATTTTTGCTCTTTTACCCATTTTACGGTTGTTTGTAGTTTTGCATGCGGTTAGGTTTAGGTGTAGGAGATGAAATAGATTAGTTTCCGGTGATTATTGGTGGTGGACGGTGGTCGTGCCATTTTTCACCGTCGATGAGGCTGCTAGGTTTTAGGGTATTCTGGTGAATCGGGCGGTTTCCGGCGTCATTGCGATGATGATGCTTGCGTAACCGCCGTGATTGTCCAGATTCAGAAGCAGCGACGAAGTTTCCGGCGAGCTTTCCCAGTTTCCGGTGAAGCTTTGCAGTTTCTGGCGGAGCTTCAAACAGAAACCGGGAAGTGGCTCGAGGAAGTTCCTCGTATGGAAGTGGGTTGCTCCGGGCATCTCCTCGTGGGAGACTTTTAGTGTTTTATTCGATGTTAGGGCTTAGGCCGGGGACGTCGTCCTCAGCCCTTTGCGCGCCCTTTCACCTGACTAGCGGTGGAAGGGTGGATTTGATCTATCGTCGAATTCACTTTTTTCTCTGCTTTTCAGGTGATCGATATGGCGACGGGGCCAGATGGAGAAATTATCTTGGACTCTGTAGCACCCCAAAATTTGCCTTATCTTTTTCTAACCTTAACTGGCTTATGTTTTATTTCATTCTTGCATTATCATTTTTGCATATCATTGACTCTTAGCATGGGATCAGGGCATCTAAACCAACTCAAAGGAAGAAGATGTTTTCCAGGAGGTCAAGCAAAAGTTCATGTGTATTCTCCAAGGAGCTAGAGGAGAGAAAGTTCTTGATACTATCAATAGTTTAGCCACAAAGGAGCCTTGTACCTCAGGGCATCCTAAGTTGTCCATCACCTCATCATATGATCAAGCTTGGCAAGAGATTTCAAGTGAATCACACTCTCCTAGCATGATTGCTCAAATTAGAGTTTTGGGGATATGAGCAAGATCTTTGAGTTTTTATCATCACCAAATGGCACATCTCATCATTGTTTGAGAGGATACACATTATATTCAGAGGAATTTGGATTTGGAGCATGGGTCGATTCCTCCTAGACTGAGAGCACCAAAATTAGGGTTTGCCATAAAATCAGTTTATTTCTGATTTTTTGGGCAAGACTTGATTCCATGGTATTCCTCATGTCCCCAAGTGTCTAGGATTGAAGAATTATCCATCAATTTGGTCCAGAAGGGTTTCAACTGATCAGAAGTTTCAAAATCAGGAGAATTGGGAATAAATGTCAATTGTGCTTTGAAAAAGTCAACTCCTGACCTTTTGAGGTCAACATCATGATTTTCAAGTCAAATATGGTGCATGTATGAGATTTGATCAAGAAATGTTCACGGATTCATGAAAAATAAAAAATGTGGGAAAGTTACTAAAAATGGAATTTAGGGTTTTAGAAACTTACTATTTTTAGTAAGTTTTTAGCCACTTTCAAGGCCACTTTTCACCATGATCAAGGCTTCATTTGAAAATATCTTCCACAAGAAAGTTGTAGTATGAAACTTTCCCTTCAAAATGAGCACAAGAACCATGTCATTTGAGTTATTTTTGGATGAGTTATGGTGCTTTAAAGTTGGACATTTTCACTTCACCTAGTTCAAAAGCTTAGAATTTTTCTAAGTTACTTTGGGACAGATTTGTACACATACTTTCAACTTGATTTTTCTCATTGATTAAAGCATAATTTCCTCTTGCTTTCCACACCAAACTTGTTCCATGTTCTTCCTAGTGTTTTTTGAGCTCAAAATATCATCATTTGGCAAGGATTTCATCAAATTATAAGAGCTCAAAATGATATGATTGGATATGTGTGGGTACATTAACAAAGTTGTCATTAGTGCATATAACTTGAATATTCCTTGCATGGCCATACATGACATACCCCAAACGCATGGTCATTCACTTTTTTGGCCATGAAACTTTATACACTAATTGTTACCACTTTTGCTATGACAAAGTGGGCATTTGGCAACACACCCCATTGCCATATTTGTGAGAACACAATGCACAGGCCCTGTTGACAGGCTGACCCATGTTCTCTCTTTGCTCTTTACACACACACCATGACAAAATCCGTTTGCCTCTTTCTCTCACTCAAAATTCAAAACTTGCATAACAAGCTTTCAATCACGTTTTTCCTTCGGTTCAGGCCCAAAACCACTTCTAACCCATCCTATTTAAGAAGCACAAACCCTAAAACGCAAGGGGGGAGATTGGTGAACATTTTCAGATCTGGTTCTTCTTCTTCATATCAAGAGCTCCTTATTTTTTCCTCAAGATTATTTCATTTTCGTGCTCAGTTGGTGTTCTCTGAAGGGTGGAGCTCAAGGTTTCTGGGTTTCTCAAGCTATTCTAACCAAGGTGCAGTGGACATAGCTCCACTAGGTAACTTTTTCACACTTTCATTGTTAAACCTATGAATCTTTGATTATTTCATGTGTGGCTGAAGTCCTACCTATGGTAGGCATTGTGTGAGCAATGGAGTTTGTTTGAATCTGAACATGATGTTTTGTGTGAAACCTTAAACATAATGTGGTATCCGTTTCTTTAGGTCCTCTTTTCTCTATGTTTTATTGGTTGTTTTAAAAAACTAATGCCACCATGGTGATCTACGATTTGTGAGCTTCGTTTTGCTATTTTATTTTGTTAAGTTTGGTTGAGTATCCATGGAGATCTTCGTGGAGAGGGGTGATGACATTAAACTGCGTTTCTTCCTGCAAGTTCACTGTGCATGGGTTTGTCTCATGAAGGAGATGATTAGGTGGCGTCGCGTGAATGGCTGAGTGTTTTTTTTATCTTTTGTGTTTAAAATGTGTGTGACCGATTGATATATGTACCACATGATGTTTGTTCTTTTTTTTTTCGTTTCTCTTTAAAAAAAAAATAATATGTTGGCTGATGGTGGTATATCACAATCACATGGGCCTGTGCACAGACTACTGTTCGCACCCCTCCTTTGGGCCCATGTGCTTGCTGAACTGTTTCCTTGTGCAATCATAATTGCTTATGCACCCATACGCTTGTTCTCCCTTTTATTTTATTTCATTTTAATTTGATTTTTTTTCATTTTATTTTTAATTGATAAAAACATGATAAAAATATCAAAAAATATGTCTCTGATTGATTGATGTCTTGAGATATTTTTCACATTTTTTTATTTTATTTTTCCATTTATTTTTCTATTTTATGTGGAATTAATTTGGAAGTTGCTTTAACATGTTTACCCTTGACTTAGGGTTTTGTTCTTTGATGCTAGTGATTATTTTCATGATCCAATTTTCTTACCATGCTTGGATACATATTTGGTGAATGTTTGAGGATTGATTTGGTGCTGAGATGTTGAATTCTTGATTAATTATTGATTGATTTTAATTAGTTCCCGATGCATGCTCGATTTGCCTCCTATGTATGATGTTTTGATCCAATTGATATTGAAATCTTGTGATTATGGTTGAAACCTCTTGCACACTTATTCTTGACTGTTTTAGCATGAGTTTGGAAATTTATTTGGATTTTTATGAAGCATGTTTCTATTTTTGGTTGATACCTACTTGTGGTTTGAATTTGGTTGAAGCATGTTTGAACACTTGACCTAGTTTGGATGCTTTTGATTACTTGTGATTGATTGGTATTTGAGATGATTATTTGTTGTGATCATGTACTGTCCTAGCTTGTTTGTGGCTTTGGAATCATCCTCATTTGACCATTTCCTATTTGTTCTTGATTTTATAAGTTGACAATGTTTTGACTTGGATCTTTTGGTATGCTTGACCTAATCTTGTAAGATGCTTCCTTGTTTGATCTAATCAATACTTGAGGACTTTTGTTTGATTTGAATGACATGTTTAAGGTTCTGATCCTCTTGATCTTGGGTCCATTGTGTGATCATATCTTGCTTCTTGTTTCACTTTATCATCTGTTGCTTGCATAGATGTTTGAAGTGGATGTTTGCATAATTGTGGAGCATGTTTTGAATGTGATTCTTGTTGCTTTTTCTTGCTATTCATGGGTTGATGTTTGAATTGAGATACATGTTCACCTTGCTGCCCATTTGCTTTCATGCCTTGATTTCACTTTGTTTGATCACTTGAATTATGTTGTGCATGAGTTAATTGTTGCTAATTGTTTGAGTGTTGTTGAGATGCATACTTGGTACTCTTGAGATCTTTTTCCAATACTTGAATTGGTTAACTTTGGCATGACTTAAATTCTAACTTGGATTCATTTTCATCTTACCTCATTCATTTCATCTTTGTGTGAGTCTTAATGATGTTTAATTGTGCTTCTTATGCAAGTTTGCTTGCATCCTTTCTTGTTGCTTTTACTTGCTTGCTTGAGCTTTCTTGTGTGGTCCTTTGAAGCATGATTAATGATATGAATTGGATATAATGTGCATGATGTGCTTGCTGCCCCATCTTATTTCTCATCTTATACCTCTCTTTCTTCTTCATCTCTTTCACTCCTTCTTTTCCCATGAGTCTCAAGACTTGTTTAAGTCTTGGATTCACTCTCTTATAGCTACCTAGTCCAACTTAATTTCCGATTAAGCTTGGAGTAGGATTAGCATTAGGTTTCCCCTTTGCATGCTAACTTAGGTAGACGTTTCCCTTTCAAACTCAACTATATGGCCACCTTTGCATGATAACATTAGGAACATTTAGTTTCCCCTTAGTGTTTTTTTTTCTTTTGAGTCTTCTCTTCTCATCTCATAACACTTCTAAAACACTTAATAAATATAACGAATATTGCGCTCGAGCCTTAAGTGTAGGAAATGAAGAACGAGGGGGCTCCCCTCCTCTTCTAGAGTGTTTAACATACGTCCCATTTGGGGGCGACCATGTGATTCACTCGTTCCCGCATGGTGGACTTTAGTGCAATGTAAGTCACAAATTAACTTCAATCCACTTCTGTCAAAAAAACACAAAAACAAATTCAAATATTTTTATCCTTCGGGATTGTTCAAGTTCAAATCATTTTCAGAAAAGGGCACGTTACTTCCGTCTCGTCGCAAACAGGCATCGGCCCTAACTGCCGGACGCGAATCTAACGTCGCTCATAAAAAACACTAACCAACCTCGTTAGGTCGAACTGCGACCGCTCTGATTTCCTCTCTCTAGTCCGATTGAGGATACGTAGGCACGAGAAGGCGATGTCTTGGCGAGCAACCTCCCCCTTTAGTTCTGTCCGAACTACGTTGACTCTGACTTTCCCATTGCATGAGGGAATACGTAGGCATAGGACGGGCGATGTCCTATCGAGTCACTTCTTTTTTTTCTTTTCTTCTTCGTTTCTTCGTTCTTTTCCGTTCCCGTTCCTTCTCCTTTCTAGTAGCAGCGGAGCTCCAAATGACGACACCCTATGATCGAGACGACAAGCGTGGATCCCATCGAGTAAGATGGACGTGTGGGGTGCTAACACCTTCCCTTCGCGTAACCGACTCCCTTACCCATTTCTCTTGGTCGCGAGACCATGCTCTTTCCCTTCCCTCAAGTTTACGCAGTGTTTCCTTTCCCTCTCTTGGGATAAATACACATTGCTGGCAACTCTGTTTCTGCGCCACTTTCGTGTTTGTACTTGGATGAAAATCCCAGGGAGAGACAGCTGGCGACTCTGCTGGGGAAGATTGACCTCTTACTAGTCCATCCCCTCTTGCGAGTCAATCCTAGCGTTTGTTTGTTTGTTTTCATTGGGTGTTTATTGTTGTGCTTTATTTTGCTGTATATTACTGTTTTACTGTTTTTACCGCATTTATTGCATTGCATTTCATTATTATGTTGTACTGTTCTGCTGCTGGATTTTCTGTTTGTAGGGTGGGTTGGATTCATGAGAGAAAAGCCCAATACCCAGGCTTAAGCATACACCTATGATTAGTGTGGAAAGTAGTGTGACTTGTTTGGCATTTGGCCAGACTTAGTATACATGAAAACTCCACATCCAGACGAGGTTTCCTTGGTAATATTTTATCCTGCGCATTTGGGGCAGACGATGGAGTATAACCTGGAAAACTATCGACTATGGCGACCGTCTCCCGAGGACTCAGCAACGCCTCTCCTCCCGACATGTGATAATGGCATACCAGAAATGGAAAACCCATTACACTTGTCGATCCGAGGACCCAATGCTGGGAACTTGCATAGGATGACCTTTTTTTTAGAGGAATCAGTTGAGGCCTTCTCGATTGATGATGATGCCAAACCAGAAATGGTGAACGTATCATCATTTCTCGACCTGAGAGCCCGTGATATTGAGGATCCTCAGTTATCTAGTACCCACATGTGAGATGTGCGAGTGTTTACAAGTCTGCAGGTAACCGAAACCTTCAACCTACCCGGTTTTCTGGATTTCTCGATAGTGTATAGTTATTTACCTGATTTTCTGGTCATCTCAGTGGTCTGATGTTCTGGAATTCTGGTTTTCTGGGTTGTGGTTCTTGTTCAGTTAACAACACAGCATGTCCAGAGCAGTGACACCTTGATCCCATGTTTGCTTTTGTATCATTTATTGCATTCTAACATGTTTGACATTTTCAGGACTTGCATCTTACCCTTGATTCCAGTTGTTGAGGTGTTCACTTCATGGATGCTCAGAGGAAGAAGAATGTAGCGTACACGTTCCCAGATCCTACTCTGAAATTGATTCACAAGATGATTAGTATGACTGATCCTGAGATCCGCGCCAAGTTCAAGGAGGAATATGGGAAGATATCAAAGGTTGTTCGAAATATTTCACAAGAAGAGCACGATGTCATTCACACGCTCCTTCAATTCTGTGACCCTCCTTTGCGTTGTTTCACTTTTCCAGATTATGTATTGGCTCCAACCTTAGAGGAGTTACCATTTATTTTGGGAATCTCTGTTAAGCCGAGGATACCTTTCTTCTCTGAAGAACAGCCAGGACTGAAGAGATGGCGGCTGCTGTTCACATTGAGGAATCCATTCTGAGTAACAATGTCATTGACAAGCAAGGATTTAAAGGCCTCCCTTTGAAGTTTCTGTTTGACCAAGCCAGCTCATATGCTAAGGAGAGAAATGGGTATACTTTCAATGCTATTTTAGCTCTTTGCATTTATGGGATTGTCTTATTCCCCGACATCCCGGAGCTTGTTGACATGCATGCAATTCGGATTTTCATCTTGAGAAACCCCGTGCCTACCCTTTTTGGCGACGTGTATCATTCAGTCCACTACAAGAACGAAAAGAGACGAGGAAAGAGTTTTGCTAGGGATTGAGCTCCTTGTCAACGGCGGAGGATTCCCAATTGTACCCTTAATAGTGACCGAGAAGAGCCATAGCAACCATAGAAGAACTGAAGATACGAGCTGAAGTGAAGAGGCCTAGGGGTGAAGGCTCTAGCTTAGGCAGTGGTTCTCAAAGGGTGCAAGACCATGGTGGTTGAGGAGAACTCGCGCATTGATGATACTCTGTAGTTTGTTCTTTCTTTGTATTTTGGCTCACCACCAGAATTGTTGGCTGGGATCTTTGTTTATCTTGCTTCAGACTTATTGTTATCTTGGGTTGTAATCTCTGACAGTGATTTTCTCTGGTATAATGAGCAGAAGGTTCTTGTCTTTAAACTGGAATCAAGGGGTGGATCGCCCGACAAATATTTAAACATGTTCATTTGCATTTGCATGATCATAATCATTTTTGCATAGCAGGTGCCCGTCCCAGGTTTTTCTAACCTTTATTTGGTTGCAGGAAGGATTGATAACCAGCCAATTCACCAGTATTCTACTAGATCAAATCAGAGGAGAATTATGGAGCAAATGCAAGCAGAAATGGCCGCCATGCAAGCTCGCATCGCCCAGTTCATGGAATTGATGCAAGGTGTTGCCCAAGGGCAAGAGCAACTAAGGACTCTGGTCCAACCCTTAGTGGCAAGAGTGGATGAAGACGGGGTTCTTCATGGCGGAATCCATAATGGTGTCGCTGGCAACAGTACTCAGGGAGGTCCTGCGGGCATAGAGATCCCTATTCATGGTGTTGTAATCCCTCCGGGCGGAGGAAAGCAACTTGTGATTCCTTCTGTTGTGGGAGGAGGAAGTGTTTGTGTTGTTCATGGTCGTCGTTTCGAAGACCAACAAGATGACATTTTCTCTATGCCAGGCGGGGATGCTGGTCCTCAAGCTGATAATGACCAAAGGTTCAGACTGATTGAAGAACAACTAAGGGGTGTGGTGAATTAAAGTTCTGTGGGTATGGATTTGGATGATTTGGGGCTGGTTCCTGGTGTCGTGATTCCGCATAAATTTTAGGTGCCTACTTTTGAGAAATACAATGGTACCACTTGTCCCAAGACGCATGTCAGGGTATACGCAAGGAAGATGGCCGCGTACTCTAAAGATGAGAAATTGCTGATGCATTTCTTTCAGGACAGCCTGTCTGGGGCATCCTTAGAATGGTATATGCAATTGAAGAGATGTCACGTCCGCAACTGGAGAGAGCTGGTAGAGGATTTTATCAAACACTATCAGTATAACACTAACATAGCTCCCAATAGGACTCAGCTGCAGAGTATGTCTCAGAAAAACAGTGAAAGCTTTAAAGAGTATGCCTAGAGGTGGCGCGAACTGGCAGCGAGGGTACAACCTCCCATGTTGGAGCGGGAGATGTTGAATATGTTTATGGCCACCTTTCCATGTCATTATTACGAGAAGCTGATACCTTGCATGTCTGGAAAGTTTGCCGACTTGATCTTAGTGGGAGAAATGGTCGAAAGCGGTATCAAAATGGAAAAGATTCAAGTTGCTCCCGATTCTTTTGAAAATGCAAAGAAACGTTACAGAAGGGAAGAAGGAGAGACTAATGTCGTTTATTATCAATAACCTTATGCTCCTCAACAACAGAACTATCGGCGTCAGAATTAACATAGGCCTCGCAACAACCTGGAAAGAAGGAATGCTCCTTTTCATCCAGTTTCCATGTCGTACAGTCAACTCTTGCCACACCTGGTTCAAAATTCATTGGTGGAGCCTAAGACTTTGAAGGCTATTCCAGAACCATACCCTCCGGGGTACAATCCCCATGTGCAATGTGGATATCATGGAGGATCTATGGGGCACTCAACTGAAGATTGCAAAGCCTTCCAGGCCAAAGTGCAACAATTGATTGACAAAGGGTACATATCCTTTCCAGAAGGAGACTTGGTTGTGTATGTCGACCTCTAATCTATTTGAAGACTTCAAGGGTCATCTCCTAAAGCCACTGGTCCAAGCGGAGTCAAGTCTCCTCAACAATGGCAATCATCAGTTTCTTTACTGCATTTTCATATGTAGCTTTCACTTGTTTGTTTAAACACTGTCTGCATGTAAAAACTGGTTCGTGTTTTGAATGATGATTTTAATACAGTGAATTTATTTTCTTGAAGTGTTTTATTCATGTTCACTCACTTTAATGTTTGCATGCACTGCAATACCAACTTTCTGTCCTAAACTCTTGGAGGGAGGAGGATGAAGTGAAGAACGTAAAATCTCTGGTTGTATGTTTTTGGATAGAACCCTGTTAAGGATGTACATGCATTGTTTCAAATCCCTAAACACTGGAGATATAATGGAGATAGACCCTCGTTAACCCCTTTGAGCCTTGAAATAGGAGTTTCTTTCGTACAAAAAAACCCTCACATTTAACCCAGGGGCAGGGTAGGCGTCAGTTAATTTGACCGAGCATTCAAATTTCAAAAGGAGTGTGCATCTGAGGATCATTTACCTTTTATTCCACCATCAAGAGGTAAAAAGATGTGAAACCACAATGGTTATCCATCGATGATCAAGGAGTGAGGCAGTCACAACCCTTTCAAACAAGTCAGACAAGCCAGTGTCACACGATTTGTTCAAAAAAAAAAAGCCCGCTAAGTCGAAACTTGAAAATAAGCGACTTAGGCAAAAATTAGGGCATCCCGCTGGACTTCAAAATAGAAAAATTAAAAAAAAAATTAGTCCAGGAAAAAGTTAGGGAAAATAAAAGAATAAAAAGCGAAAAGGATGACAAAAGGAAAAATCCTTGAGCAGAACAAAGTCGTGTGGCTACAGACACAAAAGACAAAAGGGGTGACTGTTGCTCCAAAACCTCATCAGGTCTCAAACCATCAATTGCATGGGTCCCTTAAAGATCATAAATCTTTTTGGGAGATGAGCGTTTATGTCAGATTAGCTGAACATAGGACTGGAGAACATCAAGGAGAATGGGTGGGCACCAATAAACTTTGCGCCTTAAATCTTTTTTTTCTCTCAAAACCGTGAACCAGGCCACGTTACAACCCTTAAAAGTCCTAATTGAAGCAGGGTTTATTCCGAAAGCGTACTTCAGCAAGATAGTGTTCCTGACTCCCATGAATTGTGCTAATAATATTTGTGTTGGTATTGCATGTGCGTATTGTTTTCCATTCAAAAATCAATGTCGCATCCCAGCTAGTGATTCGTTCACAAGGCTTGGCGACGCATTTTCAATAAAACTTCAAGGTTAACATGGATGTTGCATTAGAATTGTCATTCTCATAATAGACATTTTCTGCTTGCATGTGTTTGATATCAAGGAAGTTTACACAATGAACGTCAGTTGAGAAGCTCGATCCTGCCAAGTTGGGATGCTTGAAAATTCTCACGGGTAGTTGTGTCAATGGGCACGTTGCCAAGAGACTCAGGGCAGAGTGGGCTCTCCCCAGTAAGTCGTGTTAAGATGTAACCAATTTGGGGCAGTCACGTCGAGAAATCTCTCCACAAGCGCTTAATATGGGGCAATTAGGTCGATTTGACAAATTTCTGTAAGATCAGTCAGGGGCAAAGTTTCTTCAAGACTCAGGGCAGGCCACCTCTAGAGCGTGGGAAGTTGTCCTCTCCTGAAGACGGTTAATCGAAAACACCTCTTCAAAGTTTAGAATATTGGGTCAGAGTATTTTCAAGTCATTACAAATCCTTTCGAGGTAACTTACTTCATGGGTTATGAAGTCTGGGGCAGTTGTGTCGAGATCTGATAAATCTCTCCAAGAGTTTGAAGACCCTGGGGCAGTGTGAGTGCCCGATCTTTTATAAAATCCTCTTGAGATGATTTCTTCCATTAGATCTGGCGGTCTGGGGCAAGTGAAGAGTTCAAAGGGCCGCTTATGACCATAGAGACAGGTCAGGATGGGTAATAAATTTGTTTTCCCCAGTAGAGTTTCTCTCCCCAGCACTGAAAGGTCATCATTCTCAGTAGAGCCTACTCTCCCAAGCAAGAGTACAGAGGATTACGTCCCTAGCCGAGGTCATGGTTGGTTTATTATTCCCCAGTAAGCAGTCAGAAGTGGATTGTTCCAAGGTGGATATTGTTGTATCTCCAGCAGGAGATGTGTTGGATGTTTTTGAAAAGACTTTATTTTCCCCACTGAGCCTGGTACTCACTTTTCTCAGCAGGTCAGGAAGTATATTTCCGTCAGCAACGACATGCTCTAATCCCCAGCAGGGTAAAAACTTTTCTCCCCAATAGAGTTATTCTCCTCAGCATGGAAATTTCATCATCCTCATCAGACTGTCACTCTCCCCAGTCAGGGTACAAAAGATTGTGCCTCAGCCAGCATATAAAGTGGATTGCTTTAGGGAGGATGTTGTTTTGTTACCACAGGAGATTTGTGGAACGTATTCCCGAGACAAAGATGTTGTCTTCCCCGCAGGGTATTGGAGTCTTTTCCCCTCAGTCAGTCAGGAAATGTGTTTTCAACAGCAACAGCAGGATAAGGGCGAAGTCATTTCCCCAGCAGCGGTTTAAGATCAATGGTGTCCCCAGCAGGTCTGGTACTTGTGATATGTCTCCCCAAGCAGAGTTTGGTGGTAGTCTTTGCAGCAGGTTTGTTCAACGATGGTTGACATCCCCAACAGGTTTTAAGTCCAAGAGATATTTGGCACTCTTCTGATTCAAGTCTTGGTTTCCTTTTTCAAAGAGTTATATAATCCCCAGCAGAATGGATTTGCTTCTGGATTTCATCTCCAGCAGAGGTTGTTGATCAAAGGAGTTGTTCAGTGTGATCCTTCTCAACAGAGTTCTTGGACTCAGAGGACAATTTATTTTGTCATCCCCGGTGGAGCTGCCTTCGTTTTCAGCATTTATTTTGCTAGAGCGTTCTTTTTGCATTGTATAAGCATCGTTTGCATGGCAACCTCCTAAACGCGTAGCATTTCCATTTCGTATGGAGCATTACGCCATAAAAATTTCAAACATATGCATTCGAAGCATAAGCCAGGTTTGATACTTTCTTTGCCAGTTCTCTTCCTCAGCAGAGATGGCATAACTCAAGAGATTTTGTTTACCAGTTCTCTTCCTCAGCAGAGATGGCATAACTTAGGAGATTTTGGTTTATCCTAGGTGAGATCGCTGAGGGATGTGTTCATCCTGCCTGTGCTCCCCGGCAGAGTCTTTTATTTAGACTTCTCCTTTCCCCAGCGAAGTCATCTTATCTGTGGGTTGTAAGTCCGTTGATTTTACCTCTCACCCTTTCGGTTCACAACCGTATCTTTGCTAGGAGTTTGCCTTTGATTGACCAATCTCTTTTTGTAAACCCAGTTCACGTCTGGTAGTCAGTTCTCGTCTGACTTGTTGTCGTGAAATCCAGTTCTCGCCTGGTAGGCAGTTCTCGTGTGACTTATTTTTGGTAAATCCAATTCTCGCCTGGTAGACAGTTCTTGTCTGACTTATTTAGTAAAATCTAGTTCTCGCCTGGTAGTCAGTTCTCGTCTGACTTTTTTTTCGTGAAACCCAGTTCTCGCCTGGTAGTCAGTTCTCGTCTGACTTATTTTTGGTAAATCCAGTTCTCGCCTGGTAGTCAGTTCTCGTCTGACTTATTTCGTGAAACCTAGTTCTCGCCTGGTAGTCAGTTCTCGTCTGACTTATTTAGTAAAATCCAGTTCTCTCCTGGTAGTCAGTTCTCGTCTGACTTTTTTTTCGTGAAACCCAGTTCTCGCCTGGTAGTCAGTTCCCGTCTGACTTATTTTTGGTAAATCCAGTTCTCGCCTGGTAGTCAGTTCTCGTCTGACTTATTTCGTGAAACCCAACTCTCGCCTGGTAGTCAGTTCTCGTCTGACTTATTTAGTACAATCCAGTTCTCGCCTGGTAGTCAGTTCTCGTCTGACTTATTTCGTGAAATCCAGTTCTCACCTGGCAGTCAGTTCTCGTCTGACTTACTTCGTGAAATCCAGTTCTCTTTCTCAGCAGAGATGGCATACTCAGAAGAGTTTGTTTCACTTTATCCCCAGTGAAGTCCACATTCGGCTTGATCTTCCTTTTCGAGTTCGTCTTCGGCCATCCTCGTATTATGTTGCTGGGTAGAGCGTCTTCGGTCGGTCTTCCTTTTCAAGTTTGTCTTCGGCCGTCCTCGTATTATTTTGTTGGGTAGAGCGCCTTCGGTCGGTCTTTATTTTCGAGTTCGTCCTCGGCCTTCCTCGTATTATTTTGTTGGGTAGTCCGCCTTCGGCTGGCAAACACTCCAATTCATTGTCCCCACAGTTTTCAAATTTCAGGGTTCTTTTGTTATTCAATCTCCCTGTATCCTTGAATGTCTGAAAGCCGTTGCTATCATACCTTCAGGACCAAGTTGATTGAATAGGAGCAGTTGCAGCACCCCAAAATTTGCCTTATCTTTTTCTAACCTTAATTGGCTTATGTTTTATTTCATTCCTGCATTATCATTTTTGCATATCATTGGTTCTTAGCATGGGATCAGGGCATCTAAACCAACTTAAAGGAAGAAGATGTTTTCCAGGAGGTCAAGCAAAAGTTCATGTGTATTGTCCAAGGAGCTAGAGGAGAGAAAGTTCTTGATACTATAAATAGTTGAGCCACAAAGGAGCCTTGTACCTCAGGGCATCCTAAGTTGTCCATCACCTCATCATATGATCAAGCTTGGCAAGAGATTTCAAGTAAATCACACTCTCCTAGCATGATTGCTCAAATTAGAGTTTTGGGGATTTTTGAGTTTAATACCCCAATGAGCAAGATCTTTGAGTTTTTATCATCACCAAATGGCACATCTCATCATTGTTTGAGAGGATACACATCATATTCAGAGGAATTTGGATTTGGAGCATGGGTCGATTCCTCCTAGACTGAGAGCACCAAAATTAGGGTTTGCCATAAAATCAGTTTATTTCTGATTTTTTGGGCAAGACTTGATTCCATGGTATTCCTCATGTCCCCAAGTGTCTACGATTGAAGAATTGTCCATCAATTTGGTCCAGAAGGGTTTCAACTGATCAGAAGTTTCAAAATCAGGAGAATTGGGAATAAAAGTCAACTGTGCATTGAAAAAGTCAACTCCTGACCTTTTGAGGTCAACATCATGATTTTCAAGTCAAATATGGTGCATGTATGAGATTTGATCAAGAAATGTTCAAGGATTCATGAAAAATAAAAAATGTGGGAAAGTTACTAAAAATGGAATTTAGGGTTTTAGAAACTTACTATTTTTAGTAAGTTTTTAGCCACTTTCAAGGCCACTTTTCACCATGATCAAGGCTTCATTTGAAAATATCTTCCACATGAAAGTTGCAGTATTAAACTTTCCCTTCAAAATGAGCACAAGAACCATGTCATTTGAGTTATTTTTGGATGAGTTATGGTGCTTTAAATTTGGACATTTTCACTTCACCTAGTTCAAAAACTTAGAATTTTTCTAAGTTACTTTGGGACAGATTTGTACACATACTTTCAACCTGATTTTTCTCATTAATTAAAGCATCATTTCCACTTGCTTTCCACACCAAACTTGTTCCATGTTCTTCCTTGTTTTTTTTTAGCTCAAAATATCATCATTTGGCAAGGATTTCATCAATTTATAAGAGCTCAAAATGATATGATTGGATATGTGTGGGTACATTAACAAGGTTGTCATTAGTGCATACAACTTTAATATTCCTTGCATGGCCATACATGACATACCCAAACGCATGGTCATTCACTTTTTTGGCCATGAAACTTTATACACTAATTGTTACCACTTTTGCTATGACAAAGTGGGCATTTGGCAACACACCCCATTGCCATATTTGTGAGAACACAATGCACAAACCCTGTTGACAGGCTGGCCCACGTTCTCTCTTTGCTCTTTACACTCACACCATGACAAAATCCTTATGCCTCTTTCTCTCACTCAAAATTCAAAACTTGCATAACAAACTTCCAATCACGTTTTTCCTCCGGTTCAGGCCCAAAACCACTTCTAACCCATCCTATTTAAGAAGCACCAACCTTAAAATGCAAGGGGGGAGATTGGTGAACATTTTCAGATCTGGTTCTTCTTCTTCATATCAAGAGCTCCTTATTTTTTCCTCAAGATTATTTCATTTTTGTGCTCAGTTGGTGTTCTCTGAAGGGTGGAGCTCAAGGTTTTTGGGTTTCTCAAGCTATTCTAACCAAGGTGCAGTGGACATAGCTCCACTAGGTAACTTTTTCACACTTCCATTGGTATCAGAGCAGGCATCCTGTCTGTCTCTGGGTGAGATCTAGGGAAGTTACTTTCTGGTGTAAAGATGGACAAAGAAGTTGGAGGATTTGTCAACAGACCCATGATCAACAGCTACTTGATTCTTGACATGTTAAAGCAACTAATCAACTGGATCATGATCAAAAGCTGATTTGTATCCCTGAGCAACTAATCTGGCCTTGTTTCTGGTGACCACTCCTTGTTCATCAGATTTATTTTTGTAGACCCACTTGGTGCCAATCACATTCACTCCATCAGGCCTAGGTGCAAGCTCCCATACTTCATTCCTCTTGAATTGCTCCAGCTCTTCATGCATTCCATTTATCCAAAACTCATCAGTCAATGCTTCCTTGACATTCTTTGGCTCAATTTTGGAGACAAAGCATGAACTTGCTATAACATCTCTTGACCTAGTCCTCACTCCAGAGTTTGGATCTCCTATAATGAGCTCCTTTGGGTGGTCCTTCTGCACTCTGATGGAGGGATCCTTATGAGGTTGCTTAGTTTCAGGCTCAGCAGCAACACTCGGAGTTGGATTTCTGTCTTCAGCTTCTGGAGTAACTTCACCAACTGATGTTCCAACATCATCTAGGACATCATCATCTTCCTGCTTGTCCTTGTCATCAATTACCACATTGATTGACTCCATCATCAACATGGTTCTAGAGTTAAAAACTCTATATGCTCAGCTGTTAGAAGAATATCCCAAGAATATTCCTTCATCACTTTTGGAATCCAATTTTCTTCTCTGTTCTCTATCAGCCAGAATATAACATTTGCTTCCAAAAACATGAAAGTATTTAACATTAGGTTTTCTTCCCTTCCATAGTTCATACAGAGTGGATGAAGTGCCTCTTCTCAGGGTAACCCTGTTGTGAATGTAGCAGGCAGTATTCATGGCTTCAGCCCAGAAATGATATGGAAGTTTCTTGGCATGAATCATAGCTCGAGCTGATTCTTGGATAGTTATGTTCTTCCTCTCAACTACTCCATTTTACTGAGGAGTAATAGGAGAAGAAAACTCATGACTTATACCTTCAGCAGAGCAAAATTCTTCAAACTTTCTTCCATGGTCACTTCTTATTCTGATAACCTTAGTCTCCTTTTCTCTTTGGAGTTTTTGACAAAGATCTTTAAAAACATCAAACACCTCTGGTTTGTCTTTGATGAAGCTCACCCATGTATACCTCGAATAGTCATCTACAACTACATATGCATATTTCTTTCCACCCAGACTTTCCATCTGCATAGGTCCCATCAAGTCCATATGAAGTAGTTCCAAGACCTTTGAGGTAGTGTCATG
The DNA here is from genome assembly GCA_022829125.1 of Lathyrus tuberosus. Taxonomy (NCBI): domain Eukaryota; kingdom Viridiplantae; phylum Streptophyta; class Magnoliopsida; order Fabales; family Fabaceae; genus Lathyrus; species Lathyrus tuberosus. The sequence goes on along the minus strand of JALAZF010000012.1, from coordinate 24,266,229 downwards.
TTGAAGCTTCGGATGAGACATCTTTGTCTGCTTCCCTTTTTGACAATCCCCACACACTTTTCCTTCCTTAATATTGAGTTTGGGAATTCCTCTGACTGCTTCTGAGGAGATGATTCTCTTCATTCCCTTCAAGTGAAGATGTCCCAACTTCTGATGCCAAATTTTGACATCATCTTCTTTAGCAAAGACACAAGTGGAAGAACTTGAGTCTTGTGACACCCGAAGATAACAGTTGTCCTTAGACCTGGCTCCTTTCATAACGACTGCTCCTTTATCATCTTTGACAATGCATTCAGACTTTGTAAAGTCTACTTTGAATCCTTGATCGCAAAGTTGACTAATACTAATCAAATTAGCTGTCAGTCCTTTAACAAGAAGAACATCCTCCAGTCTGGGAGCACCAGTACAGCTCAGTTTACCACTCCCCTTGATCTCTTCTTTGACCCCATCACCGAATGTAACATAACCTGAAGAATGAAGGTTCATATCTACCAACAGATTCTTTACTCCAGTCATGTGCCTTGAACACCCACTGTCAAAGTACCAGTCTTCTTTGGTAGAAACCCTTAAAGAAGTGTGAGCTATCAAGCTGGTAACCTTAACTTTAGGGACCCATTGCTTCTTAGGCTTGGAAACCTGCCTTTCTTTATAACCGTTCTATTTGGTAACAGCCCGATGAGCCTTCTGTGGATACCCATGTAGCTTATAACAATAAGCCTTAATGTGTCCAAAACATCCACAATGGCGACACCTCCAGCGCCTGTATTTCTTCTTGGATGGAGCTCTGTCATGATGTTTTAACATAGGTTTTAACATCACTGGTTTGGAGGTGATAAAGGTATTAGAACCTGCATCATTGGTGAATCCCAAACCACATTTGTCCGCAACCATCTTCCCAATACTAAGAATGCTGTCTAAAGCATCAGTACCATTGTTCAACATTCTGACAGTTTTGGTCATAGAGTCCAGTTTATAGTTAAGCATACTGACTTCAGCTTCAACGTCAGTCTTTTCAGCTTTTAACTGTACTATGGTTTTCTTCAACTCTTCTCCTTCAAGACACAATTGTTCACTTCTCATGAAAAGATCTTTATAAGTGACAGCAAGTTCATCATAAGTAACCTCATAATTCCAAGACTTATCACCTGACTCATAAATCCCCACCATAGCTCTAACAAGTTTAGCTGAATTTTCTTCAGACTCACTCTCACTGTCAGACTAAGAAGCTGATAACCCTTTCTGCTTCTTTAGAAAAGTAGGACATTCCTTCTTGACATGTCCATACCCTTCACACTCAAAGCATTGTACCCCTTTGTCATTACTGGATTTTTCTTCATCTTTAGACTTCATCCCTTGTTCTCTTGATCTGTTGATGTCAGAGGTAATGTTCTTGACATTGGGATTATAACTCCTATTTATCCTCTTCATAACTTTGTTGAACTGTTTACCCAGCAACGCAATAACCTGAGACAGCTCCTCCTGAGAGTCATCTACTTTCTCTTTCTTGGCTTCTCCAGAACTGGAAACTAAGGCTATAATCTTGGGCTTCTTCTCAGGCTCTTCTTCACTTAACCCTAGCTCAAATGTTTGAAGGGATCCAATAAGCTCATCAACCCTTATTTTGCTGATGTCTTGAGCTTCTTCAATTGCAGTCACCTTCATCTTGTACATCTTAGGAAGGGACCTAAGAATCCTCCTTACAAGCTTTTCTTCTGACATTTTCTCTCCAAGAGCACTAGATGCATTGGCCAGCTCAAGAACACTCATGTGGAAGTCATGAATAGTCTCATCTTCCTTCATCTTCAGGCTTTCAAACTTAGATGTTAGAAGCTGAAGTCTTGTCATCTTAACTCTAGACGTACCTTCATGAGTAGCCTTCAAAATATCCCACGCTTCCTTAGCAACTTCATAGGTATTTATCAACCTGAATATATTCTTATCCACTCCATTGAAAATTGCATTTAGAGCTTTGGAATTTCCAAGGGCAAGCTCATCTTCTTCCTTGGTCCATTCGTCTTCAGGCTTTGGCTTTGAGGTGCCCTCTTTATCTTTCCTCGCATCATCTTTTTCAAACACAACAGGTGCTTTCCATTCTTTAATTATAGCCTTCCAAGCCCTGCTGTCCAAGGATTTCAAAAAGGTGATCATCCTTGGCTTCCAATAATCATAATTCGAGCCATCCAAAATAGGGGGTCTGTTGACAAATCCTCCAACTTCTTTGTCCATCTTTACACCAGAAAGTAACTTCCCTAGATCTCACCCAGAGACAGACAGGATGGCTGCTCTGATACCAATTGAAATTCTGGTATCAGATGTGTGATGTTAAGGTGCGATGCACAATAACACACTCTGCAAATGGACAGTGCAATAACAGCAATAAATCAACACAATGAATTGTTCACCCAGTTCGGTCTAACTACCTACGTCTGGGGGCTACCAAGCCAGGGATGAAATTCACTACTTGTAGAATTAAATTACAGACTCAACAACCCAGTTGACAATCTCCTAATCTTAATTCCTACTAGTGACTTTCTACCTAAGAAACCACTTAGATATGAGAACACTACTCAATCCCTAAAACACTTCAGTGATATAATTCAAAGATCACACACTTTGAATAACACTACTTGATTCTACTTCACAGCTTTGATCAAGAACAACTCAAAACAACAATACCAATATACACTCGAATGGTTTACAAACACGAAGACACAACGACACTCAGTCTTTAGCTCTTCTTCTTCGTTGCTTTTCCTTCAGGAATGATGCGCATTATATAGCTCTTTGAATTGGGCTTGGACCTGCTACAATATCTGATCTGATTTGTTATTTAAAACTGAATATTCATAACAGATTTTCTCCTAAAATCTTTTCAAATCTTCAACCTTTTAAATCTCCTACAAATCTACATCAAATCTCTATGCAACAGAAAATATCTATCCCAAGATATTCTCATCCGATGAGACTAACAGCTCTCCACAATTCCAACTAACACGCAAACCCTAACAACATCACAAAACCTAATGTTATTAATTATGCAGATCTAATGTCACAGCATCGCATGTGACATCAGACATCCAACTTAAACACTTAACACAACCCAATGTTAAGACTCAATGTTGTGACATCACCCATATGACATCAAACATTAAACAACTTCACTACTTAACACAGCCCAGTGTTAAGACTCAATGTTGAAACATCACCACCTTGACATCAACATTGAACAACCTTTGTTTTACCAAAATTCTAGCCAATCCAAGAAACTAACAATACCTGTGAAGTTGCTAAGGAAGCGTGGGATATTTTGAAGGCTACTTATGAAGGTACGTCTAGAGTTAAGATGTCAAGACTTCAGCTTCTAACATCTAAGTTTGAAAGCCTGAAGATGAAGGAAGATGAGACTATTCATGACTTCCACAAGAGTGTTCTTGAGTTGGCCAATGCATCTAGTGCTCTTGGAGAGAAAATGTCAGAAGAAAAGCTTGTAAGGAAGATTCTTAGGTCCCTTCCTAAGAGGTACAAGATGAAGGTGACTGCAATTGAAGAAGCTCAAGACATCAGTAAAATGAGGGTTGATGAGCTTATTGGATCCCTTCAAACATTTGTGCTAGGGTTAAGTGAAGAAGAGCTTGAGAAGAAGCCCAAGAGTATAGCCTTAGTTTCCAGTTCTGAAGAAGCCAAGAAAGAGAAAGTAGATGACTCTCAGGAGGAGCTGTCTCAGGCTATTGCGTTGCTGGGTAAATAGTTCAACAAAGTTATGAAGAGGATAAATAGGAGTTATAATCCCAATGTCAAGAACATTACTTCTGACATCAACAGATCAGGAGAACAAGGGAAGAAGTCTAAAGATGAAGAAAAATCCAGTAATGACAAAGGGGTACAATGCTTTGAGTGTGAAGGGTATGGACATGTCAAGAATGAATGTCCTACTTTTCTAAAGAAGCAGAAAGGGTTATCAGCTTCTTGGTCTGACAGTGAGAGTGAGTCTGAAGAAAATTCAGCTAAACTTATTAGAGCTATGGTGGGGATTTATGAGTCAGATGATGAGTCTTGGAATGATGAGGTTACTTATGATGAACTTGCTGTCACTTATAAATATCTTTTCATGAGAAGTGAACAAGTGTGTCTTGAAGGAGAAGACTTGAAGAAAACCATAGTACAGTTAAAAGCTAAAAAGACTGACGTTGAAGCTGAAGTCAGTATGCTTAACTATAAACTGGACTCTATGACCAAAACTGTCAGAATGTTGAACAATGGTGCTGATGCTTTAGACAGTATTCTTAGTATTGGGAAGATGGCTGCGGACAAATGTGGTTTGGGATTCACCAATGATGCAGGTTCTAATACTGTTATCACCTCCAAACCAGTGATGTTAAAACCTATGTTAAAACATCATGACAGAGCTCCATCCAAGAAGAAATGCAGGCACTGGAGGTGTCACCATTGTGGATGTTTTGGACACATTAAGGCTTATTGTTTTAAGCTACATGGGTATCCACAGAAGGCTCATCGGGCTGGTACCAAACATAATAGTTATAAAGAAAGGCTGGTTTCCAAGCCTAAGAAGCAATGGGTCCCTAAAGTTAAGGTTACCAGCTTGATAGCTCACACTTCTTTAAGGGTTTCTACCAAAGAAGACTGGTACTTTGACAGTGGGTATTCAAGGCACATGACTGGAGTAAAGAATCTGTTGGTAGATGTGAAGTTTCATTCTTCAGGTTATGTTATATTCGGTGATGGGGTCAAAGGAGAGATCAAGGGGAGTGGTAAATTGAGCAGTGCTGGTGCTCCCAGACTGGAGGATGTTCTTCTTGTTAAAGGACTGACAGCTAATTTGATTAGCATTAGTCAACTTTGCGATCAAGGATTCAAAGTAGACTTTACAAAGTCTGAATGCATTGTCAAAGATGATAAAGGAGCAGTCGTTATGAAAGGAGCCAGGTCTAAGGACAACTGTTATCTTTGGGTGTCATAAGACTCAAGTTCTTCCACTTGTGTCTTTGCTAAAGAAGATGATGTCAAAATCTGGCAACAAAAGGTGGGACATCTTCACTTGAAGGGAATGAAGAGAATCATCTCCTCATAAGCAATCAGAGGAATTCCCAAACTCAATATTGAGGAAGGAAAGTGTGTAGGGATTGTCAAAAAGGGAAGCAGACAAAGATGTCTCATCCGAAGCTTCAACATGACACTACCTCAAAGGTCTTGGAACTACTTCATATGGACTTGATGGGACCTATGCAGGTGGAAAGTCTGGGTGGAAAGAAATATGCATATGTAGTTGTAGATGACTATTCGAGGTATACCTGGGTGAGCTTCATCAAAGACAAATCAGAGGTGTTTGATGTTTTTAAAGATCTTTGTCAAAGACTCCAAAGAGAAAAGGAGAGTAAGGTTATCAGAATAAGAAGTGACCATGAAAGAGAGTTTGAGAATAGCAAGTTTGAAGAATTTTGCTCTGTTGAAGGTATAAGTCATGAGTTTTCTTCTCCTATTACTCCTCAGCAAAATGGAGTAGTTGAGAGGAAGAATAGAACTATCCAAGAATCTGCTCGAGCTATGATTCATGCCAAGAAACTTCCATATCATTTCTGGGCTGAAGCCATGAATACTGCCTGCTACATTCACAACAGGGTTACCCTGAGAAGAGGCACTTCATCCACTCTGTATGAACTATGGAAGGGAAGAAAACCTAATGTTAAATACTTTCATGTTTTTGGAAGCAAATGTTATATTCTGGCTGATAGAGAACAGAGAAGAAAATTGGATTCCAAAAGTGATGAAGGAATATTCTTGGGATATTCTAATAACAGCAGAGCATATAGAGTTTTTAACTCTAGAACCAAGGTGATGATGGAGTCAATCAATGTGGTGATTGATGACAAGGACAAGCAGGAAGATGATGATGTCCTAGATGATGTTGGAACATCAGTTGGTGAAGTTACTCCAGAAGCTGAAGACAAAAATCCAACTCTCAGTGTTGCTGCTGAGCCTGAAACTGAGCAACCTCATAAGGATCCCTCCATCAGAGTGCAGAAGGACCACCCAAAGGAGCTCATTATAGGAGATCCAAACTCTGGAGTGAGGACTAGGTCAAGAGATGTTATAACAAGTTCATGCTTTGTCTCCAAAATTGAGCCAAAGAATGTCAAGGAAGCATTGACTAATGAGTTTTGGATAAATTCAATGTATGAAGAGCTGGAGCAATTCAAGAGGAATGAAGAATGGGAGCTTGTACCTAGGCCTGATGGAGTGAATGTGATTGGCACCTAGTGGGTCTACAAAAATAAATATGATGAACAAGGAGTGGTCACCAGAAACAATACCAGATTAGTTGCTCAGGGATACACTCGGGTTGAAGGAATTGATTATGATAAAACCTTTGCTCCTGTGGCTAGATTGGAATCTATCAGATTGCTCTTAGGGGTGGCTTGTAATTTCAAATTCAAGCTTTTTCAAATGGATGTTAAAAGTGCCTTCTTGAATGGTTACCTAAATGAAGAGGTGTATGTTGATCAACCAAAAGGCTTTATTGATCCAACATTTCCTGACCATGTATACAAACTAAGGAAAGCTCTATACGGTTTGAAGCAAGCACCAAGAGCTTGGTATGAAATACTTACAGATTTCTTGGTTGTGAATGGCTACAGAAAAGGAGGGATTGATAAGACTTTGTTTGTTAAAGAGGAAGAAGGAAAACTGATGATAGCTCAAATCTATGTTGATGACATAGTATTTGGTGGGATGTCAGATGCAATGGTGAAACATTTTGTGGAACAAATGCAGTCTGAATTTGAAATGAGTCTGGTTGGTGAGCTGAACTATTTTCTTGGTCTACAACTTAGACAAATGGAGGACTCCATATTCATCTCACAGAGCAAGTATGCAAAGAACATAGTGAAGAAGTTTGGTCTTGAGAATGCTAATCACAAGAGAACCCCTGCTCCTACTCATCTAAAATTGTCCAAGGATGAACATGGTGTCAGCGTGGATCAAGGTTTAGCAAGAAGCAGAACTGTGTGTCTCTCTCTACTGCTGAGGCTGAGTACATAGCAGCAGGAAGTAGTGGTTCTCAACTTGTGTGGATGAAGCAAATGCTGACTCAATACAATGTCAAGCAAGATGTCATGACATTGTACTGTGATAATTTGAGTGCAATCAATATTTCTAAGAATCCTATTCAGCATAGCAGGACTAAGCATATTGATACAAGGCATCATTTTATAAGAGAGTTGGTTGAAGACAAAGTTGTTGTCTTAGAACATGTAGCTACATATAAGTAATTAGCTGATATTTTCACTAAAGCCTTAGATGCAAACCAATTTGAAAGTTTAAAAAGTAAATTGGGAATTTGCATTTATGGAGATTAAATGTGATGGGGAGTGTATTGTGCAGTTGTGTACTTTATTGAAAATTGATTCAACTGCTGAAGGCATACAAGATTGGAGTTCATAAAAAGCTACAAACAAAGAGTCTACAGGTTGTCAAATTGTGGCTAAAAAGGGGGAGAAATAGCCAAGAGAGCCAAGAGGATCAAAGAGTACAGAGCCAAGAATATCAAAGAGTACAAATGTCAAAAATGCTGCTAAAGTGATGTAATGCAGAAGTGATGCAGAAGTGCAGAAATTAAGGGGGAGTAAGTGCTGGTCTGTTGAACAACTGGTATGCTGGTTGAGGAGGAGCACCATTCTTGATAATTGAAAATTGTAGTTGTTGATCATGGTGCTGCAGCAGAGTTTTGTGTGAAGTGAAGTCTTTATGATGCTGCTGACAAATCCTCCAACTTCTTTGTCCATCTTTACACCATAGTTTTTGAATATTCAGTTTTAAATAACAAATCAGATCAGATATTGTAGCAGGTCCAAGCCCAATTCAAAGAGCTATATAATGCGCATCATTCCTGAAGGAAAAGCAACGAAGAAAGTGAGCTAAAGACTGAGTGTCGTTTGTGTCTTCGTGTATGTTTTGTAAACCATTCGAGTGTGAATGGGTATTGTTGTTTTGAGTTGTTCTTGATCAAAGTTGTGAAGCAGAATCAAGTAGTGTTGTTCAAAGTGTGTGATCTTTGAATTGTGTCACTGAAGTGTTTTTAGGGATTGAGTAGTGTTCTCATATCTAAGTGGTTTCTTAGGTAGAAAGTCACTAGTAGGAATTAAGATTAGGAGATTGTCAACTGGATTGTTGAGTCTGTAATTTAATTCTACAAGTAGTGAATTTCATCCCTGGCTTGGTAGCCCCCAGACGTAGGTAGTTAGACTGAACTGGGTGAACAATTCATTGTGTTAATTTATTGCTGTTATTGCACTGTCCATTTGCAGAGTGTGTTGTTGTGACATCGCACCTTAACATCACACATCTGATACCAGAATTTCAATTGGTATCAGAGCAGGCATCCTGTCTGTCTCTGGGTGAGATCTAGGGAAGTTACTTTCTGGTGTAAAGATGGACAAAGAAGTTGGAGGATTTGTCAACAGACCCCCTATTTTGGATGGCTCGAATTATGATTATTGGAAGCCAAGGATGATCACCTTTTTGAAATCCTTGGACAGCAGGGCTTGGAAGGCTATAATTAAAGAATGGAAAGCACCTGTTGTGTTTGAAAAAAATGATGCGGGGAAAGATAAAGAGGGCACCTCAAAGCCAAAGCTTGAAGAAGAATGGACCAAGGAAGAAGATGAGCTTGCCCTTGGATATTCCAAATCTCTAAATGCAATTTTCAATGGAGTGGATAAGAATATATTCAGGTTGATCAATACCTGTGAAGTTGCTAAGGAAGCGTGGGATATTTTGAAGGCTACTCATGAAGGTACGTCTAGAGTTAAGATGTCAAGACTTCAGCTTCTAACATCTAAGTTTGAAAGCCTGAAGATGAAGGAAGATGAGACTATTCATGACTTCCACATGAGTGTTCTTAAGCTGGCCAATGCATCTAGTGCTCTTGGAGAGAAAATGTCAGAAGAAAAGCTTGTAAGGAAGATTCTTAGGTCCCTTCCTAAGAGGTACAAGATGAAGGTGACTGCAATTGAAGAAGCTCAAGACATCAGCAAAATGAGGGTTGATGAGCTTATTGGATCCCTTCAAACATTTGAGCTAGGGCTAAGTGAAGAAGAGCCTGAGAAGAAGCCCAAGAGTATAGCCTTAGTTTCCAGTTCTGAAGAAGCCAAGAAAGAGAAAGTAGATGACTCTCAAGAGGAGCTGTCTCAGGCTATTGCGTTGCTGGGTAAACAGTTCAACAAAGTTATGAAGAGGATAAATAGGAGTTATAATCCCAATATCAAGAACATTACCTCTTACATCAACAGATCAGGAGAACAAGGGAAGAAGTCTAAAGATGAAGAAAAATCCAGTAATGACAAAGGGGTTCAATGCTTTGAGTGTGAAGGGTATGGACATGTCAAGAAGGAATGTCCTACTTTTCTAAAGAAGCAGAAAGGGTTATCAGCTTCTTGGTCTGACAGTGAGAGTGAGTCTGAAGAAAATTCAGCTAAACTTGTTAGAGCTATGGTGGGGATTTATGAGTCAGATGATGAGTCTTGGAATGATGAGGTTACTTATGATGAACTTGCTGTCACTTATAAAGATCTTTTCATGAGAAGTGAACAAATGTGTCTTAAAGGAGAAGGTTTGAAGAAAACCATAGTACAGTTAAAAGCTGAAAAGACTGACCTTGAAGCTGAAGTCAATATGCTTAACTATAAACCGGACTCTATGACCAAAACTGTCAGAATGTTGAACAATGGTACTGATGCTTTAGACAACATTCTTAGTATTGGGAAGATGGCTGCGGACAAATGTGGTTTGGGATTCACCAATGATGCAGGTTCTAATACTGTTATCACCTCCAAACCAGTGATGTTAAAACCTATGTTAAAACATCATGACAGAGCTCCATCTAAGAAGAAATACAGGCGCTGGAGGTGTCACCATTGTGGATGTTTTGGACACATTAAGGCTTATTGTTATAAGCTACATGGGTATCCACAGAAGGCTCATCAGGTTGTTACCAAACAGAACGGTTATAAAGATAGGCAGGTTTCCAAGCATAAGAAGCAATGGGTCCTAAAGTTAAGGTTACCAGCTTGATAGCTCACACTTCTTTAAGGGTTTCTACCAAAGAAGACTGGTACTTTGACAGTGGGTGTTCAAGGCACATGACTGGAGTACAGAATCTGTTGGTAGATGTGAAGCTTCATTCTTCAGGTTATGTTACATTGGGTGATGGGGTCAAAGGAGAGATCAAGGGGAGTGGTAAACTGAGCTGTGCCGGTGCTCCCAAACTGGAGGATGTTCTTCTTGTTAAAGGACTGACAGCTAATTTGATTAGCATTAGTCAACTTTGCGATCAAGGATTCAAAGTAGACTTTACAAAGTCTGAATGCATTGTCAAAGATGATAAAGGAGCAGTCGTTATGAAAGGAGCCAGGTCTAAGGACGACTGTTATCTTTGGGTGTCACAAGACTCAAGTTCTTCCACTTGTGTCTTTGCTAAAGAAGATGATGTCAAAATCTGGCATCAAAAGTTGGGACATCTTCACTTGAAGGGAATGAAGAGAATCATCTCCTCAGAAGCAATCAGAGGAATTCCCAATCTCAATATTGAGGAAGGAAAAGTGTGTGGGGATTGTCAAAAAGGGAAGCAGACAAAGATGTCTCATCCGAAGCTTCAACATGACACTACCTCAAAGGTCTTGGAACTACTTCATATGTACTTGATGGGACCTATGCAAGTGGAATGTCTGGGTGGAAAGAAATATGCATATGTAGTTGTAGATGACTATTCGAGGTATACCTGGGTGAGCTTCATCAAAGACAAATCAGAGGTGTTTGATGTTTTTAAAGATCTTTGTCAAAGACTCCAAAGAGAAAAGGAGAGTAAGGTTATCAGAATAAGAAGTGACCATGAAAGAGAGTTTGAGAGTAGCAAGTTTGAAGAATTTTGCTCTGTTGAAGGTATAAGTCATGAGTTTTCTTCTCCTATTACTCCTCAGCAAAATGGAGTAGTTGAGAGGAAGAATAGAACTATCCAAGAATCTGCTCGAGCTATGATTCATGCCAAGAAACTTCCATATCATTTCTGGGCTGAAGCCATGAATACTGCCTGCTACATTCACAACAGGGTTACCCTGAGAAGAGGCACTTCATCCACTCTGTATGAACTATGGAAGGGAAGAAAACCTAATGTTAAATACTTTCATGTTTTTGGAAGCAAATGTTATATTCTGGCTGATAGAGAACAGAGAAGAAAATTGGATTCCAAAAGTGATGAAGGAATATTCTTGGGATATTCTAATAACAGCAGAGCATATAGAGTTTTTAACTCTAGAACCAAGGTGATGATGGAGTCAATCAATGTGGTGATTGATGACAAGGACAAGCAGGAAGATGATGATGTCCTAGATGATGTTGGAACATCAGTTGGTGAAGTTACTCCAGAAGCTGAAGACAAAAATCCAACTCTCAGTGTTGCTGCTGAGCCTGAAACTGAGCAACCTCATAAGGATCCCTCCATCAGAGTGCAGAAGGACCACCCAAAGGAGCTCATTATAGGAGATCCAAACTCTGGAGTGAGGACTAGGTCAAGAGATGTTATAACAAGTTCATGCTTTGTCTCCAAAATTGAGCCAAAGAATGTCAAGGAAGCATTGACTAATGAGTTTTGGATAAATTCAATGTATGAAGAGCTGGAGCAATTCAAGAGGAATGAAGAATGGGAGCTTGTACCTAGGCCTGATGGAGTGAATGTGATTGGCACCTAGTGGGTCTACAAAAATAAATATGATGAACAAGGAGTGGTCACCAGAAACAATACCAGATTAGTTGCTCAGGGATACACTCGGGTTGAAGGAATTGATTATGATAAAACCTTTGCTCCTGTGGCTAGATTGGAATCTATCAGATTGCTCTTAGGGGTGGCTTGTAATTTCAAATTCAAGCTTTTTCAAATGGATGTTAAAAGTGCCTTCTTGAATGGTTACCTAAATGAAGAGGTGTATGTTGATCAACCAAAAGGCTTTATTGATCCAACATTTCCTGACCATGTATACAAACTAAGGAAAGCTCTATACGGTTTGAAGCAAGCACCAAGAGCTTGGTATGAAATACTTACAGATTTCTTGGTTGTGAATGGCTACAGAAAAGGAGGGATTGATAAGACTTTGTTTGTTAAAGAGGAAGAAGGAAAACTGATGATAGCTCAAATCTATGTTGATGACATAGTATTTGGTGGGATGTCAGATGCAATGGTGAAACATTTTGTGGAACAAATGCAGTCTGAATTTGAAATGAGTCTGGTTGGTGAGCTGAACTATTTTCTTGGTCTACAACTTAGACAAATGGAGGACTCCATATTCATCTCACAGAGCAAGTATGCAAAGAACATAGTGAAGAAGTTTGGTCTTGAGAATGCTAATCACAAGAGAACCCCTGCTCCTACTCATCTAAAATTGTCCAAGGATGAACATGGTGTCAGCGTGGATCAAGGTTTAGCAAGAAGCAGAACTGTGTGTCTCTCTCTACTGCTGAGGCTGAGTACATAGCAGCAGGAAGTAGTGGTTCTCAACTTGTGTGGATGAAGCAAATGCTGACTCAATACAATGTCAAGCAAGATGTCATGACATTGTACTGTGATAATTTGAGTGCAATCAATATTTCTAAGAATCCTATTCAGCATAGCAGGACTAAGCATATTGATACAAGGCATCATTTTATAAGAGAGTTGGTTGAAGACAAAGTTGTTGTCTTAGAACATGTAGCTACATATAAGTAATTAGCTGATATTTTCACTAAAGCCTTAGATGCAAACCAATTTGAAAGTTTAAAAAGTAAATTGGGAATTTGCATTTATGGAGATTAAATGTGATGGGGAGTGTATTGTGCAGTTGTGTACTTTATTGAAAATTGATTCAACTGCTGAAGGCATACAAGATTGGAGTTCATAAAAAGCTACAAACAAAGAGTCTACAGGTTGTCAAATTGTGGCTAAAAAGGGGGAGAAATAGCCAAGAGAGCCAAGAGGATCAAAGAGTACAGAGCCAAGAATATCAAAGAGTACAAATGTCAAAAATGCTGCTAAAGTGATGTAATGCAGAAGTGATGCAGAAGTGCAGAAATTAAGGGGGAGTAAGTGCTGGTCTGTTGAACAACTGGTATGCTGGTTGAGGAGGAGCACCATTCTTGATAATTGAAAATTGTAGTTGTTGATCATGGTGCTGCAGCAGAGTTTTGTGTGAAGTGAAGTCTTTATGATGCTGCTGACAAATCCTCCAACTTCTTTGTCCATCTTTACACCATAGTTTTTGAATATTCAGTTTTAAATAACAAATCAGATCAGATATTGTAGCAGGTCCAAGCCCAATTCAAAGAGCTATATAATGCGCATCATTCCTGAAGGAAAAGCAACGAAGAAAGTGAGCTAAAGACTGAGTGTCGTTTGTGTCTTCGTGTATGTTTTGTAAACCATTCGAGTGTGAATGGGTATTGTTGTTTTGAGTTGTTCTTGATCAAAGCTGTGAAGCAGAATCAAGTAGTGTTGTTCAAAGTGTGTGATCTTTGAATTGTGTCACTGAAGTGTTTTTAGGGATTGAGTAGTGTTCTCATATCTAAGTGGTTTCTTAGGTAGAAAGTCACTAGTAGGAATTAAGATTAGGAGATTGTCAACTGGATTGTTGAGTCTGTAATTTAATTCTACAAGTAGTGAATTTCATCCCTGGCTTGGTAGCCCCCAGACGTAGGTAGTTAGACCGAACTGGGTGAACAATTCATTGTGTTAATTTATTGCTGTTATTGCACTGTCCATTTGCAGAGTGTGTTGTTGTGACATCGCACCTTAACATCACACATCTGATACCAGAATTTCAATTGGTATCAGAGCAGGCATCCTGTCTGTCTCTGGGTGAGATCTAGGGAAGTTACTTTCTGGTGTAAAGATGGACAAAGAAGTTGGAGGATTTGTCAACAGACCCCCTATTTTGGATGGCTCGAATTATGATTATTGGAAGCCAAGGATGATCACCTTTTTGAAATCCTTGGACAGCAGGGCTTGGAAGGCTATAATTAAAGAATGGAAAGCACCTGTTGTGTTTGAAAAAAATGATGCGGGGAAAGATAAAGAGGGCACCTCAAAGCCAAAGCTTGAAGAAGAATGGACCAAGGAAGAAGATGAGCTTGCCCTTGGATATTCCAAATCTCTAAATGCAATTTTCAATGGAGTGGATAAGAATATATTCAGGTTGATCAATACCTGTGAAGTTGCTAAGGAAGCGTGGGATATTTTGAAGGCTACTCATGAAGGTACGTCTAGAGTTAAGATGTCAAGACTTCAGCTTCTAACATCTAAGTTTGAAAGCCTGAAGATGAAGGAAGATGAGACTATTCATGACTTCCACATGAGTGTTCTTAAGCTGGCCAATGCATCTAGTGCTCTTGGAGAGAAAATGTCAGAAGAAAAGCTTGTAAGGAAGATTCTTAGGTCCCTTCCTAAGAGGTACAAGATGAAGGTGACTGCAATTGAAGAAGCTCAAGACATCAGCAAAATGAGGGTTGATGAGCTTATTGGATCCCTTCAAACATTTGAGCTAGGGCTAAGTGAAGAAGAGCCTGAGAAGAAGCCCAAGAGTATAGCCTTAGTTTCCAGTTCTGAAGAAGCCAAGAAAGAGAAAGTAGATGACTCTCAAGAGGAGCTGTCTCAGGCTATTGCGTTGCTGGGTAAACAGTTCAACAAAGTTATGAAGAGGATAAATAGGAGTTATAATCCCAATATCAAGAACATTACCTCTTACATCAACAGATCAGGAGAACAAGGGAAGAAGTCTAAAGATGAAGAAAAATCCAGTAATGACAAAGGGGTTCAATGCTTTGAGTGTGAAGGGTATGGACATGTCAAGAAGGAATGTCCTACTTTTCTAAAGAAGCAGAAAGGGTTATCAGCTTCTTGGTCTGACAGTGAGAGTGAGTCTGAAGAAAATTCAGCTAAACTTGTTAGAGCTATGGTGGGGATTTATGAGTCAGATGATGAGTCTTGGAATGATGAGGTTACTTATGATGAACTTGCTGTCACTTATAAAGATCTTTTCATGAGAAGTGAACAAATGTGTCTTAAAGGAGAAGGTTTGAAGAAAACCATAGTACAGTTAAAAGCTGAAAAGACTGACCTTGAAGCTGAAGTCAATATGCTTAACTATAAACCGGACTCTATGACCAAAACTGTCAGAATGTTGAACAATGGTACTGATGCTTTAGACAACATTCTTAGTATTGGGAAGATGGCTGCGGACAAATGTGGTTTGGGATTCACCAATGATGCAGGTTCTAATACTGTTATCACCTCCAAACCAGTGATGTTAAAACCTATGTTAAAACATCATGACAGAGCTCCATCTAAGAAGAAATACAGGCGCTGGAGGTGTCACCATTGTGGATGTTTTGGACACATTAAGGCTTATTGTTATAAGCTACATGGGTATCCACAGAAGGCTCATCAGGTTGTTACCAAACAGAACGGTTATAAAGATAGGCAGGTTTCCAAGCATAAGAAGCAATGGGTCCTAAAGTTAAGGTTACCAGCTTGATAGCTCACACTTCTTTAAGGGTTTCTACCAAAGAAGACTGGTACTTTGACAGTGGGTGTTCAAGGCACATGACTGGAGTACAGAATCTGTTGGTAGATGTGAAGCTTCATTCTTCAGGTTATGTTACATTGGGTGATGGGGTCAAAGGAGAGATCAAGGGGAGTGGTAAACTGAGCTGTGCCGGTGCTCCCAAACTGGAGGATGTTCTTCTTGTTAAAGGACTGACAGCTAATTTGATTAGCATTAGTCAACTTTGCGATCAAGGATTCAAAGTAGACTTTACAAAGTCTGAATGCATTGTCAAAGATGATAAAGGAGCAGTCGTTATGAAAGGAGCCAGGTCTAAGGACGACTGTTATCTTTGGGTGTCACAAGACTCAAGTTCTTCCACTTGTGTCTTTGCTAAAGAAGATGATGTCAAAATCTGGCATCAAAAGTTGGGACATCTTCACTTGAAGGGAATGAAGAGAATCATCTCCTCAGAAGCAATCAGAGGAATTCCCAATCTCAATATTGAGGAAGGAAAAGTGTGTGGGGATTGTCAAAAAGGGAAGCAGACAAAGATGTCTCATCCGAAGCTTCAACATGACACTACCTCAAAGGTCTTGGAACTACTTCATATGTACTTGATGAGACCTATGCAAGTGGAATGTCTGGGTGGAAAGAAATATGCATATGTAGTTGTAGATGACTATTCGAGGTATACCTGGGTGAGCTTCATCAAAGACAAATCAGAGGTGTTTGATGTTTTTAAAGATCTTTGTCAAAGACTCCAAAGAGAAAAGGAGAGTAAGGTTATCAGAATAAGAAGTGACCATGAAAGAGAGTTTGAGAATAGCAAGTTTGAAGAATTTTGCTCTGTTGAAGGTATAAGTCATGAGTTTTCTTCTCCTATTACTCCTCAGCAAAATGGAGTAGTTGAGAGGAAGAATAGAACTATCCAAGAATCTGCTCGAGCTATGATTCATGCCAAGAAACTTCCATATCATTTCTGGGCTGAAGCCATGAATACTGCCTGCTACATTCACAACAGGGTTACCCTGAGAAGAGGCACTTCATCCACTCTGTATGAACTATGGAAGGGAAGAAAACCTAATGTTAAATACTTTCATGTTTTTGGAAGCAAATGTTATATTCTGGCTGATAGAGAACAGAGAAGAAAATTGGATTCCAAAAGTGATGAAGGAATATTCTTGGGATATTCTAATAACAGCAGAGCATATAGAGTTTTTAACTCTAGAACCAAGGTGATGATGGAGTCAATCAATGTGGTGATTGATGACAAGGACAAGCAGGAAGATGATGATGTCCTAGATGATATTGGAACATCAGTTGGTGAAGTTACTCCAGAAGCTGAAGACAGAAATCCAACTCCGAGTGTTGCTGCTGAGCCTGAAACTAAGCAACCTCATAAGGATCCCTCCATCAGAGTGCATAAGGACCACCCAAAGGAGCTCATTATAGGAGATCCAAACTCTGGAGTGAGGACTAGGTCAAGAGATGTTATAGCAAGTTCATGCTTTGTCTCCAAAATTGGGCCAAAGAATGTCAAGGAAGCATTGACTGATGAGTTTTGGATAAATGCAATGCATGAAGAGCTGGAGTAATTCAAGAGGAATGAAGTATGGGAGCTTGTACCTAGGCCTGATGGAGTGAATGTGATTGGCACCAAGTGGGTCTACAAAAATAAATCTGATGAACAAGGAGTGATCACCAGAAACAAGGCCAGATTAGTTGCTCAGGGATACACTCAGGTTGAAGGAATTGATTTTGATGAAACCTTTGCTCCTGTGGCTAGATTGGAATCTATCAGATTGCTCTTAGGGGTGGCTTGTAATTTCAAATTCAAGCTTTTTCAGATGGATGTTAAAAGTGCCTTCTTGAATGGTTACCTAAATGAAGAGGTGTATGTTGATTAACCAAAAGGCTTTATTGATCCAACATTTCCTGACCATGTATACAAACTAAGGAAAGCTCTATACGGTTTGAAGCAAGCACCAAGAGCTTGGTATGAAAGACTTACAGATTTCTTGGTTGTGAATGGCTATAGAAAAGGAGGGATTGACAAGACTTTGTTTGTAAAAGAGGAAGAAGGAAAACTGATGATAGCTCAAATCTATGTTGATGACATAGTATTTGGTGGGATGTCAGATGTAATGGTGAAACATTTTGTGGAACAGATGCATTCTGAATTTGAAATGAGTCTGGTTGGTGAGTTGAACTATTTTCTTGGTCTACAAGTTAGACAAATGGAGGACTCCATATTCATCTCACAGAGCAAGTATGCAAAGAACATAGTGAAGAAGTTTTGTCTTGAGAATGCTAATCACAAGAGAACCCCTGCTCCTTCTCATCTAAAATTGTCCAAGGATGAACATGGTGTCAGTGTGGATCAAAGTTTATATAGAAGCATGATTGGGAGTCTATTGTATCTCACAGCTAGCAGACCTAACATTGCTTTTGCTATTGGAGTTTGTGCCAGATATCAATCTGAACCTAAGGCTAGTCACTTGAATCAAGTGAGGAGGATCCTAAAATATGTTAATGGCACTAGTGACTACGGGATGTTGTATAGCCATGGATCTGGGACTGAGTTAAAGGGATATTGTGATGCTGACTGGGCTGGGAGTGTAGATGATAGGAAAAGTACTTCAGGAGGTTGTTTCTTCTTGGGGAATAATCTGATATCATGGTTTAGCAAGAAGGAAAAATGTGTGTCTCTCTCTACTGCTGAGGCTGAGTACATAGCAGCAGGAAGTAGTTGTTCTCAACTTGTGTGGATGAAGTAAATGCTGACTGAATACAATGTCAAGCAAGATGTCATGACATTGTACTGTGATAATTTGAGTGCAATCATTATTTCTAAGAATCCTATTCAGCATAGCAGGACTAAGCATATTGATATAAGGCATCATTTTATAAGAGAGTTGGTTGAAGACAAAGTTGTTGTCTTAGAACATGTAGCTACAAATAAGCAATTAGCTGATATTTTCACTAGAGCCTTAGATGCAAACCAATTTGAAAGTTTAAGAAGTAAATTGGGAATTTACATTTATGAAGATTAAATGTGATGGAGAGTGTATTGTGCAGTTGTGTACTTTATTGAAAATTGATTCAACTGCTGAAGGCATACAAGATTGGAGTTCATAAAAAGCTACAAACAAAGAGTTTACAGGTTGTCAAATTGTGGCTAAAAAGGGGGAGAAATAGCCAAGAGAGCCAAGAGGATCAAAGAGTACAGAGCCAAGAATATCAAAGAGTACAAATGTCAAAAATGCTGCTAAAGTGATGTGATGCAGAAGTGATGTAGAAGTGCAGAAATTAAGGGGGAGTAAGTGCTGGTTTGTTGAACAGCTGGTATGCTGGTTGAGGGGGAGCACCATTGTTGATTGTTGAAAATTGTAGCTGTTGATCATGGTGCTGCAGCAGAGTTTTGTGTGAAGTGAAGTCTTTATGTATTAAAGATGCTGCTGCTTGAAGATTAAAAAAGTATTCAAGTTTTTTTCCGCTGCTGAAGTCTCTGAAGGTGCAGAGATTGTTTTAGCCAAAATTAGCCAAAGGGGGAGATTGTTAGTTTCTTGGATTGGCTAGAATTTTGGTAAAGCAAAGTATGTTCAATGTTGAAGTCAAGGTGGTGATGTTTCAACATTGAGTCTTTACACTGGGCTGTGTTAAGTAGTGAAGCTGTTCAATGTTTAATGTCATATGGGTGATGTCACAACATTGAGTCTTAACACTGAGTTGTGTTAAGTGTTTAAGTTGGATGTCTGATGTCACATGCGATGCTGTGACATTAGATCTGCAGAATTAATAACATCAGGTTTTGTGATGTTGTTAGGGTTTGCGTGTTAGCTGGAATTGTGGAGAGCTGTTAGTCTTATTGGATGAGAATATCTTGGGATAGATATTTTCTGTTGCATAGAGATTTGATGCAGATTTGTAGGAGATTTAAAAGGTTGAAGATTTGAAAATATTTTAGGAGAAAATCTGTTTTGAATATTCAGTTTTAAATAACAAATCAGATCAGATATTGTAGCAGGTCCAAGCCCAATTCAAAGAGCTATATAATGCGCATCATTCCTGAAGGAAAAGCAACGAAGAAAGTGAGCTAAAGACTGTGTGTCGTTTGCGTCTTCGTGTATGTTTTGTAAATCATTTGAGTGTGAATTAGTATTGTTGTTTTGAGTTGTTCTTGATCAAAGCTGTGAAGCAGAATCAAGTAGTGTTGTTCAAAGTGTGAGATCTTTGAATTGTGTCACTGAAGTATTATAATTCTGGTACCAGATATGTGATGTTAAGTGCGATGTCACAACATCAATATCTGCTGTATGAACAAGACACTCAAAACCTGTGATGTTATGTGTGATGTTACAGCAACACACTCTGCAATGTAAAACAACAGAAAACTACAGAATTGCACACAAGGATTGTTCACCCAGTTCAGTTCAACAACCTACATCTGGGGGCATACCAAACCAGGAAGGAAGTCCACTATTAGTAGTATCAAATTACAGACTCAACAGATCAGTTGACAATATACCTAATTCAATCACTACCCAATGTCTTCTACCTAAGTCCTCCCTAGGTAAGAGACTCCATTTCACTCCCAATCATCGCAATGATGTCTAGCAGTCAACATCTCCGCCACTGCATCAACAGCTTGATTACCAGCAACTCTACAAACACATAAACATAGAAGACACACTTCCATGACAGACCTTGGAGTTGCTTCACAGCTTCCTCCAAGAACAATACAATACTCATTACCTACAGGTTTCTGAGTAATAACACAGTGACCATCTCACAACCCGAGTGGTTCACTTAGACAAAGCCCTAATGATCTACATCTTGGACCCGTACCAATTCTAGATTACAAGCATTCTATTTATAACTTTTTCCCACTGGATTTGGGCCTTCAAATTACAGCAAATCTTCTGCTACAAATCTCCAAAAGATTCTGCTATAGAATAGATCTTTAATTAAATCTTCAATCAGCTCTTCATAATTAACTCTACTTATTCTTCGTATCTTTTTGCATTAAATTAGCAACAAACTAATCTTCTTCATAACTAATTGTAATAGAATATATCTTCCCCATAATATTCGCCTGCAATCTCTGATTCTCTTCAGTAGAATATCTCATTAACACGCGCAGCCTTAAAAACATCACAACCTGGTGTTTTAATGTTCTGGTATAGTGATGTCAAGACATCACATGTGACATCACTCTTCAGCACTTTAACTCTTCAACAATTTTCACAAACCAGAATGTTAACCAAACAATCAATAATCTTTAGCGACTCATGTTGCAACATCAACCATGACATTAACATTGTTTTACCAAAATTTCAGCCAATCACAAGAACTAACAATCTCCCCCTTTGGATAATTTTGGCTAAAACAAATAAGTAAACATTACAGCTCAAATTAATAGCAATACAACCCTATACTACTGCTAGAAGTCAAGGCTTTTTACATCAGTAGCTATTGTGTACAGCATCCATGGAGAACCATCTTCTTGGCTAATTTTGAATGATGTTAGAACCTCATCACCATAGCACAGTAACTTCAGGCAGCACATCAGGACCTAAGTAGACAGTTCTGAGGTCATTTGGTGCACATGAGGAAGAAGATATCTGTCACTCCCCCTCAACACAACACATTTCTTTTTCCTTCCAGGACAGACCCAGAATAAATGCAGAAGACTCCTCCAGAAAAGAAATGTTTGTCTATACATAAAAGACCAATGGTGGCATAAGATAATTCTGCACACCTTCATTGATCAGACACTGGGTTTATTCTGTGGCATAAGATGAAACTTAAGAAGTGCCATTCTGCCAACCCAGGTAACTCAGAACACAAGTCACAACTGTGTTCATAACTCAGGACACAAGTCACAAAGACTCACCACCAACTTAAGGTTCGGGCAACCTCTTTGACAATTCTGACCCAAAACCGAAGCTGCAGACTCCAGACATAACATCTGTGCAAACCATTTAGCAAAACCCTTTCCTTTCTCCCCCTTTTTAGCCACAAATTGGCAAAGGAAACCCTCACAGAACCAGACCCAAGTAGTGCTCACCCAAAAATGAACAAACGCCATAAGACTTATGAAACAAGAACTTTCACTGGTTGAAGGAGAACAGAATAACCCCTATAAATAGCTGATCAGTTACTTAGGAATTAACGGGCTTTGAATATGTCAAGGTTCTAGGTCACAGAAACACTATTTTAGGTACTAAAAACTCCTTCCAAATTCAATGCCTACCGTCCAAAACAGTCTTGACCACTTTTATTGTTTCCTAACTGATCTTTACTATAAATTGTGCCAAAACAGTTCCATGCACAGTCGAAGACACGTGTTCCACTTTATCCCAACACCACCGTCCAGAATAAATCCTTGTCTGGCTCAAGACAAACATGTCCTATACCATGTTCTGACATCGCATCAGACATTGTCTGCTGGCTCACAGTATTATCAACCCAAGACACTTTGAAAGATTCCAAACCACAAGCACGACATATATTGATCAGCACAATTCACAATCTCTTCTAGATTCTGCTCTTCAGCCTCCTCATAAGCACTAGCATACCAGCCTTAGAAACACCCAACCATACTTAGTAGTACATGTCCCATCATGTAGATTGACACCACTCTGTGCAATCTTCACAACAATCTGCACCCTTGTAGTAATAGACCATAGACAACAGCCTTAACTCCCCCTGACATAAACACCCAATGCTCCTTATGAAGATGAATACTTCACACCAGATAGAAGCACAATGAAATTGCCACATTCTCAACATTAAGAACTGCGACTTCTTGCATTTGTTGAGCATAATTTCATCATGTTTATTTCAGATACATGGTCTGCCAAGTCCAATATAAACTCCCACTTGATTTGGAATTTCTCACATATTCCATAACAAATGACTTTAGATCACTTGCAACACAAGATAAGGGCTGCCATCACCTTTTACTTGTATTAGAAGAACCCTCCTTATCTTCAGCCATTCTAATCAGACAGTCCCAGACCTTCATCATGTAGGACAACAGCATTAGATAACATCTCACATCTCTGCTACAGTCAGCTGATAAGGCTACCTCAGGTTGTCATTTTCAAATATCAAGCTACTCCATCATGGCCACAAACAAAATATCCAGACACAGATTTGCATAATTCTCTAGACAAATACTCAGTCTCCCGCCAAAGTATTTACCCTTATGCACAACATCACTAATAGACAAATACTAAGTCTCCCGTCAAAGTATCTACTATTAGACAGAATAAGATTATCTTCTCACACAAGGCATGACATTTGGTCTGACATACTTTTGTGCACACTTGTGGCACTGGCTGATCCCTCTTTTATAAATTCACACCGCTGATCACTTCAGATTAGGTAAGTGGCTTGACCTGATACTCCACCATGAGCACAACTAACTTTCTTGGCTGAAAACTCAACACCTGCGGAGTGTTGTCCCAACATCAGATATAATTCCCTCTTGGTTTGCTATCTTCACATGCTCCAAAACTCCTCATCTTGCTAGGCTGATCTAGCATGTCTTGACAATAGGTCCATGTCCCCTTCACAGGCTTTTCTTCTGCCTTTAGCAAGACCCTGATCTACTCCGGTCTTCACTACATTCTCCATCCAAGGCATACCATCTACTTCATCATTCTCCCGTATGACCATGTAGACGCTCCTTAGGCATAATGTATGCACCAAGCTCCTGAACCAGAGCATACTCACCCTTCACCAAGACATCATCACCATGATTCTTGATATACTCCACCAACTGGACTTATAAAGTAATCCAAAGAGTAATCCAAAGAACTAGAGAATTAAACTCTCATCCTCCTTCAAGAAGAATAATATCCTTGAGACTTCAACTCATCACCCTTCTGCTCAAGAGTAACTTGTTCCAATCTTGCCACACTCTGATTATCTTGATTCTTCGACTCTACATCTGAGATCAACCAAATGCCACATTTTGACCATTTTCACGTTCGTCAGAACTCTCACAAAGATATCTTGATCCACCAAGGAAGCTTGATCTTCAAGTCACATGTTCCACTTGCTCAAAAGCAAACACACTTAGACTCCCTAAGCCATGGTCATGTAACATCTTCTCCTTCCAGCAGCTCCCGCAAACTGCTAAGAGAGCGTTCTTTTTGAAGCCTCCTATTGTTCATTCCTGTAGATCACCCTATCATTAGCTGATGTGCCACATCACCAGCTGAGAATCCTGATGGTAAGCTAGATCCAACTGTTGAATTCAGCTCCTCCTTCTGCCACTCAGAAGAACCTCCTCCCTTTGCAGAAACAGATTTCCATGCTCTCATAGACTTGATTCAATAATCAAGTTTGAGTAGACAACCTCTATCCTGCTTGGAAACTCCAAAGACTTCAAACCTACCACATCTGAATCTTCAGAAACTAAGTAGTCCAAGACTACCCCATTCCAATACTAAAGAAAGTCACTTCCTTAGTAGAGCTGTCAGTGGAAAGCCAAAGATAACTACCACTTATCCTCGACCTTCTCAACCAGAGCAAACACCATGCTCCAAGCCCCTTAGATCAGAAATTAACTGATCCAAGCTGTAACCATCAAGATTATGACGTCTTCATAATCTTCTATCTTCATCTTATCAACTTCCAAGTAACTTGCATAACACACTCTTCCAGAAGCTTCTTCTTATAAGCACAAGGTCCAGACCTTTTGTCTAACTTAAGAGAGATATCTAACAACCATAGACTATCTGCTACTTCCTATCCATCAAGCCACAAAATTGGAAGAGTTCATTCCATACAACTAATGCAGACGCAGATTGACCACATGCTGATTTACACTGCTACTGCACACAGACTCTTGGATGCATTTTCCCCATAATATTGTCCTCAAACAGTTTAGCTCAACCAAGGTTCATCTCCTTCTCTTCTACTATCAAGATTACTACTTTTTCTTCAATCAGCTCTAGCTGAAATGCATAAACTGCTGATGTGTAGCGCGATGTCGAGACATTGACATATTAAGCTCAGCTTCTTTCTTGATGAAACTTCCCCCTCCTTAGGTCACCACAACTAAGCTTAAGAGATAACTTATCAAGATCTTCACTCCCAAATGAAAGATTTGACAGTGATACTCTTTCGCTTTGGCCCTACCCTCTTCTTTCACCATCAAGAAAGACGATAAAGAAGGAATCACTGTACTGAACAAATTGGTCTTCAATGTCTGACTTGAAATACATTCTTCTTCTGATCCTTCCATGTCAAACAGTCTTTAGAAGATCCATTCACCTTCTGAACACTTCTCTCCCAAACCAGGATATAAGATAACATTGGCCTCTCTAACTACAACAACATAGGATATCCTGCTGAGGAAATCAAACCCTAATGACATTCCAAGAGAATATCTTTCTAGAATCTCAACACCAGATACCATGCAGTGGAACACATAACAACTCCTCAACAACTTTTAGGAACTACTCAATAATCCTTGCACACCACGTGCCAACAATACTTTATCATGAATAGTCCATCCTTCACTTCAAGGGATCATCCAAACAACTCTCTTCCTTGCTCATGAACTAGAAAGTTTCTTCCCAAGATCTCATCCAGAAATAGACAGGATGCCTTCTCTGATACCAATTATAATTCTGGTACCAGATATGTGATGTTAAGTGCGATGTCACAACATCAATATCTGCTGTATGAACAAGACACTCAAAACCTGTGATGTTATGTGTGATGTTACAGCAACACACTCTGCAATGTAAAACAGCAGAAAACTACAGAATTGCACACAAGGATTGTTCACCCAGTTTGGTTCAACAACCTACATCTAGGGGCATACTAAGCCAGGAAGGAAGTCCACTATTAGTAGTATCAAATTACAGACTTAACTGACCAGTTGACAATCTACCTAATTCAATCACTACCCAATGACCCTTCTACCTAAGTCCTCCATAGGTAAGAGACTCCATCTCACTCCCAATCATCGCAATGATGTCTAGTAGTCAACATCTCCACCACTGCATCAACAACTTGATTACCAGCAACTCTACAAACACATAAACATAGAAGACACACTTCCATGACAAACCTTGGAGTTGCTTCACAGCTTCCTCCAAGAACATTACAATACTCAATACCTACAGGTTTCTGAGTAATAACACAGTGACCATCTCACAACCCGAGTGGTTCACTTAGACAAAGCCCTAATGATCTACATCTTGGACCCGTACCAATTCTAGATTACAAGCATTCTATTTATAACTTTTTCCCACTGGATTTGGGCCTTCAAATCACAGTAAATCTTCTGCTACAAATCTCCAAAAGATTCTGCTATAGAATAGATCTTCAATTAAATCTTCAATCAGCTCTTCATAATTAACTCTACTTATTCTTCGTATCTTTTTGTATTAAATTAGCAACAAACTAATCTTCTTCATAACTAATTGTAACAGAATATATCTTCCCCATAATATTCGCCTGCAATCTCTGATTCTCTTCAGTAGAATATCTCATTAACACGTGCAGCCTTAAAAACATCACAACCTGATGTTTTAATGTTCTGGTATAGTGATATCAAGACATCACATGTGACATCACTCTTCAGCACTTTAACTCTTCAACAATTTTCACAAACCAGAATGTTAACCAAACAATCAATAATGTTTAGAGACTCATGTTGCAAGATCAACCATGACATTAACATTGTTTAACCAAAATTTTAGCCAATCACAAGAACTAACAGTTTTCATGATCCAATTTTCTTACCATGCTTGGATACATCTTTGGTGAATGTTTGAGGATTGATTTGGTGCTGAGATGTGGAATTCTTGATTAATTCTTGATTGACTTTAATTGGTCCTCGATGCATGCTCGATTAGCCTCCTATGTGTGATGTTTTGATCCAATTGATATTGAAATCTTGTGATTCTGGTTGAAACCTCTTACAAACTTGTTCTTGACTGTTTTAGCATGAGTTTGGAAATTTATTTGGATTTTTATGAAGCATGTTTCTATTTTTGGTTGATACCTACTTGTGGTTTGAATTTGGTTGAAGCATGTTTGAACACTTGACCTAGTTTGGATGCTTTTGATTACTTGTGATTGATTGGTGTTTGAGATGATTATTTGGTGTGATCATGTACTGTCCTAGCTTGTTTGTGGATTTGGAATAATCCTCATTTGACCATTTTCCAATTTGTTCTTGATTTTATAAGTTGACAATGTTTTGACTTGGATCTTTTGGTATGCCTGACATAATCTTGTAAGATGCTTCCTTGTTTGATCTAATAAATACTTGAGGACTTTTGTTTGATTTGAATGACATGTTTAAGGTTCTGATCCTCTTGATCTTGGGTCCATTGTGTGATCATATCTTGCTTCTTGTTTCACTTTATCATGTGTTGCTTGCCTAGATGTTTGAAGTGGATGTTTGCATAATTGTGGAGCATATTTTGAATGTGATTCTTGTTGCTTTTTCTTGTTATTCATGGGTTGTTGTTTGAATTGAGATACATGTTCACCTTTCTGCCCATTTGCTTTCATGCCTTGATTTCACTTTGTTTGATCACTTAAAGTTATGTTGTGCATGAGTTAATTGTTGCTAATTGTTTGAGTGTTGTTGAGATGCATACTTGGTACTCTTGAGATCTTTTTCCAATACTTGAATTGGTTAACTTTGGCATGACTTAAATTATGACTTGGATTCATTTTCATCTTACCTCATTCATTTCATCTTTGTGCGAGTCTTAATGATGTTTAATTGTGCTTCTTATGCAAGTTTGCTTGCATCCTTTCTTGTTTGCGTTTACTTGCTTGCTTGAGCTTTCTTGTGTGATCCTTTGAAGTATGATTAATGATATGAATTGGATATAATGTGCATGATGTGCTTGCTACCCCATCTTATTTCTCATCTTATACCTCTCTTTCTTCTTCATCTCTTTCACTCCTTCTTTTCCCATAAGTCTCAAGACTTGTTTAAGTCTTGGATTCACTCTCTTAGAGCTACCTAGTCCAACTTAATTTCCGATTAAGCTTGGAGTAGGATTAGCATTAGGTTTCCCCTTTGCATGCTAACTTAGGTAGACTTTTCCCTTTCAAACTCAACTATAGGGCCACCTTTGCATGATAACATTAGGAACATTTAGTTTCCCCTTAGTGTTTTCTTTTCCTTTGAGTCTTCTCTTCTCATCTCATAACACTTATAAAACACTTAATAAATATAACGAATATTGCGCTCGAGCCTTAAGTGTAGGAAATGAAGAAAGAGGGGGCTCCCCTCCTCTTCTAGAGTGTTTAGCATACGTCCCATTTGGGGGCGACCATGCGATTCACTTGTTCCCGCATGGTGGACTTTAGTGCAATGTAAGTTACGAATTAACTTCAATCCACTTCTGTCTAAAAAACACAAAAAAAATTCAAATATTTTTATCCTTTGGGATCGTTCAAGTTCAAATCATTTTTAGAAAAGGGCACGTTACTTCCGTCTCGTCGCAAACAGACATCGACCCTAACTGTCGGACGCGAATCTAACGTCGCTCATAAAAAACACTAACCGACCTCGTTAGGTCGAACTACGACTGCTCTGATTTCCTCTCTCTAGTCCGATTGAGGATACGTAGGCACGAGACGGCGATGTCTTGGCGAGCAACCTCCCCCTTTAGTTCGTGTCCGAACTACGTTGACTCTGACTTTCCCATTGCACGAGGGAATACGTAGGCATAGGACGGGCGATGTCCTATCGAGTCACTTCTTTTTTTCTTTTCTTCTTCGTTTCTTCGTTCTTTTCCGTTCTCGTTCCTTTTTTTTTCCAGTAGCAGCGGAGCTCCAGATGATGACACCCTTTGATCGAGATGACAAACGTGGATCCCATTGAGTACGATGGACGTGTAGGGTGCTAACACCTTCCCTTCGTGTAACTGACTCCCTTACCCATTTCTCTTGGTCGCGAGACCATGCTCTTTCCCTTCCCTCAGGTTTACGCAGTGTTTCCTTTCCCTCTCTTGGGATAAATACACATTGCTGGCGACTCTGTTTCTGCGTCACTTTCGCGTTTGTACATGGATGAAAATCCCAGGGAGCGACAGACTCGTCCGGGGAAGAGGCGAGTTCCTCGGACAGTAGTAGTTCAACGACTTCAAGTATCCCCAGCGAGGTCGGGGAAGAAGAGGAAATGGAAGATATGGAAGAGGATGTCGTTGAGGATTCCGCGGAGGAGTGGGAGGTGGCTGAACCAGCCGAGCATGGGTTCACCTTCGCCACGTACCTAGGGGATGTTTTTACGGAAGTCGAACCAGAAGGGGAGTGGAAGGTGCACTTTCCCTCTGAGGATGATCGGGTCTGCACGGATTTCGGGGATCGCTTCACTATGTATGAATATGCCTTCAAAGAGCTGGGATTGAGATTGTCATTCACTGATTTTCAGCAATTAGTGTTTGTGTTGGCCCCCACGCAGCTGCACCCGAACTCATTGGTCTTCATACGGGCGTTTGAGCTGACCTGTGATTTCTTGAAGATTGGGGCTACTCTTCCCTTGTTCTTTACGGTCTTCCACCTTCAACGGTAGCTGTCGGGGTGGAAGTACGGATGGGTCTTGTTGAAGCAGCCACGTAAGCTGTTCAAGCCATTCTCTGAATCGATACGGACGTTCAAGGAGAGGTACTACATCATTGAGCCCGTATCGGAAGCTGCCCAGGACAACACTTATCTCTGGGAGATCGAGGTCGACGAGGATGGAAACGAGCTACGTGACGAGGCTGGTAAGTTTATCGGGGAGAGAGTATACAAGTTCCCCATCCACTGGGGACCTGGTCAATTCACCAAGAAGCCCGGCGATTACGTTCTTCAGCCGAACGAGTTAGACGGGCAGGATATCGTTGCGTACGAGACGCTGGTGAAGTACGTTAACTCCTTCCTGCTCGCTGAATGCTGGACGAAGAAGGGTGACCCGATCTTCGAGGCGGATGGTAGCCAGAGGGTTAATACCGCTTTATTAATACCAAGGCACTCCTGGAGTGCGAGACTCCTGCGGAAGCCCAGAAGCTGCTCGGTAGTCTCCGTTATTTTAATTTGCCTGAACTATTTTCTTTTCTCGTATCTAACATGCTCGTATTCTGTTTGTGCAGGTGAGATGCCTCAAGCTTATGAGAGGATGGTGAAGAATGCTCTTTCGAGGAACAAGCCCGGAACAGCTCCTCCAAAGTCTCGGTTTGCCAACGCGCGTACTCCCACGCTTGCTCAGTCTGCTGCAGGGACCTCTTCTCCCACCCCTGCTCCCCGGGGATCTCCCCTGCCTTTGACCTCACGAACCAAGCGGTCGAGGGCCAACAACGCCGTGGATCTGAGCCGGGCCCCAGAGAAAGTGAGGTTCAAGCTTCCTCCTTGCATACTTGATAGAAGATTCTTTGAGGGAAACTCCATGGTCGTGCCGTGGCTAGAATCTCTTCGGCTGGAAAGCATGGACCACCCGAGTAAAAGGGCGTTGGTGGCCCAAGATGCCTCTGCACTGGTCAGAGTTCTAGAAATGGCGGCCATATATGCTGAAGGGGACTCTGCAACTGAGTCTGAACTCAAGGCTGCTTGGGCTACCGTAGCATCTCTCACGGAAGAGGTGAAGAGTGTTGATGATGCCCGAAAGAGGGCAGACGAGAAGGTGGTCAGGTTGAAGAAGGAGAACTCCACGCTGGCTACGTAGAAGAAAGCGGCTGAGGAGCTGGTCCAGCAGCTGAGGGCGGTCGATGCTCCGGGTGAAGGAACTGAAGACAAGGTCTGAGCTAGTTTCCTGTATGTTGTCGGCCGAGGATGATAATATCGTCATTGCAGACGAATCCTTCAAGAATGCCATGTCTCAACTGCGGGTGGTGAACCCCGGACTTGACTTTTCCACCGAGGGTACTCATTATCTGGCACACGTTGAAGATGACTGAATCGTTACGCCTGCTTCCCTTCTTGACTAGCATGCCGAGGATCAGCCCGCGGAAAACCAGGAGCCTCAGCCCGAGCCTGCCGACCAGATGGATGAGTGAATGATATTCTTTTTGTTGTTGTAATTTGTCCGGCTTGCGTGCCGTGTATTTGTTGTAACTTATTTTGATGGCATGGCCCCAAGTCTATGTAATCCAGTACAATCATGGTCCTAGTGGCCATTTTATCATACTTAAATTATGTTTCCAGTCCTGGTGTCTGGTTCTGTTATTTGCATGGTTTTACTTGCTTTTATTTTCTGCTAAGTGTTGTACTCATGCTCGTTGTAAATGTATGTCTGCCCGTGATAGGGAATATTTGACTTATGTGAAGTTTCAGGGGATTGCTAGTTGTAGATGTGTTCGGCAGTGAGGGGTACTGGTCGAACGATAGGGGAATATCCTAGCGGGGTTGCGGAGCTCAGGTCGCGTTTGAGGCCTGAGTTCACGGCTTGAACGTCCCATCGCGAGCTAGGGTTCTCCCAGTCATGGTACTTTGACGACGGCGATGCTCGATTGAGGACCACTGTCGAGCAGATACTCGACATGCGTTCTCCCAGATTGAGGACCATCGCGAGCTAGGGTTCTCCCAGATGCGACGCTTGTACCTAGGCAAGCATAGTGGTCAGTGGCTGACGTTCGTCATCATGGCGGGTCGTACCGATAATCGTGGCGGGTCATCCCGTTGAGATGTTCTAGGTAATAGGCCTCATTCTCCATTTTTGCTCGGACACGATAGGGTCCTTCCCAGTTGGCGGCTAGTTTGCCCTCACGAGAGTCTTTGTGGTTTCTCCTTAGAACAAGGCTTCCTACGTCGAACTCTCGTCGTATCACCTTGGCATTGTGTCTGATGGTAATTTTTTGTTTTAATAAGGCTTCGCGGAGGGCTGCCCCAGTTCGGATTTCTTCGACGAGGTCGAGTTCTTCTCTTAATGATTCGTCGTTCATCTCCTTGTCTAGGGGCGACTCTGTCCACCTGGAGGGTACGTGAACTTCGACGGGGATTACAGCCTTGGTCCCGTATGCTAGATGAAAAGGTGTTTCCCCAGTTGTAGAGTGTGGAGTTGTACGGTATGCCCATAAGACGCTGTGTAGCTCCTCGACCCAAGCCTTCTATGTTTAGTCCAGCCTTCGTTTGAGGCCCCGAAGGATGACCCGGTTAGCTGCTTCAGCCTGCCCATTTGTTTGAGGGTGCTCGACGGATGCGAAGTGTTGCTTCGTGCCTAGTTGGGCAACGAAGTCTTGGAACTTCCTGTCCGTGAATTGTGTCCCATTGTCCGTTACTATTGCTTGGGGGATGCCGAAACGTGCGAGGATGTTTCGTTTATAGAAATGTATTATATTGAGGGCAGTTATTTTGGCCAGGGCCTCCGCTTCTATCCATTTTGTGTAGTAGTCTACGTCCACTATTAGGTATTTGTTCTGATTTGATCCTACCACGAAGGGTCCTAGGATGTCTAGGCCCTACCAGGAAAATGGCCACGGGAATGACATAGCCTTGAGCTCGTTAGGTGGAGCCAGGTGCATGTCCCCGTGCCGTTGGCATTTATCGCATTTCTTCACGTGTTCTTTAGCGTCGTACTGCATGGTTGGCCAGTAATATCCTGCTTGAAGGGCCTTTCAGGCAAGAGACCTTCCCCCGAGATGTTGGGCGTTTATTCCTTCGTGGATTTCATGCAAGATATGGGCGACCATTTCTTCCTTGATGCATTTGAGCAGTGGAATGGAAAATCTTCGCCGGTAGAGTTTATCTTCGACCAGGACGTAAGAGCAGGCTCTTCGCCTAACAACGCTGGCCTCCTTGGGGTCGGACGGGAGTTCGTCCTTGGCGAGGTAGTTGTAAACAGGAGTCATCCAACAATTGTTGTCACCGATCACATGTATGTCAAGGGTCGGGGAAGCCTTCTCAATGCTGGGTCGAGGCATAACCTCCTGTATAACGGATTTGTTTCTGCCTTTCTTCTTTGTACTGGCCAGTTTGGACAAAACAACTGCTCGGACGTTATGTTCGCGGGGAACATGTTTCACTTCCACCGTTGTTAACTTTGTCATTTTCTTTTTGACCAGGGCTAAGTATTCGGTTAGGTTGTCGTTTTTGGCTTGATATTATCCTCGGACCTGAAGGGCCACGAGTTGTGAATCCGTGCAAATGAAGACTTCTTCTGCGCCCAGGTCCTCGGCTAGACGTAATCCAGCGAGGAAGGCTTCGTACTCAGCCTAGTTGTTAGAGGTTGGGAAGGACATGGTGAGTGGCAATTAAATGATGATTCCTTCGTTGCTTTCTAGTATGATGTCCGCACCGCTCCCTACCGAGCTGGAGGCACCATCCACGAAAATGGTCCATTTGTGCACCTCACTCGCGGGGGAGTTTGCGAACGTCATTTCTACGACGAAGTCGGCCAGAGCCTGGGCTTTGAGGGCTTTCCTACTTTCATACTGGATGTCAAATTTGGAGAGTTCAAGCGACCATTTGAGCATTCAACCGTCCATGTCTGGTCGTCCCAGCAGCTGCTTTATGGGTTCATCTGTTCGAACCATGATCGTGTGAGCTAGGAAGTAGTGTCTTAATCTTCGGGCTGTGTTGATGAGGGCCAGAGCCACTTTCTCTATTTGTTGGTACCTTAACTCTGGTCCTTACACTGCTTTGCTCGTGAAATATATGGGTTTCTGCCCTTCAGGCGTCTCGCGGATGAGAACGGCACTTACCGCTTTGATTGCTACAGCGAGGTACAAGTATAAAGTATTGCGTTTGTTCGGACGAGAGAGGACGGGTGGTTCTGAGAGTGTCTGTTTCAGGTGGAGAAGTGCCTTGTCGCATTCCTCGGTCCATTCGAATGCTGCCTCCTTGCGGAGGAGTTTGAAGATTGGTAAGGCGTGTTGGGCAGACTTGGCCACGAAACGTGACAATGACGCAAACATCCCGTTGAGGGACTGGATGGATTTTTTTGACTTGGGTGTTGGAAACTCGGAGAATGTGTAATACCCCAAAATTTACCCTTTATTTTCTTCATGTCTTCTAGCATGAGCTTTCATTGCATTGCATTGCATTCAAGCATAGAAAAACAAACATCAAGCATCTAGCATTGCATCTTGCATAAGGACATGTGATCAGGTGTTTCTCTAAGGTGTTGGTCAGCTAAAGAATAAAACCAAGTGTTTCTCACAAGCTTCAAGGATCTCTCACATCATGTATCACCTCTATTTGATCTCACAAGTTATGGGAAGAGGAGAGTTCATCAAGAAGATTGGACAGTGCATGATCTCCTACACAAGGCAGTCAAAAGTTGGTGTCTGACCCTCAAATGGGCAAGCTCTTTGAGTTTTTATCATCTCCAAAGGACACATCTCATCATTGTTTGAGAAGATACACATCATATTCAGAGGAATTAAGATTTGGAGAATGTGCTTTTTCCTCATAACCAGAGGGTGCCAAAATTAGGGTTTGACCTAAAATCAGTTTATTTCTGATTTCTTGGGAAAGACTTGATCTCATGGCATTCCTTATGTTCTTAAGTGTTCATGGAGGGAATCTTGGCCATTGGTTCTTTGAGGAAGATGTTCAATGGATCAGTTACTTGTGCAATAAGCAAAAGTCAACAGTTCAAAAGGAGAAAGTCAACTGTGGAATTTTGAGTCTCTTTTCATGGTTTTAAAGGTCTCATATCCTCTTATGGTCTTCAAATGCCAAGTTTCATGTCATTCATCAAGAATCAAGAGTTTGTGCAAAAGTTACTAAATTTGGAAAATGACCTATAATGAAAACTTTCCATTTTTGGCAACTTTTGCACCACATTCAACTTGACTTTTCATCATCAAGGAAGCTCCAAATGAATTTTCCTCCAACATGAAAGTTGAAGATCTCTCTCTCCCATTTCCAAAAAGTACTAGATGGTTTCCATACCATTTGTAGAACTCAAGTTATGGTCAAAATATGGCAAGGTGCATTTTGAGGTTTTCCTATGGTCCCATTTTTCCACCTTTTGTATTTTGGCACAAATGGACTTGTAATTGATCTTTTTGGTTCATGTCATATTACAACATCAAAATAAAAGTCAAGAGGACTATTTTTGTCCTTTGAATCAATACATTCCATGCCATATTTCTCATTATTTTCACAAAGTGCAAAAATGCAAATTAATTCAAAACTTGCAAACCAAGAAAGTACAAGGCCCAAAATCAATTCAGAGGTGATACATGAGTAAATTGGAGGTGAATTATATTGATTACAAGGGTTTCCCACGTGTGAATTAGTGGTGGTGGTGCAAAATGCAAATTTGCAATTTCACCCAAATCTCATTAACCAAGGTTCTAATCACTTCTTAATCCTAATCAGTGAACTAATGAAGGGTATATATGCTTACTCATACCCTCACAACTAGGTTAGAGACTCTCATTTGAACAATTGTGGTTTTTTGCTCTCACACTTCCTCTCATTGAATCTCACTCTCCTTGGAGTTTCTCTGAGATTTCTCTTCACATTCTTGATCAATGAAGAGAATAGAGCAAGAATCAACTGCTATTTTGAGCTCATACTGAGGATTTCACCAAGTGCCATTCAAGAGGGTTCAAACTTAAATCTCAAGATCTAGCACGATTTCAAGCTCTAGTTGCATTTATTTTGCATCTAGAGGTTCCAAGGAGTGGATCTGCAGTATTTGGAGGGATTTCTTGGAGGTTTTCAAGTTCTACAAGGTTCAGGCTGGTGAATTTTTCATACTCACAGAACTTAGTTTTATTGTGTGCATTATGATCTATGATGTTCACTGATTATCCTGATCTATTTTATTTGAAGTTTGGACGTGTATCATGTGTGTATTGTGAGTTTAATGTTTTAGATCTAAAATTGTTTTTGTTCGATTCTCATTATTGGTCGATTATTTGTTAAAATGAGTTGGATATTCGAGATCCTTGTGTTTTTCTGATTGAAATGGTGTACCTATGCGCGTTTTCTGGGAAAAATCATGCAGCAGCTCACCGGAGAGGGTGGCCGGAGCCCTAGCTCCGGCGGCTGGAAAAAGTTCAGTCCGGTGAGGGGCTAAAGGAAGAAGAAGAAATCTTGGACGTCCGTTCCTTGGATCCAACGGATATCTCACTGCCACGTTTTCTTTTTTTTTTTGTTTTTTTAATTTAGCGATTGTGTGCTTGCCACTCCACATGTGTTACCGTGTGATTTCACCTCAGCCTTTGGTTTTATTTGATTTGTGGATTGGTGATTTGATCTTGCGCGTTGGATGCATCGTGTGGGCATCAGCGTGACAGCACATTAATGAAGGCATGTGGCTGTCACGTGGGGGTGTATGGTGTGTTACTATGTGATTGTGTGTGCATGTATCCACGTAGTTATGGTGTGTTAGATGATATCAACCGTTGATCATGTTTGACTATTATTTGCTTTGACCTCTGGCATGCGTTGGATTAAATGGTTGGCTTGGATTAAATTGGATTTGTTGACTGATTCTATGCTCTTCCATTGACTTTCGCTAGTGGATTTAATTTGTTTGGGGTTTTCTATTCGCACCCTCCCATCTGGGCTTTTTTTCCATTCCAACGCATTTTTTCTTGCTGATGACACCCCCCATGCTTCTTTCATTTCTATTATTTGTTTGTTTTGCATTTAATTTCTAAAATCATTTTTATGCATCTAAAAATCATACAAAAAATCATGAAACTTCCTTTTAGTTTTATAAAATTTTTCCATTTTTTATTTTCTCATTTTATTTTATTTTCGGCATCTGTTTTAATTAATTGCTTTATTTTCTTTTTTAATTGTTTCACTTGCACACTCCAACTTGCAAATTTTATTTCTCTTCATCCACAACACATTTTCAATCCATTCTTTTTGCATTTATTAGGTGACATATTAAAATGCATAAAATCATTTTTTTTTCATTTTTAAACTCATTCCATGTTGCATTTTGATCCCTCTCTTTTGCATGTTGAACCATGTTTCTTAAGTGATCTTTGCCTAATTGTTTGAGGTATTTAGTTTGTGAATTTTGGTTTGATCTTTTTGCACATGTTACTTGATTGAGTTAACTTATGTTTGGTTATTTTTAGGGATTTTAATGAGCACTTAGCTATTTTTGGTTAAATTTTGTTTGTGATACAAGTTTGATTGAGGTATACTTTGATTCATGATCTAGTTTGAGTGCATTTGCTTACTTGTAATGAAATGATGCTTGAGATGTTTTTATGGTATGATCATGTTCTGTTTGAGCTTGCTTGTGGATTTGGATTCATCCTCATTTGATCTTATTTTCAATTTGTTATTGATTTTACAAGTTGATGTTGTTTTGGACTTGAATCTTGTGGTATGTTCAACCTAATCTTGTGTTTGCTTCTTTGTGTGAATCCACTCATGTATGAAACCTTTTGTTTGAATTGTATGATATGCTTGAGGTTCTAGTCCTCTTGATTTAAGGTTCATTATGTGACTTCCATTTCACTTTATTCCTCACACTTCTTTGCTTGCTTGCATGAATGATAAGTGAATGTCTTCCTCAATTTTTGACATATATTTTGAATGTGTTGCTTGATGATTATCCTTGTATGACTTGAGTTGGGTCTTGATATGATATTGATGCACATGCTACTGCCTCATTGAGTTCTATACTTGGTTTTCATGTTACTTGAGCATAGTTGAGTGCATTTGGTTTGGATTGTATGATGAGTATCATTACCTCTCCTTTTGTGGATTTATTTGGATCATTAATGCTTCATGTTTTGAACTACTTATGCACACTTGAGTTGTTGATGATGATATGATGTGAGTTCTGGTCTTGTTTCATTTTCATCTTGCCTCCTTCATTTCACTTTTATATGGAATCCATGTGTGTTTAATTGTGCATTTAATTCAAGTATGTTTGCATCCTTTCATGATTAGCTTTGTATACTTACTTGAATTGTTTTGCATTGATCTTTGAAACATGTTGATTGATTTGAGTTGAACATTTATGATATGATATGCTTGCTGCCACTTTTTGTATCTCATCTCTCTTCTTCTCCTTCTCTTTTCTTTTCTTCCACTCTTTCTCATCCCATGAGTCTCAAGACTTGTTCAAGTCTTGAATTCTTTCCCTTTAGAGCTACCTAGTTCAACTTAATTTTTAATTAAGCTTGGAGTAGGATTAGAATTAGGTTTTAGGTAGTCTTTTCTCCTAAACCTCACTAACCATAGGACATCCATGCATGATAACATTAGGACCCTTAGTTTCCCTTTAGAATTTCCCTTGCGCCGTTTCTCTTCTCATCTCAAAAGAAAAGTAAAAGATACTTAATAAAGGTTAACATGTATTGCGCTTGAGCCTTATATGAGGGAAGTGGGGAATGAGGGGCTTCCTCTTATTCTTCTAGGATACCTAGTGTACGTCCTGTTGGGGACGATGCGCGAAAGTATTCGTTTCTATATTTAAGACTTTGGTTCAATGCAAGTTGCAAATAACTGTAAAAAAACACTTCTTGCTAAAAACTTCAAACCAACAATAACGTCTTTCCTTCGGGAATTCTTTTCTCATCTCACTCACTTTCAGCGTGCGAATGTGCTCCTACTCGTTCTCTTGCAAGATGGTAACGCACTCGGACCAGCGAGCCTGCAACACCTGAGCCAGAACGTTAGCCGTTCCCTAAAAAACACAAACAAAACGTCCCTAGTTAGGGGAACTACGTCGCTCTCATTCTCATGCTCCCGATGAGATACGTAGGCAGTGGGGTAGGGCCCATTCGAGCACTTCTTTTATTTTCCCTACATTTATTTATTTTTCTCTTCCTTTTCCTTTTTCTGTTCCTTTCCCTTTCCAGTAGCAGTGGAGCTCCAAACGACGACACCCTTTGATCGAGACGAGCAAGCGTGGATCCCATCGGGTACGATGGACGCGTGGGGGTGCTAATACCTTCCTCACACATAACCGACTCCCGAACCCAGTTCTCTTGGTCGCAATACCATGCTCTTTCCTTTCTTTCAGGTTTATGTGGTGTTTCCTTTCCCTCTCTTGGGATAAATACACATTGCTGGCGACTATGTTTCGACGCCACTTTCGCGTTTGTACTTGGATGAAAATCCCGGGAGCGACAGAATGCTCAACACTTATCGGGATTGGCTTCGATTCCTCGTTCCATTAAGTAGAAGCCGATGAACTTGCCTGCCCGGACGCCGAACGTGCACTTCTCCAGGTTGAAATGCATTTTTTATTTTCTGGCCTGTTTGGAGACCTTCCTTAACTGGGCAATATGATCGGTTTCCTCGTGGGATTTTACGATCATGTCGTCCATATATACTTCGAGCATGTCGCCTATCTCTCCCTTGAAGACCTTGTTCATCATTCTTTGATAGGTCACACCGACGTTCTTTAGGCCGAAGGGAATTACGTTGTAGTAATAGTTGCCCGATTCGGTCATGAAGGCCGTGTATTTTTTATCGCTCATTGCCATTGGTATTTTATAATAGCCCGAGTAGGGGATAGGCACCCTTCAGGCATGCCTTATTAAGATCGGTGTAGTCAATGCACATTCGCCATTTACCATTAGATTTCTTTACAAGTACAACGTTGAACAGCCAAGTGGTGTACTTGACCTCCGAGATAAATTTGGGCTCGAGGAGGTCCCTTATAACTTTTTCTGCAGCCTCCGTTTTCTCCAGAGACTGCTTTCTCCTACGTTGTGCTATGGCCTTGACGGCCGGGTCAATTGTCAGTTGGTGGCAGGCGACGGACGGGTCCAAGACAGGCATCTCGGCTGCGCTCCAGACGAAGAGGTCGGCGTTCTCATGGAGGCAAGCTTTGAATTGTTTCCTCGCGATGTCGGGCAGGTCTGCTCCAATCTTCACTCACCGCTGAGGGTCGTCGCCGAACAAAATGAGCTCAAAGTCGCCATCCGGGATTGGGCGCATCGGATTGGAGCTGCTGCTGGACGAAGTAGACGAGCTGGATAAAGCTGCTTGGTCCCCCTGTTGGTCTTCTTCGGGGAAGCGGCGATCAATGGAGTCGACCTGAGGCAGGGGCTTGGCTTCCTCAGAGCTGCTGGGCAATGCTGGCCTGCTGGATGCCTTTGGTTTGGACGCAATAGCGTTGAGCCCTTTTGTGACTGCTTAGAAACACCGTCGTGCAGCTTTGATGTCGCCGTGGAGGGTGGCGACCATCCCCTTTAAAGTGTAGTACTTCATCTTGAGGTGGACTATTGAAGGCACAGCTACCAACTCGGCTAGAGTTTGTCTTCCGAATATGCACTGGAACAACGACGGGCAGTCGATTATCAGAAATTATACTTTGACGGATCTGGCTGTCTCAGCTGATCCAAAAGTTACGATCAGTTCGACGTATCCCCATGGTTTAGTCACTGATCCGTTGAACCCCTGTAAATCAGACCCCACGTAAGAGGTAAGGTGCGATTTGTCCAGCTAAAGTGTCAAAAATAGCTGGGAGTACATAATGTCGACCGAGCTGCCCTGGTCGAAGGGGATTCTGCGAACGTCGAAGTTCTCCATTCGATCTCTGACGAGCAAATGTATGCTCGAGTTTGGAGACCCCCCGAGGAGTTCTTCCCGGTAGAAGGAGATGGGGGTGGAGCCCTTCTGGGCTTGATCGAGCGTGGTCACCTTGTTGGAGCTTGTGTTTATTAGATGCTCGAATTTTCGTTTCACGGAGCCCACTGTGACTTTATTGAAGCCCCCGCCTGAGATGACCATGGCGGAGGGGAATGTCCCCCATGGGCTGTGGGCCGCGAAGTAGGCAGGGGCGTTGAGCCTGTCTGGGAAGTAGAAGTCTTCTGGTCGCGACACGGCCATGGCGACTTGGATGCGGGCTTCTTCCAAGGAAGGTACTTCTTCCTCTATCTTCTTGGACTCCTGGGCGTCTTTTCGAGGAGCATCCTTCTTCTTAGTGAAATATTTCAGGTGGCCGTCCCTGATCAGTATCTCGATATCATCCTTCAAATGAATGCATTCTTCGGTAATGTGGTTGTGACTCTTGTGAAAACGACAGTACTTCAATTTGTCGGCGCTGGACTTGGCCGGCAGTTGTTTGGGGAAGCGAACCCCTGCTTGCTTGAATTCTAAATTCGCACATTCGGAAAGTGTCTTCTCCCTGGAGACGGCTAGGGGGGTATAGTCGTGGAATCAACCGGAGGGTCCCTTACTGTCGCGGGAGTCCCGTGGACGGTCTTTGCGCTTCGTTTCGCCCCGACGAGATGTCGAGGCTTCCTTGCCTCAGGAGGCCCGAGCGTTCTCCTGATGGCGTGACGCTCGGACGTTGCTGGCCGCAACCTTCTCTTCGTACCGAATGTGCGACTGGGCATTGAGGAGGAGGGTATCTAGGTTCCTCGGAGGTGTGAGGCCGACGGCCTTAGAAAACTCTGAGCCCGGGCGGAGTCCTTGCTCGAGCATAAACTTTTTCTTCTTGTCCATTGTAGGGACCTGTACTGCTTCTTTGTTGAACCTCTCGATGTACGCGTAGAGAGGTTCATCCTTTCCTTGGATTATGGCCCCAAGGGAGGCCTCAGTCTTGGGGTGACGGCGAGAAGCTATGAAATGCCGTGAGAACATTCTGCCCAGTTGTCTCCATGAGGTAATGGACCCTTTGGGCAACTTCTTGTACCACGTCATTGCCCCTTTTCGGAGCATGGTCGAAAATAACCGGCACTTGATGGCGCCCCGGACGCCGCGGTAGTCCAATAGCGCATCGATGTTCTCGATGTACTCGTCGGGGTCAGTAGTCCCGTCTTATGTACCCTGCGACAATGGGCCGCGAGGCTCATCATCGCTGCTGGAACTGTTGAATGACGGGGACCGAAGGTTACGCTCGCGGCGGCGGTTCCTCCGGTGAGAAGGTGAGCGTTTCCTTCGGGGAGAAGGTGATTGGGCCCGACCTTTAGACTTGACAGGGGGCGACTAATCGTCCCTTCGGGTCCTCTTGTGACCGGGAGTGTGTTGGTTACGCTGGGAAACTTGGTCACACTTCCGGATGGCGCGACAGTCAGGATCTTGGCGCAGTCTTCGGTCGATATCTCATCGGGGCTGCAGGCTCCTTGATCGTCGATGGTTCCTCCTCGGAGGGGGGGATCTTGGACGGTTTGATTCTTCTAGCGCCCCGATCCTTTTGTTCTGCTGCAGGATCAGGGTTTTGGTTTTATTGATCGCCTCCAAGAGGGCCGCCACGGTCAGGTCGACGTTGGGCGAAACAGGAATGGGCTGGATGTCCAGTGAAGGCTGTCGTTGTTGCGGTCAGTAGGGGTAGGGGAAGGAGAGGCTGTGGCCCCGTCCCTCAGAAAGCGGGCATCTCCGAGAAGAGATGATGGGCCTTCAACATTAGTCTTGTTGACCGGGGGGGGGGGGGTGGACAGCGGGTTGGAGAGCACCTTTGGCGCGATCTTGAGAGGCGATTATGCCGATCTTGAAAATTTTCTTTGATCTTTGGTTTCTGGGGAAAGAAAGATGGGGAGAACAAGATTCCCACAGACGGCGCCACTGATCGCAAAGGCTGGATCAGATCCTATTGAAGTGGGCCACCAAGTACGTCTGAGATGCAGGGCGTATGG
The DNA here is from genome assembly GCA_022829125.1 of Lathyrus tuberosus. Classification (NCBI taxonomy): domain Eukaryota; kingdom Viridiplantae; phylum Streptophyta; class Magnoliopsida; order Fabales; family Fabaceae; genus Lathyrus; species Lathyrus tuberosus. The sequence continues at coordinate 24,224,156 of JALAZF010000012.1, read as the reverse complement.
AGAGGGGGAGGGGGGTGTACCTTCAAGGCACTCCGACGCTCAAGTAAGAAAGGGTCAGAGAAAAGGGGCAAGTACAAAGTATTAGTTTGTAGGGTGAATATTTGATACCTGACCCTCTCAAGCGAGAGGGTTTATATAGTGCCCCCAGCGCGTGGCCAACGGTCTTATTTTCGGGGCGAAATAACTGTTTTCCCGAAGAATAGGTAACTGCCCAAACTAGCCATTATGTCGGGCAGGGTGCCCGAAACTAGCCGTTATGTCAGGCATAAGCATAGTTTTAGGCACATGCCCTCAGCTGTTCGGGGAGTGCAGAGTCGTCCGTAACGGGTAGCATTTCGGGGAGGAGCGATGCAGTCCTTGCCCGGTTGGAGGGGAAGAAAGGTAACTTTTGCTCGTTTGTGGATTAGACTTAGGCAACTGGGCCGTTCTGGAGCAAAAGTGGATTGGGCCATGCCTGGCCATTGGTCCAGTCCAGAACACATCTAAAATTGACTTAGCACATACTTGGAATCATTTTACACCAATTTTGAATTCTCCATTAGAAACCAAACTTAAAATTGATGAACTAAGGCTTTGCTTTTATGTTTAAACAAATTTGATCAATCTTGAAGAGAAATTGGACATAACTTGCACATATCTTGTCATTCATGAAACGATGAGCCAATAATGCACATTTTATGACAAGATCATGAACCATGATGAACATGAGCCTCCACTTAATTACAAGACCATTAGCATTGATAATTGGCCTTGATTTGAAACAATGATCGTCTCAATCCACTTTTGCACACCTAATGAAAATAAAGACAAGAGAAACAAATGCAATATGTTTTTTTTTGGATGCACCATAGTTAGAGGATGTGTTAATGACTAATGATGCATTAATGATGAACAAACCCAAAAGGCAACAAGAAAATGTAATAAAGCACCAAGCTAGGAAATAAAGGTGACCCTAGTCAGAACTTGGAAAGAAACCCTAATCTTTAGACTTCATGCTCAAACTCAAGAATCACCATGCTTGGGGACATTGCTAATGGAATTGCATGGTGAATGGATGATATGAACGCAAATGAATGTAATACAATATTGGTAGGAAAAAATTGGGGTATGGCACTTTCTAAAGACATCAGTAGGAACAGTTGGAAATATGCATGATTTAGATATCACATTGCATGAAATTTATATGCCACTCATCCATATCGATCTATGGCAGTGACGATAACCGCGATGGTCTCATTATTGATGTATGAGCTGGACCAGATTGTAAAGTTGATATTCAATGATAAATAACATTCAGATGCACGCCTAAAGAACTTGTGATATAATTATTAAGATATATCGTCCAAGTGAGAGATTGTTGTAATATTTTACGCTTAAATAACTACAAGAAAAAACGTTTTTAGCAGGGGTTAAACACCTCACTAGTACAAAAGGTAAAGCAGTCTTGTTCCAAGGGGACGAGTACTAAAGGCGCCCCGAGTAAAGGTAAGCCTCCGATTTAAGTGGGTTAGAGGTCCGAGCACTAAAATGATCCAAGCGGACGTGTACTAAAGGTGCCCCGAGTAAAGGTAAGCCTCAGCCTCTTGTTCTTCCTGTTCAAGATGAGATCTCTCAAGGTGATCCGAAGAAGCCAAAGGTTCTAATGAATGAAGATATCCATCAAGCCGAAATGGAGATCAACTCCCTCATGCGAGGCCCTGGGGGAAATTCTGCGTCTGGGGAATTCAAGTTTTGGTCCAATGACTTTGATGGCTTCAAATTTCTGCGTGATCACCTCAATGCTACCAAGGATGTTAAAAAAGTTAAATCCATTGGACAAAAAAAGATTACCCAGAACATTAGTTCCTATCTGATGAGATGTGTTGTCCTCGCCCGTGGTTTATTTGAATTATCTGACGACTCTGAAAAGATTGAGTCAAAATTTAAGGAAGAAATTGCTCAGTTGAAGAGTACCCAAGAATCTCAGTCTGAGAAGCTTTCCAGCTTGGAGAAAGATTTGTATAATGTGAGGAAGGAGAAAGAGACTTTGGAGTCGGTTCACAAGTCAGCCTTAGACCAACTTGCTGATAAATTGAAGTTATCCGAGGCCTCCAATGCCGAGCTCTTATCATCCAATAATGATCTTAGAAAATCTCTGAAGAAAGCTCGGATCGACATTTTATCTATTGGTGATGAAAGTTTTGATAGAGCCAAAGATCAAGTACGCTGTCTTCATCGTGACTTGGATTTGTCGGAGATGGGTTACTTCAAGGTGGTGTAGGATGGCCGCCTTGTGGATCTTGGTGAGTTGGAGAAAGATAGCCCAAAAGGATCTCCAGGCCTAGTCAATGGCGCTGACGAGAATGTGAACCCGGCCAACAATGATGTTGCCAATGAGACTTCGGCTGCTACATGATCTTGATGTTTTCTTATTTTAGTTAGTAATCTTTTCAACCTTCAGGCTTGGTAATGAACAAAATTGAACAAAATTTGGCCCTTTTGTGGCTTTCCTTTTGCTAATGTTATTTTCGTTTACCCTTACTTTGATTCCTTTGCAAAATAATCTTGTGCGTATATCCAGCCCCTCGGACACTAAGTTAAAAATAACTTAAGGTGTCCGATTATAAAGTGTCGGGCATTATTTTGCATTTTTTGCTGCGTAGTTTGATTCGTAATACTTTTTGGATAACTCGTCTCTCGGATATCTTTTATTAAAGCCCTAGGCTATATAGCTTTGACACTTTAGAGAGTCCAGAACTTTTAAAGTCTTAGGTGTCGATTAAGATGTTGACTTGGGTGTCCTTTTGTCATAGACTTGCTCCTAGTTCTTTATAAACCTTTGGCAATTGGTCATGAATGAATTTGATACCCATGAGCCTCAAGTTTCTTTTGGTGTGCTTAGGCCTAGATGTTTCATCATTTTCACAATTGATTATCTGGCCTGTGTGCATGGAACGAGTAGACACATTTATAAGTGTTTTTTCAACCCGTGTACGCGGAACAAGTCAACACATTTATGGGCGACCTATGTACGCGGAGCGTTTATGGGCAACCTATGTACGCGGAGTAAGTCAACACGTTTATAGGAGTTTGATCAACCCTTGTACGCTGAGCGTTTATGGGCGGCCTATGTACGCGGAGCATGTCAACACGTTTATAGGAGTTTAATCAACCCTTGTACGCAGAGTGTTTATGGGCGACCTATGTACGCGGAGTAAGTCATCACGTTTATAGGAGTTTAATCAACCCTTGTACACAGAGTGTTTATGGGTGACCTATGTGCGCTAAACAAGTCAACACGTTTATAGGAGTTTAATCAACCCTTATACGCAGAGCATTTATAGGAGACCTATGTACGCGGAACAAGTCAGCACGTTTATAGGAGTTTAATCAACCCTTGTACGTGGAGCGTTTATGGGAGACCTATGTACGCGGAGCAAGTCAACACATTTATAGGAGTTTAATCAACCCATGTACGCAAAGCGTTTATGGGCGACCTATTTATGCGGATCAAGTCAACACGTTTATAGGAGTTTTCTGAGTTATAACTCACCATCTTCAGCCAAATACCTATAAACAAGGCATAAATTATCTTTAAGTCCAGGTTCCTCATTAGAAACCCTTGCCTTTGCAAGGGAAAAGAGTACAACTCGGATCCTTTATTCGTTATTGAATTACATAATATTTAGCTGAAATATAGCCTAAGATTGGATACATTCCATGTCCTAGGTACTCCTACTCCCTCTAATGTTTCCAGCTTGTAGGCTCCATTGTTTCATTTTTGAAGTACCCTGAATTGGCCTTCTCAGTTAGGGGCAAGCTTTCCCATGTTTTTTGGATCTGTGATTTTCTTCAAGACCAGATCGCCTTCCTGGAACTCCCTCTGCCGGACTTTTATGTTGTATCTTCTTGCCAACCTCTATTTTGTAGCGACTTCTCTGAGCCGTGCTGTCTCTCTAACCTCATCTATCTGATTAGTCGAGATGTTCAAGTTATCCATGTTGGCGACTTCATCAAAGTGTTTACGCCTCCATGTTGGCGGTATCATTGCATCAGCTCCATACACCATCCTAAAGGGTGTCTCTCGAGTAGTAGAATGTGGTGTTGTGTGGTATGACCATAAGATCTCGGGTAGGTACTCAGCCCATATTCCTTTTCCCTCCTCCAGCTTATTTTTTATTCCTTCTAGGATAACCTTGTTTGCAGATTCTGCTTGGCATTTGGTTTGGGGTTGTTCCACAGATGTGAACCTGTTTTTTATTCCATAATCCCTGAAAAAGTCTATAACGGAAGTGCTTTCAAATTGGGCTCCATTGTCCGAGACTATGATTCCCGACAAACGAAACTGGCATATGATATTCCTCCAATAAAATTTGCGAACCCTCTCGGCAGAGATCCGAGCAACAACCTCGGCTTCCACCCACTTTGTGAAATAGTCAACTACAAGGATTAGGAACTTGAGCTGTCCTGAAGCAAGTGGGAATGGTCCTAGGATGTCTTCTCCCCACTGATGGAACGACCATGGAGATGAAATCAAATGGAGTGACTCAGTTGATAGGTGTTTAATAGGAGCGAATACTTGGCACTTTTCATACTTTATAACGTACTCGATGCAATCTCGTATCATATGCGGCCAGTAGTACCTGACTCTTAGGATTTTTCCAAATATTGGTCTCCCACCGATGTGGCTACCACAGGCTCCCTCGTGGACCTCTTTAATTACAAGTTCAATCTCAGGGTCTGACATGCATCTGAGCATATGTGTTGACCTACCCATCTTGTACAGTTTGTCCGAGATTATGACGTATCGGGAAGTTATTCTTTTTATCTTCCGGGCTTCATTGACATCTTAAAATAATATTTCCTGGGTTAAATAGCTGATGATGGGCCTCATCCATCCTTGGACATCCTCTATTGTTAATACTTTCTCTGATTGAATGTTCGGTGCTTCGAGAACTTCTTGAATCACAGTCTTATTCATTCCTGAATTCTTTGAGATTGTTAATCGGGCTAGGAGGTCGTCCCGGGCATTATCTTCTCTTGGGATATGGACAACTTCAAATTATGAGAACACTTTGGATATTCCTGAATCTTTCTGAAGGTACTTTATCAGGGTGGAATCCTTCATCTAGTACTCGTTCTTCATCTGTCCGACCACTAGCTGGGAGTTAGTCTTCACTAATAAATGTGTTACTCCGACCTCTCTCGCCAATTTCATTCCGGCAATCAAAGCTTCATACTCTTCTTGGTTATTCTTAACCTAAAAATTGAAACTTAAAGAGTATTCTAATCTTAGATCTCCGGGTCCTTCCAGAATTATTCCGGCTCCGCTTCTCTTGAGATTTGAAGATCTATCTACATAGAGGATCCATCTGTTTGAGATCTCTTCTCTAGCTGGTGCACTTAATTCTACCACAAAATCGGCCAGTGTCTGCACCTTGATACTGGTTTTGGGAATAAAGTTGATGTCATACTCGGAGAGCTCTACTGCCCACTTGACCATCTATCCTGCTAAGTCGGGCTTTTTAAGTATTTGTTTGATTGGGTAATTCATCTTGACTGTGATGGGGTGACCTTGAAAATAATGTCTCAGCTTCCGGGCTGTGATAACTACTACCAGCTCCAACCATTCAATCTTCGGGTACCTTAGCTCTGCCCCTTTTAGAACTTTGCTGATAAAGTACACAGGTCGTTCTCTGTCTTCTCCATCTTGTACCAAAACCGAGCTAAGGGCTTTATCCGTGACCGACAAGTATAAGACGAAAGGTGTCTTTTCTTTGGGCCTTACTAGGATAGAAGGCGAGGAAAAAAATGCTTTACTTCTTGAAAGGCTTCTTCACATGCCTCTGTCCATTTAAACTCCTTGGACTTCCTTATAGCTGCAAAGAAGTGTATTGATTTGTCACCTGCACATGATAAAAATTGTGACAATGCGGCTAGTCTCCTGGTTAGCTGTTGGACCTCCTTTTTCGTGGTTGGACTTCTCATATCTATTATAGTCTGGCATTTGTCCAGGTTCGCTTTGATTCCCCGGTTGGTGAGCATAAATCTGAGAAACTTCTTGGCTTGTACTTTAAAGGTACACTTGTCCGAGTTCAGTCTCATGTTGTAGCTTCTTATGGATGCAAATGTTTCTATTAAATCCTTTACATGTGAAATTTTGCGCTTGTCTTGATAACCATGTCATTTACATAGACCTCCAGATTTCGACCTATCTGAGTAGCGAACACCTTATCCATCAACCTCTGGTAAGTAGCCCCAGCATTTTTGAGTCCAAAGGGCATAACCTCGTAATAATAATTGCTCTGATGTGTCATGAAGGCGGTTTTTGGTGCGTCTATTGGATTCATCCAGATCTGATTATATCTGGAGTATGCATCCACAAAGTTGAGCAAACGTAACCCAGACATAGCATCTATCAGCCGGTCAATGATTGGCAATGGATACGCATCATCACCCTTTCTTTTCCTTTGAGAAATTGGCTTGATATCCAGATCGATTGCTAAGTGATGGCACATGAAATTGGGATCTATTATTGGCATGTCTGAAGGTTTCCAGGTGAAAAGATCCACATTGTCTTTTAGTGTTTGAACTATCTCTTTCTCCTCTTCGGGGGACAAATTAACTCCGATATGTGTAACATGGGACGGTAGGTTCCCAATCTGGACTTGCTTTGTTTCTTCGTTGGGCATTATGTTGTCTTCAAATGAATCGCCATGTGGGTCTATGTCGACTAGGTGTACTTTGAAGGTATTCTTGGGATCTACTTCTCCTGCGGGTTCCTTTCTTTTCAACTTTAGGTTATCCTTATAACACTTTCTTGCCAGCCCTTGGTCGCCTTTGACAATACCAACCCGTTCATCTCCGAGTGGGAATTTCATGGTTAAATACAGAGTTTAAAGAAAAGCTTCCGGGGCGTTGAATGATGGATGGCCTATAATGATGTTATAGGGTGAAGCAGCGTTGACTATCAGGTACCTTACTTAGACGGATTTCGCATTAGCCGTGTTGCCAAAGGTGGTCGGCAACGCTAGGTGCCTGAGCACCTGCACTTGTTCTCCCGAGAATCCTACTAGACTACCTTTAATTGGTAATAACTCGGTCGTATCGAGCCCCATTCCTCTGAAAGCATCTCAATATAGTACGTCGGCTAAGCTTCCCGGGTCTATCAATACCCTTTTCACGCTCCAGTCTCTTATTTGCACTTTAATAACCATGGGATCATTTTCATGAGCTAGGACTCTTATGGCATCTCGTTTTGAGAATGTTACAACATCTAAGTTGCCTTCCGGTTTCTCTGGAGATCTCTAGTCGATATGCATGACTTCCCTAGCATATCTTTTTCTGGCCGAACTTGTTTCTCCACCACCAACAAACCCTCTAGCGATGGTTTTTAGCATGTGTCGAACTGTCTTTGTCTCGTGACCCTCTTCGGCATATAAATTATTCTTCTAGGCTGACTTTTCTGGTCCCAGGTCATCTCGGTGGTGACTTCTCTTGTTATTTTGTGGTCGAGAATTCTTCACATATGCCAAGAGATGACCTCTCTGGATTAGAGTTTCAATTTCATTTTCTAGCTGTTGACAGTCCTCGATATGATATCCCCATATACGGTGGTAATTACACCAAGCCTTAGGTTGCCTTCCCATGATAGCGTTGGCTCTTTTGGGACGATGAGGCTCCGGTAACAGGTTCATATGGCCGACTTCTTTAAGGATATCTCCCTTGCTTTCATTCAATGGGGCGAGGCCTCTGTCCGGCTCATATGAATGTTTGTATGGTCTGGGAGCATGTCGCTCGCGCATAGCTACCTGAGGATGCTCATTTCTCCTGTTCGACTCCTTTTCCTTGCTCTTTGTCTTTTCACTACTGTCCCAGGCTCTTTTCTCTCAGTTATTTTCTTCTCCTTTGATATAACACTCAGCCCGAGTAATGATTTCATCCATGCTGATAGTCGGCTGCTGAGCTAACGACTCATTGAACTGTCCGGCTCGAAGTACATGTTGAAAAGCTCCCACAAATAGTTCCGGGTTTGGATGAGATACTTTGAGGGTTTCCTGATTGAATTGAGCCAGGTACTCACATAGTGTTTCTGACTGTTTCTGTCGACACTGAACAGTGTGGTCGTGGTGTAACACCCTTTTCTACCCAACAAACATCATGAATAAATACCACAATTATATCAGAGAAAAGTCCCAAAAAGGGCGCCACATTTCGTCACAATACATCAAATAACCACCTGCTCCGTAACACGGGTTTTACCATCATGAATTTATTTAACATCGCGCAGCGGAAATCCAAATTTAAACAATTTTATAATCCAAAAAACTTAAAACAAAACTCATAAACATCATCATGCCAACAAATAAAAAGAATGTCAATTGTTCGACTCAAACGTCCCGACCCAATGTTACATATCAGAGCAAGACCTTCTAATCGATAGAGAAATCAAAATACTTCAAAATGCTAAATCTTCATATGCCAAGAAAGCAAAGCCTGATCACCTGCATGTTACCCACATAGAGGTAACATTCAAATAAGCAGGGTGAGTAATCACGAATCAATATATAAGATATAAGCAAAGATAAAGTATAAACACAAACATCATCAAATCCTTCACAAACATCATTAGCACATCAATTACATCAATAGAATGCAATGCCACACAAGATGTAAATGTAACATCATAGACTCATGCATGTGGTACCAATTCATCACAATTGATGGACACTGGGCCATCACCCTCCAAAGATCCCCACCAATAGGAATGATACTACACAAGAACCGGAGCACGTCACAAAACACTTCAATTCACACAATGGGATTGAAGCCACCAAATGGACCAAAATCTTAACTATGCCATGAATGCATGATGAAAATTGTCATAATAATCACCGTCATAAAATCGTCATAATTGCATCATCATTCATGAATCATCATCAAACATCATTATACAACACCAATTCGAACTCATCACCATTCGTCACTATACCTCACAATTTGTCATGTCAAAATATTCCTGATTTTATCCCATTCACCCTCATTACTACTTTACTCATGTTTTATTACCTCGTCATAGTCTTACGATTCAAGGAATTGCATCACAAACGAAAATGGGACAGAAATCACAAAAACGGATAAATCTGTCAGCTACCCTGCCCATACGCGTATGGCCCAATTCCTCGCACACTGGCCTGCGTATCATACGCGTAAGGCCATCTGCCCAGGCCTTTCTTAAGCGTACCACCATCCCTGTTACGCGTATCACCAAAGAGGTTTCCCTCTCAAAATCCCCTCCAATATCCCACTACGCGTAATGGCTAGTCCATACGCGTAATGCACTTTTCCCAGGAATTCCTTACGCTTAATGGCTTCCCATACGCGTAAGCCCCTTCACTCCCTGCATACACGTAATGACTTCTCTTACGCTTATGGTCCTGCTCTCCTTACGCATACGCTACGCGTACTGGAAGAGGGCCGTGCTGGCCCTGGGGATGGGTGCGAATGCTACGCGTATCACCCTGGGGATGTCCCCTTCATACGCGTAATACTCCCCATGTCACGCGTATGGCTAGACACCACTCCAAAACTCAGATTTCGCATCTGAACGAAAAACTTCCCATTCCAGCACCTTCGATCTTCCAAAATCAGACCAAAAACTATTTTCATTCATCACGGATCTAAGTCCTTATCCTACTTCATTATTTTTATTAATTTTCTTCTAATTACCAAGTCCTAATTTTCTCAATTTATAGATCTGGTTTTTGTTCACATATTCATCACAACAACAACAATTATTTACACGAATTCCACATCAATTACAGCAACACATACTAGATTCATAATAGAAATCGACCAACACAGATGCACAAAAACTCATCACAGATTCATCATACGAAAATTCATCATAAAACACAGAACACACAAACTGCTCTACCTTAAACCCATATCAGACATATTAACCTGGATTAACCCCCGATACCTCGAATTTTTCCAGCAACCGATCCTTCTTTGGGGTTCTACGATTGATTCTCTCGTTCTCTGTGCCCTAGCCTCCTTTCCTCAGTTCTCTCTTCACTTCTTACGATTGCACAGAATAACTCCCATAATTCCCACTTTTATTTTTGTTAAGCCTACCTCTTGGACCCTAATTATGATTTACCCATATTATCCTCATTAACCCTTCTCATTATTACTGTTTCACCCTTAATGGTCCTCTTAATTATAATAATAATAATAATAATAATAATAATAATAATCTGAATAATAATAATAATAATAATAATCTAATTATTCAAATTATATTATTATTATTATTGTCAACAAAATAATCTTAATTAATTACTAATTCTAAATGCCTCAATATTCCCTTAACTCAGACTACCCCACAACCTCACACGAGGTCACCAAGCGTCATAATATTCACCAAAATTCACCAAAACACCGAATAATCATAATAAATTAATTAAATAAATATTATAATTATTTTTGTGTGTTACAACTCTCCCCCACTTAAAGAATTTTCACCCTCGAAAATTACCTGAAGGAAACAGAGTCGGATATGACTCCTTCAGCTGATCTTCACGCTCCCATGTCCAACTCTCGCTAGCTGGTCCACCCCATAACACCTTCACCAAGGCTATGTCTTTACCCCACAGTTGCTTCAATTCACGACCATCAATCCGCACAGGTAATGCTTCCACAGTTAGATTATCCCTCACTTGTACATCATCTATTTGAATCACATGTGATGGATCCGGAATGTACTTCCTCAATTGAGACACATGAAACGCATCATGCGAATTCGCAAGCGACGGTGGTAAAGAAATCCGTTAGGCTACCTCTCCTATCCTCTGTAAGATTTGATATGGACCAACAAAACGTGGAATGAGCTTCATAGACTTCAAAACTCGACCCACACCCGTCACTAGCGTAACCCTCAAAAACACGTGATCTCCCTCTTGGAATTCAAGTTCTTTCCTTCTATTATCATGATAACTCTTCTAACGACTCTGCGAAGCTCTCATCCTTTCTTGGATCATCTTAATCTTGTAGGCCATCTCCTGCACAGTTTCAGGTACGAGTACAGCACTTGCGCCTGACTCATACCAACACAAGAGAGTTCTAAATCTTCTTCCATACAAAGCTTCATATGGCACCATTCCAATACTAGCATGAAAGTTGTTGTTGTTTGTGAACTCAATCAACGGTAAATGGCTATCCTAAGATCCTTCGTGATCTAACACACAAGCCCTCAACAAATCCTCTGAGGATTGAATAGTCCTCTCCGCCTGACCGTCCATCTGCGGATGATATGTAGAACTCATCCTCAACTTAGTACCCAAAGCATCTTGTAAACTCTTCCAGAACCTCGATATAAATATCGGGTCTCTATCCGACACAATACTCGAAGGGATACCATGCAAATTCACAATCTCCTCAATGTATATCTCAGCTAACTTCTGCATAGAATGATTAATCTTCATCGGCAAGACATGAGCCAATTTAGTTAATTTATCCACAATCACCCAAATTAAATCATTTCCCTTTGTCGTTCTCGACAACCCCGACACAACATCCATGGAAATGCTATCCCATTTCCACTCTGGGATATTCAATGGTTGCATCATGCCTAAAGGCTTCTGATGCTCAATCTTTGATTTCTGACCAGTCAAACACGCATAAACAAAATCGATAATGTCCTTCTTCATACCTGGCCACCAAAACAATTTCTGCAAATCCTGGTACATCTTCGTAGCAGCGGGATGAATACTCAATCTACTTAGATGTCCATCCTCAAGAATTCTTTTCTTAATATCTGGAACATCTGGGACACACACCCTGTCTCTGAACCTCATCACCCCATTCTCATCAATCAGGAAATCACCTCCGTTACCTTGGTTGAGTAATGTCAACTGGTCAACCAACTTCAAGTCAGATTGTTGTCCCACTCTGATTTCTTCCATAATACCACTAGTCAACTTCAACATTCCCAACCTCACACTGTCAGGAGTCTCTTCACATACCAAACTCAAATTTCAGAATTGCTCAATTAATTCCAACTCTTTCACCATAAGCATTGACATATGCAATGACTTCATGCTTAATGCGTCAGCCACTACATTTACTTTACCAGGATGGTAATTCAAATCAATGTCATAATCCTTCAACAATTCCAACCACCTTCTCTTCCTCATATTCAACTCTTTCTGATCAAATAAATACTTCAAGCTCTTGTGATCGTTTAACACTTCGAATTTAGAGCCAAATAGGTAATGTCTCCAAATTTTCAACACAAACACCACAGCTGCCAACTCTAAGTCATGGGTTGGGTAATTCACCTCATGAACCCTCAACTGCCTGGAAGCATAAGCGACAACTTGACCTTTCTGCATCAACACCCCACCAAGACCCATCTTTGATGCATCACAATACACCACAAAAGATTCATTCGGATTAGGAAAAATCAACACTGGAGCGGTCTTCAACCTCTTCTTCAATTCCATAAAACTCTCTTCACAAGCTACATCCCACACAAAAGCATGACCCTTTCGAGTCAGCTGAATCAAAGGTAATGCCAACTTAGAAAAGCCCTCGATAAACTTGCAGTAATATCCTGCCAATCCAAGGAAACTTCGTATCTCAGTAGCAGACTTCAAAGTCTCCCACTATAACACATCATCAATCTTAGAAGGATCTATAGCAATCCCACCACTTGAAATCACATGGCCAAGAAAACTCACTTCCTTTAACCAAAACTCACACTTTGACAGTTTTACATACAACTTCTTCTCCTTCAATACTTGCAACACGGTTCTCAAATGCTCAGCATGTTCTTCTTCAGATTTAGAGTATATCAGAATATCATCGATGAAAACCACAACAAACTTATCCAAATACTCATGAAAAATTTGATTCACATACTCCATGAACACACCAGGTGCATTGGACACTCCAAACGGCATCACAGTGTATTCATAGTGACCATACCTCGTCCTGAAATCTGTCTTCGGAATCTCATCAGGCTTAACACGAATCTGATGGTTACCCGACCTCAAATCAATCTTGCTAAACACACAGGCGCCTACTAACTGATCCGTCAAATCTTCGATTCTTGGAAGTGGATATTTATTCTTGATAGTCACTTTATTTAACTGCTGATAATCAACACACAACCTCATACTTCCGTTCTTCTTCTTCACTAACAGCACAAGAGCACCCCACAGAGAAACACTCGGTCGGACAAACCTCTTCTCAAGCAATTCTTCCAATTGTTTCTTCAATTCACTTAACTACAAAGCGGACATCCGGTATGGAGCCATTGACACTGGACTCGTACCTGGTATTAAGTCCACCGCAAACTCTACATCACGCTCTGGAGGCAAATCACTTATGTCATCTGGGAACACATCTGTAAATTCACAGATAATAAGTAATTCGACACTCGCAGCTTCACAATCAACCTGCAACGATGCAAACATTGTAAACAGCAAGGCTTCGTCTTCCAGAAGTTCGTCTACTTGCTTAGCAGACAAGAACATCAACTCCTCACTATCACCAAACTCAGGAAACTTTACGGTCTTATTATAACAATTGATATGAACATGGTTGAACTCTAACCAGTTCATTCCAAGGATTACATCGATTTGGTGCAAGGGTAAACACTCCAAATTCATCACAAAACTCTTCCCAAAAATTGTCAAAGGACATCTTAAACATACAAAAGTAGTAGTAACAGAACCATTAGCTGGAGTTTCTATTACCATATTACCATTCATATCAGACAATTTCAAACCCAATATAGTAGCACAATCAAACGAAATAAACGAATGAGTAACACCAATATCAATAATAGCGACCAACTCAACATTATTAATAAAACAAGTACCTTGAATCAAGTTATCCTTCTCTGAAACTTCTGAACCACTCAAAGCAAACACTCTGCCATTGGTCTGAGCAGCAGTGGTAGTCTTCTTCGGTTTCTGACACTGGTTACTGATGTGACCCTTCTCACTACAATTGAAATAGGTTGGACCATCATCCTTGCAATCAGTAGCTCTGTGGCCCTTCTTACCACATCTATAGCACCTCAACACACTATTGGTGCAAACCTCAGAACGGTGGCCTTGCTCACCACACTGGTAACACTTAACAGTAGCGGGAGCTGCTCCCCCACTTGTCTTCTTCCATCTGAAGCCTTCTGCTTCCCTTTGTCAGCTGAAGTCGTATAAGGTTTCCCTCTATACTGCCCCTTCTCTTTCTTCTCACTAAGATGCTTGTAGTGAGCAGATCAAGCTCGGTTATCCTCATCATAAATCCTACTCTTATCCACCAACTCAGCATACCTGCGAATTTGTTGGTACCCAATACCCTACTTGATTTCTAGCCTCAGCCCATTCTCAAACTTGAGACACTTGGACACCTCAGCATCAGCACGGTTGTAGTGAGGATAAAACTTCACCAGCGCCTCAAACTTTGCAGCTTACTCTGCCACAGTCATGTTGCCTTGTTTCAACTCAAGGAATTCCACCTCTCTCTTGCCACGAGCATCTTTCGGAAAAAACTTTCCCAAAAATTCCTGCTTGAACACAGCCCAGGTTATCACAGTACCAACGTCTTCCAGTCTCTGGCGGGTGTTATCCCACTGTAATACCCTAATTTTTACCCCTAAGATCCCACATGTCTTTTTGCATCTCATACCATAAACTAGATCACACATTTGTCCCCTCTTTTGTAGGATTGTGCCTTGCAGGGATCTTTGGGTTTGTGTGTGTGTTAGTTGTTTTATTGCTTAATTTGTTTATGTTTACTAACCATTAATTAAAATCCAAAAATATTTTGTTTTCTTTCACAAACATTTTCAGGGGAAGAACAGGTTAAAAATACCAAAAAAATCAGTCCCGCAGCTCGAATGAATTTCATCTGAACAAAGTCAAAGTTGATATGCGATTAATTCAAAAATTATCTGATCAAAAGTTTCCAAGATTTAATTAATTTTTATTCAAGAGACTCCAAGGTTCATGTGTTTATTTCCATGCCTTATTTGACAAGCAAGATAATCGAGCCGGAACCACAACAGTGCAATAAAATGCTCATTTTTCACAAATTTTGCACTAGGTAACCGATTATCATTTAGTCTGTAACTAGTTACCCTTGTGAAATTTTGAAAAATGGCAGCAAATTCAAATTCAAAAATTGGCACCAATTTTCATCATTTTGATCACATGTGGAATACTCTAGACCATCCCATTTTAATTCCCCTACATCACTTTGATCATTTCCTACCATACACCTTCACTAATCACCACTCTTTTATGAATTTCCCTCCAAATTTGAATTCCAATCCTAATCTTGATCTTCCAAACCTAATTCCAAACCACCAAATTCCCAAGCCTAAATTCTATAAATAGAGGCTTCATTTCATTCATTTCACAAGCTTTTGATAGCCAACAAACCTCTTGCAAATTCTATCCCCAACCACAAAATTCACCAAAGCTCACATTTCTTCCTTTTAAAGTTAACAAGAATTCACATTGAATCTTGTTCAACTTTGAGCTAAACCTTCATCCATTCTTGTTTTTGTTCATCAATTGTAGTAGATCAAGGCTTTGGAGTGTAGATCTTGAAGCAATTTGAAGGAATTTTCGGATTTAAAGTGGTAATTCATCTTTCACCATTATTGAAGCTTCATCTTCATCTTCCATAATGTAGATCTTTGGAGATCTTTGTTACTTGATCTTCTAGATATTGTAATTGTGTTTAATTGCTGGTTTTTTCTTTTATTTTACTTTAAATTTCGTGCAATTTCAGTTCCATGATCACAAGATGTTTGTAAAAAGTTTTGAAAGTGGATCATGCTGAATTTTGCATAATTTTCTGCATTCTGGTGCAGAGTAATTGGTTAGTAGATATGCAGTAACCGGTTACTCTGTGTTAATTTTGAAAAACTGCGCCTATTTTGAACTAAGTAACTGGTTAGCAGATATGTAGTAACCGGTTACTTCAAAACAGAATGCATATTTTGCCTTGTTTTTGGGGCTGTTTTGGTTTTTCTTCCACCTTCTTCCCTTTCCTTTTGTTCTTAGGCTTAGATCACATAATTGTGTGGTTTAATTTGGCTTTCTCTTCATCTATTTCTCTTTTCTTTTGATCGATGAAAGTCTTATGGATCATAGAATTCCGTTGTTGAATTCTTGATCATGACTAGATCGTTATCTATTTTCTTTTCGTGCGGTATTGCTTATGGATGACGATCTACATATCGTTCATCTAGCATGCATTAGCACAAAGATCTATTGACCATCCTCATTGTAGGGTAATTACTCCGTAAATTACTCGGTGATTGCTTAATATAGCGCAACATTTGTCTCTCTTTATCCAATTCGGAATTTGAACTTTCGTGGTCCGAACCTTGATTGGTCGCGTCAACCTAATGGTGATTGATATTTTGTATTAGGTTCAAAATCTTTGAAGCTTGTTGTTGTAGAGGCTTTGATTCTATCAATCTTTTAACAAGTCTTCATTAACCTTGACCTAAGTACATTGTTTAATCACTATAGTTCAAAACGCGAAACGGAATAATCGGTGAAGGGTTATGGCACTAGAGCCTTGTGCTACTAATCACTAACTTCTAACTTCTTTACAATTCTTTCTCGCTCCCTATCTCTCTTTATTTTTATATGCTTTATGTCATTATATCATATCATGTTTATGTTTATGTCATTTTTCTTTTGTCCACTTGGACCATATTATCTTGTGCTTTTATTTTTCTTTTGTCCATTTGGACTCAAAAACATTAATAAAGGATTAAACCACTAAAAGGCTTGTGCTCTTAATTGTTGGACTATGCCCACTACCCCTTGCTTTGGAGTACCTATACTCTTGATTATGGACTTAGACTTTGGTTTCTTTCCCTTGTGCTTTGGATCATTATGGAGCTTGGTATTCTAGCCTTTATTTGGCTTGCTTATTGGTTCAAGAGGATGAAATTCTTGTCATAGTATGCTTTGAAGAGTGCCTCCATGTGGTTAGATCTTTCTTAACCTAGCTTTTATTTTATGCTTTAGGATAGTCACTTCTTCTCCACCCCTTCTTCAATTTTCAAAACCTTCTCCCTTTTTTCAAAACTTTCTTGTTTTCAAACTTAAAACCGCTTTCATAATAAAACTTTGACTTCGGTCAAGTGATTTTTAAACTTTGCTTTGTTTTCTTTAATAAATGTCAATCCATGTTAATCATATTTTGACCATTTCAAAAAGACATAAAAAAATACAAAACTCATCAAACTCTTTTTATGCTTTGTGCACCTTTTCCTTTTAAAACCCTTTCATAAGTTTAGACATGATTCATTTCTTTAAGTGGAATTATTCACTTGGAAATGATGACTTGTCTTTACACTTAAAATCAAGCAAAACAAACAAATTTTTGTTCTTTGTATCAAGAACTACGAGGTTTTGATCCTACATTGCACATCGTGGGTACGTAGGTGTCGCTCCGGGGATTTTCATCCAGGTACGAACGCAAAAGTGGCACGGAAACAGAGTCACTAGCAATGTGTATTTATCCCAAGAGAGGAAAAGGAAACACTGCATAAACCCGCGGGAAAGGAAAATCATGGTCTCACGACCAAGAGAAACGGGTAAGGGAGTCGGTTACGCGAAGGGAAGTTGTTAGCACCCCACGCGTCCATCGTACTCGATGGGATCCACCCTTGTTGTCTTGATCAAAGGGTGTCATCATCTGGAGCTCCACTGCTACTGGAAAGGAGAAGGAACGAGAACGGAAAAGGACGGAGAAACGAAGAAGAAAAGAAAAAGGAAGTGACTCGATAGGACGTCCTCGGAGTCCTAGGCCTACGTATTCCCTCGGGAACGGGAAAATCAGAGTCAACGTAGTTCGGACACGAACTAAAGGGGGGAGATTGCTCGCCAAGACATCGCCGTCTCGTGCCTACGTATCCTCAATCTAACCAGAAGGAGGAAATCAGAGCAGTCGTAGTTCGACTTAACAAGGTCGGTGTTTTTTTATGAGCGACGTTAAGTTCGCGTCCGGCAGTTAGGGTCGATGCCTGTTTGCGACGAGACGAAAGTAACGTGCCCTTTTCTGAAAATGAGGTTTGAAACTTAACAATCCCGAAGGATGAAAGAGGATTGAGTTTTTTTTGTGTTTTTTAGACAGAAGTGTTTTTTGATGTTGTTTGTAACTTGCAGTGCACCCAAGTCTATGACATAGGATCGAAAGTCTCGCGTATCGACCTAAGACGGGACCCATGTTAAACATTCTAAGAAAGTGAAGAAAGATCCCCCACTATCTCATTTCCCACATATAAGGCTCGTACGCAATACATGTTAATCCTTTATTAAATGTTTGATAAAGATTATGAGATGAGAAGAGAAGACTCACAAGTAAAAGAGATGAAAGAAGAGATGAATATGGATAACCATCCACATGTTCAAGTACCTTACCTCTGCCCCTACACAAAAGGTTATCATAAAATCATCACAAGTAATGAATACAAGTGAAAGAAACTAATCCAACTAATACTAGTTGCTCTAAGAAGACAAACCAATAAGAAAGTAAAAGTCAAACCAAAAAGGAAGGGACCTAATGGTTAAGGAACATCCTAAGTCAGTAGTTACATGTTAAGGGTTCCTACTAAGGTAAACATGCCATAAAAGTCAACTATGCATCAAAATTTCATACAATTACAAGCCATGCACAAACTATGTAATATGAACGCATACGAATGGTAAACATGTATTAATGCATGAACATAAGTCAAGGTCAGAATCAAATGACATATGCGAATGCATGTGAATGTGTTTGAATGATCACACAAGTCATGGATGCAAGAATTTAAAGAAATGGAGTGAGAAGAAGTGAATAAAACACTATTCAAGTTCATATATTGAAACATACTTGTAAAGCAAGTAAGGAATGAAAATGAAAGATGAACAATCATGTATATGGATCCAAGGCAGTAGCTCATGACATTTGGAATGGCATTTAGAAGTCAATAATGTGCTTACAAAGTCCATACAAGTCTCACATTGAAGCATATTGAAGAATAAGAACAACTAGGTCTAAACAAGTTCCTACAAGTTCAAACTAGGCACATACTAGACAAAACAAACCAAAAAAAATCATGTAAGTGAAATGAATCATACATGAGAATCCAAGTCAGTAGCACATCACACTTTAAATGAAATGGAAATCCAAATAATAATCCTATAGTGTTCATACACAACTCACATCACTACTTGTTAAAGGTTAAGAGCAACACAAGTCCAAAATTGTCAAGCATGGATTACTTACGAAATGAGTGAAGATAGATGAAATTAGAATGAGTTAAAGGCATGTTATACATGTCAAAGTCAGAGGCTATTGACCTCTAATAGGTCTCATGTGAGTCCTAAAAGAAATAGAAGAAATAGATCACACAAGGTTCAAACAAAGTTAACAAACAATGTTCAATTAGGAAATGACATACTAAAGTGATAATGCATGAAACAAATGGGCACTTGTGGGTCAAAAGAGAATTTGCAAGTATATGAATATGTTATAGGTCCTATGAGATCATGTATAATGGAATGATGCAACAAGCAAAAGCATATTACACAAACAAATGAAACTAAAACAGGTTGAGCAAGTGAAGAGAATTTGTGATCATATGAATTTAAATAGGTGAAATGAAGTTATGAGTCACACATGAATGATTAGAGATGATCTAAAATAGAAAGTGAGTCAAGTTTGGATAGCTTTTAGGTCCTATAATTCTTCATGAAGATGTGCCATGCAACACATAAGAAAAAGTGGACAAAGAAAGATCAAACACCATGTATCAGTCCATGTTCAATTAATGTCTATACAAATGAATCAAAACTAAGTGTTAAGGACCTATAATTTGGTTTTATAAGACCTATAAGGATTCCTAAACATGTATACAAATGAATGCACAAGTATCATGTTGAATAATTACACAATGAACATGAAGCCCTAGAACTAGCACTCTAAACATCTACACAAACAAGGTGCACTTTATCAATTAACACAAGCATGATTAAATGTTGTAAAAAATTCAAGGGAAACAAGTGAGATGGAGTGTAATCAGATGCTGAACAATATGCAAAATAATGAGCAAAAACTCATTTGTTATCATGTTTAAACAAGACCTATAATGTGCACTATAGTCATTGAACAATCACATACAAGATGACATTCAAAAACCAATCAAATATCACCCAAAAAATCCTAAAAAGATTAAAAATAGTGCTTAATATGTCCTAACATCTCATGTCCAGTTCCATGTAAAAAATCATTACCAGACTTCTTATAGAAAATGATTTGTGCACTAAGTATCACAAACTATGATCATTAAAGTACAACACAAAGAAAATTCCAAAACAGGCATCAAAATTAATCAAACATGGAAATAAAAATTACCAAAAATTAAAAGAGAGGGTTAGGACCAACCATGAATTTTCTCAGAATTTTTAGTGAAAAGGGACTATTTTTAAAAAATCCTTTCGAAACATGTGGAAAAAGAAAAATAAAAAAAAACTACAAATATAATCAGGGGGTGCGTGGGAAGTAAATATTCAGTTCATGATTGCATTGGGCCCAAGGCTGGGGGTGTGCATAACAATTGGGGTTAAGTCCAATACGCTTGAATCCTGGTGGTTCATGATATGGTCTTCAGTCAACATCTTTGACTCCATGTAAGCCACATGATCAGGTCTAGGTAAGAAGTATGCCAATCCAAGGTCCAAGAACGAATGAGCAGAGTAACACGTGCGTACCTCACACACATACCACCATCTAATTATTCAAAAAAAATGAAAAGAAATAAAATAGGAACATAACACCACACGTGACACGCACGCGTATTTTAATGCGTTGGCCATCTCCTTGCCATCGGATCAGCATGCATACACGGCCAGGATTAAAACAATGAAGCAGCTAGGGTTTGTAACAACCGCCACCAGAGCAATTTTCTGATCATATTCTCCGGTCATGCACCCCCAATGCTTATACACTTTTTTCCAGAAATCAACAAGAATACCAGGGTTCGACTCGCTTTCTTTCACTGAATCCGAATCCATCACTGGTTTTGCCTAAATCTAACTCTATCATACAAAACAAATCAAGAAAATTCTAAGATCTAAAACTGAAACTCATATTGGCTTACTCTTCCTATCCAGAAACAATACCTCCCTAAGAAGGACCCAAGTAACAAGCTATCTACATTCCTAACCACATGATACTACACAAATGCTTGAAAGAAATCTCACTAACCTTTAATGGAGTTTGCTGCGAATCCTTCAAGAAACCTCTAGCAACTTTGTATCCGCCTTCAAATCACCTCTGGATGCGAAATAAACGCACAGAATAACCTGAACCTGGCTTGAAATTGAGATTGATGACGGTGGAGCTAAAACTCGAATCTCAGGATAGTGTGGTTACAGCTTCAATCTACTGCGTTCAGAAGCTTCGTTGATGATTATTGATGATGAATCTTGAAGGAGAATGCAGAGAGAGAGAGAGCTTATGGAGAGAGTTTTGAAAGAGAGAACCAAAAATGAGAAATCTTGGAGAGTGGTGAAAAATGGTTGTAACTGAATCCCCCTCACCGTTTCTGTTAGGGTTGTGAGCTTATATATGTGAGGTTGGAGTGTAGTTTAGATGTTAATCATGGTTAACAATGTGGTTACAAGTTTGGTTAGTGAAATTGAAGAGTGGGAATGAGACTATGGTAAACACGGGTTATTTCTATGCATGTGTGTCTTCATGATGGTAATGGTATGTGTGATGATATTGTGAGTACAAGTCAGAATTTTCAGCAACTTGTTGATGAAGTTTTTGTCATTTCTTTCATGGACATAAGAAGCAAGTGTGAGGTGGTATGTCATTATGTAAGTTTATACATGACTTGAAATGGTAAGATGAATGAGGTGTATTTCGTGACAACAGATTTGAACACCAACCAAAACCTACATGTGCATAGCCTTACCAAAATTCAAGTGACCAGCTAGCTTGGTGCTCAAGTATCTCATAAATGGCATGTGCACTTTTGGTATTTGAGAGGCCTTTCAAAAGATCTCATGATGAGCTTCCAATTGTGCTTTGAATCATTCCAATTGAAGCTCAAATGAGAGAGATACGTTGGTCCAAAGTTGAGAGGAAAATGATTTGGCTAGGCAGACTGCATGCATGCATGGGCTGCTCATGTTGGGCAAAATTTCATCTTTGATACCCGTGACTTGATCTTGCCATATCTTGAGATGTGTTTGTCAAAATGAAAAACGCTCAACATCAAAGTTGTAGAGGGATGCAAGATGAACAACTTTGATGTTGACAACTTTTTCATTTGAAGCTTGCATCATGGTGTAATTGGTCCCTAAACTTAAACCTAGCATGCACACAACCTGTTTGATCAATTGCATGCGTGTGGCTCGCCCATGACTTGGGCATACTGGCCAAAATGCAACTTGCAACCTCCAACTTTAAAACATCACAACTCCTTCAATTTTGGTCCAATGGAAGTGTTCTAGCTATGGTCTTGAAGCTTGGAACATAAAATACAAGATAGGGCTTGGAATTCTTCCATTTGAAGCTTTTACCCTGAAGAAAGAGAGCTCTAAAGATGGTCATTTACCTTGCCAAAACTTACCAAATAAGGAAACTTTATGAAATCTATTTTTAGCAACTTTCCACATCTCTTGATTTTTGATGAATCCCTTGATATTTCTTGATCAAATATTCATCAATAACCATATTTGAGGTGAGGAGCATGAAATTGACCTCAAAAAGTCAAGAGTTGACTTTTTCCTCTGCACACTTGACTTTTCCCCAATTTTCCTGATTTTCAATCAATTGATCCATTGAAACCCTTCCAAACCAAATTGATGTACAATCCTTCAACCTTAGACACTTAAGGACATGTAGAATACCATGAAACTAAGTCTTGCCCGAAAAATCAGAAATAAAATGATTTTATGGCAAACCCTAGTTTTGAACCCTTAGTCTAGGAGAAATCAGCACATCCTCCAAATCCAAATTCCTCTGAGTATGAAGTGTAATATCTCAAACACTGATGGGATGTGCCATTTGGAGATGATAAAAGCTCAATGATCTTGCCCATTGAGGAGTTATACTCAAGAATCCCAAAAACCCTAATATAGCACTGGTTAGGATGAGGTGATTCCCTTGCATTCTCTTGTCAAGCTTGATCATATGATAAGGTGATGACTCAATTTAAGATCTCTTGAGGCTCAAGGCTCCTTGGATTTGATTTAGACACCCTGATCCCATGCCAATGAACCAATGAAATTCCAGGATGATAATGCAAAGCATGCAATGAAACCTAAGCCAGTTTAAAAAAACCAGAGGGCAAATTTTGAGTTGTTACAGCTGCCCCTATTCAAACTTCTTGGATCCGAGAGTATGGAAGCAAAGGCTTCCAGGTAATCGGAATACACGGAGATTGAATACCAACATAACCTGGAAATTTGCAATCTGTGGGGATAATGAAGTAAAGTGTTTACGAGGACGGCCGAAGGCGAACTCAGAAAGGTAGACCGACCGAAGGCGGACTAAACTGGGGATATAAGAATAAACAAGTACGGCCGAAGGCGAACTCGAAAAGGTAGACCGCCCGAAGGCAGACTACGCTGGGGAGAAACAAAATAATATAGGGCGATCGAAGGCGAACTCGAAAAGAAAGACCGGCCGAGGACGGAATTTCAACCACAAACGAGTACGACCGAAAGCGGACTCGAAAAGAAAGACCGGTCGAAGACGGAATTTCAACAGCAAACGAGTACGACCGAAAGCGGACTCGAAAAGAAAGACCGACCGAGGACGGAATTTCAACAGCAAACGAGTACGACCGAAAGCGGACTCGAAAAGAAAGACCGGCCGAGGACGGAATTTCAACAACAAACGAGTACGACCGAAAGCGGACTAAAAAAGAAAGACCGGTCTAGGACGAAATTTCAACCACAAACGAGTACGACCGAAAGCGGACTCGAAAAGAAAGACCGGCCGAGGACGGAATTTCAACCACAAATGAGTATGACCGAAAGCGGACTCGAAAAGAAAGACCGGCCGAGGACGGAATTTCAACAACAAACGAGTACGACCGAAAGCGGACTCAAAAAGAAAGACCGGTCGAGGACGGAATTTCAACAACAAACGAGTACGACCGAAAGCGTACTCGAAAAGAAAGACTAGTCGAGGACGGAATTTCAACAGCAAACGAGTACGACCGAAAGCGGACTCGAAAAGAAAGACCGGTCGAGGACGGAATTTCAACCACAAACAAGTACGACCGAAAGCTGACTCGAAAAGAAAGACCGACCGAGGACGGAAATTCAACCACAAACGAGTACGACCGAAAGCGGACTCGAAAAGAAAGACCGGCCGAAGACGGAATTTCAACCACAAACGAGTAAGACCGAAAGCGGACTCGAAAAGAAAGACCGGCCGAAGACGGAATTTCAACAACAAATGAGTACGACCGAAAGTGGACTCGAAAAGAAAGATCGGCTGAGGACGGTATTTCAACCACAAATGAGTACGACCGAAAGCGGACTCGAAAAGAAAGACCGACCGAAGACAGAACTTCAGCAACAAATGAGTACGACCGAAAGCGGACTCGAAAAGAAAGATCGACCGAGGACGGAATTTCAACAACAAACGAGTACGACCGAAAGCAAAGTCGAAAAGAAAGACCGGCCAAGGACGGAATTTCGACCACAAACGAGTACGACCAAAAGCGGACTCGAAAAGAAAGACCGGCCGAGGACGGAATTTCTACAACAAACGAGTACGACCGAAAGCGGACTCGAAAAGAAAGACTGGCCGAGGACGGAATTTCAACAGCAAACAAGTACGACCGAAAGCTGACTCTAAAAGAAAGACCGGCCGAGGACAGAATTTCAACCACAAACGAGTACGACCGAAAGAGGACTCGAAAAGAAAGACCGACCGAGGACGGAATTTCAACCACAAACGAGATATCACATTTTATGAATATATTGGGGGTGAAGTACGTAGATTCTGCGTCATTTCCGTTGGCATGCCATAGACTGGGTTCCTAGGCAAAGGCTGTGAAAATCCTGGGGGAGGAAATTGCCTATACGTCGAAACTCCTCCTTGTGGAGTCTGAGGATTCGTCACTGATTGACCAATGTACTCCAGGACTGGCTAAGTGTAAGGCTTCCCATATGTCGCTCCTGGTCCTGCTGTCGAAAGTGCTGGTTCTGTCACTATGGTTGACACTGTCGACCCTCCTATCGAAGGAACTGGAGTTTGCGCCACCGTACTTCTTGGTAATTCTTGAGGATTGACGGTGCTGTTCAGAACACTTGAACTGCTTGGTTGAGTATTAGTCCCAGCAGAATTGGGATTTAAATTTCCTTGGCCAGATGCCATTCTCCTCACGTTTCTTCTCTTTGACCTATATTCACTTAAATTGGCTACCTTTCCACTTCTCAAGTGCATCCAATAAAGTTCGCCACAATTCGACCAATAAAACGAAAAAAATTACAAAAAAGGCAGTTATGAAACTTCCTTTTGGCAGTTATTTAAAAGTTATAAACTTCCAAATCCACATTTAGCACTGTCCCACTGGGCGTGCCAATTTGTTTACCTTAAAAATTGGTAAACAACCGCTGATCTTCTAACACAATAAAGTTCTAGTAACTTACAAGATCGATCAGATTGATCCTAGGACATGTGCTATATGTGTATTTAGAATATTTCACGATTTGGTAAAGTATACCTTTCGAAAATGCACATAAAAAGGGTGTTTGAAGTGTAAAGGAAAGCGATAAAGATCTTAAAATGCAAAAAGGTAAATGCTTGAAAGTAAAGGCTTTTTAATGTAAACTTCAAAGTAAAGACTTGGTAATGTAACTGACTTGAAAGGTGAAAGTTTGTGAAAAAGATTTCAAAGTAAAGAATCTAAAACAAAAACTTCAAAGTAAATTGCATTGCAACAAAGGATAATGGTGATTACAATCACGTACATTCTCACTTCACTTGTTTCTCGACACACTGGATACTTTGAGTGAATATAGAGTTACTTGTACAAATATGATTTTTTCACCCCTATTCTAACTCTAGGACTAACCTATTTATAATACTCTAAAGTAACCACCATTTGACGGTTTTACTCCTAGATCACGCCACTTGGCACTTTGCATGTCTTCAACTTCTGGATCTTCGCGACCTGTCCTCTTTTCAAATTCAAATAGTAGAACTTCCCTCCACTATCTAGTTGTAACTGCAGTGCATTATCCATATCAGTTTTATCCTGTCGAATTGACTCTTTGAACTTAGAAATATTTGAAGTCTTGAAATCCTTCTATTCGACTCAGGCTTTCAGCAAATATGGTCGAAGGCCTTCTAGTCGAAGCCTTCTTCTTTAGCTTATTATTTTAAAGAATACCTTCCTTTCAAGCCAAATTGTTTGAAATCATGTAGCGTCGAAATTAGGAGCTAACACTTATCCTGTGTTTACTTGTTTAATGACATGATCCCGTAGGATTCCTCGCTTCACTTAATTTTTGATTAAGTCGGAGGTAGGAGAGACATTAAGATATCAATCTATGCATGACAACATTAGGTAGACTTCCTTCTTCATCCTGACATTAGGACCACCTTTGCGTGCTAACTTGTAGGACCGAGTTTCCCTTTAGCCTTCTGTAAGCCTTCTCTCGCCCTAGTGCGATCGAGACCGTTCCCGTTCACCCGTAGTAGCGTGAACTATGGATGCTCTGATTCCTCTTTCTTTTCAGATTAAGGATACGTAGGCACGAGATGCGATATCTTGGCGAGCACACTAACAACTAACTTCTCTTTTCTCCCGCACCCGTGCGATCGAGACGAATCACCTAGCACACTAACAACTAACTTCCCTTTTCTCTCGCACCCGTACGATTTAGACGAATCACTTAGCACACTAACAACTGACTTCCATTTTCTCTTACACCTTTGAGTCATCTCTTCTCATCTCCCTTAATCCACTCGTAAAGGATGCGTCATTTCCGTTCTACCGCAAACAGGTAAACGCGTAAGACTCCCACGCCGAGCGGCAACACCTAAACTGTTGGAACGCGAACGTTGGCGTATTCCACTTAAAACACACAAACAAAGCAAAGTCATCCCTAGTGAGGGAAACTACGTCGCTCTGATTCTTCATTGGTTAATGGAGATACGTAGGCAGGAGATCGTGCGAGATCTCTGCGAGCACAACCTTATCAATCAAACTTTTCGCTTGCCCAAGTGCAATCGAGACTCTTTCACCACAAACAACCGACCCGTAGGTCGAACTACGACTGCTCTGACTTCCTCTCTCTCGTCAGATTGAGGATACGTAGGCACGTGACGCGATGTCTTGGTGAGCAACCTTTCCCCCCACAAAACCGTAGTCTGAACTACGTTGACTCTGACTTTCCCGCACCCGAGGGAATACGTAGGCCTAGGACGAAGATGTCCTATCGAGTCACTTCTTTTCTTTTTCCCCCCGTTTCTCCATTGCACCTTTTGTTTCCAGTTTCTAGTTAGCAGTTAAGCTTCAGATAACCTACACCCTTTGATCAATAACAACAAGCGTGGATCCCATCGAGTACGATGGACGCGAGGGGGTGCTAATACCTTCCTCTCGCGTTACCGACTCCCGAACCCAGGCTATGGTTGCAACGACCATTTCTTTCCTCTTTTGAAGTTTTCTTCGATCGTTTCCTTTTCCTCTCTTGGGACAAATACACATTGCTGGCGACTCAGTTTCTGCGCCACTTTCGCGTTTGTACTTGGATGAAAATCCTGGGAGCGACAGTTGGCGACTCTGCTGGGGACAGATTGACATCTTGCTGGTCCATCCCCTATGCGAGTCAATCCTAGCGCTTGGTTGTTTGTTTTAATTGGGTGTTTACTGTTGTGCTTTATTTTACTGTATTACTGTATTATTTTTTTACTGTTTTACTGTATTTACCGCATTTATGGCATTGCATTTCATTATTATGCTGGATTGTGTTGTGCTGTGCTGGATTTTTCTGTTTGGTGGGCAGGGTGATCTGAGAGATAAGCCCACTACCCAGGCTTGAGCATACACATAGGTATTAGAGTGGATAGTCGTGACACTTGCGTGGTGGTGACCACGTATTGTTGTTCACGAGACCCACAGCCAGACGAGGTTCTATCGGGAGCTCTGCTACTGTATGTTGATACAGGCCAGTGGATATTCTCTTGAGGAACTATCGACTCTGGTGACCATTCCCGAGGACTCAGTAACGGCACTCCTTCAGGGAGTGATAATGGCAGACCAGAAATGGCAAACCCGTTACGTATCCTGCCGAGGACCCAAAACTGGGAACTTGCATAGGATTACCTTATTTTTTTTGGGGAATCAGTGGACGACCTCTTTGTTTGGCGATAGTATTGTACCCCGAGGGATGAATATACTATTGCTTCTCAAATCGAGAATTCAAAACTGAGGAACCTTGGTTTTAGTACCCACATGTGAGAATGGACGGGTGTTTACAGGTTTGCAAGCAACTGTAACCTTCATCCTACCCTGTATTCTGGTTTTCCTATCAGTGTGGACTCATCAGCCTGGTGTTATGGCATCATGATTATTCGGATATTCTGGTATTTCGATTACTCCGACACCTTGATTATGCCGATATTCTGGAATTCTGGTATTTTGATTATGCCGATATTCTGGCATCCTGGTATTCTGATTATGCCGATATTCTGGCATTCTGGTATTCTGATTATTCGGATATTCTGGTATTCCGGTATTCCCTTCAGAGCAGACCTATGAGCTTATTCAGCCATCAGCACATCACTAATTCAGACTATACGGAAGCTTTGATCCCATGTCTTATTGCATTCATATTATTGCATTGCATTTGCATCTTGCATCATTTTGCATATCTTTCTCCAGGCTAGACCAGTGAGCTCATCCATCCTTTGCCTAGACCTGCGGTTGGTTTCCCGACTTTCGTATTGGACTTGAATCACCTTCTGGGGGAATCTTGAATTCATGAGAGCAGAACCAATTTGTGACTAGGGCTGATGTTGAATCGATGAAAACTCAGTTGGATCAACTAATGGAAGCTATGGCCGCTACGACAAGGGGAGGGGCCAATATTCATAGAATTGAGAATGTAATTCCACCTCCAATGAACAATGTTGCTCAAGCTCAGCCGGTGTGAATCCCTGTTGAGAATCAAGTTATGCAAGGACGTCCTTTTGTCCGAGGTGGACATTCATCTTCTCTCGATGCTGCTAATTATAACAGTTTTGCATTCTCTGTGCCAGATGTCTAAGGGGTAGTTCCAAAGATGAAGCCTAAGGATCCACGATCTGTTAATGACGAAAGATACCGTGTATTGGACTAGAAAATTGAAGCCCTGGAGAGGCATGAGACTCTTGACCTGAATACTTCAAGCATGTGTTTGGTGCCGGGCCTTGTGTTGCCACCAAAGTTTAAGACACCGATGTTTGACCAGTACAAAGGGGATGGTTGTCCAAAGCAACATTTGGTGATGTTTTGCCTAAGAATGACCTTTTATGTCCACAACGACAAACTCATGATTCAATGTTTCCAAGACAGTCTGAGTAGGGCATCAGTGTATTGGTATATGCAGTTAAAGAGTAGTTGCATCCAGTCATGGTCAGATTTAGCCAACGCCTTCGTGAAGCAATACCACTATAATCTTGACATGGCTCCCAGCCGAATGCATTTGCAAGACATGTCTCAAGCAGATAATGAATCATTCAGAGGGTATGCTCAGAGATGGAGAGAGTTAGCTACTCGTGTTCAACCACCACTTTTAGATAGAGAATTGATAGATTTGTTCATGGATACCTTGCAAGGTTCGTACTTGGAAAAGATGATTGTCAATAGGGAGGCAAAATGTTATGACCTGGTAATGGTGGGAGAACGTATCGAGAGCCTGCTCAAGTATGCAAAGATGCAAGATGTCTCGAACTTCCAAGCTAATAAAAGTGCATCAGTTGTCAGTTCTCAAGAAGAATTCGAGGAAGAAAATAGTTCCATTCAGGAATCTTTGCCACCTCATTCTCAACGTTCAGGCATATCAACTGTTCAAAGTCAGCAATCTTCTGAGTCTCTGTATCAAGGAAAATATCTTTCTCCGAGTCAGGGACATCCCCATAATCAACGGTCATATCGCAGTCAGTAGCGTCAGCACGCCCGACAAAGGCCAAGAAAGCCGAGAGGAATTTCACTAAGTTGCCAATGTCGTACAGTCGGATGTTGCCAGATTTGATCAAAGGTGGATTAATAGTGTCGAAGAAATTGAAGCCAATGCCTTTTCCATTACCCACCAGGTTTTGATGTCAACGCCCGTTGTGACTACCATACTGGGGCACAGGGGCATTCAACTGAAGGCTGTAAGGTAGGTGGGTCCATCAGTCCAAGTTATGGAAGAAGGCACCGAGAGCAGTTGTGAAGATGGTTATCAGAGTGACTTCAAAGAGCAATTCTGAAGACGGCTAGCGAATCATGCTTGGAAAATCCCAATTCCTCGAAGCTGGCAATCATTATATCATGTCACTTCTTTGCATTTGTAGTTTCTTTCTTGTTAAAGTGCAAACTCATTTGTAAAACTTGTTCTTTTTTAAAATGATAATGATAATGAAATGAATATGCATGTTTTGATTAACTCCATTCGTGTTCACTCATACTTTCTCATCGATATCATATGCTTGTTTACGCAGGATCCTAGGGAGGATGACGAAATCGAAGACGTAAAACTTCTTATTGTATGCTTTTGAACAAAAACCTTGTTGATGATGTACAGGCATAGTTTTAAATCCCTAAACACCGGATATATAAGGGAGTGAAACCTTTGTAAACCCCGTTGAGCCTAGTAGTAGGAGTTTATTTCTGAAAACGAAAAACCCTCAGTCTTAACCTGGGGCAGGGTAGGTGTCAGTTAATTTGGCCGTGCGTTCAAATTTCAAAAGGAGTGTCCCATTCGAGGTTCAATTACATCCATGGTTATCCCTCACCGACCGAAGACTGAGATGGTCACAACCCTTTACAAGTCAAGACAAACCTGTGTCACACGATTGTTAAAAGAAAATAGAGAATCAAAAGAAAAAAAATTAAGCCCGCTAAGTCAAAACTTGAAAACTAGTGACTTAGGAAAAAGGTAGGGCATCCCGCTGGACTTCAAAATCAAAAGATTCAAAAAGAGGAATCAGTCCAGACAAAAATCAGGGAAATAAAAAAAACAAAAGAACGAAAAGCGAAAAAGGATTACAAAAAGAAAAATCCTCGAGCAAAGAACAAGTCTTGTGACTACAGACGCCAAAGACAAAAGGGGTGATTGTCACTCCGAAAACCGTATGGGTTACTTTTATCCTCCTACCATGCAATAAGCTTTTTGAAAGGTGAGCGCTTGTGTCGAATTATCTGAACTTAGGACTGGAGAACATCCAGGAGAATGGGTGGGTTAAAATAAAACTTTGAGCCTTATATCATTTCTTTCTCAAACCGTGAACCAGGCCACGTTACAACCTTTAAAAGACCTAATTGAAGCAGGGTTGTTTCGAAAGCATACTTTGGTTAATATCGCGTCAGTTCTGACTCCCAAGAGGATCTTTCTTACCATTCATTGTGGTATCGCTATGACATTCTGATAAGTGATTCGTTCGCTATATGTCACCACATTTTCCCAGTGAACATATTTGGATGTCAAAACTGTCATATGCATTGCATTAAAATTGTCATCTTCAAAACGAATTATTTTACTTGCGAGTAAGCACTTGATGTCCGAAGAGTTTCTACAATGGAGAGATTGATCAAGATAAGATGCAAACGCCATAAGACTTCGTTGAGTAGGGGCAAGTCATTAAATGATCACGCCAAATGGGCAATTCATTCCAAGATTCAGCTAGTCTGGAGCAGCCATGTCGAAGAATCTCTCTAAAGTTCAGCCAAACTGGGGCAATTATGTCGAGATCCGATAAATCTCTCCACAAGCGTGTAATATGGGGCAATCACGTCGAGATTACGCAAATCTCTCGAAGATCAATCAGTCAGAGGCAAAATCACTCCAAGACTCGTATCGAGGCAGGCCGCCTCAAGAGCACGAGAAGTCATCCTCCTCTAAAAGAAGGTTAATCAAAAGCACCTCTTCAAGATTCAGTATACTGGGGAAGAGTATTTCAAATCACTACGAATCATCTCGAGGCAAATTCTTTCATGAACTACGCAATCTGGGGCAGCTACGTCGAGATCCATAAATCTCTCCGAGAGTTTGAATACCCTGGGGCATTTTGAATGTCGGGTTTTCTGTAAAATCCTCTTGAGACGATTTCTCCCTGTGGTCTGAGACAAGTTGGGAGTTCTCTTGTGATATTTGGCATGTAGTTGATCAGCAGAAGCATGAAGCGCCAAAGTAGTTCCCAGCATGGTGTTTTTCTTCCTCGGCAAGGCGCTAGAGGGTATCGTTCCCCAATGAGGTATTAGAATTGCTAGTCGTCCCCGACAGAAATAGCCAAGACAGTATTGTCCTCGGTAAAGTATCCTCCCTAGAGAGAGTCCAAATGTTTGGTTTCCCCAACCGGAGTTGGATATGCCTTTCTCCAGCAAGAGTTCAAGTCCCTAGACAGGGTAGAGATGGTTTGTTCTTGCCCTCCAAGCAGGTGGGCATCCCCAGCAAGAGACTCGTTTGACCTCTCGTCCTCAGTAAAGTCTTTCTCTCTAGTATAGAAGAGCTAGCATCCTCAGCAGAGCATCGAGAACCTCTCTCTCCCTAGCAAGAGTGTGGAAATTTGCCTTCCCTAGTCAGATTGGTTTATTACTCCCTATTGAGTGCTAAGAAGTCAACCACATCAGATAAGGCGACGTTGCAACTCCAGCAGGAGACTTGTTTGGTGTCTCTCCTTCGTAGTGATCTATTTTCCCCACCGAGTCTTGGTGCCTCTTTTCCTCATCAGGACAATAAGCTTAATTCCGTCAGCAAGGGTATGCTATCACCCCTAGCAGATGAAGGACATTTCCCTAGTAGCAGGTTAAAGGCAATGATATTGCCTGGCAGATTTGGTATTATTGACTTCTCACCCTAAGCAGAGTTTGGTGTTCATCTTCTCAACGGTTGATCAACGGTGTTTGACATCCCCGGTAGATTCTAAGTCCAATGGTTATTGGCATCTTTTCCGTATCAGATCTCCACCATTGTTAGTTGACATCCCCAACGGAGTGGAAATTCTCTTCAGGAAGGCCACTCAATTTGTCTTCCTCAGCACGGTT
The DNA here is from genome assembly GCA_022829125.1 of Lathyrus tuberosus. Lineage (NCBI taxonomy): Eukaryota > Viridiplantae > Streptophyta > Magnoliopsida > Fabales > Fabaceae > Lathyrus > Lathyrus tuberosus. The sequence continues at coordinate 24,190,882 of JALAZF010000012.1, read as the reverse complement.
TGCGACCACAAGGACAATCCAGTTTGTTATCCCCAGCGGAGTTTCCTTCATATCCTCAACATTTATTTTGCTGAGGGGCCTCCTTGCATTTTGCATATAGTAATCATTGCATCCTTAAAAAAACACGTAGCATTTCCATTTGAGATGGAGCATTACGCCATGGAAAAATTCAAACATATGCATGCGAAGCATAAGCCAGTTTTGGTACCTCGTGCGAGAGCCCAAAAATCTTTTCTCTTCTATCAGATTGACAAAACCAGAAAGAATGTCTCGCTCATTCCCAACAGACATTTCAAATCCGTACCAAGGTTTCACCTCTTTCCTCCTCACCAGAGTCCCAGTTTTTCGGTTGGTAGATCTTTTGATCTTACATCTTAACCTTATTCCTTAGGAACCATTCCAGATATGATTCCTAGCGCCATTCCCGATAGGCACCTTCTAAGTTTTGAACCTTAGTCATTCCCGATAGACGTATAGGTCAACCTTATTTCTTAGGAACCATTCCAGATAGGATTCCTACCGCCATTCCCGATAGGCACCTTCTAAGTTTTGAACCTTAGTCATTCCCGATAGACGTATAGGTCAACCTTATTTCTTAGGAACCATTCCAGATAGGATTCCTACCGCCATTCCTGATAGGCACCTTCTAAGTTTTGAACCTTAGTCATTCCCGATAGACGTATAGGTCAACCTTATTTCTTAGGAACCATTCCAGATAAGATTCCTACCGCCATTCCCGATAGGCACCTTCTAAGTTTTGAACCTTAGTCATTCCCGATAGACGTATAGGTCAACCTTATTTCTTAGGAACCATTCCAGATAGGATTCCTACCGCCATTCCTGATAGGCACCTTCTAAGTTTTGAACCTTAGTCATTCCCGATAGACTAATAGGTCAACCTTATTTCTTAGGACCCATTCCAGATAGGTTTCCTACCACCATTCTCGATAGGCACCTTCTAAGTTTTGAACCTTAGTCATTCCCGATAGACGTATAATTTAACCTTATTTCTTAGGAACCATTCCAGATAGGATTCCTTTAGCCGTTCCCAACAGGCGACCTTTATGTTTTAGACTTAACCATTCCCGACAGGTCCATTTACCATTCCTGATAGGTAAGCCATAGGTTTTCAACTTTAGCCGTTCCTGATAGGCACCCTTTTAGTTTTAGACCCAGCCGTTCCCGACAGGTCCATTTACCATTCCCGATAGGTAAGCCATAGGTTTTCAACTTTAGCCGTTCCCGACAAGCAACCTTTAAGTTTTAGACCTAGTCGTTCCCGACAAGCCCATTTACCATTCCCGATAGGTAACCATAGGTTTTCAACTTTAGCCGTTCCCGACAGGCGACCTTCGAGTTTTAACCTAGCCGTTCCCGACGGGCCCGCATGTGTCGTTCCCGACAGGCATACAATAGGTTTTAAACTTTAGTCGTTCCAGACAGGCACCCTTTTGAGTTTAAACTTAACTGTTCCCGACAGGCATACTTCAGCCGTTCCCGACATGCATACTATAAGTTTTAAACTTCAGCCGTTCCCGACAGGCAAAACTTTAGCCGTTCCCGACAGGCATCCTTTGGGTTTCAATTTTAATAGGTTCCGGACTCTTTCCACAAATATCTTTTTCCACAACTGTTGTGTTTGTCATATATCTATTCCTTTTACGTACAGAGCGCAAATTTTGCGGTTCTTTTTGTATTCAATCACCTTCTACCTTGAATGTCTGAACGCAGTTGCTATCATCCTTTCATGTCCAAGTCGATTGAATAGGGGCAGCTGTAATACCTCAAAATTTTCCCTCTTATTTATTGCCTTGTAACAATGGCTTATGTTTCACATTCATCTGCATCTCCATTAGGTCATAACATTCACGATCATACATTTCATTGGACTCCTAAGGCGTGGGATCATGGTTTTTTTATCTTTTGTGCAAATTGGTTGATAGTCATCAACTGGAGATGGTGGTTAGGGTTCATGTCAAAGGCATCTTGTTATTCATGGTGCAGGAAATTCAGTTGGGGATCCATACGGCAATCAAGACATTGTTGTCTGGTCAGTTGCTCATAGCTGCTTGTTGGGGATTCATCGAAAATGCGTGTTTGGTTTTGTTTGGAGGTTTGATTTTATTTAAACATGTTGAGTGTGGTCATGTGGATTTCTTGTGACTCAAGACTCGAAGTTCATTTCAACTCATGTTCATGTCCATTTTTATAACCATTTCAAATCACAAAAGGCCATAGCCATTTTCAAATATTCAAAACCAAATTTTAGCCCATATCCATTCTTTAAACCAAATGTCCATCCAACAATACCAGTATCCTTCATATTATCATCCTCCAGCTTCTACCAATGGAACATATGGTGCTAAAAAAATAAATGGCCAGGGAGAGAAAACTTCAACTGATGTTACTTCTGGACATGTCCCTACATCAGTTATGAATAAAGGAAGCTCCACTATTGTGACAAATGGATATTCTTCAAATGACAATGAGTCAAATAAGTTCATGCATTGTATTGGGGAGGGGACCTTGGGAACTATAAAAGGCGGTTGCACTGTGGTTAGAGATCTTGCAGATTTATGTTACCATTCATATCCATGTTACTCGAAAGAACTACGTGAATCACCTTGTTAGGATGAGTGTAAGATACTAAGGTTAATTCACGTTCCTAGATTTGTCATTGTAAGGATAGTGGGAATAATTGTTGAGGTTCCTCTTTTCACTGCAATTGAAATAGCTAAGAGTCCGTACTTGTTATTTAAAGGCTGGTACATACTTTTGCATGACTTAAGTAGCAGAGAAGGTCCATTCGTTGAAACCGTTTGTGGCCTAGTTTAACTATATTTGTGTGGCCTCTTGTTGTCATTGCAGTCTTTTGTATCATGTTCTATATTCTTCCTTTGAAATTCTTGAATTCAAAACCTGCGTCACAAATCACAACAACATCAACACTCAGCAATTCAACAAAAGAGCTCCGCTGCAGAAGGCAATAACAACAATCCGCAGGCAAAGTTCGAAGGAGTGAAGGAGAAGAGGAATTGGAACGAAATTAAAAACGCACCTGATAGAGCTTCGCGATCAGCTTCGTCCCTCCGTCAATCTCGCAAATTTGACATTGAAGCCTCACAACGATCAAAACGCGAAAATAAGAAAGACGCATTTCTGTCACACCTGAGACGTCGCGTCGCCGCCGTAAATGTCTTCTTCATTCACAGAACATGCCATCTCCTCTCAAATCCGGCTGTTGCGTCTTGTTATCTGGTGATCTTGCTCAATCTTGTTATGCTTCATTGTTAATACGCACTTAAGATTAAGGCTAGGTTAAGTTGATGATGAAATGTGGAGAGACGATATCTGTTAACGGCGATTTGAGAAGTGAACGGAGAGAACATAGAGCCGTCGGCATTTTTTTAAGAAGGTAGAAGCTGTGCAGAAAGGAGAATGAAGAGTGGGTTAGGCTGATGGCACTCTAGGGTTTTCTTGAGGAAAACCAATCCATCTCAGTGTACTCATGCGGACCGGGCTTCAAGCCCGTTTGGGGTTTGTATCTACACCACAAAAGCTGCTTGCCGCACCCCACGTCAAGGTTTTGTTTGCTTAATTAATTCCTTTTAGTTTCTAGACTTTAGGTTTTGGTAATTGGTGGTAATTTTCACTAATCAAAGTTAGATTTTGCTTAATTTTTGATGTCATAATTAATTGATGATTTTTACTTAGATTAGTTACGAAGTTTCTCTAATTAAAACTTAATCATGATTGAATTGTTCTTTAGTTTTAGGATTAGTTTTTAGGCTAATTGAATTTTACTAACAAAGTGTTAGGTTAATTGATTTTGACTAATTGATTTTTAGCTTAATTGCACAAATTGAATTTTTAGCTTAATTGTTCATTAATCACTTTTTTGGCTTAATCGCTTTGTTAATATAGTTGTTGACTAATTGTTCGTTAAACTAGATTAATTCTAGTTGGCTTTAGAATTAGAAGTAGAGAGTTTAGAATATTGACGATTAATTAGACTAATAGGTTTAGGATAATTAGTTTAGATTTCGACTTTAGTTTAGGATTAATTTTGAGTGCATTAAAATTAGGATAATTTGATTTAGATATTAACCTTAGACCTTAACTTTGATAATTAGGTTTAGATTTTTGGTAATGGTCTCTCATTAATTGAGTTTTTGTTTTAATCATTCCTTAATTGATTTTTTTTGCTTAATGACACTAATTGTTTTTGCCTAATTGCACTAATTGTCCACTAATTGTCCATTAGAATTGATATTGAACTAATTGATATTGATATAGTTGGAAATTTCCATTTGAATACTTTGACTAATTATTGAGTTTGTTTTGTAGTAATTCTCACTTGTTTTGATAAGTGGTTTAAATGTAGAAGTTGTTGTAGCATACACTGCTGTAGTGAGTAAAATGGGTTGTAAAATGATGTTATTCTGTCTGGTTGCATACACACCTATTCTGTTCTGGAAATAGTAGCTGTAATAGGCTGTTTTTGCTTATGGCTGGTTTTTATAGCTATGCAGGTGCTGGAGCGCTGTTGTAGCTGCTGTTTATGGCTCATTGCCTTGGTTTATTGTTTTATTCATGAAGGGTGAAGAGCATTTGTGTTGGTTCTTGGATTGGCTAGAATTTTGGTAAAACAAAGTTGTTCAATGTTGATGTCACATGGGTGATGTCTTAACATTGGTTTATGTTAAGTGTTTAACTTGTTGAAGTTTTGAAGTCTGATGTCACATGCGATGTCATGACATCAGGTCTGCAGAAGATTAATAACATCAGGTTTAGTGATGTTGTTAGGGTTTGCGTTTTAGCTGAATATTGGGAGTGCTGTTAGTTTCATTGGATGCGGATATCTTGGGATAGATATTCTCTGTTGCATAGAGATTTGATGCAGATTTGTAGGGAGGTTTAAAGGCTGAAGATTTAAGAAGATTTTGTGAGAGAAAATCTGCTTTGAAGATTCAGTTTTAAATAACAAATCAGGTCAGATATTGTAGGTCCAAGCCCAATTCAAAGAGCTTTATAATGCGCATCATTCCTGAAGGAAAAGTAACGAAGAAAAAGAGCTAAAGACTGAGAGTCGATTGAGTCTTCGTGTTTGTAACCATTCGAGTGTGAATTGGTATTGTTGTTTTGAGTTGTTCTTGATCAAAGCTGTGAAGCAGAATTAAGTTGTGTTTTTCAAAGTGTGTGATCTTTGAATTATGTCACTGAAGTAATTTAGGGATTGAGTAGTGTTCTCATACCTAAGTGGTCTCTTAGGTAGAAGGTTCATTAAGTAGAGTTTAAGTTTAGGAGATGTCAACTGGGTTGTTGAGTCTGTAAATTAAATCTATTGATAGTGAAATTCATCCCTGGCTTGGTAGCCCCCAGACGTAGGTAGTTAAACCGAACTGGGTGAACAACTCATTGTGTTGATTTATTATTTTTATTGTCCATAGCAGAGTGTGTTGTTGTGACATTAAGTGTGACATCACATATCTGGTACCAGAATTTCAATTTGGTTCCATGTCTTTCGCGGATCCGTTCCGCTTTCTAATAATTTTTCTCATTTATGCTAGATTACTAGAAGTTTTCAGGTTTTCTTATACTTTGCTTGCGTTGCCACGAATTAATATCCGTTCGGTATTACTTCTCTTCTCTTTTACTAATTCCACATTTTTTCTTTTGATGCCATGAGAAGTAGGATTGGGAGTCCGCGCCACTTGGCCGACAATGCTGGAAGTCCTCAAAGGAGGCTCTATTTTTTATTGTTTAATATTGTGCCTAAGACCTCCAAAGAGGCATCCCATTCCCGTATCCCCCTTATAAGACCTCCAAGAAGGCAATTGACGGAAGTTAGGGTTCGCAACCGACCCCCGTTATTCTAGTTGAGTCGTTCTTAGCTCTCATTACACGATTGAAGCCTTGGACATCATCTCCTCTTGTTATCGAGTCGGTCAAGTGGAAGAAGGGTTTAGCAATCAAACCCCCACTCATTGTCTATAGCTCGCATTGACCGATGTTGATGCTTATGTGATCTGATTCACATCTTCCCCTTTCTTACTCTGCTCTCCATGGTTCTCGATACCATTGGGTGAGTACCCTTATTTCCCATAGCTAGCTTGTTTGCCTCGGTTGATATGACCCCCTGGCTAAAGCTCCCCCGTTTCTTATTTTCATTGTATGACATTATTGTTGACTGACACTGCTTATTCTTTCGCTTCTTTTAGTTCATTTTGTGATTGATTTATCCTGTGTTTACTTGTCTAATGACATGATCCCGTAGGATTCCTCGCTCCACTTAATTTTTTATTAAGTCGGAGGTAGGAGAGACATTAGGATAGCAATCCATGCATGACAACATTAGGTAGACTTCCTTCCTCATCCTGACATTAGGACCACTTTTGCGTGCTAACTTGTAGGACCGAGTTTCCCTTTAGCCTTCTGTAAGCCTTTTCTCTCGCCCTAGTGCGATCGAGACCGTTCCCGTTCACCCGTAGTAGCGTGAACTACGGAGGCTTTGATTACTCTTTCTTTTCAGATTGAGGATACATAGGCACGAGATGCGATATCTCGGCGAGCACACTAACAACTAACTTCCCTTTTCTCTCACACCCGTGCGATCGAGACGAATCACCTAGCACACTAACAACTAACTTCCCTTTTCTCTCGCACCCGTGCGATTGAGACGAATCACTTAGCACACTAACAACTGACTTCCATTTTCTCTTACACCTTTGAGTCATCTCTTCTCATCTCCCTTAATCCACTCGTAAAGGATGCGTCATTTCCGTTCTACTGCAAACAAGTAAACGCGTAAGACTCCCACGCCGAGCGGCAACACCTAAATTGCTGGAACGCGAATGTTGGCGTATTCCAGTTAAAAAACACAAACAAAGCAAAGTCATCCCTAGTGAGGGAACTACGTCGCTCTGATCCTTCATTGGTTAATGGAGATACGTAGGCAGGAGATCGTGCGAGATCTCTGCTAGCACAACCTTATCAATCAAACCTTTTCTCTTGCCCAAGTGCAATCGAGACTCTTTCATCACAAACAACCGACCCGTAGGTCAAACTACGACTGCTCTGACTTCCTCTCTCTCGTCCGATTGAGGATACGTAAGCACGAGACGCGATGTCTTGGCGAGTAACCTTTACCCCCACAAAACTGTAGTCCAAACTACGTTGACTCTGACTTTCCCGCACCCGAGGGAATACGTAGGCCTAGGACGACGATGTCCTATCGAGTCACTTCTTTTCTTTTTCCCCCCGTTTCTCCATCGCACCTTTTGTTTCCAGTTTCCAGTTAGCAGTTAAGCTTCAGATAACCTACACCCTTTGATCGATAACAATAAGCGCGGATCCCATCGAGTACGATGGACACGAGGGGGTGCTAATACCTTCCTCTCGCGTAACCGACTCCCGAACCCAGGCTATGGTTGCGACGACCATTCCTTTCCCCTTTTGAGGTTTTCTTCGATCGTTTCCTTTCCCTCTCTTGGGACAAATACACATTGTTGGCGACTCTGTTTCTGCGCCACTTTCGTGTTTGTACTTGGATGAAAATCCCGAGAGCGACAGATTGTTCCCCAAGCATAAGAACAATGGTGTTAATTTCTTATTTCCCCCTACAAGTCCAGGATGTACATCTCTCCAGATTGTTTTATTCAGATTTATCCTCCTAGTGAAGATTATGCATCACTAATGTGGCTATTCCCCTGTGAAGTCGCTGATGATATCTCTTTTAGTCACCTGTTGGGTTTTCTCTCATTTATGATGAGTATTGATCTAAAATCCCCCACAGTTTGACCTATTGTTGTTTTCTCAGCAAGTCCAGGATGCCTTGCTCAGATTTGGTTAATCCTCAGAGAGCTTTTATCTTGTATCTCCAGCAGAACTGCCTTGTATTCCCAATGAATTTTGCATAGATGGTTATATGTCTACAATCCCCAGCGGATTCATTATTTCTCCGCAGCAGATCTCTTCATCCTTTTGAAATGGAATTTCTAGTGAATTTCTATGATCCCCAGGAAGATTCAGAAAGATTTGGGTTGTATGATTCCCCAACAGCTTTCATGTCATCCTCAAAGCAGAGTTTATGTTGTTATCCTCTCTGTGAATCATCGATGTTAGAAGATTGATATTTGGGTTTAATTCCCCAAGGAGTATCTTCTTTTCTCCAGCAAGATTTTAGCCTTGTAGTAGGATTTATTTTCCTTTTATGGCTTTTGTTTATCTCTTGTCGAATTTCTTCAGCTAAATCCCTAGCAGAGCTGCTAATGATATCTCCATCTTGATGAGATTAGCCGAGTATTCAGTGGTGTTGTGATGTTCATTCCGCCCTCTATTTATCTTTATGTCTATTTTGTCAACATATTCATACTCATACGCATTGCATGCGCATTCTTTTGTTGTGCATAGCATATCATTGGTGCATTGTGCATTTTGCATTTGTGTTGGTGCTTCTTTGCTCTGGTGTTGTTATCCCCGAAGAGCATGTGTGTCCTCTCTCCATTTAGAGTGTCGACCCGTAAGCAGAAAATGTTTATCTTTGTTAATTCCCCACTGAGTTTATACCTCGTGGAAGATATTTTGTTTTAGCCTTCCTCCCCAGTTCATTTGTCTGGATGGAATTAATCCCCAGTGGAGATATTTCCTCCTCGGGATGAGTCTTGATTGACCGTTTCTCTCTGTTTTATTCCCGGATTGAATTTTGGTCCCTTGCTTTAGCAATGAAAGCTTATCACCTTTGTCGTCCTGCCCATTTAGTTGGTAGTAGGTGATATAGTTGGATTATTACCTTTGTCGTACTGCCTACTTTGTTGGTAGTAGGTAATATAGCCGGGTTTGATTACCTCGTTGTAGCTATCATTTGTTTGATAGTTGGTAATCTCTCCTTTCTTTTCGGATTTATTACCTTTGTCGTCATGCCCTTTGTTGGTAGTAGGTAATATTTCTCGTACCCCTTTTTTGGTTGATTACCTCGTCGTAACTATCACTTAGTTGATAGTTGGTGTAGCGAGCGATTTTGGACGCGGTTCTTAAGCGCTGGTCGCTCTCTGCGGTTGAGCTTAAAACTACAGGTCGATTCATTTTTTATCCTATTGTGAGCTGAATAAGGAAGGGAAATAGATGTCTCCAATTAACCTTGCTTTGCATACTGAGTTTAAACAGCGGTCTGTTAGGTTACAGATGCTATCAATGTGGGGGGGGCCTTTGTACTGGTTATTCGTATTTCGCCAATACAGGTTTCTTTCTTTCTTTTTTCTAGGCAAAGGGTTTCTGGCGGGGAATAAGGATTAGGATGTTAGGACTGATGCTTTTGAATTACTGCTTTTGATTGATGGGGATATGGGATTTGGGTTTTTTGTTGATTGCGCTCGCTAAGATCTTTTCTTTCGATCTTGTGCCTACGTATTCCCGTTTACCGAAACAGCGAAATCAGAGCGTTCGTAGTTCCTCCTATTCTATGGGAGGAAATTGGTTTTTGGTGTCTTGTTCAAAGCCCAAGACGTGAAGCGAAAGGTGATTTGTATCTTGTTCAAAGCCCAAGATGTGAAGCTGAAAGGTCTATTTGTGTCTTGTTCAAAGCCCAAGACGTGAAGCTGAAAGGTCTATTTGTGTCTTGTTCAAAGCCCAAGACGTGAAGCTGAAAGACCTCGGTTTTAGAGAGAATTTGTCATCTCTAAAGAGGGGAGAAGGAGAATTACTTTAACTGGGATACGCGGATCCGAGCAATGCCATAATTTCCGAAGAAAGGGTTTTAACCTGAAGGAGAAGACTTTAACTCAGTGTAGAGCAATGCCATCTTTCCTTAGGAATTTCTCATGCTAAAAGAGGGACAGTGGCATGGATATAGATGATCCAGAGGCTTGCCGCTTACAGCGATTAGATGAAGGGAAATGAGTTGTTGATGTTTGTGTACTGTGAACGAGGCACAGCTTTGATGCTAAAAGGTTGATTGGATCAACCAGTGGTTTTCTTATACAAAGCCTAAGAGGAGGCTAATTTCCGCTAGGAAAATCATTATACAAAGCCTAAGAGGAGGCTATTTTGTGTCTCGTACAAAGCCCGAGAGAGAGGCTAAAGGTATTTGACCCAGTGGGGCATATCGTTATACAAAGCCTAAGAGAGGCTAGCAAAGAGTTCGACTCTTGCTTAAGGGATTTATATCTCGTACGAGGCCCGAGATGGAGGCAAAAAAGGGGTGATTGACTCAACGAGGGAATCTTTTGTGTCTCATACAAAGCCTGAGAGAGAGGCTAAAAGGTTGTTTTGACTCCACTGGGGAGAATTTTGGTATCTCGTACGAAGCCCGAGATGGAGGCTATTGTAACTGTTTCAGTTGAGTGACAGATCCAATATACCAATTTAAAAGAGAAAACCAGTTCTTATATGAGTAACACTGTACTCAGGGATTTAATTTGAGGATCAGGGGTATTTCCTTCTCTTTGAGGAAACGGGAAATCCAAAGGGTATTGAGACTGTCCGAGTCTGCGGGTTTCCTTCCTATTTAACGAAGGGTGCTTGAGAATGTCTTTGAGACTCAAGGAAGTTAGACTGACCGTGTCTAGAGTTTTATCTTTGGTACTATGCTTTGAGAAACAGTAGTAGACTCTATGAAAGGACTGTTCTATGAGGATGACTAGGTTCTGTTCCTATACCTCTAGAAGGTCGTCGGGACAATTTGTACGAAGCCCAAGAGGAGGCTGGAATCTTTTAAGAAGCCGACGGGTCCTTGTACGAAGCCCAAGAGGAGGCTATCATTCCCGGAGGAAGAGATCATTATACGAAGCCTAAGAGGAGGCTGTGAATACTTCTAAGAGGACGTAGGGTCCTTGAATAATGCCCAAGAGGAGGCTAGGTTGCTTTTAGGAAGCCGGAGGGTCCTTGTACAATGCCCAAGAGAAGGCCGATGCTTTTAAGAAGCCTGTGGGTCCCAAACCAAAGAAAAGTCCAAGAAAAACTCTTTTAAAGATAAAATCACTGGTAAACGTGCGAGGTTTACTATCCAGCAACTTTAACTCTGAAAGAGGGTTAAATGACCAGTTCTGAGGTTTGAAGAAATTCAAGAGAAGTTTCACCGAGAATAATTCATCTCCGGGGAATAGAATTTCTTGACGATTCCTAAGGAGGACAGCCGAATAGAAGACTGTATCTGGTGCTCCTATTGGGGATCTAGGCGTCTATTTCTATGAATAAATGAAACGGCGTCACCTAGTTCTAGACGTAGTTGCCGGGGAAACTCGAAATATCTATACTATTATTACACAGTAGATATGAGTTTATGAAAGGAGACTTACAGTGAGCAGCCCCACAATACAGTTTATAATATGAAAGCAGTAAATGAAAGCGATAACCACTTACTCGGTTGTAGAGCTTCCATGCTGTTTGGTTAGTTGTTCAACAAAGAAAGATTAAAAACAACAGTATATTCAAAATCAAAGGAGAAAGTGCTTTGAAAAAGAAAGATCTGGGGCTTACAGCTCAAGGAGAGGCCCAGGGTTTTATCAGTGAGCGCATTGTTTGAATTTGTACAGAGGGACTTATACAAGTGACTGTGGCCCAAAATGGTTTTCTGTACAAAGGGATGGGTCTTACACTCTCTCAAGAGGCCCAAAGTGTTTTAAAGAAAAAGAAATGGCTCTTACTACTCGAGGGTAGGCCCAGATGGTTTTTATTTTTAAACGGGCGACGATCACGCCGTTTGCTTGTACAGAGGGACTTATACAATGAGTGAGGCCCAAAAAGTTTTTGTACAAGGGGGGATGAGTCTTACACTCTCTCAAGAGGCCCAAAGAGTTTTGAGATGAATAAATGGGTCTTACTACTCGAGGGTAGGCCCAGATGATTTTTGAAAAGGCGACGATCGCGCCGTTTGTTTTTTGACGGTATCGGGACTTATACAATAAGTGAGGCCCAAAAATGATTTGGTAAAAAAAAAGGGGTTGGGTCTTACACTCTAATAGAGGCCCAAAGTGTTTTGAAAATGATTTATGAGGGTTGAATTAATCAAAAACCCTAATTTGTTTTCAAAATGTATTTAATTGAATAAAAATTCAATTAAAATGATCAAAATTGTTTAACACATGGAAAACAAATTGTGATCTTGGATTAATGCTTCAAAAACTAAGTATTGACCTACAAAATAATTAGAAAGCATTAAAAGTTGCAAAATCAATGTAGAAAAAAATATTTAAAATGCCAAAAACAATCAAAATATTAATTCTTTAAAAAAATATCAATTATATGAAATAAATAATATTTTTGGGATTTTTTGATAAAATAAAATATTTTAACATTTTTGTGAATTATTAAAAAAAGAATCAACTCAAAATCATTAAAACTCAGAGAGAAATTAATTTTTGAATCAATTAAACAAAATCACAAAATTCAAATATATGAAAATGGCGCCAAGAACAACACCAAGAACACGCGCGTTTTTTCAGTTTGCCCAGATTTGTATTTTCCATTCAATCTCACTGAATACGTAATTATAACATGCAATCCACATATCATTATGGTCGTCTCAACCTCACGATCATGTCTATGTACTTTAATTTCATTTAAATTAAACATACAACAAGAAATCACGAAGAGACCTCAAGAACCCTAATTTCTGCATGAAGGCTGGGATTTTTGATACACGATTCAAACAATGCAATTAATTGAGGGAAAACATTCCATGCATGATTATGAACATATGGCCAAATTATTGTGCGAGGAAATATGCATAGATTGAGAGATGCCCAAGTTTAGGCTTACCTTCAAGTCGTGACAGCAAGAGCAAATGTGATTTTGAGTTGGAGGTGTTACAGATGAGTGGTGATGATCTGGACAGCTTCCCTACACCATATGGAGTGTGTTTGAACACTTGGATTGAATTGAAATGGACTGGATCAGTTTATGGCATCTCAGCTGTAACTTCACTTCAAACTTGTGTGGATGGCAAGTGATTTTGTGAAATTGATGTTTCAGATGTTATGTGAGTGTTAGATCAGCTCATATGTGATGTATGTGAGGTGTGTGAGTGATTGGTTTGTGCAGAATTGCTCTCAAACTCAAAACCCGATAGCTACCTTGCTAAGAAAGGCATTTTTGCCAAGAGAAAGAGATTTTGAGGAAAGCATCTGTTAGATGGCTTTGGTGTACTTAAACTGACCACAATTGAGCTCTATTTATAGTAGAGCAAGTTTGTTTTGCAAGGAATAGTACATGGCAGCTGGTAAGTAGGTTTCCTCAATGTTGGCCAATGGAAATGAAAGTCTCCTCTAGCCATTGACTAGAGGTTAGGGCACAGAGCTTTGGTCCCCTTGGTCTTGGATAAGTCTTGACTGATTTCAGATGAGAATGGCCCAGTCCATGCCACCTTGATGGTTCCATTGAATGCCTCATTCCAAATTTGAAGTCTTGTCCCTATTTTGGCCATTCTAGGTTCAACATGCTATTCTTTGTTCCTTGGACCTTGGAGGCTTGGCTCAGTGATTGTCCCCTTTGGATTCAATCCTCTGAGGTGTCCAAGTGGATTGGAGCAATTGCAATTGGCTGATTTTGGCAAATCGAGCCAAAATGCAAATTCTGCCTTGCTTTGACAGATTTCAGCAAGGCAACTTGCCAATGTTGTATCTCATGATGTAGGTTGAATTTGGCAATGTTCTTGGCCATTTTGGAAAGCTCTTACATGATACATCAACTGTTTGAACAAGTTTGGTTTTGATATCTTTTGATTCCAAGTGAAAAATCCCCCTACATTTGGCAAAAAGTGAAGGCAAATCTGACTTAGTGAAAATTTCACTAAGTGTTGGAAAAAGTGACTTTTTCACTTTTCAGCCACTTTGATCATTCCATAACTCAAAATCCATAATGAATTGGAATGACTTGTAGTTGAAGTTTTTGTGGGTGATAGTGAGGGCTACAAATCCATCTTTGGATGAGAAAAAATGGCCTTGTGGTTTAGGAGTTATGGTCCTCCAAAGTTGGTACCTTTGCCACTTTATTTTTAACTTAGAAAAATTTCTAAGTTTTATGGTTACCCCTTTTATAAGTTATCTCACTTTTCTTGATTTTTCTTGATGAATGATGATTCAAATCATACATTAACATCATTTTAGGGTTAAAATCCATTTTGGTGAAAAATCTCAAAAAGTCAAAGTTGACTTTTGTGCACAGTTGACTTTTTATCAGATGAATTCCAAACTGTGCAATTCTTCAGGAAATCATGTCCTTGACCTAAATCAAACTTGATGGACATGTTCCATGGGTGTCATAGGGTATATTCAATCATGTATTAGGGTTTGGGAGCATGTCCAGGTCAAAAGTCAAAGTTACAGTTGACTTTTCCCTTAAAACCCTAATTGTGGTGCAGATGAAAATGAAACTTGTTGCTCAAGCTTCTTGGATTAATCCATTGTTCCAAATGGATCAATATGGTGTATTAAAGACCCTCAAATTATCTCTTGAGGTCTTGGCTCATGGTTTGTCCCAAAAGTCAACTTAGGGGTGAATTAGGTCAAGAAACCCTAATTCCTGATTTTTGATGAATGCATCCCCTGAGGCAAAATTGACTTGATGCATGGGTTCATGAGGTTCCATGAAGTATATTAGGTCATGATTTGGATCATTGCCTTGTGCCCAGATGAAAATTTCCATCTGGAGGCCCTGGTCGACCAAAACCCTAATTTGGTGACACTGTCGATCTTGAGACTTGATCCACCTAGAAGGGAGCAGCCTTGTGCTTAATCCTTGAAGTGGGAGTCCTTTTTGATCCATTGTGGATGTTTGAGAGATTAGACAAGTTGAGGATCATGTCATTTCTTGATTGATCCTTTGTCTAAGCACTCAGAGAGGGCTTGAAACCCTAATTTTGATTGTATTGGATGCTCACCCATCTTTGGGGAGACTGATGAAGCATAAAGGTACATCCATATTGTGATGATGATTTTCACAATGATGGGAAATCTAAGTGGTCAAAATTTGGGGTATTACAGATGCCCCTATTTAATCTTCTTGGACCCGAAGGTATGAATGACGAAGGTATTCGAGCATTCGGGGCGCAAGAGGATTAAATATCGGAATATCTGAAATTTTGATGGTGGTTATGAATGGTAGCTTACACATTCATCTTCTTTAACTAAGCAATGATGCTTAGAAAAGGTAAACTTCCCCTCGATCCTGGTCTTCGGCCAAGGAACTGGTCTCGGTTTCTTTTGAAATGAACTTCCCCTCGTTCCTGGTTTCCTACCAAGGAACTGGTCTCAGTTTCTGATTTAAACTTCCCCTCGATCCTGGTTTCCTACCAAGAACTGGTCTTAGTTTCTGATTTAAACTTCCCCTCGATCCTGGTTTCTTACCAAGAACTGGTCTTAGTTTCTTTTGTCAATAAACTTTATTGACAAGGGACGCTATGTGTAGCGGTTTTCCTTCAAACTTCTCGCCGAATTTTCCTGGGGAGATGCCATTTGAGTGGAAAAAGTTTTGATGTCAGACTTGCTGGGGAACCCATTCATCTGAGTTGTAGAGGTACACAAACTTCTCTGTTTTGGAGACGCCATTTGTCGATTCTACTGGGGAAAGCGAGTCTCTTGAGAGACTGTTTTCGTTTGGGGTTACATCATACTTTTCTCGGGATCTTCCCGGAGAAATGCCATATGATGGGATCTAATTTTGAGGTGCCGATGACCTTCTCATCAACGACTTTTCGGAGAAATACTGATGTACTACCGAATCTCTGTTTAAGAGGCTTTCTCTATGGATTTTCCTTAATCCGGGAAAGCAAGGATATCATCTTCAATGGCGAAGAGTGACATTTGTTGAAGTTTCTCTGATCTTTCAGAGGTTCAAGTTATCAAAGTGGCCAAGTGCCGACTCTGATCTAAAGATACACTGGTGGCAAGATTGTGCAGACGCAACACTTCCTGACGAGGAAAGAACTGACAAACTCGATTGAGAAAACTGTTTATCACTAGGGGACAAGACCGACTCGAGTGATAGTGATGCAATACGAAATGCGAACGCAAATAAAATGCATGAAGTATGTATGTTTATGCTGACAAAACAGACGCGACATACAAACTAATGGATGAACACAATTGGATACTCGGCCATCGCGGGGCGAAGAAGTACCGTTGATTCAAAATAGCAATTCCACCTTGCTTAGGAGAGATAGTCCACGCGAGGAGCTATGTTGATCGGGCTTAGGAGATGAGAACTCGGCCGAGGGTGTCAGACGAAACAAGGTCTCTGACACAGTTGATCCATTCATTCAGGCGAACTGGTTTATAAGGAGTACTTTGATTCTGCACTTTGAGGTTCAAACACCTTTGGAGAAGCGATCGAGATTCTTCTGATGTTCAACAGTCAAAAGAAATGCCATCTTTAATTTAAAAGCAGAAAAAGTTTTAACAAGTAAATTCATTTTTGTTTTATTTCAAGAATTGCTGATTAAGTTTAAACAACGTCGTTCTGTAAAGCTAAAACAAGTAAAGAATTACAAACAAAAGCACAAGGGCTCAAATTTTATTGATAAGATGGAGATCAGCCAAACGCGTGATTCCAAAGAGTATATACAAAGTTAGAAAATGGTAATTTACAGGGAAAAGGGCTACGTTGAAACATAACGACCACTATCCTTCTACCAACTTTGAATTCGGGGCATCCTGAGCTTCCGTCGAAGATGACCTTTGACTGGAGATTTCCTCCGATAGATAATGTTGTAACTGCTGCTGAGGGACTTGCCTCTGTTGAACATAGTTACTTGCCATTATCCCTAATTTTTTCCTGGATTGTACTATGAGATTTCCAATCCATCGGGATGATTCTTTTTTTTCATGTCTCTAACTTTTGCCTGGATCACCCTTTCGGGTTTTCAATCCACCGAGACGTTTTTTTTTTTTTTTAGTTTAGGCGAAGTATTTCTTGACTACATCAACATTCGTGGGGTAGGCAAATTCCTCTCCGTCCATGGTTGCAAGTCTCAAGGCGCCGCCTGAGAAAGCTTTCGTGACCACATATGGGCCATCATAATTCGGGGTCCATTTGCCCTGAGAGTCAGAGAGAAATGATTGTATCTTCTTGAGCACGAGGTCTCCTTTTCTGAAGACACGAGGTCGGACCTTTTTGTCGAACGCCCTCTTCATTCTCTGTTGATACAACTGACCGTGGCATAGTGCCGTGATTCTCTTCTCTTCGATCAGGTTCAGTTCGTTGTGTCGACTTTGACACCATTCAGCTTCGGTGAGCTGAGCTTCCATCAATACCCGGATTGACGGGATCTCTACTTCTATGGGAAGCACTGCTTCCATGCCATATACTAGAGAGAAAGGGGTTGCCCCTGTTGAAGTGTGGACAGATGTACGATAACCGTGAAGAGCAAAGGGTAGCATCTCGTGCCAATCTTTATAGGTTACAACCATCTTCTGAACGATCTTCTTGATGTTCTTGTTAGCCGCTTCTACCGCTCCGTTCATCTTGGGTCGGTAGGGAGATGAGTTATGGTGTTCAATCTTGAACTCTGCGCACAACTCTTTCATCATCTTATTGTTCAAGTTAGATCCATTATCAGTAATGATCTCGCTTGGAACACCATAACGGCAGATGATATTGTTTTTGATAAATCGGACCACCACTTGTCGGGTTACATTGGCGAATGACGTTGCTTCGACCCACTTGGTAAAATAATCAATGGCTACCAGGATGAACCGATGTCCGTTTGAAGCCTTGGGCTCAATCATACCAATCATATCGATTCCCCATATGGAAAAAGGCCACGGGGAAGAAAGAACTTTGAGATGTGATGGCGGTACATGAATTTTGTCGGAGTATATCTGACACTTGTGACACCTCCTCATGTACTTGTAGCAGTCGGATTCCATTGTCAACCAATAATACCCGGCCCTGAGAATTTTTCTCGCCATTGTGTGTCCGTTGGCATGAGTGCCAAAGGATCCTTCATGAATTTCTTTCATGAGCATGTCTGCTTCTGGTATGTCGACACATCGGAGCAAAACCATGTCAAAATTTCTCTTATAAAGAGTGTCACCGCTCAGGAAGAAGTTTCCAGCCAATCTTCTGAGGGTTTTCCTGTCTTTTCTGAGTGCCCCAGATGGGTACTCTTGTTTCTGAAGGAAGCATTTGATATCATGATACCAAGGTCTGTCGTCTATGACTGCTTCAATCATGAAGATGTAAGCGGGCCGTTCAAGGCGCATGATGTCAATCTTAGGTATGTCATTCCATCGACCTACACTAATCATGGAAGAGAGAGTGGCTAATGCATCAGCCATGTGATTCTCATCACGAGGGATGTGATGAAAGTTGACTCTGTTGAAGAAGGGTAACAACCTTCTTGCATAGTCTTTGTAAGGAATCAATCCTGATTGGTATGTGTTCCAATCTCCTTTTATCTGGTTAATAACCAATGCTGAATTGCCGTATACGTCCAAGTTTTTGATCCTTAAATCAATCGCTTCTTCGAGACCCATGATACATGCTTCGTATTCGGCCTCGTTGTTCGTACATTTGAACGTAAGTTTGGCAGTGAAAGGAATGTGGGAACCCTGAGGGGTAACAATGATTGCCCCAATTCCGTTTCCATAATGATTGACTGCTCCGTCAAAGATAAGTCCCCACTGGGAACCTGGTTCTGGCCCTTCACTGGGTAGCGGTTCATCGCAATCTTTCATCTTTAGATACATGACATCTTCGTCTGGGAAGTCAAACCCGATTGATTCTTGATCGTCAATCGGTTGATGAGCCAAATGATCGGCTAAAATACTTCCTTTAACGGCTTTCTGAGCATGGTACTCTATGTCATATTCTGATAGTAACATCTACCAACGGGCAATCCTTCCCGTGAGAGCAGGTTTTTCGAAAACGTACTTGATTGGATCCATTTCGGAGACCAACCAAGTAGTATGACGAATCATGTACTGGCGAAGACGTTTGGCTGCCCAAGCCAAAGCGCAACAAGTTTTCTCAAGCATTGTGTACCGAGTCTCGCAGTCGGTGAATTTCTTGCTTAGATAGTAAATGGCAGACTCTTTCCTTTTAGTTTCGTCTTGTTGGCCAAGTACACATCCCATTGAGTCCTCTAGGACTGTGAGGTAAATGATCAGTGGTCTTCCTTCCACTGGAGGTGATAGAATCGGAGGATTCAACAGATATTCCTTAATACTGTCGAAGGTGGTTTGGCAATCTTCTGACCAAACGCTATCCTGGTTCTTTTTCAATAACTTGAAAATCGGCGCACATGTCGCGGTCATAAGGAATATGAATCTGGAGATATAATTCAAACGTCCCAGGAATCCTTTGACTTGTTTTTCAGTTTTCGGAGAAGGCATTTCTTGAATGGCCTTGACCTTGTCAGGATCAACTTTAATTCCTTTCTGGCTGACGATGAACCCTAGTAATTTCCCCGAACGGACACCGAATGTGCACTTGTTGGGATTCAAGCGGAGCTTGAATTTTCTTAGACGTTCGAACAATTTTGACAGATGTTCAACGTGCTCATCCTCCGTTCTTGATTTTGCAATCAAATCATCGACATATACCTCGATTTCTTTGTGTATCATGTCATGAAACAGAGTAGTCATGGCCCTTTGATAGGTTGCCCCGGCATTCTTCAAACCAAACGGCATTACCTTGTAACAAAAGGTACCCCATGGGGTAATGAACGAAGTTTTCTCCATGTCTTTCGGCGCCATTTTGATCTGGTTATAGCCCGAGAATCCATCCATGAAGGAGAATACTTTGAACTTTGCTGTGCTGTCAACCAGCATGTCAATGTGTGGTAAAGGAAAGTCGTCCTTTGGACTTGCCTTGTTTAGATCTCTGTAATCAACACACATTCTGACCTTTCCATCCTTTTTGGGAACGGGTACGATGTTGGCTAACCATTGAGGATATTCAGATGTAGCGAGGAAACCCGCGTCGATCTGTTTCTGTACCTCCTCTTTGATTTTGATGGCCATGTCCGGGTGAGTGCGTCTCAACCTTTGCTTTACTGGCGGACATTCCGATCTCAACGGTAAGTGATGTTCCACGATGCTGGTATCCAACCCTGGCATATCCTGATAGGACCAAGCGAACACATTGGGGAATTCTTTGAGAAGCTTTATCAAACTTTCTTTGACATTTGGACTGAGCAGTGCTCCGATCCTAATTTCTTTTCTCTCCTTTTCTGAACCCAAATTTACCATTTCCAACGGCTCTTTGTGAGGTTCAATGGACCTTTCCTCTTGTCTGAGTAGTCGGGAGATCTCTTCTGGAATTTCGTTGTCATTTTCTTCTTCAGCCTCGAATACCGGGAACTCAAAGTTGGGAGAAGGCATCGGATCGTATGTTTCAACGGGGTATAAAACAAGCAATCTGCATGACGTGATGATTCGTGTTTAGAAGAGATAGAGAAAATGCAAGTGTGTGCAGTGTTTTGATTTTACTGCTTATTTTTACTATTGAATGTTTTTTAGGATTACCATTTTCTGAAAAAGCAAAAAGAGAAAACAGCAATTAATGCGGAAATTACAGAACGACGTTATTTTATTAATGAACAAGTCGAATCTTGAAACTACAGCCCTATAAAACAAAACTCTATCGCTTTGGGCAAAGCGAAGAGGGAAATTTACAGAAAGCGAGCCCTATCAAAATATCTGTTTCACCTGGGCAGGGTGAAAGGTTTAAAGATGGCAATTACTTTGACTGATGAACGACCTTCGGAACCTCGACGGCAACCCATTGGCGGCGAACTCCTCGGTGAATCACAAAGTCTGGCACCTTCCTTGATTTGTCTTCAGAAATGACGCTGATTTCTGGTGGAGTAGGATCGTTGGAATCTGTTTCCCAGGCAGAATTGTCGTAGGAGGATTCCTCTGTTGCATTTTGCATAGCATTGGTGCTCTCAGCTGTATCTCCCCATCCAGTTGGCTGGATATCTTCGAGCCTGATACGAGAGCTTTCGGGAGCGGTGTACTTGACCATAAAGTCGTATTTTCCACTTGGTTGTCCCAAAGTGTCCCAAACTTCTTTGGAACTGGAGAAGTCATCCCTCTCGATGACGTTGACCTCAGGAAAAGCATAGTTGATGAATTCAAGTCCTGCGAATGTTGCGAATTCATCTTCATGTTGAGTAATTTCCGAATGACCTGAGTGTTGATCCCATGACATGGCGGGGACACAGGTATTCTGTTCAATGACGCTCAGCTGAGTTTCATTACTCGGCTGACTTTCTTGCCCCAAGTTTCCTGGGTAAGGCTGCCACATTGGCAGACCATCCATTGGGCCATAGTAATTGCGATCAAAGTTTTCTTTCATCAGAGTGTCTTCCTCTAATGAATTTGGTGGAGCACGACATCCTTCCGGATCACAATCTCCGTAGATCATTTCGACATCTGATCTTGGTATAAATCTCGGACTTTCTGTAGGAAAGCAAAAAGGCATAGGCACCTCTTCCTGAGACATATAGCCGTCCTTGTTAAGATAGGACTTCCATTCTTCATCCGTGTCAGAGGGATCTTCCTCATTGATAGCATGAACTGTCTGAGACACCGGGTGAAGAAAACCTCCACTGTGGAAGAAGTTTTGAAGGGGATGAAGACTTTCATCGTTGGCAACTGTCTGGGTACAGGTTGCAGAAAAACCAAGACCCTTCTTTGTTTTATTGTCAATAGGGATGACAAGCCGTCCCCATCATGTCGTATTGGTACTCTCGACCGCTTTGATAGCATCTTTGTATGAAGAAATTGAAGTTCCTTCTTCGGATTGATCGTTCTTGCTCACCGATAGCGCTTGGAACTGAGTTCCAACAACCTCCTCGGGTTCCACACAAGCAGATGATGATAAGTTACTCACGAGCAAGGCTTGTTCCCCACAAACCGTGACAAGTTGGTCGTTCTTGACGAACTTTAGCTTTTGGTGGAGGGTTGAAGTAACCACTCCAGCCTGATGTATCCAAGGTCTTCCTAATAAACAATTGTATGTTGCCCGGATGTCCATGACCTGGAAAGTGATTTGGAAAGTGTGAGGACCAATAGTTATGGGAAGATCCACTTCGCCGATAACTGTTTTTCTGGATCCATCGAATGCTTTGACAACGACCTCGCTGACTCTCATCGGAGGGTCCTTAAATGATAATTGCGTCAAAGTGGACTTCGGCATAACATTCAGGGCTGACCCTGTGTCTACCAGTACGTTGGCTAAAGCATCGCCCTGGCAGTTAACTGTAATGTTGAGCGCCATGTTATGACGGCGACCCTCTTCAGGTAATTCTTCATCACTAAATCCCAAATTGTTGCAGGAAGTGATGTTAGAGACAATACTATCGAACTGTATGATTGTTACATCCTGTTCCACAAAGGCTTGCTCCAAGACTTTCCGTAAAGCCTCTCTGTGTGCTTCTGAACTGAGTAACAGTGATAATACCGAGATCTTTGAAGGAGTCTGTAACAGTTGATCGACAATGTTATATTCACTCCTTTGGATGAGCTTTAGCATCTCATCTTTGTCTTTTGAAATGTCGGGATTACCAGATTGACTGACTGGTTGATCAGGAATTTCTGCCTGAAGTTCCTTTTCTTTGTTGGATTCTCCAACCCCTCGGTTGAAGATTCGACCGCTCCGTGTTACACGACTGATGTCTGCAATATTCACGACGGAGGGTAATGGAATTTCCTTTCCATTCTCGATTATTGTTGCACCGTATTTGTAAGGGATTGCCTTAGCTGATTCATACGGTAATGGCCCTGGTAGATAGATGACTATGGGAACCTTCTGATTTTTCTGACCATCATAAGTAATCTCGATCCGTTCCCGGTTGGGAACTCTAGATTCGTCAAGTAGAGGGATGATGGCAAAAACATCCCTGGTCCTATGATGACCAGAGATCGTGACAACATCCTCAACTTGATCGGCAAGGTAGTTCGGCGACCAAATGATGGGTCCTGAACCTGGATATGGACGAATTTCTCCATGATCGACCTGATCCTGAAGAGATGCTCTCACAAGGTAACACCCTTGGTTACTTTCCGAACAGACGCTACAACGGTCATAGTTGTGTGGTGGCACCTGGCCACGCCCACTTTGAATACAATGTAACCTCACTAGGTTACCTTCCATTGATCGAACATCCTGACTTTGACGACGAGAAGGATTCCTGTTATTGATACTAATCTGCTGAGTATCTTCATCCATGTAGATTGGCATCCACCAGTGATTTAACAAGTGCTGAAGTGCCTCCTGGACAAGGGTACAACCTCGATCGTTTTCGCAACCCGCTTTACAATTTTGATAGTCATGTGATATTAAGAATCCAAGTCGGACCTGCTCAGCATGTAACTCTACTAGGTTGGTATTCATCACGCGGATATCGAAGATCTGAACCATATTGATTTGATAGGGATTCCTATCATGGTAGTCTTGGATCCATCCAAGATCCATCTGACGCTGGAGGGTCTCTTGTATGAAAGAGCATCCCTGTTTGTTTACCGAGCAAATCAGACAGGAACTGTAATCGTGTTGCGGCAGATTATGATACTGGCTTTGCCTTGAGTGCATCGCCACCAAGTTGACATTCATCACACAGATGTCGTGGTTTTGAATGACGTTAGAATTCGTAGAGACCATGTTAACTCCACGAACTCGGTGCTCTTGGATCCATCCGAGATCCATTTGTTCCTGTAGAGCCGCTTGCACTACAGAACATCCTTGGTTATCTTTAGAGCAGATATCACACTGGTGATAGTTATGAGGTGGCACATGGCCATATCCACTCTGTCTACAATGCATCTTGACCAAATTGGTCCCCAATAAGAGTACATCGTGAATTTGATAGACATTGTTAGTCTCTTTCTCAATCAGATTGACTGCAGCTTTCTCGTGTTGAGGCAGCGGGTTCGTAAGAACATTAGGATTCGTATCTTTGAAAGATAAGAGCCCGCTCCTAACAAGCTTTTGCACGTCAGATTTGAAATTGAGGCAAGTCTCAATGTTATGCCCTGAACCTCCTTGATGATAAGGGCATGTTTGATCCGCTTTAAACCAAAAAGGCGGATTTTCAGGAACTGAAAGGGGAGACTTAGTCTGAATGTGCCCCTTGGCTAGCAGTAACGGAAACAGTTCTGCGTACGTTACAGGTATAGGATCAAATCCTGATGGCCGTGTTGTACGGTTGTTGTTATATGGAGGACGAGCCTGCTGAAGAGGCTGTTGTGTCCTTTGCTGGTCAGGTTGGCTCTGCGCAACCTGAGGTTGATACGTAAGAACAGGCGCGGGGCCGATAGCAGGAGTAACTGCTACTACTGGCTGATAACGACGCCTTTGCTTTCCGAGAGAGATATTCCCTATATCTTGCTCTTTTTTCTTAGGGAGAGCACTACCATATTTTTTAGTACCGCTCGTTGATCCAGTGTCTTTTACCAAACGTCCTTCTCGGACGGCTTCCTCAAGACGTACACCCATGCCGACCATTTCGGTGAAATCACTGGGCGCACTGGCAACCATTCGGTCATAGTAAAATGAGCTTAAGGTCTTTAAGAAGATCTTTGTCATCTCTTTTTCCTCAAGAGGTGGACAAATTTGAGCGGCAATTTCACGCCACCTATGAGCGTACTCCTTAAAGGTTTCCTTTTCCTTTAGCGACATCGATCTGAGTTGATCTCTGTCGGGTGCCATGTCCAAATTGTATTTGTATTGTTGGACGAAGGCAGTACCAAGATCTCTGAATGTGCTGATCTTAGTACGGTTTAAACCCATGTACCATTTGAGTGCGGCACCGGTTAAACTATCCTGGAAGTAGTGAATCAGCAGGTCCTGATTCTCTGTCTGAGCTGACATCCGCCGAGCGTACATCACCAGATGGCTCTGAGGGCAAGAGTTACCCTTGTATTTTTCAAAGTCGGGCACTTGGAACTTGTGCGGGACTTTCACATTGGGGACCAAGCAGAGATCTGCGGCGTCCTTCCCAAATAGATCCTGACCACGAATGGCTTGCAGCTCTTTCTGCATTTCCAGGAACTGTTCCTGGAATTCCTCCATTCTGTCAAACATAGTTTCCTTCTTACTAGAAGGTGTCTGTGGAATCTGTCCTTCTGGGACAGTGTGCACCACAGGGGGTGGTACCGTGACTACGACAGTAAGTCTTGGCGCTTCCCGAAGTTTGTAACCTTCAGGAGTCTTCAGTATGCCCCTGGCATCTTCGCTTTCCCGAAGTTTGTAACCTTCAGGCCCAGCGGCTTCTGTTGCGATTCCCTGATCTTCAGTGATCGGCGGAACATATCCTTCCGGGATATAGTTAACAGGCATGCCCGAAGGACGATCTTTCGGTACTTGATACCTAGGATCATACTTCTCCACTATGGGCGTCGAGGTGATCTCTGAGATCACAGTTCTTTGTAGCTGAGCTTCTGCCATGGCTTGCATGTCGTTACGAAGCTTTCTCATATCCTCTCTCAAAGCGTCGATCTCTCCTTTCAACTCTCTGTTTTCTTCCTCAAGATCATCCATCTTTTTCTGACGATTGGCCCGAGTATTATACGAATGAGACAGTTTGACTCTAGAATCGAGACACAAACGTGAGATTCGTAGGTAAGGAGAATACGCGATGTGAGAATGATGAATGCAATGATTATATTAATTGTTTAATGGTTTAAGCAAAATAAACTTCGACAATTAGATTGCAAATATCAAACAGTGGGGAAACCCCTTTTTATTGAATTCCAAAGGATTACAGAAATGGAAATACAGTAGATTACAAAGTGCAGAAACAGAAACCTAAACTAATGGGTCCCGAGTCCTCTCTGAAGAGAAATCGGGTGCTGATTCTGGTATCTTCCTTTTCTTTGACCGGGGCGCTTGGGCCATTGTCGGGTTGTCATTCCCTTGCCAAGTGAAAGGAGTGAGCAAATTCCTTTGGTCATCTTGATTCTCTACAGCATGCTGCTCTAAAATTTCAATCAGAGCATCTTTCTCTCTCAATAGTTGCTGTATTTGGATACACTCTACGTTGAGGGTGCGGTACTTGTTCTTCCAAGACCTTCTTTCCTTTTGAATTTTGTTGAGAGTAACCTGAAGCCTTTCAGTTTCCGTCATGAAGTACATGACAATTTCCCTCGGTGGAAGAATTCCGTAACGAGGATAAGGCATCTTTAGCTTGAGAGCTCTAGTTTGTACCCAATAGAGATAAGGCTCCACCGAGACACAGTCCGGTTTTCCCAGAGACTCTCGTCCTTTCTTATGAACATGTTTCCAAGCTTGCACTATTTCCATCTTTAGTGCTCTGTCACTTTCTCCTTCTTTGAAGAAAAGATCTTCCAGATGAACACCCAGTGGGATGTGTCTCATCGGGTATCCAAATTGACGAAGAACTAATATCGGATGATAGTTGATTCCTCCTTTAGTTCCTATGAGGGGTACGCTGGGGAAGTTTCCACAACGATCAATGATTCTGATTCCCTCATAAATCCTATTACACCAATCTATATCAGAGTTGGTGAGGGACATGATCTTCTACGACCAACGTAAGACACTCTTGCAATCCCAAAAAGCGGCAGACTTGGGAAAGTGTGAGATAAACCATTTGTAGAGCAAAGGTACACAACATGTGATCTCCCCTCCGCTGTACAAATTTCCCAAGTGTACAGAATGATACGCATCTTCGAGCAAAGTCGTCACAGGGTTTCCAATGAGAAAAACCTTAATAGCGTTGATATCGATGAAGTTATTGATGTTGGGAAACAAAAATAACTCGTAGGTGAGCAAGACAAAGATGCTTTCAAAAGTAGTCCTGTTCCCTATACTAGCGAAGTACAGAGCTTTCTTGGTCAAGAACTGGGCTGGCAAACCTAGGATGCCACCCTTAGTGGTCATGTGAGTCTTGACCTCAGACTCATCCAAATAAATTGCTCTTGCAATAGTCTGACTCTTTGGAATTTCTTCCAGTCCAGAAAATGGAGCTCGATCAGTGATATGTAAATCAGTCAGATGAGAATACTCCTCCAGCGTTGGTGCCAGCTGGTAATCCGGGAATGTGAAACAATGATAAACCGGATCGTAGAACTGAATGAGCACGTCCATGATCCCCTTAATCACATGGACTCTTAACAGTGGTAGAAAACCACCGTGCTTGGCTCTGAAAGCCTCTGGGTTAACGATCATCCTCGCTAACTTTCTCAAATCCCCTAGTTTTGGAACCTTGAAGGTATACTGGTGAGTTCTCCTTCTACCGAAATCCATTAGCGTAATCTCTTTCTCTGATATTTGCAATCACAATCTTAGTTTAATTTGAAAAACAGAGAGACTAGAAGAGAAATTTTTTTGAATGTTTTAATGTTTTATTAAATGAATGCATGAATGCAGCACACAAAAACATAGAAAAAACATGGGGTCAAAGGGTCGTTGTCATGAAGTCAAGGCTCTACCCATCCCCAAAGGTTTATACTAGGGTGATTTTTGTACCTGTACTCATTATCACCAGCTCCTCCCAAGAAGGCAAAACAACAAGCGGATCGCCAGCGAGTTGTGTGCAATCTTAGAGTAAGTGCTATTCACCGAGAATAGATCACCAGCCTCAAATGAGGGTAGTATCGCGTAACAGCTATTTCTGATAGCTTCCGCACTACGAAAAAGGTTTGGCTTTTCTAGGTGTATACTCATTCTTTCCACATACGGCATCACCCGCATTCCCATTAGCAGAAAAATAAACATGTATAGCAATTAGGAAAAGCAGTATATATATTTGTCCTACACATCCTAGACTTATAAAGCTACGAATCTTAAGTTCCTGACAGAAATGGGTTCCCCGGCGGAAGCCCCAATCTGTGGTTCCCTGCCTAAGAGATGGACCAGCATAGGTCAATCTTTCTCTTAGGCAGAGTTCCCATTTTCCGTAGAAAACGGGGATGATGCCCTAAGGCAAAAAAGGAGACTCCCCAGCAGAGTCGCCATTTGTGTAATTTTTCACACAAGAGAAGTAGAAAGAAAGGTTCGGGCCCCACGGTGGGTGCCACTTTTCTGTAGCGAGCGATTTTGGACGCGGTTCTTAAGCGTTGGTCGCTCTCTGCGGTTGAGCTTAAAACTACAGGTCGATTCATTTTTTATCCTATTGTGAGCTGAATAAGGAAGGGAAATAGATGTCTCCAATTAACCCTGCTTTGCATACTGAGTTTAAACAGCGGTCTGTTAGGTTACGGATGCTATCAATGTGGGGGGGCCTTTGTACTGGTTATTCGTATTTCGCCAATACAGGTTTCTTTCTTTCTTTTTTCTAGGCAAAGGGTTTCTGGCGGGGAATAAGGATTAGGATGTTAGGACTGATGCTTTTGAATTACTGCTTTTGATTGATGGGGATATGGGATTTGGGTTATTTGTTGATTGCGCTCGCTAAGATCTTTTCTTTCGATTTTGTGCCTACGTATTCCCGTTTACCGAAACAGGGAAATCAGAGCGTTCGTAGTTCCTCCTATTCTATGGGAGGAAATTGGTTTTTGGTGTCTTGTTCAAAGCCCAAGACGTGAAACGAAAGGTGATTTGTATCTTGTTCAAAGCCCAAGATGTGAAGCTGAAAGGTCTATTTGTGTCTTGTTCAAAGCCCAAGACGTGAAGCTGAAAGGTCTATTTGTGTCTTGTTCAAAGCCTAAGACGTGAAGCTGAAAGACCTCGGTTTTAGAGAGAATTTGTCATCTCTAAAGAGGGGAGAAGGAGAATTACTTTAACTGGGATACGCGGATCCGAGCAATGCGATAATTTCCGAAGAAAGGGTTTTAACCTGAAGGAGAAGACTTTAACTCAGTGTAGAGCAATGCCATCTTTCCTTAGGAATTTCTCATGCTAAAAGAGGGACAGTGGCATGGATATAGATGATCCAGAGGCTTGCCGCTTACAGCGATTAGATGAAGGGAAAGGAGTTGTTGATGTTTGTGTACTGTGAACGAGGCACAGCTTTGATGCTAAAAGGTTGATTGGATCAACCAGTGGTTTTCTTATACAAAGCCTAAGAGGAGGCTAATTTCCGCTAGGAAAATCATTATACAAAGCCTAAGAGGAGGCTATTTTGTGTCTCGTGCAAAGCCCGAGAGAGAGGCTAAAGGTATTTGACCCAGTGGGGCATATCGTTATACAAAGCCTAAGAGGAGGCTAGCAAAGAGTTCGACTCTTGCTTAAGGGATTTATATCTCGTACGAGGCCCGAGATGGAGGCAAAAAAGGGGTGATTGACTCAACGAGGGAATCTTTTGTGTCTCATACAAAGCCTGAGAGAGAGGCTAAAAGGTTGTTTTGACTCCACTGGGGAGAATTTTGGTATCTCGTACGAAGCCCGAGATGGAGGCTATTGTAACTATTTCAGTTGAGTGACAGATCCAATATACCAATTTAAAAGAGAAAACCAGTTCTTATATGAGTAACACTGTACTCAGGGATTTAATTTGAGGATCAGGGGTATTTCCTTCTCTTTGAGGAAACGGGAAATCCAAAGGGTATTGAGACTGTCCGAGTCTGCGGGTTTCCTTCCTATTTAAGGAAGGGTGCTTGAGAATGTCTTTGAGACTCAAGGAAGTTAGACTGTCCGTGTCTAGAGTTTTATCTTTGGTACTATGCTTTGAGAAACAGTAGTAGACTCTATGAAAGGACTGTTCTATGAGGATGACTAGGTTCTGTTCCTATACCTCTAGGAGGTCGTCGGGACAATTTGTACGAAGCCCAAGAGGAGGTTGGAATCTTTTAAGAAGCCGACAGGTCCTTGTACGAAGCCCAAGAGGAGGCTATCATTCCCGGAGGAAGAGATCATTATACGAAGCCTAAGAGGAGGCTGTGAATACTTCTAAGAGGCCGTAGGGTCCTTGAATAATGCCCAAGAGGAGGTTAGGTTGCTTTTAGGAAGCCGGAGGGTCGTTGTACAATGCCCAAGAGAAGGTCGATGCTTTTAAGAAGCCTGTGGGTCCCAAACCAAAGAAAAGTCCAAGAAAAACTCTTTTAAAGATAAAATCACTGGTAAACGTGCGAGGTTTACTATCCAGCAACTTTAACTCTGAAAGAGGGTTAAATGACCAGTTCTGAGGTTTGAAGAAATTCAAGAGAAGTTTCACCGAGAATAATTCATCTCCAGGGAATAGAATTTCTTGAGGATTCCTAAGGAGGACAGCCGAAGAGAAGACTGTATCTGGTGCTCCTATTGGGGATCTAGGCGTCTATTTCTACGAATAAATGAAACGGAGTCACCTAGTTCTAGACGTAGTTGCCGGGGAAACTCGAAATATCTATACTATTATTACACAGTAGACATGAGTTTATGAAAGGAGACTTACAGTGAGCAGCCCCACAATACAGTTTATAATATGAAAGCAGTAAATGAAAGCGATAACCATTTACTCGGTTGTAGAGCTTCCATGCTGTTTGGTTAGTTGTTCAACAAAGAAAGATTAAAAACAACAGTATATTCAAAATCAAAGGAGAAAGTGATTTGAAAAATAAAGATTTGGGGCTTACAGCTCAAGGAGAGGCCCAGGGTTTTATCAGTGAGCGCACTGTTTGAATTTGTACAGAGGGACTTATACAAGTGACTGTGGCCCAAAATGGTTTTCTGTACAAAGGGATGGGTCTTACACTCTCTCAAGAGGCCCAAAGTGTTTTAAAGAAAAAGAAATGGGTCTTACTACTCGAGGGTAGGCCCAGATGGTTTTTATTTTTAAACGGGCGACGATCGCGCCGTTTGCTTGTACAGAGGGACTTATACAATGAGTGAGGCCCAAAAAGTTTTTGTACAAGGGGGGATGGGTCTTACACTCTCTCAAGAGGCCCAAAGAGTTTTGAGATGAATAAATGGGTCTTACTACTCGAGGGTAGGCCCAGATGATTTTTGAAAAGGCGACGATCGCGCCGTTTGTTTTTTGACGGTATCGGGACTTATACAATAAGTGAGGCCCAAAAATGATTTGGTAAAAAAAAAGGGGTTGGGTCTTACACTCTAATAGAGGCCCAAAGTGTTTTGAAAATGATTTATGAGGGTTGAATTAATCAAAAACCCTAATTTGTTTTCAAAATGTATTTAATTGAATAAAAATTCAATTAAAATGATCAAAATTGTTTAACACATGGAAAACAAATTGTGATCTTGGATTAATGCTTCAAAAATTAAGTATTGACCTACAAAATAATTAGAAAGCATTAAAAGTTGCAAAATCAATGTAGAAAAAATATTTAAAATGCCAAAAACAATCAAAATATTAATTCTTTACAAAAATATCAATTATATGAAATAAATAATATTTTTCGGATTTTTTGATAAAATAAAATATTTTAACATTTTTGTGAATTATTAAAAAAAGAATCAACTCAAAATCATTAAAACTCAGAGAAAAATTAATTTTTGAATCAATTAAACAAAATCACAAAATTCAAATATATGAAAATGGCGCCAAGAACAAGACCAAGAACACGCGCGTTTTTTCAGTTTGCCCAGATTTTCATTTTCCATTCAATCTCACTGAATACGTAATTATAACATGCAATCCACATATCATTATGCTCGTCTCAACCTCATGATCATGTCTATGTACTTTAATTTCATTTAAATTAAACATACAACAAGAAATCACGAAGAGACCTCAAGAACCCTAATTTCTACATGAAGGCTAGGATTTTTGATACACGATTCAAACGATGCAATTAATTGAGGGAAAACATTCCATGCATGATTATGAACATATGGCCAAATTATTGTGCGAGGAAATATGCATAGATTGAGAGATGCCCAAGTTTAGGCTTACCTTCAAGTCGTGACCGCAAGAGCAGATGTGATTTTGAGTTGGAGGTGTTACAGATGAGTGGTGATGATCTGGACAGCTTCCCTACACCATATGGAGTGTGTTTGAACACTTGGATTGAATTGAAATGGACTGGATCAGTTTATGGCATCTCAGCTGTAACTTCACTTCAAACTTGTGTGGATGGCAAGTGATTTTGTGAAATAGATATTTCAGATGTTATGTGAGTGTTTGATCAGCTCATATGTGATATATGTGAGGTGTGTGAGTGATTGGTTTGTGCAGAATTGCTCTCAAACTCAAAACCCGATAGCTACCTTGCTAAGAAAGGCATTTTTGCCAAGAGAAAGAGATTTTGAGGAAAGCATCTGTTAGATGGCTTTGGTGTACTTAAACTGACCACAATTGAGCTCTATTTATAGTAGAGCAAGTTTGTTTTGCAAGGAATAGTACATGGCAGCTGGTAAGTAGGTTTCCTCAATGTTGGCCAATGGAAATGAAAGTCTCCTCTAGCCATTGACTAGAGGTTAGGGCACAGAGCTTTGGTCCCCTTAGTCTTGGATAAGTCTTGACTGATTTCAGATGAGAATGGCTCAGTCCATGCCACCTTGATGGTTCCATTGAATGCCTCATTCCAAATTTGAAGTCTTGTCCCTATTTTGGCCATTCTAGGTTCAACATGCTATTCTTTGTTCCTTGGACCTTGGAGGCTTGGCTCAGTGATTGTCCCCTTTGGATTCAATCCTCTGAGGTGTCCAAGTGGATTGGAGCAATTGCAATTGGCTGATTTTGGAAAATCGAGCCAAAATGCAAATTCTGCCTTGCTTTGACAGATTTCAGCAAGGCAA
Organism: Lathyrus tuberosus; assembly: GCA_022829125.1. Taxonomy (NCBI): domain Eukaryota; kingdom Viridiplantae; phylum Streptophyta; class Magnoliopsida; order Fabales; family Fabaceae; genus Lathyrus; species Lathyrus tuberosus. The sequence goes on along the minus strand of JALAZF010000012.1, from coordinate 24,158,299 downwards.
CTTGCCAATGTTGTATCTCATGATGTAGGTTGAATTTGGCAATGTTCTTGGCCATTTTGGAAAGCTCTTACATGATACAACAACTGTTTGAACAAGTTTGGTTTTGATCTCTTTTGATTCCAAGTGAAAAATCCCCCTACATTTGGCAAAAAGTGAAGGCAAATCTGACTTAGTGAAAATTTCACTAAGTGTTGGAAAAAGTGACTTTTTCACTTTTCAGCCACTTTGATCATTCCATAACTCAAAATCCTTAATGAATTGGAATGACTTGTAGTTGAAGTTTTTGTAGGTGATAGTGAGGGCTACAAATCCATTTTTGGATGAGAAAAAATGGCCTTGTGGTTTAGGAGTTATGGTCCTCCAAAGTTGGTACCTTTGCCACTTTATTTTTAACTTAGAAAAATTTCTAAGTTTTATGGTTACCCCTTTTACAAGTTATCTCACTTTTCTTGATTTTTCTTGATGAATGATGATTCAAATCATACTTTAACATCATTTTAGGGTTAAAAATCCATTTTGGTGAAAAATCTCAAAAAGTCAAAGTTGACTTTTGTGCACAGTTGACTTTTTATCAGATGAATTCCAAACTGTGCAATTCTTCAGGAAATCATGTCCTTGACCTAAATCAAACTTGATGGACATGTTCCATGGGTGTCATAGGGTATATTCAATCATGTATTAGGGTTTGGGAGCATGTCCAGGTCAAAAGTCAAAGTTACAGTTGACTTTTCCCTTAAAACCCTAATTGTGGTGCAGATGAAAATGAAACTTGTTGCTCAAGCTTCTTGGATTAATCCATTGTTCCAAATGGATCAATATGGTGTATTAAAGACCCTCAAATCATCTCTTGAGGTCTTGGCTCATGGTTTGTCCCAAAAGTCAACTTAGGGGTGAATTAGGTCAAGAAACCCTAATTCCTGATTTTTGATGAATGCATCCCCTGAGGCAAAATTGACTTGATACATAGGTTCATGAGGTTCCATGAAGTATATTAGGTCATGTTTTGGATCATTGCCTTGTGCCCAGATGAAAATTTCCATCTGGAGGCCCTGGTCGACCAAAACCCTAATTTGGTGACACTGTCGATCTTGAGACTTGATCCACCTAGAAGGGAGCAGCCTTGTGCTTAATCCTTGGAGTGGGAGTACTTTTTGATCCATTGTGGATGTTTGAGAGATTAGACAAGTTGAGGATCATGTCATTTCTTGATTGATCCTTTGTCTAAGCACTCAGAGAGGGCTTGAAACCCTAATTTTGATTGTATTGGATGCTCACCCATCTTTGGGGAGACTGATGAAGCATAAAGGTACATCCATATTGTGATGATGATTTTCACAATGATGGGAAATCTAAGTGGTCAAAATTTGGGGTATTACAGTTGGTAATCCCTCTTTTTGAGCTTATCACCTTTGTCGTCCTGCCTATTTAGTTGGTAGTAGGTGATGTAGCTGGCTTATTACCTTTGTCGTCCTGCCCATTTAGTTGGTAGTAGGTAATGTGGCCGGGTTTGGTTATCTTGTCATCACTTGGCTGATGGTCGGTAATCTTTCCCTTGTTCGAGTTTATCGCCTTCGTCGTCCTGCCCTTTTGTTGGTAGTAGGTGGTATTTCTATGATCTTTTGAGTTTATCACCTTCGTCGTCCTGCCCTTTTGTTGGTAGTAGGTGGTATTTCTCGGATCTTTTAAAGACTATTACCTTTGTCGTCCTGCCCTTTGTTGGTAGTAGGTAATATTTCTCATATCCTTTTGGTTGATTGCCTCGTCGTAGCTATCACTTGGTTGATGGTTGGTAATCTCTCCTTGTTCGAGTTTATCACCTTTGTCGTTCTGTCCTTTGTTGGTAGTAGGTGATATTTCTCGTATCTTTTAAGATTATTACCTTTGTCGTCCTGCCCTTTGTTGGTAGTAGGTAATATTTCTCATATCCTTTTGGTTGATTGCCTTGTTGTAACTGCCACTTTGTTGGTAGTTGGTAATCTTTCTCTATGATCATGCTATTACCGGATGCCTGGTAGTGGATGATCTTTGCCCCAACTGAGGTTTTTACTTCCCTTTTGGGACGAGTTTTCCCTCTTTTATTTCTGGTATTGGTAATTTTCCCTTAGTGGAATCTTACTCTTTTATCTTCCCCAGTGGAGTTTGTTTCCTCCCCTGTTGGGTTATGTTTCCCTCTTTTGCTTTCCCCTGTGGAGTCTTTTCTCTTTGCTCCCCAGCTTCTGTTTGTCTCCTGTGGCGTTTTCTCCTAACAGAGGTCTTGTGTCCGCATATCATTTGCATAATCATATCATTTTATGGTCTCTTAGGGCAAAAAAAAAGGTTTATTGTTATATTTAAGTCTCTTCTATCTCGTCGAGACAAAGATGTCAATCTTCATATCTCCGGATAGAAGAAACTTAAATAGGGGCAGCTGTAATACCCTAATTTTTACCCCTAAGATCCCACATGTCTTTTTGCTTCTCATACCACAAACTAGATCACACAATCGTCCCCTCTTTTGTTGGATTGTGCCTTGCAGGGATCTTTGGGTTTATGTGTGTTAGTTGTTTTATTGCTTAATTTGTTTATGTTTACTAACCATTAATTAAAATCCAAAAATATTTTGTTTTCTTTCACTAACATTTTCAGGGGAAAAACATGTTAAAAATACCAAAAAAATCAGTCCCGCAGCTCGAATGAATTTCATCTGAACAAAGTCAAAGTTGATCTGCGATTAATTCAAAAATTATCTGATCAAGAGCTTCCAAGATTTAAATGATTTTTATTCAAGAGACTCCAAGGTTCATGTGTTTATTTCCATGCCTTCTTTGACAAGCAAGAGAATCGAGCCGGAACCACAACAGTGCAACAAAATGCTCATTTTTCACAAATTTTACACTAAGTAACCGGTTAACTTTTAGCCTATAACTGGTTACCCTCGTGAAATTTTGAAAAATGGCAGCAAATTCAGATTCAGTAATTGGCACCAATTTTCATCATTTTTATCACATTTTGAATACTCTAGACCATCCCATTTTAATTCCCCTACATCACTTTGATCATTTCCTACCATACACCTTCACTAATCACCACTCTTTTATGAATTTCCCTCCAAATTTGAATTCCAATCCTAATCTTGATCTTCCAAACCTAATTCCAAACCACCAAATTCCCAAGCCTAAATTCTATAAATAGAGGCTTCATTTCAAAAGCTTTTGATAGCCAACAAACCTCTTGCAAATTCTATCCCCAACCACAAAATTCACCAAAGCTCACATTTCTTCCTTTGAAAGTTAACAAGAATTCACATTGAATCTTGTTCAACTTTGAGCTGAACCTTCAACCATTCTTATTTTTGTTCATCAATTGTAGTAGATCAAGGCTTTGGAGTGTAGATCTTGAAGCAATTTGAAGGAATTTTCGGATTTGAAGTGGTAATTCATCTTTCACCATAGTTGAAGCTTCATCTTCATCTTCCATAATGTAGATCTTTGGAGATCTTTGTTACTTGATCTTTTAGATCTTGTAATTGTGTTTAATTGCTGGTTTTTGCTTTTATTTTACTTTAAATTTCGTGCAATTTCAGTTCCATGATCACAAGATGTTTGTAAAAAGTTTTGAAAATGGATCATGTTGAATTTTGCACAATTTTCTGCATTCTGGTGCAGAGTAACCGGTTAGCAGATATGCAGTAACCGGTTACTCTGTGTTAACTTTGAAAAACTGCGCCTATTTTGAACTAAGTAACCGGTTAGCAGATATGCAGTAACCGGTTACTTCAAAATAGAATGCATATTTTGCCTTATTTTTTGGGGTTGTTTTGGTTTTTCTTCCTCCTTCTTCCCTTTCCTTTTGTTCTTATCCTTAGATCACATAATTGTGTGGTTTAATTTGGCCTTCTCTTCATCTATTTCTCTTTTATTTTGATCGATGAAAGTCTTATGGATCATAGAATTCCGTTGTTGAATTCTTGATCAAGACTAGATCGTTACCTATTTCCTTTTCGTTCGGTATTGCTTCCGGATGACGATCTACATATCGTTCATCTATCATGAATTAGCACAAAGATCTATTGACCGACCTCATTGTAGGATAATTACTCCGTAAATTACTCGGCGATTGCTTAACATAGCACAACATTTGTCCCTCTTTATCCAATTCGGAATTTGAACTTTCGTGGTCTGGACCTTGATTGGTCGCATCAACCCAATGGTGATTGATGATAAGTGCAAAATGTACCTATTTTTGTATATAAGTTTTGTTGCACTTATCATTACTTTGTGTTAAAATTGGTTGAATAAACCCCGCTTTGTTCGTAATTACGTTTACTTTACGTTTTAGTGTATATATTGCGTATCGTGTAAATATCATTGAGTTTAATTGATTTTAATTTATTTTTGCAGGTATTCCAGCAATGGGATTTTGCCATTGTTGTATAGAGCATTGAATAAGCTTTCCAACGCTTCAAACTGTGCGTCAATCGGAGTTACGGTTCAAGAGTTATGGTCAAAACAAATTCTGGTTTGCTGTCATGTTCGCTAGGCGAACCAGGAGGCGAGCACTCGCTAGCGAGTTCGCACTGCGAACTCGGGGCGAATAAAAAGTGCCTGGAAGCATGAAAAACACAATTCTGGCAGTAGCTAAGGCGGTGTATGTTCGCAGTGCGAACCTGGGCAGCAAATTTTGCCTATAAACTTCATTTTTCAGCATTTTTTAGAGGATGGTTTTGGGGATTCTTGCTCCAACTCCATCAAACTTCATTTTTTCAGTTGATTAGCTTAGAAAACATCATGGAAGCTTGCATATGGATGATCCGAGGTGGATTGATCGTCGATCAGCGCCGACAAACCGCGAGATGTTTGGTTCATTTCTGATTTTGTTTATGTCTTTCTTCTTTGTTGGGTTAGTATATGTTTGTACTATGATCTCATGTATATTTTTCGCCCATGGCGTTGTATAAAACTTGCTTTACAAATCTTTATTGGTAATTGTCTCTGATTTTTGCTTTATGCGCGAGGTTTGGGGTGCGTTAGAGATAACCGTCGTAAACTTCGATTAGGGATGATTGTCTGTTAGTTTCTAGATTTTAGAGATAGATTTAGGGCTAACAATCTTCAATAAGCGTCGAAACTTAATGCCCCCGTGCCTTGAGCTAGCGTATGAAAGTATCGGCAATGGTAACACGGTTGTTCCCTCAACTTTGCGTTAGACATAACCTGTGTTGTGAGCGATGCTGGGTGATATTGAGGAGTATTGTAGGTTGAGTATAACTGGTCGGTAAGTTTAAGTTTGTGAGGAGTCGATTATGTGCATGTCGGATAAGTTTGTCTTGCTGAAGAATGAATTTGTTTTATGTTTGAATGTTTACTTTTCTATTTTCTTGTTTGAAACCATTTAAAACCAAACTCATAAATGCGAGAGATTGTCGAACGACATTCTTTCCCTCGAACCGATCTCTGTGGACACGACATAAATCCCGGAGGGAATTCTTCCAAAAATAAATATTTTTGCTGCTTGCCCTATTCTGCATTCAACAAAATGGCGTCGTTGCCGGGGATTAGTTTTGATATTGAATCGCATTGCGATAGTTTCTTTGTTTTTGAGTTTTGTATATATCGTATATATTGTCTGTTTCCATTATGTTTGTTCAAGTGTTGTATACATTTTGATCCCGTAACGTTTGTTTAAGTGTTTGGTTAGGACGCTTGCTTTTGGTTGCGCGATGAGACATCACCATGGCATGAATGAAGGATGTTTCTAGCTAAGCACCGTAAAGGCATCGAGCTTACGACGTAAAACAAGCATGTTTTATAGTTTTTCTTTTCGAATGTTTTTGGTTGTTGTTTGCTCACAGATTTTGATTGACTTACTTGAGGATGCTTTTGTGATTTTCCAAGTTGGTTTGTTTCAACTTGCGGATGTATGGTAATGATTTTGTTAAGTTTTGTACACGTCTGAGGTATGTATTTATCGCTTTCTATACTTTAGCATATTCATGATACTTAGGCATTTTACAAACTTCCATGCCATCCATTCTTTTGTATACTTGTTCTATTGTGAATCACTTTAGTTCCCAACCTTTTTGTGAGGTGGCTTTCCATTGATCATATATGCGCGGAGAACCAACATTCTTGTTCTAACTGGATTTTATTATGTTGAATCTTTTATTTGTGCTGATTATATGAATGCATGAAAAGGATTAAGGCAATTGTTTCATTTTGAGCACAACCACCTTAGCCAAATAGTCAATTCACCTTGTGAGTGTGTGAGAATTCGTAACCCCTTTGAGCTTTTTGATCCATGTTTCTATTTGAACTTAATGCTTGTCTATGAGTATTTAGTTCACTTATTTTTGAATGGATTTTGTTTTTTCTTGGACCTCAACTTTGTGTTGTTGTATGGATTTTTTTCCTTGCCTTAGAAAGTAGGGAGTATTCACATGATGGTGCGGTTGAATTCAAGTTGGGGAGAGGATGATTGTGTACTCATTGGTTAGATTCTATGCGTATTGAAAAAGAAAAGAAAAAAGAGAAAAATATGACAAAGAAAAGAAAAGAAAAAAAGAGAAAAAGAAAGAAACAGAAAATCCTTGACAAAGGAAACAAAAAGAGTTCAAATAATTGTGCTAAATAAGTATTGTGTTTTGTGTAACACTTGGGATTTTGGAAGAAGTTTAATTGGAATTTTGTGTTTGAACTTTTGTGAGTTGATCACTCCCGTAGGTTTAGGCAAGTTTTTGTTTCAATTACCTTTAGAAATTGTCCCTTGTTTGTTTACCCGACCACGCTACAACCTTGAAAAGCCCTTGTGATTCTTGCCTTTGTATTTTCAATGTGAATTTGTGGATGTATGCATAATTTAGTCTTTTGTTTGCATGAGTGTTGTGTGAGTGTAAAGTACCTTATTGTGTGTTTTTCATCTACCGATGATTGTTTTTACTAGGTGTTATTCACTTTGGAACTTGAGTTGTTTTAGAATGTTCGACATGAATTTTTGTATTTTGCATTTGTTTCGTGACTATGTTGTCGTTGTAGTTTAGCGGTAAGTATTTACTTTGTGTTTACCATTTTTCATTTGAACCATACATTTGTCTTCCGTTTTTCAAAACTTGTTGATTCGTGATTCTTTGGTTATCACTCAGTTTCGTTGAGTTGTTTGATTCTTGTTTGAGGACAAATAATTAAATAAGTTGGGGAGAGTTTGATAAGTGCAAAATGTACCTATTTTTGTATATAAGTTTTGTTGCACTTATCATTACTTTGTGTTAAAATTGGTTGAATAAACCCCACTTTGTTCGTAATTACGTTTACTCTACGTTTTAGTGTATATATTGCGTATCATGTAAATATCATTGAGTTTAATTGATTTTAATTTATTTTTGCAGGTATTCCAGCAATGGGATTTTTCCATTGTTGTATAGAGCATTGAATAAGCTTTCCAACGCTTCAAACTGTGCGTCAATTGGAGTTACGGTTCAAGAGTTATGGTCAAAACAAATTCTGGTTTGCTGTCATATTCGCTAGGCGAACCAGGAGGCGAGCACTCGCTAGCGAGTTCGCACTGCGAACTCGGGGCGAATAAAAAGTGCCTGGAAGCATAAAAAACACAATTCTGGCAGTAGCTAAGGCGGTGTATGTTCGCAGTGCGAACCTGGGCAGCAAATTTTACCTATAAACTTCATTTTTCAGCATTTTTTAGAGGATGGTTTTAGGGATTCTTGCTCCAACTCCATCAAACTTCATTTTTTCAGTTGATTAGCTTAGAAAACATCATGGAAGCTTGCATGTGGATGATCCGAGGTGGATTGATCGTCGATCGGCGTCGACAAACCGCGAGATGTTTGGTTCATTTCTGATTTTCTTTATGTCTTTCTTCTTCGTTGGGTTTGTATATGTTTGTACTATGATCTCATGTATATTTGTCGCCCATGGCGTTGTATAAAACTTGCTTTACAAATCTTTATTGGTAATTGTCTCTGATTTTTTCTTTATGCGCGAGGTTTGGGGTGCGTTAGAGATAACCGTCGCAAACTTCAATTAGGGATGATTGTCTGTTTGTTTCTAGATTCTAGAGATAAATTTAGGGCTAACAATCTTCAATAGGCGTCGAAACTTAATGCCCTCGTGCCTTGAGCTAGCGTACAAAAGTATCGGAAATGGTAACACGGTTGTTCCCTCAACTTTGCGTTAGACATAACCTGTGTTGTGAGCGATGCTGGGTGATATTGAGGAGTATTGTAGGTTGAGTATAACTGGTCGGTAAGTTTAAGTTTGTGAGGAGTCGATTATTTGCATGCCGGATAAGTTTGTCTTGCTGAAGAATGAATTTGTTTTATGTTTTAATGTTTACTTTTCTATTTTCTTGTTTGAAACCATTTAAAACCAAACTCATAAATGCGAGAGATTGTCGAACGACATTCTATCCCTCGAACCGATCTCTGTGGACACGACATAAATCCCGGAGGGAATTCTTCAGAAAATAAATATTTTTGCTGCTTTCCCTATTCTGCATTTAACAATTGATCTTTTGTATTAGGTTCAAAATCTTTGAAGCTTGTTGTTGTAGAGGCTTTGATTCTATCAATCTTCTAACAAGTCTTCATTAACATTGACCTAAGTACATTGTTTAATCACTATAGTTCAAAATGCGAAACGGAATAATCGGTGAAGGCTTATGGCACTAAAGCCTTGTGCTACTAATCACTAACTTCTAACTTCTTTACAATTCTTTCTCGCTCTCTATCTTTCTTTATTTTTATATGCTTTATGTCATTATATCATATCATGTTTATGTTTATGTCATTTTTCTTTTGTCCACTTGGACCATATTATCTTGTGCTTTTATTTTTCTTTTGTCCATTTGGACTCAAAAACATTAATAAAGGATTAAACCACTAAAAGACTCGTGCTCTTAATTGTTATACTATGCCCACTACCCCTTGCTTTGGCGGACCTATACTCTTGATTATGGACTTATGGACTTAGACTTAGGTTTCTTTCCCTTGTGCTTTGGATCATTATGGAGCTTGGTATTCTAGCCTTTATTTGGCTTGCTTATTGGTTCAAGAGGATGAAACTCTTGTCTTAGTATGCTTTGAAGAGTGCCTCCATGTGGTTAGATCTTTCTTACCCTAGCTTTTATTTTATGCTTTAGGATAGTCACTTCTTCTCCACCCCTTCTTCAATTTTCAAAACCTTCTCCCTTTTTTCAAAACTTTATTGTTTTCAAACTTAAAACCGCTTTCATAATAAAACCTTGACTTCGGTCAAGTGATTTTTAAACTTTGCTTTTTTTTTTCTTTAATAAATTTCAATCCATGTTAATCATATTTTGACCATTTCAAAAAGACATAAAAAATACAAAACTCATCAAACTCTTTTTGTGCTTTGTGCACCTTTTCCTTTTAAAATTTTTTCATAAGTTTAGACATGATTCATTTCTTTAAGAGGAATTATTCGCTTGGAAATGACGACTTGTCTTTACACTTAAAATCAACCAAAACAAACAAATTTTTATTCTTTGTACCACGAACTACGGGGTTTTGATCCTACATTGCACATCGTGGATACGTAGGCATGAGGCGATAAGTCTCTCCAAACACAAAAATCTAAAAAAATATATTTCTCTTCTCATCCCTCCTAATCTTTTTCAAGCAAAATTTTTCAGACCAAAAAGCATGAATGCATCAAAGGGCTCCTATAGAGTACTATAGATGTATTGGGTGCGTAAAACCTTCCCTTTACATAACCAACCCCCTGTACCCATTTCTCTTTGTCTTTTTTTAGCTTTTACTTTTTTTAGACTTTTTAGGATTTATTCGCTCTTTTTTCCTTTTCCTTTGTGGAATAAATAAAAGCGCGGTGGCAACTCTTGCTTTATGAGTTAAGTTAATCAATAACTTACACTAACAAATTTCCCCGCTACACCCACTAATCCTTTGCCTCTTCTGACAGCCTGTGAGTTCCAAACTACACTTGTTGAGCGTCAGTACACGCCATCACCCGGAAGATCTTCTCAATCACCTTCAGCCACATCTGTGCGCTCTCTGGATCATGAGTACCCACAAAAGTCAACGGATTGTTCCTCTAGAACTTCCCCAAAGCGCAAAACTCGTCCGGAGCTCCACCATTCTGTTTGTTCTGAGCCATTGCTTGAGCAAGTGACTCCAAGGCATCAGTGATAACACAATCATTTCTTCCAGCCATTCTGCATACCACCAAGAAGGTTAGAAGAAACAAAACATCAACGGTGTACACACACTCGTCGACTGACAGGGAATAGACATCAGGTAAAACCTGGCCGGACAGACCGACCTGCTCTGATACCACTAATGTAACACCCTTTTCTACCCAACAAACATCACGAATAAATACCACAATTATATCATAGTAAAGTCCAAAAAATGGCGCCACATTTCGTCACAATACATCAAATAACCACCTGCTCCGTAACACGGGTTTTACCATCATGCATTTATTTAACATTGTGCAACGGAAATCAACATTTAAACAATTTTATAATCCAAAAATTTATTAAAACAAAACTTATAAACATCATCATCCCAACAAATAAAAAGAACGTCAATCGTTCGACTCAAACGTCCCGACCCGATGTTACATATCAGAGCAAGACCCTCTAATCGACGGAGAAATCAAAATACTTCAAAATGCTAAATCTTCATACGCCAAGAAAGTTAAGTCTGATCACCTGCACGTTACCCACGTGGAGGCAACATTCAAACAGACAGGGTGAGTAATCATGAATCAATATATAAGATATAAGCAAAGATAAAGTATAAACACAAACATCATCAAATCCTTCACAAACATCACTAGCACATCAATTACATTAATAGAATGCAATGCCACGCAAGATGCAAATGCAACATCATAGACTCATGCATGTGGTACCAATTCGTCACAATTGATGGACATTGGGCCATCACCCTCCAAAGATCCCCACCAATAGGATCGATTCTACACAAGAACCAGAGAACGTCACAAAACACTTCAATCCACACAATGGGATTGAAGCCACCAAGTGGATCGGAGTCCTAACTATGCCATGAATGCATGATGCAAATCGTCATAATAATCACCATCATAAAATCGTCATAATTGCATCATCATTCATGAATCATCATCAAACATCATTATACAACACCAATTCGCACTCATCACGATTCGTCAATATACCTCACAATTCGTCATGTCATCATCGTCACGTCAAAATATTCCCGATTTTATCCCATTCACCCTCATTACTAGTTTACTCATGTTTTATTACCTCATCATAGTTTTACAATTCAAGGAACTGCATCACAAGCGAAAACGGGACAAAAATCGCAAAAACAGACAAATTTGTCAGCTGCCCTGCCCATACGCGTATGTCCATGCCCCATACGCGTATGGCCCAATTCCTCACCCACTGGTCTGTGTATCATACGCGTAGGGCCTCCTGCCTATGCCTTTCTTACCCGTACCACCATCCCTATTACGCTTATCACCAGAGAGGTTTCCCTCTCAAAATCCCCTCCAATGTCCCATTACGCATAATGGATAGTCCATACGTGTAATGCACCTTTCCCAAGAATTCCCTACGCGTAATGGCTTCCCATACACGTAAGCCCCTTCACTCCCTGCTTCCCATACGCGTAATGGCTTCTTTTACGTGTATGGCCCTGCTCTCCTTACGCGTACGCTACGTGTACAGGCAGAGGCCCGTGCTAGGCCTGGGGACGGGTGCGTATGCTACGCGTATCACCCTGGGGATGTCCCCTTCATACGCGTAATACTCCCCCCATTACACGTATGGCCAGAAACCACTCCAAAACTCAGATTTCGCATCTCAACGAAAAACTTCCCATTCCAGCACCTTCAATCTTCCAAAATTAGACCCAAAACTGTTTCGATTCATCACATATCTAAGTCCTTATCCTACTTCATTATTTTCATCAATTTTCTTCTAATTACCAAGTCCTAATTTTTTCAATTTACAGATCTGGTTTTTGTTCACATATTCATCACAACAACAACAATTATTCACATGAATTCCACATCAATTACAGTAACATATACCAGATTCATAACAGAAATCGACCAACACAGATGCACCAAAATTCATCACAGATTCATCATACGAAAATTCATCATAAAATAAATAACACACAAACTACTCTACCTTAAACACATATCAGACATATTAACCCGGATTAAGCCCTCCCCACATACCTCAAATTTTTCCAGCAACAGATCCTCCTTTGGGGTTCTACGGCCGATTCTCTCGTTCTCTGTGCCCTAGCCTCCTTTCCTCAGTTCTCTCTTCACTTCTTACGATTGCACATAATAACTCCCCTAATTCCCACTTTTCTTTTTGTTAAACCTACCTCTTGGATCCTAATTATGATTTACCCATATTATCCTCATTAACCCTTCTCACTATTACCGTCTCACCCTTAATGGTCCTCTTAATTATAATAATAATAATAATCTGAATAATAATAATAATAATAATCTAAATAATAATCTAATTATTCAAATTATGTTATTATTATCAACGAAATAACCTTAATTAATTACTAATTCTAAATGCCTCAATATTTCCTTAACTCAGACTACCCCTCAACCCCACACAAGGTCACCAAGCATCATAATATTCACCAAAACACCGAATAATCATAATAAATCAATTAAATAAATATTATAATTATTTTGGGGTGTTACACGTGGACACCTTCCGACGTTTGTTTGCCGAGAAGTGTTGTACTAACTTCTTAGTCAAGTCTTGGTAGCTTACGATGGAGAGCGGAGGAAGGCTCATGTACCATCATAGAGCTACATCCTTAAAGGTACCGACCATGAGCTTGCACTTCAGTGAATCCGAAGGGGCAACTATGGCCATCTGATTGTTAATGGAAATAACATGCTCCTGAGGATCCGTCTTCCCATCATAAAAGGTTAGTAATGGTGCTTTAAAGTTTTCTGGGACGTGGTTGTCCCATATCTCTTGAGAAAGAGGTTGTGGATCGAGAACCTCCTCTCCACGGTCGTCATCAGCTTGACTTTGTTGTTGCAGAACTTGTATACTGTCTTGCAGCGTCTCATTCTGCTGGCGCATAGCCTCTATCATGGCTAGCAGTTGAGCCATGTCTGGAGGATCTCCTTCAGAGGACATGTTGTTAGTGTAAGGTGTAGCCTAGGAGAGTTTTACCTAGGCCCCACGGTGGGCGCCAAATGTTCTAGCAAAAAATGGTTAGATACACTAAAAGTGCTAACTCCCCTTGCCCTGGACAAGAAGAGTTACGTTGTCTATATTGTGAGGGATATTTGGGGATTTGAGAGTTATATTTGTGTTGTGTATTGTCTCAAGATGATTGTGTCTTGCTTAACCCTCGTGTGAGAGCCTTTTTTATAGTCTTCCATTAAGATATGCCATTAAGAGAAGTCTCTTGGCCTTCTGACGTTACATGGCCATCATTGCTCTAACTCCCCTTCATGAATGTAGGCTTTGAAGCTCTCGTAACGTCCGCATTGATGCGCCATCACCGTTACAACTATTGGTGTGCCAGTTGAGTTCATGTTCGGCGTAAGTACCGGGTTGATGAAGGTCAGTACTCGGCCACGTTGGAGTTCGGCTGATGGGAGTCGGGCTCCCTGACGGCCCAGGTTATGGACGATACTTGCCTAGCTCTCTGCATTGCTCGACCTTTCTTACTATCGTAGTCTAGTTCATGCTTAACCTTGTCCGGCTACACAACTCGACTTAAAATATATTTGGCATGTACAAAAATTAAAAAGTCTCCATATATATCAAAGTTAAATTTAAAAATGCATATTAAAAATTTCATATTCAAACATTTTAATTATCTTCATCTTCCGACTCATCCTCCACCTGAACCTTATTTCATCTGTGAGACCATAAATTATTTAAATCTCTGTGCATGCTCATTTGCAACCCATATTACTTCCTCATACTCCTTTATTTTTCTCCTATATTCTTCCTCCATCTCTCTGTTTGTTTTCACTTTATAATACTAAAATAAAACAGTATTTTATTATAATATTATATATCACATTATTCTTAATATTATAAAATAATTTCTAAGTGTTATATTAATTAAAATGATACTAAAATATATTACTAAATTATTTCTTCCTCATTCTCCATTATCTTTCTCCTTAGTTCTTCCACCATCTATGTTTTCTCTTCATAATTCTAAAATAAAACAATATGTTATTATAATATTATCTATCACATAATACTTAATATTTCTAAAAATAATTTCAAAGTGATATGATTATTAAAATAATATCAAAATATATTTATATATATATATATATATATATATATATATATATATATATATATTATTTTTTTATTTTTTTTTCAAAGTATTATTTAAACTATATTTTTATGTATTATTTCGGAAATACTATCATATATTCTTCCTCCATCTCTCTGTTTGTTTTCACTTTATAATACTAAAATAAAACAGTATTTTATTATAATATTATATATCACATCATTCTTAATATTATAAAATAATTTTTAAGTGTTATATTAATTAAAATGATCCTAAAATATATTACTAAATTATGTCTTCCTCATTCTTCATTATCTTTCGCCTTAGTTCTTCCTCCATCTATGTTTTCTTTTCATAATTCTAAAATAAAACAATACGTTATTATAATATTATATATCAAATAATATTTAATATTTCTAAAAATAATTTCAAAGTGATATAATTATTAAAATAATATCAAAATATATTATATTTTAATATATATATATATATATATATATATATATATATATATATATATATATATATATATATATATATATATATATATATATATATATATTTAGACACACGTATATATTAAAACTAAAATATGTATTTACAGTATTAACAATATATAAACAAAATTAATATATAATAAAATATATATTAATTGTATTAACAGTATTATTTCTAACAATATTATTTCTCTTTATTTCTAAAATAATATATTAACAGTATTTATAAACACAGTTTATTCACTAAAATAATATTATTTTTAAAACAAGCATCACATAATCTTTATTTCTCCTATTGGTACTCTTTTCCCCTCTTGGTACTTTTTCCCTAGTGGTTTCTTTCTTAGATTTATAACGGTCTCTTTCAGTTCAAACAAGACTTACGTCTTTTGGATTGAAGATAAACATTAATTAATAATAACTATAAGCATAGACATATAAGAATAAGAAGTTAGAGTGTTAAGAGATCATACCTATTTTTCTGCAATTTAGGAAGTAGGAGCAAGGAATTTTAGTGTGAGAAAGCTATATATGAAAACATGTTTATTGATAAGGTTTTTGATACATGATGGGATATTGCGATGGATTTCTATATTACCAATATAAAAAGGCGTAATGCCTCCTTGGAGGTTAAGTTTGTAATATTTTTGGTTGGTGATGTGGAATTTTGGGTACATAGTCAAGGGTTGACCGTGATTATCATGAATTTTAAAGTAGATAGATCATGGAATTTTGGGTACATAGTCAAGGGTTGACCATAATCTTTCATGTTTGGCTTGATTATCATGAATAGTTTATGGTCTGGATAAAGTAGATAGATCATTTTTTATCCATCTGATCATGTCCTTTAAGTCTCTGATTTCTAAGATAATTATTGTCCTTTGATCAAGCAACATGAAGTAATTTTCATTTCCTTGCCTAATCTGTCTGTCGTTTAAGGTTAAATTTCTTTCTAATTTTTTAATCATTTTCCTATATTCTTGTAAGAAATATTTTTGGTTTGCAATATCCATTGATTTTTGTCTGTAAATTAATGGAAAAGTAACAAGACTAAGTGCTATTTATCAGAGTTGTTTATTTGATTAACAGAGCTTTGTGTGGCGGAAGAGTATTTTTGAGTGATTTAAACTCTTGATAAGGTCGATAGTTCATCTTTTATAATTCTTATCATGTTTTCAGTTATCTCTAAGTGTTGTTGAATTAGTGTTTTCTGAGAAATTAGGTATGAGTAATTAGGTCTTTCCTTCCTAATTTGTAGATTTTTTAGTGTTAAATTTATTTTTAATTCAGAAAGCATTTTTCTAAGTTCTTTCAAATCTTTTCTTTGATTTGTTAGATCCATTTTGAAATGTTATACTCTTGATAGAGTGGATAGTTCATCTTTAATGATGTTTCAAATGTGGATATTTGTCTAATAATACTAGTTCTTCTTAGAATTAGTCTAGGGTAAGTTCTTCCTGTACTATATTCTAATAACAAGTCCGTTCTTTTTAGATCTTGTTCCAAATCAAGGATGTAATTTCTATAATTTTTAAGTTCTTGTCTGTCTTTAGCTAGATCCATATGTTAAATCTCTAATCTGTTTCATATAAGTCATCATCCCAGTTTATTTCATTATCTGAGTAATTTGGATTAAAATTTCTACAATCAATTGAAACTAATGTCTTGGAATTTTTCATTCTATAATTTATTCTTGAGTTGTATCCATAAAAATGTCCATCAAAGTAATTTAAGTATTTTGAAGTAGAAGTGAGTTGATTTAGTTCTTTAATTAAACATTTCAATTCATGTTCCTCAAAATCTTTTTCTATTGTAGCTGTTATTTCGTCTAGAAAAACTTTTTCCTGGAAATAAGTAAATTTTAATTTTTTCAGTATGCTTTTAATCATATCTGGATATGGAAAGGTTTTGAGTAAGTAAATAATTTTCTTATCAAAGTCTTGGATATAAATTAAATCTGAAAATTTTTTGTTTGAGTTTGGTTCTGAGTAGTCAGTTCCAAAGTAATTTGAGTAATATCTTTGTGTAGTAAAATTTGAGTCTGGATACAGATCTTCACGTTCCATTTTAGTTCTTTTGATAGTTTATAGAAAATTTTGTGAGTATTTTGTAGTTTTAGAAAAATTGTTTTTTGCTTTTTCTTAAGTTTTCAGACTTACTCCTTCTTCCTTATTGCTGATTCCGAGTATATGATTCTTATAACTTAACTTTTATTCATGTATGTTTATGCTTTAAGTTATTAGGTAGTTAATGTTTTAACTTGACTCCTCACCTTGTCGTCTCTAACCTACTACCACAGAAGTTTCTGCGTTTAAGACCTTTCTTCTAAGAATTCTCCCTATTGGTACTCTTTTCCCCTCTTGGTACTTTTTCCCTAGTGGTTTCTTTCTTAGATTTATAACGGTCTCTTTCAGTTCAAACAAGACTTACGTCTTTTGGATTGAAGATAAACATTAATTAATAATAACTATAAGCATAGACATATAAGAATAAGAAGTTAGAGTGTTAAGAGATCATACCTCTTTTTCTGCAATTTAGGAAGTAGGAGCAAGGAATTTTAGTGTGAGAAAGCTATATATGAAAACATGTTTATTGATAAGGTTTTTGATACATGATGGGATATTGCAATGGATTTCTATATATTACAAATGAAGTGAGAACCTCCTTTTATACATGTAAGGAAGTCTCTAGACTATTAGTAATAACCAACAGCTGTCCGTCAGCAAAAAAGAAAAACTTTAAGTCTTAGTCTACTATAGACTTTACGACTTATGCTAAGCTTATCTCCAAGACATTATTGCTTAAGAGATAAGGTTGAAAGAGACAGACCCTCTTTCAATAGCCGTGAACTTAGGACCAGCTGTCCTTACATTATTATAGTGGGGTCCAGCTGAGATTCCTTGTAAAAAGTTTTTTGTATGCCTTGTCGTTTGTGTCGGCAATTTTCTTCTTGTCTTGGTAGGAATTACATAGTCATCTTTTCAAAAGAAGAGTTTGAAGAAGTGATTCTGATTCTTCCAGACTGGCTTCTCTTTTTGTAGGCTTCAACTAATTTTGGCTTGGAGTGTTTGATATCAAATGGAAAAAAGAACGTTCTTGCAATTTCTGAGTTGCAGTAGATTTTTCCAAATTTATCTTCTCTTAACAAGTTTTTGTCATCCATCTTAAGTTCTGTCCAGCCGAAGTTATTGGCTAAAATTTTGGCTCTAGAAATTTCCACTTGTGATTGTAAATCTTCAAGTTTGATTAATTTTGGTCTAATGTTCTGGAGTTGGAATTCTTCAAAATTATCATCAAAATCTTTAAAGTGTATCCAAATCATATGGTAACTTGGATAATCATTAATGAAATCTGGATATAAAGAAACTATTTCTAGTTTTGCATTTTGGGGATATTCTGGGAATATCGTCTCCATTGTTTCTGTCAGGAATGATGGTAAATGAGGTGTGAAATCATACAGAGGAGGTGTGTTGATTACACTCACTAAACCATGTTTGAGTAATTCTCCTAAAGTAACCATGTAATTGTTAACTTTAAAAGGTTTGAAATCTGGAATCAAGATTCTTGCTTTTCTGATAGCTGAATCCAATTTGTAGTAACAGTTTCCTGTTTGATTTTCAGGATAGTCTTCATACTGGCCTTGACATGTTTTGTAATTGTTATAAACAAATTCCCATTCTGTGGAAATTCCTTTTGGAAAAATTTTATTGTTACCAATTTGTGCTAAAATTTCTTGAAGCACTGTAAAAGTTTTTATTCCCATTTCTCCCATTGAGGGTTTGGGCTGAGACTGTAATATAGGTTTACCCAAATTTATAAAATTTGTGGGCTTTTCAGCTTTCGCTTGTGTAGATGAGGTTGTTACAGAATCTTTAAAAGATCTCTGTGGCCTCAAAGAAATTTCTTTTCCCTTTCCTCTAGGGTTTTTGTTTTGAATTTCATTTAAAAATTCTTGGTCACCAAAGGTTTCCAAGTGTTTTAAATATTCCTGGTACTTAAGTACTCTGGGTGAAATAACTATTTCATCTCCACAAGTCTTAATTACGGAATCCATTGCTTCTTTGATATCAAAAAATCCTTTGTATAAAGGTTGTCCATATCGCGGAAATAATTTAAGTTCTTCCAGTAGAAGGGCCATTTCTTCCCAATCTAAGTAAACGCCGGCTTTTGGTCTGGTGTATAATGTATAACAAGCAAATGGTTTTTTACTTAAATGTCTCCCAGTGCTGAAATAAGTTGCCAAAGCATTTATTACAACCACTTTTCTGGGGTTTGATGCAGATGTAGTCTGCAAGTTCCAAATGTTGTCCATTAGACATTGTTCTTCTTCCTTGAGTTGGTTTCTCAAGGTTGATTTAAATTGTTCCTTTCCTGGATAAGTTTTGAGCTTAGTGCCCTCAAAGTCAATCAATTTTTCTGCCATTGCAAATGTACAAATTTCTTTCTCTGCTTCAGCAGATGTACAAATTTCTTGAAATTTTCTGAAAAGAAAAACTTAAATGTTAGTCATGTAATAATTTTCTAGACAATAAATCTGGTAATTTATTATCTTTTCCTTTTATATGTTCCCATTTTATTTTAAACCCTCTATTTAAAACAAATTCTCTAAATTTAAGCCACCTGTTTGAGGTTAACTTCTTTTCATTCTTAGTATCAGAAAATTTCACAATTGATTCACAATCTGTTCTGATAGTGATTTGTTTTTTTTGATAAAATAAACAAAGCAAATTTTTCTAATATGTAAATAATTGCTAAAATTTCATAATCCAAGGACGTCAAATATCCTTTTTCTTTAAATGTTCCAGACGTATACCTGCAGATTTTTTCTAAAGATTTAGAAGAAAATTCGTTAGGTTTTTTAATCAAAATTCCTCCCCATCCTAACTCACTACCATCTGTTTCGACTATTAGAAAATATGATTCCAAGGGTAATGCCAAGGGTTCTAATTTTGAAATTTCCAATTTTAATCTTTGTACGATTTTTATATCTTGATCGTTGAATTTTCTTGTTCCTTTTTGTTGAGCTTTATTATATAAAGGAGGAGTTAATTTAGACAAGTTTTTAAAATATGGTCTAACATAATTTACCAATCCCAAAAGGATTGTAATTGTTTTAATTCTTCTAATTTATCCAGAAATTCTAAGATTTTTCTGGATATGTGAGGTTGTAATCTAATAGTTCCATTCCCAATTTCTGTCCCTAAAAAGGAAATGTAATTTTTTCCAATTTCAATCTTCTTTTTGGATATCACTAATCCATGCTTTTCAAATAATGAGAAGATTATATATAAATGTTCAAGGTGTTCTTTTTCTGTTTTAGAAAAAACAAGAACATCATCAATATAAACACAAGTAAAGTTGTGGCAATTTTCAAAAATTTCATCCATCATTCTTTGGAAAATCTGTGGTGCATTTTTTAATCCAAATGGCATTACTAGCCACTCAAAATGACCTAAAGGACAGGAAAAAGTTGTCCATTCTATACTGTCTTTCTGCATTTTAACCTGCCAGAATCCAGATTTTAAATCAAATTTGGAAAACCAATTTTTTCCTTGAATTTTGTTAATCAAAGTATTTTTATCAGGTATACAATACCCATCTTCAAATGTATTATCATTTAGTCTTCTGTAATCAAAGACCATCCTAGATTGTCCTCTTTTCTTTTCTGCTTCTTTTTGAACAATAAAAGCAGGAGTCCTGTGTCTAGAATTTGATTTTTGGATTATTCCTAATTTTAGGAGCTGATCAATGTGCATTTTAAATTCTTCTTGCTCCCAAATGCCATACTTAAAATTTGGGGATTTAATTGTTATATCAGGATTTATAATTTCTAATTTACCGAAAGTCTTATTTCTTTCCCAAAATCTTGTAGGATTTTCTCCTATAATTTCCATTTTTTCTAGTTTTTTTATTATCTGGTCTAACTTGTAGTTTTGCATATTTTTTGTAAAATTTTTTGTGTCAATTAAGTGTAGTTCTAGTTCTACTCCCTGCTTGTAATTTAGATTTTCTAAATTCTCTGTGTCATGGTTTAGATTTAATTCTGACTCATGTGATTTTATGTGATTGTAAGAACAACATTCTTTGTTCTCATCACATGTGCAAGTTTTAGTTTCTATCTTTAAGTTAGAAACTATGGGGATTATTGAGCATTTTTTACTTATAGTCACGTAATCTTTGGTAACATTTAGCTGTCCAGAGTTGCATAAAATAAAGTCTAAACCCATTACAATGGGTGCTCCTATATTTATGTCTTGTACCCATAATTTTGGCCAAGAATAGTATTCAGACCAGTAATTACAATTTGTTTGGAATTTTACTTGAACATTTCTAAGTTGAGTGTCAAGAGTTGACTTTGTTCCATCAAACTGTATAGCTGCGGTTGGTTTGACTTTTATAGTTTTCTTTTTTATTTCTTCTGTTAGAGCTTTGCTATCTATGGTAGAAGAAGTTGCTCCAGTGTCAATTATAATTGGTGTGGTACTTTCAAAACCGTGAATATTAATTTTTGCCCATACCTTAATTTGAAATACTCTATCTCTATTACAAATTAGGGGTATTTGGGGTATATGTTCATTAGAATCTTCTCCTGAATTATTTATCATGTTATATTCTTCTGGTGTTATTTCTGTGAATTTTAAATTTGTTTCAGGAGTTGTTTCAGGAATTTTTCCTTTTTCTAGCATTAATGTCAATTTTTTAATACTTTCATCTAAACTTTCGATTTTTGATTCTAATTTCTCCACTTTGTCTTCCAAGTTTTGCACTCTTTCTTCTAATATGTCTAATCTTTTATTAATATTAGTTTTTTCAGGAATTTCTTGGATTTTGGTCTTTATGTTAAAATGTTCTTTAATACAATTTGCACAAATTTGTAGTAAACACTTTTGACACTGCCATCTCTTATCAAAAGATGAAAACCAGCTGCATTTAAAGCATTTAATGTTGTCACTTCCTGACCTATGTTTCCAATTATGATTACAATCAGTCATTGTGATTTATGCTTTCGAATTAATTTTTGAAGGTAAATTTTCTCAATTTCTCTAAAAGTATATAATTGTTATTTTCTTCAAACTCTAAAGGGATTTCAATTTCTTTGTTCTCTATTCCTTCTAGGGAACAAATGCTCCATATTTCAGAGTTATCAGAAATATCAAATGTTATTTCTAAAATATCTTCTTGTATTGTGGACACAAGATTTGATTCTCTTGTAAATAAATTTTGTTTATTTGGACACATAGAAGATAAATGTCCAGGTTTGTTACATGCAAAGCAAGTAATTTGGTTTTTATAGGTTTTGTTAGGGTTATATTTTCTAACATGCCTTTCTTTATTTAAATAAGGTTTCTTGGCATTGGATTTTCTCAAATAGTTTTTCTTAACATAGTTTTTCTTATGTTTTGTTCTTTTATTATGGTATTTATCTTCAGGATGTCTACCATATTGTTGGGGTGTATAGATTTGGTTACAGAAACCTATGTTTTTCTGTTTTAATTCTTTTTGAATCTAAATATAAGTACATTTCTTCTTTAGTTCAGAAACAATATGTTGTATTCTTATTCCTATATTATCAAATTCATTTTCTACAGTGAGAGTTTTCCAGCTCTCATGGATTTCTTGACCTAGGGGTCCGGGTAATTTGGTAAAAAGTCTTTCTCCTAATTCATCAGAGAAATAATTTCCAGATATGCTTGCTAAGGCATAAAAATCTTGTAAAAATTCTATTATACGAGTCCAATCGTATAATTGGATTTGTTCTAGGTCTCTCATGGCTTCGGCTTGTCTAATGTTTAATCCAACATTAGCATCTCTGCCTGTAATAATTCTATGGATTAGATATGTAAAATTATGGATATTATTTCCTTGACTTACTAGTCTTCCCAATGTTTCGGGAAATTTAGCTTTAAAAGCTTCCCATGCTACTCTTGCAACATCTTCTAAGTAATTTTCTGCAATTTTTATCATTTCTTCTCCAGAAGTTATTTTGTGATGCTTGTTTTCATAATATATTATCAAAATATATTATATTTAAATATATATATATATATATATATATATATATATTTTTTTTTTTTTTTTTTTTTTTTTTTTTTCAAAGTATTATTTATACTATATTTTTATGTATTATTTCGGAAATACTATCATATATTCTTCCTCCATCTCTCTGTTTGTTTTCACTTTATAATACTAAAATAAAACAGTATTTTATTATAATATTATATATCACATCATTCTTAATATTATAAAATAATTTTTAAGTGTTATATTAATTAAAATGATCCTAAAATATATTACTAAATTATTTCTTCCTCATTCTTCATTATCTTTCGCCTTAGTTCTTCCTCCATCTATGTTTTCTTTCATAATTCTAAAATAAAACAATATGTTATTATAATATTATATATCAAATAATACTTAATATTTCTAAAAATAATTTCAAAGTGATATAATTATTAAAATAATATCAAAATATATTATATTTTAATATATATATATATATATATATATATATATATATATATATATATATATATAGACACACGTATATATTAAAACTAAAATATGTATTAACAGTATTAACAATATATAAACAAAATTAATATATAATAAAATATATATTAATTGTATTAACAGTATTATTTCTTACAATATTATTTCTCTTTATTTCTAAAATAATATATTAACAGTATTTATAAACACAGTTTATTCACTAAAATAATATTATTTTTAAAATAATATATAATATATTATTAACGACACATTAACAAATTTTTTAAAATAGTAGTATATATATATATATATATATATATATATATATATATATATATATATATATATATATATTAAAACTAAAATATATATTAATAGTATTAACAATATATAAACAAAATTAATATATACTAAAATATATATTAATGGTATTAACAGTAGTATTTCTAACAATATTATTTCTCTTTATTTCTAAAATAATATATTAACACTATTTATAAAGACAGTTTATACACTCAAATAATATTATTTTTAAAATAATATATAATATATAATATATTATTAACAACACACTAACAAAATTTAAAAAATAGTAGTATTTCTAAAACACACGAACAACACACAAACATAATATATTTCAAAACAATATTACTTCTAAAATTATTTCGAAAACACTATTAACATCACATAATACATAATATATTACATAACACTTAACAGCAAACTAACATCAACAAATATTAATACATCCAAAAGTTTCGAGGGTTTAACGTGCAAAAGAATCTGAAATAGATCATCTGCTGCAGTTTCTCTTCAGCCATCCCTCCTGCCCATCATCCAATGGTTTAGAGTTAATAAAATAACTAAATAAATGAAAACACTTTTTTTTTGAAAAGATAGAAAATTGAAATGAAAGGCTGAGGTGAGAGGTGAATGGCAGGAGAAGCAAATGTGCTGGAGAGGATCCAAGTCCAAAAGAATCACATGGTGATGGGATAATATGCTGAAGAATCACAAAAGTTTTGAGAGGTTATCCCTCGCAAATGCAACAATAATAAGTGGTTAGGAGGTACCTCTCACAAATGCAAATGTCTTTATTAAAGTTAGTAACATGCGTTAGCGGTGATTGGACAAGGAGCAAAACAATCTTAAAACGTGTGTGGGGGTGCCCATCGCAAAAGCTATTGAAAATATTGGCAGGGGTAGCCTCTCACAAATTCTCAATTTCAAATTTTAAAAACTCTTTCATTAACATTTGTGACGGGTTTTCCCACACAATTTTTTTTTTATTAGTTTTGTCTTTTTATTTTATGTATTCACTACTACAAATAACGAAGGTCATGACAAAGCTTTCACCTCACTTAATCAAAAACCGATGTATAATGTCAAGGCGAGCCATGTTTTTTTTTTAACAAATACCACATATTCCCTCGTTTTCTAAATATAAATGAGGGAAACAAAATACTTCAGGACGTGCTTTGAATCTTAGCAACAGTAGTTTATATTTTTATTTCTTTAAAAGTGGTGTCTTTCTTTTTATTTTTAAATTAATGATATATTTTTTCGGTTATATTTAATTAACGAGAGATTAGATTATCAGATTTTACTATAAAACACTCGTTAATATGATTTTACCCTCAACCTGACTTATATGTAGTCGCTCTAAACTTGTATACATCATTCTTTGGATGGATTAGAAGATAGAAATTTTTTCAATGTTATTCTATTTTTAACAAGACATTTTTTCTGCTCTTGCAATCCATCCCAATATAATGGTGTTGATATTGTTGTTTTATTTTTGGAATAACCTTCATATGTTGTCAATTAAAGAAAACATTGAAAAATTTATTGCTTTCCTCGGTTGACAACATTGAGAATTTTTCATGTGAAAACATTTGTAATAAAAATATTTGCTCAAGATAATGAACTCGATCTAGGATGGATTGCAAGTGCAGAAAAAAATTCTCTTGGTTGGAGCAGATAACTTATTAGAAATTTGAAAAAATTTGTTTTTTTGGTAAGCAAGGATATATTGGAAAAAAAAGAGTAATAGGGGTACTCTAACCCTTGATACAAATAGAATCCCGATAAGACAAAAACAGGAAGCAAAGAAAAATCCAAACTAACTGAAACTACAAAAAGCATGACAAAGGCGCCTGATTAAAGCAGAAAATATTACAGTTGTAGTAAGAATTTTTCCCTAATAAAGACCACTTCCAGGTTGTGAATTTAATATCTCAAATTAAATCAGAAAAATTGAACCAAACTCCTTTAAAGAGGATAGAATTCCTCACCAACCAAATATTCCAAATCACCGACATCCATATTATCCCTAAATAACGGTTCTTCAATCCTCTACTTCTCTCGACTTTCCTCCAACTCGTAAAATTCTGCCAAAGACCGTCCTCTTGTTCCCACTCTAAACCGTACCAATGAACCACCTTCTTCCAAACATGAATAGAAATGGGATAAGAAGAAAATAGGTGATCCATGTTTTCGTTGACCTGGAAACAAAGGGCACAAACGGCGTCGTGAGGGGACCTCAAAATGCCCCTTCGAATAAGTTGGTCCTTGGTCCGAATCCTCTTAAGAAAACACCTCCAAACGAAAATGTGGACTTTAAACGAAGAACTCGTATGCCAAAGGTCACAAAAAGCTTTACTAAGATTACCTTCAGTCGCATTCCTAACTCTGTATGACTCTAAAATACAAATTCTAGCTTTTACAGTGTAACCTGCATAAGGATCCTTATTCCATAAAACCGAGCCGGGAGTACCAGCAGCCAGAGAGAAAAATTCTAAGACTATTCTAAGATCCTGCAAGCTGCCATTCACAATAGTTGGAAGCAAATCTGGAAGTCCCAGATCTCCCCAGTGTCAGGCTCGATCCACCCAGAATCCTATATCAGCTATTGAAACAGACTTACACGCACTAGCCAAATAGACATCTGGAAAGCAATCCTTCAACGAAACATCAGATAACCACAGATTGTTCCAGAATTTCACACCACATCCATCCCCAACATGGTAGGTAACAAAACTGTTAAACGAAACCAGCGTACTTTTTACAGCATTGTTGACACGAAGAATATCTTTCCACCACAAAGAGTTGTGCTTCATAACAGCCGCACTGCAATCATCTTTGATTCGATTGCAAATATCACCGTATCTAGCTTGAAGGATTACATACCACAAAGACTCCTTATCAGTAAGAATCCTCCATTTCCACTTTAACAGCAGAGCCAAATTAAAGTCTTCAATCTTCCTGATTCCGAGACCGCCTTCAGCCTTCGATTTACAAACGTTGTTCCAAAAGATCCAGTGAATCTTCTTGTTTTCCTCGGTTCCTCCCCACATAAAGCTCTTTTGAATGCTCTCAATCTTCTTCCATATAGAAACGCGAGCCTTGTAGAAAGACATCAAAAAATCGACAAGCTGCCATGGACCGAGTTTATCATCGTGACCCTCCCACCAATAGACATAACCTTGCCTCTCCAACTTGCGAGTCTAGTACTGATTTTGTCAACCAGGGATTTCCAAGTTGCAGTTCTCCTGGGATTGAAGCCAATTAGTATTTCAAGGAAAGTAAAATTGTTGCCTTCAATTTTGCAAGATAGGAAATGAGAAACAGCCAGCAGGAAATTAGGAGATACATTGACTCATATAACTCTACTTTTGTGGAAATTAACACCGAGGACAGAAACAATTTTGAAACCACGAAGAATAGATTTGATAGCCCACACGTTCTTCCAATTTCCTTTCCCAACAAACAAAGTGTCATCCGCGAACTGAAGAAGATCTATCCTGTAACTATCAGAAAAAGAAAATTTGTCAAATTCGTTTATCTCACATGCCTTTCTAACCAACCCAGCAAGCCCTTCAGCAACTAAAACAAAGAGAAACGGGGATATAAGGTCACCTTGTCTTAGCCCGCGTTCCACCTCTAAATTCTTAGTGAGACTACTGTTAACCAGCACCAACAATTGACTCGAGAAAATAGTAGCTTCCATCCATCTCATCCACTTATCTCCAAACCCCATCCTCTTCAACATGTATCTGAGAAAATTCCAGTTTAGCGTATCATACACTTTCTCGAAGACAACCTTAAAAAGGAGACAATCTTTCTTTTCCTGAGTGTCTTAATCAATCGCTTCGTTAGCAACTAACACTTCATCTAAGAGTTGCCTGCCAGGAACAAAAATGGACTGACACGAAGAAATCAGAGTGCCCAGAACCTCTTTTAGTCTACTAGCCAAAAGCTTACTCAAGATCTTGAGCAGGCTCCTAATAAGACATATGGGCCTGTAACCATCCAGGATTGCCGGAGAAGCTGACTTAGGCACCAGAGTTAGGAACGACGACATGAAAGCTTTGGAAAGCTTAACTTTCGAGTGGAAATCTGAAACAAATAGAAATATGTCCTTATTTATAAAATACCAACAGTTTTTTATGAACACAAAGTTGAAACCATCCGGGCTTGGACATTTCGAGCCTTCGCAACTCCAAACAACTTTCTGAATTTCAGTTTCTGAGAATTCTTCCTCAAGGAAATCAGCTTCAGCTCTAGACATACAGTTAAAAGAGATACTGTCCAATAGAGGTGTGCAAGATTCATGCTCTTTAAATTTATCAGAAAAATGCCTCCACACTTCCCTTTTCACATCTTCTTGCAGATTCCAAGATACCACTATCAGAAGGAATTAGAGATCCTATGAAGTTACGTCTGTGACGACCTTTAACGTAGTTGTGGTAGTAAACATTATTAAGGTCTCCGTCACGCCTCCACCTGAGGTTAGATTTTTGATGAAGAATGCACTCTTGGGTGTCAATCCTCCTCCATAAGTCACTAATAACCTTACTCCTTTTAACCACTAAGTTATCAACCTGCTCATCTTTGCAGCTAGAAAGAAGATCATTTATAGCATTAATCATCTTCTTGCTATCTTCCACCTCCAAATCAACCTTCCCGAACACATCTTGGTTCCAAAGCTTGATTCTACCTTTTAAGATCCTGAATTTCTTCTTAAGAACAAAATCACTCCTACCTGAAATCGAGATATTCTTCCACTCTTTTTCCACAAACCCTATAAAACCTTTGTTAGCAAACCAACAGTCCAAGGTCCTAAAGGGTTTATAAGACCCCAATCAACTTTGCTGATAGCAATCCAAATAGGGCAGTGGTCTAATATAGATCATATTCCAATAGATTGGCAAGTAACTCCCTATTTTTCGATCATTCTGTCAGACAGCGGGAAGCGATCCAAACGACTCATATTCTTTCCATCACCGCTAAACCAAGTAAACGAATTTCCCTTGTGAAGAAGATCAACCAGATTACACTCCTCAATGAACTTAGAAAACGAAGACATCTCAGAAGATCTTGAAACAAGAGATCTCCCTTTCCTTTCCTTACTATTAACAACTGAGTTGAAATCCCCTCCGATACACCATTCCCCCAACCCGAATTTCTCCTTCAAAGCAACGATTTCCTTCCATAACCTCCTCTTATTAGCCAAACTATAGGTTGAATAGATGTTAATGAAAAAGACATAAGTTCCTCTCCAAAAAGCTTTTAAACCCAGGTAACCTTCTCCTCTAAAGGAAAAAAATTGGATCAATAACACCCCCTTTGCAAATCATCAACAAGCCACTAGACAAACCATTTGAAGCAGAAAAAGACCATCTAATATTGATACAATTGCAGAAACTACAAGCCATCTTCTCATCTACATCCTTGAGTTTAGTTTCTTGAAAGAAAAATATATCACCCTTACCTGTTTCGATTTCCACTATGATGCGTCTCCTCTTCGAAGAACTTCTACCACCTCTAATGTTCCTGGATCCAATAATGATTTTCCACCCTTTTTTGACACCTTTGAAACTAATCTCTTCTTGTCCCTACTTTCCATCTCTTCAATCTTCTTCTTAAAATTTCTACCCTTCTCATCAGTAACCACTCCTAACCTTGAAATGGCACTCCAAATTATATCTCCCACATTGGATTCCATATTCTCCCAAAATCTAATGTCCCCTTGTTTGATATCTAAATCATAAGTTGATTCGCAGCACAATGCTTCTCCGCCTGAGAAACGATCGTCTTTGTCACTGAGGTAAGAAAGTTTATCTCTTTAAATAGTGAAATCTGTATTGTATTCCTTCTGAGAACCCAAAGCCTTATTGGGCATAAACGTATCCATTCCACCCAAAAAAGGTCCCTCTAGTAAAGGAAATGGACCACTTGGGCTTACCAAAGATAAACAATTTTCTCTAACCCGATCCACCTCAGGACCTAGTTTATTCACAACAGAATCTCCAACAATCTCGTTGACAAAAGGAACTACATTGAGACTCGTAAAGTCTCCAAGCTGACATGCGTTGCCTGAGACATCTACCTTAATAGCCTGGTCAAAAACACCTTTTCGGCTTTTCATATTGTCAGAAGCAACCTTAAGACTCTTAGGTTTCCTACCAGCCTTTCTACGAACCTTTAGGATAAGACTATCTACCTTATTGCAGACTACCCTATCTAGCTCTTTCTCCAACAATTCTCCGTCCTCTACTTCTCAATCCGACAACAAAACCGCCCCCTTAGAAACGTGAACTTTTACCGGAATACTGTCGTCGGCGTCAACAGATAAAGGGGATCCCCAAACCCAATCACCATCAGAGCTTTCCTCATTAGAAGAACTAATATCCCTCATATTTCTCACATTAATGCACATTGGAGCGTGGGAGTCTTCCGTCATCTTGATAGAGAACATCACTTCATCTATCTTGAGGCGAAAAGTATCATTAAGGACTAAGGCACATCTAGCTCTAACAAGAAAACTTGTGACGTCCATGCATTCCAGCTTAGTTGTGTTCTCATCAAGGCACACAAGGGTTCCCACCATCCTTGCTAACAACTCAAATAATTAATGGTTCCAGCCGTGACAAGGAATACCAAAATACCTAATCCATGTTACACCTTCTTTGTCCATATTTTCTTCCTTCCATTTATGAATCTCTGAGAGCCACTGACTCCACCAACTGCTCCCTTCTCTAATAAGTTCGAGAATCTCCCTTTCCTCCAGTCACACCCTAAATTTTGACCCTAAAATTTTGTTTTCGTCTCGCGTCGTCTGCATAGCATATCACATCATTTCTAGGTCAATCATCCATGCATAGCTAACCAGTTTATCAGACAGTGTTTGTTGGTTTTCGTTTATGTAATTAGGTGTTACTGCAGAACGTTCAAAGGTCATGGAGGCTTTGTATGTGCTCGTTGTGATTATGGTCCCTTGAAAGTTGTGTTGAGTTCCTGTGGAAATAAAAGAAAAATACACCCTCATTCTTATGGTCCTTCGGTCAACACAAATGGCATTTTTTCTCAGGGATTCAAGGAGAATTAGGGTTTATGTCTGGTTGGTTAGTTATTTGAGAACTGGTTGGAATTTCATGGTGTTCTGCATTACAAGTGGTATCCTCACTTTCAAGGATTTCTCATGGCATAGTTTGGTCTTGTTCGCGGAGTTGAATCACTAGTTAAAGATCTGGGACTTTTGGTAGTTTGCGAAACACGCACTTTGAAATGTTATTTATTTTGACGGAGGAATGGAATTAAAGTGTAATTTGAAGGTTGTTAGAAATGAATCCATAAGTTCAATGGATTTCTTACTCAAAGTTCAAGGTGTCATTTCAAATTCAAATTTATAAGTCTAAGAACAAAGAGTTCAAGACCCTGTCCACATTTGAGATTTAAAGTCTTTCATAAGATCATATCATTCAAAGAAGTTCAAATGGAAAGTTCACATTTTAAGGCCAAGCTCAAGTTGATTCCAAAATTCAAAAGATACAAGGATTCATTACAAGCTCAAACATAGAAGTCGTTATTCATTTACATTTCAAGATTTCAAGTTCATCACTCCAATTCCCAATTTCACCATTTCAAGTTCTTAATTATAAACTTCAACGCCCATATTCCAATTTACAAAAACTAAAGCCATTGTTCTTGAATGATCAACAAGTAGAAGCGAAGGAAATCCTTTGATAATTGAGTACTACAACTATAATAACAATGGCAAACATGATTTGTTGGAAAAATGTAGACAAAGGGGAAAGATTTGAAAATTTATTCGGGTGTGTTTCGTCACGTGATATAGTCTGATTTGTTCCATTTTTCACAGTGGTGAATTTTTAGCAAGTCTTCTAGCAGAATTGCCGACTTAATGTGTGGCTTACATGCGGAGCAGAAATGTCTAACCAAATGTAAAGGATCTTGCGTATTCAAAGCATCATATTCATTGAGCATTGTGCATGTTCAAAGTCCTCATACTTTTTTTTACTCTATCTTAAATCAATAAGTTCAGCCAAAAGGCTGAGAATTCATGCTTTGTACTAAATGCCAATTAATGGGGTCAAGAGAGATTTTCGTGGTCAGCTGCTTTATCTTCATGTGTGCCCGTTCACATTTTTTGGTTGGGATTTCCTTTTCCGTATTGTTACTTTTGGTTATGCCTGCTTTTTTCGTGCCTGAAAAAGGAATGTACCAATCGAATGAAATAACAGAGGAAAGTAGAGACTCGCTTCAAGCAGCAAATCAACGGCATTGATGATAAAATCAAATTGGTAAAATTCATTAAATCATACAGTCATAGGAAAATCATGAAGAATGGAAAGAATAACAGCAATTTCAGGTAACAGCCATTGAATAAGACGAAACGAAAACGGCATGAAATCAGTATCGTTAATTATGTAATCATGTGTTTATCAAAGGAAATTAGCAAAATAGAAACAAAATCAAAATCAATCATCAAAAGAATCAGAATTCAATAACATCCAAAACGGCTATCTCACTCATTCAATGTCAAAATCGGAAATTTAATTCCCCAAGGTCTATAAAAGGAGCATATGCACGATTTCAAAGAAGACAACAACGACAATAGGAATCCACAGAACCTTGTGTAACACAAAAAAAGATACACACTGCAGAAAAACAGAGGCGCACACATATTATAGAAGAAAGAATTCACCTACAACACTTGTTTACTTCAAGCCGATCCACTAAACAAACTGAATCTCCATTGCAATCACAAGAAGATGAAGTCGTAGAACCGCGAGCATCCATGTGACTCACCACATCACGATTTCCCCTTTCATCCTCATCGTTTGTGAGTTTGTTCCGCAAAGCAGGTTACGATTTTGATTCAAGTTGCAACGTCACCACATTCCACCTCGCAATACGTTTTCTCCAACAAACTCGACATCGTCGCAGCTCAAAAACTTATCCAAGCAACAACAGCTCAACGTAGCAGCAACTTACGATTTCGGTAAAACTTCCATGCCAAGGCTTTTATCATGTTGAATATATTGTATTTGCTTCTTTTCAATTGCTGCTCTGCTTAAATGTTGTTGATGATTGTTCTATTTTTTTTATGACGTTTCCGATGCCAATTTATCGATTTGTGTCGTTATGTTTCGATTGATACTATAATATCTTGTAAATACTGCAAGAAAATAGTGTTAGAATGCTTATGTTTTGTGATTCGATTTCATGGCAGTGTTAGTGTTCCTTGCGGATTGTGTTTCAATGTCATGGAATTGTTAATGTTTTTTTTGTTTGTGATTCAAATTCATGGAGGTATATGTGAGTCTCACTACTGGCTTCATGTTCATGTTTGTATAAGACCCAGTACGTTAAAGAAACATCAGTGTAATCGCCAGTTCAAAAATAAAAATCATCTAGGCCTACCCTCGTGTTATAAGCCCCATTCATTTTCTTTAAACACCTTTGGGCCTCTTGAGAGAGTGTAAGACCCATCCCTTTGTACAGAAAACCTTTTTGGGCCTCAGTCACTTGTATAAGTCCCTGTACAATTTCAAAACAACAGTGCAATCACTGATAAAACCTTGGGCCTCTTCTTGAGCTGTAAGCCCCAACAATCTTTTCAAAGTACTTTCTCTTTTGATTTAGAATATAATATTGTTATCAAAACTTTCTTTGTTGAACAACTAACAAAACAGCATGGAAGCTCTACAACCGGGTAAGTGTTTACCCGCTTTCTTTATCCGCTTTCATATATATATATATATATATATAACTGTATTGTGGGGCTGCTCACTGTAAGTCTTCTTTCACATCCTTTTATATACTTGTCAAATATCAACTGTGTAATACTAGTATGGTTATTTAGAGTTTTCCCCGGCAACTACGTCTAGAACTAGGTAAAGCCTGTTGGTCACTCTTAAATACAAACAAAACTTGATTCCCCATAGGATTACCAGATACAGTATTCCCTCCTCTTGGGGTTAAACAATATGGAAACGTGAAAGGCAACATTCTCTGCGAACCATTTCTCAGACTATCACCCTTAGACATTGTCAAAGAAACTCTAACTCCCCAGAGATGACCTTTTCTCCGTGAATGGCATCTCTTGAGTTTCTTCCAAATTCTCGGACTTTCCTGGCTTGATCTATTCTCGGTGAATGGCATCTCTTGAACTTCTCGGGGTTTAGGGACCCACGGGCTTCTTAAAAGCATCCCCGCCACCTCTTGGTCGTTGTACAAGGACCCTTTGGCTTCTTAAAAGCTCTCATGCCTTCTCTTGGGCTTAGTACAAGGGCCCAAAGACCTCTACAGGTATAGGAACATAACCTAGTCATCAATTTGCTAGAGTTGTCTTTCTGAGTCAAGTGTCAGACCATTTAATGGGTTGACCTTCATCCCTTAACATACCAACCTTCTCTTGGGCATCATACAAAGATCATTCACTATTTGAGAATCGATTTCTCAAAACACCAGTAGACTTGGACAGTCTCAATACCCTTTGGATTTTCCATTTCCACAAAGAACAAGAAATAACCCCGATCCTCTGATCAGTACCAAAGCACAACCTTACCTTTAATCTTTCCCAGCATGGGTCAATTACTGTAAACTCACAGAAATTCTCACCAGAGAAAAGAACTCAACTGTCACAATATAGTAAAAATTCCAACTCAGACCATTTTACTGTCATCAACCAATTAGAGCCTCATGGTATCTGACATCCTTCATAAGAACTGATTTTCTCTTTTATCCAACATACTGGACCTGTCACTAAACTGAAACAGTCACCAGCATATTTAGCCTCCTCTTGGGCTTTGTACAATGATTCTCCCCAGTGGGGCTAACCTTTTCAGACTCTCTTGTTGAGTCACCCTTTTAGCCTCCATCTCGGGCTTCATACGAGATAGAAAATTACTCACTTGTTGAGTATAAAACACTCTCTTATTGAGTCAACCACTTTTAGCCTCCATCTCGGGCTTCGTACGAGATAGAAAACCACTCTCTTGTTGAGTACAAAAGACTCCCTCATTGAGTCAAACAACCTCCAGACTCTCTTGTTGAGTCAATCACCTGTTCAAGACTCTCTTGTTGAGTCAAACCTCTTTAGATAAAATCACCCTCTTGTTGGGTCACTAGTCTCCTCTTAGGCTTTGTATAAAGAAAACCCCAGTTGAATCAATAAACCTTTTAGCATCAAAGTCAAGCTTTGCTCACAGCATACAAACATCAATAACTCTTCCTTAGAGATGACAAATTCTCTCTCATCCAACCCTTCAGCTTCACATCTTGGGCTTTGAACAATATACAAACCACCTTTAGCTTCACGTCTTGAGCTTTGAACATGACATCAAAACACTTCTTTCCTCCCATTGAATAGGAGGAACTACGATCGCTCTGATTTCCCTGTTTCATCAAACGGGAATACGTAGGCATAAGATTGAAAAAATCTTAGCGAGCATACTAATCAAAAACCCAAAATCCAGTATCTCCACCAAATCAACCCAAAAGCATCAAATTTAAACACATTACCAAAAACCTCACAAATAATCCAGACACTGTGTTCTTAACAAAATAACCAAAGATTGGGCCCCACATCCTCATAGCATCTGTAACCTAACAGACCGTTGTTCAAACTCAGTATGCAAGCAGGGTTAATTGGAGACATCTATTTCTCTTCCTTAATCAACTCAGTAGGATAAAAAATAAATCAATATGTAGTATCCAAGCGATCGTGACTCAGAACCACAAAAATCGCGCTACAGTGGGTAGATTTCATGAAGATGTTATTTCTTGCTTGTTTTGATTCAATTTCATGAAATTATGGTATGTGTGGAAAGTTAGGAATGATATTCTATTTAATGATGCTTTTTGGATAGAAGAGGATATAGTGCATAAGATCATGAGTATAGCGAGGTGGATTGGTAGAAAATACAATTTTACATGTAATTACTATGATTGGTTCAAATCGCCTATAGATTTTTTTTAATGGCGGTTGATCGGTTGGTTTTTGTAAATGAGTCCGGATACCCCTATTGTATCTGTATTTTGAATATATTTGTTTATTAAAAAAAAAGTGATTCTTGCATTTGTCTTCATGGTATAAATATGTCTTCATGAAAGTGTGTTTGCTTTTCAGTATGATTCTCTTTATGGTTTAAATTGATTGCCGGTCACACTGTGAATACCGGATTTGTTTGAATAGTTTGCCTTTGTTTTGATACATTGTCATGGCTTTGGTACAAGTTTGATATGTTGCCACTGTTTTTATACAACTTTGAGCATCCTGCAGTTTGTTCTGATACCGCGAGATTCGTATTTGATTTCATTTTTTTTTTAAGGTATTGAGTGCGTAGCTTTCATTGTCGGCTGTGAGTGGGTTGTTTTGATTATACAGTTGTGCTATTAGTTGTTTCGATTACGTTTTCGTCAGGGTTAAAATTGTGGGATCGTATCTGGTGTGTTTCGTTTGACGCTGGATGCTTCTAAAATTCAGTTTGTTTTGTTTATATTTTTACACATCATATTTCGCTATCAATTACGATCCGATTCCGTATGTTTGTGTTGAGCTTCGATGCTATGTTATTGATGCTGTAACAAAATTCAATGTTGTGAACATGTTGCTTGATTGCGGATTTTGACTCAGTTCTATCGCTGGTTTGTTGTATGCGTTTATTATGCTGCTACAGCTTCATGAATTTGTAATCATATGTAGCGTTTCTAGTTTTCTCACTAACAAGTTTTAAAGGAAGAATATGAGCATGGAATTACTGATGTTGGCTGCATTATTGCATCTGAATCTTTTCTACTCTTTTGATGTTTAGAGTTGGTTGTTACTATTGTTTATGCCCCTTTATTTCATTGCCATAATTGAATCATGTTTGAATCATAAAAATAGTGATCAAGGTACACGAATTTGAAGCATGCCCTTTGAAGAAAAAACCAATGTAATATGTGGCTGCTACTGAAAGTAATTAGTGTTTGTTTTGTGTTAATTGGTGAGAGAAGAATTGCGGTTTCTTTCCTTGTTATATGTGTGAGAAAACAAGATTATGAGCTTTAAAGTTTCTTGCAAATCTTTTCATTTTCCTTTTTTTTCATGAAATATATAATTGGTATGGATTTGTTGGATGATTGAGTATGCTAGCCATGGCTTCTGTATTGTCACATGGAAGAAATGAACGGAAACTACGTAAAGCTTGCGGTGGGAAGAGCCTTTAATTTGCTTTGATTTAGTTTAGTGCTTTTGCTATACTGTAAGTTCTTTTGATCGCATACTTGTTTTTTTTTAAGTAATTTATTTAATTACTTATTTAATTACTTTTATTTATTTATTTGATGATAAATTTTTTCTTTTTTCATGTTTCTCTTTTTTAGATTTTATTTGTTTTATTTTATGATAAAAAAATGCCAAAAATATTTTGAATTGTTTTTAAAATTAATTTTAAGTAAATGAATTTATTTGATATTCGTGTGTGCTTTTTATCAATTCCTTTGTGTTTTTGTTGATTGTTATTCGCCTGTTATTTTCTCATGATGTGTTTGTGGTTGATGCCATATATTGACCCCACTTATACATTCAAATTATTTTCAAAGTAATTCTCGATTCATATGGAGCGACTTTTCACCCTTGGTGTGATCCTTATTTTCCTATGGGTTGATTCCCTTAAGTTGTATATACTTAGTTTGTTCATCCTTTTAGGTAGATAACATTAGGTTAGCATTTCCCCGCAATCTAATTTCAAAAGAAAGGTATCCCCCTGTTGACTGTCATATCACAACGTAGCCTAAACTATACTTCCATCCCTTTATCATATCCTTAGGATCGGAGTCGCAACACTTACCTCCTTTCAACTTAACACTAACTTTGGAGTCTTCGCACTCCATGTAACGTCTTGCCATAGACGCTATCTCCCCCCTTGGAACCTTGACCACAGTCAAGAGATCCTCACCCTCTTTGAGGGGAACTACAGATACTCTGATTCCACTCCAGTCAGGATACGTAGGCACAAGATGCGTTTTCTGACGAGTATACCTAGTAAACTAACTCCTGGGTCTTTCCCTTAGCTGATACCCTTAGCTAGCAAACAATAGCTAACATAAATACTAACAAGAGGTTCCTTTAGAGTATTACAGACGTTTAGGATGCTAATATCTTCTCTAGGCGTAACCAACCCCCGAACCTTAGATCTCTTATTAGGTTTTTCGATCTTTAAACCTTTCCTTTGGATAAATCAAAGACCGGTGGTGAACATTAAGATTTACGATTCAAGTTAACTAATAGATTTATATCTGATTCGCACCGTTGTAGCACGAATTTTTGCGTGGTTACGAAGCACTATCGCTTTGGGGTACTACAGTTCAATTCATTTTTTATCCTATTGAAGTTGATTAAGGAAGGGAAATAGATGTCTCAAATTAACCCTGCTCGCATACTGAGTTTAAACAGATGACTGTTGGTTTACAGATGCTATTAAGATTGCGGGTCTCTCTTAGGTTATTTTGTTAAGAACACAGTGTCTGGACTATTTGTGAGGTTTTTGGTAATGTGTTTAGATTTGATGCTTTTGGGTTGATTTGACAGAGATACTGGATTTTGGGTTTTTGATTAGTATGCTCGCTAAGATTTTTCCAATCTTATGCCTACGTGTTCCCGTTTGATGAAACAGGGAAATCAGAGCTATCGTAGTTCCTCCTATTCTATGGGAGGAAAAAGGTGTTTTGGTGTCTTGTTCAAAGCCTAAGACGTGAAGCTAAAGGTGGTTTGTATCTTGTTCAAAGCCCAAGATGTGAATCTGAAGGGTTGGATGGGAGAGAATTTGTCATCTCTAAGGAGGAGTTGTCGATGTTTGTATGCTGTGAGCAAGGCCTGACTTTGATGCTAAAAGGTTGATTGACTCAACCGGGGTTTTCTTTATACAAAGCCTAAGAGGAGGCTAGTGACCCAACAAGAGGGTGCTTTTTATTTGTTGTCTCGTACAAAGCCCGAGATAGAGGCTAAAAGGTTTGTGACCAAACAAGATGGTCTTTTATACTCAACAAGAGAGTGTTTTGCTGTCTCGTACGAAGCCCGAGATAAAGGCTGAAAGGGAATTGACTCAACAAGAGAGTCTTTTATACTCAACAAGAGAGTGGTTATATGTGCCTTGTATGAAGCCCAAGACGGAGGCTAAAGGTGTTTGACTCAACAAGAGAGTCTTTTATACTCAACAAGAGAGTGTTTTTCTATCTCGTACGAAGCCCGAGATGGAGGCTAAAAGTGTTTGACTCAATAAGAGAGTCTTTTATACTCAACAAGAGAGTGTTGGGAGGATCATTGTACAAAGCCCAATAGGAGGCTAACTTTGTTGGTGACTGTTTTAGTTTAGTGACAGGTCCAGCAAAAGAGAAAATTCGTTCTTATAAAGGGAACGATTAAAGGTAAGGTTGTGCTTTGGTACTGATCGAAAGATCAGGGTTATTTCCTGTTCTTTAAGGAAATGGGAAATCCAAAGGGTATTGAGACTGTCCAAGTCTACTGGTGTTTTGAGAAATCGATTCTCAGATAAGCGAATGATCTTTGTATGATGCCCAAGAGAAGGCTGGTATGTTAAGGGATGAGGGTCAACCCATTAACTGGTCTGACACTTGACTCAGAAAGACAACTCTAACAAATTAATGACTAGGTTCTGTTCCTATACTTGTAGAGGTCTCCGGGTCTTTGTACTAAGCCCAAGAGAAGGCATGAGAGCTTTTAAGAAGCCAAAGGGTCCTTGTACAACGCCCAAGAGGAGGCGGAGATGCTTGTAGGAAGCACGTGGGCCCCCTAAACCCTAAGATGTTCAATACATGCCATTCATCGAGAATAGATCAAGCCAGGAAAGTCCGAGAATTTGGAAGAAATTCAAGAGATGCCATTCACGGAGAATAGATCAACTATGGGGAGTAGAGTTTCTTTGACAATTTTTAAGAGTGACAGTCTGAGAAATGGTTCACCGAGAATGTTGTCTTTCACGTATCCATATTGTTTAACCCTAAGAGGAGGGAAGACTGTATCTGGAAATCCTATGGGGATCTAGTTTTGACTGTATTTAAGAGTGACCAACAGGGCTTTACCTAGTGCTAGACGTAGTTGCCGGGGAAAACTCTAAATAACTATACTAGTATTACACGGTGGATATATGACAAGTATATAAAAGTTTGTTAAAGAAGACTTACAGTGAGCAGCCCCACAATACAGTTATATATATATATATATATGAAAGCGGATAAAAAAAGCGGGTAAACACTTACTCGGTTGTAGAGCTTCCATGCTGTTTGGTTAGTTGTTCAACAAAGAAAGCTTTGATAACAATATTATATTCTAAATCAAAGGAGAAAGTGCTTTGAAAAGATTGTTGGGGCTTACAACTCAAGGAGAGGCCCAAGGTTTTATCATTGATTGCACTGTTGTTTTGAAATTGTACAGGGACTTATACAAGTAACTGAGGCCCAAAAAAGGTTTTCTGTACATAGGGATGGGTTTTACACTCTCTCAAGAGGCCCAAAGGGTTATTTTAAGAAAATGAATAGGTCTTATAACACGAGGGTAGGCCCAGATGATTTGATTTTTGAACTGGCGATCACGCCGAGGTTTCTTTAACGTACTGGGTCTTATACAATGCATTGAGGCCCAAAAAGTTTTTATCTACAAGGGATGAGTCTTACACTCTATTAGAGGCCTAAAGGGTTTATTTTTGTATAAGTTGTGGGGCTTACAGCTCAAGGAGAGGCCCAATGATTTATTTTTATTAAAAAGACGACGATCGCGCCGAACTTTTTGATGGTGTTGGGACTTATACAATACACTGAGGCCCAAATCATTTTGGTTTCAAAAAGGGTTGGGTCTTACACTCTACTAGAGGCCCATGGTGTTTGAAAAAGCTTGATGAGGGTTGAATTTATCAAAACCCTAATTTGTTTTCAAAATATATTTTAATTGAATAAAAATTCAATTAAAATGATCAAAATTGTTAAACATGTGTGAAAAACAAATTGTGATTTTGGATTAATGTTTCAAAAATCATGTTTTAGTCCACAAAATGATTGGAAACCAATTAATTTTGGAAAATCAAGAAGGAAAAAATATTTCAAATGTTAAAAACAAATAAAATATTAATTCTTTGCAAAAATATCAAATATATGAAATAAATAATATTTTTGGGATTATTTGGTAAAATAAAATATTTTAACATTTTTGTGAATTATTAAAAAATGAATCAACTCAAAATCAATAAAACTCAGAGAGAGATTAATTTTTGAACCAATTAAATAAAAATCACAAAATTCAAATATTTGAATTTTCAAAAAGGGCGCCAAGAACATGGCAAGAACACGCGCCACCCTCTGTTTCTGCAGATTTGCATTTTCTATCCAATCTCACTGAATACTTGATTATATCATGCAATCTACATATCAATTTGCTTGTTTTCACCTCACGATCATGTCTATATTCTTTAATTTCATTTATTTTAAGCATGGAATAAGAAATCAAAGAGAAACCTCAAGAACCCTAAAATATGCATGAAGGCTCAGAAATTCCATACACGATTCAAACAAAACAATTGATTGAGGGAAAACACTCTATGCATGATTATGAACATATGGCCAAATTATTGTGCAGCAAAAAATTCATGGATCATAGAGTTAGAAGGGCTCATGCTTACCACTTGCAGCTGGTGATCGTGTTTTATGTTGGAGGTGTTATAGCTAGGTTCCAATGATGTGGATAACTTCCCTAGGTGCCAAGTGATGTGCCTGAGTGCTTGGAATGGTTTGAAACAAGCTGGAACTGAAGATGGTATCCCAACTGCAACTTGGTTAAAACCTTGAGCAGCTGGCTGGTGATTCTGAGAAATCACTTCTATATGATGTTTATGAGGTGTGTGTGTGTGATTGGTTTGGTTGGAATACTCTCAAACTCAAAACCCGATAGTGACTTGCTTTGGAAGGCAAATTTGGAAGTGAGAAGGTGATTTTGAGGAAAGCATCTATTTGATGGCTTTGGTGTACTCAAACTGAGCACAAATGAGCTCTATTTATAGTAGAGCAAGTTTGTTTTGCAAGCAATAGTGAATGACAACTGCTGCAGAGGTTTGGCTAATGTTGATCAATGAGAATCCAAGTCTCCTCTAGCCATTGACTAGAGGTTAGCGCACAGGCTGCTGGTTTCCTTGGTCTTGGATATGTCTTGACTTAATTCAGTTGGAAATGGCTCAGTCCATGCCACCTTGGTGCATCCATTAAATGCCTTAAAACAAAATTGGAGTCTTGTCCCTCTTTTAGGCATTTCTAGGTTTGGCATGCTACTTTTGGTTCCAAAGACTTGGGAGGCTTATAGATCAGTGTTTGTTCCTCCTTGGTCTCCCCTTGAGGTGTTCAGATGGATAAGTGTGTTTGTCATTTGTACAAATTTGGCAAATCAAGCAAAATGCACAAATCTGCCTTGCTTTGACATTTTTCAGCAAGGCATATTGCCATTGTCATATCTCATGGCTCAAGTGGAATTTGATGGAGTTCTTGGCCATTTTGGAAAGCCCTCATATGATACAACAACTGTTTGATCATAGTTGTTTTTGATACTTTTTGGATCCAAGTAA
The DNA here is from genome assembly GCA_022829125.1 of Lathyrus tuberosus. Classification (NCBI taxonomy): domain Eukaryota; kingdom Viridiplantae; phylum Streptophyta; class Magnoliopsida; order Fabales; family Fabaceae; genus Lathyrus; species Lathyrus tuberosus. The sequence continues at coordinate 24,116,117 of JALAZF010000012.1, read as the reverse complement.
AAAATGCCCCTACATTTGGAAAAAAGTGAAGGCAGATTCTGACTTAGTGAAAATTTCACTAAGTGTTGGAAAAAAGTGACATTTTCACTTTTTGTGATTTTGATTATTCCATAACTTAAAATCCATGAGGAATTAGAATGAGTTGTGTTTGAAGCTTTTGTAGAGGGCCATGAGAACTACAAATCCAGCTTTGAATGGGGAAAATGGCTTTGTGGTTTAGGAGTTATGATCTTCCAAAATTGGTACCCTAGCCACTTTGTTCCATAACTTAGAAAAATTCTAAGTTTTTATGGTTACCCCCTTTTACAAGTTATCCCACTTTTCTTGATTTTTCTTGATGAATGATGATTCCAATCACACATTAACATCATTTTAGGATCACAGAACCATAATTGTGAAAAATCTCAAAAATCAAAGTTGACTTTTGTGCACATTTGACTTTTTGTCAAATGAATTCCAAACTGTGCGATCCTCTATGAAATCAAGTCCTTGACCTAAATCAAACTTGTTGGATTGATTTCATAGGTGTCATAGGGTGTATTGAATCATGTCCCAAGGTTTGAGAGCATGCCTGGGTCAAAAGTCAAAGGCACAGTTGACTTTTTCCCGCGAAACCTTAATTGTGGTTCTGATGAATTTGAAACTTGTTGCTCAAGATTCTTGGATCAATACATTGTTGGAAAATGTGGTTTATTAGAGACCCTCAAATCATGTCTTGAGGTCTTGGCTCATGTCTTGTTCCAAAAGTCAACTTAGGGGTGAATTAGGTCAAGAAACCCTAATTCCTGGTTTTTTTTTATGAATGCCTCCCCTGAGGTAAAATTGACTTGATGATTGGGTTCATGATGTCCCTTGGAGCATCTTAGGTTATGCTTTAAAGCATTGACTCATGCCTAGAGGAAAATTTCCACCTGGAGGCCCTAGTCGACCAAAACCCTAATTTGGTGACACTGGCGATCTTGAGGCTTGATCCACTCAGAATGTTGCAGCCTTGTGCTTAATGTAACGCGGGTTTTATGTGTGGTTGCGAAGCACTATCGGTTTTGGGTACTACAGCTCGATTCATTTTTTATCCTATTGAAGCTGATGAAGGAAGGGAAATAGATGTCTCTAATTAACCCTGCTTACAAACTGAGTTTAAACAGATAACTGTTGGTTTACATATGCTACAAATATTATGGGTCTCTCTTAGGTTATGTTGTTAAGAACACATGATCTAGACTATTGGTAGGATGTTAGGACTGATGCTTTTCAATTGATGTATGAAGGTATGGGATTTTGGGTTTTTGGTTAGTGTACTCGCTAAGATTTTTCAACCTTATGCCTACGTATTCCTGTTTTAACGAAACAGGGAAATTAGAGCGATCGTAGTTCCTCCTATTCTATGGGAGGAAATGGTGTTTTGGTGTCTTGTTCAAAGCCCAAGATATGAAGCTAAATGTGGTTTGTATCTTGTTCAAAGCCCAAGATGTGAAGCTGAAGGGTCTATTTGTATCTTGTTCGAAGCCCAAGATGTGAAGCTGAAGGGGTTTGACTTTAGAGAGAATTTGTCATCTCTAAAGGGGGTCTGTTTGTCACAACTATTGGGTGACTGATTATAAAGGAGAATTACTTTAACTGGGATATGTGAATCCAGCAATGCCATAATTTCCTTTATAGGGGATTTTCAACCTGAAGGAGAAGACTTTAACTCAGTTAAGAGCAATGTCATATTTCCTTAGGAATTTCTCATGCTAAAAGAGGGATAGTGGCGTGGATGTAAATAATCTAGAGGCTTTCCGCTTACAGCGATTAGATGGGGGAAAGGAGTTGTACTGTGAACGAGGCACAGATTTTGATGCTAAAAGGTTGATTGACTCAACTAGGGTTTCCTTATACAAAGCCTAAGAGGAGGCTATTGACCCAACAAGAGGATGCTTTTGTGTCTCGTACGAAGCCCGAGAGAGAGGCTAAAAGGGTTGACTCAACAAGGGAGTGCTAACAAGTAACCGACTCAACAAGAGAGTTCTTTTGTATCTCGTACGAAGCCCGAGATGGAGGCTAAAAAAGGGGCTGACTCAACAAGAGAGTGCTTTTATATGTGTCTTGTACGAAGCCCAAGACAGAGGCTAAGGGGGTTTGACTCACCAAGACAGTCTTTGTACCTCGTACGAAGCCCGAGATGGAGGCTGAAAATGTTTGACTCAACAAGAGAGTCTTTTGTATCTCGTACGAAGCCCGAGATGGAGGCTAAAGGTTTGACTCAACAAGAGAATCTTTTATACTCAACAAGAAAGTGTTTTTTATCTCGTACGAAGCCTGAGATAGAGGCTAAAGGTTTGACTCAATAAGAGAATCTTTTATACTCAACAAGAGAGTGTTTTAATATCTCGTACGAAGCCCGAGATGGAGGTTAAAAGGTGATTGACTCAACAAGAGAGTCTTTTATACTCAACAAGAGAGTGTGAAAAGGTTAACTCCGCTGGGGAGAATCATTGTACAAAGCGCAAGAGGAGGCTATTGGTGCCGGTAACTGTTTTAGTTGAGTGACAGGTCCAATATGTTGGTTAAAAGAGAAAATCAGTTCTTATAAAGAGACTGATTCCAGGTGAGGTTGTACTTTGTTACTGATCGGAAGATCGGGGTTATTTCCTGTTCTTTAAGGAAATGGGAAATCCAAAGGGTATTGAGACTGTCCAAGTCTAGAGTTTCATCTTTTGTACAATGCCCAAGAGGAGGCACGGGCGTTAAGGGATGAGTACTAACCCTCAAATGGCCGGAGTTTTGACGCCGGAAAGACTGCTCTAGCAAAGGATGACTAAGTTCTGTCTTATACCTTTAAGAGGTCGTCAGGGTCCTTGTATTAAGCCCAATAGGAGGCATGAGAGCTTTTAAGAAGCCGAAGGGTCCTTGTACAACGCCCAAGAGGAGGCGGGGATACTTTTAAGAAGCCTGTGGGTCCCCAAACCCCGAGACGTTCAAGACATGCCATTCACAGAGAATAGATCAAGCCAGGAAAGTCCGAGAATTTGGAAAAAACTCAAGAGATGCCATTCACGAAGAAAAGATCATCTCTGGGGAGTAGAGTCTCTTTGACAACTTCTAAGGGTGACAGTCTGAGAAAGGGTTCAAAAAAGAATCTACCTTTCACATCTCCATATTGTTTAACCCCAAGAGGAGGGAAGACTGTGTTTGGTAATCCTACGGGGATCTAGTTTTGACCGTATTTAAGAGCAATCAACGGGGCTTTACCTAGTGCTAGACGTAGTTGCCGGGGAAAACTCTAAATAACTATACTAGTATTACACAGTTGATATTTGACAAGTATATAAAAGTTTGTGAAAGAAGACTTACAGTAAGCAGCCCCACAATACAGTTATATATATATATATATGAAAGCGGATAAAGAAAGCGGGTAAACACTTACTCGGTTGTAGAGCTTCCATGTTGTTTTGTTAGTTTGTTCAACAAAGAAAGCGTTGATAACAATATTATATTCAAAATCAAAGGGGAAGGTGCTCTGAAAAAATTGTTGGGGCTTACAGCTCAAGGAGAGGCCCAAGGTTTTATCAGTGATTGCACTATTGTTTTGAATTTGTACAGAGGGACTTATACAAGTGACTGAGGCCCAAAAAGGTTTTCTGTACAAAGGGATGGGTCTTATACTCTTTCAAGAGGCCCAAAGATTTATTTTTATACAAGTGGTGGGGCTTACAGCTCAAGGAGAGGCCTAAGGGTTTGAATTTTTAACTGGCGACCGCACCGAGGTTTTCTTTTAACGCATAGGGACTTATACAATATCTGAGGCCCAAATTATTTTGGTTAAAAGGGGATTGGGTCTTACACTCTATTAGAGGCCCAAAAAGTTTTGAATGGGTCTTATAGCTCGAGGAGAGGCCCAAGGTTTTATTTGTTAAAAAGGCGACGACCGCGCCGAACTTTTTGACGGTATCGGGACTTATACAATACACTGAGGACCAAATTATTTTGGTTTTCAAAAAGGGTTGGGTCTTGCACTCTACTAGAGGCCCAAAGAGTTTGGAAAAAGTTTGATGAGGGTTGAATTAATCAAAAACCCTAATTTGTTTCCAAAATGTATTTTAATTGAATAAAAATTTAATTAAAATGATCAAAATTGTTAAACATATGGAAAAACAAATTGTGATCTTGGATTAATGTTTAAAAAAATTAAGTTTTGACCTACAAAATGATTAGAAGTCATTAAAATTTGCAAAATCAAGAAGGAAAAAATATTTTAAATGTCAAAAACAATTAAAATATTAATTCTTTGCAAAAATATCAATTATATGAAATAAATAATATTTTTGGGATTTTTTGGTAAAATAAAATAATTTAACATTTTTGTGAATTATTAAAAAAAGAATCAACTCAAAATCATTAAAACTCAGAGAGAAATTAAGTTTTGAATCAATTAAATAAAATCACAAAATTCAAATATTCAAATATTTGAAAAAGGGCGCCAAGAAAATGGCAAGAACACGCGCCCTTCCTCTGTTTCTGCAGATTTGCATTTTCTATCCAATCTCACTGAATACTTGATTATATCTGCAATCTACATATCAATCTCCTCATTTCAACCTCACGATCATGTCTATGGTCTTTAATTTCATTTATATTAAACATCGAATAAGAAATCAAAGAGAAACCTCAAGAACCCTAAAATTTGTATGAAGGTTCAGAAATTCCATACACGATTCAAACAATGCAATTGATCGAGGGAAAACACTCCATGCATGATTATGAACATATGGCCAAATTATTGTGCAGCAAAACTTGCATGGATCATAGAGTTAGAAGAGCCCATTCTTACCTCTTGCAGCTGGTGACCGTGTTTTGTGTTAGAGGTGTTACAGCTTGGTTCCAAGGTTATGGACAGCTTCCCTAAGTGCTATGGAGTGTGTCTGGATGCTTGGAGTGGATTGAAATGATCTGGAACTCGAGATGGCACCCCAACTGCAAATCTGTCAATTGCTTGAGCAATTGGCTGGTGATTTTGTGATTTTGGTGTTCCAGATGTTATGTGAATGTTTGGATCACTTCTATATGATGTTTATGAGGTGTGTGTGTGATTGGTTTGGTTGGAATTTCTCTCAAACTCAAAACCCGACAGTGACTTGCTTTGGAAGGAAAATTTGGAGTGAAAGAAGAGATTTTGAGGAAAGCATCTGTTTGATGGATTTGGTGTACTCAAACTGAGCACAAATGAGCTCTATTTATAGTATAGCAAGTTTGTTTTGGGATCAATAGTGAATGGCAACTGCAGCAGAGGTTTGACCAATGTTGATCAATAGGAATCCAAGTCTACTCTAGCCATTGACTAGAGGTTAGAGCACAGAGTTGTGGTTCCCTAGTTGTTGGATGAATCTTGACTGAATTCAACTGCGAATGTGTCAGTCCATGCCACCTTGGTGCATCCATTAAATGCTCCAATCCAAAATTGGAGTCTTGTCCCTCTTTTTGGGATTTCTAGGTTTGGCATGCTACTTCTTGTTCCAAAGACTTTGGAGGCTTGGATCAGTGTTTGTTCCCTTTAGATTTGATCCTCAGATGTGTCCAAAGTGATGACAAGGCTTGGAATTATCTAATTTTTCCAAATCGAGCAAAAGTGCAAAATTCTGCCTAGCCTTGGCAGTTTTCAGCAAGGCATATTGCCGTTGTCATATCTCTGGCTCAAGTGGAATTTGATGGAGTTCTTGGCCATTTTGGAAAGCCCTCATATGATACAATAACTGTTTGATCATAATTGGTTTTGATACTTTCTGGATCCAAGTGAAAATGCCCCTACATTTGGAAAAAAAGTGAAGGCAGGTTCTGACATAGTGAAAATTTCACTAAGTGTTAGAAAAAAGTGACATTTTCACTTTTCTTGATTTTGATCATTCCATAACTTGAAATCCACGGGGAATTGGAATGAGTGGTAGTTAAAGCTTTTTTATAGGGTAATGAGAGCTACAAATCCATCTTTGGATGGAAAAAATGGCCTTGTGGTTTAGGAGTTATGATCCTCCAAAGTTGGTACCCTAGCCACTTTGTTCCATAACTTAGAAAATTTTCTAAGTTTTTTATGGTTACCCCTTTTACAAGTTATCCCACTTGATTTTTCTTGATGAATGATGATTCTAATCATACATTAACATCATTTTGGGGTCAAAGAACCATAATTGTGAAAAATCTCAAAAAGTCAAAGTTTGACTTTAGTGCACAGTTGACTTTTTGTCAGATGAATTTCAAACTGTGCGATTCTCTATGAAATCAAGTCCTTGACCTAAATCAAACTTGATGGATTGATTTCATAGGTGTTATAGGGTGTATTTGATCATGTCTTAGGATTTGGGAGCATGTCCTGGTCAAAAGTCAAAGATACAGTTGACTTTTTCTACGAAACCCTAAATGTGGTTCTGATGAAATTGAAACTTGTTGCTCAAGCTTCTTGGATCAATCCACTGTTGCAAATGGATCAATGTGATGTATTTGAGATCCTTAAATCCCCTCTTGAGGTCTTGGCTCATTTTTTGTCCCAAAAGTCAACTTAGGGGTGAATTAGGTCAAGAAACCCTAATTCCTAATTTTTGATGAATGCATCCCCTGAGGCTAAATTGACTTGATGATTGGGTTTATGATGTCCCTCGGAGCATCATAGGTTATGCTTTGAAGAATTGGCTCATGCCCAGAGGAAAATTTCCATCTGGAGGCCCTGGTCGACCAAACCTTAATTTGGTGACACTGGCGATCTCAAGGCTTGATCCACCTAGAAGGGAGAAGCCTTGTGCCTAATCCTTGAAGTGGGAGTCCTCTTGATCCTTTGTGGATGTTTGAGAGGCTAGACAAGTTGAAGATCATGTCATTTCTTGATTGATCCTTTGTCTAAGAGCTCTGAGAGGGCTTGAAACCCTAAGTCTGATTGTAGTGAATGGTCACCCATCTTTGGGGAGACTAATGGTTCATCCATATTATGATGATGATTTGAACAATGATGGGAAATCTTAGTGGTCAAAATTTGGGGTATGACAGATGACCCTATTTAATCTTCTTGGACCTGAAGGTGTGAATGGCGAAGGTATTCGGGCATTCGGGGTGCAAGAGGATTAAATATCGGAATACCCAAAATTTTGACGGTGGTTATGAATGGCAGTTCACGTATCCTTCCTCTTTTGCTAAGCAATGATGCTTAGAAAAAGTAAACTTTGCCTCGATCCTGGTTTCCTACCAAGGAACTGGTCTCAGTTTCTGATTTAAACTTCCCCTCGATCCTGGTTTCCCACCAAGGAACTGATCTCAATTTCTGAAATAAACTTCCCCTCGATCCTGGTTTCCTACCAAGGAACTGGTCTCAGTTTCCGATATAAACCTCCCCTCGATCCTGGTTTTCTACCAAGGATCTGGTCTCAATTTCTGAAATAAACTTCCCCTCGATCCTGGTTTCCTACCAAGGATCTGGTCTTGGTTTCTTTTTTCAATAAACTTTATTGACAAGGGACGCTATTTATAGCGGTTCTCCTCAAACTTCTCGCTGAATTTTCCTTGGGAGATGCCATTTGATGGAGAAAGTTTTGATTATAGAGAAGCACAAACTTCTCTGTTTGAGACGCCATTTGTCGACTCTACTGGGGAAAATGAGTCTTCTTGAGATCTTCTCAGAGAAATGCCATATGATGTACCCCAATTTTGAGGTGCTGATGACTTTGTTGACATTGACATTCTGGAGAGAAGGACCAATGTGTTGCTTAAAGTCTTTAGTTGAGAGGCTTTGTCTAGGGATTTTCCTTAATTCGAGAAAGCGAAGATATCATCTTCCGTGGTAAAGAGTGATGCTGGCTGAGGGTTTTCTGGTTTTTCAGAGGTTCAAGTTATCAAAGTGGTCAAACGCCGACTTCATCCAAGAAATAAACTGGAGGAGAGAGGTAGTTCAGATGCAACATTTCCTGACGAGGAAAGAACTGATAACTCGATTGAGAGGACTGTTATCACTAGGGGATAAGATCGAGCAGAGTGATAGTGATGCAACACGAATATGAACACAAAGTAGTAATGCATGATGTATGTGTGTATATGCTGACAAAACTGACGCGACATACAAACTAATAGATGAACACGACTGGATACTCAACCAAAGCTGGGGACGAAGAGGTATCGCTGGTTCAAGATAGCAATTTTGCCTTGCTTAGGAGAAGTAGTCCTCGTGGGGAGCTACGTTGGTCGGACTTAGGAGATAAGAACTCTGCCAGGGGTGTCAGATGAAACAGTGGTCTCTGACACAGCTGATCCTTCATTCAGGTGCACTGGTTTAGAAGGAGTACTTTGATTCTGCACTTTGAAGCTTAACCGCCTTTGGGAGAAGCCATCGATATTCTTTCGATGTTCAACAGTTAAAAGAATTTGCCATCTTTATTAAAAGCAGAAAAATTTTACAAGTAAATTCATTTCTGTTTTATTTCAAGAATCGTTGATCATGTTAAAATGTCGTCCTGTAAAGCTAAAACAAATAAGAATTGCAAACAAAAGCACAAGGGCTCAAATTTTATTGATAGGATGGAAATCAACTAAACGCGTGATTCAATAGAGTATTTACAAAGTTAGAAAATGGTAATTTAAGGGAAAAGGGTGACATTGAAACATAACGACCACTATCCTTCTACCAACTTTGACTTCGGGGCATCCTGAGCTTCCGTCGAAGATGACCTTGACTGGAGTTTTCCTGACGGATGATGTAACTGCTGCCGAGGGACTTGCCCCTTTGTCGAACGTAGTTACTTGCCATTATCCCTAATTTTTGCCTGGATTGTACTTTGAGGTTTCCAATCCACCGGGATGATTTTTTGATTATCTCTCTAAATTTTTCCTGGACCGCCCTTTCGGGTTTTCAATCCACCGAGACGTTTTTTTTCTTTCTTTTTTTAGTTTAGGCGAAGTATTTCTTGACTACATCAACATTTGTGGGGTAGGCAAATTCCTCTCCGTCCATGGTTGCAAGTCTCAAGGTGCCGCCTGAGAAAGCTCTCTTGACCACATAGGGGCCGTCATAATTCAGAGTCCACTTGCCCCAAGAATCAGTAAAAAGTGATTGTATCTTCTTTAGCACGAGGTCTCCTTTCCTGAAGATGCGAGGTCAGACCTTTTTGTCGAACGCCTTCTTCATTCTTTGCTGATACAACTGACCATGGCATATTGTCGTGATTCGCTTTTCTTCTATCAAATTTAGTTCGTCGTGCCGACTTTGGCACCATTCAGCTTCTGTTAGCTTAGCTTCCATCAATACCCTGATTGACGGTATCTCTACTTCGACGGGGAGCACTGCCTCCATGCCATAAACTAGAGAGAAAGGGGTTGCCCCTGTTGAAGTGCGGACAGATGTTCGATAACCATGAAGAGCAAATGGTAGCATCTCGTGCCAATCTTTATAGGTTACAACCATCTTCTGAACAATCTTCTTGATGTTCTTGTTAGCCGCTTCTACCGCTTCGTTCATCTTGGGCCGGTAGGGAGATGAGTTATGGTGTTCGATCTTGAACTCAGCGCACAACTCTTTCATCATCTTATTGTTCAAGTTAGATCCATTATCAGTAATAATCTGGCTTGGAACACCATAATGGCAGATGAGATTATTTTTGATAAAGCGGACTACCACTTGTCGGGTTACATTAACGTATGACGCTGCTTCGACCCATTTGGTGAAGTAATCAATGGCTACCAGGATGAACCGATGTTCGTTCAAAGCCTTAGGTTCGATCATGCCAATCATGTCAATTCCCCAAATGGAAAAAGGCCATGGGGAAGAAAGAACATTGAGATGTGTAGGCGATACATGGATTTTGTCTGAGTATATCTGACACTTGTGACATCTCCTCATGTACTTGTAGCAGTCAGATTCCATTTTCAACCAATAGTATCCTGCTCTTAGAATTTTTCTCGCCATTGTATGTCCGTTGGCATGAGTGCCAAAGGACCCTTCGTGAATTTCTTTTATCAGCATGTCTGCTTCTGGTTTGTCGACGCATTGAAGCAAGACCATGTCAAAGTTCCTCTTATAGAGTGTATCACCGCTCAGGAAGAAACTGCCTGCTAGCCTTCTGAGGGTTTTTCTGTCTTTCCTGGATGCCCCAGGTGGGTACTCTTGTTTCTGAAGGAAGCATTTGATATCGTGATACCAAGGTTTGTCGTCTATGACTGCTTTAATTGTGAAGATGTAAGCGGTCCATTCAAGGCGCATTATGTTGATCTTAGGTAAGTCATTCCATTAACCTACATTAATCATGGAAGAGAGAGTGGCTAATGCATCAGCCATGTGATTCTCTTCACGAGGGATATGATGAAACTCGATTCTGTTGAAGAAATGTAACAACCTTCTTGCATAATCTTTGTAAGGAATCAATCCTGATTGGTATGTGCTCCAATCTCCTTTGATCTGATTGATAACCAGGGCTGAGTCTCCATATACATCCAAGTTCTTAATCCTCAAATCAATCGCTTCTTTGAGACCCAAAATACAAGCTTCGTATTCGGCCTCATTGTTTGTGCACTTGAATGTAAGTCTGGCGGTAAAAGGAATATGGGTACCCTGAGGTGTTATGATGATTGCCCCAATTCTGTTTCCATAATGATTGACAGCTCCGTCAAAGATAAGTCCCCATTGGGAATCTGGTTCTGGCCCTTCACTGGGTAGCGGTTCATCGCAGTCTTTCATTTTTAAATACATGACATCTTCGTCCGAGAAGTCAAACCCGATTGATTCCTAATCGTTAATCGGTTGATGAGCCAAATGATCGGCTAAAACACTTCCTTTAACGGCTTTCTGAGCGTGGTACTCTATGTCATATTCTGATAACAACATCTGCCAACGGGCAATTCTTCCCATGAGAGCAGGTTTTTCGAAAACATACTTGATTGGATCCATTTCTGAGATCAACCAAGTAGTGTGACGAATCATGTACTGGCAAAGACGTTTGGCTACCCAAGCCAAAGCACAACAAGTTTTCTCAAGCACAGTGTACCGAGTCTCGCAGTCGGTGAATTTCTTGCTCAAATAGTAGATGAGAGACTCTTTTCTTTTTGTTTCGTCTTGTTGGCCAAGTACACAACCCATGGAGTCTTCCAAGACTGTGAGGTAGATGATTATTGGTCTTCCTTCCATTGGAGGTGATAGAATCGGCGGATTCAACAGGTATTCCTTGATATTGTCGAAGGCAGTTTGGCAGTCTTCTGTCCAAATGCAGTCCTGATTCTTTTTGAGTAATTTGAAAATCGGCGCGCATGTCGCGGTCATGAGGAATATGAATCTGGAGATGTAGTTCAAACGTCCCAGGAATCGTCTGACTTGTTTTTCAGTCTTTGGAGAAGGCATTTCTTGAATGGCCTTGACCTTGTCAAGATCAACCTCAATTCCTTTCTGGCTGACGATGAACCCTAAAAGTTTCCCTGAATGGACACCGAAGGTGCATTTATTTGGATTCAAGCGGAGTTTGTACTTTCTCAACCGCTTAAATAGTTTTGACAGGTGGGTCACATGCACCTCTTCTGTTTTAGATTTTATAATCATATCATCGACATATACCTCAATTTCCTTGTGTATCATGTCATGAAACAGAGTAGTCATGGCCCTTTGATAGGTTGCCCCGGCGTTCTTCAAGCCGAACGACATTACCTTGTAACAAAAAGTACCCCATGGGGTAATGAACGAAGTTTTCTCCATGTCTTTTTGCGCCATTTTGATTTGATTATAGCCCGAGAATCCATCCATGAAGGAGAAAACTTTGGACTTTGCTGTACTGTCTACCAGCATGTCAATGTGTGGTAAGGGAAAGTCGTCCTTTGGACTTGCCTTGTTCAGATCTCGGTAGTTGACACACATTCTAACTTTTCTGTCCTTTTTTGGAACTGGTACTATGTTGGCTAACCATTGAGGATATTCTGACGTAGCGAGGAAACCCGCGTCAATCTGTTTCTGTACCTCCTCTTTGATTTTGACAGCCATGTCTGGATGAGTCCGTCTCAACCTCTATTTTTTTGGCGGACATTATGATATCAACGGTAGATAATGTTCCACGATGCTGGTATCCAACCCTGGCATATCCTGATAGGACCAAGCGAATACATCGGGAAACTCTTTGAGAAGTTTCGTCAAACTTTCTTTGACAGTTGGACTGAGCAGTGCCCCAATCTTGACTTCTTTTCTCTCTTCTTCCGATCCTAAGTTGACTGTTTCCAACAACTCTTTGTGAGGCTCAATGGACCTTTCCTCTTGTCTGAGTAGTCGGGAGATCTCTTCTGGAATTTCGTCGTCAACTTCTTCTTCAGCCCCAAATACCGGGAACCCAAAGTCGGGAGAAGGCATCGGATCGTATGTTTCAACGGGGTTTAAAACAAGTAATCTGCATGACGTGATGATTTGTGTTTAGAAGAGATAGAGAGAATGCAAAAGTGTGTGCAGTGTATTTCTTTTACTGCTTGTTTTTATTATTGAGTTGTTTTTTAGGACTACCATTTTCTGAAAAATGAAAAGAGAAAACAACAATTAATGCGGAAATTACAGAACAACGTTATTTTATTAATGAACAAGTCGATTCTTGAAACTACAGCCCTAAAAAACAAAACTCTGTCGCTTTGGGCGAAGCGAAAAGGGATATTTATAGAAAACGAGCCCTATTAAAACATCCGTTTCACCTGGGCAAGGTGAAAGGTTAAAGACGACAATTACTTTGACTTATGAACAATCTTCGAAACATCGACAACAACCCATTGGCGGCGAACTCCTCGGTGAATCACAAATTCCGGTACCTTCCTTGATTTGTCTTCAGAAATGATGCTGATTTCTGGTGGAGCAGGATCATTGGAATCTGTCTCGCAGGCAGAGTTGTCGTAGGAGGATTCCTCAGTTGTATTTTGCGTAGTATTTGTACTCTCAGCTGTATCTCCCCATCCAGTTGGCTGGATGTCTTTGAGTCTGATACGAGAGCTTTCAGGAGCGGTGTACTTGACCATGAAGTCAAATTTTCCACTTGGTTGTCCCAGGGCGTCCCACACTTCTTTGGAATTGGAGGAGTCATCCCTCTCGATGACGTTGACCTCAGGAAAAGCATAGTTGATGAATTCTAGTATGGCAAGCTTTGCCAATTCATCGTCGTACTGGATATTTTCTAATGACCTGAGTGTTGATCCCATGGCATGGTGGGGACACATGTATTCTGTTCAATGATGTTCAGCTGATTTTCATTGTTCGGATGATTCTCTTGCCCCAAGTCTCCTGGGTACGGCTGCCAGATAGGCAAGCCATCCATCGGGCCATAATAGTCGTGGTCAAAGTTGTCCTTCATTAGAGTATCTTCCTTTAATAAGTTTGGTGAAGCACGACATCCTTCCGGATCACAATCTCCGTATAGCATTTCAACTTCTGACCTGGGTATAAATCTCGGACTCTGTGTGGGATAGCAAAATGGTGTAGGCACTTCTTCCTGAGACGTATAGCCGTCCTCGTTAAGATAGGACTTCCATTCCTCGTCCGTATCTGAGGGATCCTCCTCGTTGATAGTATGGAGTGGTTGAGGCACTGGGTGAACGAAACCTCCACTGTGGAAGAAGTCTTGAATGGGATGAAGACTTTCATCATTAGCAGTTGTCTGTGGAAAAACCAAGACCCTTCTTTGTTTTATTATCAGTAGGAATGACAAGTTGTTCCCATCCTTTTGCATTGTTATTCTTGATCACCTCGAGAGCTTCTCTGTACGAGAAAATCAAGGTTCCTTTCTCTGACTGATTCTCATTACTCACCGACAGTGCTTGGAACTGGGTTCCAACAACCTCCTCAGGTTCTACACAAGTAGATGTAGATAATTTACTCATGAGCAAGGCTTGCTCTCCGCAGACCGTGACGAGTTGATCGTTCTTGACGAACTTCAATTTCTGGTGCAGCGTCGAAGTGACTGCCCCGGCCTGGTGTATCCAAGGTATTCCTAATAAACAGTTGTACGCTGCTCGGACGTCCATGACCTGGAAAGTGATTAGGAAAGTGTGAGGACCGATAGTTATGGGAAGGTCGACTTCGCCGATAACTGCTTTCCGAGACCCGTCAAATGCTTTGACGATGACCTCACTGCCCCTCATCGGGGATCCTTTGAATGATAGTCGCATTAAAGTGGACTTCGGCATAACATTGATGGCCGATCCGGTATCTACCAATACGCTGGCTAAAGCATCGTCCTGGCAGTTGACTGTGATATTGAGCGCCATGTTGTGGCTTTTGCCTCCCTCTGGAAAATCCTTATCACTAAATCCTAAGTTGTTGCAGGAAGTGATGTTAGAGATGATGCTATCGAACTGTCGTATTGACACATCCTGTTCCACAAAGGCCTGCTCTAAGACTTTTTGTAGAGCCTCCATGTGGGCTTCAGAACTGACTAAAAGTGATAGCACAAAGATCTTTGAAGGAGTTTATAACAGCTGATCAACAATGTTGTATTCACTCCTTTGGATGAGCTTTAGCATCTCATCATCGTTTTTTGAAAGGTCGGGATTACTGGATTAACTGAATGGTGGATTGGGAACTTCTGTATGAGGTTCCTTTTCTTTGCTGGGTTCTCCAACTCCTCTGTTGAAGATTCTACCACTCCGTATTACCCGATTGATGTCTGCAATATTCACGACGGAGGGTAACGGAATTTCCTTTCCATTCTCAATTGTTGTTGCACCATATTTGTAAGGGATAGCCTTAGTTGATTCATACGGTAGTAGTCCCGGTAGATAGATGACTATGGGAGCCTTCTGATTTTTCTGACCATCGTAAGTAATTTCGATCCGTTCCTAGTTGGGAACTATCGATTCGTCAAGTAGAGGAATGATGGCACAAACATCCCTAGCCCTATGATGATCAGAGATTGTGACAACGTCCTCAATTTGATCAGCAAAGTAGTTGACTGGTCTAGAACTTGACCATGGTTGAATCTCTTTGCGGTCCCACTGACTTTGAAGGGCTGCTCGCACGAGGTAGCATCCTTGATTATCCACTGAGCAAACTCCACGCTGCTCATAGTTGTGTAGTGGCACCTGGCCACATCCGCTTTGAATACAGTGTAACCTTACTAGGTCTGTTTCCATCGACCGAACATCCTGATTTTGATATCTAGTAGGGTTCCCGTTAGTGATACTAAATTGTTGGGTGTCTTCATTCATATAGATTGGAAGCCACCGGTGATTCAACAAGTGCTGAAGTGTTTCCTGGACAAGGGCACAGCCCTGATCGTCTTCGCAACCCGCTTTACAGATCTGATAATCATGTGATACCAGGAACCCGAGTCGGACCTGTTTAGCATGTAACTCCACCAGGCTGGTATTCATCAAGCGAATATCGAAGATTTGAATCATGTTGATTTGATAATGATTCCTATCATGTTAGTCTTGAATCCATCCAAGATCCATCTGCTGCTGGAGGGCCTCTTGTACAAAAGAGCATCCCTGTTTGTTTACCGAGCAAGTCAGACGAGAATTGTAATCGCTCCATGGCAAATTATGATACTGGCTTTGCCTTGAGTGCATTGCCACCAAGTTGATATTCATCGCACGGATACCGTGGTTCTTAATGATGCTAGAATTTGTGTATGTCATGTTGACTCCACGAACTCGATGCTCTTGGATCCATCCGAGATCCAATTGTTCCTGTAGAGCTGATTGCACCACAGAACATCCCTGATTGTTTTTAGAGCAGATATCACACTGGTGATAATTATGAGGTGGCACATGGCCATATCCACTCTGTCTACAATGCATCTTGACCAAGTTGGCCCTCAATAAGAGTACATCATGAATTTGATAGGTGTTGTTAGACTCTCTCTCTACCAAATTGACTACAACTTTCTCATGTTGAGGCAGCGGGTTCGTGAGAACATTAGGATTCGTATCTTTGAAAGACAATACCCCGCTCCTAACAAGCTTTTGCACATCAGATTTGAAACAGAGACAGTTTTCTAAGTTATGCCCTGGTCCTCCTTGATGGTAAGGACAAGTCTAATCCGTTTTGAACCAAAAAGGTGGATTTTCTGGTACTGTAAGAGGAGACTTAGTCTGGACATGCCCCTTGCCTAGTAGTAACAGAAATAGTTCTGCGTAAGATACAGGTATAGGATCAAATTCTGGTGGCCGCGTTGTACGGTTGTTGTTGTATTGAGGACGAGCCTGCTGAAGAGGTTGTTGTGTCCTTTGTTGAAATTGTTGATTCGGTTGGTTTTGAGCAACCTGAGGTTGATACGTAGGAACATGCGCGGGGTTGACAGCAGGCGTTACAGCTGCTACTGGTTGGTATCGTCGCCTTAACTTTCCGAGAGAGATATTCCCAATATCTTGCTCCTTTTTCTTAGGGAGAGCACTACAGTATTTTTTAGTACTGCTTGATGATCCAGTGTCTTTTACCAAACGTCCTTCTCAGACGGCTTCCTCGAGACGTACTCCCATACCGACCATTTCGGTGAAGTTGCTGGGCGCACTGGAAACCATTCTGTCGTAGTAAAATGAGCTCAAGGTCTTTAAGAAAATCTTTGTCATCTCTTTTACCTCAAGAGGTGGACAAATTTGAGCGGAAATTTCACGCCACCTCTGAGCGTATTCCTTAAAGGTTTCCTTGTCTTTTTGCGACATTGATCTTAGTTGATCTCTGTCTGGTGCCATGTCCAAATTGTATTTATATTGTTGGACGAAGGCAGTGCCAAGATCTCTGAAAGTGCTAATCGTAGTGCGGTTTAAACCCATGTACCATTTTAATGCGGCACTAGTTAAACTATCCTGAAAGTAGTGAATCAGTAGATCCTGGTTCTCTGTCTGAGCTGACATTCGCCGAGCGTACATCACCAAATGGCTTTGAGGGCAAGAGTTACCCTTGTACTTTTCAAAATCGGGTACTTGGAACTTGTGTGGGACTTTCACATTGGGGACCGAACAAAGGTCTGTGGCATCCTTTCCAAATAAATCCTGACCGTGAATAGCTTATAGTTCCTTCTGCATTTCCGGGAACTGCTCCTGGAATTCATCCATTCTGTCGACCATACTTTCCTTTCTACCAGAAGGTATCTGTGGAATCTGTTCTTCTGGGACAGTGTGCACCACAGGGGGTGGTACCGTTACTACGGAAGTGAATCTTGGCGCTTCCCGAAGTTTGTAACCTTCAGGAGTCCTCATTATGCCTCTGGCATTCTCACTTTCCCGAAGTTTGTAACCTTCAGGCCCAGCAGCTTCTTCCATGATTCCCTGATCTTCAGTGAACAGCGGAACATATCCTTCCGGGATATAGTTAACAGGCATGCCCCAGGGACGATCTTTCGGCATTTGATACCTAGGATCATACTTCTCCACTATGGGCGTTAAGGTGATCTCTGAGATCACAGTTCTTTGTAGCTGAGCTTCTGCCATGGTTTACATGTCATTACGAAGCTTTCTCATATCCTCTCTCAAAGCGTCGATCTCTTCTTTCAACTCTCTGTTCTCTTCCTCGAGATCATCCATCTTTTTCTGACGATTGGCCCGAGTATTGTACGAATGAGACAATTTGACTCTAGAACCGAGACACAAATGTGAGATTCGTAGGTAAGAAGAATACGTGACGTGAGAATGATGAATGCAATGACTATATTAATTGTTTTTTGGTTTAATCAAAATAAAATTTGACAACTAGATTGCAAATATCAAACAGTGGGGAAACCCCCATTTTATTGAATTCAAAGGATTGCAGAAATGGAAATACAGTAGATTACAAAGTGATGAAAAAGGAAACCTAAACTAATGGATCCTGAGTCCTCTCTGAAGTGGGCTCAAGTGCTGGTTTAGGTGCTTTCCTCTTCTTTGACCGGGGCTCTTGGGCCGTTGTCCAGTTGTCATTCCTTTGCCAATTGAAAAGAGCGAGCAAATTCCTTTGGTCATCCTGATTTTCTACAGCATGCTGCTCTAAAATCTCAATAAGAGCATCTTTTTCTTTTAATAGATGCTGTATTTTCTTACACTCCACATTGAGAATACGGTACTTGTTCCTCCAAGACCTCTTCTCCTGCTGAACTTTGCTGAGAGTAACTTAAAGTTTTTCCGTCTCAAAAATAAAGGGCAGAGTCCCTTAGTGGAAGAACTTCCTGACGAGGGTAAGGCATCCTCAGCTTGAGAGCTCTAGTTTGTACCCAATGGAGATAATGCTCCACCAAGACACACTCTAGTTTTCCTAGAGACTCTCGTCCTTTCCTATGAACGTGTTTCCAAGCGTGCACTATTTCTGTCTTTAGTGCCCTGTCATTTTCTCCTTCCTTGAAGAAAAGACCTTCCAGATGAGCATTCCACGGGACATGCCTCATCGGGTATCCAAATTGACGATGAACCAACACCGGATGATTGTTGATTCCTCCCTTAGTTCCTATAAGGGGTACATTTGGGAAATTTCCACAACGGTCAATGATTCTGATCCCGTCATAGATTTGATTGTACTAATCGATGTTAGAGTTGGTAAGAGACATGATTCTTTGTGACCAACATAAAGTATTCTTTTGATCCCAAAATGCAGCAGACTTAGCCAAATGGGAAGTGAACCATTTGTATAGTAGGGGTACACAGCACGTGATCATTCCTCCACTGTTTAAATTCCTTATATGCACCAAATGATACGCATCTGCGAGTAAGGTCGGTACAGGGTTTCCAATCAGAAAAATCTTAATGGTGTTGATATCTACAAAGTTATCGATGTTGGGAAACAAAAATAACCTGTAGATGAGCAAAACAAAGATGCTTTCGAAAGCGGCCACGTTCCCTATACTAACAAAGTACAGCGCTTTCTTTGTCAAGAACTGGGCTGGCAAACCTTGGATGCAACCCTTAGTGGTCATGTGAGTCCTGACTTCTGACTAGTCCAAATAAATTGCTCTTGCAATGGTCTGATCCTTTGGAATTTCTTCCAGTCCAGAAAATGGAGCTTGATCAGTAATGTGTAAATCAGTCAAGTGAGAATACTCCTCCAGCGTTGGTGTAAGCTGATAATCCGGGAATGTGAAACAGTGATAAACCGGATCGTAGAACTGGATTAACGTGGACAGGATTCCTTCAATTACGTGGACCCTTAACAAGGACAGCAGTCCTCCATACTTGGCTCTGAAAGCCTCGTGGTTGGTGATCATTCTCGCCAAGCCTCTCAAATCCTCTAACATTGGAACCTTGAAGGTGTACTTATGAGTTTTTCTTCTACCGAAATCCCTTAGCGCAATCTCCTTTCTATCTGACATTTACAATCATTGTCTCAGTTTAATTTGAAAAAGAGAGACTAGAAGAGAAGATTTTTTCTGTTTTAATGTTTTTTAAATGAATGTATGAATGCAACACACAAAAACATAGAAAAAACATGGGGTCAAAGGGTGGGTGTCATGAAGTCAAGGCTCTTCCCCCCCCCCAAAGGTTTATACTGGTGATTTTTTGTACCTGTTCGCAAAATCATTGACCCCTCCGGGATAACAACAGCAAGTGGATCGCCAGCGAGCTGATGTATCCTGGAGTGATCTCAGATAAGGGTAGTATCGCGTGACAAATATTTCCGATAGCTACCGCACTATAAAATGGCTGCAGTCTACTAAAAACCTCAGCTTCTCAGATAACCCAGTCGACCACACTACTTTCAACAACCGAAGTCGTATAGGCAATGTATCTGTAAAGGGAGTCTCCACTGAGTTTGATGTTCGATCGGGGGCTCTTAACTGGAATTCACTCCCAGTAAGATTACCCGCATTGCCATCACCTATCTTAGGTGTATACTCAATCTTTCCACATGCGGCATCACACGCATTCCCATTAGCAGAAAAATAAACACATATATCAATTAGGAAAAGCAGTATATATATTTGTCTTAATCATCCTAGACCTCTAGTCTTATGATCCTATATAGACAATTACACCCCAGCAGAGCTGCCATTTCTGTGACATGAACGTGAACTCAAGGTCTCTGCCTAAGAGATGGGAAAGATAATACAATGAAGATAAGTAAATCCCCAGCAGAGTCGCCATTTTTCTGTAGCGCGAGTTTTATGTGTGGCTGCGAAGCACTATCACTTTTGGGTACTACAGCTCGATTTATTTTTTATCCTATTGAAGCTGATGAAGGAAGGGAAATAGATGTCTCTAATTAACCCTGCTTGCAAACTTAGTTTAAACAGATAACTGTTGGTTTATAGATGCTACAAAGATTGTGGGTCTCTCTTAGGTTATGTTGTTAAGAACACAGGATCTAGACTATTGGTAGGATATTAGGACTGATGCTTTTCGATTGATGTATGAAGGTATGGGATTTTGGGTTTTTGATTAGTGTGCTCGCTAAGATTTTTCAATCATATGCCTACGTATTCCCGTTTTAACAAAACAGGGAAATCAGAGCGATCGAAGTTCCTCTTATTCTATGGGAGGAAATGGTGTTTTGGTGTCTTGTTCAAAGCCCAAGATTTGAAGCTAAAGGTGGTTTGTATCTTGTTCAAAGCCTAAGATGTGAAGCTAAAGGGTCTATTTGTATCTTGTTCGAAGCCCGAGATGTGAAGCTGAAGGGGTTTGACTTTAGAGACAATTTGTCATCTCTAAAGGGGGTATGTTTGTCACAACTGTTGGGTGACTGATTATAAAGGAGAATTACTTTAACTGGGATATGTGAATCCAGCAATGCCATAATTTCCTTTATAGGAGATTTTCAACCTGAAGGAGAAGACTTTAACTCAGTTTAGAGCAATGTCATCTTTCCTTAGGAATTTCTCATGCTAAAAGAGGGACAGTGGCGTGGATGTAAATAATCCAGAGGCTTTCCGCTTACAGCGATTAGATGGGGGGAAAGGAGTTGTCTACTGTGAACGAGGCACATATTTTGATGCTAAAAGGTTGATTGACTCAACTAGGGTTTCCTTATACAAAGCCTAAGAGGAGGCTATTGAACCAATAAGAGGATGCTTTTGTGTCTCGTACGAAGCCCGAGAGAGAGAGGCTAAAATGGTTGGCTCAACAAGAGAGTGCTAACAAGTAACCGACTCAATAAGAGAGTTCTTTTGTATCTCGTACGAAGCCCGAGATGGAGGCTAAAAAAGGGGCTGACTCAACAAGAGAGTGCTTTTATATGTGTCTTGTACGAAGCCCAAGACGAAGGCTAAGGGGGTTTGACTCACCAAGAGAGTCTTTGTACCTCGTACGAAGCCCGAGATGGAGGCTGAAAATGTTTGACTCAACAAGAGAGTATTTTATACTCAACAAGAGAGTGATTTTGTATCTCATACGAAGCCCAAGATGGAGGCTAAAGGTTTGACTGAACAAGAGAGTGTTTTTGTATCTCGTACGAAGCCCGAGATGGAGGCTAAAGGTTTGACTCAACAAGAGAATCTTTTATACTCAACAAGAGAGTGTTTTTATATCTCGTACGAAGTCTGAGATGGAGGCTAAAAGGTGACTGAATCAATAAGAGAGTCATTTATACTCAACAAGAGAGTGTGAAAAGGTTAACTCCGCTTGGGAGAATCATTGTACAAAGCCCAAGAGGAGGCTATTGGTGCTGGTAACTGTTTTAGTTGAGTGACAGGTCCAGTATGTTGGTTAAAAGAGAAAATTAGTTCTTATAAAGAGACTGATTCCAGGTGAGGTTGTACTTTGGTACTGATCGGAAGATCGGGGTTATTTTTTGTTCTTTAAGGAAATGGGAAATCCAAAGGGTATTGAGACTGTCCAAGTCTAGAGTTTCATCTTTTGTACAATGCCCAAGAGGAGGCACGGGCGTTAAGGGATGAGTACTAACCCTCAAATGGCCGGAGTTTTGACGTTGGAAAGACTGCTCTAGCAAAGGATGACTAAGTTCTATCTTATACCTTCAAGAGGTCGTCAGGGTCCTTGTATTAAGCCCAAGAGGAGGCATGAGAGCTTTTAAGAAGCCGAAGGTTCCTTGTACAACGCCCAAGAGGAGGCGGGGATACTTTTAAGAAGCCTGTGGGTCCCCATGGCCCTCTACAAAAGCTTCAACTACACCTCACTCCAATTCATCATGGATTTTGAGTTATGATTGGGTCAAAATGGCAGAAAACATGAAATGTCATTTTTTCCAAATGCAGGGGCATATTTCATTTGGATCCAAAAGGTATTAAAACAAACTATGATCACACATATGTTGTATCATATGAGGGTTTCCCAAAATGACCAAGAACTTCACCAAACTCAATCTGAGCAAGAAGTTATGACAGTGGCAATATGTCTTCCTACAACTGTCATAACAAGGCAGATTTGGGAGTTTTGCTCGATTTGCTCAAACTTTACAAAGGGTAAGCAAGTCTATCCATTTGAACACCTCAAGGGGGGACCAAGGAGGGACAAACACTGATCCATAAGCCTCCCAAGTCTTTGGAACCAAAAGTAGCATGCCAAACCTAGAAATGCCTAAAAGAGGGACAAGACTCCAATTTTATTTTGAAGCATTCAATGGATTCACCAAGGTGGCATAGACTGAGCCTCTTCCAACTAAATTCAGTCAAGACATATCCAAGACCAAGGGGACCAGCAGCCTGTGCCCTAACCTCTAGTCAATGGCTAGAGGAGACTTGGATTCCCATTGATCAACATTAGCCAAACTTCTGCTGCAGTTGCCATTCACTATTGCAGCCAAAACAAACTTGCTCTACTATAAATAGAGCTCATTTGTGATCAGTTTGAGTACACCAAAGCCATCAAACAGATGTTTTCCTCAAAATCACCTTCTCACTTCCAAATTTGCCTTCCAAAGCAAGTCACCATCGGGTTTTGAGTTTGAGAGCAATTCCAACCAAACCAATCACGCACACACCTCATAAACATCATATAGAGGTGATCCAAATACTCACAAGTGACCTGTAACACCAAAATCTCAAAGTCACCTCTCAAAACCTCAAAATTGGACTTTTGTGCATTTTTCAAGCCATGTCTTGATTCAGTCACTTTCCAAACCAGATAAGACCTCAAACACACTCCAAATATCATCCTTGAACTGTCCCAAATGGTTCCACACATCTGGAACACCATTTGAGAGAGTTACTATTTTGGCCATTTTTGCCCCTTTTGCAAGAAAGAGCTCAAACTTGTTCCTGAGGTTTCCAGCTGATTCCAACCATCCTAAAAGCTTCTAAGAGATCATTTGAGAGTGTCCAAAGCATCAAATCATTTCTGGAACAAAGCACTTGGCAGATTGCACAAAAGCTCCAAAAAGAGGTAAGCATCACAACTTGAATTCTTTGAATCATGCTTTCCTTTGATGTCCACTGATCATGCATCTCTTATACATGTTATATGTGTTGTGTTTGCACCAATTTATCATGTAATTCATACCTGAAAAAACACCACCACCATTGGATTCCTTGTGAAATTCTAGGCAGGATAAACCTAAATTGTGTCCCAATCCATGGAGAAATGAGAAAGTTATGGCCTTCACGTTTCTAACCAAAATCTTGCCTTGCCTTGCCTTGGGCCAGGCCAAAAACAAGGCAAGCCTTGTATATTTGTGGTTGTGTTTCAATCAACGGATGTATCACCACCCCAGTGGTAAGACGCGCGCCCTGTACACAAGAGGTCTGGGGTTCGAATCCCCCTCGCCCCAGATCCTCTTTTTTATCACTTTTTTCATATTTTTTCATATTTTACTATTTTTCATATTATTTTTAATGATTTGAAAAATTAATAACTCCCTCAATTTTAATTATTTTTGATTGGTTCTTTTTGCAAAAAATCACAAAAATGTTGAAATATTTTATCCCACAAAAAAATAAAATTTATATTATTTATTTAATATAATTAGTATTTTTGTGAATAAATTCATTTTTAATTGTTTTTAAACATTTAAATGTGAATATTTACCTTGAAAATCAAAACCAAATGAGTTTTAATTCATCTTGTGATTAAAACCTCATTTTTCTAACCTTAAACAAAAATCACAAGTGGTTTATTCAAACTTATTTGGTATTTTTTATCATTTTATTGATTTTCTTTAAATATTTACTTTTAAAGGAAAACAAATTTAGGGTTTCTTTGATTTTCACCCTCACAAATCTTTTTCAAACACTTTGGGCCTCTAATAGAGTGTAAAACCCATCCCTTGTAAATAAAACCTTTTTTGGGCCTCAATGCATTGTATAAGACCCAGTACGTTAAAGAAATCTCGGCGCGATCGTCATTTTTCAAACAAAACCCCTGGGTCTCTCCTTGAGTTGTAAGCCCCATATTTTCTTTTAAAATCACCTTTGGGCCTCTAATAGATTGTAAGACCCAAACCCTTTTTTTTTAACTAAAACTTTTTTGGGCCTCAGTGCATTGTACAAGACCCAGTACGTTAAAGAAACATCGGCGTAATCGCCAGTTCAAAAATCAAAATCATCTAGGCCTACCCTCGTGTTATAAGCCCCATTCATTTTCTTTAAACACCTTTGGGCCTCTTGAGAGAGTGTAAGACCCATCCCTTTGTACAGAAAACCTTTTGGGGCCTCCGTCACTTGTATAAGTCCCTATACAATTTCAAAACAACAGTGCAATCACTGATAAAACCTTGGGCCTCTTCATGAGCTGTAAGCCCCAACAATCTTTTCAAAGTACTTTTTCCTTTGATTTAGAATATAATATTGTTATCAAAACTTTCTTTGTTGAACAACTAACAAAACAACATAGAAGCTCTACAACCGAGTAAGTGTTTACCCGCTTTCTTTATCCGCTTTCATATATATATATAACTGTACAGCAACTACGTCTAGAACTAGGTAAAGCCTGTTGGTCACTCTTAAATACAAACAAAACTAGATCCGACATAGGATTACTAGATACAGTCTTCCCTCCTCTTGGGGTTAAACAATATGGAAACGTGAAAGGCAGCATTCTCGGTGAACCCTTTCTCAGACTGTCACCCTTAGACATTGTCAAAGAAACTTTAACTCCCCAGATATGATCTTTTCTCAGTGAATGACATCTCTTGAGTTTCTTCCAAATTCTCAGACTTTCCTGGCTTGATCTATTCTCGGTGAATGACATGTCTTGAACTTCTCGGGGTTTGGGGACCCACGAGCTTCTTAAAAGCATCCCCGCCTCCTCTTGGGCGTTGTACAAGGACCTTTCCGCTTCTTAAAAGCTCTCATGCCTTCTCTTGGGCTTAGTACAAGGGCCCAGACACCTCTACAAGTATAGGAACAGAACCTAGTCATCAATTTGCTAGAGCTGTCTTTCTGAGTCAATTGTCAGACCAGTTAATGGGTTGACCTTCATCTCTTAACATACCAGCCTTCTCTTGGGCATCATACAAAGATCATTCACTATCTGAGAATCGATTTCTCAAAACACCAGTAGACTTGGACAATCTCAATACCCTTTAGATTTCCCATTTCCTCAAAGAACAGGAAATAACCTCGATCCTCTGATCCGTACCAAAGCACAACCTTACCTTTAATCTTTCCCAGCATGGGTCAATTACTGTAAACTCACAGAAATTCTCACCAGAGAAAATAACTCAACTGTCACAATACAGTAAAAATTCCAACTCAGACCATTTTACTGTCATCAACCAATCAGAGCCTCATGGTATCTGACATCCTTCATAAGAACTGATTTTCTTTTTTATCCAACATACTGGA
This sequence comes from Lathyrus tuberosus, assembly GCA_022829125.1. Taxonomy (NCBI): domain Eukaryota; kingdom Viridiplantae; phylum Streptophyta; class Magnoliopsida; order Fabales; family Fabaceae; genus Lathyrus; species Lathyrus tuberosus. The sequence continues at coordinate 24,090,525 of JALAZF010000012.1, read as the reverse complement.
CCTGTCACTAAACTGAAACAGTCACCAGCATATTTAGCCTCCTCCTGGGCTTTGGACAATGATTCTCCCTAGTGGAGCTAACCTTTTTAGACTCTCTTGTTGAGTCACCCTTTTAGCCTCCATCTCGGCTTCGTACGAGATAGAAAATCACTCTCTTGTTGAGTATAAAAGACTCTCTTGTTGAGTCAACCACTTTTAGCCTCCATCTCGGGCTTCGTACGAGATAGAAAACTACTCTTTTGTTGAGTATAAAAGACTCCCTCATTGAGTCAAACAACCTCCAGACTCTCTTGTTGAGTCAATCACCTGTTCAAGACTCTCTTGTTGAGTCAAACCTCTTTAGCCTCCGTCTTGAGCTTCGTACAAGACATATAAAAGCACCCTCTTGTTGGGTCACTAGCCTCCTCTTAGGCTTTGTATAAAGAAAACCCCAGTTGAGTAAATCAACATCTTAGAGATGACAAATTCTCTCTCATCCAACCCTTCAGCTTCACATCTTGAGCTTTGAACAAGATACAAACCACCTTTAGCTTCACGTCTTGGGCTTTGAACAAGACACCAAAACACCTCTTTCCTCCCATAGAATAGGAGGAACTACGATCGCTCTGATTTTCCTATTTCATCAAACGGGAATACGTAGGCATAAGATTGAAAAAATCTTAGCGAGCATACTAATCAAAAACCCAAAATCGAGTATCTCCACCAAATCAACCCAAAAGCATCAAATTTAAACACATTACCAAAAACCTCAAAAATAATCCAGACACTGTGTTCTTAACAAAATAACCAAAGATTGGGCTCCACATCCACATAGCATCTGTAACCTAACAGACCGCTGTTTAAACTCAGTATGCAAGCAGGGTTAATTGCAGACATCTATTTCCCTTCCTTAATCAGCTCAGTAGGATAAAAAATGAATCAAACTGTAGTATCCAAGCGATCGTGACTCAGGACCACAAAAATCGCGCTATAGTGGGTAGATTTCATGAAGATGTTATTTCTTGCTTGTTTATATTCAATTTCATGAAATTATAAGTGATTCTTGCATTTGTCTTCATGGTACAAATATGTCTTCATGAAAGTGTGTTTGCTTTTCAGTATGATTCTCTTTATGGTTTAAATTGATTGCCGGTCACACCGTGAATACCAGATTTGTTTGAATAGTTTGCCTTTGTTTTGATACATTGTCATGGCTTTGGTTCAAGTTTGATATGTTGCCACTGTTTTTATACAACTTTGAGCATCCTGCAGTTTGTTCTGATACCGCGAGATTCGTATTTGAATTCATTTCGTTTTTAAGGTGTTGAGTGCGTAGCTTTCATTGTCAGCTGTGATGTTAAACCCGTTTCGATTGCGTTTGGGTTGTTTTGATTATACAGTTGTGTTGTTAGTTGTTTCGATTATGTTTTCGTCATGGTTAAAATTGTGGGTTCGTATCTGGTGTGTTTTGTTTGACGCTGGATGCTTCTAAAATTCAGTTTGTTTTGTTTATATTTTTATCGATGTGCATATTTCGCTATCAATTACGATCCGATTCCGTATGTTTGTGTTGAGCTTCGATGTTATGTTATTGATGCTGTAACAAAATTCAATGTTGTGAACATGTTGCTTAATTGCGGATTTTGACTCAGTTCTATCGCTGGTTTGTTGTATGCGTTTATTATGCTGCTACAGCTTCATGAATTTGTAATCATATGTAGCGTTTCTAGTTTTCTCACTAACAAGTTTTAAAGGAAGAATATGAGCATGGAATTACTGATGTTGGCTGCATTATTGCATCTGAATTTTTTCTACTCTTTTGATGTTTAGAGTTGGTTGTTACTATTGTTTATGCCCCTTTATTTCATTGCCATAATTGAATCATGTTTGAATCATAAAAATAGTGATCAAGGTACACGAATTTGAAGCATGCCCTTTAAAATAGTGATCAAGGTACACGAATTTGAAGCATGCCCTTTGAAGAAAAAACCAATGTAATATGTGGCTGCTACTGAAAGTAATTAGTGTTTGTTTTGTGTTAATTGGTGAGAGAAGAATTGCGGTTTCTTTTCTTGTTATATGTGTGAGAAAACAAGATTATGAGCTTTAAAGTTTCTTGCAAATCTTTTCATTTTCCTTTTTTTCATGAAATATATAATTGGTATGGATTTGTTGGATGATTGAGTATGCTAGCCATGGCTTCTGTATTGTCACATGGAAGAAATGAACGGAAACTACGTAAAGCTTGCGGTGGGAAGAGCCTTTAATTTGCTTTGATTTAGTTTAGTGCTTTTGCTATACTGTAAGTTCTTTTGATCGCATACTTGGTTTTTTTTAAGTAATTTATTTAATTACTTTTATTTATTTATTTGATGATAAATTTTTTCTTTTTTCATATTTCTCTTTTTTAGATTTTATTTGTTTTATTTTATGATTAAAAAATGCCAAAAATATTTTGAATTGTTTTTAAAATTAATTTTAAGTAAATGAATTTATTTGATATTCGTGTGTGCTTTTTATCAATTCCTTTGTGTTTTTGTTGATTGTTATTCGCCTGTTATTTTCTCATGATGTGTTTGTGGTTGATGCCATATATTGATCCCACTTATACATTCAAATTATTTTCAAAGTAATTCTCAATTCATATGGAGCAACTTTTCACCCTTGGTGTGACCCTTATTTTCCTATGGGTTGATTCCCTTAAGTTGTATATACTTAGTTTGTTCATCCTTTTAGGTAGATAACATTAGGTTAGCATTTCCCCGCAATCTAATTTCAAAAGAAAGGTATCCCCCTGTTGACTGTCATGTCACAACTTAGCCTAAACTATACTTCCATCCCTTTATCATATCCTTAGGATCGGAGTCGCAACACTTACCTCCTTTCAACTTAACACTAACTTTGGAGTCTTCGCACTCCATGTAACGTCTTGCCATAGACGCTATCTCCCCCCTTGGAACCTTGACCACAGTCAAGAGTTCCTCACCCTCTTTGAGGGGAACTACGGATACTCTGATTCCACTCCAGTCAGGATACGTAGGCACAAGATGCGATTTCTTGGCGAGTATACCTAGTAAACTAACCCCTGGGTCTTTCCCTTAGCTGATACCCTTAGCTAGCAAACAATAGATAACATAAATACTAACAAGAGGTTCCTGTAGAGTATTACAGACGTTTAGGATGCTAATATCTTCCCTAGGCGTAACCAACCCCCGAACCTTAGATCTCTTATTAGGTTTTTCGATCTTTAAACCTTTCCTTTGAATAAATCAAAGACCGGTGGTGAACATTAAGATTTGCGATTCAAGTTAACTAATAGATTTATATCCGATTCTCACCGCGACACTTTCATATCTCCTCCAACAAGCATAAGTTTGCCCCCAAAGGGGTGACCTTGATGGAAAAGTAACCCTTCATCTCAAAATGAGTTTGAATATTGTAGGATGATCCCGGAATAACGACAACACCAACGAACACTTTTCTAAACCTCTCGACATCTTCATCCTTAGTAAAGTACTCGCGACAATTAACTGCGCTTTTCGGAGCCATCTTGCTACTATGTGTGGCACCTTATTCTCTATCTCTCCCTTCTACAGCCTCTGCAAAAGTTTTGTCTCTGACTTTGCTACCCCAAGCTCCCGCCTTCTATTGAAAGTAACCATTTGATCTTCCTCTTCCCTTGTCCCTTTGGCCTGCATTCGAAAAACGGGATGGGCCAACCTTTCTTTCAAAACGAGGCACGTTAGCATGCAGTTTCTTGTCCCCAACAAACACATTATCCAACGAGATCGCGAGCTTCCTCATGTCGTCTACACTGCTAAATCTAGCAAAGCCAAACCTTTTGCCAAACTTGTTCCGTTTTGGGGGAATAACCACTTCAAAAATATTGTCGTAAGGTTAGAACATGTTGAAAATATCCACCGCTTTGAAAGCATCTGGAAACTTCGAAAAGTAAACAGATCCTCTGCCTTCACCTTCTACGCCAATAGGAAGCTCCTTAGGTTGGTAAACATCCCACCGATCAGTTGGTTTGGCTCCACCGTTGAATCTTTTACGTCGAACTCTCTGCCACTTTTTGCCTTCTACCATATTACACAAGTTCACTCCACTCTTTTTATGATGTCTATTTGAGTAAATATATCTTTCTCCGATAAACTACGAAACATTTGATATATAGTGACAACGAAAATCTAAAGAAAAAAAAGTGAAAAACTATTTCATCATAAAAAGGTTATCAAAAAATATATGACCTTGATCCTATTTGATGACTTTCTTATATATGCATAATTTTCTCTATGATGGATTGCAAGAGCAGAAATTATTTGAGTTTAAGGTTTCTATTCTTAAATAATCATAACTGGATATTTATTTTATTTATTTAATTTTTTTTTTTGTTTTATATCAGATATTTGATCTTTCTCAAGATTAATGAAATGAGGATCTCAAACATTTGTTCTTCCCCAAGATATCCAATATTTGTTATTCTCCAACAATGATGACGATGAAGAACATATATAATATTCTATGTAAGCAAATACCCTTGGCTAATCAAGCATTTTCCTTAGCTAATCAAGCATTTTCCTTGTGGCAAACTAATTTATTATTCCAATATCACACGCACGCGCACGCACGCACGCACACACACACACACACACTCTCTCTCTCTCTCTCTCTCTCTCTCTCTCTCTCTATATATATATATATATATATATATATATATATATATATATATATATATATATATATATATATATATATATATTCTTATCTAAAATGTATTTAAGACATTAAAAATATCTATTGAAGAATAACCAAACAAACCATCGAATGTTCACTTAACTTTTGTGTTAGAGGACTACCACCAAAAACAGTTATTTTCCAATGGATTTAAATATTTTTAAAATTAATTTGTAAGTCCTTTAATTTTATACATCTGCGTGTCCAAATACCTAGTTTTTGCACTAAATTATACAGTATACTCTGTTCAACATGGATATTTAATTGATCATTGTTGCTTTAATTCTAATAGAATTTCACTCATAATAGAAAAAGAAAATTAGTTTTTTTTTAATAATCAAATATATTCAAAATAAGGATACAATAGGGGTATCCGAACCCATTTACAAAAACCAACCGATCAACCGCCCTTACAAAAAAACTATAGGCGATTTGAACCAATCATAGTAATTACATGTAAAATTGTATTTTCTACCAATCCATCTCCAAGCTATAATCATGATCTTATGCACTATATCCTCTTCTATCCAAAAAGCATCATTAAATAGAATATCATTCCTAACTTTCCACACATACCAACAAACTATAAGCCACAAACCTATCGCATTCTTTACTATCACCCCCTCAATATTTAAGGAAGATATCCAAACTATAAGGTGTTCCACCATTGATCCATCCAAGGAAACCACAACTCCAAGCCATCCAATAATTCTCCTCCACACCAAGATTGTTTTTGGACATTGAAACAATAGATGAGCAGCCGTTTCTGCGACTTGAAAACATAGAGGGCAGACTGTGTCATGAGGAGAAGATATAACCCCACGAACACTTAAGTTATCACGCATAGGAAGCCGATCGTGAATTAATCGCCAACCGAACACCATCGTTTTGATTGGTGAGGAAGCTGGCCAAATCAATTTAAACGCTGCAGATATATCACGAGGAATATCGTGGGGAATAACCTTCTTGTTATACAAATATTCATACGCCGAATGTACCGAAAAATAAACATCAGTCACTGACTTAAGTTTCCAAAAAACTCCATCCTTGTTTTCCTTGCACAGCACTTTACTGTGAATTAAATGATTTATTCTAGCCAGCTGTTGTAATAGATGTTGGTTCTCAATACCCTGTCGAAATTCAAGTCTCCACTGCCATACATTTCCAACCCAACTTCCATTATCTATCACCAAACTTCTGGGCAACACTGCAATGTTATATAGTTCCGGAAATAAAACAGCTAACGACTTGCTATCACACCAAGACGCCTGCCAAAATGCAGTTGTTTCCACATTTCCAACAGACACATCTAAGTGAGAGAAGAAAGAGTCATTACCGAAATTATTTGCAAGGCGCACCATGTCACGCCACCATAAGGAAGGTATGATAGAACCAGCACTGAATTCTCCAGCGCACCATGTCACGCCACCATAAAGAAGGTATGATAGAACCAGCACTGAATTCTCCACTCACCAAATTAGCCATGACAGCACCATATCTAGCCTGCAATAGTAAGTGAATCAATTAAAACCGAATTCTAGTTAACTTTGGTACCGAATTCTAGTTAACTTTAGGTACCAGCTGTACTTTATCAAAAGCATATAGTGGACCACCTATGCCGTTCTGAATAGTGTGGGGATTATTTGAAATGTATCTCAATATCTGCATGAGATAGCACGTATACATATATAGGACGGTCAATAACTTCTACTATTCATAGGCTTTGATTTTAGTTCTCAAATGATTATGAAATAGGCCAATAAAACAACTATTTTCTTCCCAATTTTAATACATACAAGCTACTTTTCCGACCACCAAGTAAAGTTTACGTGTTGATCGATACTTTCCTCCCCTATATATGGCACACAATTTCTTACAACATTTGTCATCGTTTACTAAAACAATTTCCAATTGATACAATTTGTCTAGTTTAAAAGTAATGGATTCGAAAAACGCAATACTCCTCATCATAGGTCTCTTGGTTATGATTCTTATTATATCCTCAGAGGTGTCAGCAAGGGACTTAACTGAGAATTCCTCCCGTCCTGGAAAGGGTTAGCTATCCACTATGTTTCTTATGAATAATTGCTTTAGTTATATATTTTCTTATATAAGATTTTTAACATATCTCCTCACACTCATAACTATACATCTGAAATGTAAAGATTAATGTCTAGTAGTTTTATTGTAGAAATCTATTAGCAGATGGCTCATTGAATTACAAATGAGACTTTTGATATCATATTAAAAAAATGTTGTCTGGTCAAACTCATCTCTACTGAACATGCTTGTAAGATAAACTAACTTTCCCTTATAAACGCATGCTCAAACCATATATTATTAGATATGAGATTCTTAATCCTCTTAAATATGATTTTCCAAACACTTTATGTGTAGGTTTGGTTGAAGAAAAGACATTTAATAATGGCATCTTCGGTCATGGAGGCTACTATGGTAATGGTTATCCAGGTTATGGTGGTTATTTTGGTGGTTATCCGCGTAATAATGGTGGATATTACGGTGGTTATGAGGGTGGCTATCCGGGTAATTATGGTGACTATGATGGTGGCTTTGGTAGTGGTTATCCAGGTATTGATGGTGGTTACAATGATGGTATAGGTGGATATGGTGGTGAAGTAGTAGATGGGCAAACTAAAGACAAAACACGTAATTGATAACCATATCATCATACATGAAATTCTTAATAATAGATTTCATGGATAAATAACTTATGTACATAGCATAACATAAAGGGTACAGATAGACAACAATTTTTATTGTTATTATCTGTCTTGCCATATAGAGTATAAAGATTTCACTCGTAGAAAGCTTATATAAATAAATCATTGCTATGTATATGCGATGATGAGTTGATTTTTAAATTACAGTAATGAATGTAATATCATGCATGTAATATACAAAATAATTGCTATGATATGGTATTTACGAGGTTGTTTAAAAATATTCTATCTATTATCAAAATATTACTCTCTCTTAAAATTTTCTTAACTTTTCACACACAAATAAATGTCTATTATATATATATATATATATATATATATATATATATATATATATATATATATATATATATATATATATATATATATATTATATTTTTAAATTTTCATTACAATGTTTAATAGTTTTTTTTGAAAATATATTGACTGACTCTCAAATCAAAATCTTTCTACTCCCTCAATTGTTTTAATAGACTATAAATTTTTGTATTCATTTTCTTAACCTACTCTTTAATGTTTTAAAGTATAAATGGTTACTTCAATGTTAATTAAGTTTTTGTGTACGGGTGAATTTACTGTTAAAATTTTATTTTTGTTTTTAATATCTTATTAAATATTGTAAGTTATGTTTTTTGTTTATTTTAGGTTCTGTTATAAAAAATAGATTTTTATTAGTTTAGCGAAAATTGCTGAAAGATTTTTTTGCTTATTTCAAATTTTGTAAAGAATAATAAGTATATATAAATGTTTAAATTATTATATATATAAAATCCTTAATACATTAGTGATTGACTTTGGATTTGATAAAGAGAACCACGAGAGGAGTTTGAACCACTTGTTGCCGCTCAATATCTTTTCAGTTCAGCCACATATAACATTCATTCATTAGGTCATAGAAAGAAAAGGTGTACCCGCGAGCTTACACATGAGCCACTTTTTAGAAGGGAAGATAGTCATATCTCTAAATTCTTCCTATTTAATATTCTTTATAGAGGAAATAGAATATTTTGGGATTGCCAAATGTTTTAAACCATAAAATGCAAAGTAAAGGACAAAGTGCTCCCAATAGACGAAAAAAATCTCAAACAACGAAGTCACCCCTACAAGTAACACCAAATCCCACCCTAGCATCCAATAAATCTGTGGTAAACTATTAACAATTAATAATATTAAGTGTGTTTAAAAATGACAAAAAAATATTCAAGTGAAGATTAATTTTTAAATTTAAGAATAGGTAACATTTGTGAAGTGTTGCAGTAGGTGTGAATTAAGAAATATGCAATACTTATGAAGTGTGGCAGTGGGTTTGAATTCAGAAAATAGACAACACTTCGTGAAGTGTTGCAGAATTCAAAACAGTGCAACCTTTGAAAAACTGTTGTGGTAGACAATACAGTGCAACATTTCATAGAAGTGTTGCTGTGGGCAAAACAGTGCAACATCTAAAAAGTGTTGCTGTAGACAAAATAATGCAACATTTTGGAAAAGTCTTGTTGAAAGTGTGTGTTTCATCAAAGGCCGCAACCTTATGAAACAACACCACTTTGTCCTATAAATTAAGCATTCCGGATTCAGAAAAAAAAATGAGAAAAGCATATCCCCTTCACACAAAATTCCAGATTTCATCTTCCTTACATTTGACTTTTCATCGACCTTGTGCAAACTCGAGTATCGGCTGAATTATCCTGAGTATTCTTGCGTAGAAACTCTAAGACATTTTGAGATTGCTTGAAATACTATAAGGAAATTGATTCGTTCACAATTCTACAATCAGTTCATTCGATTTAAATTAATTTTCCAATAATTTTATAGTATTTTAAATAATGGAAATTGTGGCTTTCCCAAATCGTATTTTAGAAAACAACTGTGGAAACTAAAACACATTCATAGAACATGACCGATGTCATCCGCTGATGAGGTATATGTCTTTGATCGTCTCACTTCGAATCAAGGTTCACCACCATTTCGTTGTGTACAGTTGCGGGATACGCAGTTGCAAACCCATTTGACAAGTTAACACTAGATGTAGTGGAGGGTAAGCTGGTATTGATTGACCCTGACCCAGAATTGTTAAACCTCCCAAATACTTCCTCCTTCTCATTTTCATTTTCATTAACTGCACTTGCAGCACGGTCATGTAACGCTCGGTGGTGCTGCCATACATCTGAGAAACACTTTGGAGAGCAATGGCAACTTTCAGACCTTTTTATCAATTCGTACACGATACCACTCACACCGCCAAAACATGTCCATCTAAAGGTGTTGTTTCAAGTACATCGTTCGTTGTAACAGTTTTGTCGGGCCGACGCAGAAGCACATAAGGCGTGAGCTCACAACCTGCAATGGGAATATCAAAAGGAAGGTGCACGTTCAGCGTTATTCACTTTTCGCAATCGTCACAGTCCTGCAACCAAAGCAACAATGGAACACCCGAATCGATGGCTCCAGTAACTATTAAAGCAACACCCTGGTTGAGGTAATTTTTTTATAAGCAAACTTTATTAATAAGAGATTAAGGAAATCTAAAACCAAAAAAGGAAAAACAACCAACAAAGAGGGACCAAGCCCAACCAAAACCAACAACAATCCATAACAACAAACTACAAAAAATCGAAAGGAACCTTGGTCCATTCATAAAGATTACACTTCCTCCTAGTTAGATTACCTAATTAAAATCAACCAATTCTAAGACGACACAACAATGGCGTTGAAGATGGATTAAACGTTACAAACCTCGTCATTAAAAAAGATATTATTCCTAGCCCTCCAGATATTACAACATGTAACAAACCAAATGGAATTAATTGATCCATGATTGAGGTAATTATGATGGCTTGATAACTGAATGTTGAATAAATTCTTGTTTGACGGCAGCAATTTCTAATGCACTTATAGGACCAGTACTAACTTCTTTCAAATTCCTTTTTGAGTTATCATCGTATGGCTCTGGCTTTACCAACTTAAAACTAGCAGTATTTGCATCGCCAACAATACATGTCAGGCTCGACAAACTTGCAATGAGATTAGCTTTGAACTTTTAAATTTTGCATAACTTTTAAATTTTGAACGAAACTTGTTCTTCTTTCTTTTGCCTTATTGCATTGTTATTGATTTGTTTCTTTAGATTTATGGATGTTAGCAGGTGAGATTGAGAAGAACAAAACTAAATCATTGAATAGGCCGATTGGAGCTAGAGCTCGGAAAGTACATTCACATTCTTCTTCGGGGTTAGACAGAGCAATAATTGCCTCTCCCGCTCCTATAAAAGCTTTGCCCTCATGTGTAACAATTGTTCTTATGACAATATTTAGATCAAATGTCCAATACAGTCTGAGTAGACGCCTCGAGAACAACTTTTAAAAGAGTCGAGAAGTTCCATTGATCTCATCTTTAGTGCACCCTTCATAGAACCACCATGAGATGTAGCTTCGACACAATTGACTGCTCCTATATTTGACCGTTTTCCGCGAATTGTACTCACCATAGTGTGAAACAGTTGCATATGAGATGTGGCACGTACACGCATGGTTTTAAATTGCGGTCTGCAACCGCAATTGCACCCGCAATATTGCGGATGCGGTTGCCTCCGCAACCGCATCGGACCGCAATTGCGGTGTGATTTGAAAATTACGCTTCCGACTATGTTTGGAACCACATTAGATAATTTCAATCATGTTTCTTCAAGTATTTCCATCTAAAATCAAAATATTAGAATCCTAAAACTCAATTTACTTATCATGTAATGAAAAAACTTAACATTAAGTGTTTTTCAACTTTGTTTTACAAACAACTCCTTATAAAAATTCACACCGCAACGGCCGCAATACGCATCGCAACACCCGCAATAACCGCAATCGTAACATCCGCAACCGCAACCGCATCTGCATCCGCAACCGCAATTTAAAACCATGCGTACACGATGATCAAATTTCTCCATTTTAACTTCAAACTTTTAGTTAATCTTAGCATTATTATGAATTAAATGTTTGTCTCCACGATTTACTTTTCTTCGCTGATCAACAGTATTAATTTCTGCATCTTTATACTTTTAGAAGTCCTGTGTTTAAGCAAGTTATAGAGCCAATACTTAATGAATGCTATTGGGAGGTAAACTACCATGGCTGCTTATAATCTGAATATTCTGCGTAACCTCAACAAAGTTGGCCCATATGATAACAACAGTACCATACGTGTGTACTTTACGTAAATTGCATAATTAGACACCCTTGAATATATCAATTTGTTAACCAAATCATGCGTGAAAAAGCTTGGGTTGAAACTAGTATGTGTGGGAAGAAGAAGGAATAGAAATTATTACAAGAGAAAAGAGGTTGACAAAATCTTGCAACAAGAGAAAAGGTTGAGAAAATGGTTGGAATTGAATGTTGAACTACAAAATGGACATTGAATTTAGAAAATCTGTAGTAGTTTGAAAGGAAATGGATATGGATGAATTTAATTAAAGATGGCTTAAAATTGAAATGGAATTTGAATGATGAATGAATATTAGGATTTTTGAATATGGATAATGAAAGATGGTTAGAATTAAAAATAGCTTAAAATGGATTTCGATATGGAATGAGTATTTGGATGAAAATGATAATGGACTTGAATACCAAGAAAACCCTTTAGAACCAAGCCTTGACAACTCTGATTCAAGTTGAACTCATGGAAAATCTTGAACAAAACTTCTCATCAGTGAATCCACACAAAATTCAATCCACTTGTATTAAAAGAAACAAGTCAAATGCCTTAATCACGATGAATCCTTTTGTATCATGATTTGTTCTTTGCAACTCAAACTACCAGCCCCTTGAGTTGATGATCAATGGTCTCAAAAATGAAATTTTGTCTTGAAGAATCCTTGAGGATGATAAACTTGAAATATAGGATGAATACCAAGATGTCCTTGACATGAAACTCTAATCTCATGATCTTCAGTTGATGAATGTCCACAAAGTTAATCATGAATAATAAATTTTAATTCTCTTTGAGATGTATACTGAATGAGGAAATGACTCGAGTCCTCTAAGAAGTACTGAAGGAAATGACCTTGATACGTGATAAGAAGATGCTCAAACCCTAGTTTCATGAAAGAACCAGTTGAATTGATCTTTAATGAAATCAGAGATTCAAACCAGTTGAAAACCCTATGACCACCTTGACATCAAAACCAATTGGTCACGTCTTGAAGTATTCCACTTGAAATTAATACACCTGCACAAGCTTGTTAGTCACAATGAGCATAGACACAAATTTATGACTTAATTCTTAGAAGATCAAGGCCAAAGGCCAGATGATCTTACAAGTAGAACACTAAGAAAGGTATGACAAATTTGGGGTATGACACATTAGCAACAAGATGAATGGAATTTTAAAAAAAAGCTTCAACCTTCCACATTCAAGATGAATGATCTTGGACTAGTTGACACACTTTTGGGGATCAGAGTAAAGCGAAATAGTGAGGGTTATGAACTTAGTCAAACACATTATGTTGATAAAGTGCCTGATAATTTCAAACACTCATACTTTAAGGAATTAACCACTCTATTTGATTCTAGTGTCAAACTTCAAATGAATGATGGAAGAGTTGTGGCTTAATTGGAATATGCAAGTGTATGCAATGTACTAGAACCGACAAAGCATTTGCAATTAGTAAAATGAGTAGATTTTACTAGCAATCCAAATGGTTAGCACTAGAAGGCCATCATTAGGAATTTCAGTTATCTTATGAAAACCAAAATGTTGGTCTCCATTATGGTATAATTCCTGCCATATTAGAAGGGTATATCGATGGGAGTTGAACATCGAGTGTTGAATATCATAAATCTGCATTTGGAAAGATATTTACACTATTCTGGGGTGCAATTTCTTAAAATAGCAAGAAACAAATGTGGATCACTCTCTCAACCATAGAATCAAAATTCGAGGCTCTTACTTCCACTGGTGAAGAAGCTAAATGGTTGAGGGACTTTTTGTTGGAAGTTCTATTTGCTAAAGACAATGTTTCAAAGGTGTTGATACATTGTGGTAGTCAAGCCATTTTACCTAAAGCATATAAAAAGTGTATAAAATAAAGTCTAGGAAAATTGGACTTAGACATTCTTTCCTGAGAAAATTGATTAAGGATGTAATCATTTCATTCATATACGATCAAACTATAATTTGTTTGATCCATTTACTAAACCACTGGACAGAGATTTAGTAAAAACTACCTCGAGAGGTATGGGATTGAAACTACTTGAATAAGGGTTTAGAAAATGGTAGCAACCTAATCTGAAGTGAACAAATCTTAACCTAAGATTCAACGAATAATAACAAGTCGTTGATTTAGATGTTTGTGTAACATTATGTGACAATGTTGACTATTACATATTTAGGGTTAAGTTTTTTCAAACTCTTAAATGAAATTCTATATCGAGGATATGTACCTTAAGAAATAGATGGAAAATGAACTTCATCACCTATATGAATTTTGAGATGGTGTCATCTCAAAGTGAGAGATGGAAATTCTCTCATGAAAAATTCACGAAAACAGGAAAAGCACAAAGCCATAAATAGTGCTAGGCGAGAGATGTAGGCGAAGAATCATTAAAGGATACGTGTAAGGTAACACTGGTGTAATCACAAGGGATACCGGTTTAAAGCATATCTACCTAACGTGCCAATTAAACTTAGCATTACTCTTAATAATGTTAAGTTCAAATCGAAAGATACTTAACTGTATTAACATTATTTTCCTCTCTTTTTTGGAATTGGTCTTGTTATTATTAGAACAAGTGAGAGATTGTTGTAAATTATTAACAATTAATAATATTGAGTTTGTTCAAAAATGACAAGAAAATATTCAAGTGAAGATTAATTTTTTAATTTAGAAATAGGCAACACTTGTGAAGTGTTACAGTAGGTTTAAATTCAGAAAATAGACAACATTTGTAAAGTGTTGTAGTAGGTTTGAATTCGGAAATAGGTAACACTTCGTGAAGTGTTAGAGAATGCGAAATAATGCAACCTTTGAAACTGTTGTTGTAGGAAAAACTGTGCAACATTTGGTAAAAGTGTTGTTGTAGGCGAAATAGTGTAACGTTTCATTAATGCTGCTATAGACGAAACAATGCAACTTTTTGGAAAAGTGTTGCTGAAAGTGTGTGTTTCGTCAAGGGCCACAACCTTATGAAACAACACCACTTTGGCCTATAAATTAAGCATTCCGGATTCATAAAAATATACGAGAAAATTCTATCCTCTTTACCCAAAATTTTGAATTTCATCTTCCCTACATTCGAGTTTTCATCAGTCTTATGCAAACTCGAGTATAGGCTGAATTATCCTGAGGATTCCTGCGTAGAAACTCTAAAACAATTTGAGAGTGCTTGAAATACTATAAGGAAAGTGATTCGTCTACGATTCTAGCCTCGTTCCATTTGATTTAAATTAATTTTCCAACAAAATCTTATGCCACAAACATAATGACACGTCATAAGTAACATAGCAATGACGACCAGTAAACTCCAAGGAATCATGACATGACACATCTAAAATTCAACCTTAGGTAAGAACCGTATGGTTAGTGATGACAATTTTACCTATATCTAGTGGGTATCCGAAAAAATGCTTTCAACAGGTAGAGTAAAAATCCACAAAATAAGCACGAGTAATTACTCATTAAAATAAGTGGGCAGGGGTACTGGTACATGTACCTTAGTACTCATCCGGTTCTATACTCGCACAATACATATTTATTTATTATCATTTATATTATTATATAAAAATGAATTTTTTTTTTTAAATTATTACACATTTTAATATAAATGTTTGATCATTTCATAATTCAACGAAGGATTTTTTTTGATGTTGTTAAAAACATAAAATGATGTGATATATTATAAATGATCTATTTATTTTCACTAGAAACGAGTGTAATCTGTACGAATATAAGTACATATATGCCCATAGGGTATGAGTACGAGTTCAAACATTTGTGCCTACATAGGTATGGACTCGGGTACAGAGATTTTTCAAAACGTGAGTATGGGGACGAGTACTATAGTACCCTGTCAAAATCTTACCCATTGTCATTTCTATACGTGTATAAAAAATCCCATTTACTATAGATAAAGGGAAAGAGTCGACTAAGTGTATTATAGGCTCCATAACATTTTGAAAGACTGAGTCTATAATGGCCATATAGGTTAATCTAATATGGATTATCATATTCATTACACAATTTCCAAGAATCTAACCCTATGCATGGTTAGTGTTGCAGCCTGCAAATTTGAGCACTGGTTGAAAAATAATGAATTCTTCATCAAAGTATATTTGAAAAGGAAAAACATGATATAACTCTTAAAGAACAAATATGGTCATCGTAACCAAATTCAGTTTTGGGAGTCGATTATGCGTAGGAAAGGTGCATATTAGAACCCTATGACATCCGTTTAAGTAAACGATTACCTCTAATTAATTTTGCAAAATGATAGTGTTAACCTTATTATATCGATTTTCTCCTAATCATTAAACACAAAATAAAGCATATTTACAAGCAAGAGGAATTTTTTTATTATTAATGAAAATTTTTTTGAACACGTTAGAGCAGAAAAATGTGGCTTGTTGGTTGCGTTATTGCAGATAAAAAAATTGTTTGTTAGTTGGTTGTGATTTTTCTTAGGAGGAAGACAAATTCTAAACCGAACAAGTGGTTTGACATGTGCCAGAATACTTAATGATCAGAACTTGAGTCAGTCAAAGTGGAAAGACCAAGGTGACTCTGATAGGTCACTGTCAACCTATGAGCTTACTTTGTCATGTGAAGACCTAAGATTTATTTTCTTCATAGAGTTAGCTGAGATGCAACTGATAATTCCTCTTGTAGCAAAGGAATTTCAATTAAGCTTTCAACGCTAATAACCCTTTTAAGAAACGTCTCAACATCTTTATTTGAAGCTTCTCGAAGACTATATTGTGCTGGATGTTCAACGACTCTTTTCCTTCTTTATTTAAGGAGCTGAAGATTCAAGGAAAAGTACAACGATTAAAATTCAAAGAGAAGTTACTCTGTCAAAACAAATGCAAAATCTGAACTTAGGATTTCTTATCCTTATATATCTTAGAAATCCCCAAGTCTTAAAAGAGTCTATTTGCATTATATTCTTTCTACACCTATGATTATATATCAAGTGCATTACCCCTAAGAAATCATTTATATGTTAGGTAGATTGTTATAAGTCACTTAATAAGTGTTTGAGCATTTGAAGTCTCTTCTGTGTGTGCTTGAGCATAGAAGTCTCCTGTTTGTGTGCTTGAACATTGGAAGTCTCTTACTTGTGGGTTTAAGTATAAAAGTATATTACTTTAGTGTTTGAGTAATAGAAGTCTCTTGCTTATGAGATTGAGGAAATTGTAATCTTGTGTGATTATAGTGAAAATATCTTGTAAGTACAAATGGACATGATTACTCTAAAGTTGTGAGAGGAACCAAGATAACTCTGTGTCTCTCTTCTTTCTTGTATTTTATATTCGTCGTCCACCTCTGATTGAATCAGATTCTATAACTTGTGTTTAGAACCTGACCAAGATTTTAAAAAGAAAAAAAAAGTCAGCACAATTCAACCCTAATTCTTGTGTTTTTCTCAACTTCAATTGGCAACAGAGTCTGATTTCTGCTAAACACTTAACAATGGTGCAGAAAAGATCCTGAGAAAAACTTATTTAATCATTTCTGGAGTTTCTGATACTGGTAGTGGTACTCGTAATCTACATGTGTCATACCCTAATTTTTGACCCTAAGATTTTGTTTTTCGTTTCGCATTGTCTGCATAGCATAGCATGCACTTCATCTTGCATAGTGTCCGAAATTTCAGTCAGAATAAATTTGTTGGATTTACAGACAAACCGGTCTAAATTAATTTCAAAATCTGACTAAACGCTGTATTTTTTCCAATATGTTCATTTCGCGCTGATTATTTTGGTGTGTTCATTTAATTTTTCGAGCACTTTTCTGCCCAACTTTTTATTTCATTTTTAATATTTCCTTTTTTATAAAAAACACAAAAACATTCTATTTAATCAATACTTAATTATCTATTTTTTTGTAAGCAAGGAATATATTGATAAAAGAGAACTAAGGGTTTTCCAACCTACTTACAAGAGCGAGATCTAAGCTCGAAAAAGAAAAATTACACCCCAATTGAAACTTACGACAAATATAACAACGGACATTTGCTAAATTCATAAAAGTTACAATTGGATTGGGTAATTTTCCCGATGAAAGACCATCTCCAAACCAAAGCTTTGATACTCCACACCAAGTCCAAAACATTCCAAAATTCGCCTCTAAAAATAATACCGTTTCTCAACAACCAAATTGACCAAATAACGGCAAGCCAAATGCAACCCTCCTTCCTTTTCCTCATTCCCACCTTCCTAGCAAACCCACACCATATCAAAAAACTATGTTTCAAATTGTTGGATTCAAAGTTTGACATACCTAACCACTCCGCCATTTCCTTCCAAACTAACTTCAAAACGCAACATTTCAAAAAAAGATGATCAACCGTCTCATTAAAATTATCGCAAAAAACACAATTAATATTACCATCACCGAAAGAACACCCTCTCAAAAATAGCGCATTCTTCGAAGGAATTCTTTTTAAAAAGCAAGTCCAAGCAAAACCACGAACCTTCAATGGAACAAACATCCTCCATAATAAAATGAAAACATCATCATAATTATTAACCGGACCGTGAGGGATCGAAAAAACCTTCGTAATATTATGAAAGCTAGCAACCGAAAAACCATTCGCCATGTCCGGCCGCCACATAAAACGATCCCGACCAACAGCCAGCGGACCAGCCCCCGACAGCAGCGCCCGGAGCAGCTGTAACTCGCAGACAACAGCAGGCCGGACAGCAGGCCGCTCTGCAGTAGTGGACCGCCCAACAACAGAAGGCCGGACAACATCAGAAACCTTCGTTTGCTCCTCCCTTCCAATATTCTCCGCCATGCCAAAATACCCCAATTCCAACCATTTCCATCCCACCCTCCCATACAAGCTATGGAAACCTCTTTAAGTAAAGACTCTTTGAATAAAATAGGAAATTTTTCCCTAAGACAAAAATCACCAATCCAAAAAGAATGCCAAAAAGAAGTGGAGAAACCGTTCCCAACCTCAACCTTACAATTAGACACGAATAAGTCCTCCGGATAAAATGAAACTAATTTAGTGGCATCCCTCCACCACGAAGAAGAACTCCTACCTTTTGGACTATCACCTCTAGGCCTCACCATTTGCAAAGAAATATCACCATACCGCTCCTTCAAAACTTCCCACTAAATAGACTTCGATTCCGACAAAATCCTCCATCTCCATTTATGAAGAAGAGCAATATTAAAATCATCAATCCTCCTAAGACCCAAACCTCCTCTCTCAATTGGAAGACACACCTCATTCCAACCCACCCAATGAATGCACTTCTTGTCCACCGAACCACCCCAAAGAAAATTACTTTGTAACGAAGTAATCTTTTTGATCACCTTCCTCGGAGCTTTATAAAACAAAAGCAAGAAAATAGAAAGACTAGACAACACCGATCTCAAAAGAGTTAATTTACCTCCAAAACTAAGCATTCTATTACTCCAACAAGATAACCTCCTTTCCATCTTTGAAATCAACCCCGACCAAATAGCTTCCTTGTTAGAATAACACCCTATAGGAATCCCAAGGAAAGTGAATTTACTATCTTCCTTTTTACAAGAGAGAAAGAAAGACGCCACTTCCAAGAAATTCGAATTAATATTCACCCCTATTAGCTTACTTTTATGAAAGTTTATACCCAATCCCGACACCAATTCAAAGCCCCTAAGCACCGCCTTAATCGCCCAAAGGTGCTTACAACTTCCATCCCCAACCAACAAAGTATCATCCGCAAATTGTAAAATATCCACCATACTATTGTCGTTAAAATTACCCCCTTGAATTTACCAATCTCAACGGATTTGCGCACCAAGCCTCTCAAACCCTCCCCCACAATCACAAAAAGAAAAGGCGATAACGGATCACCTTGTCTCAAACCTCTCTCGACCACAAATTCCTTAGTCGGACTACCGTTAACTAACACCGACATTTTACTCGAGAAAACCAACACCTCCATCCACTTCATCCATAATTCACCAAACCCCATCTTTCTAAGCATAAACTTAAGTAAACTCCAAGAAACTTTGTCATAAGCCTTTTCAAAGTCCACTTTAAAAAGCAAGCACTCCTTCTTTTCCTTAGAAGCAAAGTCCACCATCTCATTAGCCACCAAAACCCCATCAAATAATTGTCTCCCCGGCACAAAAGCACTTTGATTATAAGAAATAATAGAATTGAGCACCACTTTTAATCTAGCCGCTAAAAGCTTGGATAAAACTTTATAAACACAACCAACCAAACAAATTGGTCTAAAATCATCTAGATCCAAAGGATTAGAAGATTTCGGGACCAAAGTCAAAAAAGACGAAATGAAAGCACTAGACAATCTCGCCCCCGAATGGAAGAACTCAATGCACTTTCTAAAATCTTCTTTCAAGAAAGACCAACACTTCTTAATAAATAAAAAAGTGTAACCATCCGGGCCCGGGCTCTTAGAAACCTCGCAACTCCAAACCGCCTATTTTATTTCACTATCCAAAAACGGAGCTTCAAGGGAAAGCCTCTCAATCGGAGCAAGGGCTTTAAAAGATAAACCTTCAAGAGTCGGCCTAACACTATCCGTTTCCACAAACTTAGACGCGAAATGCTCCCTAACCTCCTCCTTAACCTCCTCGACCGTAGCCACGCTACCTCTATCCGGTTTAAAAGATCTAATGAAGTTATGTCTCCTTCTTTCTTTTACTACACGGTGAAAGTATCTACTATTAGAATCTCCATCGTTTAACCACTTTAATCTCGACTTTTGAATTAGCATATTCTCCTTTATCTTGAGCTTCAACCAAAAATCACTACTCGCCCTTCTTTTGTCCTCCAAAACACCTTCACTAAGACCCCCCCTCTACATCATCGCCTTCATTCAACTTGACAACCTTATCCTCGATCTCCAAATCAATTTTCCCAAAAATATTAACATTCCACCATTTAAGCTTATCCTTAAGAAGCCGCAACTTCTCTTTAAGAACAAAGTCACTTCTACCTTCCACTTTCAATCTACTCCACTCATACTCGACAAAAGGAAAGAAGTCTTTATTCTCAAACCATTCATTATTAAATTTGAAAGGCTTAGGACCCCAATTAGATTTATCAATAATTAACCAAATAGGACAATGATCCGAAATATCTCTCAAGCCAATGAATTGGCCCACCACTCCCCACCTATCAACAATAACCTCCGACACAAGGAAACGGTCAATCCTACTACAAGCCCCTCTCACACCTCCGTACCAAGAATATTTCTTCCCTTTACAAGGCACATCAACCAAATCACTCTTCGAGATAAAATCCGCAAAGTCCGCCCACTCCGTTTTCCTACTTCTTCTCCTTCTAAAAACACAAAAACAAAATATTTAATTCTTTTTATTTTTGTCTCATTACAATAAAACAAAAAAATATTGTGTTAATTATTATTATCATTCTTGTCTATTTTCTAGTCATATATATATATATATATATATATATATATATATATATATATATATATATATATATTAGAAAAAATAAAGAGAACAACAAAAAATTTACACAAAAGAATACATATACACAATAGACCAAGCGGCGCACTACATTTGGTTCTGATTTCAAATTGATTTCACAAAAAAAAAGATGAAAAAATACTGAGAGGAAACGTTGAGAGGAGAGGAAGTTAGTTCTTTTCTTCTTTAAATCTCATATGAATATGATCCTCCTTTGTTTCTCTTGCACATTACTTCAAAAAACACTGTTCCGCCACTTTTTTAATCTTAACCCACATATCATTTTTCATTCACAACACCATATCTCTTTCACGTTTTTTAGTTTTATATATTTGTTGTTCTTAGGGGTTATATATACATCTGCTGCTATCAATTTTATACATGTGTTAGCGTTTCAACCATGAGCAATATAATTTATTTTCTATTTCAATTTCTTTAGCCTATATATGCTAATGTTGCTAGAAAAATAATTACTCTTTGGTTTCAGTTATATATATATATATATATATATAGAACATATATACTTTTTTTTCAACGTACAGTTTTATTATTGATATAAGTATTTTCTTTGTGAAGTTTATATATAGTGTTTTGTTTTTTATATGCTTTTGTTTTAGCTTTTATACATATTTATGCTTCTGTTTTAGTTATATATGTTTTTTTTTGTTTAGTTATAAAGTATAACCTTTTTATTTATTTATTTAATATACACTTCTTTTTTTGTTATTTATATTACGTACTTTGTTTTTTATTAGTATTCTTAGATTTTTTTTTTTAAATCTTGGTATCCGGCCTTACGACCGACTAATTCAAGAGAAACAAATCCTACCGCCCACTAACGGGGGTCCCGTTTAAAGTCGGAGTAAAGCTCTGTATGAACTGCCCCACAAAAGGGTTGATTGCACCTAGTAGGATTCGATTAGTATTCCTAGTTCCTTGTTCTAATCAAACTTTTAATTTATATAATTTTAGAAAAGATGAAAAATATTTTCAATATATTTTTATTTTTTATTCTTTTTAAATTTTTTAGTTTACTTATTTATTGAATATTAGAAATGTAAAATTTTGTTTTAGCTATTTTTTATTTTATTTTCTGTAATATTGAAAATACCAAAAATAATAATTTAAATTCTTTCCTATTTTGAAATATGTTTTAATTTTAGAAATATTTAGGGTCAACCTTGGCTTGTGTTTATGTCTGTTTAATCTTTGTTATACGTCCTTGTTGATTTTATTGTATGATTTTTTCTTGCATAGTAATTTTAATTTAATAATATAAAAAATTTCAAAAAATATTTTCTTAAGTTAATCTTTGATTTAACCTTTTCGATTTTGATTTGTGTTTAGATTTTATATATTAGGTTTTAATCTTTGACTTTTCAATTTTTATAAACTTCTTTGACTTATAACTTGTTAACTTGTGACTTGATTCCTAAGCTTGAAGCTTTGGATCTTTTTGTCTGATATTAGATCTTACGTTTTAGATTTCTATCTTGACCATGCTATTGTTTTTTTTTATCTTGTGTTCATCGTCGTTCATTTAACTCATGTATTGTGCCATATCATGTTTACGATTTCAAAGGAAATGATCACACTTGTTGACTGTCATGTCATAGTTAGGATAGCCATGTCCACTTTCCCCTTTCCCGTTTATCCTAGCCTTAAGTTTAGAGTCATTATACTCTATGTGTCTGTCCTGCCATGGACATTTACTTCCCTTTTATCCTAGCCTTAGGATTAGAGTCGCCGTACTCTATGTAGGTGTTCTGCCATGGATATTTACTTCCCTTTTATCCCAGCCTTAGGATTGGAGTCTCCGCACTCCATGTAAGTGGCATGGTTATGAACACTTACTCCCTTTGGAACCTTAACCATAATCAAGAGTTCTTCACCCTTATTGAGGGGAACTACGAATGCTCTGATTCCATTCCCGTCAGGATACGTAGGCACGAGATGCGATGTCTTGGCGAGCATACTTAGGACTAACACCTTAGGTCTCCCTTTACCTTTTCACCCTTTAGCAGACAAAATAACAAATAACACAATAAAACAAGAGGTTCCTGTAGAGTACTACAAATACTTAGGATGCTAGAACCATCCCTAGGTATAACCAACCCCCGAACCTTAGATCTCTTGCATTGTTTTACATTGCAATTAGGGTTTTCGATATTTACCCTTTCCTTTGGATAAATCAAAGTTCGTTGGTGAATTTCAAAGATTTGTGATTCAAATTAATTCAATAGCTTGGTATCTGATTCTCAGCGCGACAAAAATGGCGACTTCACTGGGGACTACCTTTAAGAGGGTTACACCTAACTTGTTTTGAATGTGTTACTTGTATATTTATATGTTTGTATGCCTATATATTTGTATATATCTGTCTGCTTGGGTTGTTACATTGTGTTGTGAGATAAGTCCTAACCCGAACTTGAGTATATACCTATGATAGGATTGTGGTATAATAAATAGTTAACTGTTGGGAGTAGTGTCTTACCCCAAATTTTGACCACTAAGATTTCCCATCATTAGGCAAATCATCATCACAATATGGATGAACCATCATGCCTCATTAGTCTCCCCAAAGATGGGTGAGCATTCACTACTATCAAAAATTAGGGTTCTAAGCCCTCTTTGAACTTTAGACAAAGGATCAATCAAGAAATGACATGATCTTCAACTGGTCTAACCTTTCAAACATCCACAATGGATCAAGAGGACTCCCACAACAAGGATTAAGCACAAGGTTGCTCCCTTCGCGGAAAAAGTCAACTGTACCTTTGACTGTTGACCAGGACATGCTCCCAAACCCTAGGACATGATTCAATACACCCTATAACACCTATGAAATCAATCCATCAAGTTTGATTTAGGTCAAGGACTTGATTTCATAGAGGATCACACAGTTTGGAATTCATCTGACAAAAAGTCAACTGTGCACAAAAGTCAACTTTGACTTTTTGAGATTTTTCAAAAAAATTGTTCTTTGACCCTAAAATGATGTTAATGTATGATAAGAATCATCATTCATCAAGAAAAATCAAGAAAAGTGGGATAACTTGTAAAAAAGGGTAACCATAAAAACTTAGAAAATTTTCTAAGTTATGGAATAAAGTGGCTAGGGTACCAACTTTGGAGGACCATAACTCCTAGACCACAAGGCCGTTTCCCCCCATCCAAAGCTGGATTTGTAGATCTCACGTCCCTCTAATTCATTATGGATTTTGAGTTATGGAATGATCAAAATCACAAAAAGTGAAAATGTCACTTTTTTCCAACACTTAGTGAAATTTTCACTAAGTCAGAATCTGCCTTCACTTTTCTCCAAATATAGGGGCATTTTTCACTTGGATCAAAAAAGTATCAAAACCAATTATGATCAAACAGTTGTTGTATCATATGAGGGCTTTCCAAAATGGCCAAGAACTCCATCAAAGTTCACTTGAGCCATGAGATATGACAATGGCAACATGCCTTGCTGAAAACTGTCAAAGCAAGGCAGATTTTGGAGTTTTGCCCGATTTGCTCAAATTTTGCAAAGGGCAAGCAACTCTATCCATCTGAACACCTCAAAGGGGGACTAAGGAGGAACCAACTCTGATCCCAAGCCTCCCAAGTCTTTGGAACCAAAAATAGCATGCCAAACCTAGAAATACCTAAAAGGGGGACAAGACTCCAATTTTGGATTCGAGCATTTAATGGATGCACCAAGGTGGCATGGACTGAGCCATTTCCAACTGAATTCAATCAAGACTTATCCAAGACCAAGGGGACCAGCAGCCTGTGCCCTAACCTCTAGTCAATGGCTAGAGGAGACTTGGATTCTCATTGCTCAACATTGGCCAAACCTATGCAGCATTTGCCATTCACTATTCCTTGTAAAACAAACTTGTTATACTATAAATAGAGCTCATTTGTGATCAGTTTGAGTACACCAAAGCCATCAAACAGATTCTTTCCTCAAAATCTCTTCTTTCACTCCAAAATTTCCTTCCAAAGCAAGTCACTATCGGGTTTTGAGTTTGAG
This sequence comes from Lathyrus tuberosus, assembly GCA_022829125.1. Taxonomy (NCBI): domain Eukaryota; kingdom Viridiplantae; phylum Streptophyta; class Magnoliopsida; order Fabales; family Fabaceae; genus Lathyrus; species Lathyrus tuberosus. Next base: position 24,065,378 of record JALAZF010000012.1, on the reverse strand, counting down.
AGCAATTCCAACCAAACTAATCACACACACACACCTCATAAACATCATATAGAAGTGATCCAAACACTTAAACAACATCTGGAACACTGATTTCTCAAAATCACCAGCCAGCTGCTCAAGGTTTTAACCAAGTTGCAGTTGAGATACCATCTTCAGTTCCAGATCATTTTCATTCATTCCAAACACCCAGACACACTCCATAGCACCTAGGGAAGCTGTCCATAACCTTGGAACCAAGCTGTAACACCTCTAACACAAAACACGATCACCAGCTGCAAGAGAATTTAAGGTTCTTGAGGTTTCTCTTTGATTTCTTATTCCATGCTTAAAATAAATGAAATTAAAGACCATAGGCATGATCGTGAGGTTAAAACGAGTAGATTGATATGTAGATTGCATGATATAATCAAGTATTCAGTGAGATTGGATAGAAAATGCAAATCTGCAGAAACAGAGGGTGACGCGTGTTCTTGCCCTTGTTCTTGGCGCCTTTTTTGAAAATTTGAATTTTTGAATTTTTTTATTTTATTTAATTGATTCAAAAATTAATTTCTCTCTGAGTTTTAATGATTTTGAGTTGATTCTTTTTTTTAATAATTCACAAAAAATGTTAAAATATTTTATTTTCCCAAAAAATCCCAAAAATATTATTTATTTCATATACTTGATATTTTTGTAAAGAATTAATATTTTAATTGTTTTTAACATTTAAAATATTTTTTCCTTCTTGATTTTTCAAATTTTAGGGATTTCCAATCATTTTGCAGATCAAAACCTGATTTTTGAAACATTAATCCAAGATCAGAATTTGTTTTTCACATGTTTAACACTTTTGATCGTTTTAACTGAATTTTTTATTCAATTAAAATACATTTTGAAAACAAATTAGGGTTTTTGATTAATTCAACCCTCATCAAACTTTTTCAAACACTCATGGGCTTCTATTAGAGTGTAAGTCCCGACCCCTTTTTGTAAATAAACCTTTTTTGGGCCTCACACATTGTATAAGTCCCTCTGTATATTTACAAACGTTCGGCGCGATCGTCGCCTTTTCAAAATAAACCTTGGGCCTCTCCTTGAGTTGTAAGCCACATCCTTTGTACAAAAATAAACCTCTTTGGGCCTCTAATAGAGTGTAAGACCCAACCCCCTTTTAACCAAAAACAATTTTGGGCCTCAGACATTGTATAAGTCCCTTTGCGTTAAAAGAAAAATCTCGGCGCGTTCGCCAATTCAAAAACCAATCATCTGGGCCTACCCTCGTGTTATAAGCCCCATACTTTTCTTTAAACCTTTTGGGCCTCTTGAGAGAGTGTAAGACCCACCCCCTTTGTATAGAAAACCTTTTGGGTCTCAGTCACTTGTATAAGTCCTTGTACAAACAACAGTATAATCACTGATAAAACCTTGGGCCTCTCCTTGAGCTGTAAGCCCCAACCATCTTTTCAAGGTACTTTCTCCTTTGATTTTTGAATACAATATTGTTATCAAAGCTTTCTTTGTTGAACAAAGTTACCAAACAGCATAGAAGCTCTACAACCGAGTAAGTGTTTACCCGCTTTCTTTACTGCTTTCATTTATATATAACTATATTGTGGGGCTACTCACTGTAAGTCTTCTTTCACAAACTTTTATATACTTGCAAATATCAACTGTGTAATACTAGTATAGTTATTTTAGAGTTTTCCCCGGCAACTACGTCTAGCACTAGGTAAAGCCTTGTTGGTCACTCTTAAATACAAACAAAAACTAGATCCCCCATAGGATTACCAGACACAGTCTTCCCTTCTCTTGGGGTTAATCAATATGGAACAAAGTGAAAGGCAGCATTCTCGGTGAACCCTTTCACAGACTGTCACTCTTAGAAATCGTCAAAGAAACTCTACTCCCTATAGATGATCTTTTCTCCGTGAATGGCATCTCTTGAGTTTCTTCCAAATTCTCGAACTTTCGTGGCTTGATCTATTCTCAGTGAATGACATGTCTTGAACTTCTCGGGGTTTGGGGACCCACAGGCTTCTTAAAAGCATCCCCGCCTCCTCTTGGACATTGTACAAGGACCCTTCGGCTTCTTAAAAGCTCTCATGCCATCTCTTGGGCTTAGTACAAGGACCCAGAGACCTCTACAGGTATAGGAATAGAACCTAGTCATCAATTTGCTAGAGCAGTCTTTCTGAGTCAGGTGTCATACCAGTTAATGGGTTGACCTTCATCCTTTAACATACCAGCCTTCTCTTGGGCATCATACAAAGATCATTCGCTATCTGAGAATCGACTTCTCAAAACACCAGTAGACTTGGACAGTATCAATACCCTTTGGATTTCTCGCTTCCTTAAAGAACAGGAGTAACCCTGATCCTCTTATCAATCCCAAAGCACAGCCTTACTGTTAATCAGTCTCTTTATAAGAACTGATTTTCTCTTTTATACAACACATTGGATCTGTCACTCAACTGAAACAGTTACCAGCGTAAACAGCCTCCTCTTGGGCTTTGTGCAATGATTCTCCCAACACTCTCTTGTTGAGTATAAAAGACTCTCTTGTTGAGTCAAACCTTTTAGCCTCCATCTCGGGCTCCGTACGAGATAGAAAACACTCTCTTGTTGAGTATAAAAGATCCTCTTGTTGGGTCAAAACCTCTTTCAGCCTCCATCTTGGGCTTCGTATGAGATACAAAATCACTCTCTTGTTGAGTATAAAAGACTCTCTTGTTGAGTCAAACTTCCTCCTTTTAGCCTCCGTCTTGGACTTCGTACAAGACAGATATAAAATTTCTCTTTTGTTGAGTATAAAAGACTCTCTTGTTAAGTCACACCTTTTAGCCTCTATCTCGGGCTTCGTATGAGATACAAAAACACTCTCTTGTTGAGTATAAAAGACTCTCTTTGAGTCAAACCCTTTTAGCCTCTCTCTCGGGCTTTGTACGAGACATAAAAACACCCTCTTGTTGGGCCAATAGCCTCCTCTTAGGCTTTGTATAAGGAAACCCCGGTTGAGTCAATCAACCTTTTAGCATCAAAATCTGTGCCTTGCTCACAGTATACAAACATCAACAACTCCTTTTCCCCTTCATCTAAATTGCTGTAAGCGGCAAGCCTCTGGATTATTTACATCCCCGCCACTGTCCCTCTTTTAGCATGAGAAATTCCTAGGGAAAGATGGCATTACTCTAAACTGAGTTAAAGTTTTCTCCTTCAGGTTAACAATCCCCTATAAAGGAAATTATGGCATTGTTGGATTCACATATCCCAGTTAAAGTAATTCCCCATTATAATCAGTCACCCAACAGTTGTGACAAATAGACCAAAAATCCCCTTTAGAGATGACAAATTCTCTCTAAAGTCAAAACCCTTTAGCTTCACATCTTAGGCTTCGAACAAGATACAAATAGACCCTTCAGCTTCACATCTTGGGCTTTGAACAAGATACAAATCACCTTTAGCTTCACGTCTTGGGCTTCGAACAAGACACCAATGCAACCTCTTTCCTCCCATAGAATAGGAGGAGCTACGATCGCTCTGATTTCCCTGTTTCGTTAAACGGGAATACGTAGGCATAAGATTGAAAAATCTTAGCGAGCACACTAATCAAAAACCCAAAATCCAGTATATCCACCACATCAATCGAAAAGCATCAGTCCTAACATCCTACCAATGATCCCATCACACTGTGTTCTCAACAAAATAACCAGAGAGAGGCCCACAATCATAGCATCTGTAACCTAATAGACCGCTGTTCAAACTCAGTATGCAAGCAGGGTTAATTGGAGACATCTATTTCCCTTCCTTCATCAGCTTCAATAGGATAAAAAATGAATCGAATTTGTGGTACCCCAGAGCGATAGTGCTTAAAACCCACGTCCAAAATCGCTCGCTACAGAAAAAAATGGCGCCCACCGTGGGGCCTCTCAGGGCATCTTGTCCCTTTTATCTCTCAGGTAGAAGCCTTGAGTAGATACCACAGAAATGGCGACTCTGCTGGGGAGTCATTGTCTGTATAGGATCATAAGACTAGAGGTCTAGGATAATTAAGACATATATATATATATACTGCTTTTCCTAATTGATATCTGTGTTTATTTTTCTGCTAATGGGAATGCGTATGATGCCGCATGTGGAAAGATTGAGTATACACCTAAGATAGGTGATGGCAATGCGGGTAATCTTACTAGGAGTGAATTCCAGTTAAGAGCCCCCGATCGACCATCAAACTCAGTGGAGACTCCCTTTGTAGATACATTGCCTATACGACTTCGGTTGTTAAAAGTAGTGTGGTCGACTGGGTTATCTGAGAAGCTGAGGTTTTTACCAGACTGCAACCATTTTGTAGTGCGGAAGCTATCGGAAATAGTTGTCACGCGATACTACCCTCATCTGAGATCACTCCAGGATACATCAGCTCGCTGGCGATCCACTTCTTGTTGTTATCCCAGAGGGGTCAATGATTTTGCGGACAGGTACAAAAAATCACCAGTATAAAACCTTTAGGGGGGGTAGAGCCTTGACTTCATGACACCGACCCTTTGACCTCATGTTTTTTCTAGGTTTTTGTGTGCTGCATCCATACATTCATTTAAAAAACATTAAAACAAAAAAAAACTTCTCTTCTAGTCTCTCTTTTTTAAATTAAACTAAGGCAATGATTGCAATTGTCAGATATAGAAGATTGCGCTAATGGATTTCGGTAGAAGGAAAACTCATAAGTACACCTTCAAGGTTCAAAAGTTAGAGGATTTGAGAGGTTTAGCGAGAAAGATCACCAACCACAAGGCTTTCAGAGCCAAGTATGGGGGACTCCTGTCTCTATTAAGGGTCCATATAATCGAAGGAATCCTTGCTACGCTCATTAAGTTCTATGATCCGGTTTATCATTGTTTCACATTCCCGGATTATCAGCTTGCACCAACGCTGGAGGAGTACTCTCACCTGACTGATTTACACATTACTGATCAAGCTCCATTTTCTGGATTGGAAGAAATTCCAAAGGATCTTACCATTGCACGAGCAATTTATTTGGACGAGTCAGAAGTCAGGACTCACATGACCACTAAGGGTGGCATCCAAGGTTTGCCATCCCAGTTCTTGACAAAGAAAGCCCTGTACTTTGCCAGTATAGGGAACGTGGCCGCTTTCGAGAGCATCTTTGTTTTGCTCACCTACAGGTTATTTTTGTTTCCCAACATTGATAACTTTGTAGATATCAACGCCATTAAGATTTTCCTGATCGAAAACCCCGTACCAACCTTACTCGCAGATGCGTATCATTCGGTACACCTAAGGAATTTATACAGCAAAGGAATGATCACATGTTGTGTACCCTTGCTTTACAAATGGTTTACTTCCCATTTGCCCATGTCTGCTGCATTTTGAGATCAAGAGAATAGTTTACGTTGGTCGCAGAGAATCGTGTCTCTTACCAACTCAGACATCGATTGGTACAATCGAATCTATGATGGGATTAGAATTATTGACCGTTGTGGAAATTTCCCAAATGTACCCCTTATAGGAACTAAGGGAGGAATCAACTATCATCTGGTATTGGTTCGTCGTCAATTTGGATACCCAATGAGGCATGTCCCACGGAATGCTCACCTGGAAGGTCTTTTCTTCAAGGAAGGAGAAAATGACAGGGCACTAAAGACAGAAATAGTGCATGCTTGGAAACATGTTCATAGGAAAGGACGAGAGTCTCTAGGAAAACTGGGCTGTATCTCGGTGGAGCCTTATCTCCACTGGGTACAAACTAGAGCTCTCAAGCTGAGGATGCCTTACCCACGTCAGGAAGTTCTTCCATTAAGGGACTCTGCCCTTTATTTTATGTCTGAGACGCAAAAGCTTCAGGTTACTCTTAACAAAGTTCAGCAGGAGAAGAGATCTTGGAGGAACAAGTACCGTATTCTCAATGTGGAGTGCAAGAAACTACAGTAGCTATTAAGAGAAAAAGATGCTCTGATTGAGATTTTAGAGCAACATGCTGTAGAAAATCAGGATGACCAAAGGAATTTGCTCGCTCCTTTCACCTGGCAAAGGAATGATAACCCGACAACGGCCCAAGAGCCCCGGTCAAAGAAAAGGAAAGTACCAGAACCAGCACCTGATCTCTCCTCAGGGAGGACTCATGATCCATTAGTTTAGGTTTCCTTTTTCAGCACTTTGTAATCTACTGTATTTCCATTTCCGCAATCCTTTGGATTCAATAAAACGGGGTTTCCCCACTGTTTGATATTTGCAATCTAATTGTCGAAGTTTACTTTGACTAAACAAAAATAATTAATAATCATTGCATTCATCACTCTCATAAACGCATTCTTCTTACCTACGAATCTCACATTTGCGTCTCGATTCTAGAGTCAAACTGTCTCATTCGTACAATACTCGGGCCAATCGTCAGAAAAAGATGGATGATCTCGAGGAAGAGAATAGAGAGTTGAGGGAAGAGATCGACACTCTAAAAGAGGATCTGAGAAAGCTTCATAACAACATGCAAGCTCTAGCAGAGGCTCAAATGCAGCAACAATGGACTGTGACCTCGGAGATCACACCGACGCCCATAGTGGAGAAGTCCGATCCTAGGTAAAAAATTCCAAAAGATTGTCCCTGGGGCATGCCTATCAACTATATCCCGCAAGGATATGTTCCGCTGATCACTGAGGATCAGGGAACCGCAGCAGGAACCGCTGGGCCTGAAGGTTACAAACTTCGGGAAAGCGAAGATGCCAGGGGCATGACTGCAACTCCTGAAGGTTACAAACTTCGGGAGGCACCGAGAGTCTCGGCCAAAATGACTATACCACCACCTGTGGTGCATACTGTCCCAGAAGGACAGATTCCACAGATACCTTCTGGTGGAAACGACAGCATATTCGATAGAATGAATGAATTCTAGGAACAATTCCTGGAAATGCAGAAAGAACTGCAGGTGCTTCGCGATCAGGATTTGTTTGGAAAGGACGCCGCGGACCTCTGCTTGGTCCCCAATGTGAAAGTCCCGGACAAGTTCCAAGTGCCCGACTTTGAGAAGTACAAGGGTAACTCTTTCCCTCAAAGCCATTTAGTGATGTACGCTCGGCGAATGTCAGCTCAGACAAAGAACCAAGAGCTACTCATTCACTACTTTCAGGATAGTTTAACCGGTGTCGCACTAAAATGGTACATGGGGTTAAACCGCGCCATGATTGGCACATTCAGAGATCTTGGCGCTGCCTTCGTTCAACAATATAAATACAATTTGGACATGGCACCGGACAGTGATCAACTCAGATCAATGTCACAAAAGGACAAGGAAACCTTTAAGGAATACACTCAGAGATGGCGTGAAATTGCCGCTCATATTTGTCCACCTCTTGAGGAAAAAGAGATGACAAAGATCTTCCTAAAGACCTTAAGCTCATTTTACTATGACATAATGGTCGCCAGTGCGCCCAGTGACTTCACCGAGATGGTAGACATGGGGGATCGTCTTGAGGAAGCCGTCCGAGAAGGACGTTTAGTTAAAGATGTTGGATCATCAAGTAGTACAAAACGATACGGTAGTGCTTTCCCTAAGAAAAAAGAGCAAGATATTGGAAATATCTCTCTCGAAAAGCAATGGCGACGTTACCAACCAATAGCATCTGTAATTCCTGCTATTAACCCGGCGCCTGTTTCTACGTATCAAACTCAGGTTGCGTAGAGACAACCTAATCAACAGCAATATCAACAAAGGACACAACAACCTCTTCAACAGGCTCGTCCTCCGTACAATAACAACGGTATAATGCGACCATCAGGGTTCGACCCTATACTAATGTTGTAAGCAGAATTGGTTCCGTTACTGCTGGCTAAGGGGCACCTCCAAACTAAGTCTCCTCTTATAGTACCGAAAAATCCTCTTTTTTGGTTCAAAGCGGATCAGACATGTCCTTACCATCAAGGAGGACCAGGGCATAACATCGAGAACTGTCTCAGTATCAAATCTGATGTGCAAAAGTTTGTTAGGAGCGGGGTCTTATCTTTCAAAGATACGAATCCTAATGTTCTCACGAACCCGCTGCCTCAACACAAGAAACCTACAGTTAATTTGGTAGAGGAAGAGTCTAACGACAGCTATCAAATTCATGATGTACTCTTATTGAGGACCAATCTGGTCAAGATGCATTGTAGACAGAGCGGGTACGGCCATGTGCCACCTCATAATTATCACCAGTGTGATATCTGCTCTAAGAACAATCAGGGATGTTCTATGGTGCAATCAGCTCTACAAGAACAATTGGATCTCGGATGCATACAAGAGCATCGAGTTCGTGGAGTCAACATGACTTATACGAATTCCAACATCATTCAGAACCACGACATCCGTGCAATGAATGTCAACTTGGTGGCGATGCACTCAAGGCAAAGCCAGTACCATAATCTGCCGCGGCACAATTATAATTCCTGTCTGATTTGCTCGGTAAACAAACAGGGATGCTCTTTTGTACAAGAGGCCCTCCAGCGTCAGATGGATCTTGGATGGATCTAGGACTATCATGATAGAAATCCTTATCAGATCAACATGATTCAAATCTTTGATATTCATCTGATGAATACCAGCTTGGTAGACTTACATGCTAGGCAGGTTCAACTCGGTTTTCTCACTTCTCACAATTATCTGAACTGTAAAGTATGCAGTGAGAGTAACCAAGGGTGCACTCTCATTCAAAGAACTTTACAACACTTGTTAAACCACTGGTGGCTTCCGATCTATCTGGATAAAGACACGCAACAAATCAGTGTGCATAATGGAAACCCTACCAGACGTCAAAGTCAGGATGTCCGATCTATGGAAACAAACCTGGTAAGGTTGCACTGCATTCAAAGCTGGCGTGGCCAAGTGCCACCATACAACTATGAACATTGTAAAGTCTGTTCGAAAAATAACCAAGGCTGCTACCTCGTGCGAGCAGCTCTCCAAGGTCAGTTGGATCGCAAAGAGATTCACCCATACCTACCTTCGAGGTCCGTTGACTGGATGCCAGACTACTTCGCTGATCAAATCAAATATGTGGTTATAATCTCTGACCTTAAGAGGAACAAAGATGTTTGTACCATCATCCCTCTACTGGACGAATCAAAGGTTCTTAGCCAAGAACTGATTGAAGTTACTTATGACAGTCAGAAAAATCAGAAGGCTCTTGTAGTTATCTATCTACCATGACCATTACCGTATGAATCAGCTATGGCGATCCCTTACAAATACGGTGCAACAATAATTGAGAATGGAAGGGAAATTCCATTACCCTCCGTCGTGAATATTGCAGACATCAGTCGAGTAACACGGAGCGGTCGAATCTTCAACCGGGGAGTTAGAGAACCTAACAAAGAAAAGGAACTTCAGACAGAAGCTCCTAATCCACCAGTCGGTCAATCCAATAATCCCGACCTTTCGAAAAACAATAATGAGATGCTGAAGCTCATCCAAAGGAGTGAATACAATATTGTTGATCAGCTGTTACAAACTCCTTCAAAGATCTCAGTGTTATCACTTTTACTCAGTTCCGAAGACCACAGGGAGGCTCTACAGAAATTCTTAGAGCCGGCCTTTGTGGAACAGGATGTGTCAATACGACAGTTCGATAGCATCATCTCTAACATCACTTCCTGCAACAACTTAGGATTCAGTGATGAGGATTTGCCAGAGGGGGGCAAAATCCACAACTTGGCGCTCAATATCACAGTTAATTGTCAGGACGATGCTTTAGCCAGCGTACTTGTAGACACAGGATCGGCCATCAACGTTATGCCAAAGTTCACTCTAATGTGATTATCATTCAAAGGATCCCCGATGAGGGGCAGTGAGGTCATCTCAAAGCCTTTGATGGATCTCAGAAAGCAGTTATCGGCGATGTCGACCTTCCCATAACTATCGGTCCTCACACTTTCCTAATCATTTTACAAGTCATGGACGTCCGAACAACATACAACTGTTTATTAGAAAGACCTTGGATACACCAGGCTGAGGCAGTTACTTCGACGCTGCACCAAAAACTAAAGTTCGTCAAGAACGATCAACTCGTCACGGTCTGCGGAGAGCAAGCCTTGATCGTGAGTAACCTGTCATTGTCTACTTGTGTAGAACCCGAGGAGGTTGTTGGGACTCAGTTCCAAGCACTGTCGGTGAGCAATGAGAATCAATTAGAGAAGGGAACCTCGATTTCCTCGTACAGAGATGCTCTCGAAGTGATCGCAAATAACAATGCAAAAGGGTGGGGACAACTTGTCGTTCCTACTGATAACAAAACAAAGAAGGGTCTTGGTTTTTCTTCAACCTGCACCCAGACAGCTACTAACGATGAAAGTTTTCATCCCATTCAGGACTTCTTCCACATTGGAGGTTTCCTTCACCCAGTGCCTCAAACAGTCCATACTATGAATGAGGAAGATTCCTCCGATACAGAGGAAGGGTGGAAGTCATATCTTAACAAGGACGACTATATGTCTCAGGAAGAGGTGCCTACACCATTTTACTATCCCGCATAGAGTCCGAGATTTATACCCAGGTCAGATGTCAGAATGATATACGGAGATTGCGATCCAGAAGGATGTCATGCTCCATCAAACTCATTAGAGGAGGACACTCTAATGAAGGACAACTTTGACCATGACTATTATGGCCCAATGGATGGCCTGCCTATCTGGAAACTGTACCCAGGAGACCTGGGGCAAGAAAATCAGTCGAATAATGAAAATCAGCTGAGCATCATTGAACAGAATACCTGCGTCCCCACCATGTCATGGGATCAACACTCAGGTCATTCCGAAAATATCCAGTACGACGATGAATTGGCAAAGCTTGCCGGACTAGAATTCATCAACTATACTTTTCCTGAGGTCAACGTCATCGGAAGAGATGACTCCTCGAGTTCCAAAGAAGTGTGGGACACCCTGGGACAACCAAGTGGAAAATACGACTATATGGTCAAGTACACTGCTCCTGAAAGCTCTCGTATCAGGCTCGAAGACATCCAACCAACTGGATGGGGATATTTACCTGAGAGTACAAATATTATGCAAGATGCAGCAGAAGAGTTCGTCTACGACAACTCTGCCTGGGAGACAGATTCCAATGATCCTACTCCGCCAGAAATCAGCGTTATTTCTGAAGACAAATCAAGGAAGGTACAAGACTTTGTGATTCACCGAGGAGTTCGCCGCCAATGGGTTGCTGTCGAGGTTCCGAAGATTGTTCATAAGTCAAAGTAATTGTCGTCTTTATCTTAACCTTTCACCCTGCCCAGGTGAAACGGATGTTTTGATAGGGCTCACTTTCTGTAAATTTCCCTCTTCGCTTTGCCCAAAGCGACAGAGTTTTGTTTTATAGGGTTGTAGTTTCAAGAATCGACTTTTTTATTAATAAAATAACGTTGTTCTGTAATTTCCGCATTTATTGCTGTTTTCTCTTTTTGATTTTCTTAGAAAATGGTAATCCTAAAAAAAAACAAATCAATAATAAAAACAAGCAGTTTTCCAAACATCACGTCGTGCAGATTGCTTATTTTAAACCCCGTTGAAACATACGATCCGATGCCTTCTCCCAACTTTGAATCCCGGTATTTGGGGCTGAAGAAGAAGTTGACAACGAAATTCCAGAAGAGATCTCCCGATTACTCAGACAGGAGGAAAGGTCCATTGAACCTCACAAAGAGCCTTTGGAAACGCTAAACTTGGGTTCAGAAAAAGAAAGAAAAGAAGTCAGGATTGGGGCACTGCTCAGTCCAACTGCCAGAGAGAGTTTGGCAAAACTTCTCAAAGAGTTTCCCAATGTGTTCGCTTGGTCCTATCAGGATATGCCGGGGTTGGATACTAGCATCTTGGAACATCATCTACCATTAAGGTCAGAATGTCCGCCAGTAAAACAGAGGTTGAGACGGACTCACCCGGACATGGCCATCAAAATCAAAGAGGAGGTACAGAAACAGATTGACGCTGGTTTCCTCGCCACGTCTGAATATCCTCAATGGTTAGCCAACATCGTACCCGTTCCCAAAAAGGACGGAAAAGTTAGAATGTGTGTCGATTACAGAGATCTAAACAAGGCTGGTCCAAAGGACGACTTTCCTTTACCACCCATTGACATGTTGGTAGACAGTAAAACCAAATTCAAAGTTTTTTCCTTCATGGATGGGTTCTCGGGCTATAATCAAATCAAAATGGCGCCGAAAGACATGGAGAAAACTCCGTTCATCACCCCATGGGGTACCTTTTGTTACAAGGTAATGCCGTTCGGTTTGAAGAACGTTGGGGCAACCTATCAAAGGGCCATGACTACTCTTTTTCATGACATGATACACAAAGAAATCGAGGTATATATCGATGATATGATTGCAAAATCTAAGACAGAAGAGGAACATATGACCCACTTGTCAAAGCTATTCGAGCGGTCGAGAAAGTACAAACTCTGCTTGAATCCCAACAAGTGCACCTTCGGTGTCTGTTCAGGGAAACTTTTAGGGTTCATCGTCAGCCAGAAAGGAATTGAGGTTGATCCTGACAAGGTCAAGGCCAATCAAGAAATGCCTTCTCCGAAAACTGAAAAGCAAGTCAGAGGATTCCTAGGACGTTTGAACTACATCTCCAGATTCATATTTCTCATGACCGCGACATGTGCACCGATTTTCAAATTACTTAAAAAGAACCAGGACTGTGTTTGGTCAGAAGATTGACAAACCGCCTTCAACAGTATTAAGGAATACCTGTTGAATCCGCCAATTTTATCACCTCCAGTGGAAGGAAGACCACTGATAATCTACTTAACAGTCTTGGAGGACTCCATTGGCTGTGTACTTGGCCAACAAGACGAAACCAAATAGAAAGAGTCTGCCATCTACTATTTAAGCAAGAAGTTCACCGACTGTGTGTCTCGGTATACTATGCTTGAGAAAACTTGTTGCTCCCTGGTTGGGCAGCCAAACATCTTTGCCAGTACATGATTCATCACACTACTTGGTTAATCTCAGAAATGGATCCAATCAAGTATGTCTTTGAAAAGCCTGCTCTCACAGGAAGAATCGCCCGTTGGCAGATGTTGTTATCAGAATACGACATCGAATACCACGCTCAGAATGCCGTTAAGGGAAGAATTTTAGCCGATCATTTGGCTCATCAACCTATTGACGATCGAGAATCAATCGGGTTTGACTTCCCAGACGAAGATGTCATGTATTTGAAAATGAAAGATTGCGACGAACCGCTACCCCCGTGAAGGGCCAGAACCAGGTTCCCAATGAGGACTTATCTTTGACGGAGTAATCAATCATTACGGAAACGGGATTGGGGCAATCTGTCGCTCCCAGGATTTTCATCCAGGTATAAACACGAGAGTGGCGCGGAAAACAGAGTCGCCAGCCGTGTAAATTTATCCCAAGAGAGGGAAAGGGAACACCGCACAAACCTGAGGAAGAGGGAAAGGAATGGTCATCGTAACCATAACCTGGGTTCGGGAGTCGGCTACGCAAGGGGAAGGTGCTAGCACCCCACGCGTCCATCGTACTCGATGGGATCCACGTTTGTTGTCTAATCTAAGGGTGAGTTATCCTATCATCTAGGGCTGTACTAAAACGGAGAGGGAAAAACAAAGACAAACTCGGTAGGACGTCGACGTCCTAGGCCTACGTACCCCCTTTGTGCAATGGGGAATTCAGAGCCAACGTAGTTCGGACTAAATTCTTTTTGTGTTTTTTTTATGAGCGACGTTAAGTTCGCGTCCGGCAGTTAGGGTCGATGCCTGTTTGCGACTCAGACGGAAGGTAACGTGCCCTTTTTGAAAATAGCCTTTAAGTTTGGAAATCCCGAAGGACAAAAAGGTTTGAGGTTGGTTTGTATCTTTTAGGACAGAAGTGGCTTAAGTAAGTTCCTAAGTTGCATTGCACCAAAGTCTAGGGCACAGGGGCGAATACTTAACGCATCGTCCCAAGACAAGACGCTCGCTAAGCACTCTAGATAGATGAGAGGAAGCCCCTCATTTCTCATTCCCCACGCTTAAGGCTCGTGCGCAATACACCTTATTCTTATTAAGTGTTTTAAAGAAATTTGAGATGAGAAGAGAGAAGACACAAGGGTAACTCTAAGGGGGACTATGAGTCCTAAAGTTATCATGCATGGGTGACCTATGGTTAGTGAGGTTTGACAACAACCTAAACCCTAAAGGAAAGAGATGAGAGAAGGAAAGAGTAAGGGTGACCATGGATACTTATCCATCCTTAAAGAACTTACCTTAGTCCCTGCATAAAAGATTAGTGAGAAACAAACATAAGTAAAAGAAGGCAAGTGAAAATCAAACAATGGCAAACAATAGTGATAATAATCCAAACATGAATTCAGAAATCAAAGGAACAACCCCAAAGCAAATGGCACAAGTGCCTTTCAAACAAGGACTTAGGCATGATCAGAAATACGCATATAAGCAGTTCTCAAGTGAAAGTAATTAAATAATTCGAGAAATAATTCCTAAAATCCCCAAATTAAAGATCAAGGTTTCTCAACCAGAGACAAACAACACATCAAAAATTCCTGCAAAAATTCAAAGTGTTAGTCATTCAAACAATTGGGCAAAGCTCAGGTGAGGAGTAGGGTTCAATGTGTCAAAGGGAAGGACCTAAATCCAATATGAAATAAATTTAAAAATGAAAGAAAAATGTTTTAATGCATTTTAGGATGTTATCTAATAGATGCAAAAAGAACGGATTAAAAATATTTTATGGATGCAGAGAAATAAAATAAAGAAATTTATGTATGCATGATATGAGTAATGCAAAAAGAAATTAACTAAATAATTAGTTTAGATGATAAAAATAAAATAAAAAAAAATATTATTTGTGAAAATTTTATAAAATAATAAAGATGATGTATGAATTTTATGGGAATTTTTAAATGCAAGGATGTATTTTTAACAATAAAAAATGAAATATGATAATTAAAATAAAAATAAAATAAAATAAATGGCCTGGGGGTGCAGATAGTAAGTAGAATACGCTGGAATTGGGACATGGACTGAAGATGGGGGGTGCGAATAGCAGCCCAACCCAATTATTTATCAGAAAAAAAAAAAAAGAGATAGCATGGTACACACACCACGTGCGAGGCACATGGTTTTTTTTATTCGCTGGCGAGCTATGATCCACACGATTCAATGGACGCGTCAGATTAAGTCAAATATTAAATTAGTAATGGAGATATGAGGCTAGGATCATACGGTATATGGTAATTAACATAGGTGGACGCACATATAATCAATTAAAATAAAAACAAAAAATAAAACACATGGCAATATGATGATCGTTGGATTTGGCTAATGAACGGACCAGATTGCTTCTTCTCCCTTGTTACCTCCGCCGGACTGGTTTTTCAGGCAGCCGCCGGAGCTAGGGCTCCGGCCACCCTCTCCGGTGAGCTGCAATGCACTTTTTCCCAGAAATTGCAAGAGAGTACTCTATTCTGACCAGAAAATCGTCAGGATTCCAAATATGCAATCAAAAATTTCAAATGACCAATGTACAATGAAAAACGCATGGAAATATGTTAGGGCACAAAACTTTAAATCCACATTACAAGCAAACCACACGTCCAAAATTAAAAATAAATAGATCAGGATAATCACCATTCATCACACGTCAATATGCATATAAAAAAGGAGAGTTTTAGGATCACGAAAAAATCCATCAACCTGAGATGGTGCAACTCCAATCCTTGCTCTTGGCTGCAAATGGTGGTTGGGTTGTGTTCTAGAGATCACCAGGAGAAGTTTTGTGGAAGAACTTTGAAGAAAGACCTTGTGGATCGTGAGATTGGTTGAAAGAAAGCTTTAGGGTTCAAATTCTCCAATCCTCCAAATGTCACGTGTCTCTAACCCTAACCAGTGCATGGATGGGTTTAAATAGGCTAGGGTTTTCCTCTGATAATGAATTAGGCTTGGCCAATTCCTTGTTTAATGATTTTTTGAATTATTTTGGAAAATAGCATCATGTGAATTACACCTCTCTCCATGCATGTACACTTAAGAAAACTATGATGTATCATCCTTATGTGAATTGCTAATCACACCACATTTAAATTGGGCCTTGAAATTTTTTGATTCACGACTTTTAAATAATTTGGGAATTTTGAATAATGGAGGATAAGTGATACCACTTGATTCAAAGGTCTAAAATGTTCCTTAGGGAATGTTCTTTGACATTAGAAAGTGACATGAAACAATGGAATTGAGTATAGGTCATTATGCCCAAAGTTGTGAAAATGGAGCCATGAAAAACCCTAAAAACCACTTTTCCTTCTTTTGATCATAACTGGAGTTTCGCAAATGATATGGAGACCCACTAGTACTTGTTGGAAATAGGAGAAAAATATATTCAACTTTCATGTTGGAGAAAATTTTATTTGAAGCATCTTTGATGATGAAAATTCCAATTGAATGCAGTGTAGGAACTTGCCCAAAAAGGAAACTTCAAATTATAGGTCATTACCATTTTTAGTAACTTTTGCACCAACTCCTGATTTTTGATATATGGCATGAAACTTGACTCTTGATGACCATATGAGGATGTGAGACCTTGAAAACCTTGGAGAGAACCTCAAAATTTCACAGTTGACTTCTCCTCTCACTGTTGACTTTTACCCCATTCAACTGATTTCCAATCCATTGGCCAATTGAACTTCTCCTGAACCAAACTGATGGTCAACCTCCCATCCCTAGGTACTTAGGGACCCAAGGAACACCATAGAATCGAGTCTTGCCCAAAAAATCAGAAATAAACTGACTTTATAGCAAACCCTAGTTGTGGTACCCTCATTCTAGGAGGAAATGGCACAGTCTCCAAATCCAAATTCCTCTGAATATGATGTGTATCCTCTCCAACAAAGATAAGATATGTCACTTGATGATGATAAAAACCCAAGGAGCTTGTCCATTGAAGCAATAAACCCAAAAATTTCAAAACCCTAATTCATGCACTGGTTAGGAGAGAGTGATCCACTTGAGCTCTCTTGGACAATACCAGGACTCTTGCTTGACCCTCTGAAGCACTGCCTCAGGCACCCTGACCCCATGCTAAGAACCAATGATATGCATACATGATAATGTAAAATGCAATGCAACATAAGACAGTTAGCAATAAAGTAAGGAGGGCAAATTTTGGGGTGCAACAGCTGCCCCTATTCAATCAACTTAGTCCTGAAGGTATGATAGCGACAGCTTTCAGACAATCAGGATGCACGGAGATTGAATACCAAAGAACCCGGAAATTTGCAATCCTCTGCTGGAGAATTAGCCATAAATGTTGTACTGTCACAATACGAACGAGTGCCAGGTATGCTGAGTATAAAGCAAAACAAAATCTCCCAGGTTATGTCATCTCTGCTGATAAAGGGAACTGACAAAGGAATCTCGAAATATGCCATCCCTGCTGATAAAGGGAACTGACGACAGAAAATATTCAAAAGCTTACTATCTCTGCTGATAAAGAGAGCTAGCGAAACAAAAGCCATCCCTGCTGATAAAGGGAACTGACGAAAGAAAATATCCCAAAGATTGTTATCCCTGCTGATAAAGAGAACTAGTGAAACAAAAGTCGTCCCTGCTGATAAAGGGAACTGACGAAGGAAAACATCCCAAAGATTGCTATCTCTACTGAAAAAGAGAAACTAGCAAAACAAATGTCATCCCTGCTGATAAAGGGAAACTAGCAAGATAAATGCCATCCCTGATGATAAAGGGAAACTAGCAAGATAAATGCCATCCCTGCTGATAAAGGGAAACTGACAAAAAGATTATCTTCAAAAGATTGCTATCTCTGCTGATAAAGAGAAACTAGCAAGCTGATGCCATCCCTGCTGATAAAGGGAAACTAGCAAAGTAAATGCCATCCCTGCTGATAAAGGGAAACTGACGAAGAACTATCCAGAAGATTGCTATCTCTGCTGATAAAGAGAAACTAGCAAAAATAATGCCATCCCTGCTGATAAAGGGAAACTGACGAAGAAAATATCCGAAAGATTGCTATCTCTGCTGATAAAGAGAAACTAGCATACCAATGCCATCCCTGCTGATAAAGGGAACTGACGAAGAAAATATCCGAAAGATTGCTATCTCTGCTGATAAAGAGAAACTAGCAATACCAATGCCATCCCTGCTGATAAAGGGAAACTGACAAAGAAAATATCCGAAAGATTGTTATCTCTGCTGATAAAGAGAAACTAGCAATACCAATGCCATCCCTGCTGATAAAGGGAACTGACGAAGAAAATATCCGAAAGATTGCTATCTCTGCTGATAAAGAGAAACTAGCAAAATCAACAGCGACTTCACTGGGGATAATGTGAAACAATACTTTCTGATTTAAATCACCTCTGGCAAACAAAATATGTCAGGTAAGAACGGGATTTCACAAAAGTGAAAGGTCAGACAAATTTCTAACGGACCCATGATCCACAGATAAGATGACTCCGCTGGGGAAAGGAGAAGTCTAAATAAAAGATTCTGCCAGGGAGCACAAGTATAAGGGACGCATCCCTCCAAAATCTCCTGAGTTATGCCACCTCTGCTGAGAAAGAGAACTGGCAAGGAAAGTATCAAACCTGGCTTATGCTTCGAACGCAAATGTTTGAATTGTGGCGTAATGCTCCATACGAAATGGAAATGCTACGTGTTTGAGGATGCAATGCAAATGCTTATGATATGCAAGAAGGGGTCCCCCCAGTAAAATAAATGCCGGAGAGAAAAGATCCGTTCAGCCGGGGATGACAAAAATAAATTGTCCTCTGAATCTAGGAACTCTGCTGAGAAGTATCATACTGATCGACTTTTCAGATCAACAACTTTTGCTAGGGATGACATCCCGAGAGAACTACCGGGGGCCACACCTGTCTTTATCCAAAACCTGAGATTTCTCCTCTGCTAGGGGAGTTGAGAATGAATGCCAATAACGGAACCAAAAGTTTGTTACTGAAGATTGCCAATAACAATTGGGCTTAGGGCCTGCTGGGGGATGCCAGCCCATAATCATCCTGCTTGGGGAAAACAATCCATAATACCATCCGGCTTGGGGATACTGCTGAACTTAGCCTGCTGATGGGGGGAATGACTTTTACTCCCGCCTCGCTGGGGATTAGAGTATAACATTGTCGGCGGAAGCACGCTTCCTGACTGAGTGGGGAAGGTGAACACCTGGATTTTGTGGGGAAATAACGTCTTGATCCGGAGAAAATACTTCCCAAGTCTCCTGCTGGGGAAGGTCTGCTCTGCTGAGGAAAGGTGCAATCTCAATGCTGGGGAAAGCAAACTGCTGGGGAAATACAATTTTGTTGCCCTGCAAGCTGACTTGTCTTTAAGGTCATAAACGGCCCTCTGAATTCTCCACTTGCCCCAGACCACCAGGTCTAATGGAAGAAATCATCTCAAGAGGGTTTTATAGAAGACCGGGCATTTGCACTGCCCCAGGGTTCTCAAACTCTTGGAGAGATTTATCATATCTCGACATAACTGCCCCAGTCTTCATAATCCATGACGCACATTACCTCGAAGGGGATCGTAATGACTTGACAATACTCTGCTTTAGTATCTTGAACCTTGAGGAGGTGTTTTCAATTAACCATTTTTAGGAGTGGACGATCTCCCATGCTCTAGAGGTGGTATGTCCCAATATGAGCTTTGAAGTGACTTTGCCCCTGATCCTAGAATGAATGCCCCTGAATAACTGAATTTTGGAGAGTTTTCTCGACGTGACTGCCCCAGATTGGCTACATCTTAACACGACTTACTGGGGAGAACCCACTCTGCACTAAGTCTCTTGGCAGCATACCCTTTGATATGATTGTCTTTCAGAATTTTCAAGCATCCCAACTTGGCAGGATCAAGCTTCTTGACTGACGTTCACTGTGTAAGCTGCATTGATGCTTAGGCACGTGTATGCAAACAGAACAAGTTATTTATGAGAACGATAATTCTAATGCAACAAATATGTTAACCTTGAAGTTTTTATTGAAAATGCGTCGCCAAGCCTTGTGAACGAATCACTGGCTGGGATGCGACCTTGATTTTTGAATGGCAAAACAATGCGCACATGCAATACCAACCAATCTTATTAGCACAACTCGTAGGAGTCAGGAACGCTATCCTGTTGAAGTACGCTTTCGGAATAAACCCTGTTTCAATTAGGACTTTTAAGGGTTGCAACGCTGTCTGGTTCACGGTTTCAGAAGATAGGATTTATGGCTCAAAATTTAACGGTGCCCACCCACTCTTCGTGATGTTCTCCAGCCCTATGTTCAGTTAATCTGACCCAAACGCTCATCTCCCAATAGGTTTATGATCTTTAAGGAACCTATGCCACTAATGGTTTGGCACCTAAGGGAGTTTGGAATGATAGCCACCCCTTTTTATCTTTTGTGTCTGTAATCACACGAATTTGTTCTTATCGAGGATTTTCTTTTGTAATGCTTTTCACTTTTCTTTATTCTGCTTTTTTTTAATCCCTGATTTTTGCCTGGACTGACTCTTTTGAGCTTTTCGATTTTTAAGTCCAGCGGGATGCCCTAACTTTTGCCTAAGTCGCTTGTTTTCAAGTTTTCGACTTAGCGGGCTTTTCTTCTCTTTTTTTTATTCCCCTTTTGAACAAAGCGTGTGACACTGGTTGTGTTACTTGCTTGAAAGGGTTGTGACTGTCTCACTTCTTGATTGTTGATGGGTAACCACTGTGGTTTGACCTCTTGATGGTGGGATAAAAGGGAATGGATCCTCAAATGCACACCCTCCTTGAAATCTGAACGCTTGGTCAAACTAACTGACGCCTACCCTGCCCCTGGGTTAATTATGAGGGTTTTTTCATACGAAGGAAACTCCTACTTCAAGGCTCAAAGGGGTTAACGAGGGTCTATTCCCTTATATCTCCAGTGTTTAGGGGTTTGAAACAATGTCTGTACATCCTCAACAGGGTTCTATCCAAAAGCGTACCATTAGAAACCTGCGTTCTTATTTTGTCATCCTCCCTCGAGAGTTTTAAACAAGAAAATTGGCATTGCAGTGCATATAAACATTTAAGAGTGAACACGAATGGATTACTTCAAGGAAAACATACTCATTGCATTAATATCATCATAAAAAAACAAACAAGTCTTGCATACATATGATGCTTTAACAAGAAATGAAAAAAACTACAAATGAAAATGCAGTAAAGAAGCTGAAGATTGCTATTGCTGAGGAAGCTTAATTCTTCCTGGACGTGCTTTCAGACTGAGTGTTCATTTGAGAAAGGAGGCTTCCATTGATGTACATATCATCTTCAGTGAATACAATGATCTCTGAGTCTACCAGGTCTTGCACCTTGTGCTGGAATGCCTTACATTCGTTAATCGTATGCCCAAACATTCCCGAGTGGAACTCGCACCTAGTAGTTATGTCATAATCCAGAGGAATAGGGTATGGTACCGGCGTGGTACTCCTCGTTTAAATCAGAGAGTTCTCGAGCAGACGAGCAAACAACTGACTATGAGGGATAGGAATAGGATCAAATATCCTGTTGGGCCTCCTGGGTCTCGGTTGCCCCTGTTGCTGATAATTCTGCTGTCGGTGCTGATTTGGGCGCCCAGTCTGGCCCTACTCTTTCCTTTCTGCATTCGGCTGAGGCACAAACAAGGATTGTGGAAGAGATCCCTAACGCGAGGTGGATCCTTTGGCAAAAGAGGGAGTCCTCAGTCCCTTTGCAACACTGGGAGTAACATCACTTTGTTTACCAGTGCCAACTGATGTAAACTTGATTGCCCCTGAATCAATGAGCTCTTGGACTTTGTGCTTGAGCATCTTACAATCTTCGACATTATGACCAGGTACCCCTGAATGGAATTCACACCTATCATGGACATTGGAACCCATACGAAACTTGGTGTGTGGAGGTCCCGCAACAATCAATTCAATTAGCTGAAACTGGAGCAAATGCTGAAGCAACTGAGCGTATGGCATCGGAATCTGATCAAACTTCTTTTCAAGCTTTTCTGGATTTAGACCCTCAAGCAACGGTTGTTGATGGAAAAGCTCTGGCGGTGAAGAGGATCCACGAGGCAATCCATGGTCTAGAGGAGACCCCAAAGAGATGGGAGGAATAAGGACCTCTGTTGTGGAAGCAGGTACAGGACTGTCTTCCTTCTTCAACACTGTCTTCAAAATCTCCATGATCAAACCCATCTGAGTCTTCATCTGATTGATCTCCTCCCTCAGCATCTTCTGCTCCTGGAGCATATCTTCCCCAAATTGCCCCATCTGGCTTCGCATTTCCCTCAACTCAGCTTGAACTTGCTCCATGATCAACTCTCTAACGGCCTGAGATGTTGGAACAAGATAAGAATACCGAAGGTAAACACCTGTTATGCAAAATGATTATGAATATGCAAATGCAAATGGACATGCTTGAAAATTCACAGGGCGATCGACCCCTTGATTCCGGTTTAATAACAAGATATAATGGAATTTCTGCTCATATATATTAAGAAAACCAGAGAAAAGCCAAATGTCAACAATCACAAATCCGAGATAACAAGTCTGAATATAGAAACCATAGATCCCAACCAACAAGCCTGGGGTGATCCATATACAATGAAAGAAAACAGAAAACTATGGCATATCATCAAAGTTTACAAGAGTCAATCCTCCCCATCCACTATGCTTTCTGCACCAGTCTTGAATTTCCTCGAACATCTTTCTGGTGTCGGGATGCTTTGGTCTCTGAATTAATCCTTGAATGAGAAGGTCTCTCCTGTGTATGATCCCATCCAAGTATCTGCAATGTAATTCCCAAGCGTCTTCTCCAGAAACACCCTCCATGCTAGGTCCCTCATGTCTAGATCTCTTTACTCCAGCTTGGACCTTCAGTTCTTCCATGGAGGCTATGGCTTGATTAAGTCGATCCTCGACTGCTTGTCTCTTGCATACCCCTGACAGGATCTCAGCGTCTTTCTTCTTGAGTGTCGACTTCAACTGATCAATCTTGGCTAGGTAGTCGTCTTCCTTTCTCTTATTCTCAGCCATGGTAGTTTCTCGGTGATCATCGAACCTATGAATCTTCAACAAAGCCTTACCTAATTCCTCCTCCTTGGACCTGAGAACGTTACTGATACCATCCAAAGCTTATTTCATCCTTTCTCTGGATGCGACCATGTCAGCAAGCTCTTTTTCTGCTTTAGCAAGGAGCTCTGTCTTCAACTTGGCGGTATGAACAGCTTCACCCCGCTCATGCTTCCACTGATAAATCTCTCTTTTTAGTTCACTATTTTCTTCCCGCAGCCTTTCCTTTTCAGCCCATTATTTGTTATACTTCTCCAACTCAACGGTGGTAGGAGGCTCGATCACCAAAGGGTACAAAGGTGGTTCCACGGGGAAGGGAAGAAGCTCCTCTTCTGCTCTCTTCTTAATCCACTCTTTATAGGCAAGGAAAACCCGATTGTTACTTTTCCCGAATGGAATTTTACCCTTCTTGGTCACCTGTTTCCAAGCATTCACAACTTTCCTTATCAACCCTTGATCCTCAATACCATTGAAGAATAAGGACTCTCGGACGTCTCGCTCTTCGGGTGGACCTTTCAAAGTATAACCAAACTGCCTGATAACAAGGGAAGGATTATAGTTAATTCCACCTCTTCTCCCTATCAAGGGTACATTAGGGAATTCTCCGCACTTGCAAATAATCTCTATTCCTAGCAAATCACGATTAAACCAAACAATGTCAGCAGTCAAGCCCATTACCCTCTTCGACCACTTCAGAGAATCTTTTGTATCAACGAAAGCGCCAGATTCAGGGAGATGACTCAGAAACCATGTAGCTAAGAGCGGTGCACAACAACTCACAGTTTTTCCACGCCTATTCTCATTCTTGTAGTGGACTGAGTGATACACATCACCTAGCAAGGTAGGTACAGGATTCTTCGAAATAAAGATTCTGACGGCGTGCATATCCACCAGATCAGGAATATTCGGAAACAAGACAATCCCATAGATGCACATAGCTAGGATAGCTTGGTAAGCAGTCCAATTCTTCTCTTTGACATGTATGCAGGCTTGGTCAAATAAGAACTTCAATAAGAAACCCTTAACTCCTTGTTTTTCTTCAATATTATTGCTCAGAACGGGCTCACTGATATGAAGAGCAACAACCATTTCTCTTACTCCGGGGTGTTCTTCAGAAAAGAAAACTATATCGTGCCTGATGGGGATTCCCAAAATAAATGATAACTCCTCCAACGTTGGAGCCAAGATGTAGTCCGGGAAAGTGAAGCAACGCAGAGACGGATCGTAAAACTGAAGAAGTGTGTGAATGGCATCCTTCTCATACTTGGAGATATTATAGACAAATTTCAGAAGTCTTCCATACCTTCCACTGAATTCTGTACGAACTCCGAAACTAGCCATATTAATCAGTTTGTGAATCAGTGTCAAAGTCGGTTCTGGGAATGAATAAGCAACAATCTTCTTTCTCTGGATATCCATGCTAAGGTAGCCTCAGAAAACCGGAATCAAAAGTAAGATGCAAGCCCTGAAAAATGTCAAACATGTCAGAATGCAAGAAAAATGATATGCTTATGCAAACATGGGTTAAGGCACACTGCTGGATGTACTGTGCTGTTAGCTGGACGAGAACCACAACCCATAAAACCAGAATTCTGAACCACTGAGATAGGAACCCAAATAATCAGACATTGATAAGAAATCCGGAAGACAGGGTAGGTTGAAGGTTTCGGTTACCTGCAAACCTGCAAACGCCCATTCCCTCTCACATGTGGGTACTAGGATGTTCAGTATCCCGGGCTCTCAGGTCGAGAAATGATGATACGTTCACCATTTTTGGTTTGGCGTCATCATCAATCGAGGAGGCCTCAACTGATTATCCAAAGCGGAAGGTCCTCAGCTTTGGCACTGAGGTCGAGAAACAATTGTACATTTATCCCTCGGGGTACAGTACTATCGTCAATCGAGGAGTGCCTCCACTGATTCTCTTCAAAACTTAGGGGCCATCCTATGCGAGATCCAAAGCGGGCCCTCGGGTGCGAATGGGTTTGCCACGGGATGTGGTCTGCCACTGTCACCACTAAAGAGGGATGTTTCCACTAAGGTCCTCAATGATTGGTCACCAGAGTCGACAGCTCTCTAGATCAACACCCCAACATGTGCAAGACACACACGTTAGAATGCGTCCCAAGATAGCTTCGTCTGGTTGTGAATTTCGTGAACACACAAACGTACCAAGCGGGCACGTAGGTCCCACTACTTTCCACTCTAGTCCTAGGGTATACTCAAGCCTGGGTATTTGGCTTCTCTCTCTAACCCACCCAACCTGCAAAACAAAGACAGCCAGCACAGCACAGCAGCATGACAGTAATAAAAAATGAAATGCAGAAAATGCGGTAAAAATAAAAAATAAAATACAACACACAAAGGAAAACAAAAATAGGACACCCAAAGAGAACAAAGACAAGCAAGCGTTAGGATTGACTCGCTTAGGGATGGACCAGCATAGGTCAACCAGTCCCCAGCAGAGTCGCCAACTGTCGCTCCCAGGATTTTCATCCAGGTACAAACGCGAGAGTGGCGCGGAAAATAGAGTCGCCAGCCGTGTAAATTTATCCCAAGAGAGGGAAAGGGAACACTGCACAAACCTGAGGAAGAGGGAAAGGAATGGTCATCGCAACCATAACCTGGGTTCGGGAGTCGGTTACGTGAGGGGAAGGTGCTAGCACCCCACGCGTCCATCGTACTCGATGGGATCCACGCTTGTTGTCTAATATAAGGGTGAGTTATCCTATCATCTAGGGCTGTACTAAAACGGAGAGGGAAAAACAAAGACAAACTCGGTAGGACGTCGACGTCCTAGGCCTACGTACCCCCTTTGTGCAATGGGGAATTCAGAGCCAACGTAGTTTGGACTAAGTTCTTTTTGTGTTATTTTTATGAGCGACGTTAAGTTCGTGTCCGGCAGTTAAGGTTGATGTCTGTTTGCGACTCAGACGGAAGGTAACGTGCCCTTTTTGAAAATAGCCTTTAAGTTTGGAAATCCTGAAGGACAAAAAGGTTTGAGGTTGGTTTGTATCTTTTAGGACAGAAGTGGCTTAAGTTAGTTCCTAAGTTGCATTGCACCAAAGTCTAGGGCACAGGGGTGAATACTTAACGCATCGTCCCAAGACAGGACGCTCGCTAAGCACTCTAGAAAGATGAGAGGAAGCTCCTCATTTCTCATTCCCCACGCTTAAGGCTCGTGCGCAATACACCTTATTCTTATTAAGTGTTTTAAAGAAATTTGAGATGAGATGAGAGAAGACACAAGGGTAACTCTAAGGGGGACTATGAGTCCTAAAGTTATCATGCATGGGTGACCTACGGTTAATGAGGTTTGACGAAAACCTAAAACCTAAAGGAAAGAGATGAGAGAAGGAAAGAGTAAGGGTGACCATGGATACTTATCCATCCTTAAAGAACTTACCTTAGTCCCTGCATAAAAGATTAGTGAGAAACAAACATAAGTAAAAGAAGGCAAGTGAAAATCAAACAATGGCAAACAATAGTGATAATAATCCAAACATGAATTCAGAAATCAAAGGAACAACCCCAAAGCAAATGACACAAGTGCCTTTCAAACAAGGACTTAGGCATGATCAGAAATACGCATATAAGCAGTTCTCAAGTGAAAGTAATTAAATAATTTGAGAAATAATTCCTAAAATCCCCAAATTAAAGATCAAGGTTTCTCAACCAGAGACAAACAACACATCAAAAATTCCTACAAAAATTCAAAGTGTTAGTCATTCAAACAATTGGGCAAAGCTCAGGTGAGGAGTGGGGTTCAATGTGTCATAGGGAAGGACCTAAATGCAATATGAAATAAATTTAAAAATGAAAGAAAAATGTTTTTAATGCATTTTAGGATGTTATCTAATAGATGCAAAAAGAACGGATTAAAAATATTTTATGGATGCAGAGAAATAAAATAAAGAATTTATGTATGCATGATATGAGTAATGCAAAAAGAAATTAACTAAATAATTAGTTTAGATGATAAAAATAAAATAAAAATAAAAAATAATATTTTTGAAAATTTTATAAAATAATAAAGATGATGTATGAATTTTATGGGAATTTTTAAATGCAAGGATGTATTTTTAACAATAAAAAATGAAATATGATAATTAAAATAAAAATAAAATAAAATAAATGGCCTGGGGGTGCAGATAGTAAGTAGAATACGCTGGAATTGGGACATGGACTGAAGATGGGGGGTGCGAATAGCAGCCCAGCCCAATGATTTATCAGAAAAAACAAAAAAAAAGATAGCATGGTACACACACCACGTGCGAGGCACATGGTTTTTTTTATTCACTGGCGAGCTATGATCCACACGATTCAATGGACGCGTCAGATTAAGTCAAATATTAAATTAGTAATTGAGATGTGAGGCTAGGATCATACGGTATATGGTAATTAACATAGGTGGACACACAGATAATCAATTAAAATAAAAACAAAAAATAAAACACATGGCAATATGATGATCGTTGGATTTGGCTAATGAACGGACCAGATTGCTTCTTCTCCCTTGTTACCTCCGCCGGACTGGTTTTTTAGGCAGCCGCCGGAGCTAGGGCTCCGGCCACCCTCTCCGGTGAGCTGCAGTGCACTTTTTCCCAGAAATTGCAAGTGAGTACTCTATTCTGACCAGAAAATCGTCAGGATTCCAAATATGCAATCAAAAATTTCAAATGACCAATGTACAATGAAAAACGCATGGAAATATGTTAGGGCACAAAACTTTAAATCCACATTACAAGCAAACCACACGTCCAAAATTAAAAATAAATAGATCAGGATAATCACCATTCATCACACGTCAATATGCATATAAAAAAGGAGAGTTTTAGGATCACGAAAAAATCCATCAACCTGAGATGGTGCAACTCCAATCCTTTCTTTTGGCTGCAAATGATGGTTGGGTTGTGTTCTAGAGACCACCAGGAGAAGTTTTGTGGAAGAACTTTGAAGAAAGACCTTGTGGATCGTGAGATTGGTTGAAAGAAAGCTTTAGGGTTCAAATTCTCCAATCCTCCAAATGTCACGTGTCTCTAACCCTAACCAGTGCATGGATGGGTTTAAATAGGCTAGGGTTTTCCTCTGATAATGAATTGGGCTTGGGCAATTCCTTGTTTAATGATTTTTTGAATTATTTTGGAAAATAGCATCATGTGAATTACACCTCTCTCCATGCATGTACACTTAAGAAAACTATGATGGATCATCCTTATGTGAATTGCTAATCACACCACATTTAAATTCGGCCTTGAAACTTTTTTGATTCATGACTTTTAAATAATTTGGGAATTTTGAATAATGGAGGATAAGTGATACATGCACCACGAAACCACTTGATTAAAAGGTCTAAAATGTTCCTTAGGGGTTGTTCTTTGACATTAGAAAGTGACATGAAACAATGGAATTGAGTATAGGTCATTATGCCCAAAGTTGTGAAAATGGAACCATGAAAAACTCTAAAAACGACTTTTCCTTCTTTTGATCATAACTGGAGTTTCACAAATGATATGGAGACCCACTAGTACTTGTTGGAAAGAGGAGAATAAGATTTTCAACTTTAATGTTGGAGAAAAATTTATTTGAAGCATCTTTGATGATGAAAAGTCCAATTGAATGCAGTGTAGGAACTTGCCCAAAAAGGAAACTTCAAATTATAGGTCATTACCATTTTTAGTAACTTTTGCACCAACTCCTGATTTTTGATATATGGCATGAAACTTGACTCTTGATGACCATATGAGGATGTGAGACCTTGAAAACCTTGGAGAGAACCTCAAAATTCCACAGTTGACTTCTCCTCTCACTGTTGACTTTTACCCCATTCAACTGATTTCCAATCCATTGGCCAATTGAACTTCTCCTGAACCAAACTGATGGTCAACCTCCCATCCCTAGGTACTTAGGGACCCAAGGAACACCATAGAATCGAGTCTTGCCCAAAAAATCAGAAATAAACTGACTTTATAGCAAACCCTAGTTGTGGTACCCTCAGTCTAGGAGGAAATAACACAATCTCC
The DNA here is from genome assembly GCA_022829125.1 of Lathyrus tuberosus. Taxonomy (NCBI): domain Eukaryota; kingdom Viridiplantae; phylum Streptophyta; class Magnoliopsida; order Fabales; family Fabaceae; genus Lathyrus; species Lathyrus tuberosus. The sequence continues at coordinate 24,036,293 of JALAZF010000012.1, read as the reverse complement.
AAATCCAAATTCCTCTGAATATGATGTGTATCCTCTCCAAGAAAGATAAGATATGTCACTTGATGATGATAAAAACCCAAGGAGCTTGTCCATTGAAGCAATAAACCCAAAAATTTCAAAACCCTAATTCATGCACTGGTTAGGAGAGAGTGATCCACTTGAGCTCTCTTGGACAATACCAGGACTCTTGCTTGACCCTCTGAAGCACTGCCTCAGGCACCCTGACCCCATGCTAAGAACCAATGATATGCACACATGATAATGCAAAATGCAATGCAACATAAGACAGTTAGTAATAAAGTAAGGAGGGCAAATTTTGGGGTGCAACACAATCATCATAACCCCTCAGGGTACCCACATTCCTTTCATTGCCAGACTTACGTTCAAGTGTACAAACAACGAGGCCGAATACAAAGCTTGTATCATGGGTCTCGAAGAAGCGATCGACTTAAGGATCAAGAACTTGGATGTATATGGCGACTCAGCCCTGGTTATCAATCAGATTAAAAGCGATTGGAACACATACCAATCAGGATTGATTCCTTACAAAGACTACGCAAGAAGGTTGTTACCATTCTTCAACAGAATCGAGTTTCATCACATCCCTCATTAAGAGAACCACATGGCTGATGCATTAGCCACTCTCTCTTCCATAATTAGTGTAGGTCAATGGACCGACCTACCTAAGATCGAAATAATGCGCCTTGAACGGCCCGCTTACATCTTCACGATCAAAGCAGTCATGGACGACAAACCTTGGTATCACGATATCAAATGCTTCCTTCAGAAACAAGAGTACCTACCTGGGGCACTAAGGAAAGACAGGAAAACCCTCAGGAGGCTAGCAGGTAGTTTCTTCCTGAGCGGTCATACTCTCTATAAGAGAAATTTCGACATGGTCTTGCTCTGATGTGTAGACAGACCAGAAGCAGACATACTGATAAAAGAGATTCATGAAGGATCCTTTGGCACTCATGCCAATGGACACACAATGGCGAGAAAAATTCTAAGAGCAGGGTACTACTGGTTGACCATGGAATCCGACTGCTACAAGTACATAAGGAGGTGTCACAAGTGTCAGATATACTCCGATAAAATCCATGTACTGCCAACACATCTCAAGGTTCTTTCTTCCCCTTGGCCTTTTACCATATGGGGAATTGACATAATTGGCTTGATTGAACCTAAAGCTTCGAATGGACATCGGTTCATCCTTGTAGCCATTGATTACTTCACCAAGTGGGTCGAAGCAGCGTCGTACACTAATGTAACCCGACAAATGGTGGTCCGATTTATAAAAAATAACCTCATCTGCCGTTATGGTGTTCCAAGCCAGATCATTACCGATAATAGATCTAACTTGAACAACAAGATGATGAAAGAGTTGTGTGCTGAGTTCAAGATCGAACACCATAACTCATCTCCCTACCGACCTAAGATGAACGGAGCGGTAGAAGTGGCTAACAAGAACATCATGAAGATCGTTCAAAAGATGGTTGTAACCTACAAAGATTGGCACAAAATGCTGCCTTTTGCTCTTCACGGTTATCGCACATCTGTCCGCACTTCAACAGGGGCAACCCCTTTCTCTCTAGTATATGGCATGGGGTACTTCCCATAGAGGTAGAGATCCCATCAATCTGGGTATTGATGGAAGCTAAGCTAACAGAAGCTGAATGGTGTCAAAGTCGGCACGACGAACTCAATCTGATTGAAGAAAAGCGAATCACGGCTCTATGCCACGGTCAGTTGTATTAACAAAGAATAAAGAAGGTGTTTGACAAAAAGGTCCGACCTCGCATCTTCAGGAAAGGAGACCTTGTACTAAAAAAGATACAATCATTTCTCACTGATTCTCGGGGCAAATGAACTCCGAATTATGACGGCCCATATGTGGTCAAGAAAGCTTTCTCAGGCGGTGCCTTGAGACTTGCAACCATGGATGGAGAAGAATTTGCCTACCCCACGAATGTTGATGTAGTCAAGAAATACTTTGCCTAAAAACTAAAAAAAAAACGTCTCGGTGGATTGAAAACCCGAAAGGGCGGTCCAGGAAAAAATTAGAGACATGATCAAAAATCATCCCGATGGATTGGAAATATCAAAGAACAATCCAGGAAAAAATTAGGGATAATGGCAAGTAACTACGTCTGATCAGTTCAGCTCCTCAGCAGTCATGCCATCCATCAGAAAAGTCTAGTCAAGGTCATCTTCGACAGAAGCTCAGGATGCCCATAATTCAAAGTTGGTAGAAGAATAGTGGTCGTTATGTTTCAATGTAGACCTTTTCCCTTAAATTACCATTTTCAAACTTTGTAAATACTCTATGGAATCACGTGTTTGGCAGATTTCCATCATATCAATAAAATTTGAGCCCTTGTGCTTTTGTTTGTAGTTCTTATTTGTTTTAGCTTTACAGAACGACGTTTTAACATGATTAACGATTCTTGAAACGAAACAAAAATGAATTTACTTGTAAATTTTTATGCTTTTAAAATAAAGATGGAAATTTCTTTTGATTGTTGAACATCGAAAGAACATCGATTGCGTCTCCAAAGGTGTTCGAGCCTCAAAGTGCAGAATCAAAGTACTTCTTCTAAACCAATGCGCCTGAATGAAGGATCAACTGTATCAAATGCGACTTTCCCATCCGACATCCTCGGAAGAGTTCTCATCTCCTAAGCCCGACCAACATAGTTCCCCGCAGGGACTATCTCTCCTAAGTAAGGTGGAATTGGTATCTTGAATCAGCGGTACTTCTTCGTCCCCCACAGTGTCCGAGTATCCAGTCGTGTTCATCCGTTAGTCTGTATGTCGCATCAGTTTTATCAGCATATACATACATACATCATGCATTTTTTATATGAATTCACATTCATATTGCATCACTATCACTCTAGTCGGTCTTATCCCCTAGTGATAAAAGTTCTCTCAATCGAGTTGTCAGTTCTTTCCTCATCGGGAAAGGTTACGTCTGGACAATCTCTCTCCTCCAGTTTATTTCTGGATTGAAGTTGACCCTTGACCACTTTGATAACTTGAACCTCTGAAAGACCAGAAAACTTTCGACAAACATCACTCTTCGCCATTGAAGATGATATTTTCGCTTTCCCGGATGAAGGAAAATCCCTAGAGAAAGCTTCTTAATCAGAGATTCGGCAATACAGCGGTTTTTCTCCGAAAAGACTGCTGATGAAAAGGTCATCGGCACCTCAAAATTGGATCACATCATATGGCATTTCTCTGGGAAGATCTCGAGAAAAGTATGATGTAACATTCCCAAGCGAAAGCAGTCTCTCAAGAGACTCGTTTTCCTCAGACGGATGGGATTCCCCAGCATGTTTGACATCAAAACTTTTTCTATCAAATGGCATCTCCCCAGGAAAATTCGGCGAGAAGTTTGAGGAAAATCGCTACAAATAGCGTCCCTTGTCAAGAAAGTTTATTGACAAAAGAAACTAAGACCAGTTCCTTGGTAAGAAACCAGGATCGAGGGGGAGTTTATTTAAGAAACTTAGACCAATTCCTTGGTCGGAAACCAGGATCGAGGGGAAGTTTATATCAGAAACTGAGACGAGTTCCTTGGTAAGAAGCCAGGATCGAGGGGAAGTTTTTACCTTTTCTAAGCATCATTGCTTAGCAAAAGAAGATGGACTGGCAAACTGCCATTCATAACCACCATCAAAATTTCAGGTATTCCGATACTTAATCCTCTTGCACCCCGAATGCCCGAATACCTTCGACATTCACACCTTCGGGTCCAAGAAGATTAAATAGGGGCATCTGTCATACCCCAAATTTTGACCACTAAGATTTCCCATCATTGGGCAAATCATCATCACAATATGGATGAACCATCACGCCTCATTAGTCTCCCCAAAGATGGGTGAGCATTCACTACTATAAAAAATTAGGGTTTCAAGCCCTCTCTGAACTTTAGACAAAGGATCAATCAAGAAATGACATGATCTTCAACTGGTCTAACCTCTCAAACATCCACAATGGATCAAGAGGACTCCCACAACAAGGATTAAGCACAAGGTTGCTCCCTTCCAGGTGGATTAAGCCTCAAGATTGACAGTGTCACCAAATTAGGATTTTGGTCGATCTGGGCCTCTAGATGGAAATTTTCCTCTGGGCATGAGCCAATGCTTCAAAGCATAACCTATGATGCTCCAAGGGACATCATAAACCCATTCATCAATTTAATTTAGCCTTAGGGGATGCATTCACCAAAAATCAGGAATTAGGGTTTCTTGACCTAATTCACCCCTAAGTTGACTTTTGGGACAAAACATGGGCCAAGATCTCAAGAGAGGATTTGAGGGTCTCTAACATACCATATTGATCCATTTGTAACAATGGATTGATCCAAGAAGCTTGATTCCCAAGTTTCAAGTTCATCAGAACCACAGTTAGGGTTTCGCTGAAAAAGTCAACTGTACGTTTGACTGTTGACCAGGACATGCTCCCAAACCCTAGGACATGATTCAATACACCCTATAATACCTATGAAATCAATCCATCAAGTTTGATTTAGGTCAAGGACTTTATTTCATAGAGGATCACACAGTTTGGAATTCATCTGACAAAAAGTCAACTGTGCACAAAAGTCAACTTTGACTTTTTGAGATTTTTCACATAAATGGTTATTTGACCCTAAAATGATGTTAATGTATGATAGGAATCATCATTCATCAAGAAAAATCAAGAAAAGTGGGATAACTTGTAACAGGGGTAACCATAAAAACTTAGAAAATTTTCTAAGTTATGGAATAAAGTGGCTAGGGTACCAACTTTGGAGGACCATAACTCCTAGACCACAAGGCCATTTTCCCCCATCCAAAGCTGGATTTGTAGATCTCATGTACCTCTACAAAAGCTCTAAACACACCTCATTCCAATTAATTATGGATTTTGAGTTATGGAATGATCAAAATCACAAAAAGTGAAAATGTCACTTTTTTCCAACACTTAGTGAAATTTTCACTAAGTCAGAATCTGCCTTCACTTTTCTCCAAATGTAGGGGCATTTTTCACTTGGATCAAAAAAGTATCAAAACCAATTATGATCAAACAGTTGTTGTATCTTATGGGGGCTTTCCAAAATGGCCAAGAACTCCATCAAAGTCCACTTGAGCCATGAGATATGACAATGGCAACATGCCTTGCTGAAAACTGTCAAAGCAAGGCAGATTTTGGAGTTTGGCTCGATTTGCTCAAATTTTGAAAAGGGCAAGCAACTCTATCCATCTGAACACCTCAAGGGGGGACCCAGGAGGAACCAACTCTGATCCTAAGCCTCCCAAGTCTTTGGAACCAAAAATAGCATGCCAAACCTAGAAATACCTAAAAGTAGGACAAGACTCCAATTTTGGATTCGAGCATTTATTGGATACACCAAGGTGGCATGGACTGAGTCATTTCCAACTGAATTCAATCAAGACTTATCCAAGACCAAGGGGAACAGCAACCTGTGCCTTAACCTCTAGTCAATGGCTAGAGGAGACTTGGATTCTCATTGCTCAACATTGGCCAAACCTATGCAGCAGTTGCCATTCACTATTCCTTGCAAAACAAACTTGCTCTACTATAAATAGAGCTCATTTGTGATCAGTTTGAGTACACCAAAGCCATCAAACATATGCTTTCCTCAAAATCTCTTCTTTCACTCCAAAATTGCCTTCCAAAGCTAGTCACTATCGGGTTTTGAGTTTGAGAGCAATTCCAACCAAACTAATCACACACACACACCTCATAAACATCATATAGAAGTGATCCAAACACTTGAACAACATCTGGAACACTGATTTCTCAGAATCACCAGCCAGCTGCTCAAGGTTTTAACCAAGTTGCAGTTGAGATACCATCTTTAGTTCCAGATCATTTCCGTTCATTCCAAACACCCAGACACACTCCGTAGCACCTAGGGAAGCTGTCCATAACCTTGGAACCAAGCTGTAACACCTCTAACACAAAACACGATCACCAGCTGCAAGAGAATTTAGGGTTCTTGAGGTTTCTCTTTGATTTCTTATTCCATGCTTAAAATAAATGAAATTAAAGACCATAGGCATGATCGTGAGGTTAAAACGAGTAGATTGATATGTAGATTGCATGATATAATCAACTATTCGGTGAGATTGGATAGAAAATGCAAATCTGCAGAAACAGAGGGTGGCGCGTGTTCTTGCCCTTATTCTTGGCGCCTTTTTTGAAAATTTGAAAATTTGAAATTTTTGATTTTATTTAATTGATTCAAAAATTAATTTCTCTCTGAGTTTTAATGATTTTGAGTTAATTCTTTTTTTAATAATTCAAAAAAAAAAGTTAAAATATTTTATTTTCCCAAAAAATCCCAAAAATATTATTTATTTCATATACTTGATATTTTTGTAAAGAATTAATATTTTAATTGTTTTTAACATTTAAAATATTTTTTCCTTCTTGATTTTTCAAATTTTAGGGATTTCCAATCATTTTGCAGATCAAAACCTGATTTTTGAAACATTAATCCAAGACCACAATTTGTTTTTCACATGTTTAACAATTTTGATCGTTTTAACTGAATTTTTTATTCAATTAAAATACATTTTGAAAATAAATTAGGGTTTTTGATTAATTCAACCCTCATCAAACTTTTTCAAACACTCATGGGCCTCTATTAGAGTGTAAGTCCCAACCCCTTTTTGTAAATAAACCTTTTTTGGGCCTCACACATTGTATAAGTCCCTCTGTATATTTACAAACGTTCGGCGCGATCGTTGCCTTTTCAAAATAAACCTTGGGCCTCTCCTTGAGTTGTAAGCCCCATCCCTTGTACAAAAATAAACCTCTTCGGGCCTCTAATAAAGTGTAAGACCCAACCCCTCAGACATTGTATAAGTCCCTCTGCGTTAAAAGAAAAATCTCGGTGCGTTCGCCAATTCAAAAACCAATCATCTGGGCCTACCCTCGTGTTATAAGCCCCATACTTTTCTTTAAACCTTTTGGGCCTCTTGAGAGAGTGTAAGACCCACCGCCTTTGTTCAGAAAACCTTTTGGGCCTCAGTCACTTGTATAAGTCCTTGTACAAACAACAGTGCAATCACTGACAAAACCTTAGGCCTCTCCTTGAGCTGTAAGCCCCAACCATCTTTTCAAGGTACTTTCTCTTTTGATTTTTGAATAAAATATTGTTATCAAAGATTTTTTTGTTGAACAAACTAACTAAACAGCATGGAAGCTCTACAACTGAGTAAGTGTTTACCCGCTTTCTTTACTGCTTTCATATATATATAACTGTATTGTGGGGTTGCTCACTGTAAATCTTCTTTCACAAACTTTTATATACTTGCAAATATCAACTGTGTAATACTAGTATAGTTATTTTAGAGTTTTCCCCGACAACTACGTCCAGCACTAGGTAAAGCCTTGTTGGTCACTCTTGAATACAAACAAAACTAGATCCCCCATAGGATTACCAGACACAGTCTTCCCTTCTCTTGGGGTTAACCAATATGGAACAAAGTGAAAGGCAGCATTCTCGGTGAACCCTTTCACAGACTGTCACTCTTAGAAATCGTCAAAGAAACTCTACTCCCCAGAGATGATCTTTTCTACTTGAATGGCATATCTTGAGTTTCTTCCAAATTCTCGAACTTTCCTAGCTTGATCTATTCTCAGTGAATGGCATGTCTTGAACTTCTCGGGGGTTTGGGGACCCACAGGCTTCTTAAAAGCATCCCCACCTCCTCTTGGGCGTTGTACAAGGACCCTTCAGCTTCTTAAAAGCTCTCATGCCTTCTCTTGGGCTTAGTACAAGGACCCAGAGACCTCTACAGGTATAGGAACAGAACCTAGTCATCAATTTGCTAGAGCTGTCTTTCTGAGTCAGGTGTCAGACCAGTTAATGGGTTGACCTTCATCCCTAAACATACCAGCCTTCTCTTGGGCATCATACAAAGATCATTCACTATCTGAGAATTGACTTCTCAAAACACCAGTAGACTTGGACAGTCTCAATACCTTTTGGATTTCCCGCTTCCTTAAAGAACAGGAAGTAACCCTGATCCTCTTATCAATCCCAAAGCACAACCTTACTGTTTATCAGTCTCTTTATAAGAATTGATTTTCTCTTTTATCCAACACACTGGATCTGTCACTCAACTGAAACAGTTACCAGCGTAAACAGCCTCCTCTTGGGCTTTGTGCAATGATTCTCCCAACACTCTCTTGTTGAGTATAAAAGACTCTCTTGTTGGGTCAAACCTTTTAGCCTCCATCTCGGGCTCCGTACGAGATAGAAAACACTCTCTTGTTGAGTATAAAAGATCCTCTTGTTGGGTCAAAACCTCTTTCAGCCTCCATCTCGGGCTTCGTACGAGATACAAAATCACTCTCTTGTTGAGTCAAACTTCCTCTTTTTAGCCTCCGTCTTGGGCTTCGTACAAGACGCATATAAAATCACTCTTTTGTTGAGTATAAAAGACTCTCTTGTTGAGTCACACCTTTTAACCTTTATCTCGGGCTTCGTATGAGATACAAAAACACTCTCTTGTTGAGTATAAAAGACTCTCTTTGAGTCAAAACCTTTTAGCCTCTCTCTCGGGCTTCATACGAGACATAAAAACACCCTCTTGTTGGGCCAATAGCCTCCTCTTAGGCTTTGTATAAGGAAACCCCGGTTGAGTCAATCAACCTTTTAGCATCAAAATCTGTGCCTTGCTCACAGCATACAAACATCAACAACTCCTTTTCCCCTTCATCTAAATTGCTGTTAGCGGCAAGCCTATGGATTATTTACATCCACGCCACTGTCCCTCTTTTAGCATGAGAAATTCCTAAGTAAAGATGGAATTACTCTAAACTAAGTTAAGGTTTTTTCCTTCAGGGTTAACAATCCCCTATAAAGGAAATTATGGCATTGCTGGATTCACATATCCCAATTAAAGTAATTCTCCTTTATAATCAGTCACCCAACAGTTGTGACAAACAGACCAAAAATCCCCTTTAGAGATGACAAATTCTCTCTGAAGTCAAATCCCTTTAGCTTCACATCTTGGGCTTCGAACAACATACAAATAGACCCTTCAGCTTCACATTTTGGGCTTTGAACAAGATACAAATCACCTTTAGCTTCACGTCTTGGGCTTCGAACAAGACACAAAAGCAACCTCTTTCCTCCCATAGAATAGGAGGAACTACGATCGCTCTGATTTTCCTGTTTCATTAAACGGGAATGCGTAGGCATAAGATTGAAAAATCTTAGCGAGCACACTAATCAAAAACCCAAAATCCAGTATATCCACCACATCAATCGAAAAGCATCAGTCCTAACATCCTACCAATGATCCCGTCACACTGTGTTCTCAACAAAATAACCAGAGAGAGGCCCATAATCATAGCATCTGTAACCTAATAGACCCTGTTCAAACTCAGTATGCAAGCAGGGTTAATTGGAGACATCTATTTCCCTTCCTTCATCGGCTTCAATAGGATAAAAAATGAATCGAATCTGTAGTACCCCAGAGCGACAGTGCTTAAGAACCACGTCCAAAATCTCTCGCTACAAGTAGTCCTAACATGATTTGCATATGATATAACTGCGCTCAGTGGAGACCCCTTTGGGATTGCTGATGTCATGCGAGTAGTCGTATTGGCATTACTTTTTCTGACCTGGGAGTCCGTGAAGCTGAGGACCTTAGTATCCCTTCACCTCTCCTAGCCTTTTTAGGACGTAGTGCAGTGATCATCTAGGTGTAGACCTGTGGTGGCTGTCATGCGATACTACACTCAGAAGAGTTTATATTGAGAATATTATTAGTCTGCATGAGTAGTCGTGCAAGCCAATAATATCCGAAAGATTTATCGATGACTTTGAGAACTTGTTAGAACCTGTTGTACATGTACACTATAAACACTAGTACATACCTCGTGGTTGGTTCTTCACCGAGACTCCATGTTGTGATCTTGAACCTTTGATCCTGCTATGTATGATTTACATCCTGTCTTGCATCGTATTGTATATCTTTTGCATCTTTGCATGAGTCATTGCATACATCCGTTTGTCCAACAACTCATCTACGGTTGTCTTTATCTTCCAGTGTCATCTTTCAGTCATCAAGCTGATTCCTCGACACAGATACAGGACTAGGGCTAACTAAAGATGTAAGATATCAGTACAAGAAGCACACAATGTAGAGATCCAAATGGAGATTGAGGATCTTAAGTTAAGCATGACTAAACTCACTTAGATGCTCCAGGTCTTGATTGCAAGAGGAGAGCAACCCCAAAGGACTTTTATCCAGGAGGTTTCAAATGCTGATTCTTAGGCTGTTCATGTGCCACCTTCAACTTGGACAGAGTTTGGGTTACCCTACAACTTCTCTCCACCTATTGCATCTACTGATATGATTGGTCAAACTGTAAGACCGACATTTCAAGCTCCAGTTGTCGCTGTGCCTAGACCTGTAGTCCACGCTGTTTTCGGGACTGTCCAAGCTCCCTTTGAGAATCCTCTATATGAGTACAATGCTCAAGATGAAGACCGTGAAGACTTTGTTGAACCTGGGGTTGTCCGTGAACAGTTTCACACCATAGACAAGAAACTCCGAGCTGTTGAGGGTACTGATTTCTTTAGTGTGGACGCATACAACATGTGCCTGGTCTCTGACCTTGTTATGCCTGCCAAATTCAAAACTCCCGAGTTTGTGAAATATAAGGGTCACTCTTGTCCAAGGGCTCATTTAGTCATGTACTTTCGAAAGATGGATGCTTATACCAACAACCAGAAACTGCTCATCCACTGTTTTCAAGACAACTTTAGTGGAGCTTCTCTCAAATGGTATATGAATCTTGAACAGAACAGTATCCACTACTTCCAGGATGTTGTAGCTTCGGTTTTTGTGACGCGACCAATATCGCTTTTAGTGCTACTTTCTGAGTTCTAAATTTATCCTATGAAGCTTAAAAGGAAGGGGAAGATATCTTAAACTAACCCTGTGCGCAAGTGTTTTCCCTACAAATGCAAAGAGATCTAGAATCAGGGGTTGGTTATACAAAGGGAAGCTATAAACTCCTAGAGTATCTATAGTAATCTATATGAACCTTTATTTGCATATGTTTTTACTGTTGAATTGCTTGCTTAAGTCTATCTGCTGCTAAATGGGGAAAGTTTCTCCTTTGTGAGGACTGAGGAAATGTTTTTGTTGTTTTGGGATTTTTCTATTGTGTTTGGTAAGGTACTTGACCTAAGATTTTTTTAATTAGTGCGCTCGCTATGATCTCGCAATCTTATGCCTACGTATTCTCTAAAGAAAAATGATAAATCAGAGTGTTCATAGTTCCTCCTAAATTTATGGGAGGAAAATATTTGTTTGGTGTCTTGTTCAAATCCCAGGATTGAAGCTAACAGAGTATTTGTGTCTTGTTTAAAGCCCAAGGTTGAAGCTAAAAGATGTTTGTGTCTTGTTTAAAGCCCAAGATTAAAGCTAAAAGAGGGTTTGTGTCTTGTTTAAAGTCCAAGATTGAAGCTAAAAGAGTGACCGAGAGAGAATTTGTCATCTCTAAAGGGAGATATCTCATCCATTCATCATAAACATTGAAGGATTGATTTATAAGGGAAGTTTCTTTAACTGGGATGTGTTGAATCCAGCAATGCCACATACTCCTTTATAGGAGAATTGAAATGTCATGAAGGAAAAAGCTTTAACTCAGTGTAGAGAAATGCCACTTTTTCGTTTATTAATCTTTTCATGCTAAGAGAGGGACATTGACTTGGATGTGTAGAATCCAGAGGTTTGCCACTTACATCACTTAGATGAAAGAGAACTTTAGACATGATAAAGGTGGGACTCCAGCTTGGATTTTGAATCAACAAGTGTGCCACTTACATCAATTATCTGGAAAAGAGTTTTAATTGTTTGTTTTGAAATGTGATGCATAGAGGGGATATCTTCCTACAGAGAAGACTCATGAGTCTCATATCTGTGGGGATGTTGAATTTTTGTGCCTTGATCAAATCCCAAGGTTGAAGCTTAAAGTTGTTGAGAACTGACTCAACTGGGGGAATTTTATTTGAGTATTTTGTTTAAATCCCAAGATGATGAAGCTGAAGAGTTTGAGTATCATTTTAAAAGAAGACTGACTCAATCGGGGAGTGTTATCTCTGTCTTGTACAAAGCCCAAGATTGAGGCTGACTGGGGAAATCATTATAAAAAGCCTAAGAGGAGGCTGAGGGAATTTAAGTGGAGACTGACTCTTGCTGAGAAAAGTTAATTTCACGAGAATGCTTAAATTTCTTGAGGAATCATAAAGGGAAACTGACTCCTTACTGAAAATTTAGAAGAGTGTTGAATTATCAACTACCACAAGGGCCTGATTCTTTTGGGGATTTATTGATAGTAAACTGGCCCTGACTGGGGATTTTGAAGTGAAATCCAACCCTTGAAGGATGAGATTGAATGCCTTAGAGGTTTTGACTCTCTTAGGGATTGATGTATTGATAAAGATGACTAGGATCTACCCTATGCTTTTAGGAAGCCTGAGGATCCTTGTATGAAGTCCAAGAGGAAGCTGGGGATGCTTCTAGGAAGCCTGTGGGTCCTTGTCTGAAGCCCAAGAGGAGGCTGAGTATGGAGACTTTCCAAGTCTAGGAAGAGTTCAAGAAAGGTTTCACCAGGAAATAATCCTTTCTCTGTTGAACTGCTCCAGGTTTAAAGGGGTTAAAGAAGAGGTTTCAACGGGAAATAGTCCTCTCTTTATTGAAGTGTTTCAAGGTTGATTAAATTGAACAGAGCCTAAGAGGAGGCTGACTGTATTGGGAAGAAGTAATCCTTTGTACAAGAGGGAACTAGTTATTTGAACTCAGTTGTACTGATTGGAATGATCCTATTGTTTGAACTAGTCTAAATTGAGGATAATTTGAATGCTAAGAGAAACTTAACAAGATATATACAAGTATATATACAAATATATGAACAAGTATATAAACAAGTATGAATTGATTTGAATTGAGAAATGTGGTGGGTCTTATTCTTTGGATATAGGCCCAAGTGTATTGTGATTGATTAGATGCTTTCTTCAAGATTGGATTAGTGTTTTTGAAGAAATTAAAGAAAGATTTAATTTTGAAGATGACTTGATCTCAAGTAGGAGAGAAGCAAAGGTGTTGGGTCTTACACTCTAAATAGAGGCCCAGATGATTTATTGTATCCTGTATAAAGCCCAGGATGAATGAGGCTAAAAGATTTTTTATTTACAAAAGGGGTGTTGGGTCTTACACTCTATTAGATGCCCAAATGATGTTTAAAACAAAGTTTATGTACAAATGGGTGAGACTTACAGTCCTAACAGAGGCCCAAAGATTGTTTTGAAAACTGTGATCGCACCGTGATTTTGAAAAGCGCGATGGGACTTATAATATATCAGCAGCCCATGAAGTGGTTTATTTACAAAGAGGGTTGGGTCTTACACTCTAATAGAAGCCCAAATATTTTTTATGAAGTTTGAAAGATTAATTCAAGGCAAAAACCCTAATTTTGAAATGTTTGATTAAAGGTGTTTAAACAAGGTATAATTGATATGTAAGTTAAAATAAACATGTTGTAACCTTAAAAAAAAGTTTGAAATATTAGGTTTTGAAAGCTCATATGGCTTGACAGAATTTTGGTAAAACATTTTAATGATAAAGATGAAGAAATCTGGCCATGAACAAAGATGTCGAAGAAGATGTCCTAACCTGAAGACATAACATCCTGGAGTAATACACTGATTTAGCAGGTTTTAAATCTGTAACAAATCTGTCCAAGAATTGATGCACTTTCTAGGAATGGATCAAGGACCAAAGATATGAAGCCCAAGACTGCTGAAGCCTATATAAGAAGATTTAGAACTATGGTTTTAGATATACCGTGTGTAACTTAGTTCTTGTATAGAATATAAGGGTTTAGGGTTTTGAGAGCCGTTGGCTCTCTAGGCTTTGTAAGCCTTCCCCTGTATCGTCAGATGCATTGTGATAGGCGTAGGTATCGCACATATCTATAAGCCTTTAGGTATTGAATTGTGAATTGTTCTTGGATGAAGCTTTTAAGAAAATCCATGTTAACGTGTTGGTCAAGTATGCTTGACAGAATACTGTATTGATAGGGATGGTTTAGAAATCACAGATTGTGATTAGGGGAAGTGAGTGGTGATTCTCATATTAAAGAGGGTGTTCTTTGATAAAGATTTCATTGGGTAGAAATTAGGAGATAAAGTTGTAAACAGGGGAGTTTAGCTTTATGATAATTCTACAGATTGTGGAGTCTTCTTCCTGGATTGGTATCCCCCAGATGTAGGTGAATTGCACCGAACTGGGTTAACAATTGTTGTGTCTTATATCATTCTACAGATTTACATATTCTGCTATTGGTCTTGATAAACATGTTGAATCAGATGTCGTAACATCTGTGTTCCTGCAGTTCTGATATTCAAGGTATCAGTCTGTTGTTTTATTCTTGTTTAAATGTTTATGTAGAACAATGTCTTGACATGTGTTAGGACATCTGTTGTCTGCTATGCCAGAATTTCAATTGGTATTAGAGCAGGCATCATGTATGTTTCTAGATGACATCTTCGGGAGATACATTCAGGCGTTTAAACAAGGAGGAGTTTTGAAGATCAGATCAATCAACTCAGACATACTCAAGGGTATTAATGGATGGGATGGATGTTCTGGATCGAAGGTAACAACCCAGTGGTTGTTCATGTTGCTGAGGAGGTTCTACAACAACTGCAGGAGAAATGGTGGTTCTCTTGTTTAGATGTCTTATAAGATGTTCCGACATCTTATTAGGGCAAGCAGAATTTGTTCCTTGGTAGTTCCGCTGCATATGTTTCTGATGGAAAAGCTCTAGAATTATGGGATTCTGGAGTTGTTACTGAAGATAAATGGTGGAAGATCTCAATCGTCGGCCTCTATATTTGAATATATCTACATCTTTTTATTCCAAAGTCGGGAGCGATGACATGAAGGGAGTTTTTGGAAGATGCTGTTATGTTGACTTGGTACTTGGAAACTTGGTTCCATGGTGCAGGTTGAAGTCGGTTGAAGAGGAGAAGAGTTGAGTTTAGGTTTATCAAATTCTTGTTCTAGGAGCTTGATAAATTATTGATCCACTAAATTGTCAAAGATACTTGAGAATTTTCTCAAGTCCACTTATAAAGGCATCTCAGTTGTGCATCTGGAGTCTTCTAGTTATTCTTTTGACTAGAAGGTGTTTCTGTGAAACACAAACCTGAAGAAAGTGGAGGTGATTTATTTTCACCATCCAAAAACAGCAAGGAAGGATTCACCCCTCTTAATCCTAAGGGTGGATCCCATCTGAATGGAGATTTCAGAACTGTTGAAGTAAATAGGGTTCGTTCAGAGAGAATCTTAGTTACTTGAGTCAAGGGTGGCAGCCTTGGTATCTCAACAAGTTATGTTTCAAAGAAGATACTTGCAAAAGATTGAATACTAGATAAGTGTTCATGAAATAATCTGGTGGAGTGTGGCTTCAATAGTGAAACAGGATTATTGAACAAGGATTTAAGATCAATTGCTATTTTTGTTACTCACAAGTATTTAATTGATTATCCTTGGATGTGAAGGTTAAGATTGCTGATTTTCAACACGATGTTGGAACATATCTTTATCTGGTTTGTGCAGAATCATGGGAGGGGTACTGCATAAGCTTTTGGTTCTATTTCTCTTGGGTGTTGACCTAAGAATCTGCTTCAGTTTGGTGTAGCAGAAGCATCTGATCTATGGAGAGTTTCCTGGCAAGAAACTGGTCTAGACAATGGTGATGTGGAAGATGAAGAAGAAGACATCATAATCTTGATGGATAGTTCTTGGATCAGTTTATTTCTGATCTAGGAGTATTAGAGTGCAGCAGGTGTGTTCAAGTTATTACTAGAAGCATCTGGTGTTTATCTGGAAAGTGTCCTGGCAAGAGACTTGTCCAGATTGGAGTGCTGGTGATGGTACAACTTTGATAAGTTTATTTCTGATCTAGGTACTTAGGAGCATAGGATCTTGCTCATTTTGGAGATCAAGGTTAAGTGGCAAATGTCTCTAACTTTCTACAGACTGCTCTACTAAGGAAAGTGGCATTCTTTGGGATGGCTATAGTGTAGTCTATGACTACTTTATCTTCTGAAGAATCAGACGTGGCAGGTATGAGTTCTTTGGAGTTTCAAAGTAGTTATTCATCAAGGTGTGAGCTTGAATGGAATACCTGTGATAAGTTTAAGCAGGATGGAGGTTGTCTACTCAAACTTGGTTGTTGAATCAAATTTATGAGAGCATGGAACTCTTGTTCTGTAATAGGGAGGAGGTTCTTCTAAGTGGCAGAAGAATGAGCTAAGTTCAGCACCTGGATGTCGTATTAGAATGTTCTGACATCTAGCTTAACATCAGGATCTCAGCAGGTGATATGGAACATCAGCTTAAGATAAGGTGATCTATATAAGAATGGAAGTTATGGATGCTTCAAAAAGGTCTATCTCATGCAGTTTGCGGGAGCTGTGAAAGGAGAAGATGTTACATGTCTAAGGCTTGGTGGATCCAAGATGTCTTGCTATGGAGCAAGTAGTTCATGTAACTTGAATATCAGATTTCATTGGTGGATCAGTGTATCTTGTTGGAGTTCTGAAAAATTTAAGATGAATCAAACAGTGGCATTCGGTAGATCTTTAGTGTGCATTCAAGCAGGGTGCTTGGAACCAATTACTCTTAGGCAGAAGGGTAGGTGGTTGAAAACATAAGGAGGTTCTGGTTCAGGTCTATCTTGGAGCTTCTGGTAGAAGTTCTAAGTTGAGGATGGAAGATTACCTTCTTTTGGTGGATGAGAGTTTATTTCTCTCTTTGGTTATCTGGAGTTCTTATTGATCAAGCTGGTGGCACAGTGTTGTTTGAAGATCTTCAATTGGATTACTATGCAGATAGTAAGTCCAGTGGTGAGGCATATCAAGAACCATAGTGTGTGGTGTCTGTGATATGTAACGGATGTCCTAACTGATGTTAAAACATCTTCTGGGTAGGCTATCCTTGGAGTAGGATGCTAAGTTCCGAGTGTGGAACTTGAAGCTCACATCTTGTCTAAAAAGTATTTATCTAGTCATACGGGAGAATGATGGGTAAAGGATTATCTTGGAAGTCTGATGTGAATGGGACATGCTAGAAGTGGATCAGTTTGGTGCTTGTGGAGCAAATGGGTTGAGGATTTTTGGAGCATGTGTTTGATGTCCTTCAAGTGTGAAGAGCATCCGAGCGAGCTAGAAAACTAAGGGGCCCTGTGTGTCTCTTTGAGGAATGTGAAGTATTCCAGATTTAATTGGGTTGTATCTTAGGGAATAAGGAGGTCTATACATGAGAATTCAGGAGGAATTCGTGTGGTGTATGGATGGTTTCTGGACGAGAGGGATCAATGGATCTTTGGTCTAAGTCCAAGAGTTTGTTAGTTATGGTACAAGGATGCGTTCATGGTACACTCATTATATGATCATGAAGTTGTCATGGGATATCATGTGGTGATTTTGAGGTGTTTCTTGCTGAAAAAGTATATGCTGAGAAAGATAGGGGGAAAGCCTCTGTCTGTTGAATGTACTGGTGTGGTACATGGTTTGCTTGAGGATTAAGCAGTAGGTGAATGCGTTCAGCATGTGTGTTGAACAGAGGGTGCGCTCTTGAAGACATGAAGATGCGTCTTATGTTTTCCATTCTTTAGCATAAGTGGAGCACTGGTTATCTTAGATAGGGGGAGTTGCTCCTTGATCTAAGATGTATTACTGCAGGGGTGCAGTTCTGAATCCAGGTTGTTTGAAGGCCAAGCAAACCATGATTATTTTGAAGATGAGATGTCAAGAAGGATGCCTTAACATTGCTCTACTGTTACAGGTTGTGGGGGTATTGATCAATACAGAAGTTTTTGGTATACAATGTCTGACATGATGTTAGAACATTCTTAAGGACATGTGATAAAAGTAACTGGTTTTGTGGTCGGTGGAGAACATGCACGCTTATCGTAAC
Organism: Lathyrus tuberosus; assembly: GCA_022829125.1. Classification (NCBI taxonomy): domain Eukaryota; kingdom Viridiplantae; phylum Streptophyta; class Magnoliopsida; order Fabales; family Fabaceae; genus Lathyrus; species Lathyrus tuberosus. The sequence continues at coordinate 24,018,258 of JALAZF010000012.1, read as the reverse complement.
TTGCATTACTTCTAGACGATTTTCTTCAAAGAAGAAACAGTCAAAGCATTTTTTGCCAGTGCGCATTGGTTTTTGGTGAAGTTACATCCTTGGATTAATGATCTCATTGAATTAACCATTGTTATTTTCAATGGTTCGTTACACTCTAAGGAAATTTCTTGGGTATTTAAGGGAATCCTTGGATTAGTTTGTCTCATACTGTGTTTTCTTTGTGGTGGGTCCCAAATGCCGTTTGTTCGAGTCTGGATCAGTATTGGTTGGGTATGGGAATGTCCTGGCTACCTTTTCAAATTTTTGGCTAAAAAGGGGGAGTGTGAGTCACGGGTACAGGGGATGTATGTGTTGTGTTTTGCAGTTGTTTTGCAAGAACATTGAACAAGGTGTTGGCTTTATCATCTTGTCTATGGTTCTCTTGTGTCTTATGACTTGAGTCAAAGATCAAGTTGTGTCTTGTGACCTGAGTTACATGCTTCATGTACTCAGAACTACGAAGTCTACAACTGATCTCTGGAGGGGGAGTATGTTTGAAAGGAGTGTCCAGTGTTCTGGTGTTTCAGACTTTCCTCTTGCTTCTTTAGGAGTCTGAACTTCTGGAACTTTTTCAACTTCACTCACCCAGGGAAGATGAAGGTTATGTTATCTTCCACCTCATGTACACCAACATGAATCTGGTGTGCTCAGTTATTCCAATCATAACCACCATTCATCTTAAAAGGAGTTTTAGCCAAAATTTGTCAAAAGGGGAGATTGAAAGCTCCTATGGTTTGACTGGATTTTTGTAAAATATTTTAATGATAAAGATGAAGAAATCTGGCCATGAACAAAGATGTCGAAGAAGATGTCCTAACCTGAAGACATGACATCCTGGAGTAATACACTGATTTGGCAGGTTTTAAATCTGTAACAAATCTGCCCAAGAATTGATGCGCTTTATAGGAATGGATCAAGGACCAAAGATATGAAGCCCAAGACTGCTGAAGCCTATATAAGAAGATTTAGAAATATGGTTTTAGATATATCGTGTGTAACTTAGTTCTTGTATAGAATATAAGGGTTTAGGGTTTTGAGAGTCGTTGGCTCTATTGGCTTTGTAAGCCTTCTTGTGTATAGTCTGATGCACTGTGATAGGCGTAGGTATCACACATATCCATAAGCTTTTAGGTATTGGATTGTGTATTGTTCTTGGATAAAGCTTTTAAGCAAATCCAAGTTAGTGTGTTGGTCAAGTATGCTTGACAGAATTCTGTATTGACAGGGATGGTTTAGAAATCACAGATTGTGATTAGGGGAAGTGAGTGGTGATTCTCATATCAAAGAGGGTGTTCTTTGATAAAGATTTCATTGGGTAGAGATTAGGAGATAAAGTTGTAAACCAGGGAGTTTAGCTTTATGATAATTCTACAGATAGTGGAGTCTTCTTCCTGGATTGGTATCCCCCAGATGTAGGTGAGTTGCACCGAACTGGGTTAACAACTGCTGTGTCTTTTATCATTATGCAAATTTACGTATTCTATTATTGGTCTTGATAAAAATGTTGAATCAGATGTCGTAACATCTATGTTCCTGCAGTTCTGATATTGAAGGTATCAGCCTGCTGTTCTGTTCTTGTTTAAATGTTTATGCAGAACAATGTCTTGATATGTGTTAGGACATCTGATGTCTGCTATGCCAGAATTTCAGGTTTTATTCCTGTGAAGATCAAAATGTGAAAGGTTTAAAAATAATCAAGGAGAAAATCATTTTTTAGGGTTTTTTAATCATTTAAAAACAATTAATTTTAACTTAATAAAAGTGATTAAAATTAAATCTTTTTTTGAATTTTTGTGTGGATTAAATTAATAAAATGTGATAATGACATGTGTGTAAAAAATAATTTAAAAATAGTTAAGTTTGATTTATAAAAGAATTATTTTAAAATAATAAAGAAAAATGTAAAAACTATGTGAAAATATGAAAAATGAGTGAAGTTAAAAAATGGCATTAGTGGGGGTCGAACCCACGCCCTTACACACATAAACACACTTAACATGCAGGCACAAACCACTGGAGTGGTGATACATCCATGTATCAAATCACACCATTAAATTAATAAGGTAGGAAATGACCTGAGGCCAAACCATGCCAAAGGAGCCATGGCTGGTCCTTGCCCAAGGTTTTCAAGCTTCGCAAGAAGGATCATATCTCCCTCATTTCTCCATGAAATTGGATGAAATAAAAATGGATCTTGCCTAGAATTTCATGAGGAATCCAATGGTGGTGTTAGATTTTTCTAAAAGTGCCTACAATTTATAACCTGATAGTGGTTTCAAATAGACCATGATTTTGCAACTTTTATGCTACATGTTTATACAGCCAACAATTGCACTTAATTATAGTTCAATCACAACAAATATGACATATATAACATGTTTATGATCAATGTACATCAACGTAAAGCATATTTTGGAAAGTTCAAGTTTTGAAAAAACTTACCTCTTGAAGCAAATTTGGATCTTTCAAGATAGTTGTTACATATGTGTCTTAATGCTTTGGACACCTCCAATACACCTTATAGAAGCTACTTGGATGTTTGGAATCAAAGAGAAACCTCTAGGTAAGAGTTTAACCCCTTCTTGTAAAATGAGCCAAAAGTGGTCAAAATGGAAACTCCCTCAAATGGTGTTACAGTTGAGGGACACTTATTGAAACAACTTAGGGATGTTATTTAGAGAGTGTTTGGAGTGTTATTTGGCTTTGAAATGGACAGGATCAAGACATGGCTTGAAAAATGCAGAAAAGTCAAAATATGAGGTTTTGATGGTTGACTTTATGATTTTGATGGTTTGAGATGAAGATGAGGCTTTGGACACCTCCAATGGATGATTTGTGATGTGTTTGGATGGTTGTTTGAGTGGTTTAGGCTCTGGTTTTAAAAATTCCAAGTTTTCTCGTTGGAACTTTGAAACTTGAAGTAAAAAAGGGAGAATGAGAAAAAAAGTCTTTGGTATTGTTTTGGTGTGTTTCAAATTATCAGAAATGGCTTTTATTTATAGGAGAGCAAGTTTATTTTTAGAGGAATAGTGAATGGATGAGGGATCACTCTATTATCCAATGTCTTTTTTCATGTAGCATGACTTGAAGTCTAAGGTACTACAAGCCTCCTCTAGCATAGCTAGGTATTGGCTCCAACCAATTTTGCAGGTTTGATCCTTTATGGTTTTTGGATATGTCTTGACTGGTTTGTGCTTGATTCATCCCACCTCTATGTATCACATTAATGCCACTTAACAAAACTTAAGTTCATTATGACTTTCATATGCCAAGAGATAAGTTCCTTGACTCTTTGGCACTATGGTTCAGATTTCATGTACTTCTTCATCATGATTCTGCATAAGACAAATGCATTGCATCTTGGATGTTGATCCTTTGTGGTGACAAGGCTTGCAAAGTCACCAATTTGACAAAATCATGTGACATATGCAAAATTGTCTTAGAGAAAACAGTTGCATCATGTCATGTTGTGAGGTTCATAACTTCTTGCTCAAGTTGAATTAATGACTCTTCTTGTACTCTTTGGAAAGCTGGGATGATATACTTCAACTTTGATGTTCACCATTGGAATTGATTCATCTTAGACCATGGTAAAAAATCCCTCCACATTTTGGTGTTTTGACTGACCTTACCTTAGGCAGAATTTCACTAAGTGTGGAAGTTCATTTCAACTTTTCTTGATTTTGATCACTTCATAACTTAAAATCCAAGCATTTTTTTTACCATGGATCAGTTTTACACTTTTGTAGTATGTGATGAGATCTATCATTTGAGCTTTGGATCCAAGAAAATGTTGGTTTGGAAGTTATGGCTTTTGGAAGTTGGGTATCTAAACACTTTTTTTCATAACTTAGTGAAATTTTCACTTTCTCAACATTTCCTATTTTACAAGTTACCTTGATCTCTTGATCAAATCTTGTTCAAATGCAACAATGGATCATTTTTTCTTGTATAATGGTTCATGGTGAACATTTTTGGTCAAAAAGTTAAACTTTGACTTTGGGATTCAGATGAATTTTGTGCTAAGAAACCCTAATTCCTGATTTTCAATGAATGGATGTCCCAAGGTGATTTTAAACTTATGAATGGACTTCAAGGGTGCATTTCAGTGTCTTGGATCATATCCCAAGGTTTGAGATCATGACTTTGCCAAAAGTCAAAGGTATGGTTGATTTTTCATCAAAATCCTATTCTGTGGCTCATATGGATTTGAATTCTTGCACTGCTTATGAATCAAGTTCTTTGAATCAAATCAATCATATGAATGGACTAATATGATATATTTGAGGTCCTTGAAACATATCTTGAGGTCTTGGCTCATGCCCAGATGAAAAATTTCCCATTGGAAGCCCTGGTCGACCAAAACCCTAATTTGGTGACACTGATGGTCTTTAGGCTTAATCAACTTGAAATGATGCAATTTTGTGCTCGACTCTTCATGTTGAGGATCTCTTGACCTTCATGAGTGATGGAGAGGCTTGATAATTTTAAGATCATGTCAATTCTTGATTGATCCTTTGCCTGAATCCTCTGAGAGGGCTTGAAACCCTAATACTTGGTCAAGGTGAATACTCAATAATTTTTTATAAGATTAGTGATTCATAAAGGTACATCCATATTGTGGTGATGATTTGCAAAATAATGTGAAATATTATGGTCAAAATTTAGGGTATGACAGATGCCCCTTTTTAATCTTCTTGGACCTGAAGGTGTGAATGTCGAAGACATTCAGACGTTCATGGTAAAAGAGGATTAAATATCAGAATACCCAAAATTTTAATTGTGGATGTGAATGGTAGCTATTTTTTCTCCTCCATCTTCTTTTACTAAGTAATGTCACTTAGAAAAGGGTGAAACTTCCCCTCGATCCTGGTCTTCAGCCACGGTACTATAGCGTGCGATTTTTGTCGGTGACGCGACAACCTTACCGCATTGGTTGGAATTGGGTGCTACTTTCTGATTTCTTATTTATCCTATGATGCTGGAAAGGAAAGGGAAGCTATCTAAAACAAATCTTGCACGCAAATGTTTTCTTTAACAAATGCTAAGAGATTGGTGGGTCCGGGGTCAGGTTATACAAAGGAGAGTTGTCAATTAGCCAGTGTATATATGGTTTTCCATAAATCTTCTTTGGCAGGTTTAAATACTTTCTGGTGTTTATCTGTTATGGGTTGGGAAAATTTCTCTTTTGGGAATGTTGAGAGAGTGTTTTTGTTGTTTTCTAGTTTTTTCGTTGTTTTTGTGAAGGTACTGGACATAAAGTTTTTGATATGTGTGCTCGCTAAGATTTCACAATCTTATGCCTACGTATTCCCGTAAAGATAACAGGGAAATCAGAGCAATCGTAGTTCCTCCTATTCTATGGAAGGAAAGATGTTTTGTGTCTTGTTCAAAGCCCAAGATTGAAGCTAAATGAGTATTTGTGTCTTGTTCAAAGCCCAAGAATGAAGCTAAAGGGGTATTTGAGAGAGAATTTGTCATCTCTAAAGAGAGATATCTCACATGTTCATCACAGTTGTTGGGTAATCGATTATAAAGGGGGATTACATTAACTGGAATGTATGAAATCCATCAAAGCTATAATTTCCTTTATAAGGGAGATGTCATGAAGGAATAAACTGAAACTCAGTGTAGAGCAATGCCATTTTTCCTTAGGAGTCTTTCATGCTAAGTGAGGGACATTGGCTTAGATGTAAATAATCAAGAGGCTTGCCACTTACAACTGTTAGATGAAAGAGGAGGTTTACCAGGGTAAAAGAGGGACCACAACTTGGATTTTTGAATCAACAAGTGTGCTACTTACAACAGTTATCTGAGATTAGGTTTGTTTGATTGTCTGTTTTGATGTGTGAGGTACAAATAAATGCCTTCCTACAAAGAGAACTCTTGATTTCCTCTGAGGGGATTTTTGTGTGCCTTGATCAAAGCCCAAGGTTGAAGCTAAAAGGTTGATTCTGTTTAGAGAGTTTTATATTTGTCTTGTACAAAGCCCAAGATTGAAGCTGAAAAGAGTTTACTCTTCCGTGGAAAGTTTTGTCTGTCTTGTACAAAGCCCAAGATTGAGGCTAAAAGAATTGACTCCATTGGGGAGAGGTTTTATTTGTCTTGTACAAAGCCCAAGACTGAGCGTAAAAGAATTGACTCCACTAGGGAGAGGTTTTATCTGTCTTGTACAAAGCCCAAGATTGAGGCTAAAAGGTTGATTAACTCAGCTGGAGAATATAATCTGTCTTGTACAAAGCCCAAGATTGAGGCTAACTTTGCTGAGGAAAAATCATTATACAAAGCCTAAGAGGAGGCTGGTTAGGGAATTTCTTATATGAAGACTAAGAGGAGGCTGGATTCTGCCGAGGATTATTGAGATCCAGAGACAGGACCAAATTGGGGAATCAACTCTTGCTGAGGATTGAAGAAGAGTTTAAAATATCAGATGCCTTGAGGTTCTGATTCTATTAAGGTTATAGTGATGATAAAAGTTTCAATTTTGAGTATGAAAACCTATGGAGGTTTCAAACTCTGCTGGAGATTGATGAAGTGATCAGGGTTTTTCCTGTGTGTTGCAGTGAGAATCGGATATCAAGCTATTAATTAACTTGAATCAAAAAACATGAAATTCACCACCAAGCTTTGATTTATCCAAAGGAAAGGGTAAAGATCGAAGAAAACCCTAATTGCGCTATATAAAGACACAGCTAAGAGATCTAAGGTTCGGAGGTTGGTTATACCTAGGGAAGGTGTTAGCATCCTAAATATCTGTAGTACTCTACAGGAACCTCTTGTTTATATTTGTGTTATGTTATGTTTCCATGCTAAGGGTAAAATGCTAAGGTAAAGACCTAAGGGTATATACACTAAGTATGCTCGCCAAGACGTCGCATCTCATGCCTACGTATCCTAATGAGGATGGAATCAGAGCATTCGTAGTTCACCTAACTATGGTTGAGGAATTCTTGATAATGATCAAGGTTCTAGAGGGAATGAGTATTAATGATCATGATAATCTCGTAGAGTTAAAGAACTCTCTAAGTCTAAGTTGAAAAATTAACCTAAAGATTGACTTTAAACAAAGTCAAAGAGGGAAGTGGGTACACATCATAATGGTACCCACATGGAGTTACAAAAACTCCAAACCTAACTCTAAGTTATAAAACAAAATGGCTCTAATAAGGCCAAAGGGAAAATGATCCTAAAAAGGTCAAGGAAGTGAAAAAGGGAAAGGTCTAAATCATCTTGGAAAATGACTTATAAGTCAACATGATAACTTTCCTTTGGAATTAGGTAATAGGCAACAAAGATTGACTAACACTTACTCCAACATGGCATCACAATCTTCGGAGGTGTCAAGAATAAAATTCAAAATTTAAGCATCAAGAGCTAGACGCAAAAGAATCGAGGATTGTTAAGTTTATTTGGAACTAACTAAAAAATCTAATTAAACCAAAAATCCAAAGTTTAATCAACTAAAACTAACTAACTAATTAATTAATTTTTAAAAACCTAATTCTAGCTAAAAGCTAAATGACTAGAAACTAACTAATTAATTAATTTTTAAAAACTAATTCTGGCTTGAGAGCTAATTAACTAAAATAAAGATATTAAACTAAATCTAAAATTAATAGGTTAAAACTCTAAAAAAACAAAACAGCATAACACCAGATTATGGGCTAGCTTTGGGTAGAAAGAATGCCTAATCTATTAGAAGCCCATAAAGGCGTGGGTTTGGAGAGATGGACCGGTCAACCCGGTTTTAGCTACGTAAATGGAAAACAAAGCAAAAAAAGGTAAAAAAAAAACTACACGTACAGCCACTTCTGAGGAGTAAGAGAATGGCGAAGAAAATAAATGGCAAGAGGAAAAAAATACGTCCCTCCACAAAGATTCCTCACACACTTGACCTTAAAAAAAATCTCTAAATCGGACTCTCTCTTCTTAAAACCAGTTTCGAACAAAACGTTAATGGCCCAACCTTTTTCACGAAAGCCGGTTCGTTTCTCTGTCTCAAATTCGTTCTTGCTCAGATTCGTGAATTCCATTTGATTTCAATCATCTTCTTCTTCTCTATTCTCTTTTTGTGTTTGATTTGTGTTATTAAGATTTTGGGATGAGATTTGGGGATTTTAGGGTATTTGTGGTTGAACTGAGGGTGAGGCGATGAGGAGTGATTGAAGATGGTTTGAGGTTTGAAGAAATTTCTGTGAAAAATAAATGGTTGTGGTTATTATTGAAGGGAGTTAACTTTTTTTTGTTGATTGAAGTTTATTTTGATGGTTTTGGTGAAGATGAAGATGTATGATGGAAGTGAATTGTTCTCAGGAAAGAAAAAGAGAATTCTCGTTCTTTCGTTGGATTCTGACTACTGGTATTTTTTTTTTAGGAAATCGGAGAGCTATCGAGAGGTCCCCTTTTTTTGAGATACCGTTGTTTTTTTCCCTCTCCGTTCTGTTCTTCCTTTCATTTTCATTTAGAACCAAACTTGTTCAATCCCTTTCAAATTTTGTCTTGTTGTCATTGTGATGCTACTCTCACTAGCTGGCTTTGAGCAGGTTGGATCAGAAGGCTAGTCTTGATTCACAGGCTTTAGTTTGTTGACCATAGAGTGTGGATTTTGTTCGCTTGTGTGATGTACACTTGATCAGGAATAAGCATGGAGTTTCTTGAAGTACATGTTTTTTTTATTCAGATTTTTGGCTTGTTGTGTCGTTTTGTGAAAAGGGTAGGTTTCTTGGTTTTGTATCTTGACTGGTTTTGTTGGTTTGTTCGCAGTTAGAGAATTTTTTTCCCTCCTGCCACACTTTTAAAAGTAATATACCATAATGCCACAATTTTCAATTAATATCACAAAATGCCACACTTTCAAACAAAAAAACGTATCTGTGGAAAAGTGCCGCCCATTGGATATGCGGCCCCTAAAATTTCTCTACACAGCCGCCCATTGAAAGGGCGGCACTGTCCATTTTTTTTTATTTTTTCGTTTTATTAATATGAATAATATTAATAATAATAATAATATTAAATAATTACAATAATATTAGTTATTATTAAATAATAATAATAATAACATTTAATATTAAATAATAATAATAATATGAGTTAATATTAAATAATAACAATATTATTAGTAAATATTACATAATAATAATAATATTAGTTAATATAAAATAATAATTATAGTATTAGTTAATATTAAATAATAATTATAATATTAGTTAATATTAAATTGTATATATTAGAGTTTCCAATTCTAATATTAATAATAATTATAAAATAAATTAATATAAAATAATATTAATATTTTAATATTTTAGTATTTTAATATTTTTATGCAGTGCCGCGACTGCAATGGACGACACTTTTTAATATTTTATTATTTATGTACAGGGCCGCTACAGGGCCGGTACTGCAATGGGCGACACTTTTGAATATTTTATCATTTCTATACAGTGCCGGTACTGCAATGGGCGGCACTTTTGAATATTTTATTATTTCTGTATAGTGCCGGTACTGCAATGGGCGGCACCCTTTAATATTTAAATATTTTTGCACAGTGCCGACACTGATATAAATAGAGGTTGGGTGTGATCAATTTTTCACATCCATTTGAAATTCGTTTTAGTACTTTGAAGATGTATCCTCGCCGCTGGGGGAAAGTAATTTTTTCGAGAGACAAGCCGGCAATGGACATGCTTTTCTGGAACATCTGTAGTTTAGAGCAACTACACAGGGAGTGGAAGCGTTGGTTAGAGGGAGATATACCAGAAGGGGAAAAAATAAAAAGTATTGAGAGGTTTGATGCTTGGCGTGGGTGGGTGCGAATCAAGTCTGATAAGGAAGCCAGAGAAATGATGTTTGGCCGGAACGAAATCAAACTGCTAGTTGTAATCAGTAGTTAGAGAAGTTGTATCAAATGTTATGTTAAATGTTTCTTGTTATTATTTTGAACTTTGTTGATGTTGTGTTATTCATGTATGTGGTGTGTTAGTTAATGAAGAACAATGTAATTTTGTTGTGATATCTGAAATGTTGCTATTAAGTAAATAATCTAGTGAAGATAATGTTGTTTGGATGTGATATCTGAAATGTTGCTATTGATTAAATAAAACACTAACAATTACTTGTCCCCACATTGGGACACTTGGTTCGGTTGTGACCAGTTTGACGACACACGGAACATTTTCTCTCAAGCTTATCAAAGTTATCCATTTCCGTTCTAATACGTGTGCTCACTGGGCGACCTTTCTTGTTCCTCCGCATTCTTGGGTTATGGTAAATTTGATCTCCCTCATAAACGGGCCAATATTCATCGTAAGGCAACACTGGAAAGCTTGTGCTGTAAACCCCAAAAAGGGTTGAAACCCTGTAAACGTCTGACAAAAGAGCGTAAGCGTCGTGGCGCACATAAGAACATGCGGCGATTACATGTGAGCAAGGGACACGGAATGCCTGAAACTTTCCGCAGTCACACCAACGATTTAGTAGGTTGACCTTATAATGTCCCATAGGCTTTCCCTCACCATGGTCCTTTGTTTCCTTCACACTAAAAAGATTGTTAGTGTAGTCAAATACTCTGACATGATGTGTGACGGATTTTGTTGTTTCTTCTTTCATCACCTTAAGGCAGTTTTCTGTAAATGTCTGTCCAGAACTCAACACAGCACTCCACTTTGCTCCCCTTTCAGCAAATAATGATCCCAATCTATAATATGTTGCACTTACCAATGCTGTAATGGGCAAATTACGGGTGCCTTTAAAGACAGCATTCAACGACTCAACAAGATTGGTAGTCATGTGACCCCAACGTCGACCCCCGTCAAATGCCCTTGACCATTTTTCGACCGAAATATTGTCTAGCCACTTTAAAGCATCAGCATTCGCCATGCCAATTTCAGACCGGTAGTAATGAAATGTTGGTTGGTTTAATGCATACCCTGTAAGAAAATTGTATAAAATATACTTATTGACTAAGATATAATATATGTTATTGACGAAGGCTTAATGTTATCAAATATACTTACCCATGTTAATGACTTTCTCCCGTAGTCTCCTGTCCTTGATTTCCCTCATAAAATTTTGCAAAATGTGTCGGATACAATAAACATGCACCGATGGGGGATTATGCCAACCATTTTCTGGATTTTTGTATGCACTGTCAATCGATGCATGTCGGTCTGAAATCAAGCATAGGTCTGGCTGTGGCGCAACATGCCTCCTCAAGTTGCGTAGAAAAAACCCCCAACCTTCAGCCGTCTCACCTTCCACAATGGCAAATGCAACTGGGAAAATATTGCTATTGCCATCTTGTGCCACCGCCATAAGCAGGGTGCCCTTGTACTTACCGTATAACCAGGTTCCATCAATTTGAAGAATAGGCTTGCAATATGCAAAACCTCTGATGCATGGTTGGAATGCCCAGAATAGTCGGTGGAAGATGTGTTTCCCTTCAACAATTGTTCCGTCATCTGTATACATGGGTAGTGTTTCTATTTCCAGCACCGTCCCCGGATCAAATTTTTTAAGTGCTAACAGAAAACGTGGAAGTTCATTATATGAGTTCTCCCAGTTACCATACACCTGTTCGATTGCTTTGTTCCTTGCAATCCATGCCCTTCTGTAAGACGGAGTAAAATTGTACTCAGAAACAATTTTACTGATGCATATACTCACCTTGACAGAAGGATCCTTTTCTACAAATGGCATTAATAGTTGAGACATTAATTGGGAGCTTAGTTGTCGATGATCCTGGTTAAACATAGTTGTTGAACAACTATGTGGTGGGTTTATATTTCCTATCTCCCACAAGTCACTTCTTTTTCTGTAAGACGCCAGTAAACGAAACTTGCAGGAATCGTTTTTGCAACAAATTATGTATCTCTTCTTGTCGGAATCCATCACCTTAAAATCCACGCAGTGTTTCATGTGATATTGCTTTATGGCACGCACACAGTCGGCTTTATTTTTAAATTGGTTACCGACTTCTATGTCACCCTCAATTGGAATATGAGGGTTCACTCCCCATTCAAATGATGTCCCGTCTACATTCAGGGGCAGGGTTGTCATATGGGCAGGTGGGCAGAAAACATTCCCAACTGGAATGTGTTGTTCATCATTGTTGACTTCGTTAACACTGGTTCCTTCCTCAAACAAAGTAGTATAAAAATCATCAACCTGTTCCTCATTTTCTTCGTCGAGGTCTTCTTCTTCGACATCTTCGTATGGAATTATGGCAGTCGTTTCTTCTACGGATGCATTGATGACCTGAGAATTCTGGGTTTGTGGACATTGTTCAAATGTTATGTATAACTCAATGTACGGAAACCCAGAGCATTCATGGTTCGAGAACATCGTTTCAACATCCTCGTCGTCGCGGATCTTCAATGGAACAAATTTAAATTGATTGTTCCCAAAATGAATAGCATTTCTGTAAGTAATTTGTATCACCGATCCTGCTTGAACCTTCGTGTCTACCCTTGTTTTAAATTGTTGGAAAGACGACCTTCTATTAATACTGAAACGACAAATTATGAAAAAACTCCTCATCATTGTGCTCCCGGATATCGAACTTTCTTCGATCATTTCGAGGAAGACGACGTATTATCTCTAACGCATACATTACTTCCATTAAAATTATTTTATATTTTTTAAATTCTAATCCTTTTTTAACTACATTACAGTTTGTATGGAGGCCATATCTTGACCTTCATGATCCAGATCCAACTGAACAAGACATGTGGAGTTCAAAAACATTCATTTTTTGTTTCACTTATGTCGAAATGCATCATTCAGACAGGGTGAAACTTCAATTTGGGATTCACCAAGACATTCCTGGTCCACCCACGTCCATGGAGAGGTACCACACTAGTATCATAAACGATGCGTGGAAATTCCCTGATTGGAGAGACCATAACAGAGAAGAACAACAACAATGGATAAATCGTCGCCAAACTGTCCTACAAGGAAATGTCATGGAATTCGAATGTAAACCCAGTAGGGAATACATGAATTGGTATAAATCTGTGACAATTTTGTATCTATCACAAAATAGATACTTATGGGACCCTCGTAACCAACCCACATCTTCAAACTTCCAACAACCCAGACAACCTTGTAACACCCAACCCCAAACATTTAACACCCCTCAACAAATTTTTAACACCCCACCACAAATTTTTAACACCCAACAACAAGCGTCTAACACACAACAACCTTTCAACCCAACACAACAACCTTATACCCCCAGCCAACACTACCAACAACCATACCTACCATTTAACCCAACCCTCTTCAACACCCAACTACAAAACCCAACTCCATTCAACACCCAACAACAAAACCCAACTTCTTCATACACCCAATATAACCAATTTTCATTCTTCCAACCTACCCCACAAGATAACATCTACCAAACACCCCAAACACAAGTCCCCTTCTACCCCTCACAATCCTATAACCTTAATACCTCTCAAGACCAACACCCCTACACCCCCTTCATGACTAACACATTGCCACCTACCAACCTACCAAGTTGGAGTAACGAGGGAACAAGACTAAGTTATGGCAGTGCGGCGGCAATATCAGATGTGGGTGACTTAAATGATGACATGGTTGAAGAATTCATGAATCCTACCAATGATGCAGGAAATGTTGATGTTAATCGTAGAAGGTCCACAAGAAATGTACAAGCACCTACCTGTGGAACCCACCAACGCTTACGTCGACCGGGTCCAAATCGGGGCTAGTTAGGGGTTCATGTACTTTTTTAATTAAATATATAATTATTTTAATAATTTTTCGTTTTGTTTTATTATTATTATTCTACCCAAATTAATAAAACAATATAATTATTATTCTACCTTCATTTAATTAATATAATTATTCAATTAATATAATTACTTAATTAATATTTATTATCCAAATTAATAAAATAATAACAATAAAAATATTTTCAAATTTTAATATAATTATCCAAATTATTTAATTAATATAATTATTTAATTATTATTTATTCAAATTAATAAAACAGAAAAAATATAAAAACTAAAATTAAAAAATAAAAAAATAAAAAAAAATCGTTTCGTACACTGCCGCCCTTTGGATGGGCGGCACCATCTTTTTTTATACTCTTTCGCCCTTTCATTGGGCGGCACACCTTGCAAAAAAATTTTTTTTTTTGAAAACATGGCATTTTGGGATTTTGGTTGAAAACTAGGGCAATTTAGAGATTACATTTGAAATGAATGGCAGGGCAGAAAAAAATTCGCAGTTAGAGAATGCAGTAGGTTGTTGTGTGGCTTGGACCTAGTCTGTTCATTGTGTACAGACTATTGTACGATGCAAGCAGCTTGTTCATTTGAAATTTGGATGCTTGTGAGAAGGTTTGTAGGTTGTATCATGGAGCGCAGGGTTTGTCCTGGAGTATTATTTTTTGAAATTTTTTGTTTTAGGGTAATGGGCCTTTGGATGAAATTTGTAATGGGCTCTTTTGATTGTAAATTAAATGGACATTTTTTTTTGAACATGAATTTTTGTTGAATTGATGGGCTTTGAATGTGGATTTGGACATGGTTATTTTTTAATAAATTGGACATTGCATTATCAATGGGTTACAATGGATATTGAGTTAAATCTAAAAATGGATAAGTGGTTTGAAATGGATAATTGGAATTGGATTTTTTTTAAAATGGATATTTGAATAGAAATTAGAAGACGGGTTTAGATTGGATGTAGAATAAGAATGAAAATGGTTCTAAAAAAATGGGTAATTGAATTGAAAATATGGATATGGATAAATGGAGAAATTGGTTATATGAAAATGGATAAAAATGAGTAATGGATAAGTTGTTGGTGAATTTGGATAATGAAAATGAAATGGGTAAAATTAGAATAACCATGGAATATGGATTTGGAATTGAATGGGTTTTTAGATAGATAACTGAAATAACATGGGATTGGATGAAACAAATTTAGAAATGGATATGGACAGAACAACCATCTTGAACACTTGGAATCAATGAAGAGAAATCGAACCACACAACCAATACTTGCACACAACTCAACTGCTTTGACTTTCAAAAGCTCAGCAACCTGAACTTAACCTGCCATCTTTAGAAGAAATCCAACATGAATGACACTTGCCCTTCTTAAACACAGAGGGGTAAGAATCCTGATCCTCGCCTCGAGTGCACCGATGAAATAAAAGATTTGATGAGGACCGAAACCATGATTCAAAATCTCTGCCACAACCTGACAACTTGATACTGAAATGAAACACTTGTTTGACCACGATTAGGTCAAAATTTCCACTAAATCCTAAATCACACCGCGCAGACCTTCGACTTGATAAACTTGCTTGATCCTTGAATCAGTTTGGTAAGACATGAGCCTCGGAGAACTTGTAATGAAATCAAATTACACTGAATTCTTGAGGAAGAGAGGTCTCTTGAGAGTACGAGAAGCTGCTTATTTGAAGCCTCTGGAAACGAACCCTAATTCACACAGGTGAAACAAAGCAAAACAAAAGCTGATGATTTGGTTAGCTATGCAATGTGATTGACCTAAATGATATGCAAAAGATCAAAGAATCTAAGGGTAAAATTTGGGGTATGACAGTTGCCCCTATTTAAATATCTTCACCGGATGACATGAGTGATGATAATCCTCATGAAATCACAGTGAAAGATATTTAAATATAGATAACCGAAAGTTTTGCCTTTATATGCGATGACATGCTATGCCATGGATAAAAGGAAACTATGCAAATGCTGACATGCCATGAACTATAATATGATGGAAATGATGGGATGATAAATGCAAAAATGCAGATGACAACCTAGGCAAACAGGGATAGAAGTCAACACAATGAGTCAACACTCACTGGGGATGACAACAACATTGGGGAAGTTGAAACAAAACTGGGGAAGTCTAAAGTACTTAATCAACTGGTTCATATGTGACCGACTGACACTTTAGAAGGAAAGGATCCTCACCGGAGATAGAACCAAAAGATGGTGTCCACTAGGGAATATCCAGAGTAGTTGTTCAACAAGTTCAAGCAATGACTGTCTGACACTCTGAAAAGAATAGGCAGGAATAAGACACAATCCTCAAAGCTTTAAGATTGGACCATAGAAAAGGTAAAAGTGACATGCTCATTGGAAGTAGAACCAAAAGATGGTCTCCCATGGAGGTATCTAGATGTAGCGTGCGATTTTTGTCGGTGACGCGACACCTTATCGCCATGGTTGGAATTGAGTGCTACTTTATGATTTCTTATTTATCCTATGAAGCTTGAAAGGAAAGAGAAGCTATCTAAAACTAACCTTGCACACAAATGTTTTCTTTAACAAATGATTAAGAGATTGGGGAGTTCGTGGTTAGGTTATACAATGAGGAGTTGTCAATTACCGATCCTATATATGGTTATCCATAGATCGTTAGCAATTTCTACTGTTTTCTACTTACTGGTGTTTATCTGTCGAGGTTGGGAAAGTTTCTCCTTTGGGAGTGTTTTGAGAGAGAGAGTTTTTGTTGTTTTTAGGTTTTCCAATGTTTTTGGTAAGGTACTGTACCTAAGGTTTTTTATTATTGTGTGAAGGTACTGGACCTAAAGTTTTTAATTGGTGTGCTGGCTAAGATTTCACAATCTTATGTCTACATATTCCCGTTAAAGAAAATAGGGAAATCAGAGCAATCATAGTTCCTTCAATTCTATGGGAGGAAAGAAATGTTTGATGTCTTGTTCAAAGCCCAAGATTAAAGCTAAAAGTTATTTTTGTCTTGTTCAAAGCCCAAGATTGAAGCTAAAGGTTTGACTGAGAGAGAATTTGTCATCTCTAAAGGGAGATATCTCATTTGTTTATCATAGTTGTTGGGTGACTGATTATAAAGGATAATTACTTTAACTGGGATATGTGAATTCAGTAATGCCATAATTTCCTTTATAAGGGATTTGTCCTGAAGGAGGAAACTTTAACTCAGTGTTGAGCAATGCTATTTTTCCTTAGGAATCTTTCATGCTGAAAGAGGGACATTGTGTAACGAGCGATTTTTTGTCGGTGACGCGACCACCTTATCGCTGGGTTTTCTTCACCGCAATGAGGAGGAGTGGGGTGCTACTTTCTGATTTCTTATTTATCCCGTGAATCTGGAAGGGAAAGGGAAGCTATCTAAAACTAACCTTGCACGCGAATGTTCAACTAAACAAATGCTTAAAGAGATTCGGGGAGTCGGGGTCAGGTTATACGATGGGGAGTTGTCAATTACCCATCCTATATGTGGTTATCCACATGATATCAGCTTTAGGTTTCGCTTTGTAATTGATGGTGTTTATATGTTAATGGGTTGGGAAAGTTTCTTGGGAAATATGAGTGAGTGAGTAAGTTTTTGTTGTTGTTCGGGTTTTTCCGATGTTTTTGGTAAGGTACTAGACCTATGTTTTGATAGGTATTAAGGTGCTGGACCTAGAGCTTTTTATTAGTATGCTCGCTAAGATTTTGCAATCTTATGCCTACGTATTCACGTTTAAACGAAACAGGAAAATCAGAGCAATCGTAGTTCCTCCTATTCTAAGGGAGGAAAAAAGATGTTTTGGTGTCTTATTCAAAGCCCAAGATTGAATCTAAAAGGTTATTTGTGTCTTGTTCAAAGCCCAAGATTGAAGCTAAAAGGTTTGATTAAGAGAGAACTTGTCATCTCTAAAGAGGGATTGGACTTCCTCTGAGGGGATTGTTGATTTTTGTGTGCCTTGAACAAAGCCCAAGGTTGAAGCTAAGAGGTTGATTGACTCCACTTGGGAAGTCCTTATACAAAGCCTAAAAGGAGGCTGGGAGTGACGGTCTCAACAAGAGAGTTTTTTTATTTGTCTCGTTCAAAGCCCGAGATTGAGGCAAAAATAAGACAGACTCTTTGGGGATATCATTATACAAAGCCTAAGAGGAGGCTAAAAGTTTGACTTTTCCGGGGGAAAGTGTTTTATCTGTCTTGTATAAAGCCCAAGTTTGAGGCTAAAAGGGGATTTTGACTCCGCCGAGAGGTTTGTATGTCTTGTACAAAGCCCCAAGATTGAGGCTAAAAGGGAAATTTAACTGACTCAGCTGAGGATATTTTTTTATGTGTCTTGTACAAAGCCCAAGATGGAGGCTGAAATGAGTTTGAATCCGCGGGAGAGTATTATCTGTCTTGTACAAAGCCCAAGATTGAGGCTGAAAAAGTTTGACTCTGCTTGGGAAAGCATTCCTCGAAGCCTAAAAGAAGGGATGAGAGGAAATGACTTCGCTAGGGAAGATTTTTGTCCCAAGCTTTAAGAGATAGAGATCTATGTCTTGTAAAAAGCCCAAGATTGAGGCTAAAAGGTTTTGACTCAACAAGAGAGTGTTTTTATGTGTCTTGTACAAAGCCCAAGATTGAGGCTGAAAAGGGTTGACTCAACAAGAGAGTGCTAAAAGTTGATTGACTCAACAAGAGAGTCTGAAAAGTGATTGACTCAACAAGAGAGTCTGAAAAGTGATTGACTCAACAAGAGAGTCTAAAAAGGTTAGCTCCGCTAGGGAGAATCATTGTACAAAGCCCAAGAGGCGGCTAATTGTGCCGAGGAAATATCTTTATATAAAGCATAAGATGAGGCTAACTTATGCCGGGGATTATTGAGATCCAGAGGCAGGTCCGAATGGGGAATCAACTCCTGCTGAGGGTTTCAGAAGAGTTGAGATATCAGATACCTTGAGGTTCTGATTTGGGATTTTTAGGGGAGAGACAGGGTATTAGAACCTACGGGTTTTAACTCAGCTGTAGATTTATCCAAAATGACCAGGGTTTTCTCCTACGCTTATAGGGAACTTGAGAATGTCTTTGAGACTCAAGGGGGTCTAGACTGTCCAAGTCTATTGGTGTGGAAGAGTTTTATCTTTTGTATGATGCCCAAGAGGAGGCAAGGGTATTAAGGGATGAGAATCAACCCTAAATTGGTCTGAGATTTGACACTGGAAAGATTGCTCTAGCAAAGGATGACTAAGTTCGGTCTTACACCTTTAAGAGGTCATCAGGGACCTTGTATTAAGCCCAAGAGAAGGCATGAGAACTTCTAAGAAGCCGAAGGGTCCTTGTACAAAGTCCAAGAGGAGGCGGGGATGCTTTAAGGAAGCCTATGGGTCCCAAACCAAAGAAAATTTCAAGAAATGCTATTCACATAGAATAGATCATTTAGTGAACAATCCTGATGTTTGAAGGAATTCAAGAGATGCTATTCACCAGGAATAGATCAACTCTGGGGAGTAGAATTCCTTTGACAATTTCTAATAGTGACAGTCTGAGAAAATGTTCACCAAAAATAATGACTTTCTCTTTGTTCCATATTGTTTAAGCCCAAGAGAAGGCAAGACTATATCTGGAAATCCTATGGGGATCTAGTTTTGACTATATTTAAAGAGTGACCAACATGGCTTTACCTAGTTCTAGACCTAGTTGCCGGGGAAAAACTCTAAATAATTATACTAGTATATATACAGTTGATATATGACAAGTATAAAAAGGATATGAAAGAAGACTAACCGTGCGTAGCTTCCCACAATACAATTATATATATATGACATGTATTTAAAAGAGGTGAAAGAAGACTAACTTGTAGTGCGGTTTTTGTGGTTTTGAATCACTATCGCTTTGGGGTGCTATAGTTCGATTCATATTTTATCCTGTAAAGCTGATTAAGGAAGGGAAATAGATGTCTCCAATTAACCTTGCATACTGAGTTTAAACAGATGACAGTTGGTTTACAGATGCTATCAAAATAGTGGGTCTCTCTTAGGTTATTTGTTAAAGAATAGAGTGTCTTGACTGTTCATGAGGCTTTTGGGAAGATACTATATCTAATTTTCTTTTGATTGATGTCTGAAGGTTTTGGACCTAGAGTTTTTTATTAGTATGCTCGCTAAGATTTTGCAATCTTATACCTACGTATTCCCGTTTAACGAAACAGGGAAATCAGAGCAATCGTAGTTCCTCCTATTCTAAGGGAGGAAAAAGATGTTTTGGTGTCTTGTTCAAAGCCCAAGATTGAAGCTAAAAAGGGATTTGTATCTTGTTCAAAGCCCAAGATATGAAGCTAAAGGGTTTTGGCAGAGAGAGAATTTGTCATTTCTAAAGACGAACTCCTGATGTTTGTGTGCTTTGATCAAAGCACAAGTTTGATGCTAAAAGATTGATTGACTCAGCTAGGGATTTCTTTATACGAAGCCTAAGAGGAGGCTAGATAAGACCGACTCAACAAGAGAGTGTATATGTCTTGTACAAGGCCTAATATTGAGGCAAAAAAAGAGACTGACTTTTTGGGGATATCATTATATAAAGCCTAAGAGGAAGCTAACAGTTTGACTTTTCCAGGGAAAATGTTCTTTCTATCTTGTACAAAGCCCAAGATTGAGGCTAAAAGGGATTTTTGGCTCCTTTGGAGAGGTTTATATGTGCCATGTACAAAGCCCAAGATGGAGGCTGAAATGAGTTTGACTCAACAAGAGAGTGCTTTCATATGTCTTGTACAAAGCCCAAGACGGAGGCTAAAAGAGTTGACTCAACAAGAAAGTCTTGAAAAGGTGGTTGACCCAACAAGAGAGTCTGAAAGTTGATTGACTCAACAAGAGAGTCTTTTATACTCAACAAGAGAGTGATTTGCTGTCTCGTACGAAGCCCGAGATTGAGGCTAAAAGGAGATTGACTCAACAAGAGAGTCTTGAAAAGTGATGGACTCAACAAGAATGTCTGAAAAGGTTAGTTCCGCTAGAGGGGAGAATTATTGTACAAAGCCCAAGATGAGGCTGACTGTATTGAGGAAAGATCATTATACAAAGCCTAAGAGGAGGCTATCTTACTGCTGAGGATTAGATCCATAGGCAGGCCCAAGGGTGGGGAACTCTCATGAGAGAGACCGGGCTTCTGCTGGAGATTGATCCAAAGTGATCTGTGTTTTTTCCTATGTTTGAAAGGAACTTGAGAATGTCTTTGAGACTCAAGGGGGTTTAGACTGTCCAAGTCTACTGGTGTGGAAGAGTTTTATCTTTTGTATGATGCCCAAGAGGAGGCACGGGCATTAAAGGATGAGAATCAACCCTAAAATAGTCGGAGTTTTGACACTGGAAAGACTGCTCTAGCAAAGGATGACTAAGTTCTGTCTTATACCTTTAAAAGGTCTTCAGGGTCCTTGTATTAAGCCCAAGAGAAGGCATGAGAACTTCTAAGAAGCCGAAGGGTCTTGTACAACGCCCAAGAGGAGGCGGGGATGCTTTTAGGAAGCTTGTGGGTCCCCAAACCAAGAGAAGTTCAAGAAATGCAATTCACAGAGAAGAGATCATTCCCAAAAAGTTTGAGGGTTTGGAAGAAACTCAAGAGATGCTATTCACGGAGAATAGATCAACTCTGGGGAGTAGAATTTCTTTGACAATTTCTAAGGGTGACAGTCTGAGAAAAGGTTCACCGAGAATATTTCCTTTCTCTTTGTTCCATATTGTTTAACCCCAAGAGAAGGGAAGACTGTATCTGGAGTTCTACGGGGGATCTAGTTCTGTTTGTATTTAAGAGTGACCAACAGGGCTTTACCTAATTCTAGACGTAGTTGCCGGGGAAAACTCTAAATAACTATACTAGTATATATACAGTTGATATATGACAAGTATATTAAAAAGGCATGAAAGAAGACTAACCATGTGCAGCTTCCCACATTACAGTTATGTATATGAAAATAGATAAAAGTAAGCGGATAAACACTTACCCGTTGTAGAGCTTCTATGTTGTTTTGTTAGTTGTTCAACAAAGAAATTAAAGAAAGTTTTGATAGCAACTATACATTTGGATTCAAAATCAAAAGAAAAATTATTTTGAACAGAGATTGTTGGGGCTTACAACTCAGGGAGAGGCCCATATTTTAACAGTGATTGCACTGCTGTTTTGAATTTGTACAGGGACTTATACAAGTGACTGAGGCCCAAACTGTTTTAGTTCTCAAAAGGGGTTGGGTCTTACACTCTATCAAGAGGCCCAAAGAGTTTGAAATGAATAAAGATGGGTCTTATAGCTCAAGGAGAAGCCCAGTGGTTTTTGTTAAAAAAAAGGCGACGATCGCGCCGAACTTTTGGAAATATACAGAGGGACTTATACAATGTGTGATGCCCAAAATATTTTATTTACAAAAGGGGTTGGGTCTTACACTCTATTAGAGGCCCAAAGAGTTTGAAAAAGATTTGTTTAGGGTGATTAAGATCAAAACCCTAAATTAATTTCAAAATGTATTTTAATTAAATAAAAATTTAATTAAAATGATCAAAATTATCAAACATGTGTGAAAAACAAGTTGTGATCTTGGATTAATGTTTGAAAAATCATGTTTTTATCCACAAAATAATTGGAAACCATTTAAGTTTGAAAATCAAGAAAGAAAAAATACTTTAAATGTCAAAAAACAAATAAAAATTAATTCTTTGCAAAAATATCAAGTATATGGAATAAATAATATTTTTGGGAAATTATTGTAAAATAAAATATTTTAACATTTTTGTGAATTATTAAAAAAAGAATCAACTCAAAATCATTAAAAACCAGAGAGAAATTAATTTTTGAATCAATTAAATAAAATCACAAAAATTCAAAAAAGGGTGCCAAGAACACCAAGTTCTTGCCCGCGCCCTCTTTTTCTTCAGATTTGCGTTTTCCCCTTAATCTCACTGAATACTTGATGAAATCACACATTCCACATATCAATCTACACGTTTTCACCTCACGATCATGTCTATGATCTTTAATTTCATTTATTTTAAGCATGGAATAAGAAATCAAGACAAACCCTCAAGAACCCTAAATTCTGCATGAAGCCTGGGAGTTTTGATACACGATTCATACAAAGCAATTAATTGAGGGGGAAACCCTCCATACATGATTATGAACATATGGCAAAATTATTGTGCGAGAAAATATGCATGAGTCATGAAATGGCCAAGTTTAGGCTTACTTGAAGGTCGTGGCAGCAAGAGCAAATTGATTTTTGAGTTTGAGGTGTTACAGATAAGTTATGATGATCTAAACAGCTTCCCTACACCATATGGAATGTGTTTGAATGCTTCGAGTGATTGGAAATGGACTGGAACAGGTTATGGCACCTCAACTGCAACTTGGTTGAAAACTTGAGCAATTGGATGGTGATTTTGTGAAATTGGTGTTCCAGATGTTGTTTAAGTGTTTAAATCACTTCTATATGATGTTTATGAGGTGTGTGTGTGATTGGTTTGGTTGGAAATGCTCTCCAACTCAAAACCCGATAGTGACTTGCAAGAGAAGGTGTTTTTTGGAGTGAAAGAGAGAATTTGAGGAAAGCATCAGTTTGAGTGCTTTGGTGTATTCAAACTGATCACAAATGAGCTCTATTTATAGTAGAGCAAGTTTGTTTTGCAAGGAATAGGGAATGGCAACTGGTACAGGTCTGTGGTCAATTGGATCACTTTAGAATCTCAAGTCTCCTCTAGCCATTGACTAGAGGTTAGAGCACATGCCTATGGTTCTTTGGTTCAAGGATAAGGCTTGACTGAAGTGTTCATTTTTGCTTTGATACATGCCACCTCTAAACATCCATTGAATGCTCCAAAACAAAATTGGAGTCTTGAGGCATCTTTAGCTTTTAAGGGTGCCAAACCTATATGTAGTTCTAAAGACTTGGGAGGCTTATGGATCAGTGTTTGTTCCTCTTTAGTCTCCCCCTGAGATGTGCATATGGATAAACTTGTTTGTCATTTGCACAAATTGTTCAAATCGAGCCTCTGTGCACAAATCTGCCTTGCAAAGCAGTTTGCATCAAGGCACATTGCAACCACTATAACTCCTAGCTCAGATGGAATTTGATGGAGTTCTTGGACACTTTGGAAAGCTGATATATCCTATTTTATCATGATGTCCAACTTTGGTTTTGATCCAACTTGAATTACATTGAAAACTGCCTCAACTTTTGGGAAAAATAAGGCAGATTCTGACTTAGTGAAAATTTCATTAAATGTTGTGTTTTCAGCCATTTTGATCACTCCATAACTTAAAATCCCTGAGGAATTAGAATGAGTTGTAGTTGACACTTTTAAATTATGCCATGAGATCTACAAATCCATCTTTGGATCATTCAAAATGGTTGCTTGGATCTCAAGTTATGATCCTTGGAAGTTGGTACCCTAGCCACTTTGTTCCATAACTTAGAAAAATTCTAAGTTTTTATGGTTACCCCTTTTGCAAGTTATCCCACTTTCTTTGACTTTTCTTGATGAATGATGATTCAAATCACATATTAACATTGTTTTAGGGTCAAGGAACCAAAATTGTAAAAAATCCCAAAAAGTCAAACTTGTTTTTTGCACAGTTGACTTTTGATCAGATGAATTCCAAACTGCGCGATCCTTGGTGAAATCAAGTCCTTGACCTAAATCAAACCTAATGGATATGTTCCATAGGTGTTGTAGGGTGTATTGAATCATGTCCCAAGGTTTGGGAGCATGTCTTGGTCAAAAGTCAAAGGTACAATTGACTTTTTCCTCAAAACCCTAATTGTGGTCTTGATGAAATTGAAACTTGTGAATCAAGCTTCTTGGACCAATCCATTGTTGCAAATGGATCAATGTGGTGTATGGGAGACCCTCAAATCATGTCTTGAGGTCTTGGCTCATGTTCTGTCCCAAAAGTCAACTTAGGGGTGAATTAGGTCAAGAAACCCTAATTCCTGAATTTTGATGAATGCTTCCCCTGAAGTTAAATTGACTTGATGATTGGGTCCATGAGGTCCATTGGAGTATCTTGAGTTATGATTAGAAGCGTTGGCTCATGCTCAGAGGAAGATTTCCATCTGGAGGCCCTGGTCGACCAAAACCCTAACTTGGTGACACTGGTGATCTTGAGGCTTAATCCACTCAGAATGTTGCAACTTTGTGCTTGATAATTAATATGGGAGTCCTCTTGATCCTTCATGGGTGTTTGAGAGGTTAGACAAGTTGGAGATCATGTCATTCCTTGATTGATCCTTTGTCTAAGAGCTCTGAGAGGGCTTGAAACCCTAATCCTTGATAGTGGTGAATGCTCAAACATCTCTGAGGAGATTGACGAGGCATAAAGGTACATCCATATTGTGGTGATGATTTTCACAATGATGGGAATTCTTAGTGGTCAAAATTTGGGGTATGACATAACCATGCGCAGCTTCCCACAATACAGTTATATATATATATATATATATATATATGAAAACGGATAATTGAAAGCTGTTAAAACTTACAAGTGAGCAAACTTCCATGCTGTATTGTTAGTTGTTCAGAGAAATTAAAGAAAGTTTTGATAATAACATGTATATTGAATCTAAATCAAAAGGGAAATTGTTTTGAAAAAGATTGCGGGGCTTATACTCAAAGAGAGGCCCAAGGTTTAACCGCGATCACACTGTTCTTTTGAGGATTGTATCGGGACTTATACAACGACTGAGGCCCAACAAAGGTTTATTTACAAAAGGGATGGGTCTTACAACTCAAGGAGAGGCCTAAAGGTTATTTAAAGAAAATAAATGGTACTTACAACACGAGGGTAGGCCCAGATGATTTTGTAAAAAAAAACGACGATCGCGTCGAACTTTTGAAAATACAAAGGGGGCTTATACAATATGTGAGGCCCAAAATTGGTTATTTACAAAGGGGTTGGGTCTTACACTCTATTAGATGCCCAAAAAGATTTAAAAGAAAAGAAATGGAACTTACAACACAAGGGTAGGCCCAGGTGATTTGATTTTGCACTGGCGATCGCGCCGATATTTTCTTTTTACGCAGAGGGACTTATACAATATCTGAGGCCCAAGAATGTTTTGGTAAAAATGGGATTGGGTCTTACACTCTATTAGAGGCCCATGAGTGGTTTAAAAGGTTTGATAAAGATCAAGAACCAAATAAAACCTAATTTCATTTTCTTTTAAAAGTAACCCTTTTAATAAAATGAATAAAATGACAAAAATACCAAATAAGTCTAAATAAACTACTTGTGATTTTTGATTATGGTTTGAAAAATGAGGCTTTAATCACAAGATGATTTAGGACTCATTGGATTTTGATTTTTTAAAGATGAATATTCATTTTTGAAATGTTTAAAAACAATAAAAATGAATTTAGTAACAAAAATACCAACTAAATTAAATAAATAATATAAATTTTATTTTTTTGTGGAATAAAATATTTTAACATTTTTGTGATTTTTTGCAAAAATAACCAATAAAAATTAATTAAAATTGAGAGGGAAATTAATTTTTCAAATCTTTTAAAATAATATGAAAAATAGTAAAAAAGTGAAAAAAAGTGTTAAAAAAAGGGGTTGGGGCGAGGGGGATTCAAACCCCAGACCTCTAGGTTGCAGCGTGCGCGTTCTACCACTGGGGTGGTGATACATCCGTGTATCAACGCCACCCTAGAAATACATAAGGCATGCCTTGTTTTAGGCCTGGCCAAGGCAAAGCAAGGTTTTCGACCAAAGACGTTAAGGCCATAACTTTCTCATTTCTCCATGGATTGGGACAAAATTTATATGCATCTGGCCTAGAATTTCCCAAGGAATCCAGTGGTGGTGGTGGTTTTTTCAGATGAGGCTCCAATTTAAAAACCCGATAGTGGTTTTGAAATAGGCCTATAATTACATTTTCTATACTACCACATGGCATAAGCAAGAATTACATGGAAAATTGGTTCAAACACCATATATAACATGTATGAGATGTTTATGATCAGTGGACTTCAAAGCAATGCAAGTTTTAGAAAGTTCAAGTGATGATGCACTTACCTCTTGGAGCTCCTTATGCAATCTGCCAAGTTTCTTGTGCCAGAAGTAATTTTATGCTTTAGACACTCTCAATTGATCCCTTAGAAGCTTTTAGAATGGTTGGAACTAGCTGGAATCCACAGGAACAAGTTTAAGCTCTTTCTTGCAAAAGGGGCAAAAGTGACCAATATGGCAACTCTCTCAAATGGTGTTCCAGATGTAGGGAACCATTTGAGACAGTTCAAGGATGATATTTGTAGTGTGTTTGAGGGTTTATCTAGTTTTGAAAGTGACTGAATCAAGACATGGCTTGAAAAATGCAAAAAAGTCCAATTTTGAGATTTTGAGAGGGGACTTTGTGATTTTGGTGTTACAGGTAACTTATGAGAGTTTGGACAGCTTAGATATGACATATTGGATGTGTTTGGATCATGAGATGTGATGAAAATGCTTTCTATCTCAAAAACTCAGAGTTACCTTGCAAAATAAGGCATTTTGGCCTAACGAGAGGGATTTTGAGGAAAGCATCAGTTTGGTTGCTTTGATGTACTCAAACTGAGCACAAATGAGCTCTATTTATAGTAGAGCAAGTTTGTTTTGCAAGTAATAGTGAATGACAACTGCAGCAGGCCTTTGGCCAATGTTATGCAAGAGGAATCTCAAGTGTCCCTAGCCATTGACTAGAGGTTAGGGCACATGTCTATGGTTCTTTGATTCAGAGCTTATCCTTGACTCATTCAGTTGGAATAGGCTCAGTTCATACCACCTTGGTGCATCCATTGAATGCTTGGAAACAAAATTGGAGTCTTGGCCTCTTTTAGGCTTTTTAGGTTTGGCATGCTACTTGTAGATTTTGGGACTTTGGAGGCTGATAGATCAGTGATTGTCCCTTGTTTTTTCCTCCTAGAGGTGTGCAGATAGATAAACATGCTTTTTGGTGCACAATTTGATCAAATCGAGCCCTTATGCACAAATCTGCCTTGCAAAACAGTTTGCATCAAGGCATATTGCAGCTGTCATAACTCCTAGCTCGAATGGAATTTGATGGAGTTCTTGGACATTTTGGAAAGCTGATATATCCTATTTTAACATGATGTCCAACTTTGGTTTTGAACCCACTTTAATTACAATGAAAAATGCCTCTACATTTGGAAAAAAATAAGCCAGATTCTGACTTAGTGAAAATTTTACCAAGTGTTGGAAAAATGTTATTTTCATGTTTTTTGCCATTTTGATCACTCCATAACTTAAAATCCATGGAGGATTGGAATGAGATGTAGTTGACACTTTTAAAGTATGCCATGAGAGCTACAAATCCAGCTTTGGACCATCCAAAATGGTTGCTTAGATCTCAAGTTATGATCCTTGGAAGTTGGTACCCTAGCCACTTTGTTCCATAACTTAGAAAAATTCTAAGTTTTTATGGTTACCCCTTTTGCAAGTTATCCCACTTTCTTTGATTTTTCTTGATGAATGATGATTCAAATCACATATTAACATTGTTTTAGGGTCAAGGAACCAAAATTGTAAAAAATCCCAAAAAGTCAAACTTGTTTTTTGCACAGTTGACTTTTGATCAGATGAATTCCAAACTGCGCGATCCTTGGTGAAATCAAGTCCTTGACCTAAATCAAACCTAATGGATATGTTCCATAGGTGTTGTAGGGTGTATTGAATCATGTCCCAAGGTTTGGGAGCATGTCTTGGTCAAAAGTCAAAGGTACAATTGACTTTTTCCTCAAAACCCTAATTGTGGTCCTGATGAAATTGAACCTTGTGAATCAAGCTTCTTGGACCAATCCATTGTTGCAAATGGATCAATGTGGTGTATGGGAGACCCTCAAATCATGTCTTGAGGTCTTGGCTCATGTTCTGTCCCAAAAGTCAACTTAGGGGTGAATTAGGTCAAGAAACCCTAATTCCTGATTTTTGATGAATGCTTCCCCTGAAGTTAAATTGACTTGATGATTGGGTCCATGAGGTCCATTGGAGTATCTTGAGTTATGATTAGAAGCGTTGGCTCATGCTCAGAGGAAGATTTCCATCTGGAGGCCCTGGTCGACCAAAACCCTAACTTGGTGACACTGGTGATCTTGAGGCTTAATCCACTCGGAATGTTGCAACTTTGTGCTTGATTCTTAATGTGGGAGTCCTCTTGATCCTTCATGGGTGTTTGAGAGGTTAGACAAGTTGGAGATCATGTCATTCCTTGATTGATCCTTTGTCTAAGAGCTCTGAGAGGGCTTGAAACCCTAATCCTTGATAGTGGTGAATGCTCAAACATCTCTGAGGAGATTGATGAGGCATAAAGGTACATCCATATTGTGGTGATGATTTTCACAATGATGGGAATTCTTAGTGGTCAAAATTTGGGGTATGACACAACCGTGCGCAACTTCCCACAATACAGTTATATATATATATATATGAAAACGGATAATTGAAAGCTGTTAAAACTTACAAGTGAGCAAACTTCCATGCTGTATTGTTAGTTGTTCAGAGAAATTAAAGAAAGTTTTGATAATAACATGTATATTGAATCTAAATCAAAAGGGAAATTGTTTTGAAAAAGATTGCGGGGCTTATACTCAAAGAGAGGCCCAAGGTTTAACCGCGATCACACTGTTCTTTTGAGGATTGTATCGGGACTTATACAACGACTGAGGCCCAACAAAGGTTTATTTACAAAAGGGATGGGTCTTACAACTCAAGGAGAGGCCTAAAGGTTATTTAAAGAAAATAAATGGTAATTACAACACGAGGGTAAGCCCAGATGATTTTGTAAAAAAAAACGACGATCGCATCGAACTTTTGAAAATACACAGGGGGCTTATACAATATGTGAGGCCCAAAATTGGTTATTTACAAAGGGGTTGGGTCTTACACTCTATTAGAGGCCCAAAAAAGATTTAAAAGAAAAGAAATGAAACTTACAACACAAGGGTAGGCCCAGGTGATTTGATTTTGCACTGGCGATCACGCCGATATTTTCTTTTTACGCAAAGGGACTTATACAATATCTGAGGTCCAAGAATATTTTGGTAAAAAGGGGATTGGGTCTTACACTCTATTAGAGGCCCATGAGTGTTTGAAAAGGTTTGATAAAGATCAAGAACCAAATAAATCCTAATTTCATTTTCTTTTAAAAGTAATCCTTTTAATAAAATGAATAAAATGACAAAAATACCAAATAAGTCTAAATAAACTACTTGTGATTTTTTATTATGGTTTGAAAAATGAGGTTTTAATCACAAGATGATTTAGGACACATTGGATTTTGATTTTTTTAAGATGAATATTCATTTTTGAAATGTTTAAAAACAATAAAAATGAATTTAGTAATAAAAATACCAACTAAATTAAATAAATAATATAAATTTGATTTTTTTGTGGAATAAAATATTTTAAATTTTTTGTATTTTTTGCAAAAGTAACCAATAAAAATTAATTAAAATTGAGAGAGAAATTAATTTTTCAAATCTTTTAAAATAATATGAAAAATAGTAAAAAAGTGAAAAAAGTGTTAAAAAAAAGGGGTCTGGGGCGAGGGGGATTCAAACCCCAGACCTCTAGGTTGCAGCGTGCGCGTTCTACCACTGGGGTGGTGATACATCCGTGTATCAACGCCACCCTAGAAATACATAAGGCATGCCTTGTTTTAGGCCTGGCCAAGGCAAAGCAAGGTTTTCGACCAAAGACGTTAAGGCCATAACTTTCTCATTTCTCCATGGATTGGGACAAAATTTATATGCATCTGGCCTAGAATTTCCCAAGGAATCCAGTGGTGGTGGTGGTTTTTTCAGATGAGGCTCCAATTTAAAAACCCGATAGTGGTTTTGAAATAGGCCTATAATTGCATTTTCTATACTACCACATGGCAAAAGCAAGAATTACATGGAAAATTAGTTCAAACACAACATATATAACATATATGAGATGTTTATGATCAGTGGACTTCAAAGCAATGCAAGTTTTAGAAAGTTCAAGTGATGATGCACTTACCTCTTGGAGCTCCTTATGCAATCTGCCAAGTTTCTTGTGCCAGAAGTAATTTGATGCTTTAGACACTCTCAATTGATCCCTTAGAAGCTTTTAGAATGGTTGGAACCAGCTGGAATCCTCAGGAACAAGTTTAAGCTCTTTCTTGCAAAAGGGGCAAAAGTGACCAATATGGCAACTCTCTCAAATGGTGTTCCAGATGTAGGGAACCATTTGAGACAGTTCAAGGATGATATTTGGAGTGTGTTTGAGGGTTTATCTAGTTTTGAAAGTGACTAAACCAAGACATGGCTTGAAAAATGCAAAAAAGTCCAATTTTGAGATTTTGAGAGGGGACTTTGTGATTTTGGTGTTACAGGTAACTTATGAGAGTTTGGACAGCTTAGATATGACATATTGGATGTGTTTGGATCATGAGATGTGATGGAAATGCTTTCTATCTCAAAAACTCAGAGTTACCTTGCAAAATAAGGCATTTTGGCCTAACGAGAGGGATTTTGAGGAAAGCATCAGTTTGGTTGCTTTGGTGTACTCAAACTGAGCACAAATGAGCTCTATTTATAGTAGAGCAAGTTTTTTTTGCAAGCAATAGTGAATGGCAACTGCAGCAGGCCTTTGGCCAATGTTATGCAAGAGGAATCTCAAGTGTCCCTAGCCATTGACTAGAGGTTAGGGCACAGGAGGAATATATCAAACAGTGGGGAAACCCCGTTTTATTGAATTCAAAGATTGCAAAAATGGAAATACAGTAATTTACAAAGTGTCGTAAAAGGAAATGTCTAAACTTATGGATCCTGAGTCCTCTCGGAGGAGAGCTCAGGGGGTGGTTCTGGTGCTTTCCTTTTCTTTGACTGGGGTTCTTGAGCCGTTGTCGGGTTTTCATTCCCTTGCCAAGTGAAAGGAGCAAGCAAATTTCTTTAGTCATCTTGATTTTCTACAGCATGTTGCTCTAAAATCTCGATTATAACATCTTTTTCTTTTAACAGAGACACAGTGGAGATAAGGCATCCTCAGTTTGAGAGCTCTAGTTTGTACCCAGTGGAGATAAGGTTCCACAGAGACACAGTCTGGTTTTCCTAGAGACTCTCTTCCTTTTCTGTGAGCATGTTTCCAGGCATGCACTATTTCTGTCTTTAGTGCCCTGTCATTTTCTCCTTCCTAGAAGAAAAGACCTTCCAGATGAGAATTACGCGGGATATACCTCATCGGGTATCCGAATTGACGACAAACTAAAACTGGATGATAATTGATTCCTCCTTTAATTCCTATGAGGGGTACATTAGGGAAGTTTTCACAACGGTCAATGATTCTTATCCTGTCATAGATTCGATTATACCAGTCTATGTCAGAGTTGGTAAGAGACATGATTCTCTGCGACCAACAAAAAGTACTCTTATGATCCCAAAATGCAGTAGACTTGGGTAAATGGGAAGTGAACCATTTGTATAGTAGGGGTACACAGCATGTGATCATTCCTCTGTTGTAAAAATTCCTTAAGTGTACCGAATGATAAGCATCTGCGAGCAAGGTCGGCACAAGGTTTCCAATCAGAAAAATCCTAATGGCATTGATATCAACAAAGTCGTCAATATTGGGAAACAGAAATAACCCGTAGGTGAGCAAAACAAAGACGCTCTCGAAAGCAGTCACGTTCCCTATACTAGCAAAGTACAACGCCTTCTTTATTAAAAACTTGACTGGAAAACCTTGGATTCCACCCTTAGTGGTCATGTGAGTCCTGGCTTCTAACTCGTCCAAATAGATTGCTCTTGCAATGGTTTGAACCTTTGGAATTTCTTCCAGTCCAGAAAAGGGAGCTTGATCCGTGATGGGTAAATCAGTCAGGTGAGAGTACTCCTCCAGTGTTGGTGCAAGTTGATAATCTAGGAATGTGAAACAGTGATAGACCGGATCGTAGATTTGGATTAGCGTAGCCAGGATTCCTTCAATTACATAGACCCTTAACAGAGACAGCAGTCCTCCGTATTTAGCTCTGAAAGAATCAAGGTTTGTGATCATCCTTGCCAACCCTCTCAAATCCTCTAGTTTTGGAACCTTGAAGGTTTATTTGTGAGTCCTCCTTCTACCGAAATCCATAACACAATCCTTTTCTCTGACATTTGCAATCATTGTCTTAGTTTAATTTTTAAAAGAGAGACTATAAGAGAAAATTTTTCTTTGTTTAAAGTTTTTTAATGAAATGAATGCATGAATGCAACACACAAAAACATAGAAAAAACATGGGGTTAAAAGTTCGGTGTCATGAAGTCATGGCTCTACCCATCCCCAAAGGTTGTACTGGTGATTTTTTGTACCTGTCCTTACAATCATTGACCCCTCTTGGGATAACAACAGCAGGCTGGTTCACCCGAGCGAGCTGCATTATCTTAGAGTAATCTCAAATGAGGGTAATGTCGCGTGACAACTATTTTTGATAGCTTCCGCACTACAAAATAGTAACATGGTCTTAGCCTACTAAATCCTCAGTTTCATAGACAACCACAATCGAACAATCTGCTTTCAACAACCGAAGTCGTATAGCCATTGAATCCGCAAAGGGTATCTCCACTGATTCGATGGTCGACCGGGGCCTCATATTTGGGAGTCACTCCCTGTAAGATTACCCGTCTAGTGCCATCACTTATCTTAGGTGTCACTCAAACTTTCTAGATACGGCATCACCCGCAGTCCCATTAGTAGAAAAATAAACACGGATATCAATTAGGAAAAGCGATATATATATATATATATATATATATATATTCATTCCTAAAACTAACATCCTAGACCTCTTAAAAGCTATAATCCTAGTCCTATACAGACAATGAATCCCCAGCAGAGTCGCCATTTTACTGTAGCGAGCGATTTTTTGTCGGTGACGCGACCACCTTATCGCTGGTTTTTCCTCACCGCAATGAGGAGGAGTGGGGTGCTACTTTTTGATTTCTTATTTATCCCGTGAAGCTGGAAGGGAAAGGGAAGCTATCTAAAACTAACCTTGCACGCGAATGTTTACCTGAACAAACGCTTAAAGAGATTCGGGGAGTCGGGATCAGGTTATATGATGGGGAGTTGTAAATTACCCATCCTATATGTGGTTATCCACAGGATATCAGCTTTAGGTTTTGTTTTGTAATTGATGGTGTTTTTATGTTAATGGGTTGGGAAAGTTTCTTGGGAAATATGAGTGAGTGAGTGACTTTTTGTTGTTGTTCGGGTTTTTCCGATGTTTTTGGTAAGGTACTGGACCTAAATTTTGATAGGTATGAAGATGCTGGACCTAGAGTTTTTGATTAGTACGCTCGCTAAGATTTCACAATCTTATGCCTACGTATTCCCGTCTAAACGAAATAGGGAAATCAGAGCAATCGTAGTTCCTCCTATTCTAAGGGAGGAAAAAAGATGTTTTGGTGTCTTGTTCAAAGCCCAAGATTGAAGCTAAAAGGTTATTTGTGTCTTATTCAAAGCCCAAGATTGAAGCTAAAAGGTTTGATTGAGAGAGAACTTATTATCTCTAAAGAGGGATTGGACTTCCTCTGAGGGGATTATTGATTTTTGTGTACCTTAATCAAAGCCCAAGGTTGAAGCTAAGAGGTTGATTGACTCCACTAGGGAAGTCCTTATACAAAGCCTAAAAGGAGGCTGGGAGTGAGCGAGTCAACAAGAGAGTGTTTTTATTTGTCTCGTACAAATCCCGAGATTGAGGCAAAAAAGAGACTGACTCTTTGGGGATACCATTTTACAAAGCCTAAGAGGAGGCTAACAGTTTGACTTTTCTAAGGGAAAGTGTTTTATCTGTCTTGTACAAAGCCCAAGATTGAGGCTAAAAGGCGATTTTGACTCCGCGGGGAGGTTTGTATGTCTTGTACAAAGCCCCAAGATTAAGGCTAAAAGAGAAATTTAACTGACTCAGCTGATGATATTTTTTTATGTGTCTTGTACAAAGCCCAAGATGGAGGCTGAAATGAGTTTGACTCTGCGGGAGAGTATTATCTGTCTTATACAAAGCCCAAGATTGAGGCTGAAAAAGTGTGACTCTGCTTGGGAAACCATTCCTCGAAGCGTAAAAGAAGGGATGGGAGGAAAAGACTTCGCTGGGGAAGATATATGTCCCAAGCTTTAAGAGATGGAGATCTATGTCTTGTATAAAGCCCAAGATTGAGGCTAAAACGTTTTGACTCAACAAGAGAGTCCTTTTATGTGTCTTGTTCAAAGCCCAAGATTGAGGCTGAAAAAGGTTGACTCAACAAGAGAGTGCTAAAAGGTGATTGACTCAACAAGAGAGTCTGAAAAGTGATCGACTCAACAAGAGAGTCTGAAAAGTGACTGACTCAACAAGAGAGTCTGAAAAGGTTGGCTCCACTGGGGAGAATCACTGTATAAAGCCCAAGAGGAGGCTAATTGTGCTGAGGAAAGATTTTTATACAAAGCCTAAGAGGAGGCTAACTTTTGCTGGGGATTATTGAGATCCAGAGGCAGGTCCAAATGGGGAATCAACTCCTGCTGAGGGTTTCAGAAGAGTTGAGATATCAGATACCTTGAGGTTCTGATTTGGGACTTTTAGGGGAGAGACGGGGTATTAGAACCCACGGGTTTTAACTCAGCTGGAGATTTATCCAAAATGACCAGGGTTTTCTCCTACGCTTGTAGGAAACTTGAGAATGTCTTTGAGACTCAAGGGGGTCTAGACTGTCCAAGTCTATTGGTGTGGAAGAGTTTTATCTTTTGTATGATGCCCAAGAGGAGGCAAGGGTATTAAGGGATGAGAATCAACCCTAAATTGGTTTGAGATTTGACACTGGTGTCATACCCCAAATTTTGACCACTAAGATTTCTCATCATTATGCAAATAATCATCACAATATGGATGGACAATCATACCTGTTAGTTCTTGGATTGGCTAGAATTTTGGTAAAACAAAGTTGTTCAATGTTGATGTCACATGAGTGATGTATTAACATTGAGTCTTAACATTGGTTAATGTTATATTTTTAAGCTGCTGAACTTTTAAAGTCTGATGTCACATGTGATGTCATGACCTCAGATATGCAGATCATTAAAACATCAGGTTTGAGATGTTTTTAGGGTTAAGCGTATTAGCTGGAATTTGGGAGTGCTGTTAGAGTTATTGGATGCGAATATCTTGGAGGAGATATTTTCGGTTGCAAACAGATTTGATGCAGATTTGTAGGAGTGTTTAATGGCTGAAGATTTAAGAAGATTTTGAGAGAAAATCTGTTTTGAAGATTCAGTTTTAAATAACAAATCAGGTCAGATATTGTAGCAGGTCCTAGCCCAAATCAAGTAGCTATATAAAGCGCATCAATCCTGAAGGAAAAGCAACGAAGAAAGAGAGCTAAAGACTGAGAGTCGTTTGTGTCTTCGTGTATGTGTTGTAAACCATTCTAGTGTGAATTGGTGTTACTTTGAGTTGTTCTTGATCAAAGTTGTGAAGCATAATCAAGTTGTTTTTTTCAAAGAGTGTGATCTTTGAATTATATCACTGACGTGATTTAGGGATTGAGTAATGTTCTCATACCTAAGTGGTCTCTTAGGTAGAAGGTTCATTAAGTAGTGATTAAGTTTAGGAGATGTCAATTGGGTTGTTGAGTCTGTAAATTAATTCCACTGATAGTAAAATTCATCCTTGGCCTGGTAGCCCCCAGAGTAAGTTGTTTAACTGAACTGGGTGAACAATTCTTTGTGTCTTTTCTGTTGTTTTACATTGTCCATTGCTGAGTGTGTTGTTGTGACATCACACGTAACATCATATATCTGGTACCCGGAATTTCAATTGGTATCAGAGCAGGCATCCTGCTCTGCATCTGGGTGAGATCTAGGGCTGATACTTTCTGGTAAGATGGCCAAAGAAGTTGGTGGATTTGTGAATAGACCCCCTATTCTGGATGGCTCTAATTATGATTATTGGAAGCCAAGGATGATTATCTTTTTGAAATCCTTGGACAGCAGGGCTTGGAAGGCTATCATAAAAGAATGGAAAGCACCTGTTGTTATTGAGAAAGATGATGCCGGGAAAGAAAAAGAAGGCAGCTCAAAACTGAAACCTGAAGAAGAATGGACCAAGGAAGAAGATGTGCTTGCCCTTGGCAATTCTAAAGCTCTAAATGCTATTTTCAATGGAGTTGATAAGAACATCTTCAGGTTGATCAACACCTGTGAAGTTGCTAAGGAAGCTTGGGACATCTTAAAGACTACTCATGAAGGAACCTCAAAGGTTAAGATGTCAAGACTTCAACTTCTGACATCAAAGTTTGAAAGTCTAAAGATGAAGAAAGATGAAACTATTCATGATTTTCACATGAGTATTCTTGAGCCGTCTAATGCCTCTAGTGCTCTTGGAGAAAAGATGACTGAAGAAAAGCTGGTGAGGAAAATCCTTAGGTCCCTTCCCAAGAGATATAAGATGAAGGTGACTGCAATTGAAGAAGCTCAAGACATCAGCAAAATGAGAGTTGATGAGCTAATTGGATCTCTTCAAACTTTTGAGTTAGGGTTGAATGAAGAGGAACCTGAAAAGAAGTCCAAGAGTATAGCTTTGGTTTCCAGTTCTGAAGAAGTCAAGAAAGGGAAAGAGGATGATTCTCAGGAGGAGCTGTCTCAGGCTATTGCTTTGCTGGGAAAACAGTTCAACAAAGTTATGAAGAGGATAAATAGGAGTTATAATCCCAATGTCAAGAACATTACTTCTGACATCAACAGATCAGGAGAACAAGAGAAGAAGTCTAAAGATGAAGAAAAGTCCAGTAATAACAAAGGGATACAATGCTATGAGTGTGAAGGGTATGGACATGTCAAGAAGGAATGTCCTACTTTTCTAAAGAAGCGGAAAAGGTTATCAGCTTCTTGGTCTGACAGTGAGAGTGAATCTGAAGAAAATTCAGCTAAACTTGTTAGAGCTATGGTTGGGGTTTATGAGCCAGATGATGATTCTTGTGATGATGAGGTTACTTATGATGAACTTGCTGTCACCTATAAAGATCTTTTCATAAGAAGTGAACAAGTGTGTCTTGAAGGAGAAAAGCTAAAGAAAACCATAGTACAGTTAAAAGCTGAAAAGACTGAACTTGAATCTGAAGTCAGTATGCTTAACTATAAACCGGATTCTATGACCAAAACTATCAGAATGTTGAACAATGGTACTGATGCTCTAGACAACATTCTTAGTATTGGGAAGATGGCTGCAGACAAATGTGGTTCTAATGATGTTATCACCTCCAAACCAGTGATGTTAAAACAGATGTTAAAACATCATGACAGAACTACATCTAAGAAGAAATACAGGCACAGGAGATGTCACCATTGTGGATATTTTGGACACATTAAGGCTTATTGTTATAAGCTACATGGATATCCACAGAAGGCTTATCAGGTTGTTCCCAGACAGAACTGTCACAGAGGAAGACAGGTTACCAAGCCTAAGAAGCAATGGGTCCCTAAAGTTAAGGTTACCAGCTTGATAGCTCACACTTCTTTAAGGGTTTCTACCAAAGAAGATCGGTACTTTGACAGTGGGTGTTCAAGGCACATGACTGGAGTTAAGAATCTGTTGGTAGATGTGAAGCTTCATTCTTCAGGCCATATTACATTTGGTGATGGGGTCAAAGGAGAGATCAAGGGGATTGGTAAACTGAACTGTGCTAGTGCTCCCAGACTGGATGATGTTCTTCTTGTTAAAGGACTGACAACAAATTTGATTAGCATTAGTCAACTTTATGATCAAGGATTCAAAGTAGACTTTACAAAGTCTGAATGCATTGTCAAAGATGATAAAGGAGAAGTCATTATGAAGGGAGTCAGGTCTAAGGACAATTGTTATCTTTGGGTGCCACAAGACTCAAATTCTTCCACTTGTGTTTTTGCTAAAGAAGATGATGTCAAAATCTAGCATCAGAAGTTGGGACATCTTCACCTAAAGGGAATGAAGAGAATCATCTCCTCAGAAGCAATCAGAGGAATTCCCAAACTTAATATTGAAGAAGGAAAAGTTTGTGGAGACTGTAAAAAAGGGAAGCATACAAAGATGTCTCATCCGAAGCTTCAACATGACACCACCTCCAAGGTCGTGGAACTTCTTCATATGGACTTGATGAGACCTATGCAGGTTGAAAGTCTGGGTGGAAAGAAATATGTGTAAGTAGTTATGGATGACTATTCAAGGTACACCTAGGTGAGCTTCATCAAAGACAAATCAGAGGTGTTTGATGTTTTTAAAGATTTGTGTCAAAGACTCCAAAGAGAAAAGGAGAGTAATGTTATTAGGATAAAGAGTGACCATGGAAGAGAGTTTGAGAATAGAAAGTTTGAAGAATTTTGCTCTGCTGAAGGTATAAGTCATGAGTTTTCATCTCCTATTACTCCTCAGCAAAATGGAGTAGTTGAGAGGAAGAACAGAACTATCCAAGAGTCTGCTAGAGCTATGATCCATGCCAAGAAACTTCCCTATCATTTCTGGGTTGAAGCCATGAATACTGCCTGCTACATTCACAACAGGGTTACCCTGAGAAGAGGCACTTCATCCACTCTGTATGAACTATGGAAGGGAAGAAAGCCTAATGTTAAATACTTTCATGTTTTTGGAAGTAGATGTTATATTCTGGCTGATAGAGAACAGAGAAGAAAATTGGATTCCAAAAGTGATGAAGGAATATTTTTGGGATACTCTACCAACAGTAGAGCATATAGGGTTTTCAACTCTAGAACCAAGGTGATGATGGAGTCCATCAATGTGGTGATTGATGACAATGATGAGCAGGAAGATGATGATGTCCTAGATGATGTTGGAACATCAGTTGGTGAAGTTGCACCAGAAGCTGAAGACAGAAGTCCAACTCCTAGTGTTGCTGCTGCTGAGCCTGAATCTGAGCAACCTCATAAAGATCCTTCTATCAGAGTCTAGAAGGACCACCCAAAGGAGCTTATTATAGGTGATCCAAATTCTGGAGTGAGGACTAGGTCAAGAGAAGTTATAGAAAGTTCATGTTTTGTCTCCAAAATTGAGCCAAAGAATTTCAAAGAAGCATTGACTGATGAGTTTTGGATAAATGCAATGCATGAAGAGCTGGAGCAATTCAAGAGGAATGAAGTATGGGATCTTGTACTAAGGCCTGATGGAGTTAATGTGATTGGCACCAAGTGGATCTACAAGAATAAATCTGATGAACAAGGAGTGGTCACCAGAAACAAAGCCAGATTAGTTGCTCAGGGATACACTCAGGTTGAAGGAATTGATTATGATGAAACCTTTGCTCCTGTGGCAAGACTGGAATCTATCAGATTGCTCTTAGGGGTGGCTTGTAATTTCAAATTCAAGCTTTTTCAGATGGATGTTAAGAGTGCCTTCTTGAATGGTTACTTAAATAAAGAGGTGTATGTTGATCAACCAAAAGGATTTATTGATCCAACATTTCCTGACCATGTGTACAAACTAAGGAAAGCTCTCTATGGCTTGAAGCAAGCACCAAAAGCTTGCTATGAAAGGCTTACTGAATTCCTGGTTGTGAATGGCTACAGAAAAGAAGGGATTGACAAGACTTTGTTTGTTAAAGAGAAAGGAGGAAAACTGATGATAGCCCAAATCTATGTTGATGACATTGTATTTGGTGGGATGTCAGATGAAATGGTGAAACATTTTGTGCAACAGATGCAATCTAAATTTGAAATGAGTTTGGTTGGAGAACTCAGTTATTTCCTTGGTCTGCAAGTTAGACAAATGGAGGACTCCATATTCATTTCTCAGAGCAAATATACTAAGAACATAGTGAAGAAATTTGGCCTAGAAAATGCTAATCATAAGAGGACTCATGCTCCTAATCATTTAAAATTATCCAAGGATGAACATGGAGTTAGTGTGGATCAAAGTTTATACAGAAGCATGATTGGGAGTCTATTGTATCTCACAGCTAGCAGACCTGACATCTCTTTTGCTGTTGGAGTTTGTGCCAGATATCAATCTGAGCCTAAGGTTAGTCACTTGAATCAAGTGAAGAGGATCCTGAAATATGTTAATGGCACTAGTGACTATAGGATGTTGTATAGTCATGGATCTGGGACTGAGTTAAGGGGATATTGTGATGTTGACTGGGCTGGGAGTGCTGATGATAGGAAAATCACTTCAGGAGGATGTTTCTTCTTAGGGAACAATCTGATTTCTTGGTTTAGTAAGAAGCAGAACTGTGTGTCTCTTTCTACTGCTGAAGCTGAGTACATAGCAGTAGGGAGTAGTTGTTCTCAACTTGTTTGGATGAAGCAGATGTTAACAGAATACAATGTCAAGCAAGATGTCATGACATTGTATTGTGATAATTTGAGTGCTATCAATATCTCTAAGAATCCTATTCAACATAGCAGAACTAAGCATATTGATATAAGGCATCATTTTATAAGAGATTTGGTTGAAGACAAAGTAGTTGCTTTGGAACATGTTGCTACAGAGAAACAATTAGCTGACATTTTTACTAAAGCCTTAGATGCAAACCAATTTGAAAGTTTGAGAAGTAAATTGGGAATTTACATTTATGAAGATTAAATGTGCTAGAGAGTGTATTAAGAAGTTGTATTCTTTATTAGATATTGATTTTATTCTACTGCTGAAGGCATACATGTTTGAAGTACATCAATAGTTACAGATTATCCCAACCCTCTGCATCTAGAAAAGCTTTCCAGTCTTCATCCCAATCATCATCAGAAGCATGTTGTTGCACAAGAAGTTTCTTGCTGGGTTTCATGGTTGTCTCTGAGGTTCTGCCCGTCTTTGTGGTTCCTGAAGTAGTTTCAGTTGCAGTCATTGTTTTGCTCCTTTTCTTAGGTGGATCTGAAGTCTTGTTCGTCTGCTTGAGGTTCTTTGCTGCATCTTTGGAGTTTGACTAGCTCATTCTTGGTTGTTGTGTGGTGCTGCTAGAAGGAAGAAAGGCTTGTTTTTATAATGCAAACAAGGAGCATTGTTTGTATCGCCTGACCAGTCAAGGTGTTGAAACTTGTTTTTTTTTTGGGAAAGCTAGGTGTTTGACTGTGTCATTTATTATGCCAGGACATTGTGTTTGGTGATTGTCCAATTGTGGCTAAAAAGGGGGAGGGTTAGCCTAGCCTTTGTGTGTAGAGTGTGACCTATCTCAATTCTGGTGTGGTGTAGATGTTGAGGGGGAGTGTGCATGTTGAACAACTGTTTATGCTGGTTCTGGTTTTGAGGGGAAGTTTTCCCTTTGTTGATAGGTGGTGTGTAGCATTTTGATGCGGGAGCTATTTGTTTTAAAAATTTTATCCGCTGCTGAAGTCTCTGATGTTGCAGAGATTGTTTTAGCCAAAATTAGCCAAAGGGGGAGATTGTTAGTTCTTGGATTGGCTAGAATTTTGGTAAAACAAAGTTGTTCAATGTTGATGTCACATGAGTGATGTCTTAACATTGAGTCTTAACATTGGTTAATCTTATATTTTTAAGTTGTTGAAGTTTTGAAGTCTGAAAAATACAAAAAAGTCCAATTTTGAGGTTTTGAGAGGGACTTTGTGATTTTGGTGTTACAGGTCACTTATGAGAGTTTGGACAACTTAGATATGACATATTGGATGTGTTTGGATCATGAGATGTGATGGAAATGCTTTCTATCTCAAAAACTCAGAGTTACCTTGCAAAAGAAGGCATTTTGGCCTAAAGAGAGGGATTTTGAGGAAAGCAGCAGTTTGGTTGCTTTGGTGTACTCAAACTTAGCACAAATGAGCTCTATTTATAGTAGAGTAAGTTTGTTTTACAAGCAATAGTGAAGGGCAACTGCAGCAGGCCTTTGGCCAATGTTATGCAAAAGGAATCTGAAGTCTCCTCTAGCCATTGATTAGAGGTTAGGGCACAAGCCTATGGTTCTTTGATTCAGAGCTTATCCTTGACTCATTCAGTTGGAATACGCTCAGTTCATGCCACCTTGGTGCATCCATTGAATGCTTGGAAACAAAATTGGAGTCTTGGCCTCTTTTAGGCTTTTTAGGTTTGGCATGCTACTTGTAGATTTTGGAGGTTGATAGATTAGTGTTTGTCCCTTGTTTATTCCCCATTGAGGTGTGCAGATGGATAACCATGCTTTTTGTTGTACAATTTGATCAAATCGAGCCCTTATGCATAAATCTGCCTTGCAAAACAGTTTGCATCAAGGCATATTGCAGTTGTCATAACTCTTAGCTCAGATGGAATTTGATGGAGTTCTTGGACATTTCGTAAAGCTGATATATCCTGTTTTAACATGATGTCCAACTTTGGTTTTGAACCAACTTGAATTACAATTAAAAATGCCTCTACATTTGGCATAAAATAAAGCAGATTCTAACTTAGTGAAAATTTTACTAAGTGTTGGAAAAATGTTATTTTCATGTTTTTTGCCATTTTGATCACTCCATAACTTAAAATCCATGGAGAATTGGAATGAGATGTAGTTGACACTTTTAAATTAAGCCATGAGAGCTACAAATCCAGCTTTGGACCATCCAAAATGGTTGCTTGGATCTCAAGTTATGATCCTTGAAAGTTGGTACCCTAGCCACTTTGTTCCATAACTTAGAAAAATTCTAAGTTTTTTATGGTTACCCCTTTTACAAGTTAACTCACTTTCTTTGATTTTTCTTGATGAATAATGATTCAAATCACATATTAACATTGTTTTAGGGTCAAAGAACCACAATTGTGAAAAAATCTCAAAAAGTCAAACTTGACTTTGTGCACCTTTGACTTTTTATTGGACGAAATCCAAATTGTGCAATCCGTTGTGAAATCGATCCCTTGACCTAAATCAAACCTAATGGATATACTCCATAGGTGTTGTAGGGTGTATTGAATCATGTCCCAAGGTTTGGGAGCATGTCTTGGTCAAAAGTCAAAGGTACAGTTGATTCTTTCCTCGAAACCATAATTGTGGTCCAGATGAAATTGAAACTTGTGGATCAAGCTTCTTGGAACAATCCATTATGGTAAATGGATCAATGTAGTGTATTAGAGACCCTCAAATTATGTCTTGAGGTTTTGGCTCATGTTTTTTCCTAAAAGTCAACTTAGGGGTGAATTAGGTCAAGAAACCCTAATTCCTGATTTTTGGTGAATGCATCCCCTAATCCCTTAAAGTATCTTGGGTTGTGATTTGAAGAATTAGCTCATGCCTAGAGGAAAATATCCATCTGGAGGCTTCATTCGACCAAACCCTAATTTGATGACACTGACGATCTTGAGGTTTAATCAACTTGAAATGTTGCAACCTTGTGATTGATTCTTGATGTGGGAGTCCTCTTGATCCTGGTGTTTGAGAGGTTAGACAAGTTAAAGATCATGTCATTTCTTGATTGATCCTTTGTCTAAGTGTTCTGAGAAGGCTCAAAACCCTAACTTTTGATTGTAGAGAATGCCTAATAATTCCTGGGGAAATTATGGAGGCATGATGGTTCATCCATATTGTGGTGATGATTTGCACAATGATGAGAAATCTCAGTGGTCAAAATTTGTTGTATGACACATTGGCTTGGATGTAAATAATCCAGAGGCTTGCCACTTATAGCAATTAGATGACAGAGGGGATTTACCAGGATAAGAGATGGACTACAACTTGGATTTTTGAATCATCAAGTGTTCCACTTACAACAGTTATTTGGGATTAGGTTTGTTTTGATTTATCTATTTTGATATGTGATGTACAGATAAATATCCTCCTACAGAGAAATTTTTTATTTCCTCTGAGGGGATGTTGGTTTTTGTGTGCCTTGATCAAAGCCCAAGGTTGAAGCTAAAAGGTTGACTCTACTTAAGGAGTTTTGTATCTGTCTTGTATAAAGCCCAAGATTGAGGCTGAAAAGAGACTGACTCTTTTGGGGAGATCATTATACAAAGCCTAAGAGGAGGCTAAACATTGACTTTTCTGGGGAAATATTTTGTCTGTCATGTACAAAGCCCAAGATTGAGGCTAAAAAGGGGTTTTTGACTCCACTGGGGAATATTTGTATGTGTCTTGTACAAAGCCCAAGATTGAGGTTA
Organism: Lathyrus tuberosus; assembly: GCA_022829125.1. Taxonomy (NCBI): domain Eukaryota; kingdom Viridiplantae; phylum Streptophyta; class Magnoliopsida; order Fabales; family Fabaceae; genus Lathyrus; species Lathyrus tuberosus. The sequence continues at coordinate 23,973,422 of JALAZF010000012.1, read as the reverse complement.
AAATGGAAAACTGACTCTACTGGTGAGAAGTTTTATCTGTCTTGTACAAAGCCCAAGATTGAGGCTAGAAGAAGATTGACTATACTGGAGAGTATGATTTGTCTTGTACAAAGCCCAAGATTGAGGCTGAAAAGAGGATTAACTTTGCTTAGAGAGATTTTATATGTGTCTTGTACAAAGCCCAAAATTGAGGCTGAAAAGAGGTTAACTGACTCAGCCGAAGATATTTATGGGTGTCTTGTACAAAGCCCAAGATTGAGGCTGAAAGAGACTGACTCAACAAGAGAGTGTTTTTATCTGTCTTATACAAAGCCCAAGATTGAGGATGAATTTGCTGAGGAAAGATCATTATACAAAGCCTAAGAGGAGGCTCGTTAGGGAATTTCTTATATGAGGCCTAAAAGGAGGCTATCTTCTGCTGAGGATTATTGAGATCTAGAGGCAGGTCCAAAGTGGGGAATCAACTTTTACTAAGGATTACAGAGGAGTTGAGATAACAAATGCCTTGAGGTTCTGATAGTGTTGTATTGATAACATGCTGTCCCTAGATGGGGGGATATTAGGAATGAAAAGTTTAAACTTTGTTGGTGATTGATGAAATGATTAGGGTTTCTCCTTTTCCTTGAGGAGATGAGATTGTCCAAGTCTACTGGTATGAAAGGGTTTATCTTTGTATGATTCACAAGAGGAGGCAGGTGTTTAAGGGATGAGAATCAACTCTAAATTGGTCCGAGGTTTTGACTCTTTGGAAAGACTACTCTAACAAAGGATGACTAAGTTCTATCCTATACGTGTAAGAGGTCTTTGGGACCTTGTACTAAGCCCAAGAGAAGGCATGAGACCTTTTAAGAAGCCTGAGGGTCCTTGTACAAAGCCCAAGAGGAGGCTGGAGATGCTTTTAGGAAGCCTGTGGGTCCAAACCTAGGAAAAGTTCAAGAAAAGTTTCACCGGGAATAATCCTTTCTGTAATGAACAGTTCTAGGGTTTGAAGAAATTCAAGAAAGGTTTCACCGGGAATTAATCCTCTCTGAGGGAAATGAATTTCTTAAACAAATTTCTAATAGTGACAGTCTTGAGAAAAGTTTCACCGGGAATAATGCATTTCTTTGTTCCATATTGTATAAGCCCAAGAGGAGGCAAGACTGTATCTGGAATTTCCTATGGGGAACTAATTTTGAATGTCTTGAAAGAGTGACCACTGGTTTGATCTAATCCTAGACCTAATTGTCGGGGAAAACTCTGATGCGTGTTATCCGCAAGTATATGAATTACGTCAAAGTAATATAAAAGATTTATCGATCCCACAGAGACCAATGTCAACCTATCGATTACTATTGTTACGTTGTTTATCTAAGGCTAATAAATATTCAGAGTAAAAGTTTTCTACAGAACGAAAATAGAAGTAAATCAGATAAATACTATACTGGAATGTAATTCACATCAATCAAACAATACTCCTATCATCTAAATAGTAACACTTACGGGGCAATGTTTTCTTCTTTGAAAAAGAGTTAATTAAAAAGGATTTGCCGCATTAGCATGATCGGAACCAGACCTAACCTTTAATCTATACCAGTCACTCACGCTGCACCGGTCGCTCTCTGCGTTAAAGTGATAAAGTCCTTTTTTATGTAATTACCTCTAAGACTTAGTTAAAAAGTGCTTTCGATTGAAAATATTTTATACCAAAGGGTTTCTGGCAAATGCTCGGCCAACCGGATCCTAAATCTATAAACGCGTCCGAAAATAGTTTAAAACCTCTTTCTAATGATATAAAACTTTCCTAGTTAATCAATAAAGTGCTTCCACTATATTTATCAATTAACAACTAACAAACTCTTTTCTAAAATGTCAGACGACTTTCGATCTTACCCGATCTAGTCACAGTCATTATGCAAACAAAAACACGGTCTCATTTACGTAATGATCGTTCAATTAAAGTTCAGAAGAGTTTAATTAAAATCTAAAACAGCCCCTAAAGTATTTCTAAAGAGATGACATGTGGAGTACCGTCGGAACGATGATCCTCACATCCCAGCACAAGGGATTTAGCTGGACATGGTAACTAAAAACATAACAATAAATTGGTTTGCAAAGTAATGCATTTGTAAGATAAAAACATGCAAAGTGTGAGAGTATATTTTGAGAGAATGAATACAAGTGTCACGCTTGAGTTCAGTTCCGAAAGATAAACAGATCACACAGAAACTTAAAATAGCAAAGTAAGGGTAGAGACGGAAAATAAATGAATGTAAAGCAGTGCAGGAAAATAAACGAATATAAAAGCGATGCGGAATATAATAAAATGCAATTTATAAAAGAAACCTGCTCCAAAGCGGAGACTGAATCTGGTACAGAGCTTGAAAGTAAATTGTGGGAAAGTAAATAACTTCTAACTATGATTGCTCCAATCTCACTAACAACTATAGTGCAACAACCCCTCGATATGACGGATTCTTGCTTTACAGAATGAACTTTATGCCTAAGGTTGAAAACTAAGATTGGATGAAATGAAAGTGAAAATACAAGGCTTATTTATAGTGGTCATGAAGCTGTAACTGCCACACGACGTTATGGAAAAACGGCTAAACAATAATTTCCTTCGTGTGTAACTGCCTCTAATGTTTATGACTATTTGCATGTTACAACGGTCGGCGCCCGCCGACCCCTACTCCGCATCCGCCGAGTGTGCAAGAAGAATAAAACGTCTTTTGTGACCGTTGGAATATGGGCGAAACCCACTACTCAAATGGCGTCCTCTATGGCGTTCGCTGAGTGAAACGGCTATTGTACAATTTGCACAGGAAATCTCCGTTTTAGCTCCGTTTTGTGTCGTTTCTTCACTGTAAGCTCAAATCAGGCAATGTATCTGAAAGTAAAACAAAATACCATAATGACAAGGGAAAATAACAAATAAACAACTAAAAACATGTGTAATTGGAGTCAAATATACAGTGTGATTTGGCCGACCCCTACTCCGCATCCGCCGAGTGTGCAAGAAGAATAAAACGTCTTTTGTGACCGTTGGAATATGGGCGAAACCCACTACTCAAATGGCGTCCTCTATGGCGTTCACTGAGTGAAACGGCTATTGTACAATTTGCACAGGAAATCTCCGTTTTAGCTCCGTTTTGTGTCGTTTCTTCACTGTAAGCTCAAATCAGGCAATGTATCTGAAAGTAAAACAAAATACCATAATGACAAGGGAAAATAACAAATAAACAACTAAAAACATGTGTAATCGGAGTCAAATATACAATGTGATTTGGTGTTATCAAACTCTAAGCAGATAATATACATATATATATATATATATATATATATATATATATATATATATATATATATATATATACATATATACATATATACAAGTATGCAAAAGAGGGCAAAAGGACTTACAGGTGAGCAAGCTTCCAGCATTACAAACAAATATATATATATATATATATATATATATATATATATATATATATATATATATATATATATATATACACACAAGTATGTAAAAGAAAGTTGTTTAAAACTTACAGGTGAGCAAGCTTCCACTGTAACAGCTATATGGTTAGTTGTTCAAGATATTAAAGAAAGTTTTGATAAAAACTATGAATTTGAATCTAAAACAAAGGGGAAAGTTGTTTTAAAAAAAGAAAATTAGGGCTTATACTCAAGCAGAGGCCCAGATGAAAAACAGTAATCGTACCGTTGATCTGAAAATTGTATCGGGACTTACACAATGACTGAGGCCCAAATTATTGTATTTACAAAGAGGTTGGATCTTACACTCTATTAGAGACCCAAAGTTTAGTTTTATACAACAGATGGGGCTTACAACTCAAGGAGAGGCCCAGAAATAACAGTGATTACACCGTTGTTTTTGAAAATCGCGGAGGGACTTATACAATGACTGAGGCCCAAAAAGGTTTTCTGTACAAAGGGGTGGGACTTACACTCTATTAGAGGCCCAAAGTTTAATTTAAAAGAAGAAAAATGGGACTTACAACACAATGGGAGGCCCAAAAATTTGTTTACAAGGCGATGATCGCGCTGTGGTTTTAGAAAACACAGTGGGACTTATACAATGCGGGAGGCCCAAAAAGGTTTTTATTTACAAAGGGGTTGGGTCGAGGCCCAAAAGTGTATTTACGAAGTTTGAAAAATAAAAAATTAGAGAAAACCCTAATTTTGAATTTAAAAGACATAATTTTCAATGGAAATTAAATAATAAATGATATAAAATACCAAATATATTCAAAAACAAGTTGTATACTTTGAAAAATATTTTGAAAAATCATGTTTAATCACATGAAAGCTTGAAATTCATTTGGAATGAAAAATCAAGGTGGGAATTTCATTTTAAAATGTTTAAAAACAAACAAAATGAAATTAATTACATAAATTCTAACTATATTAAAATAATAATATAAATTGAATTTTTTTTTAAATTAAAATAATTGAATATTTTTGTGACTTTTTAAAAAAAGAACCAATAAAAAATGATAAAAAATGTGAGAGAAATTAATTTTTGAAGTTATTAAAAGATGGTGAAGAAAATGTAAGAAAATAAGTGATAAAAAATTAAGAATGGTCCTCTCAAGGCTTGAACCCACGCCCTAGGGTTGGAGAGATTAAAAGTTTGCCAACTGAGCCACTTGTGTGGGCTGATAGAGAGTGGCAAGAGTGGATAATATGTGAAAAATCCTTTTGAAAATGTTTTAAAAAATAAAACCAAAAGGTCTGGGGCGAGGGGGATTTGAACCCCAGACCCTTTGCTCGCTACACACACAAAACCAGCTGATTAACCGCTGAGGCGCAATGCTAATTCAAGTATATAGTGGTAAGTGTATAATATATACTAAAACTAGTTTGATTTCTGAAGAATGGCGCCATGGCCATCTTCTTCTTCAAGCTCGTGCAAGACCAGCCCTATCCCACTCAGTTTGCAACCATTTGACGTGAAGTAAACACCAAAATCATACGTTTTTCAACAAGGAACATGATGGCAATATTCAATTTCATTTATTTTTAGTGTATCAAACGAAATTGTCTGAAAGCACTTATGAACCCTAACTGATCGATTTAAAAATTAAATTCCATATGATCATGATATGAAGCAATTAATTGAGGGGAAATGATCTATAAACATCCAGAAACACAACGGTAACTTGAAAACATGTTTATGATGCATGCATTAATGAGTTTAGTTTTAAGAAAGCTTACCTTGCAAGTGAGAATCGAATTCTGGCTTGGAGGTGTTACAAATGTGTAATGATGATCTGGACAGCTTCCTTATACCTCAAGGAATGTGTTTGAATGCTTAGAGTGGTTGGAAGCCCTTTAGTTTGATCAGCTCGAACCCTTCTGCAGCAGATGGTGGATTTTGTGCAAATGGGGTACCACTTTGTGATTCTGATGTTACAAATGTTGTTTTAGTGTTTAGATCGCCTACATATGATGTATGTGAGGTGTTTGCATCATTGGTTTATGTGGAATTGCTCGGGTTTTGAAATTCACGATTCTCACTTTTATAATTTGAAAATTTGGAGCAAGAGCAAGAAGAGAGTGAAAACTAGTGTGGTATTGTTTTGGTGTGATCTGAATGAGGCAATGTGACCTCTATTTATAGGTGATCAAGTTTTGTCTTGAAAGAATAATGCATGGCTGCAAGATCAGATCAAATTCAATGGCTTTGGCTTGGTGGCATTTCTTCTTATACAAGGCAAACTAGCCCCTCCAAGTAGCAAGGCTATGTATTGACCAATTCCACATTCCTCAGATGTTTTTATTGTTGTTTATGCATGAATCTTGACTGAGAAGATCAACTTTGTTAAAAGTGCACTATGGCACATAAATGCACTTTGAATTCCAAGTCTTTGTTCAAAGACTCATCATGCTAAAGGATCAATCTTTGAAGCATCTTGGCCTAATTCTGCAGGTTGGATCAGATATATCACGATCATATTGAATGAATGTGGCATAGTGATTATTATATCCTGACTCAAAATCGTGGAGAGCAAGAAAACATGCAAACTGGTTTTCCAAACCAGTTGCAGCAGCATGACTTTGGGCTGCCATATCCCTTGGTTTCAATGAAGTTTTTACATGCTGATGGACTCTTTGAATTGCTATCAAGATGCACAATAACTTTGATGTTTATACTTTGAATTGATTCAACTTGTAACTATGTGAAAAAGTTCTCAAAGTTTTGGTGTTTTGCTTGAAATCTGTCTTGGACAGAATTTTGTCTAAGTGTTGGAAAAAGGTGAATTTTCATGTTTTAGTGATTTTGCTTCAACCATAACTCAAAATCCATGGAGATTTGGGATTTCTTGTAGTTGACATATTTGAAGTATGTCAGATGGACTTTCACTTAAGCTTTGAATATGAGAAAAAGGCCTTGTGGTTTAGGAGTTATGACCTTGTAAAGTTGGTACAAAACCACTTTTGTTCCATAACTTAGAAAAATTTTGGTTTCTTATGGGTTCCCCTTTTGCAAGAAACCTCACTTTTCTTGATTTTTCTTAATAGATGATGATCAATGTCATACATTAACATTGTTTTTTACTTAGGGGAACCATATTTGTGAAAATTTCCAAAAAGTTAAACTTGATTTTGTGCACAGTTGACTTTTTGTCAGATGAAATCCAAAATGTGTGATTCTTTGTGCAATCAAGTTTTTGACCTAATTCAAACCTAATGGATGGTTTTCATAGGTGTTATAGGGTGTATTGAATCATGTTTCACGGTTTGGGAGCATGTCTTGGTCAAAAGTCAAAGATACAATTGACTTTTCCTTCAAAACCCTAATTGTGGTCCAGATGAAATTGAAACTTGTGAATCGAGCTTCTTGGATTAATCCATTGTTGCAAATGGATCAAAGTGGTGTATTTGAGGTCCTCAAATCATGTCTTGAGGTCTTGGCTCATGCTTTGCTCCAAAAGTCAACTTAGGGGTGAATTAGGTCACGAAACCCTAATTCTTAATTTTTTTGTGAATGCATCCCCTGAGGATAAATTGACTCGATGATTGGGTCCATAAGGTCCCTTAGTGATGTTAGTAATTCTCCTCCTTTTTAGCCACAATATGACAAAGGTAGAAAGACTAACTCAAAAACCAATAAACCAGTTCAGAGTAAATAAATTACACACCCAACAGAAATGAAAATTATCTTGGGCATTCAGCCCTTACACAACCAAAAGCAAAAAAACACATAGAGTAAATAAAGATTAAAGAGAAGACAACTCTCATAGGTCATCTTCAGTCTCCTCATCATCTTCTTCTTCTCCTGCACTTTCACCAGAACCTTTTTCAGCATCTTCCTCGTCTACTTCACGGTTTTCCTCATCGCCCTTCTTAGCATTCCTAGCATTCCCTCTAGAGTCCTTGATATGTTTAGTAGACAGGACTTGTATCAGTTGTTTAAGCTTCTCTTTTCGGGCAGTGCTTACCTTGATCATATCATCAAGTTATTTGCAGGTTGCATTCAGCTAATCAATGGTATCCTCCTCTGAGAATGTAACTATAGATGTTGAGGCAATATCTGGAACATGCTTGCCAGCAAACAGCTTGTGATGTAGAGACAGAGGTGGCTTTCTTTTCATGATGACAGCACCCGATAGAGTTATCCTTGGATATTGTTGTAGTATTCTGCAGATGAGTGATGGAGAGCAGATTGGAAATTTGACAGCTGATGAGGTAGCTTGTTTCAAAATCTGATCAAAGATATATTAACCAAAATCAAAGGGTTTCCTTTTTCCAATTGCATAAATAAACTTCCCAAGTCCTGTGGAGATAGTTGAAATATGGTTTGTAGAAACCCAATTTACAATACCAATTCTATGGAGAATGGCATATTTGATGCTGAACTTCCCAGCAGGCAGTTTCTGTTTGCTTGGCCAATTCTTCACAGTGTTCCCAGTAATTTCCCTACAGATTTGATCATCTGTATCTTCAATTTCAGCCTGAGAGCACTCAGATTTTCCAAGGTACTTGTTTATTTCAGCAGGAGAAAATGTCACAACATTTCCTCTGACATACACCTTGAAGTAGTCCTCACTCTTTCTATCATTGCATCCTTCTGGAATATTTACAATGAATTCTTTCACCAGCTACTCATAACATGAGTCAAACTGAGAGACAATCCTTATCAACCCAGCTTCTTTAATCAAGGTCATCACTTCTTCACACTTGAGGACATTCTGTCCCAGTTCTCTCTCTAAAGCAATTCTTTTATGATAAACATGCTTCCACTTGTTGACACTTACAACATCATGAAAAGAGATGTTGTCCATGGGAGCTTTAGGAAGTGGAATTGCAGTCTTCTTGGAAGCTGGTTTCTTTATGACATTTTATTCATCCTCTATCCCATCATAGTCTGATTCACTTTCAGACTCTGCCTTCCTTTTCTTGCTTTCAACACCAACCTTGCTCCAGGGCCTAGAAGGTCCAACTGCGTACTTCTTAGTTAGGTTGTTGGAGATGGCTACACCTTTATCTTTCCTTCTTTTTAATCGTTTCGACACACTTGGCTGAAGGCTTGTAACAATGAATTCATTGTCAGAGGGCATATCATCTAAATTGATGATTTTGTCAGCTTGTTCTGAGGCCCTTTGTGTGGATGAGGATGTCTCATCATCTTTCCCAGCATTTTTAATCACAGAGTCAGCAAGGGTGTGCAGATTCCCTTCTGACATTTCAACATCATTTCCTCTTTTGTCAGCATTCTTTTTAGTAACATCCGGATCCTAAGATGAGTTTGATGGCATAATCTGAGCAAGAGGTCTGGTGATTCCAGCAACACTCACCCTGTCCCTCTGGCTTAAGAGTTTCTCTACTATTTTATCAATCCTTTCATCTCTGTTGAACCTTTTTATTCCTTTCTTAGGACTAAAGAAAGCATCAGAGGTATTCGAAGGGTTACCTGGTTGGGCAGTTTTGGATCTCCAATCAGAAGTTTGTCCATCCTGCATGGCATGATAGCAAGCGGAACAACCTCATCTTCAGTGTGTAGCTCCTTGGACTTCGACCTAAAATCAGATATCTCAGTTGTTTCCTTCATGGTTACACGTGTTGGGGATTGTTGAGACATCTTCACAAGGGCACATAATGCTTGTTCTTCAATCGTGAGTATGAGCGAGTTCGAGGGAATTAGAACAAATCGAGAGTAAGTTTGGTTGATGTGGTTTTTAGCGACTTGATTTTCGACCCTTTGAGTAGCGTTCCCACAAACAAAGAAAAACCCTAATTCGTTCTTTAGAATTTTTCTTTGTAGTTTCAAGATGTCGAAGTCGAATGTCGTGACATATGGTATGACATTATACCATATATGACTATTTTCAGTTCCAACGTTTTGAGGATAATCTTGTATAGCATAAGAGCATCTATTTCTAGTCATTTCCCTAAACCTGGAAGCCTTCTGAAGAAGAATTTCCATCCTTGCGATAGTCTGACGTTGCATTCTCATATGTGTTATTTTGGTTAATCTTCTAATATCCATATCTGGGGAGGTTCCTGAAGTCTCTCCGTCTGTGAGGCAGTCCACACATAACAGTTGTTCCTTGATATGAGTCCTTTCATGATGATTCTACCTTTATTATCCAAGACTTGGCATTCACATATGTTGAAGTTGACTCTTAGGCCTTGATCACAAAGTTGACTAATGTTGATCAAATTAGTAGTTAATCCTTTTACAAGCAACACGTCATCTTGTCTAGAATTCCCTGGGTGATCCAATCTTCCAACTCCTCTAGTATTTCTCTTGGATCCATCTCCAAAAGTGACATAGTTGGAAGAATGGGGCTTTATATTCACTAGATATTCCCTGACACCAGTCATGTGTCTTGAACATCCACTGTCAAAGTACCACCTTTCTTCAGGGTATTCATCTTGACAGGAATGAACTACCAGAGCCATGGACTCATTCTTTGAACTCCTTTTCTTTCCAGTACACCTGACTTTGGGATATCCATGTAACTTGTAGCAATATCGTTTGATGTGACCATACTTCCCACTATGATGACATTTCCAATTTTGTCTTCTCTAATGGCTGTAATGATGTTGTGACATTCTATTTGACATTGTCTATTTTCTTTTGATCGGATTGAGACTGCACTCTAGATCATTGTAGCCAAGTCCTCTGACATCTCCAGCATTCCTCCCGACTTGAAGGATTTCATCTAAAATACCAGAACTGCTGTTGAGCATCCTAACATTCTTGGTCACACTTTCAAGCTTGGACTTTAGCATAACCACTTCCTCCTCAAAATCAGAGATGACATCAAGATGTTTTTCTCTTTCAGCCTCAAGAAGCATAATGATCTTATGTTTTCCTTCTCCTAGTTGGAAGATTTCAGTACATCTCTTATAGACCTCTTTGAAGGATCTTAGTAGATCATCATGGGATAGGTTTCCAATCTCTGAATCTATATCAGAATCAAACATTCCTGTAAGAGCAGAGACTTATTTAGGTGATTCCCCATCACTTGTAGACTCATCTTCAGACCAGGATGTAATGAGTCCTTTCTTTTCTTTCTTCAGAAAGGTAGGACACTCATACCTGATATGCCCATATCCCTCACACTCATAGCATTTAATTCCTTTTATCTTGTCATCCTTTTCTTCATGCTTAGAGTTTCTTCTGAAGTTATTTCTTTTAAAGTTTTTGAAAGACTGAGGCTTAGCATCCGGTCTTGCTTCCCCTCCATTTTCTTCATCAATTGCCCATACTGCTTTCCAAGAAACACAACAACCTTAGACATTACTTTATTTGAGCTGATCTTTTCTTCATCATGATCTGACACCAAGGCTAAGCTTTTCTTTTTCTCAGATTTCTCATTCAATCCCATTTCAAAAGTTTGTAGAGAACCCATGAGCTCTTCAACTTTCATAGTCGCTATGTCCTGACTTTCCTCCATAGCAGTCACCTTCATGTCAAATCTCTTGGGAAGAGACCTAAGAATTTTCCGAACCATCTTGGATTCAGGAATTTTCTCTCCAAGGTTACTAGAAGTGTTAGCGATATCAACAATGCTCATGTAAAAGTCATGTATACTTTCATCTTCCCTCATTCTCAAGTTCTTAAACTTGGTGGTGAGCAACTGAAGTCTTGAAGATTTAACTCGAGAAGTACCTTCATGAGCAGTCTTCAGGATTTCCCACGCGTTCTTTGCAACAGTGCAATTCTTAATGAGTCTGAAGATGTTCTTGTCCACCCCATTGAACAAGGAATTCAAGGCTTTGGAGTTTCCTTGAGCAAGCTTATCATCTTCATCGTCCCAATCTTCTTTAGGTTTTAGCTCCTCAGTGAGCTTCCCATCTTTGTCTTTGATCTTTGGTGGATCCCACCCCTTGACCACAAACTTCCAAGCCTTTCCATCCTTAGACTTGATAAATGCCACCATGCGAACTTTCCAATAATCATAATTGGAACCATCGAGTATTGGTGGTCTATTCAGAATTCCTCCTTCTTTATCCATCGTACCAGAAAGTATCATCCCTGAATCTCACCCAGATACAGAGCAGGATGCCTGCTCTGATACCAATTGAAATTCTGGTTAAGCAGATCACGAAGATGTCAGACAGAATGTCGTGACACTTGATCTCTGCTTCTCACAAGGATTAAGGAAGAACAAAGTAAACTGCAGAATGTAAACAACACACAAATATGTTAACCCAGTTCGGTGATCAACGACACCTACGTCTGGGGGCTACCAAGCCAGGAATGAAATCACTAAGTAGAATTGGTTCTAAGCTAAACTCCGACGTTTACAACTTAGCACCTAGAAACTACCCGTCCTAGATTTCTACCTAAGACTCTCCTAGGTATGATACCCTTCTCAATTCCCTTCCAATCACAACAGTGACTGAAAATATTACAACTCAATAAACAGTCCTTCTCAAGTATTCACACAATACACGAGAGGCTTGTCGCTCCCGGGATTTTCATCCTAGTACAAACGCGAAAGTGGCACCAAACAGAGTCGCCAGCAATGTGTATTTATCCCAAGAGAGGGAAAGGAAACACTGCATAAACCTGAAGAGAAAGTAAAAGCATGGTCTTGCGACCAAGAGAACTGAGTTCGGGAGTCGGTTACGCGAGAGCAAGGTATTAGCACCCCCTCGCGTCCATCGTACCCGATGGGATCCACGCTTGCTTGTCTCAATCAAAGGGTGATAGAAAATGATACTGGAAAAGGAACTGAAAGAAAGAAAAGAGAGAGAAAGAGAAGCAAATGTAGGGAAAATAAAAGAAGTGCTCGAATGGGCCCTACCCCACTGCCTACGTATCTCATCGAGAACATGAGAATCAGAGCGACGTAGTTCCCCTCACCTAAGGGAAAGATTGTTTGTGTTTTTTAGGGAACGGCTAACGTTCTAGCTCAGGTGTTGCAGGCTCGCTGGTCCGAGTGCGTTACCATCTTGCAAGAGAACGAGTAGGAGCGCGTTCGTGCGTTGAGAATGAATGGGATGAGAAAAGAATTCCCGAAGGAAAGACGTTATTGTTTGCTTTTGTCTTTTGAAAGTTTTTTCATTTGTTTGTTTGCATATGACAGTGTATCTGAGTCTTAGTCATTGGAATGTGTACATTCTCACATTCCAAGATGGAATGAGCAAGAAGACACACTAAGAGCGAAGAAGACCCCCACACTTAGTTCCAATCGTCAAGGTTCAAACACACTAGCATACTTGTGTTTATTAAGTGTTTTTGTTGATTAAGAAATGAAGAAGTGTTTTTTATTATTTGTACCTTCAACAAGCATTGCATTCAAGTCCCTCATACAAGATCAAATGTTTAACACATTGACCCAAGATGGGCTATAATGCTATACATTCTAAGATTATAAGAGAAAACCCCTTTATAATCTTTTCTTTATATGAAAGGCCTAAATGCAATAAATGCTTACCTTTATTAGATGTTTTGGATTTTCTTTGAGAGATGAGGAGAGAGACTCAAGAGAGGAGAAAAGGTAAAACCTATGTGGACTAAGACTCAATCCTAATTGAAGATTAAAGGGAGTGATCCTAATGGTTTATGAGGTTTCAACCTAAAGTCTAAAGAAAGGATGAATTAAACGATTCACTTCTAAAGTAGAAGATGAATTGTAATTCACAAAGGGAAAGTGATGAGTTATTAAGAAAAATCACATAAGTGCTTAACAAAACACAAGATGGAATTGTAAAAGAGAAAGGATAGAAGTTGAATATGGATTCCTTATCCACACTCAATTGCAACTTACCAAAGCCCCTACATGGTTAGTAAACATGTACAAGAAGTATAAGAAGTAAAAGAACATGTAATGCACCATAAAACTCAAAAGAATTAAATGAGAAATCAAATCCTATAACCACAACCAGAATGTACATCATATGGAAAACAAATGATTATCATCATGCAAGTCCAAGTGGATAGGCAACAAACATCATCCATGGCATTAAAACATGCTACCATAAGAAAAAGGAGAATGAAAGATGAAAAGAAAAAGAAGAAATATGCATAAATGGAACATGTAATCCATGGATCAGAATTGAAATGAAATGAAAAATGATTCACAAACATCTCACAAGTATTCATGCATGACACATCAAAACATTTAAGAAATGATAGAAGAAGTAGAATTGAAATGGAAGTTCCAAACAAAGGAAAGTGCAAACACAACATGTTAAAGGTGCACAAGGTTCAAATGATAATCAACAAGCAAAGATGACATATGATATGTGTCAAATGTCCTATAATGTCAAGAGTGTAGCTCACCAAATAGGCAAATGATCATGCAAGTATACACAAAAGAAAACATGTAAACATGCACAAAAGATTACAATGATATGACATGTTATAATGCTTTAAATGAAATGCATCAAACAAAAATCAAATGGCCTCATGAAAATTATGAAAACATGGTATTGAAGTTCACTAATCAGAGATGAATCACATATCAAAGTAGCATGCAAGTAACCAAGGCAAAATGATGTCAAACAATGCACTTAGGTCAAATAGACATATCATACAAAGTAGCACAAGAGTGAACACCAAACATGCCATAAAATGACCTAAAAAATCAAATAAAAATCACTTAACATACCTCAAGATGCTAATGACTCAATGCAAAAAGAAGAGCATCAAAACAATTTTTAATGATCAAGAACAAAATTAAACAAGATCATGTACCACATTAAGAATACACACCAAAGAAATTCAAAGAAAATTATAGAACAGGGGCAAAAAGGTCATAAAATCAAGAAATAAAATCATGAAAAATTTTCTAAATGTTTTAAGAAGGCTCATGAATTTTTGTGGAATTTTATGATGCTATTTGATATTTTTAAAAATTAAAAAGCAAACGTGTAGAAAAATGGAAAAATAAAATGCAATGCAAAAAGGAATGGGGGTGCGTGACTAGTAATTACTCAGTTCAAATTACATTAGGCCTCAAGATGCAAGGGTGTGAATAGCAATCAGATTCAAGTCCAAGTTTGCGCAAAACACCATAATAAACATGTACACTCAGTCAACAAAATTGACTCATTAATAACCATTGGATGAGGTCAAGGTCAAACGAAAGTCAAAGTAACCAGATCTAACACACGCGCATGAGTGACCACACAACATACAGTGTACCACACCACATAATGTTCACTCTGATTAAAATAAAACATGTGCCACGCATGTGACATTTTTATGCGCTGTCATCACACAAGCCACACGATGATGAACATCCAACGGTCCACGTTCAAACTGCAAATAAAACCCTAAACAAGTTCACCGGCCGGAGAGGGACCTCCGGTCACCTTCTCCGGCGAGAACCACCACCTGCAACACTCACATGTTCACCAAAACACACAAATCGCATACCAAATTGAAGCTAAGCTCATGTAGATCAAGAATATGCTCATAAAAACAACAAAACATGCACACACAGCAAGAACAGAGGAGATGAACTTGTGCCCTAAGTTTTGCAACTACGCCTTTAGAAGGCCTATCAACTAGCCGGAGTTTGGAATGCTTCTATTAAGCTCATATCAGCATGAAAACAACAAATTAAACCATAAAATGCCAAAGCAAAGTTTGAGAGTTTGGAACCTGAACTTGTAGCTTTTGAAGATTCTTGAGAAAACCAAAGACTACACTTGTTCTTCAACCTTGGAGCCTCCAAATCAAGCAAAATAAATGCTGATGTAACTTGTTATCTTGAGCAGAGAGATTCAATGCTGAAATACACTTGGAGCAAACTTGAGAATCGTGATGAAATCTCCTTCAATCATGTGCCATTGATGATGATGAAGATGAAGTATCGTGTACTTTGAGAAGAAGTTTTTAGATTGTTGGTGAAAAAGTGAGAGAATCAGAGAGAAAGTAGTGAAAGCTTTGAGATGAAAACGAGAAAAATGAAATTGAAACCAAGAAATGTGAGTGAGGTTGTCATTTATAGTGTGGGTTAACCAGGGTTAAACTGAGTGAGGTTAACTGAGTTAGCATGGTTTAGGTGAGTCATCCCTAACTAACTGAGTCAAGTTAGTTAGGGAGAGCAATGATATGGTGGTGGCAGCACATGACAAACTATGGTGGTGATAAAAGTAACATTGCAATATCACGGCTATGTAGTATAAACTTGTTCAGCAAGTTTCATTCGTTCCCTTCTCATGTATGATGCAACATGATGAGGCTAGTGTAAGGAAGGTGTTTGGTTAAAAGTGGAAAGGAATACAGACTGTATGCGTGTGGATTAAAACATGACAATAACAACAACATTCTTTTTTCTGATTTTTAGCAGCCCAAGGTTTAATGGTTTGACCAAGAATTTCTCTCTAGTTTGTGAATGAAACAAAGAGGTATTGATGCCAAATGAAAGAGGAGATATCATGGAACAAGTTTGGGGTGAAAATTGAATTGAATTGAGGCTTGGAAATTGGTGAAAAGCAACTTGGAACATCAAGGTTTGGGACTGGTTTGTAGGCAAGACAGTTGGTCGGTTGACAAGGCAGCTTGGTGCATGGAATTTCAGTCTGAACACACTAAATTGAGACCACTATAACTCACTCATAGCTTGATCAATTCAAAATTTTCCCAACATCAATATTGAAGATGACACTACAAAGAACAACTTTGATGTTGAAAATTTTCTCATTTGGAGCTTTCTTCTTGGAGAAATTAGGCTTGACTTTTGGCACACCAACTGTTTGAGGAAATGATGTGCGCGTGACCTGAAAATTCTTGGTCATGACCTAGTTTTGGCCTACTTTCTTCCAACTTTGATCCATCATATCTCCCTCAATATTTATCCAATGGAGATGTTCTACACATGGATTTGAAGCTTAAAACAAGATCTTTTGTTGTGGCCGAGTGGAATTTTCATTTGGTGCTTCAATTTTAAATGGCCTTGGTTCAAACTCTGATGCAAAATGGCCAAAACTTGCTATTTTTAGTAACCCTTCCTCTTCCAAAAATGGCAACTTTCCACCTCTTGATTTTTTCATGATTCCTTTGGAGTTTCTTGACTAAATTTTGTACATTGGACATATGTAACATGAATTTCATGATTTTGGGCTCAAAAAGTCAAGAGTTGACTTTTTCCTCTGATTATTTGACTTGGCCCCAATTTTCCTGATTTCTGATCTTTCTTCCAATTGAACCACTTCCAAAACCAATTGAGAAGCAATTTTCCACCTCCATACACTTAGGGACATGTGAAATACCATGACATCAAATTTGGTCCAAAAAAACAAAAATTCCCTGATTTTATTAGAAACCCTAGTTTTGGTGCCCACCTCCTAGGAGAAAAATGTGCAGTCTTCAATTTCAAATTCCTCAGAGTATGTTGTGTATCCCCTTAAAGGATGATGAGATATACCATTTGAGGATGATTTTGGATCAATGAACTATCTCTTTTGAGGGTCTTCCTTCAGTTTTTGAACCTCTTGCATAGTGAAAGATGTAGTGCTTCAATCTCCCATTGAATCTCACTTCCTTGAGGTTTTGGATGATCAATTGAGATAGTATGATACATGAAAGACTTCTTGGCTTGCCTTGAGGTAACTTGACTGACCTTTTTGTGCTTTAAATGATCCCTTGATTGTCCACCTTCCACCTGATCACATGCCCTGATGGTAAGAAGGATGCCATGCTTCATTTTTCTATGTTAAATGCAATGCAATGCTAATGAGATGGATATGATATGATAAATGATAATGCCATGCTATGATGACAAAGAGGGAGAGCAAATTTTGGGGTATTACAGCTGCCCCTATTCAAGCGCTGTAGACCTGAATGCCTGAAAGCAATTGCTTTCGGACTTTCAAGGTATATAGTGATTGAATACCAAATATAACCAAAAATTTGCTCTGGGTGATGAAGAAGAAAAGGGATATAAACCCAACAAGACTGCTGGATTGAATCTTCGATGAAACGTAGGAGAGTTCTGTCTTTTGAACGACGCCAGACGACTACTGGCTTGCCATACTGTTGATGGACTTCAAGAATGTCTTTTATGCAATTCCAGACGACTACTGGCCTTCCACGCTACTGGTGGACTTTGCAGCTTCGTGCCACCCGAAGATGGACTTTTGCCAATCCACTGTTGGACTTTTGCCACCCGAAGACGGACTTTTTCCAATCCACTGTTGGACTTTTAGAATATGCCACCCTTAGATGGACCTTTCGCCAATCCACTGTTGGACTTTTGCCACCCGAAGACGGACTTCTGCCAATCCACTGTTGGACTTTTGCCACCCGAAGACGGACTTTTGCCAATCCACTGTTGGACTTTTGCCACCCGAAGACGGACTTTTGCCAATCCACTGTTGGACTTTTAGCTGCTTTGCCACCCGAAGATGGACCTTTCGCCAATCCACTGTTGGACTTTTGCCACCCGAAGACGGACTTTTGCCAATCCACTGTTGGACTTTTGCCACCCGAAGACGGACTTTTGCCAATCCACTGTTGGACTTTTGCCACCCGAAGACGGACTTTTGCCAATCCACTGTTGGACTTTTAGCTGCTTTGCCACCCGAAGATGGACTTTTGCCAATCCACTGTTGGACTTTTAGAATTTGCCACCCTTAGATGGACCTTTCGCCAATCCACTGTTGGACTTTTGCCACCCGAAGACGGACTTTTGCCAATCCACTGTTGGACTTTTGCCACCCGAAGACGGACTTTTGCCAATCCACTGTTGGACTTTTAGAATTTGCCACCCTTAGATGGACTTTTGCCAATCCACTGTTGGACTTTTAGCTGCTTTGCCACCCGAAGATGGACTTTTGCCAATCCACTGTTGGACTTTTGCCACCCGAAGACGGACTTTTGCCAATCCACTGTTGGACTTTTGCAATATTCCAATACCGGATTGCACTCTGCATCCGTGTCAGACATCTCTGCCGACTTTGCTGAGGAACAATGATCAATGACTTGACTTTAGAGGTTCCTGAGAGGATATTATCTCTGTTGGAGAATAAATGAACAATCCGTCTGCTTCGAATTATCAAGTTTGCCAAAAATAAATTGGACTTGAAGAATAATAAATCTGCCAGTAATCACTTCATCTGTTGGGGGAATGAATTCTGGTCACAGCGAATCCGCTGGGGATGAGAATTTCTTTGCATGGCGTCTTGCTAGGGAAGAAAAGTCATACAAACTCTGCTTGGGGATCTATCTAATCCAAGACCCTTTGTAGGGGTTATCCACCTTCTGACCCGGCTGGGGAAAGACTGTACCATCCTTGTGGAGGAATAGATTCTGCCGATCTTATAAACCTCTGCAGGGAGAACAACAACTCAGCTGGGGAGTATTGCTGACAAGATTCGATGCTGACCTCTGTGGGGAATCATTACCAGAGACACAATCTTGCTGGGGATCAGGGCTACTCTGCCAGGGATATGTAAATCCTGGTTAGAACATTCCACTGCAACTTGCTAGGAAAGAGTCCTTAGAGATCTGTTGGGGAAACCCAAAGCAAATCCACAATAGTCTGCTGAAGGATATGACTGTCGAGCTTAGGATAAGTACCACAATGCACCATGTTAGGCGAGCTTTCCCTTAGACAATTCCGTTGGGGATGACGAGTTTAACAAACTCTGCGGGAGGAAACTGCTTTAAAACGTCTCGTGTTGGGGAATGCCTTTTTGAGAGGATTTTACAGAAGACTAACTGTCCTCAAACTCTACTGGGGATGATCAACACTTCATGCTGGGGAAACAATCATGCCCCATGCTTGGGCAAACCAACAATTTATCCCCGAAGAGGATGTCATAAAAGGATTTTACAGAAGATTTAGCCTCTTCCAACTCCTGCGACTTCGCTGGGGATAATGACCATCAGCTTCGGTATCAACGAGACCACTCTCTTGGGGAACCTGTGACCGTTATCGACACAGAAAAGCTTGTAGCTGTTGGAAGTACTGTATGAGAGAATCGACTTAAGAAGACACAACGGTACCCAGTTGAACGACCGTCAACCGACCGATGAACGCCGACCTCCTTACCCGTAATTGCCCCAGTCTTTTGCGTGGGGTAATTGATTACTGGTCTTGTGCTTAAAATCATCTGCACCTGCTACCTGCAACAAAAGAATATGCACACATGCCCCGAATATTGCGTGGCTAGAATCCACCATCCAGGAGTATTCAACATTCAAAGTAATTTCAAATGTTTTGTTCTGCGCATGTTATGGCAAGGCCGCCATGTTTTTAAATGCAATGTTTTATAAAAAATTAGGACGTTTTTGCAAACAAAGCAATAAAACAAAAATAGGAAGCTTTTTATTGAAATTCAATTTATTGACTGAGAGCCCAGAATAGGCAATTACATCCGGAAGCAATCCCTGGAAAGAGGTGATCGCTGAAAATTGAGAAAAGAAACTATCCTAATGGCAATGTGAAAACGGACTTCCACTGAGTTTCCATTCTGTTATGACCAGTATGTCTTCAAAACTCCCCGACCTTGCCTTCTGAGGACTGATCAGACCGATTCCTATCTTTCAGAACGTCAGTTGTTCAAACGGTAATGGGTACAGATAACTCAGACCGTAGTCATTCGCTTAAATCCCTCTTTTGTGTGGACCGCCCTTTCAGGTTTTCGATCCACCAGGATACCCTTTTTTGCCTAAGTTGCCCTTTCGGGTTTTCAACTTACCGGGTGTACAAATCTTTTTCAATTATATCCCTAATTTTTGCCCGAACCTTATTCTGTTTTTGGTTCGCCGGGATGCCCTTTTTTGCCTGGATTTTTTTATTTTTATTATCCAGCGGGTCTATTCATGCGAAGTATTTTTTGACTACGTCCGAGTTGACAGGGGATGAAAAGTCTTCGCCATCCATGGTTGTAAGCAATAAAGCTCCGCCCGAAAAGACCTTTTTAACCACGAATGGACCTTCATAGTTAGGAGTCCATTTGCCCCTGTGATCTGTATTGGGAGGAAGGATCCTTTTGAGTACCACATCTCCGACTTTGTAAACCCGAGGACGCACCTTTTGGTCAAATGCCTGCTTCATTCTGCGCTGATATAGTTGCCCATGACATACAACCGCCAATCGCTTTTCCTCAATAAGGCTCAGCTGATCAAATCTGGCTCGTACCCATTCAGCTTCATCTAGCTTAACATCCATCATAACTCTGAGGGACGGAATCTCTACTTCAACCGGTAGCACTGCCTCCATACCATATACAAGTGAGAATGGGGTTGCCCCAGTGGACGTGCGTACCGACGTTCGATACCCATGCAAAGCAAATGGTAACATCTCATGCCAATCTTTGTACGTGACAACCATCTTCTGCACAATCTTCTTGATATTTTTGTTGGCCGCTTCGACCGCGCCATTCATCTTTGGGCGGTACGGAGAAGAATTGTGATGTTCGATTTTGAAGTCCCGGCATAACTCAGCCATCATCTTATTATTCAAATTAGAGCCATTATCGGTAATGATTCTTTCGGGAACTCCATATCGGCAAATGATATCCCGTTTTAAGAAACGAGCGACCACTTGTTTTGTAACATTGGCATAGGATGCGGCTTCAACCCATTTGGTGAAGTAATCAATTGCCACCAAGATGAAACGATGACCATTGGACGCTGTAGGCTCAATCTTTCCGATCATATCAATGCCCCACATGGCAAACGGCCAAGGCGACGACATGATACTCAACGGATTTGGAGGCACATGCACCTTATCTGCATAGATCTGGCATTTATGGCATTTGCGGGCATATTTGCAACAATCTGACTCCATAGTCAACCAATAATATCCCAATCTTAACAACTTTTTATCCATTGCATGTCCTCCGGCATGGGTACCAAAAGAGCCTTCATGCACTTCAATCATCAACAAGTCTGCTTCATGTCTATCCACACATCTAAGCAGGACCGTGTCAAAATTTCTTTTATACAGCACGCGATCTTTGTTTAAGAAGAAACTACCAGCTAACCTTCTCAACGTCTTCCTGTCTTTGGACGATGCCCCGGGCGGGTACTCTTGACTTTTCAAGAAACATTTAATGTCATGAAACCATGGCTTGTCATCAGACGCTGCATCGACCGCAAACACAAATGCTGGTCTGTCAAGGCGGGATACCTCAATCTTAGGTACATGGTTCCATCCTTGCACTTTGATCATGGAATACACAGTGGCCAAGGCATCAGCGAACCTATTCTCATCTCGAGGAATATGGTACAGTTTCACTGTTGTGAAAAATGTCAGCAATCTCCTTGTATAATCTCTATACGGCACTAGATTTGCTTGGTGCGTGTACCAACTCCCTTTCACTTGATTGACTACCAAAGCTAAATCACCAAATATATCAAGGGTCTTAATCCGTAGATTAATCGCCTCCTCGATCCCCATTATACAAGCTTCGTACTCTGCTTCATTGTTGGTGCATCCGAAAGTTATTCGTGCAGTGAAAGGCATATGAACACCTTCCGGCGTGATAAGAACTGCTCCAACTCCGCACCCATTCATATTGACAGCCCCATCAAACATCAGAATCCATTTGGATTCAGGGTCTGGCCCCTCCTCCAGAAGTGGTTCCTCGCAGTCTTTAGCTTTGAGAAACATGATGTCCTCATCAGGGAAGTCAAACTTCATGGGTTGGTAATCATCAATCGGCTGTTGCGCAAGATAGTCGGACAAGATACTTCCTTTGATGGCCTTTTATGAAGTGTACTGAATGTCATACTCTGTCAAGACCATTTGCCACCGTGCAACTCTGCCTGTCAATGCTGGTTTCTCGAAAATGTACTTGATAGGATCCATTTTTGAAATCAACAAGGTTGTGTGCCTAACCATATATTGCCTCAATCGCTTAGCGGCCCATGCAAGCGCACAGCATGTCTTTTCAAGCATTGAGTATCGGGACTCACAATCATTAAACTTTTTGCTCAGGTAGTAAATAGCATGCTCCTTCCTACCTGTCTCGTCATGTTGACCAAGAACACAACCCATGGAACCTTCAAGCACTGTCAGATACATTATCAGCGGTCTCCCTTCAACTGGAGGCATTAGAATCGGAGGTTCCTGCAAGTATTCTCTTATCTTATCGAATGCCAATTGGCAATCGTCATTCCACCTGACCGTTTGATCCTTCCTTAACAATTTAAATATTGGCTCACACGTGGCTGTTAGGTGAGATATGAACCTTGCAATGTAGTTCAATCTACCCAAGAAACCACGAACCTCTTTTTCTGTTCTCGGTGCAGGCATTTCTTGTATTGCTTTCACCTTGGCAGGATCAACCTCGATTCCTCTTTCGCTCACAATGAAACCTAGTAACTTTCCCGAACGCACCCCAAACGTGCACTTGTTTGGATTTAATCTCAGACGGAACTTTCTCAACCTTTCAAACAGCTTTTTTAGGTTAATCAGATGTTCCTCTCCTGTTCTCGACTTGGAAATCATATCATCTACATAACATTCGATCTCCTTATGAATCAAGTCATGAAACAATGTTACCATCGCCCGCTGGTACGTTGCCCCTGCGTTTTTCAACCCAAAAGGCATTACTTTATAGCAATATGTACCCCACAGAGTAATGAACGTGGTCTTCTCCATATCTTCAGGTGCCATCTTGATCTGGTTGTACCCGGAGAAACCGTCCATAAAAGAGAACACTGAAAACTGAGCTGTATTATCGACCAGCACATCAATATGAGGTAGTGGAAAATCATCTTTTGGGCTAGCTTTATTAAGATCTTGATAATCCACACACATTCTCACTTTTCCATCTTTCTTCGGTACTGGCACGATGTTGGCTACCCACGGAGGATATTTTGTCACAGCAAGAAAACCAGCATCCCACTGCTTCTGGACTTCCTCCTTGATCTTTAAAGCCATGTCGGGGTGAGTCCGACGAAGCTTCTGCTTGACTGGCAGGCATTCTTCTCTTAATGGCAGCCTGTGCACGACAATGTCCGTATCCAACCCCGGCATGTCTTGATACGACCAGGCGAAGATGTCAACATACTCGCGCAACATTTCCGTCAAAGTTTGCTTCACATCTGCTTGCAAGCTGGCACCAATCCTGATCTCTTTCTTGGCGTCCTTGGTACCAATATTGATGATTTCTACAGTCTCCTGATGAGGCTGGATGACCCTTTCCTCTTGTTTCAACAATCTGGCCAGTTCTTCAGAGAGTTCACAATCTTTCTCATCCCCTTCTTCGGCTTGATAAATCGGATTGTCAAAGTCATACATAGCCATATCAAAATCGTTATCAGTGATATCCGGAGGATCAAGTCTGCATGAACGGGTTCATGCCTTATTTTAGAATTTATTTTTAAGCAAAACAAAAGAAAATGAAACATTGCCATTTTATTTTTTTGTGCAAAAATAAAAACTGAAAGACAGAGAACAAAATTTGATTGCAAAACGTCCTTTATTAATGATTAAACATTGCAAATGCAACCATGGTGGCCCTACAAATGAATCTATACGCCTTGGGCAGAGCGCAAGATTTTGACATGCATTATGGTTAGAAAAAAACAAAGAAAAATTACTCTGTCTGAAGAGTAACCCGGATGACTTCTTCAACGGACCAGTTTTGCACTTGTTGTCCCGGAGCATGAGGGCGTACCCAGTTGTCCAGGTCATAATTACTGTCAACACTATCCTCTGTGGCTGCACAAGACTGGTCCGTGTAGATAATTCCCCCACTATTGAAAGTAATGGGTCCCCTGCTCCTCGCATCTGAAGTTGTAGAGGGATGATAACCAATACCAAATTTGTCTTCCTTCATTGGGGTCTCTATCAACCTGCCCCAACCTTGGGCGTTGCCTGCCCTGACGACTTCGACAGCTTGTTTGTAAGATGAAATGGAGGTACCGGCCCCAATTGGTACAGAAGAAGACTCAGGTGCATCGTCAATATTGACTGCTTCAAATGATTGGCACAGCATCTCATGAATTTCCCCATCCATTTCAATGTACTTGAACGTGGACAAGTGACTCACAAAGATGTCTTCTTCCCCACTCACCGTCACAACCTGCCCTTCAAACTCATACTTTAGCTTTTGATGTAGAGTAGAAGTAACAGCCCCGGCTCCGTGAATCCAAGGGCGCCCCAATAGGCAGCTATATGCAGGTTGTATGTCCATTACATGGAACGTGGATTTGAATACCTGTGGTCCAATTTGTACGGGCAATTCCACCTCACCAAACACAGATCGTCTAGTTCCATTGAATGCTCTGACCACCAATTCACTAGGCCTTAAGATCAAACCATCAACTTCCAGCTTCATTAATGCCTTCTTGGGCAAGACATTGAGTGATGAACCAGTGTCTACCAGTACATGAGATAACACTGCGCCCTTACACTCCATCGTGATATGCAAAGCCTTATTATGGTTTCTTCCTTCAACAGTCAGATCTCTACTTGTAAAGCCCAAGCCATGGCTAACATTAACATTGGAGATTACGCCCTCGAGCTGATTAACAGTGATTTCTTGTGGCACGTATGCACTCTTCAACACTTTCAACAACGCCTGCCGATGCGCATCAGAGCACATCAATAGTGACAAGATTGAAATCTTTGAAGGGGTCTGATTCAGTTGGTCCACAATCTTATAATCGCTTTTCTTGATTATCTTCATAAATTCTTCCATTTCCTTATCAAAAGTAATCTTTGTCTCTGCTTCAGGTGTAGGCACATTTTCAACCACCTGTTTACCTTTAGCCTTTGCTGCAGCTTCTGCCTCTTTATCACTTCTCAAGGTTTGGGGAGCGAACAACCTTCCACTCCTTGTAAAGCCCCCTACACCCCCTACGTTATCAATATTTGGGCTGACTGACGACTCAACTTCCTGCTTTTTACCTTCGTAATATACATCTGCCCCATAGTGCCATGGGATAGCCTTCGTAGACGTGAACGGAATTGGTCCTGGCACCGTGATAGTGACAGGACTGGGCCTTTCTGGCGCAACACTTGCCACGGGAACTGCATTGACCGGCATTTGAATCTCAGCGGGAGTGTAATAGATGGTCACGGTTGATACCTCATCAGTGTCTTTCACGACTCTGTCGAACTGTAGGCATCCTTCATCGATCAGATTCTGTAAACCCACCTTCAATTTATTACAGCCATTCTCCTGATTCATACACTCGGAACAATCTTGATTACAGCCCGGGAACACCTGTCCCTTCAATAAACGATCTTTTACAACCAACAAAGAAGTTTTCACTTGATGGATATCTACCACCAAATTCAATCTCCTCCCATCTTCAATAGCATATACATTGGTTGTACTATGATCAGGCATGGGATGCTGAGTAATATTAGGAGCGGGAGAGAAATTGATGGCTTTAGCATCAATCAAATCTTGTACTTTATGATGGAAAGCCCAGCATTTTTCAATGGAGTGCCCCTGAGCACCTGAGTGGAACTCACAACGAGCATTAGCATCGAAGTTAGGTGGCAGGTTTCCAGCAACCGGAGCTTTCATAGTACGGAGTTCTACCAACCTTAACTCGAGTAACCGGGGCAACAGCGCGGCATAAGTCATAGGGAGAGGATCCATCTTACGATCCCTCTGCCTAGACCTTTGCTAGAAAAAAGGTTGTTGCTGTTGAACTTGTTGTTGGGGTTGTTGTTTCTGAACAGACGGTGTGGGGATTGTTACAGCATCTACCTGATAATAAGCTTGAGAACGCCCTCTGCCTCGTCCTCTAAACATAGCATTCGTATCACCTTCTCTTCTTTTCTGGTTACCAGCAAACGGTTTCTTCGTCCCCGAAGAGCCAGCCCCACTCACATCCTGGATCTTTCCAAGCTTTAACAGACTTTCTATTCTTTCTCCCGCAATCACAATATCAGCAAATCCAGTTGACGGACAAGCAGCTAATCTATCAAGATAGGCCCCTTGCAAGGTGCCCATAAACATATCTGCCATTTCTCTGTCTGACAAGGGAGGTTGAACCTGGGCAGCCATTTCCCTCCACCTCTGTGCATATTCTTTGAAACTCTCCTTGGCATTTTGTGACAACCCCTGCAATTGAGTGCGGTTGGGCGCCATGTCAATATTATACTGGTATTGCTTCAGGAACGCCTCTGCCAGATCTTTCCAACTCTTCACAGCAGCTCTATTCAACTTCATATACCAGGTCAAGGACGCCCCAGCCAGACTGTCCTGAAAATAGTGCATCCATAGCTTCTCGTCATCCGTATGGGCTGAAATCTTCCCAAAATAAGCTTGAAGATGCGTTTGGGGACACGCATTGCCGTGATACTTATCAAAAGTAGGAGGTTTGAATTTAGGGGGAATTCTGACTCCTGAGACCAGCCCCAAGCTGGTAACATCAATACCCATAGAGTTCTTGCATTCTATGGCCCTGATCTTTTCTGCTAACTCATCATACCTTCGATCACCTTGATTACCCACATCAGCATCCAGCAGAGTAAATTGGTCTTCCAGAGTATCTTCAAGAGTAACACCAGCATGCCTACCATTTCCATTACCCCGATTGTAACCACCAGGAGGAGGGTTGCCACCGGGAGGAGGGATGCCATGTCCCTGTGAATTGTCATGCTGATCACCTTCGGGCCCATTGTCTGGACGCTCGACCAGAAGCCTCAATCTCTCCTGATTTTGCGCCATGCCAGTCATGAGGGTCATAAACTGGTCCATACGCGCCCTCATTTCGGCCAAATCACTTTGCACTTGATCCATGATTCTTACTTGATTTCTTCGCGTCGAATATCGGTGAATATGATTCTCCGCTATACTGCCTGAAACCAAATAAAGGTTAGAGACCCTGCAACGAGTACCTGAAAAGCAAGTAACAAAAATGCAAAATGATATGCAATGCCATGCAGTGCCATGTTTGTCATTTCCTAGGTGCTTTTATACCCTGATTCCAATCCAAACCACAGAAATCTGAAGACCAGAAATTGTGATATAAAGAGACGTATCGTGGTCATGTGCTTGTGTGCGGCTATCTGATAATAAATAATTCTGAATAAACTGCTCATACTCATTCAACAAAGTATTCAAGTACACTTAAGAAAGCAAATGCAATACAAGGGAAAAATGGATCCATCAACAAGCCTGATGGTAACCATTAACAACAAAATACAGGGAAAAGAACATCAGTCTGACAATTCCACATCCTTCAGCTTATCACTTGAATACTTGACTTCCTCAAAAAGTATACGGGTACGCTGGTGATTCGGCTTTTCAATCATTTCTTTGATCAAGACATCCCTTTTCTCAAGAGCTTCAGTTAAAGAACCCATATGCAGCATAAGAGCTTCGTCATCATGCACTCCTTTGTGTCTCTTTATGCCAGCTTGCGTCTTGAGTATCTCTCTTTCTATCATGACTTCTTCAAGCTCTTTCTTGGTATTTTTCAGCTGGCTTCTAGCTTCTTCTAACTGTTCTTGACTTTTATCGAGACTTTCCCGATACTTTCTCCTCTGCTCATGTGCCTTTTTAAGCTCCTCGTCTTTAGTCTTCGACTGATCCTTTAACTCGGCATTTTCAATTCTAACTTCATCCCAAGCTTGACGAAGTTGAGCTAATGAATCCTTGCTTCGGGCTAAAGCCTGTTTTGTAATCTTGTGAGCCTGACTAGTGTCATCTGCTCCCAAAGTAAGTTTCCGAAAGTACCGTGCTCTGTCATCAAAATCTTCCTCTTTGTCAGCCAAGGTTTTTTCCGCTTTCAAGGCTCTCTTTTCCAACTCTTTGTTGTCAGCTAGAGCTTTCTGAAGACATCTGCTCATTCCAGAATTTTCTATCTGCAGCTCTCTGACCATTTTCTTCCACTTCTCACATTCTTCAATAGCCACCATGGTGGGTTGTTCTGGCTGTACTGAACATAAAAGAGGTCCCCTTGAAAAGGGTAAAAGCAATTCCTTTACTTTCGTCTCAATCCACCTGTCATATTCAGGATAAGACCTACAATCTCCTTTCCCGAAAACTGCTTTTCCAATTTTGTGCTTATCTTTCCAAGCATTCACTACTTCTACCACCTTCGCATCTTTAGTTCCTGTAAAGAATAAAGATTCTTCCACATCTTGCTCTGTAGGAGGATCCCTGGAAGCATACCCAAACTGTCGGATGGCCAAAACTGGATTATAATTGATCCCTCCTTTTCTGCCAATCAAAGGCACATTTGGAAAATTTCCGCATCTTGTGACAAGCTCTATTCTCAATAACCGGTGGTCAAACCATACAATGTTATCAGCAGTTAAACCCATCAATCGTTTAGACCATTTCGCCACATCTTTGGTTTCCACAAAGGCACCTGTCTGAGGCAAATGTTTGAAAAACCAATGACTCAGCAGTGGAGTACAACAACTAACAGATCCTCCCCTCCTTTTCTCATTCTTATAGTGCACGGAATGATAAAAATCTCCTAACAAAGTAGGGACTGGATTTTTAAGGACGAAAACTCTCGTTGCTTGCATATCCACAAAGTCTTGCTGATTGGGAAAGAAAACTAGGCCATATATGCAGAGAGCCAGAATGGAATTGTAAACCGTCCAATTTTTAGCACTTGCAGCCTCTTGGGCTTGTCCAGACAGAAATTCTAAATGAAATCCGCTAACTCCATTTTTACTGCTCACTCCACTCTTTACCACTGCCTGATCCATTTGTAACGCAGCAGCAATTTCTTTTACGCTAGGGGAACTACCAGAGAAGAATGGTATTGCCGGCGTGATCGGAATTCCCAAAATAAATGAGAATTCTTCCAGTGTTGGCATCAAAATGTAATCTGGAAAAAGAAAGCATCTCAACGAAGGCTCGTAGAACTGCAGCAGAGTGTGGAAAGCATCATGTTCATACTTGGTGATTGTACGGACCATCCCAACCAAATTCCCGTAGCTCTTCTGAAACCTATCAAGAATACCCGGACCGGCCATATCTATAACTTTGAGCAATGAATCCAAAACAGGATCTGGAAACTTGTAAGACACATTGTTCTTTCTCTCGGCAACGATCTCTGTTGAACCCATGGATTGGAATCAGAAATGTATTATGCACCTGAAAATGACAAACATAACGGTTATGATATGATAATGCAATGCAAAAGGGCATGTGATCAGGTAATCAAGTGTCTGTGTCTGTATTAAACTGTGTGCACTGTGTCTCTGTACTGAATATGGCGATATCTGAGATGAACACTCAAATCACTGTCATAGGATACAATGTCTGAAATCATCATAGAATCACAAGTAAGGTAGGTAGGAGGCTGGGTTTCCTGCAAACCTGTAAACATCCCGCCCATACTCACATGCGGTTCTTAGAAAATAAGGCTTGTCAGCTTCGGAGGTTTGAGAAGCAATAGCACATTCAGCCCGTAGGATACAATGCTATGCCAATCAAAGAGGTCTTCCACTGACTCCCCTTAGAAAATAAAAGTCATCCTATGCAAGTTCCAAAGTGGGCCCTCGGGTGCGAATGGGTTTGCCACAGAATGTGGTCTGCCACTGTCACCGCTAAAGAGTGATGTTTCCACTAAGGTCCTCATGATCGGTCACTAGAGTCGACAGCTCTCTAGATCTACATCCTGGAATACGCAAGATGCGCATGCCACGACGTGTCCCAAGATAGCCTCGTCTAGCTGTGAATTTCGTGAACACCCAACGCACTCCAAACGGCACGTAGGTCCCACTACTCTCCACTCTAATTCTAAGTGTATCCTCAAGCCTGTGTAATGGGCTTATCTCTCAGAAATCCCATCCCGCCAAACAGAAAACAGCACAGTCCAGCATAGCATAATATATCGTATGAAATAAAAATGGTAAAATGCAGTAAATGCAGTAATATACAGTAATATACAGTAAATAACTATACAGCATAACAATAAACACCCAATGAAAGAAAAACAGACAAGCGTTAGGATTGACTCGCTAAGGAAACCAGAGATTCTGGGTTCGATCCCCAGCAGAGTCGCCAGCTGTCGCTCCCGGGATTTTCATCCTAGTACAAACGCGAAAGTGGCACCAAATAGAGTCTCCAGCAATGTGTATTTATCCCAAGAGAGGGAAAGGAAACACTGCATAAACCTGAAGAGAAAGTAAAAGCATGGTCTTGCGACCAAGAGAACTGAGTTCGGGAGTCGGTTACGCGAGAGGAAGGTATTAGCACCCCCTCGCGTCCATCGTACCCGATGGGATCCACGCTTGCTTGTCTCAATCAAAGGGTGATAGAAAATGATACTGGAAAAGGAACTGAAAGAAAGAAAAGAGAGAGAAAGAGAAGCAAATGTAGGGAAAATAAAAGAAGTGCTCGAATGGGCCCTACCCCACTGCCTACGTATCTCATCGGGAACATGAGAATCAGAGCGACGTAGTTCCCCTCACCTAAGGGAAAGATTGTTTGTGTTTTTTAGGGAACGGCTAACGTTCTAGCTCAGGTGTTGCAGGCTCGCTGGTCCGAGTGCGTTACCATCTTGCAAGAGAACGAGTAGGAGCGCGTTCGTGCATTGAGAATGAATGGGATGAGAAAAGAATTCCCGAAGGAAAGACGTTATTGTTTGCTTTTGTCTTTTGAAAGTTTTTTCATTTGTTTGTTTGCATATGACAGTGTATCTGAATCTTAGTCATTGGAATGTGTACATTCTCACATTCCAAGATGGAATGAGCAAGAAGACACACTAAGAGCGAAGAAGACCCCCACACTTAGTTCCAATCGTCAAGGTTCAAACACACTAGCATACTTGTGTTTATTAAGTGTTTTTGTTGATTAAGAAATGAAGAAGTGTTTTTTATTATTTGTACCTTCAACAAGCATTGCATTCAAGTCCCTCATACAAGATCGAATGTTTAACACATTGACCCAAGATGGGCTATAATGCTATACATTCTAAGATTATAAGAGAAAACCCCTTTATAATCTTTTCTTTATATGAAAGGCCTAAATGCAATAAATGCTTACCTTTATTAGATGTTTTGGATTTTCTTTGAGAGATGAGGAGAGAGACTCAAGAGAGGAGAAAAGGTAAAACCTATGTGGACTAAGACTCAATCCTAATTGAAGATTAAAGGGAGTGATCCTAATGGTTTGTGAGGTTTCAACCTAAAGTCTAAAGAAAGGATGAATTAAACGATTCACTTCTAAAGTAGAAGATGAATTGTAATTCACAAAGGGAAAGTGATGAGTTATTAAGAAAAATCACATAAGTGCTTAACAAAACACAAGATGGAATTGTAAAAGAGAAAGGATAGAAGTTGAATATGGATTCCTTATCCACACTCAATTGCAACTTACCAAAGCCCCTACATGGTTAGTAAACATGTACAAGAAGTATAAGAAGTTAAAGAACATGTAATGCACCATAAAACTCAAAAGAATTAAATGAGAAATCAAATCCTATAACCACAACCAGAATGTACATCATATGGAAAACAAATGATTATCATCATGCAAGTCCAAGTGGATAGGCAACAAACATCATCCATGGCATTAAAACATGCTACCATAAGAAAAAGGAGAATGAAAGATGAAAAGAAAAAGAAGAAATATGCATAAATGGAACATGTAATCCATGGATCAGAATTGAAATGAAATGAAAAATGATTCACAAACATCTCACAAGTATTCATGCATGACACATCAAAACATTTAAGAAATGATAGAAGAAGTAGAATTGAAATGGAAGTTCCAAACAAAGGAAAGTGCAAACACAACATGTTAAAGGTGCACAAGGTTCAAATGATAATCAACAAGCAAAGATGACATATGATATGTGTCAAATGTCCTATAATGTCAAGAGTGTAGCTCACCAAATAGGCAAATGATCATGCAAGTATACACAAAAGAAAACATGTAAACATGCACAAAAGATTACAATGATATGACATGTTATAATGCTTTAAATGAAATGCATCAAACAAAAATCAAATGGCCTAATGAAAATTATGAAAACATGGTATTGAAGTTCACTAATCAGAGATGAATCACATATCAAAGTAGCATGCAAGGAACCAAGGCAAAATGATGTCAAACAATGCACTTAGGTCAAATAGACATATCATACAAAGTAGCACAAGAGTGAACACCAAACATGCCATAAAATGACCTAAAAAATCAAATAAAAATCACTTAACATACCTCAAGATGCTAATGACTCAATACAAAAAGAAGAGCATCAAAACAATTTTTAATGATCAAGAACAAAATTAAACAAGATCATGTACCACATTAAGAATACACACCAAAGAAATTCAAAGAAAATTATAGAATAGGGGCAAAAAGGTCATAAAATCAAGAAATAAAATCATGAAAAATTTTCTAAATGTTTTAAGAAGGCTCATGAATTTTTGTGGAATTTTATGATGCTATTTGATATTTTTAAAAATTAAAAAGCAAACGTGTAGAAAAATGGAAAAATAAAATGCAATGCAAAAAGGAATGAGGGTGCGTGACTAGTAATTACTCAGTTCAAATTACATTGGGCCTCAAGATGCAAGGGTGTGAATAGCAATCAGATTCAAGTCCAAGTTTGCACAAAACACCATAATAAACATGTACACTCAGTCAACAAATTTGACTCATTAATAACCATTGGATGAGGTCAAGGTCAAACGAAAGTCAAAGTAACCAGATCTAACACACGCGCATGAGTGACCACACAACATACAGTGTACCACACCACATAATGTTCACTCTGATTAAAATAAAACATGTGCCACGCATGTGACATTTTTATGCGCTGTCATCACACAAGCCACACGATGATGAACATCCAACGGTCCACGTTCAAACTGCAAATAAAACCCTAAACAAGTTCACCGGCCGGAGAGGGACCTCCGGTCACCTTCTCCGGCGAGAACCACCACCTGCAACACTCATATGTTCACCAAAACACACAAATCGCATACCAAATTGAAGCTAAGCTCATGTAGATCAAGAATATGCTCATAAAAACAACAAAACATGCACACACAGCAAGAACAGAGGAGATGAACTTGTGCCCTAAGTTTTGCAACTACGCCTTTAGAAGGCCTATCAACTAGCCGGAGTTTGGAATGCTTCTATTAAGCTCATATCAGCATGAAAACAACAAATTAAACCATAAAATGCCAAAGCAAAGTTTGAGAGTTTGGAACCTGAACTTGTAGCTTTTGAAGATTCTTGAGAAAACCAAAGACTACACTTGTTCTTCAACCTTGGAGCCTCCAAATCAAGCAAAATAAATGCTGATGTAACTTGTTATCTTGAGCAGAGAGATTCAATGCTGAAATACACTTGGAGCAAACTTGAGAATCGTGATGAAATCTCCTTCAATCATGTGCCATTGATGATGATGAAGATGAAGTATCGTGTACTTTGAGAAGAAGTTTTTAGATTGTTGGTGAAAAAGTGAGAGAATCAGAGAGAAAGTAGTGAAAGCTTTGAGATGAAAACGAGAAAAATGAAATTGAAACCAAGAAATGTGAGTGAGGTTGTCATTTATAGTGTGGGTTAACCAGGGTTAAACTGAGTGAGGTTAACTGAGTTAGCATGGTTTAGGTGAGTCATCCCTAACTAACTGAGTCAAGTTAGTTAGGGAGAGCAATGATATGGTGGTGGCAGCACATGACAAACTATGGTGGTGATAAAAGTAACATTGCAATATCACGGCTATGTAGTATAAACTTGTTCAGCAAGTTTCATTCGTTCCCTTCTCATGTATGATGCAACATGATGAGGCTAGTGTAAGGAAGGTGTTTGGTTAAAAGTGGAAAGGAATACAGACTGTATGCGTGTGGATTAAAACATGACAATAACAACAACATTCTTTTTTCTGATTTTTAGCAGCCCAAGGTTTAATGGTTTGACCAAGAATTTCTCTCTAGTTTGTGAATGAAACAAAGAGGTATTGATGCCAAATGAAAGAGGAGATATCATGGAACAAGTTTGGGGTGAAAATTGAATTGAATTGAGGCTTGGAAATTGGTGAAAAGCAACTTGGAACATCAAGGTTTGGGACTGGTTTGTAGGCAAGACAGTTGGTCGGTTGACAAGGCAGCTTGGTGCATGGAATTTCAGTCTGAACACACTAAATTGAGACCACTATAACTCACTCATAGCTTGATCAATTCAAAATTTTCCCAACATCAATATTGAAGATGACACTACAAAGAACAACTTTGATGTTGAAAATTTTCTCATTTGGAGCTTTCTTCTTGGAGAAATTAGGCTTGACTTTTGGCACACCAACTGTTTGAGGAAATGATGTGCGCGTGACCTGAAAATTCTTGGTCATGACCTAGTTTTGGCCTACTTTCTTCCAACTTTGATCCATCATATCTCCCTCAATATTTATCCAATGGAGATGTTCTACACATGGATTTGAAGCTTAAAACAAGATCTTTTGTTGTGGCCGAGTGGAATTTTCATTTGGTGCTTCAATTTTAAATGGCCTTGGTTCAAACTCTGATGCAAAATGGCCAAAACTTGCTATTTTTAGTAACCCTTCCTCTTCCAAAAATGGCAACTTTCCACCTCTTGATTTTTTCATGATTCCTTTGGAGTTTCTTGACTAAATTTTGTACATTGGACATATGTAACATGAATTTCATGATTTTGGGCTCAAAAAGTCAAGAGTTGACTTTTTCCTCTGATTATTTGACTTGGCCCCAATTTTCCTGATTTCTGATCTTTCTTCCAATTGAACCACTTCCAAAACCAATTGAGAAGCAATTTTCCACCTCCATACACTTAGGGACATGTGAAATACCATGACATCAAATTTGGTCCAAAAAAACAAAAATTCCCTGATTTTATTAGAAACCCTAGTTTTGGTGCCCACCTCCTAGGAGAAAAATGTGCAGTCTTCAATTTCAAATTCCTCAGAGTATGTTGTGTATCCCCTTAAAGGATGATGAGATATACCATTTGAGGATGATTTTGGATCAATGAACTATCTCTTTTGAGGGTCTTCCTTCAGTTTTTGAACCTCTTGCATAGTGAAAGATGTAGTGCTTCAATCTCCCATTGAATCTCACTTCCTTGAGGTTTTGGATGATCAATTGAGATAGTATGATACATGAAAGACTTCTTGGCTTGCCTTGAGGTAACTTGACTGACCTTTTTGTGCTTTAAATGATCCCTTGATTGTCCACCTTCCACCTGATCACATGCCCTGATGGTAAGAAGGATGCCATGCTTCATTTTTCTATGTTAAATGCAATGCAATGCTAATGAGATGGATATGATATGATAAATGATAATGCCATGCTATGATGACAAAGAGGGAGAGCAAATTTTGGGGTATTACAAGGCTCACAAAAGTACACAAACCCTAGTACTTCTAAAACAGCTGCAATAATCAACCAACAAACTAGGTTAACTCTAACCTATTTATATTGCAAACCACGACTGGACTTGGGTTTCAAAAGCGCAACAGTTATCTTCCTCGGAATTTGCGACCTAATCTTTTCTTCAATCCCAAGTTACCAAAAATATCTCCTTTCAAGGAAACAACAAATTCCATTTAGAATCAGAATCTCTAATTCCACAATCTCAGATGCTACCTGGAATTAGGTCATATTCCAAACACACCTGGCACACCTATTATATAAAAAAGCAGTAACAGACAAAGATGTCGAATCCACCTGATAGGACATCTTGTCAAACATCTTATCTTGCAGTTAGTTCAACATGTTAGGACATTTTGTCCAACATCTTTCTGCTAAGTTAGTTTTACCAAAATTAATGCAAACCTCAAAAGTAGGGACTCAACACTCATCTTCACCAAAACCATAAAAAAAAACTTCAATCAACAAAAAAAACCTCAACTCCCTTCAATCATAACCACAACCATTTATTTTTAACATAAATTTCTTCAAACCTCAAACCATCTTCAATCACTCCTCATCGCCTCACCCTCAGTTCAACCACAAATACCCCAAAATCCCCAAATATCATCCCAAAATAATAATAATATGAATCAAACACAAAAAGAGAATAGAGAAGAAGAAGATGATTAAAATCAAATGGAAATCACGAATCCGAGCAAGAATGAATTTGAGACAGAGGAACGAACCGACTTTGGTGAAAAAGGTTGGGCCATTGACGTTTTATTAGAAACTGGTTTTGAGAAGAGAGAGTCCGATTTAGAGATTTTTTTTTAAGGTTAAGTGTGTGAGGAATCGTTGTGGAGGGATGTATTTTTTTCCTCTTTCCATTTCTTTTCTTCGCCAATCTCTTACTCCTCAGAAGCGACTGTATGTGTAGGTTTTTTTTACCTTTTTTTTTGTTTTGTTTTCCATTTAAGTAGCTAAAACCGGGTTAACCGGTCCATCTCTCCAAACCCACGCTCTTATGGGCTTCTATTAGATTAGGCATTCTTTCTACCCAAAGTTGGCCCATAATTTGGTGTTATGATGTTTTGTTTTTTTAGAGTTTTAACCCATTAATTTTAGATTTAGTTTAATATCTTTTTTTTTAGTTAATTAGCTCTCAAGATAGAATTAGTTTTTAAAAATTAATTAATTAGTTAGTTAGTTTCTTGTCATTTAGCTTTTAGCTAGAATAAGTTTTTTTAAAAATTTATTAATTAGTTAGTTAGTTTTAGTTGATTAAACTTTGGATTTTAGGTTTAATTAGATTTTTTAGTCAGTTCCAAATAAACTTGACAATCCTCGATTCTTTTGCGTCTAGCTCTTGATGCTTAAATTTTGAATTTGATTCTTGACACCTCTGAAGCTTGTGATGCCATTTTGGAGTAAGTGTTTGTCAATCTTTGTTGCCTATTACCGAATTCCAAAGGAAAGTTATCATGTTGACTTATAAGTCATTTTCCAAGATGATTTAGACCTTTCCCCTTTTCACTTCCTTGACCTTTTTAGGATCATTTTCCCCTTGGCCTTATTAGAGCCATTTTGTTTTATAACTTAGAATTAGGTTTGGAGTTTTTGGAACTCCATGTGGGTACCATTATGATGTGTACTCACTTCCCTCTTTGACTTTGTTTAAAGTCAATCTTTAGGTTAATTTTTCAACTTAGACTTAGAGAGTTCTTTAACTCTACGAGATTATCATGATCATGAATACTCATTCCCTCTGGAACCTTGATCATTATCAAGAATTCCTCAACCCTAGTTAGGTGAACTACGAATGCTCTGATTCCATCCTCATTAGGATACATAGGCACGAGATGCGACGTCTTGGCGAGCATACTTAGTGTATATACCCTTAGGTCTTTACCTTAGCATTTTACCCTTAGCAAGCAAACATAATATAACACAAATACAAACAAGAGGTTCCTGTAGAGTACTACTGATATCTAGGATGCTAACACCTTCCCTAGGTATAACCAACCCCCGAACCTTAGATCTCTTAGCTATGTCATTACATAGAGCAATTAGGATTTTCTTCGATCTTTACCCTTTCCTTTAGATAAATCAAAGCTCGGTGGTGAATTTCATGTTTTGTGATTCAAGTTAATTAATAGCTTGATATCTAATTCTCACCGCAACAGAAATGGCGACTTCACTGGGGAAGATCTCCCGCTAAAGAGGGTTAAGCTTTGTTTAATTGAGTTATTTATTTGCTTGCTTGTATATTTATATATTTGTATATCTGTATATTTGTATATATGTATTTGCTTGGGTTTTTCTGCGTGCAGGGGTTGTTACCATGAGTAGTGAGGATAAGTCCTAACCCGGACTTGAGAGTACACATATGATAGGATATTGGATATAGTCAAGGAGACTTCGAGGGAGTAATACCAAAGGAGTTGACTTGAGAATCTACACTCAGTTGAGGCCCTCTTGAGGGTGGTATATGTTGAACGAGCTATCGTGAATGCATTGCCACTTTTGACCTAGGAGCCCGTGATGCTGATGACCTTTAGTTACCCTGTTACCCCACTTAGCCTTTTAGGATGTAGAGCGATGACTATAAGGGAGTAATCCTGAAATGGTTGATACGCGATACTATACTCAGACGAGACTCTCTTGAGAATATTATTGACTACCAAGTAATTGGGAAATCGATAATATCCGAAAGATGGGTTGTTGACTCTGGGAAATTTTTAGAACCTTATTATGCAGATCATGAACCCTTAGTGCACACCTATTGGGATGGGTAGACCATGGCTCCATGCTCGTGATCATCAAACCTAGGCCCTTGTTTGTTGCATGTACATATGTGTGAATATGTGAATACTTATATACGTGTGTTTATGCATCCATTCATTCATGCATCCATGAGAATTCCTTTTCAAAAAGGTCTTCAGAAACTTAGAGAGTTAGTTGCAAGCATCTTATCTCTAGTAGTTGATTCAAAAAATGATTTCATTAACCACTTTCCCTTTGTAAGACTCATGTTTGTTTCCTCGCAGAAGTTGTTGAAGAATGGCAGAGGAGAATATGGAGATTGAGCGAGTTAGTGGTGAGTTGAAAGGCATGTGAGGGAATTTAGGTCAAATTATGGAGATGCTGCAAGCTATACGTGTAAAGATGGACACTCAGACCACCGTGGTTTCTGAAACCATCAACACAACAGTGGATCCTACATATGTAACTGTTGCCAGTGTATCTCCTTATGGTCCACCTTTTGGTTTTGTACCACCACCATTTACAGTGCAAACTACTCAACAGTTATCTCAATAGACAATTCCTTTGACTTTTGAGGTTCCTCAAGCAGTTCCTATCTCTATACCAGCTGTCATGCAAACACCAGTGTAACCTTACTTCCATGACGTACGTCAAGTCCATGACATCCCAGACATGTCTGAAAAGGGGGACGATCGCCATGAAAAGCTGAGAGAAAATGTGGAAACCATTGAGAAGAGGATGAGAGCCATGGAAGCCAGTGAAATATTTGGCGCTGACGCAAGAGATATGTGTTTGGTATCCGGGTTGGTTATTCCATCAAAGTTCAAGACTTTGAGTATTGCATTGCTTCCAAGACAACAATATTCAGTTCTACATTGAATCTTTTAACCTTCTTGATTATTCAAAATTCAGATGTTGAGTTATTTTGAATTCTGCATATTTCATCTTGAATTTCAACATCATAGAACAACAATCTTTCTTTTTTACATGAAGAGGTTCTGAATGAGTTTTTAAACGAGAAAGTCAAGGGTGGACCTAATCCGTTTCTTGAAAACATCTCAAAAACTCATAAATAATTGATCTTCTGCAAACAAGATTTCTTGTTTTCTGATGATTTAACTTTGAGCAAATACGTGGTTCATCCACACTTATCTTTCAAGATTAGCATTCAACAGATACTACTTCTTATCTGATGAGTCTATCTTATCAGCTGATTCTTCAATCTTCATTAAAACTTAAGTGAGGAAGATTTAAAACTTACAGAATCAGTGATTTGCTCAAGTACTCAGATTGATTACAATTTTGTACACAGTCATCCTCTGAACTGTTACAGAAATTGTAAGTGGATTTCAATCTTACCCAGAGTATTTCTACGCACCTTATCTGGATCTTTTTCTGACACTATTAAGTGTTTGATATCCATTAATAACAGAACCGGAGCTCTGATACCAATTGAAGGTGCGAGAAAGACACAAGAAATGGGGGGTTTGAATTGTGTATTTTCTCTTTTGACTACTTTTCGTTTCTTGTCGTTGAATCACTTAGGATTACATCAGAGTTCATTAAGAGACTCTGAATGGCGAAGTTACATTCAGACTTGCTAAGCATGAGGCTTCAGAACTAGCAAGAGTCTGAACATAAGATCTAATTCTCAGAACTTGCAGTGCGGAAGCTTATCAGAGTTAAGCTGCAAGGTTCTGACTTACTTTTGTAAGGTTCTGATGCTCTATATAGAAAGATAAACAAATACATTAAGCATAAGAGTAAAGAACACACTATATATCCTGGTTCACCACAAAGGCTAATCCAGTCCACCCTCCTCGGGTGATTTCGTCTTGAACACAAGGTCTTAATCCACTATAATCAATCTTGATTACAGATGCCAGGGCAACAGCTGGTGACTAACCACTTGCACAGCCGCACTGTGACTAACATATAATGAACCATTCAGGGATTCACCTTAATGAATATAACGAACATTAACCTGCAGGTTCCAATCTCGCAAGATCTATTGCTAGGCTTTCACAGCTAGACGTTCAGGGATTCATCACAATGAACATAACGCTACTGACCCTATTTCAGGTTTTCCCACAATGACATCTCGCCATTGTCTTCTCAAGTCTCCGGTCACACTGACCACTTAAGGAATCCTAATTCACCAAGAATTAGTTATACATGAGATTACAAAGATGCTTCTTAACAAGCAGATTACTCCTAAGTTTAAGTACAAAGAACACACAAGTGTTCAAGCAAGATGTGAGCAATAGCTCCTTGCTATTCTAAGAAACTACAGAGATGTATAATGATTTGATAGTTGTTGACATCTTATAGATCTTCTTCTTCTTGGTCTTCGGGGTGAGCAAGCTTTGAGCAACAACTCCTTGCTTCAGATCTTCAATGTAGCGCTGACGAGAAGGTGGTTGATGACTTGACTAATTTGCAATGTTGTCTTCTTCATCAACAACTTCTATACCAATTCATTGTTGTTGTATTGAATGATGATCTTTGAGCTTCAACAACAATGTCCATGTGCAAATGGTGATAGCTGTGGATATTCTAAGTGTTACAACAAGAACTCATCGTTGTTGCTATCTTCACACAATGACTTGATCAATTCTCCATTCATGGCTGAAATGATCTGTGGACTGTATCGTCAAATAGAAGCAAATACTCTTTCCTTTAAATAGCCCGGTAGAAATATAACGGTTTGAAATATTGTTGGCCGTTGGAAAAGAGACGCTGTGTATTAACTCGCTGTACTGACACATCTCCTTTTTGCTATGGGAGAAGTGATAGATCTTTCTTGGGCGCCGTGTACAGTTACTCACAATGGTAACATTTGACTTTTAAACTTCAAAGGCTTCTGATGGTTAATTGATAAAGCATGAGTAGAGTCTTCTTAATCAGGATATCTGATACATCAAGTCTTCAGTCAATTGAAGAAGTCCATTAGGAATCAGTCTTCATAATTTCAGCACTTGTCTTTAAGCACGTTATCCTTTACTTCTTCAAGTCTTCCGAAACTTCAGAACTTGTCCATTTGGAATCTATCTTTAGAGTCTTCAATACTTGATATTCAGAACCTTAATCTTCAGAACAAATAAGTCTTCAGAGTCTTTCTGCACTTGGTCTTCAGAGCCTTCCGCCTTCAGAACTTCAAGTCATGAGAGTCTTCAGCACTTCGGTTCTCTTCTTCATAAGCTTCACAATCTTCTGAATCTCGACCACTTTCAGAGAGCATCCACAAGAGCATTGCATCAGCAATATCGACATCCTTGGATCTGACTGATCACGATCAGATACAGAAGCGTTCTTGCTTCTTGCGACTTGTGTCACACATAGTAACTTCGCATATTATCAATTACACTCATTTGGCTGGTGCTTGTTGGATCTGATATATTCTATAATTATGATCTGCACACAACACACGTTAGACCATAAAATGGTTCTTTCACAAATACGTATTGTTATCATCAAAACATAGATCGACATGTAGAGACAACTCTTGCTCTCACAATCTCCCCCTTTTTGATGATGACAAAACCAAGTATTTTGATTGAACATTTTATACAGGGTAATCACCAAACAGAACATATTCAGAGTCTGGAACAACAGCTCCCCCTGAATGTGTTATCCTCGAAGTTTTATCTGTGATCATCTATAATCTTATATGATCCAAAGACATACAGAATAACAACTTGAGTTTCCAGAACGAATAATAGAAAAGGACTACTTCTCTATCTTGTCTTTAAGAGAATAGAGAGTCTTTAGCATCTGGACTAGTTCATCAAAACTTCCATCTTCAGATCTTCAGAGCTAAGTTCCTTTGTAGTCGTATCAGAGCTTGTAATCTTCAAAACTTCTGAAGCATTTCTACCTTTCAGCAGATTCATTTAAGCACAAACAGATCAATTCTTATCTGATAACATAGCCTTGCTATCTATCAGAGACAGACATTGTCTTTTAAGAAACTCTCCCTGAGTTACAGACTTTGTGAAGATTTGAGATTTTACAATTTGATCTTCAGGGTAGTGTGGCGAGCGAAACTGGACGTGTTTCTTAAGCATTGTCGCTCTTTTGGGGGTACTACGGGTGG
The DNA here is from genome assembly GCA_022829125.1 of Lathyrus tuberosus. Lineage (NCBI taxonomy): Eukaryota > Viridiplantae > Streptophyta > Magnoliopsida > Fabales > Fabaceae > Lathyrus > Lathyrus tuberosus. Next base: position 23,930,858 of record JALAZF010000012.1, on the reverse strand, counting down.
ATTCATTTTTTATCCTATTGAAGCTGATGAAGGAAGGGAAATAGATGTCTCCAATTAACCCTGCTTGTATACCGAGTTTAAACAGCAGTCTGTTAGGTTACGAATGTGATATGGAAGTGGGGCCTCTTTCTTCTTTCTTTGTTTATAACGGAACACCGGGAATGTTCATGCGTAGGGGGTTAGGACTGATACTTTTTAATTGATGTATGTGGGTATGGGATTGTGGGTTTTTGTTGAGTGTGCTCGCTAAGATTTTTCTTTCAATCTTATGCCTACGTATTCCCGTTTACCGAAACAGGGAAATCAGAGTGATCGTAGTTCCTCCTATTCTATGGGAGGAAATGGTGTTTTGGTGTCTTGTTCAAAGCCCAAGACGTGAAGCTAAAGGTGGTTTGTATCTTGTTCAAAGCCCAAGATATGAAGCTAAAAGAGTCTATTTGTATCTTGTTCGAAGCCCAAGATGTGAAGCTAAAAGGGTGTTGACTTTAGAGAGAATTTGTCATCTCTAAAGGGGTCTGTTTGTCACAATTGTTGGGTGACTGGTTATAAAGGAGGATTACTTTAACTGGGATATGTGAATCCAGCAATGCCATGATTTCCTTTATAAGGGTTTTTGACCTGAAGGAGAAGACTTTAACTCAGTGTAGAGCAACTCCATCTTTCCTTAGGAATTTCTCATGCTAAAAGAGGGACAGTGGCATGGATGTAGATGATCCAGAGGCTTGCAGCTTACAGCATTTAGATGAAGGGAAAGGGGTTGTTGATGTTTGTATACTGTGAACGAGGTACAACTTTGATGCTAAAAGATTGATTGGTTCAACCGGGGTTTCCTTATACAAAGCCTAAGAGGAGGCTATTGGCCCAACAAGAGGGTGATTTTTGTGTGTCTCGTACGAAGCCCGAGAGAGAGGCTAAAAGGGTTGACTCTACAGGAGAATCTTTTATATGTGTCTTGTACGAAGCCCAAGACGGAGGCTAAAGGTTGGACTCAACAAGAGAGTCTTTTATACTCAACAAGAGAGTGTTTTGTATCTCATACAAAGTCCGAGATAGAGGCTAAAAGGGTTTTGACTCAACAAGAGAGTGTTTTTGTATCTCGTATAAAGCCCGAGATGGAGGCTAAAGGTTGACTCAACAAGAGAGTCCAAAAAGGTTAACTCCACTAGGGAGAATCATTGTACAAAGCCCAAGGGGAGGCTAGGGTTACTATTTCAGTTGAGTGACAGGTCTAGTATGCTAATTTAAAGAGAAAATCAGTTCTTATATGAGTATTGTTTGCACTCAGGGATTTGATTCGAGGATCAGGGTTATTTCCTATTCTTTAAGGAAATGGGAAATCCAAAGGGTATTGAGACTGTCCGAGTCTACGGGTTTCATCTCCTAGTTTTGAAAGGAACTTGAGAATGTCTTTGAGACTCAAGGGAATTAGACTGTCCAAGTCTAGAGTTTCATCTTTTGTACTACATTTAAGAAACAGCAGTAGCAAGATCTAGACTTTTTGAAAGACTGTTCTATTAAGATGATCACTAATTTTTGTTCCTATACCTCTAGGAGGTCATCGGGACAATTTGTACGAAGCCCAAGAGGAGGCTGGAAACTTTTAAGAAGCCGAGGAATAATTTGTACGAAGCCCAAGAGGAGGCTATCATTCCCGGAGGAAGAAATCATTTATACGAAGCCTAAGAGGAGGCTGTGAATACATCTAAGAAGCCGACGGGTCCTTGTATAACGCCCAAGAAGAGGCGAGGATGCTTTTAAGAAGCATGTGGGTCCCCAAACCCCGAGAAATTCAAGACAGTCTATTCATAGAGAATAGATCAAGCCAGGAAAGTTCGAGAATTTGGAAGAAACTCAAGAGATGCCATTCACGGAGAAAAGATCATCTCTGGGGAATAGAGTTTCTTTGACGATTTCTAAAGGTGACAGTCTGTGAAAGGGTTCACCGAGAATGCTGTCTTTCACGTCTCCATATTGTTTAACCTCGAGAGGAGGGAAGACTGTATCTGGTAATCCTATGGGGATCCAGTTTTGTCTATTTTAAGAGTAATCAACAGGGCTTAGTAATAGACGTAGTTGCCGGGGAAACTCTAAATATCTATACTATTATTACACAGTCGATATGAGTTTATGAAAGAAGACTTACAGTGAAACAGCCCCACAATACAGTTATATGTATATGAAAGCGGATAAAAAAAGCATATAACCACTTACTCGGTTGTAGAGCTTCCATGTTGTTTGGTTAGTTGTTCAACAAAGAAAGATTGAAAACAACAATATATTCAAGATCAAAGGAGAAAGTGCTTTGAAATGAAAGATTGGGGCTTACAGCTCAAGGAGAGGCCCAGGGTTTTTTTATCAATGACCGCATTATCGTTTTGTAAAGGGAGACTTATACAAGTGACTGAGGCCCGAGAAAGATTCTCTGTACAAAGGGATGGGTCTTACACTCTCTCAAGAGGCCCAAAAGTTTTAAAGAAAAAGAGTGGGGCTTATAACACGAGGGTAGGCCCATATGATTTTTCGTTTGAAATGGCGATCGCGCCGAGATTTTTGAAAATGTAGTGGGTCTTATACAATGAATGAGGCCCAAGATAATTTGGTTTTCAAAAAGGGTTGGGTCTTACACTCTAATAGAGGCCCAAAAGGTTTGAATGGGTCTTATAGCTCGAGGAGAGGCCCAGATGGTTTATTTTAAACTGGCGACGATTGCGCCGAACTTTTCTTTTAATGCAGAGGGACTTATACAATATCTGAGGCCCAAAATTGTTTTGGTTAAAAGGGGATTGGGTCTTACACTCTAATAGAGGCCCATGAGTGTTTGAAAATGATTTGTGAGGGTGAAAATTAAAGAAACCCTAATTTGTTTTCCTTTAACAGTAAATATTAAAAGAAAATCAATGAAAATTACCAAATGAATTTGAATAAACCCCTTGTGATTTTTGTTTAAGGTTTGAAAAATGAAGTTTTAATCACAAGAGATATTAAAACTCATTTAGCCTTGATTTTTCAAGATGAATGTTCATTTTAAAATGTTTAAAAACAAATAAAAATAAATTTATTCACAAAAATACTAATTATATTAAATATATAATATAAACTTAATTTTTTTGTGGAATAAAATATTTCAATATTTTTTTTGATTTTTTGCAAAAAGAACCAATAAAAAATAATTAAAATTGAGTGAGTTATTAATTTTCCAATTAATTAATAAAACATAAAAATATTGGAAAAAATGGCAAAATGTGAAAAAACACAAAATGGCATGGGTGGGGTTTGAACCCACGACCTCAAGGTCACAAGTCGCGCGCCTTACCACTAGGGTGGTGATACATCCATTGTTTTGAGTGAAACACAAATATATAAGTCATGCCTTGGTTTTAGGCCTGGCCCAAGGCAAGGCAAGGCAAGCTTTGGCTTAGAAACGTGAAGGTTATAACTTTCTCAATTCTTAATGATTTGAGACAAAATTTATATGCATCTGGACCAGAATTTCACAAGGAATCCAATGGTGGTGGTATTTTTTTCAGATCACACTCCCTCCTCAAAACCCGTTAGTGGTTTTGAAAAAGGCCTATAATTACATGTTCTATGCTACACTTTGATACAGGCATGAATTACATGATTGGTTCAAACACACCATATATAACACGTATGAGGTGTGCATGATCAATGGACTTCAAAGCATTGCATATTTTGGAAAGTGTAAGTCATGAGGCTTACCTCTTTTTGAGCTTTTTGGAGTTTTTGTGCAATCTGTCAAGCCTCTTGTTCCAGAAATGATTTGATGCTTTAGACACACTCAAATGATCCCTTAGAAGCTTTTAGGATGATTTGAATCAGCTGGTACCTGCAAAAACACAAATTGGCCCTTTCTTGCAAAAGGGGTTAAAAGTGACCAAAATAGCAACTCTCTCAAATGGTGTTCCATATGGGGGGGAACCATTTGGGATAGTTCAAGGATGATATTTGGAGTGTGTTTGAGGTTTTATCTGGTTTGGAAAGTGACTAAATCAAGACATGGCTTGAAAAATGCACAAAAAGCCTATTTTGAGGTTTTGAGAGATCACTTTGTGATTTTGTGATTACAGGTCACTTGTGAGAGTTTGGATCACCTACATATGATGTTTATGAGTTGTGTGTGTGATTGGTTTGATTGAAAAAGCTCTCAAATTCAAAAACTCAGAGTTACCTTGCTAAAGAAGGTATTTTTGCCTAGAGAAAGGGATTTTGAGGAAAACATCTGTTTGATGGCTTTGGTGTACATAAACTGAGCACAAATGAGCTCTATTTATAGTAGAGCAAGTTTGTTTTGGGATCAATAGTGAATGGCAACTGCAGCAGAGGTTTGGCCAATGTTGGCAAATGAAAATCCAAGTCTCCTCTAGCCATTGACTAGAGGTTAGAGCACAGAGCTTTGGTTCCCTACTTGTTGGAGGAATCTTGACTGAATTCAGTTGCAAATGTGTCAGTCCATGCCACCTCTAAGCATCTATTAAATTCTCCAATCCAAAATTGGAGTCTTGTCCCTCTTTTAGGCAATTCTAGGTTTGGCATGCTACTTCTTGTTCCAAGGACTTTGGAGGCTTGGCTCAGTGATTGTCCCCTTTAGATTTGATCCTCAGATGTGTCCAAGATGATGACAAGGCTTGAAATTGGCTGATTTTGGAAAATCGACCAAAAATGCAAAATTCTGCCTTGCCTTGGCAGTTTTCAGCAAGGCAACTTGCCAATGTCATATCTCATGGCTCAAGTTGAATTTGGTGATGTTCTTGGCCATTTTGGAAAGCCCTTATATAATACAACAACTATTTGATCATATTTGGTTTTGATACTTTTTGGATCCAAGTGAAAAATGTCTCTACATTTGGAAAAAAGTGAAGGCAGATTCTGACTTAGTGAAAATTTCACTAAGTGTTGGGAAAAAGTGACATTTTCACTTTTTGTGATTTTGATCAATCCATAACTCAAAATCCATGAAGAATTGGAATGAGGTCCAGTTGAAGTTTTTGTAGAGTGCCATGAGATCTACAAATCAAGCTTTGGATGGGGAGAAATGGCTTTGTGGTTTAAGAGTTATGATCCTCTAAAGTTGATACCCTTGCCACTTTGTTCATAACTTAGAAAATTTTCTAAGTTTTTATGGTTACCCCTTTTACAAGTTATCCCACTTTCTTTGATCTTTCTTGATGAATGATTATTAAAATCATACATTAACATCATTTTATGGTTAAAAATCCATTTTTGTGAAAAATCTCAAAAAGTCAAAGTTGACTTTTGTGCACAGTTGACTTTTTATCCGATGAATTCCAAACTGTGCAATCCTTTAGGAAATCATGTCCTTGACCTAAATCAAACTTGATGGACATGTTTCATGGGGTTATAGGGTATATTGAATCATGTCTTAGGGCTTGGGAGCATGTCCTGGTCAAAAGTCAAAGCTACAGTTGACTTTTTCCTCAAAACCCTAACTGTGGTACTGATGAAATTGAGACTTGTTGCTCAAGCTTCTTGGATCAATCCATTGTTGCAAATGGATCAATGTGGTGTATTAGAGACCCTCAAATCCTCTCTTGAGGTCTTGGCTCATGATTTGTCCCAAAAGTCAACTTAGGGGTGAATTAGGTCAAGAAACCCTATTTTCTGATTTTTGATGTATGCATCCCCTGAGGTCAAATTGACTTGATACTTGGGTCTATGAGGTTCCATGGAGTATATTAGGTTATGCTTTGAAGCATTGGCTCATGCCCAGAGGAAAATTTCCAACTGGAGGCCCTAGTCGACCAAAACCCTAATTTGGTGACACTGGCGATCTTGAGGCTTGATCCACCTAGAAGGGAGCAACCTTGTGCTTAATCCTTTATGTGGGAGTCCTCTTGATCCATTGTGGATGTTTGAGAGGTTTAGACAAGTTGAAGATCATGTCAATTCTTGATTGATCCTTTGTCTAAGAACTCTGAGAGGGCTTGAAACCCTAAGTTTGATTGTAGTGGATGCTCACCCATCTTTGGGAAGACTGATGAGGTATGATGATTCATCCATATTTTGATGATGATTTTCAAAATGATGGGAGATCTTAGTGGTCAAAATTTGGGGTATGACAGGTAGTCTCCCCCTAATTCCTATAAGTCAGATATTGGGATCTTCAGAGTCATAATTCAGGATGATAAGATTTTAATCACCAATGTAGATCATGACTGTTTTAGTGTTTGACTTTTGAACACAGGTCTTCATCTCAGAACCATGTTACTGTCACAGCTCAGTGGTTCATCAAGGCTTGATTTTTGATCAGATACCAATTGAAGGTTTAATTATAGTGATCAATCAACGCTTAATTCTGAATCTGGTACTCATGATTTGATTTTGGTCTGATACCACGTGAATGACTTCTTCTCATACACTTGAGAGGTATTTCATTAGTATGCTGAAATTGATACCAATGAAGGTATTTTTACAATAATCCACAGCTTTGCTCTGATTGATGAGTCTGATACTAATCTTTGTGTACTGAGTCTGATTACCAATTGTTGATTTAGTATGATACCAAATCGTTTTCATTTTAATTGGTTCTTGGTAAACATCAGAACTATTTCTTCATGGATCTTCAATCCGGATCTTCGGACAGCTCTTTGTCTTCTGATTTGCACAGTTCCTCTGAGTAATCATCTTGAGAATGTGTACTTTGTCTTGACTGCTTTCAGAGTTTTCCTTCTTCTTCTGATTCCTAGACAACTTCTATCATATGACCGATAATTCATAATAGAGTTCTTCTTTATTGACCTGTTCCTGTTCTTAGAATGCCAAGTGAACTTTTTTAGAGTTCCTCGGATAACATCAAACAACAAACGTTAGAAGTAACGCATTTTTATATTTTATATGAGTACTTTGTTTTAGTTCTACATTCTTTCTTTCTTCTTCTTTCAGATTTCCTTTTCTTAATCAAAATCATTATATTTCTCCCCCTTTTTGACATCATCAAAAATTGCTAGAGCATATGAGCATTTAAGCATGTAATTACTTCATCAGTCAAGCATTTAAGCATTTCAACATCATTATATATTCTGGATATGTTAAATAACATAGAACCATAGAGCCAGCATTTGAGCAGTTAAGAACAATCCAAGTCATTTAGTGATTACCATCTTTAACCATAGCATATTCATTTTAAGGACAATTAGATGGAATTATCTGATTACCAATTGAAGGTTTTAGATCATCTGTAGAGATTAATTATAGCACTTCATTTATGAACAATCAGATAGAAGCATCAACATAAAATAGTTTTAAAATGCAGAGCATAGGTTGAGCTTTAATCTTGAAAAGTTCATGATAATCAAAACATAGATAATTTAAACATAGATTCCAAATGAAAAACATTTTAAGTAATCGTAGCCCTAATAAAGTTTGGTTTTCATGGGTCTTATTGAGTTAGACTAGAGCGAGCCTAAAGATGATGAAGAAGATGAGAGAAGGTTTTCAGAGTCATCATTTCTTGAGACATGCAACTTTTCTTCTACTTGAGTAATTGCCAGCCTTTTGCTCTTCAAAATTTCTACTGAGATCCATTCATGGAACTCAGTCCAGATATTTCTTATTTCCATGGAGTCCACACAGGAACTGGAAGCTTCTACTAGGCTTTGGATTTTTGTGATTGCATTATCCTTAAAGGATTTTAATGCATCATTCACGGTTTTTGATCTTTTAGATGAGGGTTCCTCATCATTAACCATTTTCTGCTTCTTACTTCCTTCTTTCCAGTTTGTGAGTTCTTGAAGTACATCAGTAATATTCTTCATGTTGATCCAAACACTGATATCTTCATCCTTAAATCTTGTCAGATAGTTTCTGACTTCTGCCTGATTGTAAGTGGCAAATTTTGGAAAACCTTTAACTAGAACCCTGGGAGTCAGAGTTAGTTCCCTAAGGAATGTATTGTCTAGAGTGGTGTCTTCCTTCATGAGATCCTCAAACTTGAGAATTTTCCCAGCGCTTTTAAGCAGCTTTCTTGATTCACCTTCATCGATTAAAATGTCATCAACTACTCCAGATTCAACTAAAATGTCAAAGATGAGTCTTCCGTACGGAATAAGTTTCATCTCCAGATTAGAACCATTTCTGGAGTTTCTTATGGCTTCCTTCAGAAGTTTGAAGAGAACGGAAAGGGGATTGATCTTAATTCCTTTAAGGAGAAGAAACAAGACACACTTCTGAGTGTCGTTGAGTTGATTTGTAGGAAGATGATGAAAAATGCTTCCCTGCAAGATTCTGAACCAAACTTGTAGTGGTTCTTTTAGGTTTAAGAATACTTGGTTATCAACTGTTATTCCTTATTTGAAAATAAAGGCTATGACTTTGGCTTCTCTCTCCTCACTAAGTAGATCCTTGGTAATTCTGAATCCATTATTCTCATGCTCCAAGAGATCTGCAATAGTCTTTTCAGATATGTAGACTCTTCTTCCAAAGACCGAAGAACTAATGAGAGTCGAGCCTGCATTAGTATGAATCCAGAACTCTTTAACCAAACATCCATAGGTTGGTCCTTCCAACCTCTTGAAGTAGTTACTTCATCCTTGTGCTTCCATTGAAGGAGTAATATTACATCCATTCGATTTTATATTGTTGAAGTTCATAATCGTTTCTGACAAAACGATGAGATGATCAACCGAATTTTGTATGGATGAGGGAGTTGAAGCATTTTGAGAGACGAAAGCCATTCTAGGGATTGATGAGGAGATAGAACGTAATTAGGATGAATATTTGGATGAGTAAAAGATGTGTTGCTGTCTTATGTTTTTGTAGATATGGAGGTAAGGTAAATTCTGTGGAGAATTTGAAACCGCAACGATTGATTTTCCTAGAAGCACTAAGTAGTGTGGGAGAGTAGGTTAATGATTAATTCCTTTAATCAAGAATCATAACCCTAATAAGTAGTGACAGAGTCGTTACTTAATTATGACCAACGAGGGATTTTATAATCTCTAGATAATCCAGAGACTTTTATCATAATGCCTAATTCTTGGTAAATAATTAATGAAATTTAATCAAGGCATCGTGAACTTAAATCAACCATTTAAAATGGATAAGCACTTCTCAATTAAGATACTTCAGTAATTGAGCAAGAGAAAACATATCAAGTTTAGATCATAAGAACATACAAAGAGGGATTCTAGAGAACTTGTAATCCTAAGAAAAACTAATTTCTATCTTAGACAAAGAAGGTTATAGGTTGACAGAACTCAGGAAGAATCTTCTAGGTCATTCCATTTCTTCTGCAATGACTAAACACTCCTTGAAGATCAAGAATATGGGAGATGGCCCTACAATAGGGAACTTGGTAGATTGTGCCTTCCCTTGACAGATTAATTTCTTCCTTTAGATGGTTGTACATGGATTGAGGTGGTTTATTTTGATCTTAGATACTAAAAAGAAAATAAATAATCTCTCTTTGTCAGATAACCATCCTCCTCCTATTTCTCTTGGTCTTAGATTAGTTACCATTAGCTTGTACCAGTCTTTGGCTACAGGATTACAGGTACAAGGTAGCGTGGGATGACCTTTAGTCTCAAAGATCACATGCAAATGTTTGTCAAGACAAACATTGTTAATGTTATCTTCCACAGTCAAACCATCCTCAATACAATCAATGGGTTTTGCAATGATGGTAGGGTTTATCGTGACAGGACAGCCAGCGACCACAGATAAAATGACATTCTTGCCAAAATCATATTCTAGTGATCGAGCGTTTGCCCAGAACTCAGTTACAAGTGTAGGGAAGACAGGTTAATCAAGCATGGATAAATAGTTTTCCCAGTTCTGAAATTTAATTCCAGAGAAAACACTTGTTTTGTGGAGAAGAGGTAGATGGTTCATGTTTAGAGTGTATTCCTTTAAGAGTTCGAGGTCAGTAGTTTCTCCTCTGATATTGTATGAAGACATTTTGAGCAGGATAGTTGAGGAATAAGGTTCTAAGCTTCTGGATAGAGATTCTTTCTAGAAAGGGAGTAGTGTTGTGAGGAGAACTAAGGAGTGATAGCTGTTTATCAAGCTTGGAACACGCGTGGTCATCATTTCCTAGGCATGCTATGAATAGTTGTGACGGTTAGCTGAAAGGACGCATGAAAAACTTAAATCATCGTATACCTATGAATAGGGATGTAGTAGCTAACACAACGTAATCATGATTGTTTATTAAATTCTTGAAAATTGTCTAATCATAAATGCGTGGGAATATTATTATAGTTTCAATAATCCTAATATGACTAAGTTCAAATTATTGCTACTATTTCAAATTTCAATAATGAGGATGAACGAAGACAGACATACCTTAGAGGTTCTGAAATCTTTTTACGGCTATTCTGAGTGCCTTTCAGTCTGACTCAGATTTTTCCTTTTCTGAGTGAACTACTGAGGGTTCTTGGATTCATTAAGATTCACTTGCATTTTGACTTCTTTTCCTGTTCAACCTTATTCATCTACTTCTGATTTCTTCATTTTGAATGACGTCTGCAACTAGAATCCTTAAGTCGAGGAACTAAGTGTTTAGATTGATATCTTCTGATTCCAATGAATAAGAGGTTCTGAGAAACTTATTAGATATTGATCTGATCACTAATGTTTGGTTCAACTGAGAGAAAATTTTAGATTATCAGATCTTGGTTATACTGATTCAATCAAAACTCTAAGTGTTCATTCTTGATCAAGTACTTGATGAATCGGTGAGAATCCTCTTTCTGAATATTCTTTCAGTTTCCTGCATAGCTTCCAAGACAACAATATTTAGTTCTACATTGAATCTTTTAACCTTCTTGATTATTCAAAATTCAGATGTTGAGTTAATTTGAATTCTGCAAATTTCATCTTGAATTTCAACATCATAGAACAACAATCTTTCTTTTTTACATGAAGAGGTTCTGAATGAGTTTTTAAACGAGAAAGTCAAGGGTGGACCTAATCCGTTTCTGGAAAACATCTCAAAAAATCATAAAGAATTGATCTTCTGCAAACAAGATTTCTTGTTTTCTGATGATTTAACTTTGAGCAAATACGTGGTTCATCCACACTTATCTTTCAAGATTAGCATTCAACAGATACTACTTCTTATCTGATGAGTCTATCTTATCAGCTGATTCTTCAATCTTCATTAAAACTTAAGTGAGGAAGATTTAAAACTTACAGAATCAGTGATTTGCTCAAGTACTCAGATTGATTACAATTTTGTACACAGTCATCTTCTGAACTGTTACAGAAATTGTAAGTGGATTTCAATCTTACCCAGAGTATTTCTATGCACCTCATCTAGATCTTTTTCTGACACTGTTAAGTGTTTGATACCCATTAATAACAGAACCGGAGCTCTGATACCAATTGAAGGTGCGAGAAACACACAAGAAAGGGGGGTTTGAATTGTGTATTTGCTCTTTTGACTACTTTTCGTTTCTTATCGTTGAATCACTTAGGATTACATCAGAGTTCGTTGAGAGACTCTGACTGGCGAAGTTACATTCAGAATTGCTAAGCATGAGGCTTCAGAACTAACAAGAGTCTGAACATAAGATCCATTTCTCAGAACTTGCAGTGCGGAAGCTTATCAAAGTTAAGCTGCAAGGTTCCGACTTACTTGTGTAAGGTTCTGATACTCTATATAGAAAGTTAAACAAAGACATTAAGCATAAGAGTAAAGAACACACGATATATACTAGTTCACCACAAAGGTTAATCCAGTCCACCCTCCTCAGGTGATTTCGCCTTGAACACAAGGTCTTAATCCACTATAATCAATCTCGATTACAAATGCACGGGCAACAGCCGGTGACTAACCACTTGCATAGCCGCACTGTGACTAACATAGAATGAACCGTTCAGGGATTCAACTTAATGAATATAACGCACATTGACCTGCAGGTTCCAATCTCGTAAAATCTACTGCTAGGCTTTCACAACTAGACGTTCAGGGATTCATCGCAATGAATACAATGCTACTGACCCTATTTCTGGCTTTTCCCATAATGACATCTCGCCATTGTCTTCTCAAGTCTCCGGTTACACTGACCACTTAAGGAATCCTTATTCACCAAGAATTAGTTATACAGGAGATTACAAAGATGCTTCTTAACAATCAGATTACTCCTAAGTTTAAGTATAAAGAACACACAAGTGTTCAAGTAAGATGTGAGCAACAACTCCTTGCTATTCTAAGAAACTACAGTGACGTATAATGATTTGACAGTTGTTGACATCTTGTAGATCTTCTTCTTCTTAGTCTTCAGGGTGAGCAAGCTTTGAGAAACAACTCCTTGCTTCAGATCTTCAATGTAGTGCTGACAAGAAGGTGGTTGATGACTTGACTAATTTGCAATGTTGTCTTCTTCATCAACAGCTTTTGTACCAATTCATTGTTGTTGTATTGAATGATGATCTTTGAGCTTCAACAATAATGGCCATGTGCAAATGGTGATAGCCTTGGATATTCTAAGTGTTACAACGAGAACTCATCGTTGTTGCTATATTCACACAATGACTTGATCAATTCCCCATTCATGGGTGAATCGATCTGTGGACTGTATCGTCAATTAGAAGCGAATACTTTTTCCTTTAAATAGCCTGGTAGAAATATAGCCATTTGAAATATTGTTGGCCGTTGGAAAAGAGACGTTGTTTAATAACTCGTTGTACTGACACATCTCCTTTTTGCTATGGGAGAAGTGATAGATCTTTCTTGGGCGCCGTGTACAGTTACTCACAACGGTAACATTTGACTTCTGAACTTCAGAGGCTTCTGATGGTTAATTGATGAAGCATGAGTAGAGTCTTCTTAATCAGGATATCTGATACGTCAAGTCTTCAGTCAATTGAAGAAGTCCATTAGGAATCAGTCTTCAGAACTTCAGCACTTGTCTTTAAGCACGTTATCCTTTACTTCTTCAAGTCTTCTGAAACTTCCGAACTTGTCCATTTGGAATCTGTCTTCAGAGTCTTCAATACTTGATCTTCAGAACCTTAATCTTCAGAACACATAAGTCTTCAGAGTCTTTCTGCACTTGGTCTTCAGAGCCTTCCGCCTTCAGAACTTCAAGTCATCAGAGTCTTCAGCACTTCGGTTCTCTTCTTCAGAAGCTTCACAATCTTCAGAATCTCGACCACTTTCAGAGAGCATCCACAAGAGCATTGCATCAATAATATCGGCATCCTTGGATCTGACTGATCACGATCAGATACAGAAGTGTTCTTGCTTCTTGCGACTTGTGTCACACATAGTAACTTTGCATATTATCAATTACGCTCATCTGGCTGGTGCTTGTTGGATATGATATATTCTATTATTATGATCTGCACACAACACACGTTAGACCATAAAATGGTTCTTTCACAAATACGTATTGTTATCATCAAAACATAGATCGACTTGTAGAGACAACTCTTGCTCTCACACTATTTGCTCATAATAGCCTTTGAAATTCAAGTCTTTGTACAAAGACTCATTATGCCAAATGATCAAGTTTTAAGCATCTTGGCCTAATTCTGCAGGTAGGATCAGAGTTGTGATGATCATATTGAATGTATTTGGCTCCTTTGATCATTTTCCCTTGACCCAAAATCATGGACAACGAGTTAATATCCAAACTGTCATGAAAACAGTTGCAACAATGCCTCTTGTGGCAGCCATAAATCTTGGTTCAAGTTAAGTTGTTTCATCCCAATGAACTCTTTGGATTGTTGGCAACATGTATAACAACGTTGATGTTTACATTTGAGATTGGTTCTTCTTGTAACTAGGTGTAAACATCTCCTATGTTTTGGTGTTTTACCTAAAATCTGTCTTGGACAGAATTTTGTCTAAGTGTTGAAAAAAAAGGCATTTTCATGTTTTAGTGATTTTGATCCATCCATAACTCAGAATCCATGATGATTTGGAATGAGATGTAGTTGACATATTTGAAGTATGTAAGATGAGCTTTCATTTGAGCTTTGGAAGGGAGAAAAAGGGCTTAGGGTTTGGGAGTTATGACCTTGCAAAGTTGGTACCAAATCTTTTTTGTTCCATAACTTCGAAAAATTTGAGTTTCTTATGGTTGCCCCTTTTGCAAGAAACCTCACTTTTCTTGATTTTTCTTGATGGATGATGATCCAAACCATGAATTAACATTGTTCTTGACTTAAGGAAGGCTTGTCTGTCAAGAAATTCAAAAAGTCAAACTTGACTTTGGGCACAGTTGACTTTTTGTCAGATGAACTCCAAACTGTGTGATCTTCTATGCAATCAAGTTCTTGACCTAATTCAAACCTAATGGATGGACTCCATAGGTGTTTTAGGGTGTCTTGAATCATGTCCCAAGGTTTGGGAGCATGTCTTGGTCCAAAGTCAAAGGTAAAGTTGACTTTTTCTTCAAAAGCCTAATTGTGGTCCAGATGAAATTGAAACTTGTGAATCAAGCTTCTTGGATCAATCCATTGTTGTAAATGGATCAATGTGGTGTATTTGAGGCCCTAAAATCATGTATTGAGGTCTTGGTTCATGTCTTGTCTCAAAAGTCAACTTAGGGGTGAATTAGGTCAAGAAACCCTAATTCCTTATTTTTGATGAATGCTTCCCCTAGGGCTATTTTGACTGGATGATTGGATCCATGAGGTCCCTTGGAGAATTTTGGATCATGTTTTGAAGTATTGGCTCATGCCCAGATGAAAATTTCCATCTGGAGGTCTTGGTCGACCAAAACCCTAATTTGGTGACACTGGCGATCTTGAGGCTTGATCCACTTTGAATGTTGCAACCTTGTGCTTGATTCTTGATGTGGAAGACCTCTTGATCCTTTATGGGTGTTTGAGAGGTTAGAAAAGCTGAAGATCATGTCATTTCTTTATTGATCCTTTGTCTAAGTGCTCTGAGAGAGCTCAAAACCCTAATTCTTGATTGTAGTGAAAGCTCAACAATCTTTGAGGAGATTGATGAGGTATGAAGGTACATCCATATTGTGGTAATGATTTAAAAAATGATGGGAAATCTTGTGATCAAAATTTGGGGTATGATAGGAACTGGTCTCAGTTTTCTTGAAATAAAACCTCCCCTCGATTCTGGTCTTCAGCCACGAAACTGGTCTCAGTTTTCTTAAAATAAAACCTCCACTCGATCCCGGTCTTCATCCACAAAACTGGTCTCAGTGTTCTTGAAATAAAACCTCCCCTCGATCATGGTCTTCAGCCATGGAACTGCTCTCAGTTTCCTTTTTATCAATTCTTCTCTTGACAAGGAATGCTTATCTGTGAGGGTTTTCACCAAACTTCTCTCCGAGGTTTATCGGGGAGATGCCACTTGATGGAAAAAAGCGTGCTTCATCATACTTCTTTTTGAGACTTCTTCAGAGAGATGCCATAGGATGAATAAATTTTTGATGTCAGACTTGCTGGGGAGGACCATTTGTCTGAACTACATGGGTGTGTAAACTTCTCTATTGGAGCTACCATTTGGTGGAGAAATTACATCATACATCCCTTCAAGACTTCTTCGGAGAGATACCATGTGATGTAATTCAGTTTTGAGGTGCTGATGACTTCCTTGAAAGCAGGACAAACTTCTCAGGGAGAGACTTCCATTTGTCGACTTATTGGGAATTTATGGGGAAAAAATAAACTTCCTTGTTCGTCGATCGGTAGAAATTTCTTAGGGGATGTGATGTCCATATTGCCAAGAGTCTTTTGTTGAGAAGCTTCAGCTAAGGATGTTCCTTAATCTGGGAAAGCAAAATATTGTCTTCAATGGAGAAGAGTGAAGCTTCAAAGGCGTATAACCAAACTTCTTCTTGCATTTCAAAGGTTCTAGTTATCAAAGTGACCGAGGCGATTTCAATCCAGGAATAAACTGGAGAGAGATGTTTAAACAAGACATTTCCTGATGAGGAAATAACTCGAATTGGGATTTTACCCTCTCCAAGTGTGAAAAGGAAAATCTTATACAATGATCAAGCTCGGTGGGGATTTAGATAGAATATATCTTTACTTCCTAAGGCTGACAACTCTAATGGAGAGATGACATTTATCACTTGTGACCAAAGTGATTGAAATATGATATGCAATATGAATATAAATAAATTATGCATGATGTATGTATGAAATGCTTATGCTGATAAAACAGACATGATATACGGATTGGTGATGAGCACAACTGGATACTCGGCCATTCTGGGGGATAAAAAGTATCACTGATTTGTTGAGGGAACAAATTCCCGCTGCTGAACCTTTCATATTCTTGGTAAAAACAAAATGCGACTCCTGGTGAGTGACAACTTTTTATCGGTGTTTTCTGAAGGTGGTAACCTGTTAGAGGAAGGGATTCCTACTCCTATCTTGATTCCTGGAGATAATACTCTATTGGGGGTAGAAATCCTATTTTGATTTTATCGCTTGTCTGAGGGGACAAGAAACTCGACCCTTACTAGGGATGATAGACGGGACGCTTTATCTTATCAATCTGAAGTAATTGATCCTCCACTCGGGGATATACTGATCACAAGAATATTTCAAGTATGCATTTTAGATTTTGGTTCCTTTCATAGAAGCCATTGATGTTCCTCCTTGTGTCCATCAATCAAAAGGAAATTGTCATCTTTATTTTAAAAGCAGAAGTAAATTCAAAATTTCCGTTTTGAAAACAAAAGTAAATTCATTTTTGGGATTCAAGAATGTTATTCATATCAAAATGTCATTTTGCAAAGCAGAATAAATAAGAATTGCAAACAAAGAGCACAAGGGCTCAAATTTTTATTGATAGGATGGTAATCAGCTTAATGCGTGATTCCATAGAGCATTACAAAGTTTAGAAAATGGTAATTTAAAGGGAAAAAGACTATATTAAAACATAATGACCATTTTCCTTCTACCAACTTTGAATTCTGAGTATTATCGAGCTTCCGTTGAAGGTGACTTCGATTGAGGACTTCTTGACAAATGGCATTGCTTCCGAGGATCCAACCTTGTCGGATGTAGTTACTTGTCATAAATCCCTAACTTTTGCCTAGATTTCCTTTTTAGGTTTTCGATCTATCGGGATGATCTTTGTTTATGTCGCTATTTTGTTCCTGGACCGCCCTTTAGGGTTTTCAGTCCACCGAGACGCTTTCTTCTTCTTTATTTATTTATTTAGGCAAAGTATTTCTTGACTGCATCAACATTTGTGGGGTAGGTTAATTTTTCTCCATCCATGGCTGCAAGTATCAAGGCACCGCTTGAGAAGGTTTTATTAACAACATAGGGGCCATCATAATTTGGAGTCCATTTGCCCCTAGAATCAGTGAGAAATGATTAGATCTTTTTGAGCACGAGGTCGCCTTCTCTGAATACCCGAGGTCGGGCCCTTTTGTTGAAAGCTCTCTTCATCCTCTATTTATATAACTGATCATGGCATAAATCCGTCATCCTTTTTTCTTCTATTAGATTCAGTTCATCGTATCTGCTTTGACACCATTCAACTTCTGTTAGCTTGGCTTCCATCAAGATTCTTATTGATGGTATCTCTACTTCTATGGGGAGCAATGCTTCCATTCCATATACTAGAGAGAAAGGGGTTGCCCCTGTTGAAGTGGGGACGGATGTACGATAATCGTGAAGAGAAAATGGTAACATATCATGCCAATCTTTGTAGGTTACAACCATTTTCTGAATGATCTTCTTGATACTTTTGTTAGCTGATTCTATCGCTCCATTCATCTTAGGCCGGTAGGGAGATAAGTTATAGTGTTCAATTTTGAATTCAGCACATAATTCTTTCATCATCTTGTTGTTCAGGCACAATGCATTATCAGTAATGATCTGGCTTGGAACACCATAAAGGCAGATGAAATTGTTCTTGATAAATTAGACCACCATTTGTCTAGTTACATTGGTGTATGATACTGCTTCGACCTATTTGGTGAAATAATCAATGGCTACCAGGATGAACCGATGTCCATTTGAAGCTCTGGGTTCAATCATGCCAATCATGTCAATTCCCCATATAGAAAAAGGCCATGGAGAAGAGAGAATTTTGAGATGCATTGGGGCGCATGAATTTTGTCGGCGTATATTTGACACTTGTGATACTTCCTCCTGTACTTGTAACAATCAGATTCCATTATCAGCCAATAATATCTTGCTCTTAGAATTTTTCTTGCCATTGTAAGCCCATTGGCATGAGTGCCTAAGGAGCCTTCATGAATCTCTTTCATTAGCATGTTTTCTTCGTGTCTCTCCACGCATCTGAGCAAAACCAAGTTGAAGTTTCTTTTGTAGAGCACATCATTGTGTCATACCCCAAATTTTGACCACCAAGATTTCCCATCATTATGCAAATCATCATCACAATATGGATGAACTATCATACCTCATTAGTCTCCCCAATGATGGGTGAGCATTCACTACAATCAAAGCTTAGGGTTTCAAGCCCTCTCAGAGCCCTTAGACGAAGGATCAATCAAGAAAGGATATGATCTTCAACTTGTCTAACCTCTCTAACATCCACAAAGGATCAAGAGGACTCCCACATCAAGAATCAAGCATAAATATGCAACATTCCAGGTGGATCAAGCCTCAAGTTCATCTAATACAAAGTCAACTAACGCAGAAAGTCAAAGTTTAAATTTTGGTCAACTATGAGCTTCACAAGCCATTACTCAAGAAAATATGATGGATGATTGCATTTGATCAAATTTAAATCAAGAAATCATGCAAAATTGAAAAATTGATCAAATTGAAGGAAACTTAGAAATTTTTTCTAAGCTAAAATCATGTTCAAGTGCACAACTTTTCAAGGTTGTAACTATTGATCCAAGCATCCATTGATTTTGCGTAAGGGCTACTTTTAAAGAGGGTATTTGATACTTCAACATTGTAGAAGGAATCAACTCAAAATATCATAAGGATTGAAAGATATAAGTGATCAAAGTTGGGAATTCTTAATGTCAGATGTTCCGACATTTCGTAGGACATCATTAATTATTTTTCCAGCAAGAAAGTCCCAACTTTAAGGACGTTTTTCTCCCTGATCCAAGTTGATTCAAGCCATGTCATGAACATGAAAGTTGAAGTACGTCATCTCACCTTTCCAGAAAGTCCTAGAAAGCTCATTTATCATTCTCGAGCAGAAAGTTATGATCTCTGCAAAAGGCATTGATAAAACAGAATTTATAAGACAGCTTTTAGGACAGACTTGATCACACAAGTTCAAGGTCATTTTTGACAACTTTACAAGTCTTATCCTCACAAACCTTAAACATCAAAGTTGAAGTATGTCATCTCAGCCTTCCAGAAAGTCTTGGAACAACCATTTATCATTCTTGAGCAAGAAGTTATGGATTTTACAACAAGGCTTGCTGCAGCTGATTTTTAAGATAGGTTTCAGGACAGATCTGCACATTTCTTGTGCCACACGATTTTCAAGCCTTGTCATCATCCAAGATAAACATGAATCTGATATAATCACATAAAATAAGCAAGAATATTCCAATGATTCAAAGATTTATCCCTTAGCATGTGCAAATTCTTCTTTACAAATGCCTTGAATTTCAATTTTGGCATTTGGCATTTATGTGATACCTAGAGGTGGCATGAATCAGTTACAAACCAGACAAAAATAGTGAGTGATCAGACCTGCAAAATGAGGATTAAGTCAAGGATTATCTCTTTGGAAGTTAAGAAAGGTCATTACAAGGTTAAAAAACTTAAGTTTTGTTCTTAAGCATTTATGTGCAATAGTGCATATTCAAAGATTCCTTTACTACTTAGAGAGCTATTGTAACTTGCTTAAGAAGTTATAACATCTTGCCAAAAACATTGAATGAACTCTTTCCCACCAAGTTATTACTATTCAGCCAAGACAAACTTATTCACCTATAAATAGAGCTCATTTATGATGTTTCAAACCACTCCAAAGCAATACCAAAGCCTTGCTTTCTCATTCTCCCTCTCTTACTTCAAATTTCAAAATTCAAAAGAGTGAGAATCAAATTTTCAAAACCAGAAGGTTTCAATCCATTCCAAGCAGATCAACACACTCCTGGAGGATCAAGGAAGCTTTTAGAATCTTCCTCTTGCTGCTGTAATTACATTGAAGAGGCATTGGACCTTACTCCAATCGGTAAGTGTTCTTACACTTTGAAACTCCATATACATGCATCATTATTGATTAATTCTTGAAGAAAAAATGTAGTCCTTCATGTGTTTGTTGTGATCTTACTACTGTTTGCACTTTAACATGTTTATATGTGGAGTTTATGTTGTTTTAAAATTAAGGTCCAGTTCTGGTTTTTTGCCTTGTGTGTTCTGTACATTAAGTTTCAGTATGTATGAGTGGTACCATTGGATTCCTTACGAAAAACCGGTCAAGATAGGTTCTTACGAATTTTAATTTCATTAAAAATTGAGAGAGTTATGAATGTTTGAAGTTTGATAAAAAAGATGTTGAAAACTAAGGTTTCAGTTCTGGTTTTTTGCCTCATGAAAGATGTCGAATGTGATGTTGTGACATCTTTCCTTTTTCTCTTATCTTCAAAACTCAACCAATGTTTTTGACATACCAAAAATCATCATTTTCCAATTCTGTTTTACACACTTCTTATTCATACTCCATAATATCCACAAAAAATCACAAAAAATATTATTATTTGATATATTTTTAATATATTTGAAAATATTGTTTTAAATTGTTATAAATGCTTTAAAAATGATTTCTTTTTCTTGATTTTTAAAACCAAAATGATTTTTAATATTCATGTGGATAAAATACATTTTCATAAACCTGAATCCTTGTATATAACATGATTAATGATTTTATTTGATATTTTTATCATTTTTTACTTGATTTATCTTTGAAAAATACCTTTAAAAAATGAAATTAGGGTTTCTTTGATTTTTTATCTTTATCAAACATTTTCAAACACTTTTGGGCCTCTTGAGAGAGTGTAAGTCCCATCTCTCTGTAAATAAATAATTTTGGGCTTCTCCTTGAGTTGTAAGCCCCATCTTTTCTTTTAAAATCATTTGTTGGGCCTCTAATAGAGTGTAAGACTCAGCCCCTTTGTAAATACACCACTTTTTGGGCCTCTCCCTGAGCTGTAAGCCTCGATCTTTGTTCAAAATACTTTCTCCTTTGATTTGGAATCCAAATATACTATTGTTATCAAATTTTCTTTGTTGAACGACTAACTAAACAGCATGGAAGCTCTACAACGGGTAAGTGTTTATCCGCTTTCATTTACTGCTTTCATATATATATAACTGTATTGTGGGGCTGCTTCACTGTAAGTCTTCTTTCACATCCTTTTATATACTTATCATATATCAACTATATATATACTAATATAGTTATTTAGAGTTTTCCCTGGCAATTACGCCTAGAACTAGGCAAAGCCCTGTTGGTCACTCTTAAGTACAACCAAAACTAGATCCCCCGTAGGATTCCAGACACAGTCTTCCCTCCTCTTGGGGTTAAACAATATGGAACAAAGAGAAAGGAAGTATTCTCGGTGAACCTTTTCTCAAACTGTCACCCTTAGAAATTGTCAAAGAAACTCTAACTCCCCAGAGATGATCTTTTCTCCATGAATGGAATCTCTTGAGTTTCTTCCGAATTCTCGAACTTTCCTGGCTTGATCTATTCTCGGTGAATGGCAAGTCTTGAACTTCTCGGGGTTTGGGGACTCACGGACTTCCTAAAAGTATCCCCGCCTCCTCTTGGGCTTTGTACAAGGACCCTCCGACTTCTTAGAAGTTCTCATGCCTTCTCTTGGGCTTAGTACAAGGACCCGACGACCTCGTAAAGTTATAGGAACAGAACCTAGTCATCCTTTGTTAGAGCAGTCTTTCTAGAGTCAAAACATCAAACCAATTTAGGGTTGATTCTCATCCCTTAAAACATCAGCCTCCTCTTGGGCATCATACAAAGATAAACCCGGTAGACTTGGACAGTCTCACCTCCTTTTGGATCTCAAGAAACCCTCAAGTTTCCTAAAAAACACAGGAAAAACCTTTTCCTCTTTCTTAACATCCGACGTTTTCCCGGATATTCCTTTTCTTTTCATCCGACGCTTTCTTGGATATTCCTCCTATTTTCATCTGACGCTTTTCCTGATATTCCATCTATTTTCATCCGATATTTTTCCCGGATATTCATATCTCAATCTTTAATCTTTTCACTCTTTCAATCAATTCCCACAAACACCCTTTTAGCTTCAATCTTGGGCTTTGAACAAGACACAAATAACCTTTTAGCTTCAATCTTGGGCTTTGAACAAGACACCAAAATATCTTTTTCCTCCCATAGAATAAGAGGAACTACAATTGCTCTGATTTCCCTGTTATCATTATGGGAATACGTAGGCATAAGATTGTGAAATCTTAGCGAGCACACTAAACAAAAACCTTAGGTCAAGTACCTTACCAAAAACATCGAAAAACCCGAAAACAGCAAAAAAAATCTTTTCAACATCTCTCAACCTTTTCCCAAAGGAGAAACTTTCCCAATTTACAGAAAAAACACCAGTAAGTAGAAAACAGTAGAACAGTAGAAAATTGCTATCAATCCATGGATAACCATGTATAGGATGGGTAGTTGACAACTCCCCATTGTATAACCTGACCCGAACTCCCCAATCTCTTAGCATTTGTTAAAGAAAACATTTGCGTGCAAGGTTAGTTTGAGATAGCTTCCCTTTCGTTTCCAGCTTCATAGGATAAATAAGAAATCCGAAATTAGTAGCTAATCTCATCCGCAGGCGGATGCGGGAGGTCACGAAAACCACGCTACACATTGTTCAGGAAGAAGTTACCAGCTAGTCTTCTGAGATTCTTCCTATCTTTTCTGGATGCCTCAGGCGGGTATCCCTATCTTTGAAAGAAGCATTTAATATCATGATACCATGGTTTGTCATTGATGACTGCTTTAACTGTAAATATGTAAGCGGGCCTATCAAGGCGCATTATGTCAATCTTGGGTACGTCGTTCCACCGACTCACACTAATCATGGAAGATAGGGTAGCTAGTGCATCAACCATGTGGTTCTCTTCATGAGGAGTGTGATGGAACTCAATCTTATTGAAGAAAGGTAATAACCTTCTTGCGTAGTCTTTGTATGGAATCAATCCAAGTTGACGTGTGTCCCACTCTCCTTTGATCTAATTTATACTTAAAACTGAGTCTCCGTACACGTCCAAATTCTTTATCCTTAAGTCAATGGCTTCTTCGAGACCCATGATGCAAGCTTCATATTCTGCCTCATTGTTTGTACATTTGAATGTCAATCTAGCAGTGAAAGGAATATCGGTACCCTGAGGTGTAACAATGATTGTTCCAATTCCATTTCCATAAGCATTGACAGCTCCGTCGAATATTAGTCCCCATTGGGATCCTGGCTCTGGCCCTTTGTCTGGTAGAGGTTCATCGCAATCTTTCATTTGTAGGTACATCAAAACCTCGTCTGCGAAATAGAATCTGATTGATTCATTATTGTCAATTGGTTAGTGAGCCAGATGATCGGCTAAGACACTTCCTTTGACGACTTTCTAGGTGTGGTACTCGATGTCCTATTCTGATAACAACATCTGCCAACGGGCAATCTTTCCCGTTAAAGAAGGCTTTTCAAAGACGTACTTGATCGTATCAATTTCGGAGATTAACCAAGTAGTGTGACAAATCATGTACTGGCGAAGACGTTTAACTGCCCGAGCTAGAGTGCAACAAGTTTTCTCGAGCATAGTGTATCGAGTTTTACAGTCCGTGAACTTCTTGTTTAAGTAATAAATGGCATACTCTTTTCTTTTTGTTTCGTCTTGTTGGCCAAACACACATCCCATGGAGTCTTCCAAGACTCTTAAGTAGATGATTTGTGGTCTTCCTTCCACTGGAGGAGACAAGATAGGTGGATTTAGCATATATTCTTTGATGCTGTTAAAAGGTTTCTGGAAATCTTCTGTCCATATACAGCTTTGGTTCTTTCTGAGTAGTTTGAAGATTGGCATGCATGTCGCGGTCATGAGGAATATGAAACTTGAGATGTAATTTAGACATCCCAAAAATCCTTTTGCTTGTTTTTCAGTCTTTGGTGAAGGCATCTCTTGAATGTCTTTGACATTGTCGGGATCAACCTCAATTGCTTTTTGGCTGACAATGAATCCCAAGAGCTTTCCTGGACAAACACCGAATGTGCATTTATTGTGATTCAAGCAGAGTTTGTATTTTCTCAGACGCTAGAATAACTTTGATAGGTGCCCCACATGTTCTTCTTCTATTTTAGATTTGGCAATCATGTCATCGACATACACTTCAATTTCTTTGTGCATCATGTCGTGAAACAGAGTTGTCATAGCCCTTTGATACGTTGCTCCTGCATTCTTTAGACCGAACAAAATTACTTAGTAGCAAAAGGTGCCCCATGGGGTAATTAATGAAGTTTTCTCCAAGTCTCCTGGCGCCATTCTGATTTGATTATAGCCCGAGAATCCATCCATGAAGGAGAAGACTTTGAATTTTGATGTGATGTCAACTAGCATGTCAATGTGTGGTAGGGGAAAGTATCCTTCGGACTTGCTTTGTTTAAATCCCTGTAGTCTAGGAACATTCTGACTTTTTTCGTCTTTTTTGGGAACTGGCACTATGTTGGCTAGCCATTGGGGATACTCTGAAGTGGCAAGGAAACCTGCATCAATATGTTTTTGGACTTTTCCTTGATCTTAATAGCCATATCTGGATGAGTCATTCTCAATTTTTGTTTGATTGGAGGACATTCTGGCTTCAGTGGTAAGTGATATTCCACGATGTTGGTATCTAACCCTGGCATGTCTTGGTAGGACCAAGCAAACACATCTAAAAATTACTTGAGCAGTTCTATCAAGCCTTCTTTGACAGTTGGACCGAGTAGTGCTCCAATTTTAACTTCTTTTCTCTCATCTTCTGAACACAAATTGACAGTTTCCAACGGTTCTTTGTAAGGTTGAATAGACTTTTCCTCATGTCTGAGTAATCGAGAGATCTCATCCGAAATTTCTTCGTCCCCCTCTTCTTCATCTTCAAATATCGAGAACACAAAGTTGGGAGAAGGAATTAGATTGTAAGCTTCAATGGGGTTTAAAACAAGTCATCTGCATAACGTGATGATTCTTTTTTTAGAAAAGACGGAGAGAATGCAAAAGTGTGTGCAGTGTATTTTGAAAAATGCTTATTTTTATTTTGGGTTGTATTTTAGGATTACCATTTTCTGAAAAAGAAAGAAGTGAAAATAGCAATAAGTGCGGGAATTCAGAATGACATTCTTATTTATGATTTGTCAATTCTTGAAACACAAACCCTATAAAACGAAACTCTTTTGCTCTGGACGAAGCAAAGAGGGACATTTACAGAAAAGCAAGCCCTATAAAACATCCTTTTCACCTGGGCAAAGTGAAAGGTTAAAACAAAGACAAGGAAATTACTTAGAAACATGGACAATATATGGGATGTCAACGGTGACCCAGTCGTCACGAACTCCTCTGTGGATCACAAAGTCTGGTACTTTCCTTCCAGGATTGTCTTCAGTAATGACACTAATTTCTGGCGGAGTTGAATCACTAGAGTCTTCTTCCCATGCAGAGTTATCATAAGAGGACTCTTCGGTTGTTCTTTCATTAGTATCTTCATTTTTAGGGGAATCTCCCCATCCATTGGGCTGGATGTCTTCATATCGGATGCGAGAACTTTCTGGAGCAGTATACTTCACTAGAAAGTCGTATTTGCCGCTTGGCTGCCCTAAAGTATCCTAAGTTTCCGAGGGGATAGATGAATCATCTTCTTCAATGACATTGACTTCAGGAAATTCAAAGTTGATGAATTCTTGTCCAGTAATTCTTGCAACTTCATCAACATGATGTTTGACATCTTTAGCATTTTACGGATACGGTTTCCACGAATCTGGGAGAACATGTGGATTTTTCTCAAGGTCATTCAGCATATATGCATTCTCTGGCTGACTCTTATACCCTGGATCTTCCATGTAAGGCTCTCGAATGACCAAATCATCAATGGGATCATATGAGTTATAATTGAAATTGTCTTTCATCAGAGTTTCTTCTTCAAATGAGTTGGGTGGAGCACGACATCCTTCGGGATCACAATCTCCATAGATCATTCTGACATCTGATCTTGGTATATATCTGGGACTTTGCTTCAGAGAGCAGAATAGCATGTATCTTTCTTCCTTAGATATATATCCATCATCGTTGAAATAGGATTTCCATTCTTCATATGTATCAGAAGAATCATTTTCCTCGATGGTGTGGACTTCTTAAGAAATTGGGTGAAGGAAACCTCCACTGTGGAAGAAATCTTGAATGGGACAAACGCTTTCATCCTTTTTGTAGTGATGGTAAATGCTGGAGAAAAACCAATACCTTTTCTTGTTTTGTTATCCACAGAAACCACAATTTGTCCCCATCCTTTTATGTCACTGCTTCCCATTACTTGGAGAGTGTCTTTGTATGAGGAAATTGACGTTCCTTTTTCTTGACAATACAAAGTAAATATTAAATCCCAAATCTATGTCTAGAGTTTGGTTGTTAATAAATGAAGACATTAGTTCAAGATTTGGAAAATCTATGTCTAGAATGATTCAAACCATAAATACAACATTAGAAGCAAACAACTTCATCATATATTGGTCATCCACCTTGTTCACATACAAAAGATCAAAAGAAATACATACAATCAAAGTTAACTACCTCTAATCTTGACACAAAAGTGTTTAGCTACCCATCACCATGGTAGCTTGCTTCACAAGTTTCGGGAGGAGATGAATGAGCATCTACTTCGAATAATCGAACTTGGATGTGATTCCAGCTTCTCTATGTAAAATACCACCCTTGAATGAAGAAATCTCAAAAAATAAGGTTGTGGTGTGTAAAAATGGGTTATGATCCCCAAAAATGATAAAAAGTGGTTATATAGTACATTCAGGATCTGTCATGTTCGCACTGTGAACAGATTATTCTCTTAACGAACATCAAATTAGGCACCTGATGTGCCTTGGCACAGTTAAACCGCCTCTGAAGTTCGCTGTGCGAATGATTATTCGCCTAGCGAACTACTTCGCCTACAAGTTTGCACAGCGAACTTATTACCCTTTAGCTACTGCCTCAAGTCTGGGATGCTTCGCTAGCTCTTCGCTGACGCGTTGCCACAACGAACCTTTGCTGGCTTGTTTGCCCAGCAAACTTAAATGCCTTTTGCTACTGCCTTTAATCTAGGAGGCTTCACTGGTTCTTCGCCAGTTGTTCGCACAACGAACGTTCGCTACCAAGTTCGCCTAGCGAACTTACTGAAATTCTTCTCTTCCTTTGGCACCTTTACTCACTTTCCTTGTGTCTCACACTTTGATGATTTAATGCCTACTTTCTGCACAATAACACAAAAATCAAAGGTACCAAAGGTATTTTCACACAATTGAAGAATGACAAACTTTCAAGTAGAAATTCTAACAATTCAACATAAAGGAGTTAAAAAATGCCAATTATAAATGATAAATTTAAAGCAAGATTGACATCTAACATGCAGGTACAAGTATCTTAGTACCCAACCCGCCCCATACCCGCACAATATAAATTTATATATTTTTATTTTCGTTATTATATATACATGTTAATCTAACAGTTTTATTAAATAAACCATTATTAAATTTCTACACATTGTAATATAAATGCTTGTTTATTTCTTAACTCAACAATAACATCCTCAAAATTTTTTAAATGTTGTTAAAAAATTAAAATGACATGATAAGTTATAATTGATTGATCATTTTTTATTAAATATGCGTATAAACGGGTATGGATATGGGTACTTAGGTACCCATAAGGTACGGGTACAAACGTTAGTGCCTACATAGGTATGAGCTCGCGTACGAGAAAATTTTTAAATTGCAAATTTGGAGACGTGTACTATAGTACACTACCCAAGCTATATCCATTGACATCCCTTAGGTTCCTAAAGTCACGAACCTTATTAAGACAATCAAATCATATAACAAATTAAAAAAATTAAAATATTTAGTCAACCAAATAAATCAAAATACAATAAAATGCGAAAGAAAACATAAAAACACAAAGATAATAGGAGAAGCAAAGATAAATGGGGTTAAAAAATTTTCAAAATTAACTATGTTAGGCTAGACTCTCTAAAGAACCCCAGCAGAGTCGTCAACTGTTGGTGCCTAAATATTCTAGGGTTGTTCGAAAAACAATGAATTCAACATCAAAGTTTATTTGAAAAGGTAAATTATTGATAAAACCCTTAAAGAAAAAATATGATCATCGCAACCAAATTCAAGTTCTTGATTTGATTATGCGTAGGAAAGGTATTAACTTTCTACGACATTTGTTTAAGTAAACAGTTACATCTAATTAATTTTTTAAAATGATAGTGGTAACCTTATTATATCGATTTTCTTCTAATTATTAAACACAAAATAAAAAATATTTAAAAGCAAAATGGAAAAAAAAAATTGGCCTCAATGCACTTTTGTCACCACTATTTAGGTATTTTTATATCAAAACTTAACTTCTTGGTCTCTCGATTTTACTTTCTTTTTGAGATTTCTTTTGTCCCCTCCAATTTTGTACATGTGGTAGTGATGACTGAAATAAAAAACTTATTGTTAATGAGATGGGTTATTTATTAAGATAAAAAATAAAAAATATTAATAGTATTATATAATATTATAATCAATTATTATATTTAAAAATTTAGAAAAAATTAAAATTACATTATAATAAATCTGTAATATTGTTTTACACTACAAATTAATAATTTTATTTAAATGTTTTTAAAAATAAATTTAAAATTTTATTAATTAAATGTATAAGTGTAATTTTTTGGGCTTAAGACCCATTTCATTAAAAGATCCTTCCAATCCACATATGGAAAGTATAATATGGAAAGTATAAAATGTGTATGTGCTTTATAAACTCTAAAGTTTTTTTAAAGCAAACACTGTGGGACTTTAACCACAATTAAAATCAACACTTTGAGTAACTCACTTTCAATTAGTGGATTAAGTAACTTCAACAAATAGTATGGATAGAGTTAAGGGTGGGAATAATTCAGACCAACTAATAGGGGTATACGGTCTAGCCTACATAAGTCAAGATCAGGCTATACTTTTTTTTTTAAAATAAAAAAGTTATATACTTGTTTATAATCCCATTTAGCCAAAAAAGGATAAGCCACAAGCCATAAAAAATTATTTTAAGCCTATCAGACCAATTTATTTAAATTAAAATGAATAACTTTCAATTAAATGCTTTTGTTTATTAATCAAATGAAAAGGATTCTTCATATGCTTTATCTTGGCCTCTAGTTCAACACGAAAATGAGAAAAATTCACATTGTATGTGCTTCTGTGGTGGGTGAGAAGAGGGTTATTATGTTAACCTGTGAAAATCTAGATTCATATTCAACTCAACTTTTGCATGTGAAACAAGAACCTCATGAATAAGGACAATCAAATCTATAAGAAGTCTGGTGATTGTTCCACTTCTAATGTAAAGAGATACTAATAGAAACATCTCAATTTTATTGGCAATAGTTAAAATAGTAAGGAAAAAAAGAATCACAAAATTCAATGTCACCTAGATTGCTTCAAGGACTCTACTGAATTCTATTTTATCTTTATTTTTAACTGTTGTCAAGCACAAAACAACTGCAGTTTTGGTATAGACAACCAGTAAAGTGTAGATGGGTTATGAGTAATTAACAAAGTAATGTAAACTTAACTTACTCAAGTTTCATATCAATGTTCGAATTACAACCAACTTACAGTTCCAAGGCGAGTCTTTCCATTGGGAATACAGTTTGGAATTTTCAGTTTCCTGCCCAATGCTAGAAGTCGAACAACCAATTCAATTGGATCAACATCATGTTCAATCACTACAAGCTTAGATTTATTCTATTAGGAAAAAATAGCTTAGCACATTATTAAAGTCCCACATTGGCATGGTACCCTTTTTTATGGTGAGAAAGCTTCCAGGATAACTATCTTCTCGTCTTCTGAGGAAAAAAAAACCCCACTTCTATTCTGAAAGAAAGAATTTGTTTGTCAGAAGTATAGTAAGGCCCAATGTCTATGGCGCCCTTAGTCACAACGAAAGCGGGATTTATTATTTTTTTGTTCCTGGTAAAACAGAAGAACAAAAAGAAATCACCATCACCGTCAGAATCGTCAAAGGGGATGATTGTTATCCTTAAATCCTACAGCTCTACGCCACCCTAAACCCATTTATTAAAAAATTCCTTAGAATCCATACTTATAACTACTACATAAGGAAAGGAAAAAAACAAGGAATCCATACCTAAAAGGGTTGTGAACGAAGAGTCATGGGTCTGAAGAGAAGCTATGCAGTTCAAAGGAGCTTGTAGAAGTCGTGAGAACAAAACAGAGCAAGAAAGTGAAAGGATGAGCTTTTATAAGGGAGTTAAAACGACAAACCTTTTAGACCCCTATAATTTTTAAAAGATCAACACATTTCTAACACATTGCACTAGCGTTTAAGGTCTATAAAAATAATATATCATTACTTATATTAAATAGAAGTAAGAATGACAATCTGAATAATTGATTGACATTGACAATTGACATTCTGGTTAATCAAGAGACAGTTGGCAATAGAAGGTGACTCATCCCCAACTAGGGGGTTTTATGTCAATAAAAAAAGAGGGAATCCCCTCCCATAAATAGGCCTCCTTTAGCTGGGGGACTTGCCTCATGCTAAGGGACTTATCTCCCATAAAAAAAGTCGCCTTCATCTGAAGGACTCATCCTAAGCTGGGGGACTTGTCTCCCATAAAAAGGTCACATTCAACAGAGGGAATTACTCCAAGTCGAGGTACTCGCCTCCCATAAAAAAAGGTCGCCTTCATCCAGGGTACTTACCTCAAGCTGAGGGACTCGCTTCCCATAAAAATTCTCCTTCATCTAAGGGACTTGCCTCCCATAAAAAGGTATACTTCAGATTTTGGAGTTGCCCTAAGTTAAGGGACTCGCCTACCATAAAAAGGTTTCCTTCAGATAAGGAACTCACCCAAAGATGATTGACTCACCTCCCATAAAAAGGTCTCCTTCAATTGGGAAGCTCGTGCAAAGCAGAGAGACTCGTCTCCCATAAAAGGTCGTTTTCAACTAAGGTAGTCACCCCAAACCGATGGCTCATCTCCCATAAAAAGTCCGCATTCAACTAAGGGACTTGCCTCAATCTAAGAAACTCGCCTTCCATAAAAAGGTCGCATTCATCTGAGGGACTTACCCTAAGCTAAGGGACTCGTTTCCCATAAAAAGATCGCCTTCAGGTGAGGGACACTCCCCAAGCGGCGGGACTCACATCCTATAAAAAAGTAACCTTCAACTGAGGGACTCGCCCTGAGTTGAGGGACCCTCATTCCGCTTGAAGGCCATGCCTCATACAACGAGGTTGAAATTGAAATAAGTTTTAAAACACTTCGCCCTTTTACATTCCCTAGTGCTTGGGCGACTGTGTAGTGTTATAATTATTAGAACCCCAAATTGGGGCGACTCTAGAGTCTTCACAAAATAAGGCATCACCTAGGTGCCACCTCTACAAAGTATGGGGTCTTGCCCTTGGGGACATGTGACATGTACAATACCGATATCTCACCACTAAGTCATAAAGAAAATAGTCATGCTACAACTCCCTTAATGATAGGGTGTCAGCAGCCTTCCCTAGTAAAGGGTGAGCGATTACCACTTAGGGTTTTTTAAACCTTAGGACCAAAAAGCCTATACAAATATATCTCCTCTAATGGGAGGAAGGTACAAACCTTAATTTGCATATGAACACCTTATGCATTACGCCATATAGAGCTTATCACCTCACCTAAACAAGTCTTCTAAACCACTGTAGATACAATAACACCACCATATAGGGCATCTCATTGTCTTGAAAATCCCTAACCATCCTAAACGATTATAAACCTACTAAAGACTCTAATTATCTCATACTCTTGTAGGGATACCATACACACCTATACTTTTTTACTAGTACAAATTTGATTTTGCAGGTTACCCTGATAGCAAACGTTTCACAACAGGTTACATCTTCCTCTTGGCTTGAGGATTCGTGTCCTATAAGTATTCAAAATAGACTTTAACGGCTCCCTTCACACCATGGCATGAAGGTTAGTGGTTTGCTTTGAGGCATCAAATCTTGCAATTTGGCTACAGAACTTTGCCACAGACCTACACATTGTTGGGAGCATCGAATGACCCTTAAAGGTTATTGTGACAATAGTGCATATGTGCTCTACTCCAACAACAAAGTTCTACAACATAAAAAATTATAGATATCAAGTATCTTGTTATAGAAAGAGTTCTGGAAAAATAAATTTTAATAGAACATATAAGGACAAACTTAATGCTAGTGGATCACCAACGGTTTGACACCTAAGATTTTCATGGGTATTTTGCTCATATGGATCTTGACTTTGAGATTGTCTTAGATTAATGAGAGTCTTTTTCTTATTTTACTATGTTCTATATTTTGATTTTATTTGGGTGTACATATTTTATGTTATGTTTGTTTTTTTGCAAAAATACAATTTTATGTGATACAGTTGTTATAACAATGTTGAGTTTTTTTTATGCGCAAATAGTTTAATTTTAAATTGCATCCAAGAAACTTTGTTCTCACTAAAGACATAGGGAAGAACAATATTGTTTGCAAAAATAAAATTTTTTGAGGTAACTATTGTTGAGCATGTATATTTAATTAAAGTGAATTCTTATTTCCTTACTTCTAAATGTTAGGTACAGTTATCTATTGAGTAAGTTGTATTAGAAATTTATAAAATTTAAAAAATTAAATAATTTATTAAATATAATAAAATAATATGATATTAGTTGATTGGTTAAAAATACATTACTTAACTTTTTGTAAAGAGTAGAGAAGTTGTCCTTTTAATTAATCATTGTTGATTTATTTCTAACGGTACTACCTCATAATAGAAAAAGAAAATTAAAAAGTGAATCAATTAAAACCGATTTTTAGTTAACTTTAGGTACCAGCTGTACTCTATCAAAAGCTTACAGTGGACCACTCTACCGTTCTAAATAGTGTAGGGATTATTTGAAATGTATCTGCATGTGATAGCACGTAGACATATATAGGACGGTCAATAACTTCTACTCATAGGCTTTGATTTTAGTTCTCAAATGATTATGAAAAAGACCAATAAAACAACAATTTTCTTCCAAATTTTAATACATACGAGCTACTTTTCCAACTACTAAGAAGAGCTTACGTGTTGATGCATACTTTCCTCCACTATATATAGCACATAATTTCTTACTAGATTTGTCAAAGTAGAAACAAATATAACATCTGATTTTAAAAAAAACCAATCATATTTTTTAATTAATTAAAAAATAAAAAAAATAAAAAATTTTCTCTTTTATAATTACAATCACTCATAAATCCAATTTAAAAGTAAATTAAATTTTAAATAAATTTAATATTTTCTCTATTTTTTATTAATTGTTTGTAACATTAAGAATTTAAGTTCATTCTTACGCAAGTTTTTCTCGGTCATCCTTTACGAACACATTCTCCAATTGATTCAATTTGTCTAGTTTAAAAGTAATGGATTCGAAAAACGCAATACTCCTCATCATAGGTCTCTTGGCTATGATTCTTATTATATCCTCAGAAGTGTCAGCAAGGGACTTAACTGAGAATTCCTCCAGTGCTGAAAAGGTTGAGTTATCCACTATTTTTCTTAATCAGCTATTATATTATCTCAAAAAACCCTACTTATAAATAATTGCTTAAGCTATAGATTGTCTAATATAAATTTTTTAACATATCTCCTCACACAGAATTGTACAACTGAAATATAAAAATTAATGTCGGATAGTCTGATTGTTGAAATCTAATAACAGATTACTCATCGAATTTTAAAGGAAACTTTTGATATCATTATTAAAAAAATATCGTCAAATCTAACTCATCCTTACAAAATAGATTTACAATATAAAATAACTTTCATTTATAACCATATATTCAGACAGTATATTATTTGACGTAAGATTCTTAAATGATTTTTTAAACACGTTATGTGTAGGTTTGATTGATGAAAAGACATTTAATAATGGCATCTTTGGTCATGAAGGCTACTATGGCAATGGTTATCCAGGATATGGTGGTTATTTCGGTGGTTATCCGCGTAATAGTGGTGGATATTATGGTGGTTATGAGGGTGGTTATCCGAGTAATTATGGTGGCTATAATTGTCGCTTTGGTAGGGTTATCCAGGTATTGATGGTGGTTACAATGATGATATAGGTGGATATGGTGGTGGTGAAGTTGTAGATGGACAAACTAAAGACGATACACATAATTGATAGTCATATCATCATACATGAATGTTTTAGTAATATATTTCACGGATAAATAACTTATGTACATAGCATAACATAAAAGGTACAGGCTGCAAACGCGAGGTAATTTGCTTCGCAGGAACATTTTATCGGATATTCATGACGGGGTCTGCGTTTCGTGTAATCAAGCAATCAAGGAAGCTCCACATCTGTTCCTCCTTTGTCATTGGAGTAGGTGTAAAGTTTATCAATGGCTTGGTGTCACTTCTTTCCATTCTTATTCAATTTCTTCTCATTTATTACTTTGGGCTCAAAAACTTGAAGGAAAATTACCTAGCAATCTAGCAGTTAGTTTTTGGTTGGTGGTGTGCTGGAGCCTATGGACATCAAGAAATAATGTTATTTTTAATGGAGAGCTTTGCGACCCGGAACTGTGTTTCACACGGATTAAATTCTTCTCATGGTGGTGGATACTATTATTACATAAGGAGGAGATTAAGTGTTCATTTTATGAATGGCATAAATATCCTCTTGAGTTCTTGTAAATTTGTATTTAGTTGGGGTCTGTAGAAACTATTTGTTTTGGTTTGTGGTACTCTTTGTACCATATTCATCTAATATACTTGGCTTATCAAAAAAAAAAAAACACAATTTTTATTGTTATTATCTATCTTGCCATATATAGTATAAAGATTTCACTAGTAGAAATCTTGTATAAATAAATCATTGTTATGTATATTCAATGATGAGTTGATTTTTAAATTAATAGTATAAAGATTTCACTAGTATAAATCTTGTATAAATAAACATTGTTATGTATATTCAATGATGAGTTAATTTTTAAATTACAATAATGAATGTAATATCATGTTTATAATATAGAAAATGATTGCTATAATATGGTCACTATTACAAAATATATTTTTGGTAACATTAATTCTACTATAATTAGGCTTCCACCGTGCTGATATGTCTTAATTAACGCGCAATATTTTTTTTTGATATGTTATAATCACAGATGAAACATACAACCGTGGTTATAAAATCACCTTTTCATGAGTTCAAATCTCAGCACCCTCAAATATATTATTTCTTTAACATTTAGTCGCGCATTTGTATTTTTAACATTTCTTTAACATTTGATACCACCACAGTTGAATAACTTAACTGTTATGACTTGTTTTAAATATTTTAAATTGTAATATACTGACATGTCAAATGTTTTATTTCTTTAACATTTAGTCGCTCCTTTTTTATTTTTATTTATTTTTAATTTTTAAAAAAACGAGATACCATCACGGTTTATGAGAAAAACCGTCGTGACATATTATTCGTTTTGTTTTAAATATTTTAAATTGTAATACAATGACGCTTCTTTATGAAATTTAATTTAGTAAGTAACATATCACCACGGTTATAATTTTTGATCGTGGTGGTATCATTCATTAATTTTTATCAAGCTAACTAGCTTGTCTCTTCAGTAGCCATTCTTTATTGAGAAACGATACATCATTTTAACCCTAACGATCAGTGTTGAGTAACGGAACACCATATTAACCCTAACATTCATTGTTCATCAGCAACGTTCATCATCGTTTATCATCACCGGTTCATCGTTCATCATCGTTCATCATCATCGGTTTATCGTTATTCATTTTCAACCCATAATCATCGACATCGTCGTCGGTTCGTTTTCAACCCTAACACTAACGTTAACACTAACATCATCGTCATCATCAAGGAGGAGTACAACAACAACATTATCCGTATCAACCGAAATATTCACATTTACTTAGTCATCACGTTTACGGTACGTAAAACTCTTTTTCCATGAACTACAATAAACTTCAGTTTCCATTGTTGTTGTTGTTGTTTTTCTGGTTCTTGTTGAATGTGTGTCATAAAACTTGATTAATCTGTTGTTGTTGTTGTTGTTGAATGTGTATGTGATAATAGATGAAAGAGTTTGTTGTTGCTATTGTTGAAAGTGTATGTGATAATCTTTGAAAGAGTTTGTTTTTGTTGTTGTTGTTGTTGTTGTTGTTGAGTGTGTATATGACAATAGATGAAAGAGTTTGTTG
The DNA here is from genome assembly GCA_022829125.1 of Lathyrus tuberosus. Lineage (NCBI taxonomy): Eukaryota > Viridiplantae > Streptophyta > Magnoliopsida > Fabales > Fabaceae > Lathyrus > Lathyrus tuberosus. The sequence goes on along the minus strand of JALAZF010000012.1, from coordinate 23,894,413 downwards.
TTGATGTTGTTAAGGTTGTTGTTTTTTTGAAAATAGATGTCGTCTTCTTCATATTCTTCATCTAGTGGTGAGGAAACTATGACAAGTGATACTCAAATAAAAAAGAAAAAATCACAAAGAGGTGCCAGTATGCTTACCCAAGTAACCAAAGTCCACAAATCTGGTATCAAATTGCCTATCGCGTTTGATTCGTATAATAAAGTAGTTGATGGTGAATACTCTTCTCTTTTTAAGAGTTATGTTATGTTCCTTGGACGTATCAAAGTTAGTATATTGGTAGATGATTGGAAACAAGCGCCAACAAAGGTCAAGGATAGCATATGGACAAACGTTAAGGTATTAGTTGTAATTTTCATCATTTAGATATGACTTTCTATAATTTCAAATACATTCTTATTAATTTAAATGTAGTTGACCTTTGAGTTTACGGATGGTGATAAGCACTTAAAAAAAAGTGGTTAACTCACACTGGTACGTGATAAAGGGGTTTTAAGTCACGGCTCACGCGTGACTACATTAGGAATCTTAAGATTGGTCTTAAGCGTCCATGGGGTGAGGTATAGTTTTCTCTCTAAGAAGGTTTGGAAAAAGTTTGCAAAGGGTCTTCGTTCTAAGAAATTCCTAGTTAGTACTAGTCTTATTTACCTTGATAATTTGATGCTAATGATTTATAGATACTAATCATTTTTCACTATGTTTATAACAAACTAACAGTCAAGCAGGAATACAAAATAAAACGAAAAATATTTACCCCTATAGATTGTCTCGTGGGGGTTACAGAAAACTGGAGAAAAAATAATGGAGGAAAAAAATGGGAGATGAGGACTCCATTAGTCGTGATCGCAACCCATCTCCATCGTCAAGGCATGAGAAATGGAAGAGGGCTCGACTAAGACCAAATGTAGAGTACACCTCAGATGCATCAAGAGAAGTTGCTAGGAAAATTGTAAATATGATTTTTTATGCGTAATATTAATATTATCATGCATGTTGAGTAGGATGTGTTGGTTGAGGAGGTCCGTGAAGGCTCATTTGTTCCAGAACCACGACATGATATACTAGTCGAGGCTATTGGAACAGATGAGCATGGTGGGTGAGTTTGTGGTGTTGGAGAAGGCGCCGGCCTTAAATTTTTCTTTGGACCAACCAAAAAAAGCGCCGACAATGCCGAATTACAAGAGTAAAGATAAAACCTTGCTCTTGTTGAGAAGGAGTTAGAAGAGCAGAGGAAGATGTTAGAAGCAGAGAGGGAAAATTGGAAGAAAGATGTAGAAAAGTTAGAAGAGTTATATGCGGTAAGTGTTTTATCTGAAATGCTAGTGTGTTATATGAAATGTATGATATATTGTGTTTAATCTGAAAAGTTAGAAAAGATAGAAATGTGTTTATTTTGTAATGATATATAGTCGCAGAGAATAAGTGGATCCTTACCACAATATACTGATGAAAATGATTATAGCACCAAAGGAAGCAATTGTTCAGCCGCCCCTGCTAAAGAGGTCAATAAGTTATTCAATCATTCCGCAAATGAAATCGCCATGTTATACGTTTTGGTTATGGAAAGAGATGAATCGTATCCTCTTCCTCTAGAGCATTGTCCATCGGTAGAGCTTTTCTATTCTTATCCTAATGACATACGAGATTTTCTCTATGGTGGTAATTTGCTGGAGGTAGGGATATTGCAAGTTTGGTGCACGTAAGTATATATTTGAACATGCATGTCTTTATAGTACATTATCATTTTTGTATTTCCTTATTTTTTGAATTTTGTTTAACCATTTAGGTGCATTCATCGTGTATGTATAGAGTTAAATAAATCTAATATTTATGGCATCTTGGATCCGTTTTGTATTCAATGGACAAATAATAAGCCAAAAGATATTGATACCTACATTTCGGAACAATTAGGTCAAGGGGGAAAAGAATGTTACTTCGCACCATTTCTCAATGCGTAAGAAATTTTGAAATTGTGGTTTGTTTTTTATAGTTAGTTTTGTTTTAGAAAATACTAATTATATATATATATATATATATATATATATATATATATATATATATATATATATATATATATATATATATGCCCGTGTTTAATCAGTGATCATTGGCAATCGATCATCATATCGCTTAAGACGAATACGATAATGACATTATGTTCCTTACATAATCCACACGAACATAAAATGAAACAAATTATTAATGGGTAATTTTATGTTTATATGAAACTTTTTAGTAATACATATTTTCTTTGACTTTGTAATTTATTTAATTGATTTAACCCGTAAAATATTTTCAATGTACAGTGTTGTGCATCGACACAATATGTTGAACGATATTAGGAAAAAGCCAACATTTGTCTTGCCTAATATAAGTGACTATATTACTTGTGACATTCATTTATATATATTATTACATGCATGTGTGTTTATAGCATTCATGGAATTAATGTTTATTTTTGTAAACGAGGAAACAACCAAAGGGATTCGAGTGTGGTTATTATATAATGAAACACATCTTAAACACTGTCTTCGTCAGCATTGTTAATAAATGGGATCAAGTATATATTATAAATGTAATGAATTGTTTACAATGGGCTTATGGATCCTCAATAATGAGCTTAATATGGTATATTTAATGCATACTTTTAACGACGAAACACCATTCCCATGCGAAGACTTTGAAGATATTCTTAAACGTTGGACGTGTATGTTTAATGTGTTTAAGGGTTCTCAAACATGATATTCATCTGTAATATATATATATATGTGTGTGTGTGTGTGTGTGTGTGTGTGTGTGTGTGTGTGTGTGTGTGTGTGTGTGTGTGTGTGTTTGAATGTGTGTATGCGCGTGTGTGTATGAGTGAGTGTGGGTGTGTGTGTGTGTGTGTGTGTGTGTGTGTGTGTGTGAGTGTGAGTGTGTGTGTGTGTGTGTGTGTGTGTGTGTGTGTGTGTGTGTGTGTGTGTGTGTGTGTGATGTGCATTTGAGTTTGAGTGTTGTAAATAACATTTTTGATTTGATGAAATAAATAAGTATTTGAGTTTGAGTGCTTTAATATAGATCTTTAATTGTTGTTTCTGTTTTGTTACCGTTTGATGTACATTTGAGTTTGAGTGTTGTAAATAATATTTTTGATTTGATGAAATAAATAAGTATTTGAGTTTGAGTGTTTTAATATACATCTTCAGGTTATAAAATGGAAAATTTTAAAAATGGATATATATATATATATATATATATATATATATATATATATATATATATATATATATATATATATTTTAAAAGCATATAATTTAACGACAGTTTTTCATTATGACCGTGTTGTATAGTTATAATATATAATATAACCACGGGTGTTATAGAAGACAGTGATTATATACTTAAAATGCGCTGAGAATTGAACTTGTGACCTTTAATATATCGTGCATTTAAGATAGTGATTTCTACAACGGTCATAAGATAGTGATTGTAAGTAATGCATATTCAACCACACCCTACGTAATAACGGCAGGTCACGCGTGATGTTATTCCTTTTCCAACCGTTATTGTATATGTTTTTCGTAGAAGTGGGTCGTTATAAGGTTGTTTAAAAAAAATCTAACTACTATCAAAATATTACTCTCTTAAAATAATTTTTTTCTAAACGTTTTACATATATATATATATATATATATATATATATATATATATATATATATATATATATATATATATATATATATATATGCGAGGTATCAAATATGAGGGGTTTAAAAATAAGAGAATTAAATGCTAATCATTGAATTTGGTAAATGGTCTTCATGAAGTCACGTGCAATTATAGACAATAAATTTTATTCAATACCATTTATCAAGTTCAACGACAATAAATTTTCATCAAGATTATTTATCAAATTCAAAGATGAGCACTTAATCCTATTTGATATATATACTCCCTCCGGTCACAATTATAAGCCAAAATAACTACTTTCACACGTATTAAGAAAGTTAGTTAAGTGTAATTAATTTTCTTGATTTCATGTACAATCAAAGTAAAATTTACGATAATATACTTAGTTTATTTCATGAATCAACTTTCAACATTAAATGCTTTTGAATTAAATTAAGGGTATAATAGTAATACAAGTATTAATTAGTCTAAAATTTAATAACTTTTGCTTATAATAGTGACCAAGATTTAAGATGTTTTTTCTGCTTATAATAGTGACCGGAGGGAGTATATATATATATATATATATATATATATATATATATATATATATATATATATATATATAGGGTTCATATCCTATGAGAATGCCATTTTTATGTAAGAACATAAGAATGAATCTGAATCATTAGATTTTAAAATAAATTGTGGCGATTATGTGTGGTTTTTGTTTTTCTCTCTCCTCCATTATTAAAATAAATGATAGAGGAGAGAGAAAAAAATTGACACATAATCTCCACCATTTATTTTAAAATCTAATGGTTCAGATTCATTCTCATGTTCTCACATAAAAATGTCATTCTCATATGATATGTTCCTATATATATATATAGGAAACGTATCATATGAGAATGCTATTTTTATGTGAGAACATAATAATGAATCTCAACCATTAGATTTTAAAATAAAAGGGTTATTTATATGAAACCCCCTACCATATGAGCGTGTTTCGTTTTACCCCCCACCGTTGCCATATGCAGGTTTAGGCAACGCTTTTTTTGAAAAAACGTTGCCAAAAGGCATGGAGGGGGGGGGGGGGGGGGGGGGGAAGAAAAATTCGCTAACATTACAGGGGTGAAATTCACTATTAACCCTAAAATAAATGGTGGAGATTATGTGTCAGTTTTTTTCTCTTTCCTCCATCTTTTATTTTAATAATGGAGGAGAGAGAAAAATAAAAATCACACATAATCTCCACCATTTATTTTAAAATCTAATGATTCAGATTCATTCTCATGTTCTTATATAAAAATGGCATTCTCATAAGATTTGAACCATATATATATATATTCGTTATATGAGAATGATAAGAATAAAAATGAACCATCAAATTAAATCATGTGGCTAAAATTAAAACATAATTTAAGTAAGTCATGTGTTATACTCACATGCTCACTTTTCCCTCTCATTCTCATTCTCTTATATATATATATATATATATATATATATATATATATATATATATATAGCTTAAATATTATTTTCGTCCCTGTAAGTTTGCGTGTTTTTGGCTTTGGTCCCTAAATCTTTTTTTTTTTGTATGAGTCCTCATATGTTCATTTCTCTTTGGCTTTAGTCCCTGCTGTCAAAGGAACGTAAAAAAAAGCTGAGGTGGAAGACGGTGATGACCTGACCTATGTTTTATCATTTGTTTTATTTTTTAGAGAACACACATGGATATAGTTATTAACAAGGGATCAAATTAAAAAGAAGAACATTTTGGTTTGCTTCTCCTTCCTTCCTCCTTCCATCTGTGGTTTCTTCTTCATCCTTCGCAATTTTTCCTCTGCTCCATCGACATCCAAGGCCTCTTTTTCGTCCGCGACCTCTCTTCACGTTCAAGCACCGATTTGTGGTTGCAATAGAAGCATGAAAATGTCTGTGTCAAATTCTGTTGAAAACCCTAAAAGAAGATTTTGGAAGTGTCAAAATTCAGGGTTAATGTCTGGTTGCAAGTTGTTTATTTGGGACGATGAGCTTGAACGTAATCTAGCTAGTGATCTTAGAAGTTCAAGTGGTTGCAACTGCTCGGAAATGTTGAAGGATTTTTGTTAGTCCTTGTATCATTGATGTATTTTGAGATGTGTCCCTGTACAATATGATGAATGAAAAAGATGTTTTTTGTTTTGGACAGTTTATGTATGCAATTATATTGCTCCTCCTGTTTTAAATTGTTTATAAACCAAACTTTTTTATTAGCATAAAAGCCAAATTGGTAATAGGCCATATCAATTGTCCATAAAACTAACTTGAGCCAAAATACTGCAATAAACAAACTTGATATATTACATTAAACAAATTTGATAATGTATCATAAAACAAACCTGATATACTGCATTAAACAAACTTGATAATGTATCATAAACACATTGTATCATACACATAAAGGCTTAAGCCAAAAAACACATTGTATCATAAACATTAAGTCTTAAGCCAAAATACACATTGGCATCAAAATACATAATAGGAAACTACAAGGCTTAAGTACACCATTGTAGTAAAGTTGTTCAATAAATCATAAGTCAAAACAGGTCCAATGACTAATGTCATACCCCAAACTTTGACCCTAGATTTCATCACCATTCTAGGAAGCATTACACATTACATTGCTAACCCTAACCTTTGTTTAAGTTTGTTCCTTGTTTTTGCTTCATCAAATTAGGGTTTTGCTCAAGAGAATCAAGAGAATCTTCACATGATCAGTCAATGCTTTGGAATTATCATCAACCCATCAAGATTACATACACTCAAGAGGGTTCTCCTTATCAAGAATCAAGTGCAATATGGTCTCATTATAAGTTCATTGGAGCTCAAATTCATCTGGTCACAAATTAGGGTTTTGCTTGGAAAAGTCAACTGTGCCTTTGACTTTTGATCAAACATGATCCCAAACCTTGGGACATGATCCAAAACACTCAAATATGTCCTTGGAGTCCACCCATGATGCTTGAAAGAGTCAAGAATGCAAGATCATTGAAGATCACACAGTTGAATTCATATGGTACACAAGCTTTATCTGACAAAGTCAACTCTTTGACTTTTAGGGTTCTTAGTCTAAATTGAAGTATTCAAGCCAAATTTCATCAAGACATGTTTGATCATTGAATTTGAGCATAAAAAACCAATATTTGGAAGGTTTCTTGCAAAAGGGGCAAATTTGAGGAAGTAAAATTTTTCTAGTATGGAAAGAAAACCTAGTTTTGGCACCAACTTTGGAAGGTCATAACTCTCAATCTACACAACCACTTTTTGTGCTCCATGGCTCAAATTAAAGACCTCACGACATACTACAACTTTTTATGAAAGGAGGAAACCTCAAAAAATGCTTAGATTTTGAGTTATGAAGCCTTGAAGTTTTGAAAAATCTTTGAACACTTAGAATTTTTTTAAGATAGATTTTAGTCATTAGAAACAACAATCTTTGGAGCCAGTTTTCACTATGATCCTTTGAGACTCAAGATTTTTGTTAAGCATGAGAGTTGTAGAGCATGTTTGGGGCTTTTCAAAAAGTACAAGAACTCCTCCATAACATTCTTGAGCTGAGAGTTTCGAAAAGATGAAGTTGGTGTCACAAGGTTGACGTGCATGCCATTTTCACCACTTGTTCTTGGCCAAATCTCCAAGCCATGCCCTATGATACCACTTTTCAGGCCTCATTACCTCTAAATACATCCATAATCAAAAGGTTGCACAAAATAATGATGCATTACACAAGTGTTTAAGCCTTTGTTCAAAGGATCATGCCATTTTTGGAAGAAAGGTCACACTTCCATTTTCACAAAGAGGCTTTAACCCAATGTCAACTTCTCTTGAGCATTGTGAATGTTGGTTCTGCACTCTAAAAGGGTTGTACTTAGAAGCAAGCTTTCTGAACTTTTCCAACAACTCTAGAAAACATGGTATTTGTCTTGGAACATCACAAAATCAAAAAAACCATCACTTGAAATTGAACCAAACCAAAAACTCTTCAAGTTACAATTCTGCCAATGCCATTGATCCCTCAACCTCTTCTATAAATAGAGGATCATTTCACACTTCAAAACACACAAGAACTCACTCTCAAAACTTCAGTATCCCCTCTTCCCACAGTTCTTGCAAAAATACCTCAGTTTTACAAAATCTCCAACCAAACACATTCCTCACTTAAATTTTGCAAACCAACTCCACAAACCATCCCTAAAACCTCCATAGAACTTGTTCCAACCATCAAACAAGTTCTGTATCAAGCCCTGCCATATTCACCATTTTCATACCTTCATCTTGCAAGAAGGCACGAGTTTGATTCTTGAAGTTGTTTCCAATCCATTTAAGCATTCAAGTCATCTCTATAAGCATCAACAAAGCTAAGAAGGTTGTCATTTTTCTTCTATAACTCCATTTGAAGGGGCCTTAGACCTTCTCCAAGAGGTAAGCTTCTTGCTCTTAGAACCTCATGATTCATGCATCTTTACTAGTTTGTTTTTGAAGCAAAAATGTAGTATTTATCATGTATGAGATTTTTGAAGCACTGTTTGTATTGTATGAAGTGTACATGTGGTGTTTTAACATGTGATATTATTATTGTGTTGCACTGTTATGGAGCATTTTGTGTGTTGAATAGTTAGTTTTAGGTTGAGTTAATAACATATTCAAAATCCTTGTGAAAAATGCTTCAACTTTCATTTTTACAAAACTGAAAATGGTTGGGAAATGAGAGAGACGTGTTGAGTTGAAAAATTGGCCATGGGAGAGAGTTAGGGCTCGGGGAGAGAGAAAGAAAAAGAAAAGAAAATGAGGAAGAAGAGGATGACTTGGCCCTGATTGGGTGCTGAGTTGTCTATTTTAATGTGTTCTTAAAATATATATTATTGAAGGTAAGATAAATGGGTGAGGGTGTAGCACTGCTGGTCAAGGAGGTTTGTGTGTTTGTTTGCCATGCGCTGGGTCTGGGGTTCGAATCCCCCTCTCCCCAGACCCTTTTGTTGTTTTTTTAAGCATTCTGAAACAAACTTCACATATATATTTACACACGCACCCTTTATACAAGCCATTCACTTGGCTCAGTTGGTTAAGAGTTTTAACCTGACCCCCAGGATGCGTGTTCAAGTCCCATGAGGGCCATGCCCCTATTTTTTTTATGACTTATTTTCTCAAGTTTCTTCACAACTTTGAAACCTTATAACTTCTTCATTTTTTAGGCTTTTTGATCCATTCTTTTCGCTACATGTTCACGTTGCTGCCTAGTTTATTGTGATATAAAGAGTTTCCCAAAAATATTTATTTTTGTGACACTTATTCATGTTTAAAGTGAGTGACCTTTTTAGGTTTTCTTAAGGACCATTTTGATTCTTTGGTTGATTCCTTTTATTTTCTTTGCACATATGGACATGTTTGAACCATTTGCAACTTATGTGAATCTTATGTAATGTTGTGGACTTGTGCATACTTGTTGCTACTTGATTTAATGCATTTTCAAGTGTATATTTACATGTAAATGTATGTTGACTTTCCAATCATGCCATGCACTTTTGCTTGGTCATATTGCCTCTAACATATGATTCTCTTCCATATTTATATGACTTTGATGTGCACATGTACCTTTGTTTGAGTCATACTATGTTTAGGTATCCTTAAACCTTTGATTTTTTTCTCTTAAACATGACTTTGAATACATGTTTGTATGCTTGAACCTTTGTGAGGTTCCTACTTTGTTTAAAGACCATGTTGAACCCTAATATGCATGTTTGATTGTTACCTACTTGCCTTAACATGTTCAAACTTGTGACATGCTTAATTGTTCAAGTAATGCCTTAACTTGTTCACATTATGTTTAAACTTTAAACATGTCATCTTTAAGCACTCTCACATGCTATCCTTTGTATGCTTGCATATTCACCTACCATGTTATTGTCATAAATATGTCTTGATGTTCAAGTATGATTGGTTGTTACCATTACTTGTTTTAATTTGTATTCATGATTAGGTAATGTCTTATTTTATCCATGATTGCTTTGAACTTTGATTGATTATCATAACTTGTATATGCCTTGCTTTCATCCATGTTTAAGTGATGTTTCAACTTATACATGTTAACTTGAACTTTGAACCTATTCATGATTAAGTGTTGTTACAACTTATCTTCCTTTGTCTTGTATTCATGATTAAGTGGTGTTAGTAAACCCTAAAGCATGTTTGCCTTAATTATGTACTTGAACTCATTATCCATGATACCTTGGTATTATTAGAACTATATCTCGTGATTGTTTAGATGTTGTAACATCTTTGTTTGATTGAACCTACCTTTGGTTGTCACCATGTTGATTTAAAACTTCTTTGAACCTTTGAACATACTAGGTAGTTACCTTGTCTAATTCATGACTTTTTTAATTCCTTACTCTAAATGTTTTCACATTTATCTTTATGCTTTGGTTGTAACCATATGTTTTACCTTTGTCATGCTTTCATTAACATCATGTTTGAATGTTACTTTGATTTGTTTTCAAATTGATATCATGTTTGAATATCATGTTTGTTCGTATCATCCATACTTAATCATACTTCTTTAAGTTTGCCAAGTTATTCCCCCAAATGATGTTAGATTGTTAGCTTCCATCCTTAAGTTTTTCCTATATTCCTTAATCCAAGGGAAAGTCTCTCTATTGACTCCATTTCATAGATAGCTTAGCATTACCTATTCCCTTTGACCTTGTTAGAGTCAATAGGTTTTTGAGGTTTAGACTTAAGTTAGAATAGACAAATCTTTTGACTTTGTCAAGTCAAGTAAGTGTTGAGACATAACACTTAGCTCCCCTTTGAACCTTGATTGTAATCAAATTGTTCATTCCTCCTTGTAAGGATATTTAGGCACAAGACCACGAAGTTTTGGCGAGCATACTTAGTGACTAAACCTTTAGGTTCCTATCTCTCACCATAGAACCAGACACAAAACAATAGCAAACAAAAATCACAAGTACTAGTAAGAGGTTCCTATAGAATATTATAGATACTTACGATGCTAACACCTTCCCTAGGTATAACCAACCCTCGACCCACAAAATCTCTTGGCATTGTTGTTACCTTGCAAACTTAGGGTTTTTTATGATATTTACCCTTTCCCTTGGATAAATCGAAGTTCGGTGGTGAATCTTTGAAAGATTTGTGATTCAAGTTTAATTAATAGGTTGATATCCAATTCTCACCGCAACTACTACAAATTCCATGGTACTCCCTTGTGCAGGGTTACTTCTTTCTCCTTTTAGCAGGGTTACTTCCTTCTCCTCCTTTGAACTTGTTGCTTCTGAGCACCCTTGGTCTAGCACTTTTCCTCAACGCCAATTTCCTTGTTGTGAGGGCAAGGTGTCTTACACTCAATCATTATTTTAATGATGTCAAAACATGTACTAGCTCGTAGTATGTAATTTGAACGATATCATCTCATCATTATCGGCACCCATATTTCGCAATGCATAAACGATCAATAATCATGTGTCCAAACATATAGGAAGAGTCTCACACATCTATTATATGTGTGTGATCATGCTATGAGTCATAGGTATGCATAAACATTGCCTAGGTAGATGAAAACATGTGCAAAAATCAATTTTAAGAGTTTTGGTAGTTTAAGTTAACCAAAACCAAGAATTGGTCGACTCATGAAATGATGTCTTTGCTGCATTTCCCTCGGGTTAGCGCACGCTGACCCACAGGTCGATGCATACTGGAGCCATTTCTCATTGTGTACTTTCATCAGCCATGCGTCGGCGCATGACCCCTGTAGTGGTTGACGCATGGTGTCATACCCCAAATTTTAACCACTTATATTTCCCATCATTGTGCAAATCATCATCACAATAAGGAGGAACCATCATACTTCATCAGTCTCCCCAAAGATGGGTGAGCATTCACTACTATCAAAATTAGGGTTTCAAGCCCTCTCAGAGCCTTAGACAAAGGATCAATCAAGGAATGACATGATCTTCAACTTGTCTAACCTCTCAAACATTCACAATGGATCAAAAGGACTCCCACTTCAAGGATCAAGCACAGGGCTGCTCCCATCTAGGTGGATCAAGTCTCAAGATCGACAGTGTCACCAAATTAGGGTTTTGGTCGACCAGGGCCTTTAGATGGAAATTTTTCATCTGGGCACAAGCCAATGATCCAAAACATAACCTAATATACTTCATGGGACCTCATGGACCCAATCATCAAGTCAATTTGACCTCAGGGGATGCATTCATCAAAAATCAGGAATTAGGGTTTCTTGACCTAATTCACCCCTAAGTTGACTTTTGGGACAAATCATGAGCCAAGACCTCAAGAGAGGGTTTGAGGGTCTCTTATGAACTATATTGATCCATTTGGAACAATGGATTAATCCAAGAAGCTTGAGCAACAAGTCTCAATTTCATCTGCACCACAGTTAGGGTTTTAAGGAAAAAGTCAACTGTAACTTTGACTTTTGACCAGGACATGCTCCCAAGCCCTATGACATGCATCAATATACCCTATTACACCCATGTAACATGTCCATCAAGTTTGATTTAGGTCAAGGGCATGATTTCCTGAAGAATTGCACAGTTTGGAATTCATCTGATAAAAAGTCAACTGTGCACAAAAGTCAACTTTGACTTTTTGAGATTTTTCACCAAAATGGATTTTTAACCCTAAAATGATGTTAATGTATGATTTGAATCATCATTCATCAAGAAAAATCAAGAAAAGTTGGGTAACTTGTAAAAGGGGTAACCATAAAAAACTTAGAAAATTTTCTAAGTTAAAAATAAAGTGGCTAGGGTACCAACTTTGGAGGGTCATAACTCCTAAACCACAAAGCCATTTTCTCCCATCCAAGGCTTGATTTATAGATCTCATTGCCCTCTACAAAAACTTCAACTAGACCTAATTCCAATTCCTCATGGATTTTGAGTTATGGAGTGATCAAAATCAAGAAAAGTCACTTTGTTCCAACACTTAGTGAAAATTTCACTAAGTCAGATTTTACCCTACTTTTTGCCAAATGTAGGGGGATTTTTCACTTGGATTCAAAAGAGATCAAAACCAAACATGTTCAAACAGTTGTTGTATCATGTAAGGGCTTTCCAAAATGGCCAAGAACATTACCAAATTCAATTTGAGCCATGCGATATGACATTGGAAAGTTGCCTTGCTGAAATCTGCCAAGGCAAGGCAGAATTTGCATTTTTGCTCGATTTTCCAAAATCAGCCAAATCCAAACACTCCTATCCGCTTGGACACCTCTAAGGATTGAATCTAAAGGGGACAATCACTGAGCCAATCCTCCAAAGTCTTTGGAACAAGAAATAACATGTTGAACCTAGAATGGCCAAAATAGGGACAAGACTCCAATTTTGGATTGAAGCATTCAATGGAAGCATCAAGGTGGCATGGACTGAGCCATTCTCAATAGAATTCAGTCAATACTTATCCAAGACTAAGGGAACCACAACCCTGTGCCCTAACCTCTAGTCAATGGCTAGAGGAGACTTGGATTTCCATTGGACAACATTGGCCAAACCTCTGCTGCAGTTGCCATGCACTGTGGATCCCAAAACAAACTTGCTCTACTATAAATAGGGCTTAATTGTGATCAGTTTAAGTACACCAAAGGCCTACAACACTTTCCTTTCTCAAAAACCACTTCTCACTCTCAAAAATGCCTTTCTTAGCAAGTCATTATCGGGTTTTTCATTAGAGAGCAATTCCATTCAAACCAATCACACACACACCTCATATACATCATATGTGAGCTGATCAAACACTTAAACAACAACTGGAACACTAATTTCTCAGAATCACCTGTCAATTGCTTAAGGTTTTAACCAAAGTGCAGTTGAGATGCCATGAAGTGATCCAGCCATTCTCAGTCAAGTCCAAGCATTCAAACACACTCCATAGGGTGTAGGGAAGCTGTTCAGATCATCACAATTCATCTGTAACACCTCCTACTCAGAAATCAATTTGCTCTTGCTGTCACGACCTAGAGGTAAGCTTAAACTTGGTCATCTCTCAATCTATGCATATTTCCTCACACAATACTTTTGCCAAATGTTCATAATCATGCATGGAATGTTTCCCCTCAAGTAATTGCTTTGTCTGAATCGTGTATTAAAAATCTCAGCCTTCATGCAGAAATTAGGGTTCATAAGGATTTATCGTGATTTCTTGTTTTATGCTTAATTTAAATGAAATTAATTGTCATAAACATGATCGTGAGGTTGAGACGAGCATATTGATATGTGGATTGCATGATATAATCAAGTATTCAGTGAGATTGGATAGAAAATGTAAATCAGCCAATCCCAGAACACGCGCGTGTTCTTCAGCTGTTCTTGGCGCCATTTCTTTCAAATTCAAATATTTGAATTTTGTGATTTTATTTAATTGATTCAAAAATTAATTTCTCTCTGAGTTTTAATGATTTTGAGTTGATTCTTTTTTTAATAATTCACAAAAATGTTAAAATATTTTATTTTCCCAAAAAATCCCAAAAATATTATTTATTTTATATAATTGATATTTTTGCAAAGAATTAATGTTTTAATTATTTTTAACATTTAAAATATTTTTTCCACCTTGATTTTGCAACTTTTAATGCTTTCTAATTATTTTGTAGGTCAATACTTAATTTTTGAAGCATTAATCCAATATTACAATTTGTTTTTCCTATGTTAAACAATTTTGATCATTTTAATTGAATTTTTTTATTCAATTAAATACATTTTTTAAAACAAATTAGGGTTTTTGGATTAATTCAACCCTCATCAAACTTTTTCAAACACTCATAGGCCTCTAATAGAGTTTAAGACCCAATCCTTTTTTGACCAAATCATTTTTGGGCCTCAGTATATTGTATAAGTCCCGATACTGTCAAAAATAAACGGCGCGATCGTCGCCTTTTCAAAACACACTTGGGCCTACCCTCGAGTAGTAAGACCCATTTCTTTTCTTAAAACTCTTTGGGCCTCTAATAGAGTGTAAGACCCAATCCTTTGTAAATACAAACCCTTTTTGGGCCTCAATTATTGTATAAGTCCCACTGTATTTTCAAAAACCTCGGCGCGATCGCCATTTCAAACGGAAAAACCAACTGGGCCTACCCTGGTGTAGTAAGACCCATCTCTTTTTCTTTAAACTTTTTGGTCCTCTTGAGAGAGTGTAAGACCCAACCCCCTTTGTACAGAAAACATTTTGGACCTCAGTCACTTGTATAAGTCCCTCTGTACAAATTCAAACAGTGCGCTCACTGATAAAACCTTGGGCCTCTCCTTGAGCTGTAAGCCCCAAATCTTTCTTTTTCAAAGCACTTTCTCCTTTGATTTTGAAATATACTGTTATTTTCAATCTTTCTTTGTTGAACAACTAACCAAACAGCATGGAAGCTCTACAACCGAGTAAGTGGTTATTGCTTTCATTTACCGCTTTCATATACATATAACTGTATTGTGGGGCTGTTTCACTGTAAGTCTTCTTTCATAAACTCATATCAACTGTGTAATAATAGTATAGATATTTAGAGTTTCCTCGGCAACTACGTCTAGAACTAGGTGACACCGTTTCATTTATTCGTAGAAATAGACAACTAGATCCCCAATAGGATCACCAGATACAGTCTTCTCTTCAGCTGTCCTCATTAGGAATGGTCAAGAAACTCTACTCCCAGAGATGAATGTATTCTCCGTGAATGGCATCTTTGAGTTTCTTCCAAATTCTCGAACTTTCCTGACTTGATCTATTCCTTGTGAATAGCTTGCCTTGAATTTCTCGGGGTTTGGGGACCCACGTGCTTCTTAAAAGCATCGGCCTCCTCTTGGGCATCGTACAAGGACACACCGGCTTCCTAAAAGCAACCCCGCCCCCTCTTGGCCTTAGTACAAGGACCCTACGGCTTCTTAGAAGTATTCACCGCCTCCTCTTATGCTTCGTATAATGACATCTTCCTCCGGGAATGATAACCTCCTCTTGGGCTTAGTACAAGGACCGATCGGCTTCTTAAAAATTTCCAGCCTCCTCTTGGGCTTCGTACAAATTGTCCCGACGACCTCCTAGAGGTATAGGAACATAATTTAGTCATCTTCATAGAACAGTCCTTTCATAGAGTCTACTACCGTTTCTCAAAGCGTGGTACAAAAGATGAAACTCTAGACTTGGACAGTCTAATATCCTTGAGTCTCAAAGACATTCTCAAGCACCCTTCAAGAATAGGAAGGAAACTCGTAGACTCGGACAGTCTCAAAACCCTTCGGATTTCCCATTTCCTTAAAGAAAAGGAAATAACCCTGATCCTCAAATCAAAATCCTTGAGTACAGTGTTGCTCATATAAGAACTATTTTTCTCTTTTAAATCAGTATACTGGACCTGTCACTCAACTGAAACAGTCGTACTAGCCTCCTCTTAGGCTTTGTATAATGATCCTTCTCCAGCTTCTAGCCTCCTCTTGGGCTTTGTACAAATGATTCTCCCCAGCGGAGTCAAACAACGTTTAGCCTCTCTCTCGGGCTTTGTAGGAGACACATAAGAGACTCCCTCGTTGATTCAATCACCTCTTTCGCCTCCATCTCGGGCTTCGTACTAGATACAAAAAACTCTCTTGTTGAGTCAAATAGCCTCCATCTCGGGCTTTATACGAGATACCAAAAGATTCCCTCGTTGAGACAAAACCTTTTAGCCTCTCTCTCGGGCTTTGTACGAGACACATAATAGCCTCATCTTAGGCTTTGTATAAGAAAACCACTGGTTGATCCAATTAACCTTTTAGCACCAAAGTTGTGCCTCGTTCACAGTACACAAACATCAACAACTCCTTCCCCTCCATCTAACTGCTGTAAGCGGCAAGCCTCTGGATCATCTATATCCATGCCACTGTCCCTCTTTTAGCATGAGAAATTCCTAAGGAAAGATGGCATTGCTCTAAACTGAGTTAAAGTCTTCTCCTTCAGGTTAAAATCCCCTATAAAGGAAATTATGGCATTGCCGGATTCACAAATCCCGGTTAAAGTAATTCTCCTTTATAAACAGTCGTAACAGACAAACCTCTCTTTAGAGATGACAAATTCTCTCTAAAGTCAAACCTTTTAGCTTCACATCTTGGGCTTCGAACAAGATACAAATAAACCCTTCAGTTTCACATCTTGGGCTTTGAACAAGATACAAATCACCTTTCGCTTCACATCTTGGGCTTTGAACAAGACACCAAAACACCCATTTCCTCCCATAGAATAGGAGGAACTACGAACGCTCTGATTTCCCTGTTTCGGTAAACGGGAATACGTAGGCATAAGATTGAAAGAAAAATCGTAGCGAGCAAACTAAACAAAAACCCAAAATCCCATACTTTCATATATATCCGTCCTAACATCTCAACCGATAGCCTAAAGCACCCCTCGTCAAAAAAATAACCTAAGACAAACCCCGAATCTTTGTAGCATCTGTAAACCAACAGTTTTGACTGTTTAATCTCAGTATGCAAGCAGGGTTAGTTGGAGACATCTATTTCCCTTTCTTCATCAGCTTTAATAGGATAAAAAATGAATCGAGCTGTAGTACCAGAGCGATCGTGCTTCGCAACCACATCCAAAAATCACTCGCTACAGAAAAATGGCGACTCTGCTGGGGAGAAAACATGTCTCTTTAGGGATCTTGTTCTTTTTTGTCCCCTAGGTGGAAACCTTGACGTCACTAGGATCTTAGGTTAAAGCGCCGTTAATTTGGAATGAAACCACATGATGGTGACTCCGCCGGGAAACCATTTTCTGTCAGGAACTTAAGATTCTTAGCTTTTAAAAGTCTAGGATGATTAGGACAAATATATATACTGCTTTTCCTAATTGCTATATGTGTTTATTTTTCTGCTAATGGGAATGCGTGTGATGCCGCATGTGGAAAGATCGAGTATACACTTAAGATAAGTGATGGCGACGAGGTCGACCATCAACCTCAGTGGAGGCTGACCAATGCAACCCATTCTCTCACCTAGACAATGGGCCGATTGTGATGTCTGAGAAGCTGAGGAGCCAAACCCTTCTGTAGTGCGGAAACTATCGGGAATAGTTGTTACGCGATACTACCCTCATTTGAGGCTGGTGATCTATTCTCGGTGAATGACACTTACTCTAAGATTGCTCTACAAATCGCTGGCGATCCATTTGTTGTTTTTCTTTCCTGGGAGGAGCTGATGATAATGAGTACAGGTACAAAAATCACCCTAGTGTAAACCTTTGGGGATGGGTAGAGCCTTGACTTCATGACAACGACCCTTTGACCCCATGTTTTTTCTATGTTTTTGTGTGCTGCATTCATGCATTCATTTAAAAAACATTAAAACAAAAAAAATTTCTCTTCTAGTCTCTCTGTGTTTCAAAATAAACTAAGACTGTGATTGCAAATACCGAAGAAAAGGATTGCGCTAATGGATTTCGGTAGAAGGAGAACTCATAGTTATACCTTCAAGGTTCCAAAACTAGAGGATTTGAGAGGTTTGGCGAGAATGATCACAAACTAAGAGGCTTTCAGAGCCAAACACGGAGGTTTACTACCACTATTAAGAGTCCATGTGATTGAGGGAATCATGGATGCGCTCATTCAGTTTTACGATCCGGTTTATCACTGTTTCACATTCCCGGATTACCAGCTCGCACCAACGCTGAAAGAGTATTCTCATCTGATAGATTACATATCACAGATCGAGCTCCATTTTCTGGACTGGAAGAAATTCCAAAGAATCAGACCATTGCAAGAGCAATTCATTTGGATGAGTTTGAGGTCAGGACTCACCTAACTACCAAGGGTGGCATCCAAGGTTTGCCAGCCCAGTTCTTGACAAAGAAAGCCCTGTATTTTGCCAGTATAGGAAACATGACTGCTTTTGAAAGCGTCTTTGTCTTGCTCACCTACGGGTTATTTTTGTTTCCCAACATTAATAACTTTGTCGATATTAACTCCATTAAGGTTTTTCTCATTGGAAACCCTGTACCGACTTTGCTCGCAGACGCGTATCATTTTGTACACTTGGGAAATTTGTACAGCGGAGGGGAGATCACATGCTGTGTACCTCTGCTTTACAAATGGTTTATCTCTCACTTACCCAAGTCTGCTGCTTTTTGGGATTGCAAGAGTGCCTTGCGGTGGTCGCAGAAGATCATGTCTCTCACCAACTCTGACATAGATTGGTGTAATAGGATCTATAATGGAATCAAGATCATTGACTGTTGTGGAAACTTCCCCAACGTACCCCTTATAGGAACTAAAGGAGGAATCAACTACCATCCGGTATTGGTTCATCGCCAATTTGGATACCCGATGAGGCACGTCCCACGGGGTGTTCATCTGGAAGGTCTTTTCTTCAAGGAAGGAGAAAACGATAGAGCACTAAAGACGGAAATAGTCCACGCTTGGAAGCATGTTCTTAAGAAAGGACGAGAGTCTCTAGGAAAACCAGAATGTATCTCGGTGGAGCCTTATCTCCACTGGGTACAAACTAGAGCTCTCAAGCTAAAAATGCCTTATCCTCGTTACAGAATTCTTCCGCCAAAGGAATCTGTCATGTACGTCATGACGAAAATTGAAAAGCTTCAGGTTACTCTCAATAAAGTTCAAAAGGAGAGAAGGTCTTGGAAGAACAAGTACCGCACCCTCGACATAGAGTGCATCAAAATACAACAATTACTGAAAGAGAAAGATGCTCTGATTGAAATTTTGGAGCAACATGCTGTAGAGAATCAAGATGACCAAAGGAATTTGCTCACTCCTTTCACCTGGCAAAGGAATGACAACCCGACAACGGCCCAAGAGCCCCGGTCAAAGTAAAGGAAGATACCAGAATCAGCACCCGATTTCTCTTCAGAGATGACTTGGGACCCATTAGTTTAGGTTTCTGTTTCTGCACCTTGTAATCTACTGTATTTCCATTTCTGTAATCCTTTGAATTCAATAAAAAGGGGTTTCCCCACTGTTTGATAATTGCAATCTAATTGTCGAAGTTTATTTTGATTAAACCAAAAAAAAAATATAATCATTGCATTCATCATTCTCACATCGCGTATTCTTCTTATCTACGAATCTCGCGTTTGTGTCTCGGTTCTAGAGTCAAATTGTCTCATTCGTATAATACTCAGGCCAATCGTCAGAAAAAGATGGATGATCTTGATGAAGAAAACAGAGAGTTGAAAGAAGAGATCGACGCTCTGAGAGAGGATATGAGGAAGCTTCGTAACGACATGCAAGCCATGGCAGAAGCTCAGCTACAAAGGACTGTGATCTCAGAGATCACCTCAACGCCCATAGTGGAGAAGTATGATCCTAGGTATCAAATACCGAAAGATCGTCCTTGGGGCATGCCTGTTAACTATATCCCGGAAGGATATGTTCCGCCGATCACTGAAGATCAGGGAATCACAACAGAAGCCGCTGGGCCTGAAGGTTACAAAATTCGGGAAAGCGAAGATGCCAGGGGCATACTAAAGACTCCTGAAGGTTACAAACTTCGGGAGACGCCAAGACTCACTGCCGTAGTCACGGTACCACCCCTTGTGGTGCACACTGTCCCGGAAGGACAGATTCCACAGATACCTTCTGGTAATAAGGAAACTATGTTTGACAGAATGGAGGAATTCCAGGAGCAGTTCTTGAAAATGCAGAAGGAGCTGCAAGCCATTCGCGGTCAGGATTTATTTGGAAAGGACGCCACAGATCTCTGCTTGGTCCCAAATGTGAAAGTCCCGCATAAGTTCCAAGTGCCCGACTTTGAAAAGTACAAGGGTAACTCTTGCCCTTAAAGCCATCTGGTGATGTACGCTCGGCGGATGTCAGCTCAGACGGAGAATCAGGACCTACTGATTCACTACTTCTAGGATAGTTTAACCAGTGTCGCACTCAAATGGTACATGGGTTTAAACCATGCCACGATCAGCACATTCAGAGATCTTGGCACTGCCTTCGTCCAACAATACAAATACAATTTGGACATGGCACCCGACAGTGATCAACTCAGATCGATGTCGCAAAAGGACAAGGAAACCTTTAAGGAGTATGCTCAAAGGTGGCGTGAAATTGCCGCTCAAATTTGTCCACCTCTGGAGGAAAAAGAGATGACAAAGATCTTCTTAAAGACCTTAAGCTCATTTTACTATGACCGAATGGTTGCCAGTGCGCCCAGTGATTTAACCGAAATGGTTGGCATGGGGGTACATCTTGAGGAAGCCGTCCGAGAAGGACGTTTGGTAAAAGATGCTGGATCATCGAGCGGTACTAAAAAATACGGTAGTGCTCTCCCTAAGAAAAAAGAGCAAGATATTGGGAATATCTCTCTCGGAAAGCAAAGGCGACGTTATCAACCGGTAGCAGCTGTGTCTCCTGCTATCAACCCTACGTCTATTCCTACGTATCAACCTCAGGTTGCGCAGAGCCAACCTAATCAGCAAAGGACACAACAGCCTCTTCAGCAGGCTTATCCTCCATACAACAACAATCGTACAATACGGCCACCAGGATTTGATCCTATACCCGTGTCGTACGCAGAGCTGTTTCCATTACTACTGGCCAAGGGGCACATTCAGACTAAGTCTCCTCTTACAGTACCGGAAAATCCACCTTTTTGGTTTAAGGTGGATCAAACTTGCCCTTACCATCAAGGATGATCAGGGCATAACATAGAGACTTGTCTCAATTTCAAATCTGACGTGCAAAAGCTTGTTAGGAGCGGGGTCTTATCCTTCAAGCATACAAATCCTAATGTTCTCATGAACCCGCTGCCTCAACTCGAGAAGGCTGCAGTCAATTTGATAGAAGGAGAGACTAACAATGTCTATCAAATTCATGATGTACTCTTGTTGAAAACCAATTTGGTCAAGATGCATTGTAGACAGAGTAGATATGGCCATGTGCCACCACATAACTATCACCAGTGTGATATCTGCTCTAAAAACAATCAAGGATGTTCTGTGGTGCAAGCAGCCCTACAGGAACAAATGGATCTCGGATGGATCCAAGAGCACCGAGTTCGTGGAGTTAACATGGTCTACACGAACTCCAACAACATTCAGAACCACGATATCTGTGCAATGAATGTCAACTTGGTGGAAATGCACTCAAGGTAAAGCCAGTATCATAATCTTCCGCGGCACGATTACAGTTCCTGTCTGGCTTGCTGGGTAAACAAACAGGGATGCTCTTTCATACAGGAGGCCCTCTAGTGTCAGATGGATCTTGGATGGATCCAAGACTACCATGATAGGAATTCCTATCAAATCAACATCGTTCAGATCTTCGATATTTGCGTGATGAATACCAACCTGGTAGAGTTACATGCTGAGCAGGTCCGACTCGGATTCTTAATATCACATGACTATCAAAGCTGTAAAGCGGGTTGCGAAAACAATCGAGGTTGTACCCTTGTCCAGGAGGCACTTCAGCACTTGTTAAATCACTGGTGGATGCCAATTTATATGGATAAAGATACTCAGCAAATTAGTATCAGCAACAGGAATCCAACTCGGCGTCAGAGTCAAGATGTCCGATCAATAGAAGCTAACCTAGTGAGGTTACATTGTATTCAAAGTAGGCGTGGCCAGGTGCCACCACACAATTATGACCGTTGTAGTGTCTGTTCAGAAAGTAACCAAGGGTGTTACCTTGTGAGAGCAGCTCTTCAGGGTCAGGTAGATCGTGGAGAGATTCGCCCATATCCGGGTTCTGGACCCATCAACTGGACGCCGAAATACCTTGCCGATCAAGTTGAGGATGTTGTCACGATCTCTGGTCATCACAAGACCAGGGATGTTTTTGCCATTATCCCTCTACTTGACGAATCTAAAGTTCCCAACCGGGAACGGATCGAGATTACTTACGATGGTCGGAAAAATCAGAAGGTTCCCATAGTCATCTATCTGCTGGGACCATTACCGTATGAATCAGCTAAGGCAATCCCTTACAAATACGGTGCAACAACCATTGAAAATGGAAAGGAAATTCCATTACCCTCCGTCGTGAATATTGCAGACATCAGTCGTGTAACATGGAGTGGTAGAATCTTCAACCGAGGGGTTGGAGAACTTGACAAGGAAAAAGAACTTCAGACGGAAACTCCTGATCCACCAGTCGGTCAATCCAGTAATCCCGACCTTTCGAAAAATAATGATGAGATGCTGAAGCTCATCCAAAGGAGTGAATACAACATTGTCGATCAACTATTACAAACTCCTTCAAAGATCTCGGTATTATCATTA
Organism: Lathyrus tuberosus; assembly: GCA_022829125.1. NCBI lineage: Eukaryota > Viridiplantae > Streptophyta > Magnoliopsida > Fabales > Fabaceae > Lathyrus > Lathyrus tuberosus. The sequence goes on along the minus strand of JALAZF010000012.1, from coordinate 23,871,484 downwards.
TTACTCAGTTCAGAAGCTCACAGGGAGGCTCTACAGAAAGTCTTGGAGCAAGCTTTTATGGAACAGGATGTAACAATCAGACAATTTGATAGCATTGTCTCTAACATCACTTCCTGCAACAATTTGGGATTTATTGATGAGGAATTACCCGAAGAGGGTCGCCGTCATAAAATGGCGCTCAACATTACTGTTAACTGCCAGGACAATGCTTTAGCCAGCGTACTGGTAGACACAGGGTCAGCCCTGAATGTTATGTCGAAGTCCACTTTGACTCAATTATCGTTCAAAGGCCCTCCGATGAGAATCAGCGAGGTCGTCGTCAAAGCGTTCGACGGATCCAGAAAAATAGTTATCGACGAAGTTGATCTTCCCATAACTATCGGTCCTCATACATTCCAAGTCACTTTCCAAATCATGGACATTCGGGCAACGTACAGTTGTTTATTAGGAAGACCTTGGATACATCAGGCTGGGGCGGTTACTTCAACCCTCCACCAAAAGCTAAAGTTCGTCAAGAACGATCAACTTGTCACAGTTTGTGGGGAACAAGCCTTGCTTTTAAGCATCTTGTCATCGTCTACTGGTATAGAACCCGAGGAGGTTATTGGAACTCAGTTCCAAGCACTGTCGATGGGCAAGGACAATCAATCCCAAGGAGGAACCTCGATTTCCTCATACAAAGATGCTATCAAAGCGGTCGAGAGTACCGATACAACAGGATGGGGACAGCTTGTCGTTCCTATTGACAATAAAACAAAGAAGGGTCTTGGTTTTTCTGCAACCTGTACCCGGACAGCTGCCGACGATAAAAGTCTTCATCCCCTTCAAAACTTCTTCCACAGTGGAGGTTTTCTTCACCCAGTGTCTCAAGCAGTACATGCTATCAATGAGCAAGATCCCTCTGACACAGATGAAGAATGGAAGTCCTATCTTAATGAGGACGGTTATATGTCTCAGGAAGAGGTGCCTATACCATTTTGCTATCCCGCACAGAGTCTGAGATTTATACCAAGGTCAGACGTCGAAATGATATATGGAGATTGTGATCCGGAAGGATGCCGTGCTCTGCCAAATTCATTAGAGGAAGACACTCTGATGAAAGACAACTTTGACCACAATTACTATGGCCCAATGGATGGTCTGCCAATGTGGCAACCTTACCCAGGAAACTTGGGGCAAGAGAGTCAGTCGAACAACAAAAATCGGCTGGCCATCATTGAACAGAATACCTGTGTCCCCACCATGTCATGGGATCAACACTCAGGTCATTCAGAAACTACTCATCATGAAGATGAATTCGCAACGTTTGCAGGACTTGAATTCATCAACTATGCTTTTTCCGAGGTCAACGTCATCGAGAGAGATGACTCCTCCAGTTCCAGAGAAGTGTGGGACACCTTGGGACAACCGAGTGGAAAATACGACTATATGGTCAAGTACACCGCTCCCGGAAGCTCTCGTATCAGGCTCAAAGATATCCAGTCTACTGGATGGGGAGATACAGCTGAGAGCACAAATACTATGCAAAATGCAACAGAGGAATTCTCCTACGACAATTATGCCTGGGAGACAGATTCCAATGATCCCGCTCCACCAGAAATCAGCGTTATTTCTAAAGACAAATCAAGGAAGGTGTCAAACTTTGTGATTCACCGAGGAGTTCGCCGCCAATGGGTTGCCGTCGAGGTTCCGAAGATCGTTCATCAGTCAAAGTAATTGCCATCTTTAACCTTTCACCCTGCCCAGGTGAAACGGATGTTTTGATAGGGCTCGCTTTCTGTAAATTTCCCTCTTCGCTTTACCCGAAGCGACAGAGTTTTGTTTTATAGGGCTGTAGTTTCAAGATTCGACTTGTTCATTAATAAAATAATGTCGTTCTGTAATTTCCGCATTAATTGCTGTTTTCTCTTTTTGCTTTTTCAGAAAATGGTAATCCTAAAAAACAATTCAAATAAAAACAAGCAGTAAATTAAATACACTGCACACACTTGCATTCTCTCTATCTCTTCTAAACACGAATCATCACGTCATGCAGATTGCTTGTTTTAAACCCCGATGAAACATACGATCCAATGCCTTATCCCAACTTTGAGTTCCCGGTATTTGGGGCTGAAGAAGAAAATGACGACAAAATTCCAGAAGAGATCTCCCGACTACTCAGATAAGAGGAAAGGTCCATTGAACCTCACAAAGAGCCATTGGAAACGGTAAACTTGGGTTCAGAAAAAGAGAGAAAAGAAATCAGGATTGGGGCACTGCTCAGTCCAAATGCCAAAGAGAGTTTGATAAAGCTTCTCAAAGAATTCCCTGATGTATTCGCTTGGTCCTATCAGGATATGCCAGGGTTGGATACCATCATCGTGGAACATCAATTACCGTTGAGATCGGAATGTTCGCCAGTAAAGCAAAGGTTGAGACGCACTCACCCGGACATGGCCATCAAAATCAAAGAGGAGGTACAGAAACAGATTGACGCGGGTTTCCTCGCTACATCTGAATATCCTCAATGGTTAGCCAACATCGTGCCCATTCCCAAAAAGGACGGAAAGGTCAGAATGTGTGTTGATTACAGGGATCTGAACAAGGCTAGTCCAAAGGACGACTTTCCTTTACCACACATTGACATGCTGGTAGACAGCACAGCAAAGTTCAAAATTTTCTCCTTCATGGATGGATTCTCGGGCTATAATCAGATCAAAATAGCGCCGAAAGACATGGAGAAAACTTCGTTCATTACCCCATGAGGTACCTTTTGTTACAAAGTAATGCCGTTCGGTTTGAAGAACGCCGGGGCTACCTATCAAAGGGCCATGACTACTCTGTTTCATGACATGATACACAAAGAAATCGAGGTATATGTCGATGATATGATTGCAAAATCAAAAATAGAGAGTGAGCACGTTGAACATCTGTCAACAAGTGCACCTTCGGTGTCCGTTCAGGGAAACTACTAGGGTTCATCGTCAGCCAGAAAGGTATTGAGGTTGATCCTGACAAGGTCAAGGCCATTCAAGAAATGCCTTCTCCGAAAACTGAAAAACAAGTCAGAGGATTCCTGGGACGTCTGAATTACATTTCCAGATTCATATTCCTCATGACCGCCACATGTGCGCCGATTTTCAAATTACTCAAAAAGAACCAGGATTGCGTTTGGACAGAAGATTGCCAAACCGCCTTCGATAGTATCAAGGAATATCTGTTGAATCCTCCAATTCTATCACCACCAGTGGAAGGAAGACCACTGATCATTTACCTCACAGTCCTAGAGGACTCAATGGGATGTGTACTTGGCCAACAAGATGAAACCAAACGGAAAGAGTCTGCCATTTACTATTTGAGCAAGAAATTCACCGATTACGAAACTCGGTACACGATGCTTGAGAAAACTTGATGTGCTTTGGCTTGGGCAGCCAAACATCTTCGCCAATACATGATTCGTCATACTACTTGGTTAATCTCCGAAATGGATCCAATCAAGTATGTTTTCGAAAAGCCTGCTCTCACGGGAAGATTGCCCGTTGGCAGATGTTATTATCAGAATATGACATAGAGTACCATGCTCAGAAAGCCGTTAAGGGGAGTATTTTAGCCGATCATTTGGCTCATCAACCGATTGACGATCAAGAATCAATCGGGTTTGACTTCCCAGATGAAGATGTCATGTATCTAAAAATGAAAGATTGCGATGAACCGTTACCCAGTGAAGGGCCAGAACCAGGTTCCCAATGGGGACTTGTCTTTGATGGAGCAGTCAATCATTACGGAAATGGAATTGGGGCAATCATTGTTACCCCTCAGGGTACCCACATTCCTTTCACTGCCAGACTTACGTTCAAATGTACGAACAACGAGGCCGAATACGAAGCTTGTATTATGGGTCTCGAAGAAGCAATTGATTTAAGGATCAAAAACTTGGACGTATATGGCGACTCAGCTCTGGTTATCAATCAAATAAAAGGAGATTGGAACACATACCAATCAGGATTGGTTCCTTACAAAGACTACGCAAGAAGGTTGTTACCTTTCTTCAACAGAGTTGAGTTTCATCATATCCCTCGTGAGGAGAATCACATGGCTGATGCATTAGCCACTCTCTCTTCCATGATTAGTGTAGGTCAATGGAACGACTTACCTAAGATCGACATAATGCGCCTTGAAAGGCCCGCTTACATCTTCACGATTGAAGCAGTCATAGATGATAAACCTTGGTATCACGATATCAAATGCTTCCTTCAGAAACAAGAGTACCCACCTGGGGCACTAAGAAAGGACAGAAAGACCCTCAGAAGATTGGCTGGAAACTTCTTCCTGAGCGGCGACACTCTCTATAAGAGAAATTTCGACTTGGTCTTGCTCCGATGCGTAGACAGACTAGAAGCAGACATACTTATGAAAGAAATTCATGAAGGATCCTTTGGCACTCATGCCAACGGACACACAATGGCGAGAAAAATTCTAAGAGCAGGGTACTATTGGTTGACCATGGAATCCGACTGCTACAAGTACATGAGGAGGTGTCACAAGTGTCAGATATACTCTGACAAAATTCATGTACCGCCATCACATCTCAAAGTTCTTTCTTCCCCGTGGCCTTTCTCGATATAGGGAATTGACATGATTGGCATGATTGAGCCCAAGGCTTAAAACGGACATCGGTTCATCCTGGTAGCCATTGACTATTTCACCAAGTGGGTCGAAGCAGCATCATTCGCCAACGTAACCCGAAAAGTGGTGGTCCGATTTATCAAAAACAATATCATCTGCCGTTACGGTGTTCCGAGCCAGATCATTACTGATAATGGATCTAACTTGAACAACAAGATGATAAAGGAGTTGTGTGCAGAGTTCAAGATCGAACACCATAACTCATCTCCCTACCGACCCAAGATGAACGGAGCGGTAGAAGCGGCCAATAAGAACATCAAGAAGATCGTTCAAAAGATGGTTGTAACCTACAAAGACTGGCACGAGATGCTACCCTTTGCTCTTCACGGTTATCGCACATCTGTCCGTACTTCAACAGGGGCAACCCTTTTCTCTCTAGTATATGGCATGGAAGCAGTGCTCCCCATAGAAGTAGAGATCTCGTCGATCAGGGTATTGATGGAAGCTAAGCTTACAGAAGCTGAATGGTGTCAAAGCCGACACGACGAATTGAATCTGATCTAGGAGAAGCGAATCACGGCACTATGCCATGGTCAATTGTATCAACAGAAAATGAAGAGGGCGTTTGACAAAAAGGTTCGACCTCGCGTCTTCAGGAAATGAGACCTCGTGCTCAAAAAGATACAATCATTTCTCACTGATTCGCGAGGTAAATAGACTCCGAATTATGATGGCCCCTATGTGGTCACGAAAGCTTTCTCAAGCGGCGCCTTGAGACTTGCAACCATGGACGGAGAGGAATTTGCCTACCCCACGAATGTTGATGTAGTCAAGACATACTTCGCCTAAACTAAAAAAAACGTCTCGGTGGATTGAAAACCCGAAAGGGCGGTCCAGGCAAAAGTTAGAGACAGAAAAAAAATTATCCCGGTGGATTGGAAACGCCACAGTACAATCCAGGGAAAAATTAGGGATAATGGCAAGTAACTATGTTCAACAGAGGCAAGTCCCTCAGCAGCAGTTACACCATCCGTCAGAAAACTCCAGTCAAGGTCATCTTCGACAGAAGCTCGGGATGCCCCGAATTCAAAGTTGGTAGAAGGATAGCGGTCGTTATGTTTCAACGTAGCCCTTTTCCCTGTAAATTACCATTTTCTAACTTTGTAAACACTCTTTGGAATCACGCGTTTGGCTAATCTCCATCTTATCAATAAAATTTGAGCCCTTGTGCTTTTGTTTGTAATTCTTACTTGTTTTAGCTTTACAGAACGACATTTTAACATGATTAGCGATTCTTGAAATAAAACAAAAATGAATTTACTTGTTAAAACTTTTTCTGCTTTAAAATAAAGACGAAAATTTCTTTTGACTGTTGAGCATCAGAAGAACATCGGTCGCTTCTCCAGAAGTAATCGAGCCTCAAAGTGCAGAATCAAAGTACTCCTTCTAACCCAGTACGCCTGGATGAAGGGATCAACTGTGTCAGAGACCTTGTTTCGTCTGACACGCTTCGGCCGAGTTCTTATCTCCTAATCCCGACCAACATAGCTCCTAACAGAGATTATCTCTCCTAAGCAAGGTGGAATTGCTATTCTGAACCAACGGTACTTCTTCGCCCCGCTATGGCCGAGTATCCAGTCGTGTTCATCTCTTAGTTTGTATGTCGCGTCATTTTTGTCAGCATAAACATATATACATCATGCATTATTGATTTACATTCACAGTCATATTGCATCGCTATCACTCTAGTCGGTCTTGTCCCCTAGTGATAAAAGTCCTCTCAATTGAGTTGTCAGCCCTTTCCTCATCAGGAAGTGTTACGTCTGAACATCCTCTCTCATCTAGTTCTATTTCTGGATTGAAGTTGGGTCCTCGACCACTTTGATAACTTGAACCTCTAAAAGACCAGAGAGCCCTCAGTTAACATCACTCTTCGCCATTGAAGATGATATCCTTGTTTTACCGGATTAAAGAAAATCCCGAGAGAAAGCCTCCTAAATCGGAGATTCGGCAGTACGACAGTTTTTCTCCAAAAAACCCACTGATGAAAAGGTCATCGGCACCTCAAAATTGGATCACATCATATGGCATTTCTTCGAGAAGATCTCCGAGAAAAGTATGATTTAAAGACCCCAAGCGAATGCAGTCTCTCAAGGGACTCGCATTCCCCAAGTAGAGTCAACAAATGGCATCTCCAACAGAGAAGTTTGTACACCTCTACAACTCAGACGACTTGGTCCTCCCAGCGAGTCTGACATTAGAGTTTTTCCGTTAAATGGAATCTCCCCAGGAAAATTTGGCGAGAAGTTTGAAGGAAAGCCGCTACGAATAGTGTCCCTTGTCAATAAGGTTTATTGACAAAAGAAACTTAGACCAGTTCATTGGTAGGAAACCAAGAACGAGGGGAAGTTTATTTCAGAAACTGAGACCAGTTCCTTGGTAGGAAACCAAGAACGAGGGGAAGTTTAATTTCAGAAACTGAGACCAGTTCCTTGGCAGGAAACCAGGATCGAGGGGAAGTTTAATTCAGCAACTAAGACCAGTTCCTTGGTAGACCACCAGGATCGAGGGGAAGTTTTACCTTTTCTAAGCATCACTGCTTAGCAAAAGAAGATGAATGTGATATGCCATTCATAACCGCCATCAAAATTTCGGGTATTCCGATATTTAATCCTCTTGCACCCTGAATGCCCGAATACCTTCGTCATTCACACCTTCGGGTCCAAGAAGATTAAATAGGGGCATCTGTCATACCCCAAATTTTGACCACTTAGATTTCCCATCATTGTGCAAATCATCATCACAATATGGAGGAACCATCATACTTCATCAGTCTCCCCAAAGATGGGTGAGCATTCACTACTATCAAAATTAGGGTTTCAAGCCCTCTCAGAGCCTTAGACAAAGGATCAATCAAGGAATGACATGATCTTCAACTTGTCTAACCTCTCAAACATTCACAATGGATCAAAAGGACTCCCACTTCAAGGATCAAGCACAGGGCTGCTCCCTTCTAGGTGGATCAAGTCTCAAGATCGACAGTGTCACCAAATTAGGGTTTTGGTCGACCAGGGCCTCCAGATGGAAATTTTTCATCTGGGCACAAGCCAATGATCCAAAACATAACCTAATATACTTCATGGGACCTCATGGACCCAATCATCAAGTCAATTTGACCTCAGGGGATGCATTCATAAAAAATTAGGAATTAGGGTTTCTTGACCTAATTCACCCCTAAGTTGACTTTTGGGACAAATCATGAGCCAAGACCTCAAGAGAGGGTTTGAGGGTCTCTAATGAACTATATTGATCCATTTGGAACAATGGATTAATCCAAGAAGCTTGAGCAACAAGTCTCAATTTCATCTGCACCACAGTTAGGGTTTTAAGGAAAAAGTCAACTGTAACTTTGACTTTTGACCAGGACATGCTCCCAAGCCCTATGACATGCATCAATATACCCTATGACACCCATGGAACATGTTCATCAAGTTTGATTTAGGTCAAGGGCATGATTTCCTGAAGAATTGCACAGTTTGGAATTCATCTGATAAAAAGTCAACTGTGCACAAAAGTCAACTTTGACTTTTTGAGATTTTTCACCAAAATGGATTTTTAACCCTAAAATGATGTTAATGTATGATTTGAATCATCATTCATCAAGAAAAATCAAGAAAAGTTGGGTAACTTGTAAAAGGGGTAACCATAAAAAACTTAGAAAATTTTCTAAGTTAAAAATAAAGTGGCTAGGGTACCAACTTTGGAGGGTCATAACTCCTAAATCACAAAGCCATTTTCTCCCATCCAAGGCTTGATTTGTAGATCTCATTGCCCTCTACAAAAACTTCAACTAGACCTAATTCCAATTCCTCATGGATTATGAGTTATGGAGTGATCAAAATCAAGAAAAGTCATTTTGTTCCAACACTTAGTGAAAATTTCACTAAGTCAGATTTTACCCTACTTTTTGCCAAATGTAGGGGGATTTTTCACTTGGATTCAAAAGAGATCAAAACCAAACATGTTCAAACAGTTGTTGTATCATGTAAGGGCTTTCCAAAATGGCCAAGAACATTACCAAATTCAATTTGAGCCATGAGATATGACATTGGAAAGTTGCCTTGCTGAAATCTGCAAAGGCAAGGCAAAATTTGCATTCTTGCTCGATTTGCCAAAATCAGCCAAATCCAAACACTCCTATCCACTTGGACACCTCTGAGGATTGAATCTAAAGGGGACAATCACTGAGCCAAGCCTCCAAAGTCTTTGGAACAAGAAATAGCATGTTGAACCTAAAATGGCCAAAATAGGGACAAGACTCCAATTTTGGATTGGAGCATTCAATGGAAGCATCAAGGTGGCATGGACTGAGCCATTCTCACCTGAATTCAGTCAAGACTTATCCAAGACCAAGGGAACCACAACCCTGTGCCCTAACCTCTAGTCAATGGCTAGAGGAGACTTGGATTTCCATTAGACAACATTGGCCAAACCTCTGCTGCAGTTGCCATTCACTGTGGATCCCAAAACAAACTTGCTCTACTATAAATAGGGCTCAATTGTGATCAGTTTAAGTACACCAAAGGCCTACAACACTTGCCTTTCTCAAAAACCACTTCTCACTCTAAAAAATGCCTTTCTTAGCAAGTCACTATCGGGTTTTTCATTAGAGAGCAATTCCACTCAAACCAATCACACACACACACCTCATATACATCATATGTGAGCTGATCAAAAACTTAAACAACAACTGGAACACTGATTTCTCAGAATCACCAGTCAATTGCTTAAGGTTTTAACCAAAGTGCAGTTGAGATGCCATGAAGTGATCCAGCCATTCTCAGTCAAGTCCAAGCATTCAAACACACTCCATAGGGTGTAGGGAAGCTGTTTAGATCATCACAATTCATTTGTAACACCTCCTACTCATAAATCAATTTGCTCTTGCTGTCACGACCTAGAGGTAAGCTTAAACTTGGTCATCTCTCAATCTATGCATATTTCCTCGCACAATACTTTTGCCAAATGTTCATAATCATGCATGGAATGTTTCCCCTCAAGTAATTGCTTTGTTTGAATCATGTATTAAAAATCCCAGCCTTCATGCAGAAATTAGGGTTCATAAGGATTTATCGTGATTTCTTGTTTTATGCTTAATTTAAATGAAATTAATTATCATAAACATGATCGTGAGGTTGAGACGAGCATATTGATATGTGGATTGCATGATATAATCAAGTATTCAGTGAGATTGGATAGAAAATGCAAATCAGCCAAACCCAGAACATGCGTGTGTTCTTCAGCTGTTCTTGGCGCCATTTCTTTCAAATTCAAATATTTGAATTTTGTGATTTTATTTAATTGATTCAAAAATTAATTTCTCTATGAGTTTTAATGATTTTGAGTTGATTCTTTTTTTTAATAATTCACAAAAATGTTAAAATATTTTATTTTCCCAAAAAATCCCAAAAATATTATTTATTTTATATAATTGATATGTTTACAAAGAATTAATGTTTTAATTGTTTTTAACATTTAAAATATTTTTTCCACCTTGATTTTGCAACTTTTAATGCTTTCTAATTATTTTGTAGGTCAATACTTAATTTTTGAAGCATTAATCCAATATTACAATTTTTTTTCCTATGTTAAACAATTTTGATCATTTTAATTTAATTTTTTTATTCAATTAAATACATTTTTGAAATCAAATTAGGGTTTTTGGATTAATTCAACCCTCATCAAACTTTTTCAAACACTCATGGGCCTCTAATAGAGTGTAAGACCCAATCCTTTTTTGACCAAATCATTTTTGGCCCTCAGTATATTGTATAAGTCCCGATACTGTCAAAAACAAACGGCGCGATCGTCGCCTTTTCAAAACACACTTGGGCATACCCTCGAGTAGTAAGACCCATTTCTTTTCTTAAAACTCTTTGGGCCTCTAATAGAGTGTAAGACCCAATCCTTTGTAAATACAAATCCTTTTTGGGCCTTAATTATTGTATAAGTCCCACTGTATTTTCAAAAACATCGGCGCGATCGCCATTTCAAATGGAAAAACTAACTGGGCCTACCCTCGTGTAGTAAGACCCATCTCTTTTTCTTTAAACTTTTTGGTCCTCTTGAGAGAGTGTAAGACCCAACCCCCTTTGTACAGAAAACATTTTGGGCCTCAGTCACTTGTATAAGTCTCTCTGTACAAATTCAAACAGTGCGCTCACTGATAAAACCTTGGGCCTCTCATTGAGCTGTAAGCCCCAAATATTTCTTTTTCAAAGCACTTTCTCCTTTGATTTTGAAATATACTGTTGTTTTCAATCTTTCTTTGTTGAACAACTAACTAAACAGCATGGAAGCTCTACAACCGAGTAAGTGGTTATTGCTTTCATTTACCGCTTTCATATACATATAACTGTATTGTGGGGCTGTTTCACTGTATGTCTTCTTTCATAAACTCATATCAACTGTGTAATAATAGTATAGATATTTAGAGTTTCCCCAGTAACTACGTCTAGAACTAAGTGACGCCGTTTCGTTTATTCGTAGAAATAGACAACTAGATCCCCAATAGGATCACCAGATACAGTCTTCTCTTCGGTTGTCCTCATTAGGAATTGTCAAGAAACTCTACTCCCAGAGATGAATGTATTCTCCGTGAATGGCATCTTTGAGTTTCTTCCAAATTCTCGAACTTTCCTGACATGATCTATTCCTTGTGAATAGCTTGCCTTGAATTTCTCGGGGTTTGGGGACCCACGGGCTTCTTAAAAGCATCAGCCTCCTCTTGGGCATCGTACAAGGACACACAGGCTTCCTAAAAGCAACCCCGCCCCCTCTTGGGCTTAGTACAAGGACCCTACGGCTTCTTAGAAGTATTCACCGCCTCCTCTTAGGCTTCGTATAATGATATCTTCCTCCGGGAATGATAGCCTCCTCTTGGGCTTAGTACAAGGACCAATCGGCTTCTTAAAAGTTTCCAGCCTCCTCTTGGGCTTTGTACAAATTGTCCCGACGACCTCCTAGAGGTATAGGAACAGAACTTAGTCATCTGCATAGAACAGTCCTTTCATAGAGTCTACTACCGTTTCTTAAAGCGTGGTACAAAAGATGAAACTCTAGACTTGGACAGTCTAATATCCTTGAGTCTCAAAGACATTCTCAAGCACCCTTCAAGAATAGAAAGGAAACCCGTAGACTCGGACAGTCTCAAAACCCTTCGGATTTCCCATTTCCTTAAAGAAAAGGAAATAACCCTGATCCTTGAATCAAAATCCTTGAGTACAGTGTTGCTCATATAAGAACTGATTTTCTCTTTTAAATCAGTATACTGGACCTGTCACTCAACTGAAACAGTCATACTAGCCTCCTCTTAGGCTTTGTATAATGATCCTTCTCCAGCTTCTAGCCTCCTCTTGGGCTTTGTACAAATGATTCTCCCCAGCGGAGTCAAACAACGTTTAGCCTCTCTCTCGGGCTTTGTACGAGACACATAAGAGACTCCCTCGTTGAGTCAATCACCTCTTTCACCTCCATCTCGGGCTTCGTACGAGATACAAAAAACTCTCTTGTTGAGTCAAATAGCCTCCATCTCAGGCTTTATACGAGATACCAAAAGATTCCCTCGTTGAGTCAAAACCTTTTAGCCTCTCTCTCGGGCTTTGTACGAGACACATAATAGCCTCCTCTTAGGCTTTGTATATGAAAACCATTGGTTGATCCAATTAACCTTTTAGCACCAACGCTGTGCCTCGTTCACAGTACACAAACATCAATAACTCCTTCCCCTCCATCTAACTGCTGTAAGCGGCAAGCCTCTGGATCATCTACATCCATGCCACTGTCCCTCTTTTAGCATGAGAAATTCCTAAGGAAAGATGGAATTGCTCTAAACTGAGTTAAAGTCTTCTCCTTCAGGTTAAAATCCCCTATAAAGGAAATTATGGCATTGCCGGATTCATAAATCTCGGTTAAAGTAATTCTCCTTTATAAACAGTCGTAACAGACAAACCCCTCTTTAGAGATGACAAATTCTCTCTAAAGTCAAACCTTTTAGCTTCACATCTTGGGCTTCGAACAAGATACAAAAAAAACCCTCAGCTTCACATCTTGGGCTTTGAACAAGATACAAATCACCTTTCGCTTCACGTCTTGGGCTTTGAACAAGACACCAAAACACCCATTTCCTCCCATAGAATAGGAGGAACTACGAACGCTCTGATTTCCCTGTTTCGGTAAACGGGAATACGTAGGCATAAGATTGAAAGAAAAATCTTAGCGAGCACACTAAACAAAAACCCAAAATCCCATACTTTCGTATATATCCGTCCTAACATCTCAACCGATAGCCTAAAGCACCCCTCGTCAACAAAATAACCTAGGACAAACCCCGAATCTTTGTAGCATCTGTAAACCAACAGTTTTGACTGTTTAATCTCAGTATGCAAGCAGGGTTAGTTTGAGACATCTATTTCTCTTTCTTCATCAGCTTTAATAGGATAAAAAATGAATCGGGCTGTAGTACCAGAGCGATCGTGCTTCGCAACCACATCCAAAAATCACTCGCTACACATGGTACTCAAACTTGCACAGATTTGCCCACGGGTCAGCGCAGGCTGACCCTCATAAAAATTAGGCCGACTCTTAGCTAATAAGGGTCATTTTTCAGGTTTTTCTAAGTTTCAAAAAGCTATTATTTGGGGTAGTTGGTCCTAGTATCATATAAATACATTGTTCCTCATTTTTTACACAACAAGAAGAAAAATTGAAAGATTTACACTGAAAATTTTCTCTCATCATCTTCATCTCCATTCTTGCATTTTCTCAACAAATACACATAACCATTTTTGTTGATCTTTTGCATTATGAGATGATAACGTCCAAACATAGAAGTGTATCCTGTTTGGGGTGAGTGTTTCAGTGGGTTTTTTCTTGAATAAAACCTCTAGGGTTTTGTCCTCCAAGATCAATTAGATTTGGGGGTTTTTGGTTCAGATATTTGTCCTCCGAGCGAAGGTGATCGAAGAACGGTGGGTTCTGTCGATCTAGTAGCATCAACCGGAGGATTGTACAACAAGGTTTGGGGATCGAACGATGTGTGAATTGTAATCAGCCGAGCGAAGGTGATCGAAGAACGGTGGGTTTTGTCGATCTTGTAGGGTCAACTGGAGGTTCATTCAACAAGTTCGAGGCACTTGATTCGACTCGAATCAAGGGAAGAGAAGACATAGTATCAGCATCAACGGAGTTTCTTGAGTGTGTGATAGCTAAGGCTTCTCTTGTAAAAACAATTTACAAACAAGATTATAGATATCTCAATTCTAGATTTAGAATTTGGGGCAGATGTACCCGAAGCGAGGACGAAAAGGAAACTGCCTAAACAAACTTGGTGTCATTTCTCTTTCCCTATCTCTTTTAATTTTCGAACTATTTACGCTTGTGAGTGTTCAATTGATCGATAAAAATTTTGGTATAGTATAGTGCAGAAAATTTGATTTGAAAAACATTGCACAATCATTTTGGATTGTGCTTGGTGAAAATTCTTTACTAACTAACATAGAAGGTTTAGCTTGGAGTGTTACGCACTCCAAGTGCTTGATAAATTGAACGCTTACAAGGTGTTTGAAAATTGTCAATTTGGTTTTGTTTTTGATTGGTTGTTGGAAATTACACAACATTGAGTGTTGTTGGTAAATTGATTAATAGTTAAGTTGTGATTCAATTTTCTCATCGAGCCTTTCATTCCATTTGGCTTACTCATATCTGGTCCTTTCGGTAATCGGTTCGTTTAGACGATATAGTCCTTGGCCGCTTTCGCAAATAATTTTTAAAATCAAATTTAAGCACTGACTCACAATTAAAAAGTAGTGATCTATTCAACCCCCCCTTCTTCTAGATCAATTGCCGCCGTCTAACAAGTGGTATCAGGAGCACCGGTTAATCTAGTGCTTCAAGAATAACTTTTAAAAAAATGGAAAACGAACCAAAAGGGGATTACAATAAAGCACCAATTTTTAACGATGAGAACTATAGTTACTGGAAGGATTGTATGCGTGTACATATCAATTCTATTGATAGGAAGGTATGAAGCGTTATACAAAATGGTCCAATGGAAATCACCATGATCGATGCGAATAAAGTGGTAGTACCTAAGCCTGAAGCATAATGGAATGAAGAAGACGAGAAAACGTACAACTACGATTGGAAAGCTAGAAATATTATGATCTCCTCATTAGGTGTTGATGAGTATTATAGAGTTTCACATTGTACGAGTGCTAAAACTATGTGGGACGCGTTACAAGTTTCCCATGAGGGAACTAACGACGTCAAGCTAGCTAGAATCAATACCTTGACTCAAGAGTTTGACCTCAATAGACTTAACTCACTTGGTAGACCAATTTCCAATGACGTTGCTACTAATAAAATCTTGAGGTGTCTTACTGATCAGTCACCATTTGTGCTATGTATTTCATTACTTAATTGTAAATAAGTCAGGTAAACTATGTGAATTTGAGTTTGTTTCAGTAGTAATTAGGTTTGTTGTGATTATGTTACATGTGTCATTAATTATGAGTTTCTCGAGGATATTTTACGCTTTTGGTATGTCAGTTGGTCAATTACAGGTATGGAACCTCAGAGGATCGAGCATGGTATGCAAAACCAAGCCGGAGCGAGAAAGCGGAAGAAAAATGTAAAAATTGACAACGCTGCTGCCATTACGCGTAACACTCCAACTGTTACGCGTAAGGGCCTCATCACTACGCGTATGGTACGCAAACGAGCAGAGGGGCGACAAAAAGGGAGGACATCAAGGTCTCTGCCCTTACGCTTACCAGTCTAGGCGTTACGCGTAAGGGATGGCGAGCTTGCTGGCCCAGGAAGCTCTACACGTAGAGGTTTGGCACATGATTAGGCCATTACGCGTAATAGACCAGGCATTACGCGTAATGAGGCCCAAAATTTTTGAAAG
Source organism: Lathyrus tuberosus (assembly GCA_022829125.1). NCBI lineage: Eukaryota > Viridiplantae > Streptophyta > Magnoliopsida > Fabales > Fabaceae > Lathyrus > Lathyrus tuberosus. Next base: position 23,855,910 of record JALAZF010000012.1, on the reverse strand, counting down.
CCCAGAATTCACCTATTTTAGTCCCGGAATGCAATTTTTCAAGGGTTGGACGATTTTTGAGAGAAAGATACCTTTTGAAGGCTGAAGATTTAGATTTTCACAGGGGTTTCGTATGTTCAAGAGTTTTTTACGATTGAAGATTGATTCCACGAGATATTCTGTAATGACAACACTTTCATCTTTGATTTTAATTTCTGTTATGAGTAGCTAAACCCCCCATTGCTAGGGGGTGACCCTGATTCTGATTGTAATGATTTCGAATTTATTGATGCAATAAAAATTTCAATTAAGTAATCACTGATTTGTTCTTATCTCTGTGCTTAATGCTTTAACCGTCGGAAAAATGGATTTTGAACCTTTACATATAAATTGAGCTGGATAGCTGTTGTATGTTTATCTGAATAAGAACATTTGATAATAAATATCACATAGGACTAGGGATACTTTATCTTAACCAGAAATTCTTGATATTTGCATGCTTGATCATGAACGTAATTACCTATGGACATAGTAATTAGGTTATGTGACCAAAGATCTTTTCACTAAGGACTTAGGATTAGATGCCCTCGAGAACTGGTAATCAACTGTTGGGAATTCTGTTATTGTATTGATAAATCATAATTGTTACAAGAAGATTCATTCACCAAATCCTAGCAATCTACTTCTCTCTATTAATCGTTTAACTGTTTTACTCACTTTATTTAATTGCAATTCTAGACATAACAATATCAAACCAAAAAACCCCCCAAGGCTTTTTGTTTAATTAAAATCGTCTCTGAACTTTGTATCGTCAAGCAGTCCTTGAGATTCGATACTTGGGATTTCCCTTTATTACTACAATAGGCAAAACAGTACACTTGCTATTTTTCCTATCAAGTTTTGGGCGCCATTGCCGGGGACTGCCAAAGATAAAAGAGTTTGTAGATTTATTTCAATTAGAATTTTGTTGCTTTGCAACCAAAATTTTATTTTCTGTCTATTTCATTTTATTGTTATTTTATTTTTCGTACTAATCTCTGTCTAATCCATATATGCGAGGTAATCCCTCAACTGATTTTCATTTTGACGCAGAACCAGAACGAACCTTGCACGCTAGGCTCAGACAAGCTAAATGAGAAAGACTGGCAGCGTTTGAAGCAGAAGTTGTGATACAAGAGCAGGAAGTAGAGGATCACGTCTCTGTGCATTCTTAAAATACATATTTAGACATAGAGACACAACCAGAGATTGTGATCATGGCTGGAAATCAACCAGTGGAGAGACTGCCTTGTAACTATGGCGGAGCGAATGCTCCAACTCGGCGGTTGACCATAGTGAATCAACCGGTCAATGTAGCACACTTTCAGTTTCACCCGACTACGATCAGGCAGCTTGAAAAGAGACCGTTCACTGGAAAAATAACTGAAGATGCAAACAAACATTTACAACGGTTTCTTACAATGAGCACAACCTTGAAGATTGAGAGGCACTCAGAAGAGGCGAAGAAGCTAAGAATGTTTCCGTTTACTCTTGCTGAAGATGCTGAAGAGTAGTTTTACTCATTACCTGCTGGGAGTATAACTACTTGGGAAGAGATGGAAAAAACGTTTCTGAATGAATATTTTCCTGCTTCTGTTTATATTCGTAAAAGGTATGATATTGTGAATTTCAAGCAGAAGGAAGGAGAATCACTTGGGGATGCTTACAAGAGGTTCAAGAGGTTCAAGAGGTTATTGGTAGTATGCCCCACTCATAATATGGATCAGACTGAACAGATGCAAATGTTTGTGAATGGCCTCAAAATGAAGACAAAGCAACTCATTGATACAGCTGCTGGTGGCTCATCCAACTTTACAACAACCACTGGTATTAAGAAGATCATTAAAGCCATTGCTGTAAATGAACATCTGGAAATATATGACAGAAGTGTTAGTAAACCTGAGGGAGTAATTGATTTGAAACTTACAAATCAGGTTGTGAAGATAGAAGACCAAGTGGCTGCTGAAGTAGAGAAAAGACTCAAGGCCATGAATTTGGGTACTAAACAAGTAGCCCAAGTTCAACCTGTGCAAGTTGTTACTTGTGAAATTTGTAGTGGAACACACTTTACTGCACATTGCGTTGCAAGTGCACAACAAATTGAAGAGATTAAGTTTCTGAAGAAATATAATCCATATTCTCAGACTTATAATCCAGGGTGGAAGAATCATCCTCAATACCAACAACAGGCTCCTCAGAAAGCAGGGTGGGAAATAGCCATTGAAAAGATGGCAGCTCATAATATTCAATTCTAGGAAGAGACCCGAAATAATCAAAGGAACACCACAACTTCTATAAAAAATCTTGAGGTTCAGATAGGTCAGATAGCACAACAACTTGCCAATGCTCAGACACCAGGTGCCCTCTCGAGCGCAACAATACCAAATCCAAAATATCATGAGAATATTAATGATGTCACAACAAGAAGGCAGAAAGTTGTGGAAGAAGAGGAAGAAAGGGTAACAGATGATTATCACTGTATAGAGGTGGATCTGGAAGTCAGAGAAAACAAGAAAGAACCAGAAAGAGTTATACCACCCATAATGCCAACTGAAGAGAAAAAGAAAGAGGAGGCTAAACCAAAGATTAAGTTACCTTATCCTCCGAGAGTGACAAAGAAGGATCCAAAAGAGAAGGACTTTGAGAAATTCAGCACAATACTCAAAAGGTTAGAGATTAATATGCCTTTCTTTGAAGCACTATGCCTTTGTACAATAAATTCATGAAGGAGGTAATCGGTAAAAAGAAACCTAGTGGAGGAGAGATGAAAAGTGTAATTGGGCAATGTAGTGAAGCATCACAAGGTAGGAGAATCCCCATCAAGCAGAAAGATCCTGAATCTGTAGCAATCCCATGCACTATAAAAGACAGAACTTTCAAGAAGGTCCTTGTTGATTTGGGTGCTAGTGTAATGCCTTTATCTATTTTCAAAAAGCTGGGTACTGGAAAAGTGAGTGATACGGGATCAAATTTGAAGTTTTCCGACCACACGACTAAGCGGTCATATGGGCTAGCAGAAGATGTACTGGCGACGATTGAGAACTTTACCTTTCCAGTTGACTTTGAGATCATGGACATTCTGGAAGATGAAGAGACTCCTATCATACTTGGTCGACCATTCTTGCTTACTAGTCGGTGCAAGGTTGATATTGAAACAGGTACCCTGACCTTGAAATCTTTTGATAAGGAAATCACTTTAAAAGTGTTGGACATCGAGAAGCGAGGTAAAGAGGAAGACAATCACTATTTAGTTGGAATGATCAAAATAGTGGGAAATGCAAAAGTTCAAAGCGACCTCATAAAAAAGTTTCTGGCATAATCTCTCAGGTTGCAGTATCTCAGTCATCTATGGTACATAGCAAGACTCCAAGGTTCATTCAAGAAGTCAAGAAAAGGAAGAATATGGAAGTCAGAGGTGGCGTGAGATACAAAGTAGTTCTTATCTCTGAACCTGGCCGACTCTTTACTACGAAGAGGTCAAGCAACAAAGTGTGGAAGCTGAAATACCCCCCATAACAATGGGAGTGAACCATCGAGCCATGCGACATTAAATAAAGCACTACGTGGGAGGTAACCCACGCCTTTTATCAGTGGGAGTTATTAGCGTATTTTTAGTATTTTTATTTTCAATTCAGTTTAATTAGAGGTAACCCTAATGCCGAGAGTTAACTTAGAAAAAATTGAAAAAGTAAAAATTTTTGGAAAAATGGAATGCTACTGCCATTACGCGTAAGGACACTACTGTTACGCGTAATGCCCAACGAAAAGGGGTTCCTCTGGTGGTTTTCATAGCATACGCGTATGAATACGCATATGGCAGCTCCATACATGATCTGTTACGCAGTATTCAAATTTTTCAATGTAAACAGCCGCGTATCATATGCGTAAAGGTCCCCGTTATGCATAAGGCTTGCGTACCATACACGTAACGGTTTTTGCTGCATGTTTATATAGTTTTTCCTGTCGTTTGGTTCATTTTCTTTTTTTTTTCTGTTACACAAATTTTTCGTATTACTCTGTTATTTTTTTCCCTTTTCGTTTTCTTCAGTTTATAGACTCAACCAATGGCGCAATCGATAGAAGAAGTCCAAATTTTTCTTTCTGATGATCATGAAGCACGATTCAACCAACTCCGATCTCGAACTTTCGTCGAAGAGAAAAAATGGGTTCTCGGAGAGAATGAATTTCCAGAAGTTACTGTGGATCTGGAACAATAAAAAATGACATTTCTGAATGAGTACATCAGGCCGGTGGCAATGGATTTTGTACGGGAATTCTACGCCAATGCATACAAAGTACCAGGTAGAGCGGGTGATAGTGATGTTACTGACATGACTTCTTGGGTCCGCGGAAGGCCAGTCAAGTATGACTGGAAGACTGTTAACAATGTGCTAAAATGTAAATTCAATGAATCTCATTGTCCGTTTTTTGACATGAAGCATTAAGACAAGAATAGGTGGCCGTATGACGACATAAAAATTTTGATTGCTTGACTAGGAAAAGATTGGCACCCGACATCCAAGGCATTTCCAGCAAAGATCCTAGTCGTGGATTTAGCACCAGTCCCAAAAGCTTGGGCGTACTTCATTCACCACACCTTGGATACGAATCAGAGTGGTTCTGATTTAATTACTGAGAGCTCTGGCGCTTTATTTCATCCTAAAAGGACGACAATTGAACATTGGGAGGATCATTTCGGCTGATTTAGATGCGATAGCCCAGTCACCGAAAAAGTCTCTGGGACATGCTTTGGTGATTTATCTACTGTGTAAAAAGGCAGGAGTGACTGATCGGAGTGGAAATGTGATGGTAAGACCGACACATTCTCTAGATTCTACTTGGATGAAGGAACGCATGGTATCAGATCCTCGACCTCTCAGGCATCCAAAGCCACATGATCACGAGGCAGGAACCTGCATCGCTCAGCATCAAGATATACCCTAGGTTGGACCGCAGACTTCTGATCCTGTAGTTGATGAGGATTCTAGAGAGTTTCGGCTCCAGATGTCACAGTTCTGTCTGATGCAGGACGTTTGCTCACACTTGGGCATTCCAGGTCGATATTTGACGCATCAGACGGATTTGTGGACGGATGCTAAGCAATTTCGAGACAGATATGCAGGAGACCCACCAGCACCCCATTTTGGACGGTATACCTACCCCGGATGTGTGCACCCGATTCAGTTGGGGGGATTAGTGACTCCGCAGCAGCCTGTGCAGTGCATTCCGAGACAGTCACCTCAGCAGCAGCCACAGTCTCATCAGCAGCAGACCCCGTAGGGGCAGTCAGAGATCCTGACAAAGATTACAGCATTCATGCAGGGGGCCCAGGGGATCGATCTGGCGGATTTCATCAACTTTGATTCTGACATGCAGAATCGGAGTACTGGTTGTTGATGTACTTTATTTTCAGTTGTATTTTTATTGTTTTTTTTATTATTATTATTTTGGATTTTAGTTTTTTGTCATTTTCAGTGTGATTGTAATCACCCATTTCGGGTTTTGCAATTTTTAATGAATTTTGTTCTCTCATACAGTTTATTGATTTACTTGATTCGATACGTGATGTTTACTGGCCATAGTGGATGATAATGATTACTTCCACTACATGCTTGACTGTCCTCTACTTAGCTCACCCCGATAGTTTGATACTTCTGTGAATGATTGGACACACTGGTTAAATAAAGTTATCAGAACCAGGAGCAACAGAACCTTGAACAAAGAGACATTATGAAAGCTGTCAGTCTTACCCATCATAGTGAGATCAGAAAAAGCCAAACACATATATCATCAGGAGAGAGATATCAGATATGACTTTATCTATCAGAGTTTGCGTATGTTCTTTTTTAATATTAACTGTATGAGTACACACACTGAGGCACGTTTTTTTATTACCTAGAACCTTTCTAGCCGTCCCTTTATTTTTATTATTATCCTTCGTTTACCCCTTTGATCTTGTATCCCTTTGTTTGTTTATACCCGTTATTATTAACCCATTGGCCACATTATTATCCTACCCAATTCGGAGTATGTGTTATTGTTTTTGGATCTGTGTTAAAATTTAAGTTTGGGGTTGCTGTTGGAATAGCAACCTTTAAGTTTGGGGTAGCTATGCAGTAAATGAAGGTGGTGAGTGCAGATATATAAAAAGAAAGAAAAAAAGAAGCAAAAAGAAGGTGAATAAAAATTCAACCTTAGAAAAAAAAAGAAAAGAACGGTTTTTAAAAAAAAAAAAGAAGAAAAAGAGAGAATTTTCACTCACTGTATGAAAAAAAAAGCACCCAACAAAGTATCATGGAATGAACGTAGTGATAAGAATGATTTCACGTACTCTGAACCAAAAACCCCTTGTTTTCCTTTTTATATCCCACCTTAACCCAAGCCCCGTTACAACCTTAAGACCTCAAAAAGTGTGTGTATTGTGCATGTTGATAGGATTAGAGAATTTATTCAAACCATTGATCTGATATTGCTTACCGTGATTTGAGCGTTATAACACTTTAACCCCGAGAGACTTGGTGAGAGTGTGATATAAGCTGACAGGTGAAGTAGTGTTTCTGAGAAAAAGCGTTTTTGGCTTGCTGGATATGAAGGACAAAAATAAGAAAACCCAAAGTAACATCAAAAGGGTCCAGTGTGAAAGATTTCAGAAGTATTGTGGTAAGAACTATTTTTACAGTAAGTTTGGGGTGACAAGATCTATTTTCTATAGAATGTTACTTGAGGACAAGCAACAACCTAAGTTTGGGGTTGTGATCAGTCACCATTTATTCTATGTATTTCATTATTTAATCATAAATAAGTCAGGTAAATTGTGTGAATTTGAGTGTGTTTTAGTAGTAATTAGGGTTGTTGTGATTATGTTACGTTTGTCATTAATTATGAGTTTCTCGAGGATATTTTACACTTTTGGTATGTCAGCTGGTCAATTACAGGTTTGGAAGCTCAGAGGATCGAGCATGGGATGCAAAACCAAGCCGGAGCGAGAAAGCGGAAGAAAAACGTAAAAATTGACAACGCTGTTGCCATTACGCGTAACACTCCACCTGTTACGCGTAAGGCCCTCATCACTACGCGTATGGTACGTAAACGAGCAGAGGGGTGACAAAAAGGGAGGAATTCAAGGTCTTTTCCCTTACGCGTACCAGTCTAGGCATTACGCGTAAGGGCTGGCGAGCTGGCTGGCCCAAGAAGCTCTACGCGTAGAGGTTTGGCTCATGAACAGGCCAATACACGTAATAGACCAGGCATTACGCGTAATGAGGCCCAAAATTTCTGAAAGCCTAGAATTCGCCTATTTTAGTCTTGGAACGCGATTTTTCAAGGGTTGGATGATTTTTGAGAGCAAAGATACATTTTGAAGGCTGGAGATTCAAATTTTCACATGGGTTTTGTAAGTTCAAGAGTTTTTAACGATTGAAGATTGATTCCTCGAGATATTCTGTAATGACAACACTTTCATCTTTGATTTTAATTTCTGGTATGAGTAGCTAAACCCCCCATTGCTAGGGGGTGACCCTTATTCGGATTGTAATGATTTCAAATTTATTGATGCACTAACAATTTCAATTCAATAATTGTTGATTTGTTCTTATCTCTGTGCTTAATGCTTTAACTGTCGGAAAAACTGATTTTGAACCTTTACATATAAATTGAGCTGGACTGCTGTTGTATGCTGATCAGAATAAGAACATTTGATAATAAATATCTCCTAGGACTAGGGATACTTTATCTTAACCGGAAATTCTTGATATTTGCATGCTTGATCATGAACGTAATTACCTATGGACATAGTAATTAGGTTATGTGATCAAAGATCTTTTCACTAAGGACTTAGGATTAGATGCCCTCGAGAACTGATAATCAACTGTTGGGAATTCTGTTATTGCATTGATAAGTCATAATTGTTATAGGAAGATTCACTCACCGAATCATAGCAATCTACTCCTCTCTATTAATCGTTTAACTGTTTTACTCGCTTTATTTAATTGTAATTCTAGCCATAACAATATCAAACCCGAAAACCCCCCTAGGCTTTTTGTTTAATTGAAATCGTCTCTGGACTCTGTATCGTCAAGCAGTCCTTGAGGTTCGATACTTGGGATTTTCCCTTTATTACTACAATAGGCAAAATAGTACACTTGCTATTTTTCCTATCACTTACTAGGGATTGGCAACCAAAGGTGACCGTCATAAAAGAAGCCAACGACCTCATGATGTTAGACATCACAACTTTATTCGGGAAGCTCGAGGAACATGAGCAAATTCTCATTACCTAGACCAATTTGAGAAAAGAGAAAAGAAGGAAAAGAACAAGATCAAAGATGCGAAAAAGAAGTCAATAGCTCTAAAGGCTTCTAGTTCAAAGTCCTCCGTAAATGAGCTAAGCGAGAGTGAATCTAGGGATGACGAGCAAGAGGATTCGAATGACGACATGGGATTATTTGTGAAGCGATACAATCGCTATATAAAAAAAAATGGTATTCAACATTCGGAGATGATCCTCGTCAACTTTAGAAAACAATCAAGGTCTTCCAAGAATGAAGACAAAAAGAGTGGAAAATGTAACGCCCCATTTTGTCTTATTTATTTAATCGAGTCGATTTAATTATTTTCGTTTTTATATTATTTTATTTTTGACTTTTATTTAGTAAAATATTATTTTTCATCGTGATTATGTTTTATCGCGTTTTGGGAGCGTTTGCGAGATATTTGAGAGTAGGGGTATTTTGGTCTTTTTGCTGGGTTATTTTTCATAAAATAGAAAGTGGAGAGAAAAAGAGAGAAAAGAAAGGTAAAAGAAGAGAAAGAAAAGGAGAAGAAAGAAAGAGATAAGAGGAGAAAGAGGGAAATCGAGAATTCATCTGTTTCAAGCACGATTAATTGGGTAAGGGTGAGAAGTTTCAATTATGTCCTGCTTGTGTATGTATATGTGTTGTTTGTGTAATTGTTTTGGTTGTTTCACAACTTTTTATCATTGATAAATTGATGAATAATTGTTAGAAATCGATGTATTCATAGTCGAAACTCGATATAAACTGCGTAGAATACTTGTTCATTATGTGGGGACATGTTTGGGCTGATATATTGTGAATTGGAAGTGTTTAGATGAGATTTGGAGAGGAAATTGGATGATTTTCGCAGGAAAAATTATGCAGGAAAAATTCTGGGTTTTCGCTGCCCATACGCGTATCAGGCAAGGCAATACGCCTATTGGGTTGGGCAATACGCGTATGGCAAGGAAGGAATGTAGGCAATACGCGTATGGGAGTGGGCAATACGCGTATGGAGTGAGACAATACGCGTATTGGATTTTTAGTGGAACTTTTGGGGAAAAATCAGTCTCTGCCCATACGCGTATCACTTTGGGCAATACGCGTATGGATGGGCGAGTGAGCAAGGCAATACGCGTATGGCTCGGGGCATTACGCGTATGGCCATCACGATTGCAAAATTTTGTCATTTCGCGATTTCTTTCCCGATTTCGCGTCCGATGCCGTAACTTTTGATCCGTAACTCGGATTGAGACATTCTTGGTATCGTTGGAAAGCTATTGAGATGTTCTTTCTTAGTATAATGGTTTTGAGATTTGTGGCTGATTTAATTATGTTGGGAATTTGGAAATGTGTCATTTTGTCGACTTTTCTGTTATAATTGTGTGTAATTGATGTGTTATTATGCAACATGCCTTTGATATATAACGTGTAGCTTGTGTGCTGTTATATGATGTGAATGCATGTGATGAAATGTTGTGATGATGGTTCGTAGTCTTATGGAAAAAAATGAATTGTTTTGGGCTTGATTGCACATCATGATTATTGTTGATTGAGATGATTCATATTATTGGTTTGTGAAGATGCATCTGGTTGTCATGAGTCTTTGTATGCCAAGCATCATGATATGCATCTTGTGATGTCGTGTGCCCTTGTGGGGTGTGAGCGATGAATGAGTTCCATAGGGAATCCGCTATAAAATCGTGTGCCTTATACAAAGAGGACCTAAAGCGATGATTATAGACGGTCGTGTGCCTTATACAAAGAGGACCTAAAGCGATCGGATCGTGTGCCTTATACAAAGAGGACCTAAAGCGATCCATAAATGTCGTGTGCCTTATACAAAGAGGACCTAAAGCGATGGGGAACATCGTTTGCCCGACGGGGAGTTACACTAAGTAACAAGCGATGATTCCAATAGTTCCTGAGTGAACTAGTGATGAGAATGACGGATGGATGGTACCGCATTTGCATAGAGTCGTTGTGTCGGTCTCTTTGCATTTGTATAAATCATGAATGGATTGATTATGTGTGGAAAATCATGAATGGATTGATTATGTGTGGAAAATCATAAATGGATTGATTATGTGTGGAAATTGTGAATTGATTGAGTATGTGTTGAGATTTATGATTGGATTGGTGAATTGATGTGCATATGTGATAAATGCATTGGTTATGGATGATATGTGTTATGTATAGACATGTGCTATGTGATGTGGTGTGTGTTTTCATATGTTATAACGTTGGTATGCCTTATGTGCGAATATGTGATTATGTGGGTATAAGTGATATATGTTATGTATTTGTGGCATGCAATATGTATTATTATGTGATGCTTGTGGTGAGAATAACTATGCATGTGAATTTTTATGTGTTTGCATATTATTATGTAATCTTGATTTAGTTGTTATTTCTCACCCTTCTGTTGTGGTTTGTTGCTCTATGAGGCAATTGCAAATTTGTGTCTTGGAGGTTTTTGTGAAGATTAGTCCTCCGTCCTTTGTCGGTCTGTCTGTTCTGATACGTAACACGGGAGTCGGGGATGCTTTCATTATATATATATATATATATATATGTGTGTGTGTGTGTGTGTGTGTGTGTGTGTGTGTGTGTGTGTGTACATTTGTTGAATCTATTTTGTATTAAATTTGTATAAGTATTTTGATGTTCTAAAATGATTTATTTTATAAAACAAGGCAGTTATGGATCTTTTCCGCTTTATTCCATAATTGAACTTTCCTTTTATATGGAAAAAGTTTCCCTTTGAGGTGATTCCATTTTGTGTTATGTATCAAAAATTTATGAGCAGGGAATGTGATTTTTTTCCTTAATTGTGGCATCCTTGTTTCTGTCGAAAAAAATAGATTTTTATTTACTCTGATTAAATTATGTATTATTTATTCGCGATGGGAATTGGGGTGTTACAATAGTGGTATCAGAGCAGGTCGGTCCGTCCGGCCAAGTTGTTGAGTCAGTTGGTGTGACAGTTGAATACTGTTGTTGTTGTTTGTCCCTTAGTACGTGATATGTGTGTGAAACACTGTCAGTACTTTCTGGTTTTTCTAATCCTTTGTATTCAGGTGTGAGAATGAGATAAGTGAGGGAGAAGCTGGTGCTTCTCCAAGTTGCTTCAGGTGTGGATCATTGGCTCAATGTGCCGTAGATTGCAAGAGTGTAAGTGTTGTTTGGACAGTGTTTTTTCCGATTCCGGAGGGAATGCGGAGGTAAGGTTTGTGTCAACTAAGGATTTGTGCCTTAGGTAGTTTTGTGCACAGGATGTAAGGAATGCTATTATAGTTTGGTGAAGACGGTTTATGCCCCATCATGATTGTCGGCTATCTATTGACAAATTGAGGAACTGATCACCCTTAATATCTTGTTGATAGTAGACGGGAATTATGTTAGATGGAATAGGCATGTCTTTCCGGCCTTGATATTGTGTGGATGAATTGTTTGGAATTAAGGAAATGATTACAGATTGTTTTGTCGAGTCGATGAAGATTCTTATATCGTAAGATGAGACGGATTAGAGGTTTTGGTATGTTGGTCCAGTTTGAAAATCATTAAGAGAGAATGATTGGGTATTATTCATGGTTGTTCTCAGAGAGTAGAGTGGGAACTCAAATTTGATGAAGGTGAAGATTTGAGATTTGGATCTGCTAAGTAAGTAGAAGAACTTTTAGGAAGTGAAACTCAGATGTTGTTATGTTTGTGATGATAGTGTTCTGGAGATTAACAGAAAGGCCACAATGTGGGCTGCGAGTTGAGAGTGATTCCAGATGTGGTTCTGGATGGAATATTAGATCTTAGCGTTAGAATTACTCAGATTGAAAGAGCGGTTGGAAGAGTTACTGGAAAGTAAAACTTAGAGTTCTGGTGAGGTTTGGAGTCTTTGGAATTTTTAGAGCATTGATGGAAATCTTGAGGAAACCCTTATGTGTGGATGTAATATTGATATTAAGAAGTTCTTTTTGGTTGGTTGTTGATACATGTTGGAATTTGTGGAATTGGACGGTCAAGAGAAGAAATGGTGTATGGATTACTAACAGTTGAATGAGGTAAAGATTGAGAACAAGTGTCCACTTTCATGAACAGATGACTGGAATGGTTTGGTTGAGTTTGAGTGAAATTGCAATAGTTTGGAATGTTTGATAAGAGTGGTGAATTGTGTGAGTTGAGGCTTTGATCGATTAAATGTGACTGGTTATGTTTGTTATCATCGGGATAGGCTGTTAGTTACTCGGTTAAGCTTGTATGTGAGTAACCGGTTACCTAGTGAAAATTTTTGCAAAAGCTTTAAGAATTTATATCTTTTGGAATTTGGTTGGGCATTACAACGTACAATGATGTTGCTTGGTGTTAGTAATGCGTCTGTAAGGTTTGTAGAATAGTTGAATCATATCTTCCATATTTATTTGGATAAGTTTGTAATAGCTTTGATTGAGGATGTTCGGATCTGTTATAAACTCAGAGGAAGAACAGATAGAGTGTTCGAGATTTGAATTACAAGTGTTGGAAAGAGATGAAGTTTTATGCTAAGTTATTCGAGTAAGAATTTTGGTTGAAAAAGGTTAGTTCTCTTGGATATGTTATTTCGAATGAGAGTATGGTTAATGGATCCATCGGGAGTAGATCCAGTTCTACAATGAGAGACTCCGAAGTTGGTTAAGGAGATTAGAAATTTTTGGGCTTAGTTGGTTGTTACTGCAGGCTATGGAAGACTTTGCTAAGTTCGTACTTCTGTTATCTCAGTTGACTTGCAAAGGGTGAGTCGTTTGTTTTGGATGTTCGTTGTAAGGAAAGTTTTAGAGAGCGAAAGTAGAAGTTGTCTACGGCTCCAGTTTTGATACTGCGTGATCCTGATCAACCATTTGTGAGGTATTGGGATGCGTCTTTGATGAGTTTGGTCAGTGTCTTATTGCAAGAGGGTAAAGTCGTGGCTTATGCTTTACGAAGATTAAGGATTCATAAAAGGATCTATACTATTCTGGAGTTGGATTTGGTGGTGGCTGTATTGTGTTGGAATATTTGGAGGTATTATCTTTATGGTTCTAGGTTCGAATTGTTTAGTAATCACAAGAATATTGAGTACTTGTTTGGTCTGAGGGAATAGAGTATGAGCCAACGAGGATGGTTAGAATTCGTGTCGAGATATGAATTTGGCTTGGAGTATCCTTCGGGAAAAGTTAATGTCGTGCGTGATGAGTTAAGTTAAAAGTTTTGATACATGGTTGTTTTGATGGTCAGAGAATTAAAATTATTTGAGCAATTTTGAGACTTGTGTCTGGTGTATGAGATAACACAGGAGAGTGTGAGGTTGGGAATATTAAAAGTGAACAGTGATTTTTGGCGAATATGAGAAAGAGTTAGACTGTGGACGTGAGATTGGTAGTTTTGATGGTTACGAGTAATCAGAGTGCGCAGCGGAAGCGCGATGTGGCACATTTCGGATAGGCGTGTGTGACTTGTAAGAGTTTATAGGTTGAACATTGGAAACATGTAGGAATGATGAGACCATTGGACGTTTCAGAATGGAAGTGTTAGGTAAAGGTTTAAATATTATACATGGACTACTATGTAGATGGATATTTTGGTTACATGTTCGATTGGTGCAGTGTAGCATTGTTGTAATATGGTTGTGTGACAAGGATGTAGGTATTATGGTTATGTGGAGGTTTTTGAACGTTGTTGTGTCGTGGAACTTTGTGTTCTTGTTTGTGGTGTTGCCTCGTTTCCATCGTGTTGGTTCGAGTGCGAGAAGCTAATTCCTGTGTGGGGAGTTAGGGGAATGTTACCTAGGGCGAGGGTAACGATCTTGTTGTGTTTCGCTTCAAGAGTGAACCTGTGTGTTGGTATCATGGTTTTCTTTGAGTCGTGAGTTGGTCGTCAAGTGCATTGTATGGGCTTTGCATCTTGTCGTTGTAGTTGTCGTCGTTGTCGTGTCGTTGTTGTAGCTGCTGTTAGCAAGGTGGTTTGTCAATTGTGTTATTCGTGGTGTGTCTTTGGTTGGCATGTTGGTTGGTTAGTCGGATGCGGGAGTCGTATCCGGAGTTGTTCGTCTCAGGTAATATTTTTGAGGACGAAAATTTCTAAGTGGGGGAGAGTTGTAACGCCCCATTTTGTTTTATTTATTTAATCGAGTTGATTTAATTATTTTCGTTTTTATATTATTTTATTTTTGACTTTTATTTAGTAATATATTATTTTTCATCGTGATTATGTTTTATCGTGTTTTGGGAGCGTTTGCGAGATATTTGAGAGTAGGGGTATTTTGGTTTTTTTGCTAGGTTATTTTTCATAAAATAGAAAGTGAAAAGAAAAAGAGAGAAAAGAAAGGGAAAAGAAGAGAAAGAAAAGGAGAAGAAAGAAAGAGAGAAGAGGAGAAAGAGGGAAATCGAGAATTCTTCTGTTTCAAGCGCGATTAATCGGGTAAGCGTGAGAAGTTTCAATTATGTCCTGCTTGTGTATGTATATGTGTTGTTTGTGTAATTGTTTTGGTTGTTTCACAACTTTTTATCATTGATAAATTGATGAATAATTGTTAGAAATCGATGTATTCACAGTCGAAACTCGATATAAACTGCGTAGAATTCTTGTTGATTATGTGGGGACATGTTTGGGCTGATATATTGTGAATTGGAAGTGTTTAGATCCGTAACTCGGATTGAGACATTTTTGGTATCGTTGGAAAGCTATTGAGATGTTCTTTCTTAG
This sequence comes from Lathyrus tuberosus, assembly GCA_022829125.1. Taxonomy (NCBI): domain Eukaryota; kingdom Viridiplantae; phylum Streptophyta; class Magnoliopsida; order Fabales; family Fabaceae; genus Lathyrus; species Lathyrus tuberosus. The sequence continues at coordinate 23,840,905 of JALAZF010000012.1, read as the reverse complement.
TATAATGGTTTTGAGATTTGTGGCCGATTTAATTATGTAGAGAATTTGGAAATGTGTCGTTTTGTCGACTTTTACTGTTATAATTGTGTGTAATTGATGTGTTATTATGCAACATGCCTTTGATATATAATGTGTAGCTTGTGTACTGTTATATGATGTGAATGCATGTGATGAAATATTGTGATGATGGTTCATGATCTTATGGAAAATAAATGCATTGCTTTGGGCTTGATTGCACATCATGATTATTGTTGATTGAGATGATTCATATTGTTGGTTTGTGAAGATGCATCTGATTGTCATGAGTCTTTGTATGCCAAGCATCATGATATGCATCTTGTGATGTCGTGTGCCCTTGTGGGATGTGAGAGACGAATCGGTTCCAGAGGGAATCCGCTATAACATCGTGTGCCTTATACAAAGAGGACCTAAAGCGATGATTATAGACGATCGTGTGCCTTATACAAGAGGACCTAAAGCGATCGGATCGTGTGCCTTATACAAAGAGGACCTAAAGTGATCCATAAACGTCGTGTGCCTTATACAAAGAGGACCTAAAGCGACGGGGAACATCGTTTTCCCGACAGGGAGTTACACTAAGTAACAAGCGATGATTCCAATAGTTCCTGAGTGAACTAGTGATGAGAATGATGGATGGATGGTACCGCATTTGCATAGAATCATTGTGTCGGTCTCTTTGCATTTGCATAAATCATGAATGGATTGATTATGTGTGGAAAATCATGAATGGATTGATTATGTGTAGAAATTGTGAATTGATTGAGTATGTGTTGAGATTTATGATTGGATTGGTGAATTGATGTGCATATGTGATAAATGCATTGGTTATGGATGATATGTGTTATGTATAGACATGTGCTATGTGATGTGGTGTGTGTTTTCATATGTTATAACGTTGGTATGCCTTATGTGCGAATATGTGATTATGTGGGTATAAGTGATATATGTTATGTATTTGTGGCATGCAATATGTATTAGTATGTGATGCTTGTGGTGAGAATAACTATGCATGTGAATTTTTATGTGTTTGCATATTATTATGCAATCTTGATTTAATTGTTATTTCTCACCCTTCTGCTGTGGTTTGTTGCTCTATGAGGCAATTGCAGATTTGTGTCTTGGAGGCTTTTGTGAAGATTAGTCCTCCGTCCTTTGTCGGTCTGTCTGTTCTGATACGTAACACGGAAGTCGGGGACGCTTTCATTATATATATATATATATATATATGTATACATTTGTTGAATCTATTTTGTATTAACTTTGTATAAGTATTTTGATGTTCTAAAATGATTTATTTTATAAAACAAGGCAGGTATGGATCTTTTCCGCTTTATTCCATAATTGAACTTTCCTTTTTTATGGAAAAAGTTTCCCTTTGAGGTGATTCCATTTTGTGTTATGTATCAAAAATTTATGAGCAGGGAATGTGATTTCTTTCCTTAATTGTGGCATCCTTGTTTCTGTCGGAAAAAATAAATTTTTATTTACTCTGATTAAATTATGTATTATTTATTCGCGATGGGAATTGGGGTGTTACAGAAAAAACTATGGGGTCTTGCTATAACTGTGGAAAAGTCGGCCACTATAAGCCGGATTGTCCATTGTTGAAGAAGGACAAAGGAAAGGATAAAAGTCGTCAAGGGAAGAAACAAGGTAAACCTAGAAGAGTCTATATCGCTTGGGAAAGTGATAGTGAATCATCTAGTGATGAAAGTTCAAGTGACGAAGGAGAGTCCGCCAACCTTTGCCTTTACGCTCACCAAAGGAAAAAGAACAAAAAGGTAAGACATTCTAAATACGATAACTCTAATACAATGTCTTATTCTGAATTACATCATGCTTTTGATACTCTACACCATGAGGCCAAGGAAACCTTTAAACGTTTAGCTTCAACTAAACAAATATTTTCTCATTTGGAGCAAAAGATCTCCGATTCCGAAAAGGAGTTAGAGGCTCTCAAAAAGTCCATGGTGGAAGTAACAAAGGTAGATGTTGAGGAAGACAAGAGTAAATGGTTAAATTTTGGTTGTAATACTTGTCATATTTGGCAAAAAGAGGTTAGAACTCTTAAGGCCAAACTTGACAAGGCTTTAGAACCAAAAATGACTTTTGTTATTGATAGATCACATTTTAAGAAAAGCATGATTAATCCATATAAAAAATACACTTATGTGATTAGAGATCAACCTAGCAAAAGTGATTCTCGTGTTAACCTTACTTGCTTGTATTGTTGCAAAAAGGGTCATACCATTGCAAAATGTCGCTTTAGGAGGTTTTTAGCTCCTAGAGGCATTTATCAATGGTTGCCCAAATGCAATCCTGTTTTCACTCACAACCAAGGACCCAATAAGAATTGGGTACCTATTTCCCTTGATTTATTGTGTAGGTACAACGTTTTAAGACCACGGAAAGAAGATGGGTTCTTGATAGTGGCTGCTCAAGACATATGACGGGAGACATATCTCTTTTCATCGACTTCGTGGCGAAGAAAAAGGGATTTATTACCTACGAAGACAACAATAAAGGGTCAATACTCGACAAAGGTAGTGTAGGTAATCCCTCATCTACTACTATCTCAGACGTGCCTCTTGTTGAGAGTCTTAAACACAACCTATTAAGCATTAGTCAATTATGTGACAAGGATTATAAAGTATCATTTTCAAAGGATTGTTACATAATTCAAAATAATGATAAAAAAGATGTGTTTAAAGGCCTAAGGGTCAATAACGTCTATATGCTAGACTTGAATGAGGTATCGTTGAGTAGCGACAAGTGTCTAGTCACCATGAGTGAAGATTCATGGTTATGGCATAGACGGTTGGCGCAAGTCAATTTTGATTTTCTTAATAAAATAGTTTCTAAAGACCTAGTAATCGGATTACCCAAAATCAAATTCACAAAGAATCACTTATGTGATGCGTGCCAAATTTGGAAGCAAACAAGGATCTCGTTTAAGTCTAAAAACATTGTTTCAACCACGAGACCCCTTGAGCTCCTCCAATAGACCTCTTTGGACCATCTAGGATTAAAAGCCTAGGTGGTAACTATTATGGTTTTGTAATTGTCGATGACTATTCTAGGTTTTGCTGGACTATTTTCTTAGCAAGCAAAAGCCATACTTTTTCGGCTTTTGAAAAATTTGCCAAGTTATCCCAAAACAAATTGAACACAAACATTATATCAATTAGAAGTGATCATGGAGGTGAGTTTGAAAATCATTTTTTTGAAGCATTTTGCAAAAGCCATGGGATTGATCATAATTTTTCCGCACCACATACCCCTCAACAAAACGGGGTTGTGGAACGTAAAAACAGAATTCTGGAAGAATTAGGAAGGACTATAATCAATGAGAGTGGCCTTCTAAAATACTTTTGGGCCGATGCCATTAGTACGGCTTGTTAGGTTTTGAATAGGGTGCTCATCCGTCCTATTCTAAACAAAACAGCGTATGAGCTTTTAAAAGGGAGGAAGCCCAACGTATCTCACCTTCACGTTTTTAGTTGTAAGTGTTTCGTGTTGAATAATGGTAAAGAGACACTTGGTAAGTTTGATGCTAAGGGCGACGAAGGTATCTTTCTTGGATACTCTTAGTCTAGTAAGGCATATAGGGTTTCAATAAGAGGTTACTTACTGTTGAGGAGTCGGTACACGTTACTTTTGATGAGTCTTATCTGAAAAATTTCGAAAAAGGTAGTTCTTTTCATGGTGTATGTGTATCTTCAGAAGACATACTCAAGGACACTGATAAAGGGACTAATCAACCTGAAGTAGTGCATGTTGAGGAGGAAAAAGATCACCAACCTGTGAAGAGTGAGGAGGATCATCCGTCGAAAAAATATGCCCTTCCTCCAGCTTGGAAGTCTTCCAAAGACCATCCCATCGACAACATTCTCGGTGACATCTCAAAGGGAGTAACTACTCGTTCCAAGCTAAGTAACTTCTATTATTACTCCCCTTTAGTTTTGCAAGTTAAGCCTAAAAATTCAAAAGAGGCATTACTCGATGAACATTGGCTTTTGTCAATGCAAGAGGAGTTGAATCAATTTAAAAGAAATGAGGTTTGGGACCTTGTCCCTCCTCCGCGAGGCCATCGAGTAATCGGCACACGATGGGTGTTTAGGAACTAGCTCGACGAAAATGGAGTTATAACTAGAAATAAAGCGCGCTTAGTTGCGCAAGGGTATAACCAAGAGGAAGGCATACACTATGAGGAAACTTATGCGCATGTTGCCCGACTCGAGGCTATAAGCCTGTTGCTTGCCTAGGCATGTGCGAAAAACTTTAACTTATTTCAAATGGATGTAAAAAGTGCGTTCCTAAACGATTACATTAATGAAGAGGTTTATGTAGCCCAACTTCCTGGATTTGAGTCCCATGAGTATCCCGATAACGTTTACAAGCTAAAACGTGCTTTGTACGGTCTCAAACAAGCCCCTAGGGTTTGGTATGAGCGTCTTAGCAAATTTTTACTTGATCAAGGGTACTCTAGAGGGAAGGTTGACACAACCCGCTTCATTAAACGTCAAGGAAAACACCAAATTTCGGTACAAGTTTATGTAGTCGATATTATATTTGGTTCTACTAACATAAATATGGTCAAGGAGTTTTCTAAGTTAATGCAGGGAGAGTTCGAGATGAGCATGATGGGGGAGCTAAACTATTTCCTCGGATTGCAAATCAAGCAACTTGATGAAGGGACATTCGTGAGCCAAACGAAGTATTGTCTTGAGTTACTCAAGTGCTTCGACATGGCTAACTGAAGGCTATTGACACTCCGATGCCTACATACGTCAACTTGAGTCGAGATGAGAATGGTAAGGATGTAGATGTGAAGAGATATAGAGGTATGGTTGGTTCTCTCCTCTATCTTACCGCATCCCGACCAGATATCATGTTTAGTGTCTGCATGTGTGCTAGGTACCAATCATGTCCCAAGGAGTCTCATTTAAAAGTTGTGAAGTGCATACTGTAACGCTCCGAAAATCTAAATTAATCATTTATTTATGTATTTAATTAATTTAGAAGGAATTATGAAGTTTTGGTAATTTTTGGAGAATTTTGGATCAAGAGAGAGTATTCTTAAATAATTTAATAGGACGAATAATTAATGTATTATTTATACTATTATTATTATTATTATTAAAAATATTAAGAAAAGGGCAAGGTAGTCATAAAGGAAAGACGTAAGGGTAGAGTTGGAAGTTCATAAACTGGAATATTTTGTCTAAAGAGGAGATGACCGATCACTTTTCTAACTGATCGTGTTTTGTGAAGAATGCTGAAGAAGAGAGAAGAAGGAAAAGAACCCTAAGGCTTGAAGGGTGCTGAAGAATTATAGAGAAAGAGGAAAGCTACTGAATTTCTCTAACGTATGGGGAGTTTTCATGGTTTATTATAGTTCTATAGGGTTTGGTTATGAATAGATTAGGTATTTGTGGATTTTGAGTAGTTGTGGTGTTTGATGATTTAGAATGATTTAGGAATGAATGATTTGATGAGAATACGATGAAATTCAGTGGTATGTGTTGATATATGTGTATTATATGAGCCTTTTGATCAAATTTTCGTATTGGGAAAACTGATTTTTTTTTTGGGTAATCGAAGTCAAAAACGCAGAAAATCACTTTTCGGGAAAAGTTGGGTTTTGTCGCACCCTGACACGGGTCATGTCACACAACACGGGCACCCCGTGTCAGCTTTCTGGTTGGGCGTGTGAAAATTTTATTAACGGGTTGCCCGACACGGGCCGTGTCACAGGACACGGGCGGCCGTGTCACGCTACTGTCCTTGCTGTATTTTTTTCTGTTTGGAATTTTGCTTCAGAGCTCGTGACACGGGCCGTGTCACACGACACGGGTGGCCGTGTCAGACCACTGTTTTTCTATTTTTGTTGTTTTCTTGAGGCTTTCAGACGTTTTCTGTTGCTGATCTTTTGTTGTCGAGTTGTTGTTGATGTAAGATGATAAAACATGATTGTATGATAAATACTTGTTGAATATGAAATGAATGATGCACACGTTGATTTTTGTTGAATTGAGAAGGATTTCACATCATTGCATTTCATGGCATTTTTATATTGGGGCTTCGGTCCATTGGTAGCTTCAATCCCATTGTGCGGATTGAAGTGATACGTTGATTACGTTGTGCTCCGTTTGGAGGGTTGATGGCCAGTGTCCATCCACGTTGAATCGGTACCACATGCATTCTTTGCATTCCATTATAGTTGACATTGCATATGAATGAAGTAACTGTGATTGTGTCGTGAAGATTATGTTGATGATGCTATGATGTCATTGTTGCTTATTCTGTTTATTTTCCTCGTCCTTATATTATTATAATGAATTGTGATTTCTCACCCTGCCTGCTTGAAAATGTTGCCTCTTATGTGGGTAACTCGCAGATAACCAAGAGTAGGTGTGCGGTGCTGGAGGATTGAGTCTCAGAGCGTCCTTTGACCGTTTTAGTCGTGTTTTAACTGGTGTCCTGCTCTGTGTCATGTAACATCGGGTTGGGATTAGTTGTGAACCTTGTGTTTCCTTTTGGTTGTATGTTGGAATTTCTTTTTATATCGTTGATGCCATGTTGAATTAGAGACTTTTATCTATGAAGTATTTTGTTGACCTGAACTAAAAGTTTGATTCCGCTGCGTAGTTGTTAATTTATATTAATGATGAATGAATAACCCGTGTTACGGGACAGGACAATGATATTGAATGTCGGTTGAATATATGTGGCACCTCTCTTGCTGATTTTACTCTGATAATATTAAGTGTTTTTCCTAAAGTGTATGTGGGGTAGAAGGGTGTAACATTAGTGGTATCAGAGCAGGTCGGTCCGTCCGGCCAAGTTGTCGGATCGTAGCTTGTTTAACAATCGAGTATTGTTAACTAGTCCTAACTTTTGTTTATGTTGTAGTGATAAGTTGAGATGGCTGGAAGGAACGATGCTGCAATTGCTGCTTCGTTGGAAGAAATGGCTCAGACTTTGCAGAATCAGCCGAACTCTGACGAGAATGCTGGATCTAGCAGTTTGGCAACTTTTCAGAGGGAGAATCTGCCTACCTTCAAGGGCAAGTACGATCCTGATGGAGCGTTGGATTGGTTGAAAGAGATAGAGAGGATCTTCTGTGTGATGGACTGCACCCCAGCACAGAAGGTTCGATATGGGACTCATATGCTAGCATTCGAGGCTGATGACTGGTGGCTAGAGACCCGTTAGAGGTTGGGAACTGCAGGTGAAGGTATCACTTGGGATGTGTTCCGAAGAGAGTTCCTGAGGAAGTATTATCCAGAGGATGTTCGTGGTAAGAAGCAAATCGAGTTTCTTGAGCTGAAGCAAGGAAACATGTCGGTTACTGATTATGCTGCAAAGTTTATTGAATTGGCTAAGTTTTATCCGCACTATAACGATGATGATGCTGAGTTCTCAAAATGCATCAAGTTTGAGAGTGGGTTGCGCCCAGAGATCAAGAAGGCAGTTGGATACCAGAAGATTCGTATTTTTGCTGATTTGATTGATAGTTGCAGAATTTTTGAATAGGATAACAATGCTCATTATAAGATCATTAATGAGAGGAAGAGCAAGCACAAACAGAATCGTGGCAAACCTTATGATGCTCCAGCTGGAAAAGGTAAACAAAAAGTGGTTGATGGCAAGAGGAATAGTGGGGGAGATGCTACTGCTAGTATAAGTTGTTTCAAATGTGGGAAATCTGGTCATAAGAGTAATGTGTGTACTGCTGAGGTGAAGAGGTGTTTCCGTTGTGGTAAGACTGGGCATGCCATATCGGAGTGCAAGCATAAAGAGGTGATTTATTTCAACTGTGGCGAGGAAGGACACATTAGTAGTCATTGTCAAAAACCAAAGAAGGCGGAAACCGGTGGGAAAGTGTTCGCCTGGGCGGGGACTCAAACAACTAATGAGGACAGACTCATCAGAGGTATATGTTTCATTAATAGTACTCCTTTAATTACTATGATTGACACTGGTTCTACTCATTGCTTTATTGCTGCCGAATACGTTGAGAGATTGGGTCTTGTGTTATCTTCTATGAATGGGGAAATGGTCGTCGAGATTCCGGCTAAAGGATCGGTGACTACTTCTCTTGTGTGTTTAAAGTGTCCTTTGTCGATCTTCGACAGAGGCTTTACTATTGATTTGGAGTGTTTGCCATTATCTGGGATGGATTTAATCTTGGGAATGAACTGGTTAGAATATAACTATGTTCATATCAATTGTTATAACAAGTCAGTGAGATTTTCTACTGCTGAAGAGGAAGAAGTTAGTTTGTTGTCTTTTAATCAGTTACAACAGTTGATGCAAGAAGGAGCTCAGATGTTCTCAGTGATGGCATCGTTATCCGTTGAGAGCCGAGCTGTGATTGAGGAGTTGCAAGTGGTGCGTGAATTTCCTGAAGTTTTCCCTGATGAAATTCCTGATGTGCCTCCAGAAAGAGAAGTGGAATTTGCAATTGACCTTGTACCTGGTACCAGACCTGTTTCTATGGCACCATACAGGATGTCTGCATCTGAATTGTCAGAATTAAAGAAACAATTGGAGGATTTACTTGAAAAGAAATTTGTGAGGCCAAGTGTATCGTCGTGGGGAGCTCCAGTGTTGTTAGTAAAGAAGAAAGATGGAAGTATGAGTCTCTGTGTTGATTATAGACAACTAAATAAAGTGACGATTAAGAACAAGTATCCGCTTCCGAGAATAGATGACTTTATGGATCAATTGGTAGGTGCTCGCGTGTTTAGCAGGATTGATTTGAGGTCGGGCTATCATCAGATTAAAGTGAAAGATGAAGATATTCAGAAGACGGCCTTCAGAATGCGTTATGGACATTATGAGTATTCGGTGATGCCTTTCGGTGTTACTAATGCGTCGGGAGTATTCATGGAGTACATGAACCGTATCTTTCATACTTATTTGGATCGGTTTGTGGTGGTGTTTATTGATGATATATTAATTTACTCTAAATCGAAAGAAGAGCATGCAGAACACTTAAGACTGGTGTTGTAAGTTTTGAAGGAGAAGAAGTTATATGCAAAGCTGTCCAAATGTGAATTTTGGTTAAAGGAGGTTAGTTTTCTCGGTCATGTCATTTCAGGTAGTGGCATTGTTGTGGATCCGTCTAAAGTGGATGCTGTGTTACAATGGGAAACTCCAAAGTCGGCTACCGAGATTAGAAGCTTTTTGGGACTAGCCGGTTATTACCGAAGGTTTATCGAGGGATTTTCTAAGTTAGAACTTCCGTTGACTAAGTTGACTTTTAAAGGTAAAGCTTTTGTGTGGGACATTTAATGTGAAGGAAGTTTCAATGAATTGAAGAAGAGATTGACATCGGCTCCGGTTTTTACATTACCTAACCCAGGAGAACCTTTTGTGGTATATTGTGATGCTTCTAAAATGGGTTTAGGAGGTGTACTTATGCAGAATGACAAGGTAGTTGCTTATGCGTCGAGGCAGTTAAGAGTTCACGAAAAGAATTATCCTACACCTGATTTAGAACTTGCTGCGGTTGTTTTTGTGCTGAAGATTTGGAGACATTATCTTTATGGTTCTAGATTTGAAGTATTTAGTGACCATAAAAGTTTAAAGTATTTCTTTGACCAGAAGGAACTGAATATGAGACAACAAAGATGGTTGGAATTGTTAAAAGATTATGATTTCGGTTTGAACTATCATCCAGGTAAAGCTAACGTTGTGGCCGATGCTCTGAGTCGGAAGACTTTGCATATGTCGGTAATGATGGTTAAAGAAATAGAATTGATTGAGCAGTTCAGAGATATGAGCTTAGTGTGCGAAGTGACACCGCAGAGTGTGATGTTGGGGATGCTGAAGATTAACAATGATTTTCTAGATAATATCAAGGAAGCTTAGAAGTTAGACGTGAAACTGGTAGATTCGATGGTTGGAATCGATCCGTCAGAGAATGATGTTTTCAAGTTAGATGCGCAAGGTGTGTTGAGATTCCGAAATCGAATTTGTATTCCTGATGATGTAGAGATGAAGAAAGCAATCCTGGAGGAAAGTCATAGAAGTAAATTGAGTATTCATTCGGGAGCTACAAAAATGTATCAAGACTTGAAGAAATTGTTTTGGTGGCCTGGTATAAAGCGTGATGTGGCTCGATTTGTGTATGCATGTTTAACTTGTCAGAAGTCAAAAGTTGAACATCAGAAGCCTGCGGGGTTGATGCAACCGTTGGAAGTTCCAGAATGGAAATGGGATAGCATTTCAATGGACTTTGTGACAGGATTACCTAATACTTCAAGAGGACACGATTCGATTTGGGTGATTGTCGATAGGCTTACGAAGTCGGCTCATTTCATTCCTATTAACATCAGTTTTCCAGTATCGAAGTTGGCGGAGATTTATATTCGGGTAATTGTGAAGCCGCACGGTGTCCCTTTGTGTATTGTGTCGGATAAAGATCTGCGGTTTACTTCTAATTTTTGGAAGGGTTTTCAAGAGGCATTGAGTTCTAAGTTGAGGTTGAGTTCGGCGTATCACCCTCAGACGGATGGTCAAACAGAGAGGACTATTCAGTCGTTGGAGGATTTGTTGCGAGCATGTGTTCTCGAGCAAGGAGGTTCGTGGGATACTTATCTTCCATTGATCAAGTTCACTTATAATAACAGTTACCATTCTAGTATAGGAATGTCACCTTTTGAAGCATTGTATGGTCGGAGATGTAGGACTCCTTTATGTTGGCATGAATCTGGAGAAAGTGTAGTGCTGGGACCTGAAATTGTTCGAGATACTACTGAAAAGGTGAAGTTGATCAGAGAAAATATGAGATCTTCCCAAAGTAGGCAGAGGAGTTATCATGACAAGCGAAGAAAGGATTTAGAATTCCAAGCGGGTGACCATGTGTTTTTGAGAGTTACACCTGTGACAGGTTTTGGGTGTGCATTAAAGTCTAAGAAGCTTACTCCTCGTTTTATTGGTCCGTATCAAATTTCAGACAGAGTTGGAAATATTGTTTATAGAGTGGCTTTGCCGCCTAATCTGTCTAATTTACATGATGTGTTTCATGTGTCACAACTCCGGAAGTATGTTCTAGATCCATCTCATGTGATTCATATGGATGATGTGCAAGTACGGGATAATCTTACTATGTAAATGATGCCTGTACGAATTGCGGAACGTGAGACGAAGATTCTAAGAGGCAAGGAGATTGCGTTGGTGAAAGTTATCTGGTTAGGGGCTGCCGGAGAAAGCATGATTTGGGAGCTGGAAAGCAAGATGAAGGAATCTTATCCCGAGTTATTCGAATCAGGTAAATTTTCGAGGACGAAAATTCGTAAATTAGGGGAGAGTTGTAACGCCCCGAAAATCTAAATTAATCATTTATTTATGTATTTAATTAATTTAGAAGGAATTATGAAGTTTTGGTAATTTTTGGAGAATTTTGGATCAAGAGAGAGTATTCTTAAATAATTGAATATGATGAATAATTAATGTATTATTTATACTATTATTATTATTATTAAAAATATTAGAAAAAGGGCAAGGTAGTCAAAAAGGAAAGACGTAAGGGTAGAGTTGGAAGTTCATAAACTGGAACATTTTGTCTAAAGAGGAGAAGGCCGATCACTTTTCTAACTGATCGTGTTTTGTGAATAACGCTGAAAAAGAGAGAAGAAGGAAAAGAACCCTAAGGCTTGAAGGGTGCTGAAGAATTATAGAGAAAGAGGAAAGCTACTGAATTTCTCTAAGGTATGGGGAGTTTTCATGGTTTATTATAGTTCTATAGGGTTTGGTTATGAATAGATTAGGTATTTGTGGATTTTGAGTAGTTGTGGTGTTTGATGATTTAGAATGAGATAGGAATGAATGATTTGATGAGAATATGATGAAATTGAGTGGTATGTGTTGATATATGTGTATTATGTGAGCCTTTTGATCAAATTTTCGTATTGGGAAAACTTTTTGTTTTTGGGGTAATCGAAGTCAAAAACGCAGAAAATCACTTTTCGGGAAAAGTTGGATTTTGTCGCACCCTGACATGGGCCGTGTCACACAACACGGGCACCCGTGTCAGCTTTCTGGTTGGGTTTGTGAAAATTTTATTAATAGGTTGTCTGACACGGGGCGTGTCACAGGACACGGGCGGCCGTGTCACGCTACTGTCCTTGCTGTATTTTTTTTCTGTTTGGAATTTTGCTTCAGAGCTCGTGACACGGGCCGTGTCACAGGACATGGGTGGCCGTGTCAGACCACCATTTTGCCGTTTTTGTTGTTTTCTTGAGGCTTTCAGACGTTTTCTCGTGCTAATCTTTGGTTGTCGAGTTGTTGTTGATGTAAGATGATAAAACATGATTGTATGATAAATACTTGTTGAATATGAAATGAATTATGCACACGTTGATTTTTGTTGAATTGAGAAGGATTTCACATCATTGCATTTCATAGCATTTTTATGTTAGGGCTTCGGTCCATTGATAGCTTCAATCCCATTGTGCGGATTGAAGTGATACGTTGATTACGTTGTGCTCCGTTTGGAGGGTTGATGGCCAGTTTCCATCCACGTTGAATCGGTACCACATGCATTCTTTGCATTCCATTATAGTTGACATTGCATATGAATGAAGTAACTGTGATTGTGTCGTGAAGATTATGTTGATGATGCTATGATGTCGTTGTTGCTTATTCTGTTTATTTTCCTCGTCCTTATATTATTATAATGAATTGTGATTTCTCACCCTGCCTACTTGAAAATGTTGCCTCTTATGTGGGTAACTTGCAGATAACCAAGAGTAGGCGTGCGGTACTGGAGGATTGAGTCTCGGAGCGTCCTTTGGCCGTTTTAGTCGTGTTTTAAGTGGTGTCATGCTCTGTGTCATGTAACATCGGGTTGGGATTAGTTGTGAACCTTGTGTTTCCTTTTGGTTGTATGTTGGAATTTCTTTTTATATCGTTGATGCCATGTTGAATTGGAGACTTTTATCTATAAAGTATTTTGTTGACCTGAACTAAAAGTTTGATTCCGCTGCGTAGTTGTTAATTTATGTTAATGGTGAATGAATAACCCGTGTTACGGGACAGGACAATGATATTGAATGTCGGTTGAATATATGTGGCACCTTTCTTGCTGATTTTACTATGATAATATTAAGTGTTTTCCCTAAAGTGTATGTGGGGTAGAAGGATGTTACACATACTTAGGTACCTATGCGGTACTCTAAAGTATGGGCTTTGGTATTCCAAGGGAAGTGATTGCTCTTTAGTTGGCTATTCTGATTCCGACTTAGCCGGTTGCAAATCGGATAGGAAAAGCACTAGTGGTACTTCTCACTTTTTCTCAAATTCCTTAGTGAGTTGGCATAGCAAAAAGAAAGTTTTCGATGCTTTGTCAATAGCCGAGGCGGAATACGTTGCGGCTGGTAGTTGTTGTGCTCAAGTCTTGTGGCTTAAGCATTAATTGCTCGACTTCAATGTTTAACTTGAACGTATTCCTATTTTGTGTGATAATACAAGTGCCATTAACCTAACAAAAAACCCGGTATTACATTCTCGCAGGAAACATATAGAAATACGCCATCATTTCCTTAGGGATCATGTAGAGACAGGCGATGTGGTATTTGAGCATCTTGATTCTAAGAATCAACTTGCTGATATTTTCACCAAACCTCTTGCGACAGAGCCTTTCTTTAATATCCGTAGGGAACTTGGTGTTCTCGATATCTCAGATCGCGTTTGATTATGTTTATGTGATTCCATGCTCTATACTATTGATTGTCTATATTTTTCTTTGACTAACAATAATTGAAAAGATTAAACTACATGTGAGGGCATCTATCATCAATCTTCGGAGGTAATATAGTTCCTTTTTAGATTACTACTCTTGATCAACTATATGTGTAACCTATTGTGCTAAAATATGGATTGGATTGGTGTTAATTTCATGTTTATATGTAATTTTGATCCATTTTTTAAGTTTTGTATGTGTGTGGCTTGTTATTTATCTCTACTTGATGTATAATGTTTTCAAAATGTGCATTTTTCCATGTTTTACTTGTTTGAGTCGACTAAAACAGGGCATGGGTCGACTCATGAATGTCAAATTTCCTCACATTTAGGAACGGGTTTGCGCAGGTCGACCTTACAGTTGATGCATCTTTTAAAATTTTGAATTTATGAAAATTCTTTCAGTATGCGTCGACGCATGACCTATTTTGGTCGACGCACCGCTGACAGAATCTGAATTTTTTTCTTGGGAAGACGCGCTCCCCCTTTTCATGTTAGAAAATCTGACCTAATTTAATTGTATGTTACATTTTCCAATTCTCATCATTATACATTGCATCTACTACCTTTCCTCATTCTTCTCCTCTACTTCAAACTTCCAAAAACCAAAGAAACCCATTACAAATACCTCCTCAAGATCCAAGAGTTCAAAAATTAAAAAGGTTCTCAAGGGTTCTCTCAACATAGAATCAAGGTTTCCTATTTTGTTCATTTTCATCATCAAGATTCGACCAATGTTCATCATCATCAAGAATTTCGTGTATTGTTCATTTGTGTCAAAAAGGGTATATTTTATTGGCTTCCACAAGGATCACCGGAAAGAGAACATCCAGAGCTTCTACTTCAAGAGAGGGTACATCAAACATGCCGGTAAATGCTCTCTCTCTGTTATCTGAAAATTTAACTGAGACTTTCAACAAGGATTTTCGTAACCGGCCCATTGTCTAGCAATTTTTTTATTATCCTTTGAGGGTTAAGCATTTCTATTTGACTGGAGTTATTGGACTACTGAATTTTCAACACTTTGATGAGTTCTTGGAGTGTGATACCAAGTACAATGACGACTTGTTTAAGTTGTTCTACACAGGAATTCATGGTAAGTTCGAAGGTTCTACTTTTAATTACATGATAGGTGGTAAAGTGTACTCTGTTAATGCAACTGTCTGGAAGAATTTGGATAATATTGATCCATGGGGATCTATTCTTCCTAAAGTTACTGATTCTAAATTTGTTGATGGATATGAATTTAAGACTGCTTTAAACTCTATGTTGCGAGATCATTTTCCTGGCAGCATTGTGAATAGTCATCTGTTTCCTAAGACGGTTACAATAGGGCATTTGAAAAAATTTGATGGGATCCTCTAGTGGATCGTTGCTCACATTCTCCGTCTGAAGAAGGGAGGATTCTCCCAGGTTAATTAGGCTGAGGTTCATCTGATCTATTTGTTGAAAAATAAGAAGAGTATTGATTGGCTTCATTACATCACAAGTCATATGTTTGCTCCCCGTGACTCCAGTCGAGGTACGGCCCTATGTTATGCATCCTTTATTTAGTGTATTTTGAACAAGGCTGAAGTGGCGGTCGAAGGCATTCCTTATATGTCATTAACATCTGATCAAGAGTTCATCCATAAAACTCTCACCATGATGGGGTACTTCTGGGACAATCAAGAGAAACAATACAAGTTTTGGCATAGAACTACAAATATAGGTATTCATTATGTTGATGAGGATGAAGAAGCAAATGAGCAAGAAAAAGAAGCTGGTGATGAAATGCAAACAGATGAGCATAATGCGGAAGAGGACAATTCTGAGTGGATGGGTCACTCTTCCTCTCAAGATCCCTATGCTAATCAGGGATGGGGTGAGTGGCAACATACCGGATGAACTTCACTTGGTTCATCCTATAATCCTCCAAACTATGAGTGGCACCAACAAGAAGAGTATGAGTGGCACCAGCCTAAGTATTACATTCCTACTCCTACACCGCAACCACAACAGAACAATGAGGAAGTCCTAGAAATATTGCACTCAATCCAGCACCAGTAACAGAGTTTTATGACTGCACAGGAGGAGAGGCATATTGCTCTCATAAACCAGTTAGAAACTCAACATCAGAACTTTAACCGGTTTGCCTCTACAGTAATGACTAGATTTGACACCCTGACTACTACTGCTGAAAGTCAGACTCGTTGTTTGACTAACAGTCTCAATACTCTTAACCAAGATGTGTTTGAGCTTAACGAGCGTTTGGAAGAGCAACCACTTCCTCCACCTCAAGACCATTACTTCCGAGGAAGGGGTCACCACTTTAGGGGGAGGAGACCTTGAGGACTAGGATTTTTAGTTTAATGCACTTCATATTTTGTTTATGTTGCATGACTTTTATATGTTGGGATTTTCTTTTGTACTTTGTATGACTTGCAGTTTGTTGACATTTTATGGTTATGGAATGTACCTTGTGTTTCTATCTATGCGTTAGTTTTCCTTATTTATCCATTTTATCTTTGCATTAACATCATTATATGTGGATGTGTGTTGATGTATCTTGGCTGGAAATTGATGAGTGATTTCATAAGTATGTAGTATGTTATTCTGTGACCATGGCTTTTTCTCTTTTTGATGTTGTCAAATGGGGAGAAGGGTATCTATAAGCAAAAGCATCATTAAATTTGAATTTTAAAAGACTGCACAAAGTTAGGGGGAGGATGAGTTTCAAATTACAAGACAAGCTAAAGAAGTTTTGCCATCATAAAAAAGGGGGAGTATGTGAGGGCAAGGTGTCTTACTATCAATCATTATTTTAATGATGTCAAAACATGTACTAGCTTTTAGTATGTAATTTGAACGATATCATCTCATCATTATCGGCATCCGTATTTCACAATGCATAAACGATCAATAATCATGTGCCCAAACATATAGGAAGAGTCTCACACATCTATTATATGTGTGTGATCATGCTATGAGTCATAGGTATGCATAAACATTGCCTAAGTAGATGAAAACATGTGCAAAAATCAAATTTTAAGAGTTTTGGTAGTTTGAGTCGACCTAAACCAAGCGTTGGTCGACTCATGAAATGATGTCTTTGCTGCATTTCCCTCGGGTTAGCGCACGCTGACCCACAGGTCGACGCATACTGGAGCCATTTCTCATTGTTCACTTTCATCAGCCATGCGTCGACGCATGACCCCTGTAGTGGTCGACGCATGGTACTCAAACTTGCACATATTTGCCCACGAGTCAGCGTAGGCTGACCCTCATAAAAGTTAGGTCGACTCTTCGCTAATAAGGGTCATTTTTCTGGTTTTTCTAAGTTTCAAAAAGCTGTTATTTGTGGTAGTTGGTCCTAGCATCATATAAATACTTTGTTCCTCATTTTTTACACAACAACAAGAAAAAGTGATAGATTTACACTGAAAATTTTCTCTCATCATCTTCATCTCCATTCTTGCATTTTCTCAACAAATACACATAACCATTTTTGTTGATCTTTTGCATCATGAGGTGATAACGTCCAAACATAGAAGTGTATCTTGTTTGGGGTGAGGGTTTTAGTGGGTTTTTTCTTGAATAAAACCTCTAGGGTTTTGTCATTCAAGATCAATTGGATTTGGGGGTTTTTGGTTCAGATCTTTGTGTGCATTGAATTCAGCCGAGCGAAGGTGATCGAAGAATGGTGGGTTCTGTCGATCTAGTACCATCAACCGGAGGATTGTGAAACAAGGTTTGGGGATCGAATGGTGTGTGAATTGTAATCATCCGAGCAAAGGTGATCGAAGAACGGTGGGTTTTGTCGATCTAGTAGAGTCAACTGGAGGTTCATTCAAAAAGTTCAAGGCAATTGATTCGACTCGAATCAAGGGAAGAGAAGACATAATATCAACATCAACGAAGTTTCTTGAGTGTGTGATAGCTAAGGCTTCTCTTGTAAAAACAATTTGCAAACAAGATTATAGATATCTCAATTCTATATTTAGAATTGGGGGCAGACGTACCCGAAGCGAGGACGAAAAGGGAACTGCCTAAACAAACTTGGTGTCATTTCTCTTTCCCTATCTCTTTAAATTTTCGAAATGTTTATGCTTGTGATTGTTCAATTGATCGATAAAAATTCTGGTATAGTATAGTGCAGAAAAAATGATTTGAAAACCATTGCACAATCATTTTGGATTGTTCTTGGTGAAAATTCTGTACTTACTAACATAGAAGGTTTAGCTTGGAGTGTTATGCACTCCAAGTGCTCGATAAATTGAACGCTTACAAGGTGTTTGAAAAATTGTCAATTTGGTTTTGTTTTTTATTAGTTATTGGAAATTGCACAACATTGAGTGTTGTTGGTAAATTGATTAATAGTTAAGTTGTGATTCAATTTTCTCATCGAGTCTTTCGTTCCATTTGTCTTACGCATATCCGGTCCTTTCGGTGTTTAGACGATATAGTCCTCGGCCGCTTCTGCAAACAATTTTTAAAATTAAATTTAAGCGCCGACTCACAATTAAAAAGTAGTGATGTATTCAACTCCCCCTTCTAGATCAATTGTTGTCGTCTAACACTTGCGACCTTTTGTTTGGGTTGTTTTGCTACAAAGACACAATGGAGAGGGTTCATTAAGTCAATTAAAACTGAGAACATACACATTATGTCAATTAGTCAGTAGCATGACTCAACTGGTTTAGGAGGGGCAGAAACAGGTTCCTTAGGAGGAGATGAATGAATAGGTTCATTAGGTGTATGCTTAACCTCTGTAATAGGTGCAGACAGAATGTAGTTTGGTTGTGAGTCACCAACTCCTTGTGAAACCATTACAGATGCAGCCTCAACAGTTGGAGCATGGACACTAGCAACATTAGTTAGAGATGGAATTTGGGAAGTGACATCATTGATATTTGGTTGAGGTTGTGTTCTTTCAAAAGCTGCACAAAGATATGCTGCAAGCATTTCAAACTCTGGGTCCACATCACATTGTGTTTCTGGCTGTTATTCAGTGGGAGGTTGATGATGAGGTTGTTGTTGTTCAGTAGAAGCTGCAAGTTGTGTTGTTTGTATAGAAGCTTCAGGTTGTGTTGTTTGTGTAGAAGCTTCAGGTTGTGTTGTTTGTGTAGCATTTTGCTTTGGCTTTTTCTGCACACAGAGTGATTCAATCAATATCACTTACAAACACTTAGTAAGAATATATAATTGAGTTAAGTTAATACCTTTCTTTTCTGAATTTCAGGGCCAGGCACCAGAACTGTATAGCTCATTTCATTGTGGCCATGTACACCACAGTTGGTACTACAATAAGATGTCTGTGACCTTCCCTCTTTAGGGCCCTCATCAGGTTCCCTCCTCCTTAGTTTCTTTGGCTTACTAAGGCCTCTTTTGCATGATGGAGGTAACATCTCCTCAATATTAACCTCAGGCCACATGTCTTGGCCATTAATTGGGCAAACATTGAAATCATAGCATGCCACATATGTTTCTTTAGAATAACAATCATCTACATAGTCTTCAGGGTGTTGGTTCCTAAATCCTAAGGTAGCAACTGCATGTCTACATGGTATGCCTACCAATTCCCAAAAGTTACATGTACAAGTTCTTTTAGAAGTGTCAACTATGAAGCTATGTTTGCTATGGATATGTTACACTTGCCAAGTAGAATCACCAGACCAGTTTGGAATCCAATTACCAGCATTTTCTACCTCTTTATCTAACCTAACTCTAGGTCTTGGCATTATCCTATGTTCCTACCTATCCACTTTTTCTCTTAATTTAGAATTTCTATTCATAAGGTAGTTTCTTATCCATTCACACATGGTTAAGATTGGTTTATCCCTAGCCACTAGGATTGTTCTATTAAAAGCTTCAGACAAATTATTCATTAACACATCACATTTGGGATAGAATGAGAAAGCATGCTTACACCATGATTTTGTAGGTATTTTGATCAACCACTCCCAAGCCTTAGGATTAAACACCTTCAACACTTTCATCTTTGCTTCCCATGCTTGTATATTTGTGGCCTTTGCTGCAGCCATCATCAAATATCTGATCTGTGTGCCACCACCAAACTTCTTTTTGAAATTGGAATATAAATGCCTAAGACAAAGCCTATGCTCCACCCTTTCAAACATCTCTTCAAAAACAGGAATTAAACCCTACAAATCAAAACAAACAATAAAATAAAGTACCTATTTCAAGAAAACTGAAATATATAAAACAAATTGACATATTCAAGGACCTAGTTCAAAACAAGTTGATATATACAACGACCAAATCAAAACACAATTACATAGATTAGGGATGAATTCAAAAGATTATATAGATCTGAAAAGTACCTTTTTCTGGTCGGATATGAATACCCACCTTTTGTCTTGTCCAATGTCTTCCAAAAGCAAGGTCAAGAACCACCTCCATGACTCCTTTGTCTCAGTCTTATATACACCAAAGGCCAATGGGTAATATTGGTTGTTAGGATCCATTCGAATAACAACAAGCAATGTGCCTCAGTATTTTGTCTTTAGGTTACATCCATCAACACCAATGAATGGACTGCAAGCAGTAGTGAATCCCTTCTTTACCCCATCAAAGCAAAAATAAAAACATCCAAATCTGGGTTGAATTGTTGGAGCAATCCTGGAGACATTAATTTTGCAGGTGTTCCCTGCATTGACCCTCCTTAATTCTGCAGCATACCTCCACAATAGCGTATATTGCTTTGTTGCATCACCTTCAACCAAAGCTTTTACAATTTGCTTAACCTTCCATGCTCTGTTCATAGATATACCTACAGAGTAAGTACTCCTAATCTCAAACACAATATCACCAAGCTTGATTCCATCAGATGAAGCCATCCTAGCCGCCACAGTCTTCGCTATCTGTAACGCCCCGGTTTTTGTTAGATTTATTTAATCGAGTCGATTTAATTATTTAATTATTATATTATTTTATTCTTGACTTTTATTTGGCAAAATATTATTTTTCATCGTTGTTATGTTTTATCGCGTTTTGAGAGTGTTTGCGAGATATTTGAGTGTAGGGGTATTTTGGTCTTTTTGCTTGGTTATTTTTCATAAAATAGAAAATAGAGGTTAGAAAGAGAGAAAAAAAATAGAAAGAAGTGAAGAGAAAGAGAAGAAGGAAAAGAGAAAAGAAAAGAAGGAAAGGGGAAAAACTTGGAGAGTAAGGAATCGATTCAACCGACTTTTGAAAACACGATTAATCGGGTAAGGGTGCGAAATTCGATTATCCTATACTTGTGTATGATTATGTATGTATGTATTTGTGTGATATTTGGTTGAAATTGGATATAGAACCAAAACCATTAATATGTTGAGATTGTTAGAAATTGATGCCATTTGTGTCTGAAATCATGTTTTAATGTTCCTAATTGCTGAGACATGTTAGATAGATGTTGTTGTGCAATTTATTGGTAATTTGATGTTGTTTAGGTGAGATTTGGGAGAGGAATTGGGTGAATCCTTAGCAAAAAATTCTGCAGGAAAAATTCTGGGTTTCGCTACCCATACGCATATCAGGCTTGGCATTACGCGTATTGGTTTGGGAAATACGCGTATGGAACACATTTTGCACGACCTTCTGCTGATTTACATAAGGGTACGCGTAGGTGGCATGCCATTACACGTAACAAGTGAGGCATTATGCGTATGGATTTTTTAGTGGAATTTTGGGGAGAAATCAGTCTCTGCCCATATGCGTAGCACTTTGGGCATTACGCGTATGAAATGGCGAGCGAGCTTGGAAGTACGCGTATGGCACAAGGCAATACGCGTATGACCAGATAGGGTGTAGAATAGTTCCCGATTTTGCATCCGATGCCGTAACTTTTGATCCGTAACTCGGATCGAGGCGTTCTTGGTACCGTTAGGAAGCTATTAAGATGTTCTTTCTTATTAAAATGGTTTTGAGATTGGTGGCTGATTTAATTATGTCGGGAATTTGGAAATGTGTCGTTTTGTCAACTTTTACCGTTTTAATGGTGTGTATTTGATGTGTTATCATGCAATATGCTTTTGATATATATCGTATGACTTGTGTGATGTTATATGATGTGAATACATGTGATGAAATGTTGTGATGATGGTTTGTGGCCTAAGGGCAAGAAAATGCATTGTGTAGTGTTTGATTGTATATGCATGATTATGGATGTGTATATGTATGCATTTGATTGTCATGAGTCATTGTATGCCAAGCATCATGATATGCATCTTGTGATGTCGTGTGCCCTAGTGGGTGTGAGCGACGAAAAGGTTCCCGAGGGAATCCGCTATAACATCGTGTGCCTTATACAAATAGGACCTAAAGCGATGATTATAGACGAGAATGTGCCTTATACAAAGAGGACCTAAAGCGATTGGATCGTGTGCCTTATACAAAGAGGACCTAAAGCGATCCATAAACGTCGTGTGCCTAATAGAAAGAGGACCTAAAGCAACGGGGAACATCGTTTGCCCGACGGGGAGTTACACTAAGTAACAAGCGATGATTCTAATAGTTCTTGAATGAACTAATGATGAGAATGATGGATGGAACGGTACTGCATTTGCATAGAGTCATTGTGTCGGACTCTTTGCATTTGCATAAATCATGAATGGATTGATTATGTGTTGAAAATCATGAATGGATTGTTTATGTGTGGAAAATCATGAATGGATTGATTATATGTGTGAAATTGTGAATGGAATTTATGAGTTGATATATATATATATATATATATATATATATATATATATATATATATATATATATATATATATATATATATATATATATATGTATATATGTTGGTGATAAATGCATGGAGCATGATTGATATGTCTTGGTGATGGATATATGAGATATGCATTGTGTTGTTGTGTATTTGAACTATGGTGTAAATTGTGGTGAGGATGTTTTATATGTGTATTTTTGTGTTATTATATAATTTTATGCAATTATATTATGATTGTGTTTCTCACCCTTCTGATGTGGTGTGTTGCTCTATGAGGCAATTGCAGATTAGTAGTCTTGGAGGCTTTTGTGAAGATTATTTCTCCATCCTTTTGTCGGTCTGCCTGCTCTGATACGTAACACGGGAGTCGGGGGAACACTTTTGTTATATATGTATACCATTGTAGGATCTATTTCGTATTACCTTTGTTTGAATATTTTGATGTTATAAAACGATTTATTTTGTAAAACAAGTCAGTTATGGATCTTTCCACTTTATTCCATAATTGAACTTTTCTTTTGTATTGAAAAAGTTTCCCTTTGAGGTTATTCCATTTTGTGTTATGTATCAAAATTTATGAGCAGGGATTGTGTTTTCTTTCTTTAAATGTGGCATCCTTATTTCTGTTGGAAAAATAAAATTCTTATTCACTCTGTTTTATTTATGTATTATTTATTCGCGATGGGTATTGGGGTGTTACATTAGTGGTATTAGAGCACGTCGGTCCGTCCGGCCAAGCTGTTGAGTCAGTTGGTGTGACAGATGAATATTGTCGATGTTGTTTGTTCCTTAGTATGTGATATGTGTGTGAAACACTGTCAGTGCTTTCTGGTTTTCTAATCTTTTGTCTTTAGGTTTGAGAATGAGATAAGTGGAGGAGAAGCTGGTGCTTCTCCATGTTGCTTCAGTTGTGGAGCATTGGTGGCAAGATTGTAAGTGTTATTTGGATAGTATTGTTCCCGATTCCAGAGGGAATGCGGAGGTAAGGTTTATGTCGACCAAGGATTTGTGCCTTAGGTAGTTTTGTGCACAGGATACAAGAAATGCTATCATAGTTGGTAAAGACGGTTTATGCCCCATCATGATTGACGGTTGTCTATTGAGAAATTGAGGAACTGATCACCCTTAATCTCTTGTTGATAGTAGACGGGTATTATGTTGGATGGAATAGACGTGTCTTTCAGGCTTTGATAGTGTGTGGAATGAATTGTTTGGAATTAAGGAAATGATTACGGATTGTTTTGTTGAGTCGATGAAGATTCTAATATCGGAAGATGAGACGGATTAGAGGTTTTGGTATGTTGGTCCAGTTGGGAAGTCATTGAGAGAGAACGATTGGGTATTATTAATGGCTGCTTCTCAGAGAGTATAGAGTGAACTTAAATTGGACGAAGGGGAAGATTTGAGGTTTGGATCTGCTAAGTAAGTAGAAGAACTTTTAGGAAGTGTAACTCAGAATGAAAGAGCGGTTGGAAGATTTACTGGAAAAGGGATTTTTGAGACCAAGTGTGTCGTCTTAGAGAGCTCCAGCTTTGTTAGTAGCAAAAAGGAAGGATGATTGAACGAAATAACAAGCATGATGTGTATGATGGTATTGAGACTATGGAAAGCAAAACTTAGAGTTTTGGAGTTTTTAAAGTTTTAAGGCATTAATGGAAATTTTGAGAAAACCCTTAGGTGTGGATGTAATATTTGAGAGTTCTTTTTGGTTGGTGGTTGCTACATGTTGGGATTTATGGAATTTGGACTGTTAAGCGAAGAAATTGTGTATGGATTACTGACAGTTGAATAAGGTAACGATTGAGAACAAGTGTCCACTTTCATGAATAGATGACTGGAATGGTTTGGTTGAGTTTGAGTGAAATTACAATTGTTTGGAATGTTTGATAAGAGTGGTGAATTGTGTGAGTTGAGGCTTTGATCGTTTTCATGTGACTGGTTATGGTTGTTATCATCGGATTAGGGTGTTATTTACTCGGTTAAGCTTGTATGTGAGAAACCAGTTACCCAGTGAAATTTTTTGCAAAAGCTTTAAGAATTTATATCTTTTGGAATTTGGTTGGGCATTATAATGTACAATGATTTATTTGGTGTTAGTAATACGTCTGTAATGTTTGTGGAGTAGAGGAATCGTATCTTCCATATTTATTTGGATAAGTTCGTAATGGCTTTGATTGAGGATATTCGGATCTGTTATAAACTCAGAGGAAGGACAGGTAGAGTGTTTGAGAATTGAATTACAAGTGTTGAAAAGGGGCGAAGTTTTATACTAAGTTATTCGAGTGAGTTTTCTTGGATATGTGATTTCTGATGATGGTATTGTTATGGATCCATCGGCAGTAGATGCAGTTCGACAATGAGAGGCTCTGAAGTCGGTTAAGGTGATTAGAAACTTTTGGGCTTAGTTGGTTGTTATTGCAGGTTATGGAGGATTTTGCGAAGTTAGTGTTTCTGTTATCTCAGTTGACTTGCAAAAGGTAAGTCGTTTATTTGGGATGTTCGTTGTAAGGAAAGTTTCAGAGAGCTAAAGTAGAAGTTGTCTACGACTTTAGTTTTGATTCTGTGTGATCCTAATAAACCTTTTGCGAGGTATTGTGATGTGTCTTTGATGAGTTTAGGATGTGTGCTAACGCGAGAGGGTAAAGTCATTTCTTATGTTTTACGACAATTGAGGATTTATAAAAGGGTGTATACTATTCCGGATTTGGAATTGGTTGCGTTTGTATTGTGTTGGAATATTTGGAGGTATTATCTTTATGGTTCTAGGTTCGAAATGTTTAGTAATCATAAGAGTTTAGAGTACTTGTTTGGTCTGAAGGAATAGAGTATGAGACAGCGAGGAGGGTTGGAATTCGTGACGAGTTATGAATTTGGCTTGGATTATCCTTCGGGAAAAGCTAAGGTTGTGCCTGAAAAGTTAAGTCGAAAGTTTTTATGCATGTCTGTGTTGATGGTCAGAGAATTAAAATTATTTGAGCAGTTCAGAGACTTGTGTCTGGTGTGTGAGGTAACATAGGAGAGTGTGAGGTTGGGAATATTAAAGTGAACAGTGATTTTTGGCAGAGGTGAGAAAGAGTTAGACTTTGGACGTGAGATTGGTAGACTCGATGGTTTCGAGTAATCAGAGTGTGCAGCGGAAGCGTGATGTGGCACATTTTGTAATTGCGTGTGGGACTTGTAAGAGTTCATAGGTTGAACATTGGAAACATGTTGGAATGGTGAGACTATTGGACGTTTCAGAATGGAAGTGTTAAGTGAAAGGTTTAAATATTATTCATGGGCTACTATGTGGATGAATGTTTTGGTTATATGTCCGATTGGGGAATCATAACATTGTTGCAATTTTGTTGTGTCGTGGGACTTTATGTTCTTGTTTGTGTTATTGCCTCGTTTCCGTCGTGATGGTCCGAGTGCGAGTAGCTAATTCCTGTGTGTGTTCGTAGCTTGGGTATTCTTCGAGTCGTGAGTTAGTCGTCAAGTGCATTGTATGAGCTTTGCATCTTGTCGTTGTTACTATCATCGTTGTTGCGTCGTTGTTGTAGTTGTGGTTAGCGAGGTGGTTTGTCAGTTTGTGTTACTCGTGGTGTTGCCTTTTGTTGGCATGAGAGTGGGTTAGTCGGATGCGAGAGTCGTATCCAGAGTTGTTCGTATCAGTTATATTTTCGAGGACGAAAATATCTAAGTGGGGGAGAATTGTAACACCCCGGTTTTTGTTAGATTTATTTAATCGAGTCGATTTAATTATTTTATTATTATATTATTTTATTCTTGACTTTTATTTGGCAATATATTATTTTTCATCGTTGTTATGTTTTATCGCGTTTTGGGAGCGTTTGCGAGATATTTGAGTGTAGGGGTATTTTGGTCTTTTTCTTGGTTATTTTTCGTAAAATAGAAAATAGAGGTTAGAAAGAGAGAAAAAAATAGAAAGAAGTGAAGAGAAAGAGAAGAAGGAAAAGAGAAAAGAAAAGCAGGAAAGGGGAAAAACTTGGAGAGTAAGGAATCGATTCAACCGACTTTTGAAAACACGATTAATTGGGTAAGGGTGCAAAACTCGATTATCCTATACTTGTGTATGATTATGTATGTATGTATTTGTGTGATATTTGGTTGAAGTTGGATATAGAACCAAAACCATTAATATGTTGAGATTGTTAGAAATTCATGCCATTTGTGTCTGAAAGCATGTTTTAATGTTCCTAATTGCTGAGACATGTTAGATAGATGTTGTTGTGCAATCTATTGGTAATTTTATGTTGTTTAGATGAGATTTAGGAGAGGAATTGGGTGAATCCGTAGCAGAAAACTCTGTAGGAAAAATTCTGGGTTTCGCTGCCCATACGCGTATCAGGCTTGGCATTACGCGTATTGGTTTGGGCAATACACGTATGGAAAGGGGGAAATGAGGGCAATACGCGTATGGAACACATTTTACTCGGCCTTCTGCTAATTTGCGTAAGGGTACGCGTAGGTGGCATGGCATTACGCGTAACAAGTGAGGCATTTCGCGTATGGAGTTTTTAGTGGAATTTTGGGGAGAAATCAGTCTCTGCCCATACGCGTAGTACTTTGGGCATTACGCATATGGAATGGCGAGCGAGCTGGGCAGTACACGTATGGCACAAGGCAATATGCGTATGACCAGAGAGTGTGTAGAATGGTTCCCGATTTTGCGTCCAATGCCGTAACTTTTGATCCGTAACTCGGATCGAGGCGTTCTTGGTACCGTTAGGAAGCTATTAAGATGTTCTTTCTTATTAAAATGGTTTTGAGATTGTTGGCCGATTTAATTATGTCGAGAATTTGGAAATGTGTTGTTTTGTCGATTTTTACCGTTTTAATGGTGTATATTTGATGTGTTATCATGCAATATGCTTTTGATATATATCGTATGACTTGTGTGATGTTATATGATGTGAATGCATGTGATGAAATGTTGTGATGATGGTTTTTTGGCCTAAGGGCAAGAAAATGCATTGTGTGGTGTTTGATTGTATATGCATGATTATGGATGTATATATGTATGCATTTGATTGTCATGAGTCATTGTATGCCAAGCATCATGATATGCATCTTGTGATGTCGTGTGCCCTAGTGGGTGTGAGCGACGAAATGGTTCCCGAGGGAATCCGCTATAACATCGTGTGCCTTATACAAATAGGACCTAAAGCGATGATTATAGACGATCGTGTGCCTTATACAAAGAGGACCTAAAGCGATCGGATCGTGTACCTTATACAACGAGGACCTAAAGCGATCCATAAACGTCGTATGCCTTATACAAAAAGGACCTAAAGCGACGGGGAACATCGTTTGCCCGACGGGGAGTTACACTAAGTAACAAGCGATGATTCTAATAGTTCTTGAATGAACTAATGATGAGAATGATGGATGGAACGGTACCGCATTTGCCTAGAGTCGTTGTGTCAGTCTCTTTGCATTTGCATAAATCATGAATGGATTGATTATGTGTGGAAAATCATGAATGGATTGTTTATGTGTGGAAAATCATGAATGGATTAATTATATGTGTGAAATTGTGAATGGAATTGATGAGTTGATATATATATGTATATATGTTGGTGATAAATGCATGGAGCATGATTGATATGCCTTGGTGATGGATATATGAGATAAGCATTGTGTTGTTGTGTATTTGAACTATGGTGTAAATTGTGGTGAGAATGTTTTATATGTGTATTTTTGTGTTATTATATAATTGTATGCAATTATATTATGATTGTGTTTCTCACCTTTCTGCTGTGGTTTGTTGCTCTATGAGACAATTGCAGATTAGTAGTCTTGGAGGCTTTTGTGAAGATTAGTTCTCCATCCTTTTGTCGGTCTGTCTGCTCTGATACGTAACACGGGAGTCGGGGGAACACTTTTGTTATATATGTATACAATTGTAGGATATATTTTGTATTACCTTTGTATGAATATTTTGATGTTATAAAATGATTTATTTTGTAAAACAAGTCAGTTATGGATCTTTCCGCTTTATTCCATAATTGAACTTTCCTTTTGTATGGAAAAAGTTTCCCTTTGAGGTTATTCCATTTTGTGTTATGTATCAAAATTTATTAGCAGGGATTGTGTTTTCTTTCTTTAAATGTGGCATCCTTGTTTCTGTCGGAAAAATAAAATTCTTATTCACTCTGATTTATTTATGTATTATTTATTCGCGATGGGTATTGGGGTGTTACACTATCCACTTGGAGTTAGCAATGCTGTTATTCAAAACCCTACCACACGTGTGTGCACCAAACCATTTCTTCATTCTATATGTGTTCTTATTCCCCACTCTACTAACAAGAGCCAAAAATCCACAATTACCCTTGCAGACTACTCTCACTCTAACCTTGTCATTTTTCACATACTTTATCTCTCTCCATTTAACACCGACCATTCAGTTATTGCCTCCTTAAATTTAATTAGAAATACAAACTCCAAACCGACTTTGAACTTGTAGTCCTTGTCTAATTCTTCCATCTTAAACCTAGGATATATTGGTCCTTTCTCTCCATCTGATGCATCTGGTTCACTACTGCCTAGATCATCACTTAAATAATTAGTTTCAAGACCTTTATTACCAACACTAACTCCACTTGATGAACCCACGTTAGCATCAACATTTCTTATGTTTGTTAGAATATTCCTGTTTTTCCTTGCTATCTGCTTAACCCTTCCAGTTGGTTTGTCTACAACATCAAATCCATCATCCATGCCAAGGGCCCTTTCATCCTCACTGTCCTCAAATGATAAACCATTATAATCACTATCATCACTATCATCACTATCATCTCCTTCAACACCATCAACATTCTCATCAACCTTGGGAGGTTCATCAACATTTATATTGCCAGCATCAGCATCAACATTTCTAGTATTATCATGAACATCATCCTCAATAACATTACCAGCTCCAATATCATCAACATTATCAGCAATACCATATCCAGTATTATCACTAACATCATCCTCAATAAAATTATCAGCTTCAGTATTATCCAGATTATCAACATTATCCTTAACATTATCAGCATCATTAATGATTTTTTCAGCATCATTAATGACATTATCGGCTATAACTACTCTATGCTCAACAAATAAATCCACACTACAGCTAGTTTCAATAACTTTTTCATAAACAACAGTAGTATCAATATCACTAACTATCCTAGCATGCTTACCCGATATACTGTTATACCACTATAACCAATAATCAGTGGACTCAAGGTTGCAAAGATCTTTCACAATACTAGTTTCTTTAAAGAAGCTCCACCTATTAGGGTCAATGTCTACTTCGACATTATCCCTGCCTAAGTAGTACACGACATTGTCCTTAACAAACTTCCCCCCGTAATGAATGTTCACCGTAAATGTCATACCTGGTAGATTCGAATAGGTCGCTCAATCAGGATTGTAGCTTCATCACCCTCCGTCGCCTTGCCCAGACAAGCTCTCGCACCAGTCGCTTCACCTTCCCTGAGCTGAATTCCTTTCTAAATCTGAAACCCTAATTTACAGGGACTAAACATAAAAGAGAGAAATGTCTTTTTGATGGCTTATTTTTGGGGGGAAACATTATATCCACGTGTTCAAAGAAAATATAAATAAGAATGATAAGGAATAAGCCAAGTCATCACTGTCTGCCATCTCAGCTTTTTTTTAATGTTCCATTGACAGCAGGAACTAATGCTAAAGAGAAATGAACATATGGGGACTCATACCAAAAAAATAAGATTCGGGGACGAAAACCAAAAAGTCGCTAACTTACAGGGACGAAAACACTATTTAAGTATATATATATATATATATATATACACACACACACACACACACACATATATATATATATATATATATATATATATATATATATATATATATATATATATATATATATATATATATATAGCCCTACTCAATGCCAGGTCACAAGTAACAAAACAATGACAACATATAAACTCCAAGGAATCATGGCATGACACATCTAAAATCTCACCTTAGGTAAGAACCGCGCGGTTAGTAGAGGTGAAAATAGGCTAGATTATGCTTGTCTTTAGAAGGTCTGAGTCTGGCCTAAGATAATATTACAAGGCCCCCGAGCTTGACCTATGGCCTACGATAAGCTCTTTTTTTTTCTACCCTGACTTTTAAAAGCTTGGCCTGACCTGAAAGCCTATTTAAAAGCTTGCTTCTTATTAACGTTTTCAGTCAATCCATATTACTTAAGAATTCTCATACGTCGGTCTATATATGCATATACAAGCGGACCTATTTATCATTTTTTTTAAATATATATGCATATGTATGCCAACCTAGTTAGCATTCTTTTTTCTATTATATATGCATATATAGGTCAGCCTATTTAGACTATTTTTAATATATATGAAAAAATAGGTCGACCTATAAGGTTTCACAGGCTTTTTTAATAGCCTAAGCCTAGCCTATTTAACTAAATAGGCTCTTAAAAAACCTTAAGCCTGGCTTTTTTAAAGTAGGTCTGGCCTTAAATATGCCATGCTATAGGCCCCTGTAGCGTGATTTTTGTGGTTTCGAATCACTATCGCTTTGGTACTACAGTTCGATTCAGTTTTTATCCTATTAAGCTGATTAAGGAAGGGAAATAGATGTCTCCAATTAACCCTACTGGCAAACTGAGGTTAAACAGTCAAAACTGTTGGTTTACAGATGCTATCAAAATAGGGGGTTCTCCCTTTGGTTTATTAACCTAAAAACAGTGTCTAGGCTATTGGTAAGATGTTAGGACTGATGTTTTTCGATTGATGTGTGAAGGTATGGGATTTTGGGTTTTTGATTAGTATGCTCGCTAAGATTTTTGTAATCTTATGCCTACGTATTCCCGTTTGACGAAACAGGGAAATCAGAGCGATCGTAGTTCCTCCTATTCTAAGGGAGGAAAGAGGTGTTTTTGGTGTCTTATTCAAAGCCCAAGACGTGAAGCGAAAGGTGGTTTGTATCTTGTTCAAAGCCCAAGATGTGAAGCTAAAGGGTTTTGGCTGAGAGAGAATTTGTCATCTCTAAAGAGGAGTTGTTGATGTTTGTATGCTGTGAGCAAGGCTTGACTTTGATGCTAAAAGGTTGATTGATTCAACCGGTGTTTTCTTTATACAAAGCCCAAGAGGAGGCTAGAAGTTTGACTTTTCTGGGGAAAATGTTCTTTCTGTCTTGTACAACGCCCAAGATTGAGGCTAAAAAAGGGTGACTGACTCAACAAGAGAGTCTTTTATACTTAACAAGAGAGTTATTGGTTGTCTCGTAAGAAGCCCGAGATTGACTCAACAAGAGAGTCTGAGAGGTTAGCTCCACTGGGGAGAATCATTTGTACAAAGCCCAAGAGGAGGCTACTTGTGCTGGTGACTGTTTCAATTGAGTGACATGTCCAGTGTGTTGGATAAAAGAGAAAATCAGTTCTTATAAAGATCATAGGTAAGGCTGAGCTTTGGTATTGATCCGAGGATCGGGGTTATTTCATGTTCTTTAAGGAAAGGGGAAATCCCCCGGGTATTGAGACTGTCCAAGTCTACTGGTGTTTTGAGAAATCGATTCTCAGATAGTGAATGATCTTTGTATGATGCCCAAGAGAAGGTTGGTATGTTAAGGGATGAAGGTCAACCCATTAACTGGCCTAACACTTGACTCAGAAAGACAACTCTAGAAAATTGATGACTAGGTTCTGTTCCTATACCTGTAGAGTTCTCTGGGTCCTTGTACTAAGCCCAAGAGAAGGCATGAGAGCTTGTAAGAAGCCTAAGGGTCCTTGTACAACGCCCAAGAGGAGGCGGGGATGCTTTTAGGAAGCTTGTGGGTCCCCAAACCCCGAGAAGTTCAAGACATACTATTCACCGAGAATAGATCAAGCTAGGAAAGTCTAAGAATTTGGAAGAAACTCAAGAGATGCCATTCACGGAGAAAAGATCATCTCTGGGGAGTTAGAGTTTCTTTGACAGGTTCTAAGGGTGACAGTCTGAGAAAGGGTTCACCGAGAATGCTGCCTTTCACGTCTCCATATTGTTTAACCCCATGAGGAGGGAAGATTGTATCTGGAAATCCTATGGGGATCTAGTTTTGTTTGTATTTAAGAGTGACCAACAGGGCTTTACCTAGTGCTAGACGTAGTTGCCGGGGAAAACTCTAAATAACTATACTAGTATTACACAGTTGATATGTGACAAGTATATAAAAGTTTGTGAAAGAAGACTTACAGTAAAATAGCCCCACAATACAGTTATATATATATATATGAAAGCGGATAAACACTTACCCGTTGTAGAGCTTCCATGCTGTTTGGTTAGTTGTTCAACAAAGAATGTTGGATAACAACATATTCAAAATCAAAGGAGAAAGTATTTTGAAAAAGTTCGTTGGGGCTTACAGCTCGAGGAGAAGCCCAAGGTTTTATTAGTGATTGCACTATTGTTTTGAATTTGTACAGGGACTTATACAAGTGACTGAGGCCCAAAAAGGTTTTTTTGTACAAAGGAATGGGTCTTACACTCTCTCAAGAGGCCCAAATGTGTTTAAAGAAAAGGAATGAGGCTTATAACACGATGGTAGGCCCAGATGATTTGTTTCGACCTGGCGATCGTGCCGAGGTTTTTCTTTTAACGTAGGGGGACTTATACAATGTCTGAGGCCCAAAATGGTTTTGGTTAAAAGGGGATTGGGTCTTACACTCTATTAGAGGCCCATGAGTGATTTCAAGAAAAAAAATGGGGCTTACAACTCAAGGAGAGACCCAATGTGTTTTATTTTAAACTGGCGATCGCGCCGGGATTTTTGAAAATGTGTTGGGACTTACACAATGACTGAGGCCCAAAATATTTTGGTTTCAAAGAGGGATTGGGTCTTACACTCTATTAGAGGCCCAAAGAGTTTGAAAAAGTTTGATGAGGGTTGAATTAATCAAAAACCCTAATTTGTTTTCAAAATGTATTTTAATTGAATAAAAATTCAATAAAAATGATCAAAATTGTTAAACATGTGTGAAAACAAATTGTGATCTTGGATCAATGTTCCAAAAATCATGTTTCTAACCAAAAAATGATTGGAAACCAATTAATATTGGAAAATCAAGGAGAAAAAATATTTTAAATGTTGAAAAACAAATAAAATGTTAATTATTTACAAAAATATCAAGGATTTGAAGTAATTTATATTTTTCGGATTTTTTGGTAAAATAACATATTTTAACATTTTTGTGAATTATTAAAAAACGAATCAACACAAAATCATTAAAACTCTGAGAGAAATTAATTTTTGAATCAATTAAATAAAATCACAAAATTCAAATATTTGAATTTTCAAAAAGGGCGCCAAGAACATGGCAAGAACACGCGCCACCCTCTGTTTCTGCAGATTTGCATTTTCTATCCAATCTCACTGAATACTTGATGATATCATGCAATCTACATATCAATCTGCTCGTTTTCACCTCACGATCATGTCTATGGTCTTTAATTTCATTTATTTTAAGCATGGAATAAGAAATCAAAGAGAAACCTCAAGAACCCTAAAATTTGCATGAAGGGTCAGAAATTCCATACACGATTCAAACAAAGTAATTGATTGAGGGGAAACACTCTATGCATGATTATGAACATATGGCCAAATTATTGTGCAGCAAAAAATGCAGGATCATAGAGTTAGAAGAGTTCATGCTTACCTCTTGCAGTTGGTGATCGTTTTTTGTGTTAGAGGTGTTTCAAGCTGGTTCCAATGATTTGCACAACTTCCTTAGGTGCCAAGTGATGTGTCTGGATGCTTGGAGTGGCTTCAAACAAGCTGAAACTGAAGATGGTACCCCAACTGCAAGTCTGCTAAAAGCTTGAGCAGTTGGATGGTAATTCTAAGAAATCAGTGTTCCAGATGTTGTTTAAGTGTTTGGATCACTTCTATATGATGTTTATGAGGTGTGTATGTGATTGGTTTGGTTGGAATTGCTCTCAAACTCAAAACCCGATAGTGACTTGCTTTGGAAGGTAATTTTGGGGGTGAGAAGGAGATTTTGAGGAAAGCATCTGTTTGATGGCTTTGATGTACTTAAACTGAGCACAAATGAGCTCTATTTATAGCGTGTCAAGTTTGTTTTGGTTGCAATAATGAATGGCAACTGCTGCAGAAGTTTGGCAAATGTTGATCAATGGGAATCCAAGTCTCCTCTAGCCATTGACTAGAGGTTAGGGCACAGGCTGCTGGTTCCCTTGGTCTTGGATATATCTTGCCTGAATTCAGTTGGAAAAGGCTCAGCCCATGCCACCTTGGTGCATCTATTAAATGCTCCAAACCAAAATTGGAGTCTTGTCCCTCTTTTAGGCATTTCTAGGTTTGGCATGCTACTTTTGGTTCCAAGGATTTGGGAGGCTGATGGATCAGTGTTTGTCCCTCCTTGGTCTCCCCTTGAGGTGTTCACATGGATAGATTTGCTTGCCCTTTGCAAAATTTGAGAAAATCGAGCAAAATGCACAAATCTGCCTTGCCTTAACAGTTTGCAGCAAGGAACCTTAGCATGGTCATATCTCATGGCTTAAGTGGTGTTTCATGGAGTTCTTGGCCATTTTGGAAAGCCCTCATATGATACAACATGTGGGTGATCATAGTTTGTTTTGATACTTTTTGGATCCAAGTGAAAAATCCCTCTACTTTTGGAAAAAAAGCAAGACAGATTCTGACTTAGTGAAAATTTCACTAATTGTTGGAAAAAGTGACATTTCATGTTTTCAACCATTTTGATCATTCCATAACTCCAAATCCATGAAGAATTGGAATGAGGTGTGTTTGAAGCTTTTGTAGAGGGCTAGCTTTGAATGGGGATGAGAGCTACAAATACAGCTTTGAATGGGGAAAATTGGGTTTGTGGTTTAGGAGTTATGATCCTCCAAAGTTGGTACCCTAGCCACTTTGTTCCATAACTTAGAAAATTTCTAAGTTTCTTATGGTTACCCCTTTTACAAGTTATCCCACTTTTCTTGATTTTTCTTGATGAATGATGATCCCACTCACACATTAACATCCTTTAGGGTCAAGGAACCATAATTGTGAAAAATCTCAAAAAGTCAAAGTTGACTTTTGTGCACAGTTGACTTTTTGTCAGATGAATTCCAAACTGTGCAAT
Organism: Lathyrus tuberosus; assembly: GCA_022829125.1. Lineage (NCBI taxonomy): Eukaryota > Viridiplantae > Streptophyta > Magnoliopsida > Fabales > Fabaceae > Lathyrus > Lathyrus tuberosus. The sequence continues at coordinate 23,805,272 of JALAZF010000012.1, read as the reverse complement.
CCTCTATGAAATCAAGTCCTTGACCTAAATCAAACTTGATGGACATGTTCCATGGGTGTTATAGGGTGTATTGAATCATGTCCCAAGTTTTGGGAGCATGCCTGGGTCAAAAGTTACAGGCACAGTTGACTTTTTCCTCAAAACCCTAATTGTGATCCTGATGAAATTGAAACTTGTGAATCAAGCTTCTTGGATTAATACATTGTTACAAATGGATCAATGTAGTGTGTCAGAGCCCCTCAAACCCTTTCTTGAGGTCTTGGCTTAGGTTTTGTCCCAAAAGTCAACAAAGGGGTGAATTAGGTCAAGAAACCCTAATTCCTGATTTTTATTGTATGCATACCCTAAGGCTAAATTGACTTGATGATGGGGTTTATGATGTCCCTTGGAGCATCTTGAGTTGTGCTTTGAAGCATTGGCTCATGCCCAGAGGAAAAGTTACATCTGGAGGCCTTGGTCGACCAAAACCCTAATTTGGTGACACTGGCGATCTTAAGGCTTGATCCACCTGGAATGCTGCAACATTGTACTTAATTCTTGAAGTGGGAGTCCTCTTGATCCTTTGTGGATGTTTGAGAGGTTTAGACAAGTTGAGGATCATATCATTCCATGATATGATCCTTTGTCTAAGGCTCTGAGAGGGCTTGAAAACCTTAAATTGGATTGTAGTGAGTGCTCAACAGCCCTTGAGGAAATTGATGAGGCACAAAGGTACATCCATATTGTGCTGATGATTTGTACAATGATGGGAAATCTTAGTGGTCAAAATTTGGAGTATGACAGATGCCCCTATTTAATCTTCTTGGACCCGAAGGTGTGAATGGCGAGGTATTTAGGCATTCGGGGTGCAAGAGGATTAAATATAGGAATACCCAAAATTTTGATGGTGGTTATGAATGGTAGCTTACGTATTCATTTTATTTTGCTAAGCGATGATGCTTAGAAAAGGTAAAACTTCCCCTCGATCATGGTTTCCTACCAAGGAACTGGTCTAAGTTTCTGAAATGAACTTCCCCTCGATCCTGGTTTCCTACCAAGGAACTGGTCTCAGTTGCTGAAATAAACTTCCCCTCGACCTGGTTTCCTACCAAGGAACTAGTCTCAGTTGCTGAAATAAACTTCTCCTCGATCCTGGTTTCCTACCAAGGAACTGGTCTCAGTTTCTGAAATAAACTTCCCCTCGATCCTAGTTTCCTACAAAGGAACTGGTCATAGTTTCTGAAATGAACTTCCCCTCGACTCTGGTTTCCTACCAAGGAACTGGTCTCAGTTTCTTTTGTCAATAAACTTTATTGACAAGGGACGCTATTAGTAGCGGTTTTCCTCAAACTTCTCGCCGAATTTTCCTGGGGAGATGCCATTTGATGGAAAAAGTTTTGATGTCAGACTTACTGGGGAACCCATCTGTCTGAGTTGTAGAGGTGTAAAAACTTCTCTGTTGGAGATGCCATTTGTTGACTCTACTGGGGGAAAACGAGTCTCTGGAGAGACTACTTTCGCTTGGGGTTACCACATCATACTTTTCTCGGGATCGTCTCGGAGAAATACCATATGATGCGATCCAATTTTGAGGTGCCGATGACCTTTTCGTCAGCAAATTTTTTCGGGGAAAAACTGCTGTGTTGCCGAATATTTGATTAAGAGGCTTTCTCTAGGGATTTTCCTTAATTCGGGAAAACGAAGATATCGTCTTCAATGGCGAAGAGTGACATTTGTCGAAGGTCTCCTTGTCTTTCACAGGTTCAAGTTATCAAAGTGGTCAAGGGCCGGCTTCAATCCAGAAATAAACTGGAGGAGATATTGTTCAGACACGACGTTTCCTGACAAGGAAAGAACTGACAACTCGATTGAGAGGTCTTTTATCACTAGGGAACAAGACCGCCTAGAGTGATAACGATGCAATATGAATATGAATGTAAATAAATAATGCATGATATATGTATGTTTATGCTGACAAAACTGACGCGACGTACAGACTAGTAGATGAACACGACGGGATACTCGGCCACAGCGGGAGATAAAGAGTATCACTAGTTCTTGATAGCAATTCCGCCTTGCTTAGGAGAAATAGTCCCTGTTGGGAGCTACGTTGGTCGGACTTAGGAGGTAAGAACTCTGTCGGGGATGTCAGATGGAACATTCGCATCAGACATAGTTGATCCTTCATTCAGGTGCACTGGTTTAGAAGAAGTACTTTGATTCTGCACTTTGAGGTTCGATTACTTTTGGCGAAGCGATCGACATTCTTTCGATGTTCAACAGTCAAAAGAAATTGCCATCTTTATCTTAAAAGCAGAAAAAGTTTGACAAGTAAATTCATTTTTGTTTTATTTCAAGAATCGCCGATCATGTTAAAATGTCGTTCTATAAAGCTACAACAAATAAGAATTGCAAACAAAAGCACAAGGGCTCAAATTTTATTGATAGGATGGAAATCAGCCAAGCGCGTGATTCCATAGAGTATGTACAAAGTTTAGAAAATGGTAATTTATGGGAAAAGGGCTTTATTGAAACATAACGACCGCTATCCTTCTACCAACTTTAAATTCTGGACATCCTGAGCTCCCGTCGAAGATGACCTTGACTGGAGTTCTTCATGATGTATGGCATGACTGTTGCTGAGAAATTTTCCCCTTTGTCAGACGTAGTTACTTGCCATTATCCCTAATTTTTGCTTGGATTGTATTGTGATGTTTCCCATCCACCGGGATGATTTTTTATCATGTCTCTAATTTTTGCCTGGACCGCCCTTTCGGATTTTCAATCCACCGAGATATTTTCTTTTTTTTTTAGTTTAGGCGAAGTATTTCTTGACTACATCAACATTCGTGGGGTAGGAAAATTCCTCTCCATCCATGGTTGCGAGTCTCAAGGCACCGCCTGAGAAGGATTTCTTGACCACATAGGGGCCATCATAGTTCGGAGTCCATTTGCCCTGAGAATTAGTGAGGAATGATTGTATCTTCTTGAGCACGAGGTCTCCTTTTCTGAAGACGCGAGGTTTGACCTTTTTGTCAAACGCCTTCTTCATTCTCTGTTGATACAACTGACCATGGCATAGTGCCGTGATTCGCTTCTCTTCGATTAGATTGAGTTCGTCGTGTCGACTTTGACACCATTCAACTTCTGTTAGCTTAGCTTCCATCAATACCCGGATTGATGGGATCTCTACTTCCATGGGAAGCACTGCCTCCATGCCATATACTAGAGGAAAAGGGGTTGCCCCTGTTGAAGTGCGGACAGATGTACGATAACCATGAAGAGCAAAGGGCAGCATTTCGTGCCAGTCTTTGTAGGTTACAACCATCTTTTGAACGATCTTTTTGATGTTCTTGTTATCCGCTTCTACCGCCCCGTTCATCTTAGGTCGGTAGGGAGATGAGTTACGGTGTTCGATCTTGAACTCAGCAAACAACTCATTCATCATCTTATTATTCAAGTTAGATCCATTATCAGTAATGATGTGGCTCGGAACACCATAATGACATATGAGATTATTTTTGATAAATCGGACCACTACTTGTCGGGTTACATTGGCGAATGACGCTGCTTCGACCCACTTGGTGAAGTAGTCAATGGCTACTAGAATGAACCAATTTCCGTTTGAAGCTTTGGGTTTAATCATGCCAATCATGTCGATTCCCCATATGGAAAAAGGCCATGGGGAAGAGAGAACTTTGAGATGCGTTGGCGGTACATGAATTTTATCGGAGTATATCTAACACTTGTGACACTTCCTCATGTACTTGTAGCAGTCGGATTCCATGGTCAACTAATAGTACCCTGCTCTTAGAATTTTTCTCGCCGTTGTGTGTCCATTGGCATGAGTGCCAAAGGACCCTTCTTGAATTTCCTGCATCAGCATGTTTGCTTCTGGTTTGTCTACACATCGGAGCAAGACCATGTCAAAATTTCTCTTATAGAGGGTATCACCGCTCAAGAAGAAGTTGCCTGCCAACTTTCTAAGGGTCTTTCGGTCTTTTCTGGATGCCCCATATGGGTACTCTTGTTTCTGAAGGAAGCATTTGATATCGTGATACCAAGTTTTGTCGTCTATGACTGCTTTGATCATGAAGATGTAAGCGGGCCGTTCTAGGCGCATTATGTCGATCTTAGGTAAGTCGTTCCATTGACCTACACTAATCATAGAGGAGAGAGTGGCTAATGCATCAGCCATGTGATTCTCTTCATGAGGGATATGATGAAACTCGATTCTGTTGAAGAAGGGTAACAATCTTCTCGCGTAATCTTTGTAAGGAATCAATCCTGATTGGTATGCGTTCCAATCTCCTTTGATTTGATTGATAACCAAGGCTGAGTCGCCATATACATCTAAGTTCTTGATCCTTAAGTCAATCGTTTCTTCGAGACCCATGATACAAGCTTTGTATTCGGCCTCGTTGTTTGTGCACTTGAACGTAAGTCTGGCGGTGAAAGGAATGTGGGTACCCTGAGGTGTTATGATGATTGCCCTAATTCCATTTTCATAATGATTGTCAGCTCCATCAAAGATAAGTCCCCATTGGGAACCTGGTTCTGGCCCTTCAATGGATAGCTGTTCGTCGCAGTCTTTCATTTTTAGATACATGACATCTTCGTCTGGGAAGTCAAATCCGAATGATTCCTGATCGTCAATCGGCTGATGAGCCAAATGATCGGCTAAAACACTTCCCTTTACGGCTTTCTGAGCATGGTACTCGATGTTGTATTCTGATAACAACATCTGCCAACGGGCTATCCTTCCCGTGAGAGCAGGCTTTTCGAAAACGTACTTGATTGGATCTATTTCGGAGATTAACCAAGTAGTGTGACGAATCATATACTGGCGAAGAAGTTTGGCTGCCCAAGCCAAAGCACAGTAACTTTTCTCGAGCATAGTATACCGAGTTTCACAGTCAGTGAATTTCTTGCTTAAATAGTAAATGGCAGACTCTTTCCTTTTGGTTTCGTCTTCCAAGACTGTTAAGTAGATGTTCAGTGGTCTTCCTTCCACTGGAGGTGATAGAATCGGTGGGTTCAACAGGTATTCCTTGATACTGTCGTGGCGGTTTGGCAGTCCTCTGTCCAAACGCAGTCCTGATTCTTTTTGAGTAATTTGAAAATCGGCGCACATGTCGCGGTCATGAGGAATATGAATCTGGAAATGTAATTCAAACGTCCCAAGAATCCCCTGACTTGTTTTTCAGTTCGCGGAGAAGGCATTTCTTGAATGGCATTGACCTTGTCAGGATCAACCTCAATTCCTTTCTGGCTGACGATGAATCCCAAGAGTTTCCCTGAACGGACACCGAGGGTGCATTTGTTGGGATTCAAGCGGAGTTTGTACTTTCTTAGCCACTTGAATAGTTTTGACAGGTGGGTCACATGCTCCTCTTCTGTCTTAGATTTGGCAATCATATGATCAACATATACCTCGATTTCCTTGTGTATCATGTCATGAAACAGAGTAGTCATGGCCCTTTGATAGGTTGCCCCGAAGTTCTTCAAACTGAACGACATTACCTTGTAACAAAAGGTACCCCATGGGGTGATGAAGGAAGTTTTCTCCGTATCGTCCGGCGCCAATGTGTGGTAAGGGAAAGTCATCCTTTGGACTAGCCTTGTTTAGATCCCTGTAGTCTACACACATTCTGACCTTTCCGTCCTTTTTCGGAACTGGTACTATGTTCGCTAACCATTGAGGATATTCTGATGTGGCGAGGAAACCCGCGTCGATCTGTTTCTGTACATCCTCTTTGATTTTTATGGACATGTCCGGGTGAGTCCGTCTCAACCTCTATTTTACTGGCGGACATTCTGACCTTAGCGGTAGATGATGTTCCACGATGCTGGTATCCAACCCTGGCATATCCTGATAGGACCAAGCGAATACATCGGGAAACTCTTTGAGAAGCTTTGTCAAACTTTCTTTGACAGTCGAACTGAGCAGTGCTCCAATCTTAACTTCTTTCCTCTCTTCTTCTGAACCCAAGTTGACCGTTTCCAACGGCTCTTTGTGAGGTTCGATAGACCTTTCCTCTTGACTGAGTAATCGGGAGATCTCTTCTAGAATTTCTTCATCACCTTCTTCTTCAGCCTCAAATACCGGGAATTCAAAGTTGGGAGAAGGCACCGGATCACATGTTTCAACGGGGTTTAAAATAAGCAATCTGCATGACGTGATGATTTGTGTTTAGAAGAGATTGAGAAAATGCAAGAGTGTGTTTAGTGTTTTTTTTTTTTGCTTGTTTTTATTATTTGAGTTGATTTTTAGGATTACTATTTTCTGGAAAAAAAAACGAAAAGAGAAAACAGCAATAAATGCGGAAATTACAGAATGACATTTATTTATTTATGATTTTGTCGATTCTTGAAACTACAGCCCTATAAAACAAAACTCTATCGCTTTGGGCGAAGCGAAGAGGGATATTTACAGAAAGTGAGCCCTATCAAAACATTCGTTTCACCTGGGCAGGGTGAAAGGTTTAAAGATGGCAATTACTTTGACTTATGAACAATCTTCGGAACATCGACAACAACCCATTGGCGGCGAACTCCTCGGTGAATCACAAAGTCTGGTACCTTCCTTGATTTGTCTTTAGAAATAACGCTGATTTCTGGCGGAGCAGGATCATTGGAATCTGTCTCCCAAGCAGAATTGTCGTAGGAGGATGCCTCAGTTGTATTTTGCATAGCATTTGTGCTCTCAGGTATATCTCCCCATCCAGTGGGCTGGATGTCTTCGAGCCTGATACGAGAGCTTTCGGGAGTAGTGTACTTGACCATGAAGTCAAATTTTCCACTTGGTTATCCCAGGGTGTCCCACACCTCTTTGGAACTGGAGGAGTCATCCCTTTCGATGACGTTGACCTCGGGAAAAGCATAGTTGATGAATTCTAGTCCTGCAAACTTTGCGAATTCATCGTCGTGCTGGATATTTTCTAAATGACCTGAGTGCTGATCCCATGATTCGGTGGGGACGCAGGTATTCCTTTCAATGATGCTCAGCTAATTTTCATTGTTGGGCTGATTTTCTTGCCCCAAGTCTCCTGGGTACGGCTGCCAGATAGGCAGACCATCCATCGGGCCATAATAGTCGTGGTCAAAGTTGTCTTTCATCAGAGTGTCTTCCTCTAATGAGTTTGATGGAGCACGACATCCTTCTGGATCACAATCTCCGTATATCATTTTGACGTCTGACCTCGGTATAAATCTCGGACTTTGTGTCAGGAAGCAAAATGGCGTAGGCACTTCTTCCTGAGATATATAACCGTCCTTATTAAGATAGGACTCCCATTCTTCATCTGTATCGGAGACATTTCCTTCGTTGATAGTGTGGACTTCTTGAGACACTGGGTGAAGGAAACCTCCACTATGGAAGAAGTTTTGAATGGGATGAAGATTTTCATCGTTAGCAGCTGTCTGGGTACAGGTTGCAGAAAAACCAAGACCCTTCTTTGTTTTATTGTCCGTAGGGATGAAGAGTTATCCCCATCCCTTTGCGATGTTACTCTCGATTACTTTGACAGCATCTTTGTACGATGAAATCGATGTTCCCTTCTCTAGTTGACCCTCATTGCTCACCAAAAGGGCTTGGAATTGAGTTCCAATAACCTCCTCGGGTTCTACACAAGTGGATAATGAAAGGTTACTCACGATCAGGGCTTGTTCTCCACAGACCGTGACGAGTTGGTTGTTCTTGACAAACTTCAGCTTCTGGTGAAGTGTCGAAGTGACGGCCCCAACCTGGTGTATCCAAGGTCTTCCTAATAAGAAACTGCATGTTTCTCGGATGTCCATGACCTGGAAATTTATCAGGAAAGTGTGAGGACCGATAGTTATGGGAAGGTCGACTTCGCCGATAACTGTTTTCCTGGATCCGTCAAATGCTTTGACGATGACCTCACTGTCTCTCACCTGAGATCCTTTGAATGATAATTATGTTAGAGTGGACTTCGGCATGACGTTGAGAGCCGATCCGGTATCTACCAGTACGCTGGCTAAAGCATCGTCCTGGCAGTTGACTGTGATATTGAGTGCCATGTTGTGGCTTTTGCCTTATTCTGGCAATTCCTCATCACTAAACCCCAAGTTGTTGCAGGAAGTGATGTTAGAGACAATGCTATCGAATTATCGTATTGACACATCCTGTTCCACAAAGGCCTGTTCTAAGATTTTCTGTAGAGCCTCTCTGTGGGCTTCGGAACTGAGTAAAAGTGATAACACTGAGATTTTTGAAGGAGTTTGTGACAGCTGATCAACAATGTTGTATTCACTCCTTTGGATGAGCTTCAGAATCTCATCATCGTTCTTTGAAAGGTAGGGATCACTAGATTGACCGACTGGTGGATTAAGAACTTCTGCCCGAGGTTCCTTTTCTTTGTTGGGTTCTCCAACTCCTCTGTTGAAGATTCTACCACTCCGTGTTACTCGACTGATGTCTGCGATATTCACGACGGAGGGTAATGGAATTTCCTTTCCATTCTCAATTGTTGTTGCGCCGTATTTGTAAGGGATCACCTTAGCTGATTCATACGGCACTGGTCCCGGTAGATAGATAACTACAGGAGCCTTCTGACTTTTCTGACTGTCGTAAGTAACTTCAATCAATTCTGGGTTAAAAACCTTTGATTCGTCAAGTAGAGGGATGATGGTACAAACATCCTTGGTCCTTTCAGGATCAGAGATTACAACAACATCTTTGATCTGGTCGGTGAAATAGTCTGGCGTCCAGTTAATGGACCCCAAAACTGAATATTGTTGAATCTCTTTGCCGTCCAACTGACTTTGAAGGGCTGCTCGCACGAGGTAGCATCCTTGGTTATTTTCCGAGCAGAATCTACAGCGCTCGTAGTTATGTGGTGGCACCTGGCCACGTCTGCTTTGAATGCAGTGTAACCTCACTAGATATGTTTCCATAGATCGAACATCCTGACTTTGATGCCGAGTAGGATTCCCATCAACCACACTGATTTGTTGTGTCTTCATCCATATAGATTGGAAGCCACCAGTGGTTTAACAAGTGTTGCAAAGTTCTTTGAACGAGAGCACACCCTTGGTTACTCTCACAACATACTTTACACCTCAGATAATCATGTGAAGTGAGAAAACTGAGTTGGAGTTGCTTGGCGTGTAACTCCACCAAGCTGGTATTCATCAAATGAATATCGAAGATTTGAACCATGTTAATCTGATAAGGACTTCTATCATGGTAGTTTTGGATCCACCCAAGATCCATCTGACGCTGAAGGGCCTCTTGTACAAAAGAGCATCCCTGATTATTTACCGAGCAAATCAGACAGGAATTGTAATCGTACCATGGCAGATTATGATACTGGCTTTGCCTTGAGTGCATTGCCACTAAGTTGACATTCATCACACGGATGTCATGGTTCTGAATGATGTTGGAACTCGTATAAGTCATGTTGACTCCACGAACTCGATGCTCCTAGATCCATCCGAGATCCAACTGTTCCTGTAGAGCTGATTGCACCACAAAACATCCTTGATTGTTTTTAGAGCAGATATCACACTAGTGATAGTTATGAGGTGGCACATGGCCGTATCTGCTCTGTCTACAATGCATCTTGACCAAGTTGGCCCTTAATAAGAGTACATCATGAATTTGATAGCTGTTATTGGATTCTCCTTCTATTAAATTTACCGTAGCTTTCTCATGTTGAGGCAGCGGGTTTGTGAGAACATTTGGATTCGTATCTTTGAAAGATAAGACCTCGCTCCTAACAAGCTTTTGCACGTCGGATTTGAAACTGAGATAGTTTTCTATGTTATGCCCTGGTCCTCCTTGATGATAAGGGCAAGCCTGATCCGCTTTGAACCAAAAAGCCGGATTCTCCGGTATTGTAAGAGGAAACCTGGTTTGGACGTGTCCCTTGACCAGCAGTAGCGGAAATAGTTTTGCATACAACACTGGTATAGGATCAACCCCTGGTGGTCGCGCTGTACGGTTGTTGTTGTATTGAGGACGAGCCTGCTGAAGAGGTGGTTGTGTCCTTTGCTGATATTGTTGTTGATTCGGTTGGCTTGGCACAAACTGAGGTTGATACGTAGGCGCAGGGTTAATAGCAGGAGTTACAGCTGCTACCGGTTGGTATCGTCGCCTTTGCTTTCCGAGAGAGATATTCCCAATATCCTGCTCTTTTTTCTTAAGGAGAGCACTACCGTATCGTTTTGTACTACTTGATGATCCAGCGTCTTTAACTAAACGTCCTTCTCGGACTGCTTCCTCAAGACGAACTCCCATGCCCACCATCTCGGTGAAGTCACTGGGCGCACTGGCAACCATTCTGTCGTAGTAAAATGAGCTTAAGGTCTTTAAGAAGATCTTTGTCATCTCTTTTTTTTCAAGAGGTGGACAAATCTGGGCGGCAATTTCACGCCATCTTTGAGCGTACTCCTTAAAGTTTCCTTGTCCTTTTGTGACATCGATCTGAGTTGATCTCTGTCTGGTGCCATGTCCAAATTGTATTTATACTGTTGAACGAAAGCAGCGCCAAGATCTCTGAAAGTGATGATCTTAGTGCGGCTTAAACCCATGTACCATTTTAAGGCGACACCGGTTAAACTATCCTGAAAGTAGTGAATCAGAAACTCTTGGTTCTTTGTGTGAGCTGACATTCGTCGAGCGTACATCACCAGATGGCTCTGAGGGCAAGAGTTACCCTTGTAATTTTCGAAATCGGGTACCTGGAACTTGTGCGGAACTTTCACATTAGGGACCAAACAAAGTTCTGCGGCGTCCTTCCCAAATAAATCCTGACCGCGAAGGGCTTGCAGCTCTTTCTGCATCTCTAGGAATTGTTCCTGGAACTCATTCATTCTGTCGAACATACTTCCATTTCCACCATAGGGTATCTGTGGAATCTGTCCTTTCGGGACAGTGTGTACCACGGGTAGTGGTAGGGTCATTATGGCCGGGACTCTCGGTGCCTCCCGAAGTTTGTAATCTTTAGGAGTTACTGTCATGCCCCTGGCATCTTCGCTTTCCCGAAGTTTGTAACCTTCAGGCCCAGCGGCTCCTGCTGCGGTTCCTTGATCCTCAGTGATCGGCGGATCATATCCCTCCGGGATATAGTTGATAGGCATGCCCCAGGGACAATCTTTCAGCATTTTGTACCTAGGATCATACTTCTCCACTATGGGCGTTGATGTGATCTCCGATATCACAGTCCTTTGTTGTTGCATCTGGGCTTCTGCTAGAGCTTGCATGTCATTATGAAGCTTCCTCTGATCCTCTTTCAGAGTGTCTATCTCTTCCCTCAACTCTCTATTCTCTTCCTCGAGATCATCCATCTTTTTCTGACGATTGGCCCGAGTATTGTACGAATGAGACAGTTTGACTCTAGAATCGAGACGCAAACGTGAGATTCGTAGGTAAGAAGAATGCGTTAAGTGAGTGTCGCACCTCAGAAAAATTCATCGAAAATACGACCCTCGCGCGAAAGGCGCGGAAAACGGTTCGACAGAGTCACCACCGAACTTTATTTATCCCAAAATAGGGAAAGGAAAATATCGAGAAAACCTTTAAAGAGAGGTAAGAACATGGTCGTCGCAACCACATTCTGGGTTCGGGAGTCGGTTACGTGAGGGGAAGGTATACGCACCCCCTCGCGTCCGTTGTACTCAACGAGAACCTCTTAGTTCGATTTGTGAGGAATGTTATCTAAGCTTGTTTGTTTTCTTCTCAACGATATATTCGAAAAGCTAAGATAAAAGGGAAAAGATGTTAAGGGAAAATGGGGTGGTTTAAGGATAGAGTGCTCGGCAAGATCATCGCGACCTCGGGCCTACGTATGCTCATTTGGACGAGAATGAGGAATCATAGTAATCGTAGTTCAACTACGGGAAGGGATAGAGGGAAGACGGAAGATGGAGGGAAGGTAGACGCCAACGGGGAAAAAAGAAAAAGTGTGCTCGCCAAGATCATCGCAATCTTGTGCCTACGTATCCTTATTCGGACGATAATAGAGAATCAGAGCAGTCGTAGTTCGTGGTACGCCCACGAAACCAGGGGGAGTTGGGTTGGTTTAGATGACGATTACTTGAACTTAAGAAAGATTCCTCGGGCCCAAGTAATCGGGAGAGTGAGTCAAAGATTTGGCTCTCTCTCTTTTTCATCTAAGGTGGTTGAGTTTGAAAGAGGTTTGATGGTTTGAAAAGTGTTTTGGATGGTTGGACGGATGATTGTCGAGTTGGATGTGTTTTAGAGGCGTCAATTGCTCACACACGAGTAAGAGAACTCGCACCCAAACAATCGAAGGAAGATCAAAGACTTGAACCCCTATTTTTCACCTTGAAAGAGTTTCGATAGTTGTTAGTTGTTTTTGAAATTTGATTATGAAAATCCGCTTGACGTTGGATCAAGGGTTTATTGTATGAAATGAGTTTGGTTTGAAAAAGAGTTTGGTTAGAGGTTGATTTGAAAATGGGCTCGACGACGAATCGAGAGTTTGGTTGAAAAGATGTTTGTTTGAAAATGGCTCGACGATGAATCGAGAGTTTGGTTGAAAACGGCTCGACGACGAATCGAGGGTTTGGTTTGAAAAGAGGTTTGTTTGAAAATGGCTCGACGACGAATCGAGTATTAGTTTGAAAATGGGTTGCCTATGCTAGTCCCTAGGGGTGCTCCTAGTAAACAAACCACAATCAAAGCAATAATAAATGCGTACATCGGAATGGGAGAGGGGTACATGTAAAATACAAGTGTTGACATGAAATAAAGGGTCTCATTGTAAGGTAGCCCAAGAGAAAGCCGTGTGTGTGCGAAGGTGTCCTAAACTAAACCTTGAGCAAGCGCCGAGCAAGTGGATGATCATAATCAACAGTCTATTAAATATTATTTTTTGGGTTTCGATATTTGTTAGATTGTTTTGATTAAGGTGTGAACAAATAAACAATGGTTAGACAAATAAATATGGATGTGGATAATATGAATATGGAATATAAATATGAGCAAGATAATAATCAAGATAAAATGGACAAGATATAGTGTTGACATAAAATTAAAGTTGGTCTCGTCTTAATCGGATTTAATCGATAAATTGATAATCGACGACTTTTGACTTTCATTGACCAAAAGAGAAGCGAAAGAATATAAAGTGACAAATAAGAAATTAAATCGAAAATACGAATACAAAGCGTAAAGGTCTCACCTTTATCGAGATTTAATCGAGGAATCGATAAATCGATCGATATTTGGTTTTCATTTACCCAAAGTGAATAAGAATAATGGACAAAAATAATGAAAATGAAATAAAATCGAAAATGATAAAAAAAATAAAGGTCTCACATTTATCGAGAAATCGATAAATCGATCGATATTTGGTTTTCATTGACCCCAAAATAAATGTAAATGAAACAAAATGAGAGAAATAAAATAAAATTGAAAATGACGTGAAAAATAATAAAGGTCTCACCTTTATCGAGATTAGGTCGAGAAATCGACAAATCGTCGATGTTTGGTTTTCATTGACCCAAAATAAATGTAAAAATAGTGAATAAATTGAAATAAAAATAAATAAATAAGTAGGCCTCAAATAAATCGAAATTTAATCGGTTTGATTAAATTATGAATTGAGTCATATCATTGGCCCCAAAAAATAGAATAAAATATAAATGAAAATATAGGAATTAACAAAATTAATAACAACATGTTAGAAATTATTATTTTAGAATTTAGGAACATAAAAATAAACAAAACAAATTAATTTAAAAAATTAGAGAAGAAAGGGGGATATCAGAATTAGAAGGGTGTGAAATAGGTGGTGTGAAAAACCAATGGGGATCATGTGGGCCCAAAGGCCCATCACCCTTCCTCAAAAAACATCAAAGCGGATCCAAAAAAAACCAGCACAGGAGGGTGAAGACCCACACGTTCTGAGCCCAATAGGAAAAAATGATGGATCTCCCGATCCCCAAAAGATAATGAGCCGGTCATAACGTATTAAAAAAAATATGAAAAAAAACCAAGATCTAAATCTTTAACAAAATAAAACAGGGCATGGCTATTTTCCTTTAAGACATTTTCATCCTCTCATAAACCATAGTAACACAAATTGGAAGTAAAAACAAGATTAAGAGCCACGAAGGCTTCAATCCCACCTCCGATACCTCACGATCTCAGTGCCTCAACCTCTCTCTCTCAATCTCCTTTTCGATCCAAGTTTGTTCAGGTTTGATTTTGGATTTCCTCTAGTTCTTTTCTCTTCTTCTCCGAATCTCTTTCGGATTTCTGTTCTTCGCCTTTCTACTTCATTTTTCCCGTTTTCTCCCTTCTCACTCTCTGTTTCTCCGATTTGGGTTTCGGATTTGGTTAATGAGTTGGTGTGAAGGAGAAATGATGAAAGGTTCAAGTTTGTTGTTAATTGTTTATGGTTTGTGAAGAAGTAGGTGAAGGTTTGGGATTGTGGGTGTTGGTTATTGGTGTGTGATTTGGAGATGTTATTGGGGATTTGAACGAAAGGGATGGAAAGAAGGTTGGGTCGGATGAGCAGATTAGAGATGGATGGAAGGCGGTGGTGATTGAAAGGATGATGGTGAGGGATATATGAAGTGAAGAAAGTGATTTCAAGGTCGAGGCTTAATGGAGGTTGGGAGTTTGTGGTAACTGGTGGAGGATGAAGGTCGGTTGCTGGAGTTTTGGAAAACGGAGTGATTCGTGTGTAATCCTCTCCCAAAACCGCTATGCTGCTTGTGCTTATATTGGTCATATGAGTTGAAGGTTGATGCTAATGCACAAGTCTGTTGTTGTTTTTTTATGCAGAAAAAGGCAAGATGCTGAAGTGCTTTCTTGTGCAGGCTTTGCTTTTGTATTTTTGGTCAAAGTTGGTTCAGGACTTTAGTAAGCAAGGCGCAGGTAGCAGGATGATGCAGCGTGTTTTGGACTTGTTTAGACAAATTGGTGTAATTGTAGCAGAGGCGGGTACCATTTTTCGCAGGTTGTGGCATTGTTGAGTCGTTTTCATATTCACTTGTTGTAATTTGAAATGGGTCGGCAAATGTAATGGGCTCTTGGCTTTTTTTTTGTAGAAATTTTGTAAGACAAAATATGTTGGTAATGGGTCTTGCAATGGACTTTGTGAATTTTGGATAAAACATGGATAACAATGGTTTTTGGTAGAAATTAAATATGTATATTGGTTTAAGAATGGATAAAAAAAATGAATGGATATGGAAGTTGGATAATTGAACAAATAGATATGGACATAAAAATGGATAATGAAAAAATAAATGGATATGGACGGATAATTGGTTTGAAATGGATTATGAATGGATTTTTGAGAATTGGTTTTGGATAAATAATAATGGATATAAAAGAAATGATTTAAATGGGTATTGAATTGGATAAAGGATAAAAAGGTTAAAAGATAGATATGACTTGAAATGAAAATGGACAAAAACAAAAGAGGGGTAAAATTGAAGATAACATATTTTTTGGATTTTTGAATAATTGTCAGTGGGTAGATGGATAGATGAAAACTATACAAGTAGGACAAATTTGGGGTATGACAGATGCCCCAATCTAATTGGCTTAAACCGAGTGAGATAAATTGTTGCGGTGTTCGTTCTATGGAGGTATAAGTCAATTAGATATAGAAAAGACCACAAATTTGTCTGAAAGAAAGAAAAGGATTGAGAAGTTGAAATACAAGAAATTTGACACCAAAAGGATGACAGACCTATCACCAAAAGGATGATAGAATACACATGCATACGGATCCTTCCACCAAAAGGATGGAACTGAGGTCAAAGCCTGCTATTACCAAAAGGATAATAGGGCACACACACAGACCCTTCCACCAAAAGGATGAAAATGAGGTCAACGTCTGCTATTACCGACGAGATAATAGGGCACACACGCACACAGACCCTTCCACCAAAAGGATGGAAAAGAGGTCAACGCCCGCTATTACCGACGAGATAATAGGGCACACACGCAACGCCTGCTATTACCGATGAGATAATAGGGCACACGCACGGCCATCTACTACCAAAAGGATAGTATGGCACACACGCAATGCCTGCTATTACCGATGAGATAATAGGACACATACACAGCCTGCTATCACCGACGAGATAATAGGGCACACACGCACACAGACCCTTCCACCAAAAGGATGAAAATGAGGTCAAAGCCTGCTATTACCGACAAGATAATAGGGCACACACACGCAGATCTTTCCACCAAAAGGATGGAAATGAGGTCAAAGCCTGCTATTACCGACGAGATAATAGGGCACACACACACACAGACCCTTCCACCAAAAGGATGAAAATGAGGTCAACGCCTGCTATTACCAAAAGGATAATAGGGCACACACACACAGCCTGCTATTACCAAAAGGATAATAGGGAACACACATAAAGCCTGTCACTCACCAAAAGGATGACACACAGACCAAGGGTTCATGGATCGGCGACATCACAAGGATGACAGATCGAAACAAGCTACTACCACCAAAAGGATGATAGGAACCTCTTATTTGTGAGGACCAACATCAGAAGGATGCAGGTTGAATTGAGATGACGAGGTTTTGGCTATCACCAAAAGGATGATAGAAAAGTTTTTATTTGAGGGTTACTAACACCAAAAGGATGCAAGTTGAATTGAGTTGATTGGGTTTGGCTATCACCAAAAGGGTGATCGTAATGCAATTGACAAAAGGTCAAGTTTGTTGGGGATGTGATGAGATTTATTTGGAGACATCAACAAAAGTTTGAAGTAAAGAAATCAACGAGGAGAGCCCACGAAAAGGAAAGGGAAATAACGAAAAAAGGAGAAGGTAACCCGCCAAGATCTACGCAATCTTGTGCCTACGTATCTTTACTCGGACGAGAATAAAGAATCAGGGCAATCGTAGTTCGACTTGGGAAAAGACTCAATGAGGAACGCCCACTGACTCGGAGGAATGTTTATTGGTTGGGATGAGGACGACGACCTCAGCAACAAAAGGTTGAGGAACACAACTCAATGAGGAATGCCCATTGACTTGCTTGGAGATCACAATTTCATCAACAAAAAGTTGCAGACTTCATGAGGAATGCCCATGAACTTGAAGAAAATGCCGCTGGTGTCGCTCCCAGGATTTTCATCTAGGTACAAGCGCGAGAGTGGCGCGGAAAACAGAGTCGCCAGCCGTGTAAATTTATCCCAAGAGAGGGAAAGGAAACACCGCATAAACCTTAGGAAGGGGGAAAGGAATGGTCATCGCAACCATAACCTGGGTTCGGGAGTCGGTTACGCAAGGGAAAGGTGCTAGCACCCCACGCGTCCATCGTACTCGATGGGATCCACGCTTGTTGTCTATTCTAAGTGTAAGTTATACTATCATCTAGGGTTGTACTAAAACGGGGAGGGAAAGACAAAGACAGAATCGGTAGGACGTCAACGTCCTAGGCCTACGTACCCCCCTTGTGCAATGGGGAATTCAGAGTCAACGTAGTTCGGACCAAGTTCTTTTTGTGTTTTTTATGAGCGACGTTAAGTTCGCGTCCGGCAGTTAGGGTCGATGCCTGTTTGCGACTCAGACGGAAAGTAACGTGCCCTTTTTGAAAATAGCCTTTAGTTTGAAGGTCCCGAAGGACAAAAAGGTTTGAAGTTGGTTTGTGTTTTTTAGGACAGAAGTGGCTTAAGTTAGTTCCTAAGTTGCATTGCACCAAAGTCTAGGGCACATGGGCGAATACTTAACGCATCGTCCCAAGACAGGACGCTCGCTAAGCACTCTAGAAAGATGAGAGGAAGCCCCTCATTTCTCATTCCCCATACTTAAGGCTCGTGCGCAATACACCTTATTCTTATTAAGTGTTTTAAAGAAATTTGAGATGAGAAGAGAGAAGACACAAAGGTAACTCTAAAGGGGGACTATGAGTCCTAACGTTATCATGCATGGGTGACCTACGGTTAGTGAGGTTTGACGACAACCTAGACCCTAAAGGAAGAAGATGAGGGAAGGACAAAGTAAGGGTGACCATGGATACTTATCCATACCCTTAAAGAACTTACCTTAATCCCTGCACAAAAGGTTAGTGAGAAACAGACGTAAATATTATCAAGGCAAGTGAAACTTAAACAATGGCGAACAAAAGTGATTATCATCCAAACATGAATCAAAGAAACAAAGAAATAGCCCCAAAGCAAATGGCACAAGTGCCTTTTCAAACAGATAATCATACAAGGTCAAAGATGCGCCTGCAAGAAAATCTCAAGTGAAAACAAATCAGATAATTAGAAAAATAACTCCTAAAATTCCCAAATTAAACATTAAAGTTCCTCAACCAGAGGTAAACAACATATCAAAAGTCCCTGCAAAAAATCAAGATATTAGTCATTCAAATAATTAAGCAGAGTTCAGGTGGGAATTAGGGCTCAGTGTACCAAAAGGAAGGACCTAAATGCAATATTAAATAAATTTAAAAATGAAAGAAAAATAGTTTTATGCAATTTAGGGTATTAGCTAATGAATGCAAAAAGAACGGGTCAAAAATATCTTACGGATGCAGAGAAATAAAATAAATGATTTTAAGTATGCATGATATGAGTAATGCAAAAAGAAAATGAATAAAAGATTTAATTTAGATGATAAAAAATAAAATAAAAATAAAAAATAAAATTTGTAAAATTTTTATAAAATAAGAAAGATGATGCATGAATTTTATTAGAATATTTTAATGCAAGAATGTATTTTTAAAAAAATAAAAATGAAAATAATAAATTAAGTAATATAAAAGAGAAATAAAACGTGGGGGGGTGCGTTAGTAAAGAAATAAAGTGGAAATTGGAGTGGGCTGAAGAGTGGGGGTGTTAATAGCAACCCAGCCCACCCAATTATCAGAAAAATAGCAAAAATAAAAAAGGTTTACCGTGGAAAGCCATGTGCAAGGCGCGTGCGCCTTTTAATGTGCTGGCGAGATGAGGACCGTTTGATGCAATGGACGCGTCAGATTAAGTCAACGCAATAGAAAGTAAATGAAAAAGGAAAATATGGTTGGACGTACATGATAGCTACGATGGGTGAATATACACGGGATCAATAATTAAATTTCAGAAAAAAATAAAAAGAAAAAACACATGGCACGCTGTGGACCGTCAGATCCCAAGATCCAACGGCCACAGCATCATCTTCCCCAAAATTCCACCGGCGACCTGCAATTTATTCCGGCGACGGACTTAGGGTTCCGATCGTCACCTTGGAAGCACATCAACCTCCATCTGCCCAGAAACTACAAACAAATACACTAATCCAACCAGATTTTTATGAGGATTTCGAATATGCACTCCGAATTCGCAAACAAACCATGCATATTAAAAAACGAAGAGATATAACTTAGGGCACGAAACTTTAAATCAACATTCCAAGCAAACCACGCGTCCAAATTCAAAACCAAATACATCATCATGATCAGCAATCATCACACATCAATATGGACATAATAAAAGAGAGTTTTAGGAGCATGAAAAATTCACCAACCTGAGATGGCACAGCTCCGATCCTTGCTTTTGGCTGCGAACGGTGGTTGGGTTGTGCTCTAGAAATCACCAGGAAGAGATTTGTGGAAGAACTTTGAAGAAAGACCTTGTAATTCGTGAGATCCAAGGAAAGAAAGCTTTAGGGTTCCAAATTGTGGTTCTCCTCCAAATGCACGTGAATGAACCCTAACCAATGCATGAATAGTCTTAAATACTTAGGGTTATCTTATGTCTGATCATTTGGGCTTGGGTAATTGTTTATTTCATGAGTTTCTGAATTATTTTGGAATTTTGCATTATGTGGAATATACCTCTCTCCATGCATGTTCACTTAAAAATTCCATGATGGATCACTTGCATTTGGATTGATAATTACACCCCTATGGAACTTGGGCCTTGAAAATAATTTGTTCATGAGCTTTAAATAATTTGGGAGTTTTGAATAATGGGGAATAAATGAAGAACAAACCATGGAATTGCTTCATTCTTGGGCCCAAAATAATCCTCAAGGAATGTCTTTTAATATTGGCATGTGGTATGAAGCAATGGAATTGATTATAAGTCATTATGCCCAGAGTTGTGAAAATGGGATCATGAGAAACCCTAAAAACCACCTTGCCTTCTTTTGATCATAACTAGAGTTTCACAAATGATATGGAGACCCACTAGTACTTGTTGGAAAGAGGAGAAAAATATATTCAACTTTAATGTTGGAGAAAAATACATTTGAAGCTTTCTTCTTGATGAAAAGTCAAGTTGAATGCAGTGCAAGAACTTGCCCAAAAAGGAAACTTTTCATTATAGGTCACTTTCCAAATTTAGAAACTTTGCACCAACTCCTGATTCCTGACAAATATGTATGAAACTTGACCCCTGGAGACCATATGAGGATATGAGATCTTAAAATCCCTGAAGAGAACCTCAAAATTTCACAGCTGACTTTTCTCTTTTCACTGTTGACTTTTCCCCAAATTCAACTGATTTTCAATCCATTGGCCAATTGAACTTCACCTGAACCAAACTGATGGACAACCTCCCATCCCTAGGTATTTAGGGACCCAAGGAGTACCATGGAATCAAGTCTTGCCCAAAAAATCAAAAATAAACTGACTTTATAGCAAACCCTAGTTGTGGTACCCTTAGTCTAGGAGGAAATAGCACAGTCTCCAAATCCAAATTCCTCTGAGTATGATGTGTATCCTCCCCAACAAAGATAAGATATGCCATTTGATGATGATGAAAACCCAAGGAACTTTCCCATTGAAGCAATAAACCCAAGAATCTCAAAACCCTAATCTATGCACTGGTTAGGAGAGGATGATCCACTTGGGCTCTCTTGGACAATACCAGGACTCTTGCTTGACCCTCTGAAGCACTGCCTCAGGCACCTTGACCCCATGCTAAAAACCAATGATATGCACACATGATAATGCAAAATGCAATGCAACATAAGCCAGTTAGTAATAAAGTAAGGAGGGCAAATTTTGGGGTGCAACAGCTGCCCCTATTAAATCGACTTGGTCCTGAAGGTATGATAGCGACGGCTTTCGGACGATCAGGATGCATGGATATTGAATATCAAAGAACCCAGAAATTTGTAATCCTCTGCTGAAGAATTAGCCATAAATGCAGTACTGTCGCAACGCAGACGAGTGCTAGCTATGCTGGGTATAAAGTCATCTATGCTGATAAAGAGAATTGACAAAGGAAACTCGAAATAGGCCATCCCTGCTGATAAA
Organism: Lathyrus tuberosus; assembly: GCA_022829125.1. Lineage (NCBI taxonomy): Eukaryota > Viridiplantae > Streptophyta > Magnoliopsida > Fabales > Fabaceae > Lathyrus > Lathyrus tuberosus. The sequence goes on along the minus strand of JALAZF010000012.1, from coordinate 23,784,068 downwards.
GGGAACTGACGAAAAGAATCTTCAAAAGATTTCTATCCCTGCTGATAAAGAGAAACTAGCAAAATAAATGCCATCCCTGGTGATAAAGGGAAACTGACGAACGAAATCTCCAAAAGATTGCTATCCCTGCTGATAAAAAGAAACTAGCAAAATAAATGCCATCCCTGCTGATAAAGGGAAACTGACGAAGGAAAATCTTCAAAAGATCGCTATCTCTGCTGATAAAGAGAAACTAGCAAAATAAATGCCATCCCTGCTGATAAAGGGAAACTGACGAACGAAATCTCCAAAAGATTGCTATCCCTGCTAATAAAGAGAAACTAGCAAACTGATGCCATCCCTGCTGATAAAGGGAAACTAGCAAAATAAATGTCATCCATGCTGATAAAGGGAAACTGACCAAGAATTATCCAAAAGATCGCTATCTCTGCTGATAAAGAGAAACTAGCAAACTGATGCCATCCCTGCTGATAAAGGGAAACTAGCAAAATAAATGCCATCCCTGCTGATAAAGGGAAACTGACGAAGAATTATCCAAAAGATCGCTATCTCTGCTGATAAAGAGAAACTAGCAAACTGATGCCATCCCTGCTGATAAAGGGAAACTAGCAAAATAAATGCCATCCCTGCTGATAAAGGGAAACTGACGAAGAATTATCCAAAAGATCGCTATCTCTGCTGATAAAGAGAAACTAGCAAACAAAATGCCATCCCTGCTGATAAAGGGAAACTAGCAAAATAAATGTCATCCCTGCTGATGAAGGGAAACTGAAGAAGAATTATCCAAAATATCGCTATCTCTGCTGATAAAGAGAAACTAGCAAACTGATGTCATCCCTGCTGATAAAGGGAAACTAGCAAAATAAATGTCATCCCTGCTGATAAAGGGAAACTGACGGACGAAAATCTTCAGAAGATTGATATCTCTGCTGATAAAGAGAAACTAGCAAAATAAATGCCATCCCTGCTGATAAAGGGAAACTGGCGGACGAAAATCTCCAAAAGATTGCTATCTCTGCTGATAAAGAGAAACTAGCAAAACAAACGGCGACTTCACTGAGGATAACGTGAAACAAAACTTCTGGTTTAAACCACCTCTGGTAAACAAGATATGCCAAGCAGGAACAGGATTTCACAAAAGAGAAAAGGCCAGACAAACTCCTAACGGACCCATGATCCACAGATAAGATGACTCCGCTGGGGAAAGGAGAAGTCTAAAGAAAAGACTCTGCCGGGGAGCACAAGTATGAGGGTTGCATCCCTCCAAAATCTCCTGAGTTATACCATCTCTGCTGAGAAAGAGAACTGGCAAAGAAAGTATCAAACCTGGCTTATGCTTCGAATGCAAATGTTTGAATAATGGTGTGATGCTCCATACGAGTTGGAAATGCTACGCGTTGAGGATGCAATGCGAATGCTTATGATATGGAAAAAGGGTCACTCTAGCAAAATAAATGCCGGAGAGAAAAGATCCATTCAGCTGGGGATGACAAAAATAAATTATCCTTTGAATCCAGGAACTCTGCTGAGAAGGATCACACTGATCGACTCTTCGGATCAACAACTTCTGCTGGGGATGAAATCCCGAGAGAACTACCGGGGGCCCCACCTGTCCAAAGGTAACATCCAACCTGAGATTTCTCCTCTGCTAGGGGAGTTAAGAATGAACGCCAATGACAGAACCGGAAGTCCGTTACTGAGGATTGCTGATAACCAATTGGGCTTAGGACCTGCTGGGGGATGCCAGCCCATAATACCATCCTGCTTGGGGAAAACTGATCTTAGCCTGCTGGGGAGAACGACTTTACTCCCACCTTGCTGGGGATTAGAATGTGACATCGTCGGTGAAAGTACGCTTCCTGACTGGATGGGGACTTGATTCGGAGAAAACACTTTCCAAGTCTTCTGCTGAGGAAAGTCTGCTCTGCCGAGGAAAGTTTGTCCTGCTGGGGAGGGAGCAATCTCAATGCTGGGGAGTACAACCTGCTGGGGGTACAATCCTGTTGCCCTGCAAGTCAATCAACAAAAGAATATGCCACAACCTGGCTACCACCGTTAACGCCTAAGTAATTCCTACTGTTTTTCGTTATGCTCCGCAAAGCTCGAACTTTTATATGCAATGTTTATCAAAAATATCGGACGTTTTTTGGAAACAAAACAGTAAAAATAAAATTAAAACAAACAATGGAAAGTTTTTTGAGTGAAATGAATATTTTATTGAAGAGTGGCCTGTGAATAGGCATTTACAATAGGAAGTAATTCCTAAAAAGAGGTAATTGAGCAAAAGCAAAAAAGAAAATACACATGTCGGCAATGTGGGGAACAGATATCCACCATGATTTGACTCAGCTATGACCCATATGTCTTGCTTATCCACAAACGTCTTGACCTTCGAAGAGACTAACTGTACTGATTCCTTTCTTTCAGAACTTCCAGGTATTGAGAGTGTTCACAGATCGAACGCAGACCATAGCCTTTCGCTTATAAATCCCTAACTTTTGCCTGGATCGCCCTTTTCGGGTTTTGAATCCACCGGGATACCCATTTTTGCCAAAGTCGCCATTTAAAGTTTTCAACTTTGCGGGTTTACACATTTCTTTTTACATTTTATCCCTAAGTTTTGCCTGAACCTTTTCCTTTTTATGGTTCACCGGGATGCCCCTTTTTGCCTGGACTTTCTTTTTATGTCCAGCGGGTCTTTTATGCGAAGTATTTTCTGACTACGCCTGCGTTCACAGGGGATGTAAAATCTTCGCCATCCATAGTTGAAAGTAGTAAGGCTCCACCAGAAAAAACCTTTCTCACCACATATGGACCTTCGTAATTTGGAGTCCATTTGCCCCTGTGATCTGTCTGAGGAGGAAGGATCCTTTTCAAAATCAATTCGCCTGTCTAAAAACTCCGGGGGTGCACTTTCTGATCAAAGGCGTGCTTTTTCCTGCTCTGATACAAGCGACCATGTACGATGGCTGCCAATCTCTTTTCTTCAATAAGGTTCAACTGATCCAATCTGGAACGCACCCATTCAGCTTCATCAAGCTTCACATCTGCCAGAACTCTCAAAGACGGAATCTCGACCTCTAAAGGTAAGACTGCTTCCATACCATACACCAATGAGAAAGGGGTTGCCCCAGTTGACGTACGCACCGAAGTACGGTAACCATGTAGGGCGTAAGGTAACATCTCATGCCAGTCCTTATACGTTACCACCATCTTCTGCACAATCTTCTTGATATTCTTATTCGCCGCCTCAACAGCCCCATTCATCTTCGGACGATACGGAGAAGAATTGTGATGCTCGATCTTAAAACTCTGACATAGTTCCTTCATCATCTTGTTGTTAAAATTCAAGCCATTGTCAGTAATGATTCTCTCCGGGACCCCATAACGACAGATGATGTCCTTCTTTATAAATCGGGCTACCACTTGCTTGGTGACGTTGGCGTACGAGGCTGCCTCCACCCACTTTGTGAAATAGTCAATGGCGACCAAAATGAAACGATGCCCATTGGAAGCGGTGGGCTCAATCTTTCCAATCATATCTATGCCCTACATTGCAAAAGGCCAAGGAGATGACAACACATTTAGAGGCGTAGGCGGTACATGCATCTTATCTGCATAAATCTGGCACTTATGGCACTTCCGAGCGTACTTGAAACAATCAGACTCCATAGTCATCCAATAATATCCTGCTCTCAACAATTTCCTAGCCATGGTATGTCCACTGGAATGAGTACCAAAAGAACCCTCATGAACTTCCTCCATCAATGAGCTTGCCTTGTGTTCATCAACACAACGTAGCAAGACCATATCGAAGTTCCTCTTATATAACACGTCATCCTTGTTCAGAAAGAAGTTCCCTGCCAACCTTCTCAGAGTCTTCTCATCTTTGGTGGAGGCACCCTCTGGATACTCTTGTCTCTTCAGAAAAACCTTAATATCATGATACCACGGTTTACCATCAGACACATCTTCAATTGCGAACACAAAAGCCAGTCTGTCCAAATGCATGATTCTAATCGAAGGTGTTTCATTCCAACGGTTCACCTTATACATGGATGCCAATGTCGCCAACGCATCAGCCATCTGATTCTCAGCTCGGGGCACATGATGAAAATCCACCCTATCAAAGAAAGGTAACAACCTTCTGGCATAGTTGTTATAAGGTACCAAATTTACCTGACGAGTCTCCCATTCTCCTGTAATCTGATTAACTACCAACACAGAATCACCATAGACATCGAGGTTCTTAATTCTCAAATCAATTGCTTCTTCTAACCCCATGATGCATGCTTCATACTCCGCCTCGTTGTTGGTACACACAAATGCTAACCGGGCAGTGAAAGGTATATGAGAACCCTTCGGGGTTGTAATGATTACCCCAATTCCATTACCATATGAGTTGACAGCCCCATCAAAAATCATCTTCCACTGAGACCCAATCTCAGGTCCTTCGTCAGGCAGAGGCTCTTCACAATCTTTCATTTTCAGAAACATAACATGCTCGTCTGGAAATTCAAACTTCATTGGCCGATAATCCTCGGCTGGCTATTCAGCAAGATATTCTGACAGAACACTTCCCTTAATGGCCTTCTGAGAAACATACTGAATATCGTACTCTGTCAAAACCATCTGCCAACGGGCTATCCTTCCAGAGAGTGCTTGCTTCTCAAACACGTATTTAATCGGATCCATCTTCGAAATCAACAAGGTTGTGTGATTTAACATATACTTCCTTAAGCGCTTGGCTGCCCAAGCGAGTGCACAACATGTCTTTTCCAGCATAGAGTATCTCGATTCGCAATCAGTGAACTTCTTACTCAGGTAGTAAATGGTGTGCTCTTTCTTACCCGTCTCGTCGTGTTGACCGAGCACACAACCCATCGAATTCTCAAGAACCGTAAGGTACATAATCAACGGTCTCCCAGACACTGGTGGCAAAAAGACTGGAGGTTCCTGCAGATACGTCTTTATCCTTTCGAACGCCTCTCGACAATTTTCATTCCACCTGACCTCTTGATCCTTTCATAATAACTTGAAAATAGGTTCACATGTAGCTGTCAGATGAGAGATGAACCTGGCAATGTAATTCAACCTCCCCAAGAAACCACGAACCTCTTTCTCCGTCCTCGGCTCAGGCATCTCTTGTATGGCTCTTAGCTTTGTAGGATCAACCTCGATACCTCTTTCACTAACAATGAATCCCAACAATTTACCAGACCTCACGCCGAAAGTGCACTTGTTCGGATTCAATCTCAACCTGAACTTCCTCAACCTTTCAAACAGCTTCTGGAGGTTTACCAAGTGTTCTTCCTCTGTCTGTGACTTCGCCATCATGTCATCAACATAGACTTCAATCTCCTTGTGAATCATATCATGAAAGAGAGTCACCATCGCCCGCTGATAGGTTGCCCCAGCATTCTTCAATCCAAAGGGCATTACCTTGTAGCAAAATGTTCCCCACGGTGTTATGAAAGTAGTCTTCTCCATGTCCTCTGGGTCCATTTTGATTTGGTTATACCCAGAGAAGCCATCCATGAAGGAAAACACAGAATATTGAGCAGTATTGTCCACTAACACGTCAATGTGGGGGAGCGGGAAATCATCCTTCGGGCTCGCCCTATTCAAATCTCGGTAATCAACACACATCCTGACCTTCCCATCCTTCTTAGGTACAGGTACAATATTAGCAACCCACGGAGGATAATTTGTCACGGCAAGAAATCCGGCGTCCAACTGTTTCTGAACCTCTTCCTTGATCTTGACAGCCATATCTGGTTTCGTCCTTCTCAGTTTCTGCTTGACCGGAGTACAAGCTTCTTTAAGCGGCAATCTGTGTGAGACAATATCAGTGTCCAGCCCAGGCATGTCTTGGTAAACCAGGCAAAGATATCCACATACTCTCGGAGTAACTCAACCAATCTTCTCTTAACAGTGTCTTCCAGGGTAGCCCCAATCTTTACTTCTTGTTTAACATCCTCGGTTCCCAGATTAATAGTCTCAACTTCCTCCTGATGAGGTAGAATGACCCTTTCCTCTTGTTTCAGTAGCCTGGCTAATTCTTCTGGTAAGTCACAGTCTTCGTCAGTCTCTTCTTTGGCTTGATAGATGGGATTGTCGAAGTCATATCGAGCCATAGCTAAGTCATGGGTGGAATCTGAACAAAGGAACCAGCATGATGGATGTTTTATGTTCATTATGAGTGCAACAAACAAGAAAACACATTGCCATTTTAATGTGGGTTAATGCAAAAAAGTAAAAAATAGAAAGACAGGGATCAAAATATTTGAATGAAAAAACATCCTTTATTGATGATAAAAATAGCAAATAAAACACCCAAGTCCTACAAATAAATATCACTACGCCTTGGGCAGAGCGTAGGACTCAACATAACAGAAAACAAAAGTAAATTACTCCGGGGGCGTCACTTAGATAACTTTCTCGGAGGACCAGTTGCTTAAACTCTGACCAGGGATGCAGGGACGGATCCATTCATCCATGTCGCAATCACTATCTCCTTCATCCTCAATAGCATTGACTCTGTCGAAGAAAACACCAGCACTAGTGAAACAGACTGGACCATAGAACTTGGGAGGCTCTTCAGAATGCCTAGGTGGCTTGTAACCCAGTCCACGAGTATCTTGCTTCCTTTGAACATCAATAACACTGCCCCACTTCTGAGAGCCACCAACTTCAACTATAGCACGCGCCTCTTTGAAAGAGGACATTGGAACTTCTGGTTGTATGACGACTTCAGGTTGGACAACTGCCTCAGGCTGAGTGACTGCCTTTGGGGGTTCCTGGGGAATCTTCACAGCTTCAAAGGCTTGGCACAAAGTTTCCTGTATCTCACCATCTACCTCTACATACTTGAAGGTCGATAGGTGACTCACCATGATATCTTCTTCACCACAAACAGTCACAACGTGGACATCCACCATATACTTCAGCTTCTGGTGTAGCGTAGAAGTTACTGCCCCAGCACCATGGATCCACGGGTGGCCCAACAAACAACTATAGGCAGGCTGAATATCCATTATGTAGAAGGTGGTGTTGAAAATCTCAGGACCCACCTTGATCGGCAAAACTAACTCTCCAAAAACTGACCCCTTGGAGCCATCAAAAGCACGTACCACCAAGTCACTTGGTGTACAAATCAACCCACGAGTATCCAACTTCATCAAAGCCTTCTTTGGTAACACATTCAAAGACGACCCAGTATCGAATAACACATGTGACATCAAAGAACCACGGAATTCCAGTGAAATATGCAGAGCGTTGTTGTGATTCCTCCCAGCCGGAGTCAGATCTAAATCAGTGAAACCCAAACCATTACCAGCATTCACATGCGCCACAACCCCTTCTAACTGATTGACGGATATTTCCTGTGGTACATAAGCCATATTCAGAACCTTCAGCAATGCATTTCGGTGTGCCTCAGAGCACAACAGTAAGGATAGAATGGAAATCTTCGATGGAGTTTGGTGAAGCTGGTCAACAATCTTGTAATCACTTTTTTTGATCAACCTCATAAACTCTTCTACATCTTCTGAGAAAGTATCCCTACCTGGCTTCGTCATAGAGTTATTAGCTTCCTGCCTCTGTACTGACTCATCCATCATCTGTTTACCCTTGTCTTGTCTTGAACTGCCAGCTTGATTCTCGGACGGAATAAAGACTCTACCACTCCTAGTGATAGCCCCAGCTTCAACAAGATTTCCAACCCCTGTATTCACAACTGATGTGTCTTCCAATTCCTTCTTCTTACCATTAACAAACACCTCGGCCCCATAGTTCCATGGGATGGCCTTGGTAGTCTCATACGGGACTGGTCCAGGAACAGTGATAGTGACCGGCGCTGGTCTCGCCGGCGCTGATATAGTTATTGTCTTGAATGGAATGGTTATTGTGGCAACATCAATCTCTCTGTTAGTAACATTACCCTGCTTGCAACCTCTGTTAAACTATAATACCCCTTCGTTGATCATTCTCTGAATACCTGCTTTCAGTAACTCACAACCACCTGGCTGCGACACACATCCTACACAACCTTCATCACAACCGGGAAATACCCCTCCTTTCAATAGTCTTTCCTTCACCACACCCAAGGGAGTTTGGATTTCGTTCACATCTGAAATCAAACTCAAGCCCTCACAGTCTTCAATAATAGCATTGATCTTCGGCTCACTGTGATTCGGCATCGGGTTCTGATTCACATTTGGGACGTCATTGGAGAAGTTGATGGCTTTGGAATCCACCAAATCTTGAACCTTATGCTTAAAAGCTTTACAGTTCTCAGTATGATGTTCGGGTGCCCCAAAATGAAACTCACAGTAGGCGTTGGCGTCATAGCTGGGAGGTGGATTGCCAGTAGGTGGAGCCAATGTTCTCGTCTGAATCAACTGCAGTTTCAACAAGTGCTGGAATAATTGAGAGTAGGACATAGGTGGAGTGTCAAAATGCCTATCCCGTCTATTCTGAGACTGTGATCGGTAAGGAGCCTGATTTTGTTGTTGAGACGCTGCTGGCTGCTGAGGTGCTGCTGGGATGGTTACAGAAGCCACCTGCTGATTGTAGTTCTGACGAGGTCCATCTCTACCACGATATGATGACACAGAGTTTGTATCTCCCTCCTTCTTCTTATAACCATTGGCATAAGGCTTCTTACTTCCTCCAGATGAGGACCCATCACTGCCCGATATCTTTCCGGCCTTAATTCCGCTTTCCACCATCTCACCTACCAAGATCAAATCAGTAAACTTTCCAGTCATACATGGTACCAGCTTTTCATAGTAATGACCCTGCAAGGTGGCCATAAACATAGTTATCATTTCACGTTCCAACATGGGAGGCTGAACCCTTGCTGCCAGTTCACGTCACCTCTGGGCGTACTCTTTGAAACTCTCATTGTTCTTCTGTGACAGATTCTGCAGCTGTGTTCTGTTAGGAGCCATATCAGTGTTATATTGGTAATGTCTGAAAATGCCCCTGCCAAATCTCTCCAAATATGCATATCCTTCCTTTCTAGTTGCATGTACCACTCCAGGGATGCCCCAGATAGGCTATCCTGGAAGCAATGCATCATCAGCTTTTCATTCTTCGCATATGCAGCCATCTTGCTTGCATACGCCCTGACGTGGGTCCTCGGACAAGTCATACCATTATACTTCTCGAAAGTGGGAGTCTGAAACTTATGCGGAATAACAACGCCTGGTACCAGCCCCAAATCCTCTAGATCCATTCCCACAGAATCCTGATTCACAACACCCCTTAGTTGTTCCTCAATCAACCGGATCCTCTGATCCTGATCAGTCTGGGGACCATCATCCCCACCTGACAAAGAAAATACATCATCCTGAACATCATCATACTGACGACCCTGAACTGCACCAGTACCAGTACCACCTCCCCCAGCATTTTAAGCTCCGCTCGGAGGAATCACAACACTAGAAACCGGAACACCTCCGCCCATAGGACCATTCTGACCATTATCAGTAACACCAGTCTGAAGTCCTCCATGAAGGACACCATCATTATCAACCCTCGCAATCAGTGGCTGAACGAGAGTTCTCAACTGTTCTTGTCCCTGAGCAACCCCTTGCATCAATTCCATGAATTGGTTCATGCGAGTCCGCATCTCAATGATCTCATTCTGTAGCTAATCCATGAGTCTCTTCCGATTCTGCTTAGTAGGATACTGGTGAATGTGCTGATCTGCAATTCTGAGATTAGAATAATATAAGAACTCCGGAGATAAACACCTGTCATGCAAAATGATTATGCAAAATGATTATGAATATGCAAATGGATGTGTTTGAAAATTCATAGGGCGATCCACCCCTTGATTCCGGTTTAATAACAAGATATAATGGAACTTCTGCTCATATATTAAGAAAACCAGAGAAAAGCCAAATGTCAACAATCACAAATCCGAGATAACAAGTCTGAATATAAAAACCATAGGTCCCAACCAACAAGCCTGGTGGTGATCCACATACAACGAAAGAAAACAGAAAACTAGGGCATATCATCAAAGTCCACAAGTGTCAATCCCCCTCATCCATTATGCTTTCTGCACCAGTCTTGAATCTCCTTGAATAGCTTTCTGATATCGGGATGCTTCGGCCTCTGAATTAGCCCTTGAATGAGAAGGTCTCTCCTGTGTATGATCCCATCTAAGTATCGGCAATGTAACTCCCAAGCGTCTTCTCCAGAAACACCATCCATGCTAGGACCCTTATGTCTAGGTTTCTTCACTTCAGCTTGGACTTTCAGTTCTTCCATGGAGGCTATGGCTTCATTGAGTCGACCCTCGACTACTTGTCTCTTGAATATCCCTGATAAGATCTCGGCATCCTTCTTCTTGAGCGTCGACTTCAACTGATCAATCTTAGCTATGTAGTCGTCTTCCTTTCTCTTATTCTCAGCCATGGCAGTTTCTTGGTGATCATTGAACCTGTGAATATTCAACAAAGCCTTTCCTAATTCCTCCTCCTTGGACCTGAGAACGTTACTGATACCATCCAAAGCTTGTTTCATTCTTTCTCTGGATGCGACCATGTCAGCAAGCTCTTTTTCTGCTTTAGCAAGGAGCTCTGTCTTCAACTTGGCGGTATGAACAGCTTCACCCCGCTCATGCTTCCACTGATAAATCTCTCTCTTTAGCTCACTATTCTCTTCCCGCAACCTTTCCTTTTCAGCCCATAATTTGTTATACTTCTCCAACTCAACGATGGTAGGAGGCTCGATCACTAAAGGGTACAAAGGTGGTTCCACCGGGAATGGAAGAAGCTCTTCTTCTGCTCTCTTCTTAATCCACTCTTTATAGGGAGGGAAAGCCCGATTGTTACTTTTCCCGAATGGAATCTTACCCTTTTTAGTCACCTGTTTCCAAGCATTCTTAACTTTCCTTATCAACCCTTGGTCCTCAATACCATTGAAGATCAAGGACTCTCGGACATCTCGCTCTTCGGGTGGATTCTTCAAAGGATAGCCAAACTGTCTGATAGCTAGGGAGGGATTATAGTTAATTCCACCTTTCCTCCCTATCAAGGGAACATTAGGGAAATCTCCGCATTTGCAAATGATCTCCATTCCTAGCAAGTCACAATTAATCCAAGCAATGTTGTCAGCAGTCAAGCCCATAACTCTCTTTGACCACTTCAGAGAATATTTCGTATCAACGAAAGCGCCAGATTGGGGGAGACGACTCAGAAACCAAGTAGCTAAAAGCGGTGCACAACAACTTACAGTTTTTCCACGCCTGTTCTCATTCTTGTAATGAACTGAGTGATACACATCACCTAGCAAGGTAGGTATAGGATTCTTCGACATAAAGATTCTGATGGCATGCATATCCACCAGATCAGGAATATTCAGAAACAGAACAATCCCATAGATACACATAGCCAGAATAGCTTGGAAAGCAGTCCAGTTCTTCTCTTTGACATGTATGCAAGCCTGATCAAACAAGAACTTCAACAAGAAACCCTTAACTCCCTGTTTTTCTGCAATATTACTGTTCAGAACAGGCTCACTAATATGAAGAGCAACAGCCATCTCTTCTACCCCGGGGTGTTTTTCGGAAAAGAAAACTATATCATGCCTGATGGGGATTCCCAAAATAAATGAGAACTCCTCCAACGTTGGAGCCAAGATGTAGTCCGGGAAAGTGAAGCAACGCAGAGACGGATCGTAAAACTGAAGAAGTGTGTGAATGGCATCCTTCTCATACTGGGAGATATTATAGACAAATTTCAGGAGTCTTCCATACCTTCCACTGAACTCTGTACGAACTCCGGAACCAGCCATATTAATCAGTTTGTGAATCAGTGTCAAAGTCGGTTCTGGGAATGAATAAGCAACAATCTTCTTTCTCTGAACATCCATGCTAGAGTAACCTCAGAAAACCAGAATCAAGAGTAAGATGCAAGCCCTGAAAATGTCAAACATGTCATAATGCAAGAAAAATGATATGCTCATGCAAACATGGGGTCAAGGCACACTGCTGAATGTGCTGTGCTGTTAGCTGAACGAGAAACCAGAAAACCAGAACTCCGAACCACTGAGGAACCCAAAAAATCAGACATTGATAAGAAATCCAGAAAACCAGGTAGGTTGAAAGTCTCGGTTACCTGCAAACCTGCAAACGCCCATCCCCTCTCACATGTGGGTACTAGGATGTTTAGTATCCCGGGCTCTCAGGTCGAGAAATGATGATACGTTCACCATTTCTGGTTTGGCATCATCATCAATCGAGGAGGCCTCAACTGATTCTCCAAAACGGAAGGTCCTCAGCTTTGGCACTGAGGTCGAGAAACAATAGTACATTCATCCCTCGGGGTACAGTACTAAAGTCAATCGAGGAGTGCCTCCACTGATTCTCTTCAAAACGTAGGGGCCATCCTATGCGAGTTCCAAAGAGGGCCCTCGGGTGCGAATGGGTTTGCCACGGGATGTGGTCTGCCACTGTCACCACTAAAGAGGGATGTTTCCACTAAGGTCCTCAATGATCGGTCACCAGAGTCGACAGCTCTCTAGATCAACACCCCAACATGCGCAAGACACACATGTTAGAATGCGTCCCAAGATAGCCTCGTCTGGTTGTGAATTTCGTGAACACACAAACGTACCAAGCGGGCACGTAGGTCCCACTACTTTCCACTCTAGTCCTAGGGTATACTCAAGCCTGGGTATTGGGCTTATCTCTCAGACCCACCTAACCTGCAAAACAAAGACAGCCAGCACAGCACAGCAGCATGACAGTAATAAAAATGAAATGCAGGAAATGCGGTAAAAATAAAAATAAAATACAACACATAAAGCAAAACAAAAACAAAACACCCAAAGAGAACAAAGACAAGCAAGCGTTAGGACTGACTCGCTTAGGGATGGACCAGCATAGGTCAACCAGAGTCGCCAGGTATCGCTCCCAAGATTTTCATCCAGGTACAAGCGCGAGAGTGGCGCGGAAAACAGAGTCGTCAGCCGTGTAAATTTATCCCAAGAGAGGGAAAGGGAACAACGCATAAACCTTAGGAAGGGGGAAAGGAATGGTCATCGCAACCATAACCTGGGTTTGGTAGTCGGTTACGCGAGGGGAAGGTGCTAGCACCCCACGCGTCCATCGTACTCGATGGGATCCACGCTTGTTGTCTATTCTAAGGGTAAGTTATACTATCATCTAGGGTTGTACTAAAACGGGGAGGGAAAGACAAAGACAGACTCGGTAGGACGTCAACGTCCTAGGCCTACGTACCCCCCTTGTACAATGGGGAATTCAGAGTCAACGTAGTTCAGACCAAGTTCTTTTTGTGTTTTTTATGAGCGACGTTAAGTTCGCGTCCGGCAGTTAGGGTCGATGCCTGTTTGTGACTCAGACGGAAAGTAACGTGCCCTTTTTGAGAATAGCCTTTAGTTTGAAGGTCCCGAAGGACAAAAAGGTTTGAAGTTGGTTTGTGTTTTTTAGGACAGAAGTGGCTTAAGTTAGTTCCTAAGTTTCATTGCACCAAAGTCTAGGGCACAGGGGCGAATACTTAACGCATCGTCCCAAGACAGAACGCTCGCTAAGAACTCTAGAAAGATGAGAGGAAGCCCCTCATTTCTCATTCCCCATACTTAAGGCTCGTGCGCAATACACCTTGTTCTTATTAAGTGTTTTAAAGAAATTTGAGATGAGAAGAGAGAAGACACAAAGGTAACTCTAAAGGGGGACTATGAGTCCTAACGTTATCATGCATGGGTGACCTACGGTTAGTGAGGTTTGACGACAACCTAGACCCTAAAGGAAGAAGATGAGGGAAGGACAAAGTAAGGGTGACCATGGATACTTATCCATACCCTTAAAGAACTTACCTTAATCCCTGCACAAAAGGTTAGTGAGAAACAGACGTAAATATTATCAAGGCAAGTGAAACTTAAACAATGGCGAACAAAAGTGATTATCATCCAAACATGAATCAAAGAAACAAAGAAACAGCCCCAAAGCAAATGGCACAAGTGCCTTTTCAAACAGATAATTATACAAGGTCAAAGATGCGCCTGCAAGAAAATCTCAAGTGAAAACAAATCAGATAATTAGAAAAATAACTCCTAAAATTCCCAAATTAAACATTAAAGTTCCTCAACCAGAGGTAAACAACATATCAAAAGTCCCTGCAAAAAATCAAGATATTAGTCATTCAAATAATTAAGCAGAGTTCAGGTGGGAATTAAGGCTCAGTGTACCAAAAGGAAGGACCTAAATGCAATATGAAATAAATTTAAAAATGAAATAAAAATATTTTTATGCAATTTAGGCTGTTAGCTAATGAATGCAAAAAGAACGGGTCAAAAATATTTTACGGATGCAGAGAAATAAAATAAATGATTTTAAGTATGCATGATATGAGTAATGCAAAAAGAAAATGAATAAAATATTTAATTTAGATGATAAAAAATAAAATAAAAATAAAAAATAAAATTTGTAAAAATTTTATAAAATAATAAAGATGATGCATGAATTTTATTAGAATATTTTAATGCAAGAATGTATTTTTAAAAAAATAAAAATGAAAATAATAACTTAAGTAAGATAAAAGAGAAATAAAACGTGGGGGGGGGGGGGGGGGGGGGGGGTGCGTTAGTAAAGAAATAAAGTGGAAATTGGAGTGGGCTGAAGAGTGGGGGGTGTTAATAGCAACCCAGCCCACCCAATTATCAGAAAAATAGCAAAAATAAAAAAGGTTTACCGTGGAAAGCCATGTGCAAGGCGCGTGCGCCTTTTAATGTGCTGGCGAGATGAGGACCGTTTGATGCAATGGACGCGTCAGATTAAGTCAACGCAATAGAAAGTAAATGAAAAAGGAAAATATGGTTGGACGTACATGATAGCTACGATGGGTGAATATACACGGGATAAATAATTAAAATTCAGAAAAAAAATAAAAAGAAAAAACACATGGCACGCTGTGGACCGTCAGATCCCAAGATCCAACGGCCACAACATCATCTTCCCCAAAATTCCACCGGCGACCTGCAATTTATTCCGGCGACGGACTTAGGGTTCCGATCGTCACCTTGGAAGCACACCAACCTGCATCTGCCCAGAAACTACAAACAAATACACTAATCCAACCAGATTTTTATGAGGATTTCGAATATACACTCCAAATTCGCAAACAAACCATGCATATTAAAAAACGAAGAGATATAACTTAGGGCACGAAACTTTAAATCAACATTCCAAGCAAACCACGCGTCCAAATTCAAAACCAAATACATCATCATGATCAGCAATCATCACACATCAATATGGACATAATAAAAGAGAGTTTTAGGAGCACGAAAAATTCACCAACCTGAGATGGCACAGCTCCGATCCTTACTTTTGGTTGCGAACGGTGGTTGGGTCGTGTTCTAGAAATCACCAGGAAGAGATTTGTGGAAGAACTTTGAAGAAAGACCTTGTAATTCGTGAGATCCAAGGAAAGAAAGCTTTAGGGTTCCAAATTGTGGTTCTCCTCCAAATGCACGTGAATGAACCCTAACCAATGCATGAATAGGCTTAAATACTTAGGGTTATCTTACGTATGATCATTTGGGCTTGGGTAATTGTTTGTTTCATGAGTTTCTGAATTATTTTGGAATTTTGCATTATGTGGAATATACCTCTCTCCATGCATGTTCACTTAAAAATTCCATGATGGATCACTTGCATTTGGATTGATAATTACACCCCTATGGAACTTGGGCCTTGAAAATAATTGGTTCATGAGCTTTAAATAATTTGGGAGTTTTGAATAATGGGGAATAAATGAAGAACAAACCATGGAATTGCTTCATTCTTGGGCCCAAAATAATCCTCAAGGAATGTCTTTTAATATTGGAATGTGGCATGAAGCAATGGAATTGATTATAGGTCATTATGCCCAGAGTTGTGAAAATGGGATCATGAGAAACCCTAAAAACCACCTTGCCTTCTTTTGATCATAACTGGAGTTTCACAAATTATATGGAGACCCACTAGTACTTGTTGGAAAGAGGAGAAAAATATCGTCAACTTTCATGTTGGAGAAAAATCCATTTGAAGCTTTATTGCTGATGAAAAGTCAAGTTGAATGCAGTGCAGGAACTTGCCCAAAAAGGAAACTTTTCATTATAGGTCACTTTCCAAATTTAGAAACTTTGCACCAACTCCTGATTCCTGACAAATATGTATGAAACTTGACCCCTGGAGACCATATGATGATATGAGATCTTAAAATCCCTGAAGAGAACCTCAAAATTTCACAGTTGACCTTTCTCCTTTCACTGTTGACTTTCCCCCAAATTCAACTGATTTTCAATCCATTGGCCAATTGAACTTCACCTGAACCAAACTGATGGACAACCTCCCATCCCTAGGTATTTAGGGACCCAAGGAGTACCATGGAATCAAGTCTTGCCCAAAAAATCAAAAATAAACTGACTTTATAGCAAACCCTAGTTGTGGTACCCTCAGTCTAGGAGGAAATAGCACAGTCTCCAAATCCAAATTCCTTTGAGTATGATGTGTATCCTCTCCAACAAAGATAAGATATGCCATTTAATGATGATGAAAACCCAAGGAGCTTTCCCATTGAAGCAATAAACCCAAGAATCTCAAAACCCTAATCTATGCACTGGTTAGGAGAGGATGATCCACTTGGGCTCTCTTGGACAATACCAGGACTCTTGCTTGACCCTCTGAAGCACTGCCTCAGGCACCTTGACCCCATGCTAAAAACCAATGATATGCACACATGATAATGCAAAATGCAATGCAACATAAGCCAGTTAGTAATAAAGTAAGGAGGGCAAATTTTGGGGTGCAACACCTGGCTGGGATGATGATTGCTTTGACATCTTGTCTTGAGCTTGGTCAACAAAAGGTTGAACAACTCCGTGAGGAACGCTCACGGATTTGAAGAAGATGCCCCTGGCTGAGCTGAAGATCGCCTTGGAGTCTTGAGATTGATCCTGGATCTTGACTATGCATGTATGAATGCTTGACTTTGTAATGATGTGCAATGCAAATGCTGACGCGCGGAGATACAAGTGCTGGGGAAGTATGATTTCGTTTTGGGATGCACATGATGTTTATGATGAAGAATGTGATGCATATGATGCGTATGATGCATATGATTTCAGACGGGTGATTGGATATGTTTGGAGAGGTGCCAGCATTGTGGACTTTTGGTAGTTGCCAATGCGGATTAGACTTTTGGGTGGTGGGAGGGATTTGATTTCCTCGACTCTCAGTTGAAGGCGTCGTGATTGAAGCAGAAGAAGATGCTCTTGAAGCTTTAAGCTTGATTGCTTGTTGATAAGTCATGGTGTTCGTTCCAAGAGAACCACAACTCCGTGCCTGATGGTCAAGATGACTTGATGGTGATCAGCTCATAAAGATTATGCTCTTGCTCTGAACTGCTTGAAGGTACAGACAGGATAAGCTTGCTGCCATGAGTCTTGCCCCAGTCTGAACATGGTAATGGTCTGCCCCTAATTAACCAATTCTGAAGTAGTCTGATCTTTAGAGGATGAGATTTGATGTGCTTTGAGATGGCTTGCCCCTGATTGAGCTGTTGAAGGGTTTGCCCCAGCTTGAGGGTTTGTGGGAGTCTTGCTTCGGGTTGGCACCACTGAAAGTTCAAGTTTCTCTTGGATTGCCCCTTGTTGGAATTGCTTTGATGTCAAGCACTGATTCACAAATGGTAATCTTAATGCAATGCTCATGCAAGTTTTGAAAAAGAGTCGTTTATTGGAGTGTCGTGATAGTGAGACGAATGGACCGTTGGCCCAGACGTTGTGCTGATTTTGATGGTGTGAAAGATATAGCAAGGAGAATGACACCAATGCTGAAGATTAGCAAATATGGGGAGTCAGTTTACGCAACCTTGCGATAGTATGCTTTCAGAATAAACCTCGCCTCAATTAGGCCTTTCGAGGGTTGTAACGTGGTCTGGTTTACGTTTTATGAAACAAAGGATATTTAGGCACAAAGTATGATTTGTACCCACCCCTTCTTCGTGGTGAACTCCAGTCCAACGTTCAGTTAAATTTGCACATGTTTGTATTCCAAAAGGGTTGACGGTGTAAGCGTGATGATTCAAGGTTTGCTCTAATTGGCAGTCACCTTATTTTATTTTGATGGATGTTAATGACCCTTTGGTTTTGATTATGGTGGTCACTGAGTCTTATTTTGTTTTTGGTGAGGATTCGAGGGCCTCTTTTGATTTTTGTTTGTGATCCCTGTCTTTTGCATAGACCGATTTTGCTTGTCGAGTCCATCAGGGTAACCTTGATTTTTGCCTAAGTCTCCTTTTGAGGTGCTTAACTTAGCAGACTTTTGATTTTTTTTTGTTTTTGATTGTTTTGTTGGATGATTGTGACTGCCAAGTCATGGGTGTTGATGAACAACCATCTTTTTTGGATTTTTCTTTTGTGAACTGAGTGCGTAATTGAGTTAACTGAACACTACCCTGCCCCAGGTTGAGTGTAAGGGTTTGAATATCCGGAGGAAACTACTACTTCTAGGCTCGAAGTGGTTTACTAGGGATTAACTCCTTGTCTCTCCAGTGTTTGGGGAATTGAAACAATGCCTGTACATCATTGGCGGGATTCTATCCGAAAGCATACATTTTGCAATTATGGGTATTTCGTTGTCATCATCTTCCCTCCTATCATTGCTAAGCGACAGTATGATAAAGAGAGTGAAATGTAAATAAATGTGTCTGTGATTTGTGGTAAATGGAAGAAATGAGTGAATACGACATAACTAATTCAAAACATGCATAGTCACTACATCAAGAAAACCAAATACAAACAGCAATGTTCAAAGCAAACAGTACTTAAACAAACAAAGACAAAATAACAAGAATGCAAATGACGGGATGGTAACATGACTGCCTTCTTCGGGGAAACTTGAACTTGACTTGACTTGATTTGACTTTATGTTGGCACTAGTTTGGCGGTGGCATAAGGTTTTTGATGACGTTTGGAGCCCTCCCATTGAACGTGAGAAACTTTGAGTCGATCATGTCTTGAATCTTGTGTTTGAAAGCTCTGCAGTTCTCGATCGTATGCCCTGGAGCACCCTTATGAAACTCGCAATGAGCATTAGCATCATAATCTGGGGGAATGACAGTTGGAGGAGCTAGGTCCCTTAGAGTGATTGCCTTCTTCTCCATCAATTGAGCAAAGATCTGAGCATATGTCATTGGCAGACGATCAAAGTCTCTATCTGGCCTCCTTGTCCTCTACTGATTAGGCTGACGTTGTTGAGCATCTCTCTGTTGTTGATGTTGGGGAGGATACTGATACCCTTGTTGGTTGTAGGATTTTTGCTGAGGAGCCTGTTGTTGAGGCGTTGGAGTTTGGACAGCTTGAACAGTTGGCTGATAAGGCATTGGAGCGTATTGCGCAGCAGCAACATATGGATACTGGAAGTATGGCATTTGATAAGGCATTGGAACTGGAGCTTGTAGAGCTTGCCCTCTTTGAGCAGAGACAACATTTGTTTCGCCCTCTTTCTTTTTGAATCCATTGTTGAAAGGTTTCTTGGCTTGAGACTGGCTGCTAGAACCTCCTTGGATTTTTCCACTTTTCAGACCTTCTTAAATTCTCTCACCGACAATTACTAAATCAGAGAATCCAGAAGAAACATTACCAATCAACTTCTCATAGTATTGGACTTGTAAAGTACCCATGAAGATGCCAATCAGTTCATGGTCAACCAGAGGTGGATGCACTCTTGCAGCTAGCTCTCTCCAGCGTTGCGCGTACTCCTTAAAGGATTCGTTGTCCTTTTGAGCCATACTCTGAAGTTGAGTACGGTTCGGAGTAAGGTCAGTGTTGTACTTGTATTACTTGACAAATGCATCAGCTAGATCATCCCAAGTGCGCACATTGCTACGCTTCAGCTGCATGTACCATTCGAGTGATGCCCCAGACAAGCTGTCTTGGAAGCAATGGATCATCAGATTTTCGTCTTTGACATAGGCAGCCATCTTGCGGCAGTACATCCTTAGATACATGTGGGGACAACTGAGGCCTTTGTACTTCGGGAATTCCTGTACCTTGAACTTGGGAGGAATGACAACATCTGGCACCAAGCACATTTCCAGAGCGTTCAGAGATTTTGAGTTGCGCCCCTCCATGACTCGGAGTTTCTCAGCTAGATCACGACACATCTTGATGGCCTCAGAATCCTGAGCAGCAGTAAGATTGACAATTGGGATAGCAGCATGGTAGTTCTGTACCTCATCATACTGATCTACCAGGTTTTCTTCAGCATGAGGAATAGGAATCTGAGTGACAACAGGTTGGGCTTGCGGAATAGCACCAACAGCGACTCCAGATGTTGGAGGTGGTTGAGTAGTGGCTCCTTCAGCGGCAGGAGTGAAGTTCATTGGTATCCCATAATTGATAGGGTTGGGAACAGGAACTGAGAGCCTTGAGGGTGACCCTTGAACCTGTGCATCGTTGTTGGCGGCAGCGGCTTCACATAGTTCTTCTTCTCTTCTGGCCATCATGATGGCTTCAAGAATCTGATCAATCTTTCCCTTCATAGAGTCCATTTCTTCTCTGAAGGTAGCTTGCTCTTGCTGAATCTGCTCCATCGTTCTTCTTATGTTGGCTCGAGTTGCGTACTGGTGTCGAGGAATCAGCTTGATTTACTAGAGAAGGAAGGAGGTTGAAGTGAGATTCTGAGGTTGAAATGCAATGGAAGATGCGCAACAGATGCAATGCAATGCAATGATATAAGATGCAAGATCCAGGATCGCAGGATCAAACAGCTTCAAATAGTTCTGAGGTTGGCCGGAGGAACGGGTCAAGAACCACAACTAGGATCAAGAAAGCCCACAGGTAGGTTTCTAAGACGGGTAGGTGCCTAGAGTTATGGATATATTTCGAAAACATTATAACCAAGACGAAGAGACATCCGACTATAATATCCTCGAAATAATCTCGTCTAAGTGAGGTCTTCGTTTCTTCCTCACGAGAAAGATTCCTCGGAGGCGCCCACTACACAACCATCGACACACGGGTTCTAAATAGGGTTCTCAGAATCCTAGATCGAGGTCAAAAATATTACTGTCAGGAAGTAATACGTTCGAGGGATCTCATCTGATTGGGGCGTTCGTATTAATTCACATAGAATTAACACTACCAACCACCATGGGTAAATTGGGTTAATGGTCCTAGGGATCAACGACCCACCTCGAAAGTATTACCACCATGGCAAAGATTCACCACAACAATAATATCTCCAAGGGAATCTACTCCAAGCGGTGGTTTTCGCTTCAACTCACGCGGAAGAGACCACTCAAGCCTACACTACACAACCACCATCCTAATCCTAGGGTTATACTCAAACTCGGGTGTAGAGCCATCTCACAAAATTCCCAATATCAGAACAACCCAACAATGTTACAAAAGGTAACATAAATAGGAAAGCAAGTAAGTAAGCGAATGAGAAGAAAAAGATAAACAAAGCTAAAGAGCTAGCGATTCGAATCAAGATAGGCTTGACTCTCTCTTGCATGGAGCAAATAGTCCCCAGCAGAGTCGCCAGCTGTCGCACCTCGAAAAAATTCATCGAAAATACGACCCTCGCGCGAAAGGCGCGGAAAACGGTTCGACAGAGTCGCCACCGAGCTTTATTTATCCCAAAAGAGGGAAAGGAAAATATCGAGAAAACCTTTAAAGAGAGGTAAGAACATGGTCGTCGCAACCACATTCTGGGTTCGGGAGTCGGTTACGTGAGGGGAAGGTACGCGCACCCCCTCGCGTCCGTTGTACTCAACGGGAACCTCTTAGTTCGATTTGTGAGGAATGTTATCTAAGCTTGTTTGTTTTCTTCTCAACGATATATTCGAAAAGGTAAGATAAAAGGGAAAAGATGCTAAGGGAAAACGGGGTGGTTTAAGGATAGAGTGTTGGGCAAGATCATCGCGACCTCGGGCCTACGTATGCTCATTCGGACGAGAATGAGGAATCATAGCAATCGTAGTTCGACTATGGGAAGGGATAGAGGGAAGACTGAAGATGGAGGGAAGGTAGACGCAAATGGGGAAAAAAGAAAAAGTGTGATCGCCAAGATCGTCACAATTTTGTGCCTACGTATCCTTATTCGGACGAGAATAAAGAATCAGAGCAGTCGTAGTTTGTGGTACGCCCACGAAACAAGGGGGAGTTGGGTTGGTTTAGATGACGATTACTTGAACTTAAGAAAGATTCCTCGGGCCCAAGTAATCGGGAGAGTGAGTCAAAGATTTGGCTCTCTCTCTTTCTCATCTAAGGTGGTTGAGTTTGAAAGAGGTTTGATGGTTTGAAAAGTGTTTTGGATGGTTGGATGGATGATTGTCGAGTTGGATGTGTTTTAGAGGCATCAATTGCTCGTACACGAGTAAGAGAACTCGCACCAAAACAATCGAAGGAAGATCAAAGACTTGAACCCCCATTTTTCACCTTGAAAGAGTTTCGATAGTTGTTAGTTGTTTTTGAAATTTGATTATGAAAATCCGCTTGACGTTGGATCAAGGGTTTATTGTATGAAATGAGTTTGGTTTGAAAAAAAAGTTTAGTTAGAGGTTGATTTGAAAATGGGCTCGACGACGAATCGAGCGTATGGTTGAAAAGATGTTTGTTTGAAAATGGCTCGACGACGAATCGAGAGTTTGGTGGAAAACGGCTCGACGACGAATCGAGGGTTTGGTTTGAAAAGAGGTTTGTTTGAAAATGGCTCGACGACGAATCGAGTATTAGTTTGAAAATGGGTTGCCTATGCTAGTCCCTAGGGGTGCTCCTAGTAAACAAACCACAATCAAAGCAATAATAAATGCGTACATCGGAATGGGAGAGGGGTACATGTAAAATACAAGTGTTGACATGAAATAAAGGGTCTCATTGTAAGGTAGCCCAAGAGAAAGCCATGTGTGTGCGAAGGTGTCCTAAACTAAACCTTGAGCAAGCGTCGAGCAAGTGGATGATCATAATCAACAGTCTATTAAATATTGTTTTTTGGGTTTCGATATTTGTTAGATTGTTTTGATTAAGGTGTGAACAAATAAACAATGGTTAGACAAATAAATATGGATATGGATAATATGAATATGGAATATAAATATGAACAAGATAATAATCAAGATAAAATGGACAAGATATAGTGTTAACATAAAATTAAAGTTGGTCTCGTCTTAATCGGATTTAATCAATAAATTGATAATCGACGACTTTTGACTTTCATTGACCAAAAGAGAAATGAAAGAATATAAAGTGGCAAATAAGAAATTAAATCGAAAATACGAATACAAAGCGTAAAGGTCTCACCTTTATCGAGATTTAATCGAGGAATCGATAAATCGATCGATATTTGGTTTTCACTGACCCAAAGTGAATAAGAATAATAGACAAAAATAATGAAAATGAAATAAAATCGAAAATGATAAAAAAAATAAAGGTCTCACCTTTATCGAGATTTAATCGAGAAATCGATAAATCGATCGATATTAGGTTTTCATTGACCCCAAAATAAATGTAAATGAAACAAAATGAGAGAAATAAAATAAAATTGAAAATGACGTGAAAAATAATAAAGATCTCACCTTTATCGAGATTAGGTCGAGAAATCGACAAATCGTCGATGTTTGGTTTTCATTGACCCAAAATAAATGTAAAAATAGTGAATAAATTGAAATAAAAATAAATAAATAAGTAGGCCTCAAATAAATCAAAATTTAATCGGTTTGATTAAATTATGAATTGAGTCATATCATTGGCTCCAAAAAATAGAATAAAATATAAATGAAAATATAGGAATTAACAAAATTAATAACAACATGTTAGAAATATTTATTTTAGAATTTAGGAACATAAAAATAAACAAAACAAATTAAATTAAAAAACTTAGAGAAGAAAGGGGGGTATCAGAATTAGAAGGGTGTGAAATAGGTGGTGTGAAAAACCAATGGGGATCATGTGGGCCCAAAGGCCCATCACCCTTCCTCAAAAAACATCAAAGCGGATCCAAAAAAAAACAGCACAGGGGGGTGAAGACCCACATGTTCTGAGCCCAATAGGAAAAAAATGATGGATCTCCCGATCCCCAAAAGATAATGAGCCGGTCATAACATATTAAAAAAACATGAAAAAAACCAAGATCTAAATCTTTAAAAAAATGAAACAGGGCATGGCTATTTTCCTTTAAGACATTTTCATCCTCTCATAAACCATAGTAACACAAATTGGAAGTAAAAACAAGATTAAGAGCCACGAAGGCTTCAATCCCACCTCCGATACCTCACGATCTCAGCGCCTCAACCTCTCTCTCTCTCAATCTCCTTTTCGATCCAAGTTTGTTCAGGTTTTATTTTGGATTTCCTCTAGTTCTTTTCTCTTCTTCTCCGAATCTCTTTCGGATTTCTGTTCTTCCCCTTTCTACTTCATTTTTCCCGTTTTCTCCCTTCTCACTCTCTGTTTCTCCGATTTGGGTTCCGGGTTTGGTTAATGAGTTGGTGTGAAGGAGAAATGATGAAAGGTTCAAGTTTGTTGTTAATTGTTTATGGTTTGTGAAGAAGTAGGTGAAGGTTTGGGATTGTGGATGTTGGTTATTCGTGTGTGATTTGGAGTTACTGTTGGGGATTTGAACGAAAGGGATGGAAAGAAGGTTGGGTCGGATGAGCAGATTAGAGATGGATGGAAGGCGGTGGTGATTGAAAGGATGATGGTGAGGGATATATGAAGTGAAGAAAGTGATTTCAAGGTCGAGGCTTAATGGAGGTTGGGAGTTTGTGGTAACTGGTGGAGGATGAAGGTCGGTTGCTGGAGTTTTGGAAAACAGAGTGATTCGTGTGTAATCCTCTCCCAAAATTGCTCTGCTGCTTGTGCTTATATTGGTCATATGAGTTGAAGGTTGATGCTAATGCACAAGTCTGTTGTTGTTTTTTTGCGCAGAAAAAGGCAAGATGCTGAAGTGCTTTCTTGTGCAGGCTTTACTTTTGTATTTTTGGTCAAAGTTGGTTCAGGACTTTAGTAAGCAAGGAGCAGGTAGAAGGATGATGCAGCGTGTTTTGGAGTTGTTTAGACAAATTGGTGTAATTGTAGCAGAGGCGGGTACCTTTTTTCGCAGGTTGTGGCATTGTTGAGTCGTTTTCATATTCACTTGTTGTAATTTGAAATGGGCCGGCAAATGTAATGGGCTCTTGGATTTTTTTTTTTGTGGAAATTTTGTAAGACAATATATGTTGCTAATGGGTCTTGCAATGGACTTTGTGAATTTTGGATAAAACATGGATAACAATGGTTTTTGGTAGAAATTAAATATGTATATTGGTTTAAGAATGGATAAAAAAAATGAATGGATATGGAAGTTGGATAATTGAACAAATAGATATGGACATAAAAATGGATAATGAAAAAATAAATGGATATGGACGGATAATTGGTTTGAAATGGATTATGAATGGATTTTTGTGAATTGGTTTTGGATAAATAATAATGGATATAAAAGAAATTATTTAAATGGGTATTGAATTGGATAAAGGATAAAAAGGTTAAAAGATAGATATGACTTGAAATGAAAATGGACAAAAACAAAAGAGGGGTAAAATTGAAGATAACATATTTTTTGGATTTTTGAATAATTGTCAGTGGGTAGATGGATAGATGAAAACTATACAGGTAGGAAAAATTTGGGGTATGACAGTGAGAATGATGAATGCAATGATTATATTAATTATACATTTTTTGTTTATTCAAAGTAAACTTTGACAATTAGATCGCAAATATCAAACAGTGGGGAAACCCCATTTTATTGAATTCAAAGGATAGCAGAAATGGAAATACAGTAATTTACATAGTGTTACGAAAAGAAATCTAAGCTAATGGATCCCGAGTCCTCTCTGAGGAGAGCTCAGGTGCTGGTTCTGGTACTTTCCTTTTCTTTGACCGGGGTTCTTCGGCCGTTGTCGGGTTGTCATTCCTTTGCCAAGTGAAAGGAGCGAGCAAGTTCCTTTGGTCATCCTGATTTTATACAGTATGTTACTCTAAAATCTCGATCAGAGCATCTTTTTCTCTTAACAGCTGCTGTATTTTCTTGCATTCCACATTGAGAATACGGTACTTGTTCCTCCAAGACCTCTTCTCCTGTTGAACTTTGCTGAGAGTAACCTGAAGTTTTTCCGTCTCAGACATAAAATAAAGGGCAGAGTCCCTTAATGGAAGGACTTCCTGACGAGGGTAAGGCATACTCAGCTTGAGAGCTCTAGTTTGTACCCAGTGGAGATAAGGCTCCACTGAGACACAGTCTGGTTTTCCTAGAGACTCTCGTCTTTTTCTATGAACGTGTTTCCAGGCATGCACTATTTCCATCTTTAGTGCCCTGTCACTTTCTCCTTCCTTAAAGAAAAGACCTTCTAGATGAGCACTAGAGGGATATGCCTCATCGGGTATCCAAATTGACGACGAACTAAAACTAGATGATAATTGATTCCTCCCTTAGTTCCTATAAGGGGTACATTTGGGAAATGTCCACAACGGTCAATGATTCTGATCCCGTCATAGATTCGATTGTACCAATCGATGTCAGAGTTGGTAAGGGACATGATTCTCTGCGACCAACGTAAAGTGTTTTTTTGATCCCAAAATGCAGAAGACTTGGGCAAGTGGGAAGTGAACCATTTGTACAGCAGGGGTACACAACACGTGATCATTCCTCCACTATACAAATTCCTTAAGTGTACCGAATGATAAGCATCTGCGAGCAGAGTTGGTACAGGGTTTCCAATCAGAAAAATCTTAATGGCATTGATATCTACAAAGTTATCGACGTTGGGAAACAAAAATAACCCGTAGGTGAGCAAAACAAAGATGCTCTCGAAAGCGTCCACGTTCCCTATACTAGCAAAGTATAGAGCCTTCTTTGTTAAGAACTGGGCTGGCAAACCCTGGATTCCACCCTTAGTGGTCACGTGAGTCCAGACTTCTGACTCATCCAAATAGATTGCTCTTGCAATGGTTTGATCTTTTGGAATTTCTTCCAGTCCAGAAAAGGGAGTTTGATTAGTAATGTGCAGATCAGTCAGGTGAGAGTACTCCTCCAGTGTTGGTGCTAGTTGATAATCCAGGAATGTGAAACAGTGATAGACCGGATCGTAGAACTGGATTAGTGTGGACATGATTCCTTCAATTACGTGGACCCTTAACAAGGACAACAGTCCTCCATACTTGGCTCTGAAAGCCTCAGGGTTGGTTATCATCCTCGCCAAACCTCTCAAATCCTCTAGTTTTGGAACCTTGAAGGTGTACTTATGAGTTTTCCTTCTACCGAAATCCATTAGCGCTATCTTTTTATCTGAGATTTGCAATCATTGTCTTAGGTTAATTTGAAAAAGAGAGACTAGAAGAGAAGATTTTTTTTGTTTTAATGTTTTTTAGATGAATGCATGAATGCAGCACACAAAAACATAGAAAAAACATGGGGTCAAAAGGGTCGGTGTCATGAAGTCAAGGCTCTACCCCTCCCCCCCCCCCCCCAAAGGTTTATACTGGTGATTTTTTGTACCTGTCCGCAAAATCATTGACCCCTCTTGGGATAACAATAGCAAGCGGATTGCCAGCGAGCTGATGTATCCTAGAGTGATCTCAGATGAGGGTAGTATCGCGTGACAACTATTTCCAATAGCTTCCGCACTACAAAAACGGATTGTCAGCCTACTAAAAACCTCAGCTTCTCAGATAACCCAGTCGACCACACTACTTTCAACAACCGAAGTCGTATATGCAATGTATCTGCAAAGGGTGTCTCCACTGAATTTGATGGTCGATCGGGGACTCTTAACTGGGATTCACTCCCCGCAAGATTACCCGCATTGCCATCACCTATCTTAGGTGTATACTCAATCTTTCCACATGCGGCATCACACGCATTCCCATTAGCAGAAAAATAAACACAGATATCAATTAGGAACAGCAGTATATATATTTGTTTAAATCATCCTAGACCTCTAGTCTTATGATCCTATACAGACAATGACCCCCCAGCAGAGTCGTCATTTCTGTGAACTGAATTTAGGGTTTCAACCCTTGGGAAAGCAAGAAAGAATGCCTCCCACTGTGGTCGCCATTTTTCTGTAGCGCAATTTTTATGGTTTCGAATCACTATCGCTTTGGTACTATAGTTCGATTCATTTTTTATCCTATTAAGCTGATTAAGGAAGGGAAATAGATGTCTCCAATTAACCCTGCTTGCAAACTGAGGTTAAACAGTCAAAACTGTTGGTTTACAAATGCTATCAAAATAGGGGGGTTCTCCCTTTGGGTTATTAACCTAAAAACAGTGTCTAGGCTATTGGTAAGATGTTAGGACTGATGCTTTTCGATTGATGTGTGAAGGTATGGGATTTTGGGTTTTTAATTAGTATGCTCGCTAAGATTTTTGTAATCTTATGCCTACGTATTCCCGTTTGACGAAACAGGGAAATCAGAGTGATCGTAGTTCCTCCTATTCTAAGGGAGGAAAGAGGTGTTTTTGGTGTCTTGTTCAAAGCCCAAGACGTGAAGCGAAAGGTGGTGTGTATCTTGTTCAAAGCCCAAGATGTGAAGCTAAAGGGTTTTGGCTGAGAGTGAATTTTTCATCTCTAAAGAGGAGTTGTTGATGTTTGTATGCTGTGAGCAAGGCTTGACTTTGATGCTAAAAGGTTGATTGATTCAACCGGGGTTTTCTTTATACAAAGCCTAAGAGGAGGCTAGAAGTTTGACTTTTTTGGGGAAAATGTTCTTTCTGTCTTGTACAACGCCCAAGATTGAGGCTAAAAAAGGGTGACTGACTCAACAAGAGAGTCTTTTATATTTAACAAGAGAGTTATTGGATGTCTCGTACGAAGCCCGAGATTGAGGCTAAGAGGGGATTGACTTAACAAGAGAGCCTTTTATACTCAACAAGAGAGTGTTTATGCGTCTTGTACAAAGCCCAAGACGGGGGCGAAAAGGGTTGACTCAACAAGAGAATCTTTTATACTCAGCAAGAGAGTGTTTTTCTATCTCGTACAAAGCCCGAGATAGAGGCTAAAGGGTTGTGACTCAACAAGAGAGTCTTTTATACTCAACAAGAGAGTGTTTTTCTATCTCGTACAAACCCCGAGATAGAGGCTAAGAGGGTGTGACTCAACAAGAGAGTCTTTTATACTCAACAAGAGAGTGTTTTATATCTCGTACGAAGCCCGAGATGGAGGCTAAAAGGTTGTGACTCAACAAAAGAGTCTTTTATACTCAACAAGAGAGTGATTGTGTGTGTCTTGTACAAAGCCCAAGACGGAGGCTAAAGAAGGTTGACTCAACAAGAGAGTCTGAGAGGTTAGCTCCACTGGGGAGAATCATTTGTACAAAGCCCAAGAGGAGGCTACTTGTACTGGTGACATTTTCAATTGAGTGACAGGTCTAGTGTGTTGGATAAAAGAGAAAATCAGTTCTTATAAATATCATAGGTAAGGCTGAGCTTTGGTATTGATCTGAGGATCGGGGTTATTTCCTGTTCTTTAAGGAAAGGGGAAATCCCCTGGGTATTGAGACTGTCCAAGTCTACTGGTGTTTTGAGAAATTGATTCTCAGATAGTGAATGATTTTTGTATGATGCCCAAGAGAAGGCTGGTATGTTAAGGGATGAAGGTCAGCCCATTAACTGGTCTGACACTTGACTCAGAAAGATAGCTCTAGCAAATTGATGACTAGGTTCTGTTCCTATACCTGTAGAGGTCTCTAGGTCTTTGTACTAAGCCCAAGAGAAGGCATGAGAGCTTGTAAGAAGCCGAATGGTCCTTGTACAACGCCTAAGAGGAGACGGGGATGCTTTTATGAAGCCTGTGGGTCCCCAGACCCCGAGAAGTTTAAGACATGCTATTCACCGAGAATAGATCAAGCCAGGAAAGTCCGAGAATTTGGAAGAAACTCAAGAGATGCCATTCACGGAGAAAAGATCATCTCTGGGGAGTTAGAGTTTCTTTGACAGGTTCTAAGGGTGACAGTCTGAGAAAGGGTTCACCGAGAATGCTGCCTTTCACGTCTCCATATTGTTTAACCCCAAGAGGGGGGAAGACTGTATCTGGAAATCCTATGGGGATCTAGTTTTGTTTGTATTTAAGAGTGACCAACAGGGCTTTACCTAGTGCTAGACGTAGTTGCCGGGGAAAACTCTAAATAACTATACTAGTATTACACAGTTGTTATGTGACAAGTATATAAAAGTTTGTGAAAGAAGACTTACAGTGAAACATCCCCACAATACAGTTATATATATATGAAAGTGGTAAATGAAAGCGGATAAACACTTACCCGTTGTAGAGCTTCCATGCTGTTTGGTTAGTTGTTCAACAAAGAAAGTTGGATAACAACATATTCAAAATCAAAGGAGAAAGTATTTTGAAAAAGATCGTTGGGGCTTACAGCTCGAGGAGAGACCCAAGGTTTTATCAGTGATTGCACTGTTGTTTTGAATTTGTACAGGGACTTATACAAGTGACTGAGGCCCAAAAAGATTTTCTATACAAAGGGATTGGTCTTACACTCTCTCAAGAGGCCCAAAGTTGTTTAAAGAAAATGAATGGGGCTTATAACATGATGGTAGGCCCAAATGATTTGTTTCGACCTGGCGATCATGCCGAGGTTTTTCTTTTAACGTATAGGGACTTATACAATGTCTGAGGCCCAAAATGGTTTTGGTTAAAAGGGGATTGGGTCTTACACTCTATTAGAGGCCCATGAGTGATTTCAAGAAAAATGAAATTCTGGTACAGATGTGTGATGTCTTTGTGCAATGTCACAACATCGCAATCTGCTGAACAAGGCAATAATAGAAACAGTAAATAACACACTGAATTGTTCACCTAGTTCGGTTCAACAACCTACATCTGGGGGCATACCAAGCCAGGAAGGAAGTCCACTATTAGTAGTATCAAATTACAGACTCAACAGACCAGTTGACAATCTACCTAATTTAATCACTACCCAATGACCCTTCTACCTAAGTCCTCCTTAGGTAAGAGACTCCATCTCACTTCCTATCATCACAATGATGTTTAGCAGTCAACTACACTGTTACTGCATCAACAGCTCGATTACCAATAACTGTACAACCATAGAAGACACCCTTCCATGACACCCTTTGGAGTTGCTTCAAAGCTTCCTCCAAGAACAAAACCAAACTCATTACCTACAGGTTTCTGAGTTAATCACAGTGACCATCTCATAACCCGAGTGGTTCACTTAGACAAAGCCCTAATGATCTACATCTTGGACCCGTACCTATACTAGGTTACAAGCATTCTATTTATAATATAATCCCAACTGGATTTGGGCCTTCAAATCATATCAAATCTTCTGTTGCAAATCTCCAAAAGATTCTGCTATAAAATAGATCTTCAATTAAATCTTCAATCAAATCTTCATATTTTAAATACTCAATCTTCAGCTCCACATAATATTTCCAGGATATTTTGTATCTTTTAAATCTTCACTTTTTAATTCAGCTGCAAGATCTTCTCCACACAAATAGGAACAATTCTCCATGTCTATTTGCACAAAAATAGTAACAAACTATTCTCCACAAGATATGCAGAATTAATTGTATCAGAATAAATCTTCTCCAATAAATTCGCCTGCAATCTCTCTATCTTTCAGCAGAAAATCTCACTAACAACAAAACACGTGCAGCCCTAAAACATCACAAACTGATGTTCTGATGTTCTGGTATAGTGATGTCAAGACATCACTTATAACATCAGCATACAACACTGCACCCCTAACAAACTTAACACAAACTGAATGTTAGTAACTCATGTTAAGACATCAGACATATGACATCATTAACACCACCATTGTTTTACCAAAATTCCAGCAAATACCAAGAACTAACAATCTCCCCCTTTGGCTAATTTTGGCTAAAACAATCTCAGCCAACATCAGAGATACCTGCCATATCAGCACTCAACTAGCAGCAGCAACTCCCTCTCAAAACTACAACCAGCAAGACAGCTGCACAAACTACACACTCCAATACTGTTGCACTCCAATACTTCAGCAATTGGCAAGCTCCCCCTCAAGGCAAGAACCAGCACAACCAGTTGTTCAACATGCACACTCCCCCTCAGTTTCTACACTTCTGCATCACATCACTTTAGCAGCAATTGACATTTGTACTCTTTGATACTCTTTGCTCACTTGGCTATTTCTCCCCCTTTTTAGCCACAATTAGACAAACTCTGAACATCGCAGCAAGCACAAAAGAAATTCCAAAATCAAATTCTGAATCATCCAACCAATATAATCAGAACAAAATCTAGACTCAGTAGCTACTACTGTACATTCTCTCCTTCTTAATGGCCAAAAATTGACAAACATTGGTGTAAATGTATACTTCTGATTCGATCCATTGACACACAAATCTCTAGAACCAGGTCTAAACTGTCAAGTACACCATGAACTTTACCAGTAACACAATGTCACGACATCTTGTCTGACATTACAATCTGGATAAACCACTTTTTCCACAAAAGATCAACTCTCCCTATGTAAGATAACCAGTGCTCCTTTGCAAGAAGAACACCTTAAATGAATGGAAAACATAAGACTCATCTTCATGTCTTCAAGAGCGCACCCTCTGTTCAACACACCTGCTGAACGCATTCACTTAATGCTTAATCCTCAACCAATCCAAATACCAGAACTCACAAGATTCCCTCTTGGTTGGATATCTTCTCATGCTCCAAAACTCACATCTTGCCAAGCTGATCAACTTCTCTCAGGAATGAACTTCTTGATCATAACGTTTGGAAAATTCATCCACAAGATCTGAGGCATAAATATACTGCTTTACACTTTAAGTCAAGTCCTCTTTCTTTGAATTAAAACCACACACCTAGACAAGTGTGACATCTCCCATCAACATAAACCCCTACTGAGTTCTTCCAGAAATTGCAGAGAAAAGCAAATTCTCCCAGACATAAGCAAGGCTGCCCTTCAGATTCCTCCTCAGAAGCATGTGTGCATATGATTCAAACAATTAGCTTCACATGGCTAGAAATATTCTTGTCCACCCCAACATGTCATCTAATAGCCTAGTGTTATCTGACATTATATCCTCATAAGATGCAATCTTCACAATATATGTACCTTTGCAGCAAAATCCATAGACAAGTACTCCCCCAGTCATGGTTAACTAACGCTCTAGATGAACACTTGACACCAGATAAAAACACAATGAAATTGCCACAATCTCAACATTAAGAACTGCCACTTCTTGTATTTGTTGAGCATAATTTCAACATGTTTATTTAAGATACATGGTCTGCCAAGTCCAATATAAATGCCACACTTGATTTGGAATTTCTCACATATTCCATAACAATTGTCTTTAGATCACTTTCACCACAAGATAAGGACCCTTCTTAACCACATTCCTTCTGATTAGATCAATAATTCTAATTCTTCCAACTTCATACGTACAGTCCCAGACCGTCACACCAGACAGGGATGTTGTAACATCATGTAGGACATCCGCATTAGATAACAGCTCACATCTTCGGCATCACAACCACTTCTGATACATTCAGCTGATAAAGCTTCCTCAGGTTGTCATCTTCAAATATCAAGCTACTCCAGTCTTTACTACATTCTCCATCCAAGGTAGACCTTCTACTTCATCATCCTCCTGTATGACTATGTAGATGCTCCTTAGGCATAATGTAGACATCAAGCTTCAAACCAAAACAATATCATCCTTCACCAAGGATAATCAACCAGATAATGTCCCAACACAAGTTGAAACATCTGCTACACACCAAGATATCATCACCATGATTCTTGATATGCTCCACCAACTGGACTTACTATCCAAAGAACTAGAGAATTAAACTCTCATCCACCTTCAAGACGAATAATCTCTTTGAGTCATCAACTCATCACCCTTCTGCCCCAGAGTAACTTGTTCCAAGACAATCCTCAATAATAACCAGCTGCCACAATCTTGATTCTTCGAATCCTCTTCTGAGATCAACCAAATGCCACATTTTGACCCTTTTCACGTACGTTAGAGCTCTCACAGAGATATCTTGATCCACCCAGGAAACTTGATCTCTAAGTCACGTGTTCCACTTGCTCAAAAGCAAACACACTTAGACACCCTAAGCCATGGTCATGTAACATCTTCTCCTTCCTGCAGCTCCCGCAAACTGCCATGAGAACGATCTTTTTGAAGCATCCTATTGGTCATTCCTGTAGATCACCCTCTCATTAGCTGATGTGCCACATCACCAGCTGAGACTCCTAATGTTAAGCTAGATGTCAGAACATCCAACTGTTGAATTCAGCTCTTCCTTCTGCCACTCAGAAGAACCTCCTCCCTTTGCAGAAACAGATTTCCATGCTCTCATGCTTCAACAATCAAGTATGAGTAGACAACCTCCATCCTGCTTAGAAACTCCAAAGACTTCAAACCTACCACATCTGAATCTTCAGAAAATAAGTAGTCCAAGACTACCCCATAGCAATACTAAAGAAGGTCACTTTCCTTAGTAGAGTCGTCAGTAGAAATCCAGAGATAACTGCCACTTATCCTCGACCTTCACAACCAGAGCAAACACCATGCTCTAACCTGATCCAAGCTGTAACCATCATGATGTGATGTCTTCATATCTTTCAGCCTTAAACCCAGCAACTTGTCTGACTTGAGATGTTGGATGTCATCAACATTCCATAATCAATCTGCCTCTCATAATCCAAACTCTTCCCATACAATTTGGATGAAACTCCATAGACACCAATCAACCCTACCAGTTGATTCAACTCCCAAGTGCTTATCCCTTGAAAATACTTCCAAAACAGCCACATAGAGAAAAGTAAATTCTCAATCCTTCTGCAGTCCTGCACTTTTACCTCAGACATATACATAGTCTCCCGTCAATGTATATTGTCGTTAGTTGAATTCACGACCTCAACAATTGTCCAGCTATTTATCACAAGAAACACCATTTGATCTGGTCTGACATCCTTTTCCTGCAGACTTGAGGCACTAGTTGATCCTTCTTTTGCTAATCCACACCACTGATCACTTCAGATTAGGCAAGTGGCTTAACCTGATACTTCACCATGAGCACACTTAACTTTCTTTGGCTGAGAAAGCAAAGAACTGAAATGATGTTTCAACATCAGTTCCGACATCACATTAAACAACTGCTATGGCTTTGGAGATTACATCCACACATATCTCTTGTAGGGAACACATGAGAGCAAATCAAGCTCAGCTTCTTTCTTGATGAAACTTCCTTCTCCTAAGCTTAAGAGATAACTTATCAAGATCTTCACTCCCGCATGAAAGATTTGACAGTGATACTCTTTTGCTTTGGCTCTACCCTATTCTTTCATCATCTAGAAGGATTCACTGTTCTGAACAGATTGGTCTTCAACGTCTGACTTGAAATATATTCTTCTTCTAATCCATCCATGTCAACCAGCTTTAGAAGATCCATTCACCTTATGAACACTTCTCTCCAAACAAGGATATGAGATAATCTTCATAGAATATCCTGCTGAGGAGACCAAACCCTAATGTCTTTCCAAGAGACTATCTCACCACCAGAGAAACAGGGACCAATCAGGGTTACAACATATACCATGCAGCGGAACACATACCAACTCCTCAACAACCTTCAGGCACTACTCAAAGATCCTTGCAAACTATCAGTATAAACCACGTGCTAACAAATCTTTATCCTGAATAGTCCAATCTTTCACTCAAAGGGATCACACAAGCAACTATATGAACTGACCAAGTCCATAACAGACAAAACATCCTTGTACAGCAAAGCAATCTTCCTTGCTCATGAACCAGAAAGTATCTTCCCTAGATCTCATCCAGAAACAGACAGGATGCCTGCTCTGATACCAATTGAAATTCTGGTACAGATGTGTGATGTCTTTGTGCAATGTCACAACATCGCAATCTGCTGAACAAGGCAATAATAGAAACAGTAAATAACACACTGAATTGTTCACCCAGTTCGGTTCAACAACCTACATCTGGGGGCATACCAAGCCAGGAAGGAAGTCCACTATTAGTAGTATCAAATTACAGACTCAACAGACCAGTTGACAATCTACC
Source organism: Lathyrus tuberosus (assembly GCA_022829125.1). Classification (NCBI taxonomy): domain Eukaryota; kingdom Viridiplantae; phylum Streptophyta; class Magnoliopsida; order Fabales; family Fabaceae; genus Lathyrus; species Lathyrus tuberosus. Next base: position 23,747,920 of record JALAZF010000012.1, on the reverse strand, counting down.
TAATTTAATCACTACCCAATGACCCTTCTACCTAAGTCCTCCCTAGGTAAGAGACTTCATCTCACTTCCTATCATCACAATGATGTCTAGCAGTCAACTACACTGTTACTGCATCAACAGCTCGATTACCAACAACTGTACAACCATAGAAGATACCCTTCCATGACACCCTTTGGAGTTGCTTCAAAGCTTCCTCCAAGAACAATACCAAACTCATTACCTACAGGTTTTTGAGTTAAACACAGTGACCATCTCACAACCCGAGTGGTTCACTTAGACAAAGCCCTAATGATCTACATCTTGGACCCGTACCTATACTAGGTTACAAGCATTCTATTTATAATATAATCCTAACTGGATTTGGGCCTTCAAATCATATCAAATATTCTGTTGCAAATCTCCAAAAGATTCTGCTATAAAATAGATCTTCAATTAAATCTTCAATTAAATCTTCAATCAAATCTTCATATTTTAAATACTCAATCTTCAGCTCCACTTAATATTTCCAGGATATTTTGTATCTTTTAAATCTTCACTTTTTAATTCAGCTGCAAGATCTTCTCCACACAAATAGGAACAATTCTCCATGTCTATTTGCACAAAAATAGTAACAAACTATTCTCCACAAGATATGCAGAATTAATTGTATCAGAATAAATCTTCTCCAATAAATTCGCCTGCAATCTCTCTATCTTTCAGCAGAAAATCTCACTAACAACAAAACACGTGCAGCCCTAAAACATCACAAACTGATGTTCTGATGTTCTGGTATAGTGATGTCAAGACATCACTTATAACATCAGCATACAACACTGCACCCCTAACAAACTTAACACAAACTGAATGTTAGTAACTCATGTTAAGACATCAGACATATGACATCATTAACACCACCATTGTTTTACCAAAATTCCAGCAAATACCAAGAACTAACAATCTCCCCCTTTGGCTAATTTTGGCTAAAACAATCTCAGCCAACATCAGAGATACCTGCCATATCAACACTCAACTAGCAGCAGCAACTCCCTCTCAAAACTACAACCAGCAAGACAGCTGCACAAACTACACACTCCAATACTGCTGCACTCCAATACTTCAGCAATTGGCAAGCTCCCCCTCAAGGCAAGAACCAGCATAACCAGTTGTTCAACATGCACACTCCCCCTCAGTTTCTGCACTTCTGCATCACATCACTTTAGCAGCAATTGACATTTGTACTCTTTGATACTCTTTGCTCACTTGGCTATTTCTCCCCCTTTTTAGCCACAATTAGACAAACTCTGAACATCGCAGCAAGCACAAAAGAAATTCCAAAATCAAATTCTGAATCATCCAACCAATATAATCAGAACAAAATCTAGACTCAGTAGCTACTACTGTACATTCTCTCCTCCTTAATGGCCAAAAATTGACAAACATTGGTGTAAATGTATACTTCTGATTCGATCCATTAACACACAAATCTCTAGAACCAGGTCTAAACTGTCAAGTACACCATGAACTTTACCAGTAACACAATGTCACGACATCTTGTCTGACATTACAATCTGGATAAACCACTTTTTCCACAAAAGATCAACTCTCCCTATGTAAGATAACCAGTGCTCCTTTGCAAGAAGAACACCTTAAATGAATGGAAAACATAAGACTCATCTTCATGTCTTCAAGAGCGCACCCTCTGTTCAACACACCTGCTGAACGCATTCACTTAATGCTTAATCCTCAACCAATCCAAATACCAGAACTCACAAGATTCCCTCTTGGTTGGATATCTTCTCATGCTCCAAAACTCACATCTTGCCAAGCTGATCAACTTCTCTCAGGAATGAACTTCTTGATCATAACGTTTGGAAAATTCATCCACAAGATCTGAGGCATAAATATACTGCTTTACACTTTAAGTCAAGTCCTCTTTCTTTGAATTAAAACCACACACCTAGACAAGTGTGACATCTCCCATCAACATAAACCCCTACTGAGTTCTTCCAGAAATTGCAGAGAAAAGCAAATTCTCCCAGACATAAGCAAGGCTGCCCTTCAGATTCCTCCTCAGAAGCATGTGTGCATATGATTCAAACAATTAGCTTCACATGGCTAGAAATATTCTTGTCCACCCCAACATGTCATCTAATAGCCTAGTGTTATCTGACATTATATCCTCATAAGATGCAATCTTCACAATATATGTACCTTTGCAGCAAAATCCATAGACAAGTACTCCCCCAGTCATGGTTAACTAACGCTCTAGATGAACACTTGACACCAGATAAAAACACAATGAAATTGCCACAATCTCAACATTAAGAACTGCCACTTCTTGTATTTGTTGAGCATAATTTCAACATGTTTATTTAAGATACATGGTCTGCCAAGTCCAATATAAATGCCACACTTGATTTGGAATTTCTCACATATTCCATAACAATTGTCTTTAGATCACTTTCACCACAAGATAAGGACCCTTCTTAACCACATTCCTTCTGATTAGATCAATAATTCTAATTCTTCCAACTTCATACGTACAGTCCCAGACCGTCACACCAGACAGGGATGTTGTAACATCATGTAGGACATCCGCATTAGATAACAGCTCACATCTTCGGCATCACAACCACTTCTGATACATTCAGCTGATAAAGCTTCCTCAGGTTGTCATCTTCAAATATCAAGCTACTCCAGTCTTTACTACATTCTCCATCCAAGGTAGACCTTCTACTTCATCATCCTCCTGTATGACTATGTAGATGCTCCTTAGGCATAATGTAGACATCAAGCTTCAAACCAAAACAATATCATCCTTCACCAAGGATAATCAACCAGATAATGTCCCAACACAAGTTGAAACATCTGCTACACACCAAGATATCATCACCATGATTCTTGATATGCTCCACCAACTGGACTTACTATCCAAAGAACTAGAGAATTAAACTCTCATCCACCTTCAAGACGAATAATCTCTTTGAGTCATCAATTCATCACCCTTCTGCCCCAGAGTAACTTGTTCCAAGACAATCCTCAATAATAACCAGCTGCCACAATCTTGATTCTTCGAATCCACTTCTGAGATCAACCAAATGCCACATTTTGACCCTTTTCACGTACGTTAGAGCTCTCACAGAGATATCTTGATCCACCCAGGAAACTTGATCTCTAAGTCACGTGTTCCACTTGCTCAAAAGCAAACACACTTAGACACCCTAAGCCATGGTCATGTAACATCTTCTCCTTCCTGCAGCTCCCGCAAACTGCCATGAGAACGATCTTATTGAAGCATCCTATTGGTCATTCCTGTAGATCACCCTCTCATTAGCTGATGTGCCACATCACCAGCTGAGACTCCTAATGTTAAGCTAGATGTCAGAACATCCAACTGTTGAATTCAGCTCTTCCTTCTGCCACTCAGAAGAACCTCCTCCCTTTGCAGAAACAGATTTCCATGCTCTCATGCTTCAATAATCAAGTATGAGTAGACAACCTCCATCCTGCTTAGAAACTCCAAAGACTTCAAACATACCACATCTGAATCTTCAGAAAATAAGTAGTCCAAGACTACCCCATAGCAATACTAAAGAAGGTCACTTCCCTTAGTAGAGCCGTCAGTAGAAATCCAGAGATAACTGCCACTTATCCTCGACCTTCACAACCAGAGCAAACACCATGCTCTAACCTGATCCAAGCTGTAACCATCATGATGTGATGTCTTCATATCTTTCAGCCTTAAAGCCAGCAACTTGTCTGACTTGAGATGTTGGATGTCATCAACATTCCATAATCAATCTGCCTCTCATAATCCAAACTCTTCCCATACAATTTGGATGAAACTCCATAGACACCAATCAACCCTACCAGTTGAGTCAACTCCCAAGTGCTTAACCCTTGAAAATACTTCCAAAACAGCCACATAGAGAAAAGTAAATTCTCAATCCTTCTGCAGTCCTGCACTTTTACCTCAGACATATACATAGTCTCCCGTCAATGTATATTGTCGTTAGTTGAATGCACGACCTCAACAATTGTCCAGCTATTTATCATAAGAAACACCATTTGATCTAGTCTGACATCCTTTTCCTGCAGACTTGAGGCACTAGTTGATCCTTCTTTTGCTAATCCACACCACTGATCACTTCAGATTAGGCAAGTGGCTTAACCTGATACTTCACCATGAGCACACTTAACTTTCTTTGGCTGAGAAAGCAAAGAACTGAAATGATGTTTCAACATCAGTTCCGACATCACATTAAACAACTGCTATGGCTTTGGAGATTACATCCACACATATCTCTTGTAGGGAACACATGAGAGCAAATCAAGCTCAGCTTCTTTCTTGATGAAACTTCCTTCTCCTAAGCTTAAGAGATAACTTATCAAGATCTTCACTCCCGCATGAAAGATTTGACAGTGATACTCTTTTGCTTTGGTTCTACCCTCTTCTTTCATCATCTAGAAGGATTCACTGTTCTGAACAGATTGGTCTTCAACGTCTGACTTGAAATATATTCTTCTTCTAATCCATCCATGTCAACCAGCTTTAGAAGATCCATTCACCTTATGAACACTTCTCTCCAAACAAGGATATGAGATAATCTTCATAGAATATCCTGCTGAGGAGACCAAACCCTAATGTCTTTCCAAGAGACTATCTCACCACCCGAGAAACAGGGACCAATCAGGGTTACAACATATACCATGCAGCGGAACACATACCAACTCCTCAACAACCTTCAGGCACTACTCAAAGATCCTTGCAAACTATCAGTATAAACCACGTGCTAACAAATCTTTATCCTGAATAGTCCAATCTTTCACTCAAAGGGATCACACAAGCAACTATATGAACTAACCAAGTCCATAACAGACAAAACATCCTTGCACAGCAAAGCAATCTTCCTTACTCATGAACCAGAAAGTATCTTCCCTAGATCTCATCCAGAAACAGACAGGATGCCTGCTCTGATACCAATTGAAATTCTGGTACAGATGTGTGATGTCTTTGTGCAATGTCACAACATCGCAATCTGCTGAACAAGGCAATAATAGAAACAGTAAATAACACACTGAATTGTTCACCCAGTTCGGTTCAACAACCTACATCTGGGGGCATACCAAGCCAGGAAGGAAGTCCACTATTAGTAGTATCAAATTACAGACTCAACAGACCAGTTGACAATCTACCTAATTTAATCACTACCCAATGACCCTTCTACCTAAGTCCTCCCTAGGTAAAGGACTCCATCTCACTTCCTATCATCACAATGATGTCTAGCAGTCAACTACACTGTTACTGCATCAACAGCTCAATTACCAACAACTGTACAACCATAGAAGATACCCTTCCATGACACCCTTTGGAGTTGCTTCAAAGCTTCCTCCAAGAACAATACCAAACTCATTACCTACAGGTTTTTGAGTTAAACACAGTGACCATCTCACAACCCAAGTGGTTCACTTAGACAAAGCCCTAATGATCTACATCTTGGACCCGTACCTATACTAGGTTACAAGCATTCTATTTATAATATAATCCCAACTGGATTTGGGCCTTCAAATCATATCAAATCTTCTGTTGCAAATCTCCAAAAGATTCTGCTATAAAATAGATCTTCAATTAAATCTTCAATTAAATCTTCAATCAAATCTTCATATTTTAAATACTCAATCTTCAGCTCCACTTAATATTTCCAGGATATTTTGTATCTTTTAAATCTTCACTTTTTAATTCAGCTGCAAGATCTTCTCCACACAAATAGGAACAATTCTCCATGTCTATTTGCACAAAAATAGTAACAAACTATTCTCCACAAGATATGCAGAATTAATTGTATCAGAATAAATCTTCTCCAATAAATTCACCTGCAATCTCTCTATCTTTCAGCAGAAAATCTCACTAACAACAAAACACGTGCAGCCCTAAAACATCACAAACTGATGTTCTGATGTTCTGGTATAGTAATGTCAAGACATCACTTATAACATCAGCATACAACACTGCACCCCTAACAAACTTAACACAAACTGAATGTTAGTAACTCATGTTAAGACATCAGACATATGACATCATTAACACCACCATTATTTTACCAAAATTCCAGCCAATACCAAGAACTAACAAAAAAGAATGGGGCTTACAACTCAAGGAGAGGCCCAATGTGTTTTATTTTAAACTGGCGATCGCGCCGGGATTTTTGAAAATGTGTTGGGACTTACACAATGACTGAGGCCCAAAATATTTTGGTTTCAAAGAGGGATTGGGTCTTACACTCTATTAGAGGCCCAAAGAGTTTGAAAATGTTTGATGAGGGTTGAATTAATCAAAAACCCTAATTTGTTTTCAAAATGTATTTTAATTGAATAAAAATTCAATTAAAATGATCAAAATTGTTAAACATGTGTGAAAACAAATTGTGATCTTGGATCAATGTTCCAAAAATCATGTTTCTAACCAAAAAATGATTGGAAACCAATTAATCTTGGAAAATCAAGGAGAAAAAATATTTTAAATGTTGAAAAATAAATAAAATGTTAATTCTTTGCAAAAATATCAAGGATGTGAAATAATTAATATTTTTGGGATTTTTTGGTAAAATAAAATATTTTAACATTTTTGTGAATTATTAAAAAAAGAATAAACTCAAAATCATTAAAACTCATAGAGAAATTAATTTTTGAATCAATTAAAGAAAATCACAAAATTCAAATATTTGAATTTTCAAAAAGGGCGCCAAGAACATGGCAAGAACACGCGCCACCCTCTGTTTCTGCAGATTTGCATTTTCTATCCAATCTCACTGAATACTTGATGATATCATGTAATCTACATATCAATCTGCTCGTTTTCACCTCACGATCATGTCTATGGTCTTTAATTTCATTTATTTTAAGCATGGAATAAGAAATCAAAGAGAAACCTCAAGAACCCTAAAATTTGCATGAAGGCTCAGAAATTCCATACACGATTCAAACAAAGGAATTGATTGAGGGGAAACACTCTATGCATGATTATGAACATATGGCCAAATTATTGTGCAACAAAAAATGCATGGATCATAGAGTTAGAAGAGTTCATGCTTACCTCTTGCAGCTGGTGATCGTGTTTTGTGTTAGAGGTGTTGCAAGCTGGTTCCAATGATTTTCACAGCTTCCTTAGGTGCCAAGTGATGTGTCTGGATGCTTGGAGTGGCTTAAAACAAGCTGAAACTGAAGATGGTACCCCAACTGCAAGTCTGCTAAAAGCTTGAGCAGTTGGATGGTGATTCTGAGAAATCAGTGTTCCAGATGCTGTTTAAGTGTTTGGATCACTTCTATATGATGTTTATGAGGTGTGTATGTGATTGGTTTGGTTGGAATTGCTCTCAAACTCAAAACCCGGTAGTGACTTGCTTTGGAAGGTAATCTTGGGGGTGAGAAGGAGATTTTGAGGAAAGCATTTGTTTGATGGCTTTGGTGTACTTAAACTGAGCAAAAATGAGCTGTATTTATAGTGTGTCAAGTTTGTTTTGGCTGCAATAGTGAATGGCAACTGCTGCAGAAGTTTGGCAAATGTTGATCAATGGGAATCCAAGTCTCCTCTAGCCATTGACTAGAGGTTAGGGCACAGGATGCTGGTTCCCTTGGTCTTGGATATGTCTTGACTGAATTCAGTTGGAAAGGGCTCAGTCCATGCCACCTTGGTGCATCTATTAAATGCTCCAAACAGTAACACCCCAAAATTTGCCTTGTTGTTTTTAGATAACTGGCTTATGTTTCTTTTCATTTCTTGCATTTGCATTGTGCATAGCATTTGGTTTTTAGCATGGGATCAAGGTACTTGGTCCATATTCTCAAGTCTCAATCTTCAAGGTGGTTCATGGAGTTCATTATATCTTCATAAGATCAAAATTGGCAAGAGATTTCAGAGGGATCACACTCTCCTAGCTTGGTTTCTTAAATTAGGGTTTTGGAGATTCTGAGATTTAACCCTCAAATGAGCAAGCTCTTTGATTGTTTATCATCTCCAAATGGCACATATCATCATTGGTGGACATGACACACATCATATTCAGAGGAATTTGAATTTGGAGGATGGGCTATTTCCTCCTAACTAGAGGGTACCAAAGCTAGGGTTTGCCATAAAATCAGTTTATTTCTGATTTTTTGGGCAAGACTTGATCCCATGGTTTTCCTTATGTCCTCAAGTGTCTAGGGATAGAAGATTGCCCATCAATTTGTTTCAGAAGGTTTTCAATTGATCAGAAATTTCAAAATCAGGAGAATTGGGAATAAAGTCAACTGTGCAGTGAAAAAGTCAACTCCTGACTTTTTAAGGTCAACATCATGATTTTCAAGTCCAATATGGTCTATGGACAAGATTTGATCAAGAGATGTTCAAGGATTCATGAAAAATCAAAAATGTGAAGAAGTTGCTATTTTTGGAAATTTAGGTTTTTTAGGAAATTGCCATTTTGGGAAAGTTTCAGCATGAATTCAGCCATCTTCCAAGGCAATTTTCATCATGATACGAGTTTCATTTCAATTTTCTTCAAACATGAAAGTTGTAGAGCTTTCTCCAAGCTTTCCAACCATGTAAAGTTGGTCTCATTTGGATTATGATTGAGAGAGTTATGATGTTTTGAAGTTGGAGTTTTCAAGTTGTGAAATTCAAAAACTTAGAATTTTTTTCTAAGTTATTCTTTTGACAGCTTGGTACACCAATGTTCTTAGCCAATTTAAAGGTATTTCCAAGCCTTGGATTGAGAAACTTCTAACATGAAAAGTGTAGAGGGCAATCCCTTCTTTCCAAAGAATCCAAATTTATCTCATTTGGATTAGAATTCTCCAAGTTATGAATGTTCAAAGATGGTGTCATCAAATGATCAAATTGTGTTCATGACCTAGATTTTTCTCATTTCATTTTGGCAGTAGTGAGTACTTGTCTTCATGGCTGATTTTCACCACCATCTAAGCTTTATTCCAAGTCTATTTTCAACATGATTTCAACATGAAGCTCGTTACATCGTCTCCTTGCTTGAAGTTGAACTTGATTCCTCTTCATTTGGACTATGTTTCACTAAGTTATGAATGATAAAAAAGGATGTCATCAAAGTGTCCAAATTGCACACGGGACGTGGAGCTTTTAAGCATGTCCAGCCAGCTCCATGGACATGATTGCCATGCCATTTATCACACGATTCCAAGGCATATCTCATGAGGTGAGTAACTTGAAAATTATTCCATGTCTTTGATACTTTTTGGTGATGTTAAATACAAGTTATTTGGAGTCATAACCATTAAAATATTCTCATTCAAAGTGGACCCCATACAATTGCACAACACTTCATGTCATGGTGTTATGGCATGTTTTGATCTGAATTTGGCAGCATGCTTCATGACCTCACATGTTCACACGCATAACATTAACTTTCTTTGCCTAATGAGACTAAGCCAAGCCATGCATGCCATGCACACATCATGGGGATGTTTTGCCATAAATAGAAAATGAGAATTGTACAAATATCAGCTCACATCCTCTCTCACGTGCCTGACCTCTCTCCACAACATACTCACATTCTTTTCACGCCCAAAAATCACTACCAACACTCCATAACACCACTACCTGTACCTCACACTCTTGATTTTCCTTTTTGGCAAGATTTTCGAACCAAACATTCCACTCCATCTTCAGGCCCATTTAACAAAGCAACCCACCATATAAAGTCATTACAAACCCTAGAATGGAGGCAGCTTTTCACTAACACAAAAAAACAGATCAGAAAAGCTCACACACTCTCTCTTTTCTCTTATTCGAGTTTCTCATTTACACATCTTTTCCTTTCATTTTCTGGTTGGTTTTGCGTCTCTGAAGCGTGACTTTGCTTCTGTGTGCACACATTGGTATTTGGAACCATTTGCTTTAGTTGGTTTAACATCCTAGTTTTCACCATTTTTGCTCAAGTTCGGTTATGAAAGATTGAAGTAGAGTTCAAGCAAACAAAGACTTGATCCACTCTTCTCAAGCTCTAAGGAGTTGATCTGCATTTTTCCTAATCTCATTGCAAGGGTTGAAGAAGCAACGGACTATCTCCGTTAGGTAACCGTCTGCTCCTTTTTTATCGCACCTTTAAGCATCATTTGAGGAGCTATTGTTTGTTAGAATCATGATGTTGATAACATGAGCTGAAGCCCTACTTATGGTAGGCATTGAGTATGCAGTGATTTATGTCTGTATTTGAACATGTTGTCTTGTTTGAATCTTGAACATATGTTTGAACCCGTGCCTTTAGACCTATTTTTCTCTATGATTGAGTGATCATCTTGGAAAACTATTGATACAGTGTTGATCTATGTTTCTTGAGCTCCATTTTAGTGCTTTATTTTGTGTGATTTGGTTGAGATTTAATGGAGAAATGTGGGGTGGAAGTCGTGATGTTTGCGCTGCTCATGCTTTCTTTTCCACGATGCATGGTTGTGTCCGTTAGGGTGTAATTGAAGAAGATGATGATGTGTCGTAATGTGAGTGGTAAGGTTCCTAGTTTTGTCTTTTTGTGACTTATTAATGAATGTGTCCAATTGATAAAAGGTTTACATGATTTTCGTATCACTTCTTTTTTTTGGTTTTATTTTAAAAGTTGATGGGTATATTATTTTGGAATGGGCCTTGCGCCCTACTTTTCGCACCCCCGGATCTTGAGCCCATGCACCTTTAAACTGAAGTCTTGTGTTTCCTTAATTGCTGATACACCCCTGGCTTCATTTCATCTCATTTTCATTTTCTATTTTCATACCATTTCATAATTAATTTTTAAAAATACTTGCATATACTAAAAAACTCCAAAAAAATTCATCATGCATACTCATTCATAAAATTAATTTTTCACATTTTATTTCATTATTTTTGCATTAAAATTACGTTAAATATTAATTTTCCAAATTAATTTTTCTCATTTGCATTTCATATTGCATACTTCATATTGCGTCATTTATTTCTCTCATTTGAAAAGTGATTTGATCCTAATTCTTTTTGGATTGTGTTTATAACATGTTGAGGTATGTTTGAGATTTTTGGGATGATTTTTAGGTCCTGTTTGGATGACTTTTGATGTGTTACCTTGAGCATGAATGTATGAAACTCTAAGGATGCTTTGACCTAATTGTTGATTGACATTGGTTCTGATTCATTGCTTGTGGCTTTGATATGTTAATTGTACATGTTTGAGATGCTTGAATACTGAATGACATAATTTTTTAGGCATGTTTGTTATTTCTTTGAAGCATGAACTTTAACTTGCCCAATTTGTGAATATATGCTTCATGTTTGGTTTGCTTGATCATGAAGGCACTTGTGCCATAATTTGAGGTTTTGTTTGAGGATTGATAGCATGTTAATTGACTTCTGGTTGTGATATTTGAATCTCATCTTTGCATGTTTGATGTTTGCCTCGCACCTTAATGTAATACCCCAAAATTTGCTCTCCCTCTTTGTCATCATAGTTGGCATTATCATTTATCATATCATATCCACCTCATTAACATTACATTGCATTTAAAATAGAAAAATGAAGCATGGCATCCTTCTTACCATCAGGGCATGTGATCAGGTGGAAGGTGGACAATCAAGGGATCATTCAAAGCACAAAAAGGTCAATCAAGTGCCCTCAAGGCAAGCCAAGAGGTCTTTCATGTCTCATACCATCTCAATTGATCATCCACAACCTCAAGGATAAGAGATACAATGGGAGATTGAAGCATTACATCTTTCACTATGCAAGAGGTTCAAAAACTGAAGGAAAACCCTCAAAAGAGATAGCTCATTGATCCAAAATCATCCTCAAATGGCATATATCATCATCCTTTAAGAAGGTACACAACATACTCTGAGGAATTTGAAATTGAAGACTGCACATTTTTCTCCTAGGAGGTGGGCACCAAAACTAGGGTTTCCCATTAAATCAGGGAATCTTTGATTTTTTGGACAAAACTTGATGTCATGGTATTCTACATGTTCTTAAGTGTATGTGTATGGAGAATTGCCCCTCAATTGGTTTTGGAGGTGGTTCAATTGGAAGAAAGATCAAAAATCAGGAAATTTGGGGCCAAGTCAAATAATCAGAGGAAAAAGTCAACTCTTGACTTTTTGAGCCCAAAATCATGAAATTCATGTTACATATGTCCAATGTACAAAATTTGATCAAGAAACTCCAAAGGAATCATGGGAAAAATCAAGAGGTGGAAAGTTGCCATTTTTGGGTGAAGTAGGGTTACTAAAAATAGTAAGTTTTGGCCATTTTGCATCAGAGTTTGAACCAAGGCCATTTAAAATTAAAGCATCAAGTGGAAATTCCACTCGGCCACAACAAAAGACCTTCCTTTAAGCTTCAAATCCATGTGTAGAACATCCCCATTAGATAAAAATTGAGAGAGTTATGGATGATCAAAGTTGAGGGAAACTTGGGCAAAATGCAAGTCATCTTGGGCAAGTTTCAGGTCACGCGCATGTCATTTCTACAAACACCTGGTGTGCCAAATGTCAAGCTCAATTTCTCCAAGAAGAAAGCTCCAAATGAAAAACTTTTCAACATAAAAAATGTTCCTTGTAGTGCCCTCTCCAATGTTCATGTTGGGCAAAATTTCGTCTGATCAAGTTATGATGGAGAAATAGTGGCCTCAAGTCATGGTGATTGTGCTGAAAACCCAGGTGCCAAGGTGCCAGGTCGACCGACCACATGCCACACCCTTATACCATTTCCCAATGTGGATGTTCTAAGTCATTTTTCAACCTGTTCCAAACCTCATTTCACTTCAATTTTCACATCAACATTGTGCTCCAATGTGTCCTCTTTCCAAAGACTCCAAAATCTCATCAAATTGTTCAATGGTTAGAAAGTATTTCACCTGCAAACAGCCCTATGTTGGCACTGATGCTTTGACAGCTTGGTGCACGATTTTGGTTCACACACACCACAAACACTTCATAACATCTGCTTTCCACATTAAACTAAGCATACTTGATACAAATATCATACACCAGCACGTGCCATGCATGAAAATGGAAAGGGCAAACTTATGAAGCAAGTTTCTGCCACAGCAGCTTTGTTGTTTTACCCTCACTTCCACCATAGCACACCATGAATCACCATCACCACATCATAGCCAACTTCACTCGCCCCTAACTAACTTGACTCAGTTAGTTAGGGTGCACTCAGTTAACCAAGCATTGACTCACTTAACTGACTCACTAAACCATGGTTAACTCACATTATAAATAGAAATCTCACCTCACAATTTCATTTTTCAACTTCATTTTCACACGTTCACTTCAGAAACACTCTCTTTTTCTCTCTCAAATCCACCATTGCCACTGATTCTCGAGCTCTACCTTGTTCATTTCACTTCAACACTCTCTCTGATTTTCTCTCAAATTCTTCACAGTTCTACTTGTTTGGAGTTTGGTTTCAATCTCTCCTCCATTGAATCATCATCAGTTTTGCATCACAGCCTTTATTTGGCCAAGTGAAGATTGTAGAAGAAGCAAGACCTCTGGTTTTCTGAAGAACACTTCAAGAGCTCAAAACCTCAGGTACCAATCTCCACCATTATAGACCTAATGTGAAGGAATTTTTAGGTTCTTGCAGCTTCTTATAAGCTCAAGAACTTGTCTGGCTAGTTGATAGGCCTTTAGAGGCGTAGTGGAAATGTTAGGGCAAATCTTCCTTTGTTCGATTCTCTCATTTCATGGACTTTTTGTATGTTTTGTCACTGGAATCATGATGTGTGTTACTTCCTCTTCATTTTGACATATTGATTGTGAAATTCTGGAGAATTGGAGGTTGCAGACGGTGGTAGTTCGCCGGAGAAGGTGACCGGAGGTCCCTCTCCGGCCGGTGTTCTTGTGTTAGGGTTTTGTTCTCAGTTTGAACGTGGACCATTGGATGTTCACCATCGTGTGGCTTATGTGATGACAGCACATTAAAATTCATGTGCATGTCACGTGTGATTTTCTGAATTTATTTTTAAACATTGTGTGGTATGGTACATGGTAGTGTGTATGGACATTCAAGTGTGCGCGTTGATCTTAATTACTTTGACTATAGCTTGACTATGACTTGATCCAACGGCTTGTATGGTTTTGACTTGGTTTGACTGAATTCCATGATAGTTAGGGTGTTATGTGCACTTATTGGACCTAATCAGATTGCTACCCACACCCCCATGTTTTCAAGCCCAATTAATTTGAACTGCATGATTGCTATGTTCACACCTCCCCTTCCCTTTGCATTTCATTTTATTTTTTTATTTTTCATACACGTTTGTTTTTCAATTTTTAGAAATATCAAATGACATTAGAAAATTCCACAAAAATTCATGGACATCATTAAAACATTTAGGAAATTTTTCATGATTTTATTTCTTGTTTTTATGACATTTTTGCCCCTGTTCTATAATATTCTTTGAATTTCAATTTGTGTGCATGCTTAGTGTGATGCATAAATTTGTCCATTTTTGTTCTTGATCATTAAAAATTGTTTTGATGCTCTTCTTTTTGCATTGAGTCATTAGCATCTTGAGGTATGTTAAGTGATTTTTATTTTATTTTTTAGGTCATTTTATGGCATGTTTGGTGTTCACTTTTGTGCTACTTTGTATGATATGTCTATGTGACCTAAGTGCATTGTTTGACATCATTTTACCTTGGTTCCTTGCATGCTACTTTGATATGTGATTCATCTCTGATTAGTGAACTTCAATACCATGCTTTCATAATTTTCATGAGGCCATTTGATTTTTGTTTGATGCATTTCATTTAAAGCATTATAACATGTCATATCATTGTAATCTTTTGTGCATGTTTACATGTTTTCTTTTGTGCATACTTGCATGATCATTTGCCTATTTTGTGAACTACACTCTTGACATTATAGGTCATTTGATACATATCATATGTCATCTTTGCTTGTTGATTATCATTTGAACCTTGTGCACCTTTAACATGTTGTGTTTGCACTTTCCTTTGTTTGGAACTTCCATTTCAATCCTATTTCTTCTATCACTTCTTAAATGCCTTGATGTGTTTCATGAATACTTGTGAGAGTTTTGTGAATCTTTTTTCATTTCATTTCAATTCTGATCCATGGATTACATGTTCCATTTATGCACATTTCTTCTTTTCTCTTTCATCTTTCATTCTTCCTTTTCTTATGATATCATGTTCTAATGTCATGGAGGATGTTTGTTGCCTATCCACTTGAGTTTGATTGATAATAACCATTGGTTCCCATATGATGTACATTCTGGTTGTGGCTCTAGGATTTGGTTTCTCATTTAATTCTTTTGAGTTTTATGATGCATTACATGTTCTTTTACTTCTTATACTTCTTATACATGTTTACTAACCATGTAGGGGCTTTGGTAAGTTTCAATTGAGTGTGGATAAGGAATCCACATTCAACTTCTATCCTTTCTCTTTTACAATTCCATTTTATGTTTTGTTAAGCACTTATGTGCTTTCTTTTAATAACTCATTACTTTCCCTTTTTGAATTACAATTCATCTTCTACTTTAGAAGTGAATTGTTTAATTCATTCTTTCTTTAGACTTTAGGTTGAAACCTCACAAACCTTAGGATCACTCCCTTAACTAATCAATTAGGATTGAGTCTTAGTCCATATAGATTTTTACCTTTATCCTCTCTTGAGTCTCTTTTCTCATCTCAAAGAAAATTCAAAATATCTAATAAAGGTAGGCATTTATTGCATTTAGGCCTTTCATATAAAGAAAAGGTTATAAGGGGTCTTCTCTTATAATCTTAGAATGTATAGCATATAGCCCATCTTGGGTCAATGTGTTAAACATTTGATCTTGTATGAGGGACTTAAATGCAATACTTGTTGAAGGTACAAATAAAAAACACTTCTCCATTTCTTAATTAATAAAAACACTTAATAAACACAAGTATGCTAGTGTGTTTGAACCTTGACAATTGGAACTAAGGGTGGGGGTCTTCTTCACTCTTAGTGTGCTTTCTTACCCATTCCATCTTGGAATGTGAGAATGTACACATTCCAATGACTAAGATTTGGATACACTATCATATGCAAACAAATAACAAAACACTTCTTTCTAAAAGACAAAAACAAACAATAACGTCTTTCCTTCGGGAATTCTTTTCTCACCTCATTCACTCTTAGCGTACGAACGCGCTTCTACTCGTTCTCTTGCAAGATGGTAACGCACTCGGACCAGCGAGCCTGCAACACCTGAGCTAAGACGTCAGCCGTTCCACTAAAAAACACAAACAATTCATCCCTAGTGAGGGGAACTACGTCGCTCTGATTCTCATGCTCCCGATGAGATACGTAGGCAGTGGGGTAGGGCCCATGCGAGCACTTCTTTTATTTTCCCTACATTTGTTTCCCGTTCCTTTTCTTTTCTTCCTCCTTTCTTTCTTTCAGTTCCTTTTCCAGTATCCTTTCTTTACACCCTTTGATCGAAACAGCAAGCGTGGATCCCATCGGGTACGATGGACGCATGGGGGTGCTAATACCTTCCTCACGCGTAACCGACTCCCGAACCCATTTCTCTTGGTCGCGAGACCACGCTTTTCCTTCTCTTCAGGTTTATGCGGTGTTTCCTTTCCCTCTCTTGGGATAAATACACATTGCTGGCGACTCTGTTTCGGTGCCACTTTCGCGTTTGTACTAGGATGAAAATCCCGGGAGCGACAGCTGGCGACTCTGCTGGGGAACGAACCCAGAATCTCTGGTTTCCTTAGCGAGTCAATCCTAGCGCTTGTCTGCTTTTCTTTCATTGGGTGTTTACTGTTGTGCTATATGTTGCTGTTTATTTATTTTACTGTATTTACCGCATTTTAGCATTACATATCATATATTATATTGTGTTGCACTGTTTTGTCTGTTTGGCGGGATGGGTGTTCTGAGAGATAAGCTCACTACCAAGGCTTGAGTACATACATAGGTATTAGAGTGGATAGTCATGACGCTTGCGTGGTGGTGACCACGTATCGTTGTTCATGAGACCCACAACCAGACGAGGTTCTATCAGGAGCTTTCTGCTACTGCATGTTATGCAGGCCAGTGGTTATTCTCTTGAGGGACTGTCGACTATGGTGACCATTCCCGAGGACTCAGTTGCGGCACTCCTCCCGAGAGGTGACAGTGGCAGACCACATTCCGTGGCAAACCCATTGCACATTCTCGATCCGAGGACCCAAGGCTGGGAACTTGCTATAGGACATCCCTTTTTGAAAGAGAATCAGCGGAGGCACTCCTCGATTGGCGATAGTACTGTACCCTGAGGGATGAATGTACTATTGCTTCTCGACCTCAGTGCCAGAAGCTGAGGACCTTTTGTTTTGGAGAATCAGTTGAGGCCTCCTCGATTGATGATGATGCCAAACCAGAAATGGTGAACGTATCATCATTTCTCGACCTGAGAGCCCGGGATACTGAACATCCTAGTACCCACATGTGAGAAGGGCGGGTTGTTTACAGGTTTGCAGGTAACCATGACCTCCTACATACCCGTTTTTTTCTATCATCAGTGCACAAAAAGGAAGTTTCATCCTATTGTATTCAGATGGTTCTTATCTATGGTTCTATATTAGTCTCAGAGCTACACTGACACCGTTCACAGTTCAGCACAGACACCTGATTACCTGATCACATTGCCCTTTGCATTGCATTATCATATCCTAACATACATGTTTATTCATTTCCAGGTGCATATATTACCCTTGATTCCAGTCATCAGGTCCCTGCAAAGATGAACACTAAAGAGAGGAAGAATATCATCAGCTATAAGTTCCTTACGCCTACTTTGGGCCCTATTGTTATGCTGAAGGGAATGGCGAGTCCTGCAGTACGAGAAGCTTTTGAATAGAAATATGGGTGGATTTTATCTATGGTCCGTAATGTCAGTGATTATGAAGCCAGAGGTCTCCATACGTTGATGCAGTTCTATGATCCGCCTCTGAGGTGCTTTGTATTTCCAGACTATGTGTTGGTTCCTACCCTGGAGGAGTATTCCAACATGTTGGGGATCGCTATCAAGGAGGAGCCCCCTTTCTTTGGATCGGTGGGGGATCTTGACTGTGGGAAGGTGGCTGGTGCTCTTTATTTGAGCAAATCAGAGTTAGACGCCAATGTCTCCAACAAAGGAAAGATTCGTGGTTACAAGCTGGAATATCTGATTAAGAAGGCCCAGGAGGCAGCTAAAGGCGAGAATTGGCTTGTTTTTAATGCTTTGCTAGCCCTTTGTATATACGGCATAGTGTTGTTTCCCAACGAGCCGGATTTCATTGATACGGACGTTATACGAATATTCCTGATGAAGAACCCGGTGCCAACGCTACTGGGAGATCTTCACTACTCGGTGTACAACCGAAACGAAAAGAAAAGAGGAGGGATAATTCGTTGCTGTGCACCTTTGTTCTATAAGTGGTTTGCAGGCCGTTTACCACAATCAGGGGCTTTTGTGGATTCCAAAGATTCTCTAGAGTGAAAACAGCGTTTAATGGGATTGGTGGCCAAGGACATCGTATGGGTAGATCATGGGCTGATTGGCAAGAATATTATCCACAGCTGTGGTAAGTTCCCTAACGTTCCACTGATAGGAAGACTGGGTGGGATTAACTACAATCCTTCTTTGGCCATTCGACAATTTGGGTATGCCCTGACAGGTCCGCCTATTAAGAGAGATGTGGAGGAGTCCCTCTATTTTCATACATCAGATGGGTGGGAAGCAGCACAGAAAGCTTCTGAAAGCTGGGGTAGCATACTGAAAAAGGGGAAAGTTACTTTAGGCAAGCCTAACAACCGGGTTTATCCAGCATATGAAGAGTGGGTGAAGAAAAGAGTTGAAGATTTTCTCTTGCCTTTTGGTAAGGCACCCCTTTTGTATCCAGAGAATGAGAAAGCAAGAAGCACTGCTACTGTGGAAGAAGTTGACAAGTTGCAAGCCTTGGTGAAAAAGCTCCAAGGAGAGAATTCCGAGTTGAGTAGCCGTCTTCAGAATGCTCTACATGCCAACAAAGAGCTGGAGCGGAAAGCCCAAGATGCTGAACAAATCCTAACTGCAAAAGAGAAAGACTTTGCTGGAAGAGCCCAACATTTCCGGAAGATTAGTAAAGGTGCTGATGATGCTACTCAAGCCCACAAGCAAACCAAACAGGCGTTAGCACAGACCAAAGAAAAGTTAACAAAGTTTCAGCACGCTTGGGACGAAGTTAGGATAGAGAATGCTGAATTACAGGAACAGTTGCAGATTAAGGACGAAGAGCTTGAAAAGGCGCATGAGCAGAGGAGAAAGTATCGGGAAAGCCTCGGTAAGAGTCAAGAACAGCTAGAAGAAGCTAGAGGTGAGCTGAGGAATACCAAGAAAGAGCTTGAAGAAGTCATGATAGAAAGGGAGATACTCAAGACGCAAGCTGGCATAAAGAGACACAAAGGAGTGTGTGATGACGAGGCTCTGATGCTGCATATGGGTTCTTTAACTGAAGCTCTTGAGAAAAGGGATGTCTTGATCAAAGAAATGATTGAAAAGCCGAATCACCAGCGTACCCGTATACTTTTTGAGGAGATCAAATACTCAAGTGATAAGCTGAAGGATGTGGAATTGTCAGACTGATGTTCTTTTCCTTATATTTTGTTGTTAATGGTTACCATCAGGCTTGTTGATGGATCCATTTTTCCTTGTATTGCATTTGCGGTTGAACCTTTCTTAAATGTACTTGAATACTTCTTTGAATGAGTATGAGCAGTGTTATTCAGAATTATTCCTTATCAGATAGCTTCACACAAGCACATGACCACGACACGTCTCTTTATATCACGATTTCTGGTCTTCAGATTTCTGTGGTTGGATTGGAATCAGGGTATAAAGCACCTCGGAAATGACAAACATGGCATTGCATGGCATTGCATATCATTTTGCATTTTTGTTACTTGCTTTTCAGGTACTCGTTGCAGGGTCTCTAATCTTTATTTGGTTTCAGGCAGTATAGCTGAGAATCATATTCACCGGTATTCGACGCGAAGGAATCAAGTAAGAATCATGGATCAAGTGCAAAGTGATTTGGCTGAAATGAGGGCGCGTATGGACCAGTTCATGACCCTCATGACTGGCATGGCGCAAAATCAGGAGAGATTGAGGCTTCTGGTTGAGCGTCCAGATAATGGGCCCGAAGGTGATCAGCATGACAATTCACAGGGACATGGCATCCCTCCTCCCGGTGGCAACCCTCCTCCTGGTGGTAACAATCGGGGTAATGGAAATGGTAGGCATGCTGGTGTTACTCTTGAAGATACCCTGGAGGACCAATTTACTCTGCTAGATGCTGATATGGGTAATCAAGGTGATCGAAGGTATGATGAGTTAGCAGAAAAGATCAGGGCCATGGAATGCAAGAACTCTATGGGTATTGATGTTACTAGCTTGGGGCTGGTCCCAGGAGTCAGAATTCCCCCTAAATTCAAACCTCCCACTTTTGATAAGTATCACGGCAATGCGTGTCCCCAAACGCATCTTCAAGCTTACTTTGGGAAGATTTCAGCCCATACGGATGACGAGAAGCTATGGATGCACTATTTTCAGGACAGTCTGGCTGGGGCGTCCTTGACCTGGTATATGAAGTTGAATAGAGCTGCTGTGAAGAGTTGGAAAGATCTGGCAGAAGCGTTCTTGAAGCAATACCAGTATAATATTGACATGGCGCCCAACCGCACTCAATTGCAGGGGTTGTCACAAAATGCCAAGGAGAGTTTCAAAGAATATGCACAGAGGTGGAGGGAAATGGCTGCCCAGGTTCAACCTCCCTTGTCAGACAGAGAAATGGCAGATATGTTCATGGGCACCTTGCAAGGGGCCTATCTTGATAGATTAGCTGCTTGTCCGTCAACTGGATTTGCTGATATTGTGATTGCGGGAGAAAGAATAGAAAGTCTGTTAAAGCTTGGAAAGATCCAGGATGTGAGTGGGGCTGGCTCTTCGGGGACGAAGAAACCGTTTGCTAGTAACCAGAAAAGAAGAGAAGGTGATACGAATGCTGTGTTTAGAGGACGAGGCAGAGGGCGTTCTCAAGCTTATTATCAGGTAGATGCTGTAACAATCCCCACACCGTCTGTTCAGAAACAACAACCCCAACAACAAGTTCAACAGCAACAACCTTTTTTCCAGCAAAGATCTAGGCAGAGGGATCGTAAGATGGATCCTCTCCCTATGACTTATGCCGCGCTGTTGCCCCGGCTACTCGAGTTAAAGTTGGTAGAACTCCGTACTATGAAAGCTCCGGTTGCTGGAAACCTGCCACCTAACTTCGATGCTAATGCTCGTTGTGAGTTCCACTCAGGTGCTCAGGGGCACTCCATTGAAAAATGTTGGGCTTTCCATCATAAAGTACAAGATTTGATTGATGCTAAAGCCATCAATTTCTCTCCCGCTCCTAATATTACTCAGCATCCCATGCCTGATCATAGTGCAGCAAATGTGTACGCTATTGAAGATGGGAGGAGATTGAATTTGGTGTTAGACGTTCATCAAGTGAAAACTTCTTTGTTGATTGTAAAAGATCGTTTATTGAAGGGACAGGTGTTCCCGGGCTGCAATCAAGATTGTTCCGAGTGTATGAATCAGGAGAATGGCTGTAATAAGTTGAAGGTGGGTTTACAAAATCTGATCGATGAAGGATGTCTACAGTTCGACCGAGTCGTGAAGGACACTGATGAGATATCAACCGTGACCATCTATTACACCCCCGCTGAGATTCAAATGCCGATCAATACAGTTCCCGTGGCGAGTGTGGCGCCAGAAAGGCCCAGTCCTGTCACTATCACGGTGCCAGGACCAATTCCGTTCACGTCTACGAGGGCTATCCCATGGCACTATGGGGCAGATGTATATTACGAAGGTAAAAAGCAGGAAGTTGAGTCGTTAGTCAGCCCAAATATTGATAACGTAGGGGGTGTAGGGGGCTTTACAAGGAGTGGAAGGTTGTTCGCTCCCCAAACCTTGAGAAGTGATAAAGAGGCAGAAGCTGCAGCAAAGGCTAAAGGTAAACAGGTGGTTGAAAATGCGCCTACACCTGAAGCAGAGACAAAGATTACTTTTGATAAGGAAATGGAAGAATTTATGAAGATAATCAAGAAAAGCGATTATAAGATTGTGGACCAACTGAATCAGACCCCTTCAAAGATTTCAATCTTGTCACTATTGATGTACTCTGATGCGCATCGGCAGGCGTTGTTGAAAGTGTTGAAGAGTGCATACGTGCCACAAGAAATTACTGTTAATCAGCTCGAGGGCGTAATCTCCAATGTTAATGTTAGCCATGGCTTGGGCTTTATAAGTAGAGATCTGACTGTTGAAGGAAGAAACCATAATAAGGCTTTGCATATCACAATGGAGTGTAAGGGCACAGTGTTATCTCATGTACTGGTAGACACTGGTTCATCACTCAATGTCTTGCCCAAGAAGGCATTAATGAAGCTGGAAGTTGATGGTTTGATCTTAAGGCCTAGTGAGTTGGTGGTCAGAGCATTCGATGGGACCAGACGATCTGTGTTTGGTGAGGTGGAATTGCCCGTACAAATTGGACCACAGGTATTCAAATCCACGTTCCATGTAATGGACATACAACCTGCATATAGCTGCCTATTGGGACGCCCTTGGATTCACGGAGCCGGGGCTGTTACTTCTACTCTACATCAAAAGCTAAAGTATGAGTTTGAAGGGCAGGTTGTGACGGTGTGTGGGGAAGAAGACATCTTTGTGAGTCACTTGTCCACGTTCAAGTACATTGAAATGGATGGGGAAATTCATGAGATGTTGTGCCAATCATTTGAAGCAGTCAATATTGACGATGCACCTGAGTCTTCTTCTGTACCAGTTGGGGCTGGTACCTCCATTTCATCTTACAAACAAGCTGTCGAAGTCGTCAGGGCAGGCAACGCCCAAGGTTGGGGCAGGTTGATAGAAACCCCAATGAAGGAAGACAAATTTGGTATTGGTTATCATCCCTCTACAACTTCAGATGCGGGGAGCAGGGGACCCATTACTTTCAATAGTGGGGGAATTATCTACACGGACCAGTCTTGTGCGGCCACAGAGGATAGTGTTGACAGTGATTGTGACCTGGACAACTGGGTACGCCCTCATGCTCCGGGACAACAAGTGCAGAACTGGTCCGTTGAAGAAGTCATCCGGGTTACTCTTCAGACAGAGTAATTTTTCTTTGTTTTTTCTAACCATAATGTATGTCAAAATCTTGCGCTCTGCCCAAGGCGTATGGGTTCATTTGTAGGGCCACCATGGTTGCATTTGCAATGTTTAATCATTAATAAAGGACGTTTTGCAATCAAATTTTGTTCTCTGTCTTTCAGTTTTTATTTTTGCACAAAAAAATAAAATGGCAATGTTTCATTTTCTTTTGTTTTGCTTAAAAATAAAATTCTAAAATAAGGCATGAACCCGTTCATGCAGACTTGATCCTCCGGATACTACTGATAACGATTTTGATATGACTATGTATGACTTTGACAATCCGATTTATCAAGCCGAAGAAGGGGATGAGAAAGATTGTGAACTCCCTGAAGAACTGGCCAGATTGTTGAAACAAGAGGAAAGGGTCATCCAGCCTCATCAGGAGACTGTAGAAATCATCAATATTGGTACAAGGACGCCAAGAAAGAGATCAGGATTGGTGCCAGCTTGCAAGCAGATGTGAAGCAAACTTTGACGGAAATGTTGCGCGAGTATGTTGACATCTTCGCCTGGTCGTATCAAGACATGCCGGGGTTGGATACGGATATTGTCGTGCACAGGCTGCCATTAAGAGAAGAATGCCCGCCAGTCAAGCAGAAGCTTCGTCGGACTCACCCCGACATGGCTTTAAAGATCAAGGAGGAAGTCCAGAAGCAGTGGGATGCTGGTTTTCTTGCTGTGACAAAATATCCTCCGTGGGTAGCCAACATCGTGCCAGTACCGAAGAAAGATGGAAAAGTGAGAATGTGTGTGGATTATCGAGATCTTAATAAAGCTAGCCCGAAAGATGATTTTCCACTACCTCGTATTGATGTGCTGGTCGATAATACAGCTCAATTTTCAGTGTTCTCCTTTATGGACGGGTTCTCCGGGTACAACCAGATCAAGATGGCACCTGAAGATATGGAGAAGACCACGTTCATTACTCCGTGGGGTACATATTGCTATAAAGTAATGCCTTTTGGGTTGAAAAACGCAGGGGCAACGTACCAGCGGGCGATGGTGACATTGTTTCATGACTTGATTCATAAGGAGATCGAATGTTATGTAGATGATATGATTGCCAAGTCGAGAACAGAAGAGGAACATCTGGTTAACCTGAAAAAGCTGTTTGTAAGGTTGAGAAAGTTCTGTCTGAGATTAAATCCAAACAAGTGCACGTTTGGGGTGCGTTCTGGAAAGTTGTTGGGTTTCATTGTGAGCGAAAGAGGAATCGAGGTTGATCCTGCCAAGGTGAAAGCAATACAAGAAATGCCTGAGCCGAGAACAGAAAAAGAGGTTCGTGGTTTCTTGGGTAGATTGAACTACATTGCAAGGTTCATATCTCACCTAACAGCCACGTGTGAGCCAATATTTAAATTGTTAAGGAAAGATCAAACGGTCAGGTGGAATGACGATTGCCAATTGGCATTCGATAAGATAAAAGAATACTTGCAGGAACCTCCGATTCTAATGCCTCCAGTTGAAGGGAGACCGCTGATAATGTATCTGACAGTGCTTGAAGGTTCCATGGGTTGTGTTCTCGGTCAACATGACGAGACAGGTAGGAAGGAGCATGCTATTTACTACCTGAGCAAAAAGTTCAATGATTGTGAGTCCCGATACTCAATGCTTGAAAAGACATGCTGTGCGCTTGCATGGGCCGCTAAGCGATTGAGGCAATATATGGTTAGGCACACGACCTTGTTGATTTCAAAAATGGATCCTATCAAGTACATTTTCGAGAAACCAGCATTGACAGGCAGAGTTGCACGGTGGCAAATGGTCTTGACAGAGTATGACATTCAGTACACTTCACAAAAGGCCATCAAAGGAAGTATTCTGTCCGATTATCTTGCGCAACAACCGATTGATGATTACCAACCCATGAAATTTGACTTCCCTGATGAGGACATCATGTTTCTCAAAGCTAAAGACTGCGAGGAACCACTCCCGGAGGAGGGGCCAGACCCTGAGTCCAAATGGAGTCTGATGTTTGATGGGGCTGTCAATATGAATGGGTGCGGAGTTGGAGCGGTTCTTATCACGCCGGAAGGTGTTCATATGCCTTTCACTGCCCGAATAACTTTCGGATGCACCAATAATGAAGCAGAGTACGAAGCTTGTATAATGGGGATCGAGGAGGCGATTAATCTACGGATTAAGACCCTTGATATATTTGGTGATTCAACTTTGGTAATCAATCAAGTGAAAGGGAGTTGGTACACGCACCAAGCAAATCTAGTGCCGTATAGAGATTATACGAGGAGATTGCTGACATTTTTCACAACAGTGAAACTGTACCATATTCCTCGAGATGAGAATAGGTTCGCTGATGCCTTGGCCACTTTGTCTTCCATGATCAAAGTGCAAGGATGGAACCATGTACCTAAGATTGAGGTATCCCGCCTTGATAGACCAGCATTTGTGTTTGCGGTCGATGCAACGTCTGATGACAAGCCATGGTTTCATGACATTAAGTGTTTCTTGAAAAGTCAAGAGTACCCGCCCGGGGCATCGTCCAAAGACAGGAAGACGTTGAGAAGGTTAGCTGGTAGTTTCTTCTTGAACAAAGATGGCGTGCTGTATAAAAGAAATTTTGACACGGTCCTGCTTAGATGTGTGGATAGACATGAAGCAGACTTGTTAATGATTGAAGTGCACGAAGGCTCTTTCGGTACCCATGCCGGAGGACATGCAATGGCTAAAAAGTTGTTAAGATCGGGATATTATTGGTTGACTATGGAGTCAGATTGTTGCAAATATGCCCGCAAATGCCATAAATGCCAGATCTATGCAGACAAGGTGCATGTGCCTCCAAATCCGTTGAGTATCATGTCGTCGCCTTGGCCGTTTGCCATGTGGGCATTGATATGATCGGAAAGATTGAGCCTACAGCTTCTAACGGTCATCGTTTCATCTTGGTGGCAATTGATTATTTCACCAAATGGGTTGAAGCTGCATCCTATGCCAATGTTACAAAACAAGTGGTCGCTCGTTTCTTAAAACGGGATATCATTTGCCGATATGGAGTTCCCGAAAGAATCATTACTGATAATGGTTCTAATTTGAATAATAAGATGATGGCTGAGTTATGCCGGGACTTCAAAATCGAACATCACAATTCTTCTCCGTACCGCCCAAAGATGAATGGCGCGGTCGAAGCGGCCAACAAAAATATCAAGAAGATTGTACAGAAGATGGTTGTCACGTACAAAGATTGGCATGAGATGTTACCATTTGCTTTGCATGGGTATCGAACGTCGGTACGCACGTCCACTGGGGCAACCCCATTCTCACTTGTATATGGTATGGAGGCAGTACTACCAGTTGAAGTGGAGATTCCGTCCCTCAGAGTCATGATGGATGTTAAGCTAGATGAGGCTGAATGGGTACGATCCAGATTTGATCAGCTGAGCCTTATTGAGGAAAAGCGATTGGCGGCTGTATGTCATGGGCAATTATACCAGCGCAGAATGAAGCAGGCATTTGACCAAAAGGTGTGTCCTCGGGTTTACAAAGTCGGAGATGTGGTACTCAAAAGGATCCTTCCTCCCAATACAGATCACAGGGGCAAATGGACTCCTAACTATGAAGGTCCATTCGTGGTTAAAAAGGTCTTTTCGGGCGGAGCCTTATTGCTTACAACCATGGATGGCGAAGACTTTTCATCCCCTGTCAACTCGGACGTAGTCAAAAAAATACTTCGCATGAATAGACTCGCTGGATAATAAAAATAAAAAAATCCAGGCAAAAAAGGGCATCCCGGCGAACCAAAAACAGAATAAGGTTCGGGCAAAAATTAGGGATATCATTGGAAAAAAAAGGATTGTACACCCGGTAAGTTGAAAACCCGAAAGGGCAACTTAGGCAAAAAAGGGTATCCTGGTGGATTGAAAACCTGAAAGGGCGGTCCACGCAAAAAAGGGATTTAAGCGAATGACTACAGTCTGAGTTATCTGTACCCATTACCGTTTGAACAACTGACATTCGGAAAGATAGGAATCGGTCTGATCATTCCTCAGAAGGCAAGGTCGGGGAGTTTTGAAGACATACTGGTCATAACAGAATGGAAACTCAGTGGAATTCCGTTTTCACATTGCCATTAGGATAGTTTCTTTTCTCAATTTTCAGCGATCACCTCTTTCCAGGGATTGCTTCCTGATGTAATTGCCTATTCTGGGCTCTCAGTCAATAAATTGAATTTCAATAAAAAGCTTTCTATTTTGTTTTATTGCTTTGTTTGCAAAAACGTCCTAATTTTTTATAAAACATTGCATTTGAAAACATGGCAGCCTTGCAATAACATGCGCAGAAAAAACATTTGAAATTACTTCGAATGTTGAATACTCCCGGATGGTGGATTCTAGCCACGCAATATTCGGGGCATGTGGGCATATTCTTTTGTTGCAGGTAGCAGGTGCAGATGATTTTAAGCACAAGACCAGTAATAAATCACCCCACGCAAAAGACTGGGGCAATTACGGGTAAGGAGATCGGCGTTCATCGTTCGGTCGACGATTGTTCATAACGGGTCGATATCAGTGAATTAAGTTCAACTGGGTACCGTTGCATCTTATTAAGTCGATTCTCTCATACAGTACTTCCAACAGCTACAAGCTTTTCTGTGTCGATGACGGTCGCAAATTCCCCAAGAGAGTGGTCTTGTTGATACCGAAGCTGATGGTCATTATCCCCAGCGAAGTCGCAGGAGTTGGAAGAGGCTAAATCTTCTGTAAAATCCTCTTATGACATCCTCTTCGGGGATAAATTGTTGGTTTGTCCAAGCATGGGGCATGTTTGTTTCCCCAGCATGAAGTGTTGATCATCCCCAGTAGAGTTTGAGGACAGTTGGTCTTCTGTAAAATCCTCTCAAAAGGCATTCCCCAGCACGAGACGTTTTAAAGCAGTTTCCTCCAGTAGAGTTTGCTATAAACTCGTCATCCCTAACGTAATTGTCTAAAGGGAAGCTCGCCTAACATGGGGCATTGTGGTACTTATCCTAAGCTTGACAGTCATATTCTTTAGCAGACTACTGTGGATTTGCTTTGGGTTTCCCCAACAGATCTCTAAGGACTCCTTCCTAGCAAGTTGCAATGGAATGTTCTAATCAGGATTTGCATATCCCTGGCAGAGTAGCCCTGATCCCCAGCAAGATTGTGTCTCTGGTAATGGTATCCCCATAGAGGTCAGCATCGAATCTTGTCAGCAACTCCCAGCTGAGTTGTTGTTCTCCCCGCAGAGGTTTATCAGATCGACAGAATCTATTCCTCAACAAGGATGGTACAGCCTTTCCCCAGCCGGGTCAGAAGGTGGATAACCCCTACAAAGGGTCTTGGATTGGATAGATCCCCAAGCAGAGTTTTTATGACTTCTCTCCCCTAGAAAGACGCCATACAAAGAAATTCTCATCCCCAGCGGAATCGCTGTGACCAGAATTCATTCCCCCAACAGATGAAGTGATTCTTGGAAGATTTATTATTCTTCAAGTCCAACTTATTTTTGGCAAGCTTGACAATTCGAAGCAGACGGATTATTCATTCATTCTCCAGTGGAGAGGTTATCCTTTCAGGAGTCTCCAAAGTCAAATCATTGGTCTTTGCTCCTCAGCAGAGTCAGCAGAGATGTCTGACACAGACGCAGAGAGTAATACAATTTTGCAAATTCTAAAAGTCCAACAGTGGATTGGCGAAAGGTCCATCTAAGGGTGGCATATTCTAAAAGTCCAACAGTGGATTGGCAAAAGTCCATCTTCGGGTGGCAAAGCAGCTAAAAGTCCAACAGTGGATTGGCAAAAGTCCGTCTTCGGGTGGCAAAAGTCCAACAGTGGATTGGTAAAAGTCCGTCTTCGGGTGGCAAAAGTCCAACAGTGGATTGGCGAAAGGTCCATCTAAGGGTGGCATATTCTAAAAGTCCAACAGTGGATTGGCGAAAGGTCCATCTAAGGGTGGCATATTCTAAAAGTCCAACAGTGGATTGGCAAAAGTCCATCTTCGGGTGGCACGAAGCTGCAAAGTCCACCAGTAGTGTGGCAAGCCAGTAGTCATCTGGCGTCGTTCAAAAAGACATTATCGAAGTCCACCAGTAGTGTGGCAAGCCAGTAGTCGTCTGGCGTCGTTCAAAAAGACATTTCTGAAGTCCACCAGTAGTGTGGCAGGCCAGTAGTCGTCTGGAATTGCATAAAAGACATTGTTAAAGTTTACCAGTAATGCGGCGAGCCAGTAGACGTCTGGTGTCGTTCAAAAGACAGATTTCTCCGACAATGTTTCATTGAAGATTCAATCCAGCAATGTCGGGGGAGTTTCTTCCTCATCATCCGGAGCAAATTTTTGGTTATATTTGGTATTCAATCGCTATATACCTTGAAAGTCCGAAAGCAATCGCTTTCAGGCATTCAGGTCTACAACGCTTGAATAGGGGCAGCTGTAATACCCCAAAATTTGCTCTCCCTCTTTGTCATCATAGTTGGCATTATCATTTATCATATCATATCCACCTCATTAACATTACATTGCATTTAAAATAGAAAAATGAAGCATGGCATCCTTCTTACCATCAGGGCATGTGATCAGGTGGAAGGTGGACAATCAAGGGATCATTCAAAGCACAAAAAGGTCAATCAAGTGCCCTCAAGGCAAGCCAAGAGGTCTTTCATGTCTCATACCATCTCAATTGATCATCCACAACCTCAAGGATAAGAGATACAATGGGAGATTGAAGCATTACATCTTTCACTGTGCAAGAGGTTCAAAAACTGAAGGAAAACCCTCAAAAGAGATAGCTCATTGATCCAAAATCATCCTCAAATGGCATATATCATCATCCTTTAAGAAGGTACACAACATACTCTGAGGAATTTGAAATTGAAGACTGCACATTTTTCTCCTAGGAGGTGGGCACCAAAACTAGGGTTTCCCATTAAATCAGGGAATCTTTGATTTTTTGGACAAAACTTGATGTCATGGTATTCTACATGTTCTTAAGTGTATGTGTATGGAGAATTGCCCCTCAATTGGTTTTGGAGGTGGTTCAATTGGAAGAAAGATCAAAAATCAGGAAATTTGGGGCCAAGTCAAATAATCAGAGGAAAAAGTCAACTCTTGACTTTTTGAGCCCAAAATCATGAAATTCATGTTACATATGTCCAATGTACAAAATTTGATCAAGAAACTCCAAAGGAATCATGGGAAAAATCAAGAGGTGGAAAGTTGCCATTTTTGGGTGAAGTAGGGTTACTAAAAATAGTAAGTTTTGGCCATTTTGCATCAGAGTTTGAACCAAGGCCATTTAAAATTGAAGCATCAAGTGGAAATTCCACTCGGCCACAACAAAAGACCTTCCTTTAAGCTTCAAATCCATGTGTAGAACATCTCCATTAGATAAAAATTGAGAGAGTTATGGATGATCAAAGTTGAGGGAAACTTGGGCAAAATGCAAGTCATCTTGGGCAAGTTTCAGGTCACGCGCATGTCATTTCTACAAACACCTGGTGTGCCAAATGTCAAGCTCAATTTCTCCAAGAAGAAAGCTCCAAATGAAAAACTTTTCAACATAAAAAATGTTCCTTGTAGTGCCCTCTCCAATGTTCATGTTGGGCAAAATTTCGTCTGATCAAGTTATGATGGAGAAATAGTGGCCTCAAGTCATGGTGATTGTGCTGAAAACCCAGGTGCCAAGGTGCCAGGTCGACCGACCACATGCCACACCCTTATACCATTTCCCAATGTGGATGTTCTAAGTCATTTTTCAACCTGTTCCAAACCTCATTTCACTTCAATTTTCACATCAACATTGTGCTCCAATGTGTCCTCTTTCCAAAGACTCCAAAATCTCATCAAATTGTTCAATGGTTAGAAAGTATTTCACCTGCAAACAGCCCTATGTTGGCACTGATGCTTTGACAGCTTGGTGCACGATTTTGGTTCACACACACCACAAACACTTCATAACATCTGCTTTCCACATTAAACTAAGCATACTTGATACAAATATCATACACCAACACGTGCCATGCATGAAAATGGAAAGGGAAAACTTATGAAGCAAGTTTCTGCCACAGCAGCTTTGTTGTTTTACCCTCACTTCCACCATAGCACACCATGAATCACCATCACCACATCATAGCCAACTTCACTCGCCCCTAACTAACTTGACTCAGTTAGTTAGGGTGCACTCAGTTAACCAAGCATTGACTCACTTAACTGACTCACTAAACCATGGTTAACTCACATTATAAATAGAAATCTCACCTCACAATTTCATTTTTCAACTTCATTTTCACACGTTCACTTCAGAAACACTCTCTTTTTCTCTCTCAAATCCACCATTGCCACTGATTCTCGAGCTCTACCTTGTTTATTTCACTTCAACACTCTCTCTGATTTTCTCTCAAATTCTT
Source organism: Lathyrus tuberosus (assembly GCA_022829125.1). Taxonomy (NCBI): domain Eukaryota; kingdom Viridiplantae; phylum Streptophyta; class Magnoliopsida; order Fabales; family Fabaceae; genus Lathyrus; species Lathyrus tuberosus. Next base: position 23,716,296 of record JALAZF010000012.1, on the reverse strand, counting down.
CACAGTGCTACTTGTTTGGAGTTTGGTTTCAATCTCTCCTCCATTGAATCATCATCAGTTTTGCATCACAGCCTTTATTTGGCCAAGTGAAGATTGTAGAAGAAGCAAGACCTCTGGTTTTCTGAAGAACACTTCAAGAGCTCAAAACCTCAGGTACCAATCTCCACCATTATAGACCTAATGTGAAGGAATTTTTAGGTTCTTGCAGCTTCTTATAAGCTCAAGAACTTGTCTGGCTAGTTGATAGGCCTTTAGAGGCGTAGTGGAAATGTTAGGGCAAATCTTCCTTTGTTCGATTCTCTCATTTCATGGACTTTTTGTATGTTTTGTCACTGGAATCATGATGTGTGTTACTTCCTCTTCATTTTGACATATTGATTGTGAAATTCTGGAGAATTGGAGGTTGCAGACGGTGGTAGTTCGCCGGAGAAGGTGACCGGAGGTCCCTCTCCGGCCGGTGTTCTTGTGTTAGGGTTTTGTTCTCAGTTTGAACGTGGACCATTGGATGTTCACCATCGTGTGGCTTATGTGATGACAGCACATTAAAATTCATGTGCATGTCACGTGTGATTTTCTGAATTTATTTTTAAACATTGTGTGGTATGGTACATGGTAGTGTGTATGGACATTCAAGTGTGCGCGTTGATCTTAATTACTTTGACTATAGCTTGACTATGACTTGATCCAACGGCTTGTATGGTTTTGACTTGGTTTGACTGAATTCCATGATAGTTAGGGTGTTATGCGCACTTATTGGACCTAATCAGATTGCTACCCACACCCCCATGTTTTCAAGCCCAATTAATTTGAACTGCATGATTGCTATGTTCACACCTCCCCTTCCCTTTGCATTTCATTTTATTTTTTTATTTTTCATACACGTTTGTTTTTCAATTTTTAGAAATACCAAATGACATTAGAAAATTCCACAAAAATTCATGGACATCATTAAAACATTTAGGAAATTTTTCATGATTTTATTTCTTGTTTTTATGACATTTTTGCCCCTGTTCTATAATATTCTTTGAATTTCAATTTGTGTGCATGCTTAGTGTGATGCATAAATTTGTCAATTTTTGTTCTTGATCATTAAAAATTGTTTTGATTCTCTTCTTTTTGCATTGAGTCATTAGCATCTTGAGGTATGTTAAGTGATTTTTATTTGATTTTTTAGGTCATTTTATGGCATGTTTGGTGTTCACTTTTGTGCTACTTTGTATGATATGTCTATGTGACCTAAGTGCATTGTTTGACATCATTTTGCCTTGGTTCCTTGCATGCTACTTTGATATGTGATTCATCTCTGATTAGTGAACTTCAATACCATGCTTTCATAATTTTCATGAGGCCATTTGATTTTTGTTTGATGCATTTCATTTAAAGCATTATAACATGTCATATCATTGTAATCTTTTGTGCATGTTTACATGTTTTCTTTTGTGCATACTTGCATGATCATTTGCCTATTTTGTGAACTACACTCTTGACATTATAGGTCATTTGATACATATCATATGTCATCTTTGCTTGTTGATTATCATTTGAACCTTGTGCACCTTTAACATGTTGTGTTTGCACTTTCCTTTGTTTGGAACTTCCATTTCAATCCTATTTCTTCTATCACTTCTTAAATGCCTTGATGTGTTTCGTGAATACTTGTGAGAGTTTTGTGAATTTTTTTTCATTTCATTTCAATTCTGATCCATGGATTACATGTTCCATTTATGCACATTTCTTCTTTTCTCTTTCATCTTTCATTCTTCCTTTTCTTATGATATCATGTTCTAATGTCATGGAGGATGTTTGTTGCCTATCCACTTGAGTTTGATTGATAATAACCATTGGTTCCCATATGATGTACATTCTGGTTGTGGCTCTAGGATTTGGTTTCTCATTTAATTCTTTTGAGTTTTATGATGCATTACATGTTCTTTTACTTCTTATACTTCTTATACATGTTTACTAACCATGTAGGGGCTTTGGTAAGTTTCAATTGAGTGTGGATAAGGAATCCACATTCAACTTCTATCCTTTCTCTTTTACAATTCCATTTTATGTTTTGTTAAGCACTTATGTGCTTTCTTTTAATAACTCATTACTTTCCCTTTTTGAATTACAATTCATCTTCTACTTTAGAAGTGAATTGTTTAATTCATTCTTTCTTTAGACTTTAGGTTGAAACCTCACAAACCTTAGGATCACTCCCTTAACTAATCAATTAGGATTGAGTCTTAGTCCATATAGATTTTTACCTTTATCCTCTCTTGAGTCTCTTTTCTCATCTCAAAGAAAATTCAAAATATCTAATAAAGGTAGGCATTTATTGCATTTAGGCCTTTCATATAAAAAAAAGGTTATAAGGGGTCTTCTCTTATAATCTTAGAATGTATAGCATATAGCCCATCTTGGGTCAATGTGTTAAACATTTGATCTTGTATGAGGGACTTAAATGCAATACTTGTTGAAGGTACAAATAAAAAACACTTCTCCATTTCTTAATTAACAAAAACACTTAATAAACACAAGTATGCTAGTGTGTTTGAACCTTGACAATTGGAACTAAGGGTGGGGGTCTTCTTCACTCTTAGTGTGCTTTCTTACCCATTCCATCTTGGAATGTGAGAATGTACACATTCCAATGACTAAGATTTGGATACACTATCATATGCAAACAAATAACAAAACACTTCTTTCTAAAAGACAAAAACAAACAATAACGTCTTTCCTTCGGGAATTCTTTTCTCACCTCATTCACTCTTAGCGTACGAACGCGCTTCTACTCGTTCTCTTGCAAGATGGTAACGCACTCGGACCAGAGAGCCTGCAACACCTGAGCTAGGACGTCAGCCGTTCCACTAAAAAACACAAACAATTCATCCCTAGTGATGGGAACTACGTCGCTCTGATTCTCATGCTCCCGATGAGATACGTAGGCAGTGGGGTAGGGCCCATGCGAGCACTTCTTTTATTTTCCCTACATTTGTTTCCCGTTCCTTTTCTTTTCTTTCTCCTTTCTTTATTTCAGTTCCTTTTCCAGTATCCTTTCTTTACACCCTTTGATCGAAACAGCAAGCGTGGATCCCATCGGGTACGATGGACGCATGGGGGTGCTAATACCTTCCTCACGCGTAACCGACTCCCGAACCCATTTCTCTTGGTCGCGAGACCACGCTTTTCCTTCTCTTCAGGTTTATGCGGTGTTTCCTTTCCCTCTCTTGGGATAAATACACATTGCTGGCGACTCTGTTTCGGTGCCACTTTCGCGTTTGTACTAGGATGAAAATCCCGGGAGCGACACTTAAGTAACTTGTTTCACAAGTATGAATCACGTTTCACTTCACTTCACTTCTTCTTCTTTGCTTCTTAATTGATTGTGAAAGTGTTTGTATGACTTGAATGATGTTTGAAGATCATGTTTAGGCACATGTTTAGGATTGTGTCACTTCTGGACTTGGTTTATTTTGTGGAATTTGACTTGGTTGCTTCACATGATCACTTCTTTTCATCTCACTCCTTCTTTAATGACTTGAATGATGCTTGAGTGGCTTCTCCCTTTTCCTTTTGACTAATTGTGCATGACTAATATTAGAGGTCAGTAGGACCATTAGGTTCTGAACTTGATTGTTTGATTTACCTTAGAACTTGTTTCTTTATTGCCTTATGCTTGTTTGAGTTTCATTTTGTCATATGTGAATACTTCTAACACTTTCAGGGGCAAATGGTAAGTTGTTTGAGTGTGGATATGCTTCCACATTCTACCTTCTCCCTTTATCTTTTAACTTTCATACTTGTGTTTGAAGTGAGCTTAGGCCACTTGTGTTTCACTTCTCTTTCTCCTCCTTCTCTTTCACTCTTTTCATCCCTCGAGTCTCGAGACTTGTTTAAGTCTTGGACTCTCTCCCGTTAGAGCTGCCTAGTCCAACTTAATTTTTGATTAAGCTTGGAGTAGGATTAGCATTAGGTTTGGTAGTCGTCTCTCCTAAACCTCACTAACCATAGAACATCCATGCATGATAACATTAGGACTCTTAGTTCCCCTTTAGAGTTTTCTTTGTGTCGTCTCTCTTCTCATCTCAAAACTTCTTCAAGACACGTAATAAAAGTTAACGTGTATTGCGCTTGAGCCTTCTATGTGGGAAGTGGGGAGTGAGGGGCTTCCTCTCATTCTTCTAGGATACCTAGTGTTTGTCCTGTTGGGGACGATGCGCGAAAGTATTCGTTCCTGTATTCAAGACTTGGGTTCAATGCAAGTTACGATACAACTTAAAAGACACTTCTGTCTAAAAAACACCAATCAAATTCAAATATTTTTATCCTTCGGGATTGTTGGGTTTCAAACTTCTTTTTTCAGAAAGAGCTCGTCGCTCACATAAAAAAACACTTACCCATCCGTGGTCGTACCCACGAACTACGTCAGCTCTGATTCCTCTCTCTCGTCCGATTGAGGATACGTAGGCACAAGACAGCGATTGTCTTGGCGAGCAACCTTCCCCCACGGTTCCCGTCCGAACTACGTTGACTCTGACTTTCCCATTGCACTGAGGAAGTACGTAGGCCTAGGACAACGATACCGTCCTATCGAGTCACTTCCTTTTCTTTTCTTCTTCGTTTCTCCGTTCTTTCCCGTTTTCGTTCTTTCTTCGGTCCAGTAGCAGTGGAGCTCCAGATGACGACACCCTTTGATGCAGACAGTAAGCGTGGATCCCATCGGGTACGATGGACGTGTTGGGTGCTAACACCTTCCCTTCGCGTAACCGACTCCCGTACCCGTTCTCTTGGTCGCGTGACCGTGCTCTTTCCCTTCTTTCAGGTTTACGCAGTGTTTCCTTTCCCTCTCTTGGGATAAATACACTTTGCTGGCGACTCTGTGTTCTTTTGCGCCACTCTCGCGTTTGTACCGTTGGATGCGAATCTTTTCGGGAGCGACAGCTGGCGACTCTGCTGGGGACGTGGTTGACCTACTGCTGGTCCTTCCCCTTTAGCGAGTCAATCCTAGCGCTTGTCTGTTTGTTTTTGTTGGGTGTTTCTATGGTGCTTTGCTTTGTTGTATATTACTATATTGTTGTATTTTTGCTTTATTGCTTTACTATTTTTATAGTTTTTACTACATTGCATTGCATTTTGTTATTGTCATACTGGATATTACTACGCTGTACTGGCTGGTTTTCTGTTTGACGGGTTGGGATGTTCTAAGAGATGAGCTCACTACCCAGGCTCGAGCATATACACAGGTTTTAGAGTGGATAGTCGTGACGCTTGCATGGGGGTGGCCATGTATTGTTGTTCATGAGACCCACAACCAGACGAGGTTCTATCAGGAGCTATCTGCTACTGTGCGTTGGTACAGGCCAGTAGGTATTCTCTTGAGGGATTGTCGACTCTGGAGACCATTCCCGAGGACTCAGTTGCGGCACTCCTCCCGTGATGTGACAGTGGCAGACCACGCTCTGTGGCAAACCCATTGCACATTCTCGACCCGAGGACCCAATGCTGGGAACTTGCTATAGGTTTTCCTTTTGTGAGGGGGAATCAGCGGACGACCTCTTTGATTGGCGGTAGCATTGTATCCTTCGGGCTGAATGTGCTATTGCTTCTCAAACCTCTGAAGCTGATGAGCTTTCGTCTTGGAGAATCAGTTGAGGCCTCCTCGATTGATGATGATGCCAAACCAGAAATGGTGAACGTATCATCATTTCTCGACCTGAGAGCCCGTGATACTGAACATCCTAGTACCCACACGTGAGAGGGGCGGGTTGTTTACAGGTTTGCAGGTAACCATGACCTTCTACCTACCCGGTATTTTTGGATTCTTTGTCTCTACAGCCGTATCATTATGGTTATTCTGTTATTCTGGTTTGACTGGAGAGTTTGTACAGAGCCTTAAGATTGTCCAGCCAGTTCAGCGCAGAGGCTTGGTGCCTTGATCCCATGTTTTGCATTGCATTTCATTCTTTTTCTCTGACATTCATATTTTTGCATTTCCAGGTTGTATCCGAATCCGTGATTCCAGTCAGAGGGCAGTATTAGGGATGGATGTTCCAAGGGGTAAGAAGAATATTATCATCTACAAGTTTCACAAGCCAGCAATAGGTCCTATCACTATTCTGAAGGGGATGGCAAGTCCTGATGTATTGAATGCTTTCGCAGAGAAGTATGGGTGGATTCTGTCTTTTGTTCGTAACATCGACGATTATGAGTTCCTAGGTCTTCATACTCTAATGCAGTTCTATGACCCTCCACTGAGGTGTTTCTTATTCCCGGATTATTTGTTGGTACCTACCTTGGAGGAATACTCTAACATGCTAGGGATTAATATCAAGGAAGTTCCTCCTTTCTTTGGCTCTAAAGGAGACCTGGATTGTGGGAAATTGGCCGGTGCTCTTTATTTGAGCAAGTCAGAGTTAAAAGCCAACCTTTCTACCAAAGGAAAGATCTGTGGTTTCAAGCTGGGGTATCTAACGAAGAAGGCTCAGAAAGCAGCAGAGGATAAAGACTGGATTGTGTTCAATGCAGTGTTAGCTCTTTGTGTTTATGGCATTGTGTTGTTCCCCAATGAGCCAGATTTTGTCGATGAAGATACTATCAGGATATTCATAACGAGGAATCCTGTGCCAACCCTGTTGGGAGATCTCCATTATGCCTTATACAACAGGAATGAGAAGAATAGAGGGAGAATGGTTCATTGCTGCGCTCCATTATTTTTTAAATGGTTCGCAAGTCGTCTACCTCAATCTGGTGCCTTTGTTGATTCTAAGGATTCTCTAGAGTGGAGTCGGCGCCTGATGGGATTGGTCAGTAAAGACATTGTGTGGATAAATCATGGATTGCTTGGCAAGAACATCATTCACAGTTGTGGTCAATATCCTAATGTTCCTCTGATAGGGAGGAAGGGCGGAATTAATTATAACCCTTCCTTGGCCGTCAGACAGTTTGGTTATGCTCTGGTGGGTCCACCTATTAAGAGAGACGTGGAAGAATCTTTGTATTTTCACTCATCTGAAGGACTAGAAGAGGCGCAGAGAGCTTCTGAAGCTTGGGGTAGTATATTGAAGAAAGGCAAGGCCGTTCTGGGCAAACCTAACAATCAGGCTTTCCTTCCTTATGTGGAGTGGATAAAACAGAGAGTTAAGGAGTGTTACTTGCCTTTTGATCGAGCACCTATGCTGTACCCAGAAGGTGTGGAGGAAAGACTTACTGTGCCTATTGAAGAGTTCAACAAGCAACAGAAGTTGGTGCAAGAATTAAGGGCAGAGAATTCCGGTATGAGTAGTCAGCTGCAAGGAGCTTTGCATGACAATTTGGAGCTGAAGTGGCAGGTCAAAGAGTCGACTGAGCGTCTGAAGAAGACAGAAAATGATCTGGATAGCAGAATTCAGCATTTCAAGAAGATTAGCATGGCAGCAGAGACTTCAAGCCAGACCACCAGGACAACTAAGAAGCTTTTGGCTAAGACTGAAACCGAGCTTGATGTTTATCAAGAGATGTGGAGTGAGGTCCAAGTCGAAAACGAGGTGCTAAACAAAGAGCTGCAAAAGGCGAAAGAAAAGGGGAAGCATTTCTTCAACAAGTGGAAAGAGTCCCAAAAGGAGATTGAAGAGCTCAAACTACAAGTTGGAATCAAGAAGGCGAAACATGAAAGTAGCAACGTTGAAGAACATATTGCAAAGCTGAACCAAGAGATTGCAAAGAGAAACAGGTTAATCAAAGGGCTAATCTCGCGACCGGCACATCCTGACACTTTGAATCTTCTGGAAGAAGTGGAGGCTAGCCTGTTTGGGGTAGAATTGTAGTTTTTTGTGTATCTGTTTTTTATGTGGTTACCATCAGGATTGTTGATGGAATCACCATTGGTTACAATTGACTTTGTCTGTATGAATTCTTCCATCTTGATAATAGAATGCTTGATTCAGATATTTTTGCCTTGGTAGTTTTCTATTTTTGTGATTGGTTTCCAGTGGTTGGATCCGGTGGTATTTCTGGGTCGGATTTATTTTTCGATATAGCGTCTAATCCCTGGCCCGGTTGCTTCGGAATGGAATCAAAGCGGATATACCTTGGAAATGTTCAAATATGTTTGTTGCATTTACATTTGCATAATCATATTCATTCTTTGCATTGCAGGTTTTCTTGGGTTTCTCTGGTTTTCTTATGTTCTCTCTTTCTTTCAGTCAGGATTGATCAACCAACTCATCGTTATTCTACCAGGCTCAATCAAAAGAGAGTGATGGATAAAGTTCAAGCAGATATGGCCGCTATGCAAGCTCGCATCGACCAGTTCATGGAAATGATGCAGGGTGTGGTGCAAAGTCAGAACGAGTTCAGAACTCTGGTTCAGCCATTGGTGGCGCAGGTCGACGAAAATGGTATCCTACACGGTGGTCTTATTAACCGTAATATCCCTCCGGGCGGAGTTGGTGCTGGTGGACAGGGCAGAATTCCTTCAGTGGTTGGAGAAGGAAGTACTATCCGGGCTATCCATGGCCGTCATTTTGATGATCAACAGGACGATGTGTTCTCGGTCAGGAGTCTAGATGCTGCCCTTCCTGTGGTCAGTGATGAAAGAATCCGTTTAATTGAAGCTCAATTGAAAGGAGTGGTGAAATAGGATGATTTGGGGATTGATTTGGACGACCTAGGGTTGGTCCCTGATATTGTTATTCCACACAAGATTCAAATTCCTACGCTAGAAAAGTACAATGGTTCTACCTGCCCAAGGATTCATGTGAAGGCCTATACCAGGAAGATGGCTGCTCACGCTAAGGATGAAAAGTTAATGATGCACTTCTTCCAAGACAGCCTGTCTGGCGCGTCTTTAGAATGGTACATGGGGCTAGAAAATAGAGATGTTCGTACCTGGAGAGAGCTAGCTGCAGCTTTCATCAAGCATTATCAGTACAACACAGACATGGCTCCCAACAGAACTCAGCTGTTGAGCATGTCCCAGAAGAATGATGAGAGTTTCAAAGAATACGCGCAAAGGTGGCGTGAATTGGCGGCTAGGGTGCAGCCACCAATGCTAGAGAAAGAGATGCTAGATATGTTCATGGACACACTGCCGAAGCACTACTATGAAAAGCTTTTGCCTTGTTCTCTAGGCAAGTTTGCAGATGTGATTGCTATTGGACAGAAGATAGAGGTGGGAATTAAGGCTGGGAAGGTTTCTAGCGGTGATGGATCGTCTTCCGGACAGGGAAAAAAGCCGTTTGATAATTATAAGAAGAAAGGAGAGACCAACGCTGTATCATCCCACAGGGGAAAAGGGAAACAGCGCCAGTTTAACAATCAACAGGTAGCATCAGTAACCATTCCAGCAACATTACCTCCACCACAGCAACAAAGGGGTAATGCTAATCAGAATAGGCAGCAGGGTCAGTATCAGAACAGACAGAGGAATGCAGAGAGGCATTTTGATCAACCCCCAATGTCGTATGCACAGTTGTTGCAACATTTATTGCAGTTGCGTCTAGTTGAGCTTCGCACCCTGGCTCCACCAACAGGGGAACTCCCACGAGGCTACGATGCTAACGCACACTGCGATTTTCATTCTGGTGCTCTTGGGCACACGGTGGAGAAGTGCAGGGCGTTTCAGCACAAGGTGCAGGACCTTGTGGACTCTAAAGCCATCAATTTCTCGAATGACGGACCCAATGTTATTCAAAACCCGATGCCTAATCACAATGGGCCAAGGGTGAATGCTATAATTGAGGACTGTGAAACTTTGAATTTGATCATGGATGTGGAGGAACTGAAGACTCCGTTGGTGGTGGTTAAGAACAGGTTATTGAAAGGTAATGTCTATCCGGGCTGTGGTGAGAACTGCTCAGATTATTTGATAAAGGCTAATGGTTGTGATTCGTTGAAGAGGGGTATTCAGAATCTGATTGATGAGGGTTGTTTACAGTTTGACAGAGGTAATCAGCTAGAAGAGGTTGTTAGTGAGAAGGTTGCCACTATCACTATTCCGTTCAAAACAATTACTATTTCTGGTCCAGCAAGGCCACCTCCAGTCATTATCACAAGGGCTGGACCCATTCCGTACGAGAGTTATAAGGCTATTCCGTGGAATTATGGTGCAGAGGTGTTTGTCAATGGGCAAAAGCAAGAGCTAATGAATACTTCACCAGTGGGTTCTAGTTCAGGGGTTAAAGTTGAGACTGATGCTATAACCAGAAGTGGTAGAGTGCTCTCTCCGGTAAACGATCAACCCAGTACCTCTAGGCAAGATAGGGGAAAATAGGCGATGGATGGTTATGTTCAGACTCCAGTGATTGTGGAATCTACAGTGAAACCGGTTGATGATGCTTTTTCGGAAAATGTAGAGGAATTTATGAGGCTCATCCGAAAAAGTGATTATAAGATCGTGGACCAATTACATCAGACCCCGTCCAAGATCTCTATTCTGTCTCTGCTCTTGTGTTTTGAGGCTCACAGGAATGCTCTTTTGAAGGTTTTGAATGCAGTATACGTTCCTCAAGAGATTTCTGTTAATCAGCTGGAAGGGGTTGTAGCACACGTGAATGCGGGTAACGGCCTGGGTTTTACAGATCTTGACTTGACTTCTGCTGGCAGGAATCATAACAATGCCCTGCATATTTCGATCGAATGTCGTGGCTCACTGATGTCACATGTCTTGGTTGATACTGGTTCATCGTTGAATGTATTGCCCAAGAAAGCGTTAATGAAGTTGGATACTCGAGGACTTATTTGTACACCAAGCAACTTGGTGGTGCGAGCTTTTGATGGCTCGAAGAGATCTGTTTTTGGCGAGATTGTGCTTCCAATCAAGGTTGGACCGGAAATATTTAATGCAACGTTTTACATTATGGATATTCAGCCAGCGTACAGGTATTTATTGGGTCGTCCTTGGATCCATGGGGCAGGTGCTGTAACTTCCACTTTGCATCAAAAGCTGAAGTATATGGTTGATGGTCACATAGTGACAGTGTGCGGAGAAGAAGACATAATGATCAGTCAGCTGTCAACCTTCAAATACGTGGAAGTGGATGGGGAAATCCACGAGACGTTGTGCCAGGGATTTGAGAAGGTGAAAGTTTCTGAAGAAGTTGTTCAGTCTGAAGCTGTAGTGCAGCCCGTAGTGGCAAATCAACCTGAGGGCTCCATGTCTTCGTTGAGAGACGCCAAAGCTGTGGTTGAAGCTGGTAGCTCACAAAGGTGGGGCCAGGTGGTTGAAGTCCAGAAAAAGAAGGATACTTATGGATTGGGATATAAGCCATCCAAAAGAGATGAGGATCCCCCAAAATTCTATGGCCCTGTCCGGTTCACTAGCGCTGGAGTTTTCTTCGACAAAGTTAATGCTATTGAAGAAGAAGGAGACAGTGATTGTGACATGGATAGCTGGATCCGTCCTTGTGTCCCAGGGGAAAGTCTGTACAACTGGTCTTCCGAGAAAGTCATTCAAGTGACAGGCTTCGAGTAATTGCTTTGTTTTCCTATTTTGTTAATCCTACGTTCTGCCCAAGACGTAGTGATTCTGTTTGTAGGGCTTTTAACTGTCGCATGTTTTGTTTTATCATCAATAAAGGACTTTTCACACTCAAATATTTTGATCTCTGTCTTTTTGTTTTTATTTTTATGCATTAAAAAACCCACATCAAAATGGCAATGTGTTTCTTTTGTTGCATCATAATAAAACATACCTCATAAATCATTGCAGGTCTTTTTGTTCAGATGACACCGATCATGACTCAGCTATAGCTCGGTATGACTTTGACAATCCAATTTATCAGGCTGAAGAAGAGGCTGACGAAGAGTGTGAACTGCCCGAAGAGTTGGCCAGATTGTTGAAGCAAGAGGAGAGAGTCATCCAACCTCATCAGGAGGAAATTGAGATTGTGAATCTGGGAACCGAGGACGCTAGAAAGGAAGTAAGAGTAGGGGCTGCATTGGAAGATAGTGTCAAGAGAAGATTGATTGAAATGCTCCGTGAGTATGTGGACATCTTCGCCTGGTCTTACCAAGACATGCCCGGGCTGGATACTGATATTGTTGTACACCGGCTACCACTCAAAGAAGGTTGTGCTCCGGTCAAGCAAAAGTTGAGAAGAACTAAATCGGAAATGTTTGTCAAGATCAAGGAAGAGGTTCAAAAGCAGTTGGACGCCGGATTTCTTGCCGTAACAAATTATCCTCCATGGGTTGCTAACATCGTGCCTGTACCTAAGAAATATGGGAAGGTCAGGATGTGTGTTGATTACAGGGATTTGAATAGAGCCAGCCCAAAGGATGATTTCCCGCTCCCTCACATTGACGTGTTAGTTGACAATACTGCTCAGTATTCTGTGTTTTCCTTCATGGATGGTTTCTCCGGGTATAACCAAATCAAGATGGCCCCAGAGGACATGGAGAAAACAACATTTATAACACCGTGGGGAACTTTCTGCTACAAAGTGATGCCCTTTGGATTGAAAAATGCAGGGGCAACTTACCAGCGGGCGATGGTGACTCTCTTTCATGATATGATTCACAAGGAGATTGAAGTCTATGTTGATGACATGATTGCGAAGTCACAGACGGAAGAAGAACATCTGGCAAACCTTCAGAAGTTGTTTGAAAGGTTAAGGAAATTCAGACTGAGGTTGAATCCGAACAAGTACACCTTCGGGGTGAGATCAGGAAAATTGCTGGGGTTTATTGTTAGTGAAAAAGGTATTGAGGTTGATCCTGCAAAGGTAAAAGCCATACAAGAAATGCCTGTGCCGAAAACAGAAAAAGAGGTTTGTGGCTTCTTGGGGAGATTAAACTACATTGCTAGGTTCATCTCGCACCTCACAGCCACGTGTGAACCAATCTTCAAGTTGCTAAGAAAAGATCAAGCGGTCAGGTGGAATGAAAATTGTCAAAAGGCGTTTGAGAAGATTAAAGAATACTTGCAGGAACCTCCGGTCCTTATGCCGCCAGTGCCAGGAAGGCCTTTGATTATGTATCTCACGGTTCTTGAGAATTCAATGGGTTGTGTGCTCGGTCAACAAGACGAGTCAGGTAAAAAAGAGCACACCATCTATTACCTGAGTAAGAAGTTTACTGATTGCGAGTCAAGATACTCGATGCTGGAGAAAACATGTTGTGCACTCGCTTGGGCTGCTAAGCATTTGAGGCAGTATATGTTAAACCATACAACCCTTTTGATTTCAAAGATGGATCCGATCAAGTATGTGTTTGAGAAACAAGCACTTTCTGGTAGAATAGCCCGTTGGCAGATGGTTCTGACAGAATATGATATTCAGTATGTTTCCCAAAAGGCCATTAAGGGAAGTGTGTTGTCAGAGTATCTTGCCGAACAGCCAGTTGATGATTATCAACCGATGAAGTTTGAGTTTCCGGATGAGCACATCATGTATCTGAAGATGAAGGATTGTGAAGAACCTTTGCCTGATGAAGGACCTGAGATTGGGTCTCAGTGGAAGATGGTTTTTGATGGAGCCGTTAATTCATATGGTAACGGAATCGGGGCAATCATTACGACTCCACAAGGTTCTCATATACCCTTTACTGCCCGATTAGCGTTCATATGCACCAACAATGAGGCGGAGTATGAAGCATTCATCATGGGGTTAGAAGAAGCAATTGATTTGAGAATCAAGAACCTCGATGTTTATGGTGATTCTGCGTTGGTGGTGAATCAGATTACAGGAGAATGGGAGACTCGTCAAGTAAATCTCGTTCCATATAACAATTATGCCAGAAGATTGTTACCTTTCTTTGATAGAGTAGACTTCCATCACATTCCCCGGATAGAGAATCAGATGGCTGATGCGTTGGCAACGTTGTCATCAATGTATAAAGTGAATCTTTGGAATGAAGCTCCCTCAATCAGAATCATGCGCTTGGATAGACCTGCTTTTGTATTTGCAGTTGAAGGGGTGTCAGATGGCCAGCCTTGGTATCATGACATCAAAGTCTTCTTGAAGAGTCAGGAATACCCAGCTGGGGCATCTTCCAAGGATAAGAAGACATTGAGGAGGTTATCAGGAAACTTCTTTTTGAACAAGGATGATGTGTTATACAAGAGAAACTTTGATGCCTTGAGAAACGTGGGCCTGAGCCCACAACTTCTGTAGAGCAACCCTATGAGCAGGGGAGCTCATCAAGAGAGACAAGATGGATATCTTTGATGGTGTCTGGTGAAGCTGGTAAATAACTTTGTAGTCGCTCTTTCTTATGATTCTCAAAAATTCTGCGTCCTCGTCATTCACAACCACCTCCTTATCCCTGGCAAGCGCAACAATAGCAGTTTGTTTTGGAGGAACTTCCTTCACTACGGGTTGAAAAATACGACCACTCCGGGTCATCTTGCTTGCACCAGCAATATTTTTCACATCTTTCTGAGCATTTTCCACATGTTTCTTCGAGATAACCTTTCCAGATTCCTGATCAACTACCGTTACATCATACTTCCACGGCACAACTGTATTATCTTTGAAGTGGAATGGACTAGGTTTCTAAATAATCACCGGTCTAGGCTGATTGACTGGTGGATCAACAGACTTTGTAATGTTGAAAATTGGCTTTGGCTCATTGAAAACTGGAGTTGCAGAGCTTGACTCTGACAGGTTGAACACTGGTACCTTATTACCTGGCTTGGGCAAATTAAAGATCTGTTCAATCACTGACACTTCATCCTTCTTCACTCTACTACCCACTTGTAAGACACCACTATCAATCAAATTCTTCACATCTCTCTGAACTAACAAACAACCCTTTGGGTTGTCATTACAATCTCCACATTCTGAATGACAATCTACAACTAAACTAGCATCTACTAACTTAGCATGAAAGTCTCGGAGCGGAGTCCTGATCTTAGCGACGTCAAGAATCAAAGTCTCATCAGATGCATCTTCAACAACATTTATTGCCCCATGATTGGGCAGAGGATTACTTTTAACATTCGGCTGAGAGTCACCAAAAGACAAAATTTTCTTCTCCATCAGTTCCCTTACGATATGTTTCAATGCAAGGCACCCTTCCAAATCATGGTCGGGAGCACCTTGACGAAACGCACAGTGTGCATTTGGGTGATGATAAGATGAAAACTTCTCTGAAGGTGGACCCATTGGTCTTGTAGTTATCAAACCTTGTTGTACCAAAGAAGGATATATCTTTGTATATGTCATCGGGATGGGAGGAATTGGAAGTTTCACACCCTGTCTTTTGTAAGGAGCATTTGGCCAAGGAGGTTGGGTCCTTGGTTGTTGCTGATATGCTTGAGCGTTTGATGCTTGTTGATAATTCTGTTGTTATTGGACTGGCTGATAGACCGACGCCTCTTGCACTGGTTGATAGACTGGTGCCTGTTGCACTGGTTGATAAGCTGGGACCTGATTGTTGAATGTGGGCATGACAGCCGCCACATATGGTTGTTGGGCATATTGTACAGGATACACTGGCTGCTGAACATAATCTTGTTGAGGTTGTTGATGTTGTTGGTAAGGTTGTTTCCAAGACTGGTTATTTTTCTTCCTGTCATAACAACATTTGTCTCTCCCTCCTTCTTCTTGTGAAAGTTACCAGAAAGTTTCTTGGCATTAGTACCGCTTAAACTACCAGAAGCGCTAGTCATTTTACCATTCTTCAATCCTGACTCCACTCTTACACCCACAACCACAACATCTGAAAAGTTGGCTGACACACTGCTGATCATTCTTTCATAAAATTCTGGTATTACTGTATCCACAAACCAATCGGTCAACTCCTTCTCAGTCAGCGGAGATTCCACCTGGGAGGCAGTTTCCTTCCAGCGCCGTGCGTATTCTTTGAAAGACTCTGAACTCTTTTGCTACATGCTTAAGAGTTGCCTTCTATCCATAGCCAAATACATATTGTATTTATAGTGCTTAACAAAAGCATCTGATAAATCCTGGAAACTGTGAATGCGGGATTGATCCAGACTTAGGTACCACTTGGCTGAGTCCCCTTTCAGACTGTCCTGGAAGCAGTGGATCATTAACATATCATTGTCCATATAAGCAGCCATCCTCCTGTAATACATAATCAAGTGTGATCTTGGATAAGTTGCACCTGATTACTGATCGAAACTGGGAGTTTTGAATTTTGGAGGGATCACCAGTCCAGATACTAAGCACATATCTCTGGTATCAGCATCAAAGATGTTATTTCCTTCCATTTCTCTTACCTTCCTCTCAATAGTCTCTACACTCTCCTTCAACCTTTCATGACGCTCATCCTTCTCTTCAGACATATTGGGGATGTCATACACTTGTTGTGGATTATGAAAATAAGGACGTACTTGAGCTTGTACAGTAGCAGGTGCGAAAGTTGGAATGGCTTGAGGAATTTCTAATCCCAAGGGAATAGCTTGTTGAGTAGTTGCCACTGTGATAGATGGAGGCACAAAACCCACAGGTAACCCAAAAGGTGGCACATTTGCAGCATTGACTGTTGTTGGTGGCGGTTCCACAGTTGCGTTGGTAATCTTAGAAACTACGGTGACTTTAGTGTCCATTTTTGCTTTGATAATCCCGGGTGTTGTATTGATGTTGGAAATTCAGTGTGAACAGTTGAAGACAAGATGACGAGATGAGCCACGACAAAAGGAATGCATATGCAATTATACGAATGTATGGGATGTAATGCAAATGCAAAACAAAAACAATCAATGAAGTCAAAATTATATTTTTAACCACTATAATAATGGAGAGTATACCTTTAATAACAAAAAAGGCTCATTTCATTAATTAAAGTTTGCAAGTTTTACAAAACCAATAGTACACCCTTAAGAGCCAATACAACATAGCCAGAATACAAAATAACAGAATAAAGGAAACTAAAAGTCTAATCCTTGCGAGGAAGGCTCTTCTCCTCCATGTAGTTCCTTCTCAAGTTGATCAATCTGTTCCTGCATTTTTTCCTTTTCGAGGATTTACTTGTCCACGTATAGCTTCCATGCCATAGAAGTTAGTGAAATGCTGGAGCTAGCAGTCAGCACTGATGATGCACGAGAGGAAAATAAATCCTCCTGTGCTTTCCTTTTTATTTTAGATTCCTCCTCTTCTTTTAGCCTCTGAAGCTCACGAAGCTCTTCATTCTCTCGGTCGATGGCGAAGTATTCTTCCTTCCACGCATTCTTCACCTTTTCAATCTCATCCAACACAATCTTCAGCCTTCCTTCTTCGCTCGTGGCGATCAAAATGGGGTCCCTAGAAGCCAACAGCACAGGCTCCCTACGAGGGTAGAGCATCCTCATCTTGAGTAGCCTTTCTTGCACCCACAACAAATAAGATTCTGAAATAGTACAATCAGGATATCCCAATGCGGTAATCCCTTTTCTATGTACGTGACGCCAGGCGCACACAATTTTGGCCTTGAGCTCAGGGTTTTCTCCATATTCAAGGAAAAGTCTTTCCAAATAGATAGGGTTGGGCTTCTCCTTCATCGGGTATCCAAGTTGACGACGAGCGATGACAGGGTTGTAGCTGATGCATCCTTTAGTGCCAAGAAGAGGCACATTGGTAAAATCTCCACAGCTATGGATCATGACGATTCCCTCATACATTGGGTCATACCACTCAATATCTGAATAAGTGAGCGACATGATTTTCTTCGACCACCTGAGCTCATCCCTCAAATCCCAGAAAGGTGCAGACCTCGGTAGGTGCAAAATAAACCACCTATAGAGGAGAGCAATGCAACAAGTTATCTGACCCCCTCCATAAAGAGTTCTTGAGTGGAAATAGTGGTAGGCGTCAGCCAACAAAGTAGGGACATGATTCTTGAGCATGAAAATCTTGATGGCATCGATGTCAACAAAATTGTCAATGTTTGGGAACAAGAATAATCCATAGACCAACAATGCGAAGGTGGCTTCAAAAATCTCTGTATTCTTCTTGTTAGCATGATACTGAGCCTTCTCAAACAAGAACTTGGCCAACAATCCTAGGAGCCCTCCTTTGACAGTCATGTGAGCATGAATATCGGACAAACTCAGACCTATAGCTTTGGCAATATCCTTCTCACTTGGCGTATCTTCTACCCTAGAGAACGGAGGCTGAGAAGTAACATGAAGTCCCAGCAAAGCGGAGTACTCTTCTAGAGTAGGCATCAGTTGATAGTCTGGAAATGTGAAACAATGATACAAAAGGTCATAAAACTGGACGAGCGTAGCTAGCAGTCCATCGGCCATCTGGGGTCTCAACGGTGGAAAAACTCTCACATACTTGTCCGAGAATGTCAGGGGATCCTCAATTAGACCTCCTAGTTCCTTCAATTTCTCCAACTTCGGGCTCTTGAAGGTGTACTTCTGGGTTCCTCTTCTTCCAAAATCCATTTTAGAGTGTTTGCAAAACAATTTTTAGTTCCTTGAAATGTTAGAGAAAAATGAAAAAAGGCAATGCAAAAGGTTTCGTGGAACTCGAATATTTGCAAACACCAAGAGATACAAAAAAACTCATTCTCAATAATCAACAAAGTGGATTACATCATAACAACACTTCTTACGAGAGTCTTAACTGAAAGCTAAATAAAAGCTAACAAAGGACCTAAGGAGATTCTCCTAGCAGCCTTATGTTGAGCTTCTTGATCTCTTCTTCCATTTGAGCCTTCTCAAGAACGAGCTTATCCACAATCAGCTTCCACCAAGTCGATTGAGGGCTAGAGGAAAATAAATCCTTTTGCGTTTTCCTTTTCTTACAAGAGAATACTTCTTCAATATTTATTTGTAGTTGTCTCTGGAGCTCGGAATTCTCCTCGACAACCACTTGATACTTATGTTTCTCAGCTCTTCTGCTTCATACATAAAGATCAAGGTGGTTCCACCTTTAGAACCATGGGCTCTTGTCGGGAATAGGGCATCTTCAGCTCGATAGCCCTTTTTCGGACCCATTGGAGGTAGGGTTCCAAGGAAACACATTTAGGCTTTCATATGTCCTTCTTCCCCTTCTTATGCAAGTGGCTCAAAGCATTCAAGATCTTCTCCTTTAGCTCCTTGTGATCTCCCTCCTCCTTGAAGAAAATACCTTCTACGTGAACACTGCTGGGCTCGTCCCTCAAAGGATATCCTAACTGTCGACGAGCAAGGACTGGGTTATAGTTGATTCCTCCTTTGGTGCCAAGAAGAGGCACCTTATCAAAATCTCTACAGCTGTCGATAATCATCACACCATTGTAGGCACGATTGTACTAATCAATGTCAGAGTGGGTGAGAGCCATGATCTTCTGTGACAAACAACCTTTCTTAGGATCCCAAAAATCATTAGCCTTAGGCAAGTGCGAAATAAACCACTTGTATAACAATGGAACACAATAAGTGACCATCCCTCCCTTGTGGAAATTCTTTAGATGAATGGAATGGTAGGCATCCGCTAGCAAATTAGGCACAGAGTTTTTCTTTAGGAAGATTTTGATGGCGTTGAGGTCTACAAAGTCTTCCAAACTAGGGAACAGAAAAATACCATAGATAAGCAAGGCGAGAATAGTCTCGAGTGCATCCATGCTCAAATGATTAGCGTAATACTGAGTTTTCCCGACCAAAAAATCTGCAGTTAACCCAAAAACTCCCCCTTTAGTAGTCATATTGTCTTGAATATCAACCAATCCTAAATGTGTAGCCTTAGCAGTATCTTGCTCCTCAGGGTCTTTCTCGAAGATAGGAAAAGGAGACTTGTCGAGAATAGGCAAACCATCTAGATGGGAGTATTCTTCCGATGTAGGTACAAGCTGGTAATCAGGAAAAGTAAAACAATGGTAGACTGGATCGTAGAACTGAAGTAGGGTGGAAAGGAGTCCCTTATCCATCTTCTTCTTAAATAATGACAACAGTTTCCCTTATTTACTCTTGAACCCTTCTAGATCTGTCACGAAAGTCCCCAACCTCCTTAGGTCGTCCAAGTCAAGACTCTCGTAATTGTACTTCAAGGTTTTCTTCCTTTCGCTGTCCACAATTACCCTATGATGTTTACAAACAAAAGTTCTAAGTTCTGTCGCTACGTGAAAAATGACACAGAGACGCCGCCGAATTTTATTTATCCCAAAGAGGAAAAGGAAAATAACGATAAAACCTTTAAGGAAAGAACGTGGTCATCGCAACCAAGATTTGGGTTCGGAAGTCGGTTATGTGAGGGAAAGGTATTAGCACCCCTCACATCCATCGTATTCGATGGGAACCATCTAAGTTGTATAGCTTGAATGGGTGTTTTAGTCTAAAATCTACTTGCTAAAGGGAAAGAGGGTTGGTTTTTTATTAGGGTGCTTGCCAAGGATTGGGGCCCTTGTGGCTACGTATCTTCACTTAAAAGAAGTGAAGAATCAGAGTGTCCGTAGTTCGTGGGACTACGGGGGGAAAATGAGAAGTTTGTGTGGACGATGCTAACGTGCGCATTCTAGCAGTTAGGTGTATTGCAGCTCACTTGTGGAGTCTTATGCGTTACCTGTTTGAGGTAGAACGGACGTAACATGTCCTTTATGGGGGAGGAAAGATGGAAGTGGATAGAAGGTGGCTCGCCCAGATCATCGCAATCTTGTGCCTACTTATCTTACATTCGGATGAGAATGAAGAATCAGAGTAATCGTAGTTCGGCCTACGGATGAGAAAAAGGAAAGTTTGTGTGGACGATGCTAGCGTGCGCATTCTAGCAGTTAGGTGTATTGTGCGGCTCGCTCATGGAGTCTTATGCGTTACCTATTTGCGGTAGAACGGATGTAACATGTCCTTTTTGAAAAGTTTTTTGAAGAAATCCTTAAGGAGAAAATGATTTGGATTTGTGGGAGTGTTTTTGTTATGGTCTTTAGAAAGTAGTTTGAGATGCACATTGTACTAAAGTCTATGGGTAGAGGTTAATATTTCGAATGACCAAGCCGAGCGTCTTGTGTTCAAAATACTCGGAATGAGTGTAGGGAAGCTCCATTCTCACTCGTTCTCCATCACGTACTACACGCATTCGTGTTTATTAAGTATTTTTGGATTTTATTGAGAAAAGTGCCACTTGACGTTGGAAGAAGGGTTTTATTGCTTATTAAGAAAAGTTTGAAGTGATGCGAACAAGGTTGATGGCGATGCACAAGGCAATCGACTTATGAGTTGGGGTATGGCTTGATATGTGGATCAAGAATGCTTTTGGGTTCGATCCTAATTCCTAAGATGGCTAACTAGCGAAAACGAAACAAAGGGAAGCAAGATAACAAAGTACATCAAACGGGGGAGTGATACATGAAAAGTACAGGGGATGATCAATGCGAGAAATAAAGAAGCTCATTGTGAGGTAGCTCAAGAAGAAGCTATGTGTGTGCAAGTGTCCTAGACTAAACAGTAAACAAAGAAGTTCACAGATGATTTTGTTTAGGGTTTTTGTTATTTATAATGTTTTTGCATTAATGGTTAAAAATAATGAAATAATGCATGAGTGATACGGTGATGATGAATAATGTACAAATAATGAGAATGTAAATGGAGTAGTAAAGGATAACGGTCTCGTCTTAATCACATATCTCCATCGATAAGTCGATAATCCATGATATTCAAGATCTCATTGACCAAAATGAAATTAAGAGCAAATACAAAAGGGAAATGAAAGTGGTCTCGTCATAATCAAGATTAAAAGTCGACAAATCGACAAATCCATGATCATATTTGATATCATCGACCAAAGAAAATCGAGATGGAAATAAAATCGAAGATAAGAATGAAATAGAATGAAACTGAAATAAGTCAAGATGGAGAGCAAAACATGGAAAAAGTAGATTAAGATCTATAAAATCAAAATCCAAAAATTAAAATAGTAAACAAAATAAATGACAAAATCATCAACGAAAATTGACTAAAAATATTAACAAGTGACTAATAAGAATTTTTTTTACAAAATATTTAACAAGAATTAACAAGAAATTTTTAACAAAAATAGTTAGCAAAGTTATTAAAACGGTTAACAAAATATTTAACTAAATGAATAATTAAAAGTACTAGTAAAAAAGACTAGAAGGGTATGAAAGAAATTAGGTGTGTGTTAAGGAAAATCTAATGGCTTAAGAACCCAATAAGATACTCTCCAAAAAAAACAACAAAAAGGGCCTAGCTCGGGTCATAATAACCCGGTTTACTCTAAAATGAAATCTAACCTAAATGGCACAGGGGGAACGGTTGGAGAACCTGACGTTGAGAAAAACACCCTCAGTAGAAAAACAAAATGCGGTCAAGAACCAATCTCAACGCTTCCATTCCATTCACAAAACGATCGATTCCTCCCTCTCTCGTTTCCTGCTCTCTCTCTCTCTCTCAATCCACTATCATGTTTATCAAATTCTCGTTCGCTCACTCGCGATCTCTCAAACTCTATTCGCGATTACTCTCACAAAAATTGTTCTAAACTGACTCCATGAAACATTCGATCAAAAGGTAACTGAAAAGCTTCACGCCGAATCTCAGTATGAATCCTTGGTACCTTCTCTCCTTTTTTATTGATGTAACTCTTGCTGCCCTTTTACCGTTAAAATGTTCTTCATCACTTTTTTTGAACTTTAATATCTGGTGAGTTTTTTCATGGGTATGGTGGATGGAAGGGTTCTTATTCTTGCAAGATTGACGTGTTGTGTAATGGAACAGAGGGAATTTTGTTGTGCTTTTATGGCGGTGAGGTCGTGAAATATTGATGGGAATTGATGAAGTTTGTGTTCAGATTGAAAATAACGGCGGAGGGAGTTATTTGGTGATGGTGGATAGTTTGGATCAGAAATAGAGATTATGTGAGTAGAGCGAAGGGGTGGTGCACGACGGTTGTAGAAAGTTGAAGGAGGATGGACGGGAATGATGATGGACACGGTTGTCGTTGTTGGCTGAGGAAACAGTTTGTTTTAGTTGAATAATCATGGAGGAGTTTGTTGTTTGTGTTGTGGTTCTTACACTGGTTGTTGATGTGATTCTTTGCATTATGAGGCTGAAGGTGTGAAGCTGAGTGAATGTGAGATGGATTGAAAGAGTTCTTTTTCACTGATGTTTGAAACCACCAGGTGAGTTACTATCCCTCCTCCTTAATTAATTCTCTTCATCTCCTTTTTAAAACCAATTGAAACTTGTCTATTAAGTTTTTAGTACAAATTGTTTTGTCTGATTATTGTGATATGTTGTTTTCAACTGCAGGTTTATGGACTGTTGTTGTTGGTTGTTGCAGATGCTGCTGTGTGATGTTGTTTTCGTTTGTAGGAAGGTACATGCTAATGGTTTTTGGCTTGGCTTGTTGTATGTCATGGCGGGATGTCACAGGGCTATGTTGCAGAATGCAGCAGAGTTTTGGAATTTTCTGATGTCCATGATGCAGACGGTTTACAAGTCTTGGTGTGCAGTTTTAGTGTGGCCCGCAACATGTAGCAGATGACTTAGGCAATGTTTGTGTTGAAGTGTATCAAGAAGTTTTTTTTAATTGATTTTTTTTATTATGGATGGGATAAAAAACAAAATGGATATTAAATAGATGGATAGAAATGAATATTATAGATACTATGGTTTTTGATGGAAATTGAAAAAATTAGAATGGGTAAATAAATAGATATTTGGACATGACATACACTTATAAAAAATGGATTTGAAAATGGATATGAATGGATAATTAAAAAGAAAGGGATTTTGAATTGGATAAAGATTTAGCCCTAATGAAATGAACAAATGGATTGGAAAAGGTGAAAAATGGATATGAAAATGAAAATGGATAATTGAAAAGAAATTAGAAAATTGGAATTATTGGATAAATGAATGAAACTAAAATTGGTTACGGGAACAGGTATGGGTAATGGTAATGCGCCTCCACACCTGAACAACACCTAAAACCTTGACAGCAGAACTTGAATGCCACTAATCTCAATCGACATCACAATCTTGAATCCACCTTAGCATGATTCTCAATTGAGCAACAAACTTGACTAATCTTTGGACCAATCACGAAAACCTGAACCACGCAATCAGGACTTGCAAATAACCTGAGATGCACCAACTGTCTTGGCTCCTAATGGTTCTTTTAATAGATGATTTGAACACAAGAAACATTCCCTGAGGAAACCTTGAAGATGGAGGTAAGACTTGAAGTATAGAAAGAAACAACGACCGCCAAGATATCCTTGACATGAAAACTCTAATCTCATAATCTTTATCTGAACTGAGAGGGAATCAAACCTTGATTCACACCAAAGAAATCCTGATCCAATGCTTTTGAAGAATCCTCAGAATATGAAGATATTGGAGCCTGATGAATACCATGATGCTGAGTACCTCTCATTGCTCTCTGCTTTAAAAATCAATTCCTTTTCCTTTATTGATGAGGCCCAAAATGCTTTGATCCCAAACTAAGCATGAATGATTATGACCTAAAAGGATGCCTATATGATGAAATGTTATGATATGCTAGGTTAGGGTTAGGGTGAAAATGAGGGTGTGACAGATGCCCCTATTTAATCTTCTTGGAATTGAAGGTATGAGTGGCAGAGGCTTTCTCACAATCAAGGTACAAGGGGATTAAATATAAGAATACCCAGAATTTTCAACTGAAAGGAGGTGGAATGAAAGTGATGAGTCGGTGGGATGACTTGGAAATGGCATCTGTCAGTGGGAAATGGTAATTGGTTATGAGGGATATGATGATATGCTTGGGATGCAATGCAGAATGAACATAAGTGTTTTTCCAGTCTCGGAAGAGGAAACATCCTTGTAGCATTTTGAGGACGTATAAAGGTTATGAGATATTCCTTCTATGAAAGGTAGATATGTCTCAAGAATAAAGGAGTGGGATATTCCTCCTACGAAATGTAAAGATGACTCAAACAGTAAGCGATAGGGGGACAATGTCCATCGGGAATGCCCTACCCTATACAGGAACTGACTAAACAAACGTGCAAATGATGTAGAAATGTATGCAAAATGCTAGGGATATGAAAATGTGAGAGTCTAGACTTTGCTGGGAATAATGGCATATCAACTCGGGGGTTGAGAAAAACAAATATACCATCGACTCGGGGGTCCTGAACAAATTGAAATACAAGTCAACTCGGGGGTTGAAGAAACAAAGAGATAAATTGTCATCAACTCGAGGATTGAAAAAAGGGTAAAGGTAACAATGTCGACTCGGAGGTCAAGAACTAAAACAAGATATCAACTCGGGGGTCGAGGAAGATAATAACAATGATATTGACTCGGGGGTCAAGAAAATAAAGACAACATTGACTCAGGGGTCAAGAACAAATCAAACTATCAACGCATGGGTTAAGGAAGGAAATAAAAATAATATCGACTCGGGGGTAAAGAAAATAAAGACAACATTGACTCAGGGGTCAAGAACAAATCAAATTATCAACGCAGGGGTTGAGGAAGGAAATTGATTAGGTTATGTATGCATATGGGTCATGTTAATTGTATATGATGCATATGTGGATGTAAGCAGGTGATCGGTTTTATGAAGGTGCCAACAGGGTTGAACTCTTGGATTTTGTTGATGCCAACAGAGGGACTTTTTGGTAGTTGCCAAGCAGGGTTGGACTTTGGGAGGTGGCCAAGTTGGGTTGGACTTTATTTGGGGAATGGATTTGACTTCCCGACACTCGGTCTTGGATGATGCTATGATTAGTGGATAAAGACGGATGTTATTGGTGCCCCAAGTTTGATCATTTGCAGGAACTGCATGCTTGTTCCTGAGAGAACCTCACTTCTAGCTGATATACCCTGATGGCTTGCAAATGATAGTGTGAGCATAGCGACTTAACCAATGCTTGTTGATTGTGCTTTTCCTCTGCCCCAAGGCTTTTTCACACTTGTTGAACTCCAAGGTTGCTTAGTGTCTGACATGGTCAGCTTGACCAACTTGAAAGTAACAAGGGAATTTGATCCTTCACAAATTGTCTGCCCCAGTCCGTAGGGTTTCAAAAGGTTTTTCCCTTGAAAGGTCTATGCCACGACATAGTCTGAGATGATTTTTCGAAGTGTCTAGATTTTGCAGCGGTCTGCCCCTTTTTGAACCTCGAAAGGACTTTCCCCAAATTCACAAGGTCACGAGAAAGTCTTGATTCGTGCCAGCACCAACGAATGTTAAAGTTCCTCTTTGACTGCTCTTGGTTGGAATTTCCTTAATGCCAATTACTTACTTGCAATTAAAATCGTTCATTCAAAAATGGTAATTTTAATGCGACGTTCATGCAAGTTTTGAAAAATCATTTATTAAGAATGATGTTACAGTGTGTGACGAGTGGACCATTAGTCCAAACGCATTGCTGATTTACTGTTGTATGAAAGATATGGCAAGAATATGACACCAATTCATAATATTAGAAAATAACTAGGAGTTAGTTTACGCATCCTTGCTCTAGTATGCTTTCAGAATAAACCCCGCCTCAATTAGGTCTTTTGAGGGTTGTAACGTGGTTTGGTTCACGGTTATTGAAACAAAGGATATAAGGCTCAAATTTGATTTGTACCCACCCCTTCTTCGTGATGAACTCCAGTCCTATGTTCAGCTAATTTTGCACATGTTTTTCTTCCAAGAGGGTTGACGGTGTAAGGGGGATGATTCAAGGTTTGCCCGAAATGACAGTCACCTTATTTTGTTTTGACATGGTGGCCACTGGCTCTTATTTTGTTTTGCTCGAGGATTTGAGGGCCTCTTTTGCTTTATTCATTTTTTATCCCTAACTTTTGCCTAAGTTGCCTCTTTGCGGTGGTGGACTTAGCGGGCGTTTCTTTTCTTTCTTTTTTTGAAGGGTTGTGACTGCCAAGTCTTTGGTCGTTGAAGAATAACCGCCATAACAGGAGGTTTTATCTTAAAATTCTAATGTGTAGTCAGGATAACTGAACACTACCCAGCCCCAGGTTGAGTGTAAGGGTTTGAAAATCTGAAGGAAATTGCTACTTCTAAGCTAGAAGTGGTTAACTAGGGACTAACTCCTTATCTCTCCAGTGTATAGGGGATTTGAAACAATGCCTATACATCATCCCGAAAGCATACAGTTTGCAATTATGGGTATTTTGTTTGCATCATCCTCCCTCAAATCTCCGCTAAACAGCAATATGGTAAAGGAAGTGAAGTGGATAAATATTTTTGTGATTTTTTAATAAATGAGAAAAGATGAGTGAATACGAATGAACTTGTTCAAAACATGCATGATCATTACATTAACAATACCAATAATAAACATAATGTCTAAAAGCAAATAACACTGAACAAAAAAGAAACTACAAATGCATAAAAATTCCATAATCTAAAATTTGCCAGCACTAAGGAACTGGGATTTTCTCTCTTGAGTCACTGTTGGGCTAACATTATTGTTCATCGAGACCCATATGATAGCCTCCTTCACATACTCTTAGAAGCTTCTTCCATAACTGAAACGGACAAACCCGCCTGACAAGATGAAGAGTTAACTTAAAGGCCCTGAGGTGTCATTGAGATCAACTTGGACTCAATCATATCTTGAATCTTGTGCTTGAGCGTCTTATAATCTTTAGTTGAATGCCCCATTTCGCCACAATGGAAATCACATCGGGCGTTAGCATTAAATTCTGGTGGGTGTGGAAAAGGCACCGATTTCAACTCTTTTGGCACTAACAGTCCTCGTTTGATAAAATCTAGCAACACCTGACTGTATGGCATTGGTAGTGGAGTGAACTGTCTCTCTGGCCTTCTCAGTCTTTGTTGCTTCTTCTGGGAGCAGTTCAGTTGTGGATACTGATTTCGGCGTCCACCCTGTCCATACGTTGTTCTCTTCAAATTTGGCTGGGGAACACATAAAGGTTGCTGGCGAGGAGGTTCCGGAACTTGCGATCGTGGAATATGACCATGTCTTGAGGTAGATCCAGGAGATAGGGAAGGGGCGTCCATCCTTTTTGCAACATCTAGAGTAGGATTTCCTTGCACATTCGGGCCACCTGGCGTAAACTTGATTATCTTTGAATCAATGAGCTCTTGGACCTTGTACTTGAATTTCTTACAATCTAATGCTATGCCCAGGTGCTCCAGAATGGAAATCACACCTAGTGTTAACATTATAGCCTGGAGGAACCTTTGTGGGAGGATGTTCCAAAGTACAGAGCTTAACTAGCTGAAGCTTGAGCAGGTGTTGGAGTAGCTGCGCATACGAAATTAGAATTGGATCAAACTTCTTCTAAGGCTCCCTCGACCTCTGTTCAAATTCTCTACTCTTAGGATTCCCTTAGGGATCAGGAAATGGTTGCTGATGACAGAGAGATTCTGGAACCCTGGCTTGCGGAGCAGACCTACGAGGTAATTCGTGACTAGGGAGAGATTCCACAGGGAGGAACAACAACTTCTGTTATTGCATCAGGTGTATGATTACCTTCTTTCCTTAACATTGTCTTCAGGAGTTCCATGATCAGGCTCATCTGAGTCTTCATTTGGCTAATCTCCTCCCTTAGCAATTTCTGACCTTGGGACAAAGCCTGCAGGTCTACCATAAATTGCCCCATCTGGGTACGCATCTCCACCAACTCAGCTTGTATTTTCTCCATAATAATCCTTTGATTGCTTTGAATCCAATACGCGTCGGGAAGTCAACTAAAGGTTAAGAACAAAATATAGATGAGCTCTGATGTTTGGTCGTAGAATGATATGCAAAATGATACAAAGATGCTTATGCAGATGAAATGTTATGAATGCAATAAGACATGGGATCAAAAATTGCTGAATCAGGGGTTCACGCAATAGGTATCAAGGTCACAGATGGAAGATAAAGGCTGATTGCTCGTAACACAGGATTCTCACCAGGTGTGATCTAAGTTTTAATAGGGATCCCAAAGTCATGGGTTCACACAAATGTTTATCACATACGGCATGAGCATGTCGGTTGATAACTCCATCATATGAACCTCTTTTGAGTGAGATCTTCGTATTGAACCTCACAAGAAGAGCTTCTCGGGGACCCATACTACGAGACCATCGACACTGGGTTCTAGACAAGGGCTTCAGAGTCATGGAATTTCTCAACAATTTGTTACGTATGTCAGTCATTGCCAGGCAACAGCTCCATCAAGAAAGTCTCGTCTGAATGAGATCTTTGTATCGAACCTCACGAGAAGAGCTTCTCGGGGACCCATACTACGTGACCATCAATCTTAGTTGCCCAATGGTTTAGGGTTCTAAAAAGGTCCTTAGAGTCATGGACTCCTAAGAAAACGTTGATCAAACACGCCAAGAGCTTGACGATCGTCAATTTTCTCAATGAAATCTACTCTAAGCGAGGTTCTCGTATCGACTTTCACGAGATGAGCATCTCGGAAGCCCATACTACTCAACCTCCCCTATCTCAATTTTACACTCTAGACTCGGGTGTAGAGTCTTTCCCTCATAGTTTGCCACCAAGGTACCCAATCCATACCACAACATTAGGAGCCACACAAGATAAGATACAAGTATATAAACAAATGGGAAAGCAATAAAGTAAGCAAAGAATAAAGAGAAAACACCCAAAAATGTGAAGAACAACCTAGACTAGGCTTGACTTGCTTAGACTGACTCACCAGTAGAGTCGCAAGCCGTCGCTACACGAAAAATGACACAGAGTCGCCACCGAATTTTATTTATACCAAAGAGGGAAAGGGAAATAACGATAAAACCTTTAGGGAAATGTTAGTTCTTGGATTGGCTAGAATTTTGGTAAAACAAAGTTGTTCAATGTAGATGTCACATGGGTGATGTCTTAACATTGAGTCTTAACATTGGTTAATGTTATATTTTTAAGTTGTTGAAGTTTTGAAGTCTGATGTCACATGCGATGTCATGACATCAGATATGCAGATCATTAAAACATCAAGTTTGAGATATTTTTAGGGTTAAGCGTATTAGCTGGATTTTGGGAGAGCTGTTAGAGTTATTGGATGTGAATATCTTGGAGGAGATATTTTCTGTTGCTAACATATTTGATGCAGATTTATAGGAGTGTTTAAAGGCTGAAGATTTAAGAAGATTTTGAGAGAAAATCCATTTTGAAGATTCAGTTTTAAATAACAAATCAGGTCAGATATTGTAGCAGGTCCAAGCCCAAATCAAATAGCTATATAAAGCGCATCAATCCTGAAGGAAAAGTAACGAAGAAAGAGAGCTAAAGACTGAGAGTCATTTGTGTCTTCGTGTATGTGTTGTAAACCATTCTAGTATGAATTGGTGTTGTTGTTTTGAGTTGTTCTTGATCAAAGCTGTGAAGCAGAATCAAGTTGTGTTTTTCAAAGTGTGTGATCTTTGAATTATATCACTGAAGTGATTTAGGGATTGAGTAGTGTTCTCATACCTAAGTGGTCTCTTAGGTAGAAGGTTCATTAAGTAGTGATTAAGTTTAGGAGATGTCAACTGGGTTGTTGAGTCTGTAAATTAATTCTACTGACAGTGAAATTCATCCCTGGCTTGGTAGCTCCCAGATTAAGTTGTTTAACTGAACTGGGTGAACAATTCTTTGTGTCTTTTCTATTGTGTTATATTGTCCATTGCAGAGTGTGTTGTTGTGACTTCACACGTAACATCACATATCTGGTACCAGAATTTCAATTGGTATCAGAGCAGGCATCCTGCTCTGCATCTGGGTGAGATCTAGGGCTGATACTTTCTGGTAAAGATGGACAAGGAAGTTGGTGGATTTGTGAATAGACCCCCTATTTTGGATGGCTCTAATTATGATTATTGGAAACCAAGGATGATTACCTTTTTGAAATCCTTGGACAGCAGGGCTTGGAAGGCTATCATAAAAGAATGGAAAACACGTGTTGTTGTTGAGAAAGATGATGCTGGGAAAGAAAAAGAAGGAAGCTCAAAACTGAAACCTGAAGAAGAATGGACCAAGGAAGAAGATGAGCTTGCCCTTGGTAATTCCAAAGCTTTAAATGCTATTTTCAATGGAGTTGATAAGAACATATTCAGGTTGATCAATACCTGTGAAGTTGCTAAGGAAGCTTGGGACATCTTGAAGACTACTCATGAAGGAACTTCAAAGGTTAAGATGTCAAGACTTCAACTTCTGACATCAAAGTTTGAAAGTCTAAAGATGAAGAAGGATGAAACTATTCATGACTTTCATATGAGTATTCTTGAGCTGTCTAATGCCTCTAGTGCTCTTGGAGAGAAGATGACTGAAGAAAAGCTGGTGAGGAAAATCCTTAGATCCCTTCCCAAGAGGTATAAGATGAAGGTGTCTGCAATTAAAGAAGCTCAAGACATCAGCAAAATAAGGGTTGATGAGCTTATTAGATTTCTTCAAACTTATGAGTTAGGGTTGAATGAGGAGGAACCTGAAAAGAAGATCAAGAGTATAGCCTTGGTATCTAATACTCAAGAAGAGAAGAAAGAGATTGATGTTGAGTCTCAGGAGGAGCTGTCCCAAGCCATTGTCTTGCTGGGAAGACAGTTTAATAAGGTTATGAAAAGGATAAATATGAGTTATAATCCTAATGTCAAGAACATCACATCTGACATCAACAGATCAGGAGATCAGGGGAAGAAAACTAGTGATGAAGAAAAGTCCAATAAGGGAGTCCAATGCTATGAGTGTGAAGGGTATGGTCATGTCAAGAAGGAATGTCCTACTTATCTCAAAAAGCAGAAAAAGGGGTTATTTGCTTCCTGGTCTGATAGTGAAAGTGAATCTGAAGATGAATCAGGTAAGCTTGTTAGAGCTATGATTGGGGTTTGTGAGTCAGATGATGATTCGTGTGATGATGAGGTTCCTTATGAAGAGCTTGCTGCCTCTTATAAAGAATTGTGCATGAGAAGT
The DNA here is from genome assembly GCA_022829125.1 of Lathyrus tuberosus. NCBI lineage: Eukaryota > Viridiplantae > Streptophyta > Magnoliopsida > Fabales > Fabaceae > Lathyrus > Lathyrus tuberosus. Next base: position 23,684,586 of record JALAZF010000012.1, on the reverse strand, counting down.
GAACAAGTGTGTCTTGAAGGAGAGAAGCTGAAGAAAACCATAGTGCAGTTAGAGGCTGAAAAGACTGAACTTGAAAATGAAGTCAGTATGCTTAACTCTAAATTGGATTCTATGACCAAAACTGTCAGAATGTTGAACAATGGTATTGATGCTCTAGACAACATTCTTAGTATTGGGAAAATTACTGGAGACAAAAGTGGCTTGGGATTCAACAATGTTGCAGCTTTTGATGATGGTATTACCAGTTCCAAACTAGTGATGTTAAAATAGATGTTTAAACATCCTGACAGGAGTCCTTCTAGGAAGAAATTCAGGCGCTGGAGATGTCATCACTGTGGGCGTTTTGGACACATAAAGGCCTATTGTTATAAGTTACATGGGTATCCTCAGAAGGCACATCAGTATACTCCCACACAGAAGTTTCCCATAGGTAATCAGGCTTTGAATTCTAAGAAGCAATGGGTTCCAAAAGGTAAAGTTACCAGCTTAATAGCTCACACCTCTCTTAGGGTTTCCACCAAAGAAGACTGGTACTTTGATAGTGGGTGTTCAAGACACATGACATGAGTTAAAAAATTGTTGGTAGATGTTAAGCTTCAGTCTTCAGGTCATGTTACATTTGGTGATGCTGTTAAAGGAGAAATTAAGGGGATGGGAAAGCTGAATTGTGCTGGTGCTCCTAGACTGGATGATGTTCTACTTGTCAAAGGGTTGACAGCTAACTTGATCAGTATTAGTCAACTTTGTGATCAAGGATTCAAAGTAGACTTTACAAAATCTGAGTGTAACGTCACAGATGAGAAAGGAGAAGTCATCATGAAAGGTGTTAGGTCTAAGGATAACTGTTATCTATTATGGCTGCAACAAGACTCAAGTACCTCAAAATATGTGTTTGCTAGAGATGATGAAGTCAAAATTTGGCATCAAATGTTGGGACATCTTCATCTGAAGGGAATGAAGAGAATAATATCTTCAGAAGCTGTCAGAGGAATTCCTAAACTCAATATTAAAGAGGAAAGAGTTTGTGGAGATTGTCAAATAGGGAAGCAGACCAAGATGTCACATCAGAAGCTTCAACATAACACCACTTCCAAAGTTTTAGAACTTCTTCATATGGACTTGATGGGACCTATGCAGGTAGAAAGTCTAGGAGGGAAGAAGTATGCTTATGTTGTTGTAGATGACTATTCTAGGTACACTTGGGTGAGCTTCATTAAAGACAAATCAGAGGTGTTTGATGTTTTCAAAGATCTTTGTCAAAGACTCCAAAGGGAAAAGGAAAGTGAAATTCTGGCACAGATATCAGATGTCCTACATAGATGTTGAGACACTGATATCCAACACAATGAACAAGATAACAATAATAATAACAGTGCAGAAAGTAAAGAACACAGTGATATGTTTACCCAGTTCAGATCAACAATCCTACTCTGGGGGCTACCAAGCCAGGGACGAAACCAATATACGATAGTATCAATTCACAGATCATACAATAACCAAATCCTGTTATAATCTGCTCACTTAATCACTACCCTTCTTATGACTTCTACCTAAGACTCACCTAAGTATGAGGCCCTCCTCAAATCCCTCAACAACCACAACCCGTGATTGGTTCCTTTCCACGCAAGTAACAAACCGAAATTCACACTTTCAAAAAACACACAATTCTCAATACTTCAAAGCTTATGAGAATTGACACACCAGAAACTCAATGCTTAAAAGCTTATGAGTAACTGATAGAACTTACAACACAAAAAACCAGTCCTTATACTGTTATCAGAATGATACCAGTTAGGATCACAAAATACACTCGAAAACCCTAACAAAAACACACGTAAGTTCCACACATAAACTAGGTTTACACCAGTCAATATATAGCATTAAATCTGGACTGGACTGGGCTTCAAAAACGCAGCAAATAGACTGCTCACAAATCTGCAAAATAAACTCCAATAAAATAGGTCTTCAATCTAAAGTTTTCTAATATGTCTCCATAATTAGAAAGCGCTGAAAATCCGAAAACCAACACAAAAAAACACAATCCAAAAATACTTTGGATGCCACATAGGATAACCAAATATTCACAGAATATTCAGAACAATTAACAGCAACAGAATCTTCTGCAAAACTGAGTTTAGGCGCGATGTCCTATGAGCCATTATGGGACATCTTCATTCGACATGTTGAATGCAGCAAATTAGAACATCTTAGAACATCTTGTTTCAACATCTTGCTGCTAGAATAGTTTTAGCAAAATAAATGCCAACCACAAAATCAACGAAATAACAATCTCCCCCTTTGGCTTATTTTGGCTAAAACTACACACCAAACAAGTCTTGTAAAGAATCACACAAAAAAACCATATCAGAGACAGCAGCGAAATACCAACACACAACACTCCCCTTCAACTGTATACAACACACAACACAACATAGAAAAAAAACTCCCCCTCAACTGCAGCAACACAAACATCACACATTCTCCCCCTCAGCTGCAGCACACACAAACATCACACATTCTCCCCCTCAGCTGTAGCACACACAACACACACAAGCACACTACTCCCCCTTTTTAGCCAGAAATATAACAAAGGCAAGTAGAACAGTTATTAATCTTTGAGAAATGGTCAAATCATAGACCAGAATAAACAGCATCAGAGATCAGATGCACACCACATCACATGACCAAGTGTCATGTACAAACTTCAGCATTTTCCCCTTTATAACCTCATGCACACACTGCACTACCAGAAACTCCTTTAATCTTTCCAATCTGGCAGCCAGAAGGAACATTAATTGCTATAGTTCCTCATGAATGCAAACCCCAAGTCTGCTCCTCAGGTCTTCAAACTGAACTGCATCCAGAGCCTTGGTAAATATGTCAGCAAACTGATTTTCTGTGCTCACATGCTCAAGAGTTATGACTTTGTCTTCCACAAGTTCTTTGATGAAGTGATGCCTGATATCAATGTGCTTAGTCCTGCTATGTTGAATAGGATTTTTAGAAATATTAATAGCACTCAGGTTGTCACAAAATAATGTCATGACATCTTGTGTGACATTATACTCAGATAGCATTTGCTTCATCCACACCAGTTGAGCACAACTACTTCCAGCTGCTATGTACTCAGCGTCAGCAGTAGAAAGAGAAACAGAATTTTGCTTCTTACTAAACCATGAAATAAGATTATTTCCCAAAAAGAAACATCCACTAGAGGTACTTTTCCTATCATCAGCACTTCCAGCCCAATCAGCATCACAGTATCCTACTAAAATGGGACTTGAGTCATGGGAGTACAACAACCCATAATCACATGTACCACTTACATACTTAAGAATTCTCTTAACTTGATTGATGTGACTGACCTTTGGTTCTGCTTGGTATCTTGCACACACCCCAACAGCAAAGGTTATGTCTGGCCTACTTGCTGTAAGATACAGCAGACTTCCAATCATGCTTCTGTATAAACTTTGTTCAACATTCACTCTCTTTTCATCTTTGGATAACTTTAAGTGAGTAGGAGCAGGAGTTCTTTTATGCTTGGCATTATCCAGTCCAAACTTCTTCACAATGTTCCTCGCATATTTGCTCTCACAAATAAAAATGGAATCTTCCATCTGCTTGACTTGTAATCCAAGGAAGTAGGTCAATTCACCTACCAAGCTCATCTCAAATTCAGACTGCATTTGGTTTACAAAATGTTGGACCATTTCACCTGACATCCCACCAAACACAATGTCATCTACATAAATCTGAGCAATCATTAGTTTCCCATCCTTCTCCTTGACAAAAAGTGTTTTATCAATACCACCCTTCCTGTATCCATGGTTGACTAAGAACTCAGTCAGCCTTTCATACCAAGCTCGTGGAGCTTGTTTCAACCCATACAAAGCCTTCTTTAGCTTGAAAACATGATCAGGAAAATTTGGATCCACAAACCCTTTAGGCTGCTCAACATAGACTTCCTCATTAAGATAGCCATTTAGAAAGGCACTCTTGACATCCATTTGAAACAATCTGAATTTCAACAAACATGCCACTCCTAGCAGCAATCTGATGGATTCCAATCGAGCCACAGGAGCAAATGTTTCATCGAAGTCTACTCCTTCAATCTATGTGTATCCTTGAGCAACTAATTTGGCTTTGTTCCTGGTAACAACTCCTTGTTCATCAGACTTGTTCTTATAAACCCATTTTGTTCCCATCACATTTGTTCCTGCTGGTCGTGGTACCAGTTCCCAGACTTTATTCCTCTTGAATTAACAAAGCTCATCTTGCATAGCACTTATCCAGAACTCATCTGTCAATGCTTCTTTGACATTCTTTAGTTCAATCTTTGAAACAAAGCATGCATTTGACACAACCTCCCTCGTTCTGGTTCTTACACCTTCATTCAGATTGCCAATAATCAATTCCTTAGGGTGATCCTTCTGAATCCTTATAGAGGGTCCCCTGTTAGCATCCTCTACCTCTTCATTCTCAGGTCTAGTGTCGGTTTCATGAGCATTATTTTCTACGGACTCAATGTCTTGTGAGATTTCATTGTTCATGGGAAGGCATGCTCCAACATCATCTGGGACATCTTCGTCTTTCCCAGAGTCATCAACCACCACATTTATGGATTCCATCATCACCTTAGTTCTGGAATTAAATACCCTATATGCTTTACTGTTTGTAGAGTATCCCAAAAATATCCCTTCCTCGCTCTTAGGATCCATCTTTCGCCTCTGCTCACGATCCGCCAAGATATAGCACTTACTCCCAAACACATGGAAATACTTCACATTTGGCTTTCTACCTTTCCATAGCTCATAAAGAGTGACAGAAGTACCTGATCTGATAGTCACCCTATTGTGTATATAGCAAGCGGTATTCATGGCTTCAGCCCAAAAATGGTATGGAAACCTTTTGGCATGAATCATGACCCTTGCACACTCTTGTATAGTCCTATTCTTACGTTCCACCACACCATTCTGCTGAGGAGTGATCGGTGATGAGAATTCATGAGTGATTCCTTCAGATAAGCAAAACTCTTCAAACCTGCTATTTTCGAATTCTTTCCCATGGTCACTTCTGATTCGAACAACACCACAATCCTTTTCCCGTTGAATCCTTTGACACAACTCTTTGAAGGCTGCAAAAACTTCAGACTTTTCTCTGATAAAGCTTATCCAGGTGAATCTGGAGTAATCATCAACGACAACATAGGCATACTTCTTCCCACCAAGACTTTCAACCTGCATAGGTCCCATTAAGTCCATGTGAAGCAGTTCCAGAACTCTAGAAGTTGTGCTAAGATGTTGAAGCCTCTTGTGTAACACCCTTGTTTGCTTCCCAACTTGACATTCACCACATATTCTATCCTCATCAATCTTCAGCTTGGGAATACCTCTAACAGCATCTCTTGACATAACTTTCTTCATCCCTTTCAAGTGTAAGTGACCCAATTTCTGATGCCACAGTTTGGTTTCATCTTCCTTTGACATCAAACAGGTAGACAAGCTTTCCGATTCTTGAGGATTCCACAAATAGCAGTTATCCTTAGACCTGGTTCCCTTCATAACAACTTCACCTTTCTCATTGGTAACTAGACATTCAGATTTTGTGAAATTCACTTTGAGTCCTACATCACACAGTTGGCTTATACTGATCAAATTAGCGGTCAGCCCTTTGACAAATAGAACACGATCCAGATTTGGTTGTCCTGTGTAGTCCAGCTTTCCAACACCTTTTATTTCACCTTTTGATCCATCCCCAAAAGTGACATAATTGGTGGAGTGAGGCTTGATATCTGACAAGAATTTCTTCACACCAGTCATGTGTCTTGAACAACCACTGTCAAAGTACCAATCTTCCCTTGCGGATGTTCTAAGAGAGGTATGTGCTATGAGACCAGCTATCATATTTCTAGGAGTCCATCTTCTCTTCACTTTAGCCCAACTTTGTCCTTTATTTTGTTGATGAGCAGTTTTGGGATAGCCGTGCAACTTGTAGCAAAAGTACTTTAAGTGGCCAATCTTTCCACAGTAATGGCATCTCCATGGTTTATACTTTGAACTACATACTCTTTTCTGATGCTTCATCTGATGTTGAAACATGTGATTTGACATCCCCTCTTCTTGCTTTATCTTCTGGGGAACAAACTTTAATTCAGGCTTCTTGTAGGTCTCTGCTTGATTGTTAAAACCAAGGCCTTGCACATTTCCAGCACCTTTCCTAGTCTGAAGAATCTCATCCAGCTGCGTGGTACCATTGTTCAGCATTCTTATAGATTTGGTCATATTGTCAAGTTTTGACTTTTGCCATACCACCTCCTCTTTCAGATCAGTAATGATTGATAGATGTTCTTCTTTCTTCGCTTCTAGTTGAGCTATCAGAACCTTATGTTCTAATATTATCTGGCACCTTTCTTCATTCTTGATACACAACTCTGAGAAACCGGTGAAGACTTCTTCCTTAGTGAGTTCTCCAATATAAGATTCTTTTTCAGAGTCAGACTCACAAGTAGTTTCTCCATCAGCCTTACATATCCCGGTCAAGGTTGTCACCAATTTTGCTGATTCTTCTTCAAGATCACTCTCAGACTCTCCTTCTGACCAAGACACAGATAAGCCATTCTTCTGCCTTTTGAGATACGTGGGACACTCAGTCTTTATGTGCCCAAATCCCTCACATTCAAAACACTGAACTCTTTTCCCTTGATTAGAGTCTTCTTCAGTTCTGGACCTCCTGCCTCCATCTTGGTTTTTACTGATGTCGAGTGACTTGTTCTGAGCATTTGCTCTCGACTTCCAGTCAATCTTTTTCAACACTTTGTTAAATTGTTTTCCAAGCAATACCAGATCTTTAGACACCCCTTCATCTCTGACCAAGTCACCTTCATCTTCTGAGTCACCAGCATTTGACACAAAAGTTATGCTCTTCTTCTTTTCAGACTTTTCACTGATTCCTAATTCAAATGTTTGAAGAGATCCCACAAGTTCATCCACTTTCATCTTGTCTATATCCTGAGCTTCCTCTATAGCAGTCACTTTCATGTCAAATCTCTTAGGTAGAGATCTGAGGATTTTTCTGACCAGTTTGCTGTCAGACATCTTTTCACCTAGGGCACTTGAGGCATTAGCTATCTCAATAATGTTCATGTGAAAATCATGAATGCTCTCATCCTCCTTCATCTTCAAACTCTCAAACTTGCTGGTGAAAAGCTGAAGTTTTGACATCTTCACCTTTGAAGTCCCTTTATGAGCAACCTTCAAGACCTCCCACACCTCTTTTGCAATGGTGCAATGTTCAATCAACCTGAAGATATTCTTATTGACACCATTAAACAATGCATTCATGGCTTTGGAATTTCCCACGGACCCTTTGTAGTCTGCATCATCCCAGTCTTCCTCTTCCTTCACCACATCAGTAGGGGTATCTTTTCCATCTTTAACCTTTGGGGGTTCCCATCCTTTTATAACAGCTTTCCATGCTTGATCATCCATGGATTTGATGAATGCTATCATCCTTGGTTTCCAATAGTCATAGTTAGAACCATCAAGAAGAGGTGGTTTGTTCAAAAATCCTCCATCCTTGTCCATTGTACCAGAAAGTACCTTCCCTGAATCTCACCCAGAACCAAACAAGGGTGCAAGCTCTTGATGCCAATAGAAATTCTGGCACAGATATCAGATGTCCTACACAGATGTTGAGACACTGATATCCAACACAATGAACAAGATAACAATAATAATAACAGTGCAGAAAGTAAAGAACACAGTGATATGTTTACCCAGTTCGGATCAACAATCCTACTCTGGGGGCTACCAAGCCAGGGACGAAACCAATATACGATAGTATCAATTCACAGATCATATAATAACCAAATCCTGTTATAATCTGCTCACTTAATCACTACCCTTCCTATGACTTCTACCTAAGACTCACCTAGGTATGAGGCCCTCCTCAAATCCCTCTACAACCATAACCCGTGATTGGTTCCTTTCCACACAAGTAACAAACCGAAAGTCACACTTTCAAAAAACACACAATTCTCAATACTTCAAAGCTTATGAGAATTGACACACCAGAAACTCAATGCTTAAAAGCTTATGAGTAACTGACAGAACTTACAACACAAAAAACTAGTCCTTATACTGTTATCAGAATGATACCAGTTAGGCTCACAAAATACACTCGAAAACCCTAACAAAAACACATGTAAGTTCCACACATAAACTAGGTTTACACCAGTCAATATATAGCATTAAATCTGGACTGGACTGGGCTTCAAAAACGCAGCAAATAGACTGCTCACAAATCTGCAAAATAAACTCCAACAAAATAGGTCTTCAATCTAAAGTTTCCTAATATGTCTCCATAATTAGAAAGCGCTGAAAATCCGAAAACCAACACAAAAAAACACAATCCAAAAATACTTTGGATGCCACATAGGATAACCAAATATTCACAGAATATTCAGAACAATTAACAGCAACAGAATCTTCTGCAAAACTGAGTTTAGGCGCGATGTCCTATGAGCCAGTATGGGACATCTTCATTCGACATGTTGAATGCAGCAAATTAGAACATCTTGTTTCAACATCTTGCTACTAGAATAGTTTTAGCAAAATAAATGCCAACCACAAAATCAACGAAATAACAGAAAGTAATGTTATTAGAATAAGGAGTGATCATGGAAGAGAGTTTGAAAATAGCAAGTTTGCTGAATATTGTTCTGCTGAAGGCATAAGTCATGAGTTCTCTTCTCCAATCACTCCTCAGCAAAATGGAGTTGTTGAAAGGAAGAATAGAACTATTCAAGAGTCTGCTAGGGCAATGATTCATGCCAAAAAGCTTCCTTACCATTTCTGGGCTGAAGCTATGAACACTGCTTGCTATATTCACAACAGAGTTACTTTGAGAAAGGCACTTCAGCTACTCTGTATGAACTATGGAAAGGAAGAAAGTCAAATGTGAAGTACTTTCATGTTTTTGGAAGCAAATGTTACATCTTGTCAGATCGTGAACAGAGGAGAAAATTGGATCCTAAAAGTGATGAGGGAATCTTTCTAGGATACTCTACAAATAGCAGAGCTTACAGGGTTTTCAACTCCAGAACAAAGGTTATGATGGAGTCTATAAATGTGGTGATTGATGACATTGATAAGCAGGAAGATGATGATGTCCTGGATGATGTTGAAACATCAGTTGAAGAAGTCACAAAAGAAACTGAAGACAGAAGTGGGTCTCCTAGTCAAGTTGATGCTGAGCCTGAACCTGAACAATCTAATAAAGAACCATCTATTAGAGTGTTAAAGGACCATCCCAGGGAGCTTATCATAGGTGATCCTAAGTCAGGGGTTAGCACTAGATCAAGGGAGGTTGTGTCAAATTCTTGCTTTGTTTCTAAAATTGAGCCCAAGAATGTCAAAGAAGCCTTGACTGATGAGTTTTGGATTAATGCCATGCATGAAGAGCTGGAACAATTCAAAAGGAATGAAGTGTGGGATCTTGTACCAAGGCCTGATGGAGTTAATGTGATTGGCACCAAGTGGATTTACAAGAATAAATCTGATGAACAAGGAGTGGTCACCAGAAACAAGGCCAGATTAGTTGCTCAGGGATACACTCAGGTTGAAGGAATTGATTATGATGAAACCTTTGCTCCTGTGGCAAGACTGGAATATATCAGATTGCTCTTAAGGGTGGCTTGTAATTTCAAATTCAAGCTTTTTCAGATGGATGTTAAGAGTGCCTTCTTGAATGGTTACTTAAATAATGAGGTTTATGTTGATCAACCAAAAGGATTTATTGATCCAACATTTCCTGACCATGTGTACAAACTAAGGAAAGCTCTATATGGTTTGAAGCAAGCACCAAGAGCTTGGTATGAAAGGCTTACTGAATTCCTGGTTGTGAATTGCTATAGAAAAGGAGGGATTGACAAGACTTTGTTTGTTAAAGAGGAAGGAGGAAAACTGGTGATAGCTCAAATCTATGTTGATGACATAGTATTTGGTGGGATGTCAGATGCAATGGTGAAACATTTTGTGGAACAGATGCAGTCTGAGTTTGAAATGAGTCTTGTTGGCGAGCTAAACTATTTTCTTGGTCTACAAGTTAGACAAATGGAGGACTCCATATTCATTTCTCAGAGCAAGTATGCAAAGAACATAGTGAAGAAGTTTGGTCTAGAGAATGCTAATCACAAGAGGACACCTGCTCCTACTCATTTAAAGTTGTCCAAGGAAGAACATGGTGTTAGTGTGGATCAAAGTGTATACAGAAGCATGATTGGAAGTCTATTGTATCTCACAGCTAGCAGACCTGATATTTCTTTTGCTGTTGGAGTTTGTGCCAGATATCAAGCCGAGCCTAAAGTTAGTCACTTGAATCAAGTGAAGAGGATTCTGAAGTATGTGAATGGGACTAGTGACTATGGAATGCTTTACAGTCATGGATCAGGCACTGAGTTATGTGGTTTTTGTGATGCTGATTAGGCAGGGAGTGCTGATGATAGAAAAAGTACTTCAGAAGGGTGCTTATTCTTAGGGAATAATCTGATATCTTGGTTTAGTAAAAAGCAGAACTGTGTGTCTCTTTCTACTGCTGAAGCTGAGTACATAGCAGCAGGGAGTAGTTGTTCTCAACTTGTTTGGATGAAGCAGATGTTAACAGAACACAATGTCAAGCAAGATGTCATGACATTGTACTGTGATAATTTGAGTGCTATCAATATCTCTAAGAATCGTATTCAACATAGCAGAACTAATCATATTGATATAAGGCATCATTTTATAAGAGATTTGGTTGAAGACAAAGTAGTTGCTTTGGAACATGTTGCTACAGATAAACAATTAGCTGACATTTTTACTAAAGCCTTAGATGCAAATCAACTTGAAAGTCTAAGAAGCACACTGGGAATTTGCATCTATGAGGATTAGGTGTGCTGGAAGATGTATTTGTGCAGTTATGATATGAAAACAACATTTTATTTAACTGCTGAAAGCATACAAGATTGGATTTTGGTACATCAATAGCAATATCTAAAGATTGTCCCATCCCCCTGAATCAAGAAAAGTTTTCCAATCTTCATCCCATTCATCATCAGAAGCACGGTGCTGCACTGGAGGTTTCTTGATGGTTTTTGTCTCTGTTGGTTTTCTTGTTCTTGTTGCTCCTGAAGAAGTTCCAGCTGTTGTCTGTGTTTTGCTCTTCTTATTCAGTGGATCTGGTTTCTTGTCCTCTTGCTTGAGGTTCTTTGCTGCATCTTTGGAGTTTGACTGGCTCATTCTTGGTTGCTGTGTGGTGCTGCTAGAAGGAAGAAGGCTTGTTTTTATATTGCAAACAAGGAGCATTGTTTGTATCGCCTGACCAGTCAAGGTGTTGGAACTTGTTTTTTTTGGTAAAGCTTGGTGTTTGACTGTGTCATTTATTATGTCAGGACATTGTGTTTGGTGATCGTCCAATTATGGCTAAAAAGGGGGAGAGTTAGCCTAGCCTTTGTGTGTAGAGTGTGACCTATCTCAGTTCTGGTGTGGTGCAGATGTTGAGGGGGAGTGTGCATGTTGAACAGTTGTTTATGCTGGTTCTGGTTTTGAGGGGGAGTTTGCCCTTTGTTGGTTCTGGTTTTGAGGGGGAGTTTGCCCTTTGTTGATAGGTGGTGTGCAACATTTTGAAGTGGGAGCTGTTTGTTTTAAAAATTTTATCCGCTGCTGGAGTCTCTGATGTTGCAGAGATTGTTTTAGCCAAAATTAGCCAAAGGGGGGAGATTGTTAGTTCTTGGATTGGCTAGAATTTTGGTAAAACAAAGTTGTTCAATGTTGATGTCACATGGGTGATGTCTTAACATTGAGTCTTAACATTGGTTAATGTTATAATTTTAAGTTGTTGAAGTTTTGAAGTCTGATGTCACATGCGATGTCATGGCATCAGATATGCAGATCATTAAAACATCAGGTTTGAGATGTTTTTAGGGTTAAGCGTATTAGCTGGATTTTGGGAGAGCTGTTAGAGTTATTGGATGCGAATATCTTGGAGGAGATATTTTCTATTGCTAACAGATTTAATGCAGATTTGTAGGAGTGTTTAAAGGCTGAAGATTTAAGAAGATTTTGAGAGAAAATATGTTTTGAAGATTCAGTTTTAAATAACAAATCAGGTCAGATATTGTAGCAGGTCCAAGCCCAAATCAAATAGCTATATAAAGCGCATCAATCCTGAAGGAAAAGTAACGAAGAAAGAGAGCTAAAGACTGAGAGTCGTTTGTGTCTTCGTGTATGTGTTGTAAACCATTCTAGTGTGAATTGGTGTTGTTGTTTTGAGTTGTTCTTGATCAAAGCTATGAAGCAGAATCAAGTTGTGTTTTTCAAAGTGTGTGATTTTTGAATTATATCACTGAAGTGATTTAGGGATTGAGTAGTGTTCTCATACCTAAGTGGTCTCTTAGGTAGAAGGTTCATTAAGTAGTGATTAAGTTTAGGAGATGTCAACTGGGTTGTTGAGTCTGTAAATTAATTCTACTGATAGTGAAATTCATCCCTGGCTTGGTGGCCCCCAGATTAAGTTGTTTAACTGAACTGGGTGAATAATTCTTTGTGTCTTTTCTGTTGTGTTATATTGTCCATTGCAGAGTGTGTTGTTGTGACTTCACACGTAACATCACATATCTGGTACCAAAATTTCAGGAAAGAACGTGGTTATCGCAACCAAGATTTGGGTTCGGAAGTCTGTTATGTGAGGGGAAGGTATTAGCATCCCTCACATCCATCGTACTCGATGGGAACCATCTAAGTTGTCTAGCTCGAATGGGTGTTTTAATCTAAAATATACTTGCTAAAGGGAAAAAGGGTTGGTTTTAATCAAATGGGAAGTTTGTGTGGACGATGCTAACGTGCGTATTCTAGCAATTAGGTGTATTGCGGCTTGCTCGTGGAGTCTTATGTGTTACCTGTTTGCGGTAGAACAGACGTAACATGTCCTTTATGGGGGAGGAAATACAAAAGTGGATAGAAGGTGGCTCACCAAGATCATCGCAATCTTGTGCCTACATGTCCTACATTCAGATAAGAATGAAGAATCATAGCAATTGTATTTTGGCCTACGGATGAGAAAAAGGAAATTTTGTGTGGACGATGCTAACGTGCACATTCTAGCAGTTAGGTGTATTGCGGCTCGCTCGTGGAGTCTTATGCGTTACCTATTTGCGGTAGAACAAACGTAACATGTCCTTTTGAAAAGTTTTTTGAAGGAATCCCGAAGGAGAAAATGATTTGGATTTGTGGGAGTATTTTTGTTATGGTTTTTGTAAAGAAGTTTGAGATGTGCATTGTACTAAAGTCTATGGGTAGAGGTGAATATTTTGAATGACCAAGCAGAGCATTTTTAGTTCAAAATACTCGGAATGAGTGTAGGGAAGCTTCATTCTCACTCGTTCTCCATCACGTATTACACACATCATGTTTATTAAGTGTTTTTGGATTTTATTGAGAAAAGTGTCACTTGACGTTGGATCAAGTGTTTTATTGCTTATTGAGAAAAGTTTGAAGTGATGTGAACAAGGTTGATGGCGATGCACAAGGCAATTGACTTATGAGTTGGGGTATGACTTGATATGTGGATCAAAAATGATTTCGGGTTCGATCCTAATTCCTAAGATGACTAACTAGCGAAAACAAAACAAAGGAAAGCATGATAACAAAGTACATCAAATGGGGGAGGGATACATGAAAAAGTATAGGGGATGATCAATGCGAGAAATAAAGAAGCTCATTGTGAGGTAGCTCAAGAAGAAGTTATGTGTGCGCAAGTGTCCTAGACTAAGCAGTAAACAAAGAAGTTCACAGATGATTTTTTTAGGGTTATCGTTATTTATAATGTTTTTGTATTAGTGGTTAATAATAATGAAATAATGCATGAGTGATACGGTGATGATGAATAATGTACAAATGATGAGAATGTAAATGGAATAGTAAAGGAGAACGGTCTCGTCTTAATCACAGATCTCCATCGATAAGTCGATAATCCATGATATTCAAGATCTCATTGCCAAAATGAAATTAAGAGCAAATCTAAAAGGGAAATGAAAGTGGTGTCATCATAATCAAGATTTAAAGCTGACAAATCGACAAATCCATAATCATATTTGATATCATTGACCAAAGAAAATCGAGATGGAAATAAAATCGAAGATAAGAATGAAATAGAATGAAACTTAAATAAGTCATGACGGAGAGCAAAACTTGGAAAAAGTAGATCAAGATCTATAAAATCAAAATCCAAAAATTAAAATAGTAAACAAAATAAATGACAAAATCATCAACGAAAACTAACTAAAAATATTAACAAGTGGCTAATAAGATTTTTTTAACAAAATATTTAACAAGAATTAACAAGAAATTTTTAACAAAAATAGTTAGTCAAGTTATTAAAAAGGTTAACAAAATATTTAGGTGTGTGTTAAGGAAAATCTAATGGGCTTAAGAATCCAATAAGATACTCTCCAAAAAAACAACAAAAAAGGCCTAGCTCGGGTCATAATAACCCGGTTTACTCTAAAATGAAATCTAACTTAAATGGCACAGGGGGAACGCTTGGTGAACCTGACGTGGAGAAAAACACCCCCAGTAGAAAAATTGCAGTCTGGTACGAACAACTCCCTCTCTCGTTTCCTGCTCTCTCTCGATCCACTATCATGTTTATCAAATTCTCGCTTGCTCACTCGCGATCTCTCTAACTCTATTCGCAATTCCTCCCACGAAAACCGTTCTAAACAGAATCCATGAAACATTCGATCAAAAGGCAACTGAAAAGCTTCACGCCGAATCGCAGTATGAATCCTTGGTACCTTCTCCCCTTTTTTACTGATGTAACTCGTGCTGCCCTTTTGCCGTTAAAATGTTCGTCATCTGTTTTTTTGAACTTTAATATCTGGTTAGTTTTTTCAGGGGTATGGTGGATGGAAGGGTTCTTATTCTTGCAAGATTGTCGTGTTGTGTAATGGAACAGAGGGAATGTTGTTGTGCTTTTATGGAGGTGAGGTCGTGAAAGATTGATGGGAATTGATGAAGTTTGTGTTCAAATTGAAAATAACGGTGGAGTGAGTTATTTGGTGATGGTGGATAGTTTGGATCAGAAATAGAGATTATGTGAGTAGAGCGAATGGGTGGTGCACGACGGTTGTAGAAAGTTGAAGGAGGATGGACGATAATAATGGTGGAAATGGTTGTCGTTGTTGGCTGAGGAAACAGTTTGTTTTAGTTGAAGAATCTTGGCGGAGTTTGTTGTTTGTGTTGTGGTTCTTACACTGGTTGTTGATGTGATTCTTTGTGTTATGAGGCTGAAGGTGTGAAGCTGAGTGAATATGATATGGATTGAAATAGTTCTTTTTCACTGATGTTTGAAACCACCAGGTGAGTTATCTATCCCTCCTCCTTAATTAATTCTCTTCATCTACTTTTTAAAACCAATTGAAACTTGTCCATTAAGTTTTTTGTACAAATTGTTTTGTCCGATTGCTGTGATATGTTGTTTTCAACTGCAGATTTATGGACTGTTGTTGTTGGTTGTTATAGATGTTGTTGTGTGATGTTGTTTTCGTTTGCAGGAAGGTACATGCTTGTGGTTTTTGGCTTGGCTTGTTGTATGTAATGGCGGGATGTCGCAGGGCTATGTTGCAGAATGCAGCAAAGTTTTGGAATTTTCTGCTGTCCATGATGCAAACGGTTTACAAGTCTTGGTGTGCAGTTTTAGTGTGGCCCGCAGCATGTAGCAGATGACTTGGGCAATGTTTGTGTTGAAGTGTATCAAGAAGGTTTTTTTATTCTATCATTCTTTTTGAATTTTTTTGTAACAAAGATGTAAAGGACTTATGAATAAATACAATTTAATGGATGTGGGCTTTAATCACTATTTTCATGGGCTTATTATTTTTTTAATAATAGAATTGATTTTTTTTAATTATGGATAGGATAATAAACAAAATGGATATTAAATAGATGGATAGAAATGAATATGATAGATACTATGGTTTTTGATGGAAATTGAAAAAATTAGAATGGATAATTAAATAGATATTTGGACATGACGTATACTTATAAAAAATGGATTTGAAAATGGTATTTGAAAATGGTATTTGAAAATGGATATGAATGGATAATTAAAAAGAAAGGGATTCTGAATTGGATAAAGATTTAGCCCTAATGAAATGAAAAAATGGATTGGAAAAGGTGAAAAATGGATATGAAAATGAAAATGGATAATTGAAATGGGTAATGGTTTAGAAATTGGATACTTGGATTTATTGGATAAATGAATAAAACTAAAATTGGTTACGGGAATGGGTATGGGTAATGGTAATGCGCCTTCACACCTGAACAACACCTAAAACCTTGACAGCAGAACTTGAACGCCACTAATCTCAATCGACATCACAACCTTGAATCCACCTTAGCATGATTCTCAATTAAGCAACAAACTTGACTAATCTTTGGACCAATGACGAAAACCTGAACCACATAATCAGGACTTGCAAATAACCTGAGATGCACCAACTATCTTGGCTCCTAATGGTTCTTTTAATAGATGATTTGAACACAAGAACCATTCCCTGAGGAAACCTTGAGGATGGAGGTGAGACTTGAAGTGTAGAAACAAACAAAGACCGCCAAAACCGCCAAGACATCCTTGACATGAAAACTCTAATCTCACAATCTTCAACTGAACTGAGAGGGAATTAAATCCTGATTCACACCAAAGAAATCCTGATCTAATGCTGTTGAAGAATCCTCTGAATAGGGAGATATTGGAGCCTGGTGAATACCATGATGTTGAGTACCTCTCCTTGCTCTCTGCTTTGAAAATCAATTCCTTTTCCTTGATTGATAAGGCCCAAAATGCTTTGATCTCAAACTAAGCATGAATGATTATGACCTAAAAGGATGCCTATATGATGAAATGTGATATGCAAGGTTAGGGTTAGGGTGAAAATGAGGGTATGACAAGTTCCACGAAACTTTTATGAAATGATGCTCATGAATGCATGTATGCACAAACACATGCAAACACATGTTCACATATATGCACATATATACAGATAAACAAACAAGGGCCTAGGTTCACAGAACACGAGCGTGGAGCCAGGGTCTACCCATCCCAAGAGGTGTGTATCAAGGGTTCATGATTTGCAAAAAAGGGTTCTAAGAAGTTACTTGAGTCAACAACCCATCTTTTGGATATTATTAATTTCCCAACTACTCGGTAGTCGATAATATTCTCAAGAGAATCTCGTCTGAGTGTAGATCGTGTATCAACTATTTCGGGACTACTCCCTCATAGTCATCGTACTACGTCCTAACAAGGCCAAAGTAGGGTGAATAGGTAACTAAAACGTCTCAGTGTCACAGGCTCCTAGGTCGAAAGTAGTAATGTTTTCACGAATACTCGTTTAACAAAACTACTCCTAAGACGGGCTCCACTGAGCGGTGGTTTCTTAAGTCATCTTGGTCGGGAATCAACTCCCTATAAGTCTTCTTGAATATACATCTTCATATCATAGGTGCATTCAAGTCCAGGTATAGGACTTATCCTCGCCACTCAAGGTAACAACCCTGCATACAGAAAACCCAAGCACAATAGATATATACAGATATTTAGAAATATCCAAGTATACAAGCAAGCAAACATATAACAAACACAAATACAAACAAGGTGGGCTTAACCATCTTAGGGGAAGAATCCCTAGTGAAGTCGTCATTTTTGTTGCGGTGAGAATCGAATATCAAGCTATTAATTAACTTGAATCACAAATCATGAAGTTCACCACCGAGCTTTGATTTATCCAAAGAAAAGGGTAAAGATCGAAGAAAACCCTAAGTGCGCTATGTAACAACAAAGCTAGAGATCTAAGGTTAGGGGGTTGGTTATACCTAGGGAAGGTGTTAGCATCCTAAGTATCTGTAGTACTCTACAGGAACCTCTTGTTAGTAATTGTGTTATGCTAAAGTTTGCTTGCTAAGCGAACTGTGCTAAGGTAAATGCCTAGGATATATACACTAAGTATGCTCGCCAAGACATCACATCTCGTTCCTACGTATCCTGACTAGGATGGAATCAGAACATTCGTAGTTCACCTCATTAGGGATGAGGAACTCTTGATTGTAGTCAAGGTTCCAAGGGAAGTAAGTGTTCATAACCATGACATTTACATAGAGTTAACAAACTCTTTATGTCTAAGTTGAAAAGCTAACCTAAGATATTGACTTTTAACAAAGTCAAAAAGGGGAAAAGTGAATACACATCACAATGGTACCCACATAGAGTTTACAAACTCTAAACTTATTTCTAAGTTGTAAAACAAAATGGCTCTAACAAGGCCAATGCAAAGATCCTAACAAGGGCACATGGTGAGAAAAGCAACACTAATTATTCTAAATATGACTTACAAGTCGACAAGGGAAACCCTCCTTTAGAATTGTATCGAGGAATCGTCGAACGAAATAGGCATTAAAACGAGTCTTAATCACAACCAAAAGCATCAAGAATTAAATTCACAAATTGAACAATCGAGAATTAATTAAACATGAAATCAATGATTACCAAGATTAAATTACGAATTAACGAAGAATAAAACCTAATTAAGCCACGTTCTAATTAAATTAAAATATAATTAAACTAAAATTTAATTAAAAACTAAATAACCAAAATTAACTAAATTCTAAAAACTAATTAAAAAACTAATTTACTAATTCTAACTAAAATCTAGTTAAAAAAACAAATAACCAATTCTAATAAAAATCTAGTTAAAAAAACTAATAACTAATTCTAGTTAAAATCTAGTTTAAAAAACCAATAATCAATTCTAATTAAAATCTAGTTAAAAATTAATTTAAAAAAACTAATCAAAAAACTAATTAAGAAACTAAGTTCTACTTAAAAATAAATTATTAATCTAAATAAAAAACTAAATAAAAAATTAATTAATTAAATTAACTAAAGTCTAAATGATCTATTGAGGGTGCAAGTTGAAAGCAGCACTGGGCCAGGAATCAAGAGAAGGGCTATGTAAACTCAATAATCCCCACGCCAGTACTTCTACTTCTCTGCCCTTATTCCACACAAAAAAAAAGGAAAAATGAAACTCTTCCTCGCAAAAGACAAACTGCATGAAGACTTGAAGTGCGCAGACGTACAAAACAAATTCATTTCCTTCTTTTTTTGAAAAGAAACCACATGCTCATTGTTGCGGTGAGAATCGGATACCAAGCTATTAATTAACTTGAATCGCAAAACATGAAATTCACCACCGAACTTTGATTTATCCAAAGGAAAAGGTAAAGATCGAAAAACCCTAAGTGCACTATGTAGGAACATAGCTCAGAGATCTAAGGTTCAGGGGTTGGTTATACTAAGGGAAAGTATTAGCACCCTAAGTATCTGTAGTACTCTATTGGAACCTCTTGTTAGTATTTCTGTTATTTGTTATTGTTTTCTTGCTAAAGGAAATGTGCTAGGGGTAAAGACCTAGGGGTATAGAAAGACCTAGGGGTATGTACACTAAGTTTGCTCGCCAAGACGTCGCATCCTGTGCCTACGTATCTGACTAAAGAATCAGAGCAACCGTAGTTCACCTTATGGGGTAAAGGGTGAGAAATGAAAAGGTTGAAAAAATGAAAAGGTGGAATCCAAGAAGGCATTGGATGTAGAGGAAAAAGGTGAAATCCAAGAAGGTATTGGATGTAAAGGAAAAAGGTGGAAAAAGAAAAAGGTAGAAAAACAAAAAGGTGGCTCGCTAGGATCTCGCAATCCTATGCCTACGTATTCTCAAGATGAACTTAAGAAATCAGAGCGTCCGTAGTTCCCCTCACAACAGGGTAAGGAATTCTTGACCGTGGTCAAGGTTCCAAGGGAAAGCAGTGTGAAAAGTTTGAAAGCAAAGCTTGCGATGATTGATTGTTTAGGAGAAGAGATTAATGGCTATCTCTTGTGAAAGGATTGTGAAGGGTTAAAAGTTGGTGAAGGAGAAGAGATTAATGGCTATCTCTTGTGAAAGAATAGGTTAAAAGGGAATGAAATATTCACGGGAAAGTAGGGTCTGACAGCAAGACACCTACGTGGAGTGCGGCGACTCCAAACCTAAGGCTAGGTAAAACGGGAAAGAAACGTCCACGGGAAAATAGGGTTTGACAGCAAGACACCTATGTGGAGTGCGGCGACTCCAAACCTAAGGCTAGGTAAAGCAGGGAAAGAAAGTCTCGGTCGCACGGTGGCGTGAGATAAAGGAATGATGGACAAGGTTATCCTAAATGACATGGCAGTCGACTGGGAAAGATCTTTTCCTTTGGAACGAGGCAAACAGATAAGTCACAGACACAGTACACGGAAATGCATCATGAGAAAATATTAACAGTTACGGCAAAGCATCGTGAATTCACAAACACAAAGAACAGTCACGAAAAATATCGTGAAAAAGATCCTCAAACACACACATAAAATCCACAATAAATTTTTATTACTATAAAATCGACATAAAAAAATAAAAATAAAATCTTAAAATAATATTAACAATAAAGCAAATATATAGGTATGTATAACTAAAAAAGAGAAGTGTATATTATAACTATAATATATATATATATATATATATATATATATATATATATATATATAAAACTAATAAAAAAAATCTATATATATATTATAATTAATTAAAAAAACTATATATATTATAAATATAAAGAAATGTATGGATTATAATTATTTAAAACTATACGTTATAACTAACTAAAATAAATCTATGAGGACAACTTCATTACCCATCACAAAAAATTGGGTAGTGTACCTTCAACCAATCCAGTAAGGCCATATCATTTTATTATACTTAATTATTTATTTAATAATTTAAATTTTGTAGATTTCCAATGCAATGTAGTCTAATTTACTTTATGGGTAACTCTATCCAACTTTTTGAGGTGGGTAGATAAGAATTCATCTAAATCTATACATCACTAAACAAAGAACTATGCATTGTAATTAATAAAAACTTATACATTATAATTAATAAAACCTATACCTATAACAATAATAATAGAAAACATATGTAGATATTTAAAACTATCAGAAAGTATGTTTCATTTTTGGCACGGGATACTGTACATAGAAAACAACTTACTCAGAATTCCAGTCATGATAAAAACAAGTTGATATTTTGTTAAAAACCTTAAATTCATCTATAAACTTCCAGTACTCAACAGTAGGCATTTGTGTGAACATAACAACAATGTTAAGTCTCACTTTTTCCATGAAAACTTGCACAATTATTCCAAATAGAGGTCTCTATAGAAAAATGAGCATATCATTTCAAAACTTTTCCAAGTCCAAGAATGTGAAACTAATATCCGTTCAAACACACAGGATCAAATACTACAAAACAAAAACGCAAGACCGAATTGTAACATTAACACATGCAATCGAAACACGCAATATGGAACTCATATTAGAATGCAAAGAAAAGAACGAAGTCGTCAGAAAGGAAATGTTACTGAACCAAGATCGTTGCCGTGTTACAATGGTGTCAATGCTACCGCTTTTGGTGTTGTTGCCGCCGAAGGTTGCTGCGAGGTTGTGTATGTTCTGCAACAAACAGCTCAACCAAACCTTTTTCTTTGGACGTTCTCCCTCCTTCTCCTAAAACTCTAGACGTCACGTGGTCTCGAAGGTGTTTTGGAATGTTTGTTATGGAAAAGATGAAGTCACGGTTATCTCATGAAGAATGGTAAATGAGGGCGGTGGTATATGGTTATCATTTGCAGCATGATAAGAGTTGTGATAGTGTATGATTTACGGTTTCGTGTTAGATCATGGTGTGCTTGGAAGTGCTACGTCAATGTTCATGGTTTGTGTGCTTCCATGAAAGTGAGGGAGAGTGGAAATATGGTTCTCACCTGAAAGAGATGATGAATAGTAATGGGCTATGGAAGGGTGTCTTTGAGAAGGGTTGAAAGTGCAACGCGTGAGGGTGATGAAAGGTGTCTCAGATGAGTGATGGTGATGTGGTTTTAATGTGAGTGCTTTAAAACCTGTATCCAGAGGTGAGTGCTTAGACTGCAAGTGGAAGGCAAGGTAATGATGCACTCATGAAGGTTGTTGTGTTGTCCTCTCTCTGTGTACTCGAAGTATAGAGATGGTGTTTTTTTTACTATTAAAATGAGAAACCACTTTTTCCTACCGTGTATACCAAGTGGCATGGGAAGTGGCGTGTAGTTTATTTATTTCTCCAAGAATAAAGTTTTGTTTTTTTAAACTAGCCGCAGGAAACACGGAGTAGGGTATTAGGATGAAGTGTGCAGACTAGTCTGTACAATACAAAACGTGCACGTAATAGTAATTCACTAAAATTAAGCAAAATGTAAAACAACTTTTTAAATCTTACTAAACAAGTTTTTTAAAAAATTAATAAAACAAAAATTAAATAAATAAAATAAAACTATAACCAAAAAAACAATCTAGAATAAAAAAGGATTAATTAAAATAATTATTAAATTAGAAATGGAAATAAAAAAAAAACGGTAAAAAAATGAATAATTGAACAGGTATCAAAGTGCTCAGAAAAATTAAAATGATACACCGAAATGATCAGCAAAAAATATACAATTCGAAAAAAAATAGCGTTTTGTCAAATTTTGAAATAAATTTTACCCGCTAAAACGGCTTAAACTGTCCAAAAAATGCGACCGAAAAGTGATTGAAAAATTAAAACGAGCACGCCAGATTAAACTACGTAAAACGTAGATTATTATCACTGACATCTGCAGGCTCGAATTTAAAATTTTCCGTCCACTGATTTTTCGCACTGTTGACTTTTAGTTTGACTGACTCGGCTGTAAAAATCCAAAAATTCATTTCGGCTGACCAATTGGGTAATATGCAAAATGATTGGCTTAAAATGATATGTAAGAGATCAACAAATCTAAGGATAAAATTTGGAGTACAACACTCATGAACTAAAACGTAGGATCACCACCTTATTTTAATGCCATCAACAACATCCTGAGCAAATGATATGAACAAACAACTGTATGCTCAAAATAACTGGTAACACATATACACTTGGATATCATCACATAATACACATATGACTCACAACAAGATGAATATAGGAAATAAAAAAAACACACCAATGTAATGTCGTATCATGAAGCATAAGCAACCATAATAGAACCAAACTAAAAGCAAGCAACAACACCAAAACTTTACAAGTTAACACTAACTAAACAACAACTACAACAAATATTTCCACAACTTAACAACATTATTGTTGCCAAACAGCCCTAAAAAACACAATAAATATATCGTGCATGATTTGAAGAAATGACACACACCAAAAAAACATGAACATCCTTGCCAATGCAACAATATCAGCACAAGAACTAAGTGCAACAACCAACAACATGGTGTAACGATACGAGTCTCGAGCAGTCATTAATCATGATACAAAAGACACGGTGATCCAACAATACAACACTGGTTTTCATATGAGAACAAGCAAAACAAGCATGAGAGAGTGAGAATGATAGAATACCTTCACTTGTCAGCGTAAATGCCGCGGTTAAGTCGAAATCGTTGTCATCGCCAACAAAATCACGTGTTGTTTGTGTGGTTGGTGGTACTTGAATGGATTCGAGAGAGTTTTATCGTGAGAATAGTGTTGGTGGAGTGAGTTGTGACGTGAGGATAAGAAAATGGCGGTGGAAGTAGTTTTTTCTTCGTAACAGGAAATGGTGATGGATGGTTTTCTTATATAGAAGGGAGCAGCTGATGGTGATTCTTAATATACTGTGATATATTAAAAATTGAATGTTTTTCTTGTGTTGTATCCTTTTTTAATGATAATGATCAAATCCTTTTTTAAAAACAAAGTGCTTCCTTGATAGGAAGATTCCTATCAAAATCTATGAACTAGAGTTTCAACTAGAAAAAGGGGAAGAACATTAAAAACTATCTAAGAGAATTAAAATAAAGATAACATTTGATTTCATTCATATCTTCATTCTCACAAGGAGAGTACATATATAGGACCAATAATGGATAATGAGATAAAAAGGCCTAAACACTACTAAAGCCCAATTCAACATTTAAAATAAAATAACAACTAACATAATTATATTACTAATTAAAATGTCTAATTGCACCTCCTATCATTGCTGCGGGGTTCACTTGAACCTTGCCCTCAAGGTTCTAAAAATAGCCTCAAAATAGATATTGTCTTCAAGACCCCAAGGCGGCTTTGGATCCAAGTTCAACACGGTTGATGACCATTGGCGATGTCGAACCTCTTCTGCTAAAAATAGGCCTCCAATGCATTAGTTGTGACTGGGGTCCTTTTGGCAGTTAAATTTCCAGAATTTGTCACAATTTCAATTGTGGCATTGTTGTGCACCAAACCAGAATAAAACAGTGTGCGTGATACTGCTAATGTTGCATGACCATAAATATCAACCTCAATAATAGAAGTAAGCCATCGGAGACGAAAACGGGGATTAGATTTCGAGGTTCCATGAAGAGGAATCAAATAACAAGTGACAAAGCTGTAAAAGTCAGCAGCTAATATTGTTCGACTTGGTACCGCTGTTGAAAAGTAACACCGGTTTTTTTCAACATAACCAAGTGCAGCCACAACACCAGAATCAAGAACTTCTATCACAACATCACAAGGAACATTCGCTGTTATTCGACCACAAGAACAAATAATTGTAACAGGGAACTCACATCTTACATCTGGGCAAGAAAATGTAGGGTGACATTGAGCCATGCACATATGGCGGCAACCACTCCTTGGAGCACCACATGTCTGTCCACATGGCGCTCGGTAACCTTCCACAAAACCAGGCAGAACATCACAAGGTGGTGAATGACATGTTCTACCACAGGCATGTAAACCGCATTGTCTAGTCCTTCCACAGGGATTATTGCATCTAATATTATTTGAGCCACAAGGTATGTTCCTAAGAATGACATGTCCACCAACACATTGTTTTGACACAAGCACTGAACATGGAGGGCAATCTCTGAAATGGCAACTATGAGAGCCTGAATGACCACACGGCTGAGGAACCGAACATGGAAGTTGACACAAGGGAGGTATTGTACCACAAGGTAGGGGAGGGGGAATTGAGGTCCTACCACAAGCACATGTTAAATCAGTGAAGATTATTTCAAGACATGGTGGATAGTGACCACTATGACACAACGTCTCACACACATGCTGGCCACATCTCAGCTTCTTTCCACATAGCATGGAACAGAAGTGAGGATCCCAATCTGCATTAGTCAAATCAATGTTTGGACCGGAAACTGGACAACACTTTTCACTGCATCGGTGCCTTCCAGAATTTTTCTTTGCCCCACACGGCTTTTCACAAGTAAATTTATGATTCTCTGATATTGTTTTATAGCATTCCAGAGTTCGGGAAGTTGAGCCACAACGTCATTTCTGTGGTATTTGGACCTTACACGGCGGACAGTCCCCAACATGGCATGGATCCGGACAATCATGTATCCCACAACTAAGGCGCTTGCCACATACTTGTGAGCATGTAAGTATTGGATCCACACAACTCTTCCGTTCAACATCCAGCTTCATTTTTCCACAACAACATGTCTTAACCCGGCTTGGTAAAAATTCACATTCACCGCAGCTGCCTGGATGACAAGCCTCATGGCAGATATGATTACTACAACTAAGTTCCTTTCCACAATTAGAACACACGAAAAAACTCCACCTTCTGGTTTAAATTCACCTTTCATAGCCATCTCACCACAAAAAATAACCTGTTTCATTTTACTGCAAAAATAAGATGCATTGATGAGCACCTGACAAGGATCACAAGGACCCACATGGCAAGCATTTTCGCAGCGATGACTGTAATACCCCAAAATTTTCTCTCCCCTTTTGGCATCATAGTTTAGCATTATCATATATCATATCATATTCATCTCATTAGCATTGCATTGCATTTAACATAGAAAAATGAAGCATAGCATTCCTCTTACCATTAAGGCATATGATCAGGTGGAAGGTGGACAATCAAGGGATCATTCAAAGCACAAAAAGGTCAATCAAGTTGGCTCAAGGCAAGCCAAGAGTCTCTCATGTCTCATACTATCTCAATTAATCATCCATAATCTCAAGGAAGTGAGATCTAATGGGAGATTGAAACCATACATACTTCACTATGCAAGGGATTCAAAAAATTAAAGGAAAACCCTCAAAAGAGATAGCTCATTGATTCAAAATCATCCTCAAATGGCATATCCCATCATCCTTTAAAAGGATACACAACATACTCTGAGGAATTTGAAATTGAAGACTGCATTTTTCCCTCCTAACCAGAGGAGGTCAAAATTAGGGTTTCTGATTAAATCAGGATATCTTTGATTTTTTGGACAAAACTTGATGTCATGGTGTTCTACATGTCCTTAAGTGTATGGACGTGGAAAATTGCTTCTCAATTGGTTTTAGAAGTGGTTCAATTGGAAGAAAGATAAAAAATCAGGGAAATTGGGGCCAAGTCAAATAATCAGAGGAAAAAAGTCAACTCTTGACTTTTTTGAGGCCAAATTCATGAAATTCATGTTATATGTGTCCAATGTGCAAAATTTGATCAAGTAACTCCAAAGGAATCATAAAAAAATCAAGATGTAGAAAGTTGCCATTTTTGGGTGAAGTAGGGTTACTAAAAATAGTAAGTTTTGGCCATTTTGCATCAGACTTTGAATCAAGGCCATTTAAAATTGAAGCATCAAATGAAAATTCCACCAGGCCACAACAGAAGGTCTTGCTTCAAGCTTCAAATCCATGTGTAGAACATCTCCATTGGATAAAAATTGAGAGAGATATGGATGATCAAAGTTGGAGGAAAGTAGGGCAAAAACTAGGTCATGACCAAGATTTTCAGGTCACGCGCGCAGTCATTTCAACAAACAGTTGGTGGGCCAGAAGTGCACTCATTTTACTCATGGTTAAAGGCTCCAAATGAGAAAATTTTCAACATCAAAGTTGCTCTTGGTAGTATCATCTTCAACATTGATGTTGGGAAAATTGTGAATTGACCAAGTTATAGTGGAGATATATTGGTCCAAAGTCATGGTGGTCACACTGAAAATCAACTGGTCATCTTACCGTGCCATGACCTGCTTTGTGCGCCCTTATACCAGTTCCCAAACACTTGTGTTGTAAGTCATATTGCAACTTATCCCAACCTCATTTCACTTCAATTTTCAAACCAACATTGTGCTCCAATGCATCCTCTTTCCAAAGACCCCAAAATCTCATCAAATGGTTCAATGGTTAGAGAGAAAAACTTCCATAAACAGCCCTATGTTGGCATTGACACATTGATGCATGCTGCATTGTTTTTGGTTCAGTCATTCAACAAACACTTCACATCATCAGCTGCTTCTTTTCCTCATTAAACCAAACAAGTCATGCACGTGCTTTCACCATGTTACTTCTTACATGAGAAGGGAAATTTGTAAAACTTCCACCACACGCCACTGCTGCATAACACAACCTCACTCTCGTCCTCACTACAACTGTCATGAGCTTGACCTCACCATAACCCAATCTTGACCACTCGCCCCCTAACTAACTTGACTCAGTTAGTTAGGGTGGACTCAGTTTAACCACCTTAACTCACCTTAACTGACTCACTAAACCATGGTTAATGACTACTATAAAGAAAAATTTCACTCATAAATCTCATTTCCTAACTTCATTTTTCTCATTTTTAACTCTCATTCTCTCATTCTCCCTCTGAAACACTCTCTATTCTCTCTCTCTGATCTCTCATGAAACCAACAATTTCTGCATTCATCTTCTTCAATCATCATCTTGAGTGTGGTCTTTGAGCAAGTGAAGCTTCATCAACATTTTGATTCTCTCTCTGCTCTCAATACCTCAAGACTCAACTGCATTTATTTTGCACGAATCAAACTCAAGATCAAGAGTGGATCTCTGGTTTTCTTTTGCTTCAAGGTTCTGCAAACTTCAGGTTCCAATTACTCAAATTCTATTGCATAAACTCTTATCGTTTTAGTTTGTTTTTTATGGTTTAGAGCTTATTAGAAGCTATGCGTGCGTCCTGTTTAGTTGATATGCTCTTTAGGAGCTTAGGTGTGTTTTTAGGGCAAATTATTTTGGCTCGGTTTGTGTTATGCATGCATGATCTGTGAGAAATAAGTGTGTATTCGTGCTCTCCATAAGTTCAGCTTCAATTTGGTATATGGATTGTGCATTTTGGTGATATGTAAAGTTGCAGACGGTGGTGGTATAGCCGGAGAAGGTGACCGGAAGTCACCTCCGGCCGGTGACTTCATTTGCTAGGGTTTTTGCCATGTTTTAATCATGTCCGTTGTTTTTTTTTCTCATCGTATGGTCCTAGTGCTGACAAAGCATTAAAATTCACGTGCAAGTCATGTGCACATTTTCTGAACTCACTTAAACACTATGTGGTGTGGTACACGGTAGAGAGTGTGGTCATTCGCGTGCGCGTGTTGATTGTGATTACTTTGACTCTTGTATTGACTTGACTTGATCCAATGGCTTGTATGGCTTTGACTATTGTTGACTGAGCTCCATGGTTGTTAATGTGTAATGCGCGTTAGTGGACCTAAGCTGATTTGTTATTCACACCTCCCTGTTTTAGAGCCCAAAGCATTTTGAACTAATATTTTGCTAAGTTCACACCCCCATTCATATTGCATTTTTATTTTATTTTCATTTTTTCTACACGTTTCATAATTGAATTTTAAAAATATCAAATATCATCATAAAATTCCACAAAAATTCATGAGATTTATTAAGGCATTTAGAAAATTTTTCTTGATCTTATTTCTTGATTTTATGACCTTTTTTCCCCTGTTCCATTATTTTCTTTGATTTTTCATTTGTGTGCATGCTTAATGTGATACATAAATTTGTGCATTTTTGTTCTTGATCATTAAAAATTGTTTTGATGCTCTTCTTTTTGCATTAAGTCACTAGCATCTTGAGGTATGTTGAGTGATTTTTATTTAATTTTTTTAGGTCAGTTTATGGCATGTTTGGTGTTCATTTTTGTGTTACTTTGTATGATGTGTATACTTGACCTAAGTGCATTGTATAAAGCCTTTTTGCCTTGATTTCTTGGATGCTATTTTGGTATATGATTCACTTCTGACTTGTGCATCTTTAAACCATGCTTGCTTAATTTCCATGAGGCCATCTAATTTTTGTTTAATACATTACCTTTGAAGCATAATAATATGTCATATCATCTTAATCTTTGTGCATGTTTACATGATTTCTTTTGTACATACTTGCATGATCATTTGCATATTTGGTGAACCATTCATGTGACATAATAGGTCATTGATACATATTATATGTCATCTTTGCATGTTGATTATCATTTGAACCTTGTGCACCTTTAACATGTTGTGTTTGCATTTTCCTTTTTTTGGACTTCCATTTCAATTATACTTCTTCTATCACTACTTAAATGTCTTGATGTGTTATGCATGAACACTTGTGAGATGTTTGTGAATCATTTTGCATTTCATTTCAATTCTAATCCTTAGATTACATGTTCCATTCATGCTTGTTTGTTCATTTCTTTCCATCTTTCATTCTCCCTTTTCTTATGGTAGCATGTTCTAATGTCATGGATGACGTTTGTTGCTTATCCACTTGGACTTGCATGATAATGATCATTTGTTTTCCATATGATGTACATTCTGGTTGTGATTAATAGGATTTGATCTTTCATCTAATTCTTTTGAGTTTTATGGTGCATTAAATGTTTTTTTTACTTCTTATACTTCTTATACATGTTTACTAACCATGTAGGGACTTTGGTAAGTTGCAATTGAGTGTGGATAAGGAATCCACATTCAAACTTCTATCCCTTCTCTTTTACAATTCCATCTTGTGTTTTGTTAAGCACTTATGTGCTTTCTCTTAATAACTCATCACTTTCCCTTTTTGAATTACAATTCATCTTCTACTTTAGAAGTGAATTGTTTAATTCATTCTTTCTTTAGACTTTAGGTTTAAACCTCACAAACCATTAGGATCACTCCCTTTAATAATCAATTAGGTTTGAGTCTTAGTTCACATAGATTTTTACCTTTATCCTCTCTTGGGTCTCTCTTCTCATCTCAAAGAAAATTCAAAACATATAATAAAGGTAGACATTTATTGCATTTAGGCCTTTCATATAAAGAAGAGATTATAAGGGGTCTTCTCTTATAATCTCAGAATGTGTAGCATATAGCCCATCTTGGGTCAATGTGTTAGACATTTGATCTTGTATGAGGGACTTAAATGCAACACTTGTTGAAGGTACAAATAAAAAACACTTCTTCATTCTATAATCAACAAAAACACTTAATAAAAACAAGTATGCTAGTGTGCTTGAACCTTGACAATTGGAACTAAGTGCGGGGGTCTTCTTCACTCTTAGTGTGCTTTCTTATCCATTCCATCTTGGAATGTGAGAATGTACACATTCCAATGACTAAGATTTGGATACACTATCATATGCAAACAAATAACAAAAAAAAAAACTCTTAAAAGACAAAAACAAACAACAACGTCTTTCCTTTGGGAATTCTTTTTCTCACCTCATTCACTCTTAGCGTACGAACGCGCTCCTTCTCGTTATCTTGCAAGATGGTAACGCACTCGGACCAGCGAGCCTGCAACACCTGAGCTAGAACGTTAGCCGTTCCTAAAAAAACACAAACAGTCCATCCCTATTGAGGGGAACTACGTCGCTCTGATTCTCATGTTCCCGATGAGATACGTAGGCAGTGGGGTAGGGCCCATGCGAGCACTTCTTTTATTTTCCCTACATTTGTTTCTCTTTCTTTCTCCTTTCTTTCTTTCAGTTCCTTTCTAGTATCCTTTTCACCCTTTGATCAAGACAAGCAAGCGTGGATCCCATCGGGTACGATGGACGCGAGGGGGTGCTAATACCTTCCTCTCGCGTAACCGACTCCCGAACCCAGTTCTCTTGGTCGCAAGACCATGCTCTTTCCTTTTCCCTCAGGTTTATGCAGTGTTTCCTTTCCCTCTCATGGGATAAATACACATTGTTGGCGACTCTGCTGGGGACAGGTTGACCTATTGCTGGTCCTTCCTAAGCGAGTCAATCCTAGCGCTTGTTTGCTTTTCTTTTATTGGGTGTTTACTGTTGTATTGTATTTGCTGTTTCCTATATTTTATTACTTGTACCATATTTACAGCATGTTAGCATTTACATTTCATATATTATACTGTGTTGGACTGTGCTGTTTTCTGTTTGGCGGGATGGGATTTCTGAGAGATAAGCCTATTACACAGGCTTGAGTATACACTTAGGATTAGAGTGGAGAGTAGTGGGACCTACGTGCCGTCTGGAGTACGTTGGGTATTCATGAAATTCACAGCTAGACGAGGCTATCTTGGGACCCATCATGGCATGCGCGTCTTGCGTATTCCAGGATGTCGATCTAGAGAGCTGTCGACTCTGGTGACCATTCCCGAGGACTCAGTTGTGGCACTCCTCCCAAGATGTGACAGTGGCAGACCACATTCTGTGGCAAACCCATTGCACATTCTCGACCCGAGGACCCAATGCTGGGAACTTACCATAGGGTTTCCTTTTTGGAAAGGGAATCAGTGGAGGCACTCCTCGATTGGCGATAGTACTGTACCCCGAGGGATGAATGTACTATTGCTTCTCGACCTCAGTGCCAGAAGCTGAAGACCTTTCGTCTTGGAGAATTAGTTGAGGCCTCCTCGATTGATGATGATGCCAAACCAGAAATGGTGAACGTATCATCATTTCTCGACCTGAGAGCCCGGGATACTGAACATCCTAGAACCCACATGTGAAAAGGGGGGTTGTTTGCAGGTGACCATGACTTCCTACATACCCGGTTTTCTGTTGACTTTACACAAAGGAAGGGTTCATCCTATTATATTCAGACAGTTCCTATTTGTGGTTCCATATTGTTCCCAGGGCTACACTGACACCGCACACAGTTCAGCACAAACACCTGATTGCCTGATCACATTGCCCTTTGCATTGCATTATCATATCATAATGGTTATGTTTGTCAATTTCAGGTGCCTAATATACTTCTGATTCCAATCCATGGGTTCAACAGAGAATGACGAGAGAAGGAAGAACAATGTTTCTTACAAGTTTCCAGACCCTACGTTGGATTCATTGCTCAAAGTTATAGACATGGCCGACCCCGATGTTCTTGATAGGTTTCAAAAGAAGTATGGGAATTTGGTTAGGATGGTCCGTACTATCACGAAGTATGAACATGATGCTCTACACACCCTGCTGCAGTTCTATGAGCCTTCGCTGAGATGCTTCCTCTTTCCAGATTACATTTTGATGCCGACGCTAGAAGAATTCTCATTTATTTTGGGGGTTCCGATCATGTCAACAATACCATTCTTTTCTGGTAGCTCTCCTAGTGTAAAAGAAATTGCCGCTGCAACGCAAATGGACCAGTCAGTGATCAAAAGTGGTGTGAGTAACAAAAACGGAGTTGACGGATTTCATCTGGAATTCCTTGCTGATCAAGCCCAAGAGGCCGCTAATGCTAAAAACTGGACGGTTTACAACTCCATTTTGGCTCTTTGCATATATGGTAGTTCTTTTTCCCAATCAGCAAGACTTTGTGGATATACAAGCTACGAGAGTTTTCGTTCTTAAAAATCCAGTCCCTACTTTGTTGGGGGATTTTTATTATTCCGTGCACTACAAGAACGAGAAAAGAAGGGGAGGCCCTGTTAGTTGTTGCACTCCACTGCTATGTCATTGGCTTTTCAAGCATTTGCCTCAAACAGGTGCCTTTATGGAAACCATAGATGTTGCGAAGTGGTCCGAGCGAATGATAGGTTTAACAGCTGATAATATTGTCTGGTTCGATCATCGATTGCTGAGAATTGAGCTTATCACAAGATGCGAAAGTTTTCCAAATGTACCTCTGATTGGCAGAAAAGGAGGGATCAATTATAATCCAATTTTGGCCATCCGACAGTTCGGGTATGCTTCTAGGGGTCCTCCTACAGAGCAAGACATGGAAGAATCTTTGTTCTTCACAGGAACTAAAGATGAGAAGGTGGTAGAGGTAGTGAATGCTTGGAAAGATAAGCATAAAATTGGAAAAGTGGTTTTTGGGAAAGGAGATTGTAGGTCTTATCCTGAATATGACAAATGGATTGAGACGAGAGTAAAGGAATTGCTTTTGCCCTTTTCAAGGAGACCTCTTGTATGTTCAGTACAGCCTGAACAACCCACCATGGTGGCTAATGAGGAGTGCGAGAAATGGAAGAAAAAGGTTAGAGAGCTGCAGATAGAGAACTCTGGGATGAGTAGATGTCTTTAGAAAGTTCTAGCGGACAACAAAGAGTTGGAAAAGAGAGCATTGAAAGCAGAAAAAACCCTGGTAGACAAAGAAGAAGATTTTGATGAGAGAGCTCGATACTTCCGGAAGCTTACCTTGGGAGCAGATGATACTAGTCAGGCTCATAAGGCTACAAAGCAGGCTCTAGCCTGAAGCCAAGATTCGTTAGCTAAACTCCGTCAAGCTTGGGATGAAGTCAGAATTGAGAACTCTGAATTGATGACCCAGTTAAAAGATAAAAATGAAGAGCTGAAGAAAGCACATGAAGCAAGAAGAAAACATCGAGAAGACCTTGACAGAAGCCAAGAACAGGCAAGGAACGCTGAAGATAAGCTAAAAATCGCCAACAAAGAGCTTGAAGATGTCACGGCGGATCTGAAGCTGGTTAAAATTCAAGCTGGAATTAAGAGGCACAAAGGAGTCGGTGAAGATGAAGCCTTGCTGATGCACGTGGGTTCGTTAGAGGATGCGTTGGAAAAAAGGGACGTCGTAATCAAAGAGCTGATTGAGAAGCCACATAATCAGCGTACCCGCATCCTGTTTGAAGAGATTAAATATTCCAGCCAGAAGCTGAAAGACGTAGAGCTATCAGATTAGCGATTTTTGCCGTTTCTTTGTAATTGGTAATGGTTACCATCAGGATTGTTGATGGATCCATTTGACTGCTTGTTTCTTATTTTGTTGCTGAAACTATGACTAATGTACTAGAAAACTTCTGGAAATTTGTACGAAAAAAGCTATTTTTGTTCACAATTTCTGGTTTTCAGATATATGTGATGTGTTATCTGCACACGGGCACACTACAAAGTCACTATTTCTGGTCTCCAGATATTTGTGATCGATGTATATGAATATCTCTTCAGAGCAAAACTCACTAATCATGATTTCTGGTCGTCAGGAATTTGTGGTTATGATTGGAATCAAGATATGAAAAGTATCTTGAAATGACAAACATAATTGTGCATTTGCATTTGCATAGCATATCATTTTTGCATTGTAGGTTTTCTCCTTTTGCAGGCGCCTGCTAACCTTTATTTGGTTTTCAGGCACGATAGCTGATACCCCAGTTCACCGATATTCTACCCGACGCAATCAAGCAAGAGTAATGGAGTAAGTTCAGACAGAGTTAGTCGATTTGAGGGGAAGGATGGAACAGTTCATGAACCTCATGCAGGGGATTGCTCAAGGTCAACAGGAGCTGAGGACAGGTCAAGAAAACATGAGGATTGGACAAGAAGCTATGAGAACCACTATCCAGAGGCTGGAAACTGAAATCCCAAATCGCAACGTGCGCACTCCTCCTGTTGGCACAATCCCTGCCGGTGGGGTACATCTGGGATTTGATAACAATGAGGATGGTCAGGAGGACCAGTTCACTGCATTCAACAATGACATGGGTTTCTATAATGACGACCGGAAGTATGAAGGGCTGGATGAAAGACTCAAGGCTATTGAGAGCCAAAA
This sequence comes from Lathyrus tuberosus, assembly GCA_022829125.1. Classification (NCBI taxonomy): domain Eukaryota; kingdom Viridiplantae; phylum Streptophyta; class Magnoliopsida; order Fabales; family Fabaceae; genus Lathyrus; species Lathyrus tuberosus. The sequence continues at coordinate 23,649,693 of JALAZF010000012.1, read as the reverse complement.
TCCTCTTGGAATTGATGTAGAAGACATGGGTCTCGTGCAGGGTGTGCGAATTCCTCCCAAGTTCAAGCTTCCTGCTTTGGATAAGTACAACGGCAGTACCTGTCCCAAAACACATTTGCAAGCTTACAATCGCAAGATTGCCGCTTACACCGAGGACCAAAAGCTCTGGATGTATTTTTTCCAGGATAGCCTGTCAGGCGCTTCCCTGGAATGGTACATTAAGGTGGACAGGGTTCATATAAGGAGTTGGAAATATTTGTGCGCTGCGTTTCTGAAGCAGTATCAATATAATCTGGACATGGCACCTAATCGTACTCAATTGCAGAGTATGACTCAGGATAACAAGGAGGGCTTTAAGCAGTACGCACAGAGATGGAGAAAATTGGCTGCTCGAGTTCATCCACCTTTGGGTGATCGTGAGATGGCTGATATGTTCATGAGCACACTTCAAGGGACGTATTTGGATAGACTGGCTGCATGTCCCTCCACGGGGTTTGCCGATATCGTCGTTGCTGGGGAACGAATAGAAAGTCTGCTGAAATTGGGTAAGATTCAAGATGTCGCTTCAAGTTCGAAGAAACCCTTTGCCAATGGACCAAGGAAAAGAGAAGGGGAGTCCAGCGCTGTGTATAGAGGAGGGGGCAGAGGAAGGAATCAGTCCTATCATCAGGTGGATGCGGTAACCATTCTGGTTCCAGCTGGACAGCAAACTCCAGATCAGCAAGGTAGACCCCGATTCCAGAACAATAGACAAAGGGACCGTAAGTTTGATCCCTTGCCTATGACATATGCTGCTTTGTTACCACAACTGCTCAAAGAGAAGTTGGTTGAACTTCGGACTATGAAGCCGCTGGATTCTGGAAAATTGCCTCAAGGTTACGATGCTAATGTTCGATGTGAATTTCATTCTGGTGCGCCAGGTCATTCAATAGAGAAGTGCTGGGCCTTTCAACATAAGGTTCAAGATCTGATCGACGCAAAAGCTATTAACTTCTCTAGGCTGCCGAATGTTCGTGGCAAACCAATGCCTCATCATGGAGGTGCAGGAACAAATGCTATTTTTGATGGCGAGAAGTTAAATTTGATTACTGATGTTAATTTGGTGAAGACTCCGTTGTTGATTGTAAAAGAACGTTTGTTAAAAGGAAAGGTATTTCCTGGATGCGCCTCTGATTGCGAGGATTGTTCAAAGCAGGTTAATGGCTGCAGTAAGTTGAGAGTTGGACTGCAGGATCTTACGGACGAGGGAAGTCTTCAGTTTGATAAAGTAGAGAAAGAACAGGATGTTTCTGCCATTACCATTTACTATAATCCAGTCGAGATACAAGTGCTTGTTGAGGAGCCTGTTGCTATCATCGTGCCCGAGAGGCCGAGACCAGTTACGATTATAGTTCCTGAATCAGCTGCTTATGTGTCTAATAGGGCAGTTCCGTGGCAGTATGGAACTGATACTCGTCAAGGAGGAAGTCGGCAGAAGGCAGAGGCTGTTGGTACTAGCATTGAGAATGTCAGTGGACCAAGTGGTTTCACTAGGAGCGGTCGACTGTTTGCTCCCCAGACTCTAAGGAATGATAAAGAGGCTGAAGCCGCTGCAAGAGCGAAAGGAAAACAGGTTGTTGATGACAAGATGCATGCTCAGGAAGAGGACCCTAAAGTCAATTTTGATAATGATGTTGAGGAATTTATGAGGGTTATCAAAAAGAGTGATTACAAGATCATTGACCAACTTAATCAGACACCCTCTAAAATTTCGATATTATCCCTGTTAATGAGTTCAGATGCACACCGGGCTGCTTTGTTGAAAGTTCTGAATATGGCATACGTTCCCCAAGAGATTACAGTGAATCAGTTGGAGGGAGTAATTTATAATGTGAATGTGAGCCACGGGTTGGGATTTAAGAACAGGGATTTGACACCAGACGGACGTAACCACAACAAAGCATTGCACATCACACTTGAATGCAAAGGAGCAGTTTTGTCGCATGTGGTGGTTGACACAGGTTCTTCCTTGAATGTGTTACCCAAAAAGGCCCTGATGAAGATTGAAGTAGATGGATTGGTTATGAGACCCAGTGATCTGATTGTGAGAGATTTTGATGGATCCCAAAGATCGGTGTTTGGGGAGGTTGAACTACCAATACAGGTTGGTCCACAGATATTCAAGACGATCTTTCATGTTATGGACATTCAGCCTGCTTATAGCTGTTTGTTGGGCCGACCGTGGATTCACGCAGCAGGCGCAGTTACCTCCACACTTCATCAGAAGCTCAAATATGTGTTCGAGGGTCAGGTGGTTACTGTTTGCGGCGAGGAAGATATATTCGTGAGTCATCTATCCACTTTTAAATATGTGGAAATGGATGGAGAAATTCATGAAACTTTGTGCCAATCTTTCGAAGCCCTGAATATCAATAACTTACCAGAGTCTACTTCAGCAGCAGTGGTGTCGAATGTACCAGGTGGGCCGAGTGCATCAATTGCGTCATACAAGCAGGCCAGAGAAGTGGTCGAAAGCGGAAATGCCCAAGGTTGGGGTAAAGCTATTGACGTGTTTGTGAAAGAAGATAAGTTTGGCATTGGATACTAGCCGGGCCGGATGCCAGTTCCTCAATTCCGTGGGCCAATCAACTTCAACAGTGGAGGAATTATCAACCCCAATCAGTCCTGCTCAGCAATAGAAGATGGCGCTGAAAGCTCAGATTATCTGGACAAATGGGTGTATGCACTGGCTCCAGGCGAGGCATTGCAAAACTGGTCTAGCGAAGAAATCGTTCATGTTGTACACCATTCAGAGTAATAATTCTTGTCTTTCATAATGCATAAAATCCCACACTCTGCCCAAGGTGTGAGGATCCATTTGTAGGGCCACCATAGTTTCTCATATAATGTTCAAATATCAATAAAAGGACGTTTTTGTTTACAAATTTGTGTTCCTTTACTCTTTCTTTATTTTATTTTGCACAAAGAAAATTAAAAATGATAATGCACTTTCTTTTCTTTTGTTTTCAAGCAAAAATTAATCTAAAATAAAGCATAAACCCAATCATGCAGACTAGATTCTGTGGATTTCTTTGAAAATGATTCTGTTATGCCCACATATGATTTCGACAATCCGATCTATCAAGCTGAGGAAGAAAGTGATGAAGACTATGAACTCCCGGAAGAGTTGGCTAGGTTGTTGAAACAGGAAGAGAAGACCATTCAGCCTCATCAGGAAGCTCTTGAGATCATCAATATTGGGTCAGAGGAAAGCAAGAAAGAGATCAAGATTAGTGCGAGTCTGCAGGCTGATGTAAAGCAAGAGCTGATAGTCATGCTACGTGAATACGTTGACATCTTTGCTTGGTCATACCAAGATATGCCAGGTTTAGATACAGACATAGTTGTGCATAGACTACCAGTGAAAGAGGACTGCCTACCGGTCAAGCAGAAGCTGCGCAGGACAAAACCAGAAATGGATTTGAAGGTCAAGGAAGAAGTACAGAAATAGTTGGATGCAGGTTTTCTGGCAGTAACCAACTATCCTCCCTGGGTGGCCAATATAGTACCGGTGCCGAAGAAAGATGGCAAAGTCAGAATGTGTGTGGATTACAGAGATCTCAACAGGGCGAGCCCTAAAGATGATTTTCCACTCCCTCATATTGATGTGCTGGTTGATAATACCACTCAGTTTTCAGTGTTCTCATTTATGGATGGATTCTCTGGGTACAATCAGATAAAGATGGCGCCTGAAGACATGGAGAAGACGACATTCATTACCCCGTGGGGTACCTTCTGTTACAAAGTAATGCCTTTTGGGTTGAAGAACGCAGGGGCAACTTATCAAAGAGCAATGGTGACGTTATTCCACGATCTAATTCATAAAGAGATCGAGTGCTATGTGGATGACATGATTGCTAAATCAAAGACAGAAGAGGAACATCTGATCAACTTGAAGAAGTTGTTTGAGAGGCTGAGGAAATCCAGGTTGAGACTGAATCCTAACAAGTGTACTTTCGGCGTGCGGTCCGGAAAATTGCTTGGTTTCATTGTCAGTGAAAAAGGGATAGAGGTTGATCCTGCTAAAGTGAAAGTTATACAAGATATGCCTGTACCAAGGACTGAGAAAGAAGTTCGCGGCTTTCTAGGAAAATTGAACTACATTTCAAGGTTCATATCTCACCTAACTGCCACTTGCGAACCGCTATTCAAAATGCTACGAAAAGATCAAACGGTCAGGTGGAATGATGATTGTCAAAATGCATTCGATAAAATAAAAAGATATTTGCAGGAACCTCCGATTCTGATACCTCCAGTTCAAGGGAGACCACTGGTTATGTACTTGACAGTGCTCGAAGGATCCATGGGTTGTGTTCTCGGTCAACACGACGAGACAGGTAGGAAAGAACATGCTATCTACTACCTGAGCAAGAAGTTTACAGATTGTGAATCGCGTTATTCAATGCTTGAGAAGACATGATGTGCACTCGCATGGGCCGCCAAGCGCTTGAGACAATATATGCTCACACATAAAACCCTGTTGATCTCAAAATTGGATCCGGTCAAGTATATTTTTGAGAAACCAGCACTTACAGGCAGAGTTGCAAGGTGGCAGATGGTACTGACAGAGTAAGATATTCAGTTTACTTTGCAAAAAGAAATCAAAGGAAGTATACTGTCAGATTATCTGGCGCAACAGCCTCTTCATGATTACCAGCCCATGAGATTTGATTTCCCTGATGAGGACATCATGTTTCTCAAAGCGAAAGACTGCGAGGAACCACTTCTGGAGGAGGGGCCTGACCCTGAATCCAAATGGAGTTTGATGTTTGATGGGGCAGTTAATATGAATGGGTGCGGAGTTGGTGCAGTTCTCATTACGCCAGAAGGTGTTCACATGCCCTTCACTGCCCGAGTAACTTTCGGGTGTACCAACAATGAAGCAGAATACGAAGCTTGCATACTAGGGATCGAGAAAGCTATTGATTTACGAATCAAGACCCTCGATATCTTTGGTGATTTAGCACTGGTAATCAATCAAGTAAAGGGAACTTGGCACACACATCAGCAGAATTTGATTCCGTATAGAGATTATACGAGGAGATTGCTGACATTCTTTACAACTGTCAAGTTATACCATGTTCCTAGAGATGAGAATAAGTTTGCAGACGCCTTGGCCACTATATCTTCGATGATCAAAGTGCATGGTTGAAACTTTGTGCCCAGGATTGATGTATCTCGTCTTGATAGGCCTGCTTTTGTGTTTGAGGTTGATGCAGTGTCTGATGATAAGCCTTGGTACCATGACATCAAATGCTTCTTAAAAAATCAAGAATACCCGCCTGGGGCATCTTCCAATGACAAGAAGACATTAAGAAGGCTAGCTGGTAGTTTCTTCTTGAACAAGGATGGCGTGCTGTATAAAAGGAATTTTGACACGGTTCTGCTCAGATGTGTGGATAGACACGAGGCAGACCTGTTGATGATTGAAGTGCACGAAGGCTCTTTCGGTACCCATGCCGGAGGACATGCGATGGCTAAGAAATTGTTGAGATTGGGGTATTATTGGTTGACAATGGAGTCAGATTGCTGCAAGTATGCCCGCAAGTGTCACAAATGCCAGATATATGCAGACAAAGTGCACGTTCCTCCCAATCCGTTGAGTATCATGTCCTCTCCATGGCCATTTGCAATGTGGGGCATTGATATGATCGGGAAAATTGAGCCTACTGCTTCAAACGGCCATCGTTTCATCTTGGTCGCCATTGATTACTTCACTAAATGGGTTGAAGCAGCATCTTATGCCAATGTCACTAAGCAAGTAGTGGTTCGTTTCTTGAAACGAGATATCATTTGTTGATATGGAGTGCCCGAAAGAATCATTACTGATAATGGTTCTAATTTGAACAATAAGATGATGGCTGAACTATGCCGGGACTTCAAAATCGAACATCACAATTCTTCTCCGTACCGCCCGAAGATGAACGGCGCGGTCGAAGCGGCCAACAAAAATATCAAGAAGATTGTGCAGAAGATGGTTGTCACGTACAAAGATTGGCATGAGATGTTACCACTGGCTTTGCATGGGTATCGAACATCAGTCCGCACGTCCACTGGGGCAACACCATACTCACTTGTATACGGTATGGAGGCAGTTTTGCCAATAGAAGTGGAGATTCCTTCTCTCCGAGTATTGATGGACGTTAAGCTAGATGAAGCTGAATGGGTACGAGCCAGATTTGATCAGCTGAGCCTTATCGAGGAGAAGCGATTAGCAGCAGTGTGTCATGGCCAGCTATACCAGCGCAGAATGAAGAGGGCATTCGATCAAAAGGTTCGACCCCAAGTTTACAAGGTTGGAGATGTGGTAATTAAGAGAATACTTCCTCCGAGTACAGATCAAAGGGGCAAATGGACTCCTAACTATGAAGGTCCATTCGTGGTTAAAAAGGTTTTCTCAGGTGGAGCCTTATTGCTGACAACCATGGATGGTGAAGACTTTTCATCCCCTGTTAATTCAGATGCAGTTAAAAAATACTTCGTATAAAGAGACCCGCTGGATAAAAGAAAAAAAGAATCCAGGCAAAAAAGGGCATCCCGGCGAACCAAAAACAGAATAAAGGTTCGGGCAAAAATTAGGGATATAATTGAAAAAATTGTGCACCCGGTAAGTTGAAAACCCGAAAGGGCAACTTAGGCAAAAATGGGTATCCCGGTGGATTGAAAACCTGAAAAGGAGATTCACGCAAAAGAGGGATTAAAGCGAATGACTGAAGTCTGAATTAATCTGTACGTTCTCTACTCTTCAGCGAACTAGCAAAATTCCAAAGGAGGAATTGGTCGGACCACGAGCTTCTGAAGGCAAAGATAATCAGGAGAGTTGAAATACATACTGGCTATAACAGAATCAGAAATCAGTTGGAATCCAACTTCCGCATTATCATTAGGATAGATTTCTTTTCTCAATTTTATGGCAATCGCCTCTTTCAGGGGTTTGCTTCTGATTGTAAATTCGCCAATTTTTGGCATTTCATCAATAAAATTGAATGTTCAGTCACGGGCTTTTATTTTCATTTTACTGTTTTGTTTGCAAAAACGTCCAATTTTTGATAATAAAACGTTACTTTGAAAATATCTTGGCCTTGCAAAAACATGCACAAAGACAATTGAAATTACTTTGCTTGTTGGACTACCTTGGATGGTGGACCTAAAAGACCACGCAATATCCTGGGGCATGTGCATATTCTTTTTCTGTTGCAGGTTGTAATACCCCAAATTTTGACCACTTAGATTTTCCATCATTGTGAAAATCATCATCACAATATGGATGAACCATCATGCTTCATCAGTCTCCCCAAAGATGGGTGAGCATCCAATATAATCAAAATTAGGGTTTCAAGCCCTCTCTGAGTGCTTAGACAAAGGATCAATCAAGAAATGACATGATCTTCAACTTGTCTAATCTCTTAAACATCCAAAATGGATCAAAAAGGACTCCCACTTCAAGGATTAAGCACAAGGCTGCTCCCTTCTAGGTGGATCAAGTCTCAAGATCGACAGTGTCACCAAATTAGGGTTTTGGTCGACCAGGGCCTCCAGATGGTAATTTTCATCTGGGCACAAGGCAATGATCCAAAACATGACCTAATATACTTCATGGAACCTCATGGACCCATGCATCAAGTCAATTTTGCCTCAAGGGATGCATTCATCAAAAATCAGGAATTAGGGTTTCTTGACCTAATTCACCCCTAAGTTGACTTTTGGGACAAACCATGAGCCAAGACCTCAAGAGATGATTTGAGGGTCTCTAATACACCATATTGATCCATTTGGAACAATGGATTGATCCAAGAAGCTTGAGCAACAAGTCTCATTTTCATCTGTACCACAATTAGGGTTTTAAGGGAAAAGTCAACTGTAACTTTGACTTTTGACCTGGACATGCTCCCAAACCCTAATACATGATTGAATATACCCTATGACACCCATGGAACATGTCCATCAAGTTTGATTTAGGTCAAGGACATGATTTCCTGAAGAATTGCACAGTTTGGAATTCATTTGATAAAAAGTCAACTGTGCACAAAAGTCAACTTTGACTTTTTGAGATTTTTCACCAAAATGGATTTTTAACCCTAAAATGATGTTAATGTATGATTTGAATCATCATTCATCAAGAAAAATCAAGAAAAGTGAGATAACTTGTAAAAGGGGTAACCATAAAACTTAGAAATTTTTCTAAGTTAAAAATAAAGTGGCAAAGGTACCAACTTTGGAGGACCATAACTCCTAAACCACAAGGCCATTTTTTCTCATCCAAAGATGGATTTGTAGCCCTCATTATCACCTACAAAAACTTCAACTACAAGTCATTCCAATTCATTAAGGATTTTGAGTTATGGAGTGATCAAAGTGGCTGAAAAGTGAAAATGTCACTTTTTCCAACACTTAGTGAAATTTTCACTAAGTCAGATTTTGCCTCACTTTTTGCCAAATGTAGGGGGATTTTTCACTTGGAATCAAAAGAGATCAAAACCAAACTTGTTCAAACATTTGTTGTATCATGTTAGGGCTTTCCAAAATGGCCAAGAACATTGCCAAATTCAACCTACATCGTGAGGTTGAGACGAGCATAATGATATGTGGATTGCATGATATGATTACGTATTCATGGAGATTGGATAGAAAATGCAAATCTGGGCAAACTGAAAAACGCGCGTGTTCTTGCCGCCATTTTCATATATTTGAATATTTGAATTTTGTGATTTTGTTTAATTGATTCAAAAATTAATTTCTCTCTGAGTTTTAATGATTTTGAGTTGATTCTTTTTTTAATAATTCACAAAAATGTTAAAATATTTTATTTTATCAAAAAATCTCAAAAATATTATTTATTTCATATAATTGATATTTTTGTAAAGAATTAATATTTTGATTGTTTTTGGCATTTTAAATATTTTTTCTACATTGATTTTGCAACTTTTGATGCTTTCTAATTATTTTGTAGGTCAATACTTAATTTTTGAAGCATTAATCCAAGATCACAATTTGTTTTCCATGTGTTAAACAATTTTTGATCATTTTAATTGAATTTTTATTCAATTAAATACATTTTTGAAAACAAATTAGGGTTTTGGATTAATTCAACCCTCCTAAATCATTTTCAAAACACTTTGGGCCTCTATTAGAGTGTAAGACCCAACCCTTTTTTTACCAAATCATTTTTGGGCCTCACTTATTGTATAAGTCCCGATACCGTCAAAAAACAAACGGCGCGATCGTCGCCTTTTCAAAAATCATCTGGGCCTCTCCTTGAGCTATAAGACCCATTCAAAACTTTTGGGCCTCTATTAGAGTGTAAGACCCAACCCTTTTTTTTGACCAAATCATTTTTGGGCCTCACTTATTGTATAAGTCCCTCTGCGTTAAAAGAAAACCTCGGCGCGATCGCCATTTTTAAACGAAAAATCTTTTGGGCCTACCCTCGTGTTATAAGCCCCACTCTTTTTCTTTAAACCTTTTTGGGCCTCTTAAGAGAGTGTAAGACCCATCCCTTTGTACAAAAAACCTTTTTGGGCCCCAGTCACTTGTATAAGTCCCTCTGTACAAATTTAAATAGTGCGCTCACTGATAAAACCCAGGGCCTCTCCTTGAGCTGTAAGCCCCAAATCTTTCTTTTTCAAAGCACTTTCTCCTTTGATTTTGAATATACTGTTGTTTTTAATCTTTCTGTGTTGAACAACTAACCAAACAGCATGGAAGCACTACAACCGAGTAAGTGGTTATCGCTTTCATTTACTGCTTTCATATTATAAACTGTATTGTGGGGCTGCTCACTGTAAGTCTCCTTTCATAAACTCATATCTACTGTGTAATAATAGTATAGATATTTCGAGTTTCCCCGACAACTACGTCTAGAACTAAGTGACGCCGTTTCATTTATTCGTAGAAATAGACGCCTAGATCCCCAATAGGAGCACCAGATACAGTCTTCTCTTCGACTGTCCTCCTTAGGAATCGTCAAGAAGCTCTACTCCCCAAGATGAATGTATTCTCTGTGAATGGCATCTTTTAGTTTCTTCCCAATTCTCGAACTTTCCTGACTTGATCTATTCCTTGTGGATAGCTTGCCTTGAATGTCTCGGGGTTTGGGTACCCACTACGGTCATAATCTTGGACCTTAACTAAGGAACCCTCTTTAAAAGTTAAAAGTCGCTGGATAGTAAACCTCGCACGTTTACCAGTGGTTTTTATCTTTAAAAGAGTTATCTCTCCTAATGGAAAGGAGATGATAGACCCACGGGCTTCTTAAAAGCATCGGCCTCCTCTTAGGCATTATTCAAGGACCCTACGGCTTCTTAGAAGTATTCACAGCCTCCTCTCAGGCTTCGTATAATGATCTCTTCCTCCGGGAATGATAGCCTCCTCTTGGGCTTCGTACAAGGACCCGTCAGCTTCTTAAAAGTTTCCAGCCTCCTCTTGGGCTTCGTACAAATTGTCCCGACGACCTCCTAGAGGTATAGGAACAGAACCTAGTCATCCTCATAGAACAATCCTTTCATAGAGTCTACTACTGTTTCTCGAAGCATAGTACAAAAGATAAAACTCTAGACTTGGACAGTCTAACTTCCTTGAGTCTCAAAGACATTCTCAAGCACCCTTCGTTAAATAGGAAGGAAACCCGTAGACTCAGACAGTCTCAATACCCTTTGGATTTCCCATTTCCTCAAAGAGAAGGAAATATCCCTGATCCTCAAATTAAATCCCTGTGTACAGTGTTACTCATATAAGAACTGATTTTCTCTTTTAAATCAGTATATTGGATCTGTCACTCAACTGAAACAGTTACAATAGCCTCCATCTCGGGCTTCGTACGAGATACCAAAATTCTCCCCAGTGGAGTCAAAACAACCTTTTAGCCTCTCTCTCAGGCTTTGTATGAGACACAAAAGATTCCCTCGTTGAGTCAATCACCCCTTTTTTTGCCTCCATCTCGGGCCTCGTACGAGATATAAATCCCTTAAGCAAGAGTCGAACTCTTTGCTAGCCTCCTCTTAGGCTTTGTATAACGATATGCCCCACTGGGTCAAAAACCTTTAGCCTCTCTCTCGGGCTTTGTACGAGACACAAAATAGCCTCCTCTTAGGCTTTGTATAATGATTTTCCTAGCGGAAATTAGCCTCCTCTTAGGCTTTGTATAAGAAAACCACTGGTTGATCCAATCGCTCTTTTAGCATGAGAAATTCCTAAGGAAAGATGGCATTGCTCTACACTGAGTTAAAGTCTTCTCCTTCAGGTTAAAACCCTTTCTTCGGAAATTATGGCATTGCTCGGAACCGCGTATCCCAGTTAAAGTAATTCTCCTTCCCCCTCTTTAGAGATGACAAATTCTCTCTAAAGTCGAGGTCTTTCAGCTTCACGTCTTGGGCTTTGAACAAGACACAAATAGACCTTTTAGCTTCACATCTTGGGCTTTGAACAAGATACAAATCACCTTTCGCTTCACGTCTTGGGCTTTGAACAAGACACCAAAAACCAATTTCCTCCCGTAGAATAGGAGGAACTACGAATGCTCTAATTTCCCTGTTTCGGTAAACGGGAATACGTAGGCATAAGATCGAAAGAAAAGATCTTAGCGAGCACAATCGACAAAAAACCCAAATCCCATATCTCCATCAATTAAAAGCAGTAATTCAAAAGCACCAGTCCTAACATCCTAACCCTTATTCCCCGCCAGAAACCCTTTGCCTAGAAAAAAGAAAGAAAGAACCGTATTGGCGAAATACGAAAAACCAGTACAAAGGCCCCCCCACATTGATAGCATCCGTAACCTAACAGACCGCTGTTTAAACTCAGTATGCAAGCAGGGTTAATTGGAGACATCTATTTCCCTTCCTTATTCAGCTCACAATAGGATAAAAAATGAATCGACCTGTAGTTTTAAGCTCAACCGCAGAGAGCGACCAGCACTTAAGAACCGCGTCCAAAATCGCTCGCTACAGAAAAGTGGCACCCACCGTGGGGCCGATTTTTCTTTCTGTCTGTTTTCCTTGTAAAATGGCGACTCTACTGGGGAGTCTCCTTTTCTGCCTTAGGGCATCATCCCCGTTTTCTACGGAAAATGGGAACTCTACCGAAGAGAAAGATTGACCTATGCTGGTCCATCTCTTAGGCAGGGAACCACAGATTGGGGCTTCCGTCGGGGAACCCATTTCTGTCAGGAACTTAAGATTCATAGCTTTATAAGTCTAGGATGATTAGGACAAATATATATACTGCTTTTCCTAAATGCTATACGTGTTTATTTTTCTGCTACTGGGAATGCGTGTGATGCCGCATGTGGTGAGATTGAGTATACACTTAAGAAAAGCCAACCTTTTTCGTAGTGCGGAAGCTATCGGAAATAGCTGTTACGCGATACTACCCTCATTTGAGGCTGGTGATCTATTCTTGGTGAATGGCACTTACTCTAAGATTGCACACAACTCGCTGGCGATCCGCTTGTTGTCTTGCTTTCCTGGGAGGAGCTGATGATAATGAGTACAGGTACAAAAATCACCCTAGTATAAACCTTTGGGGATGGGTAGAGCCTTGACTTCATGACAACGACCCTTTGACCCCATGTTTTTTCTATGTTTTTATGTGCTGCATTCATGCATTCATTTAAAAAACATTAAAACATTCAAAAAACTTTCTCTTCTAGTCTCTCTGTTTTTCAAATTAAACTAAGACTGTGATTGCAAATATCAGAGAAAAAGATTGCATTAATGGATTTCGGTAGAAGGAGCACTCACCAGTATACCTTCAAGGTTCCAAAACTAGGGGATTTGAGAAAGTTAGCGAGGATGATCGTTAACACAGAGGCTTTCAGAGCCAAGCACGGTGGTTTGCTACCACTGTTAAGAGTCCATGTGATTAAGGGGATCATGGACGCGTTCATTCAGTTCTACGATCCGGTTTATCATTGTTTCACATTCCCGGATTACCAGCTATCACCAACGCTGGAGGAGTATTCTCATCTGACTGATTTACATATCACTGATCGAGCTCCATTTTCTGGACTGGAAGAAATTCCAAAGAATCAGACTATTGCAAGAGCAATTCATTTGGACGAGTCTGAGGTCAGGACTCACATGATTACTATGGGTGGCATCCAAGGTTTGCCAGCCCAATTCCTAACCAAGAAAGCTCTGTACTTCGCTAGTATAGGGAACGAGACTGCTTTTGAAAGCATCTTTGTCTTGCTCACCTACGGGTTATTTTTGTTTCCCAACATCAATAACTTCGTCGATATCAACGCTATTAAGGTTTTTCTCATTGGAAACCCTGTGCCGACTTTGCTCGCAGATGCGTATCATTCTGTACACTTAGGAAATTTGTACAGCGGAGGGGAGATCACATGCTGTGTACCTTTGTTTTACAAGTGGTTTATCTCTCACTTGCCCAAGTCTGCCGCTTTTTGGGATTGCAAGAGTGTCTTACGTTGGTCGCAGAAGATCATGTCCCTCACCAACTCTGATATAGATTGGTGTAATAGGATTTATGAGGGAATCAGAATCATTGACCGTTGTGGAAACTTCCCCAGCGTACCCCTCATAGGAACTAAAGGAGGAATCAACTATCATCCGATATTAGTTCTTCGTCAATTTGGATACCCGATGAGACACATCCCACTGGGTGTTCATCTGGAAGGTCTTTTCTTCAAAGAAGGAGAAAACGACAGAGCACTAAAGATGGAAATAGTGCAAGCTTGGAAACATGTTCATAAGAAAGGACGAGAGTCTCTGGGAAAACTGGACTGTGTCTCGGTGGAGCCTTATCTCCATTGGGTACAAACTAGAGCTCTCAAGCTAAAGATGCCTTATCCTCGTTACGAAATTCTTCCACCGAGGGAAATTGTCATGTACTTCATGACGGAAACTGAAAGGCTTCAGGTTACTCTCAACAAAGTTCAAAAGGAAAGAAGGTCTTGGAAGAACAAGTACCGCACCCTCGACGTAGAGTGTATCCAAATACAACAACTACTAAAAGAGAAAGATGCTCTGATTGAAATTTTGGAGCAGCATGCTGTAGAGAATCAAGATGACCAAAGGAATTTGCTCACTCCTTTCACTTGGCAAAGGAATGACAACCCGACAACGGCCCAAGCGCCCCGGTCAAAGAAAAGGAAGATACCAGAATCAGCACCCGGTTTCTCCTCAGAGAGGACTCGGGACCCATTAGTTTAGGTTTCTGTTTCTGCACTTTGTAATCTACTGTATTTCCATTTCTGTAATCCTTTGAATTTCAATAAAAAGGGGTTTCCCCACTGTTTGATATTTGCAATCTAATTGTCAAAGTTTATTTTGATTAAACCAAAAAAACAACAATTAATATAATCATTGCATTCATCATTCTCACATCGCGTATTCTTCTTCCCTACGAATCTCACATTTGTGTCTCGATTCTAGAGTCAAACTGTCTCATTCGTATAATACTCGGGCCAATCGTCAGAAAAAGATGGATGATCTTGAGGAAGAAAGCAGAGAGTTGAAAGAAGAGATCGACACTCTGAGAGAGGATATGAGAAAGCTTCGTAACGATATGCAAGCCACGGCAGAAGCTCAGCTACAAAGAACTGTGATCTCGGAGATCACCTCAACGCCCATCATATAAAAAGTATGATCCTAGGTATCAGATACCGAAAGATCGTCCTTGGGGCATGCCTGTTAACTATATCCCGGAAGGATATGTTCCGCCGATCACTGAAGATCAGGGAATCGCAACAGAAGCCGCTGGGCCTGAAGGTTACAAACTTCGGGAAAGCGAAGATGCCAGGGGCATACTCAAGACTCCTGAAGGTTACAAACTTCGGGAGGCGCCAAGACTTACTGACGTAGTCACCGTACCACCCCCTGTGGTGCACACTGTCCCGGAAGGACAAATTCCACCAACACCTTCTGGTAAGAAGGAAACTATGTTTGACAGAATGGAGGAATTCCAGGAACAGTTCTTGGAAATGCAGAAAGAGCTGTAAGCCATTCGCGGTCAGGATCTATTTGGGAAGGACGCCGCAGACCTCTGCTTGGTCCCAAATTTGAAAGTCCCGCACAAGTTCCAAGTGCCCGACTTTGAAAAATACAAGGGTAACTCTTGCCCTCAGAGCCATCTGGTGATGTACGCTCGGCGGATGTCAGCTCAGACGGAGAATCAGGACCTGCTGATTCACTACTTCCAAGATAGTTTAACCGGTGTCGCACTCAAATGGTACATGGGTTTAAACCGTACTACGATCAGTACATTCAGAGATCTTGGTACTGCCTTTGTCCAACAATACAAGTACAATTTGGACATGGCACCCGACAGAGATCAACTCAGATCAATGTCGCAAAAGGAAAAAGAAACCTTTAAGGAGTATGCTCAAAGGTGGCGTGAAATTGCCGCTCAAATTTGTCCACATCTTGAGGAAAAAGAGATGACAAAGATCTTCTTAAAGACCTTAAGCTCATTTTACTATGACCGAATGGTCGCCAGTGCGCCCAGTGATTTCACCGAGATGGTCGGTATGGGTGTACGTCTTGAGGAAGCCGTCTGAGAAGGACGTTTGGTAAAGGACACTGGATCAACGAGCGGTACTAAAAAATACGGTAGTGCTCTCCCTAAGAAAAAAGAGCAAGATATTGGGAATATCTCTCTCGGAAAGCAAAGGCGTCATTATCAGCCAGTAGCAGCTGTTACTCCTGCTATCGGTCCCGCGCCTGTTCCTATGTATCAACCTCAGGTTGCGCAGAGCCAACCTGACCAACAAAGGACACAACAGCCTCTTCAGCAGGCTCGTCCTCCATATAACAACAACCGTACAACACGGCCACCAGGATTTGATCCTATACCCGTAACGTACGCAAAGCTGTTTCCGTTACTGCTGGCTAAGGGGCACATTCAGACTAAGTCTCCCCTTTCAGTTCCGGAGAATCCGCCTTTTTGGTTTAAAGCGGATCAAACATGTCCTTATCATCAAGGAGGTTCAGGGCATAACATTGAGACTTGCCTCAATTTTAAATCCGACGTGCAAAAGCTTGTTAGGAGCGGGCTCTTATCTTTTAAAGATACGAATCCTAATGTTCTTACGAACCCGCTGCCTCAACATGAGAAGGCTGCAGTCAATCTGATTGAGAAAGAGACTAACAATGTCTATCAAATTCACGATGTACTCTTATTGGGGACCGATCTGGTCAAGATGCATTGTAGACAGAGTGGATATGGCCATGTGCCACCTCATAACTATCACCAGTGTGATATCTGCTCTAAAGATAACCAGGGATGGTCTGTAGTGCAAGCAGCTCTACAGGAACAAATGGATCTTGGATGGATCCAAGAGCACCGAGTTCGTGGAGTTAACATGGTTTACACGAATTCTAACGTCATTCAGAACCACAGCATCCGTGCAATGAATGTCAATTTGGTGGCAATGCACTCAAGGCAAAGCCAGTATCATAATCTGCCGCGGCACGATTACAGTTCCTGTCTGATTTGCCCGGTAAACAAACAGGGATGCTCTTTCATACAAGAGGCCCTCCAGCGTCAGATGGATCTTGGATGGATCCAAGACTACCATGATAGGAACTTCTATCAAATCAATATGGTTCAGATCTTCGATATCCACGTAATGAATACCAACCTGGTAGAGTTACATGCTGAGCAGGTCCGACTCGGATTCTTAATATCACATGATTACCAAAGCTGTAAAGCGGGTTGCGAAAACGATCGAGGTTGTACCCTTGTCCAGGAGGCACTTCAGCACTTGTTAAATCACTGGTGGATGCCAATCTATATGGACGAAGATACTCAGCAGATTAGTATCAATAACAGGAATCCTACTCATCGTCAAAGTCAGGATGTCCGATCAATGGAAGATAACCTAGTGAGGTTGCATTGCATTCAAAGTGGGCGTGGCCAGGTGCCACCACACAACTATGACAGTTGTAGCGTCTGTTCAGAAAGTAACCAAGGGTGTTACTTTGTGAGAGCAGCTCTTCAGGGTCAGGTCGATCATGGAGAAATTCGTCCATATCCAGGTTCAGGACCCATCATTTGGTCACCGAACTACCTTGCCGAGCAAGTTGAGGATGTTGTCACGATCTCTGGTCATCACAGGACCAGGGATGTTTTTGCCATCATCCCTCTACTTGACGAATCTAGAGTTCCCAACCGGGAACAGATCAAGGTTACTTATGATGGTCAGAAAAATCAGAAGGTTCCCATAGTCATCTATCTACCGGGGCCACTACCGTATGAATCAGCTAAGGCAATCCCTTACAAATACGGTGCAACAATAATCAAGAATGGAAAGGAGATTCCATTACCCTCCGCCGTGAATATTGCAGACATCAGTCGTGTAACACGGAGTGGTCGAATCTTCAACCGAGGGGTTGGAGAATCCAACAAAGAAAAGGAACTTCAGGCGGAAATTCCTGATCCACCAGTCGGTCAATCTAGTAATCCTGACTTTTCAAAAGACAAAGATGAGATGCTAAAGCTCATCCAAAGGAGTGAATACAACATTGTTGATCAACTGTTACAGACTCCTTCAAAGATCTCAGTATTATCGCTGTTACTCAGTTCAGAAGCCCACAGAGAGGCTCTACAGAAAGTCTTGGAGCAAGCCTTTGTGGAACAGGATGTAACAATCAGACAATTCGATAGTATTGTCTCTAACATCACTTCCTGCAATAATTTGGGATTTAGTGATGAGGAATTACCTGAAGAGGGTCGTCGTCATAACATGGTGATCAACATTACAGTTAACTGCCAGGGCGATGCTTTAGCCAACGTACTGGTAGACACAGGGTCAGCCCTGAATGTTATGCTGAAGTCCACTTTGACGCAATTATCATTTAAGGGCCCTCCGATGAGAGTCAGCGAGGTCGTCGTCAAAGCATTCGACGGATCCAGAAAAACAGTTATCGGCGAAGTTAATCTTCCCATAACTATTGGTCCTCACACTTTCCAAGTCACTTTCCAGGTCATGGACATCCGGGCAACATACAGTTATTTATTAGGAAGACCTTGGATACATCAGGCTGGAGCGGTCACTTCGACCCTCCACCAAAAGCTAAAGTTCGTCCAGAACGATCAACTTGTCACGGTTTGTGGGGAACAAGCCTTGCTTGTGAGCAACTTATCATCATCTACTTGTGTGGAACCCGAGGAGGTTATTGGAACTCAGTTCCAAGCACTATCGGTGAGCAAGAACGATCAATCCGAAGAAGGAACTTCAATTTCTTCATACAAAGATGCTATCAAAGCGGTCGAGAGTACCGATACGACAGGATGGGGACGGCTTGTCATTCCTATTGACAATAAAACAAAGAAGGGTCTTGGTTTTTCTGCAACCTGTACCCAGACGGCCGCCAACGATGAAAGTCTTCATCCCCTTCAAAACTTCTTCCACAGTGGAGGTTTTCTCCACCCAGTGTCTCAGACAGTTCATGCTATCAATGAGGAAGATCCCTCTGACACAGATGAAGAATGGAAGTCCTACCTTAACAAGGACGACTATATGTCTTAGGAAGAGGTGCCTATGCCTTTTTGCTTTCCTATAGAAAATCCGAGATTTATACCAAGATCAAATGTCGAAATGATCTACGGAGATTGTGATCCGGAAGGATGCCGTGCTCCGCCAAATTCATTAGAGGAAGACACTCTGATGAAAGAAAACTTTGATCGCAATTACTATGGCCCGATGGATTGTCTGCCAATGTGGCAGCCTTACCCAGGAAACTTGGGGCAAGAAAGTCAGCCGAGTAATGAAACTCAGTTGACCATCATTGAACAGAATACCTGTGTCCCCACCATGTCATGGGATCAACACTCAGGTCATTCAGAAACTACTCAACATGAAGATGAATTCGCAACGTTCGCAGGACTTGAATTCATCAACTATGCTTTTCCTGAGGTCAACGTCATCGAAAGGGATGATTTCTCCAGTTCCAAAGAAGTTTGGGACACTTTGGGACAACCAAGTGGAAAATACGACTTTATGGTCAAGTACACTGCTCCCGAAAGCTCTCGTATCAGGCTCGAAGACATCTAGCCAACTGGATGGGGAGATACAACTGAGAGCACCAATGCTATGCAAAATGCAACAGAGGAATCCTCCTACGACAATTCTGCTTGGGAGACAGATTCCAATGATCCTGCTCCACCAGAAATCAGCGTCATTTCTGAAGACAAATCAAGGGAGGTGCCAGACTTTGTGATTCACCGAGGAGTTCGCCGCCAATGGGTTGTCGTCGAGGTTCCGAAGGTCGTTCGTCAGTCAAAGTAATTGCCATCTTTTAACCTTTCACCCTGCCCAGGTGAAACGGATGTTTTGATAGGGCTCGCTTTCTGTAAATTTCCCTCTTCGCTTTGCCCAAAGCGAGTGAGTTTTGTTTTATAGGGCTGTAGTTTCAAGATTCGACTTGTTCATTAATAAAATAATGTCGCTCTGTAATTTCCGCATTAATTGCTGTTTTCTCTTTTTGCTTTTTCAGAAAATGGTAATCCTAAAAAAAAACAAAACAAATAATAAAAACAAGTAGTTTTCAGAAAAAACACTACACACACTCTTACATTTTCTCTATCTCTTCTAAACACGAATCATCACGTCATGCAGATTGCTTGTTTTATACCCCGTTGAAACATACGATCCGATGCCTTCTTCCAACTTTGAGTTCCCGTTATTCGAGGCTGAAGAAGAAAATGACAACGAAATTCCAGAAGAGATCTCCCGACTACTCAGACAATAGGAAAGGTCCATTGAACCTCACAAAGAACCATTGGAAACAGTAAACTTGGGTTCATAAAAAGAGAGAAAAGAAATCAGGATTGGGGCACTGCTCAGTCCAACAGTCAAAGAAAGTTTGATAAAGCTTCTCAAAGAATTCCCCGATGTATTCGCTTGGTCCTATCAGGATATGCCAGGGTTGGATACCAGCATCGTGGAACATCATTTACCATTAAGATCGGAATGTCCGCCAGTAAAGCAAAGGTTGAGACGCACTCACCCGGACATGGCCGTCAAAATCAAAGAGGAGGTACAGAAACAGATCGACGCGGGTTTCCTCGCTACATCTGAATATCCTCAATGGTTAGCCAACATCGTACCCGTTCCCAAAAAGGACGGAAGGGTCAGAATGTGTGTTGATTACAGAGATCTGAACAAGGCAAGTCCAAAGGACGACTTTCCTTTACCACACATTGACATGTTGATTGACAGCACATCAATGTTCAAAGTATTCTCCTTCATGGATGGATTCTCGGGCTATAACCAGATCAAAATGGCGCCGAAAGACATGGAGAAAACTTCGTTCATTACCCCATGGGGTACCTTTTGTTACAAGGTAATGCCGTTCGGTTTGAAGAATGCCGGGGCAACCTATCAAAGGGCCATGACTACTCTGTTTCATGACATGATACACAAAGAAATCGAGGTATATGTCGATGATTTGATTGCAAAATCAAAAACAGAGGATGAGCACGTTGAACATCTGTCAAAGTTGTTCGAACGTCTAAGAAAATTCAAGCTCCGCTTGAATCCCAACAAGTGCACCTTCGGTGTCCGTTCAGGGAAACTACTAGGGTTCATCGTCAGCCAGAAACGGATTGAGGTTGATCCTGACAAGGTCAAGGCCATTCAAGAAATGCCTTCTCCGAAAACTGAAAAACAAGTCAGAGGATTCTTGGGACGTTTGAACTACATCTCCAGATTCATATTCCTTATGACCGCCACTTGTGCGCCGATTTTCAAATTACTGAAAAAGAACCAGGATTGCGTTTGGTCAGAAGACTGCCAAACCGCCTTCGACAGTATTAAGGAATATCTATTGAATCCTCCGATTCTATCACCTCCAGTGGAAGGAAGACCACTAATCATTTACCTCACAGTCCTAGAGGACTCAATGGGATGTGTACTTGGCCAACAAGACGAAACTAAAAGGAAAGAGTCTGCCATTTACTATCTGAGTAAGAAGTTTACCGACTGTGAAACTCGGTACACGATGCTCGAGAAAACTTGTTGCGCTTTGGCTTGGGCAGCCAAACGTCTTCGCCAGTACATGATTCGTCATACTACTTGGTTGGTCTCTGAAATGGATCCAATCAAGTACGTTTTCAAAAAACCTGCTCTCACGGGAAGGATTGCCCGTTGGCAGATG
Organism: Lathyrus tuberosus; assembly: GCA_022829125.1. Lineage (NCBI taxonomy): Eukaryota > Viridiplantae > Streptophyta > Magnoliopsida > Fabales > Fabaceae > Lathyrus > Lathyrus tuberosus. Next base: position 23,628,535 of record JALAZF010000012.1, on the reverse strand, counting down.
TTACTATCAGAATATGACATAGAGTACCACGCTCAGAAAGCCGTTAAGGGAAGTATTTTAGCCGATCATTTGGCTCATCAACCGATTGACGATCAAGAATCAATCGGGTTTGACTTCCCAGACGAAGATGTCATGTATCTAAAAATGAAAGATTGCGATGAACCGCTACCCAGTGAAGGGCCAGAACCAGGTTCCCAGTGGGGACTCATCTTTGACGGAGCAGTCAATCATTATGGAAACATAATTGGGGCAATCATTGTTACCCCTCAGGGTTCCTACATTCCTTTCACTGCCAGACTTACGTTCAAATGTACGAACAACGAGGCCGAATACGAAGCATGTATTATGGGTCTCGAAGAAGCGATTGATTTAAGGATCAAAAACTTGGATGTATACGGCGACTCAGCTCTGGTTATTAACCAGATAAAAGGAGATTAGAACACATACCAATCAGGATTGATTCCTTACAAAGACTATGCAAGAAGGTTGTTACCCTTCTTCAACAGAGTCGACTTTCATCACATCCCTCGTGATGAGAATCACATGGCTGATGCATTAGCCACTCTCTCTTCCATGATTAGTGTAGGTCGATGGAATGACATACCTAAGATCGACATCATGCGCCTTGAACGGCCCGCTTACATCTTTGCGATTGAAGCAGTCATAGACGATAGACCTTGGTATCACGATATCAAATGCTTCCTTCAGAAACAAGAGTACCCATCTGGGGCACTCAGAAGAGACAGGAAAACCCTCAGAAGATTGGCTGGAAACTTCTTCCTGAGCGGTGACACTCTTTATAAGAGAAATTTTGACATGGTTTTGCTCCGATGTGTCGACAGACCAGAAGCAGACATGCTGATAAAAGAAATTCACGAAGGATCCTTTGGCACTCATGCCAATGGACACGCAATGGCGAGAAAAATCCTGAGAGCAGGGTACTATTGGTTGACAATGGAATCCGACTGCTACAAGTACATGAGGAGGTGTCACAAGTGTCAGATATACTCCAACAAAATTCATGTACCGCCATCACATCTCAAAGTTCTTTCTTCCCCGTGGCCATTTTCCATATGGGGAATCGATATGATTGGTATGATTGAGCCCAAGGCTTCAAACGGATATCGGTTCATCCTGGTAGCCATTGATTATTTCACCAAGTGGGTCGAAGCAGCGTCATTCGCCAATGTAACCCGACAAGTGGTGGTCCGATTTATCAAAAACAATATCATCTGCCGTTATGGTGTTCCAAGCGAGATCATTACTGATAATGGATCTAACTTGAACAATAAGATGATGAAAGAGTTGTGTGCAGAGTTCAAGATCGAACACCATAACTCATCTCCCTACCGACCCAAGATGAACGGGGCGGTAGAAGCGGCTAACAAGAACATCAAGAAGATTGTTCAAAAGATGGTTGTAACCTATAAAGCTTGGCACAAAATGCTACCTTTTGCTCTTCATGGTTATCGCACATCTGTCTGTACTTCAACAGGGGCTACCCCTTTCTCTCTAGTATATGGCATGGAGGCAGTGCTCCCCATAGAAGTAGAGATCCCGTCAATCTGGGTATTGATGGAAGCTAAGCTCACCGAAGCTGAATGGTGTCAAAGTCGACACGACGAACTGAACCTGATCAAAGAGAAGAGAATCACGGCACTATGCCACGGTCAGTTGTATCAACAGAGAATGAAAAGGGCGTTCGACAAAAAAGTCCGACCTCGTGTCTTCAGAAAAGGAGACCTCGTGCTCAAGAAGATACAATCATTTCTCACTGATTCTCGGGGCAAATGGACCCCAAATTATGATGGCCCCTATGTGGTCACGAAAGCTTTCTCAGGCGGCGCCTTGAGACTTGCGACCATGGACGGAGAGGAATTTGCCTACCCCACGAATGTTGATGTAGTCAAGAAATACTTCGCCTAAACAAAAAAAAAATGTCTCGGTGGATTGAAAACCCGAAAGGGCGGTCCAGGCAAAAGTTAGAGACATGAAAAAAAAAAAGAATCATCCCGATGGATTGGAAATCTCATAGTACAATCCAGGAAAAAATTAGGGATAATGGCAAGTAACTATGTTCAACAGAGGCAAGTCCCTCAGCAGCAGTTACAGCATCATCTATCGGAGGAAATCTCCAGTCAAAGGTCATCTTCGACAAAAGCTCAGGATGCCCCGAATTCAAAGTTGGTAGAAGGATAGTGGTCGTTATGTTTCAACGTAGCCCTTTTCCCTGTAAATTACCATTTTCTAACTTTGTATATACTCTTTAGAATCACGCGTTTGGCTGATCTCCATCTTATCAATAAAATTTGAGCCTTTGTGCTTTTGTTTGTAATTCTTAACTTGTTTTAGCTTTACAGAACGACGTTGTTTAAACTTAATCAGCGATTCTTGAAATAAAACAAAAATGAATTTACTTGTTAAAACTTTTTCTGCTTTTAAAATAAAGATGGCAATTTCTTTTAACTGTTGAACATCAGAAGAACATCGATTGCTTCTCCCGAAGTAAGCGAATTTCAAAGTGCAGAATCAAAGTACTCCTTCTAAGCCAGTATGCCTGAATGAAGGGATCAACTGTGTCAGAGACCTTGTTTCGTCTGACATCCTCGACCGAGTTCTCATCTCCTAAGCCCGATCAACATAGCTCCCAACGGGACTATCTCTCCTAAGCAAGGTGGAATTGCTATTTTGAACCAGCGATATCTCTATACGCCCCGCGATGGCCGAGTATCCAATTGTGTTCATCCATTAGTCTGTATGTCGCGTCAGTTTTGTCAGCATATACATACGTACTTCATGCATTTTTTATTTGCATTTACATTTCATATTGCATCGTTATCACTCTAGCCGGTCTTGTCCCCTAGTGATAAACAGTTTTCTCAATCGAGTTTGTCAGTTCTTTCCTCGTCAAGAAGTGTTGCGTCTGCACAATCTCGCCACCAGTGTATCTTTAGATCAGAGTCGGCACGTGGCCACTTTGATAACTTGAACCTCTGAAAAGCCAGAGAAAACTTTCAATAAGCATCACTCTTCGCCATTGAAGATGATATCCTTGCTTTCCCGGATTAAGGAAAATCCACAGAGAAAGCCTCGTGATCAGAGATTCGGCAGTACATCAGTTTTGCTCCGAAAGGACCACTGATGAGAAGGTCATTGGCACCTCAAAATTGGACCCCATCATATGGCATTTCTCCGGGAAGATCCCGAGAAAAGTATGATTTAACCCCAAACGAAAACAGTCTCTCAAGAGACTCGCTTTCCCCAGTAGAATCGACAAATGGCGTCTCCAACAGAGAAGTTTGTACACCTCTACAACTCAGACGAATGGGTTCCCCAGCAAGTCTGACATCAAAACTTTTTCCACTCAAATGGCATCTCCCCAAAAAAATTCGGCGAGAAGTTTGAGGAAAGCCGCTATGAATAGCGTCCCTTGTCAAGAAAGTTTATTGACAAAAGAAACTAAGACCAGTTCCTTGGTAAGAAACCAGGATCGAGGGGAAGTTTAAATCAGAAACTAAGACCATTTCCTTGGTAGGAAACCAAGAACGAGGGGAAGTTTATTTCAAAAGAAAACTGAGACCAGTTCCTTGGTAGGAAACCAAGAACGAGGGGAGGTTTATTTCAAAAGAAAACTGAGACCAGTTCCTTGGTAAGAAACCAGGATCGAGGGGAAGTTTAAATAAGAAACTAAGACCAGTTCCTTGGTAGGAAACCAGGATCGAGGGGAAGTTTACCTTTTCTAAGCATCATTGCTTAGCTAAAGAAGATGAATGCGTAAGCTACCATTCATAACCACCATCAAAATTTTGGATATTCCGATATTTAATCCTCTTGCACCCCGAATGCTCGAATACCTTCGTCATTCATACCTTCGGGTCCAAGAAGATTAAATAGGGGCATCTGTAATACCCCAAATTTTGACCACTTAGATTTCCCATCATTGTGAAAATCATCATCACAATATGGATGAACCATCATGCTTCATCAGTCTCCCCAAAGATGGGTGAGCATCCAATATAATCAAAATTAGGGTTTCAAGCCCTCTCTGAGTGCTTAGACAAAGGATCAATCAATAAATGACATGATCTTAAACTTGTCTAATCTCTTAAACATCCACAATGGATCAAAAAGGACTCCCACTTCAAGGATTAAGCACAAGGCTGCTCCCTTCTAGGTGGATCAAGTCTCAAGATCGATAAGGTCACCAAATTAGGGTTTTGGTCGACCAGGGCCTCCAGATGGAAATTTTCATCTGGGCACAAGGTAATGATCCAAAACATGACCTAATATACTTCATGGAACCTCATGGACCCATGCATCAAGTCAATTTTGCCTCAGGGGATGCATTCATCAAAAATCAGGAATTAGGGTTTCTTGACCTAATTCACCCCTAAGTTGACTTTTGGGACAAACCATGAGCCAAGACCTCAAGAGATGATTTGAGGGTCTCTAATACACCATATTGATCCATTTGGAACAATGGATTGATCCAAGAAGCTTGATCAACAAGTCTCATTTTCATCTGTACCACAATTAGGGTTTTAAGGGAAAAGTCAACTGTAACTTTGACTTTTGACCTGGACATGCTCCCAAACCCTAATACATGATTGAATATACCCTATGACACCCATGGAACATGTCCATCAAGTTTGATTTAGTTCAAGGACATGATTTCCTGAAGAATTGCACAGTTTGGAATTCATCTGATAAAAAGTCAACTGTGCACAAAAGTCAACTTTGACTTTTTGAGATTTTTCACCAAAATGGATTTTTAACCCTAAAATGATGTTAATGTATGATTTGAATCATCATTCATCAAGAAAAATCAAGAAAAGTGAGATAACTTGTAAAAGGGGTAACCATAAAACTTAGAAATTTTTATAAGTTAAAAATAAAGTGGCAAAGGTACCAACTTTGGAGGACCATAACTCCTAAACCACAAGGCCATTTTTTCTCATCCAAAGATGGATTTGTAGCCCTCATTATCACCTACAAAAACTTCAACTACAAGTCATTCCAATTCATTAAGGATTTTGAGTTATGGAGTGATCAAAGTGGCTGAAAAGTCAAAATGTCACTTTTTCCAACACTTAGTGAAATTTTCACTAAGTCAGATTTTGCCTCACTTTTTGCCAAATGTAGGGGGATTTTTCACTTGGAATCAAAAGAGATCAAAACCAAACTTGTTCAAACAGTTGTTGTATCATGTTAGGGCTTTCCAAAATGGCCAAGAACATTGCCAAATTCAACCTACATCATGAGATACAACATTGGCAAGTTGCCTTGCTGAAATCTGTCAAGGCAAGGCAGAATTTGCATTTTGGCTCGATTTACCAAAATCAGCCAATTGCAATTGCTCCAATCCACTTGGACACCTCAGAGGATTGAATCCAAAGGGGACAATCACTGAGCCAAGCCTCCAAGGTCCAAGGAACAAAGAATAGCATGTTGAACCTAGAATGGCCAAAATAGGGACAAGACTTCAAATTTGGAATGAGGCATTCAATGGAACCATCAAGGTGGCATGGACTGAGCCATTCTCATCTGAAATCAGTCAAGACTTATCCAAGACCAAGGGGACCAAAGAGTCAATGGCTAGAGAAGACTTTCATTTCCATTGGCCAACATTGAGGAAACCTACTTACCAGCTGCCATGCACTATTCCTTGCAAAACAAACTTGCTCTACTATAAATAGAGCTCAATTGTGGCCAGTTTAAGTACACCAAAGCCATCTAACAGATGCTTTCCTCAAAATCTCTTTCTCTTGGCAAAAATGCCTTTCTTAGCAAGGTAGCTATCGGGTTTTGAGTTTGAGAGCAATTCTGCACAAACCAATCACTCACACACCTCACATACATCACATATGAGCTGATCAAATACTCACATAACATCTGGAACATCAAAATCTCAAAATCACTTGCCATTCACACAAGTTTGAAGTGAAGTTGCAGCTGAGATGCCATAAACTGATCCAGTCCATTTCAATTCAATCCAAGTGTTCAAACACACTCCATAGGGTGTAGGGAAGCTGTTCAGATCATCCCAACTTGTCTGTAACACCTCCAACTCAAAATCACATCTGCTCTTGCTGTCACGACTTGGAGGTAAGCCTAAACTTGGGCATCTCTCAATCTATGCATATTTCCTCGCACAATAATTTGGCCATATGTTCATAATCATGCATGGAATGTTTTCCCTCAATTAATTGCATTGTTTGAATCGTGTATCAAATATCCTAGCCTTCATGCAGAAATTAGGGTTCTTGAGGTCTCTTCGTGATTTCTTGTTGTATGTTTAATTTAAATGAAATTAAAGTACATAGACATGATCGTGAGGTTGAGACGAGCATAATGATATGTGGATTGCATGATATGATTACGTATTCATGGAGATTGGATAGAAAATGCAAATCTGGGCAAACTGAAAAACGCGCGTGTTCTTGGTGTTGTTCTTGGCGCCATTTTCATATATTTGAATATTTGAATTTTGTGATTTTGTTTAATTGATTCAAAAATTAATTTCTCTCTGAGTTTTAATGATTTTGAGTTGATTCTTTTTTTAATAATTCACAAAAATGTTAAAATATTTTATTTTATCAAAAAATCCCAAAAATATTATTTATTTCATATAATTGATATTTTTGTAAAGAATTAATATTTTGATTGTTTTTGGCATTTTAAATATTTTTTCTACATTGATTTTGCAACTTTTGATGCTTTCTAATTATTTTGTAGGTCAATATTAATTTTTGAAGCATTAATCCAAGATCACAATTTGTTTTCCATGTGTTAAACAATTTTTGATCATTTTAATTGAATTTTTATTCAATTAAATACATTTTTGAAAACAAATTAGGGTTTTGGATTAATTCAACCCTCCTAAATCATTTTCAAAACACTTTGGGCCTCTATTAGAGTGTAAGACCCAACCCTTTTTTTGACCAAATAATTTTTGGGCCTCACTTATTGTATAAGTCCCGATACCGTCAAAAAACAAACGGCGCGATCGTCGCCTTTTCAAAAATCATCTGGGCCTCTCCTTGAGCTATAAGACCCATTCAAAACTTTTGGGCCTCTATTAGAGTGTAAGACCCAACCATTTTTTTTGACCAAATCATTTTTGGGCCTCACTTATTGTATAAGTCTCTCTGCGTTAAAAGAAAACCTCGACGCGATCGCCATTTTTAAACGAAAAATCATTTGGGCATACCCTCGTGTTATAAGCCCCACTCTTTTTCTTTAAGCCTTTTTGGGCCTCTTAAGAGAGTGTAAGACCCATCCCTTTGTACAGAAAACCTTTTTGGGCCCCAGTCACTTGTATAAGTCCCTCTGTACAAATTCAAACAGTGCGCTCACTGATAAAACCCTGGGCCTCTCCTTGAGCTGTAAGCCCCAAATCTTTCTTTTTCAAAGCACTTTCTCCTTTGATTTTGAATATACTATTGTTTTTAATCTTTCTGTGTTGAACAACTAACCAAACAGCATGGAAGCACTACAACCGAGTAAGTGGTTATCGCTTTCATTTACTGCTTTCATATTATAAACTGTATTGTGGGGCTGCTCACTGTAAGTCTCCTTTCATAAACTCATATCTACTGTGTAATAATAGTATAGATATTTCGAGTTTCCCCGGCAACTACGTCTAGAACTAAGTGACGCCGTTTCATTTATTCGTAGAAATAGACGCCTAGATCCCCAATAGGAGCACCAGATACAGTCTTCTCTTCGACTGTCCTCCTTAGGAATCGTCAAGAAGCTCTACTCCCCAAGATGAATGTATTCTCTGTGAATGGCATCTTTGAGTTTCTTCCCAATTCTCGAACTTTTCTGACTTGATCTATTCCTTGTGGATAGCTTGCCTTGAATGTCTCGGGGTTTGGGTACCCACTACGGTCATAATCTTGGACCTTAACTAAGGAACCCTCTTTAAAAGTTAAAAGTCGCTGGATAGTAAACCTCGCACGTTTACCAGTGGTTTTTATCTTTAAAAGAGTTATCTCTCCTAATGGAAAGGAGATGATAGACCCACGGGCTTCTTAAAAGCATCGACCTCCTCTTGGGCATTATTCAAGGACCCTACGGCTTCTTAAAAGTATTCACAGCCTCCTCTTAGGCTTCGTATAATGATCTCTTCCTCCGGGAATGATAGCCTCCTCTTGGGCTTCGTACAAGGACCCGTCGGCTTCTTAAAAGTTTCCAGCCTCCTCTTGGGCTTCGTACAAATTGTCCCGACGACCTCCTAGAGGTATAGGAACAGAACCTAGTCATCCTCATAGAACAGTCCTTTCATAGAGTCTACTACTGTTTCTCGAAGCATAGTACAAAAGATAAAACTCTAGACTTGGACAGTCTAACTTCCTTGAGTCTCAAAGACATTCTCAAGCACCCTTCGTTAAATAGGAAGGAAACCCGTAGACTCGGACAGTCTCAATACCCTTTGGATTTCCCGTTTCCTCAAAGAGAAGGAAATATCCCTGATCCTCAAATTAAATCCCTGTGTACAGTGTTACTCATATAAGAACTGATTTTCTCTTTTAAATCAGTATATTGGATCTGTCACTCAACTGAAACAGTTACAATAGCCTCCATCTCGGGCTTCGTACGAGATACCAAAATTCTCCCCAGTGGAGTCAAAACAACCTTTTAGCCTCTCTCTCAGGCTTTGTATGAGACACAAAAGATTCCCTCGTTGAGTCAATCACCCCTTTTTTTGCCTCCATCTCGGGCCTCGTACGAGATATAAATCCCTTAAGCAAGAGTCGAACTCTTTGCTAGCCTCCTCTTAGGCTTTGTATAACGATATGCCCCATTGGGTCAAAAACCTTTAGCCTCTCTCTCGGGCTTTGTACGAGACACAAAATAGCCTCCTCTTAGGCTTTGTATAATGATTTTCCTAGTAGAAATTAGCCTCCTCTTAGGCTTTGTATAAGAAAACCACTGGTTGATCCAATCAACCTTTTAGCATCAAAGCTGTGCCTCGTTCACAGTACACAAACATCAACAACTCCTTTCCCTTCATCTAATCGCTGTAAGCGGCAAGCCTCTGGATCATCTATATCCATGCCACTGTCCCTCTTTTAGCATGAGAAATTCCTAAGGAAAGATGGCATTGCTCTACACTGAGTTAAAGTCTTCTCCTTCAGGTTAAAACCCTTTCTTCGGAAATTATGGCATTGCTCGGATCCGCGTATCCCAGTTAAAGTAATTCTCCTTCCCCCTCTTTAGAGATGACAAATTCTCTCTAAAGTCGAGGTCTTTCAGCTTCACGTCTTGGGCTTTGAACAAGACACAAATAGACCTTTTAGCTTCACATCTTGGGCTTTGAACAAGATACAAATCACCTTTCGCTTCACGTCTTGGGCTTTGAACAAGACACCAAAAACCAATTTCCTCCCGTAGAATAGGACGAACTACGAATGCTCTGATTTCCCTATTTCGGTAAACGGGAATACGTAAGCATAAGATCGAAAGAAAAGATCTTAGCGAGCGCAATCGACAAAAAACCCAAATCCCATATCTCCATCAATTAAAAGCAGTAATTCAAAAGCACCAGTCCTAACATCCTAACCCTTATTCCCCGCCAGAAACCCTTTGCCTAGAAAAAAGAAAGAAAGAACCGTATTGGCGAAATACGAATAACCAGTACAAAGGCCCCCCCACATTGATAGCATCCGTAACCTAACAGACCGCTGTTTAAACTCAGTATGCAAGCAGGGTTAATTGGAGACATCTATTTCCCTTCCTTATTCAGCTTACAATAGGATAAAAAATGAATCGACCTGTAGTTTTAAGCTCAACCGCAGAGAGCGACCAGCGCTTAAGAACCGCGTCCAAAATCGCTCGCTACACAGGTAATGAGCACGATCGATCCGAGCAGCATGATCGTAACCACGAGCAGATATTTGCTATGACTTGATACTGTTATATCTTATTAAGTCGATTCTTCCATTCAAGAGTTCCCACCGAGTTTCGTGACGGCAACGGTGTTCGAAGATGGATTTCTTCTGTGTTGATAACGGTTATTAATGCAGTGAATACTCCAGGTCGATAACAAGTGCCAATCCTCCAGTACCTTGCAGACGATGTGAAGGGTGGTTCAAGGCAGAGTGTTCGTCTAACAAGTGTCAATCCCTCGTGGAGTTTACTTTTGGCAGGATGTACCAGCAAGTGGTAGTATCATGTCTCCCGCAGGTTTCAGCATGTGAAATTTGTCAAAGAATAATCCCCAGTAGAGTTTGAGGACATTTGGTCTTCTGTAAAATCCTCTCGAAGGACAGCCCCAACAAGAGACGCTTTAAAGCGGTTTTTCTCCAGCAGAGTGTGTTATAAACTCATTGTCCCCAGCGGAGTCGTCAAAGGGAAAGGTCGCCCAACATGGGGCATTGTGACATTTACCCTAAGCTCGACAGTCATCTTCCTCAGCAGATTACCGAGGAATTGCTTTGGGTTTCCCTAACAAATCTCTAGGGACTCTTTCTCAGTATGTTGCAATGGATTGTCTTTCAACCAAGATTTGGATATCCCCCGTAGAGCAGCCCTGATCCCCGGCAAGATCATATCTTTGGTAATGATATCCCCACAGAGTTCAGCATTGAATCTTGTCCGCTATACTCCCCAGCCGAGTCGCGGTAATTTCCCCAGCATGGTCTATATGGATTAACGGAATCTCTTTTTCAGCAAAGTGTCAGCATGTGATATTACCCAGCAGGTGGTGTAATTCTCAGCATTGCTCAGTTACAATCCAAAGCCCAATTTATTTTTGGCATACAGTTTGTTCATATTATTCCAGCAGGTGGAATAGTATGGCAGATGGTTGTTCCAGCCAGTGGGATGATCATATTATACAGTTTGTTCATATTATTCCAGCAGGTGGAATAGTATGGCAGATGGTTGTTCCAGCCAGTGGGATGATCATTATATACAGTTTGTTCATATTATTCCAGCCGGTGGGATAGTATGGTAGATGGTTGTTCCAGCCAGTGGGATGGTCATTACATACAGTTTATTCATATTGTTCCAGCAGGTGGGATGGTATGACAGATGGTTGTTCCAGCCAGTGGGATGGTCATTACATACAGTTTATTCATATTGTTCCAGCAGGTGGGATAGTATGGCAGATGGTTATTCCAGCAGGTGGGATGATCGTTATATACAGTTTGTTCATATTATTCCAGCGGGTGGGATAATATTGCAGATGGTTATTCCAGTAGGTGGGATGATCATTATACACAGTTTGTTCATATTGTTCCAACAGGTGGGATAGTATGGCAGATGATTATTCCAGCAGGTGGGGTGATCATTATATATAGTTTGTTCATGTTATTCCAGCAGGTGGGATAGTATTGCAGGTGGTTTTTCCAGCAGGTGGAGTAATCATTTAGCAAAGCTTCCAAAGCCGATTTGGTAAGCATCAAAGTCCAAGTTTAATTTGGCAAAGCTGCAAAAGTCCATCCGAGGATGGCAATTTTGAGATTCCAAAGCCTGTTTGGTAATCCTTGAAGTCCAACGACAGACTGGCCAAAATCCAGCACGAACTGGTAAAAGTCCATTATTTAGAATGGCAGAGCAGCTAAAGTCCACCAGCAGTGTGGCAAGCCAGTAGTCGTCTGGCGTCGTTCAAAAAGACATTTCTAAAGTCCACCAGCAGTGTGGCAAGCTAGTAGTCACCTAGCGTCGTACAAAAGACATTATTAAAGCCCGTCCACAGTATGGAAAGCCAGTAGTCGCCTGGCGTCGTTCAAAGGACAGATCTCTCCGATGACGTTCATTTGCCGATTCAATCCAGAAGTCTCGTTGGGCTTATATCCCTTTTCTTCTTCATCACCCAGAGCAAATTTTTGGTTATATTTGGTATTCAATCACTATATACCTTGAAAGTCTGAAAGCAATCGCTTTCAGGCATTCAGGTCTACAGCGTTTGAATAGGGGCAGCTGTAATACCCCAAAATTTGCTCTCCCCTTTTGGCATCATAGTTTAGCATTATCATATATCATATCATATTCATCTCATTAGCATTGTATTGCATTTAACATAGAAAAATGAAGCATAGCATTCCTCTTACCCTCAAGGCATATGATCAGGTGGAAGGTGGACAATCAAGGGATCATTCAAAGCACAAAAAGGTCAATCAAGTTGCCTCAAGGCAAGCCAAGAGTCTCTCATGTCTCATACTATCTCAATTAATCATCCATAATCTCAAGGAAGTGAGATCTAATGGGAGATTGAAACCATACATACTTCACTATGCAAGGGATTCAAAAAATTAAAGGAAAACCCTCAAAAGAGATAGCTCATTGATTCAAAATCATCCTCAAATGGTATATCCCATCATCCTTTAAAAGGATACACAACATACTCTGAGGAATTTGAAATTGAAGACTGCATTTTTCCCTCCTAACCAGAGGAGGTCAAAATTAGGGTTTCTGATTAAATCAGGATATCTTTGATTTTTTGGACAAAACTTGATGTCATGGTGTTCTACATGTCCTTAAGTGTATGGACGTGGAAAATTGCTTCTCAATTGGTTTTAGAAGTGGTTCAATTGGAAGAAAGATAAAAAATCAGGGAAATTGGGGCCAAGTCAAATAATCAGGGGAAAAAAGTCAACTCTTGACTTTTTTTAGGCCAAATTCATGAAATTCATGTTATATGTGTCCAATGTGCAAAATTTGATCAAGAAACTCCAAAGGAATCATAAAAAAATCAAGATGTAGAAAGTTGCCATTTTTGGGTGAAGTAGGGTTACTAAAAATAGTAAGTTTTGGCCATTTGCATCAGACTTTGAATCAAGGCCATTTAAAATTGAAGCATCAAATGAAAATTCCACCAGGCCACAACAAAAGGTCTTGCTTCAAGCTTCAAATCCATGTGTAGAACATCTCCATTGGATAAAAATTGAGAGAGATATGGATGATCAAAGTTGGAGGAAAGTAGGGCAAAAACTAGGTCATGACCAAGATTTTCAGGTCACGCGCGTAGTCATTTCAACAAACAGTTGGTGGGCCAGAAGTGCACTCATTTTACTCATGGTTAAAGGCTCCAAATGAGAAAATTTTCAACATCAAAGTTGCTCTTGGTAGTATCATCTTCAACATTGATGTTGGGAAAATTGTGAATTGACCAAGTTATAGTGGAGATATATTGGTCCAAAGTCATGGTGGTCACACTGAAAATCAACTGGTCATCTTGTCGTGCCATGACCTGCTTTGTGCGCCCTTATACCAGTTCCCAAACACTTGTGTTGTAAGTCATATTGCAACTTATCCCAACCTCATTTCACTTCAATTTTCAAACCAACATTGTGCTCCAATGCATCCTCTTTCCAAAGACCCCAAAATCTCATCAAATGGTTCAATGGTTAGAGAGAAAAACTTCCATAAACAGCCCTATGTTGGCACTGACACATTGATGCATGCTGCATTGTTTTTGGTTCAGTCATTCAACAAACACTTCACATCACCAGCTGCTTCTTTTCCTCATTAAACCAAACAAGTCATGCACGTGCTTTCACCATGTTACTTCTTACATGAGAAGGGAAATTTGTAAAACTTCCACCACAAGCCACTGCTGCATAACACAACCTCACTCTCATCCTCACTACAACTGTCATGAGCTTGACCTCACCATAACCCAATCTTGACCACTCGCCCCATAACTAACTTGACTCAGTTAGTTAGGGTGGACTCAGTTTAACCACCTTAACTCACCTTAACTGACTCACTAAACCATGGTTAATGACTACTATAAAGCAAAATTTCACTCATAAATCTCATTTCCTAACTTCATTTTTCTCATTTTCAACTCTCATTCTCTCATTCTCCCTCTGAAACACTCTCTATTCTCTCTCTCTTATCTCTCACGAAACTAACAATTTCTTCATTCATCTTCTTCAATCATCATCTTGAGTGTGGTCTTTGAGCAAGTGAAGCTTCATCAACATTTTGATTCTCTCTCTGCTCTCAATACCTCAAGACTCAACTGCATTTATTTTGCACGAATCAAACTCAAGATCAAGAGTGGATCTCTGGTTTTCTTTTGCTTCAAGGTTCTGCAAACTTCAGGTTCCAATTACTCAAATTCTATTGCATAAACTCTTATCGTTTTAGTTTGTTTTTTATGGTTTAGAGCTTATTAGAAGCTATGCGTGCGTCCTGTTTAGTTGATATGCTCTTTAGGAGCTTAGGTGTGTTTTTAGGGCAAATTATTTTGGCTCGGTTTGTGTTATGCATGCATGATCTGTGAGAAATAAGTGTGTATTCGTGCTCTCCATAAGTTCAGCTTCAATTTGGTATATGGATTGTGCATTTTGGTGATATGTAAAGTTGCAGACGGTGGTGGTATAGCCGGAGTAGGTGACCGGAAGTCACCTCCGGCCGGTGACTTCATTTGCTAGGGTTTTTGCCATGTTTTAATCCTGTCCGTTGTTTTTTTTTCTCATCGTATGGTCCTAGTGCTGACAACGCATTAAAATTCACGTGCAAGTCATGTGCACATTTTCTGAACTCACTTAAACACTATGTGGTGTGGTACACGGTAGAGAGTGTGGTCATTCGCGTGTGCGTGTTGATTGTGATTACTTTGACTCTTGTATTGACTTGACTTGATCCAATGGCTTGTATGGCTTTGACTATTGTTGACTGAGCTCCATGGTTGTTAATGTGTACTGCGCGTTAGTGGACCTAAGCTGATTTGTTATTCACACCTCCCTGTTTTAGAGCCCAAAGCATTTTGAACTGATATTTTGCTAAGTTCACACCCCCATTCATATTGCATTTTTATTTTATTTTCATTTTTTCTACACGTTTCATAATTGAATTTTAAAAATATCAAATATCATCATAAAATTCCACAAAAATTCATGAGATTTATTAAGACATTTAGAAAATTTTTCATGATCTTATTTCTTGATTTTATGACCTTTTTTCCCCGGTTCCATTATTTTCTTTGATTTTTCATTTGTGTGCATGCTTAATGTGATACATAAATTTGTGCATTTTTGTTCTTGATCATTAAAAATTGTTTTGATGCTCTTCTTTTTGCATTAAGTCATTAGTATCTTGAGGTATGTTGAGTGATTTTTATTTAATTTTTTTAGGTCAGTTTATGGCATGTTTGGTGTTCATTTTTGTGTTACTTTGTATGATGTGTATACTTGACCTAAGTGCATTGTATAAAGCCTTTTTGCCATGATTTCTTGTATGCTATTTTTGTATATGATTCACTTCTGACTTATGCATCTTTAAACCATGATTGCTTAATTTCCATGAGGCCATCTAATTTTTGTTTAATACATTACCTTTGAAGCATAATAATATGTCATATCATCTTAATCTTTGTGCATGTTTACATGATTTCTTTTGTACATACTTGCATGATCATTTGCATATTTGGTGAACCATTCATGTGACATAATAGGTCATTGATACATATTATATGTCATCTTTGCATGTTGATTATCATTTGAACCTTGTGCACCTTTAACATGTTGTGTTTGCATTTTCCTTTTTTAGGACTTCCATTTCAATTATACTTCTTCTATCACTACTTAAATGTCTTGATGTGTTATGCATGAACACTTGTGAGATGTTTGTGAATCATTTTGCATTTCATTTCAATTCTGATCCTTAGATTACATGTTCCATTCATGCTTGTTTGTTCATTTCTTTCCATCTTTCATTCTCCCTTTTCTTATGGTAGCATGTTCTAATGTCATGGATGATGTTTGTTGCTTATCCACTTGGACTTGCATGATAATGATCATTTGTTTTCCATATGATGTACATTCTGGTTGTGATTAATAGGATTTGATCTTTCATCTAATTCTTTTGAGTTTTATGGTGCATTAAATGTTTTTTTACTTCTTATACTTCTTATACATGTTTACTAACCATGTAGGGACTTTGGTAAGTTGCAATTGAGTGTGGATAAGGAATCCACATTCAAACTTCTATCCCTTCTCTTTTACAATTCCATCTTGTGTTTTGTTAAGCACTTATGTGCTTTCTCTTAATAACTCATCACTTTCCCTTTTTGAATTACAATTCATCTTCTACTTTAGAAGTGAATTGTTTAATTCATTCTTTCTTTAGACTTTAGGTTTAAACCTCACAAACCATTAGGATCACTCCCTTTAATAATCAATTAGGTTTGAGTCTTAGTTCACATAGATTTTTACCTTTATCCTCTCTTGGGTCTCTCTTCTCATCTCAAAGAAAATTCAAAACATATAATAAAGGTAGGCATTTATTGCATTTAGGCCTTTCATATAAAGAAGAGATTATAAGGGGTCTTCTCTTATAATCTCAGAATGTGTAGCATATAGCCCATCTTGGGTCAATGTGTTAGACATTTGATCTTGTATGAGGGACTTAAATGCAACACTTGTTGAAGGTACAAATAAAAAACACTTCTTCATTCTATAATCAACAAAAACACTTAATAAACACAAGTATGCTAGTGTGCTTGAACCTAGACAATTGGAACTAAGTGCGGGGGTCTTCTTCACTCTTAGTGTGCTTTCTTATCCATTCCATCTTGGAATGTGAGAATGTACACATTCCAATGACTAAGATTTGGATACACTATCATATGCAAACAAATAACAAAAAAAAACTCTTAAAAGACAAAAACAAACAACAACGTCTTTCCTTCGGGAATTATTTTTCTCACCTCATTCACTCTTAGCGTATGAACGCGCTCCTTCTCGTTCTCTTGCAAGATGGTAACGCACTCGGACCAGCGAGCCTGCAACACCTGAGCTAGAACGTTAGTCGTTCCTAAAAAAACACAAACAGTCCATCCCTATTGAGGGGAACTACGTCGCTCTGATTCTCATGTTCCCGATGAGATACGTAGGCAGTGGGGTAGGGCCCATGCGAGCACTTCTTTTATTTTCCCTACATTTGTTTCTCTTTCTTTCTCCTTTCTTTCTTTCAGTTCCTTTCCAGTATCCTTTTCACCCTTTGATCAAGACAAGCAAGCGTGGATCCCATCGGGTACGATGGACGCGAGGGGGTGCTAATACCTTCCTCTCACGTAACCGACTCCCGAACCCAATTCTCTTGGTCGCAAGACCATGCTCTTTCCTTTTCCCTCAGGTTTATGCAGTGTTTCCTTTCCCTCTCATGGGATAAATACACATTGCTGGCGACTCTGTTTCGGTGCCACTTTCGCGTTTGTACCAGGATGAAAATCCCGGGAGCGACAATGACGTCCACAATCAACAAGCTTATCACAGTACTGACCGTAAGTAAGATCAGATTGCCGATCATAGCAACGAGTGGCAATTTTTTTCTTCCCACAAGGGCACAAACGAGGAGGGGCAAATGCTTTACATGGAGGACACGAACCCGGATGGCATTCCAAGACACAAGCATGAGGGCAAAGCTCATCTTTTCTCCCTTCAGTACCAAACACCTCCTTTTCAAGAGGCTTTCCGCATGGTTCACCACACGAATGAGGGGTCAAATACAAATTAGACGGAGGGTCTACCCTCTTTCCACAAAAGCAAACATATTTTATATCCCTTGAAGACGTATGTTGCACAAACTGACAACCAGGACACCGCCAATTAAACTCTAGATTCTTCTCTGCTGATAAATCAACCGAGGTGGGCGCACAAGCCCACTTCTTGATACAGTTCAGGTGAAAGATAGAGTAGCAGCTGAAGCAAGACCAAACAGGTGCAGACCTACGAACCATATCATAGCAAATCATGCACTCCACAGTACCTCTCGTGAGCTTCTCCTGAATCTCCTGCACCAATTGAGGCAAACTAAAGTCCCTCGATCTGTATTCCCTCCCCACCATATTTCCACTCCTCCCTCTACCACTTCCCCTTTCAACCCTATGTGCAACATGTTCCCTTTCCCCCCTATGAGCAACATGATGATTACTTCTATGCCTAGCCAACAGTGGAGCAATAACAGTCCCTTGATTGGACGAACCACCATCACCATTACTGTTCTTTTCACGAGAGTGCAAACCTGTAGGTTGGGCAACAATTGTAGTGGCAATGCTTGAGGCAGTGGTTATGGCGGTAGTTTCCGCAGTGGTTTCAGCTGTGGTTGAGGCTGAACCTCCCGTTCCTTTCGGAACCCATAGCTGTCGAGGAGGACACTGTGAAGGGAACCTCGACCCTTCCCTCCTTTCTCGTCTCATTTGCAAGCTCATTCCTTCCAATGTTCCTGAGGAGAAACGAAGGAGAGAATTGAGAAAGAGAAGTTTGGGAATGCTTCGTTTGTTGTTGAAACTGTGTCTGAATTTTCTGAGATTTTTTTTTTGTTTGTGTTTGTGATTCTTAACCGATAAGAAGGAGGCAATCCGACATGGTTTCTTTTTCACTAGTGTTATTTCTGTGCTTTTGTGGTTGGCTTTTATTTTGCTAAAACTATTATAGCAGCAAGATGTTGAATCTTAATGTTCTAAGTGGCTGCTTTCAACATGTCGGATGAAGATGTCCCATACCAGCTCATAGGACATCGCGTTGTGGATTCAGTTTTAATGCAGATTCTGTTACTATGAATTGTTACTGAATATTCTGTGAATATTTGGTTATCCTAGGTGGCATCCAAAGCATTTTTGGATTGTGATTATTTGTTGGTTATTCGGATTTACTGCTGTTTCTAATTATGGAGACATAATAGGAAACTTTGGATTGAAGACCTATTTTGTTGGAGTTAATTTTGCAGTTTTGTGAGCAGTCTATTTGCTACGTTTTTGAAGCCCAATTCAGTCCAGATTAATTGCTATATATTGACTGATGTAAACCTAGTTTTAGGTGTGGAACTTACTTGTGTTTTTTGTTAGGGTTTTCGAGTATTTTTGTGAGCCTAACTGGTATCATTTTGATAACAGTATAAGGACTGATTTTTGTGTTGTAAGTTCTGTCAAGTTACTCATAAACTTTTAAGCATTGAGTTTCTTGTGTGTCAATTCTCATAAGCTGTGAAGTATTGAGGATTGTGTGTTTTGAAAGTGTGACTTTCGTTTTGTTTCTTGTGTGGAAAGGTACCAATCACGGGTTGTGGTTGTAGAGGGATTTGAGGAGGGCCTCATACCTAGGTGAGTCTTAGGTAGAAGTTATAGGAAGGGTAGTGATTAAGTGATCAGATTATTCGGGTACTGTATGATCTGTGAATTGATACTATAGTATATTGATTTCGTCTCTAGCTTGGTAGCCCCCAGAGTAGGTGTGTTAGACCGAACTGGGTAAACATATCGCTGTGTTATTTACTTTCTATACTGTTATTTTTAATTGTTATCTTGTTCATTGTGTTGGATATCAGTGCCTCAACATCTGTATAGGACATCTGATATCTGTGCCAGAATTTCAATTAGCATCAAGAGCTTGCACCCTTATTTGATTCTGGCTGAGATTCAGGGAAGGTACTTTCTGGTACAATGGACAAGGATGGAGGATTTCTGAACAAACCACCTCTGCTTGATGGTTCCAACTATGACTACTGGAAACCAAGGATGATAGCATTCATCAAATCTATGGATGATCATGCATGGAAAGCTGTTATAAAAGGATGGGAGCCCCCAAAGGTTAAAGATGAAAAAGGTACCCCTACTGATATGGTGAAGGAAGAGGAAGACTGGGATGGTGCAGATTACAAAGGGTCCGTAGGGAATTCCAAAGCCATGAATGCACTGTTTAATGGTGTTAACAAGAATATCTTCAGGTTGATTGAACACTGCACCATTGCTAAAGAGGTTTGGCAGGTCTTGAAGATTGCTCATGAAGGGACCTCTAAAGTAAAGATGTCAAAACTTCAGATTCTCACTACCAGGTTTGAAAATTTGAAGATGAAGGAAGATGAGAGCATTCATGACTTTCACATG
This sequence comes from Lathyrus tuberosus, assembly GCA_022829125.1. NCBI lineage: Eukaryota > Viridiplantae > Streptophyta > Magnoliopsida > Fabales > Fabaceae > Lathyrus > Lathyrus tuberosus. The sequence goes on along the minus strand of JALAZF010000012.1, from coordinate 23,608,689 downwards.
AACATTATTGAGATAGCTAATGCTTCAAGTGCTCTAGGTGAGAAGATGTCTGACAGCAAACTGGTCAGAAAAATCCTCAGATCTCTACCGAAGAGGTTTGACATGAAAGTGACTGCTATTGAGGAAGCTCAGGACATAGATAAAATGAAAGTGGATGAACTTGTGGGATCACTTCAAACATTTGAATTGGGGATCAGTGAAAAGACTGAAAAGAAGAAGAGTATAGCTTTTGTGTCAAAGGCAAGTGATTCAGAAAGGGAAAGTAATCTGGACAGAGATGAAGGCCTCTCAGAAGATCTGGTGTTACTAGGCAAACAATTTAACAAAGTACTCAGAAAGGTGGATTGAAAGTCAAGATCAAATGTTAAGGACAAGCCATCTGACATCAGTAAAAATCAGAATGCTGGGAGAAATACCAGTACTGAAGGTAATTCTAACCAAGAGAGAGGAGCTCAGTGTCATGAGTGTGAAGGTTTTGGGCATATAAAGTCTGAGTGCCCCGCATATCTCAAGAGGCAAAAGAAGGGCCTATCAGTCTCATGGTCAGAAGACGATTCTAAAACTGAAACTGATGAGAAGTCTGGAAAGAGGGTCACAACATTAACAGGTGTGTGCGAGTCTGATGAAGTATCAGTCAGTGATGATCTTACTTTTGAAGAGCTAGCTGCTTCCTATAAGAACTTATGCATTAAAAGTGAAGAAGTGTGTCAGCAGAAAGAAGAACAAAAGAAAATCATTGCTCATCTAAAAGCTGAAAAGGTAGAGCATTTGGCTACTATCTCTGATCTAAAAAGTGAAGTGGTTATTCTAAACTCTAAACTGGATAATGTCATCAAGACAGTCAGAATGCTTAATAGCAGCTCTGATGTGCTTGATGAGATTCTGAAGTCAGGGAGAGATGTTGGAGATGTTAGGGTTCTCGGGTTTGAACGTTCGAGCGAGATAGACAAGGGAAAATGGCCTGAAGTGACACCTGCTCAACCTGAGAAAGAGTCAAAGATGCCGTATAACATGTTGCAACAGCCTCATAGACATCAGAAGAATGTGACAAGAAGAAAGAATCAAATATGGAAATGCCACTATTGTGGGAGGCTTGGCCATATAAAACCCTTCTGCTACAGATTATATGGCTAAGAGTAGTGTAGAGGAACACATAGCTCATAAGTCCTTCAGTGTCTTTGCTAGGGAAAAGTGGTACTTCGACAGTGAATGTTCCAGGCACATGACTGGTATCATGGGATGTCTGTCAGATGTTAAGTCTCATCCTGTTAACTACGTGACCTTTGGTAATGGATCAAAAGGGAGAGTAATAGGTGTTGGAAAACTGGACTGTGCAGGTCAACCCAATCTGGAGGAGGTATTACTTGTTGAAGGTTTAGTGTAAACTTGATCAGCATAAGTCAATTATGTGATCAAGGTCTCAAGGTCAACTTTACCAACTCTGAATGTCTGATAACAAACAAGAAGGGTAAGGTTATCATGAGAGGTAAGAGAGCGTCAGACAATTGTTATCTGTGGAGTTCTGAGAACACTGAATTAAGCTTGGAAACTAAGAAAGATATTGGAAAGACTATCAAGTTAGAACAGGTGCTGATAAATTGTAAAGCCACTCATGATGTTTGCTTGGTGAAATGTAATAATGAGCTTAAAATTAGTAAGTATGCCAACAAGGTAAGTTCAGAAGAAGAATTTGATAAATGTGGACTTGAGGCGAGTCGGATAATCAAATTCTGTGAATACCGCTCTATTTTGGGCCCAGTCCTCAAAAGTATAAATAGGCGGGCAAACACACCATATTTTCAGCAAACTTACTCTACACAAATTCCTCTTGCCCTTTCTCTTCAAAGCTCACGTGTCTTAGGGTTTTCTCCTAACATTCTCAAGACTGTACCGTGGGATCAATTAAACATGTCTCAACATCCTAACTCCGAATCCATGCACGGCTCCCCTGATAACACTGGTTATCCACGAATAAATGCTGGAGATGCAGAATCACTGCGGATGATAAATCTCTCTGACCTAGTGCTCGATATTGCTCCGTTGAATGTTATGCCGGCTGACCCTAAAGGCAAACAGCAAGCTTCTCACACAACGAATGTCAACATTCCAGGTAAGAAGTCTAAACCTTTCTCACCTAGGAAGAAATTCCACTCCATGACTAGTTTGTATGCTGACCAAGTAAGCCCTAAGAAAAACGTGGCTGAAAAAGGGTCCAAATCTGGCTTAGTTGAGAAGAAAAAGGATTCTAAATCACGAGATGTAAATAAGAATTCCACTGATGATGATGTTGTTAAAAAGGATAAGGAACTTAGAAGGGTTGTTGCCACGATTCTGAGTGGAATTAAGGCAGATGTCGGGGCTGATGTCCCAACGTTTGTGACAGAAGATATCAATAGCAGTCCTACTGATAAGACTGATGGTGGTATTCCCGTGCATGTGGACCGTGAAAGAAGAAGTAAGAAGAAAGCGGATGTAAGAAGGACTGATGATGTTATTAATGTTGATGACCTCACATCTGATGAGGAACCTATTGCTGGAAGTGCTGACGATAGGAAGAGTACCTCTGGAGGATGTTTCTTTTTGGGAAATAATCTTATCTCATGGTTTAGCAAGAAGCAAAATTCAGTATCCCTTTCTACTACTGAAGCTGAGTACATAGCAGTTGGAAGTAGTTGTGCTCAACTGGTATGGATGAAGCAGATGTTATCTGAGTATAATGTCACACAAGATGTCATGACATTGTTTTGTGACAACTTAAGCGCTATTAATATTTCCAAAAATCCCGTTCAACATAGCAGGACTAAGCACATTGATATTAGGCATCACTTCATCAGAGAACTTGTGGAGGACAAAGTCATAACTCTTGAGCATGTGAGCACAGAAAATCAGCTTGCTGACATATTTACCAAGGCTCTGGATGCAGTTCAATTTGAAAACCTGATGAGCAGACTTGGGGTGTGCATTCATGAAGAACTATAGCAATCAATGTTTCTTCTGGCTGCCAGATTGACAAGCCTAAAGGTACTGGTAGTGCAGTGTGTGAATGAAGGCAAAATGCTAAAGTTTGTGCATGACATTTGGGCATGTGATGTGGTGTGCATTTACTCTCTGATGCAGTTTCCGCTGGTTTATTTTTTCTTTGACTTGTTCTACTTGACTTTGTCATATTTATGGCTAAAAAGGGGGAGTAGTATGTTTGTGTGGCTGTTTGTGTGGGGAGTGTTGTGTGCTTGTGCTGCTGCAGTAGTTGAGGGGGAGAATGTGGAATGGTGCTGCTGTTGAGGGGGAGTTTTGCTATACTGCTATGATGAGTTGTGTGTTGTACTGGGTGGTTGTATGCAGCTGAAGGGGAGTGCTGCTATGCTGGATGTTTTTGCTGGATGTTTTTTTTGCTGTGTGCTGTTGGTGTTTTCGCTGCTGTCTGATATATGGATTTTTTTTTTCTGTTTGTGCTTCTTTACAAGCTTTTTGTGTGTGTAGTTTTAGCCAAAATAAGTCAAAGGGGGAGATTGTTATTTCTGTGCTTTTGTAGTTGGCATTTATTTTGCTAAAACTATTATAGCAGCAAGATGTTGAATCTTAATGTTCTAAGTGGCTGCTTTCAACATGTAGGATGAAGATGTCCCATACCAGCTCATAGGACATCGCGTTGTGGATTCAGTTTTAATGCAGATTCTGTTACTATGAATTGTTACTGAATATTCTGTGAATATTTGGTTATCCTAGGTGGCATCCAAAGCATTTTTGGATTGTGATTATTTGTTGGTTTTTCGGATTTGCTGCTGTTTCTAATTATGGAGACATAATAGGAAACTTTGGATTGAAGACCTATTTTGTTGGAGTTAATTTTGCAGTTTTGTGAGCAGTCTATTTGCTGCATTTTTGAAGCCCAATTCAGTCCAGATTAATTGCTATATATTGACTGATGTAAACCTAGTTTTAGGTGTGGAACTTACTTGTGTTTTTTGTTAGGGTTTTCGAGTATTTTTGTGAGCCTAACTGGTATCATTTTGATAACAGTATAAGGACTGATTTTTGAGTTGTAAGTTCTGTCAAGTTACTCATAAGCTTTTAAGCATTGTGTTTCTTGTGTGTCAATTCTCATAAGCTGTGAAGTATTGAGGATTGTGTGTTTTGAAAGTGTGACTTTCATTTTGTTTCTTGTGTGGAAAGGTACCAATCACGGGTTGTGGTTGTAGAGGGATTTGAGGAGGGCCTCATACCTAGGTGAGTCTTAGGTAGAAGTCATAGGAAGGGTAGTGATTAAGTGATCAGATTATTCGGGTACTGTATGATCTGTGAATTGATACTATCGTATATTGATTTCGTCCCTGGCTTGGTAGCCCCCAGAGTAGGTGTGTTAGACCGAACTGGGTAAACATATCGCTGTGTTATTTACTTTCTGCACTGTTATTTTTAATTATTATCTTGTTCATTGTGTTGGATATCAGTGTCTCAACATCTGTATAGGACATCTGATATCTGTGCCAGAATTTCAACTAGATCTGCTGGATTTGAAACATGTGAATATGAAAGATGTGTTGATGAATAAGAAGGATATGGGTTAGGATTAGGTGGATGCGGTGAAAACCCATGATTTGGATACAAACTAGATGATGATGATCCAATATGAGTGTAACAAGGTGTAAATATTTCCCATGGGAAAGATGGAAATGAGGGTGTGGTAGGAGTTGTGAAAGAGGGGTTTGTGAGATAGGTAGGAGGAATGCTCCATGGATGATATGAAGGTGTAAGATAAGGGTAATCCATAGGAGGATTTGAGTACATGAATGAGAGCACCAATTGATAGGAAGATTCCTATCAAAATCTATGAACTAGGGTTTCAACTAGAAAAAGGGGAAGAACATTAAAAACTATCTAAGAGAATTAAAATAAAGATAACATTTGATTTCATTCATATCTTCATTCTCACAAGGAGAGTACATATATAGGACCAATAATGGATAATGAGATAAAAAGGCCTAAACACTACTAAAGCCCAATTCAACATTTAAAATAAAATAACAACTAACATAATTATATTACTAATTAAAATGTCTAATTGCACCTCCTATCATTCCTCGTATCAAGTGAGAGAAGGACAAGGCCCTGTGGATAGGGAATAAGAGTTCCTTTTTTGGTCAAAAGATGAAGAGCATGACATGTAGTTTTCGGGTCAGCTATGAGAACAGATGATGATGGCAGTAATTTGTTTGGTTGTGGCAAAATAGCAGCAAGGAATGACAATGAAAGGTCAATTCTATGGGCTGCACAAATTTGTTTTACGAATGTTCATGATATGGTCAATTGTGTCTTTTGTATGTGCCAGGAGAGAGAAGGCTCAAAGTAGCAAGTTTAAGGATTATAAATATGCAGGTTTGTGCACAAGGCTAGAGACTTTGGGATGTTGCAAATATTTGGCAAGGTATGGTTATGCAGCTTGGTCATGGTAGCAAGATGTACATGTCCATGAAGCGGTTTTGAGTTCTTTGTAAAGTTGACATGTGAAACTACAACTTTCATGTTAGAGAACCTTTGAATTAAGCCTTGGAACAATATGAAAAATTCACACAAAGTTTGACAAAACTAGTTGTTAGGAAAAAAACTTAACAAAATTTCTAAATCACCTAATCCAACTTTGAATCCTCCTTACTTTAAAGCATCATAACTTTTGATTGGTTAATCCAAATAGAGTTCTTGGTATGCTTAGAAAGCTTTAAGAACAAGGAACAACTTTGATGTTGGTTGAAAATTGAATTGAGGCTCGTATCAACAAGAAATATCTCCATTAAGTTAGTTCCAAAATGCTGACCAAACATTGCCAACTTTGTGATCTCAACTTTGAGACACCATAACTAGACATGCTATTGAGCTATTCTTGGTATCAAAAGAAAGCTGAAAAGATGATCTATAACTTTCATGTGGATGGCAAAGTCAAAATAAACTTGTAACCTTAAGAAAAATGGCCATGAAAATGGTTCAAACATGCTGGATTTTAATACTTAGAAATATTTCTAAGTGTAGTGGGGAATGTCCTCTTTGACCAATCATAACTTCAAATCCTTTCACCTTTTGATCTTGATTCCTTCTACAAACTTGTAGTGGGGAATTTCCTCTTTAAAATGAGTATTGGTTTGCTCCATTTGGCTCGAGGATGAGTGAGATATGGCTCTTGCAAGACGACTAAAAATCCTTGATTTCCATACTTGGAAAAATTCATCAAAAAACCTAATCTTCCAAATCTCCTGATTTTATTGTTCCCACTTGATTTTGTCTTGATCTAACCACATGAGATCATGGAATATGACTTGAAAAGTTCGTGGTTGACCAAAAAACTCAAAGTTTGACTTTATAGAGCCTCAGTTGACTTTTTGATTAGATAAATTCAAAAGCTCTCTCATTCACTTAGGAAGTCCTTGAAATGAGTTGTATTGAACCAAAAGGCATCTTAGGAACCCTTGAAGTGCATGAGGACTTGTTTGGTTGATCTCTCCTTCAAATCTTGATTAATCATAGCTATCCCTTTCTTGTACAAAAACCTAATTCCACAAAAGAAACAAAACCATAAAGTTTGGTATCTTGGTTAGTTATGCAAGGATGATTGACCTATAATGCCTGTGTAAATGATAATGATAATGACATCTAAGGGGTAAAATTTGGGGTATGACACTAAGTGTTTGAGAATTTGAAGTATCTTACTTGTGTGCTTGAGCATAGAAGTCTCTTGCTTGTGTGCTTGAGCATTGAAAGTCTCTTGCTTGTGTGCTTGAGCATAAAAGTCTGTTACTTTAGTTTTTTAGCATTAGAAGTCTCTTGCTTGTGGGCTTGAGAAAATTGTAATATTGTGTGATTATAGTTAAGATATCTTGTAAGTACAAGGGGAATAGATTACTCTCAAGTTGTAAGAGGAATCAGGATAACTCTGTGTGTCTCTCTTTTTTCTTGCATTTTATATTTTTCGCTTACCTCTGATTGAAACAAATTTTATACCTTGTGTTTAGAATCTGACCATGAGTTCAAAATGAAATAAAAAGTAAACACAATTTAACCCCCCCCCCCCCCTTCTTGTGTTTTTCTCATCTTCAGTTGGCATCAGAGCCTGATTTATGCTAAACACTTAATAGTGGTACATAAAAGATACTGAGAAAAACTTATCGAATCATGTCTGGAGTTTCAGATACTGGTAGTGGTACGCCTAATCCACATGCTACTATTAATTATGATTATATCACTTCAGAAAAGAACAATTATACAGCTAGACCTCTAACTTTCAGTGGAGACTCTTCTGAGTTTAAATGGTGGAAGAGCAAGATGTATACTCATATCATAGGTCTTGATGATGATTTGGGGAAAATTTTGGAAGCAAGTGGGAGCTTTTTGCAGACATTACTATTTTCATAATAAGTCGTTTCTTGGGATGATAGACTATACATACTCCATGTTGTATCAAAATAGCTAGACCTCTTTCTTGCAATTGTCCAACAATTAATAAGTTATTTTTTAACTCATGTATATAGAAAACATTAGTGATTACCGGAGCAAATCCAACAATTTGCATCCTTTTGTTACCCATTCCCATCACAACCATCTTGGAATTATTCCCGAGATTCACTGATTGTCAAAATTCTTCATCAAGATCCAAGAACCACTACTCATTTTCACACATATGAGTGTTACACCCTGAGTGGTCGGTCCGTCCGGCCAGGTTGTCTAATGTTGTTTATTCCTTAGTACGCGACATGTGTGTGAAACACTGTCGGTACTTGCTTGTTGATTTTCTAACCGTTTGTCTCAAAGAGTTGGTTTGAAACAAGTGGGGGAGAAGTTTGCTCCCCGGAGACGTTTCTGGTGTGAGGAGTTGGTTCAAGGTGATATTGATTGTAAGAGTGCAAGTGTTGTTGGAGCTGTATTGTCGCGAACCGACGAGAGTACGGATTCACGAATTCTTAGCTGCCGGTCAAGTTTGAGATGCCTTGAGGGAGAACGAGCCGATATGGTTGATGTTTACTTCTCGGAGAATAGAGGACAATGTGACGAATAATGATATGCCAGTGATGTATAATTCTTGATGTCTCTTGAGGATAATTGCGACTTGCCTCTGGAGTGTAAATCTGAGTTTGGAGACAGTTGAGAAATGGTGTTTTTATCTGATAATCAAGTAAAATAACTCGTAGAGAATGAAGCTTATATGAGTGCATGTATGTGATAACGGTTATATGAGATGTGCGTAGATTAATGACGGCGGATTAAGGAGGTGAGTGAGAATAAGGATCCACTCCAAAGAATTGACGATTTGATGGACCAATTCGTAGGCTAGTATGTCTTCAGTATAATTGGATTGAGGTCGGATTAATATTAGATTTGGGTGAAGAGCGAGAATAGTTGGAGGATCTTAGAAGCAAGAGAGAGGTAGAACTCATGTTCATAGATTTCAAATTTTCATTTTTGCAATTATGGAACAACCTTGAGAAATAGGGGCATAACTTTCCACTCGTAAACCCGATGGAAGAGATTCTGGACTTTTTGGAAAGCTTACGAAATTCCCTAAAGTTTGCATATAAGTTTTGTCTTCGGCATGTTTTTGAAGAGAGAGAAAAACACGTTTGAATATTTGTGTCTGGTGCTGATTTGTGGTGTAAGTTTTATACGGGATTTCTTGACCAGCCTCCATTGCAAAGACGATAACTTTTTACTCGTGATTCGGATTTTAGCGATTCTTAAATTTCTGGAATCTACACGAAATTCCCTTTATTTTAGCATATAATTTTGTCTCAGGGAGGTCTGTATTAAAGGAAATAATTGTGTTCGAAGTTGAACGATTCTTGCTGGAAATGGGTAAGATAAGGACAAGTGTAAGATGCTCGGTAATATGAAGGAGGTGAGGGTATCGGAGGAGCACATGGAGGTGAGGCGTATGCCAGTGGAGAATTATTAGAGAGGGTATATCTTTGAGGGAATGAGAAGGTCACAAAGTAAAGTGGATTGTGTGTCATTGCGGACATGGTGTCGACATGTGTCGGGAAGATTTTGGAAGTTTTATCGTCAACCAAATGAAGAGATGGTACCGTTGAGATTGTGATTCGAAATGATACTCAAATGTGAAACTATAAGGATCATCGAGGTGATGAGATTAATGGAAATATGAAAGATTGGTTAGGGTTGTTAAAGTGCTCTATTTGAATAAATGTTCCATTTGAAACAAATCTATTTGGATTGTACTTAGTATAGTAGCAATTCTGGTATTGGGAGAATAGTTAGTAATTTTGTTGTGCCACGGGCGTGTATAGGAGAATATGTAATGGATTTTGGGCGTTTATGTACCATTGGCGAGGTTGAAAAGAAGGAAAATAAGAAAATGTTTATAAGCCTTAGAGAGATTGGAATCATACTGGTGTTGGAAAAGTGTCGACGTATGGCAGAGAGAATTAGAGGAGTTTCAATCATCAACCGTATGTGGAGATGGTATTATCGAGAGTAAGATTGGGATGAGATTCGAATGTGAAAAATATATGGATCCTCGATGCTGTGAGATTTAAAGGAGATTATTGGACCATGTTGTTTTAGGTGACTTTGAGAACAAGTTCGAGAGGAAACGCTATTATAGTTTAGTAACGATGGTTTATGCTCCATTATGGTTGTCGGCTACCTATTGACAAATTGAGGAACTGATCACCCTTAATCTCTTGTTGATAGTAGACGGAATCGTGTTGGATGTGATAGACTTGTCTTGCCAGCTTGATAGTGTGGAAAATAAATTGGCATTCTATCGAGGAGATACTCGTTCACCATTCCGTGTGAACCTAATGGAAAGTGACTAGGAAAGAGTTGGGATCTATTGTATAGTTTGAAAAATTGAGTTGGTATGCAAGCTAACGCCGCAGAGTGGAAGGTTGAGGAGATAGAAAGTGAATAACGATTTTCTGGTGAATATTAAAGAGATTCAGAAGCCAGGTGGGAAACTTGTGGAGCTGATAGATGATGGAAATCATAGCGAGGACGGTGACTTTAAGGTGGAAGATCAGAGTGCCGCAGCTAAAGTGTGATGTGGCGCAGTTCATTATGTGTGTATGACTTGTTAAAGTCCGGGGTTAAGCATTATAAGCTTACGAGAATGATGCAAACCATTGGATATTACAGAATGGCAATGATATGTGAGAGGTTTATATATTATTCGTGTTACTGCTATGTCGATAGATGTATTGAAATATAGGTTTGATTGAGGAACTGCAACACGGTGATACTATTGTTGGGTGATAATGTCATCGGTATTATGGTTATGTTGATGTTCTTATGACAATGTGGTTGTGTGAAAAGATGATAAAGCTGATGTTAATGTCGTGGAACTCTACTTTTTTTTTAAACGGTGTTGCTGCCTCGTTTCTAACGGTAAGAATACGAGTGTGAATAGCTCTTTACCATGAAAGGAAATTGGAGAAGTGTTACCCATGATGGTGGTAACGACCTTGTTGTACTCCGGTTCAAGAACGAATGAAATCCTAAGGTGACGAGACAAGGAGAGAAGTGAACTGGTGCGTTCATAACTCAGTAGTATTGTATCTTGTTGGATTGTTGTGGTTTACGATGTAGAAGTTGGAGAGAAGGATGCGAGAGCCGTATCCAGAGTTGGTTACATCAGGTAATTTTCGGGGACGAAAATTCTTTAAGTGGGGGAGAGTTGTAACATGTAACGCCCCAGTTTTGTTAGATTTATTTAATCGAGTCGATTTAATTATTTTTATTATTATATTATTTTATTTTTGACTTTTATTTGGCAATATATTATTTTTCATCGTGATTATGTTTTATCGAGTTTTGGGAACGTTTGCGAGATATTTGAGTGCAGGGGTATTTTGGTCTTTTGGCTTGGTTAGTTATGTTTTTCATAAAAATAGAAAATAGAGAGAAAAATAGAGAGAAAGAAAATGAGAAGAAGAAAAAGAGAAAGAAGGAAAAGAAGAGAAGAAAAAGAGAGAAAAACTTGGGGTTTAAGAAATTGAATCAACCGACTTTTCAAACACGATTAAATCGGGTAAGGGTGCGAAACTCGATTATTCTATACTTGTGTATGATTATGTATGTTTGTATTTGGTTATTGTTGGGTTGAAATTGGGTATAGAACCAAAACCATAATATGTTGAGATTGCTGGAAATTGATTCAAATTGTGTCTGAAATCATGTTTTAATGATCATAATTGTTGATACATGTTAGATAGGTGTTGTTGTGCAATTTATTGGTAATTTTCTGGTGTTTAGGTGAGATTTGGGAGAGGAATTGGTGGAATTTCACAGCAGAAATTCTGCAGAAAAATTCTGGGATGTCGATGCCGTTACGCGTATCAGGCATGTCCATACGGGTATTGGGTTGGGCAATACGCGTATGGCAGGTGCAATTTGAGGCAATATGCGTATGGAAATCCATTTTTCTCGGCCATCTGCTGAAATGCGTAATGGTACGCGTATGGGGCTGGGCAATACGCGTATGGCCAGCGGGGGTGCATAATTTTGCCATTTCGCGATTCCTTTTCTTTTTTATTCCATAACTTGTGTTCCGATTATCCGTTTTGAACATTCTTGGTATCGTTGGAAAGCTATTGAGATGTACTTTCTTATTAAAATGGTTTTGAGGTTGTTGGCCGATTTAATTATGTCGGGAATTTGGAAATGTGACGTTTTGTCGACTTTTACCGTTGTAATTGTGTGTAATTGATGTGTATCATGCAATGTGCTTTTGATATGGATATCGTATGACTTGTGTGATGTTATATGATGTGAATGCATGATTAAGGATGTGTATATGTGTGTATTTGAATGTCATGAGTCATTGTATACCAAGCATCATGATATGCATTCTTGTGATGTCGTGTGCCCTAGTGGGTGTGAGCGACGAAACGGTTCCAGAGGGAATCCGCTATAACATCATGTGCCTTATACAAAGAGGTGTGAGTGATGATTATAGACGGTCGTTAGCCTTATACAAAGAGGACCTAAAGTGATTGGATCGTGAGCCTTATACCGAGAGGACCTAAAGCGATCCATAAACGTCGTGAGCCTTATACCAAGAGGACCTAAAGCGACGGGGAACATCGTTTGCCCGACGGGGAGTTACACTAAGTAACAAGCGATGATTCCAATAGTTCCTGAGTGAACTAGTGATGAGATTGATGGATGGATGGTACCGCATTGCATTGCATAAAGTCGTTGTGTCGGTCTCTGTGCATTTGCATAAATCATGAATGGATTGATTTTGTGTGGAATTGTGAATTGAATTGATGAGTTGAGATATATATATGTTGGTGATAAATGTATTGTGCATGGTTGATATACCTTGGTGATGGATATATGAGATATGCATCGTGTTGTTTTGTCTTTGAATTCTGGTGTAAGTTATGGTGAGAATATTTTACATGTGTATTTCTGTGTTATTATATAATTGTATGCAATTATATTATGATTGTGTTTCTCACCTTTTTGCAGTTTTGAATGCTCTATGAGGCATTGCAGACTAGATGCTGGAGGTCTTTTTGTGAAGCTTAGGTCTTCATTCTTTTGTCGGTCGGCTCTGATATGTAGCACCGGGTGGTCGGAGAGATCGTTTGTGATTTATGTGTGTGTGTATATATATATATATATATCTTTTGGATTGTACATGTATGAATCTGTATATGACATAAAAACTTTTTATGTGATATATATATGAGGTTTTAGTTGCAGATTTTCCGCTTTTATTCTGTACCTGAATAGTGGGTGTTAGGAACTGATTTCCTCTGTTTGTATTACTACCTGATTGTTGCATATCTTTACGAGCAGGTTTATTGTGTTTTGTCTCAATTGATGTGACGCCTCCGTCTATGCCATGAATGTTTTTATTATACTCTGATTTTTTTTATCGCTTTATCTAATTGGGGGTATAGATTTTGGGTGTTACATAACACCCCAAGAATCTAAATTAATTATTTAATCAGTTATTTGATCAATTTAGCATGATTTTGTGAGTGTAAGTGATGTTTGATGGTTATGACGCATGATGATATACTAATGTGATATGGGATGGTGTTGGAGTGAGAATAAATTTTGAGGATAAGTTCTAAGTTATTATTTCATTAAGAATTATTTAGATTTATAGAGAATTAATCTAAATAATTAGATAAATAATAATATTAGAGATTTTTAAGGATAAAGTGGTAAATATGGATGGAATTAGTGAGGATAAAAAAAACGGATTAACATATTGAGGCCCAAGGGGGTAAGAGAGGAAAACATAAAATTGGATTGTTGGAGAGAATTCCTTTATCGATCGTATTTTGTGAGAAGTGCTCTGAGAAACGGAGGCAGAAAGACTAGGGCTCCGAGGTTTCTTGAAGGTCTCAAGGAAAGGGAATTCAGGGTTTAACATCTAAGGCACGAGGAGTATTACCTTTCATTATAATTGATATATGGTTTATATTGTATGTGAATGATTTGGGGTTTTGAGGGTTTATGGGACTAACTTTCTCTAATACGGGTTCAATAATCATGAAAGGGATTGAGTTAGATATTGGTTGATAGTTGTTGTTGTTAGAGATGAATGAAATTGATTGATACGTGTTAATTGAGTATCTTGATATTAGGAATTTGAACCCAATTTGATGTTAGGAGTTTGCAATGATTGAATTATAATGCTATCGTTATGATGTAGTGTTTCTATGAGAATAATGTGAAGAAATTCTGTTTTGGGTTAGGAATAGTGAAACCTATAAATTTTGGTGCGAAATTCATCGTCGCGAAAATTAGTTTTTATGCTACCATTGAGTTCTAATAGGTATAACTAAGTTAAAATAAGAGTCTCGCAAATTAAATCGAAGTTTCGGATGGGTTTTTGGGAAAAAAGTGATCAAACCCGTAGCTATGTTAGTGCAGAATTTTGGAAACTTCGAAAATTCATAACTTGAGTTCCGGGAGTCCGATTCGTATGCCGCTCGAAGCGTTGGAAAGATAACGAGACGAACTATCTTATAATAATATTTTCTGGCCCAGAGGTGAGTTATCTTAAGTGGAATAACTGAAATGGAATTATAGTGTTAAAATTTTGATTTTTGGCGAAGTGAAAGTTTGAGTTTTAGCGCGATTTCCAAATTGAAAATTTTCCAGATTGTGAAATGAATTCAGAACGTGATTCCTTGTACTTAATGATGAATTTAGGTGTATTTTAATAATTATTTTGTCATGTCCTTGAGCTGCTTTTGAAGCGTTTTCGATTAAAGTATACATGCTTGATTTTGTAATTATAAGTGTGTGAATGCAATTATTGTTTATTTGCGAAGAATAATGTTGATTAATTGTGTGCGTGCTTTACTGTATAAATTGTTATGTTGATGTCTTGAAGTAAATAGTTTGGTGCTTGTTATAACGAATGATGATGTGATGGCTATGATGTGTGTATATGAGATATGTGAAGAAAATATGATGATTATGATGAATGATGATGCGTTTTGACTAGCTGTGGTCGTAAATTATGTGTTGTTGCGCATCATGCATTCATAGCATTTGTTTAGGACGAATAGTCCAGTGATGTTTTGCAGGATGATAAATCCAATGACCATTTGTAGGACGCCCAGGTCCAGTGATGGCCTTAATCCCATTGTGAGGATTAAGTGCAAGTTATGATGTGCTCTGGTTCCAAGCGGGAACCGATCCTATTGGTGGGGATCTTTGGAGATAACGATAACTAAGTCATCAGTGATGTTTCGGTACCGCATGCATGAGTCTAATGTTGTTGCATTTGCATTATTTGTGGCATTGCACGATGATGTGTTAAGTGAATTATTTGATTGATCTTTGAAGTATGATGTTTCATATGAAGATTTAGAAGTCGTTGTTGTTCTGAGTGTGAAGTAAATGATGTTATGTTGGGGGTTATTTAATTGTTATACATATGATATCTATTTCTTTATATCTCGTATAATGAATTGTGATTACTCACCCTGCCTGTTTGAATGTTGCCTCTATGTGGGTAACGTGCAGATAACCAAGATTAGTTCGCGGTGCATAAAGTTCTAGCTTGAAGCTGTTTAGCTTAATCCTGTAGAGTGTCTGGTGTTTTGCTCTGGTAGATGTAACATCGGGTGGGAAAACGCTTAAGTGATTATTCTGTTGTTTTGTTAGAATGGTTTTTATGAGTTATTATATGCCGATTTTAGTTGTTGATGATTGTTGACAATGACCAAAAAGTCTTGATGTTTTGATGAAATAAAAGAAGATATTTTGAATTATGATTCCGCTGCGATATTTTGAATTTAGTTGTGGATATTACTAGAGAAAGTATTATTATTTTAAAAATGTTTTGAAAAACCTGTGTTACGGAGTTTGATATTTTTGTAATGATGTTTTAATGAAGAAATGTGACACCTTTTATGAAGTACTCTGACTTATTTAAGTATAATTATCGTGAATATTATGATGGGTTAGAAGGGTGTTACATCCTTTGCCCATGTACTGATAAGCTACTGTGCAACTCATCAATAGTTAAGGTGTCTAAGTTATTAAACTCCTCAATTAAACACACGACATAGCCAAACCTTGAGATCATTGATCTCAAGATTTTTTTCAATGATTACCACTTGCTGCAAGTTTTCACCATGAATTTTCATCTTGTTTGCTATGATGAGTGTTTGAGCAAAGTACACATCAACATTTTCACCCTATTTCATATGTAAAATCTCAAACTTCTTACGAAGATCTTGGTAGTGGCTCTATTAAAGATCGTCCCCATAATAGTTCGATCAATGGCTTAGAACAAACAACTCCTAACCTTGAAATCTTTCAGCTTCTGGTATGCAATTAATTTTGTTGTGTTATAGTAAGCTTCACTCCTTCTACTGCAACATGGACTCCTGTCTCCACCAAACTTCAATACTCCTTTGAGCAAAGAAAATTTTCCATAAACATGGATCAATGATCATAATTATTATCAAACTTAGGAATTTCAGGTTGAACTAAGTTATTTTCTGCTACCATAGTTTCTGAACCGTAGTTTCTTTTTTCTCACAATCAAACCACGTGAAGAGGCTCTGATACCAGATTGTTGTAAACGCTAAGCACAAATAAAGTCACAAAAAAACATCTAAATAAAAAATTCTTATTAGTTTGAAACAAACCAATTGGCTTATATAAGTCTTACAATGAGATAAAATAGGAAACTAACCGTCCACATTTTACTGGTTCTAAGAACGTGAAAAATGGCTCATGAAATGGCCAAACTCTACCTACATGTCCTAAATAATAGGATTTATTAACTTTGACAACTTCTACTATAACTCTAACAACCCCAACAATATTAAGTTTACTAGAATCATAATTTCATGATGCATGGTTGGAATGAGATGATTTTTGAAGAAAAAAATGGAGATGTGATTGAGTTTTTCTAGATCTAAGTTTTTGTGTTTTGTGGAATTAATGGAAGAAAATATTCAGAATCCAAAAATTATTTTTAGTGATCAATTTCTCTGTCGTTAAATTGATCACAAAAAATTTGAATATTTCACACCAGTATATATTGACGTCATTTGTTTTGTTTTTTTAAATAGACATTAACGTCATTTGTGACATTTGAATGAAAAAAATTAATATAATATATTTTAAAAAGTTAAAAGAATAAAATGATTTCTTTTATTTAAGAAATTAAAATGAACTCAATTGAATCATGCGAAACGAAAGGATATTAAATCTAAAAAAAATTAAGAATGAGATCTAACTTGCTTTTTCTTATTGTTTTGCCATGGTCGATGATGTTGTCTTCTCTTTTGTTTGGCGGGTGGTAGTCTCTTCTTCTTTTTGATATTACAGTGCCTTGTAATTTTTATTTTTTTTTTGCCTCTTGCATTTGTAGTATAATTCTCATTTGTTTTAAAAATTATTTATAACCTTTTATTGGACTCCTTATTTATATATACTATATTTCACATTTTCCGCTTAACGTATTAACCCATAATGGAAAAAGACAATTTAAAAGAAGATTTAATAAATAATCTCTATTAGTAAACTTTTGATACCAGCTGTACTCTATCAAAAGCTAACCGTGGACCACCAGTACCGCTCTAAATAGTGTGGGGAGTATTAGAAATGATCGTACCGAACCACTATTATCTACAGTCGCCCATTTATTGCATTTATGTATTTGGTATTTTTGTAGAGAAAAATAGAAATGTATTGACATTGTAAAAATTGTAGAGACATATATCAGAATAAATTTCAATTTTATTTTTAAAATACTGAAATGACATAGTAAATATAAAAGTTTTAATTGGCTGCATGTGCAAAATTTCTTTATGCTGAGAGTGCACTACTATTAAATTCTTTTTTATCGTTGAATTAAGATCAAACGGTTAAAATTTTAAATTAAACATTTTTTATATAATATAAATTAGAATTAGTATTTAAATTTTAATTGTTTGATTTAATTTAACAATGGAATGCATGAATGCCGCAAAAGTTGAATGCAGTGGATTTGATTTCGTATCTGCATGAGATAGCACGTAGACATATATAGGACGGCCAATAACTTCTACCTTTCATAGGCACCAATTTTACTTCTCAAAATGAATACTAAGTTCAACAAAAACAACTATTTCCATCCCAATTTTAATTACTTTTCCACCTACCAAGTAATGATTACGTGTTATTAATCCATCATTCTTCAACTATATATAGAGCACAATTTCTTACTAGATTTGTCATAGTTTACTAACACATTTTTCACTTGATACAATTTGTCTAGTTTAAAAGAAATGGGTTCAAAAAATGCTTTAATTCTCATCCTAGGACTCTTGGCTATGGTTCTTCTAATCTCTTCGGAGGTGCTAGCAAGGGACTTAACTGAGGCTTCTTCTGATACTAAAAAGGGTGAATCATAAATTATTACTTTTTAATCTAGGCATAAAGTATTTTTTTTCGAGGGCATTTTATAGGAATTTTGAATTAATATTTTCTATTTAATCATATATCTCTTCTTTTTATTTTATTTTAAAAATTTTCTTACAGTTGTAAAAGAATTTATAAAATCAAATTGTTCTAAAATTCTGTGTTAGGCCAACCTGGGCCAAAATTTCTAAAATATTTCAACCTATAAATTTAATTAATTAATTTACTATAATTTTAATCGCAAAGTTAAATATATCTATAAAGTCATTAACTTTTTAATATAATATTATAAAATTAAAATCATCAATACATCTTTAAAAATGTTATATATAGTTTTAGTAAAAAAGAAAAATAATAGTTCATTAACAGTGTAAAACGTTTTACACTGTCAGTGCATAGTAATATTAATTGAAATGCACTGACAGTGTAAAATCCTTTTACACCGTCGGTGCATTTCAATTAATTCCAATATTTAATTATAGAAACATGTGCAAAATTTGACTAATTTACATTATATTGTATATGTAGAAACTGTTGAAAAGACCATATTTGGTCGTGAAGGCTACAATGGTGATAGTTACAATAATGGAGGCAGATATAATGGTGGTTATCCGGGTAACGGAGAGGGGAATAATGGTGATTATGATGGAGGTAATCCGTATAATGGTGGTTATTCTGGTAATAATGGTGGTTTTGGTGGACGCTATCCAGGTAATGGTGGCAACTCCAATGGTGGTTATCCAGGTAATAATGGTGGTTTTGGTGGTGGTTATCCTAATAATGGTGGTGGTTACCCGCGTAATAATGGTGGTTACAATGATGATAATGGTGGTTACGGTGGTGAGAATGATCATGGACAAACTAAAAACAAGACACGCAACTGATAACCATATCTTCATACATGATACTTTTATAATAAATTTCATGAATAAAAACATATGTAAATAACCATCTAAGGGAGAGACAACAATTTTTATTGTTATTATCAATCTCGCCATATATTAATATAAAGATTTTACTAGTAGAGATCTTTTATAAATAAATCATTGCTATGTATATGTGACGATCCGTTGAATTTTCAACAGAAGTAATGAATGTGTGTTTTCATGTGTATGATATTCAAAATAATTTCTTATATAGTTTTTGAGGTTGTTTAAAGAAACATTGATATTTCTCAACTCATTATATTTTATCTTTATTGTATTTATAAATATTATATATTAATATATTTAAATTAATATTTAACTATTTTGTTTGTTTTAGTTCACAATTTTTATTTATTTTTTATAAGCAAGATTATATTGATAAGGCATACTATGGGTACACCAATTCCATTACAAGATAAAAATATATACACACCAACAACACCTAAACCTTGAGAAATCAAAGACTCTTAGTTTAGAAAATCAAGTGAGGATTTATACCAATCATAAAACCTACACTTGGTAAAGGAATTGAAATTATAATCTAACGAAGCTCAAGACATATGAATGACTTCATCTCCCATGTCAACTTGATTCTCTATAACATCATGAAACAAAACTTAGTTGCGTGTCCACCAAATGGTCCAGCATGTAGTCAACCATATGAAACAAGCATTTCTTTTTGACGAAAGTCCCGTTGTCTACAGAAACAAATCCAAACAATGGTCGTAAACGTTATCACCGACTATCCAAGGCACACTAATCCACTCCGAAAGTTTTCTCCAAACACGCACAATAATTGGGTGTCGCATCTGCGAAAATCAACCGGCAGAAAAAGACAGAAGAGTCGCCACCGAACGTTATTTATCCCGACGCAGGGAAAGGAAACGATCGAAGAAAACCTCAAAAGGGAAAGACATGGTCATCGCAACCATAATCTGGGTTCGGGAGTCGGTTACGCGAGAGGAAGGTATTAGCACCCCCTCGCGTTCATCGTACTCGATGGGATCCATGCTTACTGTCTAATCAAAGGGTGTGTCTATCTAAAGCCTACTGCTAACTAGAAAGGAAAACAAAAGTGACTCGGTAGGACATCACCGTCCTAGACCTACGTATTCCCTCGGGAACGGGAAAGTCAGAGTCAACGTAGTTCGGAGACTACAGGTTTGTGGGGGGAAGGTTGCTCGCCAAGACATCGTCGTCTCGTGCCTACGTATCCTCAATCTAACGAGAAAGAGGAAATCAGAGCAGTCGTAGTTCGACCTACAGGTCAAAAAGGTCTCGATCATACTGGGGCAAGAGAAAAGGTTCGGTTAACAAGTCTCGATCACACTGAGGTGAGAGAAAAAGGAGGTTAGTTGTTAGTGTGCTCGCCAAGATATCGCATCTCGTGCCTACGTATCTCATCTAGAATGAGAATCAGAGCATCCGTAGTTCACAAGACTACGGGAAAACAAGATCTCGATCACATTGAGGCGAGAGAAAGGACACACAGAAGAGCTAAGGGAAACACAATCCTACAAGTTATCATGCATTGATGGCCCTAAGGTCAGGATCAGGAGGGAGGTCAACCTAATGTTGTCATGCTTGGATTTAAAGCCTAATGTCTCTCCCACCTCCAACTTGATCAGAAATTAAGTGGAGTTAGGAATCCTAAGGGATCATGTGAACAAACACAAGTAAACACAGGACAACTCAATCAAAAAATGAACGATGTCGTGATCTCAGCCATGAAGAAAAACCAAGTGACTCCTCGTCAATAAGGCAAATGCAACAGAAATGGACGATGTCGTGATTTTAACTATGAGGAAGTTGAGTGACTCTTCGTCAACCACAAGATGAAAACTATGTCGTGATCTCAACTATAAGGAAGTTGAGTGACTCTTCATCCATCACAAAGTAAGACAAACATGGGAGCAAACAACAACAGAGTATCAGTGAATTGGCAACCAAGCCAAGTATATAACTAGGAGTGAAAACTCCTCACTTAACAACAAGCTACAAGCACAAATGCAAAACCTAGGCATGCTTCATACTGTGAGACAATCCTTTATTTTGGTTTTGTTTTGTATGATTGCAAATTGCGCGTATGATTTGTTGTGCTTCATTCTACATGTGAATATGTGTGATTTTTGCCTTTGCGTTTGTCTTTATTCAATACTAGATGATTGGAATTGATATTCATCTTAAAATGATTGTTAGAAACACTTTTTATAAGGTTTGAATCAAAAGAATTAAATTTGTTCAGTTGGCATCGATCCATACGTGTCTGGTATCGATCCCTGATTTAATGGAAATTCTGTTTTTCAGTTCACCTTCAGTAGAGATCGATTCATGGATTTTGGGATCAATCCCTAACAGTTAAAAACTGTCTGGCATCGATCCATACGTGTCTGGCATCGATCCCTGATTTAATGGAAATTCTGTTTTTCAGTTCACCTTCAGTAGGGATCGATTCATAGATTTTGGGATCAATCCCTAACAGTTAAAAACTGTCTGGCATCGATCCATACGTGTCTGGCATCGATCCCAAAGTCTGTTTTTCTGCATAATTTTTATTCTAACAGTTCTGTCTTGTTTAGTATAAATACAAAGTGGCAGGTATTGGCTTAAGCATGAATTCACAAGTGAAAATTGCAAAATACACAAGTCATAGAGGTCTTTGTAGCAGCAATTGATTTGAGCATTAAGAAACCTGAAAGATACTTCGTCTTCATCATCTTCTCAATCTCTTCAATTCAAGAACAACTACACACAATCATTTTTGTTCTTCGGATTGAAGGATCAACGAGATAACGTTCAGTGGTACGATCAACGATCTAGCTGTGGAGTCAGTGGAACGATCAAGGATCTAGCTGGGTTGAAGAGTGAAGGGGGTTTCGAGGAAAAACCTACTGGTTTGTCCTTCAAGAACGGGACTGTTCTTGCGGGTTTGTTAGTCACGATTGCAGAACGGATTCAGCCGCAGCGTAGGGTTTGGAAACGGGGTTGTTTCGCAAACAGGTCGTGGAACCGGTGAATCGTTTGCAAGTCTTGCGGGGAATTCTTGATCCAGCTCTGATCAAGTCGAGGTTCTATACGAGAAGAAGAAGTTCTAGGGATTTAGAATTCTGTCTTGGTATTGTAACCTTTGTAAGAACGAATTCAGCAACTATTGATAAGAAAAGGTCTCAATTTCTTTTGAAATTGAGAGGGAGACGTACCCACACGCGAGGACGACAGTGGGGAACTTCCTTAACAAATCTCTGTGTATCGTATTCTATCTCTATCTCCCTTTACGTTTTCGTTAACTGTTTTGTGATACAAATTGGCGCAGTACGTTTTACGTGTCGTGATACAATAGTGGCAAGAAAACCTTTTATTGAAACATCACTATTGTTTATCATAGAACACATACACGCCAAGTGTTTGACAAAACGGTTTGTTGTGATTTACTCATTGGAATCAGAATTTGTGATAAGTGCATTTAGTGCGAGAAAATTCTGTGTTAACGTTTTCTATCAATCAATTCAAATCCAGCATCATACTTGCGTGTCTGGTCTTTTTGGTAGCGGTTCAGAATAGACGGAAGTCGATTCGGGACCAAAACTTTCCGCTATATTTCAAAAACTCTGTTAAGGTTTTTAAAACCGTATTTTACAAGCGGTGATCTATTCACCCCCCTCTCGATCACTAGCCACACCGTCTAACAAGTGGTATCAGAGCGCCGGTTCGCTGGTGCTCTGTGGCTGCCTGTAACGATATGGATTCTGAACCAAAGGGGGCATACAATAGAGCTCCCGTCTTTAACGGAGAAAACTACGGCTACTGGAAAGACTGCATGCGAGTTCATATAAATTCTGTGGATAGGCTAGTATGGACAGCCATTGAGAATGGTCCTTTTCAAATAACCATGACCAATGAGGCTGGCGCCATAGTACCTAAACCAGAAGCTGATTGGACTGAGAAAGATGAGAAAAAGTGGTCGAGTGATTGGAAAGCTCGAAATATACTAATTTCAGCACTTGGTGTTGATGAGTACTATCGAGTATCCCATTGCACGACTGCTAAGGAGATGTGGGACGCTTTAGAAGTCGCCCATGAGGGTACTACTGAAGTGAAACAGTCTCGCATTAACACACTTAATCAAGAGTTTGAGCTCTTTCGCATGAAAAATGGAGAATCTATCTCCGACATGCAAAAGAGGTTTACTCATCTTACAAATCGATTAAATGCACTTGGAAAACCTGTTTCCAATGAGGTAGCTACTAACAAAATTCTGAGATGTCTTAGCAGGGAATGGCAACCTAAAGTGACAGCTATCAAGGAAGCCAACGACTTGACGACTCTTACGATTACAACACTTTTTGGAAAGCTGGAAGAACATCAGCAAGCTCTAGAAAGTCTTGAAAAGTATGAGAACAAAAGTAAGAAGGAGAAAGAGAAGAAGAAAGACAAAGAGGGTGAGAAGAAGCCAATTGCTCTTGTGGCCTCTAGCACTAAGTCCTCAAGAAAAGAGCAAAGTGACAATGATTCAAGTAGTGACAAAGATTCGGATGATGAAGAAATGGGACTTTTTGTAAGGAGATACAATAGATTCATTCGAAGGAATGGATACAAGCATTCCGACAAAAACCTCATGAAGTTTAGAAGACAATCTAGTGAGTCAAAACAGGAAGAGAACAAGAAGCATAAAGGTAGAGGATCTTGTTTCAATTGTGGCAAATCTGGACATTACAAAACAGAATGTCCTATGAAGAAAAAGGATAAAGGGAAGGATTCACCTAAACGGTACAGCAAACAAAGGAGAGCTTATATAGCATGGGAAAGCGATAGCGATTCATCAAGCTCACAAAGTTCAAGTGATAGTGATGAAACCGCAAACCTATGTCTTATGGCTCACATCAAAGACCATGCCTACTACAAGAAGAAACAAGAAGAAAAGAAGGTAAAACAAGCCTACTATAATAATGTCTCCTCTATGTCTTTTTCTGAACTGAAAATCGCTTTTGAAAAACTGCATAACGAAGCTGTAGATGCTTTCAAAAGATTATCTTCCGATAAACAAATTTTTTCATTCTTGGAAGGTAAAGTATACAAAGCTGAAAAAGATTTAGAAAGCTTGAAGGCTAGTATTGCAGAAAATTCAAAAGATATTGATGTTAACGGATGTAGTAAAGTTAGGTATTGTGAAGCTTGTCATATTTGGCAACGAGAGGTTAATACTCTTAAAGTCAAATTGGAAAAAGCTTTACAACCCAAGGTGACTTACGCCGTTGATACTAGATTGTTTAAAAAGTCATTGAATCCTCCATATGCAAAATACTCTTTTACTCCAAAGGATTCAATGAACAAAACTAAACAATTGCATCATCATGGTTTATGTCATTATTGTTGTCGTGCTGGCCACACCATTGAGAAATGCAAGTTTAGGAGGTTTCTTGTTCCTAAAGGCATCTATCAATGGAAGCCAAAAGGCAACCATGTTACCACTTACCCCTTTGGACCCAATGAAAATTGGGTACCAACCACTCTCTTTTGATATTGTAGGAAGAGTGCCTTGCATCCGAAGATAGGAGATGGTTCCTAGATAGCGGCTGCTCAAGGCACATGACCGGTGACATATCGCTTTTTATAGACTTCAAAGCAAAGAAAAAGGGATATGTTACTTATGGAGACAATAACAAAGGAGCTATACTTGGCAAAGGTAGTATAGGTAACCCCTCTACCACTACCATTTCTGATGTCAATCTTGTAGAGGGACTTAAACACAATTTGTTAAGCATAAGTCAATTGTGTGACAAGGGTTACAAAGTTTCTTTTACAAAAACTTGTTGCATAATTGAACATGATGAAAATAATGTTGTGTTTAAGGGTGTTAGAGTAAACAATATCTATATGCTTGATCTTTGTGATGTATCTTTAACAAGCACTAAATGTCTAGTTACCTTGAATGATGATTCTTGGCTTTGGCATAGACGTTTAGCGCATGTTAATTTCGATTTGCTTAACAAGGTTGTATCTAAGGATCTAGTAGTCGGTCTTCCAAAAATAAAGTTTTCAAAAGACCACCTATGTGATGCATGCCAAATGGGAAAGCAAACAAGGGTCTCTTTTAAATCCAAAAATGTAATTTCAACTTCACGACCTCTTGAGCTTCTCCATATGGATCTCTTTGGTCCGTCTAGGACAAAGAGCTTAGGTGGAAACTATTATGGTTTTGTAATTGTTGATGACTACTCTAGATTTACTTGGACTATATTCCTTCATAGCAAAGATGAAACTTTTTCTGCTTTTAAGAATTTTGCAAAACTGTCCCAAAATAAAATGAATTCTAAAATAGTTACAATTCGAAGCGATCATGGAGGAGAATTTCAAAACTATCTCTTTGATAAGTACTGTGATAAGTATGGTATTGAGCATAACTTTTCAGCTCCTCGAACTCCACAACAGAATGGCGTTGTGGAGCGCAAAAATCGCGTTTTAGAAGAGCTGGCAAGAACAATGCTAAATGAGGGTGGATTGCCAAAATATTTTTGGGCTGATGCTGTTAGCACAGCCTGTTATGTTCTAAACAGGATTCTAATTCGCCCTATGTTAAATAAAACCCCTTATGAGCTTTTAAAAGGAAGAAAGCCAAACTTATCACATCTTCACGTATTCGGTTGTAAGTGTTTTGTTTTGAATAATGGTAAGGAAAAACTTGGGAAGTTTGATGCAAAAGCGGATGAAGGTATTTTTCTTGGTTATTCACAATCAAGTAAAGCATATAGAGTGTATAATAAGCGTTTACTTACTGTTGAAGAATCTGTCCATGTTTCCTTTGATGAGTCTTATCCGAAAAATGTCGGCAAAGGTATTTCTTTTGATGACGCAGGTGTATCTACAGAAGACATACTCAAGGAAGCTGTTGCGGAAACTGATCAATCCAAGACAGCTCCCATTGAGAAGGAGGAAGATACTAGTCATGAAAAAGATAAGGAAGAAAGGACAGCTGATGTGAATGACCTTCCACCAGCTTGGAAATCTTCAAAAGACCATCCCATTGACAACATCTTGGGAGACATTTCAAAGGGAGTCATGACTCGTTCTAAGATAAGTAATTTTTGTTCTCACTTCGCCTTTGTTTCACAAGTGGAACCTAAAAATGCCAAAGAAGCCTTGATTGATGAATTTTGGCTAATGGCCATGCAAGAAGAGCTTAATCAATTTAAAAGAAATGACGTTTGGGAACTTGTCCCGCGTCCGCGAGAACATCATATCTTAGGTACTAAGTGGGTTTTTAGGAATAAGCTTGATGAAAGTGGAGTGATAACTCAGAACAAGGCACGTTTAGTAGCACAAGGCTATAACCAAGAGGAGGGCATAGACTATGAGGAAACTTATGCTCCAGTTGCTCGCCTTGAGGCTATACGTCTCTTGCTCGCTTATGCGTGTTCTAGAGATTTTAAGCTTTACCAAATGGACGTAAAGAGTGCGTTTCTAAATGGTGTCCTAAATGAAGAGGTATACGTCTCACAACCTCCTGGTTTTGAGAATGCTGAATATCCAGATTATGTTTACAAATTAAAACGAGCTTTGTACGGTCTTAAGCAAGCCCCCCGGGTTTGGTATGAAAGACTTAGCAAATTTCTACTTGATCATGGATATTCAAGAGGTAAAGTGGATACCACCCTCTTCATTAAGCACAAAGGAAAACACATTCTTTTAGTTCAAGTTTATGTAGACGATATAATTTTTGGTTCAACTAACATACACTTGGTCGAAGAGTTTTCAAAAGTTATGCAGGGTGAATTTGAAATGAGTCTTATGGGGGAGCTTAATTTCTTCCTCGGTCTCCAAATAAAGCAGCTTGATGAGGGAACAGCTGTGAGTCAAACAAAATACTGCAGAGAGCTGCTCAAGCGCTTTGGAATGAACGACTCAAAATCAATAGACACACCTATGCCTACCAACGGATATCTAGATAAAGATGAACACGGTAAGGGTGTAGATGTCAAACAGTATAGAGGTATGATTGGGTCTCTCTTGTATCTTACTGCGTCTAGACCTGACATCATGTTTAGTGTCTGCATGTGTGCACGATATCAATCGAATCCTAAAGAGTCACACTTGAAAGCTGTCAAGCGCATATTTAGATATCTTCATGGAACATCTAAGTATGGGCTCTGGTATTCAAAAGGAAGCGATTGTAGCTTAGTAGGTTACTCCGATTCTGATTTTGCTGGCTACAAATCAGATAGGAAAAGTACTAGTGGTACATGTCACTTATTTTCAAACTCTCTGGTCAGTTGGCATAGCAAGAAACAGGTGTCTGTCGCATTGTCAACTGCTGAGGCTGAGTACGTTGCAGCCGGTAGCTGTTGCGCTCAGATCTTGTGGCTGAAGCAACAACTACAAGATTTCGATATTCAACTCAAACGCATTCCAATAAAGTGTGACAACACCAGTGCTATAAATCTTACTAAGAATCCTGTTTTACACTCACGCACTAAACACATAGAGATTAGGCATCACTTTCTTCGCGACCATGTTGAGAAAGAGGACGTTGTGTTTGAGCATGTTGATACTAAGAATCAACTCGCTGATATTTTCACTAAACCACTAGCAACGGAACCTTTCTTTAACATTCGTCGTGAATTAGGGATTCTTGATGTTTCTTCATTACTATCTTAAGCTTGTTAGATTCTATTTTTGCCTCACCTTGGTTGATAAGTTGTGTTTTAGAAGTTGTGAGCTTATACTTCACAAAGGCACATCAACAAAGGTAATATCAATCCTCTTTACTACTCTTTGGATCTATGTGTTTGTGTATGTTAGAACAAATTCTCTATGTTCGTTTATGTATATTCTTTTGCATTTATTGTTTGAATATTAATATCTGATTTGAGACCTATTCTTAAGCATCACTTTCATAACATGTTTCATAAGCATTGCATTTCATGTTGCTTGAGTTGTTGTTTCATTTTTCGAATATTCTGACTATATTTGTCTGGCTTATATAATTTTAAATACTTTCCTAGTATTTCAATGCTTATTTCCGTTTGCTTGTTTATGGTTTCCTTGCCCTTTATTGGTCATTCTTTGTGAGTGATTTTATTCTTCTAAGCTTTCTTTCTTTGTGATTGTTAGCTTTGTTATCAATTTATGCTGCGGTTTGCTACTTTGTTCTTCTCTTTGTTGTTTCTTTCCTCTTTTTGATGTTGACAAAGGGGGAGAAGTATAGAAGATGTTGACATGACAGAATGGTATGCACAAACTCAGGGGGAGTATCACACATCAATTTGTCATCATCAAAAAGGGGGAGTTTGTGAGACAATCCTTTATTTTGGTTTTGTTTTGTATGATTGCAAATTGCGCGTATGATTTGTTGTGCTTCATTCTACATGTGAATATGTGTGATTTTTGCCTTTGCGTTTGTCTTTATTCAATACTAGATGATTGGAATTGATATTCATCTTAAAATGATTGTTAGAAACACTTTTTATAAGGTTTGAATCAAAAGAATTAAATTTGTTCAGTTGGCATCGATCCATACGTGTCTGGTATCGATCCCTGATTTAATGGAAATTCTGTTTTTCAGTTCACCTTCAGTAGGGATCGATTCATGGATTTTGGGATCAATCCCTAACAGTTAAAAACTGTCTGGCATCGATCCATACGTGTCTGGCATCGATCCCTGATTTAATGGAAATTCTGTTTTTCAGTTCACCTTCAGTAGGGATCGATTCATAGATTTTGGGATCAATCCCTAACAGTTAAAAACTGTCTGGCATCGATCCATACGTGTCTGGCATCGATCCCAAAGTCTGTTTTTCTGCATAATTTTTATTCTAACAGTTCTGTCTTGTTTAGTATAAATACAAAGTGGCAGGTATTGGCTTAAGCATGAATTCACAAGTGAAAATTGCAAAATACACAAGTCATAGAGGTCTTTGTAGCAGCAATTGATTTGAGCATTAAGAAACCTGAAAGATACTTCGTCTTCATCATCTTCTCAATCTCTTCAATTCAAGAACAACTACACACAATCATTTTTGTTCTTCGGATTGAAGGATCAACGAGATAACGTTCAGTGGTACGATCAACGATCTAGCTGTGGAGTCAGTGGAACGATCAAGGATCTAGCTGGGTTGAAGAGTGAAGGGGGTTTCGAGGAAAAACCTACTGGTTTGTCCTTCAAGAACGGGACTGTTCTTGCGGGTTTGTTAGTCACGATTGCAGAACGGATTCAGCCGCAGCGTAGGGTTTGGAAACAGGGTTGTTTCGCAAACAGGTCGTGGAACCGGTGAATCGTTTGCAAGTCTTGCGGGGAATTCTTGATCCAGCTCTGATCAAGTCGAGGTTCTATACGAGAAGAAGAAGTTCTAGGGATTTAGAATTCTGTCTTGGTATTGTAACCTTTGTAAGAACGAATTCAGCAACTATTGATAAGAAAAGGTCTCAATTTCTTTTGAAATTGAGAGGGAGACGTACCCACACGCGAGGACGACAGTGGGGAACTTCCTTAACAAATCTCTGTGTATCGTATTCTATCTCTATCTCCCTTTACGTTTTCGTTAACTGTTTTGTGATACAAATTGGCGCAGTACGTTTTACGTGTCGTGATACAATAGTGGCAAGAAAACCTTTTATTGAAACATCACTATTGTTTATCATAGAACACATACACGCCAAGTGTTTGACAAAACGGTTTGTTGTGATTTACTCATTGGAATCAGAATTTGTGATAAGTGCATTTAGTGCGAGAAAATTCTGTGTTAACGTTTTCTATCAATCAATTCAAATCCAGCATCATACTTGCGTGTCTGGTCTTTTTGGTAGCGGTTCAGAATAGACGGAAGTCGATTCGGGACCAAAACTTTCCGCTATATTTCAAAAACTCTGTTAAGGTTTTTAAAACCGTATTTTACAAGCGGTGATCTATTCACCCCCCCTCTCGATCACTAGCCACACCGTCTAACACATACAAGTGTGCAAGTGGTACCTAACGGAGAAGGTCTGTGGCCTCTTCAAAGCGCGCGACAAGCTCAAGCCTCGAAGCTATTAGGTACTTCAAACAAATAAGCAAGCCCAACAGTCAAGCGTCTAACATCAAGTTCAAACATGTCAGAATTTAAAAAGAGTCAAGTGTCAGCAATCGTCATCAAAGGTAATCAACCAGGAGAAACATAACTAATATCCCGAATCGGTCCAAACGGTATCAGGGACTAAGCATAATCTGCATCAAGAAATCTCATTAGTCTAAACAGGTTATGAAAAATATTCACCAGAAAATCTCCGCAAGATTATCCAAAACTTCAAAGAGATTAAACTAGGATTAAAAATCTACTCCTAATTAGAAACTAATCAAAATCTAGAACAAAACCTAAACAGAATTAAGCTACAATTAATCAACTACTAATTCATGTTAAAAGTCAAGGTTAATTTCTAATTCAAGAACAAAATCTAAATCTATGAATTAATTATAAAATTAATACTAATATTCCAATTAGGATAGATTTTCAAAAAAACCAAAATTAAAAACAAGTTAATCCCCAATTGGAATTAACCTAATCTAGCATTAAAACCTAATTCTAGAAATTACATCTAATTATCTAATACTAAGATCTAATAAAACAAGATTAATTATCTAAAACTAAAATAAAAAAGAAATTAATCAAAACAGGGTATGAAGCAGAAGGGGGGTGCGGTTGAAATACCCATGGGCTTACAAGCCCGGTCCGCCGCAACATTATCATAACTTAACCTTAGAGAACATCATTCCCTCAGCCTCTCTCTACTTTCAACACCGCCGCTTTCTTTCTCCTTTCATCTCCCTCCGTTTCAACTTCTGTACCTCGTTGTTGTTGACGTGTGTCGAATCGTCTTCTCGATTCTGATGCGAATTTCAAAACTTGAGTGATTACGTGAATTTGTTACGATTGAACCTGCAATTGATTTGTGGATGTTGATTATGTTATTGAAAAAACTGTTGACGTTGAATTTTGTTGCAGGTTCTGCACTTGTGTTGATGTTGAATCTTGAAGAAGATTTGGTATGATGTTGAAGAGTTAGCCAAGGAGAATATTGGAGATGAAGTGTATTTCTGCGGATCGAAAATGATGCTGATAAATTCATAGCAACTCAAAAATGGTGCAAGTGAGGGTTCCAGAGTTACAGGTTGATGAATTGCAGAACTAGAGAAGAGGGAGGATTGAGGAATGCTGAGATTGAAGATGATTGAAGGTTGAAGGTAGATATGAATGAAGGTTGAAGATGTTGCAGGATAAAGTGGGGAGAGAAGAAAGAATGAATCGAGAGAGAAAGGTTATGAATTTTTGTTAGAAAAGTGTTAGGGATCTGTTGTGCAACTGTAACACCCCAATTCCCATCGCGAATAAATAATACATAATTAAATCAGAGTAAGTAAAAATTTATTTTTCCGACAGAAACAAGGATGCCACATCAATAGAAAGAAAACACAATCCCTGCTCATAAATTTTGATACATAACACAAAATGGAACAAACCTAAAAGGGAAACTTTTTCCAACAAAGGAAAGTTCAATTATGAAATAAAGCGGAAAGATCCATAACTGACTTGTTTTACAAAATAAATCATTTTATACCATCAAGATATTCATACAAAGTTAATACAAAATATATCCAACAAATGTATACATATACAACAATAGCGCTCCCCGACTCCCACGTTACGTATCAGAGCAGACAGACCGACAAAAGGATGGAGAACTAATCTTCATAAAAGCCTCCAAGACACTAATCTGCAATTGCCTCATAGAGCATCAAACCACAGCAGAAGGGTGAGAAATAACAACTAAATCAAGATTGCATAATAATATGCAAACACATATAAATTCACATGCATAATTATTCTCACCACAAGCATCACATACTAATACACATAGCAGATATCAATTATACCAACATAATAACATATTCACACATAATGCATACCCAAGTTATGACATATGGAAACACATCACCACATCACGTAGCATATGTCTATTCATAAAGCATATTATCCACAACCAATTCATTTATCACGAATACATATCAAATCACCAATGCTATCACGAGCTCAACACATAATCAATCAATTCACAATTTCCCACACATAATTAATCCATTCATGATTTTCCACACATAATCAATCCATTCATGATTTTCCACACATAATCAATCCATTAATGATTTTCCACACATAATCAATCCATTCATGATTTTCCACACATAATCAATCCATTCATGATTTATGCAAATGCAAAGAGACCGACACAACAACTCTATGCAAATGCGGTACCATTCATCCATCATTCTCATCATTAGTTCACTCAGGAACTATTGGAATCATCGCTCGTTACTTAGTGTAACTCCCCGTCGGGAAAACGATGTTCCCCGTCACTTTAGGTCCTCTTTGTATAAGGCACACGACGTTTATGGATCGCTTTAGGTCCTCTTTGTATAAGGCACACGATTCGATCGCTTTAGGTCCTCTTTGTATAAGGCACACGATCGTCTATAATCATCGCTTTAGATCCTCTTTGTATAAGGCACACGATGTTATAGCAGATTCCCTCTGGAACTGTTTCGTCGTTCACACCCACTAGGGCACACGACATCACAAGATGCATATCATGATGCTTGGCATAAAATGACTCATGACAATCAAATGCACACATATATGCAACCATGTGAACCACTCCAACATCCATAATCATGCACATACGACAAACACAACACATAGCATTTACTTGCCCTTAGGCCATAAACCATCATCACAACATTTCATCACATGCATTCACATCATACCACAACACACAAGTCGTAAGTTATATATCAAAAGCATATTGCATGATAACACATCAATCACATACAGTTAAGACGGTAAAAGTCGACAAAACAACACATTCCCAAATTCCCGACATAATTAAATCATCCACCAATCTCAAAACCATTTTAATAAGAAAGAACATCTCAATAGCTTTCTAACGGTGCCAAGAACGCCTCGATCCGAGTTACGGATCACAAGTTACGGCATCAGACGCAAAATCGGGAAAATTCTGCACCCACTCTGGTCATACGCGTATTGCCTTGGGCCATACGCGTAATGCCCAGTTCGCTCGCACATCTATACGCGTATTGCCCAAAGTGCTACGCGTATGGGCAAAGACTGAATTCTCCCCAAAACTTCCACTAAGAACCTAGTACGCGTATTGCCTCCCACGTTACACATAATGCCTTGCCAAGTACGCGTACCATTACGCATTTCAGCAGAGGGCCGTGTAAAATGGGTTCCATATGCGTAATACCCTTAATTTCCCCTTGCCATACGCGTATTTCCCTAACCAATACGCGTATTACCTTGCTTGTTATGCGTATGGGCAGCGCAACCCATAATTTTTCCTGCATAATTCCTATTAGGAATTTCACCCCAAAACCTCTCCAAATCTCATCTAAACACTTCCAACTCACAATATATCAACCCAAACATGTTCCAATCCTAACAATAAGTATTCTACGCAGTTTATATCGAGTTTCGACCGTGAAAACATCGATTTCTATCAATTATTCATCAATTTATCAATGAGAAAAAGTTGTGAAACAACCAAAACAATTACAACAAATAACACATATACATGAAACTTCTCACCCTTACCCGATTAATCGCGCTTGAAACGAAGCTATGTCGATTTTCCTCTTCTCCTCTCTTTCCCTTCTCTTCCTTTCTCTCTTCCCCTTTTTCTTTCTTTATATTTTCTCTCTTTCTAATCTCTATGTTTCTATTTTATGAAAAATAACCAAGCAAAAGACCAAAATACCCCTCAGCTCAAATATCTCGCAAACGCTCTCAAAATGCGATAAAACACAATAACGATGAAAAATAATATATTGTCAAATAAAATTCAAGAATAAAATAATATAAAAACAAAAATAATTAAATCGACTCGATTAAATAAATCGGACAAAACGGGGCATTACAATTCTCCCCCACTTAGACATTTTCTTCCTCGAAAATATAACCGATACGAACAACTCCGGATGCGACTCTCGTATCCGACTAACAAACCAACATGCCAACCAAAGGCACACCACAAATAACACAAACTGACAAACCACCTTGCTAACACCAACTACAACAACGACAAGACAACGACGACAACTACAACGACAAGATGCAATGCTCATACAATGCACTTGACGACCAACTCACAACTCAAAGATTACCCAAGTTACGACCACACAGGTAACACTCCCCTAATCTCCCACAAAGGGATTTGCTACTCGCACTCAAACTAACACGATGGAAACGAGGCAACAACACAAACAAGAACATAAAGTTCCACGACACAACATCGTTCAACAACCCCTACATAACCACCATACCAACATCCTTTTCACACAACAATATTACAACAATGCTACGATTTACCAATCGAACATACAATCAAAACGTCCATCTACATAGTAGCCCATGAATAATATTTAAACCTTTCACTTAACACTTCCATCCTGAAACGCCCAATAGTCTCACCATTCCTACATGTTCCCAATGTTCGACCTATGAACTCTTACAAGTCCCACCCGCATATACAAAATGTGCCACATCACGCTTCCGCTGCGCACTCTGATTACCCGTAGCCATCAAACTACCAATCTCACGTTCAAAGTCTAACTCTTCCTCATATTCACCAAAAATCACTGTTCACTTTTAATATTCCCAACCTCACACTCTCCTGTGGTATCTCATACACCAGACACAAGTCTCGGAATTGCTCAAATAATTTTAATTCTCTGACCATTAAAACAACTATATGCAAGGACTATCGACTTAACTCATCACGCACGACATTAGCTCTTCCCGAAGGATAATCCAAGCCAAATTCATAACTCGTCACGAATTCTAACCATCCTCGTTGTCTCACACTCTATTCCTTTAGACCAAACAAGTACTCTAAACTCTTGTGATTACTAAATACTTTGAACCTAGAACCATAAAGATAATACCCCCAAATATTCCAATATAATACAACCGCAACCAATTCCAAATCAAAAATAGTATAGACCCTTCTATAAATCCTCAATTGTCGTAAAGCATAAGCTACGACCTTACCCGCTTGCATTAACACACTGACTAACTCCTCAAAGACACATCCCAATACCTCACAAATAGTTTATCAGGATCACGCAGTATTAAAACTGGAGCCGTAGACAACTTCTACTTCAGCTCACCAAAACTCACTCACAACGAACATCCAAAACAAACGACTCACCCTTTGCAAGTCAACTGAGATACCAGAAGTACGAACTTAGCAAAGTCTTCCATAGCCTGCAGTAACAACCAACTAAAAATTTCTAATCTCCTTAACCGAATTTGGAGTCTCTCATTGTAGAACTGCATCTACTCCCGATGGATCCATTAACCATACTCTCATCCGAAATAACATATCCAAGAAAACTAACCTTTTTCAACCAAAATTCTCACTCGAATAACTTAGCATAAAACTTCGTCTCTTTTCAACACTTGTAATTCAAATCTCAAACACTCTACCTGTTCTTCCTCTTAGTTTATAACAAATCCGAATATCCTCAATCAAAACCATTACGAACTTATCCAAATAAATATGGGAGATACGATTCATCTACTCCATAAACATTACAGACGCATTACTAAAACCAAATAACATCACTGTACGTTGTAATGCCCAACCAAATTCCAAAAGATATAAATTCTTAAAGCTTTTACAAAAAATTTCACTGGGTAACTGGTTACTCACATACAAGCTTAACCGAGTAAATAACAGCCTATTCCTGTGATAACAAACATAACCAGTCACATTAAATCGATCAAAGCCTCAACTAACATAATTCACCACTCTTATCAAACATTCCAAACAATTGTGAATTCACTCAAACTCAACCAAACCATTCCAGTTATCTATTCATGAAAGTGGACACTTATTCTCAATTGTTACCTTATTCAACTATTAGTAATCCATACACAATTTCTTCTCTTAACAATCCAAATTCCATAAATCCCAACATGTAGTAACAACTAACCAAAAAGAACTCTCAAATATTACATCCACACCTAGGGTTTTCTCAAGATTTCCATTAATGCTCTAAAACTCAAAAGACTCCAAACCTCATCAGAACTCTAAGTTTTACTTTCCGTAGTCTCAATACCATTATACACATCATGCTTGTTATTCCGTTCAATCATCCCTCCATTTTGTTACTAACAATACTTGAGCTCTCTAAGACAACACCCTAATGTTCCATCCAAAAACACATCTGAAAACCATGCACAACTGACGGCCCATCACTGTGACTTCCTGCCAATTTCCAGAACACTATCATCACAGACAAAACAAACATCTTAGTCCCATCTATTAAGAGTTTTCTACTTACTTAGCAGATATAAACCTCAACTATTCACCTTCGTCCAATTAAGTTCAATCTCTACTCTCTGAGAAGCAGCCCTTAATAATACCCAATCATTCTCTCTCAATGACTTCCCAACTTGACCAACTTATAAAAACCTCGAATCTGCCTCATCTTTCGATATAAGAATCTTCATCGACTCAACAAAACAATCTGTAACCATTTTCTTAAATTCCAAACAATTCATTGCTCACACTATCAAAGCCAGAAAGACACGTATATTCCATCCAACATAATTCCTATTTATTATCAACAAGAGATTAAGGGTGATCAGTTCCTTAATTTGTCAATAGACAGCCGACAATAATGATGGGGCATAAACCGTCTTTACCAAACTATAATAGCATTCCTTACATCCTGTGCACAGAACTACCTAAGGCACAAATCCTTAGTTGACACAAACCTTACCTCCGCATTCCCTTCGGAATCGGGAACAACGATATCCAAACAACACTTACACTCTTGCAATCTACAACACACTGAGCCACCGCTCCACACCTGAAGCAACATGGAGAAGCCCAAGCTTCTCCCCCACTTATCTCATTCTCAAACCTGAAGACAAAAGATTAGAAACCCAGAAAGCACTGACAGTGTTTCACACACATATCACATACTAAGGAACAAACAACATCGACAGTATTCAACTGTCACACAAACTGACTCAACGACTTGGCCGGATGGACCGACATGCTCTGATACCACTAATGTAACACCCCAATTCCCATCGCAAATAAATAATACATAATTAAATCAGAGTAAGTAAAAATTTATTTTTCCGACAGAAACAAGGATACCACATCAATAGAAAAAAAACCACAATCCCTACTCATAAATTTTGATACATAACACAAAATGGAACAAACCTAAAAGGGAAACTTTTTCCAACAAAGGAAAGTTCAATTATGGAATAAAGCGGAAAGATCCATAACTGACTTGTTTTACAAAATAAATCATTTTATACCATCAAGATATTCATACAAAGTTAATACAAAATATATCCAACAAATGTATACATATATAACAATAGCGCTCCTCGACTCCCGTGTTACGTATCAGAGCAGACAGACCGACAAAAGGATGGAGAACTAATCTTCACAAAAGCCTCCAAGACACTAATCTGCAATTGCCTCATAGAGCATCAAACCACAGCATAAGGGTGAGAAATAACAACAAAATCAAGATTGCGTAATAATATGCAAACACATATAAATTCACATGCATAATTATTCTCACCACAAGCATCACATACTAATACACATAGCATATATCAATTATACCAACATAATAACATATTCACACATAATGCATACCAAAGTTATGACATATGGAAACACACCACCACATCACGTAGCATATGTCTATTCATAAAGCATATTATCCACAACCAATTCATTTATCACGAATACATATCAAATCACCAATGCTATCACGAGCTCAACACATAATCAATCAATTCACAATTTCCCACACATAATCAATCCATTCATGATTTTCCACACATAATCAATTCATTAATGATTTTCCACACATAACCAATCCATTCATGATTTATGCAAATGCAAAGAGACCGACACAACGACTCTATGCAAATGTGGTACCATCCATCCATCATTCTCATCATTAGTTCACTCAGGAACTATTGGAATCAAAGCTTGTTACTTAGTGTAACTCCCCGTCGGGCAAACGGTGTTCCCCGTCGCTTTAGATCCTCTTTGTATAAAGCACACGACGTTTATGGATCGCTTTAGGTCCTCTTTGTATAAGGCACACGATCCGATCGCTTTAGGTCCTCTTTGTATAAGGCACACGATCATCTATAATCATCGCTTTAGGTCCTCTTTGTATAAGGCACACGATGTTATAGAGGATTCCCTCTGAAACCGTTTCGTCGCTCACACCCACTAGGGCAAACGACATCACAAGATGCATATCATGATGCTTGGCATACAATGACTCATGACAATCAAATGCACACATATATGCAACCATGTGAACCACTCCAACATCCATAATCATGCACATACAATCAAACACAACACATTGCATTTACTTGCCCTTAGGCCACAAACCATCATCACAATATTTCATCACATGCATTCACATCATACCACATCACATAAGTCGTAAGTTATATATCAAAAGCATATTGCATGATAACACATCAATCACATACAGTTAAGACGGTAAAAGTTGACAAAACGACACATTCCCAAATTCCCGACATAATTAAATCGGCCAACAATCACAAAACCATTTTAATAAGAAAAAACATCCCAATAGCTTTCTAACGGTACCAAGAACGCCTCGATCCTAGTTACGAATCACAAGTTACGGCATCAGACGCAAAATCGGGAAAATTCTGCACCCTCTCTGGTCATACGCGTTTTGTCTTGGGCCATACGCGTAATGCTCAGTTCGCTCGCACATCCATACGCGTATTGCCCAAAGCGCTACGCGTATGGGCAGAGACTGAATTCTCCCCAAAACTTCCACTAAGAACCTAGTACGCGTATTGCCTCCCACATTACGCGTAATGCATTGCCAAATACGCGTACCATTACGCATTTTAGCAGAGGGCCGTGTAAAATGTGTTCCATACGCGTAATGCCCTCAATTTCCCCTTGCCATACGCGTATTGCCCTAACCAATGCGCGTAT
This sequence comes from Lathyrus tuberosus, assembly GCA_022829125.1. NCBI lineage: Eukaryota > Viridiplantae > Streptophyta > Magnoliopsida > Fabales > Fabaceae > Lathyrus > Lathyrus tuberosus. Next base: position 23,569,789 of record JALAZF010000012.1, on the reverse strand, counting down.
TGCCTTGCCTGTTACGCGTATGGGCAGCGCAACCCCGAATTTTTCCTGCATAATTCCTGTTACGAATTTCATCCCAAAACCTCTCCAAATCCCATCTAAACACTTCCAAATCACAATATATCAACCCAAACATGTTCCAATCCTAACAACAAGTATTCTACGCGGTTTATATCGAGTTTCGACCGTGAAAACATCGATTTCTATCAATTATTCATCAATTTATCAATGAGAAAAAGTTGTGAAACAACCAAAACAATTACAACAAATAACACAGATACATACACAAGCAAGATATAATCGAAACTTCTCACCCTTACCCGATTAATCGCGCTTGAAACAGAGCTATGTCGATTTTCCTCTTCTCCTCTCTTTCCCTTCTCTTCCTTTCCCTCTTCCCCTTTTCCTTCTTTCTATTTTCTCTCTTTCTAATCTCTATGTTTCTATTTTATGAAAAATAACCAAGCAAAAGACCAAAATACCCCTCAGCTCAAATATCTCGCAAACGCTCTCAAAATGTGATAAAACACAATAACGATGAAAAATAATATATTGTTAAATAAAGGTCAAAAATAAAATAATATAAAAACAAAAATAATTATATCGAATCGATTAAATAAATCAGACAAAACGGGGCGTTATAGTAACTGTTAGAAATTTTTGTTGAGATTTGGATTTTTGTTAGGTTTTTGTTGGAGCCAATTTATAATCTGTTATCAGCGTTTTGTAAGTTCTGTTATGACTTGGTTTTTCCTCCTGCTATGTAATTGAAATTTTACTGTTATGAAGACATTTAAATATATCGAAGCTTGATAATGACAGTTGAAATTGTTACAACTGAAGCCATGATTGATAATGGACTATCTACAATCCTTCAACAAATGTGACAAAATGCTTGACAAGCTTCATGGTTGGCTAGCCGAGGATTTGCTGCTATCACTTTTATCAGGTGATCCACATTCACTAAAGTCGAGTACGCGGCGCTCAACTAAAGCATTTGAAGTCAATTTAGAATTGTTTGCATTGTCATTTTCTTCGTAGCAATTCTTATCATCTCCTGATGTGTTGTCGCCTTTAGTTAATGCTTTAGGAGTATCATTATTCATAATCTCCTGTGGGTTTTCATATGTAGCAGCAGTTTGTTCACCCACTTATTTTAACAACCCGATAGCGTCGTAGCTTCTATCACCACACGGGCTTTTGAAAAATCCAAAATCCTCCATTGTAATTTCAGTTTTGGGGCTACAGAGAAAAGTATTCCTGAACTAAGGAGATTTCCATGCAGAAGGTGATTAAAAACCTATCCTGAAAGGTGTTCCACCAAATATGCTACTCGTTTCAAATTCTCCATCGTTTTTACTTTGATCCCCCGAATTCTCCTCTAGAGCTTTTGCACGAGTAACAGAAACTGAAATATTTTCATGCTCCTTTGCACGAACACATGTTGAGCTAAACCTTGAGCGTTGATTCTCAAAAGATGGCTTTGAAGGAATGCTCTAGTTTGGAGCTATTTCTGAGCTCCTATTGTTCTTGTTTCTGGGAGTTATAACACTAGAGCCTAGAATTATGTCTCTAAAACCAACTTCATCAAATGAATATAACGAAAGGTCTTTCCTATCATGTTCAGACAAAACACCAGAATATTGTTGCACAATCTCAACAGCAGCAGTGGCATCAATCTTCATTTTAGAATCAACATCAAAAGGTTGATGCCTAACCTTACCAGGAGAATTATTGTCAAGAGAATCTCTTTGGGACATCTTTTCTTCCAAAACTGCAGATTTAATTATCTCCTCTACTCATAAGCTTGCCCACAATTTTATCATCATCAAAAACATGAGCCTCAGAGTTTTGCTTTTACAATGAAGATGGAGAGAAAATATCTGCTTCTAAAATAGAAAAGGCTTTGGACCATTTTGAATTGATGCAAAGATCTCCACAAACGACACTATAGGGAAGAGATGGTGATATGACCTTGCCAAATGAGGTGAGGAAATAAAGGTCAATCCACAGATTCGGCATTCGGTAGGAAGCTCACAAACATGAACTTTGCATCTTGGACGAGTGTATCCCCCTTCTGTCTTAGTTAGCCTCTCCTGTTTATCCAACAAGACATTTAGATTAATACCTTTCCCCCACTTGATCTTATTGTTGTAGTGTTTTCCTCTTGATTTCGAGACCGAAGAAGGACGTCCCAGCGAAGCGAATCCCTTTAGCATAAATGATTCTCAAGTGAAGAACAAGTGAAAGTGAAATCTCAGATACAGAAGAAGAAGCGTGTCTCAATCCTCATTTTGATCTGCATTACGAGCAACAAACAATAAGTACCATAATATGAGTCCACAACTCGGTCTCCTGTACTGTGAATACCAAGATGCATTTGACATGAAACCCTAACTGCCATCTTCAATTGAAGAATATCAACCGACTCACACAAGATATGAAACCCTGAACCACTTGCATTAGGTGCACAACGATGAAGAAGTTACCAGAGAAGTTGAAGCATCAAACCCTAGTTCAATAGCACTCTCGGTTGAATCAACGAAGAAACCCTAAGCCTCTAATGCTCTTGAGAAATCTTGAAGAAAATAAACTTGATAATTAATGAATCCTGGCAGAGGAAAGCCTTGATACTTAATGAAATTTGATAAAGAGATACTCATGATTTGGTGAGCTCTGACCATTGCTTCAACTGGAGTAAAGTAGCTAGATTGATCACCTCTGAGTAGGGAAAACCAAAATCACAGGAAAATATTTTGATCCATGCCTTGGGAGCTTAATGAAAATTAATGATTATGAATTATGACCAAATGGAAAATGCAGATGGATGGGAAACAAAAGTCAGAAAAAGTTAGAAAAAGGTAGGGCAAATTTTGGGGTGTTACAGCTGCCCCTATTCAATCGACTAGAACCTGAAGGGATGATAGCAACGACTTTCAGACATTCGAGGTGTAAGGTGATTGAATACAAAAAGAACCACAAAATTTTCAAATTGTGGGGAAATAAAAGACGGAGTGATTGCCAGCCAAAGATGGACTTAAGATTAAGATTCCACTTGAAAGCGGACTTGAAAGGGGCGCCGGCCGAAGGCGGATTCACATAAAAAAATGCAACTTGAACATGAATTCTCAATAGGGAATGTCGGCCGGAGGCGGTTTCACATCAAAACGAAGGTGAATTTTAAGAAGAATGTCGGCCGGAGGCGGTATCGCATCTAACAAGAAATGGGTGTCGGCCGAAGGCGGACTCACAACGGATGATTTAATAGGAAAGAATGTCGACCGAAGGCGGACTCATATCAAGGGAATAATAACCGAACGTGACTTCTAATAGGAATGCCAACCGGAGATGGTCTCACATTCGAACGTAAAGGTAAGCCGACACACAGGTGGTCTCACATCCAAACACAAAGGTAGACCGACGCACAGGCGGTCTCACATCCAAACACAAAGGTAGGCCGACGCACAGGCGGTCTCACAACCAAAGGTTACCATCACAAGATGGATTTTTAACAGGAAAGCCGACACACAGGCGGTCTCACATCCAAACACCAAGGTAGACCGACCCACGTGCGGTCTCACAACCAAATGTTACCATAACAAGATGGGTTTTAAAAGGAAAGCCGACACTAAGGTTGAAAGCATCTATTGGTTTGATAAATTTTGGTAAAACACATTGATGATAAAGATGAATAAATCTGGACTGAACAAAGATGTAGTAAAATATTTCATAACCTAAAGTCATGACATCCTGAAGTACTGCACTGATTTAGCAAGTGGATAATGTGCATGGATCAAGGACAGAAGACTGAAGCCCAAAGAAGCAGAAACCTATAAATAGAAGACTTAGACCTAGGATTTGATATGCCTTAGTACGCCTGTTGTAATCTTGTTTTTCTTGCGTAAGAAACAAGGGTTTAGGGTTTTGAGAGTCGTTGGCTTTCTAGGTTGTAAGTATCCATGTGTATCAGTTGATACACTGTGGTAGATATAGGTGTCGCACAGATCCATAAGCCTTGAGGTATTGGATTGTGTATTGTTCTTGGATGAAGTTTTTAAGCAAATCCGACTTAGCTTGTTTGTCAAGTATGCTTGACAGAATTCTGTGTTGATAGGGACGATGAAGAAATCACAGTTAGTGATTAAGGGAAGTGAGTGGGGTATCTCGTATCAGGGTTCTAAACGTTTGAGTTTAACCTTGGTAAAGATGTTCATGGGGTAGATGTTTGGGATAAAGTTGTAAACGTGGGAGTTTAACTTTGTAACAGTCTACACAATAGTGAAGTCTTCTTCCTGGATTGGTATCCCCCAGATGTAGGTGAGTTGCACCGAACTGGGTTAACAATTACTGTGTTATTTATCATTCTGCAGATTTACGTTTCTGTTAGGGTTCATGATGAACATGTTGGATCAGATGTCGTGACATCTGTGATGGTGCAGTTCTGATATTCAAGGTATCAGTCTGCAGTTGCGCCTCCAAGTTTAAAAGATTATGCAGGACAATGTCTTGACATCTGCTAGGACATATGCTGTCTGCATAGGCCAGAATTTCAATTGGTATCAGAGCAGGCATCCTGTTTGGTTCTGGATGAGATCTTTGGGAGATACTTTCTGGTGTTTAAACAAGGAGGGGTTTTGAAGATCAGATCAATCAACTCAGACATACTCAAGGGTATTAATGGATGAGATGGATGTTCTGGATCGAAGGGAGCAACTCGGAGGTTGTTCATGTTGCTAAGGAGATTCTACAACAACTACAGGAGAAGTGGCTAGTTCTATTGTTGGTGTGTCTTATGAGATGTTGTGACATCTTATTAGGGCAAGCAGATCTATACCTTAGTGGTTCCGTTGCATGTGTTTCTGATGGAAGAGCTCTAGAATTATGGGATTCTGGAGTTGTTACTGAAGATAATTGGTGGAAGGTCTCAATCGTCGGCCTCTATGTTTGAAGGTGTCTGCATTCTTTTATTCCAGAGTCGGGAGCGATGGAGTGAAGGAAGTTGTGGTCAGATATCTAGTATGATGACTTGGTACTTGGAAGCTTGTTTCCTGGTATAACTTTGAGTCAGTTGAAGAGGAGATGTGTTGAGGTGTAAAGTTTATCAGGTTCTTGCTCTAGGAGTTTGATAGATGTTTGAACGGCTAGGTTGTCAAAGATACTTGAGAATTATCTCAAGTCCACTCATAAAGACATCTATGTCGTGTATCTTGAGTCTTCTAGTTACTCTTCTGACTAGAAGGTGTTTCCTTGAGACACAAATTTAAGACCGTGGAGGTTACTCTTCTGACAGCAAGGAAGGATTCATCTCTCTTGACCCTAAGAGTGGATCCAATCTGATTGAAGAGTTGTTGAGGTAAATAAGACTTGTTCAGAGAAAGTCTTAGTTACTTGAGTCAAGGGTGGCAGCCTTGGTATCTCAACATTGTCATTGAAGAAGATACTTGCAAAAAGATTGAATACTGTATAAGTGTTCATGACATGATCTGGTGGAGCTCAGCTACAGCAGTGAATAAGGGTTATCGTACAAGGATTTAAGATCAATTGCTACTTGTGGAATCCACATATAGTTAATTGATTATCCTTGTGATTCAAGATTAAGGATGTTCTGTCAGATGTTCTGACATCTTTTCATCAGAGGCTTGGAGAATCATGGGAGGGGTTCTGCCTTCGCTCAAAAGTCTTCTAGGTGTTGACCTGGGTTTATTGGCTTAGCATCTGTTTCCTGGAAAGTATTGTGAATGACTTGTCCAGATGGTGATGCTGTTAAAGATGGAGATGGAAGACTATGAAGATATCATAATCTTGATGGTTACAGCTTGGGTCAGTTTATTTCTGATCTAGGTGCCTTGGAGCATAGTGTTTACTCTAGTTGTGAAGTTCGAGGATAAGTGGCAGTTATCTCTGGCTTTCTTTTGACGGCTCTACTAAGGGAAGTGGCATTCTTTGGTATTGCTATTGGGTAGTCTTGGACTACTTATTTTCTGAACATTCAGACGTGTCAAGTTTGAAGTCTTTGGAGTTTCAAAGCAGAATGGAGGTTGTCTACTCAAAACTTGGTTATTGAGTCAAGTCTGTGAGAGCATGGAAATCTATTTCTGCAAAGGGAGGAGGTTCTTCTAAGTGGCAGAAGGAAGAGTTGAATTCAACAGTTGGATGTCATAATGTTTTGACATCTAGCTTAACATCAGAAGTCTCAGTTGGTGATGTGGCACATCAGCTTAAGATAAGGTGATCTACAGGAGAATGAAAGTTATGGATGCTTCAAAAAGGTCTATCTCATACAGTTTATGGGAGCTGTGGATGGGAAGATGTTACATGACTAAAAGGCTTGGTGGATCCAAGATGTCTTGCTATAGGGCGAGTAGTTCATGTGACTTGAAGATATGGTTTCATTAGTAGATCAGGGTATCTTGTGGGAGTTCTGAGGATGAGTGAGGTCAATCAAAAGGTGGCATTTGATTGGTTTCACAATGTCCATTCAAGCAGGATGCTTGAAACTGATTGCTCTTTTGTAGAAGAGTAGTTAGTTGAAATTATTGAAGGTTCTGGTTCTCTGGGAGCTTGTGGCAGAAGTTCTGGGTTGAGAATAGAAGCATACTTTCTAGGTGGTTGAGAGTTTATTTCTCTCGGGTTCCTGAAGACTTCTTTGTTCAAGCTGGTGGGTCAGTGTTGTGTGAAGATCTTCAGTATAGATTAGTATGCTAATAGTAAGTCCAGTAGTGGAGCATATCAAGAACCATGGTGTGTGGTGTCTGTGATATGTGGAAGATGTCTTAACTGATGTTAGAACATCTTTAGGTTAGTTATCCTTAGTGAAGGATTTCAGGTTCTGTGATGAACTGATTACTTGCATCGTGTCCAAGAAGTATCTACTTGATCATCCAGGAGAATGATGGAGTAGAAGGATCCCTTGGAAGGAGGATGTAAGTATTTGTGAAGACTGAAGTGAATCATGTGGTGATTGCATGGAAGTCTGTTTCCTGAATGCGTTCAGAAGTGGAGATTTACCATAAATCAGAAGTATTCCAGGTTATCATACGGGAGAATGATAGGAATGACTGTCTTGGATTGCGGGGTTTATCTCTATTGCTGGCTGGGTGAGGTCAGTGGAAAATCTTGTATACGACATTGGAGCCCATGGAGCAAGTCATGCTAGTAGTGGATCAGTTTAGCAGCTGTGAAGTTCTGGAGCATGCATACGATAGCTGACATCGTTATAACAAACTAAGAGGCCCTGTGCGTCTCTTTGAGGAATGTGAAGCATTCTAATTCAATTGGTTTGCATCTCAAGCAATGGGATATCTATACATGAGAATTCTAAGAGGAGTCCGTGTGGTGTATAAGATGGTTGTGGAATAAGGGGGATCAATGGGACGTTGATCTCAAGCCAAGAGTTTGTTATGGTTGGTATACACGTACTCATGGGATGCATGACTTTGATCATGTGTGAGTAATTATTGTTTCTTATCAGCGGGAACAATAATGAGTTAGTGGTTGCGTTCAATAGGTGTGTTGAACAGAGAGTGCACTCTTGAAGACATGAAGATGCATCTTGTGTTTTCCAGTCATTAGCTTGGGTGTTTAGTGGAGGAGCACCAGTTACCTTAGTCAGGGGGAGAGGCCTCTTGATCTAAGATGAAGTTCCAGTTTGCATTTGTACGTCAAGCAAACTGAGATGTCCGGATGGCTTGGCATTATTGTGGAAAATCTAGTTTGCATTTGTGCGTCAAGTAAACTGAGATGTCAAGGAGGATGGCTTGACATTATTGTGGAAAGTCTAGTTTGCATTTGTGCGTCAAGCAAACTGAGATGTCAAGGGGGATATCTTGACATTAGAGTATTGTTGCAAGTTATGGGAAACTTCGCAATGCATACTTGAATGGTTCTTATTGGATGCTTAAGAATCATTCATGAGTCTGGGAGGATTTACTTTTCTCTGCAGATTGAAATCACAAAATTGTGAAGTTGGTCGTCAATACAGAAGCTTTCTTGAGGGACAATGTCTGACATGATGTCAGAACATTGTTAAGGACATGTTTGATGGGTAATAGGTTCTTGGCAGGTGGGTCTTGTAATATGTGCGTGCTAAACATGCTCATCGTTACTTGCATTATTGTTGGACGGTTTCCTTGAAAAAGAAACAGTCAAAATATTCTTAGCCGGTGCACATTGGGACTTGGGAAAGTTACAACCTTAGAGTAATAACTGCATTGAATTTCAACAGATCGTTACACTCAAAGGAAAATTCTTGGTTATTTAAGGATGTTTCTGAAGCTGGTTTCCTCAGATTCTGGTACTCTTTGTGGTTCAGTCAGGATGTTTTTTGTTCAAGTTTGGTTCTGTGTTGGTTGGGTATGGGAATGTCTTGGTTTCTTTTGCCAATTTTTGGCTAAAAAGGGGGAGTATGAGTCACTAGGTCAAGGGTTTCAAGGGTTGTTCTTACAGTTGCCTTGTAAGGATGATAAACAAGGTGTTCTAACATCCTGTCTGAGTGTTTGTTCCCTTTGTATCTTGTTACTTGAGTTAAGAATCAAGTTGTGTCTTGTGACCTGAGTTACATGCTTTATATGTTCAGATTCAAGAAGACTACAACTGATCTCTGGAGGCGGAGTGTATTTGAAAAATATGTCCTATGCTTTTTGATTTCAAAGTCTTTACTAACTTCTTTAGAAGTTTCTATTGCCTGGACAGTTATATCAAATTCACTCATCCTCGGTTACTACTTTCCTCAAGAGTGGCAGTACCGTTCATTGGTTAAGGGGGAGCCAGAATTATCTTCTTCCTCATGTATACCAACACAGACTTGGTTTGTACAATATTCCTTTCATAGCCGCCACTCAGGGTGAAGAGACGTTCTAAATGCGTTTTAGCCAAAATTTGTCAAAAAGGGAATTGAAAGCACCTATTGGTTTGATAAATTTTGGTAAAACACATTGATGATAAAGATGAATAAATCTGGACTGAACAAAGATGTCGTAAAAGATGTCATAACCTAAAGTCATGACATGTACTACACTGATTTAGCAAGTGGATAATGTGCATGGATCAAGGACAGAAGACTGAAGCCCAAAGAAGCAGAAACCTATAAATAGAAGACTTAGACCTAGGATTTCATATGCCTTAGTACGCCTGTTGTAATCTTATTTTTCTTGCGTAAGAAACAAGGGTTTAGGGTTTTGAGAGTCGTTGGCTTTCTAGGTTGTAAGTATCCCTGTGTATTAGTTGATACACTGTGGTAGATATAGGTGTCGCACAGATCCATAAGCCTTAAGGTATTGGATTGTGTATTGTTCTTGGATGAAACTTTTAAGCAAATCTGAGTTAGCTTGTTTGTCAAGTATGCATGACAGAATTCTGTATTGATAGAGACGATGAAGAAATCACAGTTGGTGATTAAGGGAAGTGAGTGGGGTATCTCGTATCAGGGATCTAAACGTTTGAGTTTAACCTTGGTAAAGATGTTCATGGGGTAGATGTTAGGGATAAAGTTGTAAACGTGGGAGTTTAACTTTGTAACAGTCTACACAATAGTGAAGTCTTCTTCCTGGATTGGTATCCCCCAGATGTAGGTGAGTTGCACCGAACTGGGTTAACAATTACTGTGTTATTTATCATTCTGCAGATTTACGTTTCTGTTAGGGTTCATGATGAACATGTTGGATCAGATGTCGTGACATCTGTGATGGTGCAGTTCTGATATTCAAGGTATCAGTCTACAGTTGCGCCTCCAAGTTTAAAAGATTATGCAGCACAATGTCTTGACATCTGCTAGGACATCTGTTGCCTGCATAGGCCAAAATTTCAATGGTGGTCTCACAACCAAGGGTTAGTAGAATCAACAGTTCTATAGAGATGACTCCGCTTGGGATAGAAAAGTGGAACATGGGTACAACCAACAGATCTACAACTCTAGAAACTGATTGAATGATTGGCTGGGGAATGAAGCTTTTGTGCAAGGAACATTATGATAGCCGAAAGGACAGTCGTCAGCACTGCGGCTGGGAACGTACATTGTATGATATCAAGACAGTGGCTAGAACGTCAACTTGATCAACTGGGTGTTTGAAAACTACAATGCAACATCAACTCTGAGGTTGAGAAAAAGACTAAACGCCAACTCTGAGGTTTGGGGAAATTTGGAGTAAACATCAACACTGAGGTTTAGGAAAACGGGCGACACTAAAAAAAAAGATATCAACTCTGAGGTTGAGAAAAGTAGCCCTAATATCAACTCCAGGGTCTAGGGAAAAATTGACATCAACTCTGAAGTAGGGAAAAAGGTATACGGACATCAACTCTGAGGTTGAGAAACAAGGATATACATCCAAAAGAAAACAAATATCAACTCTGAGGGTGAGGATAAAAGATATACGTCAACTCTGAGGTTGGAGATAATGGCCTTAACATCAATTCTGAGACTAAGGATAAACATAGAGACTTCAATTTTGAGGTTGGGACTGGATATTAGTCAGCATCAACCATTGAGGTGACGAACAACTTGGATAAACACCAACTTTGAATGTTTGAGAAAAAGGTAGACATTAACTCTTAGGTTGAGAAAAACTTGGCGTCAACTCTGCGGTTGGAAAAAGGTTATACGTCAAATCTGAGGTTGGTAACAAGGTAGACATAGATTTTGAGAATGGAGATAAAAACAATCACTTCAACATTGGGGTTGGAAGAAAGGAATCTGTCAACGCTGAGGTTGGAGACATGTCACAATATACGTCAACTCTGAGGTCGGAGAAGAAAGACGTCAACTCTGTGGTTGGGAAAAGATATACGACAACACTGAGGTTGGTAAAAAGGAGCGTCAACTCTGAGGTTGGGGAAAAAAGAGGTACAACAACTTTAAGTTTGGAGACAAAGGGGTATACGTCAACTATGAGGTTGGGAAAAAGGATATCTGACAACTCTGAGGTTGGTAAAAGGGGCGTCAACTCTGAGGTTGGGGAAGAAAGGCGTCAAATCTGAGGTTGGGGGATCACAAGGTAAATATCAACTCTGCGCTCGGACAAAATAGACGTCAACTCTGGGGTTGGATAAAACAGGCGTCAACTCTGAGGTTGGGGAAGAAAGGCGTCAACTCTGAGGTTGGGTAAAATAAGGCGTCAACTCGGAGGTTGGAAATACAACTAGGAATTAGTGCAGGTATTGTTCTCTTCGGAGGGATGGAATCACTGTCTTGATCGAGGGTTGATTTGTGCTTTCGTGCAAGGTACCAAATCTGGCTTATGCTTCGATGCATGTTTGAATTTTTCCATGGCGTAATGCTCCATATCTAATGGAAATGCTACATGTTTTGGTAGATGCAATGCAATGATGCTTACTATATGCAAGAATGAGATGACACTCCACTGGGGAATGCATAGAATGAAACAAGCAAACTTCACTGAGGAAGGGGTCACCAATATCTAATCCTCTGTGGGGAGGTAACCAACTGCACCACCAATAACCACTGGAGATGCAAACTCTGTCGAGGAACTGCAAACTAAATTATGAACTTTGTTGGGGAGATGCCAATGAAGATTGGAATTTGAATTACTGAAAATCCCAATAACCATTAGACTATGACTTGCGGGGAAATACCAAATCTGACCTTTGAGGAAGAGAATACTCTGACTTCTCACCGTCTTTAAACCGATCGGGAATATTCCATCGTCTTACCCTGCTGAGAATGAGGAATCCTCCTGCACTGCTGAGGGTAAGAAATCCTCATAAAGAACCCTTTCGTCTCGAGGGTGACTCTCTGCTTGGGGAAGAATAGGAATTCCAACACCTTACTGGAAAAAGATACCTTCTGACACTTTGTTGGGGAAGATACTTCAAAAGCCTCACGTCGGGAACAACTTAGTGCTTCAAGTTTCTCCTGATCACCAGCATACTGATTATCAGGAGTGAATAACGGTTCTTTTAATTCTTGACTTGTCCAGACCACAGGGTCTAATGGAAAAAATAATCTCAAGATGATTTTACAGAAAACCTGGCATTCACAATGCCCTAGGGTCTTAAAACTCTTGGAGAGATTTATCGGATCTCGACGTAACTTCCCTAGACTACATAATCTATGAAGGTATTTGTCTCGAGAGGATTCGTAATGACTTGAAATGCTCTGCTCCAGTATTCTGAACCTTACAGCGGTGCTCGTGATTAACCGTCTTCTGGAGAGGATAAATTCTTGTGCTCTTGAGGTGGCCTGCCTCGATACGAGCCTTGAAGTGAATTTTTCCCCTAACTAACTGATATTCGAGTGAATGCCTGCTGAATCTCGACATGATTGCCCCGTTTGGCTGAACTTTGGAGAGACTTATCGACGTGACTGCCCCATATTGGCTACCTCTTATCACAACTTATTGGGGAAACCCACTCTGTACAGAGTCTCTTAGAAACTTGCCCCTTGATATGAATGTCCTTCGGAATTTCTGAGCATCTCAACTTGGCAGGGTCAAGCTTCTCGACTGACATTCATTGTGTAAGCTTCCTTGATGCTTAAGCACACGTATGCAAGCATAAAATGTTTATTGTGAAAAAGTTAATCCTAATTCCACAAACATGTTAACCTTGAAATTTATATTGAAAAGATGTCGCCAGACCTTGTGAACGAATCACTAGTTACGACATTGATTTTTGAATGGAAAACAATACGCACATGTAATACCAACAAAAATCTTATTAGCACAACTCATGGGAGTCAGGAATGTTATCTCGTTGAAATACGCTTTCGGAATAACCCTGCCTCAATTAGGACTTTTGAGGGTTGTAACGTGGCCTGGTTCGTGATTTTAGAAAAAAGGATTTATGGCTCAAAGATTTGTTTGTACCCACCCATTCTCCTTAATGTTCTCCAGTCCTACGTTTATTTAATTCGGCACAAGGGCTCACCTTTCAAAAAGTTATTGAATCCTGGAGGTAACAGTTAAAGAACCAACGAGGTTTTCGGGATGACAGTCACCCCTTTTTTGTCTTTGGTGTTTTGCGGTCACACGACTTGTTCTTTATCGAGGATTTTTATTTTGATCCTTTCTTTTTGCTTTCTATTTGTTTTTTATTTCCCTGATTTTGCCTGGACCGACTTTTATTTTTTCGGTTTTGAAGTCTAGCGGGATGCCCTAACTTTTGCCTAAGTCACTTTTTTTCAAGTTTTCGACTTAGCGGGCTTTTTTTCTTTTTCTGTTTTTTTCTCTTTTTCTACTTTTTTTTGAACAAATCGTGTGACACTGGCTCGTATGGCTTGTTTGAAAGGGTTGTGATTGCCTCATTCTTTGGTCGATGAGGGATAACCATTATGGTTTCACGTCCCTTGACCTCCTGATCCGTAAGGGATAAAAGGTAGTGGATCCTTAGATGCACACTTTTTTCGAAATTTGGACGCTTGGTTAAATTACTGACAACTACCCTGCCCCTAGGTTAGATGTGAGGGTTTTTTTTGTACGAAAATAAACTCCTACTTCGAGGCTCAAAGGGGTTGACAAGGGTCTATCTCCTTTATATCTCGGGTGTTTAGGGATTTGAAACAATGCCTGTACATCATCAACATGGCTTTATCCAAAAGCATGCAACCAAAGATTTTGCATTTTCATTTCATCATCCTCCCTCCAAGAGTTTAAGCAAGAAAGTTGGTATTGCAATGCATAGAAATATCATATGAATGAATAAGAATTAATTACTTCAAGAAAAACATATTCATTGCACTAAAATCATCATCCAAAACAAACAAGTTTTACATGTAAACAATTCTTTAACAAAAAATGAAAAAATACAAATGAAAATGCAGTAAAGAAGCTGAAGATTTCCATTGTTGAGGAGGCTTGACTCTGTCTGGACTAATTGCTTCTGACGTCGTACTTTCATTCTGAGTGCTCACTTGAGAAAAGATGCTTCATTTGATGCGTATATCGTCTGCAGTGAGTGTAATGACCTTTAAATCGACCAGATCTTGCACCTCGTGCTTGAACACGTTGCAATTTTCAATTGAATGGCCCGGTGTGTCCGAGTGATACTCACATCTAGCATCCAGATCATACCCAGGAGGAATAGGGTCAGGAACCGGCTTGGCTTCCCTTAGTTGAACCAGAGAACCTTCGAGTAAACAAGCAAGAACATGACTGTGAGGAATAGGGAGTGGATCGAACCTTCTCTCAGGCCTTCTTGATCTCTGTTGTCTCTGTTGTATCATACCCCAAATTTTGACCACTAAGATTTCCCATCATTGTGCAAGTCATCATCACAATATGGATGTACCTTCATGCCTTATCAATTTCCTCAAAGATGGTTGAGCATTCACCACAATCAAGAATTAGGATTTCAAGTCCTCTTAGAGCACTTAGACAAAGGATCAATCAAGAAATGACATGATCTTCGACTTGTCTAACCTCTCAAACACCTATAAAGGATCAAGAGGACTCTCACATCAAGAATCAAGCAAAAAGTTGCAACATTCCAAGTGGATCAAGCCTCAAGATCGCCAATGTCACCAAATTAGGGTTTTGGTCGACTGAGGCCTCCAGATGAAAATTTTCATCTGGGAATGAGCCAATTCTTTAAAGTACAACCCAATATACTCCAAGAGACCTCATGGACCCAATCATCAAGTTAACTTAACCTCAGGGGATGCATTTACCAAAATTCAGGAATTAGGGGTTCTTGACCTAATTCACCCCTAAGTTGACTTTTGGGACAAAGCACGAGCCAAGACCTCAAGACATGATTTGAGGGCCTCAAATACACCACATTGATCTATTTACAACAATGGATTGATCCAAGAAGTTTGATTCACAAGTTTCAATTTTATCTGGACCACAATTAGGGTTTTGAAGAAAAAAGTCAACTGTACCTTTGACTTTTGACCAAGACATGCTCCCAAACTTTGGGAAATGATTCAATACACCCTATAACACCTATGGAATCCATCCATTAGGTTTGATTTAGGTCAAGGACTTGATTTCACAAAGGATTGCATAGTTTGGATTTCATCTGATAAAAAGTCAATTGTGCACAAAATCAAGTTTGACTTTTTGGATTTTTTCACAAATATGGTTCCCCTAAGTCAAAAATAATGTTAATGTATGGTATTGATCATCATTCATTAAGAAAAATCAAGAAAACTGAGGTTTCTTGCAAAAGGAGCAACCTTGAGGAACCAAATTTTTTCTATGTTATGGAACAAAAGTGGTTTTGGTACCAACTTCCAAGGATCATAACTTGAGATCCAAGCAACCATTTTGGGTGATCCAAAGCTGGATTTGTAGGTCTTGCTACACTCTAAAAAAGCTTCAAATACCTCAAACTCCAATTCTTTATGGATTTTGAGTTATGGATTGATAAAAATCACAAAAACATGAAAATAACACTTTTTCCAACACTTAGTGAAAATCTGCCTAAGTTACCAGCCTTGAACATCAATGTTCATGGAGTTTTTTCAGTTGGATCCAAATAGTTTCAAAACAAACTATGATTACACATGTTTTGTATCATATGGGGCTTTCTAAAAAGCACAAGATCCTCCCATAACTCAACCTGAGCAGGGAGATATGAATCCCTCAAAATCACCATTTCCAACTGTCCTAAGCAAGGCAGAATTTGGTGTTTTGCTTGATTTGACAAATTTTGACAACTCCAAGCCTTGTCATCCATTTGGACACATCTGAGGATAAAACAAAAGGAGAATGATCTGATCTCTAAGCCTACAAAGTCCAAGAATCTACACTTAGCCATAACAAACCTAAAAAGGCTAAAAAGGTGCCAAGACTCCAATTTTGTTTCCAAGCATTTAATGGATGCACCAAGGTGGCATGGTGTAGCGGAAAAATCGTGAGTGTAAGCTATTGATTAACTTAACTCGAAAAGCAAGAGTCGCCACCGCACTTTTATTTTATCCAAAAAGGAAAGGAAAAAGAGCGAACAAAACCTACACAAGCTCTACAACAAGAACAAGTGAAGAGAGTCCGGGTAAGGGGGTTGGTTACGCAATGGAAAGGTGTTAGCACCCAAAACGTCTATAGTACTCTATAGGAGCCCTTTGAAATATATACCGCTTTTGGTCTGAAAAAGTTTGCTTGAAAAGTGATTGAGGAGATGAGAAGAGAAATTGTTTTTATTATTTTTGTGTTTGGAGAGATTTGTCGCCTCATGCCTACGTACCCACGAAGTGCAATGTAGGATCAAAACCCCGTAGTTCATGGTACAAAGAATGAAATTTGTTTGTTCTGGTTGATTTTAAAGTGTAAAGACAAGTTGTCATTTCCAAGCGAATAATTCCGCTTAAAGAAATGAATCATGTCTAAACTTATGAAAAAATTAAAGGAAAAAAAGTGCACAAGGGCACAAAAGAGTTTGATGAGTTTGGTGTTTTTTAAAGTCTTTTGAAAAAGGTGTGAATATGCTTATGTAGTTTAGCATTTGTTAAGAAATGAAAGGAAAAGAGTAAAGTCACTTGACAAAATCAAGGTTTGATTATGAAAGAGGTGATAGTTTGAAATCAAGAAAGTTTTGAAAAAAGAGAGAGAGTTTTTAAAATTGAAGAATGGGGAGGAGAAGAAGTGACTACCCTAAAGCATAAAGTAAAAGCTAAGGATAAGAATAGCCTAACCACACAAGTAAGCTCCGAAGTCTTCGA
This sequence comes from Lathyrus tuberosus, assembly GCA_022829125.1. Lineage (NCBI taxonomy): Eukaryota > Viridiplantae > Streptophyta > Magnoliopsida > Fabales > Fabaceae > Lathyrus > Lathyrus tuberosus. Next base: position 23,553,177 of record JALAZF010000012.1, on the reverse strand, counting down.
ACCATAATTCCAAAGCAAAGGGAGAAAGGTCCTAATTCTAAGTCCAAGGTTCCAAGAATTGCATTGGATGTCCAAGGTCTAAGTCCAAGGATTCAAGAATAGCATTGAATTCCAAGGTCTAGGTGCAAAACTCCATGTCCATTGCAAAGGATAGTAACCATAGTCCAAGATTAGAAGCACACATTTTTTTAGAGGTTTTGGCCTTTATTAATATTTTTGGTCCAAGTGGACAAAGAGAAAAAAGCATAAGCATAAACATGTGTCTAACGGACAAAGGAAAAATTGCGGAAGCATAAACATATGTCCAACGAACAAAGGAAAAATTGCGGAAGCATAAACATGATATGAAATGATAAAAATGAAGCATAAAAGTAAAAGAGATAAGAAGCGATAAGGAATTGTAAAAAAAGTTAGTACAATAGTATTGTTAGTAAGTTAGTGATTAGTTGTTAGAGTAAGTGATCAATAATAATTGAATAATTGCACTTATGTCAAGATTAATGAAAACTCATTAGAGGATTGATAAGACCAAAGTCTCCTAACAACAAGTTTCAAAAGTTTTGAACCAAAAGACAAATAATCAATATTCTTGATCGTTTTCCGGCGGGACAAATATTGCGCTATGTTAAGCAATCGCCGAGTAATTTACAGAGTAATTACCCTACAATGAGGCCGGTCAATAGCTCTATGTGCTAATGTATGCTAGATGAACGATATGTGAATCGTCATCCGAAAGCGATACCGCACGAAAAGAAAAATGGTAACGATCTAGTCTTGATCGAAATTCAACAAAGGAATTCCAAGATCAATTAGACTTTCATCGATCAAAAAGAAAATAGATGAAGAAAAGTGGATCTAACATTTATGATCCACACAACCAACAAAAATTAAAAAGTTAAAAGAAAACAAAATGAAGGAGAAAGAATTAAAATATTTTTTATGTGAATTTTTTCAAGAAATTTCTAAAACAAAATTTTAAAATAACAAAAATCCACAAGAAATTATTTAAAAATATAGATAATAGAAAGTTATAAAAAAAAATTGAAAGAAAATTTAAGAATAAAATAAAACAATTTGATAAGGAGGTTTGAAAGTAAAAAAGGTGGTGGTAGAGAAAATGGGTCTATACGGCCCAGATTTGATTTTTCTTTAAAAAAAAAAACTAAAACAAAATTTTAAGAAAAGGTTAAAGTTGAAATGCAAAAGAAAAAAAAAAGATCAGAAAGATGACTTTATCATCTTCTTCTCTTCACACGCGTGGTACTATTCACATCACCATAGCCACCAACCAAAGCTTCATCAAATCAACGCGGCGGGATACGAAATCATGACGGAAATGATCGGAATCAAGAGAGGAACACAACGGTATAATTAGATTCAAGAATCGTCAACAACGGATGCGAGACGAGAAATGAGAACAAGCTCTGATCTACCTTCAAATGGTGAGTTTCAATCCAAATCTTTCTCTCTTTTTCTTCTTGTGCGAAAAGTTGTTGTTGTTGATGAATTTATTTGCGGTTTCACTGTTGTTGTGAGAAGCGAGATGTCGTCGATGAATTTGAAGCACTGTGTTGTTGTTGTGCGAGGTTTATGAATTGATGGAGTTTGGAGATTGAATGGAAATTATGTAGTTGTGTAAAGGTTTGAGAAATTGGAATTGAATGAGAATGGTTGAAGCTTGATTTGAATTCTGCAGGGTATCTTTGGCTTTCAAGCTTTATTTTGGAATGAGAGGGAGGCTTTATTTATAGCAGAATTTGAAATTAGAATTTGCAATTTGAAGCTCATGAAGTTGTTGCCGTTTATTTACAATAACGTTTTGGAATTGTTTGTTGTTTTTGTGATGCGTTTTGCTCATGATTCACTGCGTTTTTGGAGCTTGGTGTGTTTTGTGTGTAGGCCTTGCGTTTCATGTTCAGGTGATAGCGTTTTGATTCTTAAGTTGCTGCGTTTTGCCCTGCTTTGCACTGTGTTTCGATTTATTCATTTTGTGACGTGTTTCGCAGCTGGCCGTGTGGCTTCGTTTGACTTGCGGCTGGAAGCTTGGCTGTAGCTGGTGCGTTGTTTTGAGAAGAGTTGATGCTCTGTTGCTTTTGCTTGTGGTAAGCTGGCTTGATGTATGATAGCAGTTCACGTGCATTTCGACTAGCACGGCTTGAGGGATTTGTAGCTTGGAAGTGTAGTATGATGGCTTGAAGCTTGTTGAAGGCGTGGTGGCTTTGATAGCGTGATATCACGTGTTGTATCGTAATAATCCTTTATGATGGAAACTTGTTCTATATTTTTGTTTTTGTTTTTTTTTTTATAATGGTAATGGGCTAGTGTGATGTGGGCTTAAGAAAAAATAGAGACAATGATGATTTTTTTATAATTTTGGAATGGACATGGATATTGTAATATGGATCTGGATATTTGAAAAAAAATGTGGATAATTGGAATATGATGGATAAATTGGTTAAGATGTGGATAATTGGTTTAGAAAAAAAATGGATATGGAGTGATGATTTTTTTTAGCCCAAGACAAATCTTGAATTTTTTCCACAAGCCTTTGATACAATATGCAACATAGCTACCACAACTGAAACAACGGCCATTTGAATCTGTCATCCTCCAAATTTCTGATCAAATGAATCTTGAACCACTTTGGATTTGACTGAATCAATCTTTAGGAAAATAAATCCACCGACGAACCCAATCTGGACTACTGATCTCAGATGAATTTGATAGATATCACCACACAACAACTTGACAGGCAATGCTTGAGAAATAGCCCACTGAAACAGATAACTTGTACTTGGAATAGACTCTTGATAGTTTGACCAAGATTAGGTCAAACATCCAGCCATATGTAACTTGAAATTATGCCTTTGTTCTGACAAACCTGCAACACACAGAGAGAAGGACAGGCAAACAACAACAAATTTTTGGTATTTTGGTTAGAGGTTAGCAAATGAGAAATACACAGATGCTCCGGAGAAACAAATATTGTGATCTTGTTTGTGGTATGAGATGCAAATGAAATGAGCGAAATCTTAGGGGTAAAAATTAGGTTTCAACACATGGACTGACACATTCCTAAGCGAATGAGTCAAGAATAAGCTCTGAATCCAAAGACCATAGGCCTGTGCCCTAACCTCAAGTTAATGGCTAGGGGAGACTTGAGATTCCTTTTGCTCAACATTGGCCAAAGGCCTGCTGCAGCTGGCATTCACTATTGATGCCAAAACAAACTTGACACACTATAAATAGAACTCATTTGTGATCAGTTTGAGTACACCAAAACACGACAAATTATGCTTTCCTCAAAATCTCTCTCTTTAGGCCAAAATGCCTTCTTTTGCAAGTCATCTCTGATTTTTTGAGTTAGAGAGCAATTCCACCACAGCTCATGATCCAAAAACATCTAATATGTTATATTTAAGCTGTTCAAACACTCACTTGTGACCTGAAACACCAAAAATCAGAAAATCCACTTCCAAAACCTCAAAATTAGACTTTTCTGCATTTTCCAAGCCATGCCTTGATTCAGTCACTTCCAAAACCAAACAAGGCTCAAACACACTCTAAATATCATCCTCAAACTATCCCAAATGGTTCCCCTCATCTGGAACACCATTTGAGAGAGTTGCCATATTGGTCACTTTTGCCCCTTTTGCAAGAAAGAGCCAAAACTTGTTCCTGAAGATTCCAGCTAGTTCTAATCATCCTAAAAGCTTCTAAGGGATCAATTGAGAGTGTTCAAAGCATTGGATCACTTCTGGCACAAGGAACTTGACAGTTAGCACAAGAAGCTCCAAGAGGTAAGTGCATCACAACTTGAACCCTTTGAATTATGCATTCCTTTGAGGTCCACTGATCATAAACATCTCATACATGTTGTATATGTTGTGTTTGAACCAATTTGTCATACAATTCTTGCCTGTACCATGAGATAGCATAGAACATGCAAAATTTGACCTATTTTGAAACCATTATCGGTTTTAAAATAGGGGCACTTTCTGAAAACTCTAAAAGCACCATTGGATTCCTTATGAAATTCTAGGCCAGATGCACCTAAAGTTTGTCTAAATCCATGGAGAAATGAGAAATTTAGAGGCTTCACGTAAATCGCCAAAACTTGCCTTGCCTTGCCTTGGCCAGACATGAAAAACTTGGCACCCCTTATGTATTAATGGTGTGGTTTTGATACACAGATGTATCACCACCCCAGTGGTAGCGTGCATGTGTGTTTGTGTATGAGGTCGTGGGTTCAAACCCCACCCAGACCTTTTTTGCTACCTCTCTCATTTTTGCTATTTTTCATTATTTTTATGTTTTTGTTAATTAATTCAAAAATTAATTTCTCTCTCAATTTTAATTATTTTTTAGTGGTTCTTTTTTTGAAAATTCCCAAAAACGTTAAAATATTTTATTCCATGAAAATTCACAAAATCATTATTTGTTTCACATATTTGGTATTTTTGTAAAGAATTATGTTTTATTTGTTTTTAAACATTAAAAATATTTCTTTCTCTTGGTTTTGCAAAATTCAAATGATTTTTAAATCATCCCATGAATGAAACATGATTTTCCAAATATAAATCCAAGATCACAATCTTTTTTCACATGTGTGACTATTTTAATTGAATTTTTATTCAATTAAAATACATTTTAAAACTAAAAATTAGGGTTTTGATCACTATCACCCTAACAAATCTTTTCAAACTTCTTTGGGCCTCTATTAGAGTGTAAGACCCAATCCCTTTTTAACCAAAACCTTTTTGAGCCTCAATCATTGTAAAAGTCCCACTGCGATTTTAAAATCTCGGCGCGATCGTCGCCTTTTAAATGAAAACCAAATGGGCCTACCCTTGTGTTGTAAGTCCCATTTATTTTCCTTTTCAAATAATTTGGGTCTCTCATTGAGTTGTAAGACCCATCCCTTTGTATAGAAAACCTTTTTGGGTCTCAGTCGTTGTATAAGTCCCGATACAATTTTTAGAACAACGGTACGATTACTGTTATATTTGGGCCTCTCCTTGAGTATAAGCCTCAATCTTCTTTTTAAAAAATAACCTTCTCTTTTGATTTAGGTCCAAACTCATAGTTGTTATGAAAACTTTCTTTAATTTCTTGAACAACTAACCATACAGCTGTTACAATGGAAGCTTGCTCGCCTGTAAGTTTTTATCAGCTTTCTTTACATGCTTTCATATATATATATATATATATATATATACTTGTCATATATCTACTGTATATATACTTGTATACCTACTTAGAGGTTTCCCCGACAATTAAGTCTAGAATTAGATAAAGCCAGTTGGTCACTCTTTCAACAGTCAAAACTAGTTCCCCATTGGAATTCCAGATACAGTCTTGCCTTCTCTTGGGCTTAAACAATATGGAACAAAGAGAATGGCATTATTCCCGGTGAAACTTTTCTCAGACTGTCACTATTAGAAATTCTCAAAGAAGTTCATTTCCCCAGAGAGGATTAATTCCCGGTGAAACATCTCTTGAATTTCTTCAAACCCTAGAACTGTTCACTAATAGAAAAGATTATTCCCGGTGAAACTTTTCTTGAACTCTTCTTAAGTTTGGGAAGGCTTCCTAAAAGCATCCCCGCCTCCTCTTGGGCTTTGTACAAAGACCCTCCGGCTTCTTAGAAGTTCTCATGCCTTCTCTTGGGCTTAATACAAGGACCTTGAAGATCTCGTAAAGGTATAAGACAGAACTTAGTCATCCTTTGTAGAGCAGTCTTTCCAAAGAGTCAAAACCTCAGACCAATTTAGGGTTGATTCTCATCCCTTAAAATACCTGCCTCCTCTTGGGCATCATACAAAGATAAACTCTTCCATACCAATATACTTGGACAATCTAATCTCCTCTTGGATCTCAAAGACATTATCAAGTTCCCTACAAACATAGGAGAAACCCTGGTCATTTTAATCAATCTCCAGTAAGAGTTAAAACCCATGGGTTCTAAAACCCAGTCTTTCTCCTAAAATACCCCAGCCAGGGTCAGCTTACCATCAGTATAACACTATCCCAAATTAGAACCTCAAGGAATCCGATACCACAACTCTTCTGGAACCCTCAGAAAGAGTTGATTCCCCATTTTGGACCTGCCTCTGGATCTCAATAATCCTCGGCAGAAGCCAGCCTCCTCTTAGGCTTTGTATAATGATTTTCCTCGGTAGAATTAGCCCCAACAACACCTTTTTGTTGAGCCCATCTACTTTCTTAAGGCACTCTCTTGTTGAGTCAACCTTTTTACAACCTCCTCTTAGGCTTTGTATAATGATTTTCCCAGAAGGCCAGCCTCAATCTTGGGCTTTATACAAGACGCATAAAAAATACTCTCTTGTTGAGTCAGACTCATTTTAGCCTCAATCTTGGGCTTTGTACAAGACAGAAAAAGATTTCTTTCCCACAGAGTCAGTTTCTTTTCAACCTCAATCTTGGGCTTTGTATAAGACACTGTATAAATCTCTCTAGCAGAGTCAATCTTTTTCCAGCCACAATCTTGGACTTTGTACAAGACAGATAAACCCTCTCACCAGTAGAGTCAGTTTCCTCTTTTAGCCTCAATCTTGGGCTTTGTACAAGACAGACAAAGTATTTCCCCAGAAAAGTCAACCTTTAGCCTCTTCTTAGGCTTTCTATAATGATATCCCTAAAAGAGGCAGTCTCTTTTTAGCCTCAATCTTGGGCTTTGTACAAGACATCATATAAACACTCTCTTGTTGAGTCAGTTTTTCCAGCCTCCTCTTAGGCTTTGTATAAGGACTTCCCCAGTGGAGTCAATCAATCTCTTAAGTTCAACCTTGGGCTTTGATCAAAGCACACCAAAATCAACATCCCCTCAGAGGAAATCTAAAACTCTCTGTAGGAAGACAATTCTCTATTTTATCACCCATCAAAACAAACAAATCAAACAAACCCTAATCCCAGATAACTGCTGTAAGTGGCACACTTGTTGATTCAAAAATCCAAGTTGTTGTCCGTCTCTTATCCTGGTAAAAATCCTCTCTTTCATCTAATTGTTGTAACTCCAATGTCCCTCTCTTAGCATGAAAGACTCTTAAGGAAAAATGGCATTGCTCTACACTGAGTTAAAGTTTTCTCCTTCAGGACAAATCCCCTATAAAGGAAATTATGGCATTGCTGGATTCTCATATCCCAGTTAAAGTAATTCTCCTTTATAAACAGTCACCCAAAAATTCGGATAAACAGACAAGATGTCTCCCTTTAGAGATGACAAATTCTCTCTCAATCAAACCTTTTAGCTTCGATCTTGGGCTTTGAACAAGACACAAATAAACCCTTTAGCTTCAATCTTGGGCTTTGAACAAGACACCAAAACATCATCTTTTCCTCCCATAGATTGCGAAATCTTAGCGAGCATACCAATCAAAAACTCTAGGTCCAGTACCTTCACACCAATCAAAACTGAGGACCAGTACCTCACCAAAATCATCAAAAACCCACTCTCTCTCTCATATCTCCCAAAGAAGAAACTTTCCCAACCCATCAACAGATAAACAACATCAAGTATAAAAGTATAACCTATTGCTAACAACCTGTGGATAACCACATATAGGATGGGAAACTAACAACTCCCCATTGTATAACCTGACCCCGAACTCCCCGAATCTCTTTAAGCATTTGTTCCGTTAAACATTCACGTGCAAGGTTAGTTTTAGATAGCTTCCCTTTCCCTTCCTGCTTCACGGGATAAATAAGAAATCATAAAGTAGCACCCCACTCTTACCATTGCGGTGAGGAACCAACGGCGATAAGGTGGTCGTGTCACTGACAAAAATCGCACGCTACAGGAAAATGGCGACTCTGCTGGGGAGTGCCATTAGGATCTGTCTTACCTTAGTCATCATTCGTCCCCATTTTCCAATAGGAAAATGGCGACTCTGCTGGGGATGTCATTTTGTCTGTTTAAGATTAAGATTAGAGTTCCTAAGAGGTCTAGGATGTTCGTTTTAGGAATCATACTAATATATATATACTGCTTTTCCTACTTGATGTCCGTGTTTATTTTTCTGCTAATGGGAATGTGAGTGTTGTCGCATGTGGAAATTATGAGAGATACCTAAGATAGGTGATGGCATAGACGGGCGGTCTTATAGGGAGTGAATCCCGAATAAGCTGTCCCGGTAGGCCATCAAATCAGTGGAGATACCCTTTTTGGATTCAATGCTCAACGACTCCGTTATGAAGGCAGATTGTCCCAATGTGGTATCCATGAAACTGAGGATTTAGTAGACAGTAAGCATATTGCCATTTGGTAGTGCGGTAGCTATCGGAAATAGTTGACACGCGATACTACACTCAATTGAGATTACCCTAGGATGCTACAACTTGCTCGGGTGAACCAGCTTGCTGTTGTTATCCCTAGGGGGTCAATGATTTTGGGAAATTTTAACCAATTCTACAGGTACAAAAATTCACCAGGATACAACCTTTGGGGATGGGTAGAGCCATGACTCCATGCTCTTGACGTTGAACCCTTGAACCCATGTTTTTTCTATGTTTTTGTATGCTGCATTCATGCATTCATCCAAAAAACTCTTAAACCAAGAAAAATCTTCTTTTCTCTTCTCTCTTTTTTTCAAATTATACTAAAACAATGATTGCAAATATCAGCGAGAAAGATTGTGTTATGGATTTTGATAGAAGGAAGACGCACAAGTACACCTTCAAGGCTCTAAAACTAGAGGATTTAAGGGGGTTGGCAAGGATGATCACCAACCCTGATGCTTTCAGAGCTAAGTACGGAGGGCTGCTGTCTCTGTTAAGGGTCCATGTAGTTAAGGGAATCCTGTCTACACTAATTCAGTTCTACGATCCGGTTTATCATTGTTTCACATTCCCGAATTATCAACTTGCACCAACACTTGAGGAGTACTCTCACCTGACTAATTTACCCATCACTGACCAAGCTCCCTTTTTTGGACTGGAAGAAATTCCAAAGGATCAAACCATTGCAAGAGCAATCTATTTAGACGAGTCAGAAGTCAGGACTCACATGACCACTAAGGAAGAAATCCATGGTTTACCCGCCAAATTTTTGGTAGAGAAATCCCTATACTTTGCCAGTATAGGAAACGTAATTGCTTTCGAAGATATCTTTGTTCTACTCACATATGGGTTGTTCCTTTTTCCCAACATCGATAACTTTGTCGATACCAATGCCATTAAGATATTTTTGATTGGAAACCCCATACCAACCTTGCTCGCAGATGCTTATCAATCTATACACTTAAGGAATTTGTACAGCGGAGGAATAATCACATGTTGTGTACCCCTGCTATACAAATGGTTCACTTCCCATTTACCCAAGTCTGCTACTTTTTAGGATTATAAGAGTACTCTACGTTGGTCACAGAGAATCATGTCTCTTACCTACTCTGACATAGATTGGTACAATCGAATCTATGACGGGATAAGGATCATTGACAAATGTGGAAACTTCCCTAATGTACCCCTCATAGGAACTAAAGGAGGAATCAACTATCATCCAATTTTAGTTCGCCGTCAACTCAGATACCCGATGAGGCATATCCTGCGTAATGTTCATCTAGAAGGTCTTTTCTTCAAAGAAGGAGAAAATGATAGGGCACTAAAGACAGAAATAGTGCATACCTGGAAACATGTTCACAGGAAAAGAAGAGAGTCTCTAGGAAAACCAGACTGTGTCTCTGTGGAACCTTATCTCCAATGGGTACAAACTAGAGCCCTCAAGCTGAGGATGCCTTACCCTCGTCAAGAAGTTTTTCCACTAAAGGAATGTGTCCTTTATTTTATGTCTGATGCGGAAAAACTCCAGGTCACTCTCAACAAAGTTCGACGGGAATAGAAGTCTTGGAAGAACAAGTGTCGTATTCTCAATGTGGAGTGTACAAAAATTCAGTAACTGTTAAAAGAAAAAGGCGCTTTGATTAAGATATTAGAGCAACATGTTGTAGAAACTCTAGAAGACCAAAGAAATTTGCTCGCTCCTTTCACTTGGCAAAGGACCGACAACCTGACAACGACTCAAGTACCCCAGTCAAAGAAAAGGAAAATACGAGAACTAGCACCTGAGCTCTCCTCAGAGAGGACTCAGGATCCATAAGCTTAGACTTTTCCTTTTACATCACTTTGTAAAATACTGTATTTCCATTTACGCAAACTTTCAAATTCAATAAAACACGGTCTCCACCCTTTACTGTATGATATTTGCAATCTAATTGTTAAAGTTTCTTTTTGATTAAAGCAAGAACAAAAAAATTTAATATATATCATCGCATATCATTCATCATTCTCACATAACGCATTCTTCTTACCTTCGAATCTCACAAATGTGTCACGATTCTAGAGTCAAATTGTCTCTTTCGTACAATACTCGGGCCAATCGACAAAAGAAATTGGACGATTTCGAGGAAGAGAATAGAGAGCTGAGAGAAGAAATCGACGCTCTGAAGGAAGATTTGAGAAAACTTCACAGTGACATGCAATCTCTAGCAGCAGCTCAGAGACAACAACAAAGGACGGTGATCTCAGAGATCACATCTACGCCCATAGTGGAGACGTATGATCCTCGGTACAACATGCCTAAAGATCGTCCCTGGGGCATGCCTACCAACTTTATCCCTGAAGGATATATTCCGCTAGTCATGGAAAACCCGGAAACTACAGCAGGAACTGCTGGGCCTGAAGGTAAGAAACTTCGGGAAGACGAAGATGCAAGAGTCATAACAGCAACTCCTGAAGGTTACAAACTTTGGGATAGGGAAACACCAAGAGTCACCACCATAATGACAATACCACAACCAGTGGTACACACTGTCCCGGATTGACAGATTCCACAAGCAATTTCTGGTGGAAACGAGGACATGTATGAAAAAATGAATGAGTTCCAGGAACAATTCCTGGAGATGCAGAAGGAACTGCATGCCATTCGCGGTCAGGATTTATTCGAAAAGGACGTCGGAGACCTTTTTCTGGTCCCTAACGTGAAAATATGAAAGATGTCAACTCAGACAGAGAATCAACAGCTACTGATCCATTATTTCCAAGACAGTTTAACCGGTGTCACACTCAGATAGTACATGGGTTTAAACCATACCAAGATTAACACTTTCAGAGATCTCGGCGATGCCTTCATTCAGTAGTATAAGTATAACCTAGACATGGCACCAGACAGAGATCAACTCATAGCAATGTCGCAGAAGGACAAGGAAACCTTCAAGGAATATGCTCAGAGATGGCGTGAAATTGCTGCCTAGATCTGTCCCTCTCTTGAGGAAAAAGAGATGACAAAGATCTTTTTGAAAACCTTGAGCTCATTTTATTACGATCGTATGGTCGCAAGTGCGACCAGTGACTTCAACGAAATGGTGAACATGGGAGTACGCCTTGAAGAAGCAGTCCGAGAAGGACGTCTGACCAAAGATTCATGACCATCAAGCAGTACCAAAAGATATGGTAGTACTTTCCCTAAGAAAAAAGAGCAAGATATTAGTAATATCTCTCTCGGAAAGCAAAGGCGAAGGTATCAACCAGTAGCGGCGGTAACTCCCGCTATCAACCCTGCGCCTGTTCCAACGTATCAACCTCAGGTTGCTCAGAGCCAACCAAATCAACAACAGTATCAGGAAAGGACATAACAGCCTCTTCAGCAGGCTCGTCCGCAGTACAACAACAATAACCGTACAACGCGACCACCAGGGTTTGACCCTATACCGATGTTGTACGCAGAACGATTTCCGCTACTACTGGTCAAGGGGCACGTCCAAACCAGGTCTCCTTTTACAGTACCAGAAAATCCACCTTTTTGGTTCAAAGCAGAACAAACTTGCACTTATCATCAAGGAGGTCCAGGGCATAACATTGAAAACTGTCTCAGCTTCAAATCTGATGTGCAGACGCTTGTCAGGAATGGGGTCCTATCTTTCAAGGATACAAATCCAAATGTTCAGACGAACCCGTTGCCTCAAAATGAGAAAGCTGCAGTAAATTTGATAGAGGAAGAATCTAACCACGTCTATTAAATTCATGATGTACTCCTATTAGGAACCAATCTAGCCATGATACATTGCAGACAGATCGGATATGGTCATGTAACATATCACAATTATGACCAGTGTGATATCTGCTCAAAGAATAATCAAGGATGTTCCGTAGTGCAATCAGCTCTACAAGAACAAATGAATCTTAGATGGATTCAAAATCACAGAATCTATGAGGTCAATATGGCCCACGCAAACCCCAACATTGTTTAGAACCACATCATTCTGGCAATGAATGTCAACTTGGTGGCAATGCACTCTAGCCAAAGCCAGCATCATGATCTGCCATTACATGATTACAATTCCTGTCCGATCTGCTCAATAAACAATCAGGGATGCTCTTTTGTACAAGAGGCCCTCCAGTGTCAGATGGATCTTAGATGGATCCAGGATTACCATGATAGAAGTAGCCATCAAGTCAATATGATTCAAATCTTTGATATTCGCTTGATGAATACCATACTGGTAGAATTACACGCTAAGCAAGTCCGGCTCGGTTTTTTTGGCTTCACATGATTATCAAAACTGTAAAGTGTGTCGTGAAGATGACCAAGGATGTGCTCTTGTCCAAAAGAAAGCTTCAACACATGTTGAACCACTGGTGGCTTCCGATCTACCTAGATGAAGACACACAACAAGTTAGTATGACTGACGGGGATCCTACTAGGCACCAAAGTCAGGATGTTCGCGCGATGGAAACATATCTAGTGAAGTTGCACTGCATACAAAGCGGACGTGGCCGGGTGCAACCACACAACTATGAGCGATGTAGAGTTTGTTCAGAGAACAACCAAGGATATTATCTTGTACGGTCAGCTCTTCAAAATCAGGTGGACCGAAAAGAGATTCGACCATGTTCAAGTTCTGGTTCGGTCAACGTAATGCAAGACCATCTTACTGATCAAAGAAAAGACGTTGTATTAATCTCTAATCATGAAAGGACCAAGGACGTATGCGCCATAATCCCTCTACTCCATAAATCAAGAGTTCCTCTTGATATTAGAAAGATTCTCAACCTCGAACCAATTGAGTCCGCCTACGATGGTCAGAAAAATCAAAAGGCTCATGTGGTTATCAATCTGCCGGGACCAATACTATACAACTTAGATAAGCTTATCCCTTACAAATACGGTGCAATAACAATTGAGAATGGAAAGGAAACTCCATTACCCTCCATCGTAAACATTGCTAACATCAGTCGAGTAACACAGAGCGACCGAATCTTCAACAGAGGAGTTGAAGAACCCACCAGAGAAAAAAACCTCAAACAGAAGTTCCAAATTAACCAGTCGGGCAATCCAGTAATCCCGACCTTTCAAAGAACAATGATGAGATGCTAAAGCTCATCCAGAAAAGTGAGTACAACATTGTAGACCAACTCTTGCAAACTCCTCTTAGAATCTCTGTGCTATCTCTCTTGCTCAGTTTCGAATCTCACAGGGAAGCTCTACAGAAAGTCTTAGAGCAAGCCTTTGTGGAACAAGATGTGACGATAAGACAATTTGACAACATCATCTCCAACATCACTTCCTGCAACAACTTAGGATTCAGTGATGAAGAACTGCCAGAAGAAGGCAAAAATCACAACATGGCGCTTAACATTACAGTCAACTGCCAGGACGATGCTTTAGCCAGCGTACTGGTAGATACCGAATCAGCTCTAAATGTTATGCCAAAATCTACTCTGATGCGACTATCATTTCAAGGATCCCTAATGAGAGGCAGCGAAGTCATCGTCAAAGCCTTTAACGGATCCAGAAAAATAGTTATCGGTGAAGTCGACCATCCCATAACTATTGGTCCTCACACTTTCCAAGTCACTTTCCAGGTCATGGACATCCGAGCAGCATACAACTGTTTAGTAGGAAGACCTTGGATACACGAAGCTGGGGCAGTCACTTCGACACTTCACCAGAAGTTGAAGTTCGTCAAAAATGACAAGCTAGTCACATTCTGCGGAGAGCAGGCCTTAATTGTAAGAAACTTATCATCACCATCCTGTGTAAAACCGGAGGAGGTTGTTGGAACCCAGTTCCAAGCACTTTCGGTGAGCAATGAGAATCGATCAGAGAGAGGGACATCAATTTCCTCATACAAGGACGCCCTCAAAGTGATCGAGGGTAATAACACAAAAGGATGGGGACAACTTGTCATTCCTGCTGATAACAAGACAAAGAAAGGTCTTGGTTTTTCTTCGACCTGTACCCAGACTGCTACCAACAATGAAAGTTTTCATCCCATTCAGGACTTCTTCCACAATGGAGGTTTCCTTCACCCAGTGTCTCAAGAAGTACACACCATCAATGAGGCTGACTCCTCCGATACAGATGAAGAGTGGAAGTCTTATCTCAATGAGGACGACTATATGTCTCAGGAAGAAACGCATACGCCATTTTGCTTTCCCACGCAAAGTCCGAGATATATACCAAGATCAGACCTCAAGATGATGTACGGAGATTGCGATCTGAAGGATGCCGTGCTCCACCCAACTCATAAGAGGAGGACACTCTGATGAAAAACAACTTTGACTATGACTAATATGACCCAATGCTTATCAGCTGAGCATCATTGAAAAGAATACATGCGTCCCCACCAAATCATGGGATCATTACTCAGGGCATTCCGAAAATATCCAGTACAATGATGAATATGCAATAATTGCAGGACAAGAGTTCATCAACTATGCATTTCCCAAGGTAAACGTCATCGACAAGGATGACTTCTCCATTTCCACGGAAGTATAGGACACCTTAGGACAACCGAGTGGCAAGTACGACTTCTTGGTCAAGTACACCGCTCCGAAAGCTCTCGTATCAGGCTCGAAGACATCCAGCCAACTGGATGGGGAGATCTGCCTGAGAGTGAAAACATTGTGCAAGATACAACAGAAGAGTTCGTCTACGACAACTCTGCATGGGAGGAAGACTCCAACGGTCCTGCTCCACCAGAAATCAGCGTCATTTCTGAGGACAAGCCAAGAAAGAAGGTGTCAGACTTTGTGATTCACCGAGGAGTTCGCCGCCAATGGGTTGCTGTCGATGTCCAGAAAGTCGTCCATAAGTCTAAGTAATTACCATCTTTGTTTTGACCTTTCACCTTGCCCAGGTGAAATGTATGTCTTTATAGGACTCACTTTCTGTAAATATCCCTCTTCGCTTTGTAACGCCCCAGTTTTTGTCAGTTTTATTTAATCGAGCCTATTTGATTATTTTATTATTATATTATTTTATTATTGACTTTTATTTGGCAATATATTATTTTTCATCGTTGTTTATGTTTTATCGCATTTTGAGAGCGTTTGAGAGATATTTGAGCTGAGGGGTATTTTGGTCATTTGGGTAGTAGATATTTTATATAAATAGAAAGTGGAGAGAGAAAAGATAGAAAGGAAAAGAAAAAGAGAAAGAGAAGAGAAAAAGAGAAAAGAAGAGGAAGAGAAGAAAGAAGAGGAAAAAGAGGAAAATCGGGAATTCATCCGTTTAAAGCGCGATTAATCGGGTAAGGGTGAGAAGTTTCAATTATATCTTGCTTGTATATGTATATGTGTGTGATTGTGTGAATGTTTTCTTGTTTTTCCATAGTTTTCCAATTCTAGGTCGAAATGAGAAAAATGGATAGAAATCGATGTTTTCACGGATGAAATTCGGAATAAATCGCGTAGTAGAGTCGAGGGATGTTGGGTCGTGATTTAGTGTGATCGTTTGATTGAATCGAGTTGAATTTATAACTTTTGAGTTTTTTATATATATTGATGTTTTTTTGTGCAAATTGATGTTGTGACCGAGTAAAAGTGTTTGGATATGTCTGGTAATATTGGTATAGGTTGATATTTAATCGGTGAATGGTTGTTGGTGTGTTTTCGAGTGGTTTTGAGCGAGTTTGGAATCGGGGGAAATTGATAAAATTATGTGTCAAAATATTTCAAAAATGGAAAATGTGTTGGATGGCTTTTTAATGGTGAAAATATTGTAGTACGTTGAATTCTGAGATCGCAGCTTTTTACGGAATCGAAATCGGAGGTCCGGAAGGCTTCCGACGGTAAAAAAATGAATTTTTCTGGGTTCTGACACGGGCCGTGTCACACAACACGGGCGACCGTGTCAGACGTGTCAATTTACGGCCATATGGGATTTTTGGGTGACACGTCCGTGTCGCGCAACACGGGCGGCCGTGTCAGCCCTGCTGTAGGTTTTTTTTCAAAATTGTTTCGATCGTAACTTTTGAACCGTAAGTCCGTTTTGACCCCCGTTTGAAGCGTTGGAAAGCTAATGAAAAGATCTTTCTATTAAAGTGGTTTGGAGAGTAAAAGATGAATTAATTAATTCGTGTTTTTGGAAAAATAGTCGGGTTGTCGGGTTTTTATCGCGTTAACTATGTACGAGTGATGTGTTATCATGCTATATGCTTTTGTTATGTAACGTGTAGCTTGTGTGCTGTTATATGATGTGAATATATGTGATGAAATATTGTGCATGATTGATACACATTGGTGATGGATGTATGATATTTGAATGGTGTTGTTTTGTCGACTTTTGTCGTTGTAATTATGTGTAATTGATGTGTATCATGCAAGGTGCTTTTGATATGGATATTGTATGACTTGTGTGATGTATATGATGTGAATGCATCTGATGACATGTGATGATGATGATTTGTGGCCTTACGGAAAGAAATTGCAATGTGTTGTAATGGTTGAGTTATGCATGATTATGGATGAGTAAATGTGTGCATATGAATGTTATGAGTCATTGTATGCCAAACATCATAATATGCATATTGTGAAGTCGGGTACCATGAGGGTACGAGCGACGGATTGGTTCCAGAGGGAATCTGCTATAACATCGTGTGCCCATACGGGGACCTAAAGCGATGGTTATAGACGATCGTGTGCCCATGTGGGGTCTGGGGCGATCGGGTTGTGTGCCCATGCGGGGACCTAAAGCAATCCATAAACGTCGTGTGCCCATGTGGGGACCTAAAGCGACGGGGAACATCGTAGGCCCGACGGGGAGTTACACTAAGTAACGAGCGTTGGTTCCAATAGTTCCTGAGTGAACTGATGATGAGACATGAGAAACATTGGAAGTCGGTATCGCATGGCATTTGCATAGAGTCGTTGTGTCGGTCTCTGTGCATTTGCATAAATCATGGATGCATTATGTGTGGAAAATCATGATTTGATTGATTAAGGGTGGAAATTGTGCATTGATTTGTTATGTGTTGAGATTGTGATAGTATTGGTAAATTGATGTGCATATGTGATAAATGCATTGGTTGTGGATATTATGTCTTATGTGTAGGCATATGCTATGTGATGTGGTGGTGTGTTTCTATATGTTATGACTATGGTGTGCCTTATGGGTGAATATGTGATTATGTTAGTATAATTGGTTTATGTTATGTATACGTGGCATGATATATGTGTTAATATGCGATGATGTGGTGAGAATAACTATGCATGTGAATTGTTATGTATTTGCATATTATTATGCAATCTTGATTTTAGTTGTTATTTCTCACCCTTCTGCTGTTTTATAATGCTCTATGAGGCATTGCAGATTAGAGTTGCTGGAGGTCTTTTTGTGAAGATTAGTCCTCCGTTCTGTTGTCGGTCTTGGTGTCTGCTCTGATACGTAGCACGGGAGTCGGGGAACGATGATATATATATATATATATATGTGTGTGTGTGTGTATACATTTGTTGAATGTATTTTGTAGTACTTTTGTATATATAGTTGGATGCTCTAAAATGATTTATTTTGTAAAACAAGTCGGTTATGGATCTTTCCGCTTTATTCCATAATTGACCTTTCCTTCTATATGGAAAAAGTTTCCCCTTTGAGGGTATTCTATTTTATGCTATGTATCAAGTTTATGAGCAGGGATTGTATTTTATTTCTTTAAATGTGGCATCCTTATTTTTGTCGGAAAAATAAATTTTAGTTTACTATGATTTATTTATGTATTATTTATTCGAGATGGGAATTGGGGCATAACATTGAAAACTGTCTCAGCTTCAAATCTGATGTGCAGACACTTGTCAGGAATGGGGTCCTGTATTTCAAGGATACAAATCCAAATGTTCAGACGAACCCGTTGCTCAAAATGAGAAAGCTGCAGTAAATTTGATAGAGGAAGAATCTAACCACGTCTATTAAATTCACGATGTACTCCTATTAGGAACCAATCTAGTCATGATACATCGCAGACAGAGCGGATATTGTCATGTAACATATCACAATTATGACCAGTGTTATATCTGCTCAAAGAATAATCAAGGATGTTCCGTAGTGCAATCAGCTCTACAAGAACAAATGAGTCTTGGATGGATTCAAAATCACATAATCTGTGAGGTCAATATGGCCCACGCAAACCCCAACATTGTTCAGAACCACATCATTCTAGCAATGAATGTCAACTTGGTGGCAATGCACTCTAGCCAAAGCCAGCATCATGATCTGCCATGGCACGATTACAATTCCTGTCCGATCTGCTCAATAAACAATCAGGGATGCTCTTTTGTACAAGAGGCCCTCCAGTGTCAGATGGATCTTGGATGGATCGAGGATTACCATGATAGAAGTAGCCATCAAGTCAATATGATTCAAATCTTTGATATTCGCTTGATGAATACCAGTCTGGTAGAAATACACGCTAAGCAAGTCCGGCTCGGTTTTTTTGGCTTCACATGATTATCAAAACAGTAAAGTGTGTCGTGAAGATGACCAAGGATGTGCTCTTGTCCAAAAGAAAACTTCAGCATTTGTTGAACCACTGGTGGCTTCCGATCTACCTAGATGAAGACACACAACAAGTTAGTATGACTGGCGGGGATCCTACTAGGCACCAAAGTCAGGATGTTCGCGCGATGGAAACAGATCTAGTGAAGTTGCACTGCATACAAAGCGGACGTGGCCGAGTGCCACCACACAACTATGAGCGATGTAGAGTTTTCTCAGAGAATAACCAAGGATATTATCTTGTACGGCCAGCTCTTCAAAATCAGGTGGACCGAAAAGAGATTCGACCATGTTCAAGTTCTGGTTCGGTCAACGTAATGCAAGACCATCTTAC
Source organism: Lathyrus tuberosus (assembly GCA_022829125.1). NCBI lineage: Eukaryota > Viridiplantae > Streptophyta > Magnoliopsida > Fabales > Fabaceae > Lathyrus > Lathyrus tuberosus. Next base: position 23,534,053 of record JALAZF010000012.1, on the reverse strand, counting down.
TAATCAAAGAAAAGACGTTGTATTAATCTCTAATCATGAAAGGACCAAGGACGTATGCGCCATAATCCCTCTACTCCATGAATCAAGAGTTCCTCTTGATATTAGAAAGATTCTCAACCTCGAACCAATTGAGACCGCCTACGATGGTCAGAAAAATCAAAAGGCTCATGTAGTTATCAATCTGCCGAGACCAATACTATACAACTCAGATAAGGCTATCCCTTACAAATACGGTGCAATAACAATCGAGAATGGAAAGGAAACTCCATTACCCTCCATCGTAAACATTGCTAACATCAGTCGAGTAACACGGAGCGACCGAATCTTCAACAGAGGAGTTGAAGAACCCACCAGAGAAAAGAAACCTCAAACAGAAGTTCCAAATTAACCAGTCGGGCAATCCAGTAATCCCGACCTTTCAAAGAACAATGATGAGATGCTAAAGCTCATCCAGAAAAGTGAGTACAACGTTGTAGACCAACTGTTGCAAACTTCTCTTAGAATCTCTGTGCTATCTCTCTTGCTCAGTTTCGAATCTCACAGGGAAGCTCTACAGAAAGTCTTAGAGCAAGCCTTTGTGGAACAAGATGTGACGATAAGACAATTTGACAACATCATCTCCAATATCACTTCCTTCAATAACTTAGGATTCAGTGATGAAGAACTGCCAGAAGAAGGCAGAAATCACAACATGGCGCTTAACATTACAGTCAACTGCCAGGACGATGCTTTAGCTAGCGTACTGGTAGATACCGAATCAGCTCTAAATGTTATGCCAAAATCTACTCTGATGTTACTATCATTTCAAGGATCCCTGATGAGAGGCAGCGAGGTCATCGTCAAAGCCTTTAACGGATCCAGAAAAATAGTTATCGGTGAAGTCGACCATCCCATAACTATTGGTCCTCACACTTTCCAAGTCACTTTCCAGGTCATGGACATCCGGGCAGCATACAACTGTTTAGTAGGAAGACCTTGGATACATGAAGCTGGGGCAATCACTTCGACACTTCACCAGAAGTTGAAGTTCGTCAAAAATGACAAGCTAGTCACAGTCTGCGGAGAGCAGGCCTTAATTGTAAGAAACTTATCATCATTATCCTGTGTAGAACTGGAGGAGGAGGTTGGAACCCAGTTCCAAGCACTTTCGGTGAGCAATGAGAATCGATCAGAGAGAGGGACATCAATTTCCTCATACAAGGACGCTCTCAAAGTGATCGAGGGTAATAACACAAAAGGATGGGGACAGCTTGTCATTCCTGCTGATAGCAAGATAAAGAAAGGTCTTGGTTTTTCTTCGACCTGTACCCAGACTGCTACCAACAATGAAAGTTTTCATCCCATTCAGGACTTCTTCCACAATGGAGGTTTCCTTCACCCAGTGTCTCAAGAAGTACACACCATCAATGAGGCTGACTCCTCTGATACAGATGAAGAGTGGAAGTCTTATCTCAACGAGGACGACTATATGTCTCAGGAAGAAACGCATACGCCATTTTGCTTTCCCACGCAAAGTCCGAGATATATACCAAGATCAGACGTCAAGATGATGTACGGAGATTTTGATCTGGAAGGATGTCGTGCTCCACCCAACTCACAAGAGGAGGACACTCTGATGAAAAACAACTTTGACTATGACTATTATGACCCAATGCTTATCAGCTGAGCATCATTGAAAAGAATACCTGCGTCCCCACCAAATCATGGGATCATTACTCAGGGCATTCCGAAAATATCCAGCACAATGATGAATATGCAATAATTGCAGGACAAGAGTTCATCAACTATGCATTTCCCGAGGTAAACGTCATCGACAAGGATGACTTCTCCATTTCCACGGAAGTATAGGACACCTTAGGACAACCGAGTGGCAAGTACGACTTCTTGGTCAAGTACACCGCTCTGAAAGCTCTTGTATCAGGCTCGAAGACATCCAGCCAACTGGATGGGGAGATCTGCCTGAGAGTGAAAACATTATGCAAGATACAATAGAAGAGTTCGTCTACGACAACTCTGCATGGGAGGAAGACTCCAACGATCCTGCTCCACCAGAAATCAGTGTCATTTCTGAGGACAAGCCAAGAAAGAAGGTGCCAGACTTTGTGATTCACCGAGGAGTTCGCCGCCAATGGTTTGCTGTCGATGTCCAGAAAGTCGTCCATAAGTCTAAGTAATTACCATCTTTGTTTTGACCTTTCACCTTGCCCAGGTGAAATATATGTCTTTATAGGGCTCACTTTCTGTAAATATCCCTCTTCGCTTCGTCCAAAGCGACATAGTTTTGGTTTATAGGGTTGTAGTTTCAAGAATAAACTAAATCATAAATAAATAAACGTCATTCTGTAATTTCCGCATTTATTGCTATTTTCACTTTTCTCTTTTTCAGAAAATGGTAATCGTAAAAACAACTCAAAATAAAAACAAGCACTTCTCAGAGAATACACTGCACACACTCTTGCATTCTCTCTATCTCTTCTAAAAATAAATCATCTCGTCTTGCAAATTGCTTGTTTTAAACCCATTGAAACATCCGATCTGATGCCTTCGCCCAACTTTGAATTCCAGGTATTCGAAGCTGAAGAAGAAGAAGACGAAGAAATTCCAGAAGAGATATCCCGATTACTTAGACAAGAGGAAAGGTCCATTGAACCTCACAAAGAGCCGTTGGAAACGGTCAACTTAGGTTCAGAAGAAGAGAGAAAATAAGTCAAGATTGGGGCACTGCTCAGTCCGACTATCAAAGAAGACTTGATAAAACTTCTCAAAGAGTTTCCTGATGTATTCGCTTGGTCCTATCAGAACATGTCAGGGTTGGATACCAGCATCGTGGAACATCATCTACCGTTAAGATCAGAATGTCCGCCAGTAAAACAAAGGCTGAGACGGACTCATCTGGACATGGCCATCAAAATCAAAGAGGAAGTGCAGAAACAGATTGACGCGGGTTTCCTCGCCATCTCAGAATATCCTCAATGGTTAGCCAACATAGTACTAGTTCTGAAAAAGGACAGAAAAGTCAGAATGTGTGTAGATTACAGGGATCTGAACAAAGCCAGTCCAAAGGATGACTTTCCCCTACCGCTCATAGACATGCTGGTAGACAGTACAACAAAGTTCAAAGTATTCTCCTTCATGGATGGATTCTCGGGCTAAAATCAAATCAAAATGGCGCCGGAAGATATGGAGAAAACTTTATTCATCACTCCATGGGGCACCTTTTGTTACATGGTAATGTCGTTCGGTTTGAAGAACGCCAGGGAAACCTATCAAAGGGACATGACAACTCTGTTTCACGACATGATATACAAAGAAATAGAAGTGTTTGTCGATGATATGATCGCCAAATCTAAAACAGAATAGGAGCATGTGACCCACCTGTCAAAACTATTCGAGCATTTGAGAAAGTACAAACTCCGCTTGAATCCTAACAAATGCACGTTCGGTGTCCGCTCAGGAAAACTGCTAGTGTTCATCGTTAGCCAGAAAGGAATTGAGGTGGATCCTAAAAAAGTCAAGGTCATTCAAGAAATGCCTTCTCCAAAGACTGAAAAACAAGTCAGAGGATTCCTGGGACGTTTGAATTACATTTCCATATTTAAATTCCTCATGACCGTGACATGCACGCCAATCTTCAAATTACTCAAAAAGAATCAGGATTGCGTATGGATAGAAGATTGTCAAACCGCCTTCGACAGTATCAAGGAATACATATTGAACCCACCAATTCCATCACCTCCAGTGGAGGGAAGATCGCTGATCATCTATTTAACAGTTTTGGAAGACTCAATGGGCTGTGTATTTAGCCAACAAGACGAAACAAAAAGAAGAGAGTATGTCATTTATTACTTAAGCAAGAAATTTACCAACTGCGAAACTCGATACACTATGCTCGAGAAAACTTGATGCGCTCTGGCTTGGGCAGCCAAACGTCTTTGCTAGTACATGAGTTGTCACACTACTTGGTTAATCTCTGAAATAGAGCCGATCAAGTACGTCTTTGAAAAACCTGCTCTCACGGGAAGGATCACCCGTTGGCGGATATCGTTATCAGAATACGACATAGAGTACCATGCTCAGAAAGCTGTCAAAGGAAGTATTTTAGCCGATCATTTGGCTCATCAACCGATTGACAACCAGAAATCAGTCGGATTTGACTTCCCAGACGAAGATGTCATGTACTTGAAAATTAAAGAGTGCGATGAACCGCTACCTAGTGAAGGTCCAGAACCAGGTTCCCAATGGGGACTAATCTTTAACGGAACTGTCAATAATTATGGAAATGAAATTGGGGCAATCATCGTAAAACCTCAGGGTACCCACATTCCTTTCACCGCCCGACTGATATTCAAGCGTACAAACAACGAGGCCGAATACGAAGCTTGTATCATGGATCTCAAAGAAGCGATTAACTTGAGAATTAAGAACTTAGATGTGTATGGAGACTCAGCCCTGGTTATCAATCAGATCAAAGGAGATTGGAACACGTACCAATCAGGACTGATTCCTTACAAAGATTGCGCGAGAAGGTTGTTACCATTCTTCAACAGAATCGAATTTCATCACATTCCTCGTGAAGAGAATCACTTGGCTGATGCATTAGCCACTCTCTCCTCCATGATTAGTGTAGGTTAATGGAACGACATACCTAAGATTGACGTAATGCGCCTTGAAAGGCCCACCTACATCTTCGCAATTGAAACAATTATAGTTGACAAACCTTGGTATCACGATATCAAATTCTTCCTTCAGACACAAGAGTACCCGCTTGGGGCATCCAGAAAAGACAGAAAGACCCTCAGAAGGCTAGCAGGCAGCTTCTTCCTGAGCGATGATACACTCTATAAGAGAAACTTCGACATTGTTTTGCTCAGATGCGTAGATAGGCAAGAAGCAAACATGTTGATTAAAGAAATTCACGAAGGCTCCTTTGGCACTCATGCCAACGGACACAAAATGGCAAGGAAAATTCTGAGAGCAGGATACTATTGGCTGACAATGGAATCCGATTGCTACAAGTACTTGAGGAGATGTCACAAGTGTCAGATATACTCAGATAAAATCCATGTACTGCCAACGCGTCTAAAAGTTCTCTCTTCCCCATGGTCTTTTTCTATATGGGGAATCCACATGATCGGCATGATCGAACCCAGAGCCTCAAACGAACATCAGTTCATTCTAGTAGCCATTGACTACTTCACCAAGTGGGTCGAAGCAGCATCATACACCAATGTAACCCGACTAGTCGTGGTCCGCTTTATAAAAAACAATCTCATCTGCCGGTATGGTGTTCTAAGCCAGATCATTACCGATAACGGATCTAACTTAAATAATAAGATGATGAAGGAGTTGTGCACTGAGTTCAAGATCGAACACTATAACTAGTCTCCCTACCGACCTAAGATGAACGGAGCGGTACAAGCAGCTAACAAGAACATCAAGAAGATCGTTCAAAAGATGGTTGTAACCTATAAAGACTGGCTTGAGATGCTACCCTTTGCTCTTCACGGTTATCGTACGTCTGTCCGCACTTCTACATGGGCAGCTAAGCTAAGCTAACATAGGCTGAATGGTGTCAAAGTCGACATGACGAACTGAATCTGATCAAAGAAAAATAAATAACGGCTTTGTGTCATGTTCAGTTGTATCAGCAAAGAATGAAGAAGGCGTACGACAAAAAGGTTCGACCCCGTGTCTTCAAGAAAGGAGGCCTTGTGCTAAAAAAGATAAAATCATTTCTCACTGATTCCCGGGGCAAATGGACTCTGAATTACGATGGCCCCTATGTGGTCAAGAAAGCCTTCTCAGGCGGCGCCTTGAGACTCGTAACCATGGATGGAGAGGAATTTACCTACCCCACGAATGTTGACGTAGTCAAGAAATACTTCGCCTAAACAAAAAAAAACGTCTCGGTGGATTGAAAACCCGAAAGGGAGGTCCAGGCAAAAATTAGAGACACAAGCAAACAAAAATCCCCGTGGATTGGAAATCTCAAAGTAAAATCCAGGCAAAAGTTAGGGATTAATGGAAAGTAACTACGTCCGATGAGGTTAAATCCCCAGCAGTAATGCCATCCATCAGGAAAACTCTAGCCAAGGTCATCTTCGACAAAAGCTCAGGATGTCCAGAATTCAAAGTTGGTAGAAGGATAGCGGTCGTTATGTTTCAATATAGCCATTTTTCCTTAAATTACCATTTTCTAACTTTGTAAATACTCTATGGGATCACGCGCTTGGCTGATTTCCATCCTATCAATAAAACTTGAGCCCTAGTGCTTTTGTTTGAAATTCTTATTTGTTTTAGCTTTACAGATTGACATTTTTACCATGATTAAAGATTCTTGAAATAAAACAAAAATGAATTTACTTGTCAAAATTTTTTTTGCTTCTAAAATGAAAATGGCAATTCTTTTGACTGTTGAACATCGAAAGAACATCGATCGTTTCTCCAGAAGTGATTAAACCTCAAAGTGCATAATCAAAGTACTCCTTCTAAACCAGTACGCCTGAATGAAGCATCAACTGTGTCAGAGACCATGTTTCATCTGACATCCCCAACAGGGTTTCGTACCTCTTAAAACCGATTGACAATTCTTCTTCCCCACGGGGACCGTCTTTCTTAAGCAGGGCAGGATTTCCATTTTGAACCAGTGGTACTTTTATCCCCCACTGTGGTGGAGCATCCAATCTTGTTCATCCATTAGTCTGTATGTCACGTCAGTTTTGTCAGCATATACATACATACATCATACATTATTGATTCATACTCATGTTCATATTGCATCACTGTCACTCTAGTCGGTCTAGTTCCCAAGTGATAAAGTCCTCTCAATCGAGTTGTCAGTCCTTTACTTGTTAGGAAATGCAGCATCTAGGCAGTTTCTCCCCAGTTTATTTCTGGATTGGAGACGGTCCTCGACCGCTTTGATAACTTGAACCTCTAAGAAATAAGAAGACATTCGAAAAACGCCACTCTTAACTATTGAAGATGATGTTCTCGCTTTCCCGGATTAAGGAAAATCCCCAGAGAAAGCCTCGCAACTAAAGACTCTCAGCAACACATTGCTTTTTCTCTTCAGAAATTCAATGTTAATGAAGTCATTAGCACCTCCAAAATTGGATTACGTCACATGGCATTTCTCTGAGAATTTCTCGAAGAAAATTATGATGTCGTATCCCCAAGCAGAATAAAGTCTCTCAAGAGACTCGTTTTCCCCCAGCAGAGTCAACAAATGGCATCTCCAACAGAGAAGTTTGCACACCTCTACAACTCAGACGAATGGGTTCCCCAGCAAGCCTGACATCAAAACTTTTTCCCATCAAATGGTGTAATACCCCAAAATTTGCTCTCCCTTTTGGCATCATAGCATAGCATTATCATTTATCATATCATACCCATCTCATTAGCATTGCATTGCATTTAACATAGAAAAATGAAGCATATCATCCCTCTTACCATCAAGGCATGTGATCAGGTGAAAGATGGACAATCAAGGGATCATTCAAAGCACAAAAAGGTCAAACAAGTTGCCTCAAGGCAATCCAAGAGGTCTCTCATGTCTCACACTATCTCAATTGATCATCCAAAACATTAAGAAAGTGAGATTCAATAGGAGAGTGAAGCATTACATCTTTCACTATGCAAGAGGTTCAAAAACTGAAGGAAAACCCTCAAAAGAGATAACTCATTGATCCAAAATCACCCTCAAATGGCATATCTCATCATCCTTTAAGAGGGTACACAACATACTCTGAGGAATTTGAAATTGAAGACTGCATTTTTCCCTCCTAACCAGAGGGGGTCAAAATTAGGGTTTCCAATAAAATCAGGGAATCTCTGATTTTTTGGACAAGACTTGTTATCATGGTATTCTACATGTCCTTGAGTGTATGTATGTGGAAAATTACCTCTCAATTGGTTTTAGAAATGGTTCAATTGGAAGAAAGATAAAAAATAAGAGAAATTGGGGTCAAGTCAAATAATCAGTGGAAAAAGTCAACTCTTGACTTTTTGAGGCCAAATTCATGAAATTCATGTTATATGTGACCAATGTACAAAATTTGATCAAGAAACTCCAAAGGAATCATAAAAAATCAAGATGTGGAAAGTTGCCATTTTTGGAAGAAGTAGGGTTTCCAAAAATAGTAGTTTTGGACCATTTTGCATCAGAGTTTGAGCCAAGGCCATTCAAAATTAAAGCACCAAATGAAAATTCCACTCGGCCACAACAAAAGATCTTGCTTTAAGCTTCAAATCCATGTGTAGAACATCTCTATTGGATAAAAATTGAGAGAGATATGATTGATCAAAGTTGGAGGAAAGTAGGGCAAAAACCAGGGCATGACCAAGGATTTTCATGTCACGCGCACATCAGTTTCTCAAACAGTTGGTGGGCCAAATTTCCACCTATTTTTCATCAAGAAGGAAGCTCCAAATGAGGAAATTTTCAACATCAAAGTTGTTCCTTGTAGTGTCATCTTCAATATTAATGTTGGACAAAATTCCATTTGATCAATTTATGAGGGAGAAGTCTTGGTCTCAAGTTAGGTTGATTAGGCTGAAGTTTCATGCATTCCACTGCCATGACATGACTTGCTTCAAGTCCCCAAACTTTGATGTTCACAGCTATTTTCAAGCCTCTTGCACACCTCATTTCAACTCAAGTCCAACACCAATGTTGTTCTATGATATCTCCTCCTTCCAATGACACCAAATGCTCATGATTCCATGCATTAGTGTGTGAGAATTCCATCCCCAAAACTCCATGTTCCAAACTGTCACAAAACCAAATAATAACAATGTTGTTGAATCCATATCAGTTTGCACACATGCTTTATGCATCACTCTTCATTCTTTTCCTCATTTAAACCAACATCCCCTTACAAACTTGAGTTGCACGTGCCTCACTTACTACATGAGAATGGAAGGAAACTTGCCCAACAAGTTGCTCTGCTACATCAGAACCGCATCACCACCACTCTTTTCCATTAAGCCTCGCCATAACACACCATGAGTCATCACCATAACATCCCAACCAACCTCACTCGCCCCTAACTAACTTGACTCGGTTAGTTAGGGTGCACTCAGTTTAACCATGCTAACTCATTTAACTCAACTCACTAAACCATGATTAAAGCTCACTATAAATAGAAAACTCACACTCTAATTTCATTTCCAACTCCATTCTTCTCATTTAACTCCAAAACACACTCTACTTTTCTCTCTGATTCTCTAACTCTTTTTTTCATCAAAAACTTCTTCTCTTGCACGAGATTTTCATCTACTTCATCTTCATCATCATCCATGGAGCATGATTGAATCCACACGATTTCCTCAAATATACTTCAGCAAGCTTTGAATCTCTTTGCTCTCAAGATAGCATTTATTTTGCTTAGTTTTAAAGCTCCTAAGTTGAAGAAGCAAGTATTTCCTCTGGTTTTCTCAAACTCTACAAGAACTGCAAGATCAGGTTCCAAAGCTCACAAACTCTTCTCTCACGTTTACTTGTTCATTTTTTTGTTTTCATGATGATTTGAGCTTAATAGAAGCGTTTGAACTCCAGCTAGTTGATAGGCCTTCTAAAGGCGTAGTTGCAAAACTTAGGGCATGATTTGATCTCTTCTGTTCTTGCTATGTGTGTGTGTTTCGTAGTTTTATGAGCATATTCATGATGTACACGAGCTCAGCTTCATTTTGATATACATTTTGTGGATTTCTGGAGAGATTAAAAGTTGCAGACGGTGGTGATTGACCGAAGAAGGTGACCGGAGGTCCCTCTCCGGCCGGTGGCTCCAATTGTTAGGGTTTTATCATGTTTTAATCCTGTCCGTTAATTTTGCATTATCGTGTGGCTAAGAGCGTGACAACACATTAAAACGCATGTGCATATCATGTGCATCATTTCTGAACTCACTTAAACGCTGTGTGGCGTGGTACATGGTATGGAGTGTGGTCATTCATGTACATGCGTTATATTAGCCTACTTTGACTGTTTGTGTGACTTGACTTCATCCAATGGTTGTTATTGCTTTGACTGTGTTTGACTGAGGGTGCACAATTCTTATGTTCATCGCGCGTGTAATGGGCTCAAGATAGATTGCTTTTTACACCCCACTTTTAAAAGCCCAAACCAATTTGAACTCATGTTTTGCTATGTTCACACCTCCCCTTCCCTTTGCATTTCATTTTATTTTTATGCACGTTTGCTTTTAAATGTTTAAAAATATCAAATGGCATTATAAAATTCTACAAAAATTCATGAATACCTCCAAGACATTTAGAAAATTTTTCATGATTTTATTTCTTAATTTTATGACATTTTTGCCCCTGCTCCATAATATTCTTTGAATTTCAATTTGTGTGCATGCTTAATGTGATACATAAATTTGTGCATTTTTGTTCTCGATCATTAAAAATTATTTTGGTTCTCTTCCTTTTGTATTGAGTCATTAGAATCTTGAGGTATGTTAAGTGATTTTTATTTGATTTTTTAAGGTCAGTTTATGGCATGTTTGGTGTTCATCTTTGCATTACTTTGTATGATGTGTATACTTGACCTAAGTGCATTGTATAAAGCCTTTTTGCCTTGATTTCTTGCATGTTATTTTGGTATATGATTCACTTATGATTTGTGTATCTTTAAACCATTCTTGCTTAATTTCCATGAGGCCATCTAATTTTTTTTTAATGCATTACCTTTGAAGCATAATAACATGTCATATCATCTTAATTTTTGTGCATGTTTACATGATTTCTTTTGTACATACTTGCATGATCATTTGCATATTTGGTGAACCATTCATGTGACATAATAGGTCATTGATACATATTATATGTCATCTTTACATGTTGATTATCATTTGAACCTTGTGCACCTTTAACATGTTGTGTTTGCACTTTCCTTTTTTGAACTTCCATTTCAATTCTACTTCTTCTATCACTTCTTAAATGTCTTGATGTGTTATGCATGAACACTTGTGAGATGTTTGTGAATCATTTTTCATTTCATTTCAATTCTGATCCTTAGATTACATGTTCCATTAATGCATGTTTTTTCATTTCTTTTCATCTTTCATTCTCCCTTTTCTTATGGTAGCATGTTCTAATGTCATGGATGATGTTTGTTGCCTATCCACTTGGACTTGCATGATAATGATCATTTGTTTTCCATATGATGTACATTCTGGTTGTGGTTATAGGATTTGATTTCTCATCTAATTCTTTTGAGTTTTATGGTGCATTACATGTTCTTTTACTTCTTATACTTCTTACACATGTTTACTAACCATGTAGGGGCTTTGGTAAGTTGCAATTGATTATGGATAAGGAATCCACATTCAAACTTCTATCCCTTCATCTTTTACAATTCAATCTTGTGTTTGTTAAGCACTTATGTGCTTTCTTTTAATAACTCATCACTTTCCCTTTTGAATTACAATTCATCTTCTCCCTTGGAAGTGAATTGTTTAATTCATTCTTTCTTTAGACTTTAGGTTTAAACCTCACAAACCATTAGGATCACTCCCTTAACTAATCAATTAGGATTGAGTCTTAGATCACATAGATTTTACCTTTCTTCCTCTCTTGAGTCTTTCTTCTCATCTCAAAAGAAAATTTAAAACATGTAATAAAGGTAGGCATTTATTACATTTAGGCCTTTCATATGAAGAAAAGATTATAAGGGGTCTTCTCTTATGATCTTAGAATGTGTAGCATATAGCCCATCTTGGGTCAATGTGTTAAACATTTGATCTTGTATGAGGGACTTAAATGCAATACTTGTTGAAGAGACAAATAAAGAAAAACATTTCTTCATTTCATACTCAACAAAAACACTTAATAAACACAAGTATGCTAGTGTGTTTGAACCTTAACAATTGGAACTAAGTGTGGGGGTCTTCTTCACTCTTAGTGTGCTTTCTTACCCATTCCATCTTGGAATGTGAGAATGTACACATTCCAATGACTAAGATTCAGATACACTATCATATGCAAATAAATCCAAAACACTTCATTCTAAAAGACAAAAAACAAACAATAACGTCCTTCCTTCGGGAATTCTTCTCTCATCTCATTCATTCTTAGCGTATGAACGCGTTTCTCCTTGTTCTCTTGCAAGATGGTAACGCACTCGGACCAGCGAGCCTGCAACACCTGAGTTAGAACGTCAGTCGTTCTGTGAAAAATACAAACAACTTTCCCTTAGGTGAGGGGAACTACGTCGCTCTGATTCTCATGCTCCCGATGAGATACGTAGGCAGTGGGGTAGGGCCCATGCGAGCACTTCTTTTATTTTCCCTACATTTGTTTCTCGTTTCTTTTCCATTCTTTCTCCTTTCTTTCTCTCAGTTCCTTTTCCAGTATCCTTTTTATCACCCTTTGATTGAGCAAGCAAGCGTGGATCCCATCGGGTACGATGGACGCGTGGGGGTGCTAATACCTTCCTCGCGCGTAACCGACTCCCTTACCCTTTCTCTTGGTCGCAAGACCATGCTTTTCCTTTCCTCCAGGTTTATGCAGTGTTTCCTTTCCCTCTCTCGGGATAAATACACATTGCTGGCGACTCTGTTTCGGTGCCACTTTCGCGTTTGTACTTGGATGAAAATCCCGGGAGCGACAAATGGCATCTCCCCAGGAAAATTCGGCGAGAAGTTTGAGGAAAACCGCTACACATAACGTCCCTTGTCAAGGAAGGAACTCGAAAAAAAACTATGACCAGTTCCGTGGCTGAAGAACAGGATCTAGGGGAAGTTTATTGACAAAAGAAACTAAGACCAGTTCCATGGGTAAAAACCAGGATCAAGGGGAAGTTTATATCAGAAAATGACACCAGTTCCATGGGTAAAAACCAGGATCGAGGGGAAGTTTATTTCAGAAACTGAGACCAGTTCCTTGGCAGAAGACCAGGATCGAGGGGAAGTTTATTTAAGAAACTTAGACCAGTTCCTTGGCTGAAGACCAGGATCGAGGGGATTTTTCACCCTTTTCTAAGCATTATTACTTATCAAAAGAAGATGGATGAGCAAACTTCCATTCATAACCACCATCAAAATTTCAGGTATTCCGATATTTAATCCTCTTACACCCCGAATGCCCGAATACCTTCGCCATTCACACCTTCAGGTCCAAGAAGATTAAATAGGGGCATCTGTCATACTCCAAATTTTGACCACCAAAATTTCCCATCATTGTGCAAGTCATCATCACAATATGGATTTAACTTCATGCCTCATCAATCTCCTCAAAGATGGTTGAGCATTCACCATAATCAAGAATTAGGGTTTCAAGCCCTCTTAGAGCACTTAGACAAAGGATCAATCAAGAAATGACATGATCTTCGACTTGTCTAACCTCTCAAACACCTATAAAGGATCAAGAGGACTCCCACATCAAGAATCAAGTACAAAGTTGCAACATTCCAAGTGGATCAAGCCTTAAGATCGCCAGTGTCACCAAATTAGGGTTTTGGTCGACTGAGGCCTCCAAATGAAAATTTTCATCTGGGCATGAGCCAATGCTTTAAAGCATAACCCAAGATACTCCAAGGGACCTCATGGACCCAATCATCAAGTTAACTTAACCTCAGGGGATGCATTTACCAAAAATCAGGAATTAGGGTTTCTTGAACTAATTCACCCCTAAGTTGCCTTTTGGGACAAAGCATGAGCCAAGACCTCAAGACATGATTTGAGGGCCTCAAATACACCACATTGATCCATTTACAACAATGGATTGATCCAAGAAGCTTGATTCACAAGTTTCAATTTCAGCTGGACCACAATTAGGATTTTGAAGAAAAAAGTCAACTGTACATTTGACTTTTGACCAAGACATGCTCCCAAACTTTGGGACATGATTCAATACACACTATAACACCTATGGAGTCCATACATTATGTTTGATTTAGGTCAAGGACTTGATTTCACAAAGGATCGCACAGTTTGGATTTCATCCGATAAAATGTCAACTGTGCACAAAATCAAGTTTGACTTTTTGGAATTTTTCACAAATATGGTTCCCCTAAGTCAAAAATAATGTTAATGTATGGTATTGATCATCATTCATTAAGAAATATCAAGAAAAGTGAGGTTTCTTGCAAAAGGGGCAACCTTGAGAAACCAAAATTTTCCTAAGTTATAGAACAAAAATGGTTTTGGTACCAACTTCCAAGGATCATAACTTGAGATCCAAGCAACCATTTTGGGTAATCCAAAGCTGGATTTGTAGTTCTTGCTACACTCTACAAAAGCTTCAACTACCTCAGACTCCAATTCTTTATGGATTTTGAGTTATGGATTGATCAAAATCACAAAAACATGAAAATAACACTTTTCCAACACTTAGTGAAAATCTGCCTAAGTTACCAGCCTTGAACATCAATGTTCATGGAGTTTTTTCCGTTGGATCCAAATAGTTTCAAAACAAACTATGATTACACTTGTTTTTTATCATATGAGGGCTTCCTAAAAAGCACAAGAGCCTCCCATAACTCAACCTGAGCAGGGAGATATGAATCCCTCAAAATCACCATTTCCAATTGTCCTAAGCAAGGCAGGATTTGGTGTTTTACTCGATTTGACAAATTTGGACAACTCCAAGGCTTATCATCCATTTAGACACATCTGAGGATAAAACAAAAGGAGAATGATCAGATCCCTAAGCCTCCAAAGTCAAAGAATCTCCACTTAGCCATAACAAACCTAAAAAGGCTAAAAAGGTGCCAAGACTCCAATTTTGTTTCCAAGCATTTAATGGATGCACCAAGGTGGCATGGACTGACACATTCCTAACTGAATGAGTCAAGAATAAGCTCTGAATCAACGGACCATAGGCATGTGCCCTAACCTCAAGTCAATGGTTAGAGGAGACTTGAGATTCCTTTTGCTCAACATTGGCCAAAGCCTGCTGCAGCTGCCATTCAGTTTTGATGCCAAAAAAAAAATTGACACACTACAAATAAAGCTCATTTGTGATCAGTTTGAGTACACTAAAGCACTACAACTGATGCTTTCTTCAAAATCTCTCTCTTTAGGCCAAAATGCCTTCTTTTGCAAGTCATCTCTGAGTTTTTGAGTTAGAGAGTAATTCCACCACAACTCATGATCCAAACACATCCAATATGTTATATCTAAGTTGTTCAAACACTCACTTGTGACCTGAAACATCAAAATCAGAAAATCCACTTCCAAAACCTCAAAATTGGACTTTTCTGCATTTTCTAAGCCATGCCCTTATTCAATCACTTCCAAAACCAAACAAGGCCTCAAACACACTCCAAATAACATCCTCACACTGTCCCAAATGGTTCCCCTCATCTGGAGCACCATTTAAGAGAGTTTCCATATTGGTCACTTTTGCCCCTTTTGCAAGAAAGAGCCAAAACTTGTTCCTGAAGATTCCAGCTGGTTCTAATCACCCTAAAAGCTTCTAAGGGATCATGTGAGAGTGTTCAAAGCATTGGATCACTTCTGGCACAAGGAACTTGACAGTTAGCACAAGAAGCTCCAAGAGGTAAGTGCATCACAACTTAAACTCTTTGAATTATGCATTTCTTTGAGGTCCACTGATCATAAACACCTCATACATGTTGTATATGTTGTGTTTGAACCAATTTGTCATACAATTCTTGCCTGTACCATGGGATAACATAGAACATGCAAAATTTGGCCTATTTTGAAACCACTATCGGGTTTTATAATAGGGGCACTTTCTGAAAATACCAAAAGCACCATTGGATTCCTTATGAAATTCTAGGCCAGATGCACCTAAATTTTGTCTAAATCCATGGAGAAATGGAAAAGTTAGAGACTTCACGTAAATTGCCAAAACTTGCCTTGCCTTGCCTTGGCCAGGCTTGAAAACTTGGCACCCCTTATGTATTAATGGGGTGGTTTTGATACGCGGATGTATCACCACCCCAGTGGTAGCGCGCATGTGTGTTTGTGTATGAGGTAGTGGGTTCAAACCCCACCCAGACCTTTTTTGCTACCTCTCTCATTTTTGCTATTTTTCATTATTTTCATGTTTTTTTTAATTAATTCAAAAATTAATTTCTCTCTCAATTTTAATTATTTTTTAGTGGTTCTTTTTTTGAAAATTCCCAAAGAAGTTAAATTATTTTATTCCATGAAAATTTCACAAAAATATTATTTATTTCACATATTTGGTATTTTTGTAAAGAATTATGTTTTATTTGTTTTTAAACATTAAAAATATTTCTTTCTCTTGGTTTTGCAAAATTCAAATGATTTTTAAATCATCCCATAAATGAAACATGATTTTCGAAATATAAATCCAAGATCACAACCTTTTTTCACATGTTTGACTATTTTAAATGAATTTTTATTCAATTAAAATACATTTTAAAACCAAAAATTAGGGTTTTGATCACTATCACCCTAACAAATCTTTTCAAACATCTTTGGGCCTCTATTAGAGTGTAAGACCCAATCCCTTTTTAACCAAAACCTTTTTGGGCGTCAGTCATTGTATAAGTCCTACTGCAATTTTAAAATCTCGGTGCAGTCGTCGCCTTTTAAACGAAAACCATATGGGTTTACCCTTGTGTTGTAAGTCCCATTTCTTTTCTTTTTCAAACAATTTGGGCCTCTCCTTGAGTTGTAAGACCCATCCCTTTGTACATAAAACCTTTTTGGGCCTCAGTCGTTGTATAAGTCCCGATATAATTTTCAAAACAATGGTACGATTACTGTTATATCTGGGTCTCTCCTTGAGTATAAGCCCCAATCTTCTTTTTAAAAAACAACCTTCTCTTTTGATTTAGGTCAAAACGCATAGTTGTTATCAAAACTTTCTTTAATTTCTTGAACAACTAACCATATAGCTGTTACAATGGAAGCTTGCTCGCCTGTAAGTTTTTATCAGCTTTCTTTACATGCTTTCATATATATATATATATATATATATATATATATATATATATATATATATATATATATATATATATTTGTCTGTATTGCTGGAAGGTTGCTCACCTGTAAGTCCTTCTTTCATATCCTTTTAAATACTTGTCATATATCAACTGTATATATACTTGTATACCTGCTTAGAGTTTTCCCCGACAATTAAGTCTAGAATTAGATAAAGCCAGTTGGTCACTCTTTCAACAGTCAAAACTAGTTCCCCATAGGAATTCCAGATATAGTCTTGCCTTCTCTTGGGCTTAAACAATATGGAACAAAGAGAAAGGCATTATTCCCGGTGAAACTTTTCTCAGACTGTCACTATTAGAAATTGTCAAAGAAGTTCATTTCCCCAGAGAGGATTAATTCCCGGTAAAACCTCTCTTGAATTTCTTCAAACCTAGAACTGTTCACTAAAAGAAAAGATTATTCCCGGTGAAACTTTTCTTGACCTCTTCTTAAGTTTGGGACCCACAGGCTTCCTAAAAGCATCCCCGCCTCCTCTTGGGCTTTGTACAAGGACCCTCCGGCTTCTTAGAATTTCTCGTGCCTTCTCTTGGGCTTAATACAAGGACCCTGAAGACCTCTTAAAGGTATAATACAGAACTTAGTCATCCTTTGTTAGAGCAGTCTTTCCAAAGAGTCAAAACCTCAGACTAGATTCTCATCCCTTAAAACACTTGCCTCCTCTTGGGCATCACACAAAGATAAACTCTTCCATACCAGTAGACTTGGACAATCTAATCTCCTCTTGGATCTCAAAGACATTCTCAAGTTCCCTACAAACATAGGAGAAACCCTGGTCATTTTAATCAATCTCTAGTAAGAGTTAAAACCCATGGGTTCTAAAACCCAGTCTTTCTCCTAAAATTCCCGAGCCAGGGTCAGCTTACCATCAGTATAACACTATCCCAAATCAGAACCTTAAGGAATCTGATACCTCAACTCTTTTGGAACCCTCCGCAAGAGTTGATTCCCCATTTTGGACCTGCCTCTAGATCTCAATAATCCTCAGCAGAAGCCAGCCTCCTCTTAGGCTTTGTATAATGATTTTCCTCAGTAGAATTAGCCCCAACAACAGCCTTTTGTTAAGCCCATCTACTTTCTTAAGGCACTCTCTTGTTGAGTCAACCTTTTTTCAGCCTCCTCTTAGGCTTTGTATAATGATTTTCCCAGAAGGCCAACCTCAATCTTGGGCTTTGTACAAGACACCTAAAAATCCTCCGCTGAGTCAGTCAACTACCTTTTAGCCTCAATCTTGGGCTTTATACAAGACACCAAATAAAACACTCTCTTGTTGAGTCAGTCCCATTTTAGCCTCAATCTTGGGCTTTGTACAAGATAGATAAAGATTTCTTTCCCACAGAGTCAGTTTCTTTTCAGCCTCAATCTTGGGCTTTGTACAAGACACTGTATAAATCTCTCTAGCAGAGTCATTCTTCTTTCAGCCACAATCTTGGACTTTGTACAAGACAGATAAAACCTCTCACCAGTAGAGTCAGTTTCCTCTTTTAGCCTCAATCTTGGGCTTTGTACAAGGCAAACAAAATATTTCCCCGGAAAAGTCAACCTTTAGCCTCCTCTAAGGCTTTGTATAATGATATTCCCAAAAGACTCAGTCTCTTTTTAGCCTCAATCTTGGGCTTTGTACAATACATCATATAAACACTCTCTTGTTGAGTAAGATTTTCCAACCTCCTCTTAGGTTTTGTATAAGGACTTCCCCAGTGGAGTCAATCAATCTCTTAGCTTCAACCTTGGGCTTTGATCAAGGCACACAAAAATCAACATCCCCTCAGAGGAAATCTAAAACTCTATGTAGGAAGACATTTCTCTGTGTTATCACCCATCAAAACAAACAAATCAAACAAACCCTAATCCCAGATAACTGCTGTAAGTGGCACATTTGTTTATTCAAAAATCCAAGCTGTCGTCCGTCTCTTATCCTGGTAAAAATCCTCTCTTTCATCTAATTGCTGTAAGCAGAAAGCCTCTGGATTATTTACATCCACGCCAATGTCCCTCTCTTAGCATGAAAGACTCCTAAGGAAAAATGGCATTGCTCTACACTGAGTTAAAGTTTTCTCCTTCAGGGCAAATCCCCTATAAAGGAAATTATGGCATTGCTGGATTCTCATATCCCAGTTAAAGAAATTCTCCTTTATAAACAGTCACCCAACAGTTGTGATAAACAGACGAGATGTCTCCCTTTAGAGATGATAAATTCTCTCTCAATCAAACCTTTTAGCTTCGATCTTGGGCTTTGAACAAGACACAAATAAACCCTTTAGCATCAATCTTGGGCTTTGAACAAGACACCAAAACATCATCTTTTCCTCCACTACGATCTCTCTGATTTCCCTGTTTCTTTAAATGGGAATACGTATGCATAAGATTGTGAAATCTTAACGAGCATACCAATCAAAAACTCTAGGTCTAGGACCTTCACACCAATCAAAACTGAGGACCAATACCTCACCAAAATCATCAAAAAACCACACTCTCTCTCATATCTCCCAAAGAAGAAACTTTCCCAACCCATCAACAGATAAACAACATCAAGTATAAAAGTAGAACCTATTGCTAACAACCCGTGGATAACCACATATAGGATGGGAAACTGATAACTCCCCATTGTATAACCTGACCCCGAACTCCCTGAATCTCTATAAGCGTTTGTTCAGTTAAACATTCACGTGCAAGGTTAGTTTTAGATAGCTTCCCTTTCCCTTCTAGTTTCACGGGATAAATAAGAAATCAGAAAGTAGCACCCCACTCCTACTATTGCGGTGAGGAACCAACGGTGATAAGGTGGTCGCGTCACCGACAAAAATTGCACGCTACATGTTGCTGATAGTTTTGCTGCTGAGGAGCATAGGACTGTTGATACTGAACAGGCTGTTGAGCAACATGTGGAATATACACCATAGTAGTTTCTCCTCCCTTTATCTTGGGGAACTCGGCATAAGGTTTATTTGCATTTTTGGTGGAATTAGCAACAACTTGAATCTTTCCCATTTTGATGTTGTTTTCGACTCTTTCTCCTGCCAATACAAGATCTGAAAACCCAGCTGACAAACACCCAACTAGTCTCTCATAATAAGGCCCCTGAAGCGTAGCCATGAACATGGCAATGACCTCTCGCTCCATCATCGGAGGTTTAACTCGGGAAGCCATTTCACGCCACCTCTAGGCATACTCTTTGAAGCTTTCGCTTTGTCTTTGAGAAAGACTCTGCATTTGCATTCTATTGGGCGCCATGTTTGTATAGTATTAGTAGTGCTTAACGAAAGCTTCTGCCAAATCCTTCCAGCTTCTAATATGCATTCTCTCTAAGCTCATATACCAGTCTAAGGATGCCTCAGCTAGGCTATCCGAAAAGAAATGCATTAGAAGCTTCTCATCATCTGAATACCCTGACATTTTTCTGAAATATGCCTTGATGTGAGTCTTAGGGCAGGTGTTTCCATTGTACTTTTCGAAAACAGGAACCCTGAACTTTGGAGGGATCTTCACACCCGGGACCAAACCTAAGTCAGACATGTTCATACCCAAAGTCTTTGAGTTCTCAAAAGTTTTCATTCTCTCCTCGAGCATACGGAACTTCTTGTCCACCTCGGTAGGGAAACTCATCTCAGCATCGTAAAACTGTTCATCCTGATTATCCACCTCCCGACGAGGAACAGGAATCTCAGCAACACTTCTTTTGGATTAACTCATAGGAGGGGATGGAGGAATATCAATACGTGGAGGATTCACATCTCCGCCCAGAGTATTACCACCAACAACATTCCCATTACCGGCCTCTAGAATAACAATAGCAGCCCTGTGGATAAGCGCCCTTAATTCCTCCTGACGTTGAGTCATACCTTGCATCACTTCCATGAACTGATTTATAGGAGTCTGGAATTCCGACAATTCTGATTGCACCTGATCCATGATTCTCCTCTGATTGCTTTGAGTTGCGCAGTGGCGAGAAGTCAAGTTTGCAGTTCTGAAGAAAATGCCAAGTCAGAATAAGAATCCCCATCCTTGAATACCTGTTATGCATATGAGTATGAGAATGCAAATGTCATGTGATGCAAATGCACAGACACGAGATCAAGGTGTCCATAAATTCTGAATAATTGATGTACTGCTGATTGGATAAGTTCAGTAGTCTGCTCTGGAGAGAATACCAGAATACCTAGAATACCAGAATAACTAGAATACTAGAATACCATAATAGCCAGAATACTGGAAGACCAGAATACCGGAATAATCTAAATACCGAAATACAAAGCTAATAAGTCCATACTGATAAGAAAACCAGAATATCCAGAATACCGAAATAACCAGAATAATAGGATAATAAGTCCCCACTGATAAGAAAACCAGAAAACCAGGTAGGTTGAAGGTCAAGGTTACTTGCAAACCTGTAAACACCCAGCCTTTCTCACATGAGGGTTCTAAAACCAAGGATCCTCAGTGTCACTGACTCCCAGGTCGAGAAATGATAATACGTTCATCATTTCTGGTTTGGCATCATCATCAATCGAGGAGGCATCAACTGATTCCCCAAAAAAAGGTCATCATATGGCAAGTTCCCAGCTTTGGGTCCTCGGATCAAGAAGCGTAATGTGTTTGCCATTTCTGGTCTGACATTATTGCCCCTTGGGGGGAGTGCCTCAACTAAGTCCTCGGGAATAGAAACCAGAGTCGACAGCCCACCATGTGAACATCCAGTGACCTGCATCAACATGCAGTATCGGATATCTCATAGTGGAACCTCGTCTGGCTGTGGGTCTCGTGAACACTACACGTGGTCACCACCACGCAAGCGACACGACTATCCACTCTAAATCCTGTATGTACACTCAAGCCTGGGTAGTGGGCTTATCTCCCAGATCACCAATCCGACCAAGAAACCACTAGTCCAGCACAGTCCAGTATATATGGCAACAGTGAAATGTAAAGTAAGCAAATGCAATAAAAGCAATAAGAATGCAATAAAATCCATAAATAAAATAGGTAAATCATACAGATAAACACCCAAAAACCTAAAACAAACAGGCGCTAGGATTGACTTGCATAGGGAACCAAAGTCCCCAGCAGAGTCGTCATCTGTCGCATCTGCGAATATCAACCGACAGAAAAAGACAGAAGAGTCGTCACCGAACGTTATTTATCCCGACGTAGGGAAAGGAAACAATCGAAGATAACCTCAAAAGGGAAAGACATGGTCATCGCAACCATAGTCTGGGTTCGGGAGTCGGTTACGCGAGAGGAAGGTATTAGCACCCCCTCGCGTCCATCGTACTCGATGGGATCCATGTTTTCCATCTAATCAAAGGGTGTGTCTATCTAAAGCCTACTCCTAACTAGAAAGGAAAACAAAAGTGACTCTGTAGGACATCACCGTCCTAGGCCTACGTATTCCCTCGGGAACGGGAAAGTCAAAGTCAACGTAGTTCGGAGACTATAGGTTTGTGGGGGGAAGGTTGCTCGGCAAGACATCGCCGTCTCGTGCCTACATATCCTCAATCTAATGAGAAAGAAGAAATCAGAGCAGTCGTAGTTCAACCTACAGGTCAAAAAGGTCTCGATCCCACTGAGGCGAGAGAAAAGGGAGGTTAGTTATTAGTGTGCTCGCCAAGATATCGCATCTCGCGCCTACGTATCTCATCTGGTATGAGAATCAGAGCATCAGTAGTTCACAGGACTACAGGAAAACAGGATTTCGATCACATTGAGGCGAGAGAAAGGACACACCTAAGGTCTAAGGGAAACATAATCCGATAAGTTATCATGCAATGAGGACCCTATGGTCAGGATCAGGAGGGAAGTCTACCTAATGTTGTCATGCTTTGATTGAAAGCCTAATGTCTCTCCCACCTCCAACTTAATCAGAAATTAAGTGGAGCTAGGAATCCTAAGGGATCATGTGAACAAACACAAGTAAACACAGGACAACTCAATCAAAAAATGAACGATGTCGTGATCTCAGCTAAGAAGAAAAACTGAGTGACTCCTCGTCAACAAGGAAAATGCAATAGAAACGGACGATGTCGTGATCTCAACTATGAGGAAGTTGAGTGACTCTTCGTCAACCACAAGATGAAAATGATGTCCTGATCTCAACTATAAGGAAGTTGAGTGACTCTTCGTCCATCACAAAGTAAGACAAACATGGAAGCAAACAACAACAGAGTATCAGTGAATTGGCAACCAAGCCAAGTATAAAACTAGAAGTGAAAACTCCTCACTCAACAACAAGCTATAAACTCAAATGATAAACCTAGGCATGCTTCATACAAGTGTGAAAGTGGTACCTAACGGAGAAGGTCAGTGGCCTCTTCAAAGCGCGCGACAAGCTCAAACCTCGAATCTATCAGGTACTTCAAACAAATAAGCAAGCCCAACAGTCAAGCGTCTAACATCAAGTTTAAACATGTCAGAATTTAAAAAGAAAACTGTTGACGTTGAATTTTGTTGCAGGTTCTGCGCTTGTGTTGATGTTGAATCTTGAAGAAGATTTGGTATGATGTTGAAGAGTTAGCCAAGGAGAATATTGGATATGAAGCATACTTCTGCAGATCGAAAATGATGCTGATAAATTCACAACAACTCAAAAATGGTGCAAGTGAGGGTTGCAGAGTTACATGTTGATGATTTGTAGAACGAGAGAAGAGGGAGGATTGAGGAATGCTGAGATTAAAGATGATTGAAGGTTGAAGGTAGATATGAATTAAGGTTGAAGATGTTGCAGGATAAAGTAGGGAGAGAAGAAAGAATGAATCGAGAGAGAAAGGTTATAAATTTTTATTAGAAAAGTGTTAGGGATCTGTTGTGTAACTGTTAGAAATTTTTGTTGAGATTTGTATTTCTGTTAGGTTATTGTTGGAGCCAATTTGTAATCTGTTAACAGCTTTTTGTAAGTTTGGTTATGACTTGGTATTTCCTCATGCTATGTAACTGAAATATTACTGCTATGAAGACATTTACATATATCGAAGCTTGATAATGATAGCTGTAATTGTTACAACTGAAGCCATGATTAATAATTTACTATCTACAATCCTTCAACAAATTTGACAAAATGATTGACAAGCTTCATGGCTGACTAACCGAGGATTTGCTGCTATCACTCTTATCAGGTGATCCAAATTCACTAAATTCGAGTACGCGGCACTCAACCAAAGCATTTGAAGTCAGTTTAGAATTGTTTGCATTATCATTTTTGTCGTTGCAATTCTGATCATCTCCTGATGTGTTGTTGCTTTTAGGTAATGCTTTAGGAGTATCATTATTCATAATCTCCTGTGCGTTTTCATGTGTAGAAGCAGTTTGTTCACTAACTTCTTTTAACAACCCGATAGAGTCGTAGCTTCTATCACCACACGACTTTTGAAAAATCCAAAATCCTCCATTATAATTTCAGTATTTGAGCTACAGAGAAAAGTATTCCTGAACTAAGGAGATTTCCATGCAAAAGGTGATTCAAAACCTATCCTGAAAGGTGTTCCACCAAATACGCTACTCATTCAAATTCTCCATCATTTTTACTTTGATCCCCCGAATTCACCTCTATAGATTTTTCACGAGTAACAGAAACTGGAATATTTTCATGCTCCTTTGCACGAATACAAGGAGAGCTAAACCTTGAGCGTTGACTCTCAGAAGATGGCTTTGAAGGAATGCTCTGGTTTGGAGCTATTTCTGAGCTCCTATTATTCATGTTTCTAGGAGTTATAACACTAGAGCCTAGAACTCTGTCTCTAAAACCAACTTCATCAGATGAATATAATGAAAGGTCGTTCCTATCATGTTCATAAAAAACACCAGAAGATTGTTGCACAATCTCAACAGCAGCAGTGGCATCAATCTTCATTTTAGAATCAACATCAAAAGGTTGCTGCTTAAACTTACCAAGAGAATTACTGTCAAGAGCATCACTTTGGGACATCTTTTCTTCCAAAACTGCAGATTTAATAATCTCCTCTACTCGTCAACTTGCCCAAAATTTTCTTTATCGTCGTCAAAAATAGGATCCTCAGAGTTTTGCTTTTGCAATGAAGATGGAGAGAAAATATCTGCTTCTAAACTAGAAAAGACTTTGGACCATTTTGAATTGAAGCAGAGATCTCCACAAACAGAACTATATGGAAGAGATGGTGATATGACCTTGCGAAATGAGGTGAGGAAATAAGGGTCACTCCACAGATTTGGTATTCGGTAGGAAGCTCACAAACACGAACTTTGCATCTTGGACGAGTGTATCCCCCTTCTGTGTTAGTTAGCCTCTCCTGTTTATCCATCAAGACATTTAGATTAATACCTTTCCCCCACTTGATCTTAGTGTTGTAGTGTTTTCCTCTTGATTTCGAGACCGAAGAAGGAAGTCCCAATGAAGCGAATCCCTGTAGCATAAATGATTCTCAAGTGAAGAACGAGTGAAAGTGAAAACTCAGATACGGAAAAAGAAGCGTGTCTCAATCCTCATTTTGATCTGCATTATGAGCAACAAACACTACAACAGATAAGACCTTAGACAGCACTTTTTTTGCCCTTAGACAGCGCTTTTAAGCGCTGTATAAACCTGCGCTGCTATAGGTTTAGACAGCGCTTTGGTTAATACCAAAAGCGCTGTCTAAAGGTGGGTATATTTAATGAAAAGCGCTGTCTATGGTACCTTTATATAAAAATTTTCGTATACCTTAGACAGCGCTTTTGGTGAAAGCGCTGTCTAAGCCCTACCTTTTTTGACTTTTTTTGGTATACCTTAGACAGCGCTTTCACCCAAAGCGCTGTCTAAGGTATACCTTAGACAGCGCTTTCACCAAAAGCGCTGTCTAAGGTATACGAAAAATTTTATATAAATTTTTTAAAACCTCAATTTTTACCAGGTTTTTTCAACCAGAATTTGACCTGTTTTTTCAACCTGTTTTTGACCTGTTCAGAAAAATACCACAATTTGGAGATTCAAATCAATCCAATTTATCCTATTTAAATGTACCAATTTACACCAAAATTATATATCCAAAACAATTGGCAATTCAAACCAATATATATATTTAAAATTACAAACCAAAATTATATATACACCTATTTATAATTACAAATCATTACATTTTTTCTACAAATGCACATATCACTTATACTAGTACTTTTGCATCCCACCAAAGGTATGCTTCAAATCTACATTATAGGTCCTGAAAACACAAAGATTGTAATTCAATTAAAAGAATACATAAACAAAGTTACACATATTTAAATTCTCATCAATTAAAGTAAGAGTACAATATTATACCTTGTAAAATTCCGAGCTCCATAATGTATTGACACCAATCCTCTTTAATTTCATCCAATTGAGAAATTGAGTAATGAGCACACTTGCATTCTTCAAAGTACTATATAATAATATAACATAGTTTGATTTAGTTTTAACTATTTCATTAGACATGAGAGATATGTGTTAATATTAAAATAACTCATAAGTTAGAAATACATACATCGGATGGAATCTCTATTCGATCCAACAAAAGAGTGTCTCTCATAAACCTCAACATGAAATAGCCACAATCTATTTGATTGCGTTGCCGAGGACACTACAAATGAAAAGAAAATATGGATAAATCCTAAGTTTTATCAAGTAGCATCACTAATATAATAACACATGTGATAATTAATATACCTTCACTGTATTCCATGTAATAATGGGGTTGACTCTCCGCTGTGGTAGATGGCTATCTCGTAGTGCTAGGAAAGCTTGTATAGCGCTAATAAAATATAAGTGAATATTTAGAAAAATTCACATAAATAAATAAACAAACAAATAAATATACACATTCATATTTAGAACAATCTCACTTACGTGTCAATACACTTCTTCAAATCCGGGTATGTTGTCCAATCATTTCCTAACGAATCCAGATAATACACCATTGCTCTGCTAGGATTAATTGCGACCAACAACCAATGTCCACTGTAAGATTAAACAAGTGTTAGATGGAAACTTTCTACACGACGTCAAAATACAAAAAAACTATAATAGATGAATTTAGAATGAAAATCTAACCCAGTATTAAACGGTAAAAAGAACAACTTTTCCGTTTCTTGGTTGTCCATAAAGACGTCGCGTATATACGCCAGGTCCTCATCTGGTTTATTGATTATTAAGGTTAAGTTGACAGACGCCGGGCATAGGAATGCAAATCTTTGCTGCAATCCGTGTAGGCGCATAACTCTGTCATACAGAAACCTTAAATAAAAACATCATTAACATTAGACTATTCATTTGAAACATAAAGTAAATAAGTTGTTCAATTAATATACCAAAGTAGATCGGATATATACCTCACGTGTGTATTGACAACAGTGCCGCCCAATTCTTCATGATTGAAAACTTGCTCGAAGTCTTCATTACTAATAATTTGGTCATGTTCAAAGCCATAGATACCTTTCTCCATATGTATAAGACGAACACCTTCGGTGATAATATCTGTCACTTGTAGATACGTCTGGAGGCACGACCTAAACTTGGAGATAGGTTGTTTTCTACCCCTGCTCTTCTTAGCACCAACATTTTTTTGCATTGAAATGTTGCTAATATGTTTACCAGGCAGCTATATATCATATAATTTGTTAGATGAAGTATAAGATATCCAATTTTACATTTTCTATGCATAAATATCATATAATTGTGATGTACCTGTTTTTTTGAAACAACGGACTCGGTATGCTCCGGAATCCGCTTATCCTTTGTTTTGGATTTTGTTGGAGTCTAAATAACATTACCATGTAAAAAATGAAAATAAAATGCTCGTAAAATCTTTGAATCTACACATTAAGGTTAACAAAGGTTTATAACGATTTTAAGCATACCTCATATCCTACGAGTATGAGGTTTGACGACCATGCAACATACGACCCTATAGCATCTCGCACCAATGTTACATCCGAATCATCGTCAGGATAGGGTAATGGTGTTTCCTCCTCTATAGCAATATCAACTGATACTTTCAAACTTCCAGTAGGGAGGGATTTATTGTGAATTAATTGTACCCCATTGTTATACACTTTTCCCTTTGCAACATTCCGATAAGTTGGTGAAGATAAGAAGAGCTGACATTGGGAAACGCCCTAAAACCAAAAATAAATATGCCATTGTTAATGTTTATATATGTCATTTAAATAATTTAAGCTACTAATTTAATTTCATAAATATATATATAATTACCTCTGGAATAATCGGATGAAAGCTGCAGTTGATACTATCTTTCTCCGATCCATCTCTAACACATGAAGCGTTATCCCTTTCTTTTTCCTTTCGTAATTCCCGAACCTCAGATTCTAGTGCTTCCAATTTAGCTTGAAGTTCTGCATTACTAGTAACCTTTTGCTTTTTAATATTCAAGGAGGTCGGGGTGATCCCAAATGCCTTACCCCTCACCCGACCAGAATACTCAGGGACATCTAATGCCCGACTAAGTATGCTCCTGGTATCGTCTGGAGATACAGACTGAGATAACGCCTCCTGAAAATCAGATGAATATCGAATATTTGTCAAATATTTGTTAATAAAGTTTTGATTTAGTTAAAGAAATTTTGTTATACTTACATATTTCTCAAATACTTATAGAACCTCTACTGCAACAACTCCAGACTTGCCCACACGGGCTTCCTTCCACAAGACATGTGCAGGAAGAGATGTTTCAGAGCTATTCGCCTGTTGTAACTACATATAAAGCCAAATAATATGATCAACTATAACTCATGATGAACAATTATTATAGCATTGCAATATATTGATACTTACCAAAGATTGCTCCAAACGTCCATATTCAACACGTCCTTTCCTGTATTTATACTTGGGAGCTGATGCTCTTTCCCGATTAATTGCACTTAATCGCGTAAATTCTGGGGTTTGTCGTTTGGATTTAAACGTTACCCATTCTTGTGGTGAAATCAAACTTGCATATTTAGATGGATACTCTCCATCAACAAAGTTATCGTCAGCATCCCTAAGATAGGTGCGGTTTAAATATGTCCTAAACCCTCTTAGGAGCTTCCCTGCCAATCTCATCAAAAAAACTTTTCTTTCTTCCTCGACATTGAAGCACCTCTAAAAAAACCATACACATTGGTTAGTACAAATAATTTGAAGGACATAATTAGTTGGCATAATTAAAGACATAATTATGGTACCTTTATCTCATTCCAAATTTTTTCTTTGGTTTCCTTCAACTGTTAGGATCTCCAATCATCACAAGTAATAGGAACTGCATTCCTTACAAGTGCACCAATGAAACTTGTCAAAGTATGACCGTTAGGCTCAATAAGTGTATTCTGGGCGCTCCAATGCACATTATAAGTGATGCCTTGATCTCTAGCACGGATCACTCTCTTCATAATGGTTATTCCTCTTCTAATCTCTGCTTCCATAGATCTGTTACTTCCAACCTGAATATCGGGATCATCATCATGTAGGTGATCATCATCATGTGGTGATCATCATCATGTGGGTGATCATCATCATGTGGGTGATCATTGTTAGTAGCCATCTAACCTGTAATAAATAAATCAAGGATATCAAATATAATATATAACAAATATAATAAAGAAATCAAGGATATCAAATATAACAAATATGACATAATATATAACAAATATAAGAAAGAAATCAAGTATATAACAAATTTTACCTCTTTAGCTATAATGGCTAAAGAGTTGGATATGTTTTAAAATAAAAGTTTTTTAGAAGATTTAATAAAACTAAACTAAACTATTTAGAAGATGTTTTAAACAAAACTTCATTAAACAAAACTTCATTAAACTAAACTTCATTAAACTAAACTATTTAGAAGATGTTTTAAACAAAACTTCATTAAACTAAACTAAACTAAACTAAACTAAACTAAACGATTTAACAAATATAATAAAATATGTTTTAAACAAAAATACTTGGAGTTAGCTCACTAAAACTAACCTAAACTAGCATGTTAACAATTCAAATTCCAACAACAGTCCAACTAATTTCGACCTAAACAATAACTTCATTAACAAAACTCATCAAACATACTCATCAAACATACACATTCACTACAAAACTTCATTAACAAATCTTCATTAACAAAACTCATTAACAAACTCATCAAATATACTCATTCACTACAAAACTTCATTAATAAAACTTCAAACATACTCATTCACTACAAAACTTCATTAATAAAACAGTCCAACATAACTTCATTAACAAAACTCATCAAAGAGCAGAAAGAACGAAATGAACGAACTTCGTTAACAAAACTCATTTTCATTAACTTCATTAACAAAACTTAACAAAACACAACAACGACGTACCTTTAACGACGGTAACAACGGCAATGCAAGAACGAAATATATCAAAGAGCAGAAACGGACGGACGACGGCAATGAGCAGAAACGAACGACGACGGAAATGAGCAGAAACGGACGGACGGCAAGGTTTTTCGGTGAAGGTTTACGGTTGACGGACGGTTAAGGACGGTTGACGGTGAAGGTTTTTCGGTGAAGGGTTTTGAGCTCTGTTCGCATGCAGGGGAGAAGAAAGAGCGGAAATATGAAAATGAATACTGACTATTCATATATTTTAATTTTATTAGACCTTAGACAGCGCTTTTAATAAAAGCGCTTTCTAAGCTGGACCTTAGACAGCGCTTCTAAAAGCGCTTTCAAAGGTTGGCCTTAGACAGCGCTTTTGATTTTATTTTTTATTTATTTTTAAGACCTTAGAAAGCGCTTTTAAGGTAAGCGCTGTCTAATATTTTCCTTTAATTTTTTTTTTTAAATTAATAAGACCTTATAAAGCGCTTTTGGCCAAAGCGCTGTCTAAGGTCTTATATTTTTTTGCGCTTTTACTTTTTTAAATGGCTAGTTTCCTTGTTTTTAACTTATAGTAGCGCTTTTGTATTAAAGCGTTGTCTAAGGTGCGATGTTATAACTTACTTTTGTTGTAGTGAAACAATAAGTACCACAATCTGAGTCCACAACTCGGTCTCCTGTACCGTGAATACTAAGATGCATTTGACATGAAACCCTAACCGCCATCTTCAATTGAAGAATATCAACCGACTCACACAAGATATGAAACTCTGAACCACTTGCATTAGGTGCACAATGATAAAGAAGTGACCTGAGAAGTTGAAGCATCAAACTCTAGTTCAATAGCACTCTCGGTTGAATCAACGACGAAACCCCAAGCCTCTAATGCTCTTGAGAAATCTTGAAGAAGATAAAATCTTGATAATTAATGAATCCTGGCAGAGGAAAGCCTTGATACTTGATGAATTATGATAAAGAGACACTCATGATGTGGAGAGCTCAAACCATTGCTTCAACTGGAGTAAAGTAGCCAAATTAATCACCTCTGAGTAGGGAAAACCAAAATCACAGGAAAATACTTTGATCCATTACTTGGGAGCTCAATGCAAATGAATGATTATGAATTATGACCAAATGGAAAATGCAGATGGATGCGAAACAAAAGCCAAAAAAAGTTAGAAAAAGGTAGGGCAAATTTTGGGGTGTTACACTGGGCAAGAACAAAAATGATGATTGGAATCTTCATTGTACATAAAGTTGAAAACACACATTAAATCGTGAGAATTCGAGATTATTCCCTTGGCCATCAGGTTTCCTCTTGTTGGCAGCCTATCCCATACCAACCTCCAACCAAAGACGCATGTTTTCAACAGAGGCTTCATTTGCCAAAGAATGTCCAAAACCGTCTTGGGAATAATCTCGAGTTGAGAACTTCCAGAATGCAACAACAAAGTGTTATAACAGGCTTTAACAGTAAACTGATTTAAACTACCAGTTTTCCAAACAAATTTATCTGTCAATTTCTGTGTTGGTCTAAAATCCTCCAATAATTCTATCAATTCTGACACCATCTCTTCTAAATCAGGAGAGGCTACTCCATATAAGCATTGAAGATTCCACTTCCAACCGTCCGCATCCTAGCCACCCAAATATTCTATTGCAACCTGCTTCCATTCCATCTATTCGTAAATCTCTTGGAACAACCAACGCAAAGGTCTATTTGAAAGCCAATAACAATTTCAGAAAGATATTTTTGTACCAGGTCCTACTCCATATAAAATCTGTTCCAAGAATTCACAAATTTATCTTATTCAATTAGTTTTCTATGTTAAATATTTGTATATTATTTTATATAATTTAGATATATATCAACGTATTATAATATTTATAAAAAATAACATAGTACTTAAAAATGCATTATATTTAAATAATATAATTTTTTTAATTCTAAATACACACTACAATAAAAATGACTTTAGCAACAAATCAAAACCGCTGCCTAAAGTAGAAAACCGCTGCCTAAAACTTAGAGGACGATTTTTCAAGCGTGGAATGAACGGTCGTTGCATATTTTTTAGAGTGTAGTTTTTTCATTTTTATCCACGGATTCTTAACACCATCGCCTAAATATCAATAGTTTTAGTTGATGTTTTAAGCCATGATTTTTAGATAACAAGATAAAATAATTGTCCCAAAAACATTTTAAAAGACAACGATTATTAATTGCAATAGATAAAAATCATAGTTTAATATTTATTTTCATTTAAACAAGGCACCCACAATCACGCTTCAAATATAAGATAAATCAATGGTTTTTTAAGTAACAAATAAAAAAGGTTGCCTAAAGTTTGAAAAACAAATCAAATGTTGTTGATTTATGTATTTTCCATGTTGTGCACTTTAGACTTTTACAGATATAAATAATATATAATTTCTTATTAATTTAAATGGTGATACATTTTCGGTCATATACTTTCACATTCTAATAGATTATTTTCCCATATATTAAATGAGAAGAAGCACATTTATAAATTAAAAAATATATCAATATGAAGTAGAGACAGACTTTTAAAAAATATATATTTTTCTTTGAAATGCAACATGCTACTAGGAATCATTGAAATGTTCTCGAACTAACATGGCAAGATTTCAAATAACAATCATGGACAAGATCCTTTGAGAATTGACAAAGCGATCCTTCAATTAACCATCATTCTTATAGTTCCCTTAAAATTAACCGAGAAGATTTTCAAATAGCCATACTAAAAAGCACTTTTTGATTTTTTAATAAATGGAATGCGAAATGATAGCCATCAGAAGATTCCCCGAGTATTATCGAAGAAAACTTTGAATAGACATCATTAAAATATTTTTGTGTGTGAATTAACAAATACTAATTTCATTTAACAACTAATCAAAAGATCCTGCAAGAGCTAATTAAGTAAGCTTTCAACTAACCGTCATTCGAAAGCCTTTTCCGAGAATTAACAAAGCCAAGTTTCAACTTTACTTCGTCGAAATACCCTTTGAATCTTACGCGGAAACTTCTAACCAAGAATACAAATGAATGATAAATAGGAACATCGTTGAAAGTAAAAGTTTTGAAATAGTTTATGGAGGTAACAAACGCGAAATCCTCTAAGAGTTGAAAGAGCAATCATTCCACAAAAGAAAACTGAGACTCTCAGAGAATTAAAAACCAGGGCCTTAAATGATTACCTAACAACCGGGAGATGCTCTGAGAGTACTCCATAGAATATAATTGAGAATTTTTTAGAATTGAAAACTAAGACACTCAACATAATATCATCGAGACTCTCTAAACAGAGCAACATCTCTAATGATAAAATGACTAGAAAATGCCCCGAGAGACAACGGATATCAAACCTCACAGAAGACAGTTAGGACTTTTAGAAAATTGACAGATGATATATTCAACATAATAAATTTGAGAATCTTTGAGAATTGACGGAGTAGCATCTCAAACAAAACAATTGAGATTCCCTGAAAATCAGCAGGGCAACATCTCACGTGTGATAATTAAAACTCCCTGAGAAAAGAGCCACATTTCAAATTATACAACTGAGACTCTCCGAGGATGGACAGAGCAGTATCGCAAACAAGACAAGCAAGACTCTGAGAATTTTCAGAGCAACATCTCTCGTGATACAATTAAAATTCTCTGAGAATGGAATAACATTTCAAATTATATAATTGAGACTCTACGAGAATTAATAGAGCAGAATATCACGTGACACAATTGAAACTTTTTGAGAATGGAGCAGCATTTCAAATTATACAACTAAGACTCTCCGAGAACTGACAGAGCAGAAAACAATCCACAAAAAGACTCCCTTTGGTGAGTTTTTTTTCTAGGAAAACTCTACATGGGAAAAGCACCTAGGAGACTTTTAAGGGTAACCTTAGCTTGGGCAGAAATTTAGCGAATTTGCTGGGTGTCGTGCCCTAATTTTTATCCCTAAGATTTCACCTCATTTGCATCTTTGCAATGCATCAAGATCACAAACTTGGTTGTCTTTTAACCCTTCCATCTTTGCGTTTTCCTTTGCAGAGATCACGAAGCACCTCTTTGTGTATCTTTTACATTTTTGTACTTATATGCTTTATAGTTCACAATCCACTAATTAAAATATAAAAATATGCCTTGTCCCTTTTATTTCTTTTGCAAGTTAGGGTTTGGAATCAAGAGCATCAAGTATTTGTCTCCTTAGCTAGGGATTGAGTTCCTCAAGTCAAAGTGTGATCAACCGTTGACTTTCAAAGGCTATTCATCAAAGCAAGACCTCTAATCTCAAATCATAAGGTCTCAAGAATCATTCAATTCCATTTGATCAAATATAGCTCAAAGTTTGATAGCTTGTTTCTCAAGAAACTTAAAAGGTTCATGTATTTATTTCCATGCTTTCATCAACAAGTTTCCTTAAGCCATTGCAAGTTTCATTAAAAGGCAATCAAGAGTACATCATTTTGAGTTCATATGATTATCAATGTACCTTGAAATGCAAGAAAAAGTCCAAGGTTGCAAGTTTGTTCAAAGAGGTTTGATCAAAAAGTCAACATTTCAAGTCTAACTTCCAAATATCATAACTTCTTCATACTTCAACATTTTTGAATGATTCTTTAAGCATATGAATCTTCTTCACATCCCCTCCAACTTCTTTTTACAAGTCAAGAACCAAATATGCTTGGAAGATCATCAAAAGTTTGGAAACATTAGAGGTCACTTTGTGGACTTAGTAAAATCTGACATAAGGCTCAAGTATGGCATACCTATGTTCCAAAGATCATAAGTCCTTCAATTTTCAACTTTTATGGGCTGTTCCTTTTGCGAAATATCCATTTTGATGTGATCTACAATTTTCATTTAGAGGTCAAACATTAATTCATGCTCTAAGCATCTAAAATCTTGAAGACCATTTGTGCACAAAACTAGGTCATGACCTGTTTGACCTAATGCCAAACCTAATTTTCAGTGGTTTTTCCTCAACTTTCCAAGCTTGCCATTTTCTCATCAAGCATCAAATTTAAGTGGTTCTTTTTGCATTGTCTTACTTGCCATGAAAGGAACATTTGGCTCAAGGAAAATTAAAAAATGCACAAGGGAGTTTCATTTGGCCTTAATTGGAAGTTGGTGACCTGAACTCTGTTTATACCGTGACCTATAATTTTGGAAATCATGTGCAAACTTCATTTGGAGACCACCAACCCATGTGAACTTCACTTTTTATTGCTAAACACATTCCATTGAGTGCAAAATAACTCATTTTGGTGCTCAGGTCACGCATTTCATCACTCAACTTCACACACTTGGATATAGAAATTTCCAAGTTTGGTTCACACGCTTGGGATCTGATTTCACTCAAACCATGACCTCAATTCATTCTCCTATAAATAGAGAATCATTTGAAGGTGATAAAAGTACACAATAAGGGGGGTTGAATTTGGTTTTCTATTTTCTTAATTTGCATCTGATCAGAATTCAGAATCTAAACTGGTGTTCAGATTCTGGTAAATTCTTAGCAGCGAAATGTTAACAGAAGCAAATAAATAATATCAGAAGGCACAAAGATTTATATTGGTTCCTCCCAAACTGAGAGTAGTCTAGTCCCCTTGCTTCATAAGAAATTTTCACAATAATCAAAACATGATTACAATCGCTTATGCATTATGCCTAAGACTTTTACACTTTCTTAGACCCAAAGTCCAAGACTTCTACTCAAGCTCCTCACTTGAGACTTCTTGCTCAGGTTCCAAGAACCCAAGACTTCCTTGCTCAGGCCCTCAGCCCAAACTTCTGCTTCTAGCCCTATAAAACACGCCTCTCTACTTGCACCCCTCAGACCAAGAGTTACTTCTCCAATTCCATGTGTTGAGCATTCCTGCTCAAGCCCCTCAGGATCAAGACTTCTGCTCCAGGTCCCATGAAACGAGGCTCTCTACTTGCATCCCACCGGTAAAGACTTACTGCTCCAAATATCATGAACCGAGCTATCCTGCTCAAGCCACACTGTCTCAAGATATTTATGCTCAATCAATCTACTTGACTAAGACTTTCACTACTCAAGCATATAGCAAGATACTTACGTGGCTTAAGCATCTTGACTCGAGAATTCTTTGGTTGTATCCCAATGATACAAGACTTTTGCTCAATTAATCCACTTGATTAAGACTTTCACAGCTCAAGCACATAGCAAGAGACTTACGCGGCTCAAGCATCTTGGCTCGAAACTTCCTTGCTTGTATCCCAATGACACAAAACTTTTATCTAAACTGCTGAACAAGCTCAGTAGAATAGATAACAAGGTATACATCATACAAGTATCAGAGGTACGGGAAATCACCATAACAAAGACCTAAAACACTTAAGATTTTTAAGATATTCAATGTGTAAGAAATCTTAAGGCTTTTACAATTACAACCTACATAAAAAAAATATGCATATACAATGAGTTGATAATTGCTGATCTTGTTACTCCTTCTTCTGGTTGATCCTTGTTAAAGATTCATCTTGAACCTTCAGCCATATTTATAGCCTTTTCGGAAACTAGTCGTTGAAGAGGTAACTTGGTGAAGAGTCTTTGCTTTTACTCCATAATATAAGAGTCGTTGAAGATAGATACACCAGAAGATCTTAATCCAACGTGTAACATGTTTAACCTTTGAGTATTCAAGAGATTCTGTACTATTAGAGATGTTGAGAGTAGATATGCATAAAGCATCTCGGCCTTTCTTGAGCCTTCCAATCTATAGACTCTAGCTGACAAACTGATTTGACAATACAGCTTGCTTTCTGTACTACGGATTGGTTCAACTTTATCACCAACTCAGAATGGTACCAGAAGCTAATTTGTATTCACTAAGTGTAGAGACAATTATGTTGCTTCTTCTGATGCTGAGACCTTCAGCTTAAGAGTCTATGTCAGACATGACATTGCAAGTGTTCTTCAGATTCTGCCACCAGAAGCTAACAATTCAACAACTCTCAAAGTGTGCTTAATGTAGAACACATTCTGACAATAATATTTACATGTATCAGAACCTGCACACATATAATACACATCAAATAAATCATTGTTCTTTCAATACTTTGCTATCATCAAAACCCAAGGAAAATATGTCATGAACAAATCTTGTTCCAATAATCTGAAATTTAATCATGACCAGTTTTTCAATTTCACTCAATTCTCAATTTAAAGCCAATGTTTGCACATGGTTATTACCTGAGCATGTTAAGTGATAATTTGTGACGCAAAACGACCCAAAATTGGAGCCAATGCACTGCATTTTGGCTGACTTCGGATCCAAGGATGATCACACTTTTGTCACTCTTCATTAACACGAATTACAACTAATTCTCACACGTATCATATTCATTCACCTCAGCTATAAATAGAGGAAGTATTTGCGCTGCAAACTAAGCTTAGAAAGTCCCCAGAACCTCTGCTCGAGCTCCCAATTTGCACGGAAAATTTGAGAGTTCGTTTCCAAATTTTAAGCTTTTTCAACCTTGATTCTTGATTTCATTAGCTCCATCTGTCTTCTCTGAAGCTTCTGCAACAAAAATCAAGCTCTAAGACTCACTGAAGTGCTCTAACCAGATCCAGCTTTCAACACATATGATCACCATTTGGAAAAGTTAGTTGTGAGCATCTTTTGGACTCAAACAAATAACCACAATGTAGCCTAATACTTCCTGATTGTCTCCCCTCACTTAACTTGTGTTGATTTTTATATTAAGGATTTAATTTTTCTTTTTGTGTTTTCATTTTTTCATCGAGTTTCATTCAAAGTCTCTCTGCTCTCTTTCAATTAATGAAAGTGAAACATATGGTTGAGTTCGATTCAATAAGACGGTCACAATGGCACTGGTCTTATGATCTAATGTTTCCATTTGCCAAAACTCCGGTGACAATTCACTAGAGAAGATGACCAGAGAAGCTCTCACGTTGGCCTGAAGTTGTTTTGATTTAAATCAGATCACGCGCGTTATTTCATTTAAGGATCACCATGTCTCTTTTGATCTGGACCTTTGGATCTGTTTTAATGAGATCTGATTGATGCGCACGTGTTTGATCCTTAGCCTTTGATCATATCTGATGGTTGTGCTTTTTTTATTCCATTTTATTTGATTTAATTTCTCATTTAATTTTTGAAAAATCATAAAAAATATTTCCCTTAACATTTTTCATTCCAAATTATTTTCATATTTTTCAAAAAGTATTTTCTATCTTCTGAGCTTTTTTTTTCATGTTTTTATTTCATTATTTGATATTTTTCATTATTTTTAACATTTTGCATGCATTTTAATTTGTTTAAAAATACTTTTATGCATCTTGAAGATCTCCAAAAAATGTTATGTGATCCTTGACTTGTTTCTAACTTGTCATAATTTTCTTGAGCATTTAATTGTTGTTTAGAGGCTTCATCTTGATTTTCTTTTTTATTTCCATTTAAAATCGTTTTAAAAATCTTTTTCATGGATTTTTTTATTTGTTTAATTTTGCATTTTATCTTGGTTGCTGGTTGTTGCCTTGGATCATGGTTGCTTGATCAAAATTTTCCTCAATTTCAATGGACTTTGGGTGTTGATGAGGTTGGATGAATCTTCATCAATTCAAATCCATCATTAAATGAATCATTGATTCATTTTTGGTGTTTTGGGTTGCTGATAGGTTTAGTGCCTTAATACATTAAGAAAGGTGATTGAAATTGATGACAAATAGATCTCAAGCCTTGATTCAATTTGGTTCCTCTCTTCATTTTTCCATCGCTTTCTTTTTCTTTTTTTTTTCTCTTGATTAATTGGATGATTTGGTGTCCATCTTGTTCATGATGTTGGATTGATGCTTGATGAACTTTCATCATTTTAAATCTACTATTCAATTGATCAATGATCATTGGAGATACTTTGGATTGATGCATAAGTTTGTCCTAAGTTGTCATGAAGGTTGATTGATGTAATTGACCAATCTCCTTGCCTTAGTGCTTGATCCTACATTGGTTTTTTACTTGTGCTACATGTTTTAGGAGTATCATTTCTATCATATCTCTAACATATATGGTACATAAATTATTATTGACCGGCCTCCCATAGTATGATCTTTCTAATAGATTGTGCTACGATTGCTTAACATAGCGCTAAATTTGTCCTGAATCGGATCAATAACTCTAACACTAATAGTAACAGTATTATTGGGCTAACTTTTACTTTATGTCATTTATTTTTCTTGCACCTTTACTTTTATGTCATTTAAGTTCTTGCTCTTTATATTATTCTTTTATTTTTAGCATTTACATTTCATATTGTTTATGTTTATGCCTTTTTTTTCTTTGTCCACTTGGACTTTTCTTTTCATTTAAAGACATTAATAAAGGAAAAACCCCTAAAAGAACTTTTAATCTCTCTTAAACTATGGTTACTATCCTTTGTTTAACTTGGAGTTTGACCTATGGACTTAGAATTAGGCTTCCCATGCTTGGAGTTTGGTTATTTGAAACTTGGAAGTTCATATGACAACATACTTTGCTTGAGACCTTGAGTTCCTCTGATACATGTGGCCTTGAATCAAGCTTGAATTTATTTGCTTCTTTGTGACTTTATTTGTCTAAATCATCTTGTGTTTATCTGCTTATTACTTGTGGCTTGCTCCAAAGGAATGATATTTTGGTGTTAACTCTTGTCAAGTTCTGGTTAGTCCACTTTCACACACTTACACATTATTGCTTTTATTAGGGTAGTCTCTTCATCTCCTCCTCTTCTTAAATTTTCAAAATCTTCTCCCTTTTTCAAAACCTTCTTGTTTTCAAACTTGAACCACTTTCCCAAAAAAACCTTCACTTTGTCAAGTAATTTTCAAACTCTTTTTTCTTAAATAAATGTTAATTCATCTTAAGCATATCAAAACCATTTCAAAAGACATAAAAAACACACAACTCATTCAAACTATTTTATGCCCTTTGTGGACTTTTCCTTGTTAAAACCTCTTCTCAAGGATTAGACATGAGTCATTTTCATAGTTGAGATGTGATTCTCCTATCCCCTTAGTAATGTTTGATGTTGATTCTTTTCCATTTGAGAGAGCTAATGGCATACTTGTTGATCTCAATCCAAGTTAGAGCCCTTCTCAATAGTGATGCAAAGGTCCATTTCCTCATATTTGTGGGTGACTAGTTGAGTTTTCTCCTTAAAATGACAACTTTTGTTTCTATTTAAAATCAATCATAACAAACTCTTTTGTTATTATTATCAAAAACTATGAGGTTTTGATCCTCCATTGCAAAAGTCTTGTCAAACACCAAAAATATTTAAAACTATTTCTTTTCTCATTTCCCCAATCTTTTGCAAACAACACCTTTTAAGCCAAACATAGATTTTCAAGAGGTTCCTATAGAGTACTATAGATGTTTTAGGTGCTAACACATTCCCATTGCATAACCAACCCCCTTACCCTTTGTCTCTCAGTTTTATT
The DNA here is from genome assembly GCA_022829125.1 of Lathyrus tuberosus. NCBI lineage: Eukaryota > Viridiplantae > Streptophyta > Magnoliopsida > Fabales > Fabaceae > Lathyrus > Lathyrus tuberosus. The sequence continues at coordinate 23,493,303 of JALAZF010000012.1, read as the reverse complement.
AGTTTTGTTTTAAAACTTAAGTGGGTTTTATTCGCTCTTTTCCCATTCCTTTGGAAAAAATAAAGTGCGGTGGCGGCTCTTGCTTTATGAGTTAAGTTAAACAATAGCTTAATCTCAAAATTTTCCCTGCTACACTACAATACAGACAACGTCAACCTTGCTACTACTTCTAAACGATCACAAGAAGCCAATACAATCACCAGGTGTAGAGACAATATATTGCTTCTTCTGATGCTGAGGCCTTTAGATGTAGAGTCTACGCCAGACATCATTTAACAATTGGTCTTCAGATTCTGTATCATTAGAAGCATGTAACTCAGCTTCTCTTTAGTGTGCCTTCATATCAGATTCTGAATATATCTTTAAGTATAAGAACCTACATACTTGAACACACATTAGATAACACGATTGTTCTTTTAATACCTTTTTTATCATCAAAACTCAAGGAATATATGTTAAGAACAAATCTTGTTCTAACAAGTCAATATATAACTTTATTGTATGTTTCAAAAAATTCCATTCCTTTTTTTAGGTTACCTTACGTTGCAATTGTATCATGCATTAACTTCTGTGTCATTTATGACTTAATAGGTTGTATGTAGAGATGCCAAATGAAATTTGTACAAGAAATCTCAATGTTATTCCTTTGGATACATTCATAGGCATATTTAACAGATAGATCACCAATTACAGAACCTGTCCAAATGAGTTTATCATCAGTAGAAATATCAAATGACAAGTGTATATATTTAAAATGTCTTCAACAATTGGAGGAGGAAAAATGGATAAGTCATGAAGAATGTTCCAATTAATGTCATGGATAATTAAATTGACCTTAGCCGTTTGCATAAATTGAATATACATTGGTAATACTAGGTGTCAATCCTTAATTTTGTATCCTAACCAATTGTTAGTTCATAAATCAATGTTCTTCACATTCTCAACTTGCCATCTAGTATGTTCCTCTAGAAAGGAAAATTAATCCTTAATGACAGACCATATAGAAGAAGAAATATGATGCATGATTGGCTTTTTATTCCTAAAGTATCCACTAATAAGAATAGAAGAATAATGATTCTTAATAGATAACAACTTCCAACAAAGAGATAAATAATACGATTTTTTTTGTTGTTTTAATATCTTTAAGACCGGGCCTCCTTTAGACAAAGGTGGGAAAATATTCTTCAAAGATGTAGTAATCAACTTTCTAAGGTCTATGCTACATGTTCATAGAAAATTTATTGTGCAGAATCTAGTTACTTAAGAAGGTTGACTGGCCATTCATAAATCCTAAGACTATGTAAAAGCATGCCTTGTATGAGTGATTGAAGGAATTAAACCATACTCATCATAAAAAGAAGGTGGCCCTTACATGTAGTTAGATGGCAATTACTCTATCTTATATGACTTAATTAAATTTGATGTGTTATAGGATTGCCTTTGAATATAGGAACCATAAATTAGTTAAATGGTGTATGTCCTACAATAAACACAAGCATACCTGCAATAGGCCTTAGCCTAGATCCATAAGTACATATTGTAACCATATTATTAAAGGAGATGTTTAATGGCTTGCCCATTTTTCACAGTAGCTTTACAACATATCATAAGGTCATATGCAAAAAAAAAAATGTTGCTTGGAATGGCTGTCTCACAACTTGATATATGCATGTCAACTTACCTTGATCCACAAAATATATAACTTCCTACGAAGTGCGTCTTTAAGAATGCGCAACAGCAAGTAAATAGAGGATATCCTTGCCTCACATATCAAGAGGGAGAAAAAAATCCCATAACTTTCCCAATTATCATGATTGATAGCTTGAGTGAGTGTTGAACGGTAAGAATCCAATCAATTTTTTTTATCAAAGTCAAATTGAACAAGATATTTCCATAATATCTATCTTCCAATCTAAAGTATCAAAGGCTTTTATAATGTCTATCTTCAAATCCATAATATTTCCAAAATATTTCTTGTCCAGCATATTTATGGCTTATGATGAAATTCCAGTCATAAATATGGCTTCATCTAATGAAGTCTCTTTAGTGTTATGAAACAATTTTTGGAACTAAGATGATCAATCTGTCTACAATGATCTTAATGATGATTTTGAATCGAAAATTTGCAAGTAAAAAAGGTATCTACTGCTAAAAATATTTCTTCTATGTAGTTTAGGTATCAAAGTCACATTGACTGAATTGAGATTAGGAAGAATACAAACTTCTTCAGAGAATTGATTCATTGAATTAAACACATCAGTCCATATTGTATCAATTTAGGCTTCTATAAAACATCCAATAAAACATCCTAGTGAGATATTCATTATGTGCATGAGTTATAAGTTGTGGGGTAGTTCTTTTCGTCAAATCAATATCACTGCAATTGTTTATGAGCTAACCAATTTTTTTTGTAGAAGTTAATAACATGATTATCTTATTCAATGTCCTCCTCTAACAAAATATTGTCATGCCTCATGCATGGTAGTGATTATGTTACTAGCATATCTTAATTTGACTGTGTTGTGAAAATTTGTGTTTCTATATCTATTCTTAAACTACTTATTTCTTACCTTGTTCCTCCAAAAACAGTCCTGCATATGTAAAGCATTGTCTAACAAAAATTAAGCATTATTTTCCTCCAATCTAAAATCATCATTCTAACCTGCATCATTAATGAAATATTTTATCATGTTAACTTCATCAGTAGCTCGAGTGACTTTAAGATGAATATTTCCATATATCTCCTTGTTCTATTTCTTAAGAACATATTTAAGAGATCTTAACTAAGTTGATAAAACAAACATATAGAAATCAACCGCAAAAGTATTCCAATTATCAACAATGAGTTATCTTCCTCTACCATCTAGAGTCCAAACCTTAACAAATTTTAACGGCCTAGTCAGATCAAACATACCTTTGTCATAATGGCTCTGTCAAATCTAACTGAAGAGTAAGCACCACCTTTCCTCCCACTGACCCAAGTGTAATAGCTACCATTAGTGTCAAGATGCATAAGCTTATTTGAAAGGAATCTACGAAATTTCTCATGGGAACCATTAACTGCGTTGAAATCTCCTATCATGCATCAAGTGTCGGGGTTGACCTAATAAATATTGGTAAGTTCATTCCATGTCTGACTTCGAATTACCAGAGAGTTACTTTCAAATATAAATGTAATGAAGAATTTAGTTTAATCCACTTATATAGAAAAATTTACATGCTTTTCATATAAGCTCAACACAATGGGATTCATATCTGTTGCACAAAAATCCCATAGGTTTGAATCATTATTCTGTCTAAATTTAACGCAAACTCTCTTAGGTCTGATTTTTTAAGACACTCAGTAGGAAAATTAGCATAAGGAATCATTGGTTTAACATCAAAAGCAAGGTAGATTTTTGTTGATAAAATTTTTTAAGTGGCTTGTCTTTTATCAATATTTTCAACTCCTTTAACATTCTAATTAGACTATCATTGAGTCGTGTTGTATTTACTCGATGAATCATGTGTTAATTTCTATTATAGGCTGAGTAAGTTTATATCTTTTCTTATCTTTTTTTTTTACCAAAGTAAATTCCTCGTTGTGTAGGTCATAAGGTTTGTCTTCATCACCCCAAGGTTATTAGTCTTCTTTAAATGCAAATCATTGCAACAATCTCTCACTGAATTCTTACCACTATTTTTTATAACTACAAGATCAAGACCAAATTGCTCCCTTCTTTCATCATTCATCTCTTTCTCAATCATCAAATTTTTATTCAAATCATTAGTAATCTACTACTGTTTTTTTCTTCATTCAAATAACTTGTTTTTGATAAATGCATCTGGTTAATATTATAACCTCATTCATTAGATAAATGGCCACAACAAAATCATTCTTCTCTATATCATTCTCATGAGTATGATCTCTTACCATATTCAAATCTACATGACATGACATCATTCATTATGTCCTTCACAGTTCACACTATCATTAACGAATATAATCTGTTTGGAATTTTTAAGGTGTATCTTAATAAGGGCTTCTCAACATTCTTACCCTTAAATTTATGATTAACTGAAGTATATAAATTTATCATATTTTAACATGTGAATGAAATTAACCATAAATAATGATACTTTTGCACACTGTTTTGCGGTTGTAAAAGAATGTTTACATTTTCAGAAAAATTATATTTGTCACATTTGCCACATGCCATTGTTTGATAAACTTGGTTTCGAGATATAACACGTGTCTCATTTGCCACTTGCCCTTGATGATGAGGATTTATATTCACGTATCCATTGTCCCCACAATATGGCAAATGAATTGTCTAAACAAATTCTTTTTGTTCTTCATCTAGTCTTTTCTTTTCATTTGATCGATCACTATAAATAGAATCTCCACGACAACAATATTCATACTTACCACAAAACTTAATATATTATAAACCAAGTTGCAAAGATGAATGTCAAGTCAGTTATATTCTTGTGCTTCCTCTTCGCACTACTTCTTATTGCTTCTGATGCAACTGAACCGTCGAAAGATGAAAAACAAGGTACTTCATCACAACAATAATGATGTCATGTAACTTATCTACTAAAATTTTCTAACAAAGTATAATGATATTAGCATTATCTAAAATTGTTTGTATATTTGCAGGTACAATAGAGGCATCCAAAACAAAAGTTGGTGTAGATCGTTGGGGATTCGGTGGATTTGGTAGATTTCGTGGATTTCGTGGTAGGCATGGCCATGGACGTGGCGGTAGACATGGCGGTGGACATGGTGGAGGACACATTGGTGGAGGTTTAGTATTATCCTATATAGATATTTTGGTAGTATTTCTTCATAAATCATTATTTTTTAAAGAAATATACTGAAATTTGTAATATCTAAATAAAACAGAAGAATCCAAAACAAAAGTTGGGGTAGATGTCTGGGGACCCCCCAGCGGCGGTGGACCTGGAGGTCATGGAAGTCCTGTCGGTGGACCTGGTGTTGGACGCAGAGCACCCGGAGGTCCTGGCAGTTCTGGCGGCGGTGGTGGAGGATCACGTGGTGGTGGAGGAGGAAGTGGAGGACACAAAGGAGGCAAACAAGGAGGGCGTGTGGGAAGTCCATGAAAACAATGACACGCGCATGCATGCATGTGTAAATGTAATAAGAAATGTAAAATAAAGCATGGAGTGTGTATCACTTGTCGTTGGATGAATGTTCCCTTTTTTTAACAACACATTATATTCAATAATGTTGTTACTTATATCTAGTTAACCACTTGATCTTTAAAGAACTTGCTTAAGAAATAAATTAAATTAAATTAAAAAATAGAAAGAAAAAAATAATGCATTACTCTCAATCAATCAGAGACATGTATTTTTATTAAATTACATTTTAGTGGAAAATTATTTTATACTGATAATTGACTAACTTTAATCTAAAAAAATATTACAGTCTCTTTCATTTTCATAAGTTATTGTAGATGGTTTTGTTGAGAAGGTGAAGTCTGGTTACTATTTAGTATAATGTTAAATTTTTAAGTAAAACATCACTTTTGATCATGGAGTTAGTTTCATTATAACCATTATTTTATGGAAGTGCACTCACTTTCATATTTTAAAGTTAAGACTTTTCAAGTGTATCGTTGTTGTTTTATTTTTATTGTTATTTTTTATTTTCTTGTTGTTCTAGTTGATGTTCTTGTTTTAATGCTGCAATTTTTTTTATTTTATTAAAAGACATACAACAACGGGTATTTAAAATAACCGTTATTATAGGTAATATACAACAACGGTTCTTTAAAATAACTGTCATTATAAGTAGTTCTAATGCTGCATCTTTTTTATTTTATTAAAAGACATATAACAACGAGTATTTAAAATAACCGTCATTATAGATAGCGTGCTTTCCAATTTATTACAACGCTTACTGAACCGTGATTGTAAGTATCATATATACAACAACACTCTACATAACAACGTCTGCACCCGCGTCATTATATATCTTTTTCAACCTTTGTTAAATGGGTTTTTCGTAGTAGTGTATGAATTGCTTCAGATGGAAGACAATGAAAGTATAACAGATTTCTTCACTAGAGTTACAAAGCTGGTGAATAAAATCAAGGTATGTGGAAAAGTCTTGACATCAAGATCAGTTGTGTCAAAGATCTTAAGGTCATTAGCTCCAAAATTCGACCACGTGGTAGTAGCCATAGAAGAGTCGAAAGACTTGTTAGTATTGATGAAGGAAGAGCTTCAATGGACGCTTGAGTCTCATGAACAAAGGATGGATGAAAGAGTTGCAGTAAAGTCGAAGAGTGATATGACTCTCGCGCGAAAGGCGCGGAACGGTTCGACAGAGTCGCCACCGAACTTTATTTATCCCAAAAGAGGGAAAGAAAAATATCGAGAAAACCTTTAAGGGAAGGATAAGAACATGGTCGTCGCAACCACATTCCGGGTTCGGGAGTCAGTTACGTGAGGGGAAGGTACGCTCACCCCCTCACGTCCGTTGTACTCAACGGGAACCTCTTGATTCGAATCGCGATGCTCGTTAGCTAAGCTTGCTTGTTTTCTTCTCAAAATTAAATGCAAAACGGTAAGATAAAAGGAAAAGATGCTAAGGGGAGAACGTGTGGTTTTAGGATAGAGTGCTCGGCAAGATCATCACAATCTTGTGCCTACGTATGCTCATTCGGACGAGAATGAGTAATCAGAGCAATCGTAGTTCGACTACTGGGTTTGACGAAAAAAGATGGTAGTGTGCTCGCCAAGATCATCGCAATCCTGTGTCTACGTATCTTTACTCGAACGAGAATAAAGAATCAGAGGAGTCGTAGTTCGCGGTACGCCCACGAAAAGAGGAGAGTTGGTTTGTTTTAAAAGCGTCAATTGCTCACACACGAGTAAGAGAACCCGCACCTAAACAACCGAAGAGATATCAAAGACTTGAACCCTCATTTTTCACCTTGAAAAGAGTTGTGATAGTTGTTAGTCGTTTTTTAGTTTTATTGTGAAAATCCGCTTGACGTTGGATCAAGGGTTTATTTGTATGCGAAGAGGTTAGTTTGAAAAAAAAGTTTGGTTAGAGGTTGATTGAAAATGGCTCGACGACGAATCAAGGGTTTGGTTGAAAAGAGGTTTGTTTGAAAATGGCTCGACGACGAGTCGAGAGTTTGGTTGAAAATGGGTGACAACGGATGTGGATCGATCCTAGTCCCTAGGGGTGCTCCTAGTAACGAAACCACGATGGATGATGTTATAGGTTGATGGCGATGCTAATGAGTGATCGACTTATGGGGGTGTTTTGAAAATGGCTCGATGACGAATCGATAATTAGTTTTAAAATGGGTTGTCTATGCTAGTCCCTAGGGGTGCTCCTAGTAAACAAACCACAATCAAAGAAAGCACGAATGCGTACATCGGAATGGGAGAGAGGTACATGTAAAGTACAGGTGATGACATGAAATAAAAGATCTCATTGTAAGGTAGCCCAAGAGGAAGCCGTGTGTGTGCGAGGTGTCCTAAACTAAGCCTTGAGCAAGAGTTGGACAAAAGCTCCATTGTTAGGATTTCTGTACAAGGTCAAAGTAACCAACAGTCCACCATTTGAGTTTTTTATTGTTTCGATAATTGTTAGTGTGTTTTGATTAAAGTATGAACAAAGAAACAATAAAAGGGTTAGATGAACAAGTATGAATATGATATGAACAATATGAATAATAATCAAGATAATATTGACAAGAAAGTAAAGCAATATAACATTTGACGGAAAGTAAAGTTAATTGTTAGTTGATTAGTTGTTAGGAGCAAATGATACGGGACATGTAGCGCTAAACCATCGTAGCACGATCTATGATGAAGATTACACTATAGGAGGATGCGCAATTTGATCTTTGTGCTAAAACACGATGGAGAAATGATATTGAGGATCATTCTCCAATGAAATTGTGCCACACGAAACGAAAAGGTGAAGATCTCATCTTAATCACAAACTTTCTTCGATTAATCAAAGGTAACCTGTCACGATCTCAAAGTATAGAAAGAGATCTCAATGATCACTCACTACAGATTTGAAATAATGAAGGTTAATCGCTTCAACCATCAACATTCGTGAATAGAAAGACTTCATCGATCGAAAATGAGAAAATAGAAGAAGAAGATGCGAAATGAAGTGAAAATCAAAATGAAATTGAAATGGTCTCGTCTTAATCAAGATTTAATCGAGAAATTGATAATCTATGATATTTGACTTTCATTGACAAATAAAAAAAAAAAGAAAAGTGGCCTCATATTAATCAAGATTTTGAATCGATTTGAATAAATCAACTAATCATGATTTTTGTTATATCATTGGCCCTAAATTAAAAATGAAAATAAAATCGAAATGACAAAACAAAGATGGATCAAGATTGGTGATAAGAACCTTAAACAAATCCAAGAACAAATATTATTAGACAAAACTTTTTTTTAAAAAAACAAATCATGAGGAATAATATGGAAAAACAAACTAATAATGAAGGAGGTGCAGAAATAAGTAGAGGTGTGTGTTTGCTAAGTGAGAATCCTATGGGCTCAAAGCCCATCATCTCTAAAAAAAGAACACAGATGAGAGAAAAAAATGGATCATGGATGGTGTAAGTAGTAAAGCGATGTGTGAAAAGGTAGTATGAAGTAAATCCAAACATTAACCAGCCCATGATTCATACAACAACGAAATTTTTTAAAGAAATAAAAGAACACTCAACGTAAAAACCAAAGAATGAACAGATCCACAAACATATGCCATCCTTCAAAAGCGAAATACACACACATCAACAGCGTAACAAAATCAACAAATGGTAACGAATCATCAAGAAAAATAAAGAGACACAACAGTCATCGGACTCGTTCAACCCACCCTTGTTCGCTTTCTCGTCCGTGAATCGCTTTGTCTCAATCGTTCTTGTTCACACAAATCCCTCACATTTCAGGTTTGGTTTGGATTTCTCTTATTCCCTTGTTCGGTTCTGTTTCGGTTCTGTTTCTCGATTTGGGGTTTGGGTGTTGAAAAGGGTTTCAGTTGTTGAAGATTTGAAGGAGCTATTTGGGTTAGTGATTGGGTTTGAAGGTGGATTTTGGGTTCGAAGATTTGAAAGCTTTGTGGTTTGAGGCTCGTGAATGGGTTTGTGGTTGAAAAAGTGGAGTTCAGTGATGAAGAGGATTTCAAGGTTTAGTTGGAATTTTTGCAGGGGTTTGTTAGCGGCTGAGAGCTTGGAATTTGAGAGTGAGGTTGGGTCTATTTATGGAAGAGGTGGAGGGTAGAATGGGGGAAGATTTGAAGGGGAAAGATTGCTGCTGTGCGTTTTGGCAATTACCCGTTGCAATTCGTACTCTCCTAATTTTCGTTTTTTGCTTTGCGTATCAGGTTACGTTGCAACGGTTTTTTTTTTGTGAGGGCTGAAGAATCATGTACATCAGGTTGCGAATTATTTTATCATTTGTGTGCGTTTTGTATTGCTGTTGTTTTTGCAGAAAATGGTTTGGCAAGGTGTTGTGAATTGGTTTGTGGTGTGCGTTGTGGATGTACAGTTTCATCAGCAGGTCTGTGCAATCCGTAGGTAGTGCATTGTGTGCCTTGGAGGCGGGGTCATGGTGTGATGTATGAGTCATGTGGCTTGGTATTATGCACATACAGCTTGGACCATTTTAATTTTCTTTCACTTTTCTTTCATGTAACTGGGCCCATGATCTAATATCTTTGGAATTTTTGTAATGAACTTTTGAGTTGTAATGGGCTTTCTCTTTCTTTTGTAACAAAAATTCAATGTATATATTTTAGAACATTTGTGAGAATGTGGACTTATGTTATTTGCACCTCCTTGAATTTCTTGCATTTGGTCCTTGATGTAATAGTTCAACTTGGGCCACAATTGCTATATGCACCCTTGAAATTATTTGAACAACACTTGAAGTTATTTCCCGCTTACTCTGAACCAAAATGAACCATAACAACTAAAACTTGAACTTCCATGTTGATACTGAAGCACTGAACATGGCGAAACCATTTTGAATTTAGCCACTTGAATTATGATGAATCACAATCCTCACCAAGGAACCTCTTTGAATATGACTTAAAATTAAAATCACAAAGAACCTGAACTGCATTCCTTGACCCTGATCATGAAACAAAATCTTGCCTGACTAACGAATTAGGTCAAAACAAATTTCAGTCCATATTGCACACATCACTGCTTTGATATCCTCAAATGAGCCTGGACTTAGGCAACAACATATTTTTGGATTTTTATGAATATGGTTAGTGGATGGATATACAGATGAAAGTTATACATAGGTAGGACAAATTTGGGCTATGACACTTTGCACGCGCAGTCAGAAAAAGAAAGGAAAGGCAAAGGAAGCTGGAATGGCAACAAAGGTTAAGGAGGCTACACAAATTCGACTGGTTGAAATCAGCATGAAGGAAACTGGTCGAATCAGAGAAAATCCTGGAACCAAGGCAACCAAAGAGGTGGTGTTGCAGGTAGAGGAAGAGGTGATGGTTGAAAGGCTGACAAAAGTCACATTCAGTGTTTCAATTGTTTGAAGTATGGTCACTATTTTAGTTATTGTCCAAAAAAGAAGAAGAATCAAGAAAATGATGCAAAGCTGGCGAAACATGAATAAGAAGAGATGTTATTGATGGTCACAACAAGAGATGAAGAGAGATTCCAGAACCAGTGGTACTTGGACTCAGGATGCTCATCACACATGAGTGGAAGGAAATATTAGTTTGTCAACATGAAGCCCTCGTCAAAGAACACGGTGAAGTTTGCAAATGACAACACTTTAGCAACTGAAGGTGTTGGTGATGTTCTGATTATGAGGAAAGATGGCAAAACGTCAACAATTTCCAATGTGTTGCTTATACCAGGAATGAAGAGTAATTTGCTCAGCATAGGGAAGTTATTCGAAAGGAACAACAAGGTAGTTGTTGAAGACAAGATGATGAGAGTTCTCGACGCAGGTGGTAGGTTGATCTTGAAGGCTCCAATGTCTCAGAATAGGACCTTCACGATTAAACTAAATGTGATGGAGCACAAGTTCCTAGCAACTGCACCCAGCAGAGATGAGTGCTTATGGCATTTTTGACTAGGCCATCTCAACTTAAATGACATCAGAAAGCTAAAGATAAGAAATATGGCTTCAGGATTACCTGAAATTGACATTCCAAGTGAAGTCTGTGAAGAGTGTGTTCAGTCGAAACAATACAAGAATAGCTTTAGCAAGGTGCAGGAAGGAAGTCGAAGGCAATTCTGGAAGTCATATACTCTGATGTATGTGGTCCAATCCTAGTGGATTCGATTGCAAGCAACAGATACTTTGTCATGTTCATAGATGATTACAGTCAAAAGTTATGGACTTACTTCATTAAGAAGAAAAGTGATGTGATCGAGGTATTTGCCAGATTCAAATCTATGGTCGAAAGACAGAGTGGTCAAAAGCTGAAAATTCTAAGGACTGATGGTGGTGGAGAGTATGTGTCGAAAGAGTTCGATGCATTATGTGAAAAAGAAGGGATTGTGAATGAGGTGGTGCCACCCTACACTCCACGACAAATTGGAATTTTAGAAAGAAAGAACAGAACCATCATGAACATGGTGAAAAGTATGTTGAATAGAAAGCATCTACCCAAAGAATTATGGGGAGAAGCGGTTTCCACAGCAACATATATATTAAACAGATGTTCGACGAAGAAGCTTGAAAGAATCACACCAGAAGAATGTTTCTCTGGTGTCAAGCCTAGCCTCAGTCATTTGAAGGTGCTTAGATCTATAGTACATAGGCATGTGCCAGATCAGTTAAGAAGGAAGCTTGATGACAATTCAAATCAGATGATCTTGATAGGATATCATTTGACTGGAGGTTACAAGCTGCATGACCCAGTGAATAAGTAGGTAGTGATCATCAGGGACGTGATCATAGATGAGCTTAAAGAATGGGATTAGACTGAGAAGGTCAAGAAGGATTCAGTGAGAATCTCTTATGAAGAACCAGCTAGTGAAGTCGAAAGAGAAGTTCGACAAGTAGACCTCAACTAACAAGACACATGTTTGCAAGGTTGCAAGAATGTGTGATTACATCAGATGATGTGGTAGATGAAGAGGGTGAGCTGGTACATTATGCTTTCTACGCAAATGTCGAACTAGTCAATGTAGTTGAAGCATTGAAAGATTCGAAGTGGGTTAAAGCAATGAATGAGGATTTAGACTCCATCGAAGTCAACAACACCTGGTAACTTGTCGAATTTCCTCAAGGCAAGAAGGAAATTTATGTGAAATGAGTTTACAAGGTGAAGGTGAATCCTAAAGGAGAGGTAACTCAACACAAGGCGAGACTTATGGCGAAAGGATTTCTACAGAAGGAAAGAATCGACTTCGACGAAGTGTTTGCACCTATTGCTTGGATCGAAACAATCAGGTATGTTGTTGGTCTAACAAATATGAACAATTGGGACACATGTCAGAGGGACGTGAAGTATGCATTCCGGAATGGCTGTTAGATGCCAAACATGCTATCTATTTATACTTGATACTTGGAATTTTTCATTACTTTCATGTCTTAATTGTGGATTTTAGTGATGAAGTGTTGTTATTCTTTATGCATTACAATTATACCATTGGTGCTTGTAATTTATGTGCTATTGTGCAGGAAAGTGAACTCAAAACATCAAAGATAGAAGACACAAGGAATTGGTGCAAGCTGCCAAGGAAAGTAGAAAATAACAGCAGGTTCGCTTTGTGAACCCTGGCGAAGTCCCCAGCGAATGTTCGCTTTGCGAACATTGGCGAGGCTCTAAGCGAACAAAACAGAGGGTAAAGGACCCAAAATTCGGTTTGCGAAGGTTTTGGCGAATGGTTCGCTTTGCGAATGAATGGTTCGCTTTGCGAACCCACAAAAACTGCCAGGGGCGGTTTACATTCAGAGGCACTTAAGGTGCCATTTTCTTTCATTCACTAGGCGAATGATTCATTCGCAATGGGAATGTAGCAGATTTCAAGTGAACTATAAAGTGAATTTTACTTTTTCTTGGGATCATAACTTCCATAACTTCATATTTTCACACCAAAACATATTTTTCTGAGTTTTGATCATCCAAGAATGAATTTTCACATAGAGAAGCTGAAGTCACATCCGATCTCGATTAGTCGTCGCGAATGTTCTTTCATCTCCTCTTGAAACTTGTTATCCAAGCTACCATAGAAATGAGTAGCTAAACACCTCTTGTGTTAAGATTAGAGGTAGTTAATCTTGCTTATATGTATTTCTTTTGATCTTTTGTATATGAACAAGGTTGATGATCAATATAGATGAAGTTGTTTGTTCTTAATGATGTATTTGTGGTTTGAATCACTCTAGACATGGATTCTCCAAATCATGACCTAATATCTTCATCTCTTAAAAACCAAACTCTAGACATAGATTTGGGGTTTATTATTTGCTTTGTATTGATCTTAACGGTTGTTGTTTCGATTGTTAGCGTGAGACATCATCTAACGGTCAAATCAATGATACTCACGAATTTTCTTTAGACATATACTTATTCGAGAGGATACACGATTGTATTGGTCGGAACTAAGTTCATATGCTTGATTAATCGGATATGTATGAAAAGGATTAGCGAAATATAATCTTGATATGCTTTTATAAAACTTTCAACATCCTTGTTATAGTTTACTTCTTTGCTACCAAAATTGATGTTACAAAATAAAGAACAATTTGAAAACCCCTTACTTAAAATGTTTCGACTATTGAACGGCAAGCATCAAAATATCGCACAATCCCTGCGGATACGATAAAAACACCCCCCCGAAATACTGTTTCAACAATGGCGCCTTAACCGAAGAAGTTTATGTTGCACAACCAGCCGGGTTTGTGAAACGAGGCAAAGAAAGAATGGTGTACAGGCTGCATAAAGCCCTGTATGGACTTAAGCAAGCTCCAAGGGCTTGGAATAAGAAAATCGACAGATTCTTAAGGGAGAAGGAATTTGTGAAGTGTACCACTGAGCATGGAGTATGTGTAAGGAGAAGCAATAGTGAATTACTTATACTATGTCTCTATGTCGACGACCTGTTGGTAACGGGAAGTTGCAAGAAGGAGATCGAAGATTTCAAACTAGACCTAAGTGAGGAGTTTGAAATGTCAAGCTTGGGAAACCTCTCATATTTCCTGGGCATCGAATTCTACAAGACTAGTACAGGTTTGATGATGCACCAAAGAAGATATGCAGGCGAAATACTCAAGAGATTTGAGATGCAAGATTGCAACCCAACTTCAACTCCAGCTGAGACTAGACTGCAACTGTCGAAGGATTCAGATGAAGATGATGTCGACCCAACCCAATATAGAAGACTTATTGGGTCACTTAGATTCATGCAGAAGCCAAAGGTATCACACCTAGCAGCAACGAAGAGGATATTGAGGTATCTGAAAGGGACTCTCGACTATGACATTTTGTTTCCTGCAGTTGATGAAGGAAAAGAATTCAAGTTAGTGGGATACACTGACTTTAGTTGGTTTAGTGATGCTGAGGATAGAAAGTCCACAGCTGACTATGTGTTTATGTTAGGTGGTGCACTGGTTGCTCGGAGTTCGAGAAAGGAGCCAGTAGTGGCATTGTCATCATGCGAAGTAGAGTATATAGTTGCTTCTCAATGTGCATGTCAAGCAACATGGATGGTGAACTTGGTTGAAGAGATTACAGGGAAGAGTCATGAAGCAATTACCATGAAGTTCGACACCATGTCAGCTATCAACTTGGCGAAGAATCCAATAGCACGCAATTAAAGCAAGCATATCAAAATGAGGTTCCATTATCTTCGAGAGCGGGTAGCAGAAGGGAAGATGAACTTGGAACATTGTAGAACTGAGAATCAGATTGCATATATCATGATGAAGGGAGTGCAGGTCGAAGTATTCAGAAGACTAAGAGCCATGATGAATATAGACAGCATAGACACAATGAATTAGGTGGTGTGTTGAGTTGTAATTCCTTATGTCGAAGCAGTGTAGCTCGACAGAAACAAGGAGTAGTCGAATTGTTGTAATAGTGTGTCGAAGTGTCGAAGTAGGTTGCTTCATACAGGATTTCGACTTAGGCCTATTTTAGTAATGTTAGCTATTTTTGGGATTTTATAGTTTTGTACTTTGGCTTGGGGTGCAAGCTAACCTAAATCTATAAATAGGGAGAAACTCTTATTTTTGTAACAAGTAAGAACTCATAACAGAATTCACAGTTTGCAGTTGCAAGTGAATATTGAAAGTTTCAACAGTTTGTGGGCAGAGAGAAACTCTGCATATTTTCATCTTTTTCTCCAACGTTATTCTTTTCTCTTTCTCAATCCTTTTCTTTTAATTGCCATTGTGTGATTGTTAACAATCTTGAGATCAAGATTGAATAGGAATTCTCCATAGGTTGTGGCTGAATTTCCAACAAATTAAACCCCAACCACAAAACTGCAAAAACCTAATAGGATATACCAAATTAAACTCCAACCACAAAACTGCAAAAACCTAATAGGATATACCAAATTAAACCTTAAGGAACCCCATCTTTTCTTTTGCTTCTAATTTCAAGTTAAATCTTAATGAAGATGATGATGATGGAGAATATTTCTTGATCCTTGTGACTTTTGCTTCTCACAAGTGTAAATAACCTCATTTTCTCTGCTACGACTTGCAAGATTTGATCTCTTTACATGGATGCTAACAATATTACTCCCTTTTACCATGCTATCTTTTTCTTCTTCTTCAAGGATTCAAAATTCCTAGCATGCAAGTAACTTCCTTTTATATGAATGATAATGGAGTTTCAAAGTTTAATCTCTCTCTCTGTCTCTCTCTCTCCCTCTCTCTCTCTCTCATATTGGGGAAAAATAGAAGAAAAATAGTGAGAACTTCTCACAAAACTGGCTTATATACTTGCAAAGGAAAAAACATAATTTCCCTCACTCTTTCATCAATTTACTAATCATACCATTGCTTCCATTTGATTCATAAAGTCCAAATTGTTTTACCATAATTCCCTCACTAATCTCTACTAATAAAGGTTAATTGGGGTTTAAAAATGAGGGATATTACACTCGCTCCACCTTAATTAAAATTTCTCCCTCAAAATTTAAATAATTCCTTGAAAAGGTGAGGATAGTTTACCCGCATTTCTGATGCAAGTTCCCATGTAGCTTCTCCAGGGTGAGACTTTTCCCACAACACATTCACTAGTGGTAAATACTTATTTGTTAGCCATTTCATTAAATAATCCACAATTCAATAAGGTTGTGATTGGAAAGTAAGGTCTGCTGATACTTTAACCATATCTAGAAGGATCGGTTGAAAATAATCTGGTATGAATTTTTTGAGATATACGGAATATGTCATGTAGTCCAGATATGGAAGGAGGTAACTCCAAGTGATATGCCACTTCATATACCCAACTTATGATCTGGCAAGGGCCAATGTACTTCGGACTCAATTTTTTCGCCTTATACGGTCCCTTTAGTCTTTCATTAAGGGTAATATTTAAGAACACATGGTTTTCTTCATCGAATTCCAAAGATCTACGTCGACCAACATAGCTCTTTTGTCGATCTTGAAATTTCTAAATATTCTCTTGAATGACTCTTATCTTTTCGTGGTCTCTTGAAATATCTTTGACCCTTAGATTCCTTTGTATCCAACATAAATAATCAACAAAAAGGCATCCTGCACTTCCTTCCATATATGGTACCATTACAATACTTGAGTGATAATTATTGTCATTGTAAAAAATTAGAAGCAGGACTCTCTCGCGGATTTAGTAGAATATGGGTGTGTATGGTGATTGATCTCTCTTGTACAATTGGACGCGCCCTTAGCTTTTATTCAGATATTTTAAGGTAATATTCTTGTTTTTTTGTTTCTTTCTCTTATTGACAATTTGGTTAGGGGGCTTCAGTGGGAGTTTGTTGGGAGTGTTTATGAGTGGCCTTTTTCTTTTTTCTAGTTTGTGTTAGAAGGGTTTGGTGGTGTTTTCTGGTTGTCTTGTTTATTTTACTTGTATTTTTTTTCTTTCTATTTTCTCTGATCACATTTGTACTTTTTTCATATATCTCTTTTGTCATTTAAAGAAAATATATTGTTTTACAAAGTCAAAAATAGTAAATAAAAGAGAGATGTGAAATAAAAGACAGATGTGAAAATAAAACAAGTAGAAAGAGTAAAAGTTTTCCTAAATTAATTATATTAACTATTGATTAATTTTTTAGAACTATTTTTATACGTTAAATTAATGTTTTTGTCTCTCTGTTTTACTTCATTTACAAACTTAGTCTCTCTATTTTAAATTTAAATAATTGTAGCTCTTTTCGTCATATTTTGTAGTGTCAATTTTTTAATGACACGTGTAGTGATATATTTGTAAAGCCCTCAAATAGGGAGACACATGTCCTTCGATGGGGCGTGTCCTTTATGTGACACGGGCCTCTCCCTAAGAGAAGACGTGGATAATATTGTTTTTTCAGTCCCTAATTGCATGTGCAAAATTATGTCATGACTCCCAAAGAAATAGGAAGTAAACACTTTCCCCACGCCAAGGGGGATCCGTTTACACTTCTTGAGGATTCTTTGAACCATAGGCCCAAATATCTCTATAAATACCTCTTCCTTTACAAGAGATAAGACAAATCATAACTACCCAACATAAGGCATAAACATAAATTTTCTCACCTCACATGAGCTGACCCTCTCTCACTACCATAAACACCATTGAACATGGTCCCTCACCACCGCGGGGATGCCCTAACCGTTATAAACTACTAAGACCTTTGGTCATCCTTTCTATCTTAGCAGAGCCTGAGGGCGACAAGGTGGTATATGATTCTACCTTTAGGATGACCTTTATTGAGAACGCTCCTAGAGAGAAGCTGGTGTTAGACCAGTAAATTCAAGCATAAGAGGGGGTGAATTGTGGTATTAAAAATTCAGGATTAAATTTAAGTTTTTCTTACTTAAGAAGTGAATTGTGTTAGTATTTTTTATGATCAGAGTAAAGTGAACAGTGGAAAATAAAACAATAAAGCAAATTGCATAATTAAAGAGATAAGGGTTTATAGATACGTCACCAGTGATTTATCTAGGTTCGACCCAACGTTCTGTCTCCAAGAGATCTTCTTGAGATTTAGACTATGAACTCAAGCTTTTACTGGTTATGCCCAAAAACCTCTTATAGATTTTCTAGGCTAATCTCAATAACCAAACATAACTTTTTCTTGGGTGTGTTCTAAAACCAAACAGAGAATTTATGATTGGTTAATTTCAAGAACCAAACTCAATTTCCCTATAGTGTCGCACTCTTGAGAGTAATAACAACATCACGACACCAATAGAATTTCTTACTCACAAGTAGAAATTCACTCATATACGCTAAGGTAACTTAGGTGAAAAGAATAAATATTTGAGAGAGAGAGAGAGAGAGAGAGAGAGATAGAGAGAAATTCCAAAGAAATAAAGAACTTCATAATTTAGGTGTGAAATGAGGAGGAGAGACGTCTCCTTTATAAAGGAGGCGAGATAAAAAAAAAGGTAACAATCAGTAAGAAATTTTAGTTGCTCAATCTATTGGCCCCTTGTCCCAATTGATTGGATAAGCAAAATAATCGATTATCTTGGCCTAATCAGGAAAGTTTGAATAGATTATCGTTGTCAATCATGAAGACGTTGTCATAATCAATTATATGATCAATTATCCTTCTTCCAATTGATGGGATTAAGATCCCAAAAGAAGCTTGACAACTTTCTAATCAGCTTGTTCGGGCTCCTAAAGAGGGTTAATGACTTGCAGAATTATCTTCTCTTTTTATTATTTTATTATGGTATTTGTAGTTGCGACCCTGAAAATTAGCCTAAGGTCTTTTAATGTAACCTTTAACATATCCCTTAAGGGCTTCCTTGTACTGTGTGTTATGTTCTTTTGATATGATACGTCCATGGTTAAGATTTTACTGCCTGAGTCTACTCGCCCTACACTAAGGGTTGTTGGTTCCGCCCGAGGACTAGTATCTGTTACGACTTTTGACAAGAGGTCTCCCCCTTGGGGATCCATCATATTTTATAGCCTTAAGAGGAAACATGGACTCCCATGTAGGGATCCAACATGTTTTATAACCTTACGAGGTGACAGGGACTCCCACGTAGGGATCCAAAATGTTTAATAGCCTTAAGAAGCCACAAGGACTCCCACATAGGGATCCAACATGTTTAATATCCTTAAGAGGAGGAAACGACTCTCACGCAGGGATCCAACATGCCTAATATCCTTAAGAGGAAGCAAGGACTCCCACGTTGGGATCCGTTATGCTCAATAACCTTAAGAGGATGCAAGGACTCCCACGTAGGGATCTAACATGCTCAATAACCTTAAGTGGCGTAAAGGGCTTCCACGTAGGGATCCAACATGTTTAATAGCCTTAAGAGGCAGTAAAGACTCCCATGTAGGGAATCCAACATGTGTTAAGAGTCGATCTAGATCTTTCTCCTTTTATTTTTGGAGTCTTGCAAGTAAACTAGAAACAATCCATCAATCATATAAATAAATAAAAGGCCTCATTAAAAACTAATAGCTAGATTAACAATACGAAAAAAAATGTCCTTATTAATAGCCTTACAAACATGAACGAAATTATTAATCTCCTAAAAAAATAATCATTAAATTAACTAAACTAAAGGAGAGTCTTTACCATAGTGATCATCTCGCCTTTGTTGAAGACTTTGTGGTTTTTGCCTCAAAACTGGCAAGGATCTCCCTGGCAGTAACTTTCTCTAGTGGATTTATCCTTGTCTTTGTACTCACCGTTCTTATGCCTACTACTAAGACCCTCTTTAAATTTATGCTTTCTGGAAATATCTTGATTTCCATGGAAAACGCCTACCCGCCCACACAACTACAGAAAAGCCATACCACAACGGTTGGAAAAGGGATACCACAACGCCTGACCAACTGTTGTGAGGTAAGGTGTAATACCCCATATTCCCTTAAATGCTAAATTGGATATCAGTTGAGATCAACTGAGTTTCTATGTACTCTATCTTTTGTCAGTTGGAACAATTAGAGCTCCTAAGTGCTCTTAATGTTGTCAATTGGGATCAATTGAGTAACTAGTGAACTCTGAAGAGATCAATTATTGATGAAAGAGACAAACCAATATTAATAAGTATAAGAGATGACATTTTTGTAACTCTAATAATTGGTCAATTGGTGTTAGATGAAAAAATATCAAATGGAGATATTTATTTCATTGCATAATATTATTATATATTATATATGTATTATATATATATATATATATATATATATATATATATATATATATATATATATATAAAATAGGTGGAAAAGAAAAGAGGAAGAAGAAGAAAGTTAGTAAGAAGAGAAAGAAGAAAGAAAGAGGAAAGGAGAAAAAGAGAAGAAACTCATGATAGAGGAAGAAGAGGAATTCATCATCATCAATCCATCCCATTTTCTCCATTGCAAGGTGAGTTCCAATAGATAGTATTGCTTTCGGGAGAAAGTTGGAGAATTTAGGGTGGGTTAGGTTTTATGAGAAAACATGATTAAATGTGAATTTGATATTGATACATGTTGTTTTGATGAATTCCATGCTGAAATTATGTTATTCCATGTTTATTTAAGTACTTGGATACTATTTGACTATGTGGATATGAGAGATGAGCCAGGGTTGCTTCATTTCGTTTTCTGGATTTCTGAAATTTGCACGGGCTGTTGTGCGAGCAATTGGCGAGCTCTAGGCGACCAGCTAATCTGCTATGGTCGCTGTGCGAGCTGTTCGCCTTGCAGTCTCTATGCGACCATGAACAAATTTTGGTTCTGCCTCTTCCTCGCCCGGAGTTCGTTGTGCGAATATCCTCGCTTTGGGGTCGTTGTGCGATCATAACAGGGTACAGTTTTCCCGTTTCTTGTTTTCTTCATATCTTGTGAACCGTAACTCGAATTGAGGTGTGGTCGGAAGCAATAGAAAGTTATTCCAATTATCTACGAGACAATATAGATGTTCGACTAACTAAATAGTATGGGATTAATTGAATGTGGAGTAATATGTGAACGGGTGAAGATGAACACCTAAAGTCGTGATGATTACCATGTGAATTTTTTTGGTATTTTTGGTGAGGGACATTTGTTTCGAAAGTCTTATTTTGGTGTGGGGCTTGGCTCTGAAAGTCCTATTCATTATGATGATCATATGCCTTGCGTGCATTAGTTATGTTTGACTTGTTATGTCACTATGCGTGATATATGTGTATGTTCATATGTTTGATTGTGTGATAACATGCTTAAAACTATGAAGATAAGTGAGGAAACCTAGGCTTATAAATAGGAAAATGGATTAAAAAGAGAAATAGGTTGCAAGTATGACTTAAATAACACTATAGGGTGATATTCATGTTATGATGCATAAGTGTGTGTCATGGATGAATGGTTACCATAGTTGTGAGTGAGATGCATTGTATCGAACATGTGTTATTGTTGTGTGTTAAAGGTGAATGTGTTCGCCTTGTAATTTTCGAATAAAATCACGCGTGTCGTGTTTTATCACATAGTCGGAAACAACCTTTATAGATGTCGTCCCAAGAGTTAATGCTTATGAAGAGATCCTTTGGGATGTACACATTATTACTTTGACATGAGTTCCCTTAAATAAATTGAGCCTACGGGTAAGAGACTTGAGATGGGAGAGGTCCCATGGGAAGTGACGATTCAGGTGGGAAGAACCTTGAATCCAAATCCATTAATTTATCCCATGTGTAAGAATGGAGCATACTGGTAAAAGGCTTGAGATGAGAGAGGTCCCATGGGAAGAGACGATTCATGTGGAAAGCACCTTGAATCCGAATCCATTTATATGTCAAAGTAGATACAAGGATATGTGACCCGTGTTGATAACTCTAGACGTAAGTTTAGCCAGGGAAGGATGGCTTGGTATGGTTTACGTACTAGTGATTGTTTGAATTGGTGGACTCAAGAGACATGTTTCCATACATTGCAAACTGTGTGAACTCAAGTCTTATCCCTTTCCCTTTTTAATTGAGATAGAAATTGATTAGAACCCTATAGATCCGAGTGAACCCATAAGATAGGGGAACGCACTGAGATTATTATCTCACCCCATTATTATTGTTGTTTTTCAAGTATTGGTTGCAGGTTTAGTTTGTAAGTGGAGCTATGAATGGATGTTTCAAGAGAAGCTTAGCTTATGTTTATTCCGATGTGTATTGAGTTGTACAATGAAGGATATTGTACTTAGATCTTAGATTTTTATGATTGGAACTTTCCATATCTTGTACCATCATTGTTCTTTTATGTTTTTTTGTAAAAAAGGTCAAGTGTGTAAATTATGCCAATAGGCACTTATGATGGTGTCAGTACCAGATAATAACTTTTGTATGATATTATTCTAGATATATATTATACAGGGCATTACATAAGGAGTGATTGTATGTATGATGCTTTCCACCACGGCCGCGAGACCGTGATAATAAGGCAGAACGCGTGGTACCGTTGTGATATATGCATTTAGGTACTCAGTTCGAAACCCACATACAGCATTTTATTTGGAATGTAAATAACATTTCATCACAGGAAAAAATATATACCCATTGTTGAAAGTACCCAGGGTTTATTATATAATATGTAGATTGCTTGTTTTTCCATACACCTCACTAAAGAAATATAACCATTCAAATTGATGAAGAAGTATATAATCTGAAAATTAAACTATTCTTGAAAACCAACTTAAACAAACCACTATTTTCCAAATTGCATGTGTATCATCATTCTTTTCTCGCTCTTTAACATATTAAACCTGGTTCAATGATCTAAGTCCTTCATGACATCGATTCCTTCTATTCTAGCTTAATTTGAATAACATTAATTTACTGGCCAATAAATTATTGTTATTTAAATTAAACTATAAGAGAAGATATAGATGTGATGAGTCCAAGCCTTTGAGGTTGGCATCAATTTTGGTAAAACTAACTATGCAGAAAGATGTTGGACAAGATGTCCTGACATGATAAACTAACTGTAGGTTAAGATGTTAGACAAGGTGTCCTATCAGGTGGATTCGACATCTTTGTCTGTTACAGTTTTAGAATAAATGTATTTATGTTCCAGGTGTGATTGGAATATGATTTAATCCCAGGTGGAATCTGAGATTGAGGAATCAGAGATTCTGATTCTAAAAGGAATATGCGGTTTCCATGTAAGGAGACATTTTTGGAAACTTAGGATTGAAGAAAGGAATAGGTCGCAGATTCTGTGGAGCTGAATTGCTGAGTTTTTGAAGCCCAAATCCAGTTCTGTTTTGCAATATAAATTGGATGGATTTAACCTAGTATAGGCATTGAAGATTGCATCTGTTATATAGTACTAGGGTTTGTACTTTTGTGAGCCTCTCTTGAATTGCGTGAATACTAAAGTAAGACAGGGTATTTCTTAGGAAGAAATCTAGGAAGGGTAGTTTCTAGGTGCTAAGTTGTAAACATTGGAGTTTAGCTTAAAAGCAATTCTACTTAGTTGATTTCATTCCTGACTTGGTAGCCCCCAGACGTAGGTGTTGTTGATCACCGAACTGGGTTAACAATTTCTGTGTGTTGTTTTCTTTCTGCTGTTTGTTTCTGTTCTTCCTTAATCCTTGTGAGAAGTAGACATCAAGTGTCACGACATCCTGTCTAACATCTTAGTGATCTGCTTAACCAGAATTTCAATTGGTATCAGAGCAGACATTCTGCTATGTATCTGGTGAGATTCAAGGACGATACTTTTTGGTTCGATGGATAAAGAAGGAGGAATTCTGAATATACCACCTATACTTGATGGTTCCAATTATGAATATTGGAAAGTACGCTTGGTGGCGTTCATCAAGTCCATGGATGGTAAAGATTGGAAGTCTGTGGTCAAAGGGTGGGATCCACCAAAGATCAAAGACAAAGACGGGAAGCTCACTGATGAGCTGAAACCTGAAGAAGACTGGGATGATGAGGATGATAAGCTTGCTCAAGGAAACTCTAAAGCCTTGAATGCCTTGTTCAATGGTGTGGACAAGAACATCTTCAGACTCATCCTGCACTATTGCAAAAAATGCTTGGGAAATTCTAAAGACTGCTCATGAGGGTACCTCTCGCGTTAAATCGTCAAGACTTCAGCTTTTCACCACTAAGTTTGAGAACCTAAGGATGAGAGAGGACGAAAGTATACATGAATTTCATATGAACATCGTTGATATTGCCAACACATCTAGTGACCATGGAGAGAAAATTCCAGAAGCCAAGTTAGTTCAGAAAATCCTAAGGTCTCTTCCCAAGAGGTTTGATATGAAAGTGACAGCTATTGAAGAAGCTCAGGACATAAATACTATGAAAGTAGATGAGCTTATGGGATCACTCCAAACCTTTGAGATGGCTATCAGCGAAAAGGATGAAAAGAAGAAAAGTCTTGCCTTGGTGACCAACCAAGAAGAGGGTGACACCAATGAGTATTTGTCCAAAACTGTAGGGTTCCTTGAAAAACAATTTCATCAACTGGCAAAGAAATTGGATGAGAAGTCTAAGACCAATGTCAAGGCTCAGACTTCTAACATCTAAAGATCAAGAAACTTTGGAAGAAGACCTAGCTATGATAAGAAACCCAACCTAGGGAAGGGAAATCGGTGCTTTGAGTGTGGAGGTTTTGGACACACAAGAGGTGAGTGTCCCACGTTCCACAAGAAGGAGAAAAAAGGTCTCTCTATCTCGTGGTCTGAGGATGACTACTCGAGCAATGGAGAGTCTACTAGAAAGGTGTTAGCTATGACTGGAGTTTATGATTCTGACAAGGAGTCAGATATCGGATCGCTCAACCCTAATGACTTTGCTGAATTGTGTCAATTAGGACAAGATCAGCAGAATCTTATTTCCCTACTTTGTGATGAGAGACTGAATCACTTGGAAACGATCTCTGATTTGGAGGATAAAGTGGTGTTGTTAAACTCTAAACTTAACAACATGACAAAGTACATAAAAATGATGAACAATAGATCAGATATGCTAGATGAAATCCTTATGTCAGGAAGAAATACCGGAAGTGGAAGGGGTCTCGACTATAATGATCAAGTTAAGATCAAAGAACATAGGACTGGAGGGAACTCAACCCACATAATGTCGAGAATGATGTCCTAACATCATCAAAGGCCTTAGAACATCTCTCCAGGAAAACAAAAACAAGATAAACAGTGTTATTACTGTGGGAAGTTTGGTCATATAAAGGCTCACTGCTATAAGCTGAATGGATATCCTAAATCATTAACACGATCCAGAAGAAGAAAAAGGCTCCCAAAGGGAAGAAGTGGATCCCTAAGGATCAAACTGTAGCCTTTATAGCTCCAGACACATGACTAGTGTGAAGAAGTTATTGGCCGACATTAAACCTCATCCCACTGGCCATGTAACCTTTGGAGATGGCTCAAAAGGAGAGATAAAGGGTGTTGGTAAGTTGAAGTATGATGGATAGCCCAGCCTTGATATGGTTTTGTATGTCAAAGGTTTGACAGCAAATCTAATAAGCATCGTCCAATTGTGTGACCAAGGCTGACTTTAAGGTTAACTTTTGTGAATCTGAGTGTCTCGTTATAAACGACAAAGAGGAACTCATCATGAAAGGTACCAGATCTAAGGACAATTGTTACTTAGGGGCTCCTCATGAAACTAAGTGTCCTCCCACCTGCCTAGTGTCAAGGGAATATGAAGTGAAGATATGGCATCATAAACTTGGTCACTTGCACTTGAAAGGAATGAAGGAAGTCATCTCCAAGGAGGCTGTCATAGGAATTTCCAATTTGAAGATAGATGAAGGTAAGATATATGGTGAATGCCAAATTGGCAAACAAACCAGAATGTCGCATAAAAGGCTTCAACATCAGACCATCTCAAGGAACTTAGAGCTCCTCCACATGGACTTAATGGGACCTATGCAGTTTGAAAGCCTGGGTGGAAAAAGGTATGCATATGTTGTTGTAGACGATTTCTCTAGGTACACTTGTGTACATTTTATTAAAGAGAAGTCAGAAGTTTTTGAAGTTTTCAAAGGACTGTGTCAGAAACTTCAAAGAGAAAAGGCTAGTGGGATTGTTAGAATCAAAAGCGATCATGGAAAGGAGTTTGAGAAAAGTAAGTTTAATGAGTTCTGCTCCTAAGAAGGAATCAGTCATGAGTTCTCTTCACCCATCACTCCCTAACAGAACGGTGTGGTAGAGAGAAAGAATAGAATTATTCAAGAGTGTGCAAGGGTCATGCTTCATGCAAAGAAACTCCCTTATCACTTTTGGGCTGAAGCTATGAACACGACTTGCTATATCTTAAACAGGGTAACCATCAGGTCTGGAACATCTGCCACACTGTATGAATTATGGAAAGGTAGAAAGCCAACTGTGAAATACTTTCATGTCTTCGGAAGCAAATGCTACATCCTGGCTGACCGTGAGTCGAGAAGAAAGATGGATCCCAAGAGTGAGTAAGGAATCTTTCTAGGTTACTCGACAAACAGCAGAGCATACCGAGTCTACAATTCAAGAACTCAAGTGGTACTGGAGTCTATAAATGTTATAATTGATGACTCTCCTATGGAAGTCGAAGCTACAAATGATGTTGGAGCATTCTTTCCTATGGAGGAGGAAGATGTCACAGAGGATGTCGAAACACCTCAAGATAACTCTGAAGGTGCTTCAATATCAAATGATGACAATCATGAACCTACTGTGACTGAGCGGGATGATAAGGGGACCTCCATCAGAATTCAGAAAGATCACCCTAAGGAACTCATAATAGGGGACCCAAATGGAGGAAGGATGACCAGATCACGAGATGTGGTGGCAAATGCCTGTTTTGTGTCAAAGATGGAACCCAAGAACGTCAAGGAGGCCTTGACAGATGAATTCTGGATTATTGCGATGCAAGAAGAGCTATGGCAGTTCAAGAGACATGATGTCTGGGATCTTGTACCCAGGCCAGAATGATCAAATGTGATTGGAATGAAATGGGTGTTTAAAAACAAGTCTGATGAACACGGAGTAGTCACAAGAAACAAGGCCAAACTTGTTGCACAAGGGTACACTCAGATAGAGGGAGTGGACTTTGATGAAACTTTTGCTCCTGTAGCTAGACTGGAGTCTGTAAGACTGTTGCTTGGGATAGCTTGTCTGCCGAAATTCAAGCTTTTTCAAATGGACGTCAAGAGTGCTTTTCCGAACGGATATCTCAATGAAGAAGTTTATGTGGAACAACCCAAAGGCTTTGTTGATCCGACATTTCCAAGTCTTGTATACAAGCTGAAGAAAGCCTTATATGGGTTGAAACAAGCTCCAAGGGCCTGGTATAAAAGGCTAATTGACTTTCTAGTTAAAAATGGCTATAGAAAGGGAGGAATTGATAAAACTCTCTTCGTCAGAGAAAGGCAAGGTAATCTCATGATATCACAAATATATGGTGATGATATTGTTTTTGGAGGAATGTCAGAAGAAATGGACCAACATTTTGTTAAGCAAATGCACTCTGAGTTTGAGATGAGTTTAGTTGGAGAATTAACCTACTTCCTTGGTCTCCAAATCAAACAAATGGAAGATTCTATTTTTCTCTATCAAGGAAAATATGCCAAGAATATTGTTAAGAAGGTTGGCTTGGAAAACGCAAAAACACAAGAGAACTCCTACTCCTACTCACCTGAAATTGTCAAGAGATGAGAATGGTGTAATTGTTGATCAAAGTCTCTATAGAAGCATGATTTGAAGCCTCTTATATCTTACATCCAGCAGACCTGATATAAAATTTACAGTAGGAGTCTGTGCAAGGTATCAGGCTGAACCTAAAGTTAGCCATATTAATCAGGTAAAGAGAATTCTGAAATATGTGAATGATACATGTAACTATGGACTACTCTACACACACAGCTCTGACTCTGTACTAATAGGATAATGTGATGCTGACTGGGTTGGAAATGCAGATGATAGAAAAAGCACCTCTGGTGGATGTTTTTTTCGAGGGAACAATTTAATCTCCAAGTTCAGCAAAAAGAAAAAATGTGTCTCCTTATCTACTATTGAAGCTGAATACATTGCAGCAGGGAGTAGCTGTTCTCAAATGATGTGGATGAAGCAAATGCTGATTGAATACAATGTTCCACAAGATGTTATGACACTCTTTTGTGACAACTTGAGTGCAATAAATATCTCAAAGAATACCATTCAGCACAGCCAAACTAAACATATTGACATTAGGCATCACTTTATTCGAGACCTGGTGGAGGACAAAGTCATAACCCTGGAGAATGTGGCCACAGAAAATTAACTAGCTGACATTTTTACTAAAGCTTTGGATGTTGAGGCATTAAGAGGCAAGCTTGGAGTTTGCCTATCTGACGAAGCATAACTTTCCACTGGATGTGGGAATGATATTCAATTCTCTGAATATGTATTCCCATCAGGTTGAGAGGGTTCTTCAAAATTCTCTCATGCTCTAGTGTGCTTTTATTTACGTTTCTGTTTTTTTTCCTTATGTTTCTACTTTGCTTTTGGTTGTGTAAGGGTTGAATGCCCAGGATAATCTTTACTTTTGTTGGGTGTGTATTTACCATAAACTGGTTATTTGGTTTTTGAGTTAGTCCTTCTGCCTTTGTCATATTATGGATAAAAAGGGGGAGAAATACTAACATCACTAACCACTACTGATTTACTACTAACCACTGAGAGGGAGTAGTTATGTGCTGCTTGTAGGAGGTACTGATTAAGGGGGAGACAAAGTTGTGTTTCTACTGCTGTTCTGATGAAGGTCTCCCTGCTCTGATTTTTCTTGCAGGTTTATTATAGTTAGTTTTAGCCAAAATCTCCCAAAGGGGGAGATTGATGAGTCCGAGCCTTTGAGGTTGGCATCAATTTTGGTAAAACTAACTATACAGAAAGATGTTGGACAAGATGTCCTGACATGATAAACTAACGGCAGGTTAAGATGTTAGACAAGGTGTCCTATCTGGTGGATTTGACATCTTTGTGTGTTATAGTTTTAGAATAACTGTATTTATGTTCTAGGTGTGATTGGAACATGATTTAATCCCAGGTGGCATTTGAGATTTAGGAATCAGAGATTCTGATTCTAAAAGGAATATGCGGTTTCCATGTAAGGATACATTTTTGGAAACTTGGGATTGAAGAAAGGAATAGGTCGCAGATTCTGTGGAGCATAATTGTTGCGTTTTTGAAGCCCAAATCCAGTTCTGTTTTGCAATATAAATAGGATGGGTTTAACCTAGTATAGGCATTGAAGATTGCAGTTGTTATAGAGTACTAGGGTTTGTACTTTTGTGAGCCTCTCTTGTATTGCGTGAATACCAGAGTAGGACAGTTTATTGAGTTGTAATATTTGAGAAGGGTCTCATACCTAGGAGTGTCTTAGGTAGAAATTTAGGAAGGGTAGTTTCTAGGTGGTAAGTTGTAAACGTTGAAGTTTAGTTTAGAACCAATTCTACTTAGTTGATTTCATTCCTTCCTTGGTAGCCGCTAGACGTAGGTGTTGTTGATCACCGAACTGGGTTAACAATTTCTGTGTGTTCTTTTCTTTCTGCTGTTTGTTTCTGTTCTTCCTTAATCCTTGTGAGAAGCAGAGATCAAGTGTCACAACATCCCGTCTGACATCTTAGTGATCTGCTTAACCATAATTTCAAGATGTAATGAAGGAATCAGGTCATTAAACCATATTCTATATGTTAAATAGCGTGAGATGAATGATGACACGAATGCAATTTGAAAAACATTGATTGATACATCTTGGTTTTTAAATACAACTTATTTTTCAGATTATAAGTTTCATTATCAATTTAAAGGAAATGTATTTTCAGTGAGGCCTGAGGAGAAATCTACATAGCATATAATAAGCTCAACTTCATCTACTATGCAACCAGGGCCGGTCCAACACATTTTGAGGCCTGAGGAGAAATTTTAATTTTAATATTATAATATAATAAAAGTAATTTTATTTTAGATTAATGTATTTAAATTTTATATTTTTTAGGATTTAAAATCATTTAATTATACTAATAAATTTTATTTAATATTTTCTTTTCAATTGATGATAAAACTAACACAACTAAACACTCTTATGATTAAAAAAAAAAATCATAATTGAAAAAAAAATTACCAAAGTTCTTTAAAAATAATAATTTTTAAATATTATTTTATGTAAGAGAACTTAAAAGTTTATTATTTATAAATATGCCTCTAAATAGCCCGTCTTTGAGGTCATGTATAAAAGACTACCGCATATGATCCAAAATATTTTACGGTAAAGTCATAGTTAAAAAGGGCCTTAAAAATATTGATTATGGTTAAACAATAATAAAATAGGACTCCTATTTATTTTATGCATTTACATAATAAAACACCTAAAAAGGATTTCCAAAAACTCAAAATGACTTTGATTTTAAATTAATCAATTGTATAATACACATTTTAAATGATTGTTATTATTATAAATTCTTAATAAATACTATTATTTAATTGACATAGAAAATAATTTAAAAACTTATTTTTTTTAAAAGTCAATTAATTTATAAACATATAAATATAAAAATATGAGGCCCTAGGCGGTAGCCTTAATGGCTTACCCCTAGGCTCGGCCTTGTGTGCGGCCTGCATAAGAATTTAAAGAACAAAACATTGCTAAGTCACAAGAAACATCTTTTTTGTGACTTAGAAATGTTTTTTCTCTTATTCTAAAAACATTAATCAGCAACAACAACATACAACAACATTTATCCACAACACAACAACATACAACAAAATAAAAAAATAAGGTTCACAAATGCAAGATATAATAAACAACAACAACAAGAACAAATTATGAAGGTCTGAGAACATTAATCAACAACAGCAACATACAACAACAGTATACCACAACACAATATATAATAAAATGTTTCAAGAACGCACCTTTTTTGAAACTAATCATGGAACTAGAACAAATTATGAAGTTCATCTAGTTTATGATGCGATGAAAAAGAAGTACAAGGTGAATGAAGTTTACACAATAGCTTCATACTTCTTGTAATTTTTTCATAGCAACACAAACCATATGTACCATAGCCAAAGTATGTGCTTTGTTAAGGTGGTGAAGACGAATCTGAAAAAAATGAGAACATTCACCAAATGAAAAAAATGAGAACTCACTTTTAATAAGAGACGTAAATGAAATTGAAGCATAAGTTTAATAAAAGAACATCAAGGTAGCGATTGGTGAAGATGAATATGAAGGTTGAAGTGTGTTTAAAGAGTGAATTTGATGTTAGGATTATGTTATGAGAGAGAAGAGTGAAATATGTTAGGGTCTTCTTTTGAGAGAAATGACTGTTATGTACTGAACGACAAATACTTTCGCTTATATACTAAAAAATTTCACTTTTCATCACGATTGACAAGAAAACTGTGATGCAACCGCAATAAAATCTAGATCTTATTACAACGGTTGAATAATAAAACTATGGTTAAATAATTTTCAGTTTTTTATTTATTTATGAACTTAAGTGACACACGTATTTTGTAATATGCAAAATGGAAAATATTAATGAACCAAAGCAACAACAAGAACAACAACAATAATAACATAACGGAGAAAAATGGTGAGAGAGTTTTTTTATTGATCAAAAGGAAAGAGTACATAAAACAATAATAAAGAAGTTCTACAAAGAGACCCACAAGGAAAGAGTACATAAAACATAATTTTTTCAATACATAATTTTTTCCAGATCGGAACAATATCCTCTAGCACTACGGGAATCTTCCCAATCTACGACTCACTCCTCACTACCCTTATCTGAGTCATAGTAAACAATCTTCCTCGCAGCCTTTCTCTCTTTCTTCTTTAGTATCTTCTTCTTCTTGGCCTTCCTCACCCTCAGTGTATCCTTGACAGCAGTCGACCCAGATGGTTGGACCTCCTTAGTTGACTGCTGATAGTGTTTTACTGTGTTGATGGTTTTGTTCTTAAGAGTGACTTTTGTTGAGATAATTCTCTTAGCCTTCTCAGATTGAAAACTCATGTTGCTATATGAAGTTAAGAAGAATAGTTTGAAGATGTGAAAATTCATTATATAAAAGTGTGCATTTATAGAAGAAGTTGAAGATGAAACATCTGATGATTTAATGCTTGCAATGATTACTTCTAATAGTTGATATTCTTGAATAACTTATGACCGTCTTGAGAAATGAAGAAAAATTTAAATCATCATTATAGTCGTTTCTCTCTTTTGGGAAGAGCAAAGGTTGTTCTTGCTTATATACTAAAAAAATATCACTTTTCATCACAGTTAACAAGAAAAACCGTGGTTAAACAATTTACGAAAAATAAAAATTTAGATCTTATTTATGAACTTAAGTGACACACACTTATTTATCAGGCATATCTAATTTGCGATATTACAACGATGGAAAGCATAATCGTAGTAGTATCATGTTACCGAAGGTGTATTTTGTAGTAGTGTCATCTAGGAGCGAGTAATTCATGCATAAATATAAGGTGGATAAGACAACTCCAAATGGATTAAAATTTAGTCGCCCTATGATCATTTTATATGATGAAGGTGCGTCAATGACTATATACCTTAACTGAAGAGGTTAGTTTTTGATCCGCTGTTGCTCACAGATCAAAAACGAGTAATTTTTGAAAAAGTAGTAACGGTAACGACAACTCGAGTATCGTTCTCACAAGGATTCTTGTAATGTTATTAACCAACACAGTAACGGTTTATGGGGGGTTTTGGTTTTGATTTTGAAAAAATAATAAAAATAAGTGATTGTAAAAAAAATGATTATCAAAATAAGCTGAAACAGTTAATCTGCTGTTTTAGTTTCCCAAGTTATCATCGATCCAAATAATTCCCAATTCCTAAGCGGACTATATCCCCTTTTAGATTATAATAACAATCAAACAAGCGCAATTGATATTATCCGATACATATTCCTAATTTACGAATTAAGCAAATGGAAGAGATATAGTAACCGTGAGTTAAGAAAACACGAGAAACATACGCTGATTAAGCAAACACGATTATAGTATAATAACATGCAATCATCGAAATAAATCAATCAACCCTAAGATAAATCAAATTAAGCAAACAAGATATCACGGAGAAGAATTGAAAGGAAATAGATTTTATTGGAAATTAAAAGATCCTCAAAGTGTCAGCGGAAACCGATTACAGCAGATTAATCATAGGGATTAGATCTCCACTCAATGTACAAAAGCAAAAACCAAAATTCAATAGTGAAAAGAACGTAAATAATGGTAGCACCGCTGCTACTAGGTATAGGGAAGCATCACAAATCCGGTTCTAACCCAACTGGGTCGAAAAACATAAAAAAACCCAGCCCAAAACTAAATATTCCTAAAGGCAGAATTCGGGTCCTGACTTTAACGAATTATTTGAGCCTACTAAACTAGGAATCAGCCTCTGTGTAAAACATGAAAGTTGTATCTATTTGTCTCAGTTTTCCAACGACTGGTAGAACGCGTAAATCCAATTCTCGAAGCTCCAGTTATGATCCGAACAGTAGACAGATATCAAAAAACCGCTAAAGTTGAAAATAAGCTGCGAAAATAGATTAACGACAAACAAAGACTTAATTATGAAAACATAATAAAACACTAAAATAAACTAAACAAACTAAAGAAATTCCTAAGTATA
Source organism: Lathyrus tuberosus (assembly GCA_022829125.1). Classification (NCBI taxonomy): domain Eukaryota; kingdom Viridiplantae; phylum Streptophyta; class Magnoliopsida; order Fabales; family Fabaceae; genus Lathyrus; species Lathyrus tuberosus. Next base: position 23,459,534 of record JALAZF010000012.1, on the reverse strand, counting down.
AACATAAGAAGATGTGCATTAAAATGAACTGATCAAATTCCCCCACACTTTAACTTTTGCACTCCGAGCAAAATAGTATCAAGACTCATGAAAAACAATAGCATCCGGAAACTCATTCTAGGCCAGAAACTCTTCTTCAGTCAAGATTGTATCGATAGGTACTAATTTTTCACACTAAGGATATCGTAAGAACACAAATCCACAATTGTATGGTCATAAATCTCCCTCATATACAAACCAATCTGAATCATGTTATTATGCTTAAGCCTAACTTACTCATCCTCCTTTTTGCTCTCTTTCATTCTAATGCAATCACATTAAGCCCGTTATCTATTCACACACACGATAAATAAGCTTGTTAGTGACTATGATCCATATCTTGTCAACAATTCAAAATTAACCACTTTACACAACAATATTTTTTTTCTTTTTTTTTTGAAGGTTTCACAACAGTTAGCCTAAGTAACCGGGTGAGGGTCACCTAACTTAAAAGGCGGATTCCTATTTAGATTTCTTATTAAGCACGAGATAATTCACTTATTTGCATCAGTTTAATTACTTAGTGTGTGATTTTTAGATGGTGCTGACTGCTAGATAAACTACTTAAGAGTTATTAAAGGATGAGAACTCAAGGCTATATCATAATAAGTATTTAAATCGGTTTCCATATTCGGGAGACTTAAGGTGTTAAAAGGGGTACCGATCTTAAGAATTTTCCCAAGTCTCCACAATCTAACCTCAAATTAATCTATAGCATAAAAATTTCAAAAGATGCATTGTGTTTCTAAGTAAATTTTTAAAAATAAAAATTTTTCACTTAAAGAAAACAGAACAAAATAAAGAAAATTGAAAGAAAAAACATAGAAATGGTTCTCTCCCCCACACCTAAAACATACATTGTCCTCAATGAAAGAACATAAATATAAAATAAGAGTGAGAGAAAGGAAAGAACACACCCGAGTAGTTAAGGTGGATAGGTGATCACATAAGCAGCCTTTCCTAAAGAGGGATCTTCTGCAGGCTCCTCTTCCAAAGTGGGGATGTCATAAAGTAGCTTTGGGTAGCATCCATTGACCTTGAAATATTTATTAGTGTCTTCGCCTTTTATTCCAGGATCAAAGTAGAATCTTCGATAAATAAAAGTGTCGAATGGGCACGTGAACGTGATATCCTTTTCCACAACATTAGAGATCAAATGATTAAGGGGTTCCCTCACTGCTTTTCTTCCATCTTCCATCGAGGTCCATCCAATTCCCTTCTTATGTTTCTTCAAAACCTGCAAAAGCTTATTTTCTTGATCAAAATCAAGGTTAGGAGAAATTATAACATGTAGCTTTTCATCCATATCTAAATAAACATATTTCAGATTGTAATTCAGTGGTTTAAGCTCTAAGGAGGGAGGTTGTTCAATGGATGGTGAGGTTGGGACAGCCGCGATGTCAAGAGCTTCAGTTGCATAAACAACTTCATCCATAACTTCATCTGCATGAAAAACATCACCCTGCACGGCAGCATTAATCTCAGCACAAACAGATCAAATGTTAGTGTCGGTACATGAATCACAAGAATAAGTATCATCAAAATCTGCTAATGATGGAAAATCAGAAAATAATTCAGAATAAGTATCATCAACTAAATCAGAAAGAAACTCTTTTGGATTCACTACTGTTTGGGCAGGTAGTTGGTTTGATTCTTGAGCTTGTTGTATGGCATTCACTAAAGTGAAAAACTGTCTAATCTGTAACTATAAAGCCTGAATAGTAGAATCAGCTCATTGCTGAAACTGGAGATCATTTATAGCCATTTGCTTGACAATGTCCTCTAGTAAAGGTCCGGAAGGTGTAGAGCACACAATTTGGAATTCCTTCAGATGCTTATTCGGATCCTCACCTACAAGACCATTAAACCTTGGAAACGAGTGTATTAAATCAGAATTCAATTCGAAAGGTACAGTAACAACAAGATATTCAATACATAAAGCATTATAATTCATATCATGAGTAGCAAGCTCTCTTAATATTCTTTGTTCAGCCATGTTATCAAAAAGAAGAAAAAGCAAAAGTTAACAAAGAATGAGAAAACACAAAACCAATTCAACAATTCAACAAATGCAGAAATACCAACAACGTCCCTATTGAGAAAAAGAGTGGAAAAATAGGAATACGGTTAAAATAAAATCTAAAAATTATAAAAATATGACTAAAAATCACATCAAATCAGAATAAATCTCTACAAAAAATTTTGGATTTTTTTGAAAATATTAAAATAGAAAATAAATCAAATAAAATAGTAAAATAAGGAATTTGCGATTTTCAGGGTCGAAATCTTTTATAATTCTATTCTAAATGAGTAATGTTTGTGTCGCTCCCGAGGATTTGCATCCATAGTGCAAACGCGAAAGTGGCGTGGAAAATAGAGTCGCCAGCAATGTGTATTTATCCCAATAGAGGGAAAGGAAACACTGCGTAAACCTAAGGGAAGGGAAAGAGCATAGTCTCGCGACCAAAAGAAACGGGTAAGGGAGTCGGTTGCGCGAAGGAAAGGTGTTAGCACCCTATGCGTCCATCGTACTCGATGGGATCCACGCTTGTTGTCTTGATCAAAGGGTGTCGTCATCTGGAGCTCCACTGCTATTGGAAAGGAGAAGAAACGGGAACGAAAAAGAACGAAGAAATGAGCTATCGTGAACTCTAAAATGAGCTCATACTCATTTTCCCCTATAACTTAGATTTAGAGAGTTATTGTGAACTCTAAAATGAGCTCATACTCATTTTCCCCTTGGAACTTTGACCATAGTCAATGGTTCCTATCCGTCACCCTTAGATTGGTGAACTACGGATACTCTGATTCCACTCCCGTAAGGATACGTAGGCGCAAAGTGCGATGCTTTGTCGAGTATACTTAGATATAAACCCCTAGGTTTTCAACCTTTAGCATAGTACCCTTAGCAAGAGAGTAAGATATAACAAATTAAAACAAGAGGTTCCCGTAGAGTACTACGGACGTTTAGGATGCTAATACCTTCCCTAGGCGTAACCAACCCCCGAACCTTAGATCTCCCCTCTTTAGGTTTTTCTCGATCTTGAACCTTTCCTTTGGATAAATCAAAGTCGGTTGTGAATTTAAAGAAATGCGATGCAAGTTATTTAATAGCTTGTTATCCGATTATCACCGCAACACAATGCATATAAACATGATGTGAGTGCATAAAAGTAAGATACTTCAGGAACAACACATTTATTAAAATCAACATTCAAAACACAAACAAGTTTTTACATGCAGACATTGTTTAAACAAACGAATGAAAGCTACATGCGAAAATGTACTAAAGGAAGCTAATGATTGCCATTGTTGAGGAGACTTGACTCCGTCTGGACTTATTGCTTCTGATGATGTCTTCGCAGCCTCGAGTGCTCACTCTGATAAAGAAGCTTCACCTTGTGGGGGTACCATATGGGGTGATGACCTTTGAGTCAATCAAATCTTGCACCTTGTGTTAGAACGCATTACAGTCGTCAATTGTGTGCCTAAACGTTCCCGAATGGAACTCATAGCTAGCGTTCATGTCATAGTCTGGAGGAATAAGGTATGGCACTGGCATGGCATTCCTCAGCTGGATCAGCGAGCTTTTGAGCAAGCGAACAAACAACTGACTATAAGGAATAGGAATAGGATCAAATATCCTCTGGGGCCTTCTTGGTCTGAGTTGCCTCTACTGCTGATAATTCTGCTGCTGCTGATTTGGGCGCCCAATCCGCCCCTGCACTTTCCTTTCTGCATTCGGCTGAGGCACAAACAAGGGTTGCTGACGCAGAACTTCTGAAGCATAAGGCTGTGGAAAAGATCCCTGACGCGAGATGGATCCTTTGAAAAAGAAGGAGTCCCCAATTCCTTTGCAATAATGGGAGTGAAATCACCTTATTTACCAGTGCCAACTGATGTAAACTTGATTGCCTCTGAATCAATGAGCTCTTGGACTTTATGCGTGAACCTTGTACAATTCTCAACATTGTGACCAGGTGCCCCATAGTGGTATTCACATCTAGCATTAGCATTAGGTCCCAGAGGAGGCTTTGTGGGAAGAGGTCCCAAACTAACACGTTCAACCAATTTGAGCTCGAGCAAATAAGAAAGCAACTGCGCATACGGCATTGGAATGGGATCAAACTTCCTTTTAGGCCCCTCTGACTTAAGATCCTCTTGGGGAGCAGGAAGTGATTGCTGATGAGAAAGCTCTGAAACTTTAATTCGCGGAGGGGATTCACGAGGCAATCCATGATCTAGACCAAACCCCAAAGAAATGGGAGGAGTAAGGACCTCTGTTGTGGAAGTGATCACATGATTGTTTTCCTTCTTTAACACCTTATTCAAGATTTCCATGACCAGGCCCATCTGAGTCCTCATCTGGTTGACTTCCTCTCTTAGTAGTTTCTGGCCTTGAGACATGGCCGGCATATCTTCCCCAAACTGCCTCATCTGGATCTTCATTTCAGTCACTTCTGCACGGAGTTGTTCCATGGCTATCCTCTGATTATCACAGGCTGAGTAGTGGTGGCATGTCAAGCTGTCAGTTATGAAGATAATACCAAGTCAGAATGAGAAATTCGCTCCTGAGCACCTGTTATGCGTATGCGTATGCGAATGCAAATGCCATGCTCGAATATTTCCAAGGAATCATTCTGCTTTGATTCAAGTTTTTGACAAAAGAACCACAAGAAATAGACGGAAATGCTCAACAGCGAGTCTCAAAGCTAATATCCTTTGGAAATACAAGAACATGTATGCAAAAATGATGATGCAGATGCAACAGACATGAGATCAAGGTATCACTGCTCTGGACATGTGTTGTGTTGTTAAATGAACGAGAACCACAACCCAGAAAACTAGAATTCCAGAACATCGGACCACTGAGATAACCAGAAAACCAGGTAAATAACTATACACTGTCGATAAATCCAGAAAACCGGGTAGGTTGAAGGTTTCGGTTACCTGCAGACCTGTAAACACCCGCCCATCTCACATGTGGGTACTAGAAAACCAAGGATCCTCAATATCACAGGCTCTCAGGTCGAGAAATGATGATACGTTCACCTTTTCTGGTTTGGCATCATCATCAATCGAGGAGGCCTCAACTGATTCCCCTAAAAAATAAGGTCATCTTATGCAAGTTCCCAGCATTGGGTCCTCGGATCGACAAGTGTAATGGGTTTGCCATTTCCGGTATGCCATTATCACATGTCGGGAGGAGAGGCGTTGCTGAGTCCTCGGAGAAACGGTCGCCAGAGTCGACAGCTCTCTAGATCAATGTTATGAAATGCGCAAGACACGCAGGTCAGAATATCTCCCAAGATAGCCTCGTCTGGATGTGAATTTCGTGAACACCAAACGCACCAAGACGGCACCTAGGTCCCACTACTTTTCACTCTAGTCCTAAGTGTATGCTTAAGCCTGTGTATTGGGCTTACCTCTCAAAGAATCCCAACCTGCCAAACAGAAAACCAGCACAGCACAGTACAGTCCAGCAAAATAATGAAATGCAATGCAATAAATACAGTAAATACAGTAAAATAAAGCACAACAGTAAACACCCAATGAAAATAAACAAACAAGCGCTAGGATTGACTCGCAAAAGGGGATGGACCAGCAAGAGGTCAACCTGTCCCCAGCAGAGTCGCCAGCTGTCGCTCCCGAGGATTTGCATCCATGGTACAAACGCGAAAGTGGCGCGGAAAACAGAGTCGCCAGCAATGTGTATTTATCCCAAGAGAGGGAAAGGAAACACTGCGTAAACCTGAGGGAAGGGAAAGAGCATGGTCTCGCGACTAAGAGAAACAGGTAAGGGAGTCGGTTACGTGAAGGGAAGGTGTTAGCACCCCACGCGTCCATCGTACTCGATGGGATCCACGCTTGTTGTCTCGATCAAAGGGTGTCGTCATCTGGAGCTCCACTGCTACTGGAAAGGAGAAGAAATGGGAACGAAAAAGAATGAAGAAACGAAGAAGAAAAGAAAAAAAGAAGTGACTCAATAGGACATCGCTTGTCCTACGCTTACGTATTCCCTCGTGCAATGGGAAAGTCAGAGTCAACGTAGTTCAGACGCGAACTAAGGGGGGGAGGCTGCTCGCCAAGACATCGTCGTCTTGTGCTTACGTATCCTTAATCGGACTAGAGAGAGGAAATCAGAGCAGTCGTAGTTCGACCTAACGAGGTCGGTTAGTGTTTTTTATGAGTGACGTTAGATTCGCGTCCGGCAGTTAGGGTCGATGCCTGTTTGCGACGAGACGGAAGTAACGTGCCCTTTTCTGAAAATGATTTGAACTAAACAATCCCGAAGGATGAAAAGGATTTGAATTTGTTTTTTTTTTTGTTTTTTAGACAGAAGTGATCTAAGTTAGTTCATAACTTGCATTGCACCGAAGTCTATGATGTAGGAACGAATGCTTAGCAAATCGTTCCAAGATGGAACGTCCACCAAACACTCAAGAAAAATGAGAGAAAACCCCTCATTCCTCACTTCCCACATGCAAGGCTCATGCGCAATACACGTTAATTTTATTAAGTGTTTTAGAAGTGTTATGAGATGAGAAGAGAAGACTCAAGGGGAAAAGAAAAACTATAAGGGGAAACTAAATGCTCCTAATGTTATCATGCAAAGGTGGCCCTATAGTTGAGTTTGAAAGGGGAAATATCTACCTAAGTTAGCTTGCAAAGAGAATCCTAATGCTAATCCTACTCCAAGCTTAATCGGAAATTAAGTTGGACTAGGTAGCTCTAAGGGAGTGAATCCAAGACTTAACCAAGTCTTGAGATTCAAGGGAAGAGAAAGAGTGAAAGAGATGAAGAAGAAAGGGAGGTAGAGGATGAGAAATAAGAGGGCAGCAAGTACATCATGCACATCATATCCAATTCACATCATTAATCAAACTTCAAAGATCATGCAAGCAAGTTCAAGCAAGCAAGTAAAAGCAAACAAGAAAGGATGCAAGCAAACTTGCACAAGGATCACAATTGAACATCATTAAGAACCATACAAGGATGAAGTGAACAAGATAAGATGAAAATGAATCCAAGTCAGAACTCAAGTCATGCCAAAGTTAAACAATTCAAGCATATAAGAAGGCTCCACATCATTATACATTATGAGCTAAAGAAGCAACAAGTCAAATGATAATGATATGCATCATACAAATCAAACCATAATGATCAAATGAAATGAAAACATGATGTGAATCCAAGTGGGCAGTAGCAAATGCATCATACATGAATCATAACCAAGCTCAAATCAATCAAAAAGAATCATCAAGTATCATACTCAAGACATGTGTCAAGACTATGCAAGTATGTAACAAAATAAAGTTCAAGATAATTCACATATTTCCACATAAGCAAAGCCACACAAAAGATGAGTCATGCACCAAGGGCCAAGGCAAATCAGAATCTCAAACATGTTTTATCCATCAAAGAAAGATCACAAAGCAACAAGGGAGTTCATGTCTCTCAAAGGCACAAAAATAGATCAAGAGGTGTGCACTAGCAAGCTCAACACATCATCAAATGAGAGCATCAACCAAAATTAGCAAAACGATCCAATAAAATTCCAAAAAAAATGTCCAAAGGTATGTTCAACCATCCAGTTAAGCATGTCCAAAAGATGGGATCAAATAAAGATCAAGAACATGCTCAAAATGGACCAACTAGCCAAGGTATGCAAACAATCGAGCAAGAATCGAGGGTCCATAAAACTTGAATGACAAGTCACCTAAAGCAACTCAAACCATCACTATACCAGAATCAAAACACCCTCATATCATGGATAAAATATGGCTAAAAAATCAGCTTCAAAAGGATAAGCAAAGTCACAAAAGTCCCTAACCCTAAGTGAAGGGTATCCTTGGAAACTCATCATCAAATTAATTCAAAATAAAATGACAAAAAGAAATTAAAAATAAAATTAAAATAATTAAAATAAAGTCAACATCTCAATTGACCAGAAAATAATTTTTATGAAATTTTAACATGCTTGAAAATATTAAAAATAAATTCAAATGGAAAATACAAGAAAAAGAAATAAAAAGAAAAAGTGGAACCGGGGGGGGGGGGGGGGGGGGGGGGGTGCATAAGCAATAAAACAATGCAAAGGAAATAGTTCAACTGCGCTTGGGCCCCAAACAGAGGGGGTGTGGAAATCAAAACCACCCAGGCCCAGATCACATAAATTCAACAATCAAACAAAAAAGGAAAATAAAAATGAAACGCAACGTTTCATTAACACACACACACACGTCAGCCCAAAGCCTCTAATCACACGCGAGTCAAATAAATCCACAGTGCCAAATCAGCTCATCGCCTCAGACGCCGGAGCTAGGGCTCTGGTCGTTTTCTCAGGCGACCCTCCACCGGAGCAAAAACACAGCATCACCAAAACATAAAAAACTAATCATCAATCGCAAGGAAATCTCACGTAGAGTCTATATCTAGCCTCCAATTTCATTAAATCACGCTCTAAGTCCAGGAAAACAAAGCACGAAAAAATAACACACATGCTGGAACGTTCTCAAATCGACACAACAACATGTATAGTGCCTACATCAAAGTAGGACTTCAGAAACAACAGCAGACAGGTTTAATGCACGTTTATTATGAAAGGAAAAGATTGAAGAAGCTTACTCAACGGAGACAGTCCGTTGCTTCTTCTGACAGTCGTAAATCTTCTAAAAACTCCATCCAAATGCTTCTACCAGCTCCAGAGAGTGAAGATCAAGTCAGAGAGTGAAAAAACCCTTGAAAACTTGAGATTCGAAGTTGCAAAATTCTGAGAATGAGAGCTTGTTTTTTATTTGAAGTTGAGCAATAAAGGTCCCCTCCTCTCGTTTAGGGTTTGTTTTCCTTATATAGAGTGGGTCTGGGTTGCTTTTGGAAGCCCAAATGGAAGAATGAAGTGTTTTTAATTTTTTCCAAAAAACTCCATGTCACTGATGCACACGGGTCTTGCTTGGATCACATGGTATTTTGGGTGGTCATGTGAAGTAAAATGGGAGTGTGTAGGGAATGAAATGAGGGGAAACGTGGGCCAGTATGTTAGATAAAGTTTGTGCATTCTCTTTTTCACTATTTTGGCAATATGGTACAAACTAGTGCATGAGGTTGTTTGGCTCAATTGGTTTACCACAAGAGTGGTCATGCGTGAGGCATAGGATACACATGGCCATGCAAGCAAGAATTCAAATTATGTGCACAGAATAACAACTTGTTGATATATTCAAATTATGTCCATGCGTGCTACTTTGAATCATCAAAACTCGATGGATTCTTTGCCAAACAATGACTTCTTGGGCTCAACATAAACTAGGGGGATCATAAGCAAAAACCATGAAGGAAAAGTCTTGTAAGAAAGCTTGAATCATTGTGAAAAAAGGCCATGGAATGGTGTTCATAAAGCTGGCTAGACTTGCTTGAAAATTCTAAGTCATGAGTGCAACTTGGCAACTTGATGACACCATATTTGAACTTTCACAACTTAGAGGATTCTAGTCCAAATGAGACAGACTTTGATTCTTTAGAAAGCTAACATGGTAGGAGACAAAATTGATGTTGAAAAAGATTGGAAATGATGCTTGGAAGATGATGAAAATCAACCATGAAAACATGTCCACAAAACTGCCAAAACACTTAGAAAAATTCTAAGTATTGAACTCAACATGAACATGAAAAACCTTGGACTTCAAGAAACCATACCTTGCTCAATATTGATCCAATCAAGGCATACTTTACATGGTTGGAAAGCTTGGAATGAGCTCTATAACTTTCATGTGAACAAGATTTTGAAATAGAGCTTGCATCATAGAGGAATCTGGCCTTGAAAGTAGCTACTAAACCATGCAAAACTTGCCAAAAATAGTAAGTTCTAAAACCTAGTTTCTTCCAAAAATGGCAACTTTCTCAAATCTTTGATTTTTGATGATTCCTTGAACATGTCTTGACCAAAACTCATCCATGGATCATATATGGCTTGAAAATCAACATGTTGACCTCAAAAAGTCAGGAATTGACTTTTTCACTGCACAATTGACTTTATTCCCAATTCTCTTGATTTTGAATCTTCTGATCAATTGAAAACCTTCTGAATCAAATTGATGGACAATTCTTCAATCCTAGACACTTAGGGACATGAGGAATACCATGGAATCAAGTCTTGCCCAAAAAATAAAAAATAAACTGATTTTATGCCAAACCCTAGTTTTGGTGCCCTCAGTCTAGGAGGAATCAACACATCCTCCAAATCTAAATTCCTCTGAGTATGATGTGTATCCTGTCAGACAATGATGAGATGTGCCATTTGATGATGATAAAAACTCAAAGAACATGCCCATTGGAGAGTTAAACCCAAAAATCTCCAAAACCCTAATTTGAGAAATCAGGCTAGGAGAGTGTGTTCCCTTGAAATTTCTTGTCAAACTTGATCATATGATGAGGTGATGGACCAATTGGGATGCTCTGAGGCTCAAAATAAAGTATATTATGTGCACATTATGTGGTAGTATATTATTCTCAAAATAAAGTACATTAAATAAAGATATTAATAGAGATATTAATTATACCATTGTATTTGTGGCTTATTATTATCGAAATAAAATACATTAAATAAAGATATATAAAGGAAATTTTTTAGTCAATGCCAAACCATTATGTGGTAATATTATTATCAAAATAAAATACATTAAATAAAGATATAAATAGAGATATTAATTATACCATTGTGGCTTATTAATTATACCATTGTGATATATTATTATCATTACTATTATGGTATATTATCAAAATAAAGCACTCTGGCTTATTAATTATACCATTGTGGTATATTATTATCATTACTACCATAGAGATATAAATAAAGTACATTAGTTAAAGTTTTGTAGGAAATTTTTTAGTCAATGGCAAACCAATATGTGCAACTCAACTAAAAGTTTTGTAATTTATCTCTGACTCTGTAGTGTATAATTGCGTTGATAGATTTTAGAATTATATATATATATATTCTCAAGTAATAAATTAATTTTGGCTGAGTTGTACATCTCAATAATTAAATTGTTGACAGTATTGTCAATTAAACTCAGACTGTTATTTCAATTGATGTGTGACGCAGGGTGATGGGATGTGACATCTGTTTTTTTTGGATAGACTGACGCACATGGGATAATATAGCTGGCAGTGAAACAGAAAATTATCTTCATATCTGATACACCATTATCTTCTTGTATTACCCACTAAATTATCTTGCTTCATTGGTTTCTCGGTCGTATCACTCTTTTATATTTTTCTTTTATTATTTTCAGTTCTAAATGTCACATGTCCATCACTTAATCTTTAATGCAGTTTTGGATGTTAGGAACTCTATTTATTTCTTATAATTATGGAGAGGCTATACTAATATATATTTATGTAGGTGTGTATTAATAATATATTTTTGTGTATTTTTGTGTGGGGTTCAATAATTTTGAGTTAAATTTACATTAAAAAGATGAAAAAAAAAATAGAAAAAAAATAAATATAGTGTATTTTTATATGGAATCACCAATTTTAAGTGTATATTAGCATTTCCTTTACGTAGATGTTGGTGAAAATGGTACTTTACTATTGATTAATTAGGTGTATTTTTTTTCCTTCTATTTCTTTGTATATGTTTATAATTAAATTTAATATCTTTACGTTATCTTTAGATTTTGAATTTTTTTTTTTCTTTTTCTTTTTCCTTGACATCTAGATAGTAATCAAAATTTAATTATAATTTAATTAATAGTAAGAATGAGTATATAAAGAAGAAATAAGAAGTATGATATAGTGTGTGTGTGTAAGGTATAATTTGCATGGTAAATTGAATTGGGTTTAAGATAAGAATGGAATATGATGTACAAAATCAGGTCTAGAGAGAACAGTGGTGTGAGATCTCTGTGACACAAAAATAGTGAGAGGACTTGGTACCTTTTGTTTTGTATCAACAAAATTATTTGATTTTATTTTGGATTTTTTATATACGAAAATAAATATTATTATTATAAACAGAAACAATTTTATTATTGATGTAAATATTGAATAATAAAAATTTATCGACTATGTAAAAAAGATTAAGAGAACTTTATTAAAAAAATTAAGAACATATTTAAAAATTTGTTTCTCTCTTATAAAATAATATTTTAATTGTAAAAGAAAACGATAATTTATCTAATATAAATTTTAATAATTTTTAATTTTAATCATATTATTCATAATATTATTGTTTAATTTTTATTTTCTACATTTATTACTATTTTAATTTAAATTTACTATTATTCTTAAGGTTTTTTTTTCTTTTTTTAATTTTCAATTTTAATGACAAAAAATTTGAAGGTACTGATAAAAAATTTGAATATTAACGGGAATACAAAATTACTGATCAAAATATTGAATATTAATGAAAATTTGAAGTTATTAATAGAAAATTTGAATATTAACGGAAACACGAAGTTATTGATTAAAATATCGAATATTAACGAGAACATGAAGTGACTAATCAAAATATTAAATATTAACGGGAGTATGAAGTTACTAAGCAGAATGTTGAATATTAACGGGAACGTGAAGTTATTGATCAAAATATTAAATATTAACGAAAATAAGTTACTGATCAAAATATTAAATATTAATGAGAACATGAAATTACTGATTAAAATATTAAATATTAACGGAAACATGAAATTACTGATTAAAATATTAAATATTAATAAGAGCATTAAGTCACTGATCAAAATATTAAAAATTAACCAAAAAATAAAGTTTCTGATTAAAACTCTGAGTTGTGGAAAATTAACGTAAAATTGTTTTTAAACACGATTATTTTTTTAATTTGAACAAATTTTTTATATTTTTAATTTTTTTTATATTTCATAACGTAATTAATGATTTATCCGCGGTCCACACCGGAACTCGGGCGGAACTAGAATTTGTCATTAGTTTGTTTGATAAACTTGGTAGCTTAATATTACACACGTGTCTCATTCTAACACTTTAATCGAGAAGTCGGTGATGATGAGGATTCATTATTAACATATCCATTGTTCCCACAATCAGCCAAATGAATTGTCCAACCACATTCTCGTTTGTTCTTCATCTTATGTCTTTTCTTTTCATTTGATCACTATAAATAGCATGTCCACAACAACAAACATCATACTTACAACAAATAACCAAGTTACAAAGATGAATCTCAAACCCGTTATTTTCTTGTGCTTCCTCTACGCACTACTTCTCATCACTTGTGAAGCAACTAAACCGTCGAAAGATGAAAAACAAGGTACTTCAGCAATTCTGAATAACCTGAAAAGGAAACACTTTCTTGTATATTAAAGACTATTCTGAACAGTAATTCTAAATAGTGATGTATCTTATCTACTTATATTGATATTAGAGTGTTTGTATATATGCCGCTGATAAAACAGATGCTTCCAAAACAAATGTTGGAATAGAGGGCTGGGAAGGAAGACCTCTCAGAGGACCTGGAGGAGGTCCAGGGGGAGGAGGACCTGGTGGCGGTCCAGGCGGAGGAGGACCAGGTGGTGGGGGTTCAGGTGGAGGGGGACCAGGTGGCGGTTCAGGTGGAGGAGGACCAGGTGGTGGTCGAGTAGGCCGGGGGCCTCACGGAGGACCCGGTGGCGACGGACCAGGCAGAGGTCCAGGCGGAGGAGGTCCAGCCGGCCCTGGCGGTGGAGGTCCAGGCAGAGGAGGTCCTGGCGGAGGAGGGCCTGGCAGAGGAGGACTAGGCAGAGGTCCAGGCGGAGGAGGGCCTGGCGGCAGAGGTCCAGGCGGTGGAGGTCCAGGCAGAGGTCCAGGCGGAGGAGGGCCTGGCGGTGGAGGTCCAGGCGGTGGAGGTCCTGGCGGAGGAGGGCCTGGCAGAGGAGGACCAGGCAGAGGTCAAAGCGGCCCTGGAGGTGGAGGACGCGGTGGTGGAGGTTAGTTCTCTGATATATATTATTAATATATCTTAAATTATATTTATTTTTTCATACTACGAAATTTTCCAAATCTACCCTACTATTTATCATGAAGAGTGAGCGTATTATTTTGTTGTAGTCGCTACTAAATTTTTTCAAGCAATAAAGTGATATTAGCAATATCTAAAAAAAAGTTGTATATTTGCAGCGGAAAAAACTGAAGGACCCAAAACCAAGGTTGGCGGCAGTGGACAAGGTGGAGGAGGATCACATGGTGGTGGAAGTGGACTCAGTGGAGGAGGCAAAAAGGGAGGGCGTGTGGGAAGTCCATGAAAACAATGACATGTTCATGCATACATGTGTGTAAATAAGGTTGTAGTAGGAAATGTAAAATAAAGCATGGAGTGTATCATACTTCATGGCTAGTTTGTTGTAGGATGAACGTTCCCTTTTAACTAGAAGTTTTAATTAATAATGTTGCTTGTTATATCTAGCTAACCACTTGATGTTTAAAGTACTCGATTGAGAAATAAATGAGATTTAATGAGAGAAACTTGAGGAGAAAGAGTTAATTAAAGATAGGGGTTGATAGGTCGGGTTTAGTCGCTTTTGGGTCTAAAATTTAAATCGTTATGAATCAATTTCGACTTCGACCGTTTTCATCAGTTCGACATCAGATTTAACTTAAGTCGATTTGACGGTTAAGTCGAGTCGGTTTAGTTGTTTAATATTTATTAGAACAACTTTAATGATTATTTTTTAAAATTTCATATTTTTTTGACTAAGTCGATTTTACAGTTAAGTCGAATCGGTTTAATAACATATTATTAAAAATAAGACATACAATATATTATAATATGTAAAAATAAGACATACAATATATTATTAAAAATAAGACATACAATATATTATAATATGTCCTTTAACACACTATGTTTTTTATAGTGTGTTAAAGATATGCCCTTTAACGCACTATTATATAACTAACTTTAACTGAATTTAAAGGGCATACCTTTGAATCCTATCAATTATATTTTATAACTTTTAAATAATTTTTTAAAAAAATTTTATGATTATTACTTCGGTCAGGGTAAACTAACATATTATTAACATATTATATTTTTTTAATTATTTTTTTATTTATGACCTATTCGATGAAAAAATTAAATAATGAATTTTTTTGTCCATTTATAAAATAACAATGGTTAAGACATTGTCAATTCATCAATCTACTAGAAACACTAGTAATGATTTACGTGAAACTCTCATTAACCAATTAAAACGTGAATATCACAACTATTCACAACTTGGATGTAAAGTAACATATTGAATCTTTTAATTTTAACTTTGCTATCAACAACTCAGGCTCCTCCATAAATCAGGGTTCTGCTCAGAGAGCCATTTATGTATCTTAGAATTCACTTAAATGCTTGTCAGTGTGCCTTTCTAGATGTGTTATATACCTGCTTGCAAGACTTATTCAGTACGCTATATCTGGCCTTGTACAGACCATAACATATATCAAAAAAACCTATTATACTAGCATATCGAAGTTATTCATATAGGCTATTTCGACTTCAGTACCAGGACTTTGAGTTGAACTCAGCTTGAACTAAGGATTAGTCTGTATTATAAGAAGCTTTGAATTTGACATACCAAACTTGTCGAGAACCTTCAGTAGGTATGCCTCTTGAGATAAGCATAATTTCCACTGCTTTCTATCTATCCATATGTCAATTCCAATAATCCTTGAGGCAACTCCCAGATTCTTTATGTCGAACTCCTTATCGAGTTATCCTTCACCTTCATAACATCTCCGACACTGTTTCTTGGTATGAGAAATTCATCCACATAAAACAACAAAATAACATGTGAATTTTCAGGTCGAAATCTGAAGTAAACATAATGGCCAAACTGTCTTTTAGGGAAACCCGTGTATGCCATGAACTTGTCAAATCTCCAATTTCATTGTCGAGGAGATTGTTTCAGGCCATATAGCGACCTATTCAACTTGTACCCATAATCTTCCTTTTCCATTTTTGCATACCCTTCAGGTTGCCTCATCAGAATTATTTCATCTAGATCACTATACATAAAGGTTGTCTTCACATCTATCTGTTCAAGTTCTAGGTCAAACTTTGCCACCATTGCTAACAACATTCTAATGGATCTGTACTTTACAACAAGTGAGAACATATCAATTGATACATTCTTTCTAAGTGAACCCCCTAACAACCATCCTTGCCTTAAATCCCTTCAACATCACCCTTTCGATTCCTTTCTTAACCTTGAAAATCCACTTACAACTGACTAACCTGGTTCCATCAGGTTTCTCGATCATATCCCAAGTGTTACTATCATGAAGAGATTTCATCTCATCATCCATGGCTTTCAGCCATTCGGTCTTAATTTGAATCCTCACAACTTCCTGGTAATCTCTAGGTTCTTCATCAAGGACCTCACTTGCAGAGATTAAGGAAAAAGCTATGAGATTTTCATAACCAAGTATCCAAGGTGGTCTGATGACTCTTCTCGACCTGTCTCTTGCCAACAGGTAGTCATTACCAGTCTCCTCATCTTCATCAGCAACTTGTGCATCTTCTTCAACTTCATCTAGGTCATGTAATTAAACATCTCTATGCTCCACCTCAACAAGAATCTCTTCCTATTCCAGCTCCTCTTCAGAGATCTCTAAATTTCGACCATCATAATTGAAATCCATCTCTGCTTTATTGAAAATTACATCTCAACTCGTGATGCACCTCCTGTGACCTGGCTCTATGCACCACGACCTATAAGCTTTGACTCCTTCAGGGTATCCAAGAAACATACATCTCAGAGCTCTGATCGCGACTTTATGAGTCGAATGGGGTTACTAACTACAAGCGCACAGTCTATCGCGTAGTTTTAAAAAGATATCGATCCCACAAGGACTGATAATCAAACTAGTGCTATCAGATTGTTACTATGTTTAGCTAAGGCTAATTGTTCTAAGGGAAATAAGGACGACAGAAGTTAAATCTAAGAATACTAACTTTTAATAAAAATAATTAATAACGAGATATCAGTATGTAACGCCTTAATCGTCGGGAATTTAGTAAGTCACCGGTGTAGGTTTAAACGTCAAATTACTTTTCAGTAGAAAATACTCATTTAAAAGACCTTATCTCACACTCTCGTGTTTATTGATTTAGACTATATCGTTAAATCAGAATGAGCGCTCTCGCTGTATCATTTGCATTTAAAAATACTTTTTGAAAATGAATAAGTCCTAATCAATTTTAAAGTGCTTCCGCTGTATTTAAAATCAATGCCTAGTTTCAGCTATCTGGTTAAACTCTCAAACTCTCGTTTATCTTGACCTTAACCTTAAATGCCTTTTTTACTTCCGTAAGAAAAACCAATCGATTAAAAATAAGAAACCAAAGCCTAAAAACTAATTTGTAAAGAATTTGCACCGATTATTACTTAATTCCATCTGAATAACTTGTTTACATACTGATACCAAATAATCTAGCCAGACATGGTTGGAATGGAAAACATGCTAACACAACATATATTACTAGTACTAATCATGCTGCAACAAACGAAAGATAAAAGCATATAATAAAAACCTGGAATTGAAATAATCTGGCAAATGAATTCTTGCTACAAACTTGAAGCCATCCGGCACAAATTGAAAAACTTGAAGAAACAATGAATCTGGAAGTGCAGAAAAATAACAAAAGCTAATAACTGTTTAATTGAAAAAATGCAGAAAACTAATTCACTCCCAGCTCTCTTGAAAATTCACGGACCCCCTCAAAGGAGGGCTTCAGTTCCATTTATATCAGTCGTCTGGCCGTTGAGAAATTAACGTGTGAGTCGTGTGGAAATCGTTTGAGAAAATCACGCATGGCAAGTTGAAACCTAGAGAGTGGTGCAATTCTTCTTTTTCTCTCCCCAGAAAGTAGGTGGCTCGCGCCACCTCATCTTCCTTCATGGATGTGGCTTGCGCCACTTTAGTTGTTGGTGGTGGGCGCCACCCACAATGTGGCTTGCGCCATATGTGTGGTGGTGGGCCCACCCTTTATATATTTTTTGTCTTTTCTCTTTTCCTTTTTCTTTCCTTTCCATTTCTTTCCATTCCTTTCTCTCCTCTTCATTTTCTCTTCATTTTCTTTTCTTTTCTTTTCCTCTTCATTTTCTTCAATAAATCTTCATTTTTCCATTAAATTCCGGTTCGACTCGAATGCCTGAAAACACAAACAAATACGGGTAGAATAACACATAAATCGGAAAAAACCAATTAAAACACAATATAAATTCATGTATGTCAAGTCAAATACACGATATAATTTCGCGTTATCAAACTCCCCCACACTTGAACCTCTGCTTGTCCTATAGCAAATGAAACATCTAAGCACGAGTTTGAAACAAAAACACGACACAGATCATACAGTGATGCTAAGCCTTGTCAGCAAGATAGGTACTAAATATCAATACCAAGGATACCGTAATGACACAGAATTACATTATGTAATCAAGGACTCCCACCTTATACAGACAGATCTGAATCATGGTATTATAACTCGACCTATTCTCTTTCACCTCTTTTTCATTCTCGCGCAATCACATTAAGCCCGTTATCCACGCACACCCATGGTAAGTAAACCTGTTAGTGTTCAGTGATCTCATTTTCCAATTCTTTTGCATTTCTTTTTCTTTTAGTTTCGAATTCCCAGAGTCCGATCCGTTGGGCTAAATGGTCGGGTGAAGACCACCTAACTTAGAGGGAACATGTCTTTTATTCTCCTTTTCTATTAGTTCATTAAATTTACTTTTGAGATCGAACACATATTTGCATCAGTTTATTACTTAGTTTGTGCCTTAGGATGGTGCTGACTGCTAGTATAAACTAATCAAGAGGTTATTTTCAAATTTCAGGTCTCGGCATAATAAGTACTCAGATTCATCTGTATATTCGGGGGTTCAGGGTGTCAAAGCAGTACCGATTTTATTAACACTTTCCCAAGTCTTCCCAACTTAGCCTTCTAAGCTTTTAAAGTGCCATGTCATGTATCAAACCAAAATAAATTTTATTTTGTTACGGCTCAAGAAAGTTGGAAGAATCTAAGTAATAGCAGAAACTATGCGTAGAGACTCGACAGCACATGAATTTCTTTTATTGAATACAAAAAGCTGAGCATACTAATGAAAGGAAAATAAGCATGAAAATTTTTAAATCTACCTAGAAAAACAATAAATAACCAAAATAATTTAAATGAAAGCGATAAAACTTCCTCCCCCACACTTAAATTGAGCATTGTCCCCAATGCAACATCGTAAGGTGAAAAAGGAAGGAGAAACCTGGAAAAACGGGCTACTGGCGGCCTCTTCCTCGAGTCCGTGCTCGCCTGGCGATTCTGGTTTGCTGTTTTGATGCACCCAGATCCGGATGTTGTTCATGTGCTTGCACAGTCATACCGGCCATCCCTTGGATCAGCTCTGCCATGTTGTTCTGGCCTTGCTGCATTCGTTGTAAAACCTGGATCATCTCCGCTTGTTGGTTGTACATCTGGGTCTGCTGAGCCATCATTTGAGCCTGCTGAGTTGCGATGCTTTGTATGGTTTGGTCGCGGAGGGCGTTTGTTTCGCTCTGTCTCATCACCTCAGCGTATATGCTTTCTAGATTTCCGGATGGTTCTCCCTCTCGTCTCCTAGGCCTGCGTCTGGATGATGTACCTGCAACAAAATTAGAGGAGGAGGGTGCGGTGTGTGCTTGTGCGTTAGTTTCGTCCCCGCCAGCAGCAACATTCTCAGGAATGTGCGCGGGGCCTGGGTTATCAGTATAACAATAGTTTTCCTCTCGCTGCACATCTGTACGGATTGGGTTAGGCAGTGTAAAATTTGGGAAAACTTTATTGTCAATCAGTAGATCATACATACCGTCTTCTCTTTTCTTAACCAGCTTCATACGTTCAGTCATTTTCAAATCAATGGTAAGAGAAGGAAGTGTTGTTAAGGCTGCGAAATGGCCTTCGAGCTCAAGGGCTCGAGCTATGGTTGTTATTAGACCGCCGAATGTGATGGCGCCTTTGTTTGAGGCGGTAATGGAGCACATATGATTAAGCATGAATGGGACATGGTTTATTCGGCGGTTTACGAAGGTGTTAAGTAAATAGAAAAATTCCTTCTCATTCACTTTGTTTGAATTAGACCGGCCGAAAATTGTAGTAGCCAGTAGTTGGCGAAAATAACGAAAAGCCGAGTTTTGAATGAGAGTGGCCTTATTCCCTTCACAACTTTGTGTATGAGTGCCTGTTAGACCTCTCCAAAGACACTTGTAACTGTTAACCCAGTCATGTCCACTCGGGATACTACACATTACATTGTTTCCTACTGGGAAATTTAGTTTAGCAGCCAGTTCGTCAAAAGTGAATTGAAATTCAGTATTAAACATTCGAAACTGGATCGTCCCTTCTGGGTCATAAATAATCGAGCTAAGAAACTCTAAGGTAAGTGGGACATAGACAGGGTCTCTATTAGACAAAAAATGTTTCAAATTTACTCGTTCTAATAAAAAGTATACGCTTTCAGTAAGTCCTAAAACTTCTAAACAATTAGTATCTGCATACCTTGTTGGCTCGATCTCGCATTGTGTAAGCGACTGGAGAATGGTAGCTTGGTTTTGATCTCTGCAAAGTAATGTATACCCTTGTGCTGTTGGTGCTGGTTCCATATTTTTGTTGATAGTAGTTTCACTCTCACAACTTAGACGTGCAGACTAAAATATTCTAAATGCAAAATATGTGTGTGAGTGAATGTTACTGAAAGTGTGTATTTATAGTAGAAGGATTGATCATTTAATTTGTGTAGTTGTGGTAGGTGGCGGTCAAAGGCAATAATTTTGAAATCTGACAAGTGTATGACATGCACATGCATTTTTGCATGCATAAGCCAAAATAGGAGGTGGCGGGGGCCACAAGGAAAGGTGTGGCGGAAGCCACATGAATTAAAGTGGCGAGAGCCACATTTTTCAAGGTGGCACGAGCCACACTTCCAATGGGTGGCGGGAGCCACATGCTCCTAAGTGGCGGGAGCCACTTCTAACACATATATATTTTTTTTGTTTTTATCTTCAAATTCCACACTTCCCTGCATGTGATAACTCAGAGATTCCTTCTATTTTTTTTTCTGCATGTGATAAGATTGGTCATAGTAAATGCAAGCAAGCTACTACATGATATTTTTATTAGGACCATGCGTGTCCTTACTTTTATCAGCATTAAATCATGTAACAGAGTGATGATAGATGATACAGTAAGCATATGAATAATACTGAATAATGAAATAGCAGGATAATAAATGAAATAGCAGTCAGTATCACACGCTTGTATTGTAATAGTCAGTGAAAATAACTAAATCGAAATTAAATGTAACCAAAACAAACCAATAGACTGAAAGAAATTAAAACTTGAAATTTAAGTCAATTGAAACCAAAGTACATTAAACCTAAATTTAACTGAAATGAAAAATTTGTAACAGTAAAAAGAATTAAATTACGGAAATGAGAAAAATTGAATGAAAAACTCTTTTCCATCTCCCACACTTAGAATTAACGGTGTCCCCACTGTTAAAATGCAGCAGCCCGGATGTGAAATAAATACTCTCTTAGCCATTTTGATTTGGATTGTTAGCAAGTCCTCTAGAAAATAGTTTTTGATGAAAATGATCCAATTGCTCTACCACCATATCCATAAATCCATGAAACTCAGTGCGAATAGTGGTGAATTCTGCTTGAAGGTCAGTCACTCGGTTCTCCAAGGCTGTTATGGCAGCGGTGAAATCAATGGGTGGAGGAGGAGCTACAATAGGTGTGTGAGATTCAGCATCAGAAATATAGTTATCATCAAATTCATAAATCTATGGTGTATCAGGTGGTGATGGTGGGGCATGAAGTGGTTCGGTCAAGTCATAAAACCAATTGTTTCTGTTATGGACACTGGTGTGCTCATGGTTTGGTAAAGTGAAAAGACGGACGACAGCATTATCAATTAGGTAGTCAAAGGTATCCGGTCCGAGGTTTCCTATGATTCGGCGGTTAAAGCAGAAGTTAAGGTTCATAGGTCGGAAGGTACTAAGAGGGTTAAACCTGATCAGAGGGTGTCTCAGTCCTATGGCATTTGCTATCATGGTAACTAATCCTCCTATTATGATAGGTGCGCGAGCATCCAGTACAAGACTCACAAAGTTGGTTATCATAAAGGTAGCAGCATTTACGGGGCGGCCCTGGGAAGCACAATACAAAATATAAAGCTCAGTTCTGGATATAAAGGTATCATTTTCTTCCTTACCGAAAATGGTATGAGCGAGGATTTTGTGAAAATACCGGATGGCTGGGTTGTGGATATTCTCAGAAAACATGCCAAAGGGTTCAGGATTATAATTACCAGTTATGTTACCCCAAAAGTAGTTCAAGTCGAGGTCAAGGAGCAATTCATCTTGGTATGCGGTAATCACATCAAGTCCACTAGGAAATCCTAGGAGTTCAGCAAGTTCTCTTGGTTATAGGTATAATCATTATCAAACAGTCTAAAAGTGACCAACCCTCTATGGAATCTGTAACCATGGTTAGGTATGTGAGTAAGGGAGCTAAGGAACTAAAGTGTCAGCCTACGATAAGAAGTAAACCTTCTTTTGATAGAAGCGGTCTCCCACCCCAGTTGGCTAAACAGAAACATGATGCTGTCCCTGATACCCAACGCAGCCATGGTAGGTCCATCATAGTAAATAGTCAAAGCCATATCTCTCTGAGCTAACATCTCAAACCTCCTCCTCTGAGCTCTGCCTCTGAAAACAATGTTCATGTAATCTACTTGTTGCATCTTGAAAGTTAGTTACTAACTAAGCTAAGTTAGCCTGGAATAAGTTTCGATCTATGGCAATTTCTTTGTAGTATTTGTAGTAACAAGGCCAGTTAAAGCTGTCAGATATAGGGGAGACTGCCTACTTCAATCAAGTTCAAGGCAGGCTAGCTCAGTACAATGCAAAGTTAGTGATGAACACGTAAATTATGGCATCAAGAAATGGGGAGAAGGAGAGGAAATAAAAAAAACAAAAATGCAATAAAAAATAAGAACTAAACAAGGAATGAAATAAAATCAAATAGAATAAAATAAAATGAAACGAAATAAAACATTTAAAATTCGGGTATTAAAAATACGTGGGTTGCCTCCCACCAAGCGCTGTTTTTAATGTCTTAAGCCTGACATAGTTCTAGTGCAATGTCAGTTTTCAGAATGAACGGGCAGCTCTAGGAGCTTTAGACTAGCCGAGTAGTCTCTATTGTCTACGTAGTGATAATGTTTTAAACGCTGTCCGTTTACTATAAATGGTTGACTAGATCTACTTTTTATTTCTACGGCACCACTTGGGAAAACCTTACTTATTATGAAGGGACCTGACCACCTAGATCTAAGCTTTCCTGGGAAGAGTTTAAGGCATGAATTAAACAGGAGCACTACGTCGCCTTCATTAAATTCTTTACGGGAAATTCGTTTGTCATGCCATTTTTTAGTTCTTTCTTTATATATCCTAGCATTCTCATATGCGTCTAGTCGAAGTTCTTCTAGTTCGTGAATGTCTAAGATCCTTTTCTCACCTGCGGCAGTATGGTCTAAGTTGAGGGTCTTAATGGCCCAGTAGGCTTTGTGCTCTAATTCTACAGGTAGATGGCATGATTTTCCGTAGACTAACTTAAAAGGTGTGGTTCCTATTGGGGTCTTATAAGCTGTCCTATATGCCCACAGAGCTTCGTGTAATTTTGATGACCAGTCTTTTCTAGAGGTTGCAATAGTCTTTTCTAAGATTTGTTTGATTTCTCTGTTCGAGACTTCGACTTGTCCACTTGTTTGTGGATGATATGGTGTTGCTACACGGTGTCAGACTCCATACTTCAGTAGAAGTTTTTCAAATATCTTTGATATAAAATGGGAGCCTCCGTCACTGATGACAAGTCTGGGCACACCGATTCTAGGGAAGATTATGTTCTTGAAAAGCTTAATTACTACACGTGTGTCGTTTGTTGGAGAAGCTACTGCCTCGATCCATTTTGAAACGTAATTAACAACGACGAGTATATATTTATTACCAAAAGAAGATGGGAATGGCCCCATGAAGTCAATCCCCCATACATCAAAGACTTCCACTTCTAAAATACCTTTTTGTGGCATTTCATCGCATCTAGAGATGTTACCCGTGCGTTGGCACCGGTCGCAGTTTAATATCGCGATATGGACATCTTTCCATAGATTAGGCCAGAATAGGCCAGATTGTAGGATCTTAGTGCAAGTCTTTGAAGTGCTTGCGTGTCCGCCATAAGGGGCAGAATGACAATGTGAGATTATGTTTTCTATTTCATCTTCGGGGACACATCGACGGAAAATTCCATCGGCGCATCTCTTAAAAAGTAGAGGCTCATCCCAATAATATTGTTTAAGGTCATGAAAGAATTTCTTCTTTTGTTGGTAAGTTAGATCTGGTGGAAGTACCCCGGCAGCTAGGTAGTTAACAAAGTCAGCATACCATGGTAGTGTTGTATTCGTTTGAATTTCTTCCACTAATTCCTTTGGTTTGGTATCGTTCAAGGTTAATTCAGACATATTGCTTTCCAATTGGGCTATCAGTCGCTCATAGGGGAAGTCATCATTAATAGGCACTTGCTCAGGCTTAATACCTTCTATTCTTGATAAATGGTCTGCGACTACATTTTCAGTGCCCTTTTTATCCTTTATCTCTAAATCGAATTCTTGTAAGAGTAGGATCCATCTTAAAAGTCTAGGTTTGGCATCTTTCTTACTTAGTAGGTATCTCATCGCGGCATGATCGGTATAGATAATGATTTTCGCTCCTACCAAGTAGGAACGAAATTTATCCAGAGCGAACACGACAGCTAGGAGTTCCTTTTCAGTGGCGGCGTAGTTCATCTGGGCAGGATCTAGGGTTCCACTTGCGTAGTAAATTGCATGGAGCTTTCTGTCCTTTCTTTGTCCTAGGACTGCGCCTACGGCATAGTCACTCGCATCACACATGATTTCAAATGGTAATCTCCAATCAGGTGGTTGCATGATAGGTGCGGTAACGAGAGCCGTTTTTAATTGTTCAAACGCTTTTAGGCATTTCTCATCGAAGATAAATTCAGCGTCTTTCATTAATAAACCTGTCAGTGGTTTGGTAATTTTTGAGAAATCTTTGATGAATCGTCGGTAGAAACCGGCGTGTCCTAAGAAACTTCTTATTTCTCGTACGGATTTTGGAGGTTGGAGATTTTCTATAATCTCTATCTTCGCTTTATCAACTTCGATCCCTCTATCGGATACTACGTGTCCAAGTACGATTCCTTGATTGACCATGAAATGGCATTTCTCCCAGTTTAGTACGAGATTGACTTTCACACATCTTTCAAGTACCATTTCTAGGTTCGATAGACATCCTTCAAAACTCTGCCCACAAATAGAAAAATCGTCCATAAACACTTCCATAATGTCATCTATAAAATCAGCGAAAATTGACATCTTTGGAATGTTGCGGGAGCATTACATAGTCCAAACGGCATTCGTCGGTAAGCAAATGTACCGTAGGGACATGTGAAAGTTGTCTTTTCTTGGTCATCAGGATGGATAGGGATTTGGAAGAATCCTGAATAACCGTCTAAATAGCAGAAGTAAGAATGTTTTGCCAATTGTTCCAACATTTGGTCAATGAATGGTAATGGGAAATGATCTTTACGAGTAGCTTTGTTCAATTTTCTATAATCGATACACATTCTACTTCCTGTTACGACTCTTTGCGTTATAGATTCACCTTTTGAGTTCTTAACAACTGTAACACCTCCCTTCTTAGGTACGACATGTACTGGGCTAACCCATTTACTGTCTGATATCGGGTATATAATTCTCGCATCTAAAAGCGTTTTCACTTCATCCTTAACTACAGTACTTAAGATTGGATTAATCCTTCTCTGGTGTTCTCTAGAGGTCTTACAGTCTTCCTCTAGCATAATGCGATGCATACAGATAGAAGGACTTATTCCTTTAAGGTCAGCGATGTTGTAGCCTAACGCAGTTGGATATTTTCTTAAGACATCTAAAAGTTTCTTAGTTTCAGGTTGTCCTAAGTCTGCATTGACTATTATAGGTCGTTCGAGTTCTGTGTCTAGGAATTCGTACCTTAAACTATCGGGTAGTGTTTTCAGTTCTAAAGCTGGTTTCTTTGGGCAAGGAAGATGATCGGGTGTAAGTGCTAAACATTCGCTTAGGCTATCATCTTGATACGGTTCACGCCAATTATCATCTTCAAAAATCGGAGGTATTGGAATTTTTATAATATCTGAGTATATGGTCGGTTCCATTTCCATTTCTCTTACGCATTCATCTATGACATCTAATAGATAACATGTGTCCTCTATAGCTGGTGCTTGTAAGAATTATGTCAGGATAAATTCAACCTTTTCTTCACCGACTTCAAAGGTTAGCTTACCCCTCTTTACGTCTATAATGGCTCCGGCGGTAGCTAAGAATGGTCTTCCTAATATGATAGGCGTAGTGGAGTCTTCTTTAATGTCCATGATTATGAAATCGGTAGGAATATAGAATTGCCCTATACGAACTGGAACATTCTCTAGTATACCAACGGGATATTTAATAGAGCGGTCGGCTAATTGAACGGACATCTTAGTTGGTCTTAATTCTCCCATATCAAGCTTCTTGCATATGGATAAGGGCATCACACTGATACTGGCGCCTAAGTGGCATAGAGCTTTGTCTATGACGAACTTTCCAATTACACAGGGTATGGAGAAAATACCTGGGTCTTTCAGCTTAGGAGGCATGTTGTTTTGGATTATTGCGCTACACTCAGCAGTAAGTGTAACTGTTTCGTTATCCTCAATCTTTTTCTTATTAGATAGGATTTCTTTAAGGAACTTAGCATATGAGGGCATCTGAGTGATAGCTTCTGTAAAAGGTATTGTGATATTCAATTGTTTCAGAAGTTCAACAATTTTCTTAAATTGCCATGCAGTTTTAGAATTTGCGAATCTTTGAGGATACGGAATAAGGGGTTTATATGGTGGTGGAGGCACATAAGGCTTTTCCACGGCCTCTCGGTCATTATCTTCCTTTTCCTTGGATTCATTCTCCTTCTCAGTATTAGGCTTTTGGTACATGGGCGGATTCTGAAGTCTTGGATCAATGGGTCCTTCTAGTTCTTTACCACTTCTCAATATAACGGCATTTGCATGTCCTTTCAGATTAGGTTGTGGCTGTCCAGGAAATGTTCCTGCAGGAGCAGCAGTAGGTGCTTGTTGTTGTGCCACTTGCGAAATTTGCGTTTCAAGCATTTTGTTGTGGGTGGCTAAAGCATCTACCTTGTTTGCTAATTGCTTAATTTGCTCACTAGTGTGTATGTTTTGATTCAGGAAGTCTTTGATTGTTTGAGCCTGGGTAGCTATAAAGTTTTCCATCATTAGTTCAAGGTTGGACTTCCTAGGAACATTAGGGGCAGTTGCGGCAGCCTTTTGGTAGCCTGGTGGTGCAGCAGGTGCTTGACCAGGTGCATATAATGCATTGTTGTTTTTGTAAGAGAAGTTTGGGTGGTTCTTCCAACCCGGATTATAGGTATTTGCATAAGGGTTTCCTTGAGCATAATTTACTTGGTCACTGGAGACTCCTGCCAAAATTTGACATTCAGTGGCAGCATGTCCAGGTGTTCCGCATAATTCGCAGTTTTGAGCTACAGCAGCCACGGTGGCTGCAAGCGTTATGGTCAAGTTATCGATCTTTTGGGCAAGGGCATCTACCTTAGCATTGACACAATCAAGGCTACTAACCTCGTACATTCCACCTTTTGTTTGGGATTTTTCCACTGCAGTTCTTTCTCCTCCCCATTGGTAGTGGTTTTGAGCCATGCTCTCGATCAGTTGGTAGGCTTCTTCATATGGTTTATCCATAAGCGTACCACCAGCGGCGGTATATATTGTCAATCTTGTATTGTACAAGAGACCATTGTAAAATGTGTGGATGATTAACCAATCTTCAAGACCGTGATGCGGGCACATCCTCATCATGTCTTTATATCTTTCCCATGCATCGTATAGAGATTCGTTATCCTTCTGTCGAAAACTATTAATTTGGGCTCTCAGCATAGCTCTTTTGCTTGGGGGGAAATATCGTGCTAAGAATACCTTTTTCAACTCGTCCCACGTAGTAATGGAGTTTGATGGCAAGGATTGCAACCAAGCCCAAGCTCTGTCTCTTAATGAGAAAGGAAAAAGACGTAGTCTTATCGCGTCTGCAGTTACACCATTTGCCTTTACTGTGTCTGCGTACTGCACAAACTTGGTCAAATGTTCGTTAGGATCTTCCGTAGGGTTTCCAGAAAACTGATGTTGTTGTACGGCTGACAGCAATGAAGGTTTCAACTCGAAATCGTTTCGGTTGATAGCGGGGGCAGCAATGCTACTATGTGGTTCTTGCTCAGACGGGGTAGCATAGAACTTAAGAGGACTGTTTTGTGGTCTTTCACCCATGTTTTGTTCTGATTCTGATTCTGACTCAGAGTCAAGTTCTGTTTCAGATTCGGGTTTGGATTGAGATTCAGGTTATGATAAAGGAAAGGGTATTTCGTGGGCTAAACAATATTCTTGGATTCGTCTTTTCACGCTGAGAAGACGTTCAGGTTCGTCTGTCGGTCGTGTGAGGTCTTCGCCTTTTGAACGAGTACTTGGCATACAACCGACAAATTAGGGGATTTGTTGCCTAAGTCTATACGGCGCAACAAATGAATCGCACTATTTACTAAATCAAAGTCCCCGGCAACGGCGCCAAAAACTTGATCGCGACTTTATGAGTCGAATGGGGTTACTAACTGCAAGCGCACAGTCTATCGCGTAGTTTTAAAAAGATATCGATCCCACAAGGACTGATAATCAAACTAGTGCTATCAGATT
The DNA here is from genome assembly GCA_022829125.1 of Lathyrus tuberosus. Classification (NCBI taxonomy): domain Eukaryota; kingdom Viridiplantae; phylum Streptophyta; class Magnoliopsida; order Fabales; family Fabaceae; genus Lathyrus; species Lathyrus tuberosus. Next base: position 23,430,581 of record JALAZF010000012.1, on the reverse strand, counting down.
GTTACTATGTTTAGCTAAGGCTAATTGTTCTAAGGGAAATAAGGACGACAGAAATTAAATCTAAGAATACTAACTTTTAATAAAAATAATTAATAACGAGATATCAGTATGTAACGCATTAATCGTCGGGAATTTAGTAAGTCACCGGTGTAGGTTTAAACGTCAAATTACTTTTCAGTAGAAAATACTCATTTAAAAGACCTTATCTCACACTCTCGTGTTTATTAATTTAGACTATATCGTTAAATCAGAATGAGCGCTCTCGCTGTATCATTTGCATTTAAAAATACTTTTTGAAAATGAATAAGTCCTAATCAATTTTAAAGTGCTTCCGCTGTATTTAAAATCAATGCCTAGTTTCAGCTATCTGGTTAAACTCTCAAACTCTCGTTTATCTTGACCTTAACCTTAAATGCCTTTTTACTTCCGTAAGAAAAACCAATCGATTAAAAATAAGAAACCAAAGCCTAAAAACTAATTTGTAAAGAATTTGCACCGATTATTACTTAATTCCATCTGAATAACTTGTTTACATACTAATACCAAATAATCTAGCCAGACATGGTTGGAATGGAAAACATGCTAACACAACATATATTACTAGTACTAATCATGCTGCAACAAACGAAAGATAAAAGCATATAATAAAAACCTGGAATTGAAATAATATGGAAAATGAATTCTTGCTACAAACTTGAAGCCATCCGACACAAATTGAAAAACTTGAAGAAACAATGAAACTGGAAGTGCAGAAAAATAACAAAAGCTAATAACTGTTTAATTGAAAAAATGCAGAAAACTAATTCACTCCCAGCTCTCTTGAAAATTCACGGACCCCCTCAAAGGAGGGCTTCAGTTCCATTTATATCAATCGTCTGGCCGTTGAGAAATTAACATGCGAGTCGTGTGGAAATCGTTTGAGAAAATCACGTATGGCAAGTTGAAACCTAGAGAAAATAGGAAGAGTGGTGCAATTCTTCTTTTTCTCTCCCCAGAAAGTAGGTGGCTTGCGCCACCTCATATTCCTTCATGGATGTGGCTTGCGCCACTTTAGTTGTTAGTGGTGGGCGCCACCCACAATGTGGCTTGCGCCATATTTGTGGTGGTGGGCCCACCCTTTATATATTTTTTTTCTTTTCTCTTTTCCTTTTTCTTTCCTTTCCATTTCTTTCCATTCCTTTCTCTCCTCTTCATTTTCTCTTCATTTTCTTTTCTTTTCTTTTCCTCTTCATTTTCTTCAATAAATCTTCATTTTTCCATTAAATTCCGATTCGACTCAAATGCCTGAAAACACAAACAAATACGGGTAGAATAACACATAAATCAGGAAAAACCAATTAAAACACAATATAAATTCATGTATGTCAAGTCAAATACACGATATAATTTCACGTTATCAAGCTCTATGTTCATCCTTATCATGCCTAATGTGAGCATAAGCTAAATAACCAAATACTAAGTCTTTCGAGATTAGGTGGATCTCCCGATCAGACTTCTTGAGGTGTCTTCATCCCAAAGGCAGTCGAAGGACACTTATTTATCAAGTATGTTGCAGTCACAGTAGCTTCTGCCCAAACAACCTTCTTTGATCCCGCACTAACCAACATGCACCTCACCCTTTTCAGAATGGTTCAATTAAACCTTTCACCCAAACCATTTTGTTGAGAAGTACATGCAATAGTTATGTGCCTTGCAATACCAGACATAACACAATAGTTGTTGAAAGCCTCGCTTCAAAATTCAAGTCCATTATTAATTCTCAACCTCTTGACCTTCCAGCCAGTTTGGTTTTCGACCAGAGTCTTCTAACTATTGAAATTGAAAGCTCCAATAGTTTGACTAAATTTTGGTAAAACATAATGTTGGGAAAGATGGTCCAACATGAAGGTTTATGCCCCAGACCAAAGATGTCGAATGAAATGTCATAGCATGAAGATTCAACATGATGACTGTCACAACATGTTTTGTTGTTAAATCTATTCCAAGATTCTTGGCGAGACTGGCAGTGGATCAAGGAACAAAGATATGAAGCCCAACGCAGCAGAAGACTATAAAAGAAGACCAAGAACTAGGCAGAAAAGAGAGAGAGAGAACGACATAGACTTAGAAATCCTATTTTGTAAAGTAGGGTTTAGGTTTTGAGAGTCGTAGGTTTCTCTTGTAAGTCTCCCTCTGTATCGATTTGATACATTGTGGAAGACATAGGTACTTGTACAGATTCAAAAACCCGTAGGTAATGAATCATGTATTGTTCTTGGATGAAGCTTTTAAGCAAATCCAAGTTAACTTGTTAGTCTAGGATGCTTGACTGAACTTTGTATTGAAAGGGTTGTCTTTCAATAGGATGATACAGTTATTGTGTTTATAACTGTTAGATAATCACAGGTTATGAATTAGGGAGTGAGATAGGTTTCTCTTATCTAGGAAGGAGTTCTTAGATGAAGTTTTCATTGGGTAGTGATCGGTAAACCATGGGTGTTTACTGTAAACCAGCGGTTTTTTACATAAAACTATACTACTGATAGTGGATTCTTCTTCCTGGCTTGGTATGCCCCCAAATATAGGTGATTTGCACCGAACTGGGTTATCATATTCTGTGTTGTTTATCATTCTGCATTTACAGTTCAGTTTTGATTAACATGTTGTAACAGATGTCGAAACATCTATCTTGTTGCAGTTACTGATATGCTGAATACCAGTTTATTGTTATGTTCCAGGTTTAAAGATTGAGCAGAACAATGTCTTGACATGTGTTAGGACATCTGCTATTTGCTATGCCAAAATTTCAATTGGTATTAGAGCAGGCATTCTGTCTGTTTCTGGATGAGATCTTTGGGAGATACTTTCTGGCCCTTTAAACAAGGAGGAGTTTTGGAGATCAGATCATTAACTCAGACATACTCAAGGGTATTAATGGATGGGATAGATGTTCTGGATCGAAGGTAACAACCACTGTTGGTTGTTCATGTTTTCTGAGGAGCTACTACAACAACTGCAGGAGAAGTGGATAGTTCTCTTGTTGGGATGTCTTATAAGATGTTCTGACATCTTATTAGGGCATGTTGAAGATGTTCCTTGGTGGTTCCGCTGCATATGTTTTTGATGGAAGAACTCTGGTATTTATGAGATTCTGGAGTTGTGACTGAAGAAAGATGGTGGAAGATTTCAACTGATGGTGGCTATATTTGAAGATATCTGCATCTTTTCATTCCAAAGTCGGGAGCGATGGAATGGAGAGAGTTGTTGGCAGATGTCTGTCATGGTGACATGGTACTTGGAAACTTGGTTCCATTGTGTATCTTGAAGTCAGTGAAGAGAATGTGAGTTGAGATTAATTTTATCAAGTTCTTCTCAAGGAATTTGATAAATTATTGTTTGGCTAAGTTGTCAAAGATACTTGAGAATTCTCTCAAGTCCACTCATAAAGGCATTTCAGTTGTGCATCTGGAGTCTTCTAGTTACTCTTCTGACTAGAGGGTGTTTCTGTGAAACATAAACCTGAAGAAAGTGGAGGTGATTTATTTTCACCATCCAAAAGTGCAAGGAATGACTCATCTTTCTTAATCCTGAGGACGAATCCAATCTGAATGGAGATTTCAAAACTGTTGAGATAAATAGGGTTCGTTCAGAGAGAATATTAGTTACTTGAGTCTAGGGTTGCAGCCTTGGTATCTCAACACTTTGAAGACACTTGCAAAGATTGAATACTTGATAAGTGTTCATGGAATGATCTGTTGGAGTATGGCTTCAGCAGTGAAATAGGGTTATTGAATAGGGATTTAAGATCAATTTCTATTTGTGTAATTCACAAGTATTTAATTGATTATTCTTGTATTTGAAGTTTAAGATTGTTGATGTTCAACTAGATGTTGAAACATCTCTTCATCAGAGTTTGTGCAGAATCATGGGAGGGGTACTGCATACGCTTTTGGATCTATTTCTCTTAGGTGTTGACCTAAGAATTTGCTTCATTCTGGTGTGGTAGAAGCATCTGATCTCTGGAGAGTTTCCTGACAAGAAACTTGTCTAGACAATGGTGCTGTTGAAGATGAAGAAGAAGACATCATAATCTTGATGAATATGTCTTGGATCAACTTATTTCTGATCTAGGAGTATTAGAGTGCAGTAGGTGTGTTCCAGTTGTTACTAGAAGCATCTGATGCTTATATGGAAAGTGTCCTGGCAAGAGACTTGTCCAAAATATGGTGCTGGTGATGGCACATCTTGGGTCAGTTTATTTCTGATCTAGGTACATAGGAGCATGTGATCTTGCTCATCTTGGAGGTCTAGGATAAGTGGAAGTTATCTCTGACTTTTTGCAGATTGCTCTACTTAAGGAAAGTGGCATTCCTTTGGAATAGTTGTGGTGTAGTCTATGAATACTTCTTCTCTAAAGAATCAGACTTGGAACGTTTGAGTTCTTTGGAGTTGTGAAGCAGATATTCATCAAGGTGTGATCTTGATTGAATAATTGTGATATGATTAAGCAGGATGGAGGTTGTCTACTCTAACTTGATATCATTGATCAAGTATAGGAGAACATGGAACTCTTGTTCTGCTATAGGGAGGAGGTTCTTCTAAGTGGAAGAAGGAAGGGTTGAATTTCTCAGCTGGATGTCTGATCAGATGTCATGACATCAAGAAGAAACTTCAGGGTCTTAGTTGATGTTGTGGCACATCATCGTAAGATAAGTTGATCTTCTCAGAAATAAATGGAATTAATGCTTCAAAAAGGTCTATCTCATGCAGTTTACGGGAGCTGTAATAAGGAGAAGATGTTACATGTCTAAGGCTTGGTGGATCTAAGATGGCTTTCTATGGAGTAAATGGACTATGTGACTAGAAGTTTAGGTTTCATTGGTGGATCAGAGGGTTTTCTAAATCACTGAAGAAAAGCTAAGATTAACCAAATAGTGGCATTTGGTTGATCTTTATCATGCATTCAAGAAGGGTGCTTGGAACTAATTACTCTTGGGCAGAAGGATAGTTGGTTGAAGACTTAAGGAGGTTCTGGTTCAGTTCTATCTTGGAGCTTGTGGTAGAAGTTCTAAGTTGATTATGGAAGATTACCTTCATTTGGTGGATGAGAGTTTATTTCTCTTTGTTGTGGTATGGAGTTCTTATTCATTAAGCTGGTGGCGCAGTGTTGTCTAAATATCTTCAGTTGGATTATTATGCATTAGTAAGTCCAGTAGTGGAGCATATCAAGAACCATGGTGTATGGTGTCTTTGATATGTGAAGGATGTCCTAACTGATGTTAGAACATCATATGGGTTTGTTATCCTAGGAGTAAGATTCTAAGTTCTGTGTGTGGAACTTGACACTCTGTCATACCCCAAATTTTGACCACTAAGATTTCCCATCATTGTGTAAATCATCATCACAACATAGATGTACTTTCATGTCTCATCAATCTCCTCAGGAATTGTTAGGCATTCTCTACAATCAAAGATTAGGATTTTAGGCCCTCTCAGAGCATTTAGACAAAAGATCAATCAAGAAAGGACATGATCTTCAACTTGTCTAACCTCTCAAACATCCACACAGAATCAAGAGGACTCCCACATCAAGAATCAAGCACAAGGTCGCAGCATTCCAAGTGGATTAAGCCTCAAGATCGCCGGTGTCACCAAATTAGGGTTTTGGTCGACCAGGGCCTCCAAATGGGAATTTTCCTCTGGGCATGAGCCATTGCTTCAAATCATAACCCAAGATACTCCAAGGGTCCTCATGGACCCAATCATCAAGTCAATTTAACCTCAGGGGATGCATTTATCAAAAATCAGGAATTAGGGTTTCTTGACCTAATTCACCCCTAAGTTTACTTTTGGGGCAAAACATGAGCCAAGACCTCAAGACATTATTTGAGGGTCTCTAATACAGTACATTGATCCATTTGCAACAATGGATTAATCCAAGAAGCTTGATCCACAAGCTTCAATTTCATCAGGACCACAATTAGGGTTTTGAGGAAAAAGTCAACTGTACCTTTGACTTTTGACCAAGACATGCTACCAAACCTTGTGACATGATTCAATACACCCTATAACACCTATGTAACATATCCATTAAGTTTTATTTAGGTTAAGGACTTGATTTCATAGAGGATCGCACAGTTTGAAATTCATCTGGTAAAAAGTCAACTGTGCACAAAAGTCAAGTTTCACTTTTTGAGATTTTTCACAATTATGGTTCCTTGACCCTAAAATGATGTTAATGTGTGATTTTAATCATCATTCATCAAGAAAAATCAAAGAAAGTGGGATAACTTGTAAAAGGGGTAACCATAAAAACTTAGAATTTTTTCTAAGTTATGGAACAAAGTGGCTAGGGTACCAACTTCCAAGGATCATAACTTGAGATCCAAACAATCATTTTGACTGATCCAAAGATGTATTTGTAGATCTCATGGCATACTTTAAAAGTGTCAAATACAGCTCATTCCAATTCCTCATAGATTTTAAGTTATGGAGTGACCAAAATGACAAAAACATGAAAATGCCACTTTTTCCAACACTTAGTGAAATTTTCACTAAGTCAGAATCTGTTTCACTTTTTTCAAAATGTAGGGGGATTTTTCACTTGGATCCAAAAAGTGTCAAAACAAACTATGATCACACATGTGTTGTATCACATGAGGGCTTTCCAAAATGACCAAGAACTCCATCAAATCCCATCTGAGCTAGAAGTTATGACAATGGCAATATGCCTTGCTGCAAACTGTCTTGGCAAGGCAGATTGTGCATTAGGGCTCGATTTGCTCAATTTGTGCAAATGGAAAACAAGTTTATCCATCTGAACACCTCATGGGGAGACCAAGGAGGAACAAACACTGATCCATAAGCCTCCCAAGTCTTTAGAACTACAAGTAGCATGCCAAACCTAAAAAGACTAAAGGGGGACAAGACTCCAATTTTGTTTTGGAGCATTCAATGGATGCTTAGAGGTGGCATGTATCAGAGCACAGATGAACACTTTAGTCAAGCCTTATGCTTGAATCAAAGAACCATAGGCCTGTGCTCTAATCTCAAGTCAATGGCTAGAGGAGACTTGAGATTCCAAAGTGATCATATTGGCCACAGACCTGTACCAGTTGCCATTCCATATTCCTTGCAAAATAAACTTGCTCTTCTATAAATAGAGCTCATTTGTGATCAGTTTGAGTACACCAAAGCCATTAAACTGATGCTTTCCTTAAAATATCTTCTTTCAATCCAAAATTGCCTTCCAAAGCAAGTCACTATCGGGTTTTGAGTTTGAGAGCCATTCCAACCAAACCAATTACACACACACACCCCTCATAAACATCATATAGAAATGATCCAAACACTTAAACCACATCTGGAACACCAACTTCACAAAATCACCAGCCAATTGCTCAAGGTTTTAACCAAGTTGCAGTTGAGGTACCATAATTTGTTCCAGTCCATTTCCAATCACTCCAAGCATTCAAACACATTCCATATGGTGTAGGGAAGCTGTTTAGATCATCACAACTCATCTGTAACACCTCCAACTCAAAAATCAATTTGCTCTTGCTGCCACGACCTTCAAGTAAGCCTAAACTTGGTCATCTCATGATTCATGCATATTTCCTTGCACAATAATTTTTCCATATGGTCATAATCATGTATGGAGGGTTTCCCCTCAATTAATTGCTTTGTTTGAATCGTGTATCAAAATTCTCAGCCTTCATGCAAAATTTAGGGTTCTTGAGTTTTTGTCTTGATTTCTTATTCCATGCTTAAAATAAATGAAATTAAATACCATAGACATGATCGTGAGGTTAAAACGAGTAGATTGATATGTGGATTGTGTGATTTCATCAACTATTCAGTGAGAATGGAGAGAAAATGCAAATCTGCAGAAACAGGGGGGGTGGCGCGTGTTCTTGGCGCCATTTTTTGAATATTTGAATATTTGAATTTTGTGATTTTATTTAATTGATTCAAAAATTAATTTCTCTCTGAATTTTAATGATTTTGAGTTGATTCTTTTTTTAATAATTCACAAAAATGTTAAAATATTTTATTCTACCAAAATTTCCCAAAAATATTAGTTATTTTATATACTTGATATTTTTGCAAGAATTAATTTTTACTTTTTTTTTAACATTTAAAATATTTTTTCTCTCTTGATTTTCCAAAATTAATTGGTTTCCAATCATTTTGTGGATAAAAACATGATTTTTCAAACATTAATCCAATGTCACAACTTGTTTTTCATATATGTTTGGTAATTTTTCATTTTTAATTAAATTTTTATTTAATTAAAATACATTTTTGAAATCAATTAAGGGTTTTGATTTTAATCACCCTAACAAATCTTTTTCAATCACTCTTGGGCCTTGATCGGAGAGGGCCAGAAGGAGATCGTCGCGGCCTTCGTGTAGGGCAGGAGTTGATGCTCGTAGGAGAGGAGAATGGGGGGGGGGGGCGTACCTGTAAGGTACTCCGATGCCAAAGTGAGAGTTTTGACAAGAGGAGAAAAGCAAGAACAAAGTAATAATGTAAGAGATTAGATACCTGACCCTCTCAATTAAGAGGGTATTTATAATATACCCCCAGCGCGGGGCCAAGATCTCTCTTCGCGAGTAGGATGCCTGCTCGGCGAATGAGAGACTGCCAAGTGGAGGACACAACGCGTGGTCCTCTGACTTGGTCCAACTATCCCTGCAAGATCCTGGGAGGTAGTTGGTCGCGTGAACTGACAAGCGAGTGGGGGGACGTGCCCAACGACTATATTGTGCCCAACGGTTATATTGTGCCCAACGACTATATTGTGCCTATTGGGCCTGTTCACCAACTATAATGGATTGGGCCTGATCCTTAAGGGCAAGAAGCCCTGCCCGGTCCAGAACAGGAGCCCCCCAAGTTGTTGCTCTGCTGGAGAGTAATGACTTAAGACAGCTATGACTAGACCGTACTGTCGGGGACGTGTTTGCTCGCGTGGAGTGTCCCATTCGTGTCTCGACCAGATGTGGTCGTTAGATGATTACGCTGAGTGTCGGCCAAGATTCGTTACATGCTCGCAGAAATTGACGTTTTTCGCCGAGCAGCCCTGTACTAATGCGTTCATTTTTGACGAGGAGGTTTACTCGTGTGGGAGCCAAGGACTTGGTGCATTTTCTGTAATAAGCCAGGCGAAGAGTTTTTGTGACACGTGGTGAGCATGCATGGCTTTTGTCAGTCCTAGGGCCGCGTAGGCTATGATGACCTTCACGATCCTCCATGATCAAATGGTTATAAAAGGTGGAGGAAGGTTTTATTTTCACATTCTCACAAGTTCTCACTCCTTGCTCTTATTTGCTATGCAACTAGTCCTCCCGCCGGAGTTCCTCTTCGCCGCCGTTGATCCTCCTCTTCTCCGTCAACTTCTTCTTCTTCCTGTAAGTTTGTTCTTCCTTTTCCGAATTTTTTATGAACCTTCGAGTTTTCTGGGTGTTGTTCATGGATTCTCTGGTGGGTTCTTGAATTTTCCAGTTGAACTTCATGTGTTCTTTGATGAACATATGAGTTTCTGGAAAATCCATGAAGAACATGAAGAACATGAAGATTTCTAGGATAATTGTAGAGAATATTTTGATGTAGATCTTTGTAGATTCTGGTTAGGCGTATAGTTTAGGTTTGTAGTCGGGCACTAGGCCTGTTCGGTTCCTTGTCGTGATTTTGGGACGTGACGAGCCTGTGTCCTCGTTTTGATCCTTGCTATATTAAGTCGCGGGGACTTGCCCTGCTGGTTGTTAGACGGATGAGTTAGAACGGGCTCGAGGTTGTCCTCGGCTTCATCCTCGCCCTTTCACTTGATTAGTGGTGGAAGGGTGGATTTGATCTTAGATGTCGAATTCACTTATCTTCCTCTACTTTTCATGTGAAAATGGCTGATCGTCGGGATGAAGTTGTGCCCGACCTTCAAGAGACACAAGAGGATCCGGATGTGCCCGCCGATTATTCCAATATCAAGGTCGCAGAGGGGGACCTGGACTGGATAGCGCACGAACCTCTGTCGTTCCGATCGACTTTCACCGAAGAGGAGATTCGAGAGTTCTCTTTGTTGGAGAACCGGGTAGGGGAAGCTCCTCGGCAATGGAAAGCATTTCGTCCCGGGGAGAATGATAGAATTTTCTCTGGATATCCAGGATTGCGTTTCCCAATGTACGAGTTTGCTTTTACGGAGGCCAAGATGCGTCTCCTGTTCACTAATTTTTAAGTGGCTCTCTTCACCCATTTGGCATTGTGCCCGTCGCAGCTTCACCCTAACGCTCTGGCCTTCATCCGGGCATTTGAATTAGTCTGCCGTCATCTCAATGTCGGGGCGACCGTGGATCTCTTATTTTGTCTCTTCTAACTTTAAAGGAGTACCACGGGGACGAAACAAGGTTGGGTTTCGTTCAAATAGCAGAGCAGGCTATTCTGGCCGTACTCTGACTCGATTCGCAACTTCAAAGACAGGTTTCTGACCGTGAAGTCTATTTCCGAGGAGGCGAAAAGATCTATCTCGACTATCGAAAAGGTGATGGTTGATGGTCGGGAGGTGGATGGAGTTGTATCCATGTTTCCTCTGTGTTAGTTTCTTGGATTGGCTAGAATTTTGGTAAAACAAAGGTTGTTCAATGTTTGATGTCAAGGTGGTGATGTCACAACATTAAGTCTTAACACTGGGCTGTGTTAAGTGTTTAAGTTGGATGTCTGATGTCACAAGCGATGTTGTGACATTAGATCTGCAGAATTAATAACATCAGGTTTAGTGATGTTGTTAGGGTTTGCGTTTTAGCTGGATTTGTGGAGAGAAGGTAGTCTCATTGGTTGCGAGTATCTTGGGTTAGATATTCTCTGTTGCATAGAGATTTGATGCAGATTTGTAGGAGATTTAAAGGCTGAAGATTTAAGAAGATTTTGGAGAGAAAATCTATTTTAAAAAGATTCAGTTTTAAATAACAAATCAGGTCAGATATTGTAGCAGGTCCAAGTCCAATTAAAAGGGCTATATAAAGCGCAACAATCCTGAAGGAAAAGCAACGAAGAAAGAGAGCTAAAGACTGAGTGTCGTTTGTGTCTTCGTGTATGTTTTGTAAACCATTCAAGTGTGAATTGGTATTGTTGTTTTGAGTTGTTATTGATCAAAGCTGTGAAGCAGAATCAAGTAGTGTTATTCAAAGTGTGTGATCTTTGAATCACTGAAGTGTTTTAGGGATTGAGTAGTGTTCTCATACTTAAGTGGTCTCTTAAGTAGAAGGTTCATTAAGTATTGATTAAGTTTAGGAGATGTCAACTGGGTTGTTGGGTCTGTAAATTAATACTACTGATAGTGAAATTCATCCCTGGCTTGGTAGCCCCCAGACGTAGGTAGTTAGACCGAACTGGGTGAACAACTCACTGTGTTGATATATTGCTTGTTATTGCATTGTCCATTGCAGAGTGTGTTGTTGTGACATCGCACTTAACATTGCACATCTGGTACCAGAATTTCAATTGGTATCAGAGCAGGCATCCTGTCTGTCTCTGGGTGAGATCTAGGGAAGTTACTTTCTGGTGTAAAGATGGACAAAGAAGTTGTAGGATTTGGCAACAGACCCCCTATTTTGGATGGCTCGAATTACGATTATTGGAAGCCAAGGATGATCACCTTTTTGAAATCCTTGGACAGCAGGGCTTGGAAGGCTATCATTAAAGAATGGAAAACACCTGTTGTGTTTAAAAAAGATGATGCTGGAAAAGATAAAGAGGGCACCTCAAAGCGAAAGCCTGAAGAAGAATGGACCAAGGAAGAAGATGAGCTTGCCCTTGGTAATTCCAAAGCTTTAAATGCAATTTTCAATGGAGTGGATAAGAACATATTCAGGTTGATCAATACCCGTGAAGTTGCTAAGGAAGCTTGGGATATTTTGAAGGCTACACATGAAGGAACATCTAGAGTTAAGATGTCAAGACTTCAGCTTCTAACATCGAAGTTTGAAAGTCTGAAGATGAGACTATTCATGACTTCCACAAGAGTGTTCTTGAGCTGGCTAATGCATCCAGTGCTCTTGGTGAAAAGATGTCAGATGAAAAGCTTGTAAGGAAGATCCTTAGGTCCCTTCCTAAGAGGTACAAGATGAAGGTAACTGCAATTGAAGAAGCTCAAGACATCAGCAAGATGAGGATTGATGAGCTCATTGGATCTCTTCAAACTTTTGAGCTTGGGTTGAATGAGGAAGAACCAGAAAAGAAGTCAAAGAGTATAGCCTTGGTTTCAAATGATCAAGAAGAGAAAGGGAATAGTGCTGAATCCCAGGAGGATCTATCTCAGGCCATTGTTATGTTGGGAAGGCAGTTCAACAAGGTGTTCAAAAGAATGAACAAGAACTTTAAGCCTAATGTCAAGAACATCGCTTCTGACATCAGCAAGTCTAAGGAGAAGACTGCTCAAGACAAGGGTGTTCAGTGCTTTGAGTGTGAAGGTCATGGACATGTTAAGAAAGAATGTCCCACATTCCTGAAGAAGCAGAAGAAAGGAATGACAGTTTCCTGGTCAGACTCAGAAAGTGAAAGTGAAGGAGAGTCAGCCAAACATGTCAAAGCTTTAACTGGAACAGTGGTTTCTGATGGTGACTCTAGTGATGAGGAACTGACGTTTGAGGAGTTAGCATCCACTTATCAAGAGCTTTGTCTAAAGAGTGCAGAAATCTGTCAAGAAAGTGAAAAACAGAAGAAACAGATTGTTCAGCTTAAAACTGCTAAAGCTGATTTGGAAAAGGAAGTCTTATTAGTCAAAGCTCATCTTGATCATATGACCAAATCTGTTAGGATGCTGAATTATGGTACAGACACACTTGATAAGATTCTCCAGTCAGAGAAAGCTGCTGGAGATAAGTCAGGCATGGGATTTGTGGCTGAGAAAAAGGTATCTGCTGAAGCAAGCACTTCAGGAACCAAGGAGGAGTTGTCTCAACCATTGTCTCAACATCAAACTAAGAGACAGGATCCTACACCTAAGAAGGTTGTTTAGCCACAAAATGTTGAGAAGAAAAATAGTACTCATCAAAGGAAGGTGCAGCCTCAAGGAGATAGTCAGTATACGCCTCCTCAATATCACAAGAGGATGGAGGCTGTTAGGTCCAATCAGAACAGGTTTCATCAGATGTCTCAACATCAGGGAAACTGGTATGGATATGGATATGGATACAACAATGCTGTGCCTCATTACTATGGAAGAAGGAAGCCTCATCACCAGAGGAGACAACATCCTTAGTACAGGAGAAGACAACCGCACCATAGAAGACAAGCCAACTATGGTAGAAGGAGACATCATAATGGGTGGCAGCACCAACAGTATCATCATCAAGGTGGCAGAAGGTTTAACCACTTCAAAGATGACAGAGTCAGATGCTTCTATTGTGGCAGGTTTGGACATATGCAGTCCTCTTGCTTCAAGCTTCATGGTTATCCAAATTCTGCTCCTCAACCCAGACAGAAGGAGGTCAGACCCAAGGTGGTGAAACAATGGGTTCCTAAAGCTCAGGTCACATGTCTATTGGCTCATACTTTAGTTGGGAATTTTGCCATGGATGCATGGTACTTTGACAGTGGATGTTCAAAGCACATGACTGGATCCAAGGAGCATTTGGTGGAGTTCAATCCTTGCCATGCAAATAAGGTTGTGTTTGGCAATGGAGAAAAAGGAGTAGTAGAAGGAGTTGGAAGAGTGAAGAATCATGATGGTCTTACTCTTGATAGTGTGATTCTTGTCCAAGGTTTGAATGCTAATCTGATTAGCATAAGTCAACTATGTGATGAAGGGTACAAAGTCAGCTATTCCAAGGATGAGTGTCTGGTGACAAATGAGAAGGATGAAGTGGTTATGAAGGGTGCCAGATCCAAAGATAACTGCTATCAGTGGATACCTCTTGAAGTTAATGATGTTTATATTGATGTTATAACATCAGACTATGACATCAGGTGTGAAAGGATGCTGAAAGGTCAATCAGTTTTAATGAGCTCTGATGTGAATCATTTTGAATTTTTAAAAGGTAATTTAATTTGGAGGGAGAAAATCAGTGATTGGTCATTAAGAGGTACTCAAAATCAGGCGCCTTACCATATTGATTCTATATCAAGATTCATCAAAGCTTTCTCATCTCAACTGTTCATCTCCCTTAATCTCAACAGAATAGAAAAATCGTCTCTAAACCTAGTCTGTTACAAAGGAACGATGTCTTCTTCCAAGAACTCTGATTCTCAAAGACCTGCGCATGAACGATCTAGGGTTTCATCGGAAAAAGAATATGTTGACAAAGAACACATTCCTATGGCACTCCCAGATTCAAGTAACTCTAATCCGTCAACCAAGTTGAATAGAACTGAAACTAGGTCATCATCCTCTCAAGCTGTTGAGGAGAAGTATGATGTGGACCTGCATTTGGAGCAGATTGCCACCAAAATTCTTGAGAAGGGAATACGTGTGAAAGGGATTTCTGTCCCTTTAAGGCAAATGCCTGCTGAACAGGTGGGCTCTCAAAGAGAGGACACCAATCTTCATAGACTGGCCTTGTCTGTGATTCAAGATGCTGAAGGTGGTAGTAAAGAAGAAGATCTTAAAGATACTGATGTCATCCCTGATGTCAGAACATCTTCCCCTAGGGTTGAAAGTCACAGGTATAAAGGGAAGGATCAGGTTGAGGTTATAGATGTTGAGGACTCATCTGATAGTGATATCATTGGTAATGCGATAGCAAGAAGGAGGGAGGATAAGAAAAGGACTTCAGTTGCAGGCTCTCCCAAGTCATGGAGCAAAGTTGCCATTTCTGGCAAAAAGAGGAGAATCAGGGACGAATCAGATTCAGAGTGTGATGTTCAAGACATCAACCCTGTGAGGAACAGAGCTGCTGATCAAGTTCCTGATGACATCTCATTTCACTGTGCCAGTAGTGCATCCATGTGGAATTGTGTGAGCCAGAGAAGGATAGCTCTGGAAAGAGAGCTAGTTACAGATGTTTTAGAGTCTACTGAAATTGTAGATCTAATTAAGTTTGCTGGTCTCATGAGGACTGTATCAGGATTGACTAGTTGCTATGATAGACTGGTCAGAGAATTTATAGTGAATATCCCTGAGTCTATTAATGACAGCAAAAGCCTAACTTTCAGAAGAGTTACTATTAGAGGTAAGTGTGTCTGGTTCTCTCCTAAGGTGATTAATGCCTACTTAGGAAGAAGTGAGGAAGATTATGGAGAATTAGAAGTTTCTAATAATGTTATCTGCAAAGAAATCACAGCTGGTTAGGTAGAAGTTTGGCCCTCAAATGGAAAGTTGTCAGCAAGTTTATTAAGTGTGAAATATGCTATTCTTCATAGAATAGGTGCTGTTAACTGGGTTCCTACAAACCACAAGACCTCTGTTTCTGCTGGTTTGGGCAAATTAGTTTATGCCATTGGAACAAAGAGACTAATTGATTATGGGTCTTACATTTATAATCAGACTATCAAGCATGCTGGAACAAGAGCTGTGAAATTGCCTATTGCATTTCCATCCCTCATTTGTGGGATAATTCTGTCTCAGCATCCTGGGATCCTTCACCAGTATGATAGTGTTTGTAGAAGGAAGTCTGAATTGTCCTTTCATCACAAGTTTTTTGAAGGGAAACATGTTACTGATCGTGTCAAGACATCTGCCTCAACATCTACTCATCATACTCATGTCAAGACTGATATGATTTCTGAACTGGAGGAAGCCTGTAAAGAATTAGAGGAAGCCATCAGAGTAAGCACTGAAAGAAAGGAGAAGTTTAAAAGATTACTTATGACTCTGAAGATGACAGAAAAAGAAAGTGAGAAAGAAGTTGCTGATAAGAAAGATGAGTCTGATAATGACAGCTCAAAAGAAGATGAAGAAGATCTCAGCTCAGATGATTAAAGCTTTTACTATTTTTCTTAGATAGTAGTTTTAGTTTTATGCTGTATTTGTTTCAGCACTTAATGTGCTTAGTTTGTAACATGAATATTGTGTTGTATATGCACCCTTTATGGTTTTCTTCTATGATTTGTTGCTAACTATGAGCCTAACAAAGAGAGCTAGGGTAGTACTAACTGTAGGGCTTCTGGTTGAAGGCTGTCAAATTGTGGCTAAAAAGGGGGAGAAGTAGCCAAGGAGTTGGAGTTGTCAAATATTCTGTTAGGTCAAATGCTGTCAAAGGAGTTGATGGTTGTTGCTGCTAAGGAATGAAGTCAATGAATATGCTGCTGAGGATGTAGCTGATGTTATAGTCCAGAAGTGCAGATATTGAGGGGGAGTAATTGCTGGTCTGTGAACAACTGGTATGCTGGTTCATGATTGAGGGGGAGCACCATTGTTGATTGTTTGTTGATTGTTGAAAATTGTTGCTGTTGAAGATGGTGCTGCAGCAGAGTTTTGTGTGAAGTGAAGTCTTTATGATTGAAGAAGTGCTGCTGCTTGAAGTTTCAAAAAATATTCAAGTTTATTCCGCTGCTGAAGTCTCTGAAGGTGCAGAGATTGTTTTAGCCAAAATTAGCCAAAGGGGGAGATTGTTAGTTTCTTGGATTGGCTAGAATTTTGGTAAAACAAAGGTTGTTCAATGTTTGATGTCAAGGTGGTGATGTCACAACATTAAGTCTTAACACTGGGCTGTGTTAAGTGTTTAAGTTGGATGTCTGATGTCACAAGCGATGTTGTGTTATTAGATCTGCAGAATTAATAACATTAGGTTTAGTGATGTTGTTAGGGTTTGCGTTTTAGCTGGATTTGTGGAGATCAGGTAGTCTCATTGGTTGTGAGTATCTTGGGTTAGATATTCTCTGTTCCATAGAGATTTGATGCAGATTTGTAGGAGATTTAAAGGCTGGAGATTTAAGAAGATTTTGGAGAGAAAATCTGTTTTAAAAAGATTCAGTTTTAAATAACAAATCATGTCAGATATTGTAGCAGGTCCAAGTCCATTTAAAAGAGCTATATAAAGCGCAACAATCATGAAGGAAAAGCAACGAAGAAAGAGAGCTAAAAACCGAGTGTCGTTTGTGTCTTCGTGTATGTTTTGTAAACCATTCGAGTGTGAATTGGTATTGTTGTTTTGAGTTGTTATTGATCAAAGTTGTGAAGTAGAATCAAGTAGTGTTATTCAAAGTGTGTGATCTTGGAATCACTGAAGTATTTTAGGGATTGAGTAGTGTTCTCATACTTAAGTGGTCTCTTAAGTAGAAGGTTCATTAAGTATTGATTAAGTTTAGGAGATGTCAACTGGGTTGTTGGGTCTGTAAATTAATACTACTGATAGTGAAATTCATCCCTGGCTTGGTAGCCCCCAGACGTAGGTAGTTAGACCGAACTGGGTGAATAACTCATTGTGTTGATATATTGCTTGTTATTGCATTGTCCATTGCAGAGTGTGTTGTTGTGACATCGCACTTAACATCACACATCTGGTACCAGAATTTCACTCTGGAATGGGTTTACTCCCATTTTAAGCGTAGGACCGACCAATTCTTGGTGAAACATGAACAACTTTGTGAGGCCGACAAGGAGTCGTATAGGATCCTCCATGCTTATGCGGAGAGTTTTTCCCCGACCTTCGTAGTTGATCGGGACGGGAATAAGCTGATCGGGGATGATGGGGAGCCCGTCCAAGTAGCTAGATATATTAACATCAAAGCTCTCCTCGAATGCGATAATGATGATGATGCGGTCTAATTACTTTGTATGGTCCGCTGTTTGTTTTTATTTGTTCGAATTTCTGAGTTCTGACTTGTTTTGTGTGTTCGCAGGTTTGATGGCAGACATGAGGGAACGCCTGATGAGATCTCAAGCGGCGAAAGTTCACAAGAAGTCGACCGCAGGTGCCAAGGCAAAATTTTCCCAAATGCTTCATTTTCAGCGCTGTTTCCTTGGGGATTCAAATTTTAATCACTAAATTTGATTTTCACACCAGTAGAAGGATCTAGAGAGAGAGTTGATTTTCCATCCAAATTCAAATTCTTTCCACTCTAATTCCTCATTCCCTTTCCTAATTCATTTTTCACTCTCATTTCCACCCACTAAACCTCATTCCAAACCCAAACTTAACTCCTAACCTAGGGGTTATTTAGTCTCATCAACTCCAATCCTCTCATAACCTTGATTATTTTTTCACTCCCAATTTTCAGAATTCTCTCTCAATTCTCTCTCACTTTTTCATTCTCCATTTTCATTTTCAACCTCACTCAAAGCTCCTCCATAGAGATTAACAAGTTCTTCATTGGAACTTATTAATTCTTGAGC
This sequence comes from Lathyrus tuberosus, assembly GCA_022829125.1. Classification (NCBI taxonomy): domain Eukaryota; kingdom Viridiplantae; phylum Streptophyta; class Magnoliopsida; order Fabales; family Fabaceae; genus Lathyrus; species Lathyrus tuberosus. The sequence goes on along the minus strand of JALAZF010000012.1, from coordinate 23,412,337 downwards.
TTAAACCTCTCATCATCATTCTATTAGTTGATTTCATTGGAGATTTTCGTTTGGATTCAGATCTGGAATTTTGGAAGTAAGTTCATCACATTGCTTGGATCTTGAAGTTTCTTGCTAGGATCATGAAGTTTCTTGCATAGATCTCTGGTTTTCTTGCTTGGATTCATCAATTTATGTTAACAACACTCACCAAAGCAAATCTCAGCTTTGTAGGTTGGGTTTCCTTAGATCTATACTTGATTTAGCTTATTTACAACTTATTCAATGTAGATCTTTGGTTGTCCTTGATTTTGATCCAATTGCTTGAATTTGATTCTTGATGTTGATGATTATTGGATCTAAATGATGTTTGAATACTGTGTTGGAGCTTAATTTTCGTGCATTGTTGATTGCATGATCACTGGGGTTGATTGCATAAGTCAGTTTGCTGCCAGAAGTACTTTTGAAACTTGATTTTCTGCTACTGGTACAGGGTTAATCGATTAACCAGTGTATTTCTGCTATTTTTCGCTGATTTTGGAGCTGTTAATCGGTTAACACATTGGTTAACCGATTAACACTGTTGCAGAGTGTGTTTTTTGTGCATTTTTGAGCATGTTTCGATCTCGTTTCACTCTTAATCTTCATGGATTGATGTGATACATGTTTGATGACTGTTTTGATGCTGTTGCACCTCACACTATTGTATGCACACAATTTTCCGACAAGCAACTCTTGAATTTTATCGTTTATGATTATGTTCGCGTTGTTGCGCTGTTGATGCGATGAACACATAGCACACACTCCTTGAGCATGTTAATTGTGAATTAATGCTTGTGTTGCTGGAATTGTGTTGCACGTGCTTGTTTACTTTGAATTTCATGAAGTGCATACTTGATTTATTTTTGTTCAAATATCAAATGATGTCATTCTTTCATGATGTTTCGAGAATTCTTTACCAAGGTGTGTGGTGTGATTGTAATCATGATTGATCAAAGAGTGTATAATGTTTGATGCTTGCTCATTATGCCATGCTTGAATCGTTTTCGATTGCATGCTGCCCTGGTTTTTTACGGCTGCTGTTATGAATTATTTGTGTGCTGTCTATGGCATTCACTTGCTGCCTGCTGCCTTTTACACCTATCTTTGTGATGAATGTGTGTTGTTAAAAGCTGTCTTGATTGTATGCTGGAATTTACCGCTGTATTGGTGCAGATGTGTTGTTGTAGCTGCTGTTTTTGTTCATTCATATCTTGTTTCATTTTCTTGTTCATCTCTTAACTCATTTCATTCCCTTGAATCTCAAGACTTGTTTAAGTCTTGGATTCCCTCTTTCCCCTTAGGATTCCCTAGTCCAACTTAATTTTCGATTAAGCTTGGAGTAGGATTGACATTAGGATTCAAACCATGCATGCTAACTTAGGTAGATGTTTCCCCTTTCAAACTCAATCATAGGGCCACCTTTGCATGATAACTTTAGGATAAAATTCCCTTAGTGTTTTCTTTTCCTTTGAGTCTTCTCTTCTCATCTCTTAACACCTCTAAGACACTTAATAAATATGAAATAGATTGCGCGCAAGCCTTAAGTTTAGGAAATGAAGAACGAGGGGTCTCCCCTCCTCTTCTAGAATTTGTAGCATACGTCCCATTTGGGGGCGACCATGGGACTCATTCATTCCCGCATGGTAGACTTTGGTGCAACGTAAGTTGCGAACTAACTTCAAAACACTTCTTCTTAAAATTCAAAAACAAACAACAATTCTCTACTCATCTTCTTCACTCCATCCTTAAAGGATCCATCACTTCCATTCTACCGCAAACAGGTAAATGCCTAAGACTCTGTACAACGAGCTGCGACATGTAACACCCCCAATATATACCCCCAATTAATAAAAAGCAGTAAAAGAAAATTCAAAATTTCATCAGAGTATATTTAAATTATCATGGCATAGACCGGGAGGGTCACATCAAATTGAAACAATTCATACAACACCTGCTCATAAAGATATGCAACAGTGGGGTAGCTATCAACAGAGGAACTTAGTTCCTTACACCCACATTTCAGAATTTAGAATAAAAGCGGAAAATCTAAAACTGAATAACATACATATATATATCATGAAAAGTTTGTCATACATCGGGTTATACACGCACAAGCCAAAAGATATACATATACATAATATACAATTATCACAAACGGCCTCCCTAACTACCCGGTGTCACATATCAGAGCCGACCGACAAAAGACTGAAGACGCAAAGCTTCACAAAAATACCTCCAGCAACTCTAATCTGCAATGCCTCATAGAGCATTATAAAACAGCAGAAGGGTGAGAAAAACAACCATAATATAATTGCATACAATTATATATAAAACACAAAATACACATATATACATACCATTCTCACCACAGCTCACGCCATAATGCAAACACAAGACATTACATGACACAATACATATTTCCATCACCAACACATATCCATATATCCATTTATCCACAAATCCACACATAAACAACCATAGATGATTTATGCAAATGCAAGAGACCGACACAACGACTCTATGCATATGCACATGCGGGTACCGACTTCCATTGTTTCTCATCACTAGTTCACTCAGGAACTCTGCTGGAACCATCGCTCGTTACATCACTGTAACTCCCCGTCGGGCCTACGATGTTCCCCACCGCTCACACCCCACACGGGCACACGGTGTTTATGGATGGCTCACACCCCACACGGGCACACGACCCGATCGCTCACACCCCACATGGGCACACGATCGTCTATAATCATCGCTCACACCCCACATGGGCAAACGAAGTTATAGCGAATTCCCTTTGGAATCCAAACCGTCACTCAGGACGTTTCCACAATGCATATCATGATGCTTGGCATACAAAGACCCATGACATTTAATATGCACACACACACATATTCATTTACATCGATAAAATCACACTTTGCACTTATGCCCAAAACAATGCATTTAATTTCCATACGGCCACAACTTGTCACAACATCATCTCAACACATACATTTGCATCGCACAATAGCACTTTGCATAACACACATCAATTACGTACAAGTATAACGACAAAGGTCGACAACCGACACTATTCCCGACTTTTCTGACATAATTAAATCGGATAACAATTCCAAAATCATCATAACAAGAAAGTACAGCTCAATAGCTACGCAATGATACCAAGAATGTAAAAATCGGACAAACGGATCAAAAGTTACGAACGAAAACGAAAAACGATAGTTTGAAAAGTCACATTTTGCAAAAGTCCTGTCCATACGCGTATCACCATGATCCATACGCGTATGAGCAGAGACTCATTTTTCCCAAAGTGCACGTGTAAATGTCCGTACGCGTAATGCCCAAGCCCGTACGCGTAATGACCTAAAAAGCTACGCGTATCATACGCAAATGGGCAGATGGCCGAGAAAACAAGCAACCCATACGCGTATTGGCCCTATGGCTCGCCCACCATACGCGTATTGCTAAGGTTCATACGCGTAAGAACATGCCCCATACGCGTATGACCTGGAAATCTCAGAAAAATTCTTTTGCATAATTGTTCATACGGGTTCCAATCCAAAACCCTCCAAATCATCACTCAATACCCAGAAAAACACCAATACACTTACTAACAACATGCATCTATCATATACCAACAATAAGGAACACTAACAACATACTTTTCAACAAATTTTATCAATTTCTAATCGATTTTACCAAAAATGGGTTTACTAAAATATTTCCATTTCAATCCAACAAACATCACAAATATACATACATAATCATATACGAGTATACAATAATTGAGTTTGATTAAATCGATACTAGAGGTTGATTTCTCTTGATTTTTCCAAGTTTTCCACTATTTCTCTTCTTCTTCTCTTTTCTCTCCTTTTTCTTTCTTTTCCTTTTCTTTCTTTCTCTTTTTCTCTCTACTATTTTCTATTTTTCTTAATCAAAAATATCCTAAAATGACCAAAATACCCCCACACTCAAATATCTCACAAACGATCCCAAAACCCGATAAAATATCACAACATTGAAAAATAACATATTTGCAGATAAAATTCGAAAATAAAATAAAATAATAATATAATAATCAAACGACTCGATTAAATAAAACGCACACGAAAACTGGGTCGTTACAACTCTCCCCCACTTAGAAATTTTCGTCCTCGAAAATATACCTGAGACGAACAAATCTGGATACGACTACCGCATCCGACTCTCCAACTCCCAAGTCAAATTGCCCTCAGCAGCGCCGCCCCACGCCACTTTCACCAGTGTAATCTCTTTGCCTCTCAACCTCTTCACCCCGCGATCCAAAACCCTAACTGGTACTGCCTCAACCGTAAGGTTCTCCCTTACCTCGACTTCATCCATCGGAATCACATGCGACGGACCCGGAACATACTTCCGAAGCTGTGAAACATGAAATACATCGTGCAAATTCGACAGATTCGGCGGCAACGCCACCCTATAAGATTCAATGCACGACCCACACCTGTTACCAGCGTAACCCTCAGAAATACATGCTCGCCCTCTTGAAACTCAAGATCCTTCCGTCTCCGATCATGATAACTCTTTTGTCTACTCTGAGAAGCTTTCATCTTCTCACGAATAAACTTCACTTTCTCTGTCGTCTGTTGCACCAACTCTGGTCCAACCACCGTTCTCTCTCCAGATTCGTGCCAACACAAAGGTGTTCGACACCTTCGTCCATACAATGCTTCAAACGGTGCCATTCCAATACTAGAATGGAAACTGTTATTATACGTAAACTCAATCAATGCAAGATAACTATCCCACGCACCACCTTGTTCCAAAACACACGCTCTTAACAAATCCTCCAAAGACTGAATCGTCCTCTCCGTCTGACCATCTGTCCGCGGATGATAAGCCGAACTCAATCTCAATTTAGAACCCAAAGCCTTCTGTAAACTTTCCCAAAATCTCGATGTAAATCTAGGATCTCGATCAGAAGCAATACTCAATGGAACTCCATGCAACTTCACAATTACACTGATGTAAATCTCCACTAATCTCTCCAAAGTAAAACTGATGTCAATCGGAATAAAATGAGCCGATTTAGTCAGTCTATCAACAATCACCCAAATAGCATTATGCCCTCGCTGAGTATTCGGTAACCCTGTTACAAAATCCATGGAAATGCTATCCCACTTCCATTCAGGAATATCCAACGGTTGCAACAAACCACTAGGCCTCAGATGTTCCACCTTCGATTTCTGACAAGTCAAACATGCATAAACAAACTGAGCCACATCTCTTTTCAATCCAGACCACCAGAAAATCTTCTTCAAATCTTGGTACATCTTATTCGCTCCCGGATGTATACTCAAATTACTCCGGTGTCCTTCCTCCAAAATCATCTTTTTCAACTCCGCATCATCTGGAATACAAATCCTACCTCGGAATCTCAAAACACCATTAATATCCACTTGAAAATCACTATTCGCATCTTTTCCTCCAACCAACATCAAATCCACAAATTTCACATCCAGCTTTTGCTTCTCACTAACCGTCATCAGAAAATCATTAGTAATCATTAGCATACCAAGCCTAACGCTATCCGACGTCACTTCACAAACCAAACTCAAGTCTCTAAACGATTCCAAAAGTTCCCACTCCTTAACCATTAAAGCGGACATATGTAACGATTTCCGGCTCAAAGCATCGGTTACCACGTTAGCTTTACCAGGATGGTAATTCAAGCCAAAGTCGTAGTCCTTCAAGAATTCCAACCATCTACGTTGCCTCATATTTAGCTCTTTCTGATCAAATAAATATTTCAAACTTTTATGATCACTAAAAACTTCAAACCTTGCACCGTAGAGATAATGCCTCCAAATCTTCAACACAAAAACCACAGCCGCTAACTCAAGATCATGAGTAGGATAATTCTTCTCATGAACTCTTAACTGCCTTGAAGCATAAGCCACCACCTTACCTTCCTGCATCAGAACACCACCTAGACCAATCAAAGAAGCATCACAATAAACCACGAATGGTTCATTAGGATTCGGCAAAATCAAGATCGGAGATGTCGTCAATCTTCTCTTCAGCTCAGTAAAACTCTCTTCACACCGAATATCCCAAATGAATGCTTGCCCTTTACAAGTCAACTGGGTCAAAGGAAGTGCTAGCTTCGAAAAACCTTCAATAAACCTCCGATAATAACCAGCCAAACCCAAAAAGCTTCGAATTTCAGTAACAGATCTCGGAGCCTCCCATTGTAGAACTGCTTCTACTTTAGATGGATCCACAGCAATACCATTACCTGAAATTACGTGTCCAAGAAAACTTACTTCCGATAACCAGAATTCACACTTGGATAGTTTAGCAAAAAGCTTCCTCTCCTTCAAAACCTGCAAAACAATACGCAAATGTTCTGCATGCTCCTCCCGAGACTTAGAATAAATCAAAATGTCATCAATGAACACAACAACAAATCGATCCAGATGCTCGTGAAAAATACGATTCATGTATTCCATAAACACACCTAGCGCATTAGAAACCCCGAACGACATCACAGAATATTCATAATGACCATATCGTGTCCTAAAAGCCGTTTTCTGAATGTCTTCCTCCTTCACCCTTATCTGATGATACCCTGACCTCAAGTCAATCTTACTGAACACACACGCACCAACTAACTGATCCATCAGATCATCAATTCTTGGAAGAGGATACTTATTCTTGATCGTCACCTTATTCAACTGGCGATAATCAATACATAACCTCATACTTCCATCCTTCTTTTTCACCAACAAAACTGGAGCACCCCAAGGAGAAACACTTGGTCTCATGAACCTCTTTTCCAACAACTCATTCAACTGTTTCTTTAATTCCACCAATTCAGACGCCGACATACGATAAGGTTCCATAGAAACAGGTCTAGTACCAGGAACTAGATCTATAGAAAACTCCACCTCTCTCTCTGGCGGCAAGTCTGAAATATCCTCAGGAAACACTTCCGGAAATTCACACACAACAGGAAACACCTCAAGTGAAACTTGACTATCCACAGTCAAAGATGCAAACAATCCAAACAACTGAGCTTCCTCCGCCAAAAGTTCCTTCAACTCTTTGGTAGATAAGAAACTCGAGTCTTCGTCTTCCTCAAGAGAAGGAAACCTTACCAGCTTATGATAACAATCAATATGAACTCGATTGAATTGCAACCAATTCATACCCAAAACCACATCTAAACCCTCCAACGGCAAACACACTAAATCCATCTCAAAGTCTTTACCATAAATGGTCAAAGGACATCTTAGACAAACCAAAGAAGTAGTTACTGACCCCATTGCTGGAGTATCAATAACCATTCCACCACCCATCACAGACAACACAAGATTCAAACGCTTCGCGCACTCAGACGAAATAAACGAATGAGTCGCTCCAGTATCAATAATAGCAATCAAAGGAGTACTATTAATAAAACAAGTACCTCGAATCAGACGATCTGCACTCGAAGTCTGAGTCCCCGATAATGCAAACACTTTTCCACCAGCTGGAGCTTGTTTCGGTTTCGGACACTTGGTACTAATATGCCCAGGTTCACCACAGTTGTAACATTTCACCACATTCTTCCTCGCACAATCAGTAGCAACATGTCCTATACCTCCACAATTAGTACACTTCCTCAAATCTTTCCTGCACTCAAACTGACGATGCCCCAACTCACCACATTTATAACACCTCATAGGACCAGACATTCCTCCTCCACTTGACCTTTTCTCGAAATTCCCTCTTTTTTTACCTTTATCAGCTGGCGTCACATACGGACCACCACGGAACTGTTGCTTCCCTTTCCTCTCGCTCACGCTCTTGTAATGAGTAGAACGAGCCTTACTGTCCTCTTCATAAATCCTACAGCAATCTACCAAATCAGAAAACCTCTGAATCCTCTGATATCCAATTGCCTGCTTTATCTCAGGACGCAAGCCATTCTCAAACTTCACACATTTAGAGAATTCAGCAGTAGCTTCAGCATAATGAGGATAAAACTGCACAAGTTCCACAAACTTAGCAGTATAATCGACAACAGACATATTACCTTGCTTTAGCTCCAAGAACTCAATTTCCTTCTTTCCCCTCACATCTTCAGGAAAATACCTCTTCAAGAACTCCCGGCTAAAAACTTCCCAAGTAATTTCTTCCTCTTCTGCAGCTTCCAACACCCGTCGAGTACTAACCCACCAATCATCAGCTTCTTCCAATAACATGTGAGTACCCAGTCTCACCTTCTGGTCTTCATCACAATCCATCACTCAGAAAATCCTTTCAATCTCTTTCAACCAAATCTGTGCACCATCCGGATCATATCTTCCCTTGAAGACAGGCGGTTTGTTCTTCCTGAACTCATCATTACCCGCAGCATTAGGTGCACCCTGCACAGCACGAGCCATAGCTTGCATAGCCACAGCCAAAGCAGCATCATTCCTACCAGCCATATTCTGTTCATTTCCAATAACAGAAACTATGGTTAAACAAACAGCTCATCCAACCACAACGACCAACAAGGACTGACACAACTGACACGGACTGACACAAACTGGCTCTGATACCACTTAATGTAACACCCCCAATCTATACCCCCAATTAATAAAAAGCAGTAAAAGAAAATTCGAAATTTCATCAGAGTATATTTAAATTATCATGGCATAGACCGGGAGGGTCACATCAAATTGAAACAATTCATACAACAACTGCTCATAAAGATATGCAACAGTGGGGTAGCAATCAACAGAGGAACTTAGTTCCTTACACCCACATTTCAGAATTTAGAATAAAAGCGGAAAATCTAAAACTGAATAACATACATATATATATCATGAAAAGTTTGTCATACATCGGGTTATACATGCACAAGCCAAAAGATATACATATACATAATATACAATTATCACAAACGGCCTCCCTAACTACCCGGTGTCACATATCAGAGCCAACCGACAAAAGACTGAAGACGCAAAGCTTCACAAAAATACCTCCAGCAACTCTAATCTGCAATGCCTCATAGAGCATTATAAAACAGCAGAAGGGTGAGAAAAACAACCATAATATAATTGCATACAATTATATATAAAACACAAAATACACATATATACATACCATTCTCACCACAGCTCACGCCATAATGCAAACACAAGACATTACATGACACAATACATATTTCCATCACCAACACATATCCATATATCCATTTATCCACAAATCCACACATAAACAACCATAGATGATTTATGCAAATGCAAGAGACCGACACAACGACTCTATGCATATGCACATGCGGTACCGACTTCCATTGTTTCTCATCACTAGTTCACTCAGGAACTCTGCTGGAACCATCGCTCGTTACATCACTGTAACTCCCCGTCGGGCCTACGATGTTCCCCACCGCTCACACCCCACACGGGCACACGGTGTTTATGGATGGCTCACACCCCACACGGGCACACGACCCGATCGCTCACACCCCACATGGGCACACGATCGTCTATAATCATCGCTCACACCCCACATGGGCAAACGAAGTTATAGCGAATTCCCTTTGGAATCCAAACCGTCACTCAGGACGTTTCCACAATGCATATCATGATGCTTGGCATACAAAGACCCATGACATTTAATATGCACACACACACATATTCATTTACATCGATAAAATCACACTTTGCACTTATGCCCAAAACAATGCATTTAATTTCCATACGGCCACAACTTGTCACAACATCATCTCAACACATACATTTGCATCGCACAATAGCACTTTGCATAACACACATCAATTACGTACAAGTATAACGACAAAGGTCGACAACCGACACTATTCCCGACTTTTCTGACATAATTAAATCGGCTAACAATTCCAAAATCATCATAACAAGAAAGTACAGCTCAATAGCTACGCAATGATACCAAGAATGTAAAAATCGGACAAACGGATCAAAAGTTACGAACGAAAACGAAAAACGATAGTTTGAAAAGTCACATTTTGCAAAAGTCCTGTCCATACGCGTATCACCATGATCCATACGCGTATGAGCAGAGACTCATTTTTCCCAAAGTGCACGTGTAAATGTCCGTACGCGTAATGCCCAAGCCCGTACGCGTAATGACCTAAAAAGCTACGCGTATCATACGCAAATGGGCAGATGGCCGAGAAAACAAGCAACCCATACGCGTATTGGCCCTATGGCTCGCCCACCATACGCGTATTGCTAAGGTTCATACGCGTAAGAACATGCCCCATACGCGTATGACCTGGAAATCTCAGAAAAATTCTTTTGCATAATTGTTCATACGGGTTCCAATCCAAAACCCTCCAAATCATCACTCAATACCCAGAAAAACACCAATACACTTACTAACAACATGCATCTATCATATACCAACAATAAGGAACACTAACAACATACTTTTCAACAAATTTTATCAATTTCTAATCGATTTTACCAAAAATGGGTTTACTAAAATATTTCCATTTCAATCCAACAAACATCACAAATATACATACATAATCATATACGAGTATACAATAATTGAGTTTGATTAAATCGATACTAGAGGTTGATTTCTCTTGATTTTTCCAAGTTTTCCACTATTTCTCTTCTTCTTCTCTTTTCTCTCCTTTTTCTTTCTTTTCCTTTTCTTTCTTTCTCTTTTTCTCTCTACTATTTTCTATTTTTCTTAATCAAAAATATCCTAAAATGACCAAAATACCCCCACACTCAAATATCTCACAAACGATCCCAAAACCCGATAAAATATCACAACATTGAAAAATAACATATTTGCAGATAAAATTCGAAAATAAAATAAAATAATAATATAATAATCAAACGACTCGATTAAATAAAACGCACACGAAAACTGGGTCGTTACAACTCTCCCCCACTTAGAAATTTTCGTCCTCGAAAATATACCTGAGACGAACAAATCTGGATACGACTACCGCATCCGACTCTCCAACTCCCAAGTCAAATTGCCCTCAGCAGCGCCGCCCCACGCCACTTTCACCAGTGTAATCTCTTTGCCTCTCAACCTCTTCACCCCGCGATCCAAAACCCTAACTGGTACTGCCTCAACCGTAAGGTTCTCCCTTACCTCGACTTCATCCATCGGAATCACATGCGACGGACCCGGAACATACTTCCGAAGCTGTGAAACATGAAATACATCGTGCAAATTCGACAGATTCGGCGGCAACGCCACCCTATAAGATTCAATGCACGACCCACACCTGTTACCAGCGTAACCCTCAGAAATACATGCTCGCCCTCTTGAAACTCAAGATCCTTCCGTCTCCGATCATGATAACTCTTTTGTCTACTCTGAGAAGCTTTCATCTTCTCACGAATAAACTTCACTTTCTCTATCGTCTGTTGCACCAACTCTGGTCCAACCACCGTTCTCTCTCCAGATTCGTGCCAACACAAAGGTGTTCGACACCTTCGTCCATACAATGCTTCAAACGGTGCCATTCCAATACTAGAATGGAAACTGTTATTATACGTAAACTCAATCAATGCAAGATAACTATCCCACGCACCACCTTGTTCCAAAACACACGCTCTTAACAAATCCTCCAAAGACTGAATCGTCCTCTCCGTCTGACCATCTGTCCGCGGATGATAAGCCGAACTCAATCTCAATTTAGAACCCAAAGCCTTCTGTAAACTTTCCCAAAATCTCGATGTAAATCTAGGATCTCGATCAGAAGCAATACTCAATGGAACTCCATGCAACTTCACAATTACACTGATGTAAATCTCCACTAATCTCTCCAAAGTAAAACTGATGTCAATCGGAATAAAATGAGCCGATTTAGTCAGTCTATCAACAATCACCCAAATAGCATTATGCCCTCGCTGAGTATTCGGTAACCCTGTTACAAAATCCATGGAAATGCTATCCCAGTTCCATTCAGGAATATCCAACGGTTGCAACAAACCACTAGGCCTCAGATGTTCCACCTTCGATTTCTGACAAGTCAAACATGCATAAACAAACTGAGCCACATCTCTTTTCAATCCAGACCACCAGAAAATCTTCTTCAAATCTTGGTACATCTTATTCGCTCCCGGATGTATACTCAAATTACTCCGGTGTCCTTCCTCCAAAATCATCTTTTTCAACTCCGCATCATCTGGAATACAAATCCTACCTCGGAATCTCAAAACACCATTAATATCCACTTGAAAATCACTATTCGCATCTTTTCCTCCAACCAACATCAAATCCACAAATTTCACATCCAGCTTTTGCTTCTCACTAACCGTCATCAGAAAATCATTAGTAATCATTAGCATACCAAGCCTAACGCTATCCGACGTCACTTCACAAACCAAACTCAAGTCTCTAAACGATTCCAAAAGTTCCCACTCCTTAACCATTAAAGCGGACATATGTAACGATTTCCGGCTCAAAGCATCGGTTACCACGTTAGCTTTACCAGGATGGTAATTCAAGCCAAAGTCGTAGTCCTTCAAGAATTCCAACCATCTACGTTGCCTCATATTTAGCTCTTTCTGATCAAATAAATATTTCAAACTTTTATGATCACTAAAAACTTCAAACCTTGCACCGTAGAGATAATGCCTCCAAATCTTCAACACAAAAACCACAGCCGCTAACTCAAGATCATGAGTAGGATAATTCTTCTCATGAACTCTTAACTGCCTTGAAGCATAAGCCACCACCTTACCTTCCTGCATCAGAACACCACCTAGACCAATCAAAGAAGCATCACAATAAACCACGAATGGTTCATTAGGATTCGGCAAAATCAAGATCGGAGATGTCGTCAATCTTCTCTTCAGCTCAGTAAAACTCTCTTCACACCGAATATCCCAAATGAATGCTTGCCCTTTACAAGTCAACTGGGTCAAAGGAAGTGCTAGCTTCGAAAAACCTTCAATAAACCTCCGATAATAACCAGCCAAACCCAAAAAGCTTCGAATTTCAGTAACAGATCTCGGAGCCTCCCATTGTAGAACTGCTTCTACTTTAGATGGATCCACAGCAATACCATTACCTGAAATTACGTGTCCAAGAAAACTTACTTCCGATAACCAGAATTCACACTTGGATAGTTTAGCAAAAAGCTTCCTCTCCTTCAAAACCTGCAAAACAATACGCAAATGTTCTGCATGCTCCTCCTGAGACTTAGAATAAATCAAAATGTCATCAATGAACACAACAACAAATCGATCCAGATGCTCGTGAAAAATACGATTCATGTATTCCATAAACACACCTAGCGCATTAGAAACCCCGAACGACATCACAGAATATTCATAATGACCATATCGTGTCCTAAAAGCCGTTTTCTGAATGTCTTCCTCCTTCACCCTTATCTGATGATACCCTGACCTCAAGTCAATCTTACTGAACACACACGCACCAACTAACTGATCCATCAGATCATCAATTCTTGGAAGAGGATACTTATTCTTGATCGTCACCTTATTCAACTGGCGATAATCAATACATAACCTCATACTTCCATCCTTCTTTTTCACCAACAAAACTGGAGCACCCCAAGGAGAAACACTTGGTCTCATGAACCTCTTTTCCAACAACTCATTTAACTGTTTCTTTAATTCCACCAATTCAGACGCCGACATACGATAAGGTTCCATAGAAACAGGTCTAGTACCAGGAACTAGATCTATAGAAAACTCCACCTCTCTCTCTGGCGGCAAGTCTGAAATATCCTCAGGAAACACTTCCGGAAATTCACACACAACAGGAAACACCTCAAGTGAAACTTGACTATCCACAGTCAAAGATGCAAACAATCCAAACAACTGAGCTTCCTCCGCCAAAAGTTCCTTCAACTCTTTGGTAGATAAGAAACTCGAGTCTTCGTCTTCCTCAAGAGAAGGAAACCTTACCAGCTTATGATAACAATCAATATGAACTCGATTGAATTGCAACCAATTCATACCCAAAACCACATCTAAACCCTCCAACGGCAAACACACTAAATCCATCTCAAAGTCTTTACCATAAATGGTCAAAGGACATCTTAGACAAACCAAAGAAGTAGTTACTGACCCCATTGCTGGAGTATCAATAACCATTCCACCACCCATCACAGACAACACAAGATTCAAACGCTTCGCGCACTCAGACGAAATAAACGAATGAGTCGCTCCAGTATCAATAATAGCAATCAAAGGAGTACTATTAATAAAACAAGTACCTCGAATCAGACGATCTGCACTCGAAGTCTGAGTCCCCGATAATGCAAACACTTTTCCACCAGCTGGAGCTTGTTTCGGTTTCGGACACTTGGTACTAATATGCCCAGGTTCACCACAGTTGTAACATTTCACCACATTCTTCCTCGCACAATCAGTAGCAACATGTCCTATACCTCCACAATTAGTACACTTCCTCAAATCTTTCCTGCACTCAAACTGACGATGCCCCAACTCACCACATTTATAACACCTCATAGGACCAGACATTCCTCCTCCACTTGACCTTTTCTCGAAATTCCCTCTTTTTTTACCTTTATCAGCTGGCGTCACATACGGACCACCACGGAACTGTTGCTTCCCTTTCCTCTCGCTCACGCTCTTGTAATGAGTAGAACGAGCCTTACTGTCCTCTTCATAAATCCTACAGCAATCTACCAAATCAGAAAACCTCTGAATCCTCTGATATCCAATTGCCTGCTTTATCTCAGGACGCAAGCCATTCTCAAACTTCACACATTTAGAGAATTCAGCAGTAGCTTCAGCATAATGAGGATAAAACTGCACAAGTTCCACAAACTTAGCAGTATAATCGACAACAGACATATTACCTTGCTTTAGCTCCAAGAACTCAATTTCCTTCTTTCCCCTCACATCTTCAGGAAAATACCTCTTCAAGAACTCCCGGCTAAAAACTTCCCAAGTAATTTCTTCCTCTTCTGCAGCTTCCAACACCCGTCGAGTACTAACCCACCAATCATCAGCTTCTTCCAATAACATGTGAGTACCCAGTCTCACCTTCTGGTCTTCATCACAATCCATCACTCAGAAAATCCTTTCAATCTCTTTCAACCAAATCTGTGCACCATCCGGATCATATCTTCCCTTGAAGACAGGCGGTTTGTTCTTCCTGAACTCATCATTACCCGCAGCATTAGGTGCACCCTGCACAGCACGAGCCATAGCTTGCATAGCCACAGCCAAAGCAGCATCATTCCTACCAGCCATATTCTGTTCATTTCCAATAACAGAAACTATGGTTAAACAAACAGCTCATCCAACCACAACGACCAACAAGGACTGACACAACTGACACGGACTGACACAAACTGGCTCTGATACCACTTAATGTAACACCCCCAATCTATACCCCCAATTAATAAAAAGCAGTAAAAGAAAATTCGAAATTTCATCAGAGTATATTTAAATTATCATGGCATAGACCGGGAGGGTCACATCAAATTGAAACAATTCATACAACAACTGCTCATAAAGATATGCAACAGTGGGGTAGCAATCAACAGAGGAACTTAGTTCCTTACACCCACATTTCAGAATTTAGAATAAAAGCGGAAAATCTAAAACTGAATAACATACATATATATATCATGAAAAGTTTGTCATACATCGGGTTATACATGCACAAGCCAAAAGATATACATATACATAATATACAATTATCACAAACGGCCTCCCTAACTACCCGGTGTCACATATCAGAGCCGACCGACAAAAGACTGAAGACGCAAAGCTTCACAAAAATACCTCCAGCAACTCTAATCTGCAATGCCTCATAGAGCATTATAAAACAACAGAAGGGTGAGAAAAACAACAATAATATAATTGCATACAATTATATATAAAACACAAAATACACATATATACATACCATTCTCACCACAGCTCACGCCATAATGCAAACACAAGACATTACATGACACAATACATATTTCCATCACCAACACATATCCATATATCCATTTATCCACAAATCCACACATAAACAACCATAGATGATTTATGCAAATGCAAGAGACCGACACAACGACTCTATGCATATGCACATGCGGTACCGACTTCCATTGTTTCTCATCACTAGTTCACTCAGGAACTCTGCTGGAACCATCGCTCGTTACATCACTGTAACTCCCCGTCGGGCCTACGATGTTCCCCACCGCTCACACCCCACACGGGCACACGGTGTTTAAGGATCGCTCACACCCCACACGGGCACACGACCCGATCGTTCACACCCCACATGGGCACACGATCGTCTATAATCATCGCTCACACCCCACATGGGCACACGAAGTTATAGCAAATTCCCTCTGGAATCGAAACCGTCACTCAGGACGTTTCCACAATGCATATCATGATGCTTGGCATACAAAGACCCATGACATTTAATATGCACACACACATATTCATTTACATCGATAAAATCACACTTTGAACTTATGCCCAAAACAATGCATTTAATTTCCATACAGCCACAACTTGTCACAACATCATCTCAACACATACATTTGCATCGCACAATAGCACTTTGCATAACACACATCAATTACGTACAAGTATAACGACAAAGGTCGACAACCGACACTATTCCCGACTTTTCCGACATAATTAAATCGGCTAACAATTCCAAAATCATCATAACAAGAAAGTACAGCTCAATAGCTACGCAACGATACCAAGAATGTAAAAATCGGACAAATGGATCAAAAGTTACGAACGAAAACGAAAAACGATATTTTGAAAAGTCACATTTTGCAAAAGTCCTGTCCATACGCGTATCACCATGATCCATACGCGTATGAGCAGAGACTCATTTTTCCCAAAGTGCACGTGTAAATGTCCGTACGCGTAATGCCCAAGCCCGTACGCGTAATGACCTAAAAAGCTACGCGTATCATACGCAAATGGGCAGATGGCCGAGAAAACAAGCAACCCATACGCGTATTGGCCCTATGGCTCGCCCACCATACGCGTATTGCCAAGGTTCATACGCGTATGAACATGCCCCATACGCGTATGACCTGGAAATCTCAGAAAAATTCTTCTGCATAATTGTTCATACGGGTTCCAATCCAAAACCCTCCAAATCATCACTCAATACCCAGAAAAACACCAATACACTTACTAACAACATGCATCTATCATATACCAACAATAAGGAACACTTACAACATACTTTTCAACACATTTTATCAATTTCTAATCAATTTTACCAAAAATGGGTTTACTAAAATATTTCCATTTCAATCCAACAAACATCACAAATATACATACATAATCATATACGAGTATACAATAATTGAGTTTCGGACCCTTACCCGATTAAATCGATACTAGAGGTTGATTTCTCTTGATTTTTCCAAGTTTTCCACTATTTCTCTTCTTCTTCTCTTTTCTCTCCTTTTTCTTTCTTTTCCTTTTCTTTCTTTCTCTTTTTCTCTCTACTATTTTCTATTTTTCTTACTTAATCAAAAATATCCTAAAATGACCAAAATACCCCCACACTCAAATATCTCACAAACGATCCCAAAACCCGATAAAATATCACAACATTGAAAAATAACATATTTGCAGATAAAAGTCGAAAATAAAATAAAATAATAATATAATAATCAAACGACTCGATTAAATAAAACGCACACGAAAACTGGGTCGTTACACGACACCTAACTGCTAGAACGAGAACGTCGACGTACTCCACTTAAAAAACACAAACAAAGCAAAGCTTTCCCTAGTGAGTGGAACTACGTCGCTCTGATTCTCGCGTGCGAGCGAGATACGTAGGCAGGAGATCGTGCGAGATCTCTCCGAGCACAACCTTTCTTTATCACCTCTTTGTCTCTTTTCGACCTGTAGGTCAAACTATGACTGCTCTGATTTCCTCCTTCAGTTTAGATTGAGGATACGTAGGCACAAGACGACAATGTCTTGGCGAGCAACCTCCCCCTTAGTTCTTGTCCGAACTACGTTGACTCTGACTTTCCCATTGCACGAGGGAATACGTAGGCCTAGGACGACGATGTCCTATCGAGTCATTTCTCTTTCTTTTCTTCCTCGTTTCTTCTTTCTCCTCCGTTCCCATTCCTTTCCCTTTCCAGTAGCAGTGGAGCTCCAGATGACGACACCCTTTGATCGAGACAACAAGCGTGGATCCCATCGAGTACGATGGATGCGTGGGGGTGCTAATACCTTCCCCTCGTGTAACCGACTCCCTTACCCATTTCTCTTGGTCGCGAGACCATGCTATTTCCCTTCCCTCAGGTTTACGCAGTGTTTCCTTTCCCTCTCTTGGGATAAATACACATTGCTGGCGACTCTGTTTCTGCGCCACTTTCGCGTTTGTACCTGGATGAAAATCCCGGGAGCGACTGCTGGCGACTCTGCTGTGGACTCTGGTTCCCTATGCGAGTCAATCGTAGCGCTTGGTTGTTTATTTTCATTAGGTGTTTATTATGGTGCTTTATTTTGTTGTATATTACTGTATTATTGTATTGTTGTATTACTGTATATTACTGTATTTACCGCATTTATGGCATTGCATTTCATTATTATGCTGGATTGTGCTGTGCTGTACTGGATTTTTTGTTTGACAGGTTGGGATTTCTGAGAGATAAGCCCACTACCCAGGCTTGAGCATACACCTATGATTAGCGTGGAAAGTAGTGTGACTTGTGTGGCATTTGGCCAGACGTAGTATACATGAAAACTCCACATCCAGACGAGGTTTTCTTTGGTAATGTTCTATCCTATGCATTAGGGCAGACGATGGAATGTAACCTGGAAAACTGTCGACTCTGGTGACCATTCCCGAGGACTCAGTTGCGGCGCTCCTCCCGAGATGTGATAATGGCAGACCAGAAATGGCAAACCTATTACACTTCTCGATCCGAGGACCCAATGTTGGGAACTTGCTGTAGGATATCCTTTTTTAGGGGAATCAGTTGAGGCCTCCTCGATTGATGATGATGCCAAACCAGAAATGGTGAACGTATCATCATTTCTCGACCTGAGAGTCCGTGATATTGAGGATCCTCGCCTTTCTAGAACCCACATGTGAGGGGGAATGAGTGTTTGAAGGTCTGCAGGTAACCGAAACCTTCAACCTACCTGATTTTCTGGTTTTCCTATCAGTGTGAACTTATCAGCCTGGTATTCTGGTTATTCGAATATTATGGTTCCGGTATCCTCTTCAGAGCAGACCTTTAAACTTATCCATTCAGCAGCACAACAGTACAGAGATTTATGGATACCTTGATCTCGTGTCTTTGCATTTGCATTACATGACATTTTGCATTCTCACACTCATATGCATAGAAGGTATTCGGAGCTGGGAATTCTTATTCTGACTTGGTATTTTCTTCAGAACTGCAAACCTGACTTATCACCACTACGTAACTCGGAGCAATCAGAAGAGAATCATGGAACAGATGCGATCAGAGTTGTCGGAATTCCACACTCGTATGGCTCAGTGCATGGAGGTGATGCAGGGTATGGATCAACGTCAAGAGGAATTAAGGGCGGTTATTCATAGGGCTGTTGTTGTTATCCCAGAGGCTGGTAATGGGAACATTGTTGGTAATACTCCAGATGGAGATGTGAATCCTCCAAGTGCTGATATTCCTCCACCCCATTCTGTGAGTCAATCCAGAAGAAGTGCTGCTAAGATTCCTATTCCTCGTCGGGAGGTGGATAATCAGGATGAACAATTTTATGATGCTGAGATGAGTTTCCCTACTGAGACGGATAAGAGGCTTCGTATGATCGAAGAGAGATTGAAGGCTTTTAAGAGCTAGAATGCTTTGGATATGACATGTCTGACTTAGGGTTAGTCCCAGGTGTGAAAATTCCTCTGAAGTTCAGGGCGCCTGTTTTCAAAAAGTACAATGGAACCACCTGCCCCAAGTTTCACATCAGGGCATATTCCAGAAAAATGTCTGCCTATTCGGATGACGAGAAGCTACTGATGCATTTCTTTCAGGACAGCCTAGCTGGGGCATCCTTAGACTGGTATATGAGCTTGGAGAGAATGCATATTAAAAGCTGGAGAGATTTGGCAGAAGCTTTCATTAAGTACTACCAGTACAATACAAACATGGCACCCAATAGAATACAATTACAGAGTCTTTCTCAGAGACGAAGCGAAGCTTCAAAGAGTACGCCTAGAGGTGGCGCGAATTGGCTTCCCGAGTTCAACCTCCGATGTTGGAGCGAGAGCTCATTGATATGTTCATGGATACGCTTCAGGGGAATTATTATGAGAAATTGGTTGGATGTTTGTCAGCTGGATTTTCAAACCTTGTATTGGCAGGAGAAAGAGTTGAAAACGGTATCAAAACGGGAAAAATTCAAATTGCTGCTAGTTCCTCTGAAGATGCAAAGAAACCTTATGCTGGGTCCTCCAAGAGAAAGGAAGGAGAAACTAGTGCTGTTTATACTTCTTCTACTGCTTAACAGCCTGTTCGGTATCAGTGACCTTATGCTCATCAGCAATAGGGACAACAAAGATCACGAAGGCCTGTGAGAAGGTTTGATCCACTCCTTATGCCTCACATTCATGTTCTTGCCCATCTACTTGAGAGTTCTCTGATTGAACTAAGGGATGCCAAGCCTGTTCCCGACCCCATACCTCCTGATTATGATCTGGATGCTAGATGTGAGTATCACTCAGACACACCGGGTCATTCGATTGAAGATTGCAACGTGTTCAAGCATAAGGTGCAAGACCTGGTGGACTCAGATATCATTGCATTCACTGCAGACGATATGTACATCAATTGAAACCTCCTTTCTCAAGTGAACACTCAGACTGCAAGTATGCCGTGAAAAGCAATAAGTCTAGACAGAATCAAGCTTCCTCAGCGATGGCAATCTTCATCTTTTTTACTGTATTTTCATTTGTAGTTTTTCATTTCTTGTTAAAGCATTGTATGCATGTGTAGCGAGTGATTTTGGACGCGGTTCTTAAGCGCTGGTCGCTCTCTGCGGTTGAGCTTAAACTACAGGTCGATTCATTTTTTATCCTATTGTGAGCTGAATAAGGAAGGGAAATAGATGTCTCCAATTAACCCTGCTTGCATACTGAGTTTAAACAGCGGTCTGTTAGGTTACAGATGCTATCAATGTGGGGGGGCCTTTGTACTGGTTATTTGTATTTTCGCCAGTACTGTTTTCTTTCTTTCTAGGACTTTCTAGCGGGGAACAAGGATTAGGATGTTAGGACTGATGCTTTGGAATTACTGATTTTTGACTGATGCTTTGTATCTTGTTCAAAGCCCAAGATGTGAAGCTGAAAGGTCTATTTGTGTCTTGTTCAAAGCCCAAGACGTGAAGCTGAAAGACCTCGACTTTAGAGAGAATTTGTCATCTCTAAAGAGGGGGAAGAAGAATTACTTTAACTGGGATACGCGGATCCGAGCAATGCCATAATTTCCGAAGAAAGGGTTTTAACCTGAAGGAGAAGACTTTAACTCAGTGTAAAGCAATGCCATCTTTCCTTAGGAATTTCTCATGCTAAAAGAGGGACAGTGGCATGGATATAGATGATCCAGAGGCTTGCCGCTTACAGCGATTAGATGAAAGGAAAGGAGTTGTTGATGTTTGTGTACTGTGAACGAGGCACAGCTTTGATGCTAAAAGGTTGATTGGATCAACCAATGGTTTTCTTATACAAAAGCCTAAGAGGAGGCTAATTTCCGCTAGGAAATCATTATACAAAGCCTAAGAGGAGGCTATTTTGTGTCTCGTACAAAGCCCGAGAGAGAGGCTAAAAGTTTTTGACCCGACGATAGAGTCTTTGTGTCTCGTACGAAGCCCGAGATAGAGGCTATTGTTTGTTTGACTCTACGAGGGAGTCTTTGATACTCAACAAGAGAGTGTTTTTGTATCTCGTACGAAGCCCGAGATGGAGGCTAAAGGTTTGTTTCAGTTGAGTGACAGATCCAATATACTGATTTTAAAAGAGAAAATCAGTTCTTATATGAGCAACACTGTACTCAGGGATTTGATCTGAGGATCAGGGATATTTCCTTCTCTTTGAGGAAACGGGAAATCCAAAGGGTATTGAGACTGTCCGAGTCTGCGGGTTTCCTTCCTATTTAACGAAGGGGTCACTTGAGAATGTCTTTGAGACTCAAGGAAGTTAGACTGTCCAAGTCTAGAGTTTTTTTCCTTTTGTACTATGCTTTGAGAAACAGTAGTAGACTCTATGAAAGGATTGTTCTATGAGGATGACTAGGTTCTGTTCCTATACCTCTAGGAGGTCGTCGGGACAATTTGTACGAAGCCCAAGAGGAGGCTGGAAACTTTTAAGAAGCCTACGGGTCCTTGTACGAAGCCCAAGAGGAGGCTATCATTCCCGAAGGAAGAGATCATTATACGAAGCCTAAGAGGAGGCTGTGAATACTTCTATGAAGCCGTAGTGTCCTTGAATAATGCCCAAGAGGAGGCCGATGCTTTTAAGAAGCCCGTGGGTCTATCGTCTCCTTTCCATTAGGAGAGATAACTCTTTTAAAGATAAAAACCACTGGTAAACGTGCGAGGTTTACTATCCAGCGATTTTTAGCTTTTAAAGAGGGTTCCTTAGTTAAGGTCCAAGATTATGACCGTAGTGGATACCCAAACCCCGAGACATTCAAGGCAAGCTATCCACAAGGAATAGATCAAGTCAGAAAAGTTCGAGAATTTGGAAGAAACTCAAAGATGCCATTCACGGAGAATACATTCATCTTGGGGAGTAGAGTTCCTTGAAAATTCCTAATGAGGACAGCCGAAGAGAAGACTGTATCTGGTGATCCTATTGGGGATCTAGTTGTCTATTTCTACGAATAAATGAAACGGCGTCACCTAGTTCTAGACGTAGTTGCTGGGGAAACTCGAAATATCTATACTATTATTACACAGTAGATATGAGTTTATGAAAGGAGACTTACAGTGAGCAGCCCCACAATACAGTTTATAATATGAAAGCAGTAAATGAAAGCGATAACCACTTACTCGGTTGTAGTGCTTCCATGTTGTTTGGTTAGTTGTTCAACAAAGAAAGATTGAAAACAACAGTATATTCAAAATCAAAGGAGAAAGTGCTTTGAAAAAGAAAGATTTGGGGCTTACAGCTCAAGGAGAGGCCCAGGGTTTTATCAGTGAGCGCACTGTTTGACTTTGTACAGCGGGACTTATACAAGTGACTGGGGCCCAAAAAGGTTTTCTGTACAAAGGGATGGGTCTTACACTCTCTCAAGAGGCCCAAAAAGGTTTAAAGAAAAGAGAGGGGCTTATAACACGAGGGTAGGCCCAAATGATTTTTCGTTTAAAAATGGCAATCGCGCCGAGGTTTTCTTTTAACGCAGAGGGACTTATACAATAAGTGAGGCCCAAAATGTTTTGGTTAAAAGGGGGATTGGGTCTTACACTCTAATAGAGGCCCAAAGTGTTTTGAATGGGTCTTATAGCTCGAGGAGAGGCCCGGATGATTTTTATTTTTAAACGGGCGACGATCGCGCCGTTTACTTGTACAGAGGGACTTATACAATGAGTGAGGCCCAAAAAGTTTTTGTACAAGGGGGATGGGTCTTACACTCTCTCAAGAGGCCCAAGAAGTTTTGAAAATGATTTATGAGGGTTGAATTAATCCAAAACCCTAATTTGTTTTCAAAATGTATTTAATTGAATAAAAATTCAATTAAAATGATCAAAAATTGTTTAACACATGGAAAACAAATTGTGATCTTGGATTAATGCTTCAAAAATTAAGTATTGACCTACAAAATAATTAGAAAGCATTAAAAGTTGCAAAATCAATGTAGAAAAAATATTTAAAATGTCAAAAACAATTAAAATATTAATTCTTTGCAAAAATATCAATTATATGAAATAAATAATATTTTTGGGATTTTTTGTGAAAATAAAATATTTTAACATTTTTGTGAATTATTAAAAAAAGAATCAACTCAAAATCATTAAAACTCAGAGAGAAATTAATTTTTGAATCAATTAAACAAAATCACAAAATTCAAATATTTGAATTTCTAAAAATGGCGCCAAGAACAAGCTGAAGAACACGCGCGTGTTCTTGGTTTCTCAGATTTGCATTTTCTATCCAATCTCCATGAATACGTAATCATATTATGCAATCCACATATCATTATGCTCGCCTCAACCTCACGATCATGTCTATGTACTTTAATTTCATTTAAATTAAACATACAACAAGAAATCACGAAGAGACCTCAAGAACCCTAATTTCTGCATGAAGGCTAGGATTTTTGATACACGATTCAAACAATGCAATTAATTGAGGGAAAACATTCCATGCATGATTATGAACATATGGCCAAATTATTGTGCGAGGAAATATGCATAGATTGAGAGATGACCAAGTATGTGCTTACCTCCAAGTCGTGACAGCAAGTTCAAAGTGATTTTTGATTTGGAGGTGTTACAGATGAGTGGTGATGATCTGAACAGCTTCCCTACACCCTATGGATTGTGTTTGGATGGTTGGACTTGATTGAAATTGGCTGGATCATTTTGTGGTACCTCAGCTGTACTTTGGTTAAAACCTTGAGCAACCAGCTGGTGATTTTGTGAAATTGATGTTTCAGAAGTAATCTAAGTGTTTGATCAGCTCATATGTGATGTATGTGAGGTGTGTGAGTGATTAGTTTGATTGGAATTGCTCTCAAACTCAAAACCCGATAGTGACTTGCCTTAGAAGGCAAAATTGGAGTGAAAGAAGAGATTTTGAGGAAAGCATCTGTTAGATGGCTTTGGTGTACTCAAACTGACCACAATTGAGCTCTATTTATAGTAGAGCAAGTTTGTTTTGCAAGGAATAGTGCATGGCAGCTGGTAAGTAGGTTTGGCTAATGTTGGCAAATGAAAATCCAAGTCTCCTCTAGCCATTGACTAGAGGTTAGGGCACAGAGCTTTGGTTCCCTTGGTCTTGGATAAGTCTTGACTGATTTCAGATGAGAATGGCTCAGTCCATGCCACCTTGATGGTTTCATTGAATGCCTCATTCCAAATTTGAAGTCTTGTCCCTATTTTGGCCATTCTAGGTTCAACATGCTATTTCTTGTTCCATGGACTTTGGAGGCTTGGCTCAGTGATTGTCCCCTTTAGATTCAATCCTCTGAGGTGTCCAAGTGGATAGGAGCAATTGAATTTGGCTGATTTTGGCAAATCGACCAAAGTTGCAAATTCTGCCTTGCCTTGACAGATTTCAGCAAGGCAACTTGGCAATGTTGTATCTCATGGTGTAGGTTGAATTTGGCAATGTTCTTGGCCATTTTGGAAAGCTCTTACATGATACAACAACTGTTTGAACAAGTTTGGTTTTGATCTCTTTTGATTCCAAGTGAAAAATCCCCCTACATTTGGCAAAAAGTGAGGCAGAATCTAACTTAGTGAAAATTTCACTAAGTGTTGGAAAAAGTGACATTTTCACTTTTCAGCCACTTTGATCACTCCATAACTTAAAATCCTTAATGAATTGGAATGACTTGCAGTTGAAGTTTTTGTAGGTGATAATGAGGGCTACAAATCCATCTTTGGATGAGAAAAAATGGCCTTGTGGTTTAGGAGTTATGGTCCTCCAAAGTTGGTACCTTTGCCACTTTATTTTTAACTTAGAAAAATTTCTAAGTTTTATGGTTACCCCTTTTACAAGTTATCTCACTTTTCTTGATTTTTCTTGATGAATGATGATTCAAATCATACATTAACATCATTTTAGGGTTAAAAATCCATTTTGGTGAAAAATCTCAAAAAGTCAAAGTTGACTTTTGTGCACAGTTGACTTTTTATCAGATGAATTCCAAACTGTGCAATTCTTCAGGAAATCATGTCCTTGACCTAAATCAAACTTGATGGACATGTTCCATGGGTGTCATAGGGTATATTCAATCATATATTAGGGTTTGGGAGCATGTCCTGGTCAAAAGTCAAAGTTACAGTTGACTTTTCTCTTAAAACCCTAATTGTGGTGCAGATGAAATTGAGACTTGTTGCTCAAACTTATTGGATCAATCCATTGTTCCAAATGGATCAATATGGTATATTAGAGACCCTCAAATCATGTCTTGAGGTCTTGGCTCATGGTTTGTCCCAAAAGTCAACTTAGGGGTGAATTAGGTCAAGAAACCCTAATTCCTGATTTTTGATGAATGCATCCCCTGAGGCAAAATTGACTTGATGCATGGGTTCATGAGGTTCCATGAAGTATATTAGGTCATGTTTTGGATCATTGCCTTGTGCCCAGATGAAAATTTTCCATCTGGAGGCCCTGGTCTACCAAAACCCTAATTTGGGTGACACTGGCGATCTTGAGGCTTGATCCACCTAGAAGGGAGTATCCTTGTGCTTAATCCTTGAAGTGGGAGTCCTTTTGATCCTTTGTAGTTACTTGGGAGGTTAGACAAGTTGAAGATCATGTCATTTCTTGATTGATCCTTTGTCTGAGAACTATGAGAGGGCTTGAAACCCTAATTTTGATTATATTGGATGCTCACCCATCTTTGGGGAGACTGATGAAGCATGATGGTTCATCCATATTGTGATGATGATTTTCACAATGATGGGAAATCTAAGTGGTCAAAATTTGGGGTATTACAGCATGAAAGGACTTGTTTGTTTTTAATGATGATATTAATGCAATGAATATGTTTTTTCTTGAAGTTTTCTTATTCTTATTCATTCATATGATATTTCTGCGCAGTGCAATACCAATTTTCTTGCTTAACCTCTTGGAGGGGGGATGATGAAGTAAAAATGCAAAATCTTTGGTCATATGCTTTTGGATAAAACCCTGTTGATGATGTACATGCATTGCTTCAAATCCCCAAACACCGGAGATATAAGGGAGATAGACCCTTGTCTACCCCTTTGAGCCTTGAAGTAGGAGTTTCTTTTCATTCGAAAAAACCCTCACATGTAACCTGGGGCAGGGTAGTTGTCAGTAATTTGACCAAGCGTTCAGAATTCAAAAGGAGTGTGCATCAAAGGATCCATTACCTTTTATTTATCAGGAGGTAGAAAGAGTTGAAACCACAATGGTTATTCCTCATCGACTAAAGAATAAGGCCGTCACAACCCTTTTCAAACAAGTCAAACAACCAGTGTCACAAGATTTGTTCAAAAAAAAAAAAAGAAAGCCCGCTAAGTCCAAATTTGAAAACAAGTGACTTAGGTAAAAGTTAGGGCATCCCGCTAGACTTCAAAATCGAAAGATTAAAAAAGAATCAGTCCAGGGAAAATCAGGGAAACAAAAAAAAAAGAGCGAAAAATAAATGAAAAGAAAAAGAAGAGAAAATCCTCGATAAAGAACACGTCGTGTGACCGCAAAGCACCAAAGACGAAAGGGGTGACTGCCACTCCAAAACAAAACCTCGTGGGTCCATTAACTGTCACTCGTCACAGAATCCTTTTGGGAGATAAGCGCTTGTGCCAAATTACTGAACGTAGGACTGGAGAACATCAAGGAGAATGGGTGGGTACAAACAAAATTTTGAGCCATAAATCCTTTTTTCTAAAAACCGTGAACCAGACCACGTTACAACCCTTAAAAGTCCTAATTGAAATAGGGTTTATTCCGAAAGCGCGCTTCAGCGAGATAGCGTTCCTGACTCCCATGAGTTGTCCTAATAAGATTTTTTGTTGGTATTGCATGTGCGTATTGTTTTCCATTCAAAAATAAATGTTGTAACTAGTGACTCATTCACAAGGTTTTACGACACATCTTCAATAAAAACTTCAAGGTTAACATGTTTGTTGCATTTGAATTATCATTCTCATAATAAACTTGTTCTGCTTGCATACATGTGCTTAAGCATCAAGGAAGTTTACATGATGAACGTCAGTCAAGAAGATTGATCCTGTCAAGTTGGGATGCTTGGAAATTCTGAAGGACAGTCATATCAAGGGGCATGTTACCAAGAGACTCAGTGCAGAGTGGGCTCTCCCCAGTAAGTCGTGTTAATATGTAGCTAATCTGGGGCTGTCACGTCGAGAAATCTCTCTGAAGTTTAGTTATTCTGGGGCATTCATTTGAAGGTATGGGGCAAAGTTACTTCAAAGCTCATATCGAGGCATGCCACCTCCGGAGCATGAGAAGTTATCCTCTCCAGAAGACGGTTAATCGAAAGCACCTCTTCAAGGTTCAGAATACTGAGGCAGAGTATTTCAAGTCACTACAAGTCCTATCGAGGCAAATTCCTTCATAGATCATATAGTCTGGGACAGTTACG
Organism: Lathyrus tuberosus; assembly: GCA_022829125.1. Classification (NCBI taxonomy): domain Eukaryota; kingdom Viridiplantae; phylum Streptophyta; class Magnoliopsida; order Fabales; family Fabaceae; genus Lathyrus; species Lathyrus tuberosus. The sequence continues at coordinate 23,384,058 of JALAZF010000012.1, read as the reverse complement.
TCGAGATCCGATAAATCTCTCCAAGAGTTTGAAGACCCTGGGGCCGTGTGAGTGCCCGGTCTACTATAAAATCCTCTTGAGATGAGTTCTCCCATTAGACCGTGTGGTCTGGGGCAAGTCAGGAAGGAACCTTTGTTCACTCTTGATGATCAGTATGCAGTTGGCCAGTAGAAACTTGAAGCACTAAGTCTCTTCCCCATTAAGGTGCCAGAAGGTATCTTTTTCCAACAAGGTGTTGGAATTGTTATTCTTCCCCAAACAGAGAATCTTCCTCAAATCGAGAAGGGTTCGTTATGGAGATTCTTATCCCCGACAGTGTAGGTGGAATCCTCATTCTCAGCAAGGTAAGACGATGGAATTTCTCCAATCAGTTTGAAGACGGTGAGAAGTCAGAGTATTCTCTTCCTTAAAAGTCAGGTTTGGTATTTTCCCGCAAGTCAAAGTCCAATGGTTATTAGCATTCTTAGCAGTTCAAAGTCCAATCTTCATTGGCATCTCCCCAACAGAGTTTGCAATTCAGCTTGCGGTTCCCCGACAGGGTTTGCAGCACCAGGGGTTATTGGTGGTACAGTTGGTTATCTCCCTACAGGAGATTGGATATTGGTGATCCCTTCCTCGGTGAAGTTGGCTTGTTCTGTTCTGCGTATTCCCCGGTGGAGTGTCCTCTCATTTTTTGCATATAGTAATCATTATTGCATTGCATCCTCAAAAGCGTAGCATTTCCATTTCGTATGGAGCATTACGCCATAGAAGGAAAATTCAAACATGCATCGAAACATAAGCCAGATTTGGTACCTTGTACGAAAGCCCAGATCAACCCCCAATCAAATAGTGATTCTAATCCTCCGAGGAGAGCCCATACCTCAGAGTTGACGCCCCCTTTTTTACCATCCTCAAAGTTGTTGTATACCTGTTCTCCAACCTCAGAGTTGATGAACAATCCTTTCTTCCCCAACCTCCGAGTTGACGCCTTTCTTCTCCAACCTCAGAGTTGTCGTACATATTTTTACCAACCTCCGAGTTGTTGTATATCTTCTCCCCAATCTCAGAATTGACGTATTTCCTCCCAACCTCAGAGTTGACTTCCCTTTGTCCAACCTCAGTGTTGACCGATTCCTTTGTCCAATCTCAGAATTGATGCCCTTCTTTACCAACCTCAGAGTTGACGCCTTTCTTCTCCAACCTCAGAGTTGTCGTACATAATTTTACCAACCTCCGAGTTATTGTATATCTTCTCTCCAATCTCAGAATTGACGCATTTCCTCCCAACCTCAGAGTTGACGTCCCTTTGTCCAACCTCAGTGTTGACTGATTCCTTTGTCAAACCTCAGAGCTGAAGCCTTTCCTCCCCAACCTCAGAGTTGACGTCCATTTTCCCCAACCTCAGAGTTGACGCCTTTTTACCAACCTCCAAGTTGTCGTATATCCTCTCTCCAACCTCAGAGTTGAAGCCTTTTGTCCCCAAAGTCAAAGTTGACGTATATCGTGGCATGTCTCCAACCTCAGTGTTGATCGATCCTTTTGTCCAACTTCTGAGTTGACGCATATCCTTCTTCTAACCCAGAGTTGAAGTTATGGTTTTTTCTCAACCTCAGAGTTGATGTCTACCTTTTTCTCAAATATCCAGTGTTGATGTTTACTCCAAATTTTCCTCAACCTCAGAGTTGATGGTCATCCTTTTCTTTCTCAATCTCAGGGTTGATGCCATTTTTTCCTCAACCTCAGAGTTGATGGACTACCTTTTTATCCCTAGCGGAGTCATCTTTGTAGGTCTGTTGATTCTAATAAAATATGGATATGAGACCGCCTTCGTGTCGGCCTTCCTTTTGAAAATACATCTTGTGATGGTAACCTCCGGTTATGAGTCCATCTTCGGCTGGTAATCACTATGTCATTTCTCTTCTCACAGTTCGCAAATTTCCGGATTCTTTTTTGTATTCAATCACCTTTTACCTTGAATGTCTGAAAGTCGTTGCTATCATCCTTTCAGGTCCAAGTCGATTGAATAGGGGCAGCTGTAGCACCCCAAAATTTGCCCTCGTGTTTTATTCTAACTGGCTTATGTTTCATTTCATTTGCATCCTCATTTCTGCATTTGCATGGTTCTTTTGGGCGTGGGATCAAGGTATTTTCCAGCATCTCATGGCGTCATCAGTTCCATTATCATTTTCAACAATGTTCAGAGCCAAGCAGATAGTCTTCAAAGTCTTTTCGAACATTTATTTTGCTCATTAGAGGATTTGATAATTAGAAGCTCCGACAGTCATTTTTGATCAGTGATTCAGCATCAGACGATTATTTTCAGCAGTATTCCGAGCACGAAACGGAGTTCACAGCATATTTCAAGAGTACATCAGTGGTGATACCCAATTGCAAGTTTCAGAGGTCTAATGTGGCTCAGAACAAGTGGAATCAAACAATTATCCAAGTTTCCCTCCAAAAAGGCACCAAAATTCAAATTTTCCTCGTGTTAATCGATTAACACATTGGTTAGTCGATTAACTAAGGCAAAATTTGCCCAAATGCTTCATTTTCAACGTTGTTTCCTTGGGGATTCACATTTTAATCACCAAATTTGATTTTCACACCAGTAGAAGGATCTAGAGAGAGTTGATTTTCCATCCAAATTCAAATTCTTTCCACTCTAATTCCTCATTCCCTTTCCTAATTCATTTTTCACTCTCATTTCCACCCACTAAACCTCATTCCAAACCCAAACTTAACTTCTAACCTAGGGGTTATTTAATCTCATCAACTCCAAACCTCTCATAACCTTGATCATTTTTTCACTCTCAATTTTCAGAACTCTCTCTCAATTCTCTCTCACTTTTTCATTCTCCATCTCCATTTTCAACCTCACTCAAAGCTCCTCCATAGAGATTAATAAGTTCTTCATTGGAACTTGTTAATTCTTGAGCTTAAACCTCTCATCATCATTCTATTACTTGATTTCATTGGTGATTTTCGTTTGGATTCAGATCTGGAATTTTGGAAGTGCTTATTTGAGTTGATTTTGAAGTAAGTTCATCACATTGCTTAGATCTTGAAGTTTCTTGCTAGGATCTTGAAGTTTCTTGCATAGATCTCTCGTTTTCTTGCTTGGATTCATCAATTTATGTTAACAACACTCACCAAAGCAAATCTCAGTTTTGTAGGTTTGTTTTCCTTAGATCTATACTTGATTTAGCTTATATACAACTTATTCAATGTAGATCTTTGGTTGTCCTTGATTTTGATCCAATTGCTTGAATTTGATTCTTGATGTAGATGATTATTGGATCTAAATGATGTTTGAATTTTGTGTTGGAGCTTAATTTCCGTGCATTGTTGATTACATGATCACTGGGGTTGAGTGCATAAGTGATTTTGCTGCTGGAAGTGCTTTTGAAACTTGATTTTATGCTACTGGTACAGGGTTAATCGATTAACCATTTGCAGTGCAAATTGGTTAATCGATTAGCCAGTGTATTTCTGCTATTTTTCGCTGATTTTGGAGCTGTTAATTGGTTAACATATTGGTTAAGAGATTAACACTGTTGCAGAGTGTGTTTTTTGTGCATTTTTGAGCATGTTTCGATCCCGTTTCACTCTTAATCTTCATGGATTGATGTGATACATGTTTGATGACTGTTTTGATGCTGTTGCACCTCACACTATTGTATGCACACAATTTTATGACACGCGACTCTTGAATTTTATCGTTTATGATTATGTTCGCGTTGTTGCGCTGTTGATGCGATGAACACATAGCACACACTCCTTGAGCTTGTTAATTGTGAATTAATGCTTGTGTTGCTGGAATTGTGTTGCACGTGCTTGTTTACTTTGAATTTCATGAAGTGCATACTTGATTTATTTTTGTTCAAATATCAAATGATGTCATTCTTTCATGATGTTTCAAGAATTCTTTACCAAGGTGTGTGGTGTGATTGTAATCATGATTGATCAAAGAGTGTATGATGTTTGATGCTTGCTCATTATGCCATGCTTGAATCGTTTTCGATTGCATGCTGCCCTGGTTTTTTACGGCTGCTGTTATGAATTATTTGTGTGCTGTCTATGGCATTCACTTGCGGCCTGATGCCTTTTACACCTATCTTTATGATGAATGTGTGCTGTTAAAAGCTGTCTTGTATGCTGGAATTTACCACTGTATTGGTGCAGATGTGTTGTTGTAGCTGCTGTTTTTGTTCATTCATATCTTGTTTCATTTTCTTGTTCATCTCTTAACTCATTTCATTTCCTTGAATCTCAAGACTTGTTTAAGTCTTGGATTCCCTCTTTCCCCATAGGATTCCCTAGTCCAACTTAATTTTCGATTAAGCTTGGAGTAGGATAGACATTAGGATTCAAACCATGCATGCTAACTTAGGTAGATGTTTCCCCTTTCAAACTCAATCATAGGGCCACCTTTGCATGATAACTTTAGGATAGAATTCCATTAGTGTTTTATTTTCCTTTGAGTCTTCTCTTCTCATCTCTTAACACCTATAAGACACTTAATAAATATGACATATATTGCGCTCAAGCCTTAAGTGTAGGAAATGAAGAACGAGGGGTCTCCCCTCCTCTTCTAGAATTTGTAGCATACGTCCCATTTGGGGGCAACCATGGGACTCATTCGTTCCCGCATGGTAGACTTTGGTGCAATGTAAGTTGCGAACTAACTTCAAAACACTTCTTCTTAAAATTCAAAAACAAACAACAATTCTCTACTCATCTTCTTCACTCCATCCTTAAAGGATCCGTCACTTCCATTCTACCGCAAACAGGTAAATGCCTAAGACTCCGTACAACGAGCTACGACACCTAACTGCTAGAACGAGAACATCGACGTACTCCACTTAAAAAACACAAACAAAGCAAAGCTTTCCCTAGTGAGGGGAACTACGTCTCTCTGATTCTCAGGTGCGAGCGAGATACGTAGGCAGGAGATCGTGCGAGATCTCTCCGAGCACAACCTTTCTTTATCACCTCTTTATCTCTTTTCGACCCGTAGGTCGAACTACGACTGCTTTGATTTCCTCCTTCTGGTTAGATTGAGGATACGTAGGCACAAGACGACGATGTCTTGGCGATCAACCTCCCCCCTTAGTTCGTGTCCGAACTACGTTGACTCTGACTTTCCCATTGGACGAGGGAATACGTAGGCCTAGGACAGCGATGTCCTATCGAGTCACTTCTCTTTTGTTTCTTCCTCGTTTCTTCGTTCTCCTCCGTTCTCGTTCCTTTCCCTTTCCAGTAGCAGTGGAGCTCCAGATGACGACACCCTTTGATCGAGACAACAAGCATGGATCCCATCGATTACGATGGATGCGTGGGGGTGCTAAACTCCCGGGAGCGACACTACAAGTACATGAGGAAGTGTCACAAGTGTCAGATATACGCTGACAAAATCCATGTACCGCCAACACATCTCAAAGTTCTTTCTTCCCCGTGTCCTTTTTCCATATCGGGAATCGACATGATTAGCATGATCGAACCTAAGGCTTCAAACGGACATCGGTTCATCCTGGTAGTCATTGACTACTTCACCAAGTGGGTCGAAGCAGCATCATACGCCAATGTAACCTGACAAGTCGTGGTCCGCTTTATCAAAAACAATATCATCTGCCGTTATGGTGTTCCTAGCCAGATCATTACTGATAATAGATCTAACTTGAACAATAAGATGATGAAAGAGTTGTGTGCTGAGTTCAAGATCGAACACCATAAGTCATCTCCATACCGACCCAAGATGAACGGAGCGGTAGAAGCTGCTAACAAGAACATCAAGAAGATTGTTCAAAAAATGGTTGTAACCTACAAAGACTGGAACGAAATGCTATCCTTTGCTCTTCATGGTTATCGCAGATCTATCTACACTTCAACGGGGGAAACCCCTTTCTCTCTAGTATATGGCATGGAAGCAGTGCTTCCCATAGAAGTAGAGATCCCATCAATCTGGGTTTTGATGGAAGCCAAGCTAATAGAGGCTGAATGGTGTCAAAGTCGACACGACAAACTGAACCTAATCGAAGAAAAGCGAATAACGGCTCTGTGCCATGGTTAGTTGTACCAACAAAGAATGAAGAAGGCATTTGACAGAAAGTTCCGACCTCGCGTCTTCAGGAAAGAAGACCTCGTGCTCAAGAAGATACAATCATTTCTCATTGATTCCAAGGTCAAATGGACCCCGAATTATGACGGCCCCTATGTGGTCAAGAAAGCTTTCTCAGGCGGCGCCTTGAGACTTGCAACTATGGATGGAGAGGAATTTGCCTACCCCACAAATGTTGACGTAGTCAAGAAATACTTCACCTAAATAAATAAAAAAACATCTCGGTGGATTGAAAACCCGAAAGGGCGGTACAGGCAAAAATGAGAGACATGATAAAAAATCATCCCGATGGATTGGAAATCTCAAAGTACAATCCAGGAAAAAATTAGGGATAATGGCAAGTAACTATGTTCAACAAAGGGGAAAATCCCTCAGCAGCAGTCATGCCATCCATCAGGAAAACTCCAGCCAAGGTCATCTTCAACGAAAGCTCATGATGCCCCGAATTCAAGGTTGGTAGAAGGATATTGATCGTTATGTTTCAATGTAGCCTTTTTCCTTAAATTACCATTTTATAACTTTGTAAATACTCTATGGGATCAAGCGTTTGGATGATTTTCATCCTATCAATAAAATTTGAGCCCTGGTGCTTTTGTTTGTAATTCTCATTTGTTTTAGCTTTACAAAACAACATTTTAACATGATTAACGATTCTTGAAATAAAACAAAAATGAGTTTACTTGTCAAACTTTTTCTGCTTTTAAAATAAAGATGGCATTTCTTTTGACTGTTGAACATCGAAAGAACATCGACCGCTTCTCCAGAAGTAATCAAACCTCAAAATGCAGAATCAAAGTACTCCTTCTAAGCTAGTACGCCTGAATGAGGGATCGACAGTGTCAGATGCGAATGTTTCATCTGACATCCCCGGCAGAGTTCTTATCTCCTAAGCCCGACCAACGTGGTTCCTCATCGGAACCATCTCTCCTAAGTAAAGCAGAATTGCTATTTTGAACAAAAGGTACCTCTTCGTCCCCCGCGGTGGTCGAGTATCCAGTCGTGTTCATCCACTAATCTGTATGTCGCGTCAGTTTTGTCAGCATAAACATACATACATCATGCATTATTGGTTTACATTCACATTCATATTGCATCACTATGACGCTAGTTGGTCTTATCCCCTAGTGATAAAAGTCCTCTCAATTGAGTTGTCAGTTCTTTCCTCATCAGGAATTATTGCGTCTGAACGATCTCTCCTCTAGTTTATTTATGGGTTGGAGTTGGTCCCTGACCACTTTGATAACTTGAACCTCTGAAACAGAGGAAAACCTTCGACAAACTTCACTCTTCACCATTGAAGATGATATCTTCGCTTTCCCGGATTAAGGAAAATCTCCAGAGAAAGCACTCCAAATTTGATTGCATCACATGGCATTTCTCCGAGAAGATCTCGAAGAAAAGTATGATGTAATATCCCCAAACAGAAAGCAGTCTCTCAAGAGACACGTTTTCCCCAATAGAGTCAACAAATGGCGTCTCAAGTAGAGAAGTTTGTACACTTCTACCGCTCAGACGAATGGGTTACCCAACAAGTCTGACATCGAAACTCTTTCCATCAAATGGCATCTCCCTAAGAAAATTCGGCGAGAAGTTTGATGAAAACCTCTACAAACAGCGTCCCTTGTCAAGAAAGTTTATTGACAAAAGAAACTGAGACCAGGTCCTTGGTAGGAAACCAGGATCGAGGGGAAGTTTATATCAGAAACTAAGACCAGGTCCTTGGCTGAAAACCAGGATCGAGGGCAAGTTTACAAATGAAACTAAGACCAGGTCCTTGGCTGAAAACTAGGGTCGAGGGGAAGTTTACAAATGAAACTAAGACCAGGTCCTTGGTAGGAAACCAGGATCGCGGGGAAGTTTACATCAGAAACTGAGACCAGTTCCTTGGCTGAAAACCAGGATCGAGGGGAAGTTTCTACCTTTTCTAAGCATCATTGCTTAGCAAAAGAAGATGTATGGGCAAGCTGTCATTCATAACCACCATCAAAATTTTGGGTATTATGATATTTAATCCTCTTGCACCCCGAATGCCCGAACACCTTCGCCATTCACCCCTTCGGGTCCAAGAAGATTAAATAGGGGCATATGTCATACCCCAAATTTTGACCACTAAGATTTCCCATCATTGTGCAACTCATCATCACAATATGGATGTACTTTTATGTCTCATCAATCTCCTCAGGAATTGTTAGGCATTCTCTACAATCAAAGATTAGGGTTTTAGGCCCTCTCAGAGCATTTAGACAAAAGATCAATCAAGAAAGGACATGATCTTCAACTTTTCTAACCTCTCAAACACCCACAAAAAATCAAGAGGACTCCCACATCAAGAGTCAAGCACAAGGTTGCAGCATTCCAAGTGGATTAAGCCTCAAGATCGCCAGTGTCACCAAATTAGGGTTTTGGTCGACCAGGGCCTCCATATGGGAAATTTCCTCTGGGCATGAGCCATTGCTTCCAAGCATAACCAAAGATACTCCAAGGGTCCTCATGGACCCAATCATCAAGTCAATTTAACCTCAGGAGATGCATTTACCAAAAATCAAGAATTAGGGTTTCTTGACCTAGTTCACCCCTAAGTTGACATTTGGGACAAAACATAAGCCAAGACCTCAAGACATGATTTGAGGGTCTCTACTACAGTACATTGATCAATTTACAACAATGGATTAATCCAAGAAGCTTGATCCACAAGCTTCAATTTCATCAGGACCACAATTAGGGTTTTGAGGAAAAAGTCAACTGTACCTTTGACTTTTGACCAAGACATGCTCCCAAACCTTGGGACATGATTCAATACACCCTATAACACCTATGGAACATATCCATTAAGTTTTATTTAGGTCAAGGACTTGATTTCATAGAGGATCACACAGTTTGGAATTCACCTGGCAAAAAGTCAACTGTACACAAAAGTCAAGTCTGACTTTTTGAGATTTTTCACAATAATGGTTCCTTGACCCTAAGATGATGTTAATGTGTGATTTGAATCATCATTCATCAAGAAAAATAAAAGAAAATGGGATAACTTGTAAAAGGGGTAACCATAAAAACTTAGAATTTTTTGTAAGTTATGGAACAAAGTAGCTAGGGTACCAACTTCCAAGGATCATAACTTGAGATCCAAGCAACCATTTTGGCTGATCCAAAGATGTCTTTGTAGATCTCATGGCATACTTTAAAAGTGTCAACTACAGCTCATTCCAATTCCTCATAGATTTTAAGTTATGGAGTGACCAAAATGACAAAAAGATGAAAATGCCACTTTTTCCAACACTTAGTGAAATTTTCACTAAGTCAGAATCTGTTTCACTTTTTTCAAAATGTAGGGGGATTTTTCACTTGGATCCAAAAAGTGTCAAAACAAACTATGATCACACATGTGTTGTATCACATGAGAGCTTTCCAAAATGACCAAGAACTCCATCAAATCCCATCTGAGCTAGAAGTTATGACAATGGCAATATGCCTTGCTGCAAACTGTCTTGGCAAGGCAGATTATGCATTAGGGCTCGATTTGCTCAATTTGTACAAATGGAAAACAAGTTTATCCATCTGAACACCTCAGGGGGAGACCAAGGAGGAACAAACACTGATCCATAAGCCTCCCAAGTTTTTAGAACTACAAGTAGCATGCCAAACCTAAAAAGCCTAAAGGGGGACAAGACTCCAATTTTGTTTTGGAGCATTCAATGGATACTTAGAGGTGGCATGTATCAGAGCACAGATGAACACTTTAGTCAAGCCTTATCCTTGAATCAAAGAACCATAGGCATGTGCTCTAATCTCAAGTCAATGGCTAGAGGAGACTTGAGATTCCAAAGTGATCACATTGGCCACAGACCTGTACTAGTTGCCATTCCCTATTCCTTGCAAAACAAACTTGCTCTACTATAAATAGAGGTCATTTGTGATCAGTTTGAGTACACCAAAGCCATCAAACTGATGCTTTCCTCAAAATCTCTTCTTTCACTCTAAAATTGCCTTCCAAAGCAAGTCACTATCGGGTTTTGAGTTTGAGAGCCATTCCAACCAAACCAATCACACACATACCTCATAAACATCATATAGAAGTGATCCAAACACTTATACCACATCTGGAACACCAATTTCACAAAATCACCAACCAATTGCTTAAGGTTTTAACCAAGTTGCAGTTGAGGTACCATAACTTGTTCCAGTCCATTTCCAATCACTCCAAGCATTCAAACACATTCCATATGGTGTAGGGAAGCTGTTCAGATCATCACAACTCATCTGTAACACCTCCAACTCAAAAATCAATTTGGTCTTGTTGCAACGACCTTCAAGTAAGCCTCAACTTGGTCATCTCATGATTCATGCATATTTCCTCGCACAATAATTTTGCCATATGTTCATAATCATGTATAGAGGGTTTCCCCTCAATTAATTGCTTTGTTTGAATCATGTATCAAAATTCTCAGCCTTCATGCATAATTTAGGGTTCTTGAGGTTTTGTCTTGATTTCTTATTCCATGCTTAAAATAAATGAAATTAAAGACCATAGACATGATCGTGAGGTTAAAACAAGTAGATTGATATGTGGATTGTGTGATTTCATTAAGTATTCAGTGAGATTGGTGAGAAAATGAAAATCTGCAGAAACAGGGGGGTGGCGCGTGTTCTTGGTGCCATTTTTTGAATATTTGAATATTTGAATTTTGTGATTTTATTTAATTGATTCAAAAATTAATTTCTCTCCGAATTTTAATGATTTTGAGTTGATTCTTTTTTTAATAATTCATAAAAATGTTAAAATATTTTATTCTACAAAATTTCCTAAAAATATTATTTATTTCATATACTTGATATTTTTGCAAAGAATTAATTTTTACTTGTTTTTTTAACATTTAAAATATTTTTTCTCTCTTGATTTTCCAAAATTAATTGGTTTCCAATCATTTTGTGGATAAAAACATGATTTTTCACACATTAATCCAAGGTCACAACTTGTTTTTCATATATGTTTGATAATTTTTCATTTTTAATTGAATTTTTATTTAATTAAAATACATTTTTGAAATCAATTTAGGGTTTTGATTTTAATCACCCTAACAAATCTTTTTCAATCACTCTTGGGCCTCTTGAGAGAGTGTAAGTCCCATCCCTTTGTAAATAAACAATTTTGGGCCTCACACATTGTATAAGTCCCTCTGTATATTTTCAAAAGTTCGACGCGATCGTCGCCTTTTTAATAAAATCAATTGGGCCTCTCGTCGAGCTGTAAGCCCCATCACTTGTACAAAAATAACCCTTGGGCCTCTAATAGAGTGTAAAACCCAATCCCCTTTTAACCAAAACCATTTTTGGGCCTCTAATTGAGTGTAAGACCCAATCCCCTTTTAACCAAAACCATTTTTGGGCCTCAGATATTGTATAAGTCCCTCTGTGTTAAAAGAAAAATATCGGCGCGATCGCCAGTTCAAAAATCAAATCATCTGGGCCTACCCTCGTGTTATAAGCTCCATCTTTTTTCTTAAACTCCCTTAGGCCTCTAATAGAGTGTAAGACCCATCCCTTTGTACAGAAAACCTTTCTTTAGGCCTCAGTCTCTTGTATAAGTCCCTGTACAAATTCAAAACAACGGTGCGATCACTGATAAAAATTTGGGCCTCTCTTCGAGCTGTAAGCCCCAACCCTCTGTTCAAAATACTTTCTCCTTTGATTTTGAATCCAAATATATAGTTGTTATCAAAACTTTATTTAATTTCTTTGTTGAACAACTAACAAAACAACATGGAAGCTCTACAACGGGTAAGTTTTTATCCACTTTCATTTACTTCTTTCGTATATATATGACTGTATTGTGGGAAGCTGCGTATGGTTAGTCTTCTTTCATACCCTCTTAAAATACTGGTCTTATATCAACTTTGTATATACTAGTATAGTTATTTAGAGTTTTCCCCGGCAACTACGTCTAGCACTAAGTAAAGCCCGGTTGGTCACTCTTAAATACAAACAAAACTAGAACCCCCATAGGATTCCAGATACAGTCTTCCCTTCTCTTGGGGTTAAACAATATGGAACAAAGAGAAAGGCAGTTTTCTCGGTGAACCTTTTCTCAGACTGTCACCCTTAGAAATTGTCAAAGAAACTCTAACTCCCCAGAGATGATCTTTTCTTCGTGAATGGCATCTCTTGAGTTTCTTCCAAGTCCTCGAACTTTCCTGGAATGATCTCTTCTCTGTGAATTTCATTTCTTGAACTTCTCTTGGTTTGGGGACCCACAGGCTTCCTAAAAGCATCCCCGCCTCCTCTTGGACGTTGTACAAGGAACCTTCGGCTTCTTAGAAGTTCTTGTGCCTTCTCTTGGGCTTAATACAAGGACCCTGACGACCTCTTAAAGGTATAAAATAGAACTTAGTCATCCTTTGCTAAAGCTGTCTTTCCAGTGTCAAAACTTCGGCCATTTTAGGGTTGATTCTCATCCCTTAAATGCCTGTGCCTCCTCTTGGGCATCATACAAAAGACAAAACTCTATACTTGGACAGTCTAAGCCTCTTGAGTCTCAAAGACATTCTCAAGTTCCTTTTAAAACATAAGCAGAAGCCTGATCTCTCTCATGAGAGTTCCCCACACTTAGACCCGCTTCAGGATCTCAATAATCCTCAGCAGTAAGTCAGCCTCCTCTTGGGCTTTGTACAAATGATTCCCCCCAGCGGAGCTAACCTTTTCAGATTCTCTTGTTGAGTCACTCACTTTTCAAGGCTCTATTATTGAGTTAATCTCCTTTTAGCCTCAATCTCGGGCTTAGTACGAGACATTAAATCACTCTCTTATTGAGTATAAAAGACTCCCTTGTTGAGTCAATCACCTTTTCAGACTCTCTTGTTGAGTCAATCCTTTTTCAGCCACAATCCTGGGCTTTGTACAGAACAGATAAAAATACTCTCTTGTTGAGTCAAACCCATTTAGCCTTTGTCTTGGGCTTTGTACAAGACATATAAAAGCATTCTCTTGTTGAGTCAAACTCATTTTAGCCTCAATCTTGGGCTTTGTACAAGACACATATAAACCTCTCCAAAGGAGTCAAAAATCCCTTTTAGCCTCAATCTTGGGCTTTGTACAAGAAAGATAGAACATTTTCCCCGAAAAAGTCAACCTTCAGCTTCCTCTTAGGCTTTGTATAATGAAATCCCCGGTTGGGTCAATCAACATTTTAGCATCAACCTTGTGCTTTGATCAAGGCACCCAAAAAAATCAACAATCCTTCTTTAGAGATGCCAAATTCTCTCTCAGCCAAAACCCTTTAGCTTCATATCTTGGGCTTTAAACAAGATACAAATCACTTTTAGCTTCAATCTTGGGCTTTGAACAAGACACCAAAACATCTTTTTCCTCCCTTAGAATAGGAGGGTACTACGATCGCTATGATTTCTCTGTTTCGTTAAACGGGAATACGTAGGCATAAGATTGTGAAATATTAGCGAGCATACCAATCAAAAAAACTCTAGGTCCAGTACCGTCATACCTCAATAAAAAAAACATCTGATCCGGCACCTTACCCAAAAGCCTGACGGACAGTCCAATCACTCTATTCTTAAGCAAAATAACCTAAGACAGACCCCCCTATTTTGATGGCATCTGTAAACCAACAGTCATCTGTTTAAACTCAGTATGCAAGCAGGGTTAATTGGAGACATCTATTTCCATTCCTTAATCAGCTTCACAGGATAAAAAATAATCGAACTATAACAACCAAAGCGATAGTGATTCGAAACCACAAAAACCGCGCTACACACTCACATCGTGTCTAAGAAGTATTTATCTTGTCATACGAGAGAATGATGAGTAAAGGACTGTCTTGGAAGTCTTATGTGAATTTGGTATTAGACCGAAGTGGATCATGGGTTGGTTGCATGAAGGTTAGGATTCTGATGTGTTTATAATATGGAAGTGGATATTCCCCAGTTGAATCAGAAGTGTTCTATCTTATCATATGGGAGAATGATAAATTGAAGACTGTCTTGGATCATAGGGTGTTTATCTAGTAGACTGACTCTTGCTGAAGTCATAATACTTGTGGAGAGGTGGTTTCTTCTGTTACAATTCATGCTAGAGAGAAGTGGACCAGTTTGGTGCTTGTAGAGCAAATAAGTTGAGGATTTCTGGAGCATGTGTTTGATGTCCTTCAAGTGTGGAGAACATCTGGGAAAGCTAGTAAACTAAGGGGCTCTGTATATATCTTTGAGGAATGTGAAGCATTCCAGATTCAATTGGGTTGTATCTCAGGGAACAAGGATATCTATACATGAGAATTCAGGAGGAATTCGTATAGTGTATGGATAGTTTTTGGACGAGAGGGATCAATGATGTTTTGGTCTCAATCCAAGAGCTTTTTGGTTGTGGTACAAGGATGCGTTCCTAGTACTCTCACTATATGATCATGAAGTTGTCATGGGATATCATGTGGTGATTTGGAGGTGTTTCTTGCTGAAGAAACGTCTTTTGAGAAAGACAGGGGGAGAACTTCTGTCTGTTGAATGTACTAGTGTGGTACATGGAGTGCTTGAGGTTTAAGCATCAGGTGAATGCGTTCAATAGGTGTGATGAATAGAGGGTGCGCTCTTGAAGACATGAAGATGCATCTTATGTTTTCCATTCATTTAGGGTGTTCTTCTTTCAAAGGAGCATTGATTATCTATGACAGGGGGAGTTAGACTTCTGTTATGGATATATTGCTGCAGTAGTGCAAATTGGATATCAAGACTGTTTGTGGTTTCAAGCAGTTTGTGATAGATTGCCTCAGTTGAGGATGATATGTCAGATGAGATATCGTGACATTGCTCTACTGATGTAAGTTCTAGGTGGACTTATCAAGTTGTTTTGATTCTGTCATTGGGTGTCAATGGATTGAATTTGAAGTGATACAAGTATCTTGGGAGTCTTTGCTGCTTTCTATAAGAATTTGTTTCTCTCTGGAGATTGGAAGGTCAATGGAAGCATTCTGTTGATATGTTAAAAATGTCGTGATCAAGTCTGCTAATTCTGGATTAAGGAATTGATTTAGAATAAAGAGAGGAAGGTTGTAATTATCTTTGTATAACTTGTTCTGTCTGTTCTATATGAAACAATGTTGTGGGGTCTATAAATCCTTGATGGAAATCTGACAAAGTCAGATTAAGTATCAGGACATTGCTCAAAAATCTGTTTCAGATAGAGACGATTAAAGGGATGCTGGTTTCAAGGACAAGTCAGAAAAAGTGGAATCTTTCAAAACTAACTTGACCAGCATTTATTTCAGTCATTGACCAGTCTTTTGTTTCTTTCAAATGGATTGCCTCTACCTATGTAGCTTCTTAAATATTTAAGGAGGATTGTGATGCTTGAGTTGTAAAACATCTTTCTTGTTAAATTGAGAGCAGATGGGTTTTGTTTGTGTTTGGGTAAGTACAGTCTGGGTATGGGTCTGCATGGGTTATTCTTGCCAACTTTTGGCTAAAAAGGGGGAGAATAGATTCTTGCTTAAAGCTGGGAAGTGTATGTGCATTTGTGTTGCGGATCTGCAAAAATGTCTCAAAGGATGTTCTAACGTTCTGGGTTCTAACATCTTGGGAAGTTGTGTTTTGTGATTAGAGTTAGGAAGCAAGTATGTATTTGGTGTCACAAGGGAATGAAGAGAGGAGGGTCCCTCTTCCTTGGCATTTGCTTCGGGTTTTCCCACTGCATGCACCATCAAACTGAAGAATGTTTTAGCCAAAATTTGTCAAAAGGGGGAGATTGAAAGCTCCAATGGTTTGACTAAATTTTGGTAAAACATAATGTTGGGAAAGATGTTCCAACATGAAGGTTTATGCCCCAGACCAAAGATGTCGAATGAAATGTCACAGCATGAAGATTCGACATCATGACTGTCACAGCAGGTTTTGTTGTTAAATCTATTCCAAGATTCAAGGCGGGACTGGCAATGGATAAAGGAACAAAGATATGAAGCCCAACGCAGCAGAAAGCTATAAAAGAAGACCAAAACCTAGGCAGAAAAGAGAGACAAAATGACATAGACTTAGGAATCCTATTTTGTAAAGTAGGGTTTAGGTTTTGAGAGTCGTAGGTTTCTCTTGTAAGTCTCCCTCTGTATCGATTTGATACATTGTGGAAGACATAGGTACTTGTACAGATTCAGAAACTTGTAGGTAATGAATCATGTATTGTTCTTGGATGAAGCTTTTAAGCAAATCCAAGTTAACTTGTTAGTCAAGGATGCTTGACTGAACTTTGTATTGAAAGGGGAGTCTTTCAATATGATGATACAATTAGTGTGTTTATAACTGTTAGATAATCACAGGTTGTGATTTCGGGAGTGATATGGGTTTCTCTTATCTAGGATGGAGTTCTTAGATAAAGTTTTCATTGGGTAGTGATAGGTAAACCAGGGGTTGTTTACATAAAACTATACTACTGATAGTGAACTCTTCTTCCTGGCTTGGTATGCCCCCAGATGTAGGTGATTTGCACCAAACTAGGTTATCATATTCTGTGTTGTTTATCATTCTGCATTTACAGTTCAGTTTTGATAAACATGTTGTAACAGATGTCAAAACATCTGTCTTGCTGCGGTTACTGATTTTTTGAATATCAGTTTGATGTTTTGTTCCTGGTTTAAAGATTGAGCAGAACAATGTCTTTGCATGTGTTAGGACATCTGCTATCTGCTATGCCAGAATTTCAGAAATTTTAAAAAGTTTCACCCTTATCTTTCTGAATGAATACCCATAACTTTCTGGAATAATCATAAACTAGGGATAGAAAATATCTTGCACCTGAGTGTGAAGGATTTCTTGCAGGCCCCCAGAGATCAACATGGATATAATTAAGGGATCCATGTGTTCTTTGTTTACCTTTGTTAAACTTCATCCTACAGGATTTACCAATTACAGAAGGTTAACAAAACTCCAGTTTTTCGACCATGTAACCACATAGCAGATTTTATTTCGACAATTCGACTAAGCCTCTTTCACTGACATTGACAAGTCTCTTGTGCCATAGTGTTATATCGTAATTTTTACCCTTAAGATCCCACTTCATTTGCATCTTCACAATGCAAAAAAGATCACAAATATTGGTTCTTCTGCCCTCCTGTGTAGGTTTGCTTCTGAGGGAGATCTCCAAGTATCTGTGTGTTCCTTACTTGCTTTATGTTTTTTTATGAAATTTCTCATGATCCGGATATCGGTTACTTCGCTATTTTAATGCTCTGCTTATATTTGTCGTTTAATTTGAGTTCCCTTAGTTATTAATCATCAAACACATGCTAGAGTATTTTATCCACGCATTTATTAAGTTGACTATGTGTCTTAGCTGTGTGAATTGATTCAGTTGTCTTTCTGACTTGATTCAAAGCATTTGTGTTTCCTGACTCAATTCAAGGCTTTTATGAATCATTTCATGAAAGTGCCTCAAAAGTCCAATTAGATTCTGTTTGTGCAAATCGAGTCAAAAGCGGTTTTGAATTGAGTCAAAGATCTGGAAATTTCAATTTGAATGATTCAGTAAGGGTTGCAAATTGATTCAGGACGCTAATTTGAATTGATTCATTTTGAAGCCGACTCAAGTCAACTGCCCTAACTGAATCGAGTCATGGGAATTATGAATCAAGTCACACAGTTCATTTTAACTCACTTATCTTGCATTTTCTCTTGCATCTATAAATAGAGATTTAATTTCCTCATTTAAAAAGAGATCAAAATTTTTTCTGTGAGAAAACCTTTGCAAACACAACTTCCTTCTCTCTTTTAAATCTTCATCTTAATCATACCCATGGAAATTATTCTCTTGTGTGCGTGATGATTAATTGTAGAGAAACATTAGGGATCTAATTATTCGTAGAAGTGTGCATATTTTGCAAGAGGTATTTTGGTCTTGGAAATTTCAAGGGTTGAAATTTCTTGAAGGAAAAAGAAGAAGAAGCTTTTCTCCATTGTTGTGGAGTTTTTCCTGCAGATTTGTCAACTTGTTGAAGATAAGGATTCAAGGCTTGGAATTTCAACATTGGGTAAAAATTAGGAAATTCATCAAGAGAGGAATCCATCAAAAGTTGAAAATCAAGATCTTGGGTAAAGATCAAGTTTGTGGTGTAGATAGTTACAAGCAAGTTCGTACAAGAAGAAAGAAAGAAGATAACGTGGATTATTATAGTTTGCCTTTTTGCTTTTGTGAATTGTTGTAACAAGAACTAAAATTCTATATCGTTTTAATGGAAGAAATAACTCTTCGATGGTTGATGCAAATTTCTCACACATTGTTGGGTTGATTAGTTGAGTAATCTACTTCAAATGACAAAATATCTTCACTAACTTTAACACTAACCTTTTAATTGTACTAACTTTACTTTATGTCTTTTATTTTATGCTCATTTATCTTTATACTTCTTTCCTTTATGCTTCTTTATTATGTTGTTTATTCTTTATGCTTATCATTATCATATCATATTATTTATCTTGTTTATGTTTATTCCATTTTTTATCTCTTTGTCCACTTGGAATTTCTTTTTATTTAAGACATTAATAAAGGCCTAAACATCTTAAAACTCTTACTGTGTTCCTTGGACTACTTGGTGACTATCCTTTGCTCATGGATGATAGACTTATGGTTAGGATCATTGACCTATTGCTTTGGAGTATTACCTTGAGACCTTGGATCTTATTTGGCACTTTGACCTTGAGAGACCTCTTTAAAGACTTGGCTTGGATGCTTGGTTATCTCTCTGCTTGGTTCTCTCTACATATCATTTTGCTTATCTGGTTGCTAGAGTCCAAAGGATGGGATTTTGGCTTGTTATGTCAAAGGCTTGTATCTTGGTTAGATATTTCCTTCCTTGGCTTTTATTTTATGCTTTAGGGTAGCCTCTTCATCTCCTCCCTCTTCTTAAATTTTCACCTTCCCTTTGCGTAACTAACCCCCTTACCATGTCTCTATTTATTTGGATAAAATAAAAGTGCAGTGACGACTCTTGTTTTGTGAGTTAAGTTAATCAATAGCTAATCTTAAATTTTCCCGCTACACATAGCTCAGACCTTAACTCAGGTTTTGTGGATGCCACATCTGCTGAGCCACCTACAACCTCGACCTCAAGGGTATACAAGCCTTGTTTCTTCATGCCTCTTAAGACTTCCTTTGACCCCTTCACTACGCTTAGTATATTTTGCTCTCCTTTGAAAACATATCCTTTCTTGTCAAATTAACCAAGAGAAATCAAATTCCTCTTAAGATCATGTACATACCTCACATCATTCAATAGCCTTATTGACTCATCATGGAGCTTGAATCTCACATATCCAATTCCTGCAATCTTGCAAGCTTTGTTGTTTCCCGGCAGCACTGATCCATCATCTTGATCACATAATTCCTCAAACATGTCTTTGTTTTAAGTCATGTGCCAAGTACAACTTGAACCCATAATCTAATCCTTACAAGAGTCACTGCTTGAAACCACCAAGACATCAGACGATTCATAACCATCTTGTATAATGGTTGCATTGCCAATATCCTTTCCACAATGATTATTCATTCGATCACGGTACGCTTTCTTGTATGACTGTCCTTCTTACAATGATAACACCTAATTGCAGGAGTATTACCACCATTAGAATTATGTAGAACCTTTTCCTACTTCTTTTCAAACCTACCATCTTTCTTTAAGAGTTTTCCTTTTACGAATAATCTTTCACCAACAGAAGATGGTTTTGCTCCTTTATTTTGTTCAAATCCTTAGAGTAAGGTTGATTGAACTTCTTCAAAGTTCAACGAATCTCTATCATATAAGAGAGTTTCTTTAAATGTGAGCATGATATCTTGGTAAACCACACAGCAACAGCAACACTTGATCTTCATCATCAATCTTAATTTCAATATTTTCAAGATCAAGAATCAACTTGTTGATTATATCCAGCTGCTCAGCCAAGACTTTTTCTTCACTCATCTTGAATGAAAACAAAGCTTGCTTCAGGTAGAGACGATTAACCAACGATTTCTTCATGTACATACCTTCAAGTTTTGTCCATACACTAGTTACAGTTTTCTTCTTTGAAACCTACCGGAGAACCTTACCACCAAGGCTCACTATAACGATGTTGTTGGCTTTCTCGATCATCGTAGTCTTCTCCTTCTCCATTAGAGAAACATCCATCTTCTCTGATCCTTTCAACGATTCTAACAAACCCTGTTGAACCAGTAGAGCTTATAGCTTCAAGCACGAAAAACTAAAATCATTCACACTGATGAATTTCTCAATCTCATACTTTGATGATGACATCTTCTCCTCCACGTTCATAACACTAATTTGTTGTGAATCAAGGCCGATAAGAACAAATAAAAATATGAGAAAGATTGAGTTTCTTGAACAAACACAAGAGAACCTATTAAGTTTTACGAAAGAGGGAGAAGAAGGAAGAAGAAGAATCATGATTGGTTACCACTATTTTATTATTCACTTTCTGTATTAAGATTCAAAGATTACAAGTAAATATCAACAACCAAATCTCTCTTTCAACAACCTGAGAGAAATAATTTATTTATAGACTACTAAATTAACTTAAGTAACAAGCTAACTTAAACAATTGGGCTAATAGACTGGCCCAATTCAACATGTTAACTTAAATAACAAGCTAACATATTTCAACAGCTACAAAAGCTCTTTGACATCGACAGAGTTTGCTAAAACACTACCTTATATCCCATAAACTACAATATATATATATACTAGTGGGATACCCGTGCAGACGCACGGGTTCCGCTGCGGACCTTTGAAATTGGACCAATATATTTTGACAGGAAAAAATGTAAATTCACAGTTAGATTATGAAACTCAAATAATAAATACAAAATATTTAAATGTAATGTAAAAAAAATTTAACATAAAGTAGTAAAAGAAAAAAATATAAGTCAATCAAAGAGAAATATTGAAATGAAAGACATATTTATAAAAAATAAAAAATTTAATCAAATTTCCAATTTTTAAAAGAAAGAGAGCATTAATATATATTTCAATTATTCATATATTATCTTTAATAAAATTGTATGTTAAATTAAAAAGAATTTCAAAAAAACAATATTAAATATCAATGCGTTTAAACCGATTTTGGCCCGGTCGTCACCGCGTTTACACGGTACTCGTGTACTACCCGTGCGTTCACAAAAAATTTGCCATGGGAACCCGTGCATTACGACATGGTACTGATGTGTTACCCGTGCATTTGGTCTGGATACCCGTGCGTGCACACGGTATTGGTATAATATCCGTGCGTTGCCACGGTACCAGTGTGTTACCCGTGCGTTCACAGTTATTTTAGTCTGGTTACCAGTGCGCTTATACGACACAGGTGTGACCCGGTCTTTCGCACGATACGTGCAAATCCGGTAGGGAGGCTTGTGTTTTGAAAATATAATTAAATTGTTAAAAAGAAAAGCAAAAATAATTTACAAAAATTCTTAATTATGTATAAAAGAAAGTAAATTTTTTAATAAAATATATATTTATAAAAGAAAGTCAAATTCTTAATAAAATTTAGTTAAGAGTTGAGTTCTTAATAAGATATAATATTATTTATAAAAATACTTGATATTATTTTGGTCAAAAAAATTTTAATAGATTCGCAAAATTGTTTTCACAAATTATAAGAAAATGGTCGACAATATTCGATTGTTCAATATTTCGAAAAGTAGTAAAGTTGAGCCCGTTCAAAATGTTTTAATCATAAATGAATTATTTGACCGTATAAAAACATAATATCTGTTTTGATGTTATTTGATTAAAAAAAAAGAATACGATTTGTTGTGACATAATTAAAAAAGATATTTGAATCATAAGTAAAGTTTTTCCCTTTTTGTTTCCCGTTTGTAAAAATATATTTGTTTTGTAGTAAAAAAAATAAGTAGAAAAAAAATGGTAGTGAGAATTGAAAATGTTATACAAAAAATCCAATGCAAGTTTTAAACCAATCATTGAAATTTAAAATAAAAAAGTCTAGAAACTGTATAACGTAAGATATACATTCAAGTCTTCAATAACTATGAAATTGAGCACACAGTAAATTAGTAAAAAAACTTTAAGTAATGTGTCCATAAACCTCAAATTAAAATTAACAAAGCTTGGTAATGCAGTACATCAAAAGGACAAAAAACATGGAAACTTAATCACGATTTCTAAAACCGGATGATGTCATAAAGTTGTCCCACTTGTAGTCGCGCTCATCGTCGTCATCAGAATAAAATATATCATACTCCGGTTCTTCTTCATCATCAGAATGAAATTTGTTAAACCTTCTACTCATTCTTCCTGGTCTTATGAATCGTCTCCTCTTTCGTCGTTGTCGGACAGCAGCGACCTGAGGTACCTATTGGGAAAAACCATTAACTGATTATTGTGAAGAAGATGAACAGAAAATTTAATATGACATGAATAGAAAAAAGAAAGGAATGTCCCAGAACCGTACCGGCAGGACGTGATGAGGATGTTCAACATGGGTAGGTGGTTGGTGCGGCAGGGGGTGTCCCTCGTCGGCAGGTGGTTGATTTTCCTGAACTGGTTCGATGTCAGAAGGTGGTGTTCGATGGAGCGGCGCATCAACGTTATGTTGCGTCTGTTGATTTAATAAAAAAGAACGGTAGAAAAGATGAAGCAAGAAAAATGCAGAGTTGTATGTAGGTATTGAAAAAATAAGTAGATAATTTATGATTCGTACCTGGTTTGGTTGATCGACCTGAGATGGGTGTTGCGATGTCGTTGTTGGTTGGATTTCAGGCGCAGTCTGCACCTCAGAAGTGTGTGAAACCCGGACAATGTTGTTGGTGGCCATAGTAACAATTATACGTTTCTGAATTTTTGTTTGTGTTGGTCAGAGAAGGAGTGTTGTTTATATATTTTGCCCTGAGACCCATAAGCTTCTCCCTGCACTTGGTAATGTAAAAGCATTAATTAATTTGAAAATTTAATAGTGGAAGTTAGGGAGGCAAAATAATAAGCAGCCATAGGGAAGATTAATGATAAGTTGGAAAACGTGGTGTGCTATGATTTGGCATTAAAGCCATATGGAAGTGACTATGGAAAACAGAAAGCCATGGGGAAGTATAACAGTCTGATATGAAGTTTGAAGAAACTGAGAAAAATTAAATGCACATTTACATATAACAAACCAATTTTTGTTTGAACTGTTAAGTTGCAATAACTGGTAGACTTATGATGTAAGAAATCCTCTTAGTGTGTTAAACTCATATCATAAAAGAGTAAACCAATTCATAAGAATGCCGCAAAGGATTAGACTTGACAGTTATAGAATTTTGAGAAAGTATGAAAGAGAGATGACCTTTAGGGTCGAAGAGTTACCTGATTGGGTGTCTGAATAGAGTCAATAGCAGCACTCCCTCTATAATATCTTCTAACTGCATTGGTAATGTTGTTCCACCCCTTTGTTGTTTTGACAAATTTTGTATTGCAGCTCTCCATTTGATTCCTTTAGATATCATGTATGACATCTGGACAAAATTAAACAGTAATTAAAGTTTGTTTCTATAGTAGAACAGAACATTAATTTATGTTGCAAATATGTTAGAACCTATGAATCTTTTCAAAAGCAGAGAATCCATGCATACTGATCATGATCATGTCCAGCACGTAAACCATGTCCACCACGATAAAGAACAACTCTGTTATACGCAACATGATAAGAAACAATACGTTTGGTTGAATGACTAAAGCAGAAGCCTCAATAGCAGCTGTAACAACACCAACCATGTATCATCAACCCTGAATCCTTTAGACTCTGCTTCCAGCCCCAACCTGCACTCAAACACTGACAATGAGAAAAATCAACATACTTTAGCAACACTACAGATTTTAAAGAAACACCTCTTTGAATCACATTCCTCAATTCCTTATTACACCTTTGCTCAAGATAATGCTCAATAAGATCAGTACAATAATAATTGCCATATGACATGCAAGTAACATAATGATGTAAATGCACAAATTAGATGAAATGAAATAAATGATATGGTTGGAAAAAAGCATGTGATAAGTTACGGCTGCTAACCCAACTAAGACATCGCCAATGACGGTATCCTAAGAAAAAGATAAACACCATTTAATTATGGTTCTTTTTTTAATTTTAATAAATATGAAATTACAGCAAGAAAAGCACTTAAAACCAGAATGAAAATCCATTCTTGCAACATGTTATTTCAGTTGAGAAAACTAAAGATGGAGTATAAACAAACCATAAAACTCTGCGAACTGGAACTTTGGTATTATTGCCTGTAGCTTGTAGAACCTGCAAGTTGAAGGACCAAATTCTGCAAGAGACATGAATCAAAGATAAAAGTTTTTCTAACAGTCTTTGCCGACCATTGTTACATGGTTAATGAAATTGGATAGTTGAGCCCTTTGTTGTGTCTGAAAAGTTGAGACAACTAAAACATAAGGCCCAATTAATTATTGTTAATTGTTTGATTATAAAAAAAATTAAACTACAGCAAGAAAAGCACTTAAAACCAGAATGAACATCCATTGTTGCACGATATTATCTTCCTTGAGTAAACTATTGCCTGTAGCCTGTAGAACCTACAAGTTGAAGGACCAAATTATGATTTATACAGTCCAACATTATCTTCATCTTCATTAACTGACAAACCAAACATAAACTAATAAGAACCATAATAATTAGTTCAGTATCAATTAAAAAACCTAAACAGATTAACTCTGATTCATAGCAATTAATTTTGATTCATAGATTCATAGGTCCAGCACGTAAACCATGTCCAGCACCATAAAGAACAAATCTGTTATACGCAACATCATAAGAAACAATACCTATGGTTGAATGAATAAAGCAGAAGCCTCAATAGCAGCTGTAATAGCAGCAACCATGCATCCTGAACCATGAAACTTTTAGACTCTGCTTCCAGCCCCAACCTGCACTCAAACACCGACAATGAGAAGGATCAACAGATTTTAGAAACACTACAGATTTTAAAGAAACACCTATTTCAATCAGACTCCGCAAAAATTATGCTAAGGACCTGGTCAAACACTACAGCTGAATCAAACCATGGCTATTCAATAGTTCCTGCTGTCATAGGCAAAACACTTTTAAATAGTGATAGACATGAGAGTAGAAATTCAAACAACACAATTATCCATTTTTTGTACCATATGAATTCAAAAACCTAATGTTTGCCCTACCCTGCTGAAAAATCAACGCAAAATATTGACAATGCTAAGTGAAAGAAGAAGAAGAAGAAATGTAATTTGCACCAATCACTGACCCAGTTTATCTCAAAGAAGTCTCCTTTAATTTCTACTCATAAAACAGAGGGTCCCAGTTTAGCTCCATCTTCTTTCAGAGCTAATCATTCCTGAGGCAAAAATTAAAAACACATGGGCAATTAGCATATAGACTGTTGGATATAAGAGATACTTAACAGAATGAACATCAAGTCTATTATTTCAAACCTGCAACAAACCTCTGAAAGGAGCCAACTCAGTGCCAGGACCTATCTTAAGTACAAAAACATAACCTCAATGAAACTTTGAGAGGAAATAATACAGTTAATCGATTTAAGTCCTCAAGGTATAAAAAATGTACAAATTGGAAGGTAACATTTTCTGCATCATCTCCACCAAATCCAAGAAACTGTCTCGATTGGAAATCCAATAAATCACCATCCCTAAAAGAGAATACCAAACACCCCTTCACCCCTCCAAAATTTCACAAAGATAGGTGTAGCTTTTAAGGTGAACACTTCTGAGTTTTGGTCCACCAATAGTCTGTTTAAACTATCATACAATACATGTTTAGAAAGGATTACCTTTATGTTTTACATTCAGAGCCTTGTATCACAACATTAGTATGACGCGATTAAAAACTGATAATGACAACATTTCTAAGGAATATATTAAAAGAAATATACATCTATTGAACAGTTGAAGAAAATGAGTTACTGTTCAATTTTAGGAGTGTGAAGACTATAGCAGTAATGAAGAAAACCATAGAGATGACAACCCAAAAGTGCTACAATAAACAGAATGAAAAGCATTTTAAGTGTAATCAAGCTTCAACAAAATGAGAAAATAGAAGATCAAAAGAGTTACATATAAAGCCTTACCGGAAGAGTTCATTTTTTGTGTCAAGTAGCAGAAGGAATGCTTCATCATCATCATCCATAATACTTCATCACCTTCAAACAACATATAACATTAACCACATCAACAACAGAAACATATTTAACACAACCCTAACAATAAATCAAATTCAGAAGAATGGAACAAATCAAGGAGGAGAATAACAAAAGGGCAAGAAAATGAGAAAAGTAGAGTTTACCTGCTGAGGAAACCGTTGTGTTTTACTCGGCTCAACCGTCGCACCACCACAAACCGATCCGCACACCCTTATTTATCCAATTTCCTTTTTCGACCACAACAGCTCACCCTTCTTCAATCAAGCCGTCCCCCATCATCAGCGCTCAGTCACCGTGACTCAGACGCAGAACCATAACGTCACCACTGATTTACACTTGACATCCGCCTTCTCAGCCGCAATCTCACAGTTTGAATGGAAAGCCATCGGAGAGGAGATACAGAGAGATGATCTTTCAGATCTGCTTTGGTTAGGTAGAAGAGAGAGAAATAATCGTATAAAATGAAGAGAAGGGTAAGAAAAAGAAATATTAGAGAAAAGAATAATTGTCTTTGAACAAAGTGACATCAGCATTTGGTTACATATGGAAAAGCAAAGACATAATTCATTAACCATGAAGTTGCAATAGAACAAAGTGACATCATCGGTTGGAAAAAGTAATATTTGAACACAAATTACCCTCAAAATGGACACATGGCAGCTTGTAAGAAGGGGGCAGAATGGTGTTTTCCAGAGCCTCAACTTTTCTTATATAGTAAGATATATATATATATATATATAAATATATAATATATATATATATATATATATATATATATATATATATATATATATATATATATATATATATATATATATATATATAAAGAATTTAATTGTAACACATTGAAAGTATAAAGAAGTTTTATGCTGTAACTGAATCATAACCGTTAAAATTTTGTAGATGTTTGAGTTTTTTTAATCATATATAAACTATTACTTGTGAATGATTGTGATGTACTTATCGTATAAAATATTTTACATCGATAATACATAACAATTTTCTCTTATTAAAAATATTTTTTTTATTATAAATTTTTTTAAAAAGCATCAAAGTAGATTATTTAGTATTAAGAATTGAACCTAAAATCAGTATGTATTCATACATTATTATTTACTTTATAAATTTTAAAATATTATAAAATAGAAATATTAGATTTGTTTTTAAAATAATAATATTTCTTTATAAAGGCATTTTAATATAAATATTAAGCACATAAAACAACCACACTTAAAGAATAATGTTGGAAAAAGTTTCCAAAAATAATATATCAGCATAAGAGTATAACTTACCAATTATGCCTTATGCCTTAAATAGAATTAACAAGTCTACAATAAAGCCAGATTTTTTAATCTAATCTCTTAATGAGGAATGATCATTTTATATCTTAGCAATTATGCTTTATATGCATAAAATTATGACTTACCAATTAACGTTTTAGGAATTAAAAACAATTTACAAATATCACAAAAAATCAAATTGAATGAATCTAATTTTAATGGACTTGTCTACCTCTCTCCCTCTTATAAATAGAATTCATTTTACCTCTAAATTTCATCAGCAAATTTCTATCTTCATCTAATTTTAATTTACTCTAAGTTACTCTTAAGAAAATGTTGTCTACACGAGCTTTGCTGATCCAATGCTTCTTAGTCATGATTGTTTTAATCTCTTCCATGGGGGAAGCTAGACAATTGAGTAAGACTTCCTCAATCTCTATAAATTGTTATATCTTCATTTTTCTTTTTTAATTGTGTGTATATCTATGTAACATGGACACCTCTGAAAAAGGTATATTTGTTTTTTTTTTTTTGACTAATCACAGGTATATTTGTGTTAGTGTGTCTGTGATTACGTTTAATGTTTTTGATGTAAAATATGTGTAAATTTGAGTTATTTTGGATAATGTTTTTGCAGCTGAGTTTAATGATCAAGATGGGGCAAACTATGAATCTTTTATACCTGGTTTTCCGGACATACCAGGACTTCCACCTCTACCAAACATTCCAGGCATCCCAGGCATCCCATGCATTCCAGGCATACCTAGCATCCCGGGTATCCCATGCAACCCAGACATACCATTCCCAGGTTTCCCATGTATTCCAGGCATTCCAAGCATCCCAGGTTTGCCATGCAACCCTAATTGGCCGAGTCCACCTAGCACACCTTCTGAAACTCCAAGCTCACCTCCTAACTCATCTGATTCACCCGCTGAATCTCCTAGTTATCCTCCTGAATACTCCTTGTTCTAATGTTTATATTCCTAAGTTTACATCTTTAAAACAGTGATATTGGAAAAATAATATGGATTGTATAATTTGAGATATTTATTTGAGAACAATAAAAATGTTTTTTTAGTTATGAGAATGAGTTATAAAAGCTTTTACTCTTTTTATACCAGCATAATATGTGAAATATGTTATTTTTGATATCATACTTATCTAATAAAATCAAGTCTCTCATCTATTAATCAAAATAAAAAGTAATAATGTTCTTGCATATTAAAGACATATTATAAAAATAACATTCATGTACGAAAATTCTTTCTTTAAATAAATTTAATTTGATTTTTTAGTTATTAGACATAGTTTATAGATAGCGTTCCCTACCATTTTTTAAATATAAGGAAACAATTCCATATATATATATATATATAATCCACAAATTATGAATTTTTTTTTTTATAAGCGATGATTTCATTCAAGAACATAGTTATGCAGTCTAAAACAGACCACTTCCACGATAAAAAATTAATGGATATTAAACCATCCTTAAAATTGAAAAAGCCACCTTGATACATGATTGCATTCCTCGATAGCCATAGCCCATAGGTTCCATGTTTGTGATAATCAAATCAATCTAACAATATCCTGACCTTCTGTTCTCTTGCACTGGTGACTGTGAAAGATGAATCTAGACAGTCTCCATTCAAGGTCTCCTATCTTGCCTGGCAACCAATTTATGAACAACATCCCACAGTCTTCTAGATATTAGACAGTCATAAAAAAATGTTGATTGTCTTCATTCTCCTGAAAACACAAGACATAACATCTGTTATTAACATTATCTTTATGTATGATACTTTTTTCACCAGTTGATTTCTAGTTTGGAGCTGGTTGATGATCACTCTCCAACAAAAAATTAGCACTTTAGATGAAGCTTTGCTCCCACAAGTTTGTTAACCCAAATATACGTTCTTCAATATACGAGCTTTCGTTGTCTCTTCTATCCAATGTTGCATAACATGAACGGATAGTAAAACCCTTAGAATTATATGCTATCCAAGTGAAACTATTACCGCCATTTGGACCAGGCTCAACTTCCTTCATCAAAACCTTCATTTCCTCCACCTATTCAGCAACAACAACACCACAATCTACCATGCTAGCCTGCCAATTCCAAATCCAGTCCGACGCAATCATCTCCCCCACTTCTGCAATATGCCAAAAGGATTCCCTAGCCTCTTTCAAGGTTCAGGAAAAGCCTCTTTCAAGGTTTGATCACCTAGCCACTTATTGGGCCAAAATGCTACTCCTCCCACTACTACGAAAACCCCATTTAACGACGCCAGCTTTACCACGGTTTCGTATCACCGTTGTAACAGGATTAAAAATTTATAACGCCATATTTAACGACGGTTGTATTACATAACCGTTGTAATACAAGCTGTGTAACAAGCTTCGATTCCCAGCTCTATATTTTTTTTTCTTCATATTTTTACATTTTAACACGCTTGTATTAGAAGACCGTTGTACTACATGTATCACGCTTCGATTCACAGCAATGTATTCTTAAGTATTTTTAAGCGCAATAGAGTATATATATAACTTTAAAAATAAAACTGTAAGAGATGAACATATATAGACATAATTTTATTTTAATATTCCATTGAGAGTATATTGATAAACATATTACATATCAAGATCATTGTCAGAGTCCATAGCATAAAATGCATCTTCATAATCTAGACATCTCTCCTCACTCCCCTCATCGGAATCATAATATACAGGCCTCCTTTTCTTCTTTATCTTCTTCTTCTTCGGCTTCTTCTTCTTCTTATCCTTCACTACAACAAATTTGATAAATAATAGCACATATTTAATAGCGTTTAAATGTAAAGTGCTATTAAAAACATTATCCCAACACCTATAATAGCGCTTTTCTCACGTGCGCTATTATAAGTTAGAATTATGTAAAAAAAAAATGGATCTATAATAGCGATTAAGCATAAGTGCTATTTTAGAATAAAAATAAAAATAAAATAAAAAAATTGATTTTAGCCTTTAATAGCACTTTAAAAAAAAGTGCTATCTTATGGTAAGTTTTAGCGCGCACATATAATAGCACTCATTTAAAAGCGCTATCTTATGTTTAGTCAAATATAACAATAAAAGCATAATTTTTTAGTACCAACCAGACTCGAACTCGAGACCTCAAGCTTGAAGGGCTAAAATTTTTGCGCGCATTTATGATAGCACTCTTTCAAAAGCGCTATCTTAACTAAAGATAATTAAAACAAAAATATAAAGATTTTATATCTCAATAAGACTCGAACACATGACCTCAGGTCTTCAAAAACGCTAATTATCCACTTGGCCATGATAAGAAGTTTATGATGTAACGAAACTTTTAAATATATATTATTTTAATAAACTCTAATACAGGAGAAAAAAACAAATAACTAAAACCTTATTCCTTTGTCAAAATATCCCGCGTTCTTCGTTTTGTTTTCACAAAACATCCCGCTGCGAAAATTTGGTGAAAGCTTAAGAGAAATTTCTATTTTCTTCTTTCAATTCCATTGAACCCTAAAACCATCAGTAGACAGAAGATTCCCTCACCACCGCCGTCGTGAATAGTCGCTCTATGGCGACTCACCATTAACATAACCTCCTAGTCCTTCATAGCCTCTGCCACCCAACGTTTAACGATAAAAAAGGTACAGTGTTACATGGTTTTGTTTGCTTTGTTTTTCTTTTTATCTGTTGCCATGAGATATACAAGACTTTTAGGGTTTCTTTTTGTCTGTGTATTCATTTCATACAATAGAATAGTATCAGCTTCAATTTCATAAAATTGGTTTTTATCTTCTTCTTTCTGTATATTCATAATGATGATGGTTGATAACATGGTTTTTAAATCATTTTTTATTTCATTGTTTGTTTTAGGAATTTACTACTAAAATGGTTTGATGGTTAAATGTTCGATTAAATGCATCATAGAAACAATATGTTAATTGTTTAAAATGAATCTGATCTTGTTTCATTGTTGTAGCTTAAGAAAGAGAATTTGTGTTTGCTAGCAGTATAGCTAATTGATCCATCAAGTAGAGTTGTTGCTTTGACGGTGAATCCGCATCTTGTTCAGAACAGGGCCCCTCCTACATCAAGTTTGTCTTAAATTGTTAATGCTCTATGTTTTGTCTAATTCTTTTGAATTCAGATTGTTGTTAAATATGATTTGGAGATTGTGGCCTATTATGATTCATGTAATGGCATGCATATATTATTTATTCATAGTTCAAAAGAAATCATAGAATAACAATACCTGAGATTTAAGGATTTCACGCTCATTTTCTAATGCACCCAAAGCTACAATATAGTCATGTTTTTAAGTGCGGCGTAGAATTTGGTACTGGGTGTTCACGTTTGTAGTTAAGTTGGTACTGGGTGTTCACGTTCGTAGAATTTAGGTGCGGCGTAGAATTTGGTATTGGGTGTTCATGTTTTTAGGTGCGGCATAGAATTTAGGGTCAAATTGTATGTGTGAACCTGTGCACGTTTAATCATATAATTTTCTCTTAAATTTGCATTTTTATAAATTAAGCAAACATGAAGTAAAGTTTACTCTAAAACACATCAATCAGGTAGTAAACTTCCTTACAATTCCATCAAGACAATTTGAGCTGACTCCCAATATTAACGCCACTAAAACAAAACAAAACAAAACAGGCACAACTAGACAGGAGTTTTAGGAAAAGTTGGAAAAGTCTCTCCTGTTAGATGGTTTGTTCTATAGCTGTAGGCCTGGCTGGTCTTTTCGCAGTTGTTTTGGTGGTTCAGGCTCCCAATTTGGAGCAATTGCGGATTCATTCGTGGCATTGTCCCAGGGTGTTTTTGGATTGATTGTATCTATTGTTTTGTTAGCTTAAGGTGGCTGGGAGCCTTACCTTCGAGGCCAGGTTCAAATCAGACTAGCTTAGTTAGTGAATTCAAAATAGATGGGCAGTGCTGGGTGTTGTTGGTAGCTGTTTTCCTTGGGAGTTGTTTTTGTTCCAGTGTCTTTGCAAGAGTGCTATAGCAGAGTGAGCTTTTATTCGGATGTGGAATTTGTCTTGACATCAGTGTTGCTCTTGCTGATTGCCCAACATTTGTTATACCGCTGTTGGTTTTGTTGGTCTTTAGCTTCGCTCTTTCGCGCCGCGATTGGTCGCACCAGGTGGTGGAGTTGCTGCTGTCATCTGTTTGTTTTGTCGTATCGGGGGGCTTGGAAAGCAAGAAATGAAAAACTATTTGAAAACAAGAACATAGAATCTAAACAGGTGGCGGAGAAGGTGAAATTGTGTTCCTGGAATGGTTGAGCGTAAGAGGTAAGGACTTGAATCCCAATAGTGAGGCATGGTATTTGAATCCAAGGGCAACTTTAGGCCTTGTAGAGGAATGACGGGAGGATTGGTTGTTCATCTTGAGTATTGAATCTATTTTCATAGAGTTTTAATAGTGTGTAAGTTAGTGTTTATACTGATTCTTAAAGGAATATGGCTAGATAGGAGTTCATCTTTGTTCTGGAAAACCTCAGAATTATTGTTCTGTCCGCCATCAATTTCGCCTCTTCAGCCTTTTCCTGCATCAGTTTTACTAGCAGAGTTTATGCTATGATATCAGATTCTTCTCAGCAGTTAAAGGATTTGAAGGCCTCTAGAGTTTTTTGGTGGTTTTCTGGCTTGGAGCCTTGGTTTGATCTGGCAGCAGGAGTAGCAGAATCTTTGGCCTTGTGTTCGGGTGTATCGCTTTGGTTTTGCTGTTGCAGTTTTCTGGTTTGGTTATATAGTTTATTTCGATTGTCTCCGGTGTTTGTTGAAAATTTTCTGGTGTGTAGGTTTGGTTAGGTGGAGGTAACAGGTTCTCAGCTAGTCTGGCGTTGGGAATGAAAGTCACGGTTGTTATCGTTATTTTGGTTTTGCAATGAGAGGTCTTTGTCGGTGTTCTGAGTATTCGTCCGGAGTTTAGAGGGGGCTCGAGGATCAAGAGACCGACAATAGGTCTTTATAGCGATAGGTTGATCTGAGCATTGAGTTTAGCAGTAGTTGTAGTCAATTGGCCTGGCGATAGTTAGTTTTGCTGTTCTGTTTTGCAATATGCTTTGCTGGGTGATTTTATGTTTTTTTCGAAGGTATAGTCAGTTCAAGTTCTGGCGGCTTGTCGGGCTGGTTTCAGGTTCAATTCGCGGCTAGGTGTGTGATCGTTAGTAGTTGTCAGTGCCGTGTAGGCGGTTCGTTTTAGCTTATGCTAATCATTGCCGACTGTTGGCGTTAATTTGGCTAGGTGATCGAATTGGAGTTTATTAATTATCTAGGAGTCTCTATGCCCATTCTGGTTTTGGTAGGGGGTATCTTAATTTTTAGAGCAGGTTGTTCTGAGTTGGGTTGCTTTTAGCTCTACTTGCTGAAGCTTATTATTTGTTGTTCTGGTCTTGTAGTATTTGATTTACTGGTTTTTTTCTTCATGGTGTACAAAATTCTGAAATACTACAAAGAAATTCAGTGAGTATATTATACACATGACATACATTACTATATAGTAATAGTCTTGGAACTAGGCTAAATCCAAATCTCGTGATTTAAATAATGTTTGTATGTTTATAGAATCAAAGATTGGAATTGGAATAGAAACTTATATATATTGTTTATAGAATCAAAAAGTACTTGTAAGATAAGATTATTACAAGGAAACTTGCTTTTCTAGGTACAGAAATTCAAGTTATAGAGGCTTCTATGATTAAAATAGTGGATTAATATATAGTTTAGGTCACATGAGAAGCATCTTTGAAAGGAAAAAATTAGTATTATATTTGACATAGTAGTTATATAGTGAGTAGTCACTAGACTATAGCGAAGTTAAGTTACTTTGAACTAAGAGCTTTTTTATTAAGTTCAGAACACAATGTATGGAGGAATGTAAATCAATTTTACTGTCCAACATGAAATGTAGGGATTATTGAAGCAATCAAATACTAAGAACAAGAAAAAGATTGGACTTTAGAAATTTAATTACCTTGGAGTAACCATTAGGCATATCTTGAACAACACAGCCAGAAGGAAGCTTTCTACAGTTGACAAAAGTTGTACCTTGGAGTAAATCAATTTGTGTATATCTTTGTTCTACACTTGAATTTGTGTATATTTTTGTTCTACGCTTGAAATACATAAAATTTCACTTATTTCTTAGTCAATATCCATACGTAGATCTAGTTGTAGTAGCAAATACATAAATGTTAATAGTTGCTCATAGTGTTGACTTATAATAATACATTTCATTATAATATTGAGATGTCATAAAATCAATTTACAATTCTTTAATTTATTTGGTCTCTGAAGCAACTGTTTTATGAAAAAAAAATTGTACAGGTGATTATCATCCAACTTGAGTGTTGTTACATATTAGAGGGTTACATTTGAGGAGAAGTTTCTTTCACAGCAATATCAAACTTTAGGTGACTTATTATGTTTGCATTGTTTTTGTTTGTTTTTTTTTATGGTACTTTAGAAATGTAACTTTTAGGGAGGGAAATAGTTGGATTGTTGAATGGTGATAAAACTATTGAGTTAACTATATTAAAAGGAAAAAACACTATAATATAAAACCAATTTATTCCTTCTCATCCAAACTCTGCTACACAAAAAAAAATACACTAAAGTCAAGATACTATTTTTATTTCTTTTATAATTTATGGATCGGAAATGGATGTTTGCCAATCAAACCTCAAAAGAATACGAAGATGGAGTGAAAGAGTTTGTTAGATTTGTTGTTGCTCATGCAGAAGACACTAATAAATTCACATGTCCTTGCTTAGAATGTTGTTATGACGTTGTTAGTGCGGATGATTTGATGGATCACTTAATATGTAATGGAATCGATAAAAGTTATACATGTTGGACAATGCACGGGGAAGAAAAAACAAAGTCCACTAATTTGAGAGACACGTCAAGTATGTTCAAAAATGATAAACTAGAGTTTGATCGAGTTGAAGAATTTGTGAATTTAATTGAACAAGATTTTCGTGACTGTCCAGAAATGTTTGAGAAGTTAGTAACTGATGCTAAGAAACCGTTGTACGATGGATGTACTAAATTCACAAGATTGTCCATGATCTTAAAATTGTATAACTTAAAAGCCGGAAATGGATGGTCTGATAAGAGTTTCACAGACTTGTTAACTTTGTTAAAAGATATTTTGCCTGAGAATAATGTGCTCCCAAGTCGAACTTACGAGGCTAAGAAAATGTTATGTTCTATTGGCATAAGTTATGAAAAGATACATGCTTGTCCTAATGATTGCGTTTTATTTTGAAATGAGTATACATCATTGGATATGTGTCCAAAATGCAATGCTCCGCGATTTAAGAAAGATAAAACAGGTCCAAACAAAGTGTTATGGTATTTTCCAATAATCCCAAGATTTAGGCGCATGTATAATAACACAGAAGATGCAAAACACTTAACGTGGCATGCAGATGAAAGAGTTACTGATGGAATGCTTAGACACCCTGCAGATTCTCCTCAATGGGCAAAAATTGATAATGATTACCCAGATTTTGGGAAAGAACCAAGAAACCTACGTCTTGCATTGTCTACTGACGGAATTAATCCACATGGTATTCAGAGTAGTTCTCACAACACTTGGCCAGTGATTATGTTGATCTATAATCTACCTCCATGGCTATGCATGAAGCGTAAGTTTATGATGCTAACTATGTTGATTTCTGGGCCTAAGCAGCCAGGAAATGATATAGATATATACTTGCGTCCATTAATTGAAGGTCTAATGCTTATGTAGGAGACATGTGTAGAGGTATATGATGGGTTTAAAAAAGAACTCTTCACATTGAGAGCTATGTTATTTGGAACAATTAATGGTTTTCCAGCCTATGGAAACCTATCAGGATACAGTGTCAAAGGAAAGTGTCCATGCCCCATATGTGAAGATAATACAAATTGGACGCGTTTAGAGTATTGTATAAAGAATGTATTTCTTGGGCATCGTAGATTCTTAAATACGAAACATCGTTATCGGAAGTGGAGAAAATCATTTTATGGTAAATCAGAAGAAAAAAAAGCTCCTGTATCTTTGACGGGTGATCAATTATACGAAAAGGTAAAACTTTTGAGCAACAAATTTGGAAAGCCTTTTGGAGGGGAACTTGTCACATGTGGATGGAAAAAAAATCAATTTTCTTTGAACTTCCATATTGGAAGTCATTATATGTACGCCATTTCCTTGATGTTATGCATATTGAAAAAAATGTCTTCGAAAGTATAATAGGCACGTTACTCAATGTGTCAGGAAAGTCTAAGGATAACATTAATGCAAGGTTATATTTGCAAAGTATGGGATTAAGAAAAGAATTGAAACCAGTTAAAAAGGGGAATCGTACATATCTACCTCCGGCAGCTCATACTCTATCAAGAAAAGAAAAAATTATATTTT
Source organism: Lathyrus tuberosus (assembly GCA_022829125.1). Classification (NCBI taxonomy): domain Eukaryota; kingdom Viridiplantae; phylum Streptophyta; class Magnoliopsida; order Fabales; family Fabaceae; genus Lathyrus; species Lathyrus tuberosus. Next base: position 23,347,062 of record JALAZF010000012.1, on the reverse strand, counting down.
GTAAGTTTCTTCATGGAGTTAAAGTTCCAGAGGGGTACTCTTCAAACATTAGGAGTTTGGTATCTATGAAGGATCTCAAGTTAAAAGGTTTAAAATCTCATGATTGTCATGTTTTAATGGAGAATTTTCTACCAATAGGTATACGTTCCATTTTACCTGAAAAGGTGCGATGGACCATAACTAAACTATGTTTCTTCTTCAAAGCTATATGTAGCAAAGTTATTGATCCTGAAAAGTTGTCACTATTACAAAAGGAAATTGTCGTGACCTTGTGCGAGCTTGAGATGTATTTTCCACCCTCGTTTTTTGATATAATGGTTCATCTAACAGTCCACCTTGTCATGGAAACACAATATTGTGGACCAGCTTATATGAGGTGGATGTACCCAATCGAGCGTTACATGAAAATATTAAAAAGCTATGTGAAGAATCGAAGTCGACCAGAGGGTTGCATCGTTGAGAGGTATATAGTCGAAGAAGCCGTTGAGTTTTGTACTGAATACCTCTCTAATGTTGAATCCATAGGGCTTCCAATGTCACGACACTCAGGAAGAACAACAGGTGAAGGGACTAGTGCAAGTAAAGTAGTGACCGTCTCGAACATTGAATTAGAGCAAGCACACTTGTATGTTCTACACAATGCTGATGAAGTTGAGCTATATGTTGAAAAGCACAAGGAATAGCTTAAGAGTTTCAACCATAACAAGAGTGAAAATTGGATAACAAGAGAACACAATCGAAGTTTTATATCATGGCTAAAAAATCATATTTTTTTAGAATTCGCTAAAAACCCTGATTCCGTTTCTGAAAGATTAAGATGGCTAGCAAATGGTCCAAATGTAGATGTTCTCTCTTACTCTAGTTATGTAATTAATAATTATACATTTTATACGAAAGAACGTGATCTCCAAAGCACAATGCAAAATAGTGGTGTCACACTCGTAGCTTAATCTATGCATATATCTAGTGCCAAAGACGTAAATCCCTCATTCGCCAAATTATCATATTTTGGGGTCATTGAACATATTTGGGAGTTGGATTACTCATCCTTTCAAGTACCTGTGTTTGGTTGCAAGTGGGTTGACAATAACAATGGCATTCGAGTTGATGATTACGGGTTTATGAAGGTGGATCTAACTAGAGTGGGATATAAAGATGAGCCTTTTATTTTAGCATCACAAGCTCACCAAGTGTTTTATGTCACTGATCCTGCTGATGAAAAGTGGTCTATTGTACTTTTAACAAACAAAATAAATGGTCATTGCAATCAAGAATGTGAGGATGATCCTTTCATTAAGACACCACAATTCCTTGAGCATGATCAAATTTTAGATGATACTATCTATATGAGAAACGATCACGATGAAGGAATTTGGATCAATCCATCTTTTCGTGTAAATAGAAACATAAAAAGTAAGAATCCAACAAGGAAAAGGAAAAGATTGACTTGATCTTTTATGGTATGTATATTATTATTTTTTTTATTATTTTATTTATTCTTAATGTCGTTCTTATTATTAATTACACTCTTTATAGTTGAATGACTTCAACTAACGATGAAGGTGCTTCTAGTGGGAAAAACGATGGTAAATGCGGTGTGACACGTATGCGAAAAATTCACAAAGCTAAAAGCAATGGAATAAGAGAAGAGGTATGACTACATGATATATTAATTATTTCTTTAAAGTAAGCAACTCACTTTAATTTGGGTAACATCAATTATTGTTAAGTAAATTAATAGTTGATATATATGAATATGCATAACAAATCATGAATGGTTACAGTATCAATCCTTAATTATCTCACTTTACTAAGGAGTCAAATCTGTATATACTTTAATTTGTTCAGGGTCTGAAAAACTCAAATATTCTTGTGTTGTCATCAACTTCATCTCTTGTTTTACCCAGGAGCTAGGAGTTAAAGAACAACACTAAATTATTGTACTAATTGGTATTTTGCATGATGCAACCCCGGGCTTCTTTGAATTAGTGTTAGTTTTTATCAATTGATTTACATCATTAGTTTTAAATTTTATCAGGTTCAATGGAATCCCATACGCCAACCAAATGGGACCAAAAGTGCAAGTTTTATTAGTTACATTGGATGTATTACTCGTCGGTTTGTTCCAATTACTTTGGACAATTGGAGATCGAAAGAAGACATCTTGAAAACTTATAAACAAAATATTTGGGATGAGATTCAGGTCTAACACTTTCAATCAAGTTTGTTGTAAAATTTTCATTATGTTAATCTATTTGTATTATACATGGTAATGATCTTTGATGTCTTTCAGAAAGCTTACGTGATAGGAGATTAACGTTACGATTTTGTAATGAAAGAAGCTGGAAAGTTGTTTAGGACATTTAAAGTCAAATTGAGAAGTAAATACCTAAGAGATAAGGATGGTAATGTTAATGTAAAACCTCCAGAAAAATATTCTTACATAACACAAGAGCAATGGGATATCTTCGTCGCTAAGTGCATGAGTGATGATTTTCAGGTAATATTATTGTCTAAAAATTATTAATTCTTAAGTCCATATACATTGTATTAACCTAATATATTTTTAATTAATGCAGAAACTTAGTAGTGAAAATCGAAAAAGAGCGTTAAATCCTCTATATCCGTATAGAAAATCACGTTTGGGATATGCTCGTCTTGAAGAAGAAATGGTAAGTATGTGTATAAATTTTTTGTAGAATATGTCAAAATGATTTTTAACTGTTAATTTGTTAATATGTATATAGAAAAAAAGTCAAATGAAAAGATAATACCCCGTTATCAGTTGTGGAAAGTTGCCCGTGTGAATAAGTATGGAGATATTGACAATGATAATGTTCAAAAAATTGTGGATAAATGTGTAAGTTAAATATTTGTTTTTTTTCTTTTGTTACTAATACATGGAAACAAGTACTCCAATATTTTGGGGCATTCATATACCACACGTTAATATTAAACTTTTTTTTCCTATGACGATAGTTAATAAGTTTTTCTTGCTTATCAATTTCAGGAGGCATTAACACAATCTTTAACTGAAGAAGAGAGAGGAGAAGACCTTGGTCGTAATGACATATTATTTCAGGCATGAGATCTTCCAGAGTACTCTGGGCGTGTAAGAAGTTATGGTTTTGGAGTAAGTCCTAAAGACATATTTCCACGTCGAGCTCTCCCTACACAAGCACACATTGATAATATTTATCACAAGTTCAATTCATTGACTAAGAGATTAGAGAAACTAGAGAGTGAGAAACTAGAGAGAGAAAAGAAAGAGAGACCACAAGCTGATGAAATACTAGAGAGACGTGAAACTGAGAAAGTGATTGAGAGGCAAAAAATCAAAGAAGTGGAAAGAAAGCGGTCAATAGATGAAGAGAGGCAACAAAGTGAAGAAGTGGGAGCGAGGCGTTCACCTGATAAAGTTGTAGAGAGGCGACATCCTAGTGACAAGGATTCTTGCAACCCTGGTGCAATTAATAACATTCCGAAGGTAATTGTTTTTTTTATTAAACTCTAAATTCTAATTAATTTTTCTCTATTAATTATATTAATTTTTTATAATTCATCAATGGTTTAGGGTATCTCTTCTATTAATATATATCTATCATCTCCAAATCGGCATTTGGTTGCTCGTGGGAAATTATATAACATCGGTAGTGATATCGTGCATGGCATAAAATTACTACCTGGATATGTCAAAGTTATGATTGAAGTTCCTATTGTGTTAGATGCTCCACTGCCTATATCTATTGAATATGGTGATGTCTCCATGGTTGGTCAGACAGTAGGTACAATTATTCCATGGCCATTTAAATTAGTTGACTTTGCTGATGAATGTCAAAAGGTAAATGACTTATTATCAATATGCTTGATTCCTAAGTATATATACTTGTTTTATTATTTGCTCACTAACCTTAGGTAATGTAACTTTTTAGATGCCTGGTAAATCTCAAAGAAAGGATAAGAATGTCCAATATAGTGCTGAATCAATTGCATCACCCATCAAAAAATCCGAAAATCCAAAAATTCAAGAGTTGCCATCTAAAGCTGGGGGTTCAACTAGTTCAACTAGCTTACAATTCCTTGATATGTATGTAAAAATGATGATGAGACCCGAGTCGGTAATTGAGATAACCATGGAGAAAAATATATTTGGTGAGGAATTTGAAGAGCATATACATGTAGAGAACATAAAAGAACTTGTTTATCACAACTGGTTAAGTGCCACTGTTATTACAATATATGCCAGATACGTCTTCATCTAGAAGCTTCTTGGTATAAGCACATTTATGAAAATACTTCGCCATTTTAATATTGTATATTAACTTATATGATTACTGATATTTAAAATTGTTATTTTTCTTTTCAAGGTACTTGTATGCCAAGTTCATCACTCCGAATGGACTAGCAAATAAGTTCTCTTTCATATCTCCATATGTCTCGAATGATGATAACGAAGGAAAAGACATAGCAAAATTACTCTTGATAAATAAAGAGTTCAAGGAAAGGATGCTTCTTGCCCCTTATAATTTTGGGTAAGATATCTATTCAAAATGTTATCTTTAATCACTTTTAAATGTGAAAGTTATTGAAATATTTAAATTTTGGGTGTAGGGATCATTGGGTGTTACTTGTCATCAATCTCAATGCTGAGATTATATATTATATGAATTCGTTGAATGTTGAGCACAATAATTATCAAGATTTAAAAGTGAAGTTTGAAAAGTAAGCATCGCTTCTTTTAATTTAATATTTATATGATTAAAATTCATTATAACAATTATTTATTTGAAGTTTAATTTTATTTTGTTAGTGCTTTGCACATTTATCGTGTCTCTGATAATGTTAAAGTGTCCAAGTTCAAATCAAATAAAATCACATGGACCAAAATAAAGGTATTTTCTAATTAATGTTATTTTTAATAATGACATATAATAGAGGTCATTGATATAATTTGTTTTTTGCAATGCCCTTGTCAAACTAACGGTATTGATTGTGGATATTTTGTCATGCGATTTATGAAGGAGGTCATCATGGAAAATCAAAATAAAATTCCTTTGAATGTAAGTGATTTTAATATTAAATATTATTAAACATGCTTCGGTTGACTTGTTTCAACAATTACCACTGTTGTGCTTTTTTCTCATTACTATACTAATGTCATGTATGACTTGCCACACGTATATGTAGCATGTTAAATAATTATGAATATATTATAAGTAATTTCTACTAGACATGCTTCCTTTGAATATATTATGTAGCATGTTTAACAATTCCTTTGAACATATTATGAATAAGTTATACTAGACATGTTTTCGTTGACTTGTTTCATTAAGTACCACTGCTATGCTTTTTTCTCATTACTATGCTAATGTCATGTATGACTTGTCACACATATATGTTGAATAACTTTTTTGAATGTAAGTGATTTTAATATCAACTATTATTATTATTATTATTATTATTATTATTATTATTATTATTATTATTATTATTATTATTATTAAATAGTCATTTAGACATGAAAAATGTAATTAAATTCTAACTCAAGTTTGTGTTGTGTTTATATTTGAAGTACTTTCCTGCACGCAAATGTGTTACTTATTCTGAAGATAAGTTAGCTGAAGTCAAAGAGGATTGGGCTACATATATGCTACAGGATGTTATTCGTGAGTTTCATATTCCTTATTCTTTAATATTTTTTAAAATTTTGTTTGAGCTTCCAGTCCAATACTAATAGTAGGTTTGGTGTTTCTGAATTTTGAATATTGCTCGTGCAAGTTTTTAATAGTATTCATACCTACAACATCTTGTCTACTAGTAGGTTTCTTGTACAATACATAATTGATTTTTTCTTTTGTGCCACAGGAAAATAAATGGAGAAATAATTCATGCCCTAAACGTTGGATAACTTATGAGCTTCTCTGGCTTGGTATTTTTGGTGGTTTTATGCATGTTTTTGTTATGTATAAGCCTTACATATATAAAATTAATTTGTAACTAAATAATATTTTTTATTGATACAAATTAAGTTCATTTCTTATATGATAAATTATTGATATTTGCATTTTTAGAAGAACATTAGTTTTATTATTTAGTATATTGCATCACTCAAAAATATCTCAGAGGTATACAAAAAACTGAAAGGTATAAGAAAATGTAAAGAAATTAAAAAAAAATTGTAGGTATAATAGCGCTTTTTAATATAGCGCTATTATAACATAGCATCTAACATAGCGTTAATATTAAAAAGCGCTATTATAATATAGCACATAACATAGCACTTGGAGAAAAAGTGCTATTATAATATAGCACATAACATAGCACTTGGAGAAAAAGCGCTATTAAATGCTGACAATAAATTAGACATACTATAGGGATATGATAGCACTTATAAAAGAAACGCTATTAAAAAGAGACTTTAATAGCGCTTTAAAAGCGCTATCATAAGTGCGAACTTATAATAGCGGCGACTTTAATAGCGCTTAAAAGCGCTACTAAAGTATTAAAAAAGCGCTATTAAATAACCATTTTGGCGTAGTGCTTCCTTACCCTTAAGGCATCCTTGAAGTTGGTAGTTGCTGGTTGGACGACCTCCTGGATTGGCGCCTGACGTTCCTCATTGAGGTTTCTAGGATTCTCATTTGTTGAACTCATTGTTACGAAGAATATATTATTTAGATATGTAAAATTGTCTATTTATAGATGAGGTTGAAGATGAAAAGACTAATAGTTTAATGCTTGTAATGATGATAACTTGTAAACCGTTCATATTCTGGAACTATATTTTCTTGTAAACCGTTCATATGTTGGGAAGTGCAACGGTTAATAATATCACGACGGTTATAAGTAATGACCGTAGCGATATCACTTATAATCCAGGCGTAATTTTAGGAAAATGTTGTTGCCTGGTGTCGAACCTTGTACCACGTATAAGGGGTATCGCTACGGTTATTATAACTAACCGTTGTGATATTATTAAATTAATATACAATCTATCATAACGGTTATTTAAGAAAACCGTTGCGAAACATTTACCTATATAAGGGAATTAACTTTCCCTTTTTTACAGTCGCGCCGTTTCCTTCACAGCGAAACCCTAGCACCCAAACTTCATCCTTTTTTAGAATCTGCGAGAAGAAATACAAGAAGTATGAAGCTTTTGATTTAAGCTTCTTGCTCCTTGTAGTTCTTCCTGCAGAATCTAAAACTAGATGAACATGGTGATGATACTGGCGGTAGCAAGCGTAATGTACATATTGTTTATGGAAAATAAGGTAGTCTTCTACTTCAATCTTTTTTTTAAATAGTTCCCATTATCTCGTTTGCTTCATGTTGTTTTTGTTGATTGTTCTTATTTTGTGCAGATTCGACTTCAATGCTTCACAAGCAAGGTGAACTTCATTGTAATGGTACAGTCCCACTTCTTAGGGTTTTGTTTCAACTTTTGGTTGTTTTGTTTTGAATACTAACAATTTTCTTCATTGCTTCCCACTTCTTAGGGTTTGTTTCACATGGTGATGATGATGGTGGTACATATATATATGAATTCATTCTGATAAGGTACATATATATGAATTCATTCTTATATTGTATATGAAATTTAGTTTATTATATACTATGTACATTGTTTGTTTTACGATCTTTTTATTGAAAATGCAATCAGTTAAGTTGATATAGAACATTAGTTTATTATATATATACTATGTATATTGTATATAGTTAAATTTAATACTAACTAATTTTCATCATTGCTTCCCACTTCTTAGGATTTGTTTCACATGGTGATGATGATGGTGGTACCTATATATGAATGCGTTCTGATAAAGTACATATATATGAATTCATTCTGATATTGTATATGAAATTTAGTTTATTATATACTATGTATATCGTTTGTTTCACTATCCTAATAAGTTAAATTGCTATAGAACATTATAATCTGAAAATTAGGATGTATTTGAAAACCAACCTTTATCATGTCAATGTTTTCCGAATTGCATCCATTTCATTCCGCACATTTTATGTTCCTTAACATAAAATTTATGGTTCGATGGTCGGTTTCCTTCAATCCATCGATATCTTTTATTATAATTTACCTCATCGTCGTCACTAATCGCTGTGGTTGTTAAGATCATGATCATTGTTATGATGATAAAATCGTGGCGATTTTTGGCGATGATGAGCTAAACTATAACAAAAGATATCGATGGATTGAAGGAAACCGACCATCGAACCATAAATTTTATATGGCTTAAATGCACTTTTAGTCCCCCTATTTACAATTTTTAACTTTTAAGCCCCCCTATTAATTTTTTCAGCTTTTTGGTCCCTTTAGTTGTAAATTTTTTAGATTTTTGTTAGTCCCCCATAGATTTTGATTATGTGGCGATTTTTTGGCTGAGTTTGCATTAAATATCATTTGCCATGTCATTTACTCTATTTCCATGTCAAAAAAATAATTTTAATTTAAATAATGACTAGGATGATTTTTTATTAATTTATTAATATTTTTTAATTAATAAATTAAATTAATTAAATTAATTTAATTAGTTAACTACTTTATTAAATTAATTTTTTAATATTAAATAAATTAGATTTTTAATATTAAATAATTAAATTAGTGAAGTTAAAATTTTGAACACAGGCCCATTTCATTGGCCCAATAATCCAATCAATTAACAAGGTTGTGTTGGTTAGCTTATATAAACACTAAAACTAATTGACATTAAAACAATGTGGGACTTGCAATGGAACCTTTTACAACTATCTTATATTAGAGTCTCTCATAATATCTACCAAACAACAATAATCAATATCACTTTTTTTATTCAAATGGATTTTATCCAGTAGAACAAGAAGAAATGGAAGGGAATGAAAATAATAGTATGGTGTTGTACCAAACAACAATAATCAACGTCACTTTATTTACCCTTGTTTTTCATTTGTTTTTCACTTGTTTTTCACTTGAAAATAATAGTTGATGATGTTGTACCAGCCCAGATGGAAATTATTCTAATATATGAAATTCCATTAATTTGCAAAAGATGATGATGTTGTAAGCTTTTTCTATATGCATGATTTTTATAATCATGATTCTAATATATGAAATTCCATTAAGCTTTTTCTATATGAAATTCATGTTTTGCAAAACAAGTATTTATATCTCAATCAAGTAGATGATACATACAAGAATCTTATGGCACAAGTATTGATGAATCCATCCCCATGAGAAAATAGCAGAAAACAGGGGATTTAAAACTAGCCATAATGGTGCAGCTATGTAGTAACTATCTTCAACAAAGTAAATAAATCAATAATCTACACTTTAGTTGCAGGAGGAAACACTTTAGTTGCACAATCACCACACTACGATAATGGTGCTACTATTGTTTTGAATTTATTCCCTTTCAATTACATTTGCAGGCAGTATTATTTGACACTACTAATACTAGATTTATGAAGTGAGAATTTTTCTTTCCTTATTAGTATTACCCTTAAAATGCAGACAATATGGTTTTGAATTTATTCATGGAGAATATATGGTGTATGTATGTGTTCATAGCTTGTAGTGCATTTGCAGCTTGAATTGCTATTATTGTTTTGATGTTTGCAAGTCCCACATTGTTTTAATGTCAATTAGTTTTAGTGTTTATATAAGCTAACCAACACAGCCTTGTTAATTGATTGGGTTATTGGGCCAATGAAACGGGTCTGTGTTCAAAGTTTTAATTTCACTAATTTAATTATTTAATATTAAAAAATTAATTTAATAAAGTAGTTAATTAATTAAATTAATTTATTAATTAAAAGATATTAATAAATTAATAAAAAATCATCCTAGTCATTATTTAAATTAAAATTGTTTTTTTACATGGAAATAGAGTAAATGACATGGCAAATGATATTTAATGCCAACTCAGTCAAAAAAGCGCCACATAATCAAAATCTATGGGGGACTAACAAAAATTCAAAAAATTTACAACTAAAGGGACCAAAAAGCTGAAAATTTTAATAGGGAGACTTAAAAGTTAAAAATTTGTAAATAGGGGTATTAAAAGTGCATTTAAGCCATTTTATATTAAGGAACATACAATGTGCGGAATGAAATGAATGCAATTCGGAAAACAGTGGTGTGTTTAAGTTGGTTTTCAAGAACAGTTTAATTTTCAGATTATATAGTTCTTTACCAATTTTAATGGTTGTATTTCTTTAATAAGGTGGATGGTAAAACAAGCAATATACATTTGTATTTAATAAACTAAGGATACATTCCACAACAGTTGAGATAAATAACCGTTGTGATAGTTAACATATATGACAACGGTTCATACTGATAACCTTTGTGATAGTTAATATATATTACAACGGTTGAAATACCTAACCGTTGCAATATATCGCGCGCTTCCAGAATACAACAACGGTTTCTAGATCGTTGTAGAAACGGCGGACTTACAACAACAATCTACATAACAACGCCTTCGCCCGCGTCATTATATGTCATTCCCAACCGTTGCTAAATGGGTTTTTCGTAGTAGTGTCCACTCTCCCAACTTGCACATAGTGTTGTCGGAATTTTTTTTCTCTAAACCTTCCTTATCATCCAAGGTGACTAGGTCTCTCCACCATATAGAATCACTCTTCCTAATCAATCTTTTATTATTAATAAATAACTTCTTTTCAGGATTTATATACATATGAACAAGGATTCCATACCACAAACCATCTCTCTCGTTCAATATTCTCCACTTCCACTTCAAAAGCAAAGTTTATTAAAGGTTTCGATATTCTTCAAACCAAGCTGCCATTCTCTTTGGTCATGCACACCTTGTCTAACTCACCCAATGGACCTTCTTTCTGTTCTCAGTTTCACCCGATGGGAATCTACCTTGAATGCCTTTGATCTAGTTAATCACATTACTATGGGGCCTTGTAAAAAGAAAGTGTATAGAAAGGTATAGAATATAAGACAAAATTTATCATCACCACTCTTCCTCCTATAGAAAGATCTTTACTCTTCAAAGTAGATAATCTTCTCTTCAAGTTGTCAATAACATCACTCCACATATTCACTCTTCTAGGGTTATCCCCCACCTTCACCCCAATGAACTTAAAAGGCAATGACCTGATTTTGCAAGAAAGGAAAATGATTGCTACAGTCAACACAATATCCGTAATATGAATTCCAAAAATATAAGTTTTGGAAAAAAAATGACTATTAAACCTGTCACCATTTCAAACCCCCTAATAATTTATTTAACACACCAAAGATTTTTCCAACTACCTTTACCTAGGATCAGAGTATCATTAACAAATTGAACTATGTCTATAAACACCTCCTCATTAACATAATAACATATGAACTACCCTACCTCTACTTCTTTTTCATCAGTCTTGTGAGACCCTTCATACACTATAAGAAAAATGTTTTAGCTTGTTAACCCTCACTCTAACGCTATCTCGTCGTCTCTAACTCTGACGCTATTAGCGTCAGCCTAATGTCACACATGATGGACTCTAATGGTGATATTTATTTAATTTTAATTTTTAAATAACTAATTTTAGCGTGGACCCTGACGAATGTTATATTAACTTTTATTCTTTATATTTATTTATTAAAATACACTAAAATTTTTTCCACTGAAATACTAATTATAATTTATTTTAAAATATTAGCATGTATCTTTGATCGACACTAGACACTTTTTCAAGAATAAAATATTTTATTAATTTGAAAATACTAGACTCAAACTAATATATTTCTTTATATTAATTTATCAAAATAATAGCGTAGGCCAGGGCCGAAGATACATATAATTACTCGCGAAAAGATTTTCCCCCCGAATTTTTGTTTCCCACTTTTTTATTTTATATAGTATAAATAATTAAAACAATTTGGCTAAAAAGGAATGAAAAGGATGACGGAATAAAAAAGAAAATTGTTGTCTTAGTCTATACTGCACAACTAGGGTTGGAAATGAGTCGAGTCGAGTCGACTCGTTAAAAATTAGTTCAACTCAAATATTAGTTCGAGTTTAACACAAATTTTTTTTAAGCTCAAACTCGACTCGTTATAAGTTCACGAGCAACTCGGTTCGACTAGTTAGGTTCATCTCGTTAGATTCAGCTTGGTTGGTTCGCGGACTTAAAAGAAATTTTTAAAGTCTATTTCATATATATTTGACATTTTGAATTAATATTTTTAAAAAAGAAAGTAATGAAATAAAATAAAATTTATTATATTGAAATTTAATTTTGTCTCAAAAAATCTACTAATTCAAAAATTAATTAATTTATATGATGCTAATTTTATTTATATAATTATTTTTAGAAATATTTTTCTCACTTAAGAATATAAAATATTAATTAAAATTGTTAGATTAAAATAAAATATAAGGTTAAATTTTATATTAAATCTTTAAACCTACTCTTAAAGATAATATAATCCTTCTCATATATAATCGAGTTGACTCATGAACTTAACGAGTCGAACTATGTATAGTTCAAGTTCAACTCATTTAGTTAACGAACTTAGTTTTTCGCTCATATTCGGCTCATTAGGTTCATCATGAACCAAGTTCAACGAATTAATTGTCGAATCGAGTTCCGAACTATTTTCGAGTTGGTTCGGTTCATTGTCAGCCCTATGCGCAACAACAGAATTACAATATTGACTAAATTAGTACCCGACAACGCCGTCAAATACTCGATCGCGACTTTACGAGTCTATCGGATGATCTAACTACAAGTATATAGTCTATCACATAGTTTTAAAAGATTTCGAACCTGCAGGGACTAATAATCAATCTACCGTTATCGATTGATGCTATGTAAAGCTAAGGTTAGTGATTAAAACGGATTGGACGGAAATAAAACGTAAATTGCTAAAGATTAAGAAAGATAATAATAAAGAGAGGCCGGAATATGGATTATGTGTTCCTGAGGGACTCTGTAAAATGTAGGCACTAAAGGTGATTAAACTACGTACTGTAGAAAATATCAATTTAAAGACTCTGTGTCACACTTTCGCACTATTGACTTAAGCCACACTCCCTAACTGTGAGATATTGGATAGAACTCTAGTTAAGCATGAGGTCGAATTTGGTTCGCATGCAGTAGTTAATATTGCTAGGTTTGTTAGCATATTGAATTGGGCATTGTGTTAAGGATCCAATTGTTTAAGTTATCTTGTACCCTAAGTTAGCTTGTATGGGTAATTTGTTAAAGGCCCATTAGTTTATTGTTATAGGTTTATTATAAATAGCATACTAGTCTCTCATCTTGAAGTGTGACAAAACCTAATTAGGGTGAGAGAGGTTAGTTTGTTATTCTTGTATACTTGTAATCCTTGTTTTAAGGAGAAAGGAAAGAATAACAGTTTATAACCAATCCTTGTTGTTTTTCTCTTGTTTTTTCCTTTAACCCTAACCCTTGTGTGTTTCTTGATCATAAAGAAATTGTTAATATTTTGTTTCAAGGCATCATTATTCACAACAAATTGGTGCGGTGAGCGTGGAGAAGATGCCTTCAACAAAGTATGAGATCGAGAAGTACACCGGAGTGAACACTTCGGTCTGTGGCGCTTGAAGATGAAAGCCCTACTGGTTCATCAGGGTTGTTTGGAAACGTTGAAGGGAATGGCAGCCGTGGACGCTGCATTAACGGGAAAAGAAAATACTACCATGATATAGAAAACACACAGCGCAATATTGTTGAGCCTTGGTGATAAGGTTCTTCGACAGGTATCAAAGGAGACGATGACATCGGGGTTATGGGTGAAGCTTGAAAGTTTGCACATGACTAAATCTCTGGTGAATCGACTCTACTTAAAGCAAGCTTTGTATTCATTCAAGATGAGTGAAGGCAAAATGCTGGTTGAGTAGTTGGATATGTTCAACAAGCTGATTCTTGATCTTGAAAATATTGATGTGAAGATCGATGATGAAGATCAAACATTGTTGTTGTTGTGTGCTTTGCCCAGAACACATGCTCACTTCAATGAAACTCTCTTGTATGGAAGGGAGTCTCTGACCTGTGAAGAAGTTCAATCAACCTTGTATTCTAAGGACCAAAACGAACGAAAGGAGCATAAACCTTCGACGGTCGGTGAAGGTTTGGCCGTTAAGGGAAAATTCTTGCGAAAGGATGGTAAGTTCGACAAGAAGAAAGGTAAAATCCATCAGAAGTCTTATAGTGGCGAAGCATCTAGTTTTCGATGCTACCATTGTAAGAAGGAGGGTCACACAAGAAAGGTGTGCCCTGAACACCTGAAAGATCATGGAGGTAAGGATAATGGAAACGCACCCATTGTTCAAGATGTCTTCGACTCATCTGATGTCCTTGTAGTTTCAAGCGACGACTCAAGAAAAGAGTGGATTATGGATTCAGGTTGCACTTGGCACATGACTCCAAACAGAGAATTGTTCGGGGAGCTATGTGATCAAGATGGTGGATCGGTGCTGCTGGGAAACAACAAATCCGGCAAAATTGCAGGTATTGGATCTGTGAGATTCAAGCTCCATGATGAGTCAATAAGGTTATTGACTGAAGTCAGGTATGTACCTGATTTGAAGAGAAATTTCATTTCTCTTGGTGAATTCGATTGGATGGGATATGTTTTCCAAGGAGAGAAAAGTATCCTAAGAGTCATGAAGGGGTCGAAGGAAGTCTTGAGAGACGTGAAGAAACAAGGCTTGTATACCCTTGAGGCTGAGGTTGTAAGTGGTTCGACAAATATTGCATCCCTGAAACTTGTGTCGAAGACAGAATTATGGCACATGAGATTAGGCCATGTCATCGAAAGAGGCCTGGTCGAATTAGGGAAGCAGAACCTTATAGGTGGTGACAAAGTCGAAAAGTTGGAGTTTTGTGAATCTTGTGTATTTGGTAAATCCTGTAGGGCGAAGTTTAACAAAGGCAAGCAAATAACACATGGATACCTGGATTACATTCATGCTGATCTTTGGGGGCCTACAAGGGATCCTTCACACTCAGGTGCAAGGTATTTTCTATCCATCGTTGATGACTATTCCAGAAAGTTATGGATATTTATTCAGAAGACAAAATATGAAACTTTTGAGAATTTCAAAAGTTGGAAGGTTCTAGTCGAAACTCAAACTGGTAGAAAGGTTAAGAGGTTGAGAACCGACAATGGCCTTGAGTTCTGCAACAAAGCGTTTGACAGTTACTGTGTTGAGTTTGGGATTGCAAGGCATAAGACTGTAGCAGGTACTCCTCAACAAAATGGCTAAGCTGAGAGATTCAATCGAACAACCTTGAAAGGGTTAGATGCATGTTGGTTAATGCTAGATTGAAGAAGGTGTTTTGGGCAGAGGTTGTTTCGACAACAACTTATCTGATAAATAGATGTCCCTCGACTGCTATGGGAATGAAGACACCTGAAGAAGTTTGGTCTGGAAATTCACCTAGTCTCGACAGACTGAGAGTATTTTGCTATGTGGCTTGTGCTCATATTAGGCAAGAAAAGGTCGAACCTAGAGCTCTGAAATGCATGTTCATGGGATACTGTCGCGGTGAGAATTGGGTACCAAGTTATTGATTAACTTGAATCGAAAGTCATTTATTTCACCACCGGTCTTTGATTTATCCAAGGGAAGGGAGAAAGATCGAATGTCCCACAGTATGCAATGCAAATGCAAAGCTAAAGATTCTAAGGTTTGGGGGTTGGTTATACCTAAAAAAGGTGTTAGCATCCTAGATATCTGTAGTACTCTACAAGAACCTCTTGTTTTTCTTATGTTATTTGTTGTTATCTGTTGTCTAAGGGTAAAGGGTAGGAAGACCTAAAGTTTTATTCCTAAGTGTGCTCGACAAGATATCGCATCTTTTGCCTACATATCCTGTCGGGAGTGGAATCAGAGCACTTGTAATTCCTCTCTAAGGGATACTAAAGGTTTGTTTAAAAGTCTAGAAGAAAAGATGAGTCATCATCTTAAGAAACCACCACAGTTTTGAGAATGGACCTTTCCTTCATCTTAGGAGAAGGGCTCCGACTCAGATATATAATTGACGAGTATGCCTCATACCTCTCCTAAGTGGAAAAGGAATCCACATCTTGTTTGTATTTGTGGGGTATGAGATTGTATGTCTCTTCTTTGAGATGATTCACATCTAATTCTCTTGTGTGGAGAATTAGATGAGCTAAAGTTTGATTGTAAAATCAAAATTAAGGGGGACTAACTTAGGAAGTCTATCTTAAAGTTGTCTAAGATAATCTTAAGGGGTACCTACAACCACTAAAGGAGTGGATGAAGTGCACCATGCACGACAAATGATTATCATGCATGGGGTTTTCCCTTGGATATAATGCAAGCAAATATAAATATAAGAATGGATAAAAGCATGAAGTATAAAGTATAAAATTGTAATAGACGTCATCAAATAATCAAGACAAATGGATTAAATTTTAAACGTGTACACTAGCAAAGTGGCTAGCCTTGTGTATAGTGACCAAAGGTCGATAACGATGCTTAAAAGTAATCGACTTACATGGGTAGAAAAGATGGCTCGACGTTGGATCGAGTATTTTATATTTTTGAAAGGTTTAGAACGCAATTAGAGTGCATACACCAAGTATAAAGGTAAACAGATAAATGTGTAAGCACGTGACATGATATCAATCAAAATCAAGGTTCTAAACTTAATTCACTCAAACGTATGATTAAGTGCACGATGAGGAATTTTAATGGGGAATGACTTATTAAGAGAAGTTTGATAATTTTAAAAGGAGAATTATAAAAAGGTTTGTTATTATTTTTATTTTTAAAAGTTATTATATTAAAAGTAATTATTAATTTAAAAGAAAAAGGGAAAAATTTTGTTAAAGGTTTTTTTTTTATTTTATTAACTAAAAAGGATTAATCTTAATATTTTAATAAAGCAAAAAAGGGTTTTATTATTTTAAAAAGAAAGATTTTACTAATTTTAAAAAGGGTTTTATCAAAAAGTTTATAATTAATTTTTTTAAAGTTATATTTTGTTAAAAAAGTGATATTTTAAATATAAAAAAGAAGTTATATTTTACTAACTAAAATAAAAGGGTTATAGGATTTAATTAATCTTCCATTTCTAAAAGATTTTATTTTTAAATTAAAAGAGATTTAATTCCTAAAAGGTTATATGAAAAGTTCTTTTTTAAGAAAAATTGCTTTGGTTTGAATATAGAAAAAAAGATAAATTCCAAAATAATATTATAAAAAACCTATTTTAAAAAGGGTGGTTTATTATGAAAATAAAATTAAAAATAATTTAAAACAAGAAAAGATTAAACAAACGGAGGGATCAGGTGGTTCGCGAGGGAGACGGTTCATCATTGACCCTCAAATCATGGTCGTTGGATGCATAAGTGTGACAAAACTGATGATCTAAACGGAGGGTGTATGTGTGTACAGTGTGTGCGTGTGTATTGGATCAAATGGAAAAACATGGATGAAAGGAGAGTGAGGCATAGACTCATCCCTCTCGTCTCTCAACTCTCGACATCTCTCCGTCTCTCTCTCTCTCTCGACATCTCTCGTCTTCCTCTCTCTCGTTTCAGACTCACATGTTGTCTCTGCTTGTTGGAAAATGATACACATGTTTGATTCTTTCCTTGTTTGATTCGATATGCTTGTGATTTTGAATTTGAGCTTTTATTAATTTCTGATTTGTCTTGACTCAAAATTATGTAGGAGAAGAAATCTCCTTCGTAAGCCATTGCTATAGTTGTACCGAAATCAACAACGGCCTCAATTGAATGAAGAAATTGAAGATTGATTGTTACCGACATTTCGTATGCAGGATGCTCACACAGACTGCCAATCTTGGTAGTGTTTTCTAATTTGGCTGGAAGAGTTTCATATTTGTATACGTGCCTTTTCATTGCTTGTTTATTGGTAACTAACCCTTGTTGTTACGTCTTTGCAACATACATTTTCAATGGATTGCAGCAAGTAGGACTAGAGACAACTTCAGTAGTTATACATGAAAGTTCCAAATGACGAAGCTTGTTGATTTGCGAGCTGATAACATTCAGGATCTTCTATTGGCAACCTTTGAGGATTGTTGTTTTGGGAAGGCAAGAATAAACAACACCTTTTCGCTTTTAGATAATTGGTGCGATTCAAATCATTGGTTAGATTGTCGCCTTTATCATCATTCGCCGGTTATGACTTAGGAATGTTGCCTTCAAGATGGCAGGTCGTAGACAAAGAAATATCAATCATTGGTGTTGCGCGTTTATCACCAATATAGTGAGGTGAAAGAACTATACTTCAGGCTCTTTTCATTTACCGTTCGCAGCAATGGTTGGGTCATCTTACTTAATTCGTTAAAATCCTTCATTATTTTAGTTTAACTACAAGCCTGTTGGTGTATGAGACAGGTCTTGATCCGGATTTCTGTGTGCAGGGTTGACCGCAATTTAACTCATTTCCACTGCAAATGGGCGAGCTGAAGTGATGTTGTAAGGCCTCGGATTTGGCTTGACATGGAGGTTCGAGGCAAGTTACTTGGGAAGCTTGGCTATACGAAATGCGTGGTAAGTGGAGTATGCGTTGAACATGGCAAAGTGTGAATTGGTACGTGAACTGGATTAGTAGTTGAATGAACTTGAACTGAAAAGTTGAACGCGATATTGATGTTTTGATAGTTGGAATGGCTTATTTTCTGAGAATCTTTCTATGAAATGATGTTATCTGGTATTCGTTTTGGAATTGCTTGATTGTTATCTAAATGTGCAGGTGAACAATTGGATGAGCTACCGTATTTTTTATTGGGTTAAGTTCGGTCGTATCTGATTTCAAACAAGGTTTGTGCAACAGCTAAAGTGCCTCATCATCATCATCACCTTCGTTTGCTAGCACTCGAATTATTGCCGGATATGTTACGATTCAAGAAAAATACCAAGCCGGTAGGGCGAGTTAGCTCTAAGAAGGTTCAACTGGTCTGCACCTTGATGGTTTGCGTTATGGATGTTGTTTAGGTCACTAGCTGCTCTTGGTGATGTTCATAATTCCAATTTTAGTTACAGAAAATTGATGTTGATTTTGATTTACTAGTACATGGAATAATCTGCAGATATTGTATTTGTAGCCACTTGTAGCGATGTTTTCTTATTATCTCATGGGGTTAATAGTCATTTACCCCTTTGCAATATAGGGGAGTTTTGATTTACCCCATTTAAAAAAAGTTTTTTGGATTACCCTCTTGAAATTTTAAAATTCTAAGTCTTTTGCCCTCAGATAAAAAAATTACTCCCTTTAAATTTTTTTTTTATTTATCCCCTGGTTTTTACACGATTAGGGGATACTCTAAATTTCAGAGGGTAATTCAAAATTGGATAAATCAAAACTTGTCTATATTGCAGGGGGTAATTCAAAATTGGATAAATCAAAACTTGTCTATATTGTAGGGATAAATGATTATTAACCATTTTTCTTATGTCATAGTACAACTGTTTGGAGCTTGTTAACTTGTACTTGAAATAAGTTGAGATTTTGGGTTTTGATGAACCAAAATTGTCTAGATTTGATAGTGACGTCTGCTTGAGTTTGTAATCGTAACCCGAGCTTTGTATTTAAACTTGTGACGCCTTGAGTTTAGGAATCTTTGAATATTTGGAATCAGGATCTTCAAAACCTTGGGTTTAGACTTGTAATCACGTCTTTCTTTTCCACATCATTATTAAAACTTTTGTGCGCTTTTCAGTTCACCGTTCTTGTCATTCATATCAACATTGCTTTTTCAACAGATGTGCATGGACCGTTTTACCCAATACCAAAATACACCGATGGCGTAAACACTCAACACCCTCACAAAGGTAGCCTTATCAAGACTAATTCCGTCAGCCAGCGTCAGAGAAGAAAACAAGCGCTTCATTATGCCTTTCATACCAATTATAAGAACTTATCATACAATTCCAAGCAACAATTATAAGATTTTATAGCTTATGCCTTAATCGACAGTGCTTCCGCACGAAATTGGATGCTAAAAAAACGTGAAGAAACAGACTATATATAGAGGTCTTGAGCCTAGTAACTGTCCTTCCATCGTGCAAGGGAAGTTGATAAGAAACAGGAAAATGGGAAGAGGGAATCCAAACTTACTCCAAGATTTTCTGCTACTGCATGATAATGGCGAACGCCATTAGGCCAATGGCGAATGCTATTTGGGCATTCATTAAATGACATGGACTGGGTACATGGCGAATGCCATGCACGCTCTTCTGCTCCTTTTCCGACTTCGTTGCGAAATCACTCCACAACTTATTAATACCTGAAAAGCAAACAAAACACGATGTAAAAGAGACAAAACAAACTAAAATAATAACAAATAACATGCGTTATGAGCCTAAATACATGATACATTTTCACGTTATCATAACAGTTGTTTAAAGTAACCGTTGTGATAGGTTATGTGCTACTTGAAATATAATCATGTTCATAGGACCGTGATGGAAAGAATCATACATACAATCACACCTTACCTCACAACGGTTGGTCAGGCGTAGTTTATCCCTTTTCCTACCGTTATGAGAGGTGTTTTCCGTAGTACTTCTTGGAACTAACTTCTCTCTTTTTGTGTACTAGGTCTCAAGGTATCACGGCTTGAAAGATGTTTTAAAAATGGCGGGTGGTTTGGAGCTTGAATCGAAGCCTTGAAGATTGCTTGGATGTCAAGAATTGGAAATTAGTAGCATTAGGCTTAGTACCCTAGCATTAGGCCATGCTTGTAGGAAAATTAGTCTTAGTTCAAATGCAAAGAAAATAGCTTCAAATGTACAAAAAAAATGTAATTTAAATTGTACAAAATCTATTTTGCACTTCATATTGATGTAATGTGTAGCTACTTGTAAAATTTAAAAATATTTGAAATGAGAATGCACATGTTTTACTTTGAATTAAAAATCTAGACTTTGAAATTTATTTACACGAATGTGAGTTTGAAATTAGAATCCTTAACAATAAGTTCCAAAACAGATGACATCCAATTAACATAAATGACTACCAAATGACTCATGGAGAGTGTAGGTATAGACGAAACTTATGTAATTTAAGTGATTTCAATCATTTAAAATTGCACCTAATACTTAAACTGAAAAGAACCCTAAGTCTTAAATTAAATGAGCACATGATTAAATGCAAATACAAATGAGACCACACATGTTTAGGATTACCTAACCATGCAAATGATCAGATGACTGAGTCAAATTGTTGGCTTTTCTTTTTAATGACTTTGACTGATGCATGCTAATGAGACTTAATGATCAAATGCAATGGTCATAAGATAATGATGCAGATGAATTACATGCAAATGAAAAACCTTAGGGGGATTTAAGGTATGACATAACTTTCACTACTAAAAAATCACATTTAACCTCAGACACGAAGTTGATTTAACCTTGATTATAGAGACTGTAACACCCTTTTCTACCCCCAAAAAATGTTGCAGCGGAAACAACTCAAATATCAGAGTAAGGCATAAAAATTTCCTCAAAGGGTGCACATTTCTCATTAAATCAAAATAACACAATTACCCTGTAAACAAAGGGTTTTCCTCAAAATAAATCCAAAAGCCTTCACATGGCAGCGGAACTCAAAATTTTCAAATAAAAGGTTTTCAACAAACATCATAATGATCAAAACAAAACCATATCATCAAATGACAACAAAAATAAGGAAACTCCATAGTTCGACTCAAAGGACCCCAACCCGATGTTACACTATCAGAGCAAGACCCTCTAAATCGACCAAAAGCAAATAACTTCAAGTCCTCGATAGCATCCACGGCTAAACCTAATCACCTGCACGTTACCCACGTGGAGGCACCATTCAAACAGGCAGGGTGAGTAATCACAATTCAATATAAATCATATAAAGAAAAGACATTAACAGGGCAACGGTTGTTTTATCAAATACTGCAGCGACTCGCCCAAAACATCATATAAAGCATCACATCACCAATATCACTCATATGCAATCATGCAATGCCACCAAGAATGAAATGCAACATCATAAAAATGCACGTGGTACCAAATTGTCATAATAATGGACACTAGGCCATCAACCCTCCAAAGATCCCCGTCAATAGGATCGATCCCGCATTTGGAACCGGAGCACGTTATAGTTACCTTATATACGCACAATGGGAATGAAGCGTCGTCACAGAGTATGCATATGAATGTATGATACACAAAATTACTAATCATCATCATCAAAGTAAACATCATAATGTGCATCATCATTCATCAATTCTTATATACATCATGTCATCACATATTCGTCAATTAATCACCAAAACATAATAAGATAATCACCAGTAACATCATGGAAAATTATCATTAAAATCATCGTTTGCATCAACATTCATATCAATATTCCTCGTACTCATCAATACAACATCTATTCAATCAATCACATAATTCACACTAGCTACATGTTCTCACACATCCTACATCTGTCATCATTTTCATCACTAAGTAATCATCATATAACACGTCAACACATAGCAGCAATTTACAACAACATCACAACATTAATATAATATAAAACACATATTTTCCATGAATTTTAAGTAAATAAAAACCATATTTTTCAGTCCCAGATCGCGCAAAGCGAGCCTCACCCGCGCTAAGCGCGCAACTCTCTGCCTCGAAGAAGAGAAATTCCTCCAGACCGCGCTAAGCGCGCTAGGCCGCGCTAAGCGCCCTCTGCGATTTTGGCAGAAAAACCCTGCGATAACAGCACTTCTCCATCTGCGATTCAACACCCCTAAACCAACTTTTATCCTTAAATTATCATAGATTATGTTATTATAACCTATAACTATCACATATACGTCAATAACAACAATCATCACATAGCAAATCATCAAAATCCATCATTCCTAACCTCCAATTCCTAGGTTTTCCCCCAAAACCCCAATCACCCACCAACACCAAATCTTTATATCAAAATATTGCAAAGTGATACTCCCTATACCTTAGAGTATTGATTCTTTCGATCTTCTCTTGAAGTTTCACTGGAAATCCCTCTATGCCCTAGCCTCCTCCACTCTTCTTGTGTTCTTCAGAGCACTCTTTTCTTTCTTTAAACCAAAATAACACGAATAATGAAAGCTCCCCTCACTAGTTCTTGTTTTAACTCAAAATACCCCTAAATGTTCTCTTCCCATCTTACCCTCACTTATCCTTCTCCAATGACCATCATACCCTCAAGGCTTCTAATACTCTTATTTTAAATAATAATAATAATTTGAATAATGTGATACAATTATTCTTACCATAAATATTATTAATATAATTCCACCACAATGCTCATGCAACACAACAACATGTCATCAAATTACCTTATATTCACAAATAATTAACAAATAACTAAATATGAATTTAGGGCGTTACAACTCTCCCCCACTTAAGGAACTTTCGTCCTCGAAAATTTACCTGAAGCAAATAGAGTCGGATACGACTCCCTCATCTGATCTTCACGTTCCCAAGTCCAACTTTCGCCAGCTGGTCCACCCCACAACACCTTCACCAAAGTTATGACTTTACCCCGCAATTGCTTTGTCTCTTAACCATCGACACGCATAGGCAATAATTCCACAGTCTGGTTATCCCTCACTTGTACATCATCCATCTGAATCACATGCGACGGATCCAGAATGTACTTTCTCAACTGAGACACATGGAACACGTCATGCAAATTCGCAAGTGACGGCGGTAAAGCAATTAGGTAGGCTACCTCTCC
Source organism: Lathyrus tuberosus (assembly GCA_022829125.1). Taxonomy (NCBI): domain Eukaryota; kingdom Viridiplantae; phylum Streptophyta; class Magnoliopsida; order Fabales; family Fabaceae; genus Lathyrus; species Lathyrus tuberosus. The sequence goes on along the minus strand of JALAZF010000012.1, from coordinate 23,323,318 downwards.
TATCCTCTGCGATATCTGATATGGACCAACAAAACGTGGAGTGAGCTTCCTAGACTTTAAAGCTCGACCCACACCAGTCACTGACGTCACCCTAAAAAACACGTGATCTCCCTCTTGGAATTCAAGTGCTTTCCTCCTCTTATCATGGTAACTCTTCTGACGACTCTGCGAAGCTTTCATTCTCTCTCGTATCATCTTAATCTTCTCAGTCGTCTCTTGCACAATTTCAGGTCCGAGTACAACACTCTCGCCGATTCATACCAACACAATGGAGTCTTACACTTCCTACCATACAAAGCTTCATAGGGAGCCATTCCAATACTAGCATGAAAACTATTATTGTACGTGAACTCGATCAATGACAAATGGATATCCCACGATCCTCCATGATCCAACACACAAGCCCTCAGCAAATCCTCTAAAGATTAAATAGTCCTTTCTGTCTGACCGTCCGTCCGCGGATGATAGGCAGAACTCATCCTCAACTTAGTACCCAACGCATCTTGCAAACTCTTCCAAAACCTCGAAGTAAACCTCAGATCTCTATCCGACACAATACTCGAAGGTACCCCATGTAACTTCACAATCTCTTTAATATACATCTTGGCTAACTTCTGCATAGAATGATTAATCTTCATCGGCAAGAAGTGAGCCGACTTAGTTAATCTATCCACGATCACCCAAATTGAATCATTTCCCTTAGCAGTCTTCGGCAATCCCACCACAAAATCCATGGAAATACTACCCCATTTCCATTCTGGAATCCTCAACGGCCGTATCATACCTAAAGGCTTCTGATGCTCAACTTTCGACTTCTGACAAGTCAAACATGCATAAACAAACTCCACAACATCCTTCTTCATACCTGGCATCCAAAACAGCTTCTTCAGATCCTGATACATCTTCGTAGCACCGGGGTGAATGCTCAACCTACTCTGATGTCCTTCTTCTAGAATACTCTTCTTGATTTCTGGAACATCTAGAACACATACTCTGTCTCGAACCCTCATCACACCATTCTCATCAATCCGAAAGTCACCTCTGTTACCTTGGTTAATCAAATTCAATTGGTCAACCAACTTTAAATCGGATTGCTGACCCGCTCTGATTTCTTCCAGAATACCACTATTCAACTTCAACATTCCCAACTTCACACTGTTAGGAGTCGCTTCACATACCAGACTCAAATCTCTGAATTGCTCAATTAGTTCCAATTCTTTCACCATAAGCATCGACATATGCAATGACTTTCTGCTCAATGCATCGGCCACTACATTTGCTTTGCCCGGATGATAACTCAAATCAAAATCGAAATCCTTCAACAGCTCTAACCACATTCTCTACCTCATATTCAATTCTTTCTGATCAAATAAGTACTTCAGACTTTTATGATCACTGAACACTTCAAACTTAGAGCCAAACAGATAATGTCTCCAAATCGTAACACAAACACCACCGCGGCTAATTCCAAGTCATGCTTAGGATAATTCCTCTCATGAACCCGCAATTGTCTCGAAGTATAGGAAACCACTTGTCCATTTTGCATCAATACTCCACCAAGACCCATCTTCGACGCATCACAATACACCACAAAAAATTCACTTGGATTAGGAAAAATCAACACTGGAGCAGTAGTCAACCTCTTCTTCAATTCCACAAAACTCTCTTCACAAGCTACATCCCACACGAAAGTTTGACCCTTTCGAGTCAACTGAGTCAAAGGTAATGCCAACTTAGAAAAACCTTCAATAAACTTGCGTAATAACCTGCTAATCCTTGAAAACTTCGTATCTCAGTAGCAGACTTTGGAGTCTCCCACTACAATACAACATCAATCTTAGAAGGATCAACATCAACACCACCACTCAAAATCACATGGCCCAGGAAACTCACTTCCTTCAACCTAAACTCACACTTGGACAACTTTGCATACAACTTCTTCTCTTTCAAGACTTGCAACACAGTTCTCAAATGCTCGGCATGCTCTTCTTCAGATCTAGAATATATCAAGATATCATCGATAAACACCACCACAAACTTATCCAAATACTCATGAAAAATCCGATTCATATACTCCATGAACACACCAGGTGCATTGGATACACCAAACGACATCACAGTGTATTCATAGTGCCCATTCCTCGTCCGGAAGGCCGTCTTTGGAATATCATCAGGCTTAACTCGAATCTGATGATAACCTGACCTCAAATCAATCTTGCTGAACACACAAGCACCTACTAACTGATCCATAAAATCGTCGATTCTCGGAAGTGGATACTTATTCTTGATAGTCACTTTATTCAACTACCGACAATCAACACACAACCTCATACTTCCATCTTTCTTCTTCACTAACAACACAGGAGCACCCCACGGAGAAACACTTGGTCGAACAAACCTCTTCTCAAGCAACTCTTCCAACAGTTTCTTCAATTCACTTAACTCAGAAGTTGACATCCGATAAGGAGCCATCGACACTGGACTAGTACCTGTTATTAAGTCCACTGCAAACTCTACTTCACGCTCTGGAGGCAAATCACTGATGTCATCTGGAAACACCTCTGGAAATTCACAGACAACAGACAACTCCACACTCACAGCTTCACGATCAATGTGCAACGATGTAAACATTGCAAACACCAAAGCTTCGTCTTCTTGAAGTTCCTCTACTTGTTTTGAAGACCAGAACATTAACTCCCCACTATCATCAAACTCGGTAAACTCTACAGTCTTGTTATAACAATTGATATGAACTGCCCGGTTGAACTCCAACCAGTTCATTCCAAAGATCACGTCAATTTGGTGCAAGGGTAGGCACACCAAACCCATCACAAAACTCTTCTCAAAAATCGTCACAGGACATCTCAAACACACAAGGGTAGTAGTAACAGAACCATTAGCTGGAGTTTCTATTACCATATTCCCCTTCATATCAGATAACTTCAAACCCAATCTCTTAGCACATTCAAGCGAGATAAAAGAATGAGTAGCACCAGTATCAATAATAGCAACCAACTCGATATTATTAATAAAACAAGTACCTCGAATCAGGTTGTCCTTCTCTGGAACTTCTGCACCACTCAAACCAAACACACGACCACTGGTATGAGCAGCAGTAGCAGTCTTCTTCGACTTCTGACATTGAGTACTGATATGACCTTTCTCACCACAGCTGAAACAGGTCAAACCCTCATCTTTGCAATCAGTAGCTATATGCCCCTTCTTACCACATCGATAACACCTCACCACATTATTGGTGCACACATCAGTACGGTGACATTGTTCGCCACACTTATGACACTTTCCAGAAGCGGGAGCTGCTCCCCCACTTGTATTTTTCCCATCTGAAGCCTTCTGCATCCCCTTGTCATCTGAAGTTGTATAAGGCTTACCCCTATACTGCCATTTCTTCTCACTCAACCGCTTATAGTGAGAAGATTGAGCTCGCCTGTCCTCATCGTAGATTCTGATCTTGTCAACCAACTCAGCATACCTGCGGATCTGCTGATACCCAATACCCTGCTTGATCTCTGGTCTCAGCCCATTCTCGAACTTGAGACATTTGGACATCTCAGCATCAGCACGATTGTAGTGCGGACAAAACTTCACCAACTCCTTAAACTTCGCGGCATACTCTGCCACAGTCATATCTCCTTGCTTCAGCTCAAGGAATTCCACTTCTCTCTTGCCACGAGCATCCTCTGGGAAATACTTTCCCAAAAACTCTTTCTTAAACACAACCCAAGTTATCACAGTGCCAACATCCGTAAGTCTTTGACGGGTGTTATCCCACTAGTCCTCAGCCTCTTCTTCCAGCATATGCGTTCCGAACTAAACCTGTTGCTCATCAGAACACCCAATCACTCGGAAGATCTTCTTGATTGCCTTCAGCCACTTGTGTGCACTTGCTGGATCATGCGTACCCACAAAATTCGGTGGATTGTTCCTTTGAAACTTCCCCAAAGCACTGTAGCGCGATTTTTGTGGTCCCGAGTCACTATCGCACGTGTACTACAGTTTGATTCATTTTTTATCCTATTGAGCTGATTAAGGAAGGGAAATAGATGTCTCGAATTAACCCTACTTGCATACTGAGTTTGAACAGCGGTCTGTTAGGTTACAGATGCTATGTGGAGGTGGGGTCCTATCTTTGGTTATTTTGCCTGAGAACACGGTGTTTGGACTATTGGTGAGGTTTTTGATACTATGTTTAAATTTGATGCTTTTGGGTTGATTTGGTGGAGATACTGGATTTTGGGTTTTTGATTGGTATGCTCGCTAATATTTTTTTTTCAATCTTATGCCTACGTATTCCCGTTTAACGAAACAGGGAAATCAGAGCGATCGTAGTTCCTCCTATTCTAAGGGAGGAAAAAGGTGTTTTGGTGTCTTGTTCAAAGCCCAAGACATGAAGCTAAAGGTGATTTGTATCTTGTTTAAAGCCCAAGATATGAAGTTAAAGGTTTGACTGAGAGAGAATTTTTCATCTCTAAAGAGGAGTTGTTGATGTTTGTATGCTGTGTGCAAGGACTGACTTTGATACTAAAAGGTTGATTGACTCAACCGGGGTTTTCCTTATACAAAGCCTAAGAGGAGGCTAGTGACCCAACAAGAGGGTGCTTTAGTGTCTCGTACGAAGCCCGAGATGGAGGCTAAAAGGGAAGTGACTCAACAAGAGAGTCTGTTTGACAGGTGATTGACTCAACAAGAGAGTCTTTTATACTCAACAAGAGAGTGTTTTACTGTCTCGTACGAAGTCCGAGATAAAGGCTGAAAGGAGATTGACTCAACAAGAGAGTCTTTTATACTCAACAAGGGAGTGATTTACACGTGCCTTGTATGAAGCCCAAGACGGAGGCTAAAGGTGTTTGTGACCCAACAAGAGGATCTTTTATACTCAACAAGAGAGTGTTTTCTATCTCGTACGAAGCCCGAGATGGAGGCTAAAAGTGGTTGACTCAACAAGAGAGTGCTAACAAGTGACTGACTTAACAAGAGAGTGCTTTTATATGTGTCTTGTACGAAGCCCAAGACGGAGGCTAAAGGGAGGTTGACTCAACAAGAGAGTCTTTTATACTCAACAAGAGAGTGTTTTAGTATCCCGTACGAAGCCCGAGATGGAGGCTAAAATGGTGGTGACCCAACAAGAGGATCTTTTATATTCAACAAGAGAGTGTGTTAATATCTCGTACGAAGCCCGAGATGGAGGCTAAAATGGTTTGACTCAACAAGAGAGTCTTTTATACTCATCAAGTGAGTGTGGGGAGAATCATTGTACAAAGCCCAAAAGGAGGCTAGCTGTTGGTGACTGTTTCAGTTTAGTGACAGGTCCAGTATGTTGGATAAAAGAGAAAATCAGTTCTTATAAAGGGAATGATTAAAGGTAAGGCTGTGCTTTGGTACTGATCAGAGGATCAGAGTTATTTCCTGTTCTTTAAGGAAATGGGAAATCCAAAGGGTATTGAGACTGTCCAAGTCTACCGGTGTTGTGAGAAATTGATTCTCAGATAGTGAATGATCTTTGTATGATGCCCAAGAGAAGGCTGGTATGTTAAGGGATGAAGGTCAACCCATTAACTGGTCTGACACTTGACTCAGAAAAACAGCTCTAGCAAATTGATGACTAGGTTATGTTCCTATACCTGTAGAGGTCTCTGGGTCCTTGTACTAAGCCCAAGAGAAGGCATGAGAACTTCTAAGAAGCCGAAGGGTCATTGTACAACGCCCAAGAGGAGGCAGGGATGCTTTTAAGAAGCCCGTGGGTCCCCAAACCAAGAGAAATTCAAGGCATGCTATTCACAGAGAATAGTTCAAGCCAGGAAAGTTCTTGAATTTGGAAGAAACTCAAGAGATGCTATTCACAGAGAATAGATCAACTCTGGGGAATAGAGTTTCTTTGACGATTTCTAAGAGTGACAGTCTGAGAAAGGGTTCACCGAGAATGCTGCCTTTCACGTGTCCATATTTTTTAACCCAAAAAGGAGGGAAGACTGTGTCTGGTAATCCTATGGGGGATCTAGTTTTTACTGTATTTAAGAGTGACCAACATGCTTTACCTAGTTCTAGACGTAGTTGCCAGGGAAAACTCTAAAATAACTATACTAGTATTACACAGTTGATATTTGACAAGTATATAAAAAAATGTGAAAAAATATTTACAACGAGCAACCCCACAATACAGTTATATATATGAAAGCAGATAAAGAAAGCAGGTAAACACTTACTCGGTTGTAGAGCTTCCATGCTGTTTTGTTAGTTGTTCAATAAAGAAAGCTTTGATAATAATATTATATTTTAAACCAAAGGAGAAAGTGCTCTGAAAAGATTGTTGGGGCTTACAGCTCAAGGAGAGGCCCAAGGTTTTATCAGTGATTGTACTGTTGTTTTGAATTTGTACAAGGACTTATACAAGTGACTGAGGCCTAAAAAAGGTTTTCTGCACAAAGGGATGGGTCTTACACTCTCTCAAGAGGCCCAAGTGTTTAAATAAACGGAATAGGGCTTACAGCTCAAGGAGAGGCCCAAGGTTTTTGTTAAAAAGGCGACGATCACGCTGAACTTTTTGATGGTGTCGGGACTTATACAATACACTGAGGCTCAAATCATTTTGGTTTCAAAAAGGGTTTGGGTCTTACACTCTATTAGAGGCCCAAAGAGTTTTAAGAAAAAATAATTGGGACTTATTGCTCGGGGAGAGGTCCAGTTGTTTTCGTTAAAAAGGCGACGATCGCGCCGTTGTTTTTGAAAATACAGTGGGACTTATACAATGACTAAGGCCCAAAAGGTGGTGTATTTACAAAGGGGTTGGGTCTTACACTCTATTAGAGGCCCAAAGAGTTTTAAGAAAATAATTGGGACTTATAGCTCGAGGAGAGGCCCAGTTGTTTTTTAAGAAGATTTGTGAGGGTGAAAATCAAAGAAACCCTAAATTTGTTTTCCTTTAAAAGTAAATATTAAAAGAAAATCAATAAAATGATAAAAAATACCAAATAAGTTTGAATAAACCACTTGGAATTTTTGTTTAAGGTTTGAAAAATGAGGGTTTTTATCACAAGGTTAATTAAAACTCATTTAGTTTTGATTTTCAAGGTAAATATTCACTTTTAAATGTTTAAAAACAATTAAAAAATGAATTTATTCACAAAAATACTAATTATATTAAATAAATAATATAAATTTGATTTTTTTATGGGATAAAATATTTCAATATTTTTTTGATTTTTTGCAAAAAGAACCAATAAAAAATAATTAAAATTAAGGGAGTTATTAATTTTTCAAATCATTAAAAATAATAAGAAAAGTAATAAAAAGTGGAAAAAATAGCAAAAAGAGGATCTGGGGCGTGGGGGATTCGAACCCCAGACCTCTTGTGTATAGGGCGCGCCCCTTACCACTGGGGTGGTGATACATCCGTTGATTGAAACACAACCACAAATGTACAAGGCTTGCCTTGTTTTTGGCCTGGCCCAAGGCAAGATTTAGGTTAGAAACGTGAAGGCCATAAATTTCTCATTTCTCCATGGATTGAGACAAAATTTAGGTCTATCCTGGCTAGAATTTCACAAGGAATCCAATGGTGGTGGTGTTTTTTCCAGATCATGCTCTTATTGAAAAACCCGATAGTGGTTTTGAAATAGGCCATGATTTGCATTTTCTGTGCCATCTCTTGGTACATGTATGAATTACATGATAAATTGGTGCAAACACAACACATATAACATGTATAAGAGATGCATGATCAGTGGACATCAAAGGAAAGCATGATTCAAAGAACTCAAGTTGTGATGCTTACCTCTTTTTGGAGCTTTTGTGCAATCTGCCAAGTACCTTGTTACATAAATGATTTGATGCTTTGGACACCCTCAAATGATCTCTTAGAAGATTTTAGGATGGTTGGAATCAGCTGGAAACCTCAGGAACAAGTTTGAGTTCTTTCTTGCAAAAGGTGCAAAAGTGGCCAAAATAACAACTCTCTCAAATGATGTTCCAGATGTGTGGAACCATTTGGGACAGTTCAAGGATGATATTTGGAGTGTGTTTGAGGTTTTATCTGGTTTGAAAAGTGACTAAATTAAGACATGGCTTGAAAAATGCATAAAAGTCCAATTTTGACGTTTTGAGAGGTGACTTTGAGATTTTGGTGTTACAGGTCACTTGTGAGTGTTTGGATCATCTCTATATGATGTTTATAAGGTGTGTGTGTGATTGGTTTGATTGTAATTGCTCTCAAACTCAAAACCCGATGATGACTTGCTTTGGAAGGCAATTTTGGAAGTGAGAAGGTGATTTTGAGGAAAGCATCTGTTTGATGGCTTTGGTGTACTCAAACTGATCACAAATGATGTCTATTTATAGTGCAACAAGTTTGTTTTGGCATCAATAGTGAAATGGCAACTGCTGCAGAGGTTTGGCCAATGTTGATCAATGAGCATCCAAGTCTCCTCTAGCCATTGACTAGAGGTTAGGGCACAGGCTGCTGGTTCCCTAGTTGTTGGATAAGTCTTGACTGAATTCAGTTGGAAATGGCTCAGTCCATGGCACCTTGGTGCATCCATTAAATGCTCCAAACCAAAATTGGAGTCTTGTCCCTCTTTTAGGCATTTCTAGGTTTGGCATGCTACTTTTGGTTCCAAAGACTTGGGAGGATGATGAATCAGTGTTTGTCCCTCCTTGGTCTCCCCCTGAGGTGTTCAGATGGATAAGTGTGTTTGTCATTTACACAAATTTGGTAAATCGAGCAAAATGCACAAATCTGCCATGCTTTAACAGTTTTCAGCAAGGCATGTTGCCAATGTCATATCTCATGGCTCAAGTGGACTTTGATGGAGTTCTTGGCCATTTTGGAAAGCCCTCATATGATACAACAACTGTTTGATCATAGTTGGTTTTGATACCTTTTGGATCCAAGTGAAAAATCCCCCTACATTTGGAAAAAAGTGAAGGTAGATTCTGACTTAGTGAAAATTTCACTAAGTGTTGGAAAAAAGTGACATTTTAACTTTTTGTGATTTTGGTCATTCCATAACTTAAAATCCATGAGGAATTGGAATGAGTTGTGTTTGAAGCTTTTGTAGAGGGCCATGAGAGCTACAAATCTAGCTTTGAATGGGGAAAAATGGCCTTGTGGTTTAGGAGATATGATCCTCCAAAGTTGGTACCCTAGCCACTTTGTTTCATAACTTAGAAAAATTTCTAAGTTTTTATGGTTACCCCCTTTTACAAGTTATCCCACTTTTCTTGATTTTTCTTGATGAATGATGATTCCAACCACACATTAACATCATTTTAGGGTCAAAGAACCATAATTGTGAAAAATCTCAAAAAGTCAAAGTTGACTTTTGTGCACAGTTGACTTTTTGTCAGATGAATTCCAAACTGTGGATTCCTCAATGAAATCCGGTCCTTGACCTAAATCAAACTTGATGGATTGATTTCATAGGTGTTATAGTGTGTATTGAATCATGTCCCAAGGTTTGGGAGCATGCCTGGGTCAAAAGTCAAAGACACAGTTGACTTTTCCCGCGAAACCCTAATTGTGGTTTTGATGAAATTGAAACTTGTTGCTCAAGCTTCTTAGACCAATCCATTGTTGCAAATGGATCAATATGGTGTATTAGAGATCCTCAAATCATGTCTTGAGGTCTTGGCTCATGATGTGTCCCAAAAGTCAACTTAGGGGTGAATTAGGTCAAGAAACCCTAATTCCTGATTTTTTATGAATGCATCCCCTGAGGCAAAATTGACTTGATGACTGGGTTCATGATGTCCCTTGGAGTATTTTAGGTTTTTCTTTGAAGCATTGGCTCATAACCAGATGGAAATTTCCATCTGGAGGCCCTGGTCGACCAAACCTTAATTTGGTGACACTGGCGATCTTGAGGCTTAATCCACTTGGAATGTTGCAGCCTTGTGCTTGATCCTTGATGTAGGAGTCCTCTTGATCCTTTGGGGTTGTTTGAGAGGTTTAGACAAGTTGAAGATCATGTCATTCCTTGATTGATCCTTTGTCTAAGAGCTCAGAGAGGGCTTGAAACCCTAATTCATGTTTGTAGTGAATGCTCACCTATCTTTGGGGAGACTAATGAGGCATGATGGTTCATCCATATTATGGTGATGATTTACACAATGATGGGAAATCTTAGTGGTCAAAATTTGGGGTATGACAGATGCCCCTATTTAATCTTCTTGGACCAGAAGGTGTGAATGGTGAAGGTATTCGGGCATTCGGGGTGCAAGAGGATTAAATATCGGAATACCCGAAATTTTGATGGTGATTATGAATGGAAATTTGTCAATCCATCTTCTTTTGCTAAGCAATGATGCTTAGAAAAGGTAAACTTCCCCTCGATCCTGGTCTTCAGCCAAGGAATTGGTCTCAGTTATCTTTTGAAATAAACTTCCCCTCGATCCTAGTTTCCTACCAAGGAACTGATCTCGTTTTCTGAAATAAACTTCCCCTCAATCCTGGTTTCCTACCAAGGAACTGGTCTTAGTTTCTGAAATAAACTTCCCCTCGATCCTGGTTTCCTACCAAGGAACTGGTCTCAGTTTCTGAAATAAACTTCCCCTCGATCCTGGTTTCCTACCAAGGAACTGGTCTGAGTTTCTGAAATAAACTTCCCCTCGATCCTGGTTTCCTACCAAGGAACTGGTCTAAGTTTCTGATATAAACTTCCCCTCGATCCTGGTTTCCTACCAAGGAACTGGTCTTAGTTTCTGCTATAAACTTCCCCTCGATCCTGGTTTCCTACCAAGGAACTGGTCTAAGTTTCTTTTGTAAACTTCCCCTCGATCCTGGTCTTTAGCCACAGAACAGGTCTCAATTTCGGAAATAAACTTCCCCTCGATCTTGGTCTTCAGCCAAGGAACTGGTCTCAGTTTCTTTTGTCAACAAATTTTCTTGACAAGGGACACTATTTGTTAGCGGTTTTCCTCAAACTTCTCACAGAATTTTCCTGGGGAGATGCCATTTGATGGAAAAAGTTTTGATGTCAGACTTGCTGGGGAACCCAGTCATCTGAGTTGTAGAGGTGCACAAACTTCTCTGTGGGAGACGCCATTTGTCAATTCTATCGGAGAGAACGAGTCTCTTGAGAGACTGTTTCCGCTTGGGGTCTTACATCATACTTTTCTCGGGATCTTCTCGGAGAAATGCCATATGATGTTGTCATACCCCAAATTTTGACCACTTAGATTTCCCATCATTGTGCAAATCATCATCACAATATGGAGGAACCATCATACTTCATCAGTCTCCCCAAAGATGGGTGAGCATCCACTACAATCAAAATTAGGGTTTCAAGCCCTCTCAGACACTTAGACAAAGGATCAATCAAGGAATGACATGATCTTCAACTTGTCTAACATCCACAATGGATCAAAAGGACTCCCACTTCAAGGATTAAGCACAAGGTTGCTCACTTCTAGGTGGATCAAGCCTCAAGATCGCCAGTGTCACCAAATTAGGGTTTTGGTTGACCAGGGCCTCCAGTTGGAAATTTTCCTCTGGGCATGAGCCAATACTTCAAAACATAACCTAATATACTCCATGGAACCTCATGGACCCAATCATCAAGTCAATTTTGCCTCAGGGGATGCATTCATAAAAAATCAGGAATTAGGGTTTCTTTACCTAATTCACCCCTAAGTTGACTTTTGGGACAAAACATGAGCCAAGACCTCAAGAGAGGGTTTGAAGGTCTCTAATATACTATATTGATCCATTTGGAACAATGGATTGATCCAAGAAGCTTGAGCAACAAGTTTCAATTTCATCTGCACCACAATTAGGGTTTTGCGAGGAAAGTCAACTGTAACTTTGACTTTTGATCAGGACATGCTCCCAAACCCTAAGACATGATTCAATATACCCTATGACACCCATGGAACATGTCCATCAAGTTTGATTTAGGTCAAGGACATGATTTCATAAAGGATTGCACAGTTTGGAATTCATCTGATAAAAAGTCAACAGTGCACAAAAGTCAACTTTGACTTTTTGAGATTCCAAAATGGATTTTTAACCCTAAAATGATGTTAATGTATGATTTGAATCATCATTCATCAAGAAAAATCAAAGAAAGTGGGATAACTTGTAAAAGGGGTAACCATAAAAACTTAGAAAAATTTCTAAGTTATGGAAAAAGTGACACTAATGTGCCAACTTTGGAGGATCATAACTCCTAAACCACAAGGCCATTGTTCCCCATTCAAAGCTTGATTTGTAGATCTCATTGCCCTCTACAAAAGCTTCATACTGACCTATGTCCAAATTCCTCATGGATTTTGAGTTATGGAGTGATCAAAATCAAGAAAAGTATTTGTTCCAACACTTAGTGAAAATTTCACTAAGTCAGATTTTGCCTTACTTTTTGCCAAATGTAGGGGGATTTTTCACTTGGATTCAAAAGAGATCAAAACCAAACATGTTCAAACAGTTGTTGTATCATGTAAGGGCTTTCCAAAATGGTCAAGAACATTACCAAATTCAACTTACACCATGAGATATGACATTGGCAAGTTGCCTTGCTGAAATCTGTCAAAGGCAAGGCAGAATTTGCAATTTTGCTCGATTTGCCAAAATCAGCCAAATTCAAATGCTCCTATCCACTTGGACACATCTGAGGATTGAATCTAAAGGGGACAATCACTGAGCCAAGCCTCCAAAGTCTTTGGAACAAGAAATAACATGTTGAACCTAGAATGGCCAAAATAGGGACAAGACTCCAAATTTGGATTGAAGCATTCAATGGAAGCATCAAGGTGGCATGGACTGAGCCATTCTCAACTGAATTCAGTCAAGACTTATCCAAGACCAAGGGAACCACAACCCTGTGCCCTTACCTCTAGTCAATGGCTAGAGGAGACTTGGATTTCCATTGGCCAACATTGAACAAACACCTGCTGCAGTTGCCATTCACTGTGGATCCCAAAACAAACTTGCTCTATTATAAATAGAGCTCAATTGTGATCAGTTTGAGTACACCAAAGCCATCAAACAGATGCTTTCCTCAAAACCTCTTTCTCTTGGCAAAAATGCCTTCTTTAGCAAGGCAACTTTGAGTTTTTGAGCTTGAGAGCTTTTCCATCACAATCAATCACACACACACACCTCATATATATCATATGTAAGCTGTGCAAACTATCACAAGTGACCTGTAATCACAAAATCACAAAGTCACCTCTCAAAACCTCAAAATAGGCTTTGTTTGCATTTTTCAAGCCATGTATTGATTCAGTCACTTTCCAAACCAGATAAAACCTCAAACATACTCCAAATATCATCCTTGAACTGTCCCAAATGGTTCCCCCCATCTGGAACACCATTTGAGAGAGTTGCTATTTTGGCCACTTTTAACCCCTTTTGCAAGAAAGGGACTGTTTGTGTTTTTGCAGGTACCAGTCAATTCCAATCATCCTAAAAGCTTCTAAGGGATCATTTGAGTGTGTCTAAAGCATCAAATCATTTCTGGAACAAGAGGTTTGACAGATTGCACAAAAGCTCCAAAATCTCAAAAAAAGAGGTAAGCCTCACAACTTGGAATCTTTGAATCATGCAATGCTTTGAAGTCCACTGATCATAAACATCTCATACATGTTGTATATGTTGTGTTTGAGCTAATTCACCATGTAATCCATGCATGTACCAAGTTGTAGCATAGAAAATGCAATTATAGGTCATTTTCAAAACCACTATCGGGTTTTGAGGAGGGAGTATGATCTGAAAAAACTACCACCACCATTGGATTCCTTATGAAATTCTGGTCCAGATACATATAAATTTTGTCTCAAACCATTAAGAATTGAGAAAGTTATGACCTTCACGTTTCTGAGCCAAAACTTGCCAAAACTTGCCTTGGGCTAGGCCTAAAACCAAGTCATGACTTGTATATTTGTTGTTTTGTTTCAAACAATGGATGTATCACCACCCCAGTGGTAAGGCACACGCCTTGTAACTTTGAGGTCTTGGGTTCAAACCCCACCCATGCCATTTTGTGTTTTCTTCACATTTTGCCATATTTTCCAATATTTTCATGTTTTATTAATTAATTGGAAAATTAATAACTCTTTCAATTTTAACTATTTTTGATTGGTTCTTTTTGTAAAAAATCACAAAAATGTTGAAATATTTTATTCCACAAAAAAATTAAGTTTATATTATTTATTTAATATAATTAGTATTTTTGTGAATAAATTCATTTTTAATTGTTTTTTTAACATTTTAAAATGAATATTCATCTTGAAAAATCAAGACCAAATGAGTTTTAATATCTCTTGTGATTTATACCTCATTTTTCAAAACCTTAAACAAAAATTACAAGTGGTTTATTCAAACCTATTTGGTATTTTTCATTGATTTTCTTTAATTATTTACTTTTAAAGAATAAAATTAGGGTTTCTTTGATTTTCACTCAAACAAATCATTGTCAAACACTCATGGGCCTCTAATAGAGTGTAAGACCCAATCCTTTTTTGACCAAATCATTTTTGGGCCTCAGTGTATTGTATAAGTCCCGATACCGTAAAAAATAAACGGCGCGATCGTCGCCTTTTGAAAAATAACCTTCTGGGCCTCTCCTTGAGCTATAAGACCCATTCAAAACTTTTGGGCCTCTAATAGAGTGTAAGACCTAACCCCCTTTTAACCAAAATCATTTGGGCCTCAGATATTGTATAAGCCCCTTCGCGTTAAAAGAAAACCTCGGCGTGATCGCCATTTTTAAACGAAAAGTAAAACTGGGCCTACCCTCGTGTTATAAGCCCCACTCTTTTTCTTTAAAACTTTTTAGGCCTCTTGAGAGAGTGTAAGACCCATCCCTTTGTACAGAAAACCTTTTTGGGCCTCAGTCACTTGTATAAGTCCCTCTGTACAAATTCAAACAGTGCGCTCACTGATAAAACCTTGGGCCTCTCCTTGAGCTGTAAGCCCCAAATCTTTCTTTTTCAAAGCACTTTCTCCTTTGATTTTGAATATACTGTTGTTCTTAATCTTTCTTTGTTGGACAACTAACCAAACAGCATGGAAGCTCTACAACCGAGTAAGTGGTTATTGCTTTCATTTACCGCTTTCATATACATATAACTGTATTGTGGGGCTGTTTCGCTGTAAGTCTTCTTTCATAAACTCATATCAACTGTGTAATAATAGTATAGATATTTAGAGTTTCCCCGGCAACTACGTCTAGAACTAAGTGACGCCCTTTCGTTTATTCGTAGAAATAGACAACTAGATCCCCAGTAGGATCACCAGATACACTCTTCTCTTCGGCTGTCCTCATTAGGAATTGTTAAGAAACTCTACTCCCAGAGATGAATGTATTCTCCGTGAATGGCATCTTTGAGTTTCTTCCAAATTCTCGAGGTTTCCTGACTTGATCTATTCCTTGTGAATAGCTTGCCTTGAATTTCTCGAGGTTTGGGGACCCACGGGCTTCTTAAAAGCATCGGCCTCCTCTTGGGCATCATACAAGGACCCACAGGCTTCTTAAAAGCAACCCCGCCTCCTCTTGGGCTTAGTACAAGGACCCGCCAGCTTCTTAGAAGTATTCACAGCCTCCTCTTAGGCTTCGTATAATGATCTCTTCCTCCGGGAATGATAGCCTCCTCTTAGGCTTCGTACAAGGACCCATCAGCTTCTTAAAAGTTTCCAGCCTCCTCTTGGGCGTCGTACAAATTGTCCCGACGACCTCCTAGAGGTATAGGAACAGAACTTAGTCATCTTCATAGAACGGTCCTTTCATAGAGTCTACTACTGTTTCTCAAAGCATGGTACAAAAGATGAAACTCTAGACATGGACAATCTAATTTCCTTGAATCTCAAAGACATTCTCAAGTGACCCCTTCGTTAGAATAGGAAGAAAACCCCGTAGACTCGGACAGTCTCAATACCCTTCAGATTTCCCACTTCCTTAAAGAACAGGAATAAACCGGATCCTTGAGTCAAATCCTTGAGTATAGTGTTGCTCATATAAGAACTGATTTTCTCTTTAAAAATCAGTCTACTGAACCTGTCACTTAACTGAAACAGCGCCATAGCCTCCTCTTAGGCTTTGTATAATGATCCTTCTCCAGTTACAATAGCCTCCTCTTGGGCTTTGTACAATGATTCTCCCCAGCGGAGTCAAACGTCGTTTAGCCTTTCTCTCGGGCTTTGTACGAGACACCTAAAGAGACTCCCTTGTTGAGTCAATCAACCCTTTCGCCTCCATCTCGGGCTTTATACGAGATACAAAAAGGTTCTTATTGAGCCAAACAAACCTTTCAGCGTCCATCTCGGGCTTTGTACGAGATACAAAAACTCTCTTGTTGAGTCAAGTAGCCTCTATCTCGGGCTTTATACGAGATACCAAAAGATTCCCTCGTTGAGTCAAAACCTTTTAGCCTCTCTCTCGGGCTTTATACGAGACACATAATAGCCTCCTCTTAGGCTTTGTATAAGAAAATAACTGGTTGATCCAATTAACCTTTTAGCATCAAAGCTGTGCCTCGTTCACAGTACACAAACTTCAACAACTCCTTTCCCTCCATCTAATCGCTGTAAGCGGCAAGCCTCTGGATCATCTACATCCATGCCACTGTCCTTCTTTTAGCATGAGAAATTCCTAAGGAAAGATAGCATTGCTTTAAACTGAGTTAAAGTCTTCTCCTTCATGTTAAAATCCCCTATAAAGGAAATTATGGCATTGCCGGATTCACAAATCCCGGTTAAAGTAATTCTCCTTTATAAACAGTCATAACAGACAAACCCCTCTTTAGAGATAACAAATTCTCTCTAAAGGTGAGACCTTTTAGCTTCACATCTTGGGCTTCGAACAAGATACAAATAAACCCTTTAGCTTCACGTCTTGGGCTTTGAACAAGACACCAAAACAACCATTTCCTCCCATAGAATATGAGGAACTACGAACGCTCTGATTTCCCTATTTCGGTAAACGGGAATACGTAGGCATAAGATCGAAAGAAAAGTTCTTAGCGAGCACACTAAACAAAAACCCAAAATCCCATATATCCTAATCTGAAGCAGTATCCTAACAAAAAGAGAGAAAACAGTATTGGCGAAAATACAAATAACCAGTACAAAGGCCCCCACACATTGATAGCATTCGTAACCTAACAGACCGCTGTTTAAACTCAGTATGCAAGCAGGGTTAATTGGAGACATCTATTTCCCTTCCTTATTCAGCTCACAATAGGATAAAAAATGAATCGACCTGTAGTTAAAACTCAACCGCAGTGAGGGTGACCAGCGTTTAAGAACCGCATCCAAAATCGCTCGCTACAGAAAAAATGGCGCCCACCGAGGGGCCAATTTCTAAACCTTTTTCTCTTCACTTGTGTGAATACCACAGATTGGGGCTTCCGCTGGGGAACCCATTTTCTGTCAGGAACTTAGGATTCATAGCTTTAAAGGTCTAGGATGTTTAGGACAAATATATATACTGCTTTTCCTAATTGCTATACGTGTTTATTTTTCTGCTAATGGGAATGCGTGTGATGCCGCATGTGGAAAGATTGAGTATACACTTAAGATAAGTGATGGCGACGAGGTCGACCATCAACCTCAGTGGAGGTTGACCAATGCAACCCATTCTCTCACCTAGACAATGGGCCGATTGTGATGTCTGAGAAGCTGAGGAGCCAAACCCTTTCGTAGTACGGAAACTATCGAAAATAGTTGTTACGCGATACTACCCTCATTTGAGGCTGGTGATCTATTCTCGGTGAATGGCACTTACTCTAAGATTGCTCTACAACTCGCTGGTGATCCGCTTGTTGTTTTGCTTTCCTGGGAGGAGCTGATGATAATGAGTACAGGTACAAAAATCACCCTAGTATAAACCTTTGGGGATGGGTAGAGCCTTGACTTCATGACAACGACCCTTTGACCCCATGTTTTTTCTATGTTTTTGTGTGCTGCATTCATACATTCATTTAAAAAACATTAAAACATTCAAAAAATTTCTCTTCTAGTCTCTCTGTTTTTTAAATTAAACTGAGACTGTGATTGCAAATATCAGAGAAAAGGATTGTACTAATGGATTTCGGTAGAAGGAGAACTCATAGTTATACCTTCAAGGTTCCAAAGCTAGAGGATTTGAGAAGGTTAGCGAGGATGATCACAAACCAAGAGGCTTTCAGAGCCAAACACAGAGGTTTGCTACCACTGTTAAGAGTCCTTGTGATTGAGGGAATCATGGATGCGCTCATTCAGTTTTATAATTCGGTTTATCACTGTTTCACATTCCCGGATTAACAGCTCGCACCAACGCTGGAGGAGTATTCTCATCCGATTGATCTACACATTACTGATCAAGCTCCATTTTCTGGACTGGAAGAAATTCCAAAGAATCAGACCATTGCAAGAGCAATTCATTTGGACGAGTCTGAGGTCAGGACTCACATGACTACTAAGGGTGGCATCCAAGGTTTTCCTGCCCAGTTCTTGACAAAGAAAGCCCTGTATTTTGCCAGTATAGGAAACGTGACTGCTTTTGAAAGAATCTTTGTCTTGCTCGCCTACGGGTTATTTTTGTTTCCCAACATTAATAATTTCGTCGACATCAACTCCATTAAGGTTTTTTTCATTGGAAACCCTGTACCGACTTTGCTCGCAGATGCGTATCATTCTGTACACTTAGGGAATTTGTACAGCGGAGGGGAGATCACATGCTGTGTACCTTTGCTTTACAAATGGTTTATCTCTCACTTGCCCAAATCTGCTGCTTTTTGGGATTGCAAGAGTGCCTTACGTTGGTCGCAGAAGATCATGTCTCTTACCAACTCTGATATAGATTGGTGTAATAGGATCTATGATGGGACCAGGATCATTGACCATTGTGGAAACTTCCCCAACATACCCCTTATAGGAACTAAAGGAGGAATCAACTACCATCCGGTATTGGTTCGTCGTCAATTTGGATACCCGATGAGACATGTCCCACGGGGCGTTCATCTGGAAGGTCTTTTCTTCAAAGATGGAGAAAACGACAGAGCATTAAAGATGGAAATAGTGCATGCTTGGAAGCATGTTCATAAGAAAGGACGAGAGTCTCTAGGAAAACCGGACTGTGTCTCGGTGGAGCCTTATCTCCATTGGGTACAAACTAGAGCTCTCAAGCTGAAGATGCCTTATTCTCGTTACGGAATTCTTCCGCCGAGGGAATCTGTCATGTACTTCATGACGAAAACTGAAAAGCTTCAGGTTACTCTCAACAAAGTTCAAAAGGAGAGGAGGTCTTGGAAGAACAAGTACCGCACCCTCGACGTAGAGTGCATCAAAATACAACAATTACTGAAAGAGAAAGATGCTCTGATTGAAATTTTGGAGCAACATGCTGTAGAGAATCAAAATGACCAAAGGAATTTGCTCACTCCTTTCACTTGGCAAAGGAATGACAACCCGACAATGACCCAAGAGCCCCGGTCAAAGAAAAGGAAGATACCAGAATCAGCACCCGATTTCTCTTCAGAGAGGACTCGGGACCCATTAGTTTAGGTTTCTGTTTCTGCACCTTGTAATCTACTGTATTTCCATTTCTGTAATCCTTTGAATTTCAATAAAAAGGGGTTTCCCCACCGTTTGATATTTGCAATCTAATTGTCGAAGTTTATTTTGATTAAACCAAAAAACAATTAATATAATTATTGCATTCATCATTCTCACATCGCGTATTCTTCTTCCCTACGAATCTCACGTTTGTGTCTCGGTTCTAGAGTCAAACTGTCTCATTCGTATAATACTCGGGCCAATCGTCAGAAAAAGATGGATGATCTTGAGGAAGAGAATAGAGAGTTGAAAGAAGAGATCGACGCTCTGAGAGAAGATATGAGAAAGCTTTGTAACGACATGCAAGCCATGGCAGAAGCTCAGCTACAAAGGACTGTGATCTCAGGGATCACCTCAACGCCTATAGTGGAGAAGTATGATCCTAGGTATCAAATGCCGAAAGATCGTCCTTGGGGAATGCCTGTTAACTATATCCCGGAAGGATATGTTCCGCCGATCACTGAAGATCAGGGAATCATAACAGAAGCCGCTGGGCCTGAATGTTACAAACTCTGGGAAAGCGAAGATGCCAGGGGCATACTGAAGACTCCTGAAGGTTATAAACTTTGGGAAACGCCAAGATTCGCTGCCGTAGTCACGGTGCCACCCCCTGTGGTGCACACTATCCCAGAAGGACAGATTCCACAGATACCTGCTGGTAAAAAGGAAACTATGTTTGACCGATTGGATGAATTCCAGGAACAGTTCTTAGAAATGCAGAAGGAACTGCAAGCCATTCGCGGTCAGGATTTATTTGGAAAGGACGCCGCAGACCTCTGCTTGGTCCCCAATGTGAAAGTTCTGCACAAATTTCAAGTGTCTGACTTTGAAAAATACAAGGGTAACTCTTGCCCTCAAAGCCATCTGGTGATGTACGCTCAGCGGATGTCAGCTCAGACAGAGAATCAGGACCTACTGATTCACTGCTTTCAGGATAGTTTAACCGGTGTCGTACTCAAATGGTACATGGGTTTAAACCGTGCCACGATCAGCACATTCAGAGATCTTGGCACTGCCTTCGTGGAACAATACAAATACAATTTGGACATGGCACCCGACAGAGATCAACTCAGATCGATGTTGCAAAAGGACAAGGAAACCTTTAAGGAGTATGCTCAAAGGTGGCGTGAAATTGCCGCTCAAATTTGTCCACCTCTGGAGGAAAAAGAGATGACAAAGATCTTCTTAAAGACCTTAAGCTCATTTTACTATGACCGAATGGTTGCCAGTGCGCCCAGTGATTTCACCGAAATGGTTGGCATAGGTGTACGTCTTGAGGAAGCTGTCCGAGAAGGATGTTTATTAAAAGACACTGGATCGACGAGTGGTACTAAAAAATACGGTAGTGCTCTCCCTAAGAAAAAAGTGCAAGATATTGGGAATATCTCTCTCAGAAAGCAAAGGCGACGTTATCAACCAGTAGCAGCTGTAACTCCTGCTATCGGCCCTGCGCTTATTCCTACGTATCAACCTCAGGTTGCGCAGAGCCAACCTAATCAGCAAAGGACACAACAGCCTCTTCAGCAGGCTCGTCCTCCATATAACAAAAACCGTACAACACGGCCACCAGGGTTTGATCCTATACCCATGTTGTACGCAGGACTATTTCCATTACTGCTAGCCAAGGGGCACATTTAGACTAAATCTCCTCTTACAGTACCAAAAAATTTGCCTTTCTGGTTTAAGGTGGATCAAACTTGCCCTTATCATCAAGGAGGATCAGGGCATAATATAGAGACTTGTCTCAATTTCAAGTCCGACGTGCAAAAACTTGTTAGGAGCGGGGTCTTATCCTTCAAGGATACGAATCCTAACGTTCTCACGAACCCGTTGCCTCAACATGAGAAGGTTGCAGTTAATTTGATTGAAGGAGAGACTAACGATGTCTATCAAATTCACGATGTACTCTTGTTGAAAACCAATATGGTCAAGATGCATTGTAGACAGAGTGGATATGGCCATGTGCCACCTCATAACTATCATCAGTGTGATGTCTGCTCTAAAAACAATCAAGGATGTTCTGTGGCACAAGCAGCCCTACAGGAACAGATGGATCTCGGATGGATCCAAGAGCACTGAGTTTTTGGAGTTAACATGGTCTATACGAATTCTAACGTCATTCAGAACCACGATATCCGTGCAATGAATGTCAACTTGGTGGCAATGCACTCAAGGCAAAGCCAATATCATAATCTGCCGCAACACGATTACAGTTCCTGTCTGATTTGCTCGGTAAACAAACAGGGATGCTCTTTCATATAGGAGGCCCTCTAGCGTCAGATGGATCTTGGATGGATCCGAGACTACCACGATAGGAATCCCTATCAGATCAATATGGTTCATATCTTCGATATTCGCGTGATGAATACCAACCTGGTAGAGTTACATGCTGAGCAGGTCTGACTCGGATTCTTAATATCACACGACTATCAAAGCTGTAAAGCAGGTTGCAAAAACGACCAGGGTTGTACCCTTGTCCAGGAGGCACTTCAGCACTTGTTAAATCACTGGTGGATGCCAATTTATATGGATGAAGATACTCAGCAAATTAGTATCAGCAACAGGAATCCTACTCGGCGTCAGAGTCAGGATGTCCGATCAGTGGAAGCTAACCTAGTGAGGTTACATTGTATTCAAAGTGGGCGTGGCCAGGTGCCACCACACAATTATGACCGTTGGGGTGTCTGTTCAGAAAGTAACCAAGGGTGTTACCTTGTGAAAGCAGCTCTTCAGGGTCAGGTGGATCGTGGAGAGATTCGCCCATATCCGGGTTCTGGACCCATCAACTGGGCGCCGGACTACCTTGCCGATCAAGTTGAGGATGTTGTCACAGTCTCTGGTCATCACAGGACCAAGGATGTTTTTGCCATCATCCCTCTACTTGACGAATCTAAAATTCCCAACCGGGAACGGATCGAGATTACTTATGATGGTCAGAAAAATCAGAAGGTTCCCATAGTCATCTATCTACCGGGACCATTACCGTATGAATCAGCTAAGGCAATCCCTTACAAATACGGTGCAACGATAATTTAAAATGGAAAGGAAATTCCATTACCCTCCGTCGTGAACATTGCAGACATCAGTCGAGTAACACGGAGTGGTAGAATCTTCAACCGAGGGGTTGGGGAACTTAACAAAGAAAAGGAACCTCAGACAGAAGTTCGTAATCCATCAGTCGGTCAATCCAGTAATCCCGACCTTTTGAAAAATAATGATGAGATGCTGAAGCTCATCCAGAGGACTGAATACAACATTGTCGATCAACTGTTACAAACTCCTTCAAAGATCTCGGTATTATCACTGTTACTCAGTTCAGAAGCCCACAGGGAGGCTCTACAGAAAGTCTTGGAGCAAGCCTTTGTGGAACAGGATGTAACAATCAGATAGTTCGATAGCATTGTCTCTAACATCACTTCCTGCAATAACTTGGGATTTAGTGATGAGGAATTACCTGAAGAGGGTCGTTGTCATAACATGGCGCTCAATATCATAGTCAACTGCCAGGACGATGCTTTAGCCAGCGTACTGGTAGACACAGGGTCAGCCCTGAATGTTATGCCGAAGTCCACTTTGATACAATTATCATTCAAAGGCCCTCCGATGAGAATCAGCGAGGTCGTCGTCAAAGTGTTCGACGGATCCAGAAAAACAGTTATCGGCAAAGTTGATCTTCCCATAACTATCGGTCCTCATACTTTCCAAGTCACTTTCCAGGTCATGGACATCCGGGAAACATACAGTTGTTTATTAGGAAGACCTTGGATACATCAGGCTGGAGCGGTCACTTCGACCCTCCACCAAAAGCTAAAGTTCGTCAAGAAGGATCAACTTGTCACAGTCTGCGGGGAGCAGGCCTTGCTGGTGAGTAACTTGTCATCATCTACTGGAATAGAACCCGAGGAGGTTATTGGAACGCAGTTCCAAGCACTATCGGTGGGCAAGGACAATCAATCCCAAGGAGGAACCTCGATTTCCTCATACAACGATGTTATCAAAGCGGTCGGGAGCACCGATACAACAGGATGGGGACAGCTTGTCATTCCTACTAGCAATACAACAAAGAAGGGTCTTGGTTTTTCTGCAACCTGTACCCAGACAGCTTCTAATGATAAAAGTCTTCATCCCCTTCAAAACTTCTTCCACAGTGGAGGTTTTCTTCACCCAGTGTCTTAAGCAGTACATGCTATCAATGAGGAAGATCCCTCTGACACAAATGAAGAATGGAAGTCCTACCTTAACGAGGACGGTTACATGTCTCAGGAAGAGGTGCCTATGCCATTTTGCTATCCCGCACAGAGTCCGAGATTTGTACCAAGGTCAGACGTCGAAATGATATATGGAGATTGTGATCCAGAAGGATGCCGTGCTCCGCAAAATTCATTAGAGGAAGACACTCTAATGAAAGACAACTTTGACTACAACTATTATGGCCCAATGGATGGTCTGCCAATGTGGCAACCTTATCCAGGAAACTTGGGGCAAGAGAGTCAGCCGAACAATGAAAATCAGCTGACTGCCATTGAACAGAATACCTGTGTCCCCACCATGTCATGGGATCAACACTCAGGTCATTCAGAAGCTACTCAACATGACGATGAATTTGCAACGTTTGCAGGACTTGAATTCATCAACTATGCTTTTCCCGAGGTCAACGTCATCGAGAGAGATGACTCCTCCAGTTCCAAAGAAGTTTGGGACACCTTGGGACAACCGAGTGGAAAATACGACTATATGGTCAAGTACACCGCTCCCGAAAGCTCTCGTATCAGGCTCGAAGATATCCAGCCAAATGGATGGGGAGATACAGCTGAGAGCACAAATACTATGCAAAATACAACTGAGGAATTCTCCTACGACAATTCTGCCTGGGAGACAGATTCCAATGATCCTGCTCCACCGGAAATCAGCATTATTTCTGAAGATAAAACAAGCAAGGTGCCAGACTTTGTGATTCACCGAGGAGTTCGCCGCCAATGGGTTGCCGTCGAGGTCCCGAAGGTTGTTCATCAGTCAAAGTAATTGCCATCTTTAACCTTTCACCCTGCCCAGGTGAAACGGGTGTTTTGATAGGGCTCATTTTCTGTAAATTTCCCTCTTCGCTTTGGCCGAAGCGACAAAGTATTGTTTTATAGGGCTGTAGTTTAAAGGATCGACTTGTTCATAAATAAAATAACATCGTTCTGTAATTTCTGCATCAATTGCGGTTTTCTCTTTTTGCTTTTTCAGAAAATGGTAATCCTAAAAAACAATTCAATAATAAAAACAAGCAGTAAAATAATACACTGCACACACTTGCATTTTCTCTATCTCTTCTAAACACGAATCATCACGTCATGCAGATTGCTTGTTTTAAACCCCGTTGAAACATACGATCCGATGCCTTCTCCCGACTTTGAGTTCCCGGTATTTGGGGCTAAAGAAGAAGTTGACAATGAAATTCCAGAAGAGATCTCTCGACTACTCAGACAGGAGGAAAGGTCCATTGAACCTCACAAAGAACCGTTGGAAACGGTAAACTTGGGTTCGGAAAAAGAGAAAAAAGAAATCAGGATTGGGGCACTTCTCAGTCCAACTGCCAAAGTGAGTTTGATAAAGCTTCTCAGAGAATTATCCGATGTATTCGCTTGGTCCTATCAGGATATGCCAGGGTTGGATACCAGCATCGTGGAACATCACTTACCGTTAAGATCAGAATGTCCGCCAGTAAAACAAAGGTTGAGACGCACTCACCCGGACATGGCCATCAAAATCAAAGAGGAAGTACAGAAACAGATTGACGCGGGTTTCCTCGCCACGTCAGAATATCCTCAATGGTTAGCCAATATCGTACCCGTTCCGAAAAAAGATGGAAAGGTCAGAATGTGTGTCGACTACCGAGATCTAAACAAGGCTAGTCCAAAGGACGACTTTCCTTTACCACACATTGACATGCTGGTAGACAGTACAGCAAAGTTCAAAGTCTTCTCCTTCATGGATGGATTCTCGGGCTATAACCAGATCAAAATGGCGCCGAAAGACATGGAGAAAACTTCGTTCATCACCCCATGGGGTACTTTTTGTTACAAGGTAATGTCGTTCGGTTTGAAGAACGCCGGGGCAACCTATCAAAGGGCCATGACAACTCTGTTTCATGACATGATACACAAAGAAATCGAGGTATATGTTGATGATATGATTGCAAAATCAAAAACAGAGAATGAGCACGTTGAACACCTGTCAAAATTGTTCGAACGTTTAAGAAAATTCAAGCTCCGCTTGAATCCCAACAAGTGCACCTTCGGTGTCCGTTCAGGGAAACTACTAGGGTTCATCGTCATCCAGAAAGGAATTGAGGTTGATCCTGACAAGGTCAAGGCCATTCAAGAAATGCCTTCTCTGAAAACTGAAAAACAAGTCAGAGGATTCCTGGGACATTTGAACTACATTTCCAGATTCATATTCCTCATGACCGCCACATGTGCGCCGATTTTCAAGTTACTCAAAAAGAACCAGGATTGCGTTTGGACAGAAGATTGCCAAACCGCCTTCGACAGTATCAAGGAATATCTGTTGAATCTGCCGATTATATCACCTCAAGTGGAAGGAAGACCATTGGTCATTTACCTCACAGTCCTAGAGGACTCAATGGGATTTGTACTTGGCCAACAAGACGAAACCAAACGGAAAAAGTCGGCCATTTACTATTTGAGCAAGAAGTTCACCGACTGCGAGACTCGGTACATGATGCTTGAGAAAACTTGCTGTGCTTTGGCTTGGGCAGCCAAACGTCTTCGCCAATATATGATTCGTCATACTACTTGGTTAATCTCAGAAATGGATCCAATCAAGTACGTCTTCGAAAAGCCTGCTCTCACGGGAAGAATCGCCCGTTGGCAGATGCTGTTATCAGAATATGACATAGAGTACCACGCTCAAAAAGCTGTTAAGGGAAGTATTTTAGCCGATCATTTGGCTCATCAACCGATTGACAATCAAGAATCAATCGGGTTTGACTTCCCAGACGAAGATGTCATGTATCTAAAAATGAAAGATTGCGATGAACCGTTACCCAGGGAAGGGCCAGAACCAGGTTCCCAATGGGGACTTATCTTTGATGGAGCAATTAATCATTATGGAAACAGAATTGGGGCAATCATTGTTACCCCTCAGGGTACCCACATTCCTTTCACTGCCAGACTTACGTTCAAATGTACGAACAACAAGGCCGAATTCGAAGCTTGTATTATGGGTCTCAAAGAAGCAATTGATTTAAGGATAAAAAACTTGGACGTATATGGCGACTCAGCCCTGGTTATCAATCAGATAAAAGGAGATTGGAACACATACCAATCAGGATTGATTCCTTACAAAGACTACGCAAGAAGGTTGCTACCTTTCTTCGACAGAGTCGAGTTTCATCATATCCCTCGTGAGGAGAATCACATGGATGATGCATTAACCACTCTTCCATGATTAGTGTAGGTCAATGGAACGGCCTACCTAAGATCGACATAATGCGCCTTGAACGGCCCGCTTACATCTTCACGATTGAAGCAGTCATAGACGATAAACCTTGGTATCACGATATCAAATGCTTCCTTCAGAAACAAGAGTACCCATCTGGGGCACTCAGAAAAGACAAAAAGACCCTCAGAAGATTGGCTGGAAACTTCTTCTTGAGCGGTGACACTCTTTATAAGAGAAATTTTGACATGGTCTTGCTCCGATGTGTAGACAGACCAGAAGCAAACATGCTTATGAAAGAAATTCATGAAGGATCCTTTGGCACTCATGCCAACGGACACACAATGGCGAGAAAAATTCTAAGAGTAGGGTACTACTGGTTGACCATGGACTCCGACTGCTACAAGTACATGAGGAGGTGTCACAAGTGTCAGATATACTCCGACAAAATTCATGTACCGCCATCACATCTCAAAGTTCTCTCTTCCCCATGGCCATTCTCGATATGGGGAATCGACATGATTGAGCCCAAGGCTTCAAACGGACATCGGTTCATCCTGGTAGCCATTGATTACTTCACCAAGTGGGTCGAAGCAGCGTCATTCGCCAATGTAACCCGACAAGTGGTGGTCCGATTTATCAAAAACAATATCATCTGCCGTTATGGTATTCCGAGCCAGATCATTACTGACAATGGATCTAACTTGAACAACAAGATGATGAAAGAGTTGTGTGCAAAGTTCAAGATTGAACATCATAATTCATCTCCCTACCGACCCAAGATGAATGGAGCGGTAGAAGCGGCCAATAAGAACATCAAGAGGATTGTTCAGAAGATGGTTGTAACCTACAAAGATTGGCACGAAATACTACCCTTTGCTCTTCACGGTTATCGCACATCTGTCCGCACTTCAACAGGGGCAACCCCTTTCTCTCTAGTATATGGCATGGAACCAGTGCTCCCCATAGAAGTAGAGATCCCATCAATTCGGGTATTGATGGAAGCTAAGCTTACAGAAGCTGAATGGTGTCAAAGCCGACACGACGAACTGAATCTGATCGAAGAAAAGCGAATAATGGCACTATGCCACGGTTAGTTGTATCAAAAGAGAATGAAGAGGGCGTTTGAAAAAAAGGTCCGACCTCGTGTCTTCAGAAAAGGAGACCTCGTGCTAAAAAAGATATAATCATTTCTCACTGATTCGCAGGTAAATGGACTCCGAATTATGATGGCCCCTATGTGGTCACGAAAGCTTTCTCAGGCGGCGCCTTGAGACTTGCAACCATGGACGGAGAGGAATTTTCCTGCCCCACGAATGTTGATGTAGTCAAGAAATACTTCGCCTAAACTAAAAAAAAACGTCTCGGTGGATTGAAAACCCGAAAGGGCGGTCTAGGCAAAAGTTAGATACATGGAAAAAATCATCCCGGTGGATTGGAAACATCACAGTACAATCCAGGCAAAAATTAGGGATAATGGCAAGTAACTATGTTCAACAGAGGCAAGTCCCTCAGCAGTAGTTACATCATCTGTCAGAAAACTCCAGTCAAGGTCATCTTCGACAGAAGCTCAGGATGCCCTGAATTCAAAGTTGGTAGAAGGATAGTGGTCGTTATGTTTCAACTAGCCCTTTTCCCTTTAAATTACCATTTTCTAACTTTGTAAATACTCTTTGGAATCACGCGTTTGGCTGATCTCCATTTTATCAATAAAATTTGAGCCCTTGTGCTTTTATTTGTAATTCTTATTTGTTTTAGCTTTACAGAATGGCATTTTAACATGATTAACGATTCTTGAAACAAAACAAAAATGAATTTACTTGTTAAAACGTTTTCTGCTTTCTAATAAAGACGACAATTTCTTTTGACTGTTGAACATCAGAAGAACATCGGTCGCTTCTCCAGAAGTAATCGAACCTCAAAGTGCAGAATCAAAGTACTCCTTCTAACCCAGTACGCCTGAATGAAGGGATCAACTGTGTCAGAGTCCTTGTTTCGTCTGACACGCCTCGGCCGAGTTCTTATCTCCTAAGCCCGACCAACATAGCTCCCAACAGGGACTATCTTTCCTAAGTAAGGTGGAATTGCTATTCTAAACCAACGGTACTTCTTCGCCCCGCGATGGCCGAGTATCCAGTCGTGTTCACCTGTCAGTTTGTATGTCGCGTCAGTTTTGTCAGCATAAACATACATACATCATGCATTATTAATTTACATTCACAGTCATATTGCATCACTATCACTCTAGTCGGTCTTGTCCCCTAGTGATAAAAGTTCTCTCAATCGAGTTGTCAGTTCTTGCCTCGTCAGGAAACATTGCATTTGAACAACCTCGCCTCTAGTTTATTTCTGGAAGGAAGTTGGCCCTTGACCACTTTGATAACTTGAACCACTGAAAGACAGAGAGCCCTCAGTTAACATCGCTCTTCGCCCTTGAAGATGATATCCTTGCTTTCTCGGATTAAGGAAAATCCACAGAGAAAGCCTCGTAATCAGAGATTCGGCAGCATGCCAGTTTCGCTCCGAAAATACCGCTAAGGAAAAGGTCCTCAGCATCTCAAAATTGGATCCCATCATATGGCATTTCTCCAGGAAGATCCCGAGCAAAGTATGATGTAAGACCCCAAACGAAGGCAATCTTTCAGAAGACTTGTCTTCCCCAGTAGAAACAAATGGCATCTCCAACAGAGAAGTTTGTACACCTCTACAACTCAGACGACTGGGTTCCCCAGCAAGTCTGACATCAAAACTTTTTCCACTCAAATGGCATCTCCCCAGGAAAATTCGGTGAGCAGTTTGAGGAAAACCGCTACGAATAGCGTCCCTTGTCAATAAAGTTTATTGACAAAAGAAACTAAGACCAGTTCCTTGGTAGGAAACCAGGATCGAGGGGAAGTTTACAT
The DNA here is from genome assembly GCA_022829125.1 of Lathyrus tuberosus. Taxonomy (NCBI): domain Eukaryota; kingdom Viridiplantae; phylum Streptophyta; class Magnoliopsida; order Fabales; family Fabaceae; genus Lathyrus; species Lathyrus tuberosus. Next base: position 23,293,423 of record JALAZF010000012.1, on the reverse strand, counting down.
TAGAAACTAAGACCAGTTCCTTGGTAGGAAACCAGGATCGAGGGGAAGTTTACATCAGAAACTGAGACGAGATCCTTGGTAAGAAACCAGGATCGAGGGGAAGTTGACTAAAGAAAACTGTGACCAGTTCCTTGGCTAAAGACCAGGATCGAGGGGAAGCTTACCTTTTCTAAGTATCATTGCTTAGCAAAAGAAGATGAATGTGTGAATTACCATTCATAGACGCCGTCAAAATTTTGGTTATTCCGATATTTAATCCTCTTGCACCCCGAATGCCCGAATACCTTCGGGTCCAAGAAGATTAAATAGGGGCATCTGTCATTCCCCAAATTTTGACCACTTAGATTTCCCATCATTGTGCAAATCATCATCACAATATGGAGGAACCATCATACTTCATCAGTCTCCCCAAAGATGGGTGAGCATCCACTACAATCAAAATTAGGGTTTCAAGCCCTCTCAGACACTTAGACAAAGGATCAATCAAGGAATGACATGATCTTCAACTTGCCTAACATCCACAATGGATCAAAATAACTCCCACTTCAAGGATTAAGCACAAGGTTGCTCCCTTTTAGGTGGATCAAGCCTCAAGATCGCCAGTGTCACCAAATTAGGGTTTTGGTCGACCAGGGCCTCCAGTTGGAAATATTCCTCTGGGCATGAGCTAATACTTCAAAACATAACCTAATATACTCCATGGAGCCTCATGGACCCAATCATCAAGTCAATTTTGCCTCAGGGGATGCATTCATCAAAAATCAGGAATTAGGGTTTCTTGACCTAATTCACCCCTAAGTTGACTTTTGGGACAAAACATGAGCCAAGACCTCAAGAGAGGGTTTGAAGGTCTCTAATATACTATATTGATCCATTTGGAACAATGGATTGATCCAAGAAGCATGATCAACAAGTTTCAATTTCATCTGCACCACAATTAGGGTTTCGCGAGGAAAGTCAACTGTAACTTTGACTTTTGACCAGGACATGCTCCCAAACCCTAAGACATGATTCAATATACCCTATGACACCCGTGGAACATGTCCATCAAGTTTGATTTAGGTCAAGGACATGATTTCATAAAGGATTGCACAGTTTGGAATTCATCTAATAAAAAGTCAACTGTGCACAAAAGTCAACTTTGACTTTTTGAGATTTTTCACCAAAATGGATTTTTAACCCTAAAATGATGTTAATGTATGATTTGAATCATCATTCATCAAGAAAAATCAAAGAAAGTGGGATAACTTGTAAAAGGGGTAGCCATAAAAACTTAGAAAAATTTCTAAGTTATGGAAAAAGTGACACTAATGTGCCAACTTTGGAGGATCATAACTCCTAAACCACAAGGCCATTGTTCCCCATTCAAAGCTTGATTTTTAGATCTCATTGCCCTCTACAAAAGCTTCATACTGACCTATGTCCAAATTCCTCATGGATTTTGAGTTATGGAGTGATCAAAATCAAGAAAAGTCACTTTGTTCCAACACTTAGTGAAAATTTCACTAAGTCAGATTTTGCCCTACTTTTTGCCAAATGTAGGGGGATTTTTCACTTGGATTCAAAAGAGATCAAAACCAAACATGTTCAAACAGTTGTTGTATCATGTAAGGGCTTTCCAAAATGGCCAAGAACATTACCAAATTCAATTTGAGTCATGAGATATGACATTGGAAAGTTGCCTTGCTGAAATCTGCCAAGGCAAGGCAGAATTTGCATTTTTGCTCGATTTGCCAAAATTGTTCAAATCCAAATGCTCCTATCCACTTAGACACCTCTGAGGATTGAATCTAAAGGGGACAATCACTGAGCCAAGCCTCCAAAGTCTTTGGAACAAGAAATAGCATGTTGAACCTAGAATTGCAAAAATAGGGACAATACTTCAATTTTGGATTGGAGCATTCAATGGAAGCATCAAGGTGGCATGGACTGAGCCATTCTCAACTGAATTCATTCAAGACTTATCCAAGACCAAGGGAACCACAACCCTGTGCCCTAACCTCTAGTCAATGACTAGAGGAGACTTGGATTTCCATTGGCCAACATTGAACAAACACCTGCTACAGTTGCCATTCACTGTGGATCCCAAAACAAACTTGCTCTACTATAAATAGAGCTCAATTGTGATCAGTTTGAGTACACCAAAGCCATCAAACAAATGCTTTCCTCAAAACCTCTTTCTCTTGGCAAAAATGCCTTCTTTAGCAAGGCAACTTTGAGTTTTTGAGCTTGAGAGCTTTTCCATCACAATCAATCACACACACACCTCATATATATCATATGTAAGCTTTGAAAACTATCACAAGTGACCTGTAATCACAAAATCACAAAGTCACCTCTCAAAACCTCAAAATAGGCTTTGTTTGCATTTTTCAAGCCATGTCTTGATTCAGTCACTTTCCAAACCAGATAAAACCTCAAACACACTCCAAATATCATCCTTGAACTGTCCCAAATGGTTCCCCCCATCTGGAACACCATTTGAGAGAGTTGCTATTTTGGCCACTTTTAACCCCTTTTGCAAGAAAGGGACTGTTTGTGTTTTTGCAGGTACCAGTCAATTCCAATCATCCTAAAAGCTTCTAAGGGATCATTTGAGTGTGTCTAAAGCATTAAATCATTTCTGGAACAAGAGGTTTGACAGATTGCACAAAAGCTCCAAAATCTCAAAAAAAGAGGTAAGCCTCACAACTTGGAGTCTTTGAATCATGCAATACTTTGAAGTCCACTGATCATAAACATCTCATACATGTTGTATATGTTGTGTTTGAGCTAATTCACCATGTAATCCATGCCTGTACCAAGTTGTAGCATAGAAAATGCAATTATAGGTCATTTTCAAAACCACTATCGGGTTTTGAGGAGGGAGTATGATCTGAAAAAACTACCACCACCATTGGATTCCTTATGAAATTCTGGTCCAGATACATATAAATTTTGTCTCAAACCATTAAGAATTGAGAAAGTTATGACCTTCACGTTTCTGAGCCAAAACTTGCCAAAACTTGCCTTGGGCTAGGCCTAAAACCAAGTCATGACTTGTATATTTGTTGTTTTGTTTTAAATAATGGATGTATCACCACCCCAGTGGTAAGGCGCACGCCTTGTAACCTTGAGGTCTTGGGTTCAAACCCCACCCATGCCATTTTGTGTTTTCTTCACATTTTGCCATTTTTTCCAATATTTTCATGTTTTATTAATTAATTGGAAAATTAATAAGTCTTTCAATTTTAACTATTTTTTATTGGTTCTTTTTGCATAAAATCACAAAAATGTTGAAATATTTTATTCCACAAAAAAATTAAGTTTATATTATTTATTTAATATAATTAGTATTTTTGTGAATAAATTCATTTTTAATTGTTTTTTTAACATTTTAAAATGAATATTCATCTTGAAAAATCAAGACCAAATGAGTTTTAATATCTCTTGTGATTTATACCTCATTTTTCAAAACCTTAAACAAAAATCACAAGTGGTTTATTCAAACCTATTTGGTATTTTTCATTCAAACAAATTAGGGTTTCTTTGATTTTCACTCAAACAAATCATTGTCAAACACTCATGGGCCTCTAATAGAGTGTAAGACCCAATCCTTTTTTGACCAAATCATTTTTGGGCCTCAGTGTATTGTATAAGTCCCGATACCGTTAAAAACAAACGGCACGATCGTCGCCTTTTGAAAAATAACCTTCTGGGCCTCTCCTTGAGCTATAAGACCCATTCAAAACTTTTGGGCCTCTAATAGAATGTAAGACCCAACCCCCTTTTAACCAAAATCATTTGGGCCTCAGATATTGTATAAGCCCCTTCGCGTTAAAAGAAAACCTCGGCGCGATCGCCATTTTTAAACGAAAAGTCAAACTGGGCCTACCCTCGTGTTATAAGCCCCACTCTTTTTCTTTAAAACTTTTTAGGCCTCTTGAGAGAGTGTAAGACCCATCCCTTTGTACAGAAAACCTTTTTGGGCCTCAGTCACTTGTATAAGTCCCTCTGTACAAATTCAAACAGTGCGCTCACTGATAAAACCCTGGGCCTCTCCTTGAGCTGTAAGCCCCAAATCTTTCTTTTTCAAAGCACTTTCTCCTTTGATTTTGAATATACTGTTGTTCTTAATCTTTCTTTGTTGGATAGCAAACCAAACAGCATGGAAGCTCTACAACCGAGTAAGTGGTTATTGCTTTCATTTACCGCTTTCATATACATATAACTGTATTGTGGGGCTGTTTCGCTGTAAGTCTTCTTTCATAAACTCATATCAACTGTGTAATAATAGTATAGATATTTAGAGTTTCCCCGGCAACTACGTCTAGAACTAGGTGACGCCATTTCGTTTATTCGTAGAAATAGACAACTAGATCCCCAGTAGGATCACCAGATACAGTCTTCTCTTCGGCTGTCCTCATTAGGAATTGTCAAGAAAATCTACTCCTAGAGATGAATGCATTCTCCGTGAATGGCATCTTTGAGTTTCTTCCAAATTCTCGAACTTTCCTGACTTGATTTATTCCTTGTGAATAGCTTGCCTTGAATTTCTCGGGGTTTGGGGACCCATGGGCTTCTTAAAAGCATCGGCCTCCTCTTGGGCATCATACAAGGACCCACAGACTTCCTAAAAGCAACCCCGTCTCCTCTTGGGCTTAGTACAAGGACCCGCCGGCTTCTTAGAAGTATTCACAGCCTCCTCTTAGGCTTCGTATAATGATCTCTTCCTCCGGGAATGATAGCCTCCTCTTGGGCTTCGTACAAGGACCCGTCGGCTTCTTAAAAGTTTCCAGCCTTCTCTTGGGCTTCGTACAAATTGTCCCGACGACCTCCTAGAGGTATAGGAACAGAACTTAGTCATCTTCATAGAACGGTCCTTTCATAGAGTCTACTACTGTTTCTCAAAGCATGGTACAAAAGATGAAACTCTAGACATGGACAATCTAATTTCCTTGAATCTCAAAGACATTCTCAAGTGACCCCTTCGTTAGAATAGGAAGAAAACCCCGTAGACTCGGACAGTCTCAATACCCTTCAGATTTCCCACTTCCTTAAAGAACAGGAATAAACCGGATCCTTGAGTCAAATCCTTGAGTATAGTGTTGCTCATATAAGAACTGATTTTCTCTTTAAAAATCAGTCTACTGAACCTGTCACTTAACTGAAACAGCGCCATAGCCTCCTCTTAGGCTTTGTATAATGATCCTTCTCCAGTTACAATAGTCTCCTCTTGGGCTTTGTACAATGATTCTCCCCAGCAGAGTCAAACGTCGTTTAGCCTCTCTCTCGGGATTTGTACGAGACACCTAAAGAGACTCCCTCATTGAGTCAATCAACCCTTTCGCCTCCATCTCGGGCTTTATACGAGATACAAAAAGGTTCTTATTGAGCAAAACAAACCTTTCAGCCTCCATCTCAGGCTTTGTACGAGATACAAAAACTCTCTTGTTGAGTCAAGTCGCCTCCATCTCGGGCTTTATACGAGATACCAAAAGATTCCCTCGTTGAGTCAAAACCTTTTAGCCTCTCTCTCGGGCTTTGTACGAGACACATAATAGCCTCCTCTTAGGCTTTGTATAAGAAAATCACTGGTTGATCCAATTAACCTTTTAGCATCAAAGCTGTGCCTCGTTCACAGTACACAAACTTCAACAACTCTTTCCCCTCCATCTAATCGCTGTAAGCGGCAAGCCTCTGGATCATCTACATCCATGCCACTGTCCCTCTTTTAGCATGAGAAATTCCTAAGGAAAGATAACATTACTCTAAACTGAGTTAAAGTCTTCTCCTTCAGGTTAAAATCCCCTATAAAGGAAATTATGGTATTGCCGAATTCACAAATCCCGGTTAAAGTAATTCTCCTTTATAAACAGTCGTAACAGACAAACCCCTCTTTAGAGATGACAAATTCTCTCTAAAGGTGAGAACTTTTAGCTTCACATCTTGGGCTTCGAACAAGATACAAATAAACCCTTTAGCTTCACGTCTTGGGCTTTGAACAAGACACCAAAACAACCATTTCTTCCCATAGAATAGGAGGAACTACGAACGCTCTGATTTCCCTGTTTCGGTAAACGGGAATACGTAGGCATAAGATCGAAAGAACAGATCTTAGCGAGCACACTAAACAAAAACCCAAAATCCCATATATCCTAATCTGAAGCAGTATCCTAACAAAAAGAGAGAAAATAGTATTGGCGAAAATACAAATAACCAGTACAAAGGTCCCCCCACATTGATAGCATTCGTAACCTAACAGACCGCTGTTTAAACTCAGTATGCAAGCAGGGTTAATTGGAGACATCTATTTCCCTTCCTTATTCAGCTCGCAACAGGATAAAAAATGAATCGACCTGTAGCTAAAAATCAACCGCAGTGAGGGCGACCAGCGCTTAAGAACCGCGTCCAAAACCGCTCGCTACAGAAGTGATCCAATTTTGAGGTGATGATGACCTTTTCGTCAGCGGTTTTTTTTGGAGAAAAACTTCTGTATTTCCGAATCACTGCTTAAGAGGCTTTCTCTGGGGATTTTCCTTAATCCAGGAAAGCGAAGATATCATCTTCGATGGCGAAGAGTGATATTTGTCGAAAGTTTCTCTGGTCTTTCAGAGGTTCGAGTTATCAAAGTGGTCAAGGGCCAACTCCAATCCAGAAATAAACTGGGGGAGAGAGATAGTCCAAACGCAGCATTTTCTGACGAGGAAAGAACTGACAACTCGATTGAGAGGACTTTTACCACTAGGGGATAAGACCGACTGGAGTGATAGTGATGCAATATGAATATGAATATAAATCAATAATGCATGATGTATGTATGTATATGCTGACAAAACTGACGCGACATACAAACTAATAGATGAACACGACTAGATACTCGGCCACTGCTGTGATGAAGAAGTACCGCTAGTAAGATAGCAATTATGCCTTGCTTAGGAGAGATAGTCCCTGCGGGGAACAACCGTTGGTCGGGCTTAAGAGATAAGAACTCGGCCGGAGATGTAAGATGGAGTATTCGCATCTAACATAGCTGATCCTTCATTCAGGCGTACTGGTTTAGAATGAGTACTTTGATTCTGCACTTTGAGGCTCGAACACCTCTGGAGAAGCGATCGATGTTCTTTCGATGTTCAACAGTCAAAAGAAATTGCCAACTTTATTTTAAAAGCAGAAAAATTTAACAAGTAAATTCATTTTTGTTTTATTTCAAGAATCGTTGATCATGTTAAAAATGTCATTCTGTAAAGCTAAAACAAATAAGAATTATAAACAAAAGCACATGGGCTCAAATTTTATTGATAGGATGGAAATCAACCAAACGCGTGATTCCACAGAGTATTTACAAAGTTTGAAAATGGTAATTTAAGGGAAAAGGGCTACAAAGAAACATAACGACGCTATCCTTCTACCAACTTTGAATTCGGGACATCCTGAGCTTCTGTCGAAGATGACCGTGACTGGAGTTTTCTGATGGATGGCGCGACTGCCGAGGAGCTGAACTGTTCAGACGTAGTTACTTGCCATTATCCCTAACTTTTTCCTGGATTGTACTTTGAGATTTCCAATCCATCGGGATGAGTTTTGATCATGTCTCTAATTTTTGCCTGGACCGCCCTTTCGGGTTTTCAATCCACCAAGACATTTTTTTTTGTTTAGGCGAAGTATTTCTTGACTACGTCAACATTCGTGGGGTAGGTAAATTCTTCTCCATCCATGGTTACAAGTTTCAAGGCACCGTCTGAGAAAGCTTTCTTAACCACATAGGGGCCGCCATAATTCGGAGTCCATTTGCCCCGGGACTAAGTGACAAATGATTGTATCTTTTTTAGCACAAGGTCTTCCCTTCTGAAGACGTGAGGTCGAACCTTTTTGTCAAACGCTCTCTTCATCCTTTGCTAATACAACTGACCGTGGCATAGAGTCGTCATTCGTTTTTCTTCGATTAAATTCAGTTCATCGTGTCGACTTTGACACCATTCAACTTCTGTTAGCTTAGCTTCCATCAATACCCAGATTGATGGGATCTCTACTTCTATGGGGAGTACTGCCTCCATGCCATATACTAGAGAGAAAGGGGTTGCCCCTGTTGAAGTACAGACAAATGTGCGATAACCGTGAAGAGTAAAGGGTAGCATCTCGTGCCAATCTTTGTAGGTTACGACCATTTTCTGAACAATCTTCTTGATGTTCTTATTAGCCGCTACTACCGCTCCGTTCATCTTGGGTCGGTAGGGAGATGAGTTACGGTGTTCGATCTTGAACTCAACACACAACTCTTTCATCATCTTATTGTTCAAGTTAGATCCATTATCGGTAATGATCTGGCTTGGAACACCATAACGGCAGATGATATTGTTTTTGATAAATCGGATCACCACTTGTCGGGTTACATTAGCGTATGACGCTGTTTCAACCCATTTGGTGAAGAAGTCAATGGCTACCAAGATGAACCGATTTCTGTTTGAAGCCTTGGGTTCAATCATGCCAATTATGTCGATTCCCCATATGGAAAAAGGCCATGGGGAAGAAAGAACTTTGAGATGTGTTGGCGGTACATGGATTTTGTCGGAGTATATCTGACACTTGTGACACCTCCTCATGTACTGGTAGCAGTCGAATTCCATGGTCAACCTATAGTACCCTGCTCTCAGAATATTTCTCGCCATTGTGTATCCATTGGCATGAGTGCCAAAGGATCCTTCGTGAATTTCCTTTATCAGCATGTTTGCTTCTGGTCTGTCTACACATCGATGCAAGACCATGTCGAAGTTTCTCTTATAGAGTGTATCACCGCTCAGGAAGAAGCTTCCTACTAGCCTTCTGAGGGTTTTCCTGTCTTTCCTGGATGCCCCAGGTGGGTACTCTTGTTTCTGAAGGAAGCATTTGATATTGTGATACCAAGGTTTGTAGTCTATGACTGCTTCAATTGCGAAATTGTAAGTGGGCCTCTCAAGGCGCATTATGTCGATCTTAGGTAGGTCGGTCCATCGACCTACACTAATCATGGAGAAAGAGTGGCTAAGGTATCAGCCATGTGATTCTCCTCACGAGGGATATGATGAAACTCGATTCTGTTGAAGAAGGGTAGCAACCTTCTTGCATAATCTTTGTAAGGAATAAATCCTGATTGGTATGTGTTCCAATCTCCTTTAATCTGGTTGATAACCAGAGCTGATTCGCCATATACATCCAAGTTCTTAACTCTTAAGTCAATCGCTTCTTCGAGACCCATGATACAAGCTTCGTATTCGGCCTCATTGTTGGTGCACTTGAATGTAAGTCTGGCGGTGAAAGGAATGTGGGTACCCTGAGGTGTTATGATGATTGCCCCAATTCCGTTTCCGTAATGATTGACAGCTCCGTCAAAAATTAATCCCCATTGGGAACCTGGTTCTGGCCCTTCACTGGGCAGCGGTTCATCAGAATCTTTCATTTTTAAATACATGACATCTTCGTCTGGGAAGTCAAACCCGACTGATTCCTGATTGTCAATCGATTGATGAGCCAAATGATCGGCTAAAATACTCCCTTTAACGTCTTTCTGAGCGTGGTATTCGATGTCGTATTCTGATAACAACATCTGCCAACGGGCAATCCTTCCCGTGAGAGCAGGTTTTTTGAAAATATACTTGATTGGATCCATTTCGGAGATTAACCAAGTAGTGTGACGAATCATGTACTGGCGAAGATGTTTGGATGCCCAAGCCAAAGCGCATCAAGTTTTCTCAAGCATAGTGTACCGTGTCTCGCAGTCGGTGAATTTCTTGCTCAAATAGTAGATGACAGACTCTTTCCATTTGGTTTCGTCTTGTTGGCCAAGTACACAACCCATGGAGTCTTCCAAGACTGTTAGGTAGATGACCAGTGGTCTTCCTTCCACTAGAGGTGATAGAATCGACGGGTTCAAGAGGTATTCCTTGATACTGTCGAAGGCGGTTTGGCAATCATCTGACCAAACGCAATCCTGGTTCTTTTTGAGTAATTTGAAGATCGGCGCACACGTCGTGGTCATGAGGAATATAAATCTGGAAATGTAGTTCAGACGTCTCAGGAATCCCCTGACTTATTTTTCAGTCTTTGGAGAAGGCATTTCTTGAATGGCCTTGACCTTGTCAGGATCAACCTCAATTCCTTTCTGGCTGACGATGAACCCTAAAAGTTTCCTTGAACGGACACCGAAGGTGCACTTGTTGGGATTCAAACGGAGTTTGTACTTTCTCAAACGCTCGAATAGTTTTGACAAGTGGGTCACATGTTCCTCTTCTGTCTTAGATTTTGCAATCATATCATCGACACATACCTCGATCTCTTTGTGTATCATGTCATGAAAAAGAGTAGTCATGGCCCTTTGATAGGTTACCCAAGCGTTCTTTAAACCTAACGACATTACCTTGTAACAAAAGGTACCCCATGGGGTGATGAACGAAGTTTTCTCCATGTCTTTCGGCGCCATTTTGATTTGATTATATCCCGTGAATCCATCCATGAAGGAGAAAACATTGAATTTGGCTGTACTGTCTACCAGCATGTCAATGTATGGCAAAGGAAAGTCGTCCTTTGGACTAGCCTTGTTTAGATCTCTGTAATCTACACACATTCTGACCTTTCCGTCCTTTTTTTGAACTGGTACGATGTTGGCTAACCATTGAGGATATTCTGACGTGGCGAGGAAACCCGCATCAATTTGTTTTTGTACTTCCTCTTTGATTTTGATGGCCATGTCTGGGTGAGTCCATCTCAACCTTTGTTTTACTGGAAGACATTCCGATCTTAACAGTAGATAATGTTCCACGATGCTGGTATCCAAACCTGGCATGTCCTGATAGGACCAAGCGAACACATCGGGGAATTCTTTGAGAAGTTTTGTCAAACTCTCTTTGACAGTTGGATTGAGCAGTGCCCCAATCCTGACTTCTTTTCTTTCTTTTTCTGAACCCAAGTTTACCATTTCCAACGGCTCTTTGTGAGGTTCAATGAACCTTTCCTCTTATCTGAGTAATCGGGAGATCTCTTCTGGAATTTCGTCGTCAACTTCTTCTTCAGCCCTAAATACCGGGAATTCAAAGTTGGGAGAAGGCATTGGATCGTATGTTTCTACGGGGTTTAAAAAAAGCAATCTGCATGACGTGATGATTATTTTTAGAAGAGATAGAGAGAATGCAAGAGTGTGTGTAGTGTATTTTCTGAAAAACTGCTTGTTTTTATTATTGAGTTGTTTTTTAGGATTACCATTTTTTGAAAAAATGAAAAAAGAAAACAACAATAAATGCAGAAATTACAGAACGATGTTATTTTATTCATGAACAACTCGATTCTTGAAACTACAGTCCTATAAAACAAAACTCAGTCGCTTTGGGTGAAGCGAAGAGAGAAATTTACAGAAAGAGAGCCCTATCAAAACATCCGTTTCACCTGGGCAGGGTGAAAGGTTAAAGATGGCAATTACTTTGACTTATGAACGATCTTCGGAACATCGACTGCGACCCATTGGCGGCGAAATCCTCGGTGAATCACAAAGTCTGGTACCTTCCTTGATTTGTCTTCAGAAATAACACTGATTTCTGGTGGAGCATGATCCTTAGAGTCTGTCTCCCAGGTGGAGTTGTCGTAGGAGGATTCCTCAGTTGTATTTTGCATAGGATTTGTGCTCTCAGGTAAATCTCCCCATCCAGTTGGCTGGATGTCCACGAGCCTGATACGAGAGCTTTCAAGAGCGGTGTACTTGACCATGAAGTCGTATTTTCCACTTGGTTGTCCTAAGGTGTCCCACACTGTGGAACTAGAGGAGTCATCCCTTTCGATGACGTTGACCTCAGGAAAAGCATAGTTGATGAATTCTAGTCCGACAAGCTTTGCCAATTCATCGTCGTACTGGATATTTTCGGAATTCCCTGAGTAATGATCCCATGTCATGGTGGGGACGCAGGTATTCTATTTAATGATGCTCAACTGATTTTCATTGTTCGGCTGATTTTCTTGCCCCAAGTCTCTTGGGTACGGCTGCCAGATAGGCAGGCCGTCCATTGGGCCATAATAGTCGTGGTCAAAGTTGTCCTTCATTAGAGTGTCTTCCTCTAATGAGTTTGGTGGAGCACGGCATCCTTTCGGATCACAATCTCCGTTATCATTCTGACATCTGACCTTGGTATAAATCTCGGACTCTGTACGGGATAGCAAAATGGCGTAGGCACTTCTTCCTGAGACATATAACCGTCCTCGTTAAGATAGGACTTCCACTCCTCATCTGTATCAGAGGGATCTCCCTCGTTGATGGTATGGACTGCTTGAGGCACTGGGTGAAGGAAACCTCTACTGTGGAAGAAGTCCTGAATAGGATGAATATTTTCATCGCTGGTAGTAGTCTGGGTACAGGTTGAGGAAAAACCAAGACCCTTCTTTGTTTTGTTATCAGTGGGAATGACAAGTTGTCCCCACCCCTTTGCGTTATTACTTTTGATCGCCTCGAGAGCATCTTTGTACGAGGAAGTTGAGGTTCCTTTCTCTGATTGATTCTCATTGCTCACTGACAGTGCTTGGAATTGAGTTCCAATAACCTCCTCGGCTTCTACACAAGTAGACGATGATAAGTTACTCACGAGCAAGGCTTGTTCTCCACAGACCGTGACGAGTTGATCGTTCTTGATGAACTTCAGCCTTTGGTGCAGCGTCGAAGTGAAAGCCCCAGCCTGGTGTATCCAAGGTCTTCCTAATAAACAGTTGTATGCTGCCCGGACATCCATGACCTGGAAAGTGATTAGGAAAGTGTGAGGACCGATAGTTATGGGAAGGTCGACTTCGCCGATAACTACTTTCCGAGATCCGTCAAAGGCTTGACAACGACCTCATTGTCCCTCATCGGGGATCCTATGAATGATAGCCGCATTAAAGTGGACTTCGGCATAACATTGATGGCCGATCCGGTATCTACCAGTACGCCTGCTAAGGCATCGTCCTGGCAGTTGACTGTAATATTGAGCGCCAAGTTGTGACTTTTGCCCTCCTCTGGCAAATCCTCATCACTGAATCCTAAGTTGTTGCAGGAAGTGATGTTGGAGATAATGCTATCGAACTGTCGTATTGACACATCCTTTTCCACAAAGGCCTGCTTTAAGACTTTATGTATAGCCTCTTTGTGGGCTTCGGAACTGAGTAAAAGTGATAGCACAAAGATTTTTGAAGGAGTTTGCAACAGCTGATCAACAATGTTGTATTCACTCTTTTGGATGAGTTTCAGTATCTCATCGTTGTTCTGTGAAAGGTCGGGACCACTGGAATGACCGACCGGTTGATCGGGAACTTCTGTTTGAGGTTCCTTTTCTCTGGTAGGTTCTCCAACTCCTCGGTTGAAGATTCGACTGCTCCGTGTTACTTGAATGATGTCTGCAATATTCACGACGGAGTGTAATGGAATTTCCTTTCCATTCTCAATTATTGTTGCACCGTATTTGTAAGGGATCGCCTTAGCTGATTCATACGGTAATGGTCCCGGCAAATAAATAACTACAGGAGCCTTCTGATTTTTCTGACTGTCGTAGGTAACTTCAATCAGTTCCTGGTTAAGAATCTTTGATTCGTTCAGTAGAGGGAGGATGGTACAAACATCCTTGTTCTGTTGATGATCAGAGATTATGACAACGTCTCTGATTTGATCAGCGAAGTAGTCCGGCGTCCAGTTGATTGGCTCGGAACTCGGACACGGGTGAATTTCTTTATGATCCAACTGACCTTGAAGAGTTGCCCGCACAATGTAGCATCCTTGGTTATTCTCCGACCAGACTCTACAGCGTTTATAGTTATGTGGTGGCACTTGGCCACATCCGCTTTGAATGTAGTGCAACCTTACCAAGTCAGTTTCCATAGATCGGACATCCTAATTTTGACGCCTAGTAGGGTTTCCATTAAGCACAATAATTTGTTGCGTGTATTCATCTAGATAAATCGGAAGCCACCAGTGGTTTAACAAGTTTTGTAAAGTTCTTTGAATGAGAGCGCACCCTTGGCTACTCTCACTGCATACTTTACAATTCAGATAATCGTGAGAAGTCAGAAAACCGAGCTGGACTTGCTTAGCGTGTAATTCCACCAAGCTGATATTCATCAGACGAATATCAAAGATTTGAATCATGTTGATCTGATAAGGATTTCTATCATGGTAGTCCTAGATCCACCCAAGATCCATCTGACACTGGAGGGCCTCTTGTACAAAAGAGCATCCCTGTTTGTTTACCGAGCAAGTCCGGCAGGAATTGTAATCGTGTCGTGACAGATTATGATACTGACTTTGCCTGGAGTGGATCGCCACCAGGTTGACATTCATCGCACGAATGTCGTAGTTCTGAATGATGTTGGAATTCTTATACATCATGTTGACCCCGCGAATTCGGTACTCTTGGATCCATCCGAGATCTAATTGTTCCTGTAGAGCTGACTGCACTACAGAACATCCTCGATTGTTCTTAGAGCAGATATCACATTGGTGATAATTATGAAGTGGTATATGGCCATACCCGCTCTGTCTGCGATGCATCTTGACCAGATTGGTCCTCAATAAGAGTACATCATGAATTTGATAGCCGTCGTAAGACTCTCCCTCTATCAAATTTACTGCAGCTTTCTCATGTTGAGGCAGCGGGTTCGTGAGAACATTCGGATTCGTATCTTTGAAAGACAAGACCCCACTCCTAACAAGCTTTTGCACATCGGATTTGAAACTAAGACAGTTTTCTATGTTATGCCCTGGTCCTCCTTGATGGTAAAGACAGGTCTGATCTGTTTTGAACGAGAAAGGCAGATTTTCCGGTACTGTAAGAGGAGACTTGGTTTGGACGTGCCCCTTGACCAGTAGTAATGGAAACAATTCTGCATACAACATTGGTATAGGGTCGAACCTTGGCGGTCGCGCTGTACAGTTGTTGTTGTACTGAGGACGAGCCTGCTGAAGAAGCTGTTGTGTCCTTTGCTGATATTGCTGTTGATTAGGTTGGCTCTGTGCAACCTGAGGTTGATACGTAGGAATAGGCGTCGGGTTGATAGCAGGAGTTACAGCTGCTACTGGTTGGTAACGTCACCTTTGCTTTCCGAGAGAGATATTCCCAATATCCTGCTCATTTTTCTTAGGGAGAGCACTACCGTATCGTTTTGTACTACTTGGTGATCCAGCGTCTTTAACTAAACGTCCTTCTCGGACGGCTTCCTCAAGACAAACTCCCATGCCCACCATCTCGGTGAAGTCACTGGGCGCACTGGAAACCATTCTATCGTAGTAAAATAAGCTCAAGGTTTTCAAGACGATCTTTGTCATCTCTTTTTCCTCAAGAGGTGGAGAAATCTGAGCGAAAATTTCACGCCATCTCTGAGCGTATTCTTTAAAGGTTTCCTTGTCTTTTGTGACATTGATCTGAGATGATCTCTGTCCAGTGCAATGTGCAAATTGTATTTATATTATTGAACAAAAGCAGCGCCAAGATCTCTGAATGTGCCGATCGCAGCGCGGTTTAAACCCATGTACCATTTTAATGCGGTACCAGTTAAACTATCCTGAAAGTAGTGAATTAGTAGCTCCTGGTTCATTGTCTGAGCTGACATTCGCTGAGCGTACATCACTAAATGGCTTTGAGGGCAAGAGTTACCCTTGTGCTTTTCAAAGTCGGGTACCTGAAACTTGTGCGGAACTTTCACAATGGGGACCAAGCAAAGGTCCGCGGCGTCCCTTTCAAATAGATCCTGACCGCGAATGGCTTGCAGTTCTTTCTACAACTCCAGGAATTGTTCCTGGAATTCATTCATTCTGTCAAACATGATGTCGTTTCCACCCGAAGGTATATGTGGATTCTGTCCTTCCGGGACAGTGTGTACCAGGGTGGTGGTATAGTCATTATTGCTGAGACTCTCAGTATCTCCCGAAGTTTGTAACCTTCAGGAATTGCTGTCATGCCCCTGGTATCTTCGCTTTCCCGAAGTTTGTAACCTTCAGGCCCAGTGGTTCCTGCTGCGGTTCCTTGATCCTCATTGATTGGCGGAACATATCCTTCAGGGATATAGTTGAGTGGCATGCCCCAGGGACGATATTTCGGAATTTTGTACCTAGGATCATATCTTTCCACTATGGGCGTTGATGTGATCTCTGAGATCACAGTCCTTTGTTGCTGCATCTGAACTTCTGCTAGAGCTTGCATGTCATTATGAAGCTTTCTCAGATCCTCTTTCAGAGTGCCGATCTCTTCTCTCAACTCTCTGTTCTCTTCCTCGAGATCATCCATCTTTTTCTAACGATTGGCCCGAGTATTGTACGAATATGACAGTTTGACTCTAGAATCGAGACACAAACATGAGATTCGTAGGTAAGAAGAATGCGTTATGCGAGAATGATGAATGATATGCAATGATTTTATTAACTAATGACGTTATTAATAAAAATAAACTTTGACAATTTTGATTGCAAATATCAAGCAGTGGGGAAACCCCTTTTTATTGAATTTGAAAGATTGCAGGAACGGAAATACAGTAGATTACAAAGTGTTGTAAAAGGAAATCTAAACTAATGGACCCTAGGTCCTCCCTGAGGAGAGCCCAGGTGCTGGTTCTGGTACTTTCCTTTTCTTTGACCGGGGCTCTTGGGTCGTTGTCGGGTTGTCATTCCTTTGCCAAGTGAAAGGAACGAGCAAATTCCTTTGGTCATCCTGATTTTCTACAGCGTGTTGCTCTAAAATCTCAATCAGAGCGTCTTTATCTTTCAACAGCTGCTGTATTTTCTTACACTCCACATTGAGAATACGGTACTTGTTTCTCCAAGACCTCCTCTCCTGCTGAACTTTGTTGAGAGTAACCTGAAGTTTTCACGTGTCTGACATGAAATAAAGGACAGAGTCCCTTAATGGAAGAACTTCCCGACGAGGGTAAGGCATCCTCAGCTTGAGAGCTCTAGTTTGTAGCCAATGGAGATAAGGCTCCACCGAGATACAATATGGTTTTCCTAGAGACTCTCTTCCTTTCCTATGAACATGTTTCCAAGCATGCGCTATTTTTGTCTTTAGTGCCCTGTCATTTTCTCCTTCCTTGAAGAAAAGACCTTCCAGATGAGCATTCTGCGGGACATGCCTCATTGGGTACCCAAATTGATGACGAACTAACACCGGATGATAGTTGATTCCTCCCTTAGTTCCTATAAGAGGTACATTTGGGAAATTTCCGCAACAGTCAATGATTCTGATCCAGTCGTAGATTCAGTTGTACCAATCGATGTCTGAGTTAGTAAGAGACATGATTCTCTACGACCAATGTAAAGTATTCTTTTGATCTCAAAATGCAACAGACTTGGGAAAATGGGAAGTGAACCATTTATAAAGCAAGGGTACACAACACGTGATCATTCCTCAGCTGTATAAATTTCTTAAGTGTACCGAATGATACGCATCTGCGAGTAAGGTTGGTACAGGGTTTACGATCAGGAAAATCTTAATGGCGTTGATATCTACGAAGTTATCAATGTTGGGAAACAAAAATAACCCGTAGGTGAGCAAAACAAAGATGCTCTCGAAAGCGGCCATGTTCCCTATACAGGCAAAGTACAGGGCTTTCTTTATCAAGAATTGGGCTGGAAAACCTTGGATGCCACCCTTAGTGGTCATGTGAGTCCTAACTTCTGACTCGTCCAAATAAATTGCTCTTGCAATAATTTGACCCTTTGGAATTTCTTCCAGTCCAGAAATGGGAGCTTGATCAGTAATGTGTAATCGGTCAGTAGACAGTACTCCTCTAGCGTTGGTGCTAGTTGATAATCCGGGAATGTGAAACAGTGATAGACCCGATCGTAGAACTGGATTAGTGTGGTCAAGATTCCTTCGATTACATGGACCCTTAATAGAGACAGGAGTCCCCCATACTTGGCTTTGAAAGCCTCGTGGTTGGTGATCATTATTGCCAAACCTCTCAAATCCTCTAACTTTGGAACCTTGAAGGTGTACTTATGAGTTTTCCTTCTACCGAAATCCATTAACGCAATCTCTGTATCTGACATTTGCAATTTTTGTCTTAGTTTAATTTAAAAAAGAGAGACTAGGAGAGAAGATTTTCTTTTTTGAATGTTTTTTTTAAATGAATGCATGAATGCAGCACACAAAAACATAGAAAAAACATGGGGTAAAAGGATCGGTGTCATGAAGTCAAGGCTCTACCCCCCCCCCAAAGGTTTATACTGGTGATTTTTTGTACCTGTCCGCAAAATCATTGACCCCTCTTGGGATGACAACAGCAAGCGGATCGCCAACGAGCTGATGTATCCTAGAGTGATCTCAGATGAGGGTAGTATCGTGTGACAACTATTTCCGATAGCTTTCGCACTACAAAATGGTTTCAGCCTACTAAAAACCTCAGCTTCTCAGATAACCCAGTCGACCACACTACTTTCAACAATCGAAGTTGTATAGGCAATGTATCTGCAAAGGGAGTCTCCACTGAGTTTTATGGTCGATCGGGGACTCTTAACTGGGATTCACTCCCTGCAAGATTACCCGCATTGCCATCACCTATCTTAGGTGTATACTCAATCTTTCCACATGCGGCATCACACGCATTCTCATTAGCAGAAAAATAAACACAGATATCAATTAGGAAAAGCAGTATATATATTTATCTTAATCATCCTAGACCTCTAGTCTTATGATCCTATACAGACAATGACTCCCCAGCAGAGTCGCCATTTTTGTGACAATTTTTGAACCCAGGGTTTTCTACCTAAGATGTAGCCAAAGTGGATTAGGGCCCCACGATGGGCGCCATTTTTTCTGTAGCGCGATTTTTGTGGTCTTGAGTCACTATCGCACGGGTACTACAGTTCGATTCATTTTTTATCCTATTGAGCTGATTAAGGAAGGGAAATAAATGTCTCCAATTAACCCCGCTTGCATACTGAGTTTGAACAACGATCTGTTAGGTTACAGATGCTATGTGGAGGTGGGGTCCTATCTTTGGTTATTTTGCCTGAGAACACGGTGTTTGGACTATTGGTGAGGTTTTTGATACTATGTTTAAATTTGATGCTTTTGGGTTGATTTGGTGGAGATACTGGATTTTGGGTTTTTGATTAGTATGCTCGCTAAGATTTTTTTTTCAATCTTATGCCTACGTATTCCCGTTTAACGAAACAGGGAAATCAGAGCGATCGTAGTTCCTCCTATTCTAAGGGAGGAAAAAGGTGTTTTGGTGTCTTGTTTAAAGCCCAAGACATGAAGCTAAAGGTGATTTTTATCTTGTTCAAATCCCAAGATATGAAGCTAAAGGTTTGACTGAGAGAGAATTTGTCATCTCTAAGGAGGAGTTGTTGATGTTTGTATGCTGTGTGCAAGGACTGGCTTTGATACTAAAAGGTTGATTGACTCAACCGGGGTTTTCCTTATACAAAGCCTAAGAGGAGGCTAGTGACCCAACAAGAGGGTGCTTTAGTGTCTCGTACGAAGCCTGAGATGGAGGCTAAAAGGGAAGTGACTCAACAAGAGGGTCTGTTTGACAGGTGATTGACTCAACAAGAGAGTCTTTTATACTCAACAAGAGAGTGTTTTGCTGTCTCGTACGAAGCCCGAGATAGAGGCTGAAAGGAGATTGACTCAACAAGAGAGTCTTTTATACTCAACAAGAGAGTGATTTACACGTGCCTTGTATGAAGCCCAAGACGGAGGCTAAAGGTGTTTGTGACCCAACAAGAGGATCTTTTATACTCAACAAGAGAGAGTTTTCTATCTCGTACAAAGCCCGAGATGGAAGCTAAAAGTGGTTGACTCAACAAGAGAGTGCTAACAAGTAACTGATTCAACAAGAGAGTGATTTTATATGTGTCTTGTACGAAGCCCAAGACGGAGGCTAAAGGGAGGCTGAATCAATAAGAGAGTCTTTTATACTCAACAAGAGATTGTTTTAGTATCCCGTACGAAGCCCGAGATGGAGGCTAAAATGATGGTGACCCAACAAGAGGGTTTTTTATACTCAACAAGAGAGTGTGTTAGTATCTCGTACGAAGCCCGAAATGGAGGCTAAAATGGTTTGACTCAACAAGAGAGTCTTTTATACTCAACAAGAGAGTGTGGGGAGAATCATTGTACAAAGCCCAATAGGAGGCTAGCTATTGGTTACTGTTTCAGTTTAGTGACAAGTCCAGTATGTTGGATAAAAGAGAAAATTAGTTCTTATAAAGGGAACAATTAAAGGTAAGGTTGTGCTTTGGTACTGATCAGAGGATCAGGGTTATTTCCTGTTCTTTAAGGAAATGGGAAATCCAAAGGGTATTGAGTCTGTCCAAGTCTATCGGTGTTGTGAGAAATTGATTCTCAGATAGTGAATGATCTTTGTATGATGCCCAAGAGAAGGCTGGTATGTTAAGGGATGAAGGTCAACCCATTAACTGGTCTGACACTTGACTCAGAAATACAATTCTAGCAAATTGATGACTAGGTTCTATTCCTATACCTGTAGAGGTCTCTGGGTCCTTGTACTAAGCCCAAGAGAAGGCATGAGAACTTCTAAGAAGCCGAAGGGTCCTTGTACAACGCCCAAGGGGAGGCGGGATGCTTTTAAGAAGCCTGTGGGTCCCCAAACCAAGAGAAATTCAAGACATGCTATTCACAGAGAATAGATCAAGCCAGGAAAGTTCTTGAATTTGGAAGAAACTCAAGAGATGCTATTCACAGAGAATAGATCAACTCTGGGGAGTAGAGTTTCTTTGACGATTTCTAAGAGTGACAGTCTGAGAAAGGGTTCACCGATAATGCTGCCTTTCACGTGTCCATATTGTTTAACCCCAAGAGGAGGGAAGACTGTGTCTGGTAATCCTATGGGGATCTAGTTTTTACTGTATTTAAGAGTGACCAACAGGCTTTACCTAGTTCTAGACGTAGTTGCTGGGGAAAACTCTAAAATAACTATACTAGTATTACACAGTTGATATTTGACAAGTATATAAAAGAATGTGAAAGAAGACTTACAACGAGCAGCCCCACAATACAGTTATATATTTGAAAGCGGATAAAGAAAGCAGGTAAACACTTACTCGGTTGTAGAGCTTCCATGCTGTTTTGTTAGTTGTTCAACAAAGAAAGCTTTGATAATAATATTATATTTTAAACCAAAGGAGAAAGTGATCTGAAAAGATTGTGGGGCTTACAGCTCAAGGAGAGGCCCAAGGTTTTATCAGTGATTGTACTGTTGTTTTGAATTTGTACAGGGACTTATACAAGTGACTGAGGCCCAAAAAAGGTTTTCTGTACAAAGGGATGGGTCTTACACTCTCTTAAGAAGCCCAAGTGTTTAAAGAAAAGGAATGAGGCTTATAACACGAGGGTAGGCCCAAAGGGTTTTATTTGAAAAATAACGATCGTGCCAAGATTTCTTTAACGCACTGGGTCTTATACAATGCATTGAGGCCCAAAAAGGTTTTATCTACAAGGGATGGGTCTTACACTCTCTCAAGAGGCCCAATGATTTATTTTTGTACAAGTGGTGGGGCTTACAGCTCAAGCAGAGGCCCAAGGTTTTTGTTAAAAAGGCGACGATCGCGCCGAACTTTTTGATGGTGTCGGGACTTATACAATACACCGAGGCCCAAATCATTTTGGTTTCAAAAAGGGGTTGGGTCTTACACTCTATTAAAGGCCCAAAGAGTTTTAAGAAAAAAGAATTGGGGCTTATAGCTCGAGGAGAGGCCCAGTTGTTTTCGTTAAAAAGGCGACGATCACGCCGTTATTTTTGACAATATAGTGGGACTTATACAATGAATGAGGCCCAAATGGTGGTGTATTTACAAAGGGGTTGGGTCTTACACTCTATTAGAGGCCCAAAGAGTTTTAAGAAAATAATTAGGACTTATAGCTCGAGGAGAGGCCAGGTTGTTTTTTAAGAAGATTTGTGAGGGTGAAAATCAAAGAAACCCTAAATTTGTTTTCCTTTAAAAGTAAATATTTAAAAAAAATCAATAAAATGATAAACAAATACCAAATAAGTTTGAATAAACCACTTGTGATTTTTGTTTAAGGTTTGAAAAATGAGGGTTTTATCACAAGGTGAATTAAAACTCATTTAGTTTTGATTTTCAAGTTAAATATTCACTTTTAAATGTTTAAAAACAATTAAAAAATGAATTTATTAAAAAAAATACTAATTTTATTAAATAAATAATATAAATTTGATTTTTTTGTGGGATAAAATATTTCAACATTTTTGTGATTTTTTGCAAAAAGAACCAATAAAAAATAATTAAAATCGAGGGAGTTATTAATTTTTCAAATCATTAAAAATAATAAGAAAAATAATAAAAAGTGGAAAAATAGCAAAAAGAGGATCTGGGGCGAGGGGGATTCGAACCCCAGACCTCTTGTGTATAGGGCGCGTGCCTTACCACTAGGATGGTGATACATCCGTTGATTGAAACACAACCACAAATATACAATGCTTGCCTTGTTTTTGGCCTGGCCTAAGGCAAGGCAAGACAAGATTTTGGTTAGAAACGTGAAGTCCATAACTTTCTCATTTCTCCATGGATTGGGACAAAATTTAGGTCTATCCTTCCTAGAATTTCACAAGGAATCCAATGGTGGTGGTGTTTTTTCCAGATCATGCTCCTATTGAAAAACCCGATAGTGGTTTTGAAATAGGCCATGATTGGCATTTTCTGTGCCATCTCTTGGTACAAGTATAAATTACATGATAAATTGGTGCAAACACAACACATTTAACATGTATAAGAGATGCATGATCAATGGACATCAAAGGAAAGCATGATTCAAAGAATTCAAGTTGTGATGCGTACCTCTTTTTGGAGCTTTTGTGCAATCTGCCAAGTACCTTGTTCCAGAAATGATTTGATGCTTTGGACACCCTCAAATGATCTCTTAGAAGATTTTAGGATGGTTGGAATCAGCTTGAAACCTCAGGAACAAGTTTGAGCTCTTTCTTGCAAAAGGGGCAAAAGTGGCCAAAATAACAACTCTCTCAAATGATGTTCCAGATGTGTGGAACCATTTGGGACAGTTCAAGGATGATATTTGGAGTGTGTTTGAGGTTTTATCTGGTTTGGAAAGTGACTGAATCAAGACATGACTTGAAAAATGGACAAAAGTCCAATTTTGAGGTTTTGAGAGGTGACTTTGAGATTTTGGTGTTACAGTTACTTGTGAGTGTTTGGATCACCTCTATATGATGTTTATAAGGTGTGTGTGTGATTGGTTTTATTGGAATTGCTCTCAAACTCAAAACCCGATGGTGACTTGCTTTGGAAGGCAATTTTGGAAGTGAGAAGGTAATTTTGAGGAAAACATCTGTTCGATGGCTTTGGTGTACTCAAACTGATCACAAATGATGTCTATTTATAGTGCAACAAGTTTGTTTTGGCATCAATAGTGAATGGCAACTGCTGCAGAGGTTTGGCCAATATTGATCAATGAGAAACCAAGTCTCCTCTAGCCATTGACGAGAGGTAAGGGCACAGGCTGCTGGTTCCCTAGTTGTTGGATAAGTCTTGACTGAATTCAGTTGGAAATGGCTCAGTCCATGCCACCTTGGTGCATCCATTAAATGCTCTAAACCAAAATTGGAGTCTTGTCCCTCTTTTAGGCATTTCTAAGTTTGGCATGCTACTTTTGGTTCCAAAGACTTGGGAGGCTGATGGATCAGTGTTTGTCCCTCCTTGGTCTCCCCATGAGGTGTTCAGATGGATAAGTGTGTTTGTCATTTGTACAAATTTGGCAAATCGAGCAAAATGCACAAATCTGCCTTGCTTTGACAGTTTTCAGCAAGGCATGTTGCCAATGTCATATCTCATGGCTCAAGTGGACTTTGATGGAGTTCTTGGCCATTTTGGAAAGCCCTCATATGATACAACAACTGTTTGATCATACTTGGTTTTGATACCTTTTGGATCCAAGTGAAAAATCCCCCTACATTTGGAAAAAAGTGAAGGCAGATTCTGACTTAGTGAAAATTTCACTAAGTGTTGGAAAAAAGTGACATTTTCACTTTTTGTGATTTTGATCATTCCATAACTTAAAATCCATGAGGAATTGGAATGAGTTGTGTTTGAAGCTTTTGTAGAGGGCCATGAGAGCTACAAATCCAGCTTTGAATGGGGAAAAATGGCCTTGTGGTTTAGGAGATATGATCCTCCAAAGTTGGTACCCTAGCCACTTTGTTTCATAACTTAGAAAAATTTCTAAGTTTTTATGGTTACCCCTTTTACAAGTTATCCCACTTTTCTTGATTTTTCTTGATGAATGATGATTCCAACCATACATTAACATCATTTTAGGGTCAAAGAACCATAATTGTGAAAAATCTCAAAAAGTCAAAGTTGACTTTTGTGCACAGTTGACTTTTTGTCAGATGAATTCCAAACTGTGCAATCCTCTATGAAATCCAGTCCTTGACCTAAATCAAACTTGATGGATTGATTTCATAGGTGTTATAGGGTGTATTGAATCGTATCCCAAGGTTTGGGAGCATGCCTGGGTCAAAAGTCAAAGGCATAGTTGACTTTTCCCGCGAAACCCTAATTGTGGTTCTGATGAAATTGAAACTTGTTGCTCAAGATTCTTAGACCAATCCATTGTTGCAAATGGAACACTATGGTGTATTAGAGACCCTCAAATCATGTCTTGAGCTCTTGGCTCATGATGTGTCCCAAAAGTCAACTTAGGGGTGAATTAGGTCAAGAAACCCTAATTCCTGATTTTTTATGAATGCATCCCCTGAGGTAAAATTGACTTGATGACCGGGTTCATGATGTCCCTTGGAGTATTTTAGGTTATGCTTTGAAGCATTGGCTCATGCCCAGAGGGAAATTTCCATCTGGAGGCCCTGGTCGACCAAACCCTAATTTGGTGACACTGGCGATCTTGAGGCTTAATCGACTTGGAATGTTGCAGCCTTGTGCTTGATCCTTGATGTGGGAGTCCTCTTGATCCTTTGGGGATGTTTGAGAGGTTTATACAAGTTAAAGATCATGTCATTCCTTTATTGATCCTTTTTCTAAGAGCTAAGAGAGGCTTGAAACCCTAATTCCTGTTTGTAGTGAATGCTCACCTATCTTTGGGGAGACTAATGAGGCATGATGGTTCATCCATATTGTGGTGATGATTTACACAATGATGGGAAATCTTAGTGGTCAAAATTTGGGGTATGACAAGCACGAAACTCATCAGGAGCTCCACCATTTGGATTCAGCTGCGCCACTACATTAGCAACCGATTCCAACGCATCAGCAATCGCACGATCATTTCTTCCAGCCATCCTGGACACCCCTCACAAGGTTAGAAGAACTAAAACATCGACAGTGTACACACACTCGTCGACTGATAGGGACAGACATCAAGTAAAAAAACCTGGCCGGACAGACTGACCTGCTCTAATACCACTAATGTAACACCCTTTTCTACCCCCAAAAAATGTTGCAGCGGAAACAACTCAAATATCAAAGTAAGGCATAAAAATTCCCTTAAAGGTTGCACATTTCTTATTAAATCAAAATAACACAATTACCCTGTAAACAAAAGGTTTTCCTCAAAATAAATCCAAAAGCCTTCACATGGCTGCGGAACTCAAAATTTTCAAATAAAAGGTTTTCAACAAACATCATAATGATCAAAACAAAACCATATCATCAAATGACAACAAAAATAAGGAAACCCCATAGTTCGACTCAAAGGACCCCAACCTGATGTTACACTATCAGAGCAAGACCCTCTAAATCGACCAAAAGCAAATAACTTCAAGTCCTCGATAGCATCCACGGCTAAACCTGATCACCTGCACGTTACCCACGTGGAGGCAACATTCAAACAGGTAAGGTGAGTAATCACAATTCAATATAAATCATATAAAGAAAAGACATTAACAGGGCAACAGTTGTTTTTATCAAATACTGCAGCGACTCACCCAAAATATCATATAAAGCATCACATCACCAATATCACTCATATGCAATCATGCAATGCCACCAAGAATGAAATGCAACTTCATAAAAATGCATGTGGTACCAAATCGTCATAATAATGGACACTAGGCCATCAACCCTCTAAAGATCCCCGTCAATAGGATCGATTCCGCATTTGGAACCGGAGCACGTCATAGTTACCTCATATCCGCACAATGGGAATGAAGCATCGTCACAGAGTATGCATATGAATGTATGATACACAACATCACTAATCATCATCATCAAAGTAAACATCATAATGTGCATCATCATTCATCAATTCTCATATACGTTATGTCATCACATATTCGTCAATTAATCACCAAAACATCATCAGATAATCACCAGTAACATCACAGAAAATCATAATTAAAATCATCGTTTGCATCAACATTCATATCAATATTCCTCGTATTCATCAATACAACATCTATTCAATCAATCACATAATTCACACTATCTACATGTTCTCAGACATCCTACACCTGTCATCATTTTCATCACTAAATAATCATCATATAACACGTCAACACATAGCAGCAATTTACAGCAACGTCACAACATTAATATAATATAAAACATATATTTTCCATGAATTTTAAGTCAATAAAAACCATATTTATCAGTCCCAAGTCGCGCTAAGCGAGCCCCACCCGCGCTAAGCGCGCAACTCTCTGCCTCGAAGAGGCGAAATTCCTCCAGACCGCGCTAAGCGCCCTCTGCAATTTTGGTAGAAAACCCCTGCGATAACAGCAGTTCTCCATCTGCGATTCAACACCCCTAAACCAACTTTTATCCTTAAATTATCACAGATTATGTTATTATAACCTATAACTATCACATATACGTCAATACCAACAATCATCACATAGCAAATCATCAAAATCCATCATTCCTAACCTCTAATTCCTAGGTTTTCCCCCAAAACCCCAATCACCCACCAACACCTAATCTTTATATCAAAATATTGCAAAGTGATACTCCCCATACCTTAGAGTATTGATTCTTTCGATCTTCTCTTGAAGTTTCATTGTACATCCCTTTATGCCCTAGCCTCCTCCACTTTTCTTGTGTTCTTCAGAGCACTCTTTTCTTTCTTTCAACCAAAATAACACGAATAATGAAAACTCCCCTCACTAGTCCTTGTTTTAACTCAAAATACCCCTAAATGTGCTCTTCCCATCTTACCCTCACTTATCCTTCTCCAATGACCATCATACCCTCAAGACTTCTAACATTCTTATTTTAAATAATAATAACAATTTGAATAATGTGATACAATTATTCTTACCATCAATATTATTAATATAATTCCACCACAATGCTCATGCAACACAACGACATGTCATCAAATTACCTTATATTCACAAATAATTAACAAATAACTAAATATGAATTTAGGGCGTTACAGAGACGACCTAACAAATGGCGTCTTGAAAACTCTCCACTATACCCCTCAATTTTAGAATAACAAAGGGGATAGTTGAAATGGTCATTGGTTCGATTTCAGCAATAGCTTTTTTATATTTTCAAAACCAGCATCATATACCTCTCGATTTATGGCCAAAACCGAGGGGAAAGGTAAATTCTTTTTTTTAAAATACTCATTACATTGTTTACACAAAATATTAATAAATTGTTTTGATTACGAACTACATATTTTACACGTAATATTATATTGTTTACACATAATATTAAAATAAAAATATATAACAAATTTTGAATCCGATTCATCGTCATCGTTGTCGCTGAAGAACAAATGTTAGATATCTCGAGGAAGAACAAACGTTGGATCCTCATTTCATGGAATCTTGGGAAAGATCAAATGTTGAATATTTCATGCATTTGTTTCTGATATAAAACAAAAAAAAGGGTAACATTAATAAAATAAAAATTCAGTTATATGATTATTTAAGAACATAAACCTTAAACCCAAATAATTTTTTGCTCTTGTAATCCATCATAGAGAACTTATACAAGCTTCTTTAAGTTTCAAAGTTTTCATGTCAAATATTTTATTATCAATTTTTAATATTCATAATGCTTTTATAATGTCGTTTAGATTTCACGCGAATCACTAATGGCAATTTCTTTTTATTACTCAAAATCGAGGTAAAATTTGTTTCTTTTTAAATAAAAAATACAATAATATATGTTCCATCCAAGTGCTGAAGGTGTGAAAAACACAAGAAATTGGGAGGGGGGGGGGGGGGGGGGGGGTGAATTGGGTTTTTAAAACAAAAGGTTTTTTAACCAGCTCAAAAAGTCAACACAATCAATAGATTGAAGGGAGAAAGACCCAAAGAATTTTATCCGGGTTCGCTTGAAAATCAATGCTAATCCATTCCACTTGTCAAGGTGATTTCGCCGTATATACAAGGACTTAATCCACTATACTCAACTGATTACAAATGCACCAGCAACGACTGGTCACTAACAAACAACAATGACAAACTGTCAAAGTCTTCTCTAGGATTCTGACCTGACAGATCCCTTAAGGAAATACAAATAACAAGTTAGAATAAAGATTTTGTGTTATAAGTTTTTTCTACACAAGCAGATTTTACACAAATGAAATACAAACACTTAAAGAAAAGAAAGCATAAAGTTAAAAACTTTTCACGTAGAAACAATCTTGTAAAGTTGGACTCTATATTTTTTTTCAAGTCTCAAAGTCCTCTTTATATAGCATGAAAAAGGAACCGTTGGAGGAAAAATCAGAAATACACAAAAATGCAGCTGTTCACTAATGGATTAGTGATAGGTGTGAAAAATAGTACAATCATCTGCCTGTGTTTTTCAGGTAGTGGAAGGAATATTTCAATTGTACCATGTAATATTTGTTCACGTACCCACTTTAATCTTATCTTCAAATTCTTGTTCAGCTAGGACTTACTATTAAAATGGACATGTGAACAAATATTACATGGTAAAAATCAAAATATTCCTTCCACTACCTGAAAAAATGGGCGAAGGACATTATTATTCATCACACCTGTCACTAATCCGTTAGTAGACAACTGCTCTTTTGGTATCCCCGACTTGCCCTCCAATGGTTCCTTTCTCATGCTATATAAGTAGGACTCGGAGACTTGAAAAAGTTGTAACATTTTACAAAACTGTTTCTACGTGAAAAGCTCTCAACTTTGTGCATACTTTTCTTTGAGTTATTGTATTTCATTTGTGTAAAAACCTGCTTGTGTAGAAGCAACTTGTAACACAACATATTTATTCAAACTTGTTTGTTTGTAATTCCTTAAGCATACTAAGTTGTAGTCGGATCCTTGAGAAGACAAAGAAAGTTGTTCTTTGTGATTTCTGTAATCTGTTTGGTTATAGTAGATTAAATCCTTGTGTATAAGGCGAAATTATCTTGGCAGATGGACTGAAGTAGCTTTGATTTCAAACGAACAAGGATAAAAATCTTGCTGTCTTTCTCTCTTTAATCTTTAATCTTTGAGTTTTTGAGTTAGTAAAAAATCTTGTTTTAAAATCCAATTTAAACCTCTATTTCTTGTGTTTTTTTACACCTTCACTTATATCCGTGGAAGCTTCTCTTTATTCTTCTTATAATCTTTGAATCACATTCAACAACAATTCGAGTTTTCTTCCAAGAATTGTCTCTTAACTACAACAATTATGGAAAATGTATTGATTACCTTGTTTGACATTTGTTTATTGTCTATTCTTATTCAATTTAAGATAAAACTAAATAGATATCAAATTCTCAGTACTGTAGCATTTACGTATAATTTGGAAGAAAGAACAATGTGGTTTGAGTGAAACTATAATCTTTCTATAAGAGAAATAGAATTATGATTTTGATTAAAAAATCGTAAAATATCTTAATCACTTGCTTGTTGTCAACTGTGTCCCAATTTAACCCTTCATTGGTTCAATGGGAGCTGATGACCCATCAACATTATACTCAATTAGCAAATCTTATATTTAATATTTGTTTATGTTGTATAATATATAACATTATTATTATATTGTACAATATATATTTTATCTTATCAAACTATTTTTATTCTTCTTATATTTATTTTGTCCCATGAGTATTATTTAAAGTAGCTAACTATATTCCTTTTCTCAAGAAAATATTTGTAGCAAAGATGAAAGCCAAGCCTCTTTTCTTCTTATGCTTATGTGCACTACTTATTATCTCTATTTTAGCAATTGAGCATTCTGAATACGATCCAATATTTCCTAACCATGAAGAAGAGGGCAGCAGTGGACATGATTGTACTTGTGGAAAAGCAGGTGGTGGTGGTGGAAGAGGGGGTGGTAAAGGAAGAGGAGGTGGTAAGGGAAAAGGTGGCGGCGGTGGAAAAGGAGGATGTGGTGAACAAGCCATACCGTTACCCGGAGAAGGAATTGATAGCTGTGGTGAAAGCATTGTTGCCGATTCCCGACAGTAGAAAAATGGAGCGATGGTTGGGGGAAGCAAATCAGACATGGAAAAAACCTCAATGGAAAACTAGGCGTCTGTTATACATGTAAGATGTATCTATATTGAGATGCTAGAATAAGTTTTAAGCAATGTAAAATAAAGAAATGAGCCATGTAGTTATAGAACCACTCAATAATAATAAAATTCATGTCATATACTGCATTCGTTGTTAATCTAAATCTCTTGTCGATATAATACTCATTTTACACTCTCAAACTTCATCTCTTTATCCATACCTTAATATAAGAGTAAGTATTTTTTTTTGGAGCCAAAGCCCCACAAATCATAAAAAGTCCTTACAGATAAAACAATTGTGGCCAAAAGTTTCACTACTATTGCTGGGAGAATTGTTTTCACAAGATTTTCACAAGAATTGTTAAGAACATAATTCATCCACTTGTTTTAATGAAGGTATGTTTTAGCAATATGTATCTTAAGATGTATTTTAATTATTTTCTAATTAAAGTTTGTTAAAATAGACTTTTATAAAAACCAACGAATCTACGATAGCAAACTCCATATGAGAATAATCTTTTTTATAAGAGAATGATAAAAAACAATTATTAGCCTTTATATTAAAATTAAATGGTTAAGATTAAAAAACTCAATTAAGAAACATGTGTGCCTCTTTAATATGAATAATAAATGATGAAAGAGACACACGTGTGTCTTAACTGAACTGTTTTAAATCTCAGTCATATTTTTAATCTAAAGTCTAATAATTATTCTATCATTCTCATAATAAAAATATTATTCTCATTACATGTGCCATAAATATGAGTATGTAATTAAACATATAAAGAAAAATAAATTATAATTAAACCATTTAATAACTACTTCTTCCATATTTCTCTCTTCTCATGTGTCCAAGGGATTCAATTCTAATTGGATAACATTATAAAATGATTTTACACTAACCGTGTATTCTAATCTCTCTCTCTCTCTCTCTCTCCTCTCTCTCTCTCTTCTCTCCTCTCTCTCTCTCTCTCTCTCTCTCTCTCTCTCTCTCTCCTCTCTCTCTCTCTCTCTCTCTCTCTCTCTCTCTCTCTCTCTCATCTCTCTCTCTCTCTCTCTCCTCTCTCTCTCTCTCTCTCCTCTCTCTCTCTCTCTCTCTCTCTCTCTCTCTCTAAAAATAGAGAAACAGCCTTATTTTTTTTATCATTCTAAGTAGATATTAAAAAAATATTAAACTAATAACATGATTTGGATTAGAAGTAATAAAATCAATAAAATTATATTTTTTTTTTTAAAAATGAAGTTTTCTTTTCAACAAAGATGTCAAGAATATTTATCATGAAATATACTCACTACAAAATAAATAAATAAATAGTTATTAAGGATGTGATTTTCATGCTACAAAGATGAAAATAACGTCACAAACCTAATTTAGCGTCATAGTAAATCACGAGAGAGGAGTTCTTGTTGCAACTTTATTGCCACGTGGAAATCACGCCACAACTTTGTCTCGTGATTTTCACATCGCAAAGTTTTTCCACGTGATTTTCACGTTAAAAAAATTGATGGAAATTAAGACACAATAATAGACCAATACGCAGCGGATATAAAATTCTCCAAACTTTTAGGAACCTTGAGGATCAACAACAAATATAAGATGGAACATTGAACAAATAAAGTTACAAAAGAACACCGATATTATTAACGTGGAAAACCCCTAAACATGAGAGTAAAAGCCATGATTCGTTCAGACCAAAGAAATAACTCCACTAAAATCAATTAAGGGTACAAGAGAGTGTTAACAGTGATTCAGAAACTAGTGCTCACAACCGCAAATCACAAAGCAAACTAGCTTACAAATAAGAATAAAAAATAAAACATTTCTTTAATATGCAGTTTCAGTGCGAAGCAAATAACTCTCACCCAGACGTGTTTTAAAATTATGAACAGACAAAAGTTAGATACATGTGTTACGAACCTGCCCTCCAAATTTGATCTCGATCCAACGGTTAATAAATCGGGGGTGGTTAATTTAGTGAGTCTAGTTGCAAAAAAATGGGAATGAGTTTCTCTCCTCTTCTCTCTCTTTTGAATCCTTATTTTCTCTCTATCTCTCTCATTCCTAAATTGATCATCTCTACTTAAATAAGCGAGACAAATGGGATAATCGTATTTGGGTCTTTCTCCACATAGGAAGGGAGCCCAAACCCAATAAATCTCCCCCTCACAACTATCTGGAGGAAATCGCCAAACCGGCGATATCACAAAAAGCTTCAAATTTCCTTCTCGATAATGTTTTAGTCATCATATCATAACCATTATCATATGTATGAACTTTAGCTAACTCCAACAACTTAGCATCCAAAACATCACGTATTCAATGATATCTCACATCAATGTGTTTAGACCTGTTATGAAAAGTCAGATTCTTACCAAGATGAATAGTGCTTTGACTATAAACAAATAACACATATTTGTCTTTAACAAAACCAAGCTCCTACAAAAATTTATTCAACCATAGTAACTCTTTGTATGCTTCGGTAATTGCAATGAACTCGACATCTATAGTAGATAGTGCTACACACTTTTGCAATCTAGACTGCCAAGTCACAGCTCCCCCTACAAATTTAATCATGTAGCTCGAAGTGGACTTTTTAGAATCAATGTCTCAAGCCATATCAGAGTCTGAGTACCCCACTAGAGTTGGCTTATCTCCTCCAAAACAAAGCCTCGCAGAAGTAGTACTGCGAAGATACCTTAAAACTCATTTGACAACATTCTAATGCTCTCTACTTGGATTTGACAAAAATGTACTAATTGTACCAACAACATGTGTTATATCTGGTCTTGTACACACCATTGCATACATCAAACTACCCACAACATACGCATAAGGAACACAATTCATACCAAATGCTTCATCTAAACTTGAAGGACTTTGATTATAATTCAACTTGAAATTAGTAGCGAGAGGAGTGCTTACTGCCTTAAAACTTTCCATTTTGAATCTTTGCAGCACTCTTTCGATATAATGTTCTTATGACATCCAAAGTTTCTTCTCTATCTGTTACGCATGATTCTAATGCAAAGAATATGTTTAGATGCTCCCATGTCTTTCATGGCAAATGACTCTCCCAATTGCTTCGTTAACCTGTTAATGTTAGAAATAATTTTCCCTACAATAAGCATATCATCAACATATAACAACAGAATAATGAAGTCATTGTTAGAAAATTTTCTAACAAAGATACAATGATTTGAAGTAGTCTTCTGGTATCCTTGACCACACATAACAGACTCAAACTTCTTGTACCACTTCCTTGGAGCTTTCTTCAACCCATATAAACTTTTTCTCAATCTACACACATAAACTTCTTAACCTTTAATTTGAAAAACATCGGGTTGTTTCATGTAGATCTCTTCCTCCAAATCACCATGAAGGAAAGTCATTTTCACATCCATTTTCACAACCTCTAAATCAAAAGTAGCAGCCAAATTCAACACGGTTCTAATTGATGACATCATTACAACAGGTGAGAAAATATCATTAAAATCAACACCTTTTCTTTGACGAAAACCTTTCACCACTAATCTGGTTTTATATCTTGGAGATTTAGAGTTGCTCTCATGTTTAACTATATAAATCCATCTAATTTCCAAATCTCTTTTGCCTTTAGGCAACTTCACTAAATCATAAATGTGATTATCATTCAACGATTTCATCTCCTCATGTATTGCATGTTAGAACAAGATTTGTTCATGACATATTTCCCTTGGGTTTTGATGATAACAAAGTATTGAAAAGAACAATGGTTTATTTGATGTGTGTTACATGTGTGTAGGTTCTTATACTTGTAAATATTATTATTAGAATCTGTTTTACATCAAGCAAACTTTGAGAGTTGCTGCATTGCTAGCTTTGGTGGAAGAATTTGAAGAACACTTGCTAAGTGTTGTCCGGCGAAGAATTTGAAGCTGAAGGTGTCAGCATCAAAAGAAGTAACATTATTGTCTCTACACTTAGTGAATGCAAATTGGCATCTGATACATTCAGAGTTGGTGATAAAGCTGAAGCTGTATGTACTGCAGAAAGAAGGATGTATTGTCAAATCAGCTTGTTAGCTAGAGTCTACAGATTGCAAGGCTCAAGAAAATATGAAAATCTTTATGGATATATACTATCAACGGATCTAATAGTACAAAATATATTGAAGACTCAAAGGTTAAACATGTTACGCATTGGATTAGATCTTCTGGTGTATCAATCTTCAACAGCTCTTGTACTACGAGTAAAAGCAAAAACTCCTGATCATGTTACCTCCTCAACTGCTAGTTTCAGAAAAGTATATAAATATGGCTGAAGGTTCAAATTGGATCTTTAACAAGGATCAACTAGAATAAGGAGTAACAAGATCAACAATTATCAACTCAATGTATATGCATATTTTTGTGATGTAGGTTGTAATTGTAAAAGCCTTAAGATTTCTTATACATTGAATATCTTAGAAATCTTAAGTGATTTAGCTCTTTGTTATGGTGATTTCTGTAACGCCTCGTTTTGTCTGATTTATTTAATTGAGTCGATTTAATTATTTTCATTTTTATATTATTTTATTCTTGACTTTTATTTGACAATATATTATTTTTCACCGTTATTGTGTTTTTTCGCGTTTTGAGAGCGTTTGCGAGATATTTGAGCTGAGGGGTAAAATGGTCATGTTGAGGGGTTAGATATTTTAGAAAAATTAGATATTTTTATAAATAGAGATTGAGAGAAAAAGAGAGAAAGAAAGAAAAAGGCAAGAAAGGAAGAGGAAGGAAAAGAGAAGGAGAGGAAAACTTATGGAAGAAGAAATCATCCGTTCAAGCGCAATTAATCGGGTAAGAGTGAGAAGTTTCGATTATATCTTGCTTGTGTATGTATATGTGTTGTTTGTTGTAATTGTTTTGGTTGTTTCATACTTTTTCTTATTGATAATTTGTGATCAATTAGATAGAAATCGATGTTTCCACGGTTGAAATGCGATATAAATGCATGGGAATACTTGTTGTTATAATTAGGGTATGTTTTGGTTGTTATGGTATGATTTTGGAACTGTTTGGATGGAGAAAGTGATGGTTTTGGATGAGTAACAGCGATGCTGAGATTCTGAGTTTTCCAGGGTTCGCCTAGCGAACCTGGGGCGAAGTCCAGCGAACAGCTTTTGAGGGTTCGCCAAGCGAACCCGGCAGCGAAGGTCAGCGAATGTTCGCCAAAGAAGTTCGCCCATCGAACTTTATTCTGGTTTTTTTCCGCCACGGTTCGCTGGGGTTCGCCTAGCGAATACTAGAGCGAACGTGACATATTTTTCTATTTTGTATCCTTCATAACTTTTGATTCGTAACTCGGATTGAGGCACGGTCGGATGCGTCGGAAAGCTAATGAGATGTTTTTTCTTATAAAAATGGTTTTGGAATTAGTGGCCGATTTAATTGTGCCGGGAATTTGGAAACGCGTCGTTTTGTCGACTTTTACCGTCGTAATTGTGTGTGATTGATGTGTTATCATGCGATATGCTTTTGATATATAACGTATAGTGTAACGCCCCAGTTTTGCCAGTTTTGTTTGTTGAGTCCTTTTTGATTATTTTATTATTATTTTATTTTATTCTCGACTTTTATGCGAAAATATGTTATTTTTCGTCGTGATTATATTTTATCGCGTTTTGGGAACATTTGCGGGATATTTGAGTGTAGGGGTATTTTGGACATTTCATAGATATTTTTACTAAGTTAGTAGGAAAGAAAAGAAAATAGAAAAGAAAAGGGAAAGAAAAATAGAGAGAAAGAAAGAAGAAAGAAGGAAAAAGAGAAGAAAAGAGGAGAAGAGAGAAAATTGGAGAAAGAGTGGAAAAATCATCAAGAACAATTTCTAGGAATCGATTAATCGGTAAGGGTGCGAAACTCGATTATTGTATGATTGTATACGATTATGTATGTGTGTTTGTTGTTGTTTTGGATTGAATTGGAGAAAATTTCACTAGACCCATATTTGGTAAAATTGAGTAGAAATTGATTAGAATGTGTCAAAATACTTGTTGATTGCATGTTTGATTGGCTATACATGTTTGTGGGGCATTATTACACTTCCATTTGTTGTTTTTTGAGATTTGGATGATGAAATGGAGGTTTTTGGGTGGAAAATCGTGGAACAAATTATGCAGGAATTTTTCTGGTTTTTCCAGGTCATACGCGTATGGGGCATGTTCATACGCGTATGAACCTTGGCGTTACGCGTATGGTGGGCGAGCCATGAGGGCATTACGCGTATGGACCCCGGGCGTTACGCGTATGGTGGGCGAGCCGTGAGGGCAATACGCGTATGGGCTGCTTGTTTTCAGGGCAATACGCGTACGAGAGAGGTCATTACGCGTATGGCGTTTACAACGTGGAATTTGGGAAAATGGGCTTCTGCCCGTACGCGTATGGCTCATGGGGGTACGCGTACGGCCAGGGGAATGATGAAAATGTGATTTTTGAAAATGTTGTTTTCGGTTTTGTTCGTAACTTTGGTTCCGATTATCCGATTTTTGTATTCTTGGTGTCGTTGGAAAGGTATCGAACTGTACTTTGTGAATATGAGGTTTTGAGAATCGTTAGCCGATTAAATTTGGTCGGAAAATGTGAATAGTGTCGAATCTCGACTTTTGTCGTTTTTAATAGTGCGTATTTGACTTGTATTGTGTTATATGTTTGTGCTTTGGATGTGTATGCCTTATGTGCTGTTGTGATGACGATTTGTGGCCGAGAGGCAAGAAAATGCTAAGTGTGGTATATTGGTGTTTGTGGCCATTTTGGGCAATTGTGTGCATTACTTTGTGTGCACTTGAAATACATGAATATTGTTGATGCATGAGTATTTGATGTTGGCATGAGTCATTAATGTGTCAAGTATCATGATATGTATTCTTGCATGGGAAGATTCATAGATGAATCAGTTTTATAGTCTTACGCCATGAAATATTGGTAGAAGCGATTAATCCCAATTGATTGTGCGCCCTGAAATACTGGTAGAAAGCAATCGGATTGTGCGCCCTGAAATACTGGTAGAAAGCAATCCATAAACGTCGTTCGCCCTGAAATATTGGTTTATAGCGACGGGGAACATCGTAGGCCCGACGGGGAGTTACTCTATGTAACGAGCGATGATTCCAAGAGTTCCTGGGGGACTAATGAATTACAAGATTTGAAGTCGGTACCGCATGACATGTGCATAGAGTCGTTGTGTCGGTCTATGTGCATTGCATAAATCATGAGTAATTGTGCTTGGAACGTGTTTGATTGTATTGTGAATGATTGATGTGATGTGGTATACGATAAGTGAGAATTATACCGTGTGATATTATATGCGACTATTGAGCATTTGTGGTGAGAATGTGTTGCTTGTGTATTTTTGTGTTAATATATATAATTTTATGCAATTATATTATGGTTGTTTTTCTCACCCTTCTGCTGTTTTATAACGCTCTATGAGGCGTTGCAGATTAGGTTTGCTGGAGGTATTCTTTTTGTGAAGCTTTG
Organism: Lathyrus tuberosus; assembly: GCA_022829125.1. Taxonomy (NCBI): domain Eukaryota; kingdom Viridiplantae; phylum Streptophyta; class Magnoliopsida; order Fabales; family Fabaceae; genus Lathyrus; species Lathyrus tuberosus. The sequence continues at coordinate 23,255,522 of JALAZF010000012.1, read as the reverse complement.
CATCTTCATTATTTTGGTCGGTCGGCTCTGATATGTGACTCCGGGTAGTTAGGGTGGCCGCGTGCTATTGTTCTGTATATCTGATGATATATTATATTTTGGTTGTACATATGCTACTTGATGTATGACAAACTGTTTATATGTGTATATGTTAATCAGATTTTAGATTTTCCGTTTTATTTCTAATTTCTGAAAAGTGGGTGTAAGGAACGAAGTTTCCTCTGTATGATTGCTACCCCACAGTTGCATATCATTATGGGCAGGTGTTGCATGTTATGTGTATATTTTGGTTACGTTGATGGGATGTCTCCTTTCTATGCCGTGATTTCAAATGTACTCTGATCAATTTTTGAATTTTTCTTTTAACTGCTTTAAATGCATGCTAATTGGGGGTATTAGATTGGGGGCGTCACATTAAGTGGTATCAGAGCTGTTTGTGTCAGTTTGTGTCAGTTGTGGTTGTTGTGTCTGGCATATTGGGCGAGTTACGTTGGACGAGTTGTTGTTTAACCATAATTTGTTATCATTGGAAACGTTCAGATTATGGCTGGAAGACGTGATGCTGCTATGACTGCGGCCATGCAAGCTATGGCGCAGGCGATGCAGAATTTACCGAATGCTGCGGCGGACGAGGAGTCGCGTAGTATGGATAAGTTTCAGAAGAATAACCCACCGAGCTTCAATGGTACTCATGATCCTGAGGGAGCACAGATTTGGCTGAAGAAGATTGAGAAGATCTTCCGTTTCATTAAGTGTTCCGAGGATCAGAAAGTGCAGTTTGGTACTCATGTGCTGGAAAAGGAAGCTGAAGATTGGTGGATAAATGCTTCTCAGAGGTTTGAGGAGGATGAAATAGTGGTTACGTGGGCTGTGTTCAAAGATGCTTTTCTCGAAAAGTATTTTCCGGAAGATGAGAGAGGTAAGAAGGAAATTGAATTTCTTGAACTGAAACAGGATAATTCCTCTGTTGCGGATTATGCTGCTAAGTTTGAGGAACTTGTGAAGTTCTGTCCTAATTATAATACAGCGGGTTCAGAGAGGTCGAAGTGTTTGAAGTTTGTGAATGGCTTGAGGCCAGAAATCAAGCAGGGTATCGGTTATCAGGAGATAAGACAGTTTTCAGTGTTGGTGAACAAGAGTCGGATCTTTGATGAGGATAGCAAAGCACGTGCTACTCATTACAAGAATCTGAATGATAAGAAAGGAAAGGGGCAGTTCAGAGGTAGGCCTTATGTTACCCCTGTTGACAAAGGGAAACAGAAGTTTGCTTTTGATAGGAAGCCTAGTGGTGGGGGAATGAATTCTGCTGTGAAATGTTACAATTGTGGTGGTTTAGGACATCGTATATCGGAATGTAAGAGGAAAATGAATAATGTGGATATGTGTGCTAGTTGTGGTTTGAAAGGTCATGTGGCTGCTGATTGTAGGAGGAAGAATGGAGTTACATGTTATAATTGTGGGGAAGTTGGTCATGTTAGTACAAGGTGTACGAAACCAAGACAGGCTCAACCTGGAGGAAAAGTGTTTGCACTAGCAGGAACTCAGACCTCGAATGCAGATCGTTTGATTAGAGGTACTTGCTTTATTAATAATACGCCTTTAATTGCTATTATTGATACTGGAGCGACTCATTCGTTTATTTCGTCTGAGTACGCGAAGAGTTTGAATCTTGTGTTGTCTGTGATGGGTGTTGAGATGGTTATTGATACTCCAGCGATGGGATCAGTAACTACTTCTATGGTTTGTCTAAATTGTCCTTTAGCCATTTATGGTAAAGATTTTGTGATGGATTTGGTGTGTTTACCATTGGAAGGGTTAGATGTGGTGTTGGGAATGAACTGGTTACAATTTAATCGGGATCACATTGATTGTTATCATAAGCTAGTAAGGTTTCCTTCTCTGGAGGAAGACGAAGACTCGAGTTTCTTATCTACCAAAGAGTTGAAGAGACTTTTGGCGGATGAGGCTCAGTTGTTCGGTGTGTTTGCATCGTTGTCGGTGGAGAGTAAAGTTTCTCTTGAGGTGTTTCCTGTTGTGTGTGATTTTCCTGAGGTATTTCCTGAAGATATTTCAGATGTACCGCCGGAGAGAGAGGTGGAATTCTCGATAGATCTAGTCCCTGGTACTAGACCTGTTTCTATGGCACCTTATCGAATGTCGGCATCTGAATTGGTGGAGTTGAAAAAGCAGTTGAATGACTTACTGGAAAAGAGGTTCGTAAGACCAAGTGTTTCTCCTTGGGGTGCTCCAGTTTTGTTGGTGAAAAAGAAAGATGGGAGTATGCGATTATGTATTGATTATCGCCAGTTGAATAAAGTGACGATTAAGAACAAATATCCGCTTCCAAGGATTGATGATCTGATGGATCAGTTGGTTGGTGCTTGTGTATTTAGTAAGATTGACTTGAGATCGGGGTACCATCAGATAAGGGTGAAAGAAGAAGATATTCAGAAGACGGCCTTTAGGACACGCTACGGGCATTACGAGTTTGCTGTGATGCCGTTCGGGGTTTCTAATGCGCCTGGTGTGTTCATCGAATACATGAATCGGATTTTCCACGAGCATTTGGATCGTTTTGTGGTGGTGTTTATTGATGATATTTTAATCTATTCTCAGTCTCGTGAGGAACATGCAGAGCATTTGCGTATTGTTTTGCAGGTGTTGAAGGAAAGGAAGCTTTTTGCCAAATTGTCCAAGTGTGAATTTTGGTTGTCGGAGGTGAGTTTTCTCGGGCACGTGATTTCAGGTAATGGTATTGTTGTGGATCCATCTAAAGTAGAAGCAGTTCTACAATGGGAGGCTCCTAGATCCGTTACTGAAATTCGAAGCTTTTTGGGTTTGGCTGGTTATTATCGGAGGTTCATTGAAGGTTTTTCCAAGCTAGCATTACCTTTGACGCAGTTGACTTGTAAGGGCAAAGCGTTCATTTGGGATATTCAGTGTGAAGAGAGTTTTTGTGAGCTGAAGAGAAGATTGACGACAGCTCCGATTCTTATTTTACCTAATCCTAATGAACCATTCGTTGTGTATTGTGATGCTTCTTTAATTGGTTTGGGTGGTGTTTTGATGCAGGAAGGTAAAGTTGTAGCTTATGCTTCAAGGCAATTAAGAGTTCATGAGAAAAACTATCCTACTCATGATCTTGAATTAGCTGCTGTGGTTTTTGTGTTAAAGATTTGGAGACACTATCTCTATGGTGCGAGGTTCGAAGTCTTTAGTGATCATAAAAGCTTGAAATATCTATTTGATCAGAAAGAGTTGAACATGAGGCAACGGAGATGGTTGGAATTCTTGAAAGACTACGACTTTGGCTTGAATTACCATCCTGGTAAAGCTAATGTGGTAACCGATGCATTGAGCCGTAAGTCTTTGCATATGTCCGCATTGATGGCGAAAGAGTGGGAACTTTTGGAATCATTTAGAGACTTGAGTTTAGTTTGCGAAGTGACATCGGTGAGTGTGAGACTTGGTATGTTGAAAGTTACGAATGAGTTTTTGTTGTCGGTAAGTGAGAAACAAAAGCTGGATTTGAAATTTGTTGATTTGATGAGGAATGAGAATGTGGATTTCAAGGTGGATAATTTTGGTGTTTTGAGGTTTCGTGGTCGTATTTGTATTCCTGATGATGCGGAGTTGAAAAGAATGATTTTGGAGGAAGGACACCGGAGTAATTTAAGTATTCATCCCGGAGCGAATAAAATGTACCAAGATTTGAGGAAGATTTTCTGGTGGTCTGGTTTGAAAAGAGATGTGGCTCAATTTGTTTATGCTTGTTTAACTTGTCAGAAATCGAAAGTGGAACATTTGAGGCCTAGTGGTTTGTTGCAACCATTAGACATTCCTGAGTGGAAATGGGATAGCATTTCGATGGATTTTGTAACGGGGTTACCGAATACTCAGCGAGGGCATAATGCTATTTGGGTGATTGTGGATAGGCTGACTAAATCGGCGCATTTCATTCCGATTGACATCAGTTTTTCTTTGGAGAGGTTAGCTGAGATTTATGTCGGTGTGGTTGTGAAATTGCATGGTGTCCCGTTGAGCATTGTTTCTGATAGAGATCCGAGGTTTACATCGAGATTTTGGGAGAGTCTACAGAAGGCTTTGGGTTCTAGATTGAAGTTGAGTTCGGCTTATCATCCGCAGACGGATGGTCAGACCGAAAGAACTATTCAGTCTTTGGAGGATTTGTTGAGATCGTGTGTTTTGGAACAAGGTGGTACGTGGGACAGTTATCTTGCTTTGGTTGAGTTCACGTACAATAACAGTTTCCATTCTAGTATTGGAATGGCACCTTTTGAGGCTTTATATGGGCGAAGATGTCGAACGCCGTTGTGTTGGCACGAAACAGGTGAGAGTTCTGTGGTTGGACCGGAATTGGTGCAACAGACGACGGAAAAGGTAAAGTTTATTCGTGAGAAAATGAAGGCTTCTCAGAGTAGGCAGAAGAGTTATCATGATAAGAGACGGAAGGATCTTGAGTTTCAAGAGGGTGATCACGTATTTCTGAGGGTTACGCCGGTTACGGGTGTTGGTCGTGCTTTGAAATCTAAGAAACTTACTCCTCGATTTATTGGTCCTTACTAGATATCTGCGAGAGTTGGTGCTGTAGCGTATCGGGTGGCGTTACCGCCGAATCTGTCGAATTTGCATGATGTGTTTCATGTTTCGCAGTTGCGGAAGTATGTTTCAGACCCTTCACATGTGATTCCTATGGACGAGGTTGAGGTAAGAGATAACCTTACGGTCGAGACTTTACCAGTTAGTATTTTGGATCGCGAGGTGAAGCGGTTGAGGGGTAAAGAGATTGCACTTGTGAAAGTGGCGTGGGGAGGCGCTGCTGATGGTAATCTGACGTGGGAGTTGGAGAGTAGGATGCGAGAGTCGTATCCAGAGTTATTTGAATCAGGTAAGATTTTCGAGGACGAAAATTTCTAAGTGGGGGAGAATTGTAACGCCCCAGTTTTGCCAGTTTTGTTTGTTGAGTCCTTTTTGATTATTTTATTATTATTTTATTTTATTCTCGACTTTTATGCGAAAATATGTTATTTTTCGTCGTGATTATATTTTATCGCGTTTTGGGAACATTTGCGGGATATTTGAGTGTAGGGGTATTTTGGACATTTCATAGATATTTTTACTAAGTTAGTAGGAAAGAAAAGAAAATAGAAAAGAAAAGGGAAAGAAAAATAGAGAGAAAGAAAGAAGAAAGAAGGAAAAAGAGAAGAAAAGAGGAGAAGAGAGAAAATTGGAGAAAGAGTGGAAAAATCATCAAGAACAATTTCTAGGAATCGATTAATCGGTAAGGGTGCGAAACTCGATTATTGTATGATTGTATACGATTATGTATGTGTGTTTGTTGTTGTTTTGGATTGAATTGGAGAAAATTTCACTAGACCCATATTTGGTAAAATTGAGTAGAAATTGATTAGAATGTGTCAAAATACTTGTTGATTGCATGTTTGATTGGCTATACATGTTTGTGGGGCATTATTACACTTCCATTTGTTGTTTTTCTGAGATTTGGATGATGAAATGGAGGTTTTTGGGTGGAAAATCGTGGAACAAATTATGCAGGAATTTTTCTGGTTTTTCCAGGTCATACGCGTATGGGGCATGTTCATACGCGTATGAACCTTGGCGTTACGCGTATGGTGGGCGAGCCATGAGGGCATTACGCGTATGGACCCCGGGCGTTACGCGTATGGTGGGCGAGCCGTGAGGGCAATACGCGTATGGGCTGCTTGTTTTCAGGGCAATACGCGTACGAGAGAGGTCATTACGCGTATGGCGTTTACAACGTGGAATTTGGGAAAATGGGCTTCTGCCCGTACGCGTATGGCTCATGGGGGTACGCGTACGGCCAGGGGAATGATGAAAATGTGATTTTTGAAAATGTTGTTTTCAGTTTTGTTCGTAACTTTGGTTCCGATTATCCGATTTTTGTATTCTTGGTGTCGTTGGAAAGGTATCGAACTGTACTTTGTGAATATGAGGTTTTGAGAATCGTTAGCCGATTAAATTTGGTCGGAAAATGTGAATAGTGTCGAATCTCGACTTTTGTCGTTTTTAATAGTGCGTATTTGACTTGTATTGTGTTATATGTTTGTGATTTGGATGTGTATGCCTTATGTGCTGTTGTGATGACGATTTGTGGCCGAGAGGCAAGAAAATGCTAAGTGTGGTATATTGGTGTTTGTGGCCATTTTGGGCAATTGTGTGCATTACTTTGTGTGCACTTGAAATACATGAATATTGTTGATGCATGAGTATTTGATGTTGGCATGAGTCATTAATGTGTCAAGTATCATGATATGTATTCTTGCATGGGAAGATTCATAGATGAATCAGTTTTATAGTCTTACGCCATGAAATATTGGTAGAAGCGATTAATCCCAATTGATTGTGCGCCCTGAAATACTGGTAGAAAGCAATCGGATTGTGCGCCCTGAAATACTGGTAGAAAGCAATCCATAAACGTCGTTCGCCCTGAAATATTGGTTTATAGCGACGGGGAACATCGTAGGCCCGACGGGGAGTTACTCTATGTAACGAGCGATGATTCCAAGAGTTCCTGGGGGACTAATGAATTACAAGATTTGAAGTCGGTACCGCATGGCATGTGCATAGAGTCGTTGTGTCGGTCTATGTGCATTGCATAAATCATGAGTAATTGTGCTTGGAACGTGTTTGATTGTATTGTGAATGATTGATGTGATGTGGTATACGATAAGTGAGAATTGTACCGTGTGATATTATATGCGACTGTTGAGCATTTGTGGTGAGAATGTGTTGCTTGTGTATTTTTGTGTTAATATATATAATTTTATGCAATTATATTATGGTTGTTTTTCTCACCCTTCTGCTGTTTTATAACGCTCTATGAGGCGTTGCAGATTAGGTTTGCTGGAGGTATTCTTTTTGTGAAGCTTTGCATCTTCATTATTTTGGTCGGTCGGCTCTGATATGTGACTCCGGGTAGTTAGGGTGGCCGCGTGCTATTGTTCTGTATATCTGATGATATATTATATTTTGGTTGTACATATGCTACTTGATGTATGACAAACTGTTTATATGTGTATATGTTAATCAGATTTTAGATTTTCCGTTTTATTTCTAATTTCTGAAAAGTGGGTGTAAGGAACGAAGTTTCCTCTGTATGATTGCTACCCCACAGTTGCATATCATTATGGGCAGGTGTTGCATGTTATGTGTATATTTTGGTTACGTTGATGGGATGTCTCCTTTCTATGCCGTGATTTCAAATGTACTCTGATCAATTTTTGAATTTTTCTTTTAACTGCTTTAAATGCATGCTAATTGGGGGTATTAGATTGGGGGCGTCACATATAGCTTGTGTGCTGTTATATGATGAGAATGCATGTGATAAGTTGTTGTAATTTTTGTGGCCTTATGGAAAAATACTTTGTTGACTTGAATACAAATTTATGGTAATAATGTATATTGTTGTGGGTAGCCTTCGTGGCGTGAATCCTAGTGTTGTGAGTATCATTGTATGATTACAGGATTGTTGTGGTTGATGGTGAGTAATTCTTGATGTGAATTGATATGAGTGTATATGCTAAAATGCTAATTGCTGTGGTTTGTGGATTATGATGAAATGCATTGTTTATGTGAAATTCAATGTGTGTTATTTGGTGGCCTTATGGCAAGTAAAGGCATTGTTTGAATTGATTTCCAATGCATGAATAATGTCGATGAGATAATTCATATTGTTGATTTGTGAATATGCTTTTGATATATAACGTATACCTTGTGTGCTGTTATATGATGTGAATGGATGTGATGAAATGCTGTGATGATGGTTTGTGGCTTTATGGCAACTAAATGCATTGTTTTACGTTTGATTGCGATGCATGATTATGGATGTTGAGATGGTTCACATGGTTATATATGTATATGCATTTGATTGTCATGAGTCATTAGTATGCCAAGCATCATGATATGCATCTTGTGATGTCGTGTGCCCTTATGGGGTGTGAGCGAAGAAACGATTCCAGAGGGAATCTGCTGTAACGGTCATGAGCCTAATACAAAGAGGACCTAAAGTGACGTTATAGACGATCGTGAGCCTTATAAAAAGAGGACCAAAAGCGATTGGATCGTGAGCCTTATACAAAGAGGACCTAAAGCGATCCATAAAAGTCGTGAGCCTTATACAAAGAGGACCTAAAGCGACGGGGAACATCGTTTGCCCGATGGGGAGTTACACTAAGTAACAACCGATGATTCCAATAATTCCTGAGTGAATTAATGATGATGAGAATGATGGATGGAATGGTACCGCATGCCTAAAGTCGTTGTGTCGGTCTCTGCGCATTTGCATAAATCATGAATGGATTGATTATGTGTGGGAAATTGTGAATTGATTGATTATGTGTTGAGCTCGTGATAGCATTGGTGATTTGAATAGCATTCGTGATAAATGTATGGATTATGGATGATATGTTTTATAAATAGGCATATGTTATGTTTTGTGGAGACGGTATACATTACAAAGATTGTTTGGATTATCGTTGATATGCTATATATGAGTATATGTGATGTGGTGGTGTGTTTCCATATGTCATAACCTTGGTGTGCCTTATGTGTGAATATGTGATTATGTTGGTATAATTGATATATGCTATGTTGTTGGATTATTAGAAATATGTTATGTATCTGTGGCATGCTATATGTATTAGTATGTGATGCTTGAGGTGTGAATAATTATGCATGTGAATTTATATGTGTTGCATATTATTATGCAATCTTGATTTAGTTGTTATTTCTCACCCTTCTGCTGTGGTTTATTGCCCTATGAGGAAATTGCAGATTAGTATCTTGGAGGCTTTTGTGAAGATTAGTTCTCCATCCTTTTGTCAGTCTGTCTGCTCTGATACGTAACACGGGAGTCGGGGAACACTTTTGTTATATATGTATACATTTGTTGGATCTATTTTGTATTACCTTTATATGAATATTTTGATGTTATAAAACAATTAATTTGTAAAACAAGTAAGTTATGGATCTTTCCGCTTTATTCCATAATTGAACTTTCCTTTTGTTGGAAAAAGTTCCCTGCTATTATTTATTCAATTTTGTGTTATGTATCAAAGTTATGAGTAGGTGGATTCTGTTTTTCGGAAATGTGGCATCCTTATTTCTGTCATAAAAATATTTTTGTTCACTCTGATTTAATTATGTATTATTTATCCACGATGGGAATTGGGGTGTTACATTAGTGGTATCAGAGCAGGTCGGTCCGTCCAGCCAAGTTGTTGAGTCAGTTGGTGTGACAGTTAAATACTGTCGATGTTGTTTGTTCCTTAGTATGTGATATGTGTGTGAAACACTGTCAGTACTTTCTGGTTTTCTAATCCTTTGTCTGCAGGATTTAGAATGAGTTAAGTGGGGGAGAAGTTGGTCCTTCTCCAAGTTGCTTCAGTTGTGGAGCGTTGGTTGCAAGATTGTAAGTGTTGTTTGGACAGTGTTGTTCCCGGTTCCGGAGGGAATGCGGAGGTAAGGGTTATGTCAACTAAGGATTTGTGCCTTAGGTAGTTGTGTGCACAAGAGGCAAGAAATGCTATTATAGTTCGGTAAAGACAGTCTATGCCCCATCATGATTGTCGGCTGTCTATTGACAAATTGAGGAACTGATCACCCTTAATCTCTTGTTGATAGTAGACGAAATTATGTTGGATGGAATATACGTGTCTTTCCGGCCTTGATAGTGTGTGCAATGAATTGTTTGGAATTAAGAAAATGATTACAGGTTTTTTTGATGAGTCGATGAAGATTCTAATATCGGAAGATGAGACGGATTAGAGGTTTTGGTATGTTGGTCCAGTTGGGAAGTCATTGAGAGAGAACGATTGGGTATCGTTAATGGTTGTTCTCAAAGAGTAGAGTGTGAACTCAAATTTGACGAAAGTGAAGATTTGAGGTTTAGATCTGCTAAGTAAGTAGAAGAACTTTTAGGAAGTGAAACTCAGATGTTTGTCATGTTTGTGATGATAGTGTTCTGGAAATTGGCAGGAAAGCCACAGTGATGGGCCATCAGTTGTGCATGGGTTTCAAATGTGTTTTTGGATGAAACATTAGTGTGTTGACTTGAAGAGGTCCAGGATGGCTGGTAAGGAAAAGGATGATAGCATGAGGTTGCGTGTTAATCATCGAGTAGTATGGAAACTTGCGGTGGTGTTCTGGATAGCTAGAGTTATGAATTGTGACGAATTGCGAACGATTTGAAGTTCCTTGATGGTATTAATTTTGTTATGGGTTGAGATCTCGTGTCAACAGAAACCTCGAGTGAGTTGGAACCCCGTAAGAAGAATTGATATGGAATATGGTAACCATAGATTGTTAAGCTATTTTGGATAAGTTGTTTCGAGCTCAGAATGAATTTTGAAGGTGGTATATGTTATGGTTGTGGAGTATATGAATCATATCTTCCATACTTGTTTGGATAAGTTTATAGTGATGTTTATTGGATGATATTCTGATTTATTTTAAATTAAAGGATGAGTATGTAGAGTATTTGAGGATTTAGTTACGAGGGTTGAAAGAGAGGGAGCTTTCTGCTAAATTATCGAAGTGAGAATTTTGATTGAAAGAGGTTAGTTTTCTTGGTTATGTTATTTCCGATGATGGTATTGTTGTGTATCCATCCAAAATAGATGCAGTTCTACAATGAGAGACTTCGAAGTCGGTTAAGGAGATTAGAAACTTTTGGGCTTAGTTTGTTGTTACTGCAGGTTATGGAAGACTTTGCTAAGTTAGTACTTCTGTTATCTCAGTTGACTTGCAAAGGGTGAGTCGTTTGTTTTGGATGTTCGTTGTGAGTAAGTTTTAGTGAGCTGAAGAGAAGATTGACTACGGCTCCAATTTTGATTCTGCCTGATCCTAATAAACTGGTTATGGAATATTGGGATACGTCCTTGATGAGTGTAGTTAGTGTGTTAATGCGAGAGGGTAAAGTCATTTCTTATGCTTTATGACAATTGAGGATTCATGATTTCATGATGGATGCAGTTACTTTTGTGTTAAGAATCTAGAGGTATTATTTTGAGGGTTTTAGGTTCAAGGTGTTTGGTAATCACAAGGGTTTAGAGTACTTGTTTAGTCAGAAGGAGTAAAGTAGGAGACAACGAGGATGGTTGGAATTCCTGATTAGTTATGACCTTGGCTCGAAATATCTTGTTGGTAAAGTTAATGTCATGCCTGATGAATTTAGTCGAAAGCTTTTATGCATGTCTGTTTTTATGGTCAGAGGATTAGAATTATTTGAGCAGTTCAGAGACTTGTGTCTGGTGAATATTAGAGAGAGTCAGAAGTTGGATATGGAATTAGTAGATTTGATTGTTGCGAGTAATCAGAGTGCGCATCGAAAGCGTGATGTGGCACATTTCGTATATGAGTGTGTGACTTGTAAGAGTTCATAGGTTGGACATTGAAAACATGTAGGAATGATGAGACCATTGGATGTTTCAGAATGGAAGTGTTAGGTGAAAGGTTTAAATATTATTCATGGGCTACTATGTAGATGAATGTTTTGGTTATATGTTCGATTGGTGAATCGTAGCATTGTTGTAAGGTCGTTGTGTGACAAGGATGTTGGTATTGTGGTTATGTAGAGGTTGTTGAAACAATGTTTGGTCGTGGAACTTTATGTTCTTATTTGTGTTGTTGCCTCGTTTCTATCGTGATGGTTCGAGTGCGAGTAGCTAATTACTTGTGGAGAATTAGGGGAGTGTTACCTATGGTGAGGGTAACAATCTTGTTGTGTTTCGGTTCAAGAGTGAACCTGTGTGTTCGTAACTTGGGTATTCTTTGAGTCGTGGGTTGGTCGTCAAGTGCATTGTATGGGCATTGCATCTTGTCGTTGTCGTTATTACCATTGTCGTGTCGTTGTAGTAGTTGCTGTTAGCAAGGTGTTTTGTCGGTTTGTGTTATTCGTGGTGTTGCCTATAATGGCATGAGAGTGGGTTAGTCGGATACGAGAGTCGTATCCGGAGTTGCTTGCACCAAGTATATTTTCGAGGACGGAAATTTCTAAGTGGGGGAGAGTTGTAACGCCTCGTTTTGTTCGATTTATTTAATTGTGACGATTTAATTATTTTCGTTTTTATATTATTTTATTCGTGACTTTTATTTGACAATATATTTTTTTCATCGTTATTGTGTTTTATCGCGTTTTGAGAGCGTTTACGAGATATTTGAGCTGAGGGGTAAAATGGTCATGTTGAGGGGTTATATATTTTAGAAAAATTAGATATTTTTATAAATAGAGATTTGAGAGAAAAAGAGAGAAAAGAAAGAAAAAGGAAAGAAAGGAAGAGGAAGGAAAAGAGAAGGAGAGGAAAACTTATGGAAGAAGAAATCATCCGTTCAAGCGCGATTAATCGGGTAAGGGTTGGAAGTTTTGATTATATCTTGCTTGTGTATGTATATGTGTTGTTTGTTGTAATTGTTTTGGTTGTTTCATAACTTTTTCTTATTGATAATTTGTGATCAATTAGATAGAAATCGATGTTTCCACGGTTGAAATGCGATATAAATGCATGGGAATACTTGTTGTTATGATTGGGGTATGTTTTGGTTGTTATGGTATGAGTTGGAAGTGTTTGGATGGAGAAAGTGATGGTTTTGGATGAGTAACAGCGATGCTGAGATTCTGATTTTTCTAGGGTTCGCCTAGCGAACCTGGGGTGAAGTCCAGCGAACAGCTTTCGAGGGTTCGCCTAGCGAACCCGGCAGCGAAGGTCACCGAATGTTTGCCAACGAAGTTCGCCTAGTGAACTTTATGTTGGTTTGTTTCTGCCACGGTTTGTTGGGGTGCGCCTAGCGAATACTGGGGCGAACGTGACATATTTTTCTATCTTGTATCCTTCATAACTTTTGATTCGTAACTCGGATTGAGGCACGGTCGGATGCGTTGCAAAGCTAATGAGATGTTCTTTCTTATAAAAATGATTTTGGGATTAGTGGCCGATTTAATTGTGTCGGGAATTTGAAACGCGTCGTTTTCTCGACTTTTACCGTCGTAATTGTGTGCGATTGATGTGTTATCATGCGATATGCTTTTGATATATAATGTATAGCTTGTGTGCAGTTATATGATATGAATGCTTGTGATAAGTTGTTGTATTTTTTGTGGCCTTATGGCAAAATACTTTGTTGACTTGAATACAAATGTATAGTAATAATGTATGTTGTTGTGGGTATCCTTCGTAGCATGAATCCTAGTGTTGTGAGTATCATTGTATGATTACAGGATTGTTGTGGTTCATGGTGAGTAATTCTTGATGTGAATTGATTTGAGTGTATATGCTAAAATGCTAATTGTTGTGGTTTGTGGATTATGATGAAATGCATTGTTTATGTGAAATTCAATATGTGTTCTTTGGTGGCTTTATGGCAATTAAAGGCATTGTTTGAATTGATTTCCAATGCATGAATAATGACGATGAGATCATTCATATTGTTGATTTGTGAATATGCTTTTGATTTATAACGTATAGCTTGTGTGCTGTTATATGATGTGAATGCATGTGATGAAATGCTGTGATGATGGTTTGTGGCCTTATGGCAACTAAATGCATTGTTTTGCGTTTGATTGCGATGCATGATTATGGATGTTGAGATGGTTCACATGGTTATATATGTATATGCATTTGATTGTCATGATTCATTAGTATGCCAAGCATCATGATATGCATATTGTGATGTCGTGTGCCCTTGTGGGGTGTGAGCGACGAAATGATTCCAGAGGGAATCTGCTGTAATGGTCGTGAGCCTTATACAAAGAGGATCTAAAGCGACGTTATAGACGATCTTGAGCCTTATACAAAGAGGACCTAAAGCGATCGAATCATAGGCCTTATACAAAGAGGAACTAAAGCGATCCATAAACATCGTGAGCCTTATACAAAGAGGACCTAAAGCGACCGGGAACATCGTTTGCCCGACGGGGAGTTACACTAAGTAACAAGCGATGATTCCAATAATTCCTGAGTGAATTAATGATGATGAGAATGATGGATGGAATGGTACCGCATGCATAGAGTCGTTGTGTCGGTCTCTGTGCATTTGCATAAATCATGAATGGATTGATTATGTGTGGGAAATTGTGAATTGATTGATTATGTGTTGAGCTCGTGATAGCATTGGTGATTTGATATGATTTCGTGATAAATGTATGGATTATGGATGATATGTTTTATAAATGGACATATGCTAAGTTTTGTGGAGACGGTATACATTACAAAGATTGTTTGGATTATTGTTGATATGCTTTATATGAATATATGTGATGTGGTGGTGTGTTTCCATATATCATAACCTTGGTGTGCCTTATGTGTGAATATATGATTATGTTGGTATAATTGATATATGCTATGTTTTTGGATTATTAGAAATATGTTATGTATCTGTGGCATACTATATGTATTAGTATGTGATGCTTGAGGTGAGAATAATTATGCATGTGAATTTATATGTGTTGCATATTATTATGCAATCTTGATTTAGTTGTTATTTCTCACCCTTCTGTTGTGGTTTGTTGCCCTATGAGGCAATTTCATATTAGTATCTTGGAGGCTTTTGTGAAGATTAGTTCTCCATCCTTTTGTCGGTCTGTCTGCTCTGATACGTAACACGGGAGTCGGGGAACGCTTTTGTTATATATGTATACATTTGTTGGATCTATTTTGTATTACCTTTGTATGAATATTTTTGATGTTATAAAACAATTTATTTTGTAAAACAAGTCAGTTATGAATCTTTCCGCTTTATTCCATAATTGAACTTTCCTTTTGTTGGAAAAAGTTCCCGGCTTTTATTTATTCAATTTTGTGTTATGTATCAAAGTTATGAGCAGGTGGATTATGTTTTTCAGAAATGTGGCATCCTTATTTCTGTCGAAAAACTCTTTTTGTTCACTCTGATTTAATTATGTATTATTTATCCGCGATGGGAATTGGCGTGTTACAATTTCCAGTACCTCTGATACTTTTATCATGTACACCTTGTTCTCTATTCTGCTGAACTTGTTCAGCAGTTTAGATAAAAGTCTTGTGTCATTGGGATACAAGTAAGGAAGTCTCGAGCCAAGATGCTTGAGCCATGTAAGTCTCTTCCTATGTGCTTGAGCTGTGAAAGTCTTAATCAAGTGGATTGATTGAGTAGAAGTATTGTATCATTGGGATACAAGGAAGGAAGTCTCGAGCCAAGTTGCTTGGACCACGTAAGTCTACTGCTACGTGCTTAAGCAGTGAAAGTCTTAATCAAGTAGATTAATTGAGAAGAAAATTCTTGAGTCAGTGTGGCTTGAGCAGGATGGCTCGGTTCATGAAATTTGGAGCAGTAAGTCTTGGCTAGGGAAGGTGCTACCGGAGGCTCGTTGTAGCACCGATTTTTGTGACGTGACCACTACCGCTTTTAACGCTACTTTCTGATTTATGTATTTATCCTATGAATCTTAAAAGGAAGGGGAAGATATCTTAAACTAACCCTGCGCGCAAGTGTTTTCCCTTACAAATGCAAAGAGATCTGGAATCCGGGTTTGGTTATACAAAGGGAAGCTATTAACACCCTGAGTATCTATAGTAATCTATAGGAACCTTGACTTACACATAATTTCTGTTGTTTGAAATGCTTTCTTAAGTCTATCTATTAATGATTGGGGAAATTTTAACCTTTGTGAAGGCTGAGGAAATGGTTTTTGTTATTTTTGGGTTTTCTATTGTTTTTGGGAAGGTGCTTGACCTAAGTTTTTTTATTCGTGTGCTCGCTAAGATTTCACAATATTATGCCTACGTATTCCCGTAAAGAGATTTGGGAAATCAGAGCAATCGTAGCTCCTCCTAAATCTATGGGAGGAAAAATGTTCGGTGTCTTGTTCAAAGCCCAAGATTGAAGCTAAAAGGAGTGTCTGTGTCTTGTTCAAAGCCCAAGATTTAAGCTAAAAGAGTGTTTGTGTCTTGTTTAAAGCCCAAGATTGAAGCTAAAAGAGTATTTGTCTTGTTTAAAGCCAAATATTAAAGCTAAAGGAGTGTTTGAGAGAGAATTTGTCATCTCTAAAGGGAGAAATCTCACGTATTCATCACAAATATTGAGTAATTGTTATAAGGGAAGTTACTTTAACTGGGATGTGTGGAATTTAGCAATGTCATATCTTCCTTTATAAGTCTTTGCATGCTAAGAGAGGGACATTGACATGGATGTGTAGAATCTAGAGGCTTGCCACTTACATCACTTAGATGAAAGAGAAATTTTAGCCATGATAAAGGAGGGACTCCAGCTTGGATTTTGAACTAACAAGTGTGTCACTTATAACAATTATCTGGAAAAAAGGGTTTGATTGTTTATTTTGACATGTGATGTATAGAGGAAATGTCTTCCTACAGAGAGGACTCATGGTCTCATCTGTGTGGATGATGGATTTTGTGCTTTGATCAAAGCCCAAGGTTGAAGCTAAAAAAAGGGTTGAAAACTGACTCAACTAGGGGAGTTTTATATTTGTCTTGTACAAAGCCTAATATTGAGGCCGACTGAAAAGTTTCTTATATGAAGCCTAAGAGGAGGCTATGAAGAATCCTGAATGGAGATGGACTCTTGCTGAGGGATTTTAAATCTTAAGAGAAGGTTCAAACTGCTTGGGGAGTCATAAAAGTATCTAACTCTTGATGGGGATTAGAAGAGAGTTGATTTATCAACTTCCACAAAGGCTTTGATTCTTCTGGGGTTTATTGATTTTTATCTGACCCTGGCTGGGTATTTTAAGGTGAAAGTCAAGCCTTGTTTGGGATCAAAAGGATAAGTTTGAATTCCTTAGAGGTTTTAACTCTCCTGGGAATTAATGTATTCGTAAAGATGATTAGTATCTATCCTATGCTTTTAGGAAGCCTGAGGGTCCTTGTATCAAGTCCTATAGGATACTATGGGGGTGAGACTTTCCAAGTCTACTTGTGTGAAGCCCAATAGGAGGCTAAGAAGATGAGACTTTCCAAGTCTACGTGTATGAAGCCCAAGAGGAGGCTGTGGATTCGAAAGATGAAAATCAACTCTTGGATGATTGGATGTTCTAGAGTTTCTGACTTTCCTGAGGATTTAACTGGTAGAGGTGACTAAACTCTACCCTATGCTTTTAGTAAGCCTTTGGGTCCTTGTACTAAGCCCAAGTGGAGGCTATAGGGAACTTCTAAGAAGCTTATGGGTCCTTTTACTAAGCCCAAAAGGAGGCTATAGGGAACTTTTAAGAAGCTTATGGGTCCAAGCCTAGGAAAAGTTCAAGAGAGGTTTCACCAAGAAATAATCCTTTCTTTGTTGAACATTTCATGAGTTTGTAGAAATTCAATAGAGCTTTCACCGGGAATAAACCTATCTGGGGAAATGAATCTCTTTGATATGTTTCTATGTTTTGAAAGTCTTAAGAAAAGTTTCACCGACGATAATGCTTTTCTTTGTTCCATATTGAATAAAACCCACGAGGAGGCAGACTATATTTGGGGAAGTTCCCAATGAGGGAATTAGTTATTGAACTAAGCTATAAGTATCCTACGATTTAATCTAAGTTTAGACTGAGGATGACTTAACTGCTAAGGGAACCCTTAACAGGTAAGCATATATATATATATATATATATATATATATATATATATATATATATACACACACACACACACACACACACACACACACACACACATATGAACAAATATGAATTGAATTGAAAAAGTGATGGATATTATTCTTTGGATAAAGGCCCAAGTGTATGGTGATTGGTTGTATTGATTATGACTGCATGATTACAGTTTTGAGAAATTAAAGAAAGTTTTGAGAAAACTTTGAATTTTAAATTTGCATTTGAATTAAAAGAAAGTTATTGTTATTTGAATAGATTGAAAAGAAAGTATGGGGCTTATAACTCAAGGAGAGGCCCAAGTGGTCTAAGAGTAGTTTAAAATAGACAGATGGTTTTGAAAACAGATGTATGGGGATTACAACTCAAGGAGAGGCCCATGGAGGTTATTTATTGTTTAAAACAAAGTTTATGTACAAAAGATTGAGGCTTATATTCAAGGAGAGGTCCAGATGATTTATTTGAAAACAATGATCGCGCCGCGATACCGAAAGACGTCGTGGGACTTATACTATAGTAGAGGCCCCAAAATTTATTTATGTACAAAGGGGGGTTGGGTCTTACACTCTAACAGAGGCCCATGAGTGTTGAAATGAAGTTTGAAAGATTGAATCCAAACAAAACCCTAATTTCCTTTTTTAAAAGTATTTTTCAAAGAAAAATCAAATAAAAATGATAAAAATATCAAATAAAATCATTAATAATGTTATAAACAATGATTAAGATTTATAAAAAAGTTATTTTATTCACATGAATATTTAAAATCATTTTGGTTTTAAAAATTAAGAAAAAAGAATTATTTTAAAAGCATTTAAAATAATTTAAAATAAATATTTTTAAATATATTAAAAATATATCAAATAAAAATATTTTTTGTGTTTTTTTGGTGAATAAAATATTTTGAATGTGTGAGTGATTTTTGTGAAAAAATCATTTTAAAATAACTAAAATTTATTTAGAAAAATAATTATTTAAAATAATATTGAAAATATCAAAAAAAATATTAAAAATGTGAAAAATTGGACAAAATGGCATGGGTGGGTGTTGAACCCAAGCCCTCCGACACAAACACACTTGAAAACACACGTGCTACCACTGGGGTGGTGATACATCCGTGTATCAAAACCACCCCATAAATACCTATGGGTAACTTGTTTTTAGGCCTGGCCAAGGCGCCATGACCTGGTTCTTGCCCAAGGGAGGTTGTTAGGTGCTAAATTGTGTTAATATTTAGTTAAGTTTTTAGCACATTTTTGTGATCTTTATTTGATAATCAATGCCTTTTCCAATTGTTTCCGTTTAATAACCGTAGTATAGTTAATTACATTATTTAATGTATCTATTTAACTTTTGTGTTTTAATTGAAGGTTTTTACATGGAAATGTGTAGCTTGGAGCAAGGAAGGCCCCCTTGAAGCAGTTTGTAAAGAAAATGATTTTTTGAGCATGCTTGGAGCCCGCTAAGCGCGCTCCTAGCGCGGTGATGGAGCTAGTTACAGAGAGTAGCCCGCTTAGCGCGGTCCTGAGCCCTCTAAGCGCGCTTTAGGTCGGTTTGGCAATAAATGAGACCGCGCTGAGCGCGGTGTAGCGCGCTTAGCACGCTCTACGATCCTCTGCCCCCTTATAAATAGACTTTTCTGTATTTTTCTTGGGATCCTTGAGACTTTTCAGAGCCAAATACAATGTAAACACTGTAGCATCCTATTTTGGAAGATTGGAAGCATCATTCGTCGAGAGATCATCATTGATGCTTGATATTCTTCTTCATCTTCTTCTTTGTTTAACTCCCATGACAATGGAGAGCTAATTTTCCTTTTATGTCAAGGTTAGATGGTAGATAAACCTTTCTTTTGCATGTATATGTATTGACTCTAGCGTGTGAACTCTTGGATGATGAATGTATGATGAAAAACTTTGTTTCTATGGTTTATTCTTTGTGTTGGTTCATGATTGAGAAATGTGCTCTTACACTTTGTCATACCCCAAATTTTGACCATTAAGATTTCCCATCATTGTGAAAATCATCATCACAATATGGAGGAACCATCATACTTCATCAGTCTCCCCAAAGATAGGCGAGCATTCACTACAATCAAAATTAGGGTTTCAAGCCCTCTCTGAGTGCTTAGACAAAGGATCAATCAAGGAATGACATGATCTTCAACTTGTCTAACCTCTCAAACATCCACAATGGATCAAAAGGACTCCCACGTCAAGGATTAAGCACAAGGCTGCTCCCTTCTAGGTGGATTAAGTCTCAAGATCGACAGTGTCACCAAATTAGGGTTTTGGTCGACCAGGGCCTCCAGATGGAAAATTTTCATCTGGGCACAAGCCAATGATCCAAAACCTAACCTAATATACTCCATGGAACCTCATGGACCCAATCATCAAGTCAATTTTGCCTCAGGGGATGCATTAATCAAAAATCAGGAATTAGGGTTTCTTGACCTAATTCACCCCTAGGTTAACTTTTGGGGAAAATCATGAGCCAATACCTCAAAGGAGGGTTTGAGGGTGTCTAATGAACTATATTGATCCATTTGGAACAATGGATTAATCCAAGAAGCTTGAGCAACAAGTCTCAATTTCATCTGCACCACAGTTAGGGTTTTAAGGAAAAAGTCAACTGTAACTTTGACTTTTGACCAGGACATGCTCCCAAGCCCTATGACATGCATCAATATACCCTATGACACCCATGGAACATGTCCATCAAGTTTGATTTAGGTCAAGGACATGATTTCCTGAAGAATTGCACAGTTTGGAATTCATCTGATAAAAAGTCAACTGTGCACAAAAGTCAACTTTGACTTTTTGAGATTTTTCACCAAAATGGATTTTTAACCCTAAAATGATGTTAATGTATGATTTGAATCATCATTCATCAAGAAAAATCAAGAAAAGTTGGGTAACTTGTAAAAGGGGTAACCATAAAAAACTTAGAAAATTTTCTAAGTTAAAAATAAAGTGGCTAGGGTACCAACTTTGAAGGGTCATAACTCCTAAACCACAAAGCCATTTTCTCCCATCCAAGGCTTGATTTGTAGATCTCATTTCCCTCTACAAAAACTTCAACTAGACCAGTTATGGAGTGATCAAAATCAAGAAAAGTCACTTTGTTCCAACACTTAGTGAAAATTTCACTAAGTCAGATTTTACCCTACTTTTTGCCAAATGTAGGGGGATTTTTCACTTGGATTCAAAAGAGATCAAAACCAAATATGTTCAAAAAGTTGTTGTATCATGTAAGGGCTTTCCAAAATGACCATGAACATTACCAAATTCAATTTGAGTCATGAGATATGACATTGGAAAGTTGCCTTGCTGAAATCTGCCAAGGCAAGGAAGAATTTGCATTTTTGCTCGATTTGCCAAAATCAGCCAAATCCAAATGCTCCTATCCACTTGGACACCTATGAGGATTGAATCTAAAGGGGACAACCACTGATCCAAGCCTCCAAATTCTTTGGAACAAGAAATAACATGTTGAACCTAGAATGGCCAAAATAGGGACAAAACTCCAATTTTGGATTGGAGCATTCAATGGAAGCATCAAGGTGGCATGGACTGAGCCATTTGCAATTGAATTCAGTCAAGACTTATCCAAGACCAAGGGAACCACAGCTATGTGCCCTAACCTCTAGTCAATGGCTAGAGGAGACTTGGATTTCCATTGGCCAACATTGAACAAACACCTGCTGCAGTTGCCATTCACTGTGGATCCCAAAACAAACTTGCTCTACTATAAATAGAGCTCAATTGTGATCAGTTTGAGTACTCCAAAGCCATCAAATAAATGCTTTCCTCAAAACCTCTTTCTCTTGGCAAAAATGCCTTCTTTAGCAAGGCAACTTTGCGTTTTTTAGCTTGAGAGCTTTTTCATCACAATAAATCACACACGCACCTCATATATATCATATGTAAGCTGTGCAAACTATCACAAGTGACCTGTAATCACAAAATCACAAAGTCACCTCTCAAAACCTCAAAATAGGCTTTGTTTGCATTTTTCAAGCCATGTCTTGATTCAGTCACTTTCCAAACCAGATAAAACCTCAAACACACTCCAAATATCATCCTTGAACTGTCCCAAATGGTTCCCCTTATCTGGAACACCATTTGAGAGAGTTGCTATTTTGGTCACTTTTAACCCCTTTTGCAAGAAAGGGACTGTTTGTGTTTTTGTAGGTACCAGTCAATTCCAATCATCCTAAAAGCTTCTAAGGGATCATTTGAGTGTGTCTAAAGCATCAAATCATTGATCATAAACATCTCATACATGTTGTATATGTTGCGTTTGAGCTAATTCACCATGTAATCCATGCTTGTACCAAGTTATAGCATAGAAAATGCAATTATAGGTCATTTTCAAAACCACTATCGGGTTTTGAGGAGGGAGTGTGATCTGAAAAAACTACCACCACCATTGGATTCCTTATGAAATTCTGGTCCAGATGCATATAAATTTTGTCTCAAACCATTAAGAATTGAGAAAGTTATGACCTTCACGTTTCTGAGCCAAAACTTGCCAAAACTTGCCTTGGGCCAGGCCTAAAACCAAGTCATGCCTTGTATATTTGTTGTTTTGTTTCAAACAATGGATATATCACCACCCCAGTGGTAAGGCACGCGCCTTGTAACCTTGAGGTCTTGGGTTCAAACCCCACCCATGCCATTTTGTGTTTTTTCACATTTTGCCATTTTTTCCAATATTTTCATGGTTTATTAATTAATTGGAAAATTAATAACTCTTTCAATTTTAATTATTTTTTATTGGTTTTTTTTTTCCAAAAATCAGAAAAATGTTGAAATATTTTATTCCACAAAAAAATTTTATTTATATTATTTATTTAATATAATTTGTATTTTTGGGAATAAATTCATTTTTATTTGTTTTTAAACATTTTAAAATAAATATTCATCTTGAAAAATCAAGACCAAATGAGTTTTAATATCTCTTGTGATTTATACCTCATTTTTCAAACCTTAAACAAAAATCACAAGTGGTTTATTCAAACCTATTTGGTATTTTTCATTGATTTTCTTTAAATATTTACTTTTAAAGAATAAAATAAGGGTTTCTTTGATTTTCACTCAAACAAATCATTGTCAAACACTCATGGGCCTCTAATAGAGTGTAAGACCCAATCATTTTTTGACCAAACCATCTTTGAGCCTCAGTGTATTGTGTAAGTCCCGATACCGTAAAAAACAACCATTTAAAAACCATCTTTGAAAAATAACCTTTTGGGTCTCTCCTCGAGCTATAAGACCCATTTAAAACTTTTTGGGCCTCTAATAGAGTGTAAGACCCAACCCCCTTTTAAACAAAATCACTTTGGGCCTTAGATATTGTATAAGCCCCTCTGCGTTAAAAGAAAACCTCGGCGCGATCGCCATTTCAAATGGAAAAATCATATAGGCCTACCCTCGTGTTATAAGCCCCAATCTTTGTCTTTAAACTTTTTGGGCCTCTTAAGAGAGTGTAAGACCCATCCCTTTGTACAGAGAACAATTTTTGGGCCACAGTCACTTGTATAAGTCCCTCTGTACAAATTCAAACAGTGCACTCACTGATAAAACCCTGGGCCTCTCCTTGAGCTGTAAGCCCCAAATCTTTCTTTTTCAAAACACTTTCTCCTTTGATTTTGAATATACTGTTGTTTTCAATCTTTCTTTGTTGAACAACTAACCAAACAGCATGGAAGCTCTACAATCGAGTAAGTGTTTATCCGCTTTCATTTACCGCTTTCATATACATATAACTGTATTGTGGGGTTGTTTCACTGTAAGTCTTCTTTCATAAACTCATATAAACTGTGTAATAATAGTATAGATATTTAGAGTTTTCCCGGCCACTACGTCTAGAACTAGGTGACGCCGTTTCGTTTATTCGTAGAAATAGATAACTAGACCCCCAATAGGATCACCAGATACAGTCTTCTCTTCGGCTGTCCTCATTAGGAATTGTCAAGAAACTCTATTCCCAGAGATGAATGTATTCTCCGTGAATGGCATCTTTGAGTTTCTTCCAAATTCTCGAACTTTCCTGACTTGATCTATTCCTTGTGAATAGCTTGCCTTGAATTTCTCGGGGTTTGGGGACCCACGGGCTTCTTAAAAGCATCGGCCTCCTCTTGGGCATCGTACAAGGACCCACAGGCTTCCTAAAAGCAACCGTGACTCCTCTTGGGCTTAGTACAAGGACCCGTCGGGTTCTTAGAAGTATTCACAGCCTCCTCTTAGGCTTCGTATAATGATCTCTTCCTCCGGGAATGATAGCCTCCTCTTGGGCATCGTACAAGGACTCGTCGGCTTCTTAAAAGTTTCCAGCCTCCTCTTGGGCTTCATACAAATTGTCCCGACGACCTCCTAGAGGTATAGGAACAGAAATTAGTCATCTGCATAGAACAATCCTTTCATAGAGTCTATTACTGTTTCTCAAAGCACAGTACAAAAGATGACACTCTAGACTTGGACAGTCTAATCTCCTTGAGTCTCAAAGACATTCTCAAGTGACCCCTTCGTTAAATAGGAAGAAAACCCGTAGACTCGGATAGTCTCAATACACTTCGGATTTCCCACTTCCTTAAAGAACAGGAATAACCCGAATCCTCGAATCAAATCCTCGAGTACAACATTGCTCATATAAGAACTGATTTTCTCTCTACTGGACCTGTTACTTAACTGAACAGTCGCCATAGCCTCTTCTTAGAACTTGTATAAAGATCCTTCTCCCGTGAAGTTAGCCTCTCTCTTGGGCTTTGTACAATGATTCTCCCCAACGGGGTCAAACAACGTTTAGCCTCCATCTCGGGCTTCGTACGAGATACAAAAAACTCTCTTGTTGAGTCAATTAGCCTCCATCTCGGGCTTTGTACGTGATACAAAAAACTCTCTTGTTGAGTCATATAGCCTTCATCTCGGGCTTTATACGAGATACTAAAAGATTCCCTCGTTGAGTCAAAACCTTTTAGCCTCTCTCTCGGGCTTTGTACGAGACACATAATAGCCTTCTCTTAGGCTTTGTATAAGAAAACCACTGGTTGATCCAATCAACCTTTTAGCATCAAAACTGTGCCTCGTTCACAGCACACAACCATCAACAACTCCATCCCCTCCATCTAACTGCTGTAAGAGGCAAGCCTATGGATCATCTACATCCATGCCAATGTCCCTCTTTTAGTATGAGAAATTCCTAAGGAAAAATGGCATTACTCTACACTGAGTTAAAGTCTTCTCCTTCAGGTTGAAATCCCCTATAAAGGAAATTATGGCATTGCCGAATTCACAAACCCCGGTTAAAGTAATTCTCCTTTATAAACAGTCGTAACAGACAAACCCCTCTTTAGAGATGACAAATTCTCTATAAGGTCAACACTTTTAGCTTCACATCTTGGGCTTCGAACAAGATACAAATAAACCTTTTAGCTTCACATCTTGGGCTTTGAACAAGATACAAACCACCTTTCGCTTCACGTCTTGGGCTTTGAATAAGACACCAAAACAACCATTTCCTCCCATAGAATAGGAGGAACTACGAACGCTCTGATTTCCCTGTTTCGGTAAACGGGAATACGTAGGCATAAGATTGAAAGAAAAATCTTAGCGAGCACACTAAACAAAAACCCAAAATCCCATACTTTCATATATATATCCGTCCTAACATCTCAACCGATAGCCTAAAGCACCCCTCGTCAACAAAATAACCTAGGACAAACCCCGAATCTTTGTAGCATCTGCAAACCAACAGTTTCGACTGTTTAATCTCAGTATGCAAGAAGGGTTAATTGGAGACATCTATTTCCCTTCCTTCATCAGCTTTAATAGGATAAAAAATGAATCGAACTGTAGTACTAGAGCGATCGTGCTTCGCAACCACATCCAAAAATCACTCGCTACAGAAAAATGGCGACTCTGCTGGGGAATGCGCAGGTCTCTTTAGGGATCTTGTTCTTTTTTGTCCCCTAGGTGGAAACCTTGACGTCACTAGGATCTTAGGTCAAAACGCCGTTAATTTGGAATGAATCCACAGATTGGTGACTCCGCCGGGAAACCATTTTCTATCAGGAACTTAAGATTCTTAGCTTTTAAAAGTCTAGGATGATTAGGACAAATATATATACTGCTTTTCCTAATTTCTATACGTGTTTATTTTTCTGCTAATGGGAATGCGTGTGATGTCGCATGTGGAAAGATCGAGTATACACTTAAGATAAGTGATGGCGACGAGGTCGACCATCAACCTCAGTGGAGGCTGACCAATGCAACCCATTCTCTCACCTAGACAATGGGCAGATTGTGATGTCTGAGAAGTTGAGGAGCCAAACCCTTTTGTAGTACGGAAACTATTGGGAATAGTTGTTACGCGATACTACCCTCATTTGTGGCTGGTGATCTATTCTCGGTGAATGGCACTTACTCTATGATTGCTCTACAACTCGTTGGCGATCCGCTTGTTGTTTTTCTTTCCTAGGAGGAGCTGATGATAATGAGTACAGGTACAAAAATCACCCTAGTATAAACCTTTGGGGATGGGTAGAGCCTTGACTTCATGACAACGACCCTTTGACCCCATGTTTTTTCTATGTTTTTCTGTGCTGCATTCATGCATTCATTTAAAAAAAACATTCAAAACATTCAAAAAAAATTTCTCTTCTAGTCTCTCTATTTTTCAAATTAAACTGAGACTGTGATTGCAAATATCAGAGAAAAGGATTGCGCTAATGGATTTCGGTAGAAGGAGAACTCATAGTTATACCTTCAAGGTTCCAAAGCTGGAGGATTTGAGAAGGTTAGCAGGAATGATCACAAACCCAGAGGCTTTCAGAGCCAAGCACGGAGGTTTGCTACCACTGTTAAGAGTCCATGTGATCGAGGGAATCATGGATGCGCTCATTCAGTTTTATGATCTAGTTTATCACTGTTTCACATTCCCGAATTACCAGCTCGCACCAACGCTGGAGGAGTATTCTCATCTGATTGATCTACACATTACTGATCGAGCTCCATTTTCTGGACTGGAAGAAATTCCAAAGAATCAGACCATTGCCAGAGCAATTCATTTGGACGAGTCTGAGGTCAGGACTCACCTAACTACCAAGGGTTGCATCCAAGGTTTGCCAGCCCAGTTCTTGACAAAGAAAGCCCTGTATTTTGCCAGCATAGGAAATGTGACTGCTTTTGAAAGCGTCATTGTCTCATTGGAAACCCTGTGCCAACTTTGCTCGCAGATGCGTATCATTCTGTACACTTGGGAAATTTGTACAGTGGAGTGGAGATCACATGCTGTGTACCTCTGCTTTACAAATGGTTTATCTCTCACTTGCCCAAGTCTGCTGCTTTTTGGGATTGTAAGAGTGCCTTACGTTGGTCGCAGAAGATCATGTCCCTTACCAACTCTGATATAGATTGGTGTAATAGGATCTATGATAGAATCAGGATCATTGACCGTTGTGGAAACTTCCGCAACGTACCCCTTATAGGAATTAAGGGAGGAATCAACTATCATCCGGTGTTGGTTCGCCGTCAATTTGGATACCCGATGAGACACGTCCCACGGGGTGTTCATCTGGAAGGTCTTTTCTTCAAGGAAGGAGAAAACGACAGAGCACTAAAGATGGAAATAGTGCAAGCTTGGAAGCATGTTCATAAGAAAGGACGAGAGTCTCTAGGAAAACCGGACTGTGTCTCGGTGGAGCCTTATCTCCACTGGGTACAAACTAGAGATCTCAAGCTAAAGATGCCTTATCCTCGTTACGGAATTCATCCGCCGAGGGAATCTGTCATGTACTTCATGACGGAAACTAAAAAGCTTCAGGTTACGCTCAACAAAGTTCAAAAGGAGAGAAGGTCTTTGAAGAACAAGTACCGCACTCACGACGTAGAGTGCATCAAAATACAGCAATTACTGAAAGATAAGGATGCTCTGATTGAAATTTTGGAGCAACATGCTGTGGATAATCAGGATAACCAAAGGAATTTGCTCACTCCTTTCACCTGGCAAAGGAATGACAACCAAATAAAGGCCCAAGAGCCTCGGTCAAAGAAAAGGAAGATACCAGAATCAACACCCGATTTCTCTTCAGAGAGGACTCAGGACCCGTTAGTTTAGGTTTCTGTTTCTGCACCTTGTAATCTACTGTATTTCCATTTCTGTAATCCTTTGAATTCAATAAAAAGGGGTTTCCCCACCGTTTGATATTTGCAATCTAATTGTCGAAGTTTATTTTAATTAAACCTTAAATAATTAATATAATCATTACATTCATCATTCTCACATCGCGTATTCTTCTTACCTATGAATCTCACGTTTGTGTCTCGGTTCTAGAGTCAAACTGTCTCATTCGTATAATACTCGGGCCAATCGTCAGAAAAAGATGGATGATCTTGAGGAAGAAAACAGAGAGTTGAAAGAAGAGATCGACGCTCTAAGAGAGGATATGAGGAAGCTTCTTAACGACATGCAAGCCATGGCAGAAGCTCAGCTACAAAGAACTGTGATCTCAGAGATCACCTCAACGCCCATAGTGGAGAAGTATGATCCTAGGTATCAAATACCGAAAGATCGTCCTTGGGGCATGCCTGTTAACTATATCCCGGAAGGATATGTTCCGCCGATCACTGAAGATCAGGGAATCACAACAGAAGCCGCTGGGCCTGAAGGTTACAAACTTTGGGAAAGCAAAGATGCCAGAGGCATACTAAAGACTCCTGAAGGTTACAAACTTCGGGAGACGCCAAGACTCACTACCGTAGTCACGGTACCACCCCCTATGGTGCACACTGTCCCGGAAGGACAGATTCCACAGACATCTTCTGGTAGGAAGGAAACTATGTTTGACAGAATGAAGGAATTCCAGGAGCAGTTCTTGGAAATGCAGAAGGAACTGCAAGCCATTCGCGGTCAGGATCTATTTGGAAAGGACGTCGCAGATCTTTGCTTGGTCCCTAATGTGAAAGTCCCGCACAAATTTCAAGTGCCCGACTTTGAAAAGTACAAAGGTAACTCTTGCCCTCAAAGCCATCTGGTGATGTACGCCCGGCGGATGTCAGCTCAGACGGAAAATCAGGACCTACTGATTCACTACTTTCAGGATAGTTTAACCGGTGCCGCACTCAAATGGTACATGGGTTTAAACCGTGCCACGATCAGCACATTCAGAGATCTTGGCACTGCCTTCGTCCAACAATACAAATAGAATTTGGACATGGAACCCGACAGAGATCAACTCAGATCGATGTCGCAAAAGGACAAGGAAACCTTTAAGGAGTACGCTCAAAGGTGGCGTGAGATTGCCGCCCAAATTTGTCCACCTCTGGAGGAAAAAGAGATGACAAAGATCTTCTTAAAGACCTTAAGCTCATTTTACTATGACCGAATGGTTGCCAGTGCGCCCAGTGATTTCACCGAAATGGTTGGCATGGGCGTACGTCTTAAGGAAGCCGTCTGAGAAGGACGTTTGGTAAAAGAAACTGGATCGACGAGCGGTACTAGAAAATATGGTAGTGCTCTCCCTAAGAAAAAAGAGCAAGATATTGGGAATATCTCTCTCGGAAAGCAAAGGCGACATTATCAACCGGTAGCAGCTGTGACTCCTGCTATCAACCCTGCGTCTATTCTTACGTATCAACCTCAGGTTGCACAGAGCCAACCTGATCAACAAAGGACACAACAGCCTCTTCAGCAGGCTCGTCCTCCATACAACAACAACCGTACAACACGGCCACTAGGATTTGATCTTATACCCGTGTCATACGCAGAGCTGTTTCCATTACAACTGGCTAAGGGGCAAATTCAGACTAAATCTCCTCTTACAGTACTGGAAAATCTGGCTTTTTGGTTTAAGGTGGATCAAACTTGCCCTTATCATCAAGGAGGTCCAGGGCATAACATAGAGACTTGTCTCAATTTCAAGTCCGACGTGCAAAAACTTGTTAGGAGCGGGGTCTTATCCTTCAAGGATACGAATCCTAATGTTCTCACGAATCCGCTGCCTCAACACGAGAATGCTGCAGTCAATTTGATAGAAGGAGAGACTAACGATGTCTACCAAATTCACGATGTACTCTTGTTGAAAACCAATCTGGTCAAGATGCATTGTAGACAGAGTGGATATGGCCATGTGCCACCTCATAATTATCACCAATGTGATATCTGCTCTAAAGACAATCAGGGATGTTCTGTGGTGCAAGCAGCTCTACAGGAACAGATGGATCTCGAATGGATCCAAGAGCACCGAGTTCGTGGAGTTAACAAGGTTTACACGAATTCTAACGTCATTCAGAACCACGATATCTGTGCAATAAATGTCAACTTGGTGGCGATGCACTCAAGGCAAAGCCAGTATCATAATCTGCCGCAGTACGATTACAGTTCCTGTCTGATTTTCTCGGTAAATAAACAGGGATGCTCTTTCATACAGGAGGCCCTCCAGCGTCAGATGGATCTTGGGTGGATCCAAGACTACCGTGATAGGAACTCATATCAAATCAACATGGTTCAGATCTTCGATATTCGCGTGATGAATACCAACCTGGTAGAGTTACATGCTGAGCAGGTCCGACTTGGATTCTAAACATCACATGACTATCAAAGCTGTAAGGCAGGTTGCGAAAACGATCGAGGTTGTACCCTTGTCCTGGAGGCACTTCAGCACTTGTGAAATCACTGGTGAATGCCAATTTATATGGATGAAGATACTCAGCAGATTAGTATCAATAACAAAAACCCCACTCGGCGTCAGAGTCAGGATGTCCGATCTGTGGAAGCTAACCTAGTGAGGTTACATTGTATTCAAAGTGGGCGTGGCCAGGTGCCACCACACAACTATGAACGTTGCGGCGTCTGTTCGGAAAGTAACCAAGGGTGTTACTTTGTGAGAGCAGCTCTTCAGGTTCAACTAGATCGTGGAGAGATTCGCCCATATCCAGGTTCTGGACCCATCAGCTGGACCCCGAACTACCTTGCCGAGCAAGTTGAGGATGTTGTCATGATCTCTGGTCATCACAGGACCAGGGATGTTTTTTCCATTATCCCTCTACTTGACGAATCTAAAGTTCCCAACCGGGAACGGATCGAGATTAATTATGATGGTCAGAAAAATCAGAAGGTTCCCATAGTCATCTATCTGCCGGGACCAACACCGTATGAATCAACTAAGGCTATCCCTTACAAATACGGTGCAACGACAGTTGAAAATGGAAAGGAAATTCCATTACCCTCCGTCGTGAATATTGCAGACATCAGTCGTGTAACACGGAGCGGTAGAATCTTCAACCGAGGAGTTAGAGAACCTAACAAGGAAAAGGAACTTCAGACGGAAACTCCTGATCCACCAGTCGGTTAATCCAGTAATCCCGACCTTTCAAAAAATAGTGATGAGATGCTGAAGCTCATCCAAAGGAGTGAATACAACATTGTCGATCAACTGTTACAAACTCCTTCAAAGATCTCGGTATTATCGTTGTTACTCAGTTCAGAAGCCCACAGGGAGGCTCTATAGAAAGTCTTGGAGCAAGCCTTTGTGGAACATGATGTAACAATCAGACAATTTGATAGCATTGTCTCTAACATCACTTCCTGCAATAATTTGGGATTTAGTGATGAGGAATTACACGAAGAGGGTCGTCATCGTAACATGGGGCTCAACATTACAGTTAACTGCTAGGACGATGCTTTAGCCAACGTACTGGTAGACACAGGGTCAGCCCTGAATGTTATGCCGAAGTCCACTTTGACTCAATTATCATTCAAGGGCCCTCCGATGAGAATCAGCGAGGTCGTCGTCAAAGCGTTCGACGGATCCAGAAAAACAGTTATCGGCGAAGTTGACCTTCCCATAACTATTGGTCCTCACACTTTCCAAGTCACTTTCCAGGTCATGGACATCCGGGCAACATACAGTTGTTTATTAGGAAGACCTTGGATACATCAGGCTGGAGCGGTCACTTCGACCCTCCACCAAAAGCTAAAGTTCATTTAGAACGATCAACTTGTCACCGTCTGTGGGGAACAGGCCTTGCTCGTGAGTAACTTATCATCATCTACTTGTGTAGAACCCGAGGAGGTTATTGGAACTCAGTTCCAAGCACTGTCGGTAAGCAAGGACAATCAGTTCGAAGAAGGAACTTCCATTTCTTCATACAACGATGCTATCAAAGCAGTCGAGAGTACCGATACGACAGGATGGGGACAACTTGTCATTCCTATTGACAATAAAACAAAGAAGGGTCTTGGTTTTTCTGCAACCTGTACCCAGACAGCTGCCAACGATGAAAGTCTTCATCCCCTTCAAAACTTCTTCCACAGTGGAGGTTTTCTTCACCCAGTGTCTCAGGCAGTACATGCTATCAATGAGGAAGATCCCTCTGACACAGATAAAGAATGGAAGTCCTATCTTAATGAGGACGGTTATATGTCTCAGAAAGAGGTGCCTACACCATTTTGCTTTCCTACACAGAGTCCGAGATTTATACCAAGGTCAGACGTCGAAATGATCTATGGAGATTGTGATCCGGAAGGATGTCGTGCTCCGCCAAATTCATTAGAGGAAGAAACTCTGATGAAAGACAACTTTGACCACAATTACTATGGCCCAATGGATGGTCTGCCAATGTGGCAGCCTTACCCGGGAGACTTGGGGCAAGAGAGTCAGTCGAACAATGAAAATCAGCTGACCGTCATTGAACAGAATACCTGTGTCCCCACCATGTCATGGGATCAACACTCAGGTCATTCAGAAACTACTCAATATGAAGATGAATTTGCAACGTTTGCAGGGCTTGAATTAATCAACTATGCTTTTCCTGAGGTTAACGTCATCGAGAGAGATGACTCCTCCAGTCCCAAAGAAGTTTGGGACACCTTGGAACAACCGAGTGGGAAAAACGACTATATGGTCAAGTACACTGCTCCCGAAAGCTCTCGTATCAGGCTCAAAGATATCCAGCTTACTGGATGGGGAGATACAGCTGAGAACACAAATACTATGCAAAATGCAACGGAGAATTCTCCTACGACAATTCTGCTTGGGAGACAGATTCCAATGATCCTGCTCCACCAGAAATCAGCGTCATTTATGAAGAAAAATCAAGGAAAGTGCCAGACTTTGTGATTCACTGAGGATTTCGCCGCCAATGGGTTGCCGTCGAGGTTCCGAAGATCGTTCATCAGTCAATGTAATTGCCATCTTTAACCTTTCACCCTGCCCAGGTGAAACAGATGTTTTGATAGGGCTCACTTTCTGTAAATTTTCCCTCTTCGCTTCGCCCAAAGCGACAGAGTTTTGTTTTATAGGGCTGTAGTTTTAAGATTCGACTTGTTCATTAATAAAATAACGTCGTTCTGTAATTTTCGCATTTATTGTTGTTTTCTCTTTTTGCATTTTCAGAAAATGGTAATCCTAAAAAACAATTCAAATAAAAACAAGCAGTAATAAAATAAAAACACTGCACACACTTGCATTTTCTCTATCTCTTCTAAACACGAATCATCACGTCATGCAGATTGCTTGTTTTAAACCCCGTTGAAACATACGATCCGATGCCTTCTCCCAACTTTGAGTTCCCGGTATTCGAGGCTGAAGAAGAAGTTGACAACGAAATTCCAGAAGAGATATCCCGACTACTCAGACAAGAGGAAAGGTCCATTGAACCTCATAAAGAGCCGTTGGAAACGGTAAACTTGGGTTCAGAAAAAGAGAGAAAAGAAATCAGGATTGGGGCACTGCTCAGTCCAACTGCCAAAGAGAGGTTGATAAAGCTTCTCAAAGAATTCCCCGATGTATTTGCTTGGTCCTATCAGGATATGCCAGGGTTGGATGCCAGCATCGTGGAACATCACTTACCGTTGAGATCGGAATGTCCGCCAGTAAAGCAAAGGTTGAGACGCACTTACCCGGACATGGCCATCAAAATCAAGAAGGAAGTACAGAAACAGATTGACGCAGGTTTCCTCGCCACATCTGAATATCCTCAATGGTTAGCCAACATCGTGCCCGTTCCCAAAAAGGACGGAAAGGTCAGAATGTGTGTCGACTACCGAGACTTGAACAAGGCTAGTCCATAGGATGACTTTCCTTTACCACACATTGACATGCTGGTAGACAGTACATCAAAATTCAAAGTGTTCTCCTTCATGGATGGATTCTCGGGCTATAACCAGATCAAAATGGCGCCGAAAGACATGTAGAAAACTTTATTCATTACCCCATGGGGTACCTTTTGTTACAAGGTGATGTCATTCGGTTTAAAGAACGCTGGGGCAACCTATCAAAGGGCAATGACTACTCTGTTTCATGACATGATACACATAGAGATCGAGGTATATGTCGATGATATGATTGCAAAATCTAAAATAGAGAGTGAGCACGTTGAACATCTGTCAAAATTGTTCGAACGTCTAAGAAAATTCAAGCTACGCTTGAATCCCAACACGTGCACCTTCGGTGTCCGTTCAGGGAAACTACTAGGGTTCATCGTCAGCCAGAAAGGAATTGAGGTTGATCCTGACAAGGTCAAGGCCATTCAAGAAATGCCTTCTCCGAAAACTGAAAAACAAGTCAGAGGATTCCTGGGACGTTTGAACTACATCTCTAGGTTCATATTCCTTATGACCGCCACGTGTGCGCCGATTTTCAAATTACTCAAAAAGAACTAGGATTGCGTTTGGACAGAAGATTGTCAAACCGCCTTCGACAGTATCAAGGAATATCTGTTGAATCCTCCGATTCTATCACCTCCAGTGGAAGGAAGACCACTGATCATTTACCTCACAGTCCTAGAGGACTCAATGGGATATGTACTTGGCCAACAAGACAAAACCAAACGGAAAGAGTCTGCCATCTACTAATTGAGCAAGATATTCACCGACTGCGAAACTCGGTACACGATGCTTGAGAAAACTTGCTGTTCTTTGGCTTGGGCAGCCAAACGTCTTTGCCAATACATGATTTGTCATACTACTTGGTTAATCTCAGAAATGGATCCAATCAAGTACGTCTTCGAAAAGCCTGCTCTCACGGGAAGAATTGCCCGTTGGCAGATGCTGTTATCAGAATATGATATAGAGTACCATGCTCAGAAAGCCGTTAAAGGAAGTATTTTAGCCGATCATTTGGCTCATCAATCGATTGACGATCAGGAATCAATCGGGTTTGACTTCCCAGACGAAGATGTCATGTATCTAAAAATGAAAGATTACGATGAACCGTTACCTAGTGAAGGGCCAGAACCAGGTTCCCAATGGGGACTAATCTTTGACGGAGCAGTTAATCATTATGGAAACAAAATTGGGGCAACAATTGTTACCCCTCAGGGTACCCACATTCCTTTCACCGCCAGACTTATGTTCAAATGTACGAACAACGAGGCCGAATACGAAGCTTGTATCATGGGTCTCGAAGAAGCAATTGATTTAAGGATCAAAAACTTGGACGTATATGGCGACTCAGCTCTGGTTATCAATCAGATAAAAGGAGATTGGAACACATACCAATCAGGACTGATTCCTTACAAAGACTATGCATGAAGGTTGTTACCCTTCTTTAACAAAGTCGAGTTTCATCACATCCCACGTGAGGAGAATCACATGGCTGATGCATTAGCCACCATCTCTTCCATGATTAGTGTAGGTCAATGGAACGACCTACCTAAGATCGACATAATGTGCCTTGAACGACCCGCTTACATCTTCACGATTGAAGTAGTCATAGACAATAAACCTTGGTATCATGATATCAAATGCTTCCTTCAGAAACAAGAGTACCCATCTGGGGCACTCAGAAAAGACAGAAAAACCCTCAGAAGATTGGCTGGAAGCTTCTTCCTGAGCAATGACACTCTCTATAAGAGAAATTTTGACATGGTCTTGCTCCGATGCGTAGACAGACCAGAAGCAGACATGCTTATGAAAGAAATTCATGAAGGATCCTTTGGCACTCATGCCAACGGACATACAATGGCGAGAAAAATTCTAAGAGCAGGGTACTATTGGTTGACCATGGAATCTGACTGCTACAAGTACATGAGGAGGTGTCACATGTGTCAGATATACTCCGACAAAATTCATGTACCGTCATCACATCTCAAAGTTCTCTCTTCCCCATGGCCATTTTCCATATGGGGAATCGACATGATTGGCTTGATCGAACCTAAGGCTTCAAACGAACATAGGTTCATCCTAGTAGCCATTGACTATTTCACCAAGTGGGTCGAAGCAGCATCATCCTCTAATGTAACCCGACAAGTGGTGGTCCGATTTATCAAAAACAATATCATCTGCCGTTATGATGTTCCGAGCCAGATTATTACTGATAATGGATCTAACTTGAACAACAAGATGATGAAGGAGTTGTGCGCTGAGTTCAAGATCGAACACCATAACTCATCTCCATACCGACCTAAGATGAACGGAGCGGTAGAAGCGGCTAACAAGAACATCAAGAAGATCGTTCAAAAGATGATTGTAACCTACAAAGATTGGCATGAGATGCTACCCTTTGCTCTTCACGGTTATCGCACATCTGTCCGCACTTCAACAGGGGCAACCCCTTTCTCTCTAGTGTATGGCATGGAAGCAGTGCTCCCCATAGAAGTAGAGATCTCGTCAATCCGAGTATTGATGGAAGCTAAGCTCACCGAAGCTGAATGGTGTCAAAGTCGACACGGCGAACTGAATCTGATCGAGGAGAAGCGAATCACGGCGCTATGCCATGGTCAATTGTATTAACAGAAAATGAAGAGGGCGTTTGACAAAAAGGTCCGACCTCGTGTTTTCAGAAAAGGAGACCTCGTGCTCAAGAAGATCCAGTCATTTCTCACTAATTCGCGAGGTAAATGGACTCCGAATTATGATGGCCCCTATGTGGTCACGAAAGCTATCTCAGGCGGCGCCTTGAGACTTGCAACCATGGACGGCGAGGAATTTGCCTACCCCACGAATGTTGATGTAGTCAAGAAATACTTCGCCTAAACTAAAAAAAAATGTCTCGGTGGATTGAGAACCCGAAAGGGCGGTCCAGGCAAAAGTTAGAGACATAAAAAGAAAAAAAATCATCCCGGTGGATTGGAAACGTCACAGTACAATCCAGGAAAAAATTAGGGATAATGGCAAGTAACTATGTTCAACAGAGGCAAGTCCCTCAGCAGCAGCAGTTACATCATCCGCCCGAAAACTCCAGTCAAGGTCATCTTCGACAGAAGCTCAGGATGTCCCGAATTCAAAGTTGGTAGAAGGATAGTGGTCGTTATGTTTCAATGTAGCCCTTTTCCCTGTAAATTACCATTTTCTAACTTTGTAAATACTCTTTGGAATCACGCGTTTGGCTGATCTCCATCTTATCAATAAAATTTGAGCCCTTGTGCTTTTGTTTTTAATTCTTATTTGTTTTAGCTTTACAGAATGGCGTTTTAACATGATTAACGATTCTTGAAATAAAACAAAAATGAATTTACTTGTTAAAACTTTTTCTGCTTTTAAATTAAAGACGACAATTTCTTTTGACTGTTGAACATCAGAAGAACATCGGTCGCTTCTCCAGAAGTAATCGAACCTCAAAGTG
Organism: Lathyrus tuberosus; assembly: GCA_022829125.1. Taxonomy (NCBI): domain Eukaryota; kingdom Viridiplantae; phylum Streptophyta; class Magnoliopsida; order Fabales; family Fabaceae; genus Lathyrus; species Lathyrus tuberosus. Next base: position 23,218,314 of record JALAZF010000012.1, on the reverse strand, counting down.
CAGAATCAAAGTACTCCTTCTAACCCAGTACGCCTGAATGAAGGGATCAACTGTGTCAGAGACCTTGTTTCGTCTGACACGCCTCGCCGAGTTCTCATCTCCAAAGCCCGACCAACTTATCTCCCAACAGGGACTATCTCTCCTAAGCAAGGCGGAATTGCTATTCTGAACCAACGGTACTTCTTTGCCCCGCGATGGCCGAGTATCTAGTCGTGTTCACCTGCCAGTTTGTATGTCGCGTCAGTTTTGTCAGCATAAACATACATGCATCATTACATTATTGATTTGCATTCACATTTCATATTGCATCACTATCACTCTAGTCGGCCTTGTCCCCTAGTGATAAAAGTCCTCTCAATCGAGTTGTCAACCCTTTCCTCGTCAGGAAGTGTTACGTCTGAACAGTCTCTCTCCTCCAGTTTTATTTCTGGATTGAAGTTGGGTCCTTGACCACTTTGATAACTTAAACCTCTGAAAGACCAGAGAGCCCTCAGTTAACATCACTCTTCGCCATTGACGACGATATCCTTGTTTTCCCGAATTAAAGAAAATACCGAGAGAAAACCTCCTAAATCGGAGATTCGGCAGTACGGCAGTTTTTCTCCGAAAAACCCGCTGATGAAAAGGTCATCGGCACCTCAAAATTGGATCACATCATATGGCATTTCTCCGAGAAGATCTCCGAGGAAAGTATGATGTAAAGACCCCAAACGAATGCAGTCTCTCAAGGGACTCGTTTTCCCCACGTAGAGTCAACAAACGGCATCTCCAACAGAGAAGTTTGTACACCTCTACAACTCAGACGACTGGGTTCCCCAGCAAGTCTGACATCGAAACTTTTTCCACTCAAATGGCATCTCCCCAGGAAAATTCGGCGGGAAGTTTGAAGGAAAGCCGCTACGAATAGCGTCCCTTGTCAGTAAAGTTTATTGACGAAAGAAACTAAGACCAGTTCCTCGGTAGGAAACCAGGATCGAGGGGAAGTTTACATCAGAAACTAAGACCAGTTCCTTGGTAGGAAACCAGGATCGAGGAGAAGTTTACATCAGATACTAAGACCAGTTCCTTGGTAGGAAACCAGGATCGAGGGGAAGTTTATTTTAGAAACTGAGACCAGTTCCTTGGCTGAAGACTAGGATCGAGGGGAAGTTTACCTTTTCTAAGCATCATTGCTTAGCTAAAGAAGATGAATGCGTAAGCTACCATTCATTACCACCATCAAAATTTTGGGTATTCCGATATTTAATCCTCTTGCACCCCGAATGCCCGAATACCTTCGTCATTCACACCTTCGTGTCCAAGAAGATTAAATAGGGGCATCTGTCATACCCTAAATTTTGACCACTAAGATTTCCCATCATTGTGAAAATCATCATCACAATATGGAGGAACCATCATACTTCCTCAGTCTCCCCAAAGATGGGTGAGCATTCACTACAATCAAAATTAGGGTTTCAAGCCCTCTCTGAGTGCTTAGACAAAGGATCAATCAAGGAATGACATGATCTTCAACTTGTCTAACCTCTCAAACATCCACAATGGATCAAAAGGACTCCTACTTCAAGGATTAAGAACAAGGCTGCTCCCTTCTAGGTGGATTAAGTCTCAAGATCGACAGTGTCACCAAATTAGGGTTTTGGTCGACCAGGGCCTCCAGATGGAAAATTTTCATCTGGGCACAAGCCAATGATCCAAAACCTAACCTAATATACTCCATGGAACCTCATGGACCCAATCATCAAGTCAATTTGGCCTCAGGGGATGCATTCATCAAAAATCAGGAATTAGGGTTTCTTGACCTAATTCACCCCTAAGTTGACTTTTAGGGAAAATCATGAGCCAAGACCTCAAGAGAGGGTTTGAGGATCTCTAATGAACTATATTGATCCATTTTCAACAATGTATTAATCCAAGAAGCTTGAGCAACAAGTCTCAATTTCATCTGCATCACAGTTAGGGTTTTAAGGAAAAAGTCAACTGTAACATTGACTTTTGACCAGGACATGCTCCCAAGCCCTATGACATGCATCAATATACCCTATGACACCCATAGAACATGTCCATCAAGTTTGATTTAGGTCAAGGACATGATTTCCTAAAGAATTGCACAGTTTGGAATTCATCTGATAAAAAGTCAACTGTGCACAAAAGTCAACTTTGACTTTTTGAGATTTTTCACCAAAATGGATTTTTAACCCTAAAATGATGTTAATGTATGATTTTAATCATCATTCATCAAGAAAAATCAAGAAAAGTTGGGTAACTTGTAAAAGGGGTAACCATAAAAAACTTAGAAAATTTTCTAAGTTAAAAATAAAGTGGCTAGGGTACCAACTTTGGAGGGTCATAACTCCTAAACCACAAAGCCATTTTCTCCCATCCAAGGCTTGATTTGTAGATCTCATTGTCCTCTACGAAAACTTCAACTAGACCTAATTCCAATTCATTGTGGATTTTGAGTTATGGAGTGATCAAAATCAAGAAAAGTCACTTTGTTCCAACACTTAGTGAAAATTTCACTAAGTCAGATTTTACCCTACTTTTTGCCAAATGTAGGGGGATTTTTCACTTGGATTCAAAAGAGATAAAAAAAATATGTTCAAACAGTTGTTGTATCATGTAAGGGCTTTCCAAAATGACCAAGAACATTACCAAATTCAATTTGAGTCATGAGATATGACATTGGAAAGTTGCCTTGCTGAAATCTGCCAAGGCAAGGAAGAATTTACATTTTTGCTCGATTTGCCAAAATCAGCCAAATCCAAATGCTCCTATCCACTTGGACACCTCTGAGGATTGAATCTAAAGGGAACAACCACTGAGTCAAGCCTCCAAAGTCTTTGGAACAAGAAATAGCATGTTGAACCTAGAATGGCCAAAATAGGGACAAAACTCCAATTTTGGATTGGAGCATTCAATGGAAGCATCAAGGTGGCATGGACTGAGCCATTTGCAACTGAATTCAGTCAAGACTTATCCAAGACCAAGGTAACCACAGCTCTGTGCCCTAACCTCTAGTCAATGGCTAGAGGAGACTTGGATTTCCATTGGCCAACATTGAACAAACACCTGCTGCAGTTGCCATTCACTGTGGATCCCAAAACAAACTTGCTCTACTATAAATAGAGCTCAATTGTGATCAGTTTGAGTACACCAAAGCCATCAAACAGATGCTTTCCTCAAAACCTCTTTCTCTTGGCAAAAATGCCTTCTTTAGCAAGGCAACTTTGAGTTTTTGAGCTTGAGAGCTTTTTCATCACAATCAATCACACACGCACCTCATATATATATCATATGTAAGCTGTCTAAACTATCACAAGTGACCTGTAATCACAAAATCACAAAGTCACATCTCAAAACCTCAAAATAGGCTTTGTTTGCATTTTTCAAGCCATGTCTTGATTCAGTCACTTTCCAAACCAGATAAAACCTCAAACACACTCCAAATATCATCCTTGAACTGTCCCAAATGGTTCCCCTCATCTGAAACACCATTTGAGAGAGTTGCTATTTTGGTCACTTTTAACCCCTTTTGCAAGAAAGGGACTGTTTGTGTTTTTGCAGGTACCAGTTAATTCCAATCATCCTAAAAGCTTCTAAGGGATCATTTGAGTGTGTCTAAAGCATCAAATCATTTCTAGAACAAGAGGTTTGACAGATTGCACAAAAGCTCCAAAATCTCAAAAAAGAGGTAAGCCTCACAACTTGGAATCTTTCAAACATGCAATGCTTTGAAGTCCATTGATCATAAACATCTCATACATGTTTTATATGTTGCGTTTGAGCTAATTCACCATGTAATCCATGCTTGTACCAAGTTGTAGTATAGAAAATGCATTTATAGGTCATTTTCAAAACCACTATCGGGTTTTGAGGAGGGAGTGTGATCTGAAAAAACTACCACCACCATTGGATTCCTTATGAAATTCTGGTCCAGATGCATATAAATTTTGTCTCAAACCATTAAGAATTGAGAAAGTTATGACCTTCACGTTTCTCAGCCAAAACTTGCCAAAACTTGCCTTGGGCCAGGCCTAAAACCAAGTCATGCCTTGTATATTTGTTGTTTTGTTTCAAACAATGGATGTATCACCACTCCAGTGGTAAGGCGCGCGCCTTGTAACCTTGAGGTCTTGGGTTCAAACCCCACCCATGCCATTTTGTGTTTTTACACATTTTGCCATTTTTTCCAATATTTTCATGGTTTATTAATTAATTGGAAAATTAATAACTCTTTCAATTTTAATTATTTTTTATTGGTTCTTTTTGCAAAAAATCACAAAAATGTTGAAATATTTTATTCCACAAAAAATTGAATTTATATTATTTATTTAATATAATTAGTATTTTTGTGAATAAATTCATTTTTATTTGTTTTTAAACATTTTAAAATAAATATTCATCTTGAAAAATCAAGACCAAATGAGTTTTAATATCTCTTGTGATTTATACCTCATTTTTCAAACCTTAAACAAAAATCACAAGTGGTTTATTCAAACCTATTTGGTATTTTTCATTGATTTTCTTTAAATATTTATTTTTAAAGAATAAAATTAGGGTTTCTTTGATTTTCACTCAAACAAATCATTGTCAAACACTCATGGGCCTCTAATAGAGTGTAAGACCCAATCCTTTTTGACCAAACCATCTTTGGGCCTCAGTGTATTGTGTAAGTCCCGATACCATAAAAAACAAGCGACGCGATCGTCGCCTTTTGAAAAATAACCTTTTGGGCCTCTCCTCGAGCTATAAGACCCATTTAAAACTTTTTGGGCCTCTAATAGAGTGTAAGACCCAACCCCCTTTTAACCAAAATCACTTTGGGCCTCAGATATTGTATAAGCCCCTCTGCGTTAAAAGAAAACCTCGGCGCGATCGTCATTTCAAACGGAAAAATCATCTGGGCCTACCCTCGTGTTATAAGCCCCACTCTTTGTCTTAAAATTTTTGGGCCTCTTGAGAGAGTGTAAGACCCATCCCTTTGTACAGAAAACAATTTTTGGGCCACAGTCACTTGTATAAGTCCCTCTGTACAAATTCAAACAGTGCACTCACTGATAAAACCCTGGGCCTCTCCTTGAGCTGTAAGCCCCAAATCTTTCTTTTTCAAAACACTTTCTCCTTTGATTTTGAATATACTGTTGTTTTCAATTTTTCTTTATTGAACAACTAACCAAACATCATGGAAGCTCTACAACCGAGTAAGTGTTTATCCGCTTTCATTTACCGCTTTCATATACATATAACTGTATTGTGGGGCTGTTTCACTGTAAGTCTTCTTTCATAAACTCATATAAACTGTGTAATAATAGTATAGATATTTAGAGTTTTCCCGGCCACTACGTCTAGAACTAGGTGACGCCATTTCGTTTATTCGTAGAAATAGATAACTAGACCCCCAATAGGATCACCAGATACAGTCTTCTCTTCGGCTGTCCTCATTAGGAATTGTCAAGAAACTCTATTCCCAGAGATGAATGTATTCTCCGTGAATGGCATCTTTGAGTTTCTTCCAAATTCTCTAACTTTCTTGACTTGATCTATTCCTTGTGAATAGCTTGCCTTGAATTTCTCGAGGTTTGGGGACCCACGGGCTTCTTAAATGCATCGGCCTCCTCTTGGGCATCGTACAAGGACCCAAAGGTTTCGTAAAAGCAATCGTGCCTCCTCTAGGGCTTAGTACAAGGACTCGTCGGCTTCTTAGAAGTATTCACAGCCTCCTCTTAGGCTTCGTATAATGATCTCTTCCTCCGGGAATGATAGCCTCCTCTTGGGCATCGTACAAGGACCCGTCGGCTTCTTAAAAGTTTCCAGCCTCCTCTTGGGCTTCATACAAATTGTCCCGACGACCTCCTAGAGGTATAGTAAAAGAAATTAGTCATCTGCATAGAACAGTCCTTTTATAGAGTCTATTACTATTTCTCAAAGCACAGTACAAAAGATGACACTCTAGACTTGGACAGTCTAATCTCCTTGAGTCTCAAAGACATTCTCAAGTGACCCCTTCGTTAAATAGGAAGAAAACCCGTAGACTCGGACAGTCTCAATATCCTTCGGATTTCCCACTTCCTTAAGGAACAGGAATAACCCAGATCCTCGAATCAAATCCTCGAGTACAACATTGCTCATATAAGAACTGATTTTCTCTCTACTGGACCTGTCACTTAACTGAACAGTCGCCATAGCCTCCTCTTAGGCTTTGTATAAAGATCCTTCTCCCGTGAAGTTAGCCTCTCTCTTGGGCTTTGTACAATGATTCTCCCCAGCGGGGTCAAACAACGTTTAGCCTCCATCTCGGGCTTCATACGAGATACAAAAAACTCTCTTGTTGAGTCAATTAGCCTCCATCTTGGGCTTCGTACGAGATACAAAAAAACTCTCTTGTTGAGTCATATAGCCTCCATCTCGGGCTTTATACGAGATACCAAAAGATTCCCTCGTTGAGTCAAAACCTTTTAGCCTCTCTCTCGGGCTTTGTACGAGACACATAATAGCCTTCTCTTAGGCTTTGTATAAGAAAATCACTGGTTGATCCAATCAATCTTTTAGCATCAAAACTGTGCCTCGTTCACAGTACACAAACATCAACAACTCCTTCCCCTCCATCTAACTGCTGTAAGCGGCAAGCCTCTGGATCATCTACATCCATGCCAATGTCCCTCTTTTAGTATGAGAAATTCCTAAGGAAAGATGGCATTACTCTACACTGAGTTAAAGTCTTCTCCTTCAGGTTGAAATCCCCTATAAAGGAAATTATGGCATTGCCGGATTCACAAACCCCGGTTAAGGTAATTCTCCTTTATAAACAGTCGTAACAGACAAACCCCTCTTTAGAGATGACAAATTCTCTCTAAGGTCAACAGTTTTAGCTTCACATCTTGGGCTTCGAACAAGATACAAATAAACCTTTTAGCTTCACATCTTGGGCTTTGAACAAGATACAAACCACCTTTCGCTTCACGTCTTGGGCTTTGAACAAGACACCAAAACAACCATTTCCTCCCATAGAATAGGAGGAACTACGAACGCTCTGATTTCCCTGTTTCGGTAAACGGGAATACGTAGGCATAAGATTGAAAGAAAAATCTTAGCGAGCACACTAAACAAAAACCCAAAATCCCATACTTTCATATATATCCGTCCTAACATCTCAACCGATAGCCTAAAGCACCCCTCGTCAACAAAATAACCTAGGACAAACCCTGAATCTTTGTAGCATCTGTAAACCAACAGTTTCGACTGTTTAATCTCAGTATGCAAGCAGGGTTAATTGGAGACATCTATTTCCCTTCCTTCATCAACTTTAATAGGATAAAAAATGAATCGAACTGTAGTACTAGAGCGATCGTGCTTCGCAACCACATCCAAAAATCACTCGCTACACACTTTACCTAGGTTGTTCATCCATCAATGCACATTGGCTAGAGATAGTAATGAGTGTTGATGTTCATAAATATTGAACTTGAATGTTGTCATTTTGATAGTTTGAGTGAGAGATCATCAAAGGATCAAAATGGAAAAACTCACAATATGTGTTAGAGATAAACATATTGGGAGGATATGTGATTACATTTACCGTCTAAACGAGTTCATTAGCTTTGTCGATTCTATCTGTGCAAAATAGGTTTGTCGAACCCTAATCTTGACATGCTTTTTAAAAATCATTAAAACAAATCTTTTTACCGCTATTACTTAAATTTGAATGCAAACGTTCCGATTAACAACAACCAAAAACCCTTGTTACTTTGAAGTTTAAAACGTATACAACTGTAGAACGACTGCGATATCTCCGAACAATCTCTGTGGAACAATAACAAAACCCTGACTCTATTTGTATTTCAATAAATTGGCGCCGTTGCCGGGGATTGTTAATTGATATTGCAAGCATTGCAATAGTTGAGAAGTTTTAGACTTGTTAAAAAAGTTTCTTGTGCTTGTTGATTTGTTTTGTTTGGTGTGCAGACTTTGTTTATGCGAGGGCAACTACCGGCGGACCAACTTCTATTCGATCTCGAGATTGAAAGAACCGCTTGTAGACTCAATAGCAGAACTACACGGAGGAGGCAACTAGCTAGACAAAGGCAAGAACAAGGAGACAGTTTGATTTCTACACCACCACCAATTCCACAGTTCACGCCAATCATGGATCCACCACCACCAACACCCGCTTCCACACCATGTGTAAATAGCCCATGTTACACCGCTCAGTTTACTAACAATAATCAAGGAAGGCAAGCTGAGATGAAAACTGGAACTTTGAACTTGTTGTATGGAAGTCCGTTCACGGGAATGGATCATGAAGACCCTTTCGCTTTTCTCACCAAATTTTATGAGATAGCATTAGCGGCCGGAGTCAATCAAGCGCAAGAGTTACCTCTTTACAAGAGACTATTTCCTCATGATTTGCTTGGCAAGGCTAAGGATTGGTATCTTGATCAAACCCCCGCTGTGATGACCGATTGGAATGTTTTGGAGGAAAAATTTATAGAACGGTTCTTTTCTCACAACTGTTTTATGGAGTCAAAAACTGCAATTTCTATGGTCTCTCAGGGCACTAATGAATCTCTGAATGAAGCATGGGAACGATTCAAATCCATGCTTCGAAAATGAAAAGGCCACGGGTTTGACGAGTTAACACAAATTCACATCTTCAAGAATGGTCTCCAACCAAATTGCAAGACATTATTGGATGCCACTTCTGGAGGATTTTTGTTATCAAAGAGTGCTGAAGAAGCTACAGATATCATCAATAGAATGGCTCTCAATGATCTTCAAAGTCAAAGTCGTAACAAATTGCAAAAGAAGCTCGGGGTACTTGAATTGGGAACTGTAGCGAGCGATTTTGGACGCGGTTCTTAAGCGCTGGTCGCTCTCTACGGTTGAGTTTACTACAGGTCGGTTCATTTTTTATCCTATTAAAGCTGATGAAGGAAGGGAAATACATGTCTCCAATTAACCCTGCTTTGCATATTGAGTTTAAATAGCGGTCTGTTAGGTTACGAATGCTATCAATGTGGGGGGGGCCTTTGTACTGGTTATTTGTATTTTCGCCAATACGGTTTTCTCTCTTTCTTGGATTTTTTGGCGGGGAACGAGGATTAGGATGTTAAGACTGATGCTTTTGATAGATACATGAGAGTATGGGATTTTGGGTTTTTGTTTAGTGTGCTCGCCAATATTTTTCTTTCAATCTTATGCCTACGTATTCCCGTTTACCGAAACAGGGAAATCAGAGCGTTCGTAGTTCCTCCTATTCTATGGGAGGAAATGGTTGTTTTTGGTGTCTTGTTCAAAGCCCAAGACGTGAAGCGAAAGGTGATTTATATCTTGTTCAAAGCCCAAGATGTGAAGCTGAAATGTCTATTTGTATCTTGTTCAAAGCCCAAGATGTGAAGCTAAAGGTGTTGACTTTAGAGAGAATTTGTCATCTCTAAAGAGGGGGTTGTATGCCACAATTTCCTTTATAGGGGATTTTAACCTGAAGAAGAAGACTTTAACTCAGTGTAGAGCAATGCCATCTTTCCTTAGGAATTTCTTATGCTAAAAGAGGGACAGTGGCATGGATGTAGATGATCCAGAGGCTTGCCGCTTACAGCGATTAGATGAAAGGGAAGGAGTTGTTGATGTTTGTATACTGTGAACGAGGCACATCTTTGATGCTAAAAGGTTGATTGGATCAACCAGTGGTTTTCTTATACAAAGCCTAAGAGGAGGCTAATATGTATCTGGTACAAAGCCCGAGAGAGAGGCTAAAAAGTTTTGACTCGACGATGAATTCTTTTGGTATCTCGTATAAAGCCCGAGATGAAGGCTAATTGACTCAACAAGAGAGTTTTTTTGTATCTCGTACGAAGCCCGAGATGGAGGCTGTTGTTTGTTTGGCTCAATAAGAACCTTTTTGTATCTCGTATAAATCCCGAGATGGAGGCGAAAGGGGTAATTGACTCAACGAGGGAGTCTCTTATGTGTCTCGTACAAAGCCCGAGAGAGAGGCTAAATGATGTTTCAGTTAAGTGACAGGTCCAGTATACTGATTTTAATGAGAAAATCAGTTCTTATATGAGCAACACTGTACTCATGGATTTGATTCAAGGATCCGGGTTATTCCTGTTCTTTAAGGATGCGGGAAATCCGAAGGGTATTGAGACTGCCCGAGTCTACGGGTTTCCTTCCTATTTTTGAAGGGTGCTTAAGAATGTCTTTGAGACTCAAGGAGATTAGACTGTCCAAGTCTAGAGTTTCATCTTTTGTACTATGCTTTGAGAAACAGTAGTAGACTCTTTGAAAGGACTTTTCTATGCAGATGACTAAGTTCTGTTCCTATACCTCTAGGAGGCCGTCGGGACAATTTGTACGAAGCCCAAGAGGAGGCTGTAAGCTTTTAAGAAGCCGAGAGGTCCTTGTACGAAGCCCAAGAGGAGGTTATCATTCCTGGAGGAAGAGATCATTATACGAAGCCTAAGAGGAGGCTGTGAATACTTCTAAGAAGCCGGCGGGTCCTTGTACTAAGCCCAAGAGGAGGCGGGGTTGCTTTTAGGAAACCCGTGGGTCCTTGTACGATGCCCAAGAGGAGGCCGATTGCTTTTAAGAAGCCGATGGCTCCCCAAACCCCGAGAAATTCAAGGCAAGCTATCCACAAGGAATAGATCAAGTCAGGAAAGTTTGAGAATTTGGAAGAAACTCAAGAGATGTCATTCACGGAGAAAAGATCATCTATGGGGAGTAGAGCTTCTTGACAAGTGCTTTTAAGCAGCCTGTGGGTCCCCAAACCCCCGAGAAGTTCAAGACATGCCATACACTGAGAATAGATCAAGCCAGGAAAGTCCGAGAATTTGGAAGAAAATCAAGAGATGCCATTCACGGAGAAACGATTATCTCTGGGGAATAGAGTTTCTTGACAACTTCTATGAGTGACAGTCTATGAAAGGGTTCATAGAGAATGCTGCCTTTCATATCTCCATATTGTTTAACCCTAAGAGGAGGGAAGACTGTGTCTGGTAATCCTATGGGGATCTAGTTTAGACTATTTCTAAGAGTGATCAACGGGCTTAATGCTAGACGTAGTTGTCGGGGAAACTCTAAATATCTATACTATTATTACACAGTTGATATGAGTTTATGAAAGAAGACTTACAGTGAAACAGCCCCACAATACAGTTATATGTATATGAAAGCGGTAAATGAAAGCAATAACCACTTACTCGGTTGTAGAGGTTCCATGCTGTTTGGTTAGTCGTTCAACAAGGAAAGATTGAAAACAACAATATATTCAAAATCAAAGGAGAAAGTACTTTGAAAAGGAGAGATTTGGGGCTTACAGCTCAAGGAGAGGCCCAGGGTTTTATCAGTAGGCGCACTGTTGTTTTGAATTTGTACAGAGGGACTTATACAAGTGACTGTGGCCCAAAAATTGTTTTCTGTACAAAGGGATAGGTCTTACACTCTCTCAAGAGGCCCAAAAAGTTTTAAAGAAAAAGAGTGGGGCTTATAACACGAGGGTAGGCCCAGTTGACTTTTCGTTAAAACTGGCGATCGCGCCGAGATTTTCTTTTAACGCGAAGGGGATTATACAATATCTGAGGCCCAAAATGGTTTTGGTTAAAAGGGGGTTGGGTCTTACACTCTATTAGAGGCCCAAGTGAGTTTTACAAAAAGAAATGGGTCTTACTACTCGAGGGTAGGCCCAAGTGAGTTTTACAAAAAGAAATGGGTCTTACTACTCGAGGGTAGGCCCAGGGTTATTTTGAAAAGGCGACGATCAGGCCGTTTATTTGAAAATGTACAGAGGGACTTATACAACGAATGAGGCCCAACATGTTTTCTGTACAAGGGTGTTGGGTCTTACACTCTAATAGAGGCCCAAAAAGTTTTAAAATCAATTTTGAAAGTTGAATTAATCAAAAACCCTAATTTTAATCTTTAAAAGTAAATACTTAAAGAAAATCAAACAAAATACAAAATAAATTTGAATAATCCATTTATGATTTTGTTTATGGTTTGAAAAAAATGAGGGATAATCACAAGGAATATTTAAACTCATTAGGTTTTGATTTTCAAAGTAAATATTCACTTTTAGAATGTTTAAAAACAATAAAAAATGAATTTATTCACAAAATACTAATTATATTAAATAAATAATATAAATCTAATTTTTTGGTGGAATAAAATATTTCAACATTTTTGTAAATTATTGCAAAAAGAACCAATAAAAAATGATAAAAATTGAAGGAGTTATTAATTTTTCAAATCATTAAAAATAATAATATGAAAAAAAATAAAATAAACAAGTGATAAAAAGAAGTCTGGGGCGAGGGGGATTCGAACCCCAGACCTCTCGCTTGCCAATACACACAAAACCAGCTGATGAACCGCTGGGGCGCAATGCCAATTCAAATATAACATGGCAAGTGAAAAATATATATCAAACTTAGTTGGAAAACCTGAAGAATGGCGCCATGGCCATCTTCTTCCTCGATCTCGTGCATGAAGCACCATATCTCACTCATCTCTCAACCATTGGACATCATTCAAACACCAAACTCATGCGTTTTTTCACAAGGAAGAAGATGGTAATACCCAATTTTATTCATTTTCAGTGTATAACAAATTATATCATTGTGGTCGTATGAACCCTAATTTTGCAAAAGCAATCGAGTAGGCATGATTATGAGTGCAATGATCAAATTTTCTTATGGAAAACAATCAGCATATGATGGCAAGCAATTGGCAAAAATATCATGCGAGGAAATATGCATGGATCATGGAGTTTGAGTTTTGAGGCTTACCTTGATGCAAGCTGAAATGGAACTCTGCACAAACTTTGTTCCAGTCATGAATTAATGATCCCTACAGCTTCAATGGATGTTATGGAGTGTGTTACAAGCTCTGGAACACTTTGAAACTCTTTGGATCAAGCTGGAGACCTCCACCTGCATAATTGAAGCATAATGGCTTGGTTGAAGGGTGATTTTCAGCCTGAGGTGTTACAGTCAGTGTTTAAGTGTTTGGACACCTCAAATACATCATATGTGATATGTTTGAGCAATTGGAATTGATTGCCTAAGGCTGCAACTCAAAGCCCGATAGTGGTTACTCAATAAGCCAAAAAACTTGAGGTTTAAGGAAGAATGAGAGAAAGAAGTGCTGTAACTGGCTTTGGTGTGAGTTAAATGATCCATTGGGACCTCTATTTATTGGTGATCAACTTTTGTTTTGGAGGAATAGTGAATGGCTACTGGATCAGATCACATTTGCATGGATTGGCTTGGAGGATTTCTTCTCAAGCAAGGCAAGCTAGCCATTCCCAAGAGCAGGGCTATGCCTTGACCAAAATCACATTCCTCAGATGTTTTTATTGTTGTTTAATCAGAGAATTTGACTGAGTAGGGTAGCTACCTTGACAATGCACTATTCCACATTAATGCACTTTGAATTCAAGGCAAAATGTGCCAAAGTGGATGAATTTCAAGTTGCAAGATTCCTTGGCTTTTTGACTCAGATTTATCAGTTGGATTAGATGCAATGTGATTGGTTTGAATATATGTGGCATGATGATCCTCAGTTTTTGGTTCAAAATCATGTGTGGCAAGCAAACATGCAAACTGATTTTTCCAAAACAGCTTGCAGCAGCATGACTTTGGGCATGGATTTCTATTGGCTCAAGTTGAATCAATTCATGCTGTTAGGCTCTTTGAATTCTTGGTAACATATGCAACAACATTGATGTTTAACTTTGGATTTGATTCAGCTTGCATCTATGTGAAAAGATCTCACAAGTTTTGGTGTTTCAACAAAATCTGTCTTGGACAGAATTTTTTCTAAGTGTTGGAAAATGGTGTACTTTCATATTTTCAGCCATTTTGGCTCACTCATAGCTCAAAATCCACAATGAATTGGAGTTAGGTCTAGTTGAAGTTTTTGTAGAGGGAAATGAGATCTACAAATAAAGATTTGGATGGGAAAAAATGGCCTTGTGGTTTAGGAGTTATGACCCTCCAAAGTTGGTACCCTAGCCACTTTATTTTTAACTTAGAAAATTTTCTAAGTTTTTATGGTTACCCCTTTTACAAGTTATCCAACTTTTCTTGATTTTTCTTGATGAATGATGATTCAAATCATACATTAACATCATTTTAGGGTTAAAAATCCATTTTGGTGAAAAATCTCAAAAAGTCAAAGTTGACTTTTGTGCACAGTTGACTTTTTATCAGATGAATTCCAAACTGTGCAATTCTTCATGAAATCATGTCCTTGACCTAAATCAAACTTGATGGACACGTTCCATGGGTGTTATAGGGTATATTGATTCATGTCCTAGGGCTTGGGAGTATGTCTTGGTCAAAAGTCAATGTTACAGTTGACTTTTTCCTTAAAACCCTAACTGTGGTGCAGATGAAATTGAGACTTGTTGCTCAAGCTTCTTGGATTAATCCATTGTTCCAAATGGATAAATATAGTTCATTAGAGACCCTCAAACCCTCCTTTGAGGTCTTGGCTCATGATTTTCCCCAAAAGTCAACTTAGGGGTGAATTAGGTCAAGAAACCCTAATTCCTGATTTTTGATGAATGCATCCCCTGAGGCAAAATTGACTTGATGATTGGGTCCATGAGGTTCCATGGAGTATATTAGGTTAGGTTTTGGATCATTGGCTTGTGCCCAGATGAAAATTTTCCATCTGGAGGCCCTGGTCGACCAAAACCCTAATTTGGTGACACTGTCGATCTTGAGACTTAATCCACCTAGAAGGGAGCAGCCTTGTGCTTAATCCTTGAAGTGGGAGTCCTTTTGATCCATTGTGGATGTTTGAGAGGTTAGACAAGTTGAAGATCATGTCATTCCTTGATTGACCCTTTGTCTAAGTGTTCTGAGAGTGCTTGAAACCCTAATTTTGATTGTAGTGGATGCTCACCCATCTTTGGGGAGACTGATGAAGTATGATGGCCCATCCATATTTCGATGATGATTTGCACAATGATGGGAAATCCTAGTGGTCAAAATTTGGGGTATGACAGATGCCCCTATTTAATCTTCTTGGATACGAAGGTGTGAATGACGAAGGTATTCGGGCATTCGGGGTGCAAGAGGATTAAATATCGGAATACCCGAAATTTTGATGGTGGTCATGAATGGTAGCTTACACATTCATCTTCTTTAGCTAAGCAATGATGCTTAGATAAGGTAAACTTCCCCTCGATCCTGGTATTCAGCCAAGGAACTGGTCTTAGTTTCTAAAATAAACTTCCCCTCGATCCTGGTTTCATAACAAGGAACTGGTCTTAGTTTCTGATGTAAACTTCCCCTCGATCCTGGTTTCCTACACAGGAACTAGTCTTAGTTTCTAATGTAAACTTCCCCTCAATCCTGGTTTCCTACCGAGGAACTGGTCTTAGTTTCTTTCGTCAATAAACTTTACTGACAAGGGACGCTATTCGTAGCGGCGTTCCCTCAAACTTCTCGCCGAATTTTCCTGGGGAGATGCCATTTGAGTGGAAAAAGTTTCGATGTCAGACTTGCTGGGGAACCCAGTCGTCTGAGTTGTAAAGGTGTACAAACTTCTCTGTTGGAGATGCCATTTGTTGACTCTACTTGGGGAATGTGAGTCCCTTGAGGGACTGCATTCGCTTGGGGTCTTTACATCATACTTTTCTCGGAGATCTTCTCGGAGAAATGCCATATGATGTGATCCAATTTTGAGGTGCCGATGACCTTTTCATCAGTGGATTTTTCGGAGAAAAACTGCCGTACTGCCGAATCTCCGATTTAGGAGGCTTTCTCTCTGGATTTTCTTTATTCCGGGAAAACAAGGATATCATCTTCAACGGCGAAGAGTGATGTTAACTGAGGGCTCTCTGGTCTTTCAGAGGTTAAAGTTATCAAAGTGGTCGAGGACCCAACTTCAATCCAGAAATAAAACTGGAGGAGAGAGATTGTTCAGACGTAACACTTCCTGACGAGGAAAGGGCTGACAACTCGATTGAGAGGACTTTTATCACTAGGGGACAAGACTGACTAGAGTGATAGCGATGCAATATGAAATGTGAATGTAAATCAATAATGTATGATGTATGTATGTTTATGCTGACAAAACTGACGCGACATACAAACTGACAGGTGAACACGACTGGATACTCGGCCATCGCGGGGCGAAGAAGTACCGTTGGTTCAGAATAGCAATTCCGCCTTGCTTAGGAGAGATAGTCCCTGCGGGGAATACCGTTGATCAGGCTTAGGAGATAAGAACTCGGCCGAGGTGTGTTAGACGAAACACGGTCTCTGACACAGTCGATCCCTTCATTCAGGCGTACTGGGTTAGAAGAAGTACTTTGATTCTGCACTTTGAGGTTTGATTACTTCTGGAGAAGCGGTCGATGTTCCTTTGATGTTCAACATTCAAAAGAAATTGCCGACTTTATTTTAAAAGTAGAAAAAGTTTTAACAAGTAAATTCATTTTTGTTTTATTTCAAGAATCGTTAATCATGTTAACAACGTCGTTCTGTAACGCTAAAACAAATAAGAATTACAAACAAAAGCACAAGGGCTCAAATTTTATTGATAAGATGGAGATCAGCCGAGCGCGTGATTCCAAAGAGTAATTACAAAGTTAGAAAATGGTAATTTACAGGGAAAAGGGCTACGTTGAAACATAACGACCACTATCCTTCTACCAACTTTGAATTCGGGGCATCTTGAGCTTCTGTTGAAGATGACCTTGACTGGAGTTTTCCGACGGATGATGTAACTACTGCTGAGGGACTTGCCTCTGTTGAACATAGTTACTTGCCATTATCCCTAATTTTTGCCTGGATTGTACTGTGATGTTTCCAATCCATCGGGATGATTTTTTTTTTATTTTGTCTCTAACTTTTGCCTGGACCGCCCTTTCGGGTTTTCAATCCACCGAGACGTGTTTTTTTTTTAGTTTAGGCGAAGTATTTCTTGACTACATCAACATTCGTGGGGTAGGCAAATTCCTCTCCGTCCATGGTTGCAAGTCTCAAGGCGCCGCCTGAGAAAGCTTTTGTGACCACATAGGGGCCATCATAATTCGGAGTCCACTTGCCCCGAGAATCAGTGAGAAATGATTGTATCTTCTTGAGCACGAGGTCTCCTTTCCTGAAGACACGAGGTCGGACCTTTTTGTCGAATGCCTTCTTCATTCTCTGTTGATACAACCGATCATGGCATAGTGCCGTGATTCGCTTCTCTTCGATCAGGTTTAATTCATTGTGTCGGCTTTGACACCATTCAGCTTCGGTGAGCTTAGCTTCCATCAGTACTCGGATTGATGGGATCTCTACTTCTATGGGGAGCACTGCTTCCATGCCATATACTAGAGAGAAAGGGGTAGCCCCTGTTGAAGTGAGGACAGATGTGCGATAACCGTGAAGAGCAAAGGGTAGCACCTCGTGCCAATCTTTGTAGGTTACAACCATCTTTTGAACGATCTTCTTGATGTTCTTGTTAGCTGCTTCTACCGCTCTGTTCATCTTAGGTCGGTAGGGAGATGAGTTATGGTGTTCGATCTTGAACTCAGCACACAACTCTTTCATCATCTTGTTGTTCAAGTTAGATCCATTATCAGTAATGATCTGGCTTGGAACACCATAACGGCAGATGATATTGTTTTTGATAAATCGGACCACCACTTGTCGGGTTACATTAGCGTATGATGCTGCTTCGACCCACTTGGTGAAGTAGTCAATGGCTACTAGGATGAACCGATGTCCGTTTGAAGCCTTGGGCTCAATCATGCCAATCATGTCGATTCCCCATATGGAAAATGGCCATGGGGAAGAGAGAACTTTGAGATACGTTGGCGGTACATGAATTTTGTCGGAGTATATCTGACACTTGTGACACCTCCTCATGTACTTGTAGCAGTCGGATTCCATTGTCAACCAATAGTACCCTGCTCTGAGAATTTTTCTCGCCATTGCGTGTCCATTGGCATGAGTGCCAAAGGATCCTTCATGAATTTCTTTCATAAGCATGTCTGCTTCTGGTCTGTCGACGCATCGGAGCAAGACCATGTCAAAATTTCTCTTATAGAGAGTGTCACCGCTCAGAAAAAAGTTTCCAGCCAATCTTCTGAGGGTATTTCTATCTTTCCTGGATGCCCCAAGTGGGTACTCTTGTTTCTGAAGGAAGCATTTGATATCGTGATACCAAGGTTTATCGTTTATGACTACTTCAATCGTGAAGATGTAAGTGGGCCTTTCAAGGCGCATTATGTTGATCTTAGGTAAGTCGCTCCATTGACCTACACTAATCATGGAAGAGAGAGTGGCTAATGCATCAGCCATATGATTCTCCTCACGAGGGATATGATGAAACTCGACCCTGTTAAAGAAGGGTAACAACCTTCTTGCATAATCTTTGTAAGGAATCAGTCCTGATTGGTATGTGTTCCAATCTCCTTTTATCTGATTGATAACCAAGGCTGAGTCACCGTATACGTCCAAGTTTTTGATCCTTAAATCAATCGCTTCCTCGAGACCCATAATACAAGCTTCGTATTCGGCCTCGTTGTTCGTACATTTGAACGTAAGTCTGGCAGTGAAAGGAATGTGGGTACCCTGAGGGGTAACAATGATTGCCCCAATTCCATTTCCGTAATGATTAACTGCTCCGTCAAAGATAAGTCCCCATTGGGAACCTGGTTCTGGCCCTTCACTGGGTAGCGGTTCATCGCAATATTTCATTTTTAGATACATGACATCTTCATCTGGGAAGTCAAACCCGATTGATTCTTGATCGTCAATCGGTTGATGAGCCAAATGATCGGCTAAAATACTTCCCTTAACGGATTTCTGAGCATGGTACTCTATGTCATATTCTGATAACAGATCTGCCAACAGGCAATTCTTCCCGTGAGAGCAGGTTTTTCAAATACGTACTTGATTGGATCCATTTCGGAGACCAACCAAGTAGTATGACGAATCATATACTGGCGAAGACGTTTGGCTTCCCAAGCCAAAGCGCAACAAGTTTTCTCAAGCATAGTGTATCGAGTTTCGCAGTCGGTGAATTTCTTGCTCAAATAGTAAATGGTAGACTCTTTCCGTTTAGTTTCATCTTGTTGGCCAAGTACACATCCCATTGAGTCCTCTAGAACTGTGAGGTAAAGGATCAGTGGTCTTCCTTCCACTAGAGGTGATAGAATCGGAGGATTCAACAGATATTCCTTGATACTGTCGAAGGCAGTTTGACAATCTTCTGTCCAAACGTAATCCTGGTTCTTTTTGAGTAATTTGAAAATCGGCGCACACGTGGCGGTCATAAGGAATATGAATCTGGAGATGTAGTTCAAACGTCCCAAGAATCCTCTGACTTGTTTTTCAGTTTTCGGAGAAGGCATTTCTTGAATGGCCTTGACCTTGTCAGGATCAACCTCAATTCCTTTCTGGCTGACGATGAACCCTAGTAGTTTCCCTGAACGGACACCGAAGGTGCACTTGTTGGGATTCAAGCGGAGCTTAAACTTTCTTAAACGTTCGAACAATTTTGACAGATGTTCAACGTGCTCACTCTCTGTTTTTGATTTTGCAATCATATCATCGACATATACCTCGATTTCCTTATGTATCATGTCATGAAACAGAGTAGTCATGGCCCTTTGATAGGTTGCCCCGGCGTTCTTCAAACCGAACGGCATTACCTTGTAACAAAAGGTACCCCATGGGGTAATGAATGAAGTTTTCTCCATGTCTTTCGGCGCCATTTTGATCTGGTTATAGCCCGAGAATCCATCCATGAAGGAGAATACTTTGAACTTTGATGTACTATCTACCAGCATGTCAATGTGCGATAAAGGAAAGTCGTCCTTTGGACTTGCCTTGTTCAGATCACTATAATCGACACACATTCTGACCTTTCCGTCCTTTTTGGGAACGGGTACGATGTTGGCTAACCAAGGAGGATATTCAGACGTAGCGAGGAAACCCGCGTCAATCTGTTTCTGCACCTCCTCTTTGATTTTGATGGTCATGTCCGGATGAGTGCGTCTCAACCTCTACTTTACTGGCAGACATTTCGATCTTAACGGTAAGTGTTGTTCCACGATGCTGGTATCCTACCCTGGCATATCCTAATAGGACCAAGCGAATACATCGGGAAATTCTCTGAGAAGCTTTATCAAACTCTCTTTGGCAGTTGGACCGAGCAGTGCCCCAATCCTAATTTCTTTTCTCTCTTTTTCTGAACCCATGTATACCGTTTCCAATGGCTCTTTGTGAGGTTCAATGGACTTTTCCTCTTGTCTGAGTAGTCGGGAGATCTCTTCTGGAATTTCATTGTTATTTTCTTCTTCAGCCTCGAATACCGGGAACTCAAAGTTGGGAGAAGGCATCAGATCGTATGTTTCAACGGGGTTTAAAACAAGTAATCAGAATGACGTGATGATTCGTGTTTAGAAGAGATGGAGAAAAATGCAAAAGTGTGCAGTGTATTTATTTTACTGCTTGTTTTTATTTTTAATTGTTTTTTAGGATTACCATTTTCTGAAAAAGCAAAAAGAGAAAACAATAATTAATGCGGAAATTACAGAACGACGTTATTTTATTAATGAACAAGTCGATTCTTGAAACTACAGCCCTATAAAACAAAACTATGTCGCTTTGGGCGAAGCGAAGAGGGATAATTTACAGAAAGTGAGCCCTATCAAAACATCCGTTTCACCTGGGCAGGGTGAAAGGTTAAAAGATGGCAATTACTTTGACTGACGAACGACCTTCGGAACCTTGACGGCAACCCATTGGCGGCAAACTCCTCGGTGAATCACAACGTCTGGCACCTTCCTTGATTTGTCTTCAGAAATAACGCTGATTTCTGGTGGAGCGGGATCATTGGAATCCGTCTCCCAGGAAGAATTGTAGTATGAGAATTCCTCTGTTGCATTTTGCATAGCATTTGTGCTCTCAGCTGTATCTCCCCATCCAGTAGGCTGGATATCTTTGAGCCTGATACGAGAGCTTTCGGGAGCAGTGTACTTGACCATATAGTCGTATTTTCCACTCGGTTGTCCCAGAGTGTCCCAAACTTCTTTGGAACTGGATGAGTCATCTCTCTCAATGACATTAACCTCAGGAAAAGCATAGTTGATGAATTCAAGTTCTGCAAACATTGCAAATTCATCTTCATGTTGAGTCGTTTCTGAATGACCTGAGTGTTGATCCCATGACATGGTTGGGACACAAGTATTCTGTTCAATGATGGTCAGCTGATTTTCATTGTTCGGCTGACTTTCTTGCCCCAAATCTCCTGGATAAGGTTGCCACATTGGCAGACCATCCATTGGGCCATAGTAGTTGTGGTCAAAGTTGTCTTTCGTCAGAGTGTCCTCCTCTAATGAATTTGGCGGAGCACGGCATCCTTCCGGATCACAATCTCCGTATATCATTTCGACGTCTGACCTTGGTATAAATCTCGGACTCTCTGTAGGAAAGCAAAAGGGAGTTTGCGTTTCGTCCTGAGACATATAACCGTCCTCGTTAAGGTAGGACTTCCATTCTTCATCTGTGTCAGAGGGATCTTCCTCATTGATAGCATGTACTGCTTGAGACACTGGGTGAAGAAAACCTCCACTGTGGAAGAAGTTTTGAAGGGGATGAAGACTTTCATCGTTGGCAGCTGTCTGGGTACAGGTTGCAGAAAAACCAAGACCCTTCTTTGTTTTATTGTCAATAGGAATGACAAGCTGTGCCCATCATGTTGTATCGGTACTCTCGACCGCTTTGATAGCATCGTTGTATGAAGAAATGGAAGTTCCTTCTTTGAATCGATTGTTCTTGCTCACCGACAATGCTTGGAACCGCGTCCCAATAACCTCCCCGGGTTCTACACAAGTAGATGATGATAAGTTACTCACGAGCAAGGCCTGTTCTCCACAAACTGTGACAAGCTGACCGTTCTGGACGAACTTTAGCTTTTGGTGGAGGGTCGAAGTGACCGCTCCAGCCTGATGTATCCAAGGTCTTCCTAATAAAAAACTGTACGTTGCCCGGATGTCCATGACCTGGAAAGTGACTTGGAAAGTATGAGGACTAATAGTTATGGAAAGATCAACTTCGCGGATAACTGTTTTTCTGGATCCGTCGAACGCTTTGACGACGACCTCGCTGATTCTCATCGGAGGGCCTTTGAATGATAATTGCATCAAAGTGGACTTCGGCATAACATTCAGGGCTGACCCTGTGTCTACCAGTACACTGGCTAAAGCATCGTCCTGGAAGTTAACTGTGATATTGAGCGCCATGTTATGAAGGCGACCCTCTTCGGGTAATTCCTCATCACTAAATCCCAAATTATTGCAGGAAGTGATGTTAGAGACAATGCTATCAAACTGTCTGATTGTTACATCATGTTCCACAAAGGCTTGCTCCAAGACTTTCTGTAGAGCCTCCTTGTGGGCTTCTGAACTGAGTAACCGCGATAATATCGAGATCTTTGAAGGAGTTTGTAACAGTTGATCGACAATGTTGTATTCACTCCTTTGGATGAGCTTCAGCATCTCATCATTATTTTTTGGAAGGCCGGGATTACTGGATTGACCGACTGGTAGATCAGGAGCTTCTGTCTGAAGTTCCTTTTCTTTGTTAGGTTCCCCAACCCCTCGGTTGAAGATTTTACCACTCTGTGTTACTCGACTGATGTCTGCAATATTCACAACAGAGGGTAATGGAATTTCCCTTCCATTTTCAATTGTCATTGCACCGTATTTGTAAGGGATAGCCTTAGTTGATTCATACGGTAGTGGTCTCTGCAGATAGATGACTATGGGAACCTTTTGATTTTTCTGACCATCATAATTAATCTCGATCTGTTCCCGGTTAGGAGCTCTAGATTCGTCAAGTAGAGGGATAATGGCAAAAACATCCCTGGTCCTGTGATGACCAGAGATCGTGACAACGTCCTCAACTTGCTCGGCAAGGTAGTTCGGCGTCCAGTTGATGGGTCCAGAACCCAGATATGGACGAATTTCTCCATGGTCCACCTGACCCTGAAGAGCCGCTCTCACAAAGTAACACCCTTGGTTACTTTCCGAACAGACACTACAACGATCATAATTGTGTAGTGGCACCTGGCCACACCCATTTTGAATACAATGTAACCTCACTAGGTTAGCTTCCACTGATCGGACATCCTGACTCTGACGCCAAGTGGGGTTTCTGTTATTGATACTAATCTGCTGAGTATCTTCATCCATATAAATTGGCATCCACCAGTGATTTAATAAGTGCTGAAGTGCCTCCTGGACAAGGGTACAACCTTGATCATTTTCACAACCCACTTTACAGCTTTGATAATCATGTGATATCAGAAATCCGAGTCGGACCTGCTCAGCATGTAACTCTACCAGGTTGGTATTCATCACGCGAATATCAAAGATCTGAACCATATTGATCTGATAGGAATTCCTATCATGGTAGTCTTGGATCCATCCAAGATCCATCTGACGCTGGAGGGCCTCCTGTATGAAAGAGCATCCCTGTTTGTTTACTCAGCAAATCAGACAGGAACTGTAATCGTGTCGCGGTAGATTATGATACTGGCTTTGCCTTGAGTGCATTGCCACCAAGTTTACATTCATCGCACGGATGTCGTGGTTTTGAATGACGTTAGAATTCGTGTAAACCATGTTAACTCCACGAACTCGGTGCTCTTGGATCCATCCGAGATCCATTTGTTCCTGTAGAGCTGCTTGCACTACAGAACATCCTTGGTTGTCTTTAGAGCAGACATCACATTGATGATAATTATGAGGTGGCACATGGTCATATCCACTCTGTCTACAATGCATCTTGACCAGATTGGTTTTCAACAAGAGTACATCGTGAATTTGATAGACATCGTTAGTCTCTCCTTCCATCAAATTGACTGCAGCCTTCTCATGTTGAGGCAGCAGGTTCGTAAGAACATTAGGATTTGTATCTTTGAAAGATAAGACCCCACTCCTAACAAGCTTTTGCACGTCGGAATTGAAATTGAGACAAGTCTCAATGTTATGCCCTGAACCTCCTTGATGATAAGGGCAAGTTTGATCCACCTTAAACCAAAAAGGCAGATTTTCCGGTATTGCAAGAGGGGACTTAGTCTGAATGTGCCCCTTGGCTAGCAGTAATGGAAACAGCTCTGCGTACGACACGGGTATAGTATCAAATCCTGGTGGCCGTGTTGTACAGTTGTTGTATGGAGGACGAGCCTGCTGAAGAGGCTGTTGTGTCCTTTGTTGATCAGGTTGGCTCTGCGCAACCTGAGGTTGATACGTAGGAATAGGCGCAGGGCTGATAGCAGGAGTTACAGCTGCTACCGGCTGATAACGTGGCCTTTTCTTTCCGAGAGAGATATTCCCAATATCCTGCTCTTTTTTCTTAGGGAGAGCACTACCGTATTTTTTAGTACCGCTCGTCGATCCAGCGTCTTTTACCAAACGTCCTTGTCGGACGGCTTCCTCAAGACGTACGCCCATGCCCACCATCTCGGTGAAATCACTGGGTGCACTGGCAACCATTCGGTCATAGTAAAATGAGCTTAAGGTTTTTAAGAAGATCTTTGTCATCTCTTTTTCCTCAAGAGGTGGACAAATTTGAGCGGTAATTTCACGCCACCTTTGAGCATACTCCTTAAAGGTTTCCTTGTCCTTTTGCGACATTGATCTGAGTTGATCTCTGTCGGGTGCCATGTCCAAATTGTATTTGTATTGTTGGACGAAGGCAGTGCCAAGATCTCTGAAAGTGCTGATCGTGGCACGGTTTAAACCCATGTACCATTTTAATGCGGCACCGGTTAAACTATCCTAAAAGTAGTGAATCAATAGGTCCTGATTCTCCATCTGAGCTGACATCCGCCGAGCGTACATCACCAGATGGCTTTGAGGGCAAGAGTTACCCTTGTACTTTTCAAAGTCGGGCACTTGAAATTTGTGCGGGACTTTCACGTTTGGGACCAAGCAGAGATCTGCGGCGTCCTTTCCAAATAGATCCTGACCGCGAATGGCTTGCAGTTCCTTCTACATTTCCAAGAACTGCTCCTGGAATTCCTCCATTCTTTCAAACATAGTTTCCTTCTTACCAGAAGGTGTCTGTGGAATCTGTCCTTCTGGGACAGTATGCACCACAGGGGGTGGTACCGTGACTACGGTAGCGAATCTTGGCGTTTCTCGAAGTTTGTAACCTTCAGGAGTCTTCAGTATGCCTCTGGCATCTTCGCTTTCCCGAAGTTTGTAACCTTCAGGCCCAGCGGCTTCTGTTGTGATTTCCTGATCTTCAGTGATCGACGGAACATATCCTTTCGGGATATAGTTAACAAGCATGCCCCAAGGACGATCTTTCGGCATTTGATACCTAGGATCATACTTTTCTACTATGGGCGTTGAGGTGATCTCTGAGATCACAGTTCTTTGTAGCTTAGCGTCTGCCATGGCTTGCATGTCGTTACGAAGCTTTCTTATATCCTCTCTCAGAGCGTCAATCTCTTCTTTCAACTCTCTATTTTCTTCCTCAAGATCATCCATCCTTTTCTGACGATTGGCCCGAGTATTATACGAATGAGACAGTTTGACTCTAGAACTGAGACACAAACGTGAGATTCGTAGGTAAGAAGAATTCGTGATGTGAGAATGATGAATGCAATGATTATATTAATTGTTTTTTGGTTTAATCAAAATAAACTTCGACAATTAGATTGTAAATATCAAACGGTGGGGAAACCCCTTTTTATTGAATTCAAAGGATTACAGAAATGGAAATACAGTAGATTACAAGGTGTAGGAACAGAAACCTAAATTAATGGGTCTTGAGTCCTCTCTGAAGAGAAATCGGGTGCTGATTCTGGTATCTTCCTTTTCTTTGACCGGGGCTCTTGGGCCGTTGTCGGGTTGTCATTCCTTTGCCAAGTGAAAGGAGCGAGCAAATTCCTTTGGTTATCCTGATTATCCACAGCATGTTGCTCCAAAATTTCAATCAGAGCATCCTTATCTTTCAGTAATTGCTGTATTTTGATGCACTCCACATCGAGGGTGCAGTACTTGTTCTTCCAAGACCTTCTCTCCTTTTGAACTTTGTTGAGAGTAACCTGAAGCTTTTCAGTTTCCGTCATGAAGTACATGATAGATTCCCTCGGCGGCAGAATTCCGTAACGAGGATAAGGCATTTTTAGCTTGAGAGCTCTAGTTTGTACCTAGTGGAGATAAGGCTCCACCGAGATACAGTCTGGTTTTCCTAGAGACTCTCGTCCTTTCTTATGAACATGCTTCCAACCGTGCACTATTTCCATTTTTAGTGCTCTGTCGTTTTCTCCTTCCTTGAAGAAAAGACCTTCCAGATGAACACCCCGTGGGACGTGTCTCATCGGGTATCCAAATTGATGATGAACGAGAACTGGATGGTAGTTGATTCCTCCCTTAGTTCCTATGATGGGTACGTTGGGGAAGTTTCCACAACGATCAATGATTCTGATTCCCTCAAAGATCCTATTACACCAATCTATATCAGAGTTGGTAAGAGACATGATCTTCTGCGACCAACGTAAGACACTCTTGCAATCCCAAAAAGTAGCAGACTTGGGCAAGTGAGAGATAAACCATTTGTAAAGCAGAGATACACAGCATGTGATCTCCCCTCTGCTGTACAAATTTCCCAAGTGTACAGAATGATATGCATCTGCGAGCAAAGTCGGCACAGGGTTTCCAATGAGAAAAACCTTAATGGAGTTAATATCGACGAAGTTATTGATGTTGGGAAACAAAAATAACCCGTATGTGAGCAAGACAAAGATGCTTTCAAAAGCAGTGATGTTTCCTATACTGGCAAAATACAGGGCCTTCTTTGTCAAGAACTGGGCTGGCTAACCTTGGATGCCATCCTTAGTAGTTAGGTGAGCCCTGACATCAGACTCGTCCAAATGAATTGCTCTTGTAATGATCTAATTCTTTGGAATTTCTTCCAGTCCAGAAAATGGAGCTCGATCAGTGATATGTAAATCAATCAGATGAGAATACTCCTCCAGCGTTGGTGCTAACTGGTAATCCGAGAATGTGAAACAGTGATAAATCGGATCGTAAAACTGAATGAGCGCATCCATGATTCCCTCAATCACATGGACTCTTAACAGTGGTAGCAGACCTCCGTGCTTGGCTCTGAAAGCCTCAGGGTTAGTGATCATCCTTGCTAACCTTCTCAAATCCTCTAGTTTTGGAACCTTGAAGGTATACGTATGAGTTCTCCTTCTACCGAAATCCATTAGCACAATCCTTTTCTCTGATGTTTGCAATCACAGTCTTAGTTTTAATGTTTTTAAATGAATGCATGAATGCATCACACAAAAACATAGAAAAAACATGGGGTCAAAGGGTCGTTGTCATGAAGTCAAGGCTCTACCCATCCCCAAAGGTTTATACTAAGGTGATTTTTGTACCTGTACTCATTATCATCAGCTCCTCCCAGGAAAGAAAAACAACAAGCGGATCGCCAGCGATTTGTAGAGCAATCTTAGAGTAAGTGCCATTCACCGAGAATAGATCACCAGCCTAAAATAAGGGTAGTATCGCGTAACAACTATTCCCGATAGTTTCCGCACTACAAAAGGGTTTGGCTCCTCAGCTTCTCAGACATCACAATCGGTCCATTGTCTAGGTGAGAGAATGGGTTGCATTGGTCAGCCTCCACTGAGGTTGATGGTCGACCTCGTCGCCATCACTTATCTTAAGTGTATACTCGATCTTTCCACATGCAGCATCACACGCATTCCCATTAGCAGAAAAATAAACACGTATAGTAATTAGGAAAAGCAGTATATATATTTGTCCTAATCATCCTAGACCTTTAAAGCTATGAATCCTAAGTTCCTGACAGAAATTGGGTTCCCCGGCGGAAGCCCCAATCTGTGGTATTCACACAAGAGGTGAAAAGGAAGAAGAAAAACAGAGACGCGCCCCACGGTGGGCGCCATTTTTCTGTAGTGAGCGATTTTGGACGCGGTTCTTAAGCGTTGGTCGCTCTCTGCGGTTGAGTTTACTACAGGTCGATTCATTTTTTATCCTATTAAAGCTGATGAAGGAAGGGAAATAGATGTCTCCAATTAACCCTGCTTTGCATACTGAGTTTAAACAACGGTCTGTTAGGTTACGAATGCTATCAATGTGGGGGGGGCTTCATACTGGTTATTTGTATTTTCACCAATACGGTTTTCTCTCTTTCTTGGATTTTCTGGCGGAGAACAACGATTAGGATGTTAGGACTGATGCTTTTGATAGATACATGAGGGTATGGGATTTTGGGTTTTTGTTTAGTGTGCTCGCTAAGATTTTTCTTTCAATCTTATGCCTACGTATTCCCGTTTACTGAAACAGGGAAATCAGAGCGTTCGTAGTTCCTCCTATTCTATGGGAGGAAATGGTTGTTTTTGGTGTCTTGTTCAAAGCCCAAAACGTGAAGCGAAAGGTGATTTATATCTTGTTCAAAGCCCAAGATGTGAAGCTGAAAGGTCTATTTGTATCTTGTTCAAAGCCCAAGATGTGAAGCTAAAGGTGTTGACTTTAGAGAGAATTTGTCATCTCTAAAGAGGGGTTTGTATGTCACAACTGTTGGGTGACTGACTGTAAAGGAGGATTACTTTAACCGGGATGTGTGAATCCGACAATGCCATAATTTCCTTTATAGGGGATTTTAACCTGAAGGAGAAGACTTTAACTCAGTGTAGAGCAATGCCATCTTTCCTTAGGAATTTCTCATGCTAAAAGAGAGACAGTGGCATGGATGTAGATGATCCAGAGCCTTGCCGCTTACAACGATTAGATGAAAGGGAAGGAGTTGTTGATGTTTGTATACTGTGAACGAGGCACAACTTTGATGCTAAAAGGTTGATTGGATGAACCAATGGTTTTCTTATACAAAGCCTAAGAGGAGGCTAGTATGTATCTGGTACAAAGCCCGAGAGAGAGGCTAAAAAATTTTGACTCGACGATGAAATCTTTTGGTATCTCGTATAAAGCCCGAGATGAAGGCTAATTGACTCAACAAGAGAGTTCTTTTGTATCTCGTACGAAGCCCGAGATGGATTCTGTTGTTTGTTTGGCTCAATAAAAACCTTTTTGTATCTCGTATAAAGCCCGAGATGGAGGCGAAAAGGGTAATTGACTCAACGAGGGAGTCTCTTATGTGTCTCGTACAAAGCCTGAGAGAGAGGCTAAATGTTGTTTCAGTTATGTGACAGGTCCAGTATACTGATTTTAAAGAAAAAATCAGTTCTTATATGAGCAACACTGTACTCATGGATTTGATTCAATGATCCGGGTTATTCCCGTTCTTTAAGGAAGCGGGAAATCCGAAGGGTATTAAGACTGTCCGAGTCTACGGGTTTCCTTCCTATTTTTGAAGGGTGCTTGAGAATGTCTTTGAGATTCAAGGAGATTAGACTGTCCAAGTCTAGAGTTTCATCTTTTGTACTATGCTTTGAGAAACAATAGTAGACTCTTTGAAAGGACTGTTCTATGCAGATGACTAAGTTCTGTTCCTATACCTCTAGGAGGCCGTCGGGACAATTTGTACAAAGCCCAAGAGGAGGCTGGAAGCTTTTAAGAAGCCGAGAGGTCCTTGTACGAAGCCCAAGAGGAGGCTATCATTCCTGGAGGAAGAGATCATTATACGAAGCCTAAGAGGAGGCTGTGAATACTTCTAAGAAGCCGGCGGGTCCTTGTACTAAGCCCAAGAGGAGGCGGGGTTGCTTTTAGGAAGCCCGTGGGTCCTTGTACGATGCCCAAGAGGAGGCCGATTGCTTTTAAGAAGCCGATGGGTCCCCAAACCCTGAGAAATTCAAGGCAAGCTATCCACAAGGAATAGATCAAGTCAGGAAAGTTCGAGAATTTGGAAGAAACTCAAGAGATGCCATTCACGGGGAAAAGATCATCTCTGGGGAGTAGAGCTTCTTGAAAAGTGTTTTTAAGAAGCCTGTGGGTCGCCAAACCCCGAGAAGTTCAAGACATGCCATTCACCGAGAATAGATCAAGCCAGGAAAGTCCGAGAATTTCGAAGAAACTCAAGAGATGCCATTCACGGAGAAAAGATCATCTCTGGGGAATAGAGATTATTGACAACTTCTATGAGTGATAGTCTATGAAAGGGTTCACAGAGAATGCTGCCTTTCATATCTCCATATTGTTTAACCCCAAGAGGAGGGAAGACTGTGTCTGGTAAACCTATGGGGATCTAGTTTAGACTATTTCTAAGAGTGATCAACGGGCTTAATGCTAGACGTAGTTGCCGGGGAAACTCTAAATATCTATACTATTATTACACAGTTGATATGAGTTTATGAAAGAAGACTTACAGTGAAACAACCCCACAATACAGTTATATGTATATGAAAGCGGTAAATGAAAGCAATAACCACTTACTCGATTGTAGAGCTTCCATGCTATTTGGTTAGTTGTTCAACAAGGAAAGATTGAAAACAACAATATATTCAAAATCAAAGGAGAAAGTGCTTTGAAAAGGAGAGATTTGGGGCTTACAGCTCAAGGAGAGGCCCAGGGTTTTATCAGTGAGCGCACTGTTGTTTTGAATTTGTACAGAGGGACTTATACAAGTGACTGTGGCCCAAAAATTGTTTTTTGTACAAAGGGATGGGTCTTACACTCTCTCAAGAGGCCCAAAAAGTTTTAAAGAAAAAGAGTGGGGCTTATAACACGAGGGTAGGCCCAGTTGACTTTTCGTTAAAAATGACGATCGCGCCGAGATTTTCTTTTAACGCGAAGGGGCTTATACAATATCTGAGGCCCAAAATGGTTTTGGTTAAAAGGGGGTTGGGTCTTACACTCTATTAGAGGCCCAAGTGAGTTTTACGAAAAGAAATGGGTCTTACTACTCGAGGGTAGGCCCAGGGTTTTTTTGAAAAGGCGACGATCGTGCCGTTTATTTGAAAACGTACAGAGGGACTTATACAACGAATGAGGCCCAACATGTTTTCTGTACAAGGGTGTTGGGTCTTACACTCTAATAGAGGCCCAAAAAGTTTTAAAATCAATTTTGAAAGTTGAATTAATCAAAAACCATAATTTTAATCTTTAAAAGTAAATACTTAAAGAAAATCAAACAAAATACAAAATAAATTTGAATAATCCATTTATGATTTTGTTTAAGGTTTGAAAAAAATGAGGGATAATCACAAGGAATATTTAAACTCATTAGGTTTTGATTTTCAAAGTAAATATTCACTTTTAGAATGTTTAAAAACAATAAAAAATGAATTTATTCACAAAATACTAATTATATTAATTAAATAATATAAATCTAATTTTTTGGTGGAATAAAATATTTCAACATTTTTGCGAATTATTGCAAAAAGAACCAATCAAAAATGATAAAAATTGAAGGAGTTATTAATTTTTCAAATCATTAAAAATAATAATATGAAAAAAAATAAAATAAACAAGTGAAAAAAAGAAGTCTGGGGCGAGGGGGATTCGAACCCCAGACCTCTCACTTGCCAATTCACACAAAACCAGCTGATGAACCGCTGGGGAGCAATGCCAATTCAAATATAACATGGCAAGTGAAAAATATATATCAAACTTAGTTGGAAAACCTGAAGAATGGCGCCATGGCCATCTTCTTCCTCGAGCTCGTGCATGAAGCACCATGTCTCACTCATCTCTCAAACATTGGACATCATTAAAACACCAAACCCATGCGTTTTTTCACAAGGAAGAAGATGTCAATACCCAATTTTATTCATTTTCAGTGTATAACAAATTATATCATTATGGCCGTATGAACCCTAATTTTGCAAAAGAAATCGAGTAGGCATGGTTATGAGTGTAATGATCAAATTTTCTGAGGGGAAACAATCAGCATATGATGACAAGCAATTGGCAAAAATATCATGCGAGGAAATATGCATGGATCATGGAGTTTGAGTTTTGAGGCTTACCTTGATGCAAGCTGAAATGGAACTCTGCACAAACTTTGTTCCAGTCGTGAATTAATGATCCCTACAGCTTCAATGGATGTTATGGAGTGTGTTACATGCTCTGGAACACTTTGAAACTCTTTGGATCAAGCTGGAGACCTCTACCTGCATAATTGAGGCATAATGGCTTGGTTGAAGATGATTTTGAGATTGAGGTGTTACAATCAGTGTTTAAGTGTTTGGACACGTCAAATACATCATATGTGTGTGTTTGAGCAATTGGAATTGATTGCCTAAGGCTGTAACTGGCTTTGGTGTGAGTTGAATGATCCATTGGGACCTCTATTTATAGGTGATCAACTTTTGTTTTGGAGGAATAGTGAATGGCTGCTGGATCAGATCACATTTGCATGGATTGGCTTGGAGGATTTCTTCTCAAGCAAGGCAAGCTAGCCATTCCCAAGAGCAGGGCTATGCCTTGAACAAAATCACATTCCTCAGATGTTTTTATTGTTGTTTAATCAGAGAATTTGACTGAGTAGGGTAGCTACCTTGACAATGCACTATTCCACATTAATGCACTTTGAATTCAAAGCAAAATGTGCCAAAGTGGATGAATTTCAAGTTGCAAGATTCCTTGGCTTTTTGACTCAGATTTATCAGTTGGATTAGATGCAATGTGATTGGTTTGAATATATGTGGCACGCTGATCCTCAGTTTTTGGTTCAAAATCGTGTGTGGCAAGCAAACACGCAAACTGATTTTTCCAAAACAGCTTGCAGCAGCATGACTTTGGGCATGGATTTCTCTTGGCTCAAGTTGAATCTATTCATGCTGTTAGGCTCTTTGAATTCTTGGCAACATATGCAACAACATTGATGTTTAACTTTGGATTTGATTCAGCTTGCATCTATGTGAAAAGATCTCCCAAGTTTTGGTGTTTCAACAAAATCTGTCTTGGACATAATTTTTTCTAAGTGTTGGAAAATGGTGTACTTTCATATTTTCAGCCATTTTGGCTCACTCATAGCTCAAAATCCACAATGAATTGGAGTTAGGTCTAGTTGAAGTTTTTGTAGAGGGAAATGAGATCTACAAATCAAGCTTTGGATGGGAAAAAATGGCCTTGTGGTTTAGGAGTTATGACCCTCCAAAGTTGGTACCCTAGCCACTTTATTTTTAACTTAGAAAATTTTCTAAGTTTTTATGGTTACCCCTTTTACAAGTTATCCAACTTTTCTTGATTTTTCTTGATGAATGATGATTCAAATCATACATTAACATCATTTTAGGGTTAAAAATCCATTTTGGTGAAAAATCTCAAAAAGTCAAAGTTGACTTTTGTGCACAGTTGACTTTTTATCAGATGAATTCCAAACTGTGCAATTCTTCATGAAATCTTGTCCTTGACCTAAATCAAACTTGATGGACATGTTCCATGGGTGTTATAGGGTATATTGATTCATTTCCTAGGGCTTGGGAGTATGTCCTGGTCAAAAGTCAAAGTTATAGTTGACTTTTTCCTTAAAACCCTAACTGTGGTGCAGATGAAATTGAGACTTGTTGCTCAAGCTTCTTGGATTAATCCATTGTTCCAAATGGATCAATATAGTTCATTAGAGACCCTCAAACCCTCCTTTGAGGTCTTGGCTCATGATTTTCCCCAAAAGTCAACTTAGGGGTGAATTAGGTCAAGAAACCCTAATTCCTGATTTTTGATGAATGCATCCCCTGAGGCAAAATTGACTTGATGATTGGGTCCATGAGGTTCCATGAAGTATATTAGGTTAGGTTTTGGATCATTGGCTTGTGCCCAGATGAAAAATTTCCATCTGGAGGCCCTGGTCCACCAAAACCCTAATTTGGTGACACTGTCGATCTTGAGACTTAATCCACCTAGAAGGGAGCAGCCTTGTGCTTAATCCTTGAAGTGGGAGTCCTTTTGATCCATTGTGGATGTTTGAGAGGTTAGAAAAGTTGAAGATCATGTTATTCCTTGATTGACCCTTTGTCTAAGTTTTCTGAGAGGGCTTGAAACCCTAATTTTGATTGTAGTGGATGCTCACCCATCTTTGGGGAGACTGATGAAGTATGATGGCCCATCCATATTGTGATGATGATTTGCACAATGATGGGAAATCCTAGTGGTAAAAATTTGGGGTATGACAGGAACTAATGATGCAATCCTAGCACAAAACAAGCTTATATCTCAACAAGTGGAACTTTTGACTCAACAAATTAAGGAATTGAAGGAACCTAGCAAGAGTAAACAAGTTGCTTGTTGTGAACTTTGCAAAGGCGAGCATGACACCGAATTTTGTCCTCCTCCGGGATTTGAAGAAGTCAACTACATGAATAATCAACGAGACTATCAAGGAAGACAACAACAACAACAACAACCTTATCAACAACAACAGCACAATCCTCAACAACAATACCAAGGCAATCAAGGATATCCACCGAGGGGGAACTGTCAGCATAATCAAGGTTATGGAGGTGGTTCTTCAAGCCGGCAAAATCCTTATCAACCTCCACCACCTCCGGTTGCGAATTCTATGTTGGAAGACACTTTGGCTCAATTCATGCAAATGTCTATGGCCAACCAAAAAGTAGTGATGCGGCGATAAAGAATCTAGAAAATCAAGTTGGGCAACTTGCAAAACAACTTGCCGAGCAACAACCGAGTCCTTCATTCTCCGTAAATACTCAAGTAAACCCGAAGGAGCATTGTAAGGCTATTTTCACAAGAAGTGGGAGAACAATCGGAGGAGATGTTGAACATGAGGTGGTTGTTTAAAAAGAAAATGAAGTTGTGTTGGAGGAAGTTGAAAAAAATGATGAAAATGGTGTAGTTGAAAAGCATAATGAAGAAGTGAGGAAGAAAAAAGAAAAGGAAAGAAAGGAGTATGAAAAAGAAGTTTTACAAAGAAGATTACCATATCCCCATGCTCCTACCAAAAAAGAAAATGATAGGCATTACGAAAGATTCTTAGAATTGTTTAGTCGGTTGTAAGTAACCGTTCCTTTCTCAGAAGCTCTTGAGTTAATGCCTAAGTATGTCAAATTCATGAAAGACATACTCGCTAAAAAGAAGAGGTGCACGGACAAAGACAAAATTGAGCTTAATGCCGAATGTAGTGCCGTCATTCAAAGTGTGCTTCCGCGGAAAGAACTAGATCCGGGAAGAGTAGCTTTACCTATTACTATAGGTAAGGATTTTAAATGCAAAGCTTTGGTTGACATGGGTGCTAGTATCAATTTAATTCCGTTGTCCGTGGTGAAAAGACTTGATAATATGAATGTGAAGTCAACAACCATGACATTACAACTTGCGGATAAGTCTAGGACTCGTCCACATGGTGTTGTGGAGGATGTTCTTGTAAAAGTGGACAAATTCTTGTTTCCGGTTGACTTCGTGATTATTGAGATGGAGGAGGATGAAGATACACCAATAATTCTTGGAAGAACGTTCATGAAAACCGCCAAAATGTTGGTGGATGTTGATAAAGGCATAATGAAGGTACGAATCAAGGAGTGTGCTAAGGAAGATGAAGCTTGTTTTACATTGTTCAAAGGAGTGATGTATGTGAATCAAGTAGGTGAAAGCGATCATAAGAAGAAAGAATTGAAAAGAGAGGCTTTGTGGAAGCAAAATAATGAAGATGCAAAAGTCGCAATGTTGCATTCATGTTGGGATTTTTCCTTCTTAATAAAAAGGGGATCAAAGAAAGGACATGACAATGGATGAAGTTCTTTGTCGCTAAGTTTGTTTCTTTCAAAGGCCAGTTCTCTAACTTTTGGTTTCGAGCTGTCAAGGCTCCAGACCGTCGAGCTTATCCGACGTTAAATAAGCGCTTATTGGGAGGCACCCCAATTTTGTAAGTTTTTATCGTTTTCTAGTCCATTTGCTGTTTTAATCATGTTTTTTGTAAAGTTGATGTTTGATGCTGCTCTAAATGTTGTTTTGAAGTGCTGGAAGTTGAATTTGAACTGCTGGAAGGTGTTTTAGTTTTGCAGTGCACGCTTAGCGCGAAGTAGCCCGCTCAGCGTGGTTTTAAGAAAAAACATCCTATACTTCCATTGAGCAGCGCGCTTAGCACGGTCCTGAGCCCGCTCAGTGCAGTCTGTGATTTTTTGAAAAAAATGACTTTTTCCTGGGCCCACTTATACTGACCCGGCCCAGCGCGTGTTATGACTTAGGGTTTCTGAGGTTTCTTCCTCATTTCACCCTTTCTCACCCAAAAAGTCTCAATTTCTCTCTTCTCTTTCAAAAAATTTCCAAAGTTCTTTGGATTTTTTGTGTGCCTAACTGCAGTAACTTCATTTTTCCTGCTCAGATTCTTCATCAACAAACTGTAAGTTCCTTAATTTCTTTTTAGTTTTTCATGAACAAAACCCATTTTGGGTTGAACCTTTAAGTTTTATGTTCTTGTTCATTGTGTTTTCTTTTTGTTGTCAAAAATCCATTATTGGTCCTAGAATAGTGAAGTTGCATGTGGTTAGAAACTGTAATTTCAGAATTTAGGGTTTGTGATTTAGAAATTAGGATTTGTGTATACATTAGGGTTTTAATTGTGTGAATTCGTAACTCTGTGCATATCTCTGTGAATAGGGTTGTGTTTAGAAAGTAGGAGAATGTTTGGACACCTTCTGTTACAGAGGGGATTTTTTCTGCATTTCGCAGAGCCCGCTCAGCGCGCTCTGAGATTTGCCGAAAAATTCCCCTTTTCTTAATTCTGTTTTATTTTCCTTTGATTATTTTTAGTTTGTGATGCTATTTTCATTAACTTGTGTTGCTGTTTTGTGTTTGTTCTGTTTTGTTTTTCTTTTCAGATGTCGGGACGCAAGAAGCAACGAGTCGGTGGTTCTTCATCAAACCCATCTAGGCGCCCTCCATCCGGTTAATTTGACAACACTAGATTCCTTGGGGTCGAACAACAACAGCGATACCAACAACTTGAACGGAGAATGATGTGGGCGGGCCGAATTATTCTAATTGATCCGGAGGGAAGCTATCGCCGCACCGCTTCTCTTATTTCTGGAGATGGCTGGGACAAGCTTTTTTCACCCTACCCTGAGTACCATCTTGACATTGTGAGGGAGTTCTACACTAACGCATTTCCCTCCGATGGTAGGACTTTCGAATTTAAAACTTGGGTTAGGGGGAAGGAAATTGAGTTCTCAAGGGATGCTATAAATGCTTACCTCAATAATCACATACAGCTGGCCGAGGATGAATTATGTGATTATGGTAGGATGATGGCTCGGCGTTGCTGGAGTGCCGACCAGTTAAGGGATATGTTATGTGTGAGGGGGCAGACTTACCAGCTGAACGCTAATGGAGCGCCCCTCAAGTTTTTGAGGAGTGTGTTGACTACAGAAACACAGATTGTGATGGCGGTTGTTTTGCACAACCTTAAGCCACATAGCCATAACTCCTCCAT
Source organism: Lathyrus tuberosus (assembly GCA_022829125.1). NCBI lineage: Eukaryota > Viridiplantae > Streptophyta > Magnoliopsida > Fabales > Fabaceae > Lathyrus > Lathyrus tuberosus. The sequence continues at coordinate 23,180,965 of JALAZF010000012.1, read as the reverse complement.
TCCTATGGATACAGCTGCTCTTATTGCTTGCATCCTTGACGATGAGAAGACCGTGGACTTAGCACGGGTCATTTCCATTGAGCTTAAGAGGATAGTTGTGAGTGCTACACCGTGGGGTGATAGGGTGGCATGTACCTTGACCTATCCTGGACTTATCATGGCCTTGTGCAATAGGGCGCGTGTCACCCTCCCTACTCATGGGAATGTTAAATTGGTTGTGCTAGATGATAACTATATATCTCGTCATTGTTTGCAGGCTTTGAATTTGGATGACGTTGTTCCTGTAGCTGTTGTTGTCCCTACTGGACGTTCTCGTGGGCCAAGTGCTGAGGCCAGTTGGGCAATGCACGAGGCTCACCAGCGTGCTTTCTTATTCATGCACGAGTCAATGATGCAGCTGCAGCTCCAAATCCGGGAGCCACGTATTGATCATTCCTTGAGGTCCCGAGAGGACCTCATGGCTTATGTGAGATGGCCTGAGGGCAGGCATGGTTTTTCGGAGGGGGCAGGTTATGGGGCTGGTGTTGATGATGACGATGGTGATGATGGAGCAGGCGATGGAGCATCTAGCTCTAGTTCTTATTGATGATGGGTTTAATGTGTCTTTTTTCTTGTATTTTGTATTTTTCTGTGATTAGTATGTTTCTATTATTATCTACTTTGGTTTAGGATTGTTGTATTCTCAATCCGGGCGGATGTTGATTTTGGATAATTGTTACAGTATTTTTTTGGTTATTAATGAATTTTCCATCCAGGCGGGTGATGTTCTATGTTATTATTTTTGGTACAAAAATTTTATTGTTGTTTGTTCTCTATTTTAAGGTAATTAATGGATGAAGCGAGTTAATTTCTTGGTACAAAAGTGATGTGCCTCACCATACATTGATGGTGATGATAAGTTTCTGAATTGATGCAAAAAAGGTACTCTGTTTTGTGCTTTGTAGAATGTTAATACGTACATGAACTTTTTGCTTTACATAATTTTCAAGTTTTTCTTCATTTTGCATATTTGTTCATATTGGAATCAATTAGGACATATCCACAAATGTGAGTTCCCTCCATTGTTTACAAATTATTGAGGGATTTAAGTGATTGTTGCTTACTCAAATTTTTTATGTTTAATCTTACTTTTTGTTTTGAAATTTTGGAAACTTGGAAATGATCACGACAATTTTTGAGTACTATGAGTAGAACTACATTTCCATAAATCACTTCAAGTCACCTTGTGAGTGTGTGATCATTAGAAACCTCTCTTGAGCCTAAAATGAAAAATTTTGTATCCGTGAAGCATGAACCCGAACTTTTAATCGCTTTGAAGAGCATTCTTGATTTAAGTATTAAGTATTGTTGAAGTTGGGGAGATTGGTTCATTGTGAAAAGAGAAGAAGGAATTATGGGCAATGCATTCTCAATTGAAATCAAAAATAGTTTGAAAAAGAAAGAAAAGGAAAAATAAATGAAAAATTGAAAAAGAAAGAAAAAGAGAGTTGTAGAAATCAAAAGAGAATGAGATAGAATGAATTGTGAGAATAAATTGAAAGTTTGAGCAAGGATGGTTGTTTAGAAAAGAAAATGCTCTTCATGAATTTTACCCTTTCTTGTTCAAAGGTCGTGTACATATGACCCTTGTTTCTTAACCCCGGCCAAGTTACAACCTATAAAAGTCCTTTTGTGATCTTTGTTTCCATTATTTTCATTAAATTGTGAGATGAGTGCATAAATTGTTTTGGATATCGCACAATTGCTTATGAGTGTGTTTTGTCCCCTGTATATATTGAGCTTGGCTCATTTGAATAAATTAGGTGATTCCCGTTTGAACATTTGTTTGCTTATGATGAGTGCTTGTTATTTATGTTTAGAAGTTAGTTCATACACATATTTTTATTCTGTCGGAGCTGAGCATTACTTGCAGGCGTATCAATTTAGTTTGAACCATTGATTTTTGTTTGTGTTTGCTTATCAGTTATTTCCTCTTGCTTCTAGTCTATTTTACCTTTGTTTGAGGACAAACAAAGAAACAAGTTGGGGAGAGTTGTTAGGTGCTAAATTGGGTTAATATTATTTTAAGTTTTTAGCACCTTTTTGTGATCTTTATTTGATAATCAATGCCTTTTCCAATTGTTTCCGGTTAATAACCGTAGTATAGTTAATTACATTATTTAACGTATCTATTTAACTTTTGTGTTTTAATTGAAGGTTTTTACATGGAAATGTGTAGCTTGGAGCAAGGAATCCCCCTTGAAGCAGTTTGTAAATAAAATGATTTTTTGAGCATGCTTGGAGCCCGCTAAGAGCGCCCCTAACGTGGTGATGGAGCTAGTTACAGAGAGTAGCCCGCTTAGCGCGGTCCTGAGCCCGCTAAGCGCGCTTTAGGTCAGTTTGGCAATAAATGGGACCGCGCTCAGCACGGTGCAGCGCGCTTAGCGCGCTTTGCGATCCTCTTCCCCCTTATAAATAGACTTTTCTGTATTTTTCTTGGGACCCTTGAGACTTTTCAGAGCCAAATACATTGTAAACACTGTAGCATCCTATTTTGGAAGATTGGAAGCATCATTCGTCGAGAGATCGTCATTGATGCTTGATATTCTTCTTCATCTTCTTGTTTATTTAACTCCCATGACAATGGAGAGCTAATTTTCCTTTTATGTCAAGGTTAGATGGTAGATAAACCTTTCTTTTGCATGTATATGTATTGACTCTAGCTTGTGAACTCTTGGATGATGAATGTATGATGAAAAACTTTGCTTCTATGGTTTATTCTTTGTGTTGGTTCATGATTGAGAAATGTGCTCTTACACTTTACCTAGGTTGTTCATCCATCAATGCACATTGGCTAGAGATAGTAATGAGTGTTGATGTTCATAAATATTGAACTTGAATGTTGTCATTTTGATAGTTTGAGTGAGAGATCATCAAAGGATCAAAATGGCAAAACTCACAATATGTGTTAGAGATAAACATATTGGGAGGATATGTGATTACATTTACCGTCTAAACGAGTTCATTAGCTTTGTCGATTCTATCAGTGCAAAATAGGTTTGTCGAACCCTAATCTTGACATGCTTTTTATAAATTGTTAAAACAAATCTTTTTACCGTTATTACTTGAATTTGAATGCAAACGTTCTGATTAACAACAACCAAAAACCCTTGTTACTTTGAAGTTTAAAACGTATACAATTGTAGAACGGTTGCGATATCTCTGAACAATCTCTGTGGAACGATAACAAAACCCTGACTCTATTTGTATTTCAACAGAGGCCAGGTTTGGTTCCTTTTGCAAGAAGGTCATAACTTTCTTATTTCTCCATGAAAATGGATGAAATAAAGATGGATCCTACCTAGAATTTCATGAGGAATCCAATGGTGGTCTTGGAATTTTCCAAAAATGCCTATATTTTAAAACTCGATAGTGGTTTCAAAATAGGTCAACATTTGCAAGTTCTATGCTACAAGTCCATACAAGAAATAATAGCATGGCAAAATAGTTCAAACACAACACTTATGATATGTATGACATGTTCTTGATCAATGGACATCAAAGCAGTGTATATTTCACAAAGTTTAAGAGACTTTTAGGATGATCCACTTGCTATCTTTCAAGAGACTTTTGACGGAAGTAATCTAATGCCTTGGACACTCTTAATAGACCCCTTAGGAGCTTTTAGGATGATCAAAATCAAAATGAAACCTCTAGAACAAAATCTACCTCTTTCTTGCAAAATTGGCAAAGGTGACCAAAATGGCAACTCCCTTAATTGGTGTTACAATTGAGGAACACTTGTTGGAACAACTTAGGGATGATATTTGGAGAGTATTTGAAGTGTCGTTGGGCTTTGAAAGTGATTGAATCAAGACATGGCTTGAAAAATACAGAAAAGTCAAAATTTGAGGTTTTGATGGTTGAATTCATGATTTCGGTGTTGTGAGATAAAGTTGAAGGTTTGAACACCTCCAATGGATTATTTGTGATGTGTTTGGATGGTTATTTGAGTGGTTTAGGCTCTAGTTTTAAGAATTTCAAGTTTGGTCCTTGAAACTTTGAAACTTGAGGTAAAAGTGGGAAAGTGAGAAAACAAGGCTTTATTATTGTTTTGGTGTGGTTTGAAACATAAAAAATAACCTCTATTTATAATATAGGAAGTTTGTTTTGCAAGAAATAGTGAATGAGGGCTGGATCACCCTATTTTCTAATGGATATGGCTAGGTGTTCAAATTCTTCTCTAGCCATTGACTTGGACTGAACTTGCAGGTTTTAGGTCCTTTGATTCTTAGATAAGTCTTGACTCATTTGGACTGATATGGCTTGGTTCATGCCACCTCAATGCATCCTTTCAATGCCATATGACAAAAATGAAGTTTTGGATTTGCAAACTTAAAGATCACATGCCAAATGATAGGGTTCTTGACTAATTGGCCTTATGGTTCAGATTCTTCATCATTTAGGTTGATATTTTACAGAAATCCAATGATGCAACTGTCCAAAATTGGCTCAAGAAATCGTGGGATACAAGTTATGTGTCAATGCTGTCAAAAACCAGCTTGTATCAAGCAATAATGTGAGGACCATAACTCCTTGCTTAAGTTGAATCAATGGATGTTTTTGTACTCTTTGGAAAGCTTGTATATCATAATTCAACTTTGATGTTTACATTTGGTCTTGATTCATTTTGGATCATAATGAAAAATGCCTCAAAAGTTGGACAAAACATGAGACAAATTATGTCTAAAATTTTTCTAAGTGTCAAAGTTAAAATCCCATGAAACCCTAACTTTATGGCATTATAACTCAAAATCTAGGCATTTTTTGACCATGGATCAATAGGACACTTTTTTTGTATGTAAGATGAGCTATCATTTGAGCTTTGGATCTAAGAAAATGGTTGCTTGGATCACAAGTTATGGTCTTGCAAAGTTGGGTAAAAATAACTTTTTTCCATAACATAGTGGAATTTCAAGTTTCTTAAGGTTGCTCTTTTTGCAATTAACCTCACTTTTCTTGATTTCTCTTGATTGATTATGATCCAAAACACAAGTTAACAATGTTCTTGACTTAAAAAGCCATGTTTGTCAAAAAAATCCCAAAAGTCAAACTTGGTTTTGATCACAGTTGACTTTTTGTATCAGATGAATTTTGAACTATGTGATCCTTTATGAAAATAAGTCCTTGGGCTAAATTGAACCTAATGAAGGGATTCCATAGGTGTTTTTGAACGTCTTGAATCATGTCCCAAGGTTTGAGATCATGTTTTGGTCAAAAGTCAAAGGTATGGTTGACTTTTTCCCAAAAACCCTAATTTGTGGTTCAGATGAATTTGAATCCTTGCATTGCTTATGAACCATGTTCTTTGAATCAATTTAAATTTGTGAATGGATCAATATGATGGATTTGATGTCCTTAAAGCATGTCTTGAGGTCTTGGCTCATGCCTTGCTCCAAAAGTCAACTTAGGGATTGAATTAGGTCAAAACCCTAATTCCTAATTTTTGATAGATGCATCCCCTAAGGCTATTTATGAATGGACTCGTAAGGTTATTTTGAGCTTTTTGAATCATATATTGAAGTGTTGGTTCATTCCCAGATGAAAATTTCTCTCTGGAGGCCCTGGTCGACCAAAACCCTAATTTGGTGACACTGATGATCTTGAGGTTTGATCAACTTGAAATGTTGCATTCTAGTGTTTGATTCTTGATGTTGGAGACCTCTTAATCCTTCATGGATGTTTGAGAGGCTTGAAAAGTTGAAGATCATGTTAAATCTTGATTGATCATTTGTCTGCATGCTATGGGAGGGCTTGAAACCCTAATCCTTGGTTGAGTGAATACTCAATAAACTTTGAGATGATTGATGAGGTATAAAGGTACATCCGTATTGTGGCGATGACTTGAAAAATGATGTGAAATCTTGTGGTCAAAATTTAGGGTATGCCACTCGTTTCATGGAACCTTGAGTATGAGTCTTGGGTCCGAGGGGCTTGAGCATAAATGCTCAGTACATGGAATTAGAGTAGTAAGTCTTAACCTGAAGGGTGCAAGTAGAAAGGCTCGTTTCATGGGACCTAGAGCAGAAGTATTGGGATGATTGCCTGAGCAAGAAAGTCTTGGGTTCGTGGAAACTGAGTAGGAAGTCTCGAGTGAGGATCTTAAGCAGAAGTCTTAGACCTTGGGTCTGAGCAATTGCAAAGTCTTATGCAGAATGCATAAGCAATTGTAATAATGTTTTAATTATAATGAAAATATCTTGTGAAGCAATGGGACTAGAATACTCTCAGTTAGGGGAAGAACCAGTGTAAATCTTTGTGTCTTCTGCTATTATTTATTTTCTTATGTTAACATTCCGCTGTAAAGAATTAACCAGAATCTGAATACCAGTTTAGATTCTGAACTCTAGTCATATGCAAACTAAGAAAATAGAAAACACAATTCAACCCCCACCCATTTCTTGTGTAATTTTCTCACCTTCATGGCATCCATCCACTTTTGATTTTCACCACTTTCCATGGCCTCTTGAAAACACTTGGGTTCACCCTCATCATTTTCCACGGCCTCTTGAAAACACTTGGCGTTCTTAAAAAATATATATAATAACGCAGATCAAGGCATTGTTATGTATAGTGTTGTGGTAAATTCTCTACTTATAATCACGGCCCTGGGATCTTTGTTGTATTCTGGAAAGCGTGCGGTATATCACAATGGTTATGCTTAACAACCGTTGTGATAGATAAGGTACTGGGTTCGAAACCCAGCAACATCAGATTAATTACATTAGATGACTGCTAATGTAGACAACCGTCGTGGAAAGTACCCATAGTTTATTATATACAAATGTTTATTGCTTGGTTTACCATACACCTATTTAAAGAAATACAACCATTCAAATTGGCAAAGAAATATATAATCTGAAAATTAAACTATTCTTGAAAACCAACTTAAACACATCAATTTTTTCTGAATTGAATCCGTCTCATTCAGCACATTTTATGTTCTTTAACACATAATATACGATTCAATGGTCTGATTCCTTCAATGCATCAATATCTTTTATTATAGTTTACCTCATCATCGTCGCTTATCAACGCGGTTGTAAATTATATCGATGAATTAAAGCAAACATACCATTAAACCATATATTATATGTTAAGGAACATAAAATATGTTGAATGAGACGAATGAGATTCAAAAACATTGATTGATATAGGTTGGTTTTCAAATACATCTTAATTTTCAGAATATAAGTTTATATGTCAATATAAATGATTGCATTTTCATTAAAAGGTAAGTGAAACAAACAATATACATAGCATATAATAAACTAAACTTGTCAACCTGTATAAGAAATTAAAGAACAAAACATTGCTAAGTCACAAGAAGCCTCTATCTTGTGACTTAGCAATGTTTTGTTCTTGTTTTGAGAACGTTTGTCAACAACAACAACATACAACAAAACAACATGCAACACAATAAAAAAAACATACATTGAGTCAATAACGCACCTCTTATTGAAAATAATAGTGGAACTGTAGCTGATAACACTGAATCACACTACGTATTTGACTCGGATTACACATATTTCTTAGGATTTTATTGATATTTTCTTGTGTTATGCTTGTGTTTTGTTTTGTTTTCAGGTTCTTTGTATTCCCAGAGCTCCTAGTGAAGAAATGAAGAAAAACGAGCAAGAAACCCAGTTTTTGAGGAAATTGTACACATGGCATCCACCATGGCGGGCGCCATAGGGTAGGCCATAACTTGGATAGGAGTCAACTGCTGTCAACTGCCACAATCTCCACTTCTTTTTTTCCTTGGTTCACATGGCGGGCGCCATGAGGGGGTGGCGGGCGCCATCTTTGTCGTACGGTTTCCCTCCCAAAAGAAGTTGGGGGCACTTTCGTCTTTCCATTGTTTTTCCTTGGCTATAAATAGATGTGTCCTTGATCCTTTTTCTTTATCCAAGCTTAGTTTCAGAACTCAAGCCATATATTTTCAGTATTGTAAAGTGATAAACTTCTCACATCGGGGAGTTATCACGCTGTTTGATCGAGTCTGTAATCGAGTTTGGAGCACTCTGGTAGAAGTTAATCCTGCCGCCATTTTCATTTCCAGTCATTTATTTCCAGTTGTACCAGATTTAAAGCCTCTGATTTGGAGCAGGTTTCTATTTACTTTCCCGCACCATTTATTTTCTCGCACTATTTACTTTCCCGCACCATTTATTTTCTCGCACTATTTACTTTCTCGCACTATTTACTTAAAAAAAGAATCCACTTTAACATGATCTATTTCAACATGTCTATTTACATTTCCATGTCCGGCTAAATTTTAAAGGTTAGAATGTAAGGATCATAGTTAAAGTAGTATTCCATACAAGGTGTCAATAGAAATGCTTAGGGGTTATTCTGATTTTTAACACAAGTTTTCTGCACTTTATTTCTGTTGGGTAAGATCGAAAGCCGTCCAACCTTTGGTTAAACTTGGTTAGTCTTAACTGCTCAAAGGAAGCGAAAGCGCTTTGTCTAGTTAAGTAGGAGTTTTTAATACTTTAGAAAAACGATTTTAAAACTATTTTCGGACGCGTTTATGGGTTTAAAGTCCGGTTCGTATGAACCTCTTTTTGTTAAAAGTTCCAAGTCAAAATACTTTTCAACTGAGTCAAGAAACAATATTTCTTAAAAATAGGTTTATTACTTTAACGTAATGCGCACCTTTTTATAAATGACAATAAGAGGGTTCGATTAAGGGATAAACTCGGTTCTGAATACGCGAAAGCGACAGTTCCCGTTAAATTAGTTATTTTCATAAGTAGAAAACATTACCCCATAAGTGGTTCTATTTACAAGCATTTGGAATACTATCCGACTGTGTGAATTATATTCAGGCCTGTTGTTTTACATTGAATTTTATATCTTCGTACTTTACTTCGCTTTTACGGTGCACTCACGAACTCCCGATTGATTTGCCTTAGATAAACATCGTAACAATAGAAACCGATAGAATGACGATTGGTCTCTGTGGGATCGATAATCTTTTATATTACTCTGACGCGATTCGTATACTTGCAAAAACACCGCGCCAAGTTTTTGGCGCCGTTGCCGGGGACCAATTATGTCAAATTTCGTACCCTGTTGTTACACCGTCTAGAATAAGGCTTTACCTGCTGGTCAATGCGAAGAACTTGCAGCACCGATAATCTTATAGATCCTTTAGAGGAATCTAAACGTTACGCTCGCGCACGTCTCTCACTTTGTAGAATAAAGGAAACTATGGCCGAAGACCGTAACCAAAGACCCCTTAAGGATTTCGCTCAACCATCCGATGACGAACCCAGTTCTAGTATAGTAAACCCTAATATTCCTGCTAACAATTTCGAACTGAAACCCTCCCTATTACAATTAGTACAGCAAAACCAATTCACGGGTCTCCCTTCTGAGAACCCAAATCAACATCTAAAAGTCTTCATCCAATTAGCTGACACTTTTAAAACTAATGGTGCTACTCCTGAGGCGATTCGTCTAAGACTATTTCCTTTCTCCCTCAGAGACAAAGCCCTTACATGGTTAGATTCCCTTCCAGCCAATTCTATAACAACTTGGGAAGACCTTAGGAGAGTATTCCTTGCTAGATATTTTCCCCCAAGTAAAACTGCTGTTTTTCGAAACCAAATAACCTGATTCACTCAAAACCAAGGTGAATCACTCTTTGAAGCTTGGGAGAGATATAAAGACCTATTGAGAATATGTCCACATCATGGCCTGGAATCATGGCTAATCATTCATACCTTATATAATGGACTTCATTATAACACTAAGATGACCATCGACGCAGCCGCTGGTGGCGCTCTGATGAATAAACCTTACCCTGAAGCTTGCACTCTCATCGAAGATATGGCTCAAAACCATTGTCAATGGGGGAACAGAACGAGCAACAGTGGAGAAGAAAGAAGCCCAAGGAGGAATACATGAGATAAGTTCTATAGACATGATGCAAGCCAAAATGGAAGCTTTGGCCCTTAAGGTCGAACATATGTATGCAAACCCAGCTACTGCAGCAGCAGTCTCGTCGGAATGCGAATTATGTGGAACCAAAGGACACCAGTTGTAACACCCCATTTTAATTATTTAGACGTCTTGTTATATTTTGTTTGTGTGACCTTGTTTGGGGGTGTGTTTGAGTGCGATGGGATGGTTATGGTAGGACATTACTGTTAAATGTGGGGTTTAGACCATAAATAATAAGGTGGGGTGACTTAGTACTATTATTAATAGGATTATTATTCTTATTACTATTGTTATTATTATTACTAATATTATTATTATTATTATTATTAGTAATATTAACCTTAGTGTGGTAATTTTAGTGAATTAAAATAAAATAAGATAAATCATTAATGGGTTGATGAGTTAATGAAGGGCAATTTAGTAATTGAGTGATAATTAGTGGAAATTGGTAAAGGTTTAGAATAATCAGAATTTTAGAGATAGAAAGAGGAAAAGCTAAGGAGAGGAAGAACAAGGGTGTACTAGGGCAAAGATCTTCACCAATTTTCGCAGGAATTAAACAAGAATTCGAGGTAAGGGGGAGAAACGGGTTTAATATTGGTGATACATTCATGATAGGGTAGTGGGGAGTCCTTAACCCCGTAGGCATTGGTATGTAAAACTGCTGAATTGATGATTGTTGTATATGTCTGTTGTGATTATGAAAATCGTGTATGAATTGATATGTATTTTCATGAATTGTTGTGGTTGTTGTTGTTGTATAAACATGTTGCAGACCTGTTGATTTTGACTCGAGTTAGGAGAACGATTTGAGATTATAGACTTATAATACATGTAGTAATTCTAGTTACAAGAGAAAAGATGAAAATTGGACCTAAAATCAGTGTAGAAACGATTATAGGACTGGTTAGAAGTGAAGAAGTGTGGAAATCGTAGCAGAATGCAGAATAGTGAGGCTTCTGGTGAATTGCGTAATAGATCTGGCGATACGCGTATCAGGTGGGGCGATACGCGTATGGAACGGCCTGATACGCAGCAATACACGTATGGGAGTTAGGTAGTACGCGTAATAGGAGTGTAATACGCGTATGGTGTTGGAATTTGGGAAATTCAGTGAGAAGACGTCTCTGTCCGTACGCGTACGGCATAAGGCAACACGCGTAAGGACTTGGGCATTGTGAGGGAATACGCGTATGAAGGGAGTCAATACGCGTATGGGTTGGGCGAGCGAGCTGGCAATACGCGTATGGCATGGGGTAATACGCGTATGGCCAGCGAAGTTGCAGAATTTTACCGTTTCGTGATTCCTTTCCCGTTTTCGCGTCTGATTCGCTTTCTTTTGGTTTGAGAGGTTGGGAATAGGTGCGAGGTGCTGAGAAATAAAACGTTGGTGATGAAAATATTAATATTAATAATTTTAATTAATTAATTAATTAATTGGGTGTTTGGTGTGTATGAAGCAAATCACTTGACGATGGTGTTGATGATATGTATGATGTGATCAGGAGGATCGTGTGCATGTATTTACACTTGTATACATGTTTTGTTGTGCATAATCTAGTCCTGCATATTCATGGTGATTGGTGGGATGGATCGTTGCTCAGGAGGAGTGTATGTGATTCATCTGTACTCCTATATGGAGAATGGTGGGGGATAGATCATTGCCAAGTAGAGGTGTATGTGATCTATCTGGGGTTCGATTGAATGAACCAACGAGTCGGTACCGCATGCATGGTGTCGTGTTGCATTACATTATTAATTGATGTTGTTGATGATATTGGACAGTAGGTCTGTGTTGGTGTGTTGTTGATTTATATGTGTAAATACTACCTTTTTATCATGTATTTATTCACCATTATATATTGAACGTGATTTCTCACCCCTTTTGTTGTTGTTGTGTCTGTGCTTCTTCGGAAGTACAGATAACCCAGGTACTTAGGTTGCTTGGATGTTCGTGTTGCCTGTTCGGGTCTATAGGAGTGCTCTGATACGTAACACGGGATGTCGGGATATTTTTATAGTTGCTTTGATTTTATTACATTCTTTGTTACGTATTCCATTTTGTCGAATTATTTTATGGAGAACCTTGTTTTAAGGATAATGTTGGTGAATTTGGACAGATGGCCGTGAATTGAAACTAAATGATTATTTCCGCTGATTCTTTATTCAATTTAATACAATAAAGAGTTTCTGCTTGTTTTGATGATGTGGCATTCCACTTTTTGGTGCAAACTCTGATTTATCTTTAATATTTTGTTTATTTTCAAAATGGGGAAAGTGGGGTGTTACAATTGGTATCAGAGCAGGTTGGTCCGTCCGGCCAGGTATAGTAGTTGAGTCTGTCCTTAGTATATGAGTTGTTTGTGTGTTCTGACCTTGTGATGCTTGTTGTCCAGTATGGCAGGAAGGAATGATGCTGCTCGTGCTGCTGCTATGCAAGCCATGGCACAAGCTGTAGAGAATGCCAACCAGGGTGGAGGTGCTCAGTTTCGTGACTTAGCACAGTTTCAGAGCAATAAGCCGCCTACATATGAGGGAGGTATCTTGGACCCAGAGGCTGCACAGAAATGGCTGAAGGCTGTGGAGAAGATCTTCAGGACCATGGAGTGCAGTGATGCTCAGAAGGTATGGTTCGGTACTCACATGTTAGAAGGAGAGGCTGAGGCTTAGTGGGACAACAGTCGTCAGAGATTGGAAGCTGCAGGTACTGAGATCACTTGGGCTGTGTTTCAAGCTAAGTTTCTGGAAAAGTATTTTCCGAAAGACATTCGTAGTGCGAAAGAGGTTGAATTTTTGCAGCTGAAACAGGGTGATAAGACAGTTGCTGAGTATGCCGCTAAGTTTGAGGAGTTGGTTCAGTATTGTGCTCTTTACAATACTGAAGAAGCTATGACATCGAAGTGTTTGAAGTTTAAGAACGGGCTGCGTCCCGAGATCAAATTGGGAATTGCTTGTCAGAAGATAAGAAACTATCCAGAGCTGGTAAGCAGAAGCAGAATTTATGATAATGACAACAGAGCCAGGATTGCTCATTACAAAGCTGTGAATGAGAAGAAAAATAAGCAGAGATTTTGAGGTACTCCTTACAGTGCTCCAGCTGATAAGGGGAAACAGAAAACTGATGTGGTGAAGAAGCCAAAAGAGAAGGGAGCAGGTGCTGATACTCTCAAGTGCTTCAGATGTGGTGGCGCGGGTCACCGTGCTAACAACTGTCAGAATGAGGTGAAGAAGTGCTTCAAGTGTGGTAAAGTTGGTCATGTCATAGATGATTGCAGAGTCACTATGCCTACCTGTTATAATTGTGGAGAGAAGGGTCACATCAGCACTCACTGTAAGAAGCTGAAGAAGTCTCAGACGTCTCAAACTAGTGGGAAGGTGTTTGCCTTAGTGGGAGCCCACTCCACTGAGGAAGAGCGTTCCGTCAAAGGTACTTGCTTTATTAATGATGTTCCTTTGATTACTATCATTGACACGGGTTCAACGCACTCGTTTATTTCTGTTGACTGTGTGAAGAGATTAGGGATTGTGCCATCTACTCTAGAGCAGAGGATGACGATTGAAACTCCATCTATTGGTTCCGTGGTTACTTCTTCGGTGTGTTTGAAGTGTCCGCTGACCGTGTTTGGTAGAGATTTCAGAGTGGACTTGATTTGTTTGCCACTCGGTAATCTTGACGTTATTTTGGGAATGAACTGGTTGGAGTTCAACCGGGTGTATATTGATTGCTTTAGGAAGACGTTACTGTTTCTTACTCCTGAAGAGGAAGCATTAGCAGATTCGCTATCTAGCAAGGAGTTGAGGACGTTGTTGGAAGATGAAGCGAAGCTGTTCGCAGTATTTGCCTCGTTATCTGTTGAAAGCAAGACTTCAGTTAATGAATTGCCAGTAGTTAATGAATTTCCTGAAGTGTTTCCAGATGACATCATAGAATTGCCTCCGACAAGGGAAGTTGAATTTGCTATTGATCTTGTACCGGGTACCAAACCTATCTCTATGGCACAGTACAGGATGTCTGCATCAGAGTTGACAGAATTGAAGTCTCAGGTCGGGGAATTGCTCGATAAGAAGTTTATAAGATCAAGTGTGTCGCCGTGGGGAGCTCCAGTGTTGTTGGTGAAAAAGAAAGATGGTAGCATGCATCTGTGCATTGATTACCGTCAGTTGAATAAAGTGACCATTAAGAATAAGTATCCTCTTCCTAGGATTGATGACTTAATGGATCAGCTGGTAGGAGCTCGTGTTTTTAGCAAAATTGATTTGAGATCGGGTTACCATCAGATTAGGGTAAAGGAAGGTGATATTCAGAAGACTGCTTTCAGAACTCGCTACGGACATTACGAATATGCAGTGATGCCTTTCGGAGTGTCTAATGCGCCGGGTGTATTTATGGAATATATGAACCGTATTTTCCATTCTTATCTGGATCAGTTTATTGTGGTATTTATTGATGATATACTGATCTATTCTAAGTCTGACGAAGAGCATGCAGGTCACTTGAGGATTGCATTGCAGGTGTTGAAAGATAATAAATTGTTTGCAAAGTTCTCGAAGTGTGAATTTTGGTTGAAGACCGTGAGTTTCTTGGGCCATGTGATTTCTGGTGATGGTATAGCGGTGGATCCCTCTAAAGTGAGTGCAGTACTTCAGTGGGAAACTCCGAAGACCGCAACGGAGATTAGAAGCTTTTTGGGTTTGGCAGGTTACTATAGAAGGTTCATTGAAGGGTTTTATAAATTGGCATTGTCGTTGACTCAGTTAACCAGAAAGAATCAAGCTTTTGTCCGGGATGCTGCCTGTGAGGAGAGTTTCGAAGAACAGAAGAAGAAGTTGACGACAGCACCAGTGTTGATTTTACCAAGTCCAAATGCTTCTTTCGTAGTGTATTGTGATGCGTCTAAGATGGGATTAGGCGGTGTGTTGATGCAAGGTGGCAAGGTAGTGGCTTATGCTTCAAGACAGTTAAGGGTGCATGAGAGGAACTATCATACTCATGATCTTGAATTTGCTGCAGTGGTGTTCGTGTTAAAAATTTGGAGGCATTATTTGTATGGATCGAGATTTGAAGTGTTTAGTGATCACAAGAGTTTGAAATATTTGTTCGATCAGAAGGAATTGAATATGAGGCAGAGAAGATGGTTAGAATTCTTGAAAGACTATGACTTTAATTTGAGTTACCATCCGGGAAAAGCTAATGTTGTGGCAGATGCTCTGAGTCGGAAGACAATCCATATGTCTGCGTTAATGGTGAAGGAAATGGAATTGATTGAACAGTTCAGAGATTTGAGCATGGTTTGTGAAACTACGCCTGGAAGTATCAGATTGGGTATGCTGAAAGTGAATAATGACTTTTTGGATGTGATTAAGGAAAATCAGAAACTGGATGTGAAATTAGTAGACTTGATGCCTACAGAAGGAGATGATCCTGATAGTGACTTTAAAGTAGATAATGTTGGTGTGTTGAGATTCCGGGGCAGAATTTGTGTACCGGATAATGAGGAATTGAAAAAGGCAATCTTAGAGGAAAGTCATCGGAGTAGCTTGAGTATTCATCTGGGAGCTACAAAGATGTACCATGAATTGAAGAAGTTGTTTTGGTGGTCCGGTATGAAGAGGGACATAGCTCAGTTTGTCTATGCTTGTTTGACATGTCAGAAGTCAAAAGTGGAACATCAGAAACCTTCTGGATTAATGCAACCGTTGGAAATTCCTGAGTGTAAATGGGACAGTATTGCGATGGATTTTGTTACTGGTTTGCCGAATACGGCGAGGGGCTTTGATGCTATTTGGATAGTGGTGGATCGACTTACGAAATCCGCACATTTTATACCAATTAACATCAGTTTCCCGTTGTCGAAGCTAGCAGAGATTTATATCAGGATAATTGTGAAGTTACATGGTGTTCCGTCGAGCATAGTGTCAGATAGAGATTCGAGGTTTACTTCAGAATTTTGGAGGAGTCTGCAGGAAGCCTTGGGTTCTAAATTGAAGTTGAGTTCAGCTTATCATCCACAAACCGATGGTCAGTCAAAGAGGACTATTGAGTCGCTGGAGGATTTAATGAGAGCCTGTGTATTGGAAAAAGGTGGTGCGTGGGATACTGATTTGCCATTGATCGAGTTCACGTATAATAACAGTCACCATTCTAGCATCGGAATGGCACCTTTTGAAGCTTTGTATGGACGGAAGTGTAGGACACCTCTGTGTTGGTATGAGACAGGTGAGAATGTGGTGCTTGGACCAGAGATTGTGCAGTAGACTACTGAGATAATTCAAATGGTCTGTGAGAAGATGAAAGCGTCTCAGAGCTGGCAGAAAAGTTATCTCGATAATCGAAGGAAGGAATTGGAATTCAGTGAAGGTGATCATGTATTCCAAAGATTTAACCCAGTGACCGGTGTGGGTCGTGCTTTGAAATCTAAGAAGTTGGATCCTAAGTTTATCGGACCATATCAAATCTTACAGCGAGTTGGTGCAGTTGCTTATAGAGTGGCATTGCCACCGGAGCTTTCTGTCGCGGTGAGAATCGGATACCATAGCTATTATGTTAACTAGGATCACAAATCTTAATGTTCACCACCGGTCTTTATTTTCTCCAATGGAAAGGGTTAAAGATCGAAAAACCTAATAGATCTAAGGTTCGGGGGTTGGTTAAGTCTAGGGAAGGTATTAGCATCCTAAACGTCCGTAGTATTCTACAGGAACCTCTTGTTAATACTTATGTTATCTATTGTTTGCTTGCTAAAGGTATCTGTAAAGGGAAAGGACCTAAAGGTTGATGGCGATGCTTAAAAAGCAATCGACTTATAGGGAAAAAATGGCTCGATGTGAATCGAGAGTTTATTTTGAAAAATGGTTTGGATAAATGGAGAAGGTTGTAAAGGTAGAATAAACTGTGACATGGTAGTCAACAGAGAGAGTCATTTCCTTTGGAATTAATTAAGGGGAACACTAACATAAAGGTTATCATGCAAGTAAGTCAATCCTAAAATCTAATCTTGATTCGAGTACTAAATTGAATCGAAGCAGTCTAAGGGAGCATGTGAATCAGAAACAAATACAAGTGTATCTAAATTCTATAAGAAAAATTTATAAACAATCACCGTTAACATTAATGTTGATTAAACTTTAATTTAACTTAACTAGAAAACTAATTAATTGATTAAAATCTAATTAAAGGTTAAATAAATTAAAATCCAATTAAAGCTAAATAAATTAAGGTCTAATTAAAAGTTAAATATAAACTTTAATCAAATTATAATTAAATCAATTAAGCAAAAATAACTAAATTCTAATGAAAATCTATTTAGACTAAATTATAATTAAACAAAATTCTAAAGAAAATAAAAGAAAAAAACAGTAACATGAGAAATTAGGGGGTGGTTTATTAAACAAAATCTTGGGCTTCCGTTAGCTAACCTATTCCTAAAAAAACAACATAAAAAACATTGGGCTGATGCCCTTACGGATGATCCGCCTGGTCCATCATGCTTCCATCTTATGGGATCAACGAAAAAAACAGCAGAAACCTCACGCTTTTTTCATGACCTCACTCTGTCACTCATACATCTCTCTCTCGGAACCCTATTCCCCTTCTTCAACTGTTATGTCCAAGCCCCAACGTAATTTTTAATCAATATGAATAACAACTCAACCAAAACATATTCAAATGTCAACGCAAATTCAAGCAATGATTAAAGAGATATTACCAGATTGTTGATGGCGGACAGCGACGCAGAGACGGCGGAATCGGTTGACCGATATCTTCGGCGGTGATTTGAGATGCGCAGGAGTGTGAATTTGCGGCGTTGTCGATTCCTTCTTCTCCTTTCAATCCGTCAGCATGTGCGTATGTATGCTCCTTTGTTCTCACTATTATGTGACTTGCTGTGAGTATCTTCGAAGAATTCAACGCAACTATTCGAGGACGATTTCGAAGTAAGTTTCTATCCTCTGATCTTTTCCAATTCCAAACTGTGATTTGTGTTTGTGTTGTGTTTTGTTTCTAATGAATTTCTGATGGTTTCTCTATGCCGCGTGTATGTACGTGAAGTTTGGTTGTGAACTGGTATCAACTGCAACACTGATGTCGTGATTTTCTTCAGAAGCATGTGAGATTCCTTCTGTCGGTGTATGTGAGTTCTTCTTCTATTATCTCTCTCTTTTTTCTTTCGGTTCTGCAGTATGTGATGTGAGTTTGAACCGTATCCTCCTCTCTGCCTGTACGTCCCATTTATATGCTTTGTGAATTAAATGTGAGATTGCCTCGCCTTGATTTTAAAATTATACTGTCAATTCTTGTTTTAGAAACATGCTATGAGTTGTGAAATGCCTTGCCGTTTTCGGTTCGGCATGTTTGTTATTTGTCTTTGGAAAGAAGTAAACTGGTTAATTCTGAAGCAAAATTTTCTGTTTTTATCATGATTTGTTCTTACCAATTGTAATTAAAAGGATTTCGTGGCGATTTCGGACATGAATGGCTTTTAACCGTGTGCTTGATTATGTTATGATTTTTCCTTGATTTTCCTTTAACAGATTGATCTTCCCCTTTATGATTTGAACACGTCTTGCAACATTCAGCAACGTGTGATTCTATGCTGATGTGCTATTTAATGCTCTGAAATTGGTGAGGTCCTTGTCATAAAAAGAAATTGCATCTGATGTTCCAGGAATTAAGCCAAGACCTTTAATTGGGCCATTCTCCTCGCTAGATTCAAAAAGCAATAGAAGATCAAGACAACTGCCTAAAAAAATGGACGATCCTTTTCAATATCTGAACATAGTGCTTCGCCCACTACTAAATGTAAAGTGTTAAACGGCTATACTAGCATTCAGAATAGTATCAAAATTCTCGCTTTGTTATACATCATGCAACCTTAGAAGTTGAAACAGCCCGAATCACTTAGCTGCAGAGTCCACTATTCACTTCAATTTGATATCCAATCTTGCTTTACTTTGTGCTTTATGAATTAACCTTTGAACATGACTTATACCTCGACTATTGAATCTATCTTGTGAGCTTTATAGTCATTTTGAAAGTGACAAAGATGTTGTGACTTGTAATTGATCCTCGTGTTCTTTGAAAAAAATTTGGATCCATTTTGAACAAAATATGAACCTTCATGGTGACTTGAAAACTCGAATCAATTTGAATTTTGTAAAGAACATATTTTTGAGAGCTTACTAAAACTTAATCCAATATCTTTATCCGTACTCATAACATCAAACTAACAACGAGAAAATCCAAATTTCATTCTCTTAAAAAAACATAAATGATGAACTTGAACTTTGAATCCTGGATCTCTTAATATTGGCCAACATCTCTTGAAGAATAATGTGTCCAAAACTCTTGAGCCATAACGCAAATCATAACGCATTAAAGCCCAACAAACTCAAGTCTAAAATTGATGCACCACGTCCTTGAGAACAAGCTCACAACGATACTATAACAATCCATGCTCAGCACAACCAGAAGAAAACCCAAATGAAGCTTTCGAGAAATCTGAGGAAATTGATTATGATCCTTGATGACTATATGCTCAACCCTAGCTTCATGAAGGAACCAGTTGAGTCAAACTAACGGGAAATGCTAGGCTCCTTGAATCTCAGTGGTTATGTCCTGAAAATGCTTGACTGGTAGAAATCGTACTTGAAAGTGTCACACCTGCACAAACTGGTTAGTCATGATGAACATGCACATCAAACCTATGACCTGAAGATACTATGCAAGATGATGCACAAAGATGGTGGAATCTTATGGTCAAAAATTAGGGTGTGACAGATGCCCCTATTTAAGTGTCTTCTATCCGGAGATATGGAGATTGAAATCTTCGTCTCGACGAGATAGGAGAGACTTAAATACAAACATGCGCAATTTTTGGCCTTAAGGTACCACAAGATGCATATGATATGACATGAAATGATGCAAGACAGAGAAGCCTATGGGGAAGGGTACCATAGGGGAAAAATGTTACAGTTGTGTCAGAGATGAATTGAAATAAAGCAAAGTATCTGGAAAACATCATCCAAGAATGGAATTGGATGAAGAAAAGCACCAAACATCCAATAATGGATTTGAATGCAAGGTAAACTCACAATATCTAAGAAGGCAACAGATGAGAATGAGACAAAATAATGTGATCCGAGAAGGTATCGGACACAAAGAAACCAGTCATCCAATAATAGCTTTGAACGAAAGGTGCACTCACAATATCTGATAATGGCTTCAGATGAAAGTGAACAAGGTAAAGAAACTAGACATCCAATAATGGCTTTGAATGAAAGGTACAATCAAAATATCTAATAATGGCTTTAGATGAAAGTGAACAACGACTACATTCAAGAATGGCATTGAATGCAAAGAAACCAGTCATCCAATAATGGCTTTGAATGAAAGGTATAATCACAATATCTAATAATTTCTTTAGATGAATGTGAACAAAGACTCGATCTGGAAGAACATCAGAAAGAGGGACCCATCCGGAAAAGCATCAGATGGTAAAGGAACCAGACATCCAATAATGGCTTTGAATGACAGGTATAATCACAATATCTAATAATGGCTTTAGATGAATGTGAACAAAGACTCGATCTGGAAGAACATCAGAAGGAGGTACACATCCGGAAAAACATCAGATGGTAAAGAAACCAGACATCCAATAATGGCTTTGGATGAAAGGTATAATCACAATATCTAATAATGGCTTTAGATGACTGTGAGGTAAAAAGGTGAGATCCAAGAAGGCATTGGATGTAAAGGGACCAGTCATCCAATAATGACTTTGAATGAAAGGTATAATCACAATATCTAATAATGGCTTTAGACAAAGTGAACAGAGACTACATTCAAGAATGGCATTGAATGCAAAGAAACCAGTCATCCAATAATAGCTTTGAATGAAAGGTATGACTCATAATATCTGAGAAGACATCAGACGCCAATGAGACAAAAGGTGAAATCCAAGAAGGCATTGGATGTAAAGAAAACCACAACGTCCAGGAAAGCATTGAACGAATATGAACAAGGAGATACCCAAGAAAGTATTAGATGGAAAGAAATCACAACGTCCAAGAAAGCATTGAACGAATATGAACAAGGAGATACCCAAGAAAGCATTGGATAAAATGGATCAACGTATCCAAGAAAGCATTGGATAGACGCGACAATGTCTGTTTAGTAGGCGTCGAGTGAGTTGGACTTTGACAACAAGGTAAGACAACACGGCCTATGGAGAATGCAAATGAGTGCAAATGAGGATGATACTCTTGCTATGCATATGTATATGAATTATGTCATGATATATGATCAAGTGCAAATGTAAATGCAGATGCAATGCAGACGTCGACGACACGGCTCGAGTCTTTGTGGAGAAGACAAGACTGGAAGACTGATTCCTCAACACAAATGTCATTGTCATTCTGCTTTGGAACTAAAGATGCTGCTGAACACAACTCTAACACACTGGTAAACCTTATTAAGTTGACGATCCTTGTAGGAAGAATGGAAAGCTGCATGGGGATTCTTCAAGTAAACTGCCCCATATTAGTTGTCTGTTGTATATGAACTGATAATTGCTTCAGCTTGGATTGATGCTGAAAATGATTGAATTACTGTGCACTTGGAAAACTTGCCCCAGTATGAGTCTTGAAAAAGTCTTCTGTATAGACCAATTCTGAGAAGGACTTGCACTGAACAAATCTTGAACTAATCTCAACAGGATCAGGAAAGGACTTGCCCCTGATTGGATCACCGACCAAGATTCTCAAATGTTTGAAAATTCCTTAAGAGGGAGCCAGTTTGCAAACAAAAGTGTTCATACAAACATAGTAAATGCAAAGTTCATGCAACTTTTGAAATCAAAATCATTTTTGGAAAGAGGTAAAACAATAGGGTCACGGGTCAGAACACGGTGGTTCAAGACGTTTAAAAGTGAAAGATAAAGCAAAAAGGCGTGATGCCAAAAAAAAATGATCTGCAAAGATCTTTAGGAGTCATTTTACGCAACCTCGTTGTAGTATGCTTTCAAAATAACCTTGCATCAATTAGGTCTTTTGAAGGTTATAACGTGGCCTTGTTCACGGTTTAAGAAACAAAGGATAAAGGCTCAAAGTTTATTTGTATCCACCCAATCTTTGGGATGATCTCCAGTCCTACGCTCAGTTAACTCAAACTTTGCACTCAGGTTCCCATAGGTTAGGGATTGCATTGATGATAGTGATGATGGTTCAGAAGTTAAGGGACTTTTGAGGTGACAGTCACTACTTCCTTATAACTCTTGGTTGTTTTTTTTTCCATTGAGGATTTCATGGTAAGGATTTAAAGATTTATCCTTTTTTATTATCCCTAACTTTTTCCTGAACTGTTTCTCGTGAATCTTACAGTCAGCGGGATGCCCCCGTTTTTTTGTCTGCCTAAGTCTCCTTCACAGGTTTCGACTTAGCGGGCTTTTTCCTTTTTTTGATTTTTTTATATTTTTTTTTTGAAAGAAAGTGACTGCTTGGCTTAATGATTACGGCGAACCATCATCGACTTTTGACTTGAAATACATCTTCGACACTTGCTTATTGCGTGCGAAGGAAAAATTGAGAATGCAACCTTTTTGTTGAAAGATGTCTTGCATGAAACTCTTGTATTTGAATGCACAATCCAGTTAACTGAGAACTACCCTGCCCCAGGTTAAGATTGCGGGTTTTTATTTGTAAAGAAAATAAACTCCTACTTCAAGGCTCAAAGGGGTTGACGAGGGTTTATCTTCCTTATTTCTCCAGTGTTTAGGAATTGAAACAATGCCTTACATCCTCAGCAAAGTTTTGATTTGAAAGCATACCGACAACAATTATGAGTATTACGTTTTCATCATCCTCCCTCCAATCTTTGCATAATCGAAAAGAAAGTGGAAAAGAGATAATAATTTTGTTTTTGTTTTTGTTGTTTTTTTTTTGTTTTCTTTTTGAAAAGGAAGGCATAAAGATGTAAATAGCAAACACAAATGAATTGAATCCAAAAGTCGCAATGCTCATTTTATTAATTATGAAAGTACAAACATGATTTGAAAGCAAACAGCTAATACAAGATAAGGAAAATGCAAACAACAAGAAACAAAAGTCTAGTGACTAGTCAGAAACAAGAGTGAGCTGTCCTGTCTGAAACACTGAAGCCCGCTGAAGCCTCACTTAGCGTGCTCTGGCAAAGGATTGTTCTTGACATTCAGATTGGTGTCAAGAATGGAGAGAATACCAATTCTGATCAGCTCTTGTACTCTAGCCTTCAACGCAAAGCAACCTTCCAAGTTATGACCTGCACTACCTTGATGGTATTCACAATGAAGATCGGCCCTATAACCGGCTGGAAGAGGATTTGGAGGAGGAGGCAAAGGCCTTGTGGTAATCAAACCTTTCTGAACTAGCCTAGGATAAAGTTCAGTGTATGTCATTGGAATAGGATCAAAATTATTCCTATTACGGTACTAATTCTGTCCAACAGCTGGACGTTGAGGAGCTTGAGCTGGTCGTGGAGCAGCAACAACAGGAGTAACAGCAGCAACAGCGGAGTGATCAACATATTGGGGTTGAGGACGAGACCTTCTGGTTTCAAACATAACAGCATTGGTCTGATCTTCTCTCTTCTTTTGGAAGTTCCCATAGGATTTCTTTGCTCCATTAGAAGATTCAGCAGCTTTGGATACTTTACCGTTCTTAAGTCCTTCCTCGAGTCTCTGACCAATAGTAACCAAACCAGTGAAGCTGGATGAAACACTACCAATCATCTTCTCCCAGTAGAATAGAGACAAGGTGTCCATAAACAGTTCAGTTAATTCTTTCTCTGCCAAAGGAGGTTCAACTTGAGAAGCCAACTCTCTCCAGCGCTGAGCATATTCCTTGAAATACTCTTTATCCTTCTGAGACATGTTTTGCAGCTGACGGCGGTCAGGAGCCATGTCGAGGTTGTACTTGTATTGCTTCATGAAGGCATTAATAAGATCCTGGAAACAGTGAATGCTGTTCTGTTGAAGATTCATATACCATTTGAGATAAGCTCCACTCAGACTGTCTTGAAAACAATGGATAAGCAACTTCTGATTCTTGGCATGAGCAGTCATCTTTCGGGTATACATGACCAAATGAGCTCTTGGACAAGAATCGCCTTTGTACTTCACAAAATCGATAGTCTTGAATTTAGCAGGCATAACAAGGTCAGAAACCAAACCCATGTTTTCTGCATCTATGTTGAAGAAATCAGTACCCTCTACGGCTCGGAGTCTCTTGTCTATGGTCTGAAACTGTTCACGGACAACCTCAGGTTCAACAAAGTCTTCACGGTCTTCACCCTGAGCACTGGCAGCATTGTACTCGTAGAGAGGGTTCTCGAAAGGAGCTCGAGTATACTGGATTATAGGTTGAGGCTCGGCAAAAATAGGAGCTTGAAACACTGGTCTAGAAGTCTGACCAATCATAGCAGTAGATGCAAGAGGTGGTGAGTAGTTGGGAGGTAAACCAAACTCTGGCCAAGTTGAAGGTGGCACCTGAATAGGTTGAGGATCAGCAGTTGAAACTTCTTGGATGACAGTCCTTTGGGGTGGTTCTCCTCTAGCAATCAAAACTTGGAGCATTTCAGTGAGCTTTGCCATGCTTGACTTAAGGTCGTCGATCTCCATTTGCATCTCAGCATTGTGTGTTTCTTGCTCTGCCATTATGTGTCTGTAGTTAGCTCTAGTCTGGTATCGATGTCGAGGAATCAGCTTGACAACTCACAGGTGACACTGAAGATAAAGATAGCTGGAAATGAGCTGCTGGACAAACAGATGCATGCAAATGATATGTAATGCAATGCAATGATTTCAAGGAACTCAAAAGTAGGTTGCAAACATTTCGAAAAGGCTGAAAAAAAATCCATTTTATAATCCATGATCTTTTATTGATTTTGCAAGGGAAAAAGCAGTTGAGTTTCTTAAAACCAAATGGTTATTCATGAATGCATGAATGAATGCATAGACATAGGTATACATATATACACATATACAGGCAAACAAAGGCCTAGGCTTGAAGGTCACGAGCATGGAGTCATGGTCTACCCTTCCCAATAGGTGTGTATTATGGTTTCAAATGTACCTGCCGAACGGGTTCTACAAAGTTCCCAGAGTCTACAATCCATCTTTCGGACATTATCTATTTTCCAAATCACTTGGTAATCAATAATATTCTCAAGAGAACCTCGTCAGAGTGTAGTATCGCGTAGCGACTATTGCAGAAATAGATCCCTGCATAGTCCCCGCACTACATCCTAATAGGCCAAGTTGGGTTAACGGTAACTACGGTCCCCAGTCTCGATGGCCTTTAGTTCGAAATAATAACGTCTTCACGAATAGACTCGTTGGACAAAATTAAATTCGAGAGGGCCTAGACTGAGTGGTGAAGTCTCAATTCAACTTCTTCAGGAATCGACTCCCTCAAAGTATCCTTGAATTCTCACCTTTCCTATCATAAATTTCACTCTAGTCCGGGTGTAGGACTTTGTCGCACCACACAAGTAATAACCCTGCACACAGAAAATCCAAGCAGAACAGGTATATATACAAATATAAAGATATGTAGACAAACAAGCAAATAAATAACATAGATATAAACAAGTTAGGGGAAACCCTCGAAAAGTCCCTAGTGAAGTCGCCATTTGTGTCGCGGTGAGAATCGGATACCATAGCTATTATGTTAACTAGGATCACAAATCTTAATGTTCACCACCGGTCTTTATTTTATCCAATGGAAAGGGTTAAAGATCGAAAAACCTAATAGATCTAAGGTTCGGGGGTTGGTTACGTCTAGGGAAGGTATTAGCATCCTAAACGTCCGTAGTATTCTACGGGAACCTCTTGTTAATACTTATGTTATCTATTGTTTGCTTGCTAAAGGTATCTGTAAAGGGAAAGGACCTAAAGGTTGATGGCGATGCTTAAAAAGCAATCGACTTACAGGGGAAAAAATGGCTCGATGTGAATCGAGAGTTTATTTTGAAAAATGGTTTGGATAAATGGAGAAGGTTGTAAAGGTAGAATAAACTGTGACATGGTAGTCAACAGAGAGAGTCATTTCCTTTGGAATTGATTAAGGGGAACACTAACATAAAGGTTATCATGCAAGTAAGTCAATCCTAAAATCTAATCTTGATTCGAGTACTAAATTGAATCGAAGCAGTCTAAGGGAGTATGTGAATCAGAAACAAATACAAGTGTATCTAAATTCTATAAGAAAAATTTATAAACAATCACCGTTAACATTAATGTTGATTAAACTTTAATTTAACTTAACTAGAAAACTAATTAATTGATTAAAATCTAATTAAAGGTTAAATAAATTAAAATCCAATTAAAGCTAAATAAATTAAGGTCTAATTAAAAGTTAAATATAAACTTTAATCAAATTATAATTAAATCAATTAAGCAAAAATAACTAAACTCTAATGAAAATATATTTAGACTAAATTATAATTAAACAAAATTCTAAAGAAAATAAAAGAAAAAAACAGTAACATGAGAAATTAGGGGGTGGTTTATTAAACAAAATCTTGGGCTTCCGTTAGCTAACCCATTCCTAAAAAAACAACATAAAAAACATTGGGCTGATGCCCTTACGGATGATCCGCCTGGTCCATCATGCTTCCATCTTATGGGATCAACGAAAAAAAAAACAGCAGAAACCTCATGCTTTTTTCATGACCTCACTCTGTCACTCATACATCTCTCTCTCGGAACCCTATTCCCCTTCTTCAACTGTTATGTCCAAGCCCCAACATAATTTCTAATCAATATGAACAACAACTCAGCCAAAACAGATTTAAATGTCAACGCGAATTCAAGCAATGATTAAAGAGATCTTACCAGATTGTTGATGGCGGACAGCGACGTAGAGACGCCGAAATCGGTTGACCGATATCTTCGGCGGTGATTTGAGATGCGTCGGAGTGTGAATTTGCGGCGTCGTCGATTCCTTCTTCTCCTTTCAATCCGTCAGCATGTGCGTATGTATGCTCCTTTGTTCTCACTGTTATGTGACTTGCTGTGAGTATCTTCGAAGAATTCAACGCAACTGTTCGAGGACGATTTCGAAGTAAGTTTCTATCCTCTGATCTTTTCCAATTCCAAACTGTGATGTGTGTTTGTGTTGTGTTTTGTTTCTAATGAATTTCTGATGGTTTCTCTATGTCGCGTGTATGTACGTGAAGTTTGGTTGTGAACTGGTATCAACTGCAACACTGATGTCGTGATTTTCTTCAGAAGCATGTGAGATTCCTTCTGTCGGTGTATGGTTTTTTTTTCTGTTAAGTGGTGTATGTGAGTTCTTCTTCTGTTATCTCTCTCTCTTTTCTTTCGGTTCTGCAGTATGTGATGTGAGTTTGAACCGTATCCTCCTCTCTGCCTGTACGTCCCATTTATATGCTTTGTGAATTAAATGTGAGATTGCCTCGCCTTGATTTTAAAATTATACTGTCAATTCTTGTTTTGGAAACATGCTATGAGTTGTGAAATACCTTGCCGTTTTCGGTTCGACATGTTTGTTATTTGTCTTTGGACAGAAGTGAACTGGTTGATTCTGAAGCAAAATTTTCTGTTTTTATCATGATTTGTTCTTACCAATTGTAATTAAAAGGATTTTGTGGCGATTTCGGACATGAATGGCTTTTAACCGTGTGCTTGATTATGTTATGATTTTTCCTTGATTTTCCTTTAACAGATTGATCTTCCCCTTTATGATTTGAGCACGTCTTGCAACATTCAGCAACGTGTGATTCTATGCTGATGTGCTATTTAATGCTCTGAAATTGGTGAGGTCCTTGTCATAAAAAGAAATTGCATCTGATGTTCCAGGAATTAAGCCAAGACCTTTAATTTGGCCATTCTCCTCGCTAGATTCAAAAAGCAATAGAAGATCAAGACAACTGCCTAAAAAAATGGACGATCCTTTCAATATCTGAACATAGTACTTCGCCCACTACTAAATGTAAAGTGTTAAACGGCTATACTAGCATTCGGAATAGTATCACAATTCTCGCTTCGTTATACATCATGCAACCTTAGAAGTTGAAACAGCCCGAATCACTTAGCTACAGAGTCCACTATTCACTACAATTTGATATCCAATCTTGCTTTACTTTGTGCTTTATGAATTAACCTTTGAACATGACTTGTACCTCGACTATTGAATCTATCTTGTGAGCTTTATAGTCATTTTGAAAGTGACAAAGATGTTGTGACTTGTAATTGATCCTCGTGTTCTTTGAAAAAAATTTGGATCCATTTTGAACAAAATATGAACCTTCATGGTGACTTGAAAACTCGAATCAATTTGAATTTTGTAAAGAACATATTTTTGAGAGCTTACTAAAACTTAATCCAATATCTTTATCCGTACTCATTACATCAAACTAACAACGAGAAAATCCAAATTTCATTCTCTTAAAAAAACATAAATGATGAACTTGAACTTTGAATCCTGGATCTCTTAATATTGGCCAACATCTCTTGAAGAATAATGTGTCCAAAACTCTTGAGCCATAACGCAAATCATAACGCATTAAAGCCCAACAAACTCAAGTCTAAAATTAATGCACCACGTCCTTGAGAACAAGCTCACAACGATACTATAACAATCCATGCTTAGCACAACCGGAAGAAAACCCAAATGAAGCTTTCGAGAAATTCTGAGGAAATTGATTATGATCCTTGATGACTATATGCTCAACCCTAGCTTCATGAAGGAACCAGTTGAGTCAAACTAACGGGAAATGCTAGGCTCCTTGAATCTCAGTGGTTATGTCCTGAAAATGCTTGACTGGTAGAAATCGTACTTGAAAGTGTCACACCTGCACAAACTGGTTAGTCATGATGAACATGCACATCAAACCTATGACCCGAAGATACTATGCAAGATGATGCACAAAAGATGGTGGAATCTTATGGTCAAAAATTAGGGTGTGACAGATGCCCCTATTTAAGTGTCTTCTATCCGGAGATATGGAGATTGAAATCTTCGTCTCGACGAGATAGGAGAGACTTAAATACAAACATGCACAATTTTTGGCCTTAAGGTACCACAAGATGCATATGATATGACATGAAATGATGCAAGACAGAGAAGCCTATGGGGAAGGGTACCACAGGGGAAAATGTTACAGTTGTGTCAGAGATGAATTGAAACAAAGCAAAGTATCTGGAAAACATCATCCAAGAATGGAATTGGATGAAGAAAAGCACCAAACATCCAATAATGGCTTTGGATGAAAGGTAAACTCACAATATCTAAGAAGGCAACAGATGAGAATGAGACAAAAAATGTGATCCGAGAAGGCATCGGACACAAAGAAACCAGTCATCCAATAATAGCTTTGAACGAAAGGTGCACTCACAATATCTGATAATGGCTTCAGATGAGAGTGAACAAGGTAAAGAAACTAGACATCCAATAATGGCTTTGAATGAAAGGTACAATCAAAATATCTAATAATGACTTTAGATGAAAGTGAACAAAGACTACATTCAAGAATGGCATTGAATGCAAAGAAACCAGTCATCCAATAATGGCTTTGAATGAAAGGTATAATCACAATATCTAATAATTTCTTTAGATGAATGTGAACAAAGACTCGATCTGGAAGAACATCAGAAAGAGGGACCCATCCGGAAAAGTATCAGATGGTAAAGGAACCAGACATCCAATAATGGCTTTTAATGACAGGTATAATCACAATATCTAATAATGGCTTTAGATGAATGTGAACAAAGACTCGATCTGGAAGAACATCAAAAGGAGGGACACATCCAGAAAAACATCAGATGGTAAAGAAACCAGACATCCAATAATGGCTTTGGATGAAAGGTATAATCACAATATCTAATAATGGCTTTAGATGACTGTGAGGTAAAAAGGTGAGATCCAAGAAGGCATTGGATGTAAAGGGACTAGTCATCCAATAATGGCTTTGAATGAAAGGTATAATCACAATATCTAATAATGGCTTTAGACAAAGTGAACAGAGACAACATTCAAGAATGGCATTGAATGCAAAGAAACCAGTCATCCAATAATAGCTTTGAATGAAAGGTATGACTCATAATATCTGAGAAGACATCAGACGCCAATGAGACAAAAGGTGAAATCCAAGAAGGCATTGGATGTAAAGAAAACCACAACGTCCAGGAAAGCATTGAACGAATATGAACAAGGAGATACCCAAGAAAGTATTAGATGGAAAGAAATCACAACGTCCAAGAAAGCATTGAACGAATATAAACAAGGAGATACCCAAGAAAGCATTGGATAAAATGGATCAATGTATCCAAGAAAGCATTGGATAGACGCGACAATGTCTGTTCAGTAGGCGTCGAGTGAGTTGGACTTTGACAACAAGGTAAGACAACATGGCCTATGGAGAATGCAAATGAGTGCGAATGAGGATGATACTCTTGCTATGCATATGTATATGAATTATGTCATGATATATGATCAAGTGCAAATGTAAATGCAGATGCAATGCAGACGTCGACGACACGGCTCGAGTCTTTGTGGAGAAGACAAGACTAGAAGACTGATTCCTCAACATAAATGTCATTGTCATTCTGCTTTGGAACTAAAGATGCTGCTGAACACAACTCTGACACACTGGTAAACCTTATTAAGTTGACGATCCTTGTAGGAAGAATGGAAAGCTGCATGGGGATTCTTCAAGTAAACTGCCCCATATTAGTTGACTGTTGTATATGAACTGATAATTGCTTCAGCTTGGATTGATGCTGAAAATGACTGAATTACTGTGCACTTGGAAAACTTGCCCCAGTATGAGTCTTGAAAAAGTCTTCTGTATAGACCAATTCTGAGAAGGACTTGCACTGAACAAATTTTGAACTAATCTCAACAGGATCTGGAAAGGACTTGCCCCTGATTGGATCACCGACCAAGATTCTCAAATGTTTGAAAATTCCTTAAGAGGGAGCCAGTTTGCAAACAAAAGTGTTCATACAAACATAGTAAATGCAAAGTTCATGCAACTTTTGAAATCAAAATCATTTTTGGAAAGAGGTAAAACAATAGGGTCACGGGTCAGAACACGGTGGTTCAAGACGTTTAAAAGTGAAAGATAAAGCAAAAAGGCGTGATGCAAAAAAAAATGATCTGCAAAGAACTTTAGGAGTCAGTTTACGCAACCTCGTTGTAGTATGCTTTCAAAATAACCTTGCTTCAATTAGGTCTTTTGAAGGTTATAACGTGGCCTTGTTCACGGTTTAAGAAACAAAGGATAAAGGCTCAAAGTTTATTTATACCCACCCAATATTCGTGATGATCTCCAGTCCTACGCTCAGTTAACTCAAACTTTGCACTCAGGTTCCCATAGGTTACGGATTGCATTGATGATAGTGATGATGGTTCAGAAGTTAAGGGACTTTTGAGGTGACAGACACTACTTCCTTATAACTCTTGGTTGTTTTTTTTCCATTGAGGATTTCATGGTAAGGATTTAAAGATTTATCCTTTTTTATTATCCCTAACTTTTGCCTGAACTGTTTCTCGTGAATCTTACAGTCAGCGGGATGCCCCAGTTTTTTTGTCTGCCTAAGTCTCCTTCACAAGTTTCGACTTAGCGGGCTTTTTCCTTTTTTTGATTTTTTTATCTTTTTTTTTTGAAAGAAAGTGACTGCTTGGCTTAATGATTACGGCGAACCATCATCGACTTTTGACTTGAAAGACATCTTCGACATTTGCTTGTTGCGTGCGAAGGAAAAATTGAGAATGCAACCTTTTTGTTGAAAGATGTCTTGCATGAAACTCTTGTATTTGAATGCACAATCCAGTTAACTGAGAACTACCCTTCCCCAGGTTAAGATTGCGGGTTTTTATTTGTAAAGAAAAGAAACTCCTACTTCAAGGTTCAAAGGGGTTGACGAGGGTTTATCTTCCTTATTTCTCCAGTGTTTAGGAATTGAAACAATGCCTTACATCCTCAGCAAAGTTTTGATTTGAAAGCATACCGACAACAATTATGAGTATTACATTTTCATCATCCTCCCTCCAATCTTTGCATAATCGAAAAGAAAGTGGAAAAGAGATAATAATTTTGTTTTTGTTTTTGTTGTTTTTTTTTTTGTTTTCTTTTTGAAAAGGAAGGCATAAAGATGTAAATAGCAAACACAAATGAATTGAATCCAAAAGTCGCAATGCTCATTTTATTAATTATGAAAGTACAAACATGATTTGAAAGCAAACAGCTAATACAAGATAAGGAAAATGCAAACAACAAGAAACAAAAGTCTAGTGACTAGTCAGAAACAAGAGTGAGTTGTCCTGTCTGAAACACTGAAGCCCGCTGAAGCCTCACTTAGCGTGCTCTGGCAAAGGATTGTTCTTGATATTCGGATTGGTGTCACGAAAGGAGAGAATACCAATTCTGATCAGCTCTTGTACTCTAGCCTTCAACGCAAAGCAACCTTCCAAGTTATGACCTGCACCACCTTGATGGTATTCACAATGAAGATCGGCCCTATAACCGGCTGGAAGAGGATTTGGAGGAGGAGGCAAAGGCCTTGTGGTAATCAAACCTTTCTGAACTAGCCTAGGATAAAGTTCAGTGTATGTCATTGGAATAGGATCAAAATTATTCCTATTACGGTACTGATTCTGTCCAACAGCTGGACGTTGAGGAGCTTGAGCTGATCGTGGAGCAGCAACAACAGGAGTAACAGCAGCAACAGCGGAGTGATCAACATATTAGGGTTGAGGACGAGACCTTCTGGTTTCAAACATAATAGGATTAGTCTGATCTTCTCTCTTCTTCTGGAAGTTCCCATAGGATTTCTTTGCTCCATTAGAAGATTCAGCAGCTTTGGATACTTTACCGTTCTTAAGTCCTTCCTCGAGTCTCTGACCAATAGTAACCAAATCAGTGAAGCTGGATGAAACACTACCAATCATCTTCTCCCAGTAGAATGGAGACAAGGTGTCCATAAACAGTTCAGTTAATTCTTTCTCTGCCAAAGGAGGTTCAACTTGAGAAGCCAACTCTCTCCAGCGCTGAGCATATTCCTTGAAATACTCTTTATCCTTCAGAGACATGTTTTGCAGCTGACGGCGGTCAGGATCCATGTCGAGGTTGTACTTGTATTGCTTCATGAAGGCATTAATAAGATCCTAGAAACAGTGAATGCTGTTCTGTTGAAGATTCATATACCATTTGAGAGAAGCTCCACTCAAACTGTCTTGAAAACAATGGATAAGCAACTTCTGATTCTTGGCATGAGCAGTCATCTTTCGGGTATACATGACCAAATGAGCTCTTGGACAAGAATCGCCTTTGTACTTCACAAAATCGATAGTCTTGAATTTAGCAGGCATAACAAGGTCAGAAACCAAACCCATGTTTTTTGCATCTATGTTGAAGAAATCAGTACCCTCTACGGTTCGGAGTCTCTTGTCTATGGTCTGAAACTGTTCACGGACAACCTCAGGTTCAACAAAGTCTTCACGGTCTTCACCCTGAGCACTGGCAGCATTGTACTCGTAGAGAGGGTTCTCGAAAGGAGCTCGAGTAGACTGGACTATAGGTTGAGGCTCGGCAAAAATAGGAGCTTGAAACACTGGTCTAGAAGTCTGACCAATCATAGCAGTAGATGCAAGAGGTGGTGAGTAGTTGGGAGGTAAACCAAACTCTGGCCAAGTTGAAGGTGGCACCTGAATAGGTTGAGGATCAGCAGTTGAAACTTCTTGGATGACAGTCCTTTGGGGTGGTTCTCCTCTAGCAATCAAAACTTGGAGCATTTCAGTGAGCTTTGCCATGCTTGACCTAAGGTCGTCGATCTCCATTCGCATCTCAGCATTGTGTGCTTCTTGCTCTGCCATTATGTGTCTGTAGTTAGCTCTAGTCTGGTATCGATGTCGAGGAATCAGCTTGACAACTCACAGGTGACACTGAAGATAAAGATAGCTGGAAATGAGCTGCTGGACAAACAGATGCATGCAAATGATATGTAATGCAATGCAATGATTTCAAGGAACTCAAAAGTAGGTTGCAAACATTTCGAAAAGGCTGAAAAAAAATCCATTTTATAATCCATGATCTTTTATTGATTTTGCAAGGGAAAGAACAGTTGAGTTTCTTAAAACCGAATGGTTATTCATGAATGCATGAATGAATGCATAGACATAGGTATACACATATACACATATACAGGCAAACAAAGGCCTAGGCTTGAAGGTCACGAGCATGGAGTCATGGTCTACCCTTCCCAATAGGTGTGTATTATGGTTTCAAATGTACCTGCCGAACGGGTTCTACAAAGTTCCCAGAGTCTACAATCCATCTTTCGGATATTATCTATTTTCCAAATCACTTGGTAATCAATAATATTCTCAAGAGAACCTCGTCAGAGTGTAGTATCGCGTAGCGACTATTGCAGAAATAGATCCCTGCATAGTCCCCGCACTACATCCTAATAGGCCAAGTTGGGTTAACGGTAACTACGGTCCCCAGTCTCGATGGCCTTTAGTTCGAAATAATAACGTCTTCACGAATTGACTCGTTGGACAAAATTAAATTCGAGAGGGCCTAGACTGAGTGGTGAAGTCTCAATTCAACTTCTTCAGGAATTGACTCCCTCAAAGTATCCTTGAATTCTCACCGTTCCTATCATAAATTTCACTCTAGTCCGGGTGTAGGACTTTGTCTCACCACACAAGTAATAACCCTGCACACAGAAAACCCAAGCAGAACAGGTATATATACAAATATAAAGATATGTAGACAAACAAGCAAATAAATAACATAGATATAAACAAGTTAGGGGAAACCCTCGAAAAGTCCCCAGTGAAGTCGCCATTTGTGTCGCGGTGAGAATCGGATACCATAACTATTATGTTAACTAGGATCACAAATCTTAATGTTCACCACCGGTCTTTATTTTATCTAATGGAAAGGGTTAAAGATCGAAAAACCTAATAGATCTAAGGTTCGGGGGTTGGTTACGTCTAGGGAAGGTATTAGCATCCTAAACGTCCGTAGTATTCTACGGGAACCTCTTGTTAATACTTATGTTATCTATTGTTTGCTTGCTAAAGGTATCTGTAAAGGGAAAGGACCTAAAGGTTGATGGCGATGCTTAAAAAGCAATCGACTTACAGGGGAAAAAATGGCTCGATGTGAATCGAGAGTTTATTTTGAAAAATGGTTTGGATAAATGGAGAAGGTTGTAAAGGTAGAATAAACTGTGACATGGTAGTCAACAGAGAGAGTCATTTCCTTTGGAATTGATTAAGGGGAACACTAACATAAAGGTTATCATGCAAGTAAGTCAATCCAAAAATCTAATCTTGATTCGAGTACTAAATTGAATCGAAGCAGTCTAAGGGAGCATGTGAATCAGAAACAAATACAAGTGTATCTA
Organism: Lathyrus tuberosus; assembly: GCA_022829125.1. NCBI lineage: Eukaryota > Viridiplantae > Streptophyta > Magnoliopsida > Fabales > Fabaceae > Lathyrus > Lathyrus tuberosus. The sequence goes on along the minus strand of JALAZF010000012.1, from coordinate 23,145,557 downwards.
AATTCTATAAGAAAAATTTATAAACAATCACCGTTAACATTAATGTTGATTAAACTTTAATTTAACTTAACTAGAAAACTAATTAATTGATTAAAATCTAATTAAAGGTTAAATAAATTAAAATCCAATTAAAGCTAAATAAATTAAGGTCTAATTAAAAGTTAAATATAAACTTTAATCAAATTATAATTAAATCAATTAAGCAAAAATAACTAAATTCTAATGAAAATCTATTTAGACTAAATTATAATTAAACAAATTTCTAAAGAAAATAAAAGAAAAAATCAGTAACATGAGAAATTAGGGGGTGGTTTATTAAACAAAATCTTGGGCTTCCGTTAGCTAACCCATTCCTAAAAAAAACAACATAAAAACCTTTGGGCTGATGCCCTTACGGATGATCCGCCTGGTCCATCATGCTTCCATCTTATGGGATCAATGAAAAAAAAAACAGCAGAAACCTCACGCTTTATTCATGACCCCACTCTGTCACTCATACATCTCTTTCTCGGAACCCTATTCCCCTTCTTCAACTGTTATGTCCAAGCCCCAACATAATTTCTAATCAATATGAACAACAACTCAGCCAAAACAGATTCAAATGTCAACGCGAATTCAAGCAATGATTAAAGAGATCTTACCAGATTGTTGATGGCGGACAGCGACACAGTGACGCCAGAATCGGTTGACCGATATCTTCGGCGGTGATTTGAGATGCGCGAGAGTGTGAATTTGCGGCGTCGTCGATTCCTTCTTCTCCTTTCAATCCGTCAGCATGTGCGTATGTATGCTCCTTTGTTCTCACTGTTATGTGACTTGCTGTGAGTATCTTCGAAGAATTCAACGCAACTGTTCGAGGACGACTTCAAAGTAAGTTTTTATCCTCTGATCTTTTCCAATTCCAAACTGTGATGTGTGTTTGTGTTGTGTTTTGTTTCTAATGAATTTCTGATGGTTTCTCTATGCCGCGTGTATGTACGTGAATTTTGGTTGTGAACTGGTATCAACTGCAACACTGATGTCGTGATTTTCTTTAGAAGCATGTGAGATTCCTTCTGTCGGTGTATGGTTTTTTTTCTTCTGTTAAGTGGTGTATGTGACTTCTTCTTCTATTATCTCTCTCTTTTTTCTTTCGGTTCTGCAGTATGTGATGTGAGTTTGAACCGTATCCTCCTCTTTGCCTGTACGTCCCATTTATATGCTTTGTGAATTAAATGTGAGATTGCCTCGCCTTAATTTTAAAATTATACTGTCAATTCTTGTTTTGGAAACATACTATGAGTTGTGAAATGCCTTGCCGTTTTCGGTTCGACATGTTTGTTATTTGTCTTTGGAAAGAAGTGAACTGGTTGATTCTGAAGCAAAATTTTCTGTTTTTATCATGATTTGTTCTTACCAATTGTAATTAAAAGGATTTCATGGCGATTTCGGACATGAATGGATTTTAACCGTGTGCTAGATTATGTTCTAATTTTTCCTTGATTTTCCTTTAACAGATTGATCTTCCCCTTTATGATTTAAACACGTCTTGCAACATTCAACAATGTGTGATTCTATGCTGATGTGCTATTTAATGCTCTAAAATTGGTGAGGTCCTTGTCATAAAAAGAAATTGCATCTGATGTTCCAGGAATTAAGCCAAGACCTTTAATTGGGCCATTCTCCTCGCTAGATTCAAAAAGCAATAGAAGATCAAGACAACTGCCTAAAAAAATGGACGATCCTTTTCAATATCTGAACATAGTGCTTCGCCCACTACTAAATGTAAAGTGTTAAACGGCTATACTAGCATTCGGAATAGTATCACAATTCTCGCTTCGTTATACATCATGCAACCTTAGAAGTTGAAACAGCCCGAATGACTTAGCTGCAGAGTCCACTATTCACTACAATTTGATATCCAATCTTGCTTTACTTTGTGCTTTATGAATTAACCTTTGAACATGACTTGTACCTCGACTATTGAATCTATCTTGTGAGCTTTATAGTCATTTTGAAAGTGACAAAGATGTTGTGACTTGTAATTGATCCTCGTGTTCTTTGAAAAAAATTTGGATCCATTTTGAACAAAATATGAACCTTCATGGTGACTTGAAAACTCGAATCAATTTGAATTTTGTAAAGAACATATTTTTGAGAGCTTACTAAAACTTAATCCAATATCTTTATCCGTACTCATAACATCAAACTAACAACGAGAAAATCCAAATTTCATTCTCTTAAAAAAACATAAATGATGAACTTGAACTTTGAATCCTGGATCTCTTAATATTGGCCAACATCTCTTGAAGAATAATGTGTCCAAAACTCTTGAGCCATAACGCAAATCATAATGCATTAAAGCCCAACAAACTCAAGTCTAAAATTGATGCACCACGTCCTTGAGAACAAGCTCACAACGATACTATAACAATCCATGCTCAGCACAACCAGAAGAAAACCCAAATGAAGCTTTCGAGAAATTCTAAGGAAATTAATTATGATCCTTGATGACTATATGCTCTACCTTAGCTGCATGAAGGAACCAGTTGAGTCAAACTAACGGGAAATGCTTGGCTCCTTGAATCTCAGTGGTTATGTCCTGAAAATGCTTGACTGATAGAAATCGTACTTGAAAGTGTCGCACCTGCACAAACTGGTTAGTCATGATGAACATGCATATCAAACCTTTAGGGTGTGACACTTTCGAACTTGCATGATGTGCTTCATGTGTCGCAACTTCGGAAGTATGTTTTAGATCCGTCTCATGTGATTCAGAGAGACGAAGTTCAGATCAGGGAGAATCTTACCGTAGAGACGATGCCGTTGAGGATCGAGGATCGTAAGATGAAACAACTCAGAGGAAAGGAGATACCTCTGGTGAGAGTAGCTTGGGGAGGTGCTGCAGGAGGCAGTGTGACCTGTGAATTGGAAAGCAGGATGCGAGAGTCGTATCCAGAATTGTTTCCATCAGGTAATTTTCGAGGACGAAAATAATTTAAGTGGGGGAGAGTTGTAACACCCCATTTTAATTATTTAGACGTCTTGTGTTATTTTGTTTGTGTGACCTTGTTTGGGGGTGTGTTCGAGTGTGATGGGATGGTTATGGTAGGACATTACTGTTAAATGCGGGGTTTAGACCATAAATAATAAGGTGGGGTGACTTAGTACTATTATTAATAGGATTATTATTCTTATTACTATTGTTATTATTATTACTAATATTATTATTATTATTATTATTATTATTATTATTATAATTATTATTATTAGTAATATTAACCTTAGTGTGGCAATTTTAGTGAATTAAAATAAAATAAGATAAATCATTAATGGGCTGATGAGTTAATGAAGGGCAATTTAGTAATTGAGTGATAATTAGTGGAAATTGGTAAAGGTTTAGAATAATCAGAATTTTAGAGATAGAAAGAGGAAAAGCTAAGGAGAGGAAGAACAATGGTGTGCTAGGGCAAAGATCTTCACCAATTTTCGCAAGAATTAAACAAGAATTCGAGGTAAGGGGGAGAAACGGGTTTAATATTGGTGATACATTCATGATAGGGTAGTGGGGAGTCCTTAACCCCGTAGGCATTGGTATGTAAAACTGTTGAATTGATGATTGTTGTATATGTCTGTTGTGATTCTGAAAATCGTGTATGAATTGATATGTATTTTCATGAATTGTTGTGGTTGTTGCTGTTGTATGAACATGTTGCAGACCTGTTGATTTTGACTCGAGTTAGGAGAACGATTTGAGATTATAGACTTATAATACATGTAGTAATTCTAGGTACAAGAGAAAAGATGAAAATTGGACCTAAAATCAGTGTAGAAACGATTATAGGACTGGTTAGAAGTGAAGAAGTGTGGAAATCGTAGCAGAATGCAGAATAGTGAGGCTTCTGGTGAATTGCGTAATAGATCTGGCGATACGCGTATCAGGTGGGGCGATACGCGTATGGAACGGCCTGATACGCAGCAATACGCGTATGGAAGTTAGGTAGTACGCGTAATAGGAGGGTAATACGCGTATGGTGTTGGAATTTGGGAAATTCAGTGAGAAGACGTCTCTGTCCGTACGCGTACGGCATAAGGCAATACGCGTAAGGACTTGGGCATTATGAGGGAATACGCGTATGAAGGGAGTCAATACGCGTATGGGTTGGGTGAGCGAGCTGGCAATACACGTATGGCATGGGGCAATACGCGTATGGCCAGCGAAGTTGCGGAATTTTACCGTTTCGCGATTCCTTTCCCGTTTTCGCGTCCGATTCGGTTTCTTTTGGTTTGAGAGGTTGGGAATAGGTGCCAGGTGCTGAGAAATAAAACGTTGGTGATGAAAATATTAATATTAATAATTTTAATTGATTAATTAATTAATTAGGTGTTTGGTGTGTATGAAGCAAATCACTTGACGATGGTGTTGATGATATGTATGATGTGATCAGGAGGATCGTGTGCATGTATTTACACTTGTATACATGTTTTGTTGTGCATAATCGAGTCTTGCATATTCATGGTGATTGGTGGGATGGATCGTTGCTCAGGAGGAATGTATACGATTCATCCGTACTCCTATATGGAGAATGGTGGGGGATAGATCATTGCCAAGTAGAGGTGTATGTGATCTATCCGGGGTTCGATTGAATGAACCAACGAGTCGGTACCGCATGCATGGTGCCGTGTTGCATTACATTATTAATTGATGTTGTTGATGATATTGGACAGTAGGTTTGTGTTGGTGTGTTGTTGATTTATATGTGTAAATACTACCTTTTTATCATGTATTTATTCACCATTATATATTGAACGTGATTTCTCACCCCTTTTGTGGTTGTTGTGTCTGTGCTTCTTCGGAAGTACAGATAACCCAGGTACTTAGGTTGCTTGGATGTTCGTGTTGCCTGTTTGAGTCTATAGGAGTGCTCTGATACGTATTCCATTTTGTCGAATTATTTTATGGAGAACCTTGTTTTAAGGATACTGTTGGTGAATTTGGGCAGATGGTCGTGAATTGAAACTAAATGATTATTTTCGCTGATTCTTTATTCAATTTAATACAATAAAGAGTTTCTGCTTGTTTTGATGATGTGGCATTCCACTTTTTGGTGCAAACTCTGATTTATCTTTAATATTTTGTTTATTTTCAAAATGAGGAAAGTGGGGTGTTACACCAATCAGCGGAATGCAATCTGTTGAATGAAACTAAATCAGACCGGGTCAACTATGCCCAAGGGAACCCATTTTCAAACACTTATAACCTTGGATGGAGGAATCACTCAAACTTTTCCTACAAAAACAATAACCCTATCCAAAACCCTGCACCTCCGAGACCACCCGGTTTTCAAGCCCAGAGACAAAACCAACCTATGCAAGTTGTGCCGCCCAAGCCGAATCTTGAGAAAATCATGGAAAATTTCATTTCGGCTCAAACCCAGCAAAACAAAGAATTCCTAAACCAAATCATTCATGTAAACGAAATGATTACCCAGTTAGGAACCAAGGTAGACCAAATAGTCACCCACTATAAGATGCTTGAAACCCAGATCTCTCAGGTAGCTCTCAAACAAGCTCCCGAAACCACACCTGGAGGACAATTTCCTAGACAACCTCAACAAAACCCCCGAGGACAAGCCAATGCAATTACCTTACAAAGTGGGACCTTTTACGATGAATCGTTTAACCCGGCATTGGGCAAACCCAAAACTTCTAAGAAAAGCGTTGTACCTACGGACGAAGTAGAGGAATCAGTGGAATCTGAAGAACAAAAAAACCAAAATAAGGGAGAAACTATAGATAAAACTAATGAACCACCCCCGCCATACAAACCTCCAATACCCTATCCACAAAGACTCAAACAAACCAAGATCAATAACCAATACCAGAAATTCATTAAAGTCATAGAGAAACTTCATGTTGAGATCCCTTTCACAGAAGCCATCACCCAAATACCATCTTATTCAAAGTTCCTCAAAGACATCCTTACCAATAAACGTAGACTTGACGATCCAAAACCTTTGGAATGCAATTCCATTTCCGAGAATAAACTTACCAAAAAGGAGAAAGATCCTGGAAATTTCTCCATACCTTGTATTTTGGGGAGTCATGTCATCGATAAAGCTTTCCTGGACTTAGGAGCTAGTGTGAGCTTAATGCCTCTAGCAGTTTGTGAAAGGTTAAAACTAGGATAACTGCAACCTATTAAGATGTCTCTTCAATTAGCCGATAGATTCGTCAAATATCCAGTAGGCTTATTAGAAGACGTCCCAGTTAGGATCGGTCAGTTGTTTATCCCTACTGATTTCGTTGTCATGGACATTAAAGAAGATGATGACATCCCAATCCTCCTAGGTAGCCCATTCTTATCAACCGCAGGAGCCATAATAGATGTCAAGAGAGGAAAGTTGACTTTTAAGGTAGGTGATGAAAAGATAGAGTTCATTTTGTCGAAATTTCTTATGGCACCAGTATTAGGCGACGCATGTTATGCCATAGACATCATTGATGGATACATTAGGGAACTAGATCAAGAAGAACCCATACAAACAATCAAACTACCTTCTACCCTCATAAGGGAAGATAATGGATTTATGGAACCCTACATTGATGATAACCTTCACGAATGTTTATCCCTTACACCCAATCCAATACCATGCCCCAAGAAACCAACTTTAGAACTTAAAGAACTACCCAAGAATCTAAGATATGAGTTTTTGGACGAGGAAATGAACCGTCCAGTTATAGTCAGTGCTACCTTAAACCAAGAAGAAATAGACCAGCTCTTATATGTTTTGCGGAAATATCCCTCAGCCTTAGGATATAATATCTCTGATCTGAATGGTATAAGTCCATCCGTGTGTATGCACCGGATTTTACTTGAGGAAGATTCGAAACCCTCCAGAGAACATCAGAGAAGGATAAACCCTATAATGAGTGATGTTGTTAAGAAGGAAGTTCTTAAGTTACTGGAAGCAGGTATAATTTATCAAATCTCAGATAGTAAGTGGGCGAGCCCTGTGCATGTAGTACCTAAAAAGGGAGGCATCACAGTCGTGCAAAACGAGAAAGGCGAACATGTAGCAAAACAGATAGAAGAAGGACGGCGTATGTGCATAGATTACAGAAAATTAAACAAAGCAACTAGGAAAGATCATTTCCCTTTACCATTTATAGACCAAATGCTGGAACATTTAGCCAGACACTCCTATTTTTGTTATCTTGATGGATATTCGGGATTCTTCCAAATTCCTATTCACCCAGAAGATCAAGAAAAAATAACCTTCACATGCCCTTATGAAACCTTTGCCTATAGACGAATGCCTTTCGGCCTCTGTAATGCTCCAACTACCTTCTGTCATACCCCAAATTTTGACCACTAAGATTCCCATCATTGTGGAAATCATCATCACAATATGGATGAACCATCATACCTCATCATTCTCCTCAAGGATTGTTGAGCATTCACTACAATCAAAATTAGGGTTTCAAGCCCTCTCTGAGTGCTTAGACAAAGGGTCAATCAAGGAATGACATGATATTCAACTTTTCTAACCTCTCAAACATCCACAATGGATCAAGAGGACTCCCACTTCAAGGATTAAGCACAAGGTAGCTCCCTTCTAGGTGGATCAAGTCTCAAGATCGACAGTGTCACCAAATTAGGGTTTTGGTCGACCAGGGCCTCCAGATGGAAATTTTCCTCCAGGCACAAGCCAATGATCCAAAACATAACCTAATATACTCCATGGAACCTCATGGACCCAATCATCCAGTCAATTTTGCCTCAGGGGATGCATTCATAAAAAAATCAGGAATTAGGGTTTCTTGACCTAATTCACCCCTAAGTTGACTTTTAGGGAAAATCATGAGCCAAGACCTCAAAGGAGGATTTGAGGGTCTCTAATACACTACATTGATCCATTTGCAACAATGGATTGATCCAAGAAGCTTGAGCAACAAGTTTCAATTTCATCTGCACCACAGTTAGGGTTTTAAGGAAAAAGTCAACTGTAACTTTGACTTTTGACCAAGACATGCTCCCAAGCCCTATTACATGCATCAATATACTCTATACCACCCATGGAACATGTCCATCAAGTTTGATTTAGGTTAAGGACATGATTTCCTGAAGAATTGCACAGTTTGGAATTTATTTGATAAAAAGTCAACTGTGTACAAAAGTCAACTTTGACTTTTTGAGATTTTTCACAAAAATGGATTTTTAACCCTAAAATGATGTTAATGTATGATTTGAATCATCATTCATCAAGAAAAATCAAGAAAAGTTGGTTAACTTGTAAAAGGGGTAACCATAAAAACTTAGAAAATTTTCTAAGTTAAAAATAAAGTGGCTAGGGTACCAACTTTGGAGGGTCATAACTCCTAAACCACAAAGCCATTTTCTCCCATCCAAGGCTTGATTTGTAGATCTCATTTCCCTCTACAAAAACTTCAACTAGACCTAACTCCAATTCATTGTGGATTTTGAGCTATGAGTGAGCCAAAATGGCTGAAAACATGAAAGTACCACTTTTCCAACACTTAGAAAAAATTCTGTCCAAGACAGATTTTGTTGGAAACACCAAAACTTGTGAGATCTTTTCACATAGTTGCAAGCTGAATCAAGTCCAAAGATAAACATCAATTTTGTTGCAAATGTTGCCAAGAATTCAAAGAGCTTAACACCATGAATTGATTCAACTTGAGCCAAGAGAAATTCATGCCCAAAGCCATGCTGCTGCAAGCTGTTTTGGAAAAATCAGTTTGCATGTTTGCTTGCCACACACGATTTTGAACCAAAAACTGAGGATCAGCATGTCACATGTACTCAAACCAATCACAATGCATCTGATCCAACTGATAAGGCTGAGTCAAAAAGCCAAGGAATCTTCCAACTTGAAATTCATCCACTTTGGCACATTTTGCCTTGAATTCAAAGGGGCATTAATGTGGAATAGTGCATTTTCAACAAAGCCACTCTACTCAATCAAGTTCTCTGATTAAACAACAATAAAAACATCTGAAGAATGTGATTTTGGTCAAGGCATAGCCCTGCTCTTGGGAATGGCTAGTTTGCCTTGCTTGAGAAGAAATCCTCCAAGCTAATCCATGCAAATGTGATCTGATCCAGTTGCCATTCACTATTCCTCCAAGACAAAAGTTAATCACTTATAAATAGAGGTTCCAATGGATCATTCAACTCACACCAAAGCCAGTTACGACACTGCTTTCTCTCATTCTTCCTTAAACCTCAAGTTTCTTGGTTTTTGAGTAACCACTATCGGGTTTTGAGTTGAAGCCTTAAGCAATCAATTCCAATTGCTCAAACACATCACATATGATGTATTTGAGGCGTCCAAACACTTAAACACTGACTGTAACACCTCAGGCTCAAAATCACCCTTCAACCAAGCCATTATGCCTCAATTATGCAGGTGGAGGTCTCCAGCTTGATCCAAAGAGTTTCAAAGTGTTCCAAAGCTTGCAACACACTCCATAACATCCATTGAAGCTGTAGGGATCATTAATTCACAACTGGAACAAGGTTTGTGCAGAGTTCCATTTCGGCTTGCATCAAGGTAAGCCTCAAAACTCCAACTCCATGATCCATGCATATTTCCTCGCATGATATTTTTGCCAATTGCTTGCCATCATATGTTGATTGTTTTCCCTCAAAAAATTTGATCATAGCACTCATAATCATGCCTACTCGATTGCTTTTGCAAAATTAGGGTTCATACGGCCACAATGATATAATTTGATATACATTGAAAATGAATGAAATTGGGTATTGCCATCTTCTTCCTTGTGAAAAAACGCATGAGTTTGGTGTTTAAATCATGTCAAATGGTTGAGAAATGAGAGAGATAGAGGGCTTCATGCACGAGCTAGAGGAAGAAGATGGCCATGGCGCCATTTTCAGAAAATCCGACTAGTTTGATATATATATATATATTTCACTTGCCATGTTATTAATGAATTGGCATTGCGCTCCAGCGGTTGATCAGCTGGTTTGTATGTATTGGCAAGCGAAAGGTCTGGGGCTTCCTATTTTTCATATTATTTTGTTAATGATTTGAAAAATTAATAACTCACTAAATTTTAATTATTTTTGACTAATTCTTTTTGCAAAAAAACATAAAAATGTTGAAATATTTTATTCCACAAAAAAAAAATTAGATTTATATTATGTATTTAATATAATTAGTATTTTTGTGAATAAATTCATTTTTATTTGTTTTAAAACATTTTAAAATGAACACCCATCTTGAAAAATCAAGACCAAATGAGTTTTAATATCTCTTGTGATTTATACCTCATTTTTCAAACCTTAAACCAAAATCACAAGTGGTTTATTCAAATCTATTTGGAATTTTTCATTGATTTTCTTTAAATATTTATTATTCAAAGATTAAAATTAGGGTTTCTTTGATTTTCACCCTCATCAAAAAAACTTTTGGGCCTCTATTAGAGTGTAAGACCCAACCCTTTTTGTTTGTAAAATACAAAACACTTTGGGCCTCACTTATTGTATAAGTCCCACTGTATTTTCAAAAACCTCGGCGCGCTCGCCAGTATAAAATTAACCAATTGGGCCTCTCCTTGAGCTATAAGACCCATTCAAAATTTTTGGGCCTCTAATAGAGTGTAAGACCCAACCCCCTTTTAACCAAAACCATTTTGGGATTCACTTATTGTATAAGTCCCTTTGCGTTAAAAGAAAACAAACGGCGCGATCGTCGCCTTTTCAAAACAAACCTGGGCCTACCCTCGTGTTATAAGCCCCACCCTTTTTCTTTAAAAACTTTTTGGGCCTCTTGAGAGAGTGTAAGATCCAACCCCTTGTACAGAAAACATTTTGGGCCTCAGTCACTTGTATAAGTCCCTCTGTACAAATTCAAACAGTGCGTTCACTGATAAAACCCTGGCCTCTCCTTGAGTTGTAAGCCCCAAATCTTTCTTTTTCAAAGCACTTTCTCCTTTGATTTTGAATATACTGTTGTTCTTAATCTTTCTTTGTTGAACAACTAACCAATCAGCATGGAAGCTCTACAACCGAGTAAGTGTTTATCCGCTTTCATTTACCGCTTTCATATACATATAACTGTATTGTGGGGCTGTTTCGCTGTAAGTCTTCTTTCATAAACTCATATCAACTGTGTAATAATAGTATAGATATTTAGAGTTTCTCCGGCAACTACGTCTAGAACTAGGTGACGCCGTTTCGTTTCATAGAAATAGACAACTAGATCCCCAATAGGATCACTAGATACAGTCTTCTCTTCGGCTGTCCTCATTAGGAATTGTCAAGAAACTCTACTCTCAGAGATGAATGTATTCTACGTGAATGGAATCTTTGAGTTTCTTCCAAATTCTCGAACTTTCCTGACTTGATCTATTCCTTGTGAATAGCCTGCCTTGAATTTCTTGGGGTTTGGGGACCCACGGGCTTCTTAAAAGCATCGGCCTCCTCTTGGGCATCGTACAAGGACCCACAGGCTTCCTAAAAGCAACCCCGCCTCCTCTTGGGCTTAGTACAAGGACCCTACGGCTTCTTAGAAGTATTCACAGCCTCCTCTTAGGCTTCGTATAATGATTTCTTCCTCCGGGAATGATAGCCTTCTCTTGGGCTTCATACAAGGACCACTCGGCTTCTTAAAAGTTTCTAGCCTCCTCTTGGGCTTCGTACAAATTGTCCCGACGACCTCCTAGAGGTATAGGAACAGAACTTAGTCATCTGCATAGAACAGTCCTTCCAAAGAGTCTACTACTATTTCTCAAAGCATGGTACAAAAGATGAAACTCTAGACTTGGACAGTCTAATATCCTTGAGTCTCAAAGACATTCTCATGCACCCTTCAAGAATAGGAAGAAAACCCCGTAGACTCGGACAGTCTCAATACCCTTCGGATTTCCCACTTCCTTAAAGAACAGGAATAACCCGGATCCTCGAATCAAATCCTCGAGTACAGTGTTGCTCATATAAGAACTGATTTTCTCTTTAAAAATCAGTATACTGGACCTGTCACTTAACTGAACAGTCGCCATAGCCTCCTCTTAGGCTTTGTATAATGATCCTTCTCCAGTGAAGTTAGCCTCCTCTTGGGGTTTATACAATGATCCTCCCCAGCGGAGTCAAACAACGTTCAGCCTCTCTCTCGGGCTTTGTACGAGACACATAAGAGACTCCCTCGTTGATTTACTCACCCCTTCAACCTCCATCTCGGGCTTTGTACGAGATACAAAAACTCTCTTGTTGAGTCAAATAGCCTCCATCTCGGGCTTTATGCGAGATACCAAAAGACTCCATCGTCGAGTCAAAACCTTTTAGCCTCTCTCTCGGGCTTTATGCGAGATACCAAAAGACTCCATCGTCGAGTCAAAACCTTTTAGCCTCTCTCTCGGGCTTTATACGAGACACATATTAGCCTCCTCTTAGGCTTTGTATAAGGAAACCACTGGTTGATCCAATTAACCTTTTAGCATCAAAACTGTGCCTCGTTCATAGTACACAAACATCAATAACTCCTTCCTCTTCATCTAATCACTGTAAGCGGCAAGCCTCTGGATCATCTACATCCATGCCAATGTCCCTCTTTTAGTATGAGAAATTCCTAAGGAAAGATGGCATTGCTCTAAACTGAGTTAAAGTCTTCTCCTTCAGGTTAAAACCCCCTATAAAGGAAATTATGGCATTGCTAGGATTCGCATATCCCGGTTAAAGTAATCCTCCTTTATAATCAGTCACCCAACAGTTGTGACTGACAAACCTCTTTAGAGACGACAAATTCTCTCTAAAGACAACACCTTTTAGCTTCACATCTTGGGCTTTGAACAAGATACAAATATACTCTTTAGCTTCACATCTTGGGCTTTGAACAAGATATAGATCACCTTTCGGTTCACGTCTTGGGCTTTGAACAAGACACCAAAAAACACCCATTTCCTCCCATATAATAGGAGGAATTACGAAAGCTCTGATTTCCCTGTTTCGATAAACGGGAATACGTAGGCATAAGATTGAAAGAAAAAAATCTTAGCGAGCACACTAAACAAAAACCCTAAATCCTATATATCATAATCTGAAGCAGTATCCTAACAAAATCCCAGAGAGAAATCAGTATTGGCGAAAATACAAATAACCGATACAAAGGCCCCCACCACATTGATCGCATCTGTAATCTAACAGGCCGCTGTTTAAACTCAGTATGCAAGCAGGGTTAATTGGAGACATCTATTTCCCTTCCTTCATCAGCTTTAATAGGATAAAAAATGAATCGACCTGTAGTAAACTCAACCGCAGTGAGAGCGACCAGCACTTAAGAACCGCGTCCAAAATCGCTCGCTACAGAAAAGTGGCGCCCACCGTGGGGCCAATTTCTAAACCTTTTTTCTCTTCACTTATGTGAAAACCACAGATTGGGGCTTCCACCGGGGAACCCATTTTCTATCAGGAACTTAGGATTCATCGCTTTAAAGGTCTAGGATGTTTAGGACAAATATATATACTGCTTTTCCTAATTGCTATACGTGTTTATTTTTCTGCTAATGGGAATGCGTGTGATGCCGCATGTGGAAAGAATGAGTATACACTTAAGATAAGTGATGGCGACGAGGTCGACCATCAACCTCAGTGGAGGCTGACCAATGCAACCCATTCTCTCACCTAGACAATGGGCCGATTGTGATGTCTGAGAAGCGGAGGAGCCAAACCCTTTTGTAGTGTCGAAACTATCGGGAATAGTTGTTACGCGATACTACCCTCATTTGAGGCTGGTGATCTATTCTCGGTGAATGGTACTTACTCTAAGATTGCTCTACAACTCGCCGGCAATCCACTTATTGTTTTGCTTTCCTGGGAGGAGCTGATGATAATGAGTACAGGTACAAAAATCACCTTAGTATAAACCTTTGGGGATGGGTAGAGCCTTGACTTCATGACAACGACCCTTTGACCCCATGTTTTTTCTATGTTTTTGTGTGCTGCATTCATGCATTCATTTAAAAAACATTAAAACATTAAAAAGTTTTCTCTTCTAGTCTCTCTGTTTTTCAAATTAAACTAAGACTGTGATTGCGAATATCAGAGAAAAGGATTGTGCTAATGGATTTCGGTAGAAGGAGAACTCATAAGTACACCTTCAAGGTTCCAAAGCTAGAGGATTTGAGAAGGTTAGCAGGAATGATCACAAACCAAGAGGCTTTCAAAGCCAAGCATGGAGGTCTGCTACCACTGTTAAGAGTCCATGTGAATGGGGGAATCATGGATGTGCTCATTCAGTTTTATGATCCGTTTTATCACTGTTTCACATTCCCGGATTACCAGCTCGCACCAACGCTGGAGGAGTATTCTCATCTGATCGATTTACATATCACAGATCGAGCTGCATTTTCTGGACTGGAAGAAATTCCAAAGAATCAAACAATTGCAAGAGAAATTCATTTGGACGAGTCTGAGGTTAGGACTCACCTAACTACCAAGGGTGGCATCCAAGGTTTGCCAGCCCAGTTCTTGACAAAGAAAGCCCTGTATTTTGCCAGTATAGGAAACGTGACTGCTTTTGAAAGCGTCTTTGTCTTGCTAACCTACGGGTTATTTTTGTTTCCCAACATCAATAACTTCGTCGATATCAACTCTATTAAGGTTTTTCTCATTGGAAACCCTGTATCGACTTTGCTCGCAGACGCGTATCATTCTGTACACTTGGGAAATTTGTACAGCGGAGGGGAGATCACATGCTGTGTACCTTTGCTTTACAAATGGTTTATCTCTCACTTGCCCAAGTCTGCTGCTTTTTGGGATTGCAAGAGTACCTTACGTTGGTCGCAGAAGATCATGTCTCTTACCAACTCTGATATAGATTGGTGTAATAGGATCTATGATGGGATCAGGATCATTGACCGTTGTGGAAACTTCCCTAACGTACCCCTTATAGGAACTAAGGGAGGAATCAATTACCATCCAGTTCTCGTTCAGCGTCAATTTGGATACCGGATGAGACACGTCCCACGGGGTGTTCATCTGGAAGGTCTTTTCTTCAAGGAAGGAGAAAATGACAGAGCACTAAAGATGGAAAGAGTGTACGCTTGGAAATATGTTCATAAGAAAGGACGAGAGTCTCTGGGAAAACCGGACTGTGTCTCGGTGGAGCCTTATCTCCATTGGGTACAAACCAGAGCTCTCATGCTAAAAATGCCTTATCCTCGTTACGGAATTCTTCCGCCGAGGGAATTTGTCATGTACTTCATGATGGAAACTGAAAAGCTTCAGGTTACTCTCAACAAAGTTCAAAAGGAGAGAAGGTCTTGGAAGAACAAGTACCGCACCCTCGACGTAGAGTGCATCAAAATACAGCAATTACTAAAAGAAAAGGATGCTCTGATTGAAATTTTGGAACAACATGTTGTGGATAATCAGGATGACCAAAGGAATTTGCTCGCTCCTTTCACTTGGCAAAGGAATGACAACCCGACAACGGCCCAAGAGCCCCGGTCAAAAAAAGGAAGATACTAGAGTTAGCACCCGATTTCTCTTCAGAGAGGACTCGGGACCCATTAGCTTAGGTTTCTATTTCTGCACTTTGTAATCTACTGTATTTTCGTTTCCGCAATCCTTTGAATTTCAATAAAAAGGGGTTTCCCCACTGTTTGATATTTGCAATCTAATTGTCGAAGTTTATTTTGATTAAACCAGAAAACAATTAATATAATCATTGCATTCATCATTCTCACATCGCGTATTCTTCTTACCTACGAATCTCACGTTTGTGTCTCGATCCTAGAGTCAAAATGTCTCATTCGTATAATACTCGGGCCAATCGTCAGAAAAAGATGGATGATCTTGAGGAAGAAAACAGAGAGTTGAAGGAAGAGATCGACGCTCTGAGAGAGGATATGAGAAAGCTTCGTAACGACATGCAAGCCATGGTAGAAGCTCAACTACAAAGAACTGTGATCTGAGAGATCACCTCAAAGCCCATAGTAGAGAAGTATGATCCTAGGTATCAGATGCCGAAAGATCGTCCTTGGGGCATGCCTGTTAACTATCTCCCAGAAGGATATATTCCGCCGATCACTGAAGATCAGGGAATCTCAACAGAAGCCGCTGGTTACAAACTTCGGGAAAGCGAAGATGCCAGGGGCATACTGAAGACTCCTGAAGGTTACAAACTTCGGGAAACTCCAGGACTCACTACCATAGTCACGGTACCACCCCCTGTGGTGCACACTGTCCCGGAAGGACAGATTCCACAGATACCTTCTGGTAAAAAGGAAACTATGTTTGACCGAATGGAGGAATTCCAGGAGCAGTTCCTGGAAATACAGAAGGAACTGCAAGCCATTCGCGGTCAGGATTTATTTGGAAAGGACGCCGCAGACCTCTGCTTGGTCCCCAATGTGAAGGTCCCGCACAAGTTCCAAGTGCCTGACTTTGAAAAATACAAGGGTAACTCTTGCCCTCAAAGCCATCTGGTGATGTACGCTCGGCGAATGTCAGCTCAGACGAAGAATCAGGACCTACTGATTCACTACTTCTAGGATAGTTTAACCGGTGCCGCATTAAAATGGTACATGGGTTTAAACCGTACTACAATCAGCACTTTCAGAGATCTTGGTATTGCCTTCGTCAAATAATACAAATACAATTTGGACATGGCACCCGACAGAGATCAACTCAGATCGATGTCGTAAAAGGACAAGGAAACCTTTAAGGAGTATGCTCAAAGGTGGCGTGAAATTACCGCTCAAATTTGTCCACCTCTTGAGGAAAAAGAGATGACAAAGATCTTTTTAAAGACCTTAAGCTCATTTTACTATGACCGAATGGTTGGCAGTGCACCCAGTGATTTCACCGAGATGGTGGGCATGGGCATATGTCTTGAGGAAGCCGTCCGAGAAGGACGTTTGGTAAAAGACGCTGGATCATCGAGCGGTACTAAAAAATATGGTAGTGCTCTCCCTAAGGTGTCGATATCAACCAGTAGCAGCTGTAATTCCTACTATCAATCCTGCGCCTATTCCTACGTATCAACCTCAGGTTGCGCAGAGCCAACCTGATCAGCAAAGGACACAACAACCTCTTCAGCAGGCTCGTCCTCCATACAACAACAACCGTACAACACAGCCACCAGGATTTGATCCTATACCCGTGTCATACACAGAGCTGTTTCCATTACTACTGGCTAAGGGGCACATTCAGACTAAATCTCCTTTTACCGTACCAGAAAATCCGCCTTTTTGGTTTAAGGTGGATCAAACTTGCCCTTACCATCAAGGAGGATCAGGGCATAACATAGAGACTTGTCTCAATTTCAAGTCTGACGTACAAAAACTTGTTAGGAGCGGGGTCTTATCCTTCAAGGATACAAATCCTAATGTTCTCACAAACCCGCTGCCTCAACATGAGAAGGCTGCAGTCAATTTGATCGAAGGAGAGACTAACAATGTCTATCAAATTCATGATATACTCTTGTTGAAAACCAATTTGGTCAAGATGCATTGTAGACAGAGTGGATATGGCCATGTGCCACCTCATAACTATCATCAGTGTGATATCTGCTCTAAAGACAACCAAGGATGTTCTGTGGTGCAAGCAGCTCTACAGGAACAGATGGATCTCGGATGGATCCAAGAGCACCGAGTTCGTGGAGTTAACATGGTCTACATGAACTCCAACATCATTCAGAACCACGATATCTGTGCAATAAATGTCAATCTGGTGGCAATGCATTCAAGGCAAAGCCAATATCATAATCTTTCGTGGCACGATTACAGTTCTTGTCTGACTTGCTCTTTCATACAGGAGGCCCTCCAGCGTCAGATGGATCTTGGGTGGATCCAAGACTACCATGATAGGAACCCTTATCAGATCAACATGGTTCAGATCTTCGATATTCGCATGATGAATACCAACCTGGTAGAGTTACATGCTGAGCAGGTCCGACTCGGATTCTTAATATCACATGACTATCAAAGCTGTAAAGCAGGTTGCGAAAACAATCGAGGTTGTACCCTTGTCCAGGAGGCACTTCAGCACTTGTTAAATCACTGGTGGATGCCCATTTATATGGATAAAGATACTCAGGAAATTAGTATCAGTAACAGGAATCCTACTCGGCGCCAGAGTCAGGATGTCCGATCTGTGGAAGCTAACCTAGTGAGGTTACATTGTATTCAAAGTGGGTGTGGCCAGGTGCCACCACACAATTATGACCGTTGTAGTGTCTATTCAGAAAGTAACCAAGGGTGATGCCTTGTGAGAGCAGCTCTTCAGGGTCAGGTAGATCGTGGAGAGATTCTCCCATATCCGGGTTCTGGACCCATCAACTGGACGCCAAACTACCTTGCCGATCAAGTTGAGGATGTTGTCACGATCTCTGATCATCACAGGACCAGGGATGTTTTTGCCATTATCCCTTTACTTGATGAATCTAGAGCTCCCAACCAGGAGCAGATCGAGATTGCTTATGATGGTCAGAAAAATCAGAAGGTTCCCATAGTTATCTATCTACCGGGACCACTACCGTATAAATCAGCTAAGGCAATCCCTTACAAATACGGTGCAACAATAGTCGAGAATGGAAAGGAAATTCCATTACCCTCCGTTGTGAATATTACAGACATCAGTCGTGTAACACGGAGTGGTAGAATCTTCAACTGAGGGGTTGGGGAACATAACAAAGAAAAGGAACTTCAGGAGGAAACTCCCGATCTACCAGTCGGTCAATCCAGTAAACCTGACCTTTCGAAAAACAATGATGAGATGCTGAAGCTCATCCAAAGGAGTGAATACAACATTGTTGATCAACTGTTACAAACTCCTTCAAAGATCTCGGTATTATCACTATTACTCAGTTCAGAAGCGCACAGGAAGGCTCTACAGAAAGTCTTGGAGCAAGCCTTTGTGGAACAGGATGTAACAATCAGACAGTTCGATAGCATTGTCTCTAACATCACTTCCTGCAACAATTTGGAATTTTGTGATGAGGAATTACCTGAAGAGGGTCGCCGTCATAACATGGCGCTCAATATCACAGTTAACTGCTAGGACGATGCTTTAGCCAGCGTACTGGTAGACACAGGGCCAGCCCTGAATGTTATGCTGAAGTCCACTTTGATGCAATTATCATTCAAAGGCCCTCCGATGAGAATCAGCGAGGTCGTCGTCAAAGCGTTCGACGGATCCAGAAAAATAGTTATCGGCGAAGTTGATCTTCCCATAACTATCGGTCCTCACACTTTCCAAGTCACTTTCCAGGTCATGGACATCCGGGCAACGTACAGTTGTTTATTAAGAAGACCTTGGATACATCAGGCTGGGGCGGTTACTTCCACCCTCCACCAAAAGCTAAAGTTCGTCAAGAACGATCAACTTGTCACAGTTTGTGGGGAACAAGCCTTGCTTGTGAGTAACTTGTCACCATCTACTGGTATAGAACCCGGGGAAGTTATTGGAACTCAGTTCCAAGCACTGTCGGTAAGCAAGAACAATTAGTTCAGAGGAGGAACCTCGATTTCCTCATACAATGATGCTATTAAAGCGGTCGAGAGTACCAATACAACAAGATGGGGACAGCTTGTCATTCCTACTAGCAATGCAACAAAGAAGGGTCTTGGTTTTTCTGCAACCTGTACCCAGACAGCTGCCAACGATGAAAGTCTTCATCCCCTTCAAAACTTCTTCCACAGTGGAGGTTTTCTTCACCCAGTGTCTCAAGCAGTACATGCTATCAATGAGGAAGATCCCTCTGACACAGATGAAGAATGGAAGTCCTATCTTAATGAGGACGGTTATATGTCTCAGGAAGAGGTGCCTACGCCATTTTGCTATCCTGCACAGAGTCCGAGATTTATACCAAGGTCAGACGTTGAAATGATATATGGAGATTGTGATCCGGAAGGATGCCGTGCTCAGCCAAATTCATTAGAGAAAGACACTCTGATGAAAGACCAATTTGACCACAACTACTATGGCACAATGGATGGTCTGCCAATGTGGCAACCTTAATTTGGGGCAAGAAAGTCAGCCGAACAACGAAAATCAGCTGACCGTCATGGAACAGAATACCTGTGTCCCCACCATGTCATGAGATCAACACTCAGGTCATTCAGAAACTACTCAACATGACGATGAATTTGCAACGTTTGCAGGACTTGAATTCATCAACTATACTTTTCCCGAGGTCAACGTCATCGAGAGAGATGACTCCTTCAGTTCCAAAGAAGTTTGGGACACCCTGGGGCAACCAAGTGGAAATTACGACTATATGGTCAAATACACCGCTCCCGAAAGCTCTCGTATCAGGCTCGAAGACATCTAGCCAACTGGATGGGAAGATTTTCCTGAGAGCACAAATACTATGCAAACTACAACTGAGGAATTCTCCTACGATAATTCTGCCTGGGAGACAGATTCCAATGATCCTGCTCCACCAGAAATCAGCGTCATTTATGAAGACAAATCAAGGAAGGTTCCAGACTTTGTGATTCACCGAGGAGTTCGCCGCCAATGGGTTACCGTCAATGCTCCGAAGGTCGTTCGTCAGTCAAAGTAATTGCCATCTTTTAACCTTTCACCCTGCCCAGGTGAAACGGATGTTTTGATAGGGCTCACTTTCTGTAAATTATCCCTCTTCGCTTCGCCCAAAGCGACAGAGTTTTGTTTTATAGGGCTGTAGTTTCAAGGATCGACTTGTTCATTAATAAAATAACGTCGTTCTGTAATTTCCGCATTAATTGCTGTTTTCTCTTTTTGCTTTCTCAGAAAATGGTAATCCTAAAAAATAATTCAAAAAAAAAACAAGCAGTAAAATAAATACACTGCACACACTTTTGCATTCTCTTTATCTCTTCTAAACACGAATCATCACGTCATGCAGATTGCTTGTTTTAAACCCAGTTGAAACATACGATCCAATGCCTTCTCCTGACTTTGAGTTCCCAGTATTCGAGGCTGAAGAAGAAGTTGACAAAGAAATTCCAGAAGAGATCTCTCGACTACTCAGACAGGAGGAAAGGTCCATTGAACCTCATAAAGAACCGTTGGAAACAGTAAACTTGGGTTCAGAACAAGAGAGAAAAGAAATCAGGATTGGGACACTTCTCAGTCCAACTGCCAAAGAGAGTTTGATAAAGCTTCTCAAAGAATTCCCCGATGTATTTTCTTGGTCCTAACAGGATATGCCAGGGTTGGATACTAGCATCGTGGAACATCACTTACCATTGAGATCGGAATGCCCGCCAGTAAAGCAAAGGTTGAGACGCACTCACCCGGACATGGCCATCAAAATCAAAGAGGAGGTATAGAAACAGATTGACGCGGGTTTCCTCGCCACGTCAGAATATCCTCAATGGTTAGCCAATATCGTACCCGTTCCGAAAAAGGATGGAAAGGTCAGAATGTGTGTCAATTACAAGGATCTGAACAAGGCTAGTCCAATGGACGACTTTCCTTTACCACACATTGACATACTGGTAGACAGTACAACAAAGTTCAAAATCTTCTCCTTCATGGATGGATTCTCGGGCTATAGCCAGATTAAAATGGCGCCGAAAGACATGGAGAAAACTTCGTTCATTACCCCATGGGGTACCTTTTGTTACAAGGTGATGCCGTTCGGTTTAAAGAGCGTCGGGGCTACCTATCAAAGGGCCATGACTACTCTGTTTCATGACATGATACACAAAGAAATCGAGGTATATGTTGATGATATGATTGCAAAATAAAAAACAGAGAATGAGCACGTTGAACATCTGTCAAAATTGTTCGAACGTTTAAGAAAATTCAAGCTCCGCTTGAATCCCAACAAGTGCACCTTCGGTGTCCGTTCAGGGAAATTACTAGGGTTCATCGTCAGCCAGAAAGGAATTGAGGTTGATCCTGACAAGGTCAAGGCCATTCAAGAAATGCCTTCTCCGAAAACTGAAAAACAAGTCAGAGGATTCCTGGGACGTTTGAACTACATCTCCAGATTCATATTCCTCATGACCGCGACGTGTGCGCTGATTTTCAAATTACTCAAAAAGAACCAGGATTGCGTTTGGTCAGAAGATTGCCAAACCTCCTTCGACAGTATTAAGGAATACCTGTTGAATCCGCCGATTCTATCACATCCAGTGGAAGGAAGGCCACTGATCATTTACCTCACAGTCTTGGAAGACTCAATGGGATGTGTACTTGGCCAACAAGACGAAACCAAACAGAAAAAGTCTTCCATTTACTATTTGAGCAAGAAATTCACCGACTGCGAGACTCGGTACACGATGCTTGAGAAAACTTGCTGTGCTTTGGCTTGGGCAGCCAAACGTCTACGTCAATACATGATTCATCATACTATTTGGTTAATCTTAGAAATGGATCCAATCAAGTATGTCTTCGAAAAGCCTGCTCTCACGGGAAGAATTGCCCGTTGGCAGATGTTGTTATCAGAATATGACATAGAGTACCACACTCAGAAAGCCGTTAAGGGAAGTATTTTAGCCGATCATTTGGCTCATCAACCGATTGACAATCAAGAATCAATCAGGTTTGACTTCCTAGACGAAGATGTCATGTATCTAAAAGTGAAAGATGGAGATGAACCGTTACCCAGTGAAGGGCCAGAACCAGGTTCCCAATGGGGACTAATCTTTGACGGAGTAGTTAATCATTATGGAAACGGAATTGGGGCAATCATTGTCACCCCTCAGGGTACCCATATTCCTTACACTTCCAGACTTACATTCAAATGTACGAACAACGAGGCCGAGTACGAAGCATGTATCATGGGTCTCGAAGAAGCAATTGATTTAAGGATCAAAAACTTGGACGTATACGGCGATTCAGCCCTGGTTATCAATCAGATAAAAGGAGATTGGAACACATACCAATCAGGATTAATTCCTTACAAAGACTATGCAAGAAGGTTGCTATCTTTCTTCAACAGAGTTGAGTTTCATCATATCCCTCGTGAGGAGAATCACATGGCTAATGCATTAGCCACCATCTCTTCCATGATTAGTGTAGGTCAGTGGAACGACTTACCTAAGATAAACATAATACGCCTTGAAAGGCCCGCTTACATCTTCACGATTGAAGCAGTCATAGACGACAAACCTTGGTATCATAATATCAAATGCTTTCTTCAGAAACAAGAGTACCCACCTGAGGCACTCAGAAAAGACAGGAAAACCCTCAGAAGATTGGCTGGAAACTTCTTCCTGAGCGGTGATACACTCTATAAGAGAAATTTTGACATGGTCTTGCTCCGATGCATTGACAGACCAGAAGCAGACATGCTTATGAAAGAAATTCATGAAGGATCCTTTGGCACTCATGCCAACGGACACACAATGGCGAGAAAAATTCTCAAAGCAGGGTACTATTGGTTGACAATGGAATCCGACTGCTACAAGTACATGAGGAGGTGTCACAAGTGTCAGATATACTCCGACAAAATTCATGTACCGCCATCACATCTCAAAGTTCTTTCTTCCCCGTGGCCTTTCTCGATATGGGGAATCGACATGATTGGCATGATTGAGCCCAAGGCTTCAAACAGACATCGGTTCATCCTGGTAGCCATTGACTATTTCACCTAGTGGGTCGAAGCAGCGTCATTCGCCAATGTAACCCGACAAGTGGTGGTCCGATTTATCAAAAACAATATCATCTGCCGTTATGGTGTTCCAAGCGAGATCATTACTGATAATGGATCTAACTTGAACAATTAGATGATGAAGGAGTTGTGCGCAGAGTTCAAGATTGAACATCATAACTCATCTCCCTACCGACCCAAGATGAACGGAGCGGTGGAAGCGGCTAATAAGAACATCAAGAAGATTGTTCAGAAGATGGTTGTAACCTACAAAGATTGGCACGAGATGCTTCCCTTTGCTCTTCACGGTTATCGCACATCTGACCGCACTTCAACAGGGGCAACCCCTTTCTCTCTAGTATATGGCATGGAAGCAGTGCTCCCCATAGAAGTAGAGATCCCGTCAATCCGAGTATTGATGGAAGCTAAGCTCACCGAAGCTGAATGGTGTCAAAGCCGACACGACGAATTAAACCTGATCAAAGAGAAACGAATCACGACACTATGCCATGGCCAGCTGTATCAACAGAGAATGAAGACGGCGTTCGACAAAAAGGTCTGACCTCGCGTCTTCAGGAAAGGAGACCTCGTGCTCAAGAAGATACAATCATTTCTCACTGATTCGCAAGGTAAATGGACTCCGAATTATGATGGCCCCTATGTGGTCACGAAGGCTTTCTCAGGCGGCGCCTTGAGACTTGCAACCATGGACGGAGAGGAATTTCCCTACCCCACGAATGTTGATGTAGTCAAGAAATACTTCGCCTAAACTAAAAAAAAAAACGTCTCGGTGGATTGAAAACCCGAAAGGGCGGTCCAGGCAAAAGTTAGAGACATAAAAAAATATCATCCCGGTGGATTGGAAACATCACAGTACAATCCAGGCAAAAATTAGGGATAATGGCAAGTAACTATGTTCAACAGAGGCAAGTCCCTCAGCAGCAGTTACATCATCCGTCAGAAAACTCCAGTCAAGGTCATCTTCGACAGAAGCTCAGGATGTCCCGAATTCAAAGTTGGTAGAAGGATAGTGGTCGTTATGTTTCAACGTAGCCCTTTTCGTTGTAAATTACCATTTTCTAACTTTGTATATACTCTTTGGAATCACGCGTTTGGCTGATCTCCATCTTATCAATAAAATTTGAGCCCTAGTGCTTTTGTTTGTAATTCTTACTTGTTTTAGCTTTACAGAACGACATTTTAACATGATTAGCGATTCTTGAAATGAAACAAAAATGAATTTACTTGTCAGAAGCAGCCTCTCCAGAGACCCACTTTCCCTAGTAGAAACAAATGGCGTCTCCAACAGAGAAGTTTGTGCAACTCTACAACTCAGACGACTGGGTTCCCCAGTAAGTATGACATCAACTTTTTTAGTCAAATGGCATCTCCCCAGGAAAATTCGGCGAGAAGTTTGAGAAAAACCGCTACGAATAGCGTCCCTTGTCAATAAAGTTTATTGACAAAAGAAACTTAGACCAGTTCCTCGGTAGGAAATCGGGATCGAGGGGAAGTTTAAATCAGAAACTAAGACCAGTTCCTTGGTGGGAAACCAGGATCGAGGGGAGGTTTATGTCAAAAGAAAACTGAGACCAGCTCCTTGGCTGAAGACCAGGATCGAGGGGAAGTTTACCCTTTCTAAGCATCATCGCTTAGCTAAAGAAGATGAATGCGTAAGCTACCATTCATAACCACCATCAAAATTTCAGGTATTCTGATATTTAATCCTCTTGCACCCCGAATGCCCGAATACCTTCGTCATTCACACCTTCGGGTCCAAGAAGATTAAATAGGGGCATCTGTCATACCCCAAATTTTGACCACTAAGATTCCCATCATTGTGGAAATCGTCATCACAATATGGATGAACCATCATACCTCATCAATCTCCTCAAGGATTGTGGAGCATTCACTACAATCAAAATTAGGGTTTCAAGCCCGCTCTGAGTGCTTAGACAAAGGGTCAATCAAGGAATGACATGATCTTCAACTTGTCTAACCTCTCAAACATGCACAATGGATCAAGAGGACTCCCACTTCAAGGATTAAGCACAAGGTTGCTCCCTTCTAGGTGGATCAAGTCTCAAGATCGACAGTGTCACCAAATTAGGGTTTTGGTCTACCAGGGCCTCCAGATGGAAATTTTCCTCCGGGCACAAGCCAATGATCCAAAATATAACCTAATATACTCTATGGAACCTCATGGACCCAATCATCTAGTCAATTTTGCCTCAGGGGATGCATTCATAAAAAATCAGGAATTAGGGTTTCTTGACCTAATTCACCTCTAAGTTGACTTTTAGGGAAAATCATGAGCCAAGACCTCAAAGGAGGATTTAAGGGTCTTTAATACACTACATTGATCCATTTGAAACAATGGATTGATCCAAGAAGCTTGAGCAACAAGTTTCAATTTCATCTGCACCACAGTTAGGGTTTTAAGGAAAAAGTCAATTGTAACTTTGACTTTTAACCAGGACATGCTCCCAAGCCCTATGACATGCATCAATATACTCTATACCACCCATGGAACATGTCCATCAAGTTTGATTTAGGTTAAGGACACGATTTCCTGAAGAATTGCACAGTTTGGAATTCATCTGATAAAAAGTCAACTGTGCACAAAAGTCAACTTTGACTTTTTGAGATTTTTCACAAAAATGGATTTTTAACCCTAAAATGATGTTAATGTATGATTTGAATCATCATTAATCAAGAAAAATCAAGAAAAGTTGGATAACTTGTAAAAGGGGTAACCATAAATGTTGTTGCAAATTGAATCAAGTTCAAAGATAAACATCAATGTTGTTGTAAATGTTGCCAAGAATTAAAAGAGCTTAACACCATGAATTGATTCAACTTGAGCCAAGAGAAATCCGTGCCCAAAGCCATGCTGCTGCAAGCTGTTTTGGAAAAATCAGTTTGCATGTTTGCTTGCCACACACGATTTTGAACCAAAAACTAAGGATCAACATGTCACATGTACTCAAACCAATCACAATGCATCTGATCCAACTGATAAGGCTGAGTCAAAAAGCCAAGGAATCTTCCAACTTGAAATTCATCCACTTTGGCACTTTTTCCTTGAATTCAAAGGGGCATTAATGTGGAATAGTGCATTTTAAACAAAGCCACTCTACTAAGTCAAGTTCTCTGATTAAACAACAATAAAAACATCTGAAGAATGTGATTTTGGTCAAGGCATAGCCCTGCTCTTGGGAATGGCTAGTTTGCCTTGCTTGAGAAGAAATCCTCTAAGCCAATCCATGCAAATGTGATCTGATCCAGCAACCATTCACTATTCCTCCAAGACAAAAGTTGATCACCTATAAATAGAGGTTCCAATGGATCATTCAACTCACACCAAAGCCAGTTACAACCCTGCTTTCTCCCATTCTTCCTTAAACCTCAAGTTTCTTGGTTTTTGAGTAACCACTATCGGGTTTTGAGTTGCAGCCTTAAGCAATCAATTCCAATTGCTCAAACACATCACATAACATGTATTTGAGGTGTCCAAACACTTAAACACTGACAGTAACACCTCAGGCTCAAAATCACCCTTCAACCAAGCCATTATGCCTCAATTATGTCGGTGGAGGTCTCCAGCTTGATCCAAAGAGTTTCAAAGTGTTCCAAAGCTTGCAACACACTCCATAACATCCATTGAAGTTGTAAGGATCATTAATTCACAACTGGAACAAGGTTTGTGAAGAGTTGCATTTCAGCTTGCATCAAGGTAAGCCTCAAAACTCTAACTCCATGATCCATGCATATTTCCTCGCATGATATTTTTGCCAATTGCTTGCCTTTATATGTTGATTGTTTTCCCTCAAAAAATTTGATCATGGCACTCATAAGCATGCCTACTCGATTGCTTTTGCAAAATTAGGGTTCATACGACCACAATGATATAATTTGATATACACTGAAAATGAATGAAATTGGGTATTGCCATCTTCTTCCTTGTGAAAAAACGCATGAGTTTGGTGTTTGAATCATGTCAAATGGTTGAGAAATGAGAGAGATGGAGGGCTTCATGCACGAGCTAGAGGAAGAAGATGGCCATGGCGCCATTTTCAGAAAATCCAACTAGTTTGATATATATATTTCACTTGCCATGTTATTAATGAATTGGCATTGCGCCCCAGTGGTTGATCAGCTGGTTTGTATGTATTGGCAAGCGAAAGGTCTGGGGTTCGAATCCCCCTCGCCCCAGACCTTTTTTATCACTTTTTCCTATTTTCCTATTTTTCATATTATTTTGTTAATGATTTGAAAAATTAATAACTCACTCAATTTTAATTATTTTTGACTGATTCTTTTTGCAAAAAAACATAAAAATGTTGAAATATTTTATTCCACAAAAAAATTAGATTTATATTATGTATTTAATATAATTAGTATTTTTGTGAATAAATTCATTTTTATTTGTTTTTAAACATTTTAAAATGAACATCCATCTTGAAAAATCAAGACCAAATGAGTTTTAATATCTCTTGTGATTTATACCTCATTTTTCAAACCTTAAACCAAAATCACAAGTGGTTTATTCAAATCTATTTGGAATTTTTCATTGATTTTCTGTAAATATTTATTATTCAAAGATTAAAATTAGGGTTTCTTTGATTTTCACCCTCATCAAAAAAACTTTTGGGCCTCTATTAGAGTGTAAGACCCAACCCTTTTTGTTTGTAAAATACAAAACACTTTGGGCCTCATTATTGTATAAGTCCCACTGTATTTTCAAAAACCTCGGCGCGCTCGCCAGTTTAAAATTAACCAATTGGGCCTCTCCTTGAGCTATAAGACCCATTCAAAAATTTTGGGCCTCTAATAGAGTGTAAGACCCAACCCCCTTTTAACCAAAACCATTTTGGGCCTCACTTATTGTATAAGTCCCTCTGCGTTAAAAGAAAACAAACGGCGCGATCGTCGTCTTTTCAAAACAAACCTGGGCCTACCCTCGTGTTATAAGCCCCACTCTTTTTCTTTAAAAACTTTTTAGGCCTCTTGAGAGAGTGTAAGATCCATCCCCCTTGTACAGAAAACATTTTGGGCTTCAGTCACTTGTATAAGTCCCTCTGTACAAATTCAAACAGTGCGCTCATTGATAAAACCCTGGGCCTCTCCTTGAGCTGTAAGCCCCAAATCTTTCTTTTTCAAAACACTTTCTCCTTTGATTTTGAATATACTGTTGTTCTTAATCTTTGTTTGTTGAACAACTAACCAAACAGCATGGAAGCTCTACAACCGAGTAAGTGTTTATCCGCTTTCATTTACCGCTTTCATATACATATAACTGTATTGTGGGGCTGTTTCGCTGTAAGTCTTCTTTCATAAACTCATATCAACTGTGTAATAATAGTATAGATATTTAGAGTTTCGCCGGCAACTACGTCTAGAACTAGGTGACGCCGTTTCGTTTCATAGAAATAGATAACTAGATCCCCAATAGGATCACCAGATACAGTCTTCTCTTCGGCTGTCCTCATTAGGAATTGCCAAGAAACTCTACTCTTAGAGATGAATGTATTCTCCGTGAATGGCATCTATGAGTTTCTTCCAAATTCTCGAACTTTCCTGACTTGATATTTCCTTGTGAATAGCTTGCCTTGAATTTCTCGGGGTTTGGGGACCCACGGGCTTCTTAAAAGCATCGGCCTCCTCTTGGGCATCGTACAAGGACCCACAGGCTTCCTAAAAGCAACCCCGCCTCCTCTTGGGCTTAGTACAAGGACCCTACGACTTCTTAGAAGTATTCACAGCCTCCTCTTAGGCTTCGTATAATGATCTCTTCCTCCGGGAATAATAGCCTCCTCTTGGGCTTCATACAAGGACCACTCGGCTTCTTAAAAGTTTCCAGCCTCCTCTTGGGCTTCGTACAAATTATCCCGACGACCTCCTAGAGGTATAGGAACAGAATTTAGTCATCTGCATAGAACAGTCCTTCCAAAGAGTCTATTACTATTTCTCAAAGCATGGTACAAAAGATGAAACTCTAGACTTGGACAGTCTAATATCCTTGAGTCTCAAAGACATTCTCAAGAACCCTTCAAGAATAGGAAGAAAACCCCGTAGACTCGGACAGTCTCAATACCCTTCAGATTTCCCACTTCCTTAAAGAACAGGAATAACCTGGATCCTCGAATCAAATACTCGAGTACAGTGTTGCTCATATAAGAACTAATTTTCTCTTTAAAAATCAGTATACTGGACCTGTCACTTAACTGAACAGTCGCCATAGCCTCCTCTTAGGCTTTGTATAATGATCCTTCTTCAGTGAAGTTAGCCTCCTCTTGGGGTTTATACAACGATCCTCCCCAGTGGAGTCAAACAACGTTCAGCCTCTCTCTCGGGCTTTGTACGAGACACATAAGAGACTCCCTCGTTGAGTTACTCACCCCTTCAGCCTCCATCTCGGGCTTTGTACGAGATACAAAAACTCTCTTGTTGAGTCAAATAGCCTCCATCTCGGGCTTTATGCGAGATACCAAAAGACTCCATCGTCGAGTCAAAACCTTTTAGCCTCTCTCTCGGGCTTTATACGAGACACATATTAGCCTCCTCTTAGGCTTTGTATAGGGAAACCACCGGTTGATCCAATTAACCTTTTAGCATCAAAACTGTGCCTCATTCATAGTACACAAAAATTCAACAACTCCTTCCTCTTCATCTAATCGCTGTAAGCGGCAAGCCTCTGGATCATCTACATCCATGCCAATGTCCCTCTTTTAGTATGAGAAATTCCTAAGGAAAGATGGCATTGCTCTAAACTGAGTTAAAGTCTTCTCCTTTAGGTTAAAACCCCCTATAAAGGAAATTATGGCATTGCTAGGATCCGCGTATCCCGGTTAAAGTAATCCTCCTTTATAATCAGTCACCCAACAGTTGTGACAGACAAACCTCTTTAGAGATGAAAATTCTCTCTAAAGACAACACCTTTTAGCTTCACATCTTGGGCTTTGAACAAGATACAAATATACTCTTCAGCTTCACATCTTGGGCTTTGAACAAGATATATATCACCTTTCGCTTCACGTCTTGGGCTTTGAACAAGACACCAAAAAACACCCATTTCCTCCCATAGAATAGGAGGAACTACGAACGCTCTGATTTCCCTGTTTCGGTAAACGGGAATACGTAGGCATAAGATTGAAAGAAAAAAAATCTTAGCGAGCACACTAAACAAAAACCCTAAATCCCATATACCATAATCTGAAGCAGTGTCCTAACAAAATCCCAAAGAGAAATCAGTATTGGCGAAAATACAAATAACCGATACAAAGGCCCCCACCACATTGATCGCATCCGTAACCTAACAGACCGCTGTTTAAACTCAGTATGCAAGCAGGGTTAATTGGAGACATCTATTTCCCTTCCTTCATCAGCTTTAAAAGGATAAAAAATGAATCGACCTGTAGTAAACTCAACCGCAGTGAGAGCGACCAGGCTTAAGAACCGCGTCCAAAATCGTTCGCTACACCTTCCAGCGTTGCATGATGTCAATCTTCGCTGATTACCTTGATAGAATTATGGAAGTATTCATGGATTATTTCTCGGTGTGCGAATTTGATTTCAAAAACTGTCTCGTTAACCTTGAGAAAATCCTGAAAAGATGTGTGGATGTAAACCTGGTGCTAAACTGGGAGAAATGTCACTTTATGGTTACCGAAGGTATAGTTTTAGGACACAATGTCTCTGAAAGGGGTATTGAAGTAGATAGATCCAAGATAGAGGTAATAGAAAACCTAAAACCCCCTAAGACCATTAGAGAAGTCCGAAGTTTTCTTGGACATGCTGGTTTCTACTGGCGTTTTATCAAGGATTTCTCTAAAATAACCAAACCTTTAACTGGCCTCCTGATGAAAGATGTCGAATTTAATTTTGATGAAAAATGCATTGAAACATTTAACCTTTTGAAACAAGCGCTAATTTCGGCACCCATTATGCAACCCCCAGATTGGGCCGAACCTTTCGAATTCATGTGCGATGCTAGAGATTACGTTGTAGGAGTTGTTCTAGGTCAAAGAAAGGATAAGAAATTACATGTAATTTATTATGCTAGTAGAACCCTAGATGCTGCTCAGCTTAACTACGCAACCACTGAAAAAGAACTCCTTGCCGTGGTTTTTGCTATGGACAAATTTCGATCTTATCTGGTAGGAGCTAAAATTATAGTTTACACAGACCACGCTGCTATTCGTTACCTATTAAGCAAGAAAGATGCCAAACCTAAGTTACTTCGATGGATCCTTTTATTGCAGGAGTTTGATCTAGATATTCGAGACAAGAAAGGCACAAAAAATGTAGTTGTTGATCACCTTTTTAGACTTGAGTACCTGAAACCAGATTTATTGCCTATAAATGATGATTTTTCCTATGACAGGTTAATAGCTAAGATAGACGCCATTGAAGAAAATAACCTAGATCCTTATAAGAACCCTGAAAAATCTTTGGCAGTAAGTGGTGTACCTTGGTACGCTGATTTTGTTAATTACCTAGCCGCTGATATCCTACCTCCTGACTTTAACTATCAACAGAAAAAAAAATTCTTTAACGATGTAAGACAATTTTATTGGGACGAGCCACTTCTTTTCAAAAGAGGTACAGACGGTATTTTTCGTCGTTGCGTTCCAGAAGAAGAGGTAAGAAATATCATAGAACACTGTCACTCTGCACCCTACGGAGGACATGCTAGCACCTCCAAGACACACGCTAAAATTCTTCAAGCTGGCCTTTTCTGGCCCACAATGTGGCGTGGTGTTCATGCTTATATAGTCAAATGTGGCCGGTGCCAGCGCACTAGGAACATCTCCATACGTGACGAAATGCCTTTAAGGAACATTCAGGAAGTAGAACTTTTTGATGTTTGGGGTATCGATTTTATGGGACCATTTCCATCCTCATTAGGAAATAAATATATCTTAGTGGCTGTTGACTACATGTCTAAATGGATTGAAGCCATAGCCTCACCCGTAAACGACACACGAGTGGTGATTAAGCTGTTTAGG
This sequence comes from Lathyrus tuberosus, assembly GCA_022829125.1. Classification (NCBI taxonomy): domain Eukaryota; kingdom Viridiplantae; phylum Streptophyta; class Magnoliopsida; order Fabales; family Fabaceae; genus Lathyrus; species Lathyrus tuberosus. The sequence continues at coordinate 23,112,991 of JALAZF010000012.1, read as the reverse complement.
AATTATATATTCCCTAGATTCGGAGTACCCCGTCTTGTTATAAGCGATGGTGGATCGCACTTCATATAAAGGATTTTTTATAAAATTTTAAGCAAATATGGAGTTAAGCATAGAGTAGCAACACCTTACCATCCACAAACTAACGGCCAAGTAGAGGTATCTAATAGGGAGATTAAACAAATCTTAGAGAAAACTGTTTCAATAACTAGAAAAGATTGGTCTCAGAAGCTACAAGAAGCACTATGGGCCTACAGAACTGCCTTTAAAACCCCTATTGGAACAACTCCTTACCAATTGGTCTATGGAAAGTCCTGTCACTTACCCTTTGAGTTAGAACATAAGGCTTATTGGGCCATTAAAACCTTAAACTTAGATTATTTGACTGCTGGTGAAAAGCCCATCCTTGACATTCATAAACTAGAAGAACTCCGTCAGTCTGCCTATGAAAATGCCATAATATACAAAGAAATAACCAAAGCTTGGCATGATAAAAGAATTATAAAGAAAGATTTCAATATAGGAGATCCTGTTCTCCTCTTTAATTCCAGGTTGCGACTTTTTCCTGGCAAGCTTCGTTCAAGATGGACAGGTCATTTCAAAGTTTCTAAAGTCCTGAATTCCGGAACAGTTGAGATCAAGAACCATTCTTGTAGTCCATTCATTGTAAATGGGCAGAGGTTAAAACACTACGAAGGAGATGACATTCCCATTGACTAGTCCAGCCACACTCTGATCGATCCACCACTACCTTCTTCAGCTACATGAGTTCAAGTCGTCAAGTTAAAGATGTTAAACAAGCGCTGCATGGGAGGCAACCCACGGTTTTCTTTATTTTTATTTATTTTTTCTTTTATGTTTATTACTTTCCATGTCTTACATGTTTTTTTTATTAGTTTGTTTGTATAGACTGACCTTTTATAATGTTTATGTTTTCAGGTCCCATTCTCTAACCCTTCTTTTCAGGATGCAGACCTTCGACGACATGCATGTCGCTTTCAGAGATGACGCACAGAGACATCGCTATTTAGTCCTTTATCAGCGCCCCATGGCACCTACCCGTTACCCTGACCAGGCTTGCATGGATGCCTTAGGCATCGAGCCCAGTATAAGGTTTCTATGTAGCCAGCTCCAGTGGGATGAGTATGCTGATAACATGCATTCGACCTACAGAAACCTCACCCTGGAGTTCCTCAGTTCATTTAGCCATGAGCCATATGTTGGTCAGAACGGCAGCGTCATTTTCAGACTGTTTGGGACAGAGTACTCTTTTACCCATAAGGGGTTTGGTGATTTGCTAGGTTTCCAGACTTCCCCTGATGCCATTCCTGATTTACCTATGGGATACTTTATGAGTCGAGATATCGACAAGTTCTGGAGCGATATTACAGGTGGAGGAAGCCCTGATCCATCCACCCAGCTATCTCACATTATCCATAACCCAACTCTTAGGTATTTCCAAATGATCCTTGCCCACACCTTCCTTGGAAAGGCTGATGCTGATGTCCATGTTAGTGAGGAGGAGATCTTCTTCCTTTTCTGTGCGAACTAGTCGCGTCCTATGGCCTGTGGGAACTTTCTTCTTGATAACTTCACACTCACAGCCAGATCTTCTGAAGGAATCATCCATGTGGGAGGAACAGTTACTCAGATTGCTACCGCTTTGGGTCTTACTAGTAAGCTGCTTCACCTGCACCCACTGCACCGTTTTCTTCTCACCCTTCTGCAGGTACAGCTCCTGGTTTCTATATTACTGAGCAGATGTGACCCGACCAGCTGGCCAGAGAAGAAAGGCGTGATGGCTCGCTTGCTGCCATCCAGCAACAACTGACCGACAACATGAGATTCATGCAAGAGTCACAGCATCAGACAGACCGTACCATTCAAAGTATCATGCAATCTCAGGCTACTTTGACCACCAGATTTGACGAGTTTGCAGCTTCTCAGAGTGATCGTCGCCGCAGTAGATCTCGTCACCCTAGGCGCTCACCGCACGGTGGCGACAGTACCAGTAGCATACCATAGGACTTCCAGGTTACTCTTTCCCTATCTTATTTTGAAACATTGGGGACAATGTTCGATTTAAGTGTGGGAGGACACTTTATCTGTTTTACTTGCATTTTCTTTCCTTTTACTTTTGTATTGCTTTCTAGTTTATTTATCTTGTTTTTAGTCTGTTTTTAGAATATGCATGTGCTTGACGAGTCATCTATGTAGTGTATCCCTATTTCCCCATTTCCTTAGCCTTACCAAAAAAAAATTTTAGACAAAAGAAAGTGTATTGTTCTGAAAATTTGGGCTTTGAGACAGGTTTGAGTTAGGATGCGGATGACTCGCGAAAACTTTTTTGAAACATCGGTATCGTTTTAACACCATATGCTTCGTGATTATAGGAATCGGCCCCGATACCCCATATACCATGGCCTTAATTATCTTTTTAGAGTAGGTCCTTAGTAGTTTATCATAGCAGTCAGCTCCGGCCTAAGCATGCTCTACGTAAGAGACCGATGAATATAAGTGAATGATCTGTAAGTTGTGCTTCATAAAAATGCAACTCGGGTATAAGTAACCCTCACAAGGTCATTTAGCCCAAAAAGTTGTAAAAATGTGCAAAAAAAAAAATATAAAAAAAAGAGAATAAAATTTGCCCATTGTTGGTTGGTTCAGAGGTATCTGGTGCTGGACTTGGTAGGGCGGGTTACGATCCAATCCCCCACAACTACAATTGGGTCAATAAAAGGGGTTACACTAGTTTGTGTCCCAGAGCCCCATGCTTGAGATCAGAATCACTAACCGGTCACTTTACTATGAGTATGTACGGATAACGGGCTTAATGTGATTGCACCGGAATGAAGAAGACCCAAAAGAGATGCAAAAGGTAGGCCTAGGCACAGTGGGGTAGTATGGATTGGTTTGTATAGGAACGAAGTTTATGTCTGTGTCTACGGAAAAGTGTCATTACGATATCCTTGGTTCACTTAGTTAGTACCTATCACTTCATCGTAGTTTGAACTTAGAAGCCCTTTTAGCCCAAATCCTTCGTTGATACCACCTTTTTCTGTCATGAGCTATAAAGTGTTTTGCTTGAGGACAAGCAAAGGTCTAAGTGTGGGAGAATTTGATAACATTGAATCACACTACGTATTTGACTCGGATTACACATGTTTATTAGGATTTAATTGCTATTTTCTTGTGTTATGCTTGTGTTTTGTTTTGTTTTCAGGTTCTTTGTATTCCCTGAGCTCCTCGTGAAGAAATGAAGAAAAACGAGCAAGAAAACCAGTTTTTGAGGAAATTTTACACATGGCATCCACCATGGCGGGCGCCATAGGGTATGCCATGACTTGGATAGGAGTCAACTGTTGTCAACTGCCACGATCTCCACTTCTTTTTTTCCTTGGTTCACATGGCGGGCGCCATGAGGGGGTGGCGGACGCCACCTTTGTCGTATGGTTTCCCTCCCAAAAGAAGTTGGGGGGCACTTTGGTCTTTCCATAGTTTTTCCTAGGCTATAAATAGATGAGTCCTAGATCCTTTTTCTTCATCCAAGCTTAGTTTCAGAACTCAAACCATATATTTTCAGTATTGTAAAGTGATAAACTTCTCACATCGGGGATTTATCACACTATTTAATCGAGTCTGTAATGGAGTTTGGAGCACTCTGGTAGAAGTTAATCCTGCCGCCATTTTCATTTCCAGTCATTTATTTCCAGTTGTACCAGATTTAAAGCCTCCGATTTGGAGCGGGTTTCTATTTACTTTCCCGCAGCATTTATTTTCTCGCACTATTTACTTTCCCGCACCATTTATTTTCTCGCACTATTTACTTTCTCGCACTATTTACTTAAAAAAAGAATCCACTTTAACATGATCTATTTCAACATGTCTATTTACATTTCCATGTCTGGCTAAATTTTAAAGATTAGAATGTAAGGATCATAGTTAAAGTAATATTCCATACAAGGTGTCAATAGAAATGCTTAGGGGTTATTCTGATTTTTAACACAAGTTTTCTGCACTTTATTTCTATTGGGTAAGATCGAAAGCCGTCCAACCTTTGGTTAAACTTGGTTAGTCTTAACTGTTCAAAGGAAGCGAAAGCGCTTTGTCTAGTTAAGTAGGAGATTTTAATACTTTAGAAAAACCATTTTAAAACTATTTTCGGACGCGTTTATGGGTTTAAAGTCCGGTTCGCATGAACCTCTTTTTGTTAAAAGTTCCAAGTCAAAATACTTTTCAACTGAGGCAAGAAACTATATTTCTTAAAAATAGGTTTATTACTTTAACGCAATGCGTGCCTTTTTATAAGTGACAATAAGAGGGTTCGATTAAGGGATAAACTCGGTTCTGAATACGCGAAAGCGACAGTTCCCGTTAAATTAGTTCTTTTCATAAGTAGAAAACATTACCCCATAAGTGGTTATATTTACAAGCTTTTGGAATACTATTCAACTGTGTGAATTACATTCAGGCCTGCTGTTTTAAACTGAATTTTATATCTTCGTACTTTACTTCGCTTTTACTATGCACTCACGAACTTCCGATTGATTTTCCTTAGATATACATCGTAACAATAGAAACCGATAAATTGACGTTTGGTCTCTGTGGGATCGATAATCTTTTATATTACTCTGACGCGATTCGTATACTTCTGAAAACACCACATCAGTAGCAAATCAAGATATATCGAGTTCATCTAGTTTGTGAAGCAATGAAGAAGATATATAAGGTGGATGAAGTTTATACAATAACTTCATACTTCTTATATTTTTCTTCATCGCTTCAAAAACCATATGAAACTTCACCATAATATACGCTTGCTAGCACCATCATCTCCATGTATCTACAAGGAAACACAACAAAAATCAAACTTAACCATAAAACATAAATAACATAATTTTTTCCACATCATCCTAAAACCAAACCCTAAAATAATAATCCTAGAAAGAAGAGAGCAGAAGAACATACCATCTTCGCTGTCGTAGGAGTTTGCGCCGGACGTTGCTCCCATCAGATATCCTTTAAGCTTCTTTTCACATTCACTTGGTTAAGAATCATGAGAGGTGAGGGTTGTGTTAGAGTTTTCTTTAGAGAAAAACGATAGTTATGAACTGGGTCACAAATAGTTTCGTTTATATATTAAAAACTATCACTTTTCGTTACGATTTAAAACTACAACCGTAATTATATTTTATATTTTAAAATAATAGCAAACTATATCACGACGGTTACTCATAATAACTGTAGTGATATCCCTTATTTAAAATTAAATAAAAAAGAAAGGAGTGCCTTAACCTTAAATGAAAAACATTTTTGCCAGAGCTGAGGTTCGAACCCATGAAATATTGATTCTATCATATTGCTTATACTTACAACCGTTATTATACCCTATAAATTTTAAATTAAAAAATATATTATAAAGTTATTGCCTGAGTTTAGAGATATCACCACGGTTTTTGGAAGAACCGTGGTGACTTGGGCGTTGTTGTTTGCGCGTTTTATAGTAGTGGTTGTTTCTGCATGTTAGACCTCCTAAGTTAAACTTGAGATGATTCTGGAGCTTCCCCAAAATTATAATTGAAATTCTGGCCTATGTAGACAACAGATGTCCTAACACATGTCAAGACATTGTGCTACATAATCATTTAAACTCAGAGGCGCAACAGCAGACTGATACCTTGAATATCAGAACTGCACAATCACAGATGTCACGACATCTGATCCAACATGTCAATCAAGACTGAACTAAAAATAGAAGAATGATAAATAACATAGAATATGATGACCCAGTTCGGTGCAACTCACCTACATCTAGGGGATACCAATCCAGGAAGAAGTAATCACTATCAGTATTATAGTATTATGCAAACAACCTCAGGTTTACAGAAAGCACCCACGCTAACCTATCACTACCCAATAAAGACTTTATCATTAGAAGTCAAATCTAAATGATAAGAGAACCCCCTCTCACTTCCTAAATCATAACCTGTGATTATCTAATAGTTACTACACCATAACTATATCTATCCTTATGAAAGACACCCCTTCCAATACAAAATTCAGTCAAGCATTCTTGACTAACAAGTTAACTTGAATTTTCTTCAAAGCTTCATCCAAGAACACTCACGATTTATTGCCTACAAGCTTCTGAATCTGTACCAGTTCCTATGTCTACCACACTGCATCAAATCGCTGTAGAGGGAGACTTACAAGAGAAACCTACGACTCTCAAACCCTAAACCCTACTTTACAAAATAGGATTCCCAAGTCTATGTCGTCCTCTCTCTATTTTCTGTCTAGGTCTTGGTATTATTTTATAGTCTTCTACTTTATTGGGCTTCATATCTTTGATCCTTGATCCATTGCCAATCACGCCTTGAATATTGGTACATATTTAAAACAAACCTGCCGTTATAGTTATGATGTCGAATCTTCATGTTGTTACATTTCACTCAACATCTTTAGTCTGGGGCTGAAAACCTCCATATTGAAACATCTTTCTCAACATTTATGTTTTACCAAAATTTAGTCAAACAATCAGAGCTTTCAATCTCCTCCTTTTGACAAATTTTGGCTAAAACATCCTTCAGCTTGATGATGATGCATGCAGTGGTAAAGTGCTTGAAGCAAGTGCTAAGGAAGAGTAAGAAGATAAGATATATTTACCTTTTTCATTCCCTTATGATACCGAATACATAGAGGATGTAACTCAGATCACAAGACACAACTTGCTTCCTAACTCTGATCACAAAACACAAATGCATATATACCAAGAATGTCAAGACATCCTTCGAGACATTTTTGCAGATCAGTAGCATAAATACTCATACACCATACTTTTCTCAGCAGTAACAAGCCATTCTCCACCTTTTTAGGCAAAAATTGACAAAAATGGCCCATGCAAAGCTAGACCCAACTAATGCTTACCCATACAAAACTTATTTGATCTTACCCTAAGTAAGATGTTCTAGCTCGATCTTCCTTAAATATGAAGAAGTTATGTGGATAAAGCAAATCTGGACAAAAGACTAGTCAAAAAGTGCAGTTAGTTTCAAGAGATTCCATCTTTTCTGACTTGTCCTTGAAACCACTTCTGAATAAAGATCTGATAGTTATCCTACTACTGTCAGATTTATGGTCCCCACAGCTAGGATTGCTTTGTCCAGATTTTGCAGCATTGATTACAGCTGAATTTGTTTATTTACCCTTTCATTAGCAGAAAACCATTTTCTTTCCGATAGCAACCAAAACACTTTCCAACAAAACTTGTACCAGTAGTGCAAAGTCATGACATCTCTATAGACATTTTAACCTCAGCTGAGGCCATCTATCAGAAACTGCTTGAGGCCACAAACAATCTTAATAGGAAATATGCACCACAACAATAAACCATCTTAGATCAAAGAGCAACTCCCCATATCTAAGGTAACCAGTGCTCCTCCACAGAACACCTAAGATAATGAATGGAAAACATACGCATCTTCATGTTTTCAAGAGCGCACCCTCAGTTCAAGCCACCTTCTAAACACAATCATCAACTCTCTTATTATTTCTTCTGACAAGAACCAATAATCACTCACACATGATCACAATCATGCTACCCGTGAGGAAATAATAAAAGGATAACAATCCTATCATAACAAAATCTTGGCTTAAGATCAAAGTCCCATTGATCCCCCCATCCTGCAACCATCTACACACCACACGAACTCCTATTGAATTCTCATGTACAGACCTTCAGCTGCTTGAGGCACTAACCAACTGAATCAGAATGCTTTACATTCCTCAAAGAGACGCACAGATTCCCTTAGTTTGTTACAACGATGTCAGATATTGTATGTATGCTCCAGAACTTCACAGCTGCCAAACTGATCCACTATTAGCATGACTTGCAGTAAGGGGAAATATCCCCTTCGCAAGATTTTCCACTGACCTTACCAAGCCAACAATTGAGATAGACACCCCACAATCCAAGACAGTCATTCCTTATCATTCTCCCGTATGATAACCTGGAATACTTCTGATTTTCTGGTTAATATCCACTTCTGAACGCATCAAAATCCAGACCTTTATGCAATCAACATATGATCCACTCCAGTCTTCCAAAAACTTTCTAAGACAGTTCTTCTACCTCATCATTCTCCCATATGACAATGTAGATACTTCTTAGACAAGATGTAAGTAACCAGTTCCTCACAGAACTTGAAAATTATCTACCAAGGATAACCAACCCAGAGATGTTCTAACATCATTTAGGACATCTTCCACACATCATAGACACCACACACCATGGCTCTTGATATGCTCCACCACTGGACTTACTATCAGCATAGTAATCCAAACTGAAGATCTTCACACAACACTGCACCACCAGTTTAAACAAAGAGAACTTCAGAAACCCAGAGAGAAATAAACTCTCATCCACCAAAAAGAAGGTAATCTTCCATAACCTAAGAACTTCTGCCACAAGCTCCAATATGAACCAGATCCTCCTTACATTTTTAACTAACTACTCTTTTGCACAAGAGCAATCAATTTCAAGCATCCTGCTTAAATGCACAGTAAAGATCAACCAAATTCCACTGTTTTACTGACCTCAATCTTTTTCAGAACTCCCATAAGATATACTGATCCACCAATGAAATCTGATCTTCAAGTCACATGAACTACTTGCTCCATAGCAAGACATCTTGGATTCACCAAGCCTCTTAGTCATGTAACATCTTCTCAAACCACAGCTCCCGCAAACTGTATGAGATAGACCTTTTTGAAGCATCCATAACTTCCATTACTGTAGATCACCTTTATCTTAAGCTGATGTGCCACATCACCAGCTGAGACTTCTGATATTAAGCTAGATGTCAGAATATTCTGATACGACATCCAAGTGTTGAATTCAGCTCCTCCTTCTGCCACTTAGAAGAACCTCCTCCTTTTGCAGAAACAGAGTTCCATGCTCTCATAGACTTGATTCAACAATCAAGTTTGAGTAGACAACATCCATTCTGCTTTGAAACTCCAAAGACTTCACACCTGCCACATCTGAATCTTCAGAAAATAAGTAGTCCAAGACTACACCATAGCCATACCAAAGACTGCCACTTTCCTTAGTAGAGTCGTCAGTTGAAAGCCAGAGATAACTGCCACTTATCCTAGACCTTCACAGTGAGCAAGATCCATGCTCTCAAGAACCTATATCAGAAATAAACTGATCCAATCTGAAGAATGGCTGGTTTATACCTAAGTGAATCGCACACTCAAAGATAACACATAGTCGCCACCGAACTTTATTTAGTCCCAAAGGACAGGGAAAATATCGATAAAACCCAAGGGGAAGAGAACGGGAACGGGGTTCGGTTATGCGAAAGGAAGGTACTAGCACCTTAAGCATCCCTCGTACTTGACGGGAACCATTTCGCTTGCTTCTAGGCTGGGATGGGTTATCTATCTAAAGGATTCTAGCTAAAAGAAAGAGGAGAGAGAAAAAAGGGGAAAAAGAAAGAAAAGAAAGAAAGTGCTCGCGGAGGAACAGGGTCCTCGTGCCTATGTACCCTTATAGTGCAATGAGGAAATCAGAGCGTCGTAGTTCTGGGAACCAGGGGACAGAGGAGAATAGAGGAGGGTGGAAGAAGGGTGGAAGTGTGCTCGCCAAGATCATCACGATCTCGTGCCTACGTATCATACATTCGAAAGAATGCAGAATCATAACTTTCGTAGTTCGTGGAACCAAGACGGAAAAGAAAGAAAAGGAAACGGTGTCAAAACCAAGAGCAAAAGAAGATAAGGAAACTCTACTGGGGTAAATCGACCAGAAAGAGAATCTGTGCTGGGGAAAGCAAAGGAAATGGTGTCAAAACCAAGAGCAAAAGAAGAAAGATCCGCTGGGGAAATACACGAATACAAGAATGGTGTAAAAACCAGAATATAAAGGAGCAAAAGGGATAGAAAGGATTCCATTGGGGAACGAAGAGTATAGAAGACGTGGTGAGAATCAGAGTAGACAGAAGTATGGTGTTAAAACCAAGTAAAAGGGTTCGGTATGTTAACTGACTGGCAGTGGTTAACCGAAGAAAAAGAGATAGACTTTGTGGGAGAAAAAAATGGTTTCAACAGACAGGCTGTGAAGAACCGAAGGAGAGCAAAGAGTGTTGAACCAAGAGAAGGTGTTTGACTCTGAGGGGATTTTTGATCTTGACTGAATAAATAGTAACTGATCAACAAAAAGGAGTATTGAACCAAAAGGGGTTGCCAACTCTGGGGGAACAAATGGTTTTAACAAATAAACTGTGATTAACCAGAAGAAAACGAGTGATTAACCAAGAGATGGTGATTAACTCGGAAAAGGGGTTCAGTATTTTAATAGACTGGCTGTGGTTAACTGAAAGCAAGAGTGATTATCCAAGAGAAGGTGATTAACCCAAAGGGAAACTCAGTATATTAACAGATAGATTGTGGTTATCTGAAGAGATCGTGCAAATTGGTGTTTTAACTGCCAGGCAGTGATTAAAAAAATAAAGGGAGAAGAATCAATAGAAGATTGCGAACTCTACAAAGGGGTTTCGGTACTTAACAGGAAAATTGTGCTTAACCGAGAGCAAAGAGATTGAGACTCTGCAGGGGAATCAAAAGACAATGATTGACCACAAGAACAGAGTAATGAGGTAAGAGATAGGAGTTAAATCCAAGCAATGATCTTTAACCAAAGAAACTGGTGATTGATCAAGAGAGAAGTTGAAAGAGGTAAGAGATAGGAGTTAAATCCAAGCAATGATCTTTAACCAAAGAAACTGGTGATTGATTAAGAGAGAAGTTGAAAGAGGTAAGAGCGAGAATGATCAAGGATCGACTCGACTGGGGAATGAGAAACACTACAGCTTGAGGATAGAGGCAACTATTCTCACCGAGAGGTCCAAACGCCATTACCCAAGAAATAGTCAGAATAAGGGTAGGACAATTCCATCCTCATTCCTTCTCTATCACTCAAAGTATAGTGCGGAAATTGAAACGGACAGCATGGCAACTCCAATTTGTACAGTGCTCCAGAGCGGTGCGTTGCGCGTCGTGCGCCGTGCAAACTCCTACTCTGCGAGGGATCAAGCAAGAGAAGATCTAAAGAGATCCTAAAGAGAAGGAAGGATAAGATCAACTAATCAAAACATGGTTTCGATCAATTAACCAAAGGAAGTGATTTGCTAATAATTTTCCAAAGAGAATGAAAAATCATTAAAGCAAAAGGTTTGAATTATTGTTTTTTCATGATTAAATTTGCTCAATAAAGAACAAACTTAATGCAATCAAGAAAAAAATATGCAAAACAGTACCAAATGCCATTTAGTATGCAATGCAAAACATGTTAACAACTGATCAAATGGAATGTAAGATGTTCATTAACAAACATTGCCAAAAATATGAGCAAGTTGAATAATCAAAATTGTGCATCGAAAGTTCATAAACATGCTTCAAACAGAGGTTAAACAACACTTAAAACATCCATAAAAATCAAGCACATTAATCCATGGAAGTTAGAAGAAGAAAGGATACCAAACAAGCTTGAAAAAACTCAAAATTGGCCATTCTGTTCAGTGGTAACCGGTTACTGCATATCTGCTAACCGGTTACTTACTTGAAAATCAGCGTTTTTGGTGAAATTTACACTGAGTAACCGGTTAGCATATATGCTGTAATCGGTTACCACTGAGACAATGGCAAAAATAACAGCAAAAACAGCTTTTCAAAAGTGATTTTCAGCACATAGTCACTTATGTCAAACACCACATGCTAGGGCATGAATTTGTGCAATAAAATTGCATCATGTAAGGGTAATTAAACACAGATTACAAGCATTAATAATGGATATTAAAGATCAATCAATTGCATGATAAATTAAACTGAAAACGATCGAAATTACGACGTAAATTCGCGGAAATGATCGGAACAGTGAGTAAAGTAAGATCTACCAACCTACAAGCCGGAGGTTTGGCTTGGTAATTGTTGTGAATGAAATATAGAGAGAAAAAGCCAAGAAAACCAGAGAATTCTGCTCTTACACTTCGAACCGTAGCGAAACCGAGCAAACTTTGACGAAAACTCCGAAATTCCAATTATCACCGAAGAAGCTTGCAGTAAACAATTGAGATGAATTCAAAAGCTTATAGAACTCAAGAAACTCAAGTATAATTGTAAAATGATGAAGATAATCAAAGAAAACCAGAGATTCCTCAATTGCACTTCGAATCATAGCGAAACCGAGCAAACTTCGACGAAAGCTCCAAAATGAGAATTATCACCGAAGAATCTTGAAGTGATCACTTGAAATGAATCCAAAAGCTACTAAAGCTCCACAAAATTCAGTAGAATGGAATAATAACGAAGGTTAAGCTCAAGAAATAATCAATTTCAGTGTGAAAAGTGATTATTCTTCAAGAATTAAGAGCTTTTGTGTGGTTTGGTGAAGAAGATGAAGTACATTGTGTAGAAGTTGCAGCAAAATGCAGAGAGAAATGAGAGAATTGAGAGTGAAAAAAGTGTGAATTTCTGTGAATGATTATGGGGGCATTGTAAAATGGTGAAGCTTGGCTTATATAGAGTTTAGGTATGGAGTGTGAGAGCTTTGGACTTTGGTTTGGACTTAGCTTTGGGAGGTTTGGAGTTAGGGTTGGAATTAGTTAAACTTGACTCACTGAGTCAAGGCGGTTAACTCGGTTAGTTAGGATCAACTCGGTAACAATCCCAATGTGAGCTCCAACATCCAATGGTTGACATGCTTGTAAATTAAGTAACATGGTGCTCTTAATTTAAAGTGATGCATTGAATAAATGTAAGGGAAATGTCTTGAATGGTCTTGAATTGTCTAGAAAGTCCCACATGCTGCTAGGACAATGTAGAAACAAAGGCCAAAGAGAGTGCACCCCTGCTGTCCCAAAAATGCAGCAAAATCTGTAACTTTGTACAGAGTAACCAGTTACTGCATATCTGCTAACCGGTTACTTGCTTGAAAATCTGCATTTCTGGTGAAAAATACACTGAGTAACCGGTTACTGCATATCTGCTAACCAGTTACATCAACCCATTTTACCCAAATTTGCTTGGAAATGATGCTGAAATGCCGGTTTCAATTTTCCACCTCTTGTTTTGACGAGTAAACACGAAAACCTTTATTTTGAGCTTGTTTTGGTGACGAAATAATCTTGAGAGGATGCGATTAATCGGGCTTGGAAAACCCGCAGATCCTGAAACAAGAAACACACAGAGAAAAGTGTGAATGCGTATGTCGACGATGCTAATGCACATGCTTATGCAAAAAGCAAAAGAGGAGGTCAAATTTCGGGTTACGACAACTGCCCCTATTTAATCCACTTGGACCTGAATGTACGAATTGCGCTAGCTTTTCGATGATTCGAGGTAGAAGGGGGTTAAATAAAAGTGTAGCTCGAAAATTTGGCTGACGGCGGCAAAAGGAGCAGTGCAAAGATAGAATAGATAGGTGCAAAGTTTGGTTAAAAATCTATTGGGAGATATGTCAGGCAAAGGGGAGCATGCTATGATGCATATGTTATGTATGCGATTCTACATGATGTTTGATACCATGCAAAACGACTTCGACACCCTCGGTTGGGGAGAGAACCCGCGGATAAAGAAAATCTCTGCTGGAGAAGAGAGTTCATAAAGGATGATGACTCCGCTGGGGAAAGAAATCGAGAATATCTCAGGTTTCTAAATCACCATGGCTGTCATTGCTGGGGATGAAAGAATCAGATCAATCTTTCCTGCCAAGATTGACTCTGCGTGGAGAAATACATCATTCCAATTCAGCCTGACTTTGCTGAGGGAACCCACTACTGTTGGGGACAGATAATTTCAAATTACTGGAGATGATGTACAACCCTTGCTGGGGAAAAAAGAGCAATGTGTCTCTGCTGGGAACATTTTGGAAATCTACCTGGGGACATTACAAATCTATCAGAGAAAAGAGATGTAAACAAAAAAACTTTTTGACAAATCGCAATGGCGGTTGCTGGGGAGAAGGAAGGGTCTGTTGGGAAGGATACTGTATCTTGAAACAACCACCATAGTATTGGTCAAGTATCATGCTTGTTGAAGGATATAACTGATCATCCTGTAAGAGTTACCAGTGAAAGATACAATGCATAATGCTTTCTCCACTAATTTAGCTTTTATTATTATTAACATATTTTAGTATTATGTGATCACAAATAATTATTTATTTTGCAAACAAAATACTGAAAAGAAAACGATTGAGAAGTGAAATGATGAATTTTTATTGAAATGTGAAGAAGTTTGTACTTAAGATGTGTATAGGGATGAAAAAAATCCTTGATGAGGAAATTTGCAATAAAATTGAAAAACAAATGTAAATGGAAAAGGGAAATCATGTTTTGTATTGATTACAATATTGGCTACAATCCACAGTAAGTCTAGGTTCCAACGCCTTGCATCAGTTGATGATGATTTAACCGCTCTGTTACCGTCTGAGGTCCAGCTATGATGAAAAGCGACTCGAGTGTTCACAGTCAAATGCCTTTATCCCTAATTTATGCCTGTACATTTTTCCATTTTTTTCGTCCACCGGGATACCCATTTTTGCCTAAGTCGCCCTTTCTGGTTTTCAACTTAGCGGGCTATTATTGTTTTTTCATTGTCCTTAACTTTTGCATGGACATTCTTTTTTTGGTCCATCGGAACGCCCATTTTTTCCTAGATTATCCTTGCGGATGTCAATCTAGCGGGCTCTATTATCCATTTTTTTAGGCATAATATTTTTTGACTGCATCGGAGGTCACAGGCGATGGCAACTCTTCCCCATCCATGGTGGTGAGGATCAGGGCTCCGCTTGAGAAGGCATTCTTAACAACAAAAGGTCATTCGTAGTTTGGAGCCCACTTGCCTCGTGGATCTGAGTGAACATGTGAATACCTCTTGAGCACGAACTCGCCTTCATGGAATGCTCGAGGGAGAACTTTCTTGTCAAAAGCTCGCTTGAGGCGTCTCTGATACAATTGACCATGACAAACAGCTGTAAGGCGCTTCTCTTTGATGAGATTCGGCTGATCGTATCTGGATTGAACCCATTCAGCTTCGTCAAGACCTGCTTCCATGATTACTCTGAGCGAAGGAATTTTGACCTCAATGGGTAGAACAACCTCCATACCATACACAAACGAATACAGAGTTGCCCCAGTAGAAGTGCGAACTGAAGTTTTGTAGCCATGTAGTGCAAAAGGAAGCATTTCATGCCAATCCTTGTAAGTCATGACCATTTTCTGGACAATCCTCTTGATGTTCTTGTTTGCTGCTTCGACGACACCGTTTATCTTAGGCCGATATGGTGAAGAGTTGTGGTGCTCGATCTTAAATTCTTGACACAACTCCTTCATCATCATGTTGTTTAGGTTGCTTGCATTGTCAGTGATAATGCTACTAGGAATACCATAGCGACAAATTATCTCTTTCTTGATGAATCTGGCAACCACTTAACGTGTAACATTCGCGTAAGAAGCAGCTTTAACCCACTTGGTAAAGTAATCTATAGCCACTAAAATGAATCGATGAACGTTGGAAGCGTTCAGTTTGATCATTCCAATCATATCGATACCCCACATGGAGAATGGCCAAGGTGAAGTCAAAACATTCAATGGAGTTGGAGGCACGTGGATGTGACATCTTTTTGCAAAGTTGTAACAATCTACCTTCATTGTTGTCCAATAATACCCAGCTCGAAGGATCTTCTTGGCCATTGCAGGACCTTTAGCATGTACACCCTCGCAACCCTCGTGTATGGACTTTATGATCGTGTTTGCTTTGTGTCTATCCACGCATCTGAGCAACACGGAATCATAATTCCTCTTGTACAGTACATCACCACTAAAGAAGAATTTGGCACAAAGCCGCCTAAGAGCTTTCTTGTCAGTGATAGTAATACCCTCGGGATATTCCTGTTTTTCCAGATATCTCTTAATGTCGTAGAACCAAGGCATGTCATCATACTCATCCTCGATCGGTAAACAGTGTGTTGGTTTGTCTAAATGATCAATGCAGATAGAATGGGCTTCGTTCTTCCACTTGACTTTGAACATGGATGCCAGAGTGGCAAGTGCATCAACTAATTGATTTTCCTCTCTTGGGATATGATGAAAAGAAATTTCGTCAAAGTAAGGAATCAACTTTTCTATGTGTCTTTGATATGGAACCAGCTTAGAATCCCGAGTCACAAAATTCCCTCTAACTTGGCCAATAACCAAAGCAGAATTTCCATAGACCTCGAGAATCTTGACTCTTATGTCAATTGCCGCTTCAATACCATAGATACATGCTTCGTATTCAGCAATATTATTAGTGCATGCAAAGCATAATCTGGCAGTGAAGGGAAGGTGAAAACCTGTTGGAGAGATAAGGATAGCCCCAATTCCATGACCTTTAGCATTGGAGGCACCGTCGAACACGAGTGTCCATCGCGCCCCTGGTTCGGGCCCTATATTAGGGTCTGGAGTCTCATAATCTCTGGTAAATAGAACATCCTCATCGGGAAAGTCAAACTTCAGTTGTTGATAACCCTCCACAGGTTGATGAGCAAGGTAGTCAGACAAGATATTCCCCTTTATTGCTTTCTGGGTGACATGTTGGATATCATACTCAATTAATAGCTTTTGCCACCGAGCAATTCTTCCAGAGACAGCAGGCTTTTCGAATATGTACTTTATCAGATCCATCTTGGATATCAACAAAGTAGTATGGCAAATCGTGTATTGTCTTAGGCGTCGAGCAGCCCAAACCAGAGCACAACAAGTTTTCTCAAAGAGTGAGTATCTGGTCTCACAATCAGTGAACTTCTTGCTCAGATTATAAATTTCATGTTCTTTTCTGCCAGTGTCATCATGCTGACCCAATACACATCCCATCGATTCATCGAGAACTGTGAGATACATGATTAAAGGCCTACCAGGAACCGGTGGTACTAAGATCAGTGGTTCTTGCAAGTATTGTTTTATTTTGTCAAATACTTCTTGACAATCATTATTCCATTTGACCGATTGATTTTTTCTTAGTAATTTGAACATCGATTCACAGGTAGCCGTCAAGTGTGAAATGAATCTTGAAATGTAATTAAGTCTGCCCAGAAAGCCACAGACTTCTTTTTCTGTTTTGGGAGGTGGCATGTTCTGAATTGCCCGAACCTTGTCAGGATCAACTTCAATGCCCTTCTGACTTACAATAAAGCCCAACAGTTTACCAGATCAAACTCCGAAGGTACACTTCGCAGGATTCAACCGCAATCTAAACTTTCGGAGTCTGTCAAACAGTTTTCTCAGATGAACCAAATGATCGTCCTCAGTCTTAGACTTGGCAATCATATCGTCCACATAAACCTCAATCTCTTTATGCGTCATATCATGAAAGACGGTTGTCATGGCACGTTGGTAAGTTGCCCCTGCATTCTTCAAACCGAATGGCATGACTTTGTAACAATATGTACCCCATGGCGTGATGAAAGTAGTCTTCTCCATATCATCTGGGGACATCTTGATTTGATTATATCCTGAGAAACCGTCCATGAAGGAAAAGACAGAGAACTGTGCAGTGTTGTCTACCAATACATCAATGTGAGGCAAAGGAAAATCATCCTTCGGGCTTGCCTTGTAGAGATCTCAATAATCCACACACATCCTAACCTTCCCATCTTTCTTTGGAACTGGGACGATGTTAGCAATCCATTAAGGATATTCAGAAGTGGCTAGGAACCCAGCGTCAAGCTGTTTCTTTACCTCTTCTCTGATTTTGAGTGCCATGTCGGGTCTAGTCCTTCTGAGTTTCTTCTTGACAGGAGGACATCCGGGCTTGAGTGGCAAGCGGTGTTCCACGATGTTGGTATCCAACCCAGGCATATCCTAATAAGACCAGGCAAATATATCAATATACTCTTTCAATATCTTGACCAAATCAGAGTGTACATGCTCTGCGAGGGATGCGCCAACCTTGACTTCTCTTCTGACCTCATCAGTACCAAGATTAACAACTTCCACTGGCTCTTTATGTGGCTGAATCTCTCTATGCTCGTGCTCAAGGAGCCTTGCTAGTTCAGCCGGTAATTCACAATCTTCCTCACCATCTTCTTCGGCTTGGTTAATTGGAATTCCAGAATTACAACGGATGTTTGCCATGTTGTTATCAATGCATTTATTAGTTCTGCATGTTTATGAATATGTTTAGAATGAGATATTAAAAAAAGGTACATGAAAGAAAATTTTTGCTATTTGTTTGTGAAAAAGTAAAATAAAGAAAGAAATAGAGCATGATTTTGAATGCAAATAACTTTATTTATTGATCACATAATATTTCAAAAGCGTGAGGCCCATTACAAGCTATCCACTCGTCTTGGGCAAGGACGAGGGAAGGAAAAAGAAAAATGCATTACATGTTCGTTGGAAAAACCACAGGAATCACAGTTGATGTCCAGTTGTTGAGCTTGAACCTAGACGGACACTTGCGCACAAAGCTAGAAGTCTGATGGCTAGGACTAGCATCATCAGTAGCTGCCACGATGTCACCTTGCTGAAAACCCGCGTTATTGAACTTGACAAAGTTGCACTGCTTCTGACTAGAGGAACCAGATTGACGACCAGGACGGTAGCCCAATCCAAATCGATCATGCTTTTCAACCACATCAATCACATGCCCCCAGCCTGACAAAGAACCTTTCTGGATAGTCTCCTTAGCACTTCTAGCAGACGCTAAAGCCAATTGTGGTGATCTACTTTGACTAGTTGAAGCCGAACTGACATCTTCGAACTCGAGACACTGCAACGACACCTCAGCTATGCCTTCCTCGGTCTCGATGTATCGGAAAGACGACAATTCGCATACAATCAAATCCTCTTCACCACAGACAATGACCAGCTGATCGTTATACATGAACTTCAATTTCTGATGCAAAGTGGATGTGACTGCCCCTGCGGCGTGAATCCATGGTCGACCCAAAAGACAACTGTATATTGGATTGATATCCATCACTTGGAAAGTAATGGTAAACAAATGCGGTCCAACTTTGATGGGTAGGTCCACCTCTCCCATAACTTGTCTTCGAGAACCATCAAAGGTTCTGACAACAAAGGAACTTGGTCTCATCTCGCTTTCCTCCACCAGTAATTGACTTAATGTGCCCTTAGGCATGACATTAAGGGAAGAACCGGTATCAACTAGAACACGAGATAACAGGATGTTCGTGCAAGTTGCAGATATGTGCAGTGCTTTGCTATGGGCGGCTCCTTCAGGAGGCAATTCTGATACATTAAAACCCAGGTATCTGCTTGCAGCTATGTTGGCCACTACATCATCAAAATCGACGACGAATATATCGTGCATAACATGAGCAAGGTTCAATACTTTCAACAGGGCTGACCGATGCGCAGGTGAGTTCATGAGCAAAGACAAAATTGAGATCCTGGAGGGAGTTTGCCCTAACTGATCTACAATTTTGAAATCACTTTTCTTGATTATCTTTAGGAATTCTTGATCATCAAGTGTCTCCATGTTCTTCTAAATATCCTCAGACAGAATATTCGGCACTGGAACTACAGTAGATGCCCCTCGCTGAACAACAGGGGTTATAGATATAGGCTTCTCCTGTGAAGGAACGACTGTTGGAACTTGAACACGCTTTGTAGTGACCTTCAGAGCGAACACACGTCCACTACGAGTCATACCTCCAGTGGTGACATTCACAATCTCAGATCCAGGAAACTTTATCTCTTGACCTCCGGAAAATACAGTAGACCCATACCTCCAAGGTACCTCCTTAGAATTTTGGTACGAAAATAGCTTTGGCGAACAAACAACGATAGGTTGTATCTTCCTCTGCTTAGTGGATTCAACAGGAACTTTTCTGTAGATGATGGTGAATGGCTCGATAGTAGCAACCTCTTCAACAGGCTTAGCTCTGGCGAACTGAACCTTACCTCGGTTCATCAAAATTTGCACATAACCCTTCAGCCTTCGACACTGGTTAGGATTATCGTCACAGATCTGACATTTGCCATGCAAACCTTTCAATAAACCATGCTCATTCAATTTCTTGAAAACCACAGCCATCAGAGTCTTTACCTCGTCAACATCCATGATCAATTCAGCCCTTGGATTATCATCAATCATGTTCATTGCAGGCCCACCATGATCGGGTAAAGGATTAAGCGGAACATTAGACCTTCCTCAGCAAAGGTCAAAATCTTCCGATCAACGAGTTCTTAAACCTTGGTTTTGAAAACGATGCAATCCTCTGTTGCATGTCCTATGTATCTAGCATGATAGGCACATGACGCGTTTGGATTATGCTTTGGATTGAAAGGAGGAATTGCAAGTGCAATCGCCTTGGGAACAATTGCCCCTTGATGAACCAAGTAAGGGAACAATTCAGTGTATGGCACTGGAATTCTTTCGAAGTTCGGCCGTTTACAATTTCCTTGATTATTTTGTTTTTCCGATTCTGATTCCGCTGATTCTTGTTATTATGCTGAGACTGTTGCTGAAGTTGCAGTTGTTGCTGATTCTGAGCAGGTTGTTGCGGATGATACTGATAGGGAAATTATTGATATTGCGCAGCAGCAATGTACAGGTATGGATAGTACGGCATATGAGCCATATGAGCTTGATACTGAGGAGAAACTTGAGCTGTCACAGCGTTTGCTTCACCTTCCTTCCTCTTCGATTGACTATTTTGAGATTTTCTGGTAACAGGTTGCTGAGAAGCAGTTCCAGGAATCTTTCTAGTCTTCAAACCATTCTCTATCCGCTCACCGATGATTACAGTGTCAGCAAAGATCGAAGAAGAACTACTCACCATTTTCTCATAGTAAGATCCTTGCAAAGTACCCATAAAGATGTCAACCAACTCATTATCAAAGAGAGAAGGTCGCACATGAGATGCCATCTCATGCCATCTTTGTGCATACTCCTTGAATGTTTCAGCTGAGCACAGAAACTGATTTGGTAACTGCAATCTAGTAGGCTCCAGGTCAAGATTATATTTGTATTGCTTCATGAACGCTTCCGAAAAATCCCTCCAAGTACGGATTTTGCTGCACTTTAAGTCCATGTACCAATCCAATGAAGCACCGGACAAACTATCTTGAAAATAATGAACTACCAATTCATCATTATCAATATAGGATGCCATCTTCCTACAGTACATAGTGGTGTGACTACGCGGGCAACTCAAGCCTTTATACTTCAGAAGCTCAGGTATCTTAAATTTCTGCGGCAGTACAACATTCGGAACCAAGCACAAGTCCTTGGCCTCCATGCCAAAAGCAGAAAACCCCTCAATATCTCTGATACGGTCTTCCAACAACTTGTAGTCAGCAGGTCTAATTTGATTAGTGGGCCTGACAAGAAACTGAGGTTTTGGTAACTGAGATGCGGCAGGAGAATTCACTTGCGGAGTAGCAAACTGAGACGAATACACCAAACCCAGATTAACCAACTGACCAACATTCTGACCTATCTGAACACTAAACGGATAATTAGGAGGAGGTATCACAACAGCTGAGGAAGATGCCCCAGGATAGAACATCCCGGGGTGAACATTCTGAACAGTAGTTTGAGCAGCTTGAGATGACACCGAAACATGAATAGGAGGACCCCTATACACATGCTCTTTTTCATCAAGGGTTTCAATGTCATCCAATCCGGAAGTTTGATGAGTCTGAACCTGAAGATTCTCAGGATCATCATTCACCACTGGAGGCGGGACTGGAGTAGGCATGACCCATGGATATACAGCAGCATTCCCATTATGCATGGGTGCAACAAAAGGCTGATATGGTACGAAGGCGCTACCATTATTTGCAATCTGAGGAGTGCAATTCGGAGGCATGCCCCAAGGAAAACCAGTGGGCATCTTGTTCAAACCGGATTGAATAATTTTTGGATGAACAACAGGCTGATTCACAGGCTCAACTGGTACTTCAACAGTAGCAGGAGAAGAAATGACAACAGGAGAAGTTGTAACAACAGGAGAAGTAGTCACAATAGGAGTAACAACAGTTGCATCTGTAACAATTGCAACAACAGTGGCAGCAGCAGCGGAGTCCCTCTGAGCATGAAAGAGTACCATAATGACATCCATGTTCATCTGGAACTGATCCATCCGACCTTGGAATTGAGCCAGAGTTTCCTTATAAGCAGTGTTCTCAGCTTCGAAATCATCCATGATTCTGGATTTGTTTGAGAGGGTGAAATACCGATGTCGAGTCGTTGTCTGGCTACAAGCCAGAAATGATCAGAGTAAGCAAAGGTTTCCTGGATGAAGGGACGTGCATATGCGGGCATGGATGAATGCAGTGTATGCAAAAATGAACTTTTAAAATGCATATGCAAAAATTACCAATGCGCAGGATATAACATCACCAAAGAAAACCTCGTCTGAATGTGGAATTTTCGTGTATACTAAGTATGGCCAAATGCCACACAAGTCACACTACTTTCCACTCTAATCCTATGTGTATGCTCAATCCTGGGTATTGGGCCTATCTCTCAAATAGCAACCCCAACTGACAACAGCAGAGAATAGCATATATCCAGAATATGCAGCATATGAATAATCAAAGCAATAAAGAAAGACAGTAAATAAACATAAAGCTAAAGTAAAGCGTAAAGCGTAAAGATGAATCTAGGAAAGCGCAGAAGGTAAACACCCAAACAAGCAAGAAAACAAACAAAACTAGGCGAGACCCCAAATTGCAAGAGCAACAACTCCCCTACAGAGTCTCTAGCTGAAGAATGGTTGGTTTATACCTGAGTGAATCGCACACTCAAAGATAACACAGAGTCGCCACTGAACATTATTTAGTCCCAAAGGACATGGAAAATATCGATAAAACCCAAGGGGAAGAGAACGGGAATGGAGGTCGGTGATGCGAAAGGAAGGTACTAGCACCTTACGCATCCGTCGTACTCGACGGGAACCATTTCCCTTGCTTCTAGGTTGGGATGGGTTATCTATCTAAAGGCTTCTACCTAAAAGAAAGAGGAGAGAAAAGAAAGGGGAAATAGAAAGAAAAGAAAGAAAGTGCTCGCAGAGGAACAGGGTCCTCGTGCCTACGTACCCTCATAGTGCAATGAGGAAATCAGAGCGCCGTAGTTCTGGGAACCAGGGGACAGAGGAGAACGGAGGAGGGTGGAAGAAGGGTGGAAGAAGGGTGGAAGTGTGCTCGCCAAGATCATCGCGATCTCGTGCCTATGTATCATACATTCGAAAGAATGCAGAATCAGAGCTTCCGTAGTTCGTGGAACCAAGACGAAAAAGAAAGAAAAGGAAACCGTGTCAAAACCAAGAGCAAAAGAAGATAAGGAAACTCTACTGGGGTAATCCGACCAGAAAGAGAAACTGTGCTGGGGAATGAGAAACACTACAGCTTGAGGATAGAGGCGGCTATTCTCAGCAAGAGGGCCAAACGCCCTTACCCAAGAAATAGTAAGAATGAGGGTAGGACAATTCCATCCTCATTCCTTCTCTATCACTCAAAGTATAGTGCGGAAATTGAAATGGACAGCGTGACAGCTCCAATTTGTACAGTGCTCCAGAGCAGTGCGTTGCGCGTCGTGTGCCACGCAAACTCCAACTCCGCGGGGGATCAAGTAAGAGAAGATCTAAAGAGATCCTAAAGAGAAGGAAGGAGAAGATCAACTAATCGAAACATGGTTTCGATCAATTAACCAAAGTGAGAGAATGAAAAATCATTAAAGAAAAAGGTGTGAATTATTGATTTTCATGATTAAATTTTCTCAATAAAGAACAAACTTCATGCAATCAAGAAACAAATATGCAAAACAGTACTAAATGCCATTTAGTATGCAATGCAAAACATGTTAACAAGTGATCAAATGGAATGCAAGATGTTCATGAACAAACATTGCCAAAAATATGAACAAGTGAAATAATCGAAATCGTGCATCAAAAGTTCATAAACATGCTTCAAACAGAGGTTAAACAACACTTAAAATATCCATAAAAATCAAGCACATTTATCCATGGAAGTTAGAAGAAGAAAGGATACCAAAAAGCTTGAAAAAATTCAAAATTAGCCATTCTGTTCAGTGGTAACCGGTTACTGCATATCTGCTAACCGGTTACTTACTTGAAAATCAGCGTTTTTGGTGAAATTTACACTGAGTAACCGGTTAGCATATATGCTGTAACCGATTACCACTGAGACAGTGGCAAAAATAACAGCAAAAACAACTTTTCAAAAGTGATTTTCAGCACATAATCACTTATGTCAAACACCACATGCTAGGGCATGAATTTGTGTACTAAAATTACATCATGTAAGGGCAATTAAACACAGATTACAAGCATTAATCATGGATATTAAAGATCAATTAATTGCATGATAGATTAAAACGAAAACGATCAAAATTACGATGTAAATGCGCGGAAATGATCGGAACAGTGAGTAAAGTAAGATCTACCAACCTACAAGCCGGAGGTTTGGCTTGGTAATTGTTGTGAATGAAATGTAGAGAGAAAAAACCAAGAAAACCAGAGAATTCTGCTCTTACACTTCGAACCGTAGCGAAATCGAGCAAACTTCGATGAAAACTCTGAAATGCGAATTATCATCGAAGAAGCTTGCAGCAAACACTTGAGATGAATTCAAAAGCTTATAGAACTCAAGAAACTCAAGTATAATTGTAAAATGATGAAGATAATCAAAGAAAACCAGAGATTCCTCAATTGCACTTCGAATCGTAGCGAAACCGAACAAACTTCGACGAAAGCTCCAAAATGAGAATTATCACCGAAGAATCTTGAAGTGATCACTTGAAATGAATCCAAAAGCTACTGAAGCTCCACAAAATTCAGTAGAATGGAATAATGATGAAGGTTAAGCTCAAGAGATAATCACTTTCAATGTGAAAAGTGATTATTCTTCAAGAATTAAGAAGATGAAGAAGAGTGTGTAGAAGTTGCAGCAAAATGCAGAGAGAAATGAGAGAATTGAGAGTGAAAAGAGTGTGAATTTGTGTGAATGATTGTGGGGGCATTGCAAAAAGGTGAAGCTTGGCTTATATAGAGTTTAGGTATGGAGTGTGAGAGCTTTGGACTTTGGTTTGGACTTAGCTTTGGGAGGTTTGGAGTTAGGGTTGGAGTTAGTTACACTTGACTCACTGAGTCGAGGCGGTTAACTCAGTTAGTTAGGATCAACTCGGTAACAATTCCAATGTGAGCTCCAACATCCAAAGGTTGACATGCTTGTAAATTAAGTAACATGGTGCTCTTAATTTAAAGTGATGCATTGAATAAATGTAAGGGAAATTTCTTGAATGGTCTTGAATTGTCTAGAATGTTCCATATGCTGCTAGGACAATGTAGAATCAAAGGCCAAAGAGAGTGCACCCCTGCTGTCCCAAAAATGCAGCAAAATCTGCAACTTTATACAGAGTAACCGGTTACTGCATATCTGCTAACCGGTTACTTGCTTGAAAATCTGCATTTCTGGTGAAAAATACACTGAGTAACCGGTTACTGCATATCTGCTAACCGGTTACTTCAGCCCATTTTACCCAAATTTGCTTGGATATGATGCTGAAATGCCGGTTTCGATTTTCCACCTCTTGTTTTGATGAGTAAACATGGAAACCTTTATTTTGAGCTTGTTTTGGTGATGAAATAATCTTGAGAGGATGCGCTTAATCGGGCTTGGAAAACCTGCAGATCCTGCAACAAGAAACACACAGAGAAAAGTGCGAATGCGTATGTTGACGATGCTAATGCACATGCTTATGCAAAAAGCAAAAGAGGAGGTTAA
The DNA here is from genome assembly GCA_022829125.1 of Lathyrus tuberosus. Lineage (NCBI taxonomy): Eukaryota > Viridiplantae > Streptophyta > Magnoliopsida > Fabales > Fabaceae > Lathyrus > Lathyrus tuberosus. The sequence continues at coordinate 23,087,174 of JALAZF010000012.1, read as the reverse complement.
ATTTCGGGTTACGACACAATCAGTAACTATCAACATTATGATGTCTTCATCTTCAGCTTCAAGAGCATCAAAGTCCAGACTAGTTTCTTGCCATGATACTCTCCAGAGAACACATGCTTCTGTCACACCCGACTGAAGCCACTTCTTAGGTCACCACCTAAGACTAAAACAGATGTTAACGCATATGCAGTACCCCTCCCATGAGACGTTCCAACATCTTGTTGAACATCAGCAATCTTGACTTTCAAGGATAATCAATTAAATACTTGTGGATTCCACAAATAGCAATTGATCTTAAATCCTAGTATAATAACCCTTCTTCACTGTTGTAGCTGAGCTCCACCAGATCAAGTCATGAACACTTATAAAATATTCAATCTTTTTACAAGTATCTTCTTTGACAAACAGTGTTGAGATACCAAGGCTGCCACCCTTGACTCAAGTAACTAAGATTCTCTCTGAACAAATCTTATTTACCTCAACAATTCTTCAATCAGATTGGATTCACTCTTAGGGTCAAGAGAGATGAATCCTTCCTTGCTGTTTTTGGATGGTGAAAATAAATCACCTCCACTTTCTTCAGATTGTGTTTCAAAGAAACACCTACTAGTCAGAAGAGTAACTAGAAGACTCCAAATACACGACTGAGATGTCTTTATGAGTGGACTTGAGAGAATTCTCAAGTATCTTTGACAACCTAGGCGATCAATAATTTGTCAAACTTCCAGAGCAAGAACTTGATAAACTTAACTCAACTCCTCTCCTCTTCAACTGACTTCAACTACACCAAGAAACCAAGCTTACAGGTACCAAGTCACCATAACAGATATCTACCAACAACTCCCTTAAATCCATCGCTCCCGACTTTGGAATAAAAGAATGCAGATATCTTCAATTATAGAGGCCGAAGATTGAGACCTTCCACCAACTGTCTTCAGTAACAACTCCAAAATCCCATAATTCTAGAGTTCTTCCATCAGAAACACATGCAGCGGAACCACTAAGGAACATATCCTACTTACCCAATAAGATGTCAAAACATCTTATAAGACACACCAACAAGAGAACTAGTCACTTCTCCAGTAATTGTTGTAGAACCTCCTCAGCAACATGAACAACCTCCGGGTTACTCCCTTCGATCCAGAACATCCATCTCATCCATTAATATCCTTGAGTATGTCTGAGTTGATTGATCTGATCTTCAAAACTCCTCCTTGATTAAACGCCAGAAAGTATCTCCCAAATATCTCATCCAGAACCAGACAGGATGCCTGCTCTGATGCCAATTGAAATTCTGGCCTATGCAGACAGCAGATGTCCTAACACATGTCAAGAAATTATTCTACATAATCATTTAAACTCAGAGGCGCAACAGCAGACTGATACCTTGAATATCAGAACTGCACAATCACATATGTCACGACATCTGATTCAACATGTCAATCAAGACTAAACTGAAAATAGCAGAATAATAAATAACACGGAATATGATGACCCAGTTCGGTGCAACTCACCTACATCTGGGGATACCAATCCAGGAAGAAGTAATCACTTTCAGTAGTATAGTTTTATGGAAACAACCTCAGGTTTACAGAAAGCACCCACGCTAACCTATCACTACCCAATGAAGACTTTATCATTAGAAGTTACATCTAAATAATAAGAGAACCCCCTCTCACTTTCAAAATCACAACCTGTGATTATCCAACAGTTACTACACCATAACTGTATCTACCCTATTGAAACACACCCCTTCCAATACAAAATTCAGTCAAGCATTCTTGACTAACAAGTTAACTTGGATTTGCTTCAAAGCTTCATCCAAGAATACTCACGATTCATTGCCTACGGACTTCTGAATCTGTACAAGTTCCTATGTCTACCACACTGCATCAATTCGATACAGAGGGAGACTTACAAGAGAACCCTACGACTCTCAAACCCTAAACCCTACTTTACAAAATAGGATTCCCAAGTCTATGTCGTCCTCTCTCTATTTTCTGTCTAGGTCTTGGTCTTCTTTTATAGTCTTCTGCTTTGTTGGGCTTCATATCTTTGATCCTTGATCCATTGCCAATCACGTCTTGAATCTTGGAACATATTTAAAACAAACCTGTTGTTATAGTTATGATGTCGAATCTTCATGTTGTAACATTTCACTCGACATCTTTAGTCTGGGGCTGAAAACCTCCATGTTGAAACATCTTTCTCAACATTTATGTTTTACCAAAATTTAGTCAAACAATCAGAGCTTTCAATAATCCTATGTTATATTGATCTCCTTTTCACCATCATTAGTTGGAATATTTACCTTATCTCCAGGTTGCTGATCATCAACATAATCATATGGCTCATTATTGTGATCATCACCACCAATAGTATCCAGGTTATGACTAAGTAACTAAACAGGATCAACATTAGACAAACTGATATCTTTCTTGGGTGTAGCCTTATCTACCTTATACATGAATTCAATAGTTTGGTCTTCCTTAAACACCACATCGTGACTTCGAATAAGCTTCTTCCCTACAGGATCATACAACTTGTAACCAAACTCATCTTGCCCATAGCCGATGACGATACATTGTTTTGACTTTGCATCCAACTTTGATCTTTCATCCTTTGGAATATGTATAAAAGCCTTACAACCAAAGACTCTCAAATGACAATACTTGACATTATTTCCAAACCAATTTTATTTTTGGAATTTCACAGTTCAAAGCAAAAGTATGAGCGAGATTAAGAACATGCACTACTGTGTATAGTGCCTCACCCCAATAATGATTAGGAAACTTAGCTTTAGAGAGCATATACCTTAATATCTCAATTAGTGTTTAATTAATCCTCTCTACTAAACCATTCAATTGAGGAGTTTTAGGAGGAGTCTTTTCATGTACAATACCATGCTGCTTGCAATAGGAATCGAATGGTCTACAATACTCTCCATCATTATCTGAGCAAACACAATTCAGCTTCTCGCTTGTCTGCATCTCAAGTAAAGCATGGAATTCTTTGAACCTTTCCAACATTTGGTCTTTTGTCTTTAAGGTATAAACCCATAGTTCCCTGGAGGAATCATTATTAAATGTAACAAAATAAAGTGCACCACTAAAGGATTTTACCTTTAATGGACCACAAACATCAGATTGTAAAAATTAAAGCAACTTTGACTTCTTTGAGGTAGGATGTCTCTTGAAAGATACTCTAGACTGTTTACTAGGAATGCAATGAGAACACTTCTCCAAATCTACATGCTTTAATCCAGGAAGAACACCCCTTTTGGCCAGAACATTAAAACCCTTTTCACTAATATGACTAAGTCTTCGGTGCCACAAAGATGCTTCCATGTCGGTAGCATTCACATTGTCCCTAGCGATTAAAGCTTTTGTCCAATACAGTTTTGAAAACTTTTCCCCTCTAGCCACAGACAAGTTACCTTTGTTGAGTTTCCACTTTCCCAAAACCAAAGTGATTATCATAACCACAATCATCTAAAATATGCACAAAGATTAAATTAAAGCAGACATTTGAAGCATATTTGACACCTCTAAGCAACAATTGCATTCCAATGTTAGTTTGCAAGCAAACATCACCAACAACAATTACCTTAGATACACCATCATTACCCATCTTTAACAATTCAAAGCCACCAGAAGTATAAGATATGAAGAAATCTTTCCTTAGTGTAACATGCAATATAGCACCACTGTCAACTATCCACATGATCTCGTCTGATTTAAGATTAACAGACTCATGATCATGGAAAATAACAAGATCATTACTAGTAGCCATAGTAACACGATCATCATCATGATCTTCATGGTCTCTTTGTTTATACTTACCATTCTTACCTTTGTTATCTCTTTTTCACTGATAGCAATACTTTTGTACGTGTCCAATTTTGTGAATATAACGACACTTACTATTCTTGTATCGCGTCTTGGACTTGCTTATGCTATTCTCTCTACCACCCTTCGATTCCTTTTTATGACTTCTCCCCATTTCTTAAGTCACAAGTACCTTAGGTTGAGAAGAAGAACCCCGCCTTCCTTCTCATCTCCTCATTAAGAATACAACCCTTAGCCATTTCCAAAGAAACAACACCTCTTGGAGTAGAATTAGTGATAGAAACCCAAAAGGTCTCCCAAGACTCTGGTAAATCTAGCAATAGAAATAGTCCTAAAAGTTCATCCTCAAATTTGATACTCATTCCTGATATCTGATCAAGGAGCCCTTGAAATTCACTCAAGTGATCTGAAATAGAAGTCCCCTCCTTATATTTCAAACTTATGAAGCTATTCAACAAGAACACTTTATTATTCCACGATTTAGAGGCATACAAGGACTCTATCTTCTCCCACAAAGTCCTTGCATGTGTCTCATTAGCAATATGATTATAAACATTATCTTCTACATAATGTCGAATATAATCGCATACATGTTGATGTTCAAACTCCCATTCTTCATCAGACACAGAATCCGGTTTTGCGAAACCAAAAATTGGTAAATGCAATTTCTTCACAAATAGTAAGTCTTTCATCTTACCCTTTTATAAATGGTAATTATAACTATTCAAAAAATACCATCTTCGTCTTTGTATTTGACTCCACATTCAAACAAGTAACATATCCCTTAACCAAGAGCTCTGAAGCACTCTGATGGGAAATTAAGATACAATAACAGACCAATACGCAGCAGATATAAAATTCCCTAGACTTGTAGGAACCTTGAGGATCAACAACAAATATAAGACGACAAATCGAACAAATAAAGGCACAAAAGAACATCGATATTTTTAACGTGGAAAACCCTGTTATTTCTTTGATTCTGTGGTTGCCATTTATTTTGCTAAAACTATTCTAGCAGCAAGGTGTTGATAAATGATGTTCTAATCTGCTGCATTCAGCATGTCGAATGAAGATGTCCCATACCGGCTCAAGGACATCGCGTCTGGATTCAGTTTTACAAGCAGATTCTGTTGCTGAGATTTGTTACTGAATATTCTGTGAATATTTGGTTATCCTATGTGGCATCCAAAGCATTTTGGATTGTGTTTATTTGTTGGTTTTTCGGATTTTCTGTTGTTTCTAATTATGGAGACGTAATAGGAAACCTTAGATTGAAGACCTATTTTTGTTGGAGTTTATTTTGCAGATTTGTGAGCAATCTATTTGCTGCGTTTTTGAAGCCCAATTCAGTCCTGATTAAATGCTATATATTGACTGATGTAAACCTAGTTTAGGTGTGGAACTTACATGTGTTTTTGTTAGGGTTTTCGAGTGTATTTTGTGAGCCTAACTGGTATCATTCTGATAACAGTATAAGGACTGGTTTTTGTGCTGTAAGTTCTGTCAGTTACTCATAAGCTTTTAAGCATTGAGTTTCTTGTGTGTCAATTCTTATAAGCTTTGAAGTATTGAGAATTGTGTGTTTTGAAAGTGTGACTTTCGGTTGTTACTTGTGTGGAAAGAAACTAACACGGTTTGTGGTTGTAGAGGGATTTGAGGAGGGCGTCATACCTAGGTGAGTCTTAGGTAGAAGTCATAGGAAGGGTAGTGATTAAGTGAGCAGATTATTTGGTATTGTATGATCTGTGAATTGATACTATCATATATTGGTTTCGTCCCTGGCTTGGTAGCCCCCAGAGTAGGATTGTTGATCCGAACTGGGTAAACATATCACTATGTTATTTACTTTCTGCACTGTTATTTTTATTGTTATCTTGTTCATTGTGTTGGATATCAGTGTCTCAACATCTGTGTAGGACATCTGATATCTATGCTAGAATTTCAATTGGTATCAGAGCTTGCACCCTTAATTGGTTCTGGGTGAGATTCAGGGAAGGTACTTTCTGGTACAATGGACAAGGATGGAGGATTTTTGAACAAACCACCTCTGCTTGATGGTTCCAACTATGACTATTGGAAACCAAGGATGATAGCATTCATCAAATCCATGGATGATCAAGCATGGAAAGTTGTTATAAAAGGATGGGAACCCCCAAAGGTTAAAGATGAAAAAGGTACCCCTACTGATGTGGTGAAGGAAGAGGAAGACTGGGATGATGCAGATTACAAAGGGTCCGTGGGAAATTCCAAAGCCATGAATGTATTGTTTAATGGTGTCAACAAGAATATCTTCAGGTTGATTGAACATTGCACCATTGCAAAAGAGGCGTGGGAGGTCTTGAAGGTTGCTCATGAAGGGACTTCAAAGGTGAAGATGTCAAAACTTCAACTTCTCACTAGCAAGTTTGAGAGTTTGAAGATGAAGGAGGATGAGAGCATTCATGATTTTCACATGAACATTATTGCGAAAGCTAATGCCTCTAGTGCCCTAGGTGAAAAGATGTCTGACAGCAAACTGGTCAGAAAAATCCTCAGATCTCTACCTAAGAGATTTGACATGAAAGTGACTGCTATAGAGGAAGCTCAGGATATAGACAAGATGAAAGTGGATGAACTGGTGGGATCTCTTCAAACATTTGAATTAAGGATCAGTGAAAAGTCTGAAAAGAAGAAGAGTATAGCTTTTGTGTCAAATACTGGTGACTCAGAAGATGAAGGTGACCTAGTCAGAGATGAAGGGGTGTCCAAAGATCTGGTATTGCTTGGAAAACAATTTAACAAAGTGTTGAAAAGGATTGACTGGAAGTCGAGAGCAAATGCTCAGAACAAGTCGCTCGACATCAGTAAAAAACAGGATGGAGGCAGAAGATCCAGAACTGAAGAAGACTCCAATCAATGGAAGAGAGTTCAGTGTTTTGAATGTGAGGGATATGGGCACATAAAGACTGAGTGTCCCACGTATCTCAAAAGGCAGAAGAAGGGCTTATCAGTGTCTTGGTCAGAAGGAGAGTCTGAGAGTGATCTTGAAGAAAAATCAACAAAATTGGTGACAACTTTGACTGGGATCTGTAAGGCTGATGGAGAAACTACTTGTGAGTCTGACTCTGACAAAGAATCCTATGTTGGAGAACTCACTAAGGAAGAAGTCTACACAGGGTTCTCAGAGTTGTGTATCAAGAATGAAGAAAGGTACCAGATAATATTAGAACAGAAGGTTCTGATAGCTCAACTAGAAGCTGAGAAGGAAGAACATCTATCAACCATTGCTGATCTAAAAGAGGAGGTTGAATGGCAAAAGTCAAAACTTGACAATATGACCAAATCTATAAGAATACTGAACAATGGTACCACGCAGCTGGATGAGATTCTTCAGACTGGGAAAGATGCTGGAAATGTGCAAGGCCTTGGCTTTAACAATCATGCAGAGACTTACAAGAAGCCTGTATTGAAGTTTGTTCCTCAGAAAATAAAGCAAGAAGAGAGGATGTTAAATAACATGTTTCAACATCAGATGAAGCATCAGAAAAGAGTTTGTAGATCAAAGCATAAACCATAGAGATGCCATTACTATGGAAAGATTGGTCACTTAAAGTCCTTTTGCTACAAGTTGCACGGTTATCCCAAAACTGCTCATCAACAAAATAAAGGACAGAGTTGGGATAAAGTGAAGAGAAGATGGACTCCTAGAAATATGATGGTCGGTCTCATAGCACATACCTCTCTTAGAGCATCCGCAAGGGAAGATTGGTACTTTGACAGTGGTTGTTCAAGACACATGACTGGTGTGAAGAAATTCTTGTCAGATATCAAGCCTCACTCCACCAATTATGTCACTTTTGGGGATGGATCAAAAAGTGAAATAAAAGGTGTTGGAAAGCTGGATTACACAGGACAACCAAATCTGGATCGTGTTCTATTTGTCAAAGGGCTGACCGCAAACTTGATCAGTATAAGCCAACTGTGTGATGTAGGCCTCAAGGTAAATTTCACTAAATCTGAATGTCTAGTAACCAATGAGAAAGATGAAGTTGTCATGAAGGGAACCAGGTCTAAGGATAACTGCTATCTGTGGAATCCTTAAGAACCGGAAAGTTTGTCTACTTGTTTGATATCAAAGGAAGATGAAACCAAACTGTGGCATCAGAAATTGGGTCACTTACACCTGAAAGGGATGAAGAAAGTTATGTCAAGTGAAGCTGGTAGAGGTATTCCCAAGCTGAAGATTGATAAGGATAAAATATGTGGTGAATGTCAAGTTGGGAAGCAAACAAGGGTGTCACACAAGAGGCTTCAACATCTTACCACAACTTCTAGAGTTCTGGAACTGCGTCACATGGACTTAATGGGACCTATGCAGGTCGAAAGTCTTGGTGGGAAGAAGTATGCATATGTTGTCGTTGATGATTACTCCAGATTCACCTGGATAAGCTTTATTAGAGAAAAGACTGAAGTATTTGCAGCCTTCAAAGAGTTATGTCAAAGGATTCGATGGGAAAAGGATTGTGGTGTTGTTCGAATCAGAAGTGACCATGGGAAAGAATTCAAAAATAGCAGGTTTGAAGAGTTTTGCTTATCTGAAGGAATCACTCTTGAATTCTCATCACCGATCACTCCTCAGTAGAATGGTGTGGTGGAACGCAAGAACAGGACTATACAAGAGTGTGCAAGAGTCATGATTCATGCCAAAAAGCTTCCATATCATTTTTGGGCTGAAGCCATGAATACTGCTTGCTATATACACAATAGGGTGACTATCAGATCAGGTACTTCTGTCACTCTTTATGAGCTATGGAAAGGTAGAAAGCCAAATGTGAAGTATTTCCATGTGTTTGGGAGTAAGTGCTATATCTTGGCGGATCGTGAGCAGAGGTGAAAGATGGATCCTAAGAGTGAGGAAGGAATATTTTTGGGATACTCTACAAACAGTAAAGCATATAGGGTATTTAATTCCAGAACTAATGTGATGATGGAATCCATAAATGTGGTGGTTGATGACTCTGGCAAAGACGAAGATGTCCCAGATGATGTTGGAGCATGCCTTCCCATGAACAATGAAATCTCACAAGACATTAAGTCTGTAGAAGTTAATGCTCAAGAAACCAACACTAGACCTGAGAATGAACAGGTAGAGGATGCTAACTGGGGACCCTCTATAAGGATTCAGAAGGATCACCCTAAGGAATTGATTATTGGAGATCTGAATGAAGGTGTAAGAACCAGAACGAGGGAGGCTGTGTCAAATGCATGTTTTGTTTCAAAGATTGAACAAAAGAATGTCAAAGAAGCATTGACAGATGAGTTCTGGATAAGTGCTATGCAAGATGAACTTTGTCAATTCAAGAGGAATAAAGTTTGGGAAGTGGTACCATGACCAGCAGGAACAAATGTGATTGGCACAAAATGGGTTTATAAGAATAAGTTTGATGAACAAGGAGTTGTTACCAGGAACAAAGCCAGATTAGTTGCTCAAGGATATACACAAATTGAAGGAGTAGACTTCTATGAAACATTTGCTCATGTGGCTCGATTGGAATCCATCAGATTGCTGCTAGGAGTGGCATGTTTGTTGAAATTCAGATTGTTTCAAATGGATGTCAAGAGTGCTTTTCTGAATGGCTATCTTAATGAGGGAGTCTATTTGAGCAGCCTAAAGGTTTTGTGGATCCAAATTTTCCTGATCATGTTTTCAAGCTAAAGAAGGCTTTGTATGGGTTGAAGCAAGCTCCACGAGCTTGATGAAAGGTTGACTGAGTTCTTAGTCAACCATGGGTACAAGAAGGGTGGTATTGATAAAACACTTTTTGTCAAGGAGAAGGATGGGAAACTAATGATTGCTCAGATTTATGTAGATGATATTGTGTTTGGTGGGATGTCGGATGAAATGGTCCAACATTTTGTCAACCAAATGCAGTCTGAATTTGAGATGAGCTTGGTGGGTGAATTGACCTACTTCCTTGGATTACAAGTTAAGCAGATGGAAGACTCCATTTTTATTTGTCAGAGCAAATATGCGAGGAACATTGTGAAGAAGTTTGGACTGGATAATGCCAAGCATAAGAGAACTCCAGCTCCTACTCACTTGAAGTTATCCAAAGATGAAAAGGGAGTGAATGTTGAACAAAGTTTGTACAGAAGTATGATTGGCAGTCTGTTGTATCTTACAGCAAGTAGGCCAGACATAACATTTGTTGTTGGTGTGTGTGCAAGATACCAAGCAGAACCCAAGGTCAGTCACATCAATCAAGTGAAGAGAATTCTTAAGTATGTGAGTGGTACATGTGATTATGGGTTGCTTTACTCCCATGACTCAAGTCCCATTTTAGTAGGTTACTGTGATGCTGATTGGGCTGGAAGTGCTGATGATAGGAAGAGTACCTCTGGAGGATGTTTCTCTTTGGGAAATAATCTTATTTCATGGTTTAGTAAGAAGCAAAATTTTGTATCTCTTTCTACTGCTGAAGCTGAGTACATAGCAGTTGGAAGTAGTTGTGCTCAACTGGTATGGATGAAGCAGATGTTATCTGAGTATAATGTCACACAAGATGTCATGACATTATTTTGTGACAACCTGAGTGCTATTAATATTTCCAAAAATCCCATTCAACATAGCAGGACTAAGCACATTGATATCAGGCATCACTTCATCAGAGAACTTGTGGAGGACAAAGTCGTAACTCTTGAGCATGTGAGCACAGAAAATCAGCTTGCTGACATATTTACCAAGGCCCTGGATGCATTTCAGTTTGAAAACCTGAGGAGCAGACTTGGGGTTTGCATTCATGAAGAACTATAGCAATTAATGTTCCTTCTGGCTGCCAGATTGGAAAGAGTAAAGGAGGTTCTGGTAGTGCAGTGTGTGAATGAAGGGAAAATACTGAAGTCTGTGCATGACACTTGGTCATGTGATGTGGTGTGCATCTACTCTCTGATGCAGTTTATTCTGGTTTATGATTTGACCATTTCTCCATTATTTTTAACTGTTCTACTTGCCTTTGTCATATTTCTGGCTAAAAAAGGGGAGTAGTATGTTTGTGTGTGGTGTGCTTGTGCTGGTGGTGTGTGGTGTGCTTGTGGTGCTGCAATTGAGGGGGAGAATGTGGAATGTTTGTGTTGCTGCAGTTGAGGGGGAGTTTTTCTATGCTGTGTTGTGTGTTGTATGCAGTTGAAGGGGAGTGCTGCTATGCTGGAATTTTTGCCTATTTTCCTATGTGTGCTGTTGGTTTTCGCTGCTGATTGATATGTTTTTTTTGTGTGCTTCTTTGAAAGTTTTTTTTGGTGTGTAGTTTTAGCCAAAATAAGCCAAAGGGGGAGATTGTAATTTCTTTAATTCTGTGGTTGGCATTTATTTTGCTAAAACTATTCTAGCAGCAAGGTGTTGATAAATGATGTTCTAATCTGCTGCATTCAGCATGTCGAATGAAGATGTCCCATACCTGCTCATAGGACATCGCGTCTGGATTCAGTTTTACAAGCAGATTCTATTGCTGAGATTTGTTACTGAATATTCTGTGAATATTTGGTTATCTTATGTGGCATCCAAAGCATTTTTTGATTGTGTTTATTTGTTTGTTTTTCGGATTTTATGCTGTTTCTAATTATTGAGACATAATAGGAAACTTTAGATTGAAGACCTATTTTGTTGGAGTTTATTTTCCAGATTTGTGAGCAGTCTATTTGTTGCATTTTTGCAGCCCAATTCAGTCCTGATTAAATGTTATATATTGACTGATGTAAACCTAGTTTAGGTGTGGAACTTACATGTGTTTTTGTTAGGGTTTTCGAGTGTATTTTGTGAGCCTAACTGGTATCATTCTGATAACAGTATAAGGACTGGTTTTTGTGCTGTAAGTTCTGTCAGTTACTCATAAGCTTTTAAGCATTGAGTTTCTTGTATGTCAATTCTCATAAGCTTTGAAGTATTGAGAATTGTGTGTTTTGAAAGTGTGACTTTCGGTTGTTACTTGTGTGGAAAGAAACCAATCACGGGTTGTGGTTGTAGAGGGATTTGAGGAGGGTCTCATACCTAGGTGAGTCTTAGGTAGAAGTCATAGGAAGGGTAGTGATTAAGTGAGCAGATTATTTGGTATTGTATGATCTGTGAATTGATACTATCGTATATTGGTTTCGTCCCTGGCTTGGTAGCCCCCAGAGTAGGATTGTTGATCCGAACTGGGTAAACATATCACTGTGTTATTTGCTTTCTGCACTGTTATTTTTATTGTTATCTTGTTTATTGTGTTGGATATCAGTGTCTCAACATCTGTGTAAGACATCTGATATCTGTGCCAGAAATTTCAAACCCCTCAATATGAGAGTAAAAACCACGAGTCGTCCAAACCAAAGAAAACTAGCTTACAAATAAGAATAAAAAAACTGAGAATATTTCCTAAATGTGCAAATTCAGTAAGAAGCAAATAACTCTCACCTCAGATCTTGTTTTGAAATTCTGAACGGTTAAAAGTTAGATACCTGTGTTAAAAACCTAACCTCCAAATTTTAGTTCTAACCAATGGTTAACGAATCGAGGATCGTCGATTTAGTGAGACTAGTTGCAAAAAAAATGGGAATGAGTTTCTCTCCTCTTTTCTCTCTTTTGAATCCTAATTTTCTCTTTATCTCTCTCAACTCTGAATTAATCCTTTCCGCTTAAATAAGTGAGACAAATGGGATAATCATATTTGGGATTTTCTCCACATAGGAATGGTGCCCAAACTCAAAGCAAATTCTGCTGAAATTCTGTTGTATAGCAAACCTGCAAGTCAGGTTGGCAGGTTTGCCTAGTGAATTTTATGACACAAATATCAGTTTTGCGTCGTGTTTTCCAAGCAAATAAATTGAAAAATTATTATTAATTAGCATCGTGTTGGCCATGTCGCAGACTAATTTTTTATTAAAAAAATATTTAATAAATAATTAAAATAAGAAATTAATAATAAAATGTTTATAAATTTGTTTACAGTTAAAAATATTAATTTCAATTTATGATTAAAATTAATAATATTTTCAAATATTAATTAGAAATATGAATTTTAATTCAAAATGATTAAATTCAAAATAATTCAAAATATTTTACAAAATTAATATTTAAAAAGTAAAATAACAATAAAAAACAACATCATCATCCATAGCTTCGTCCACATCATTATCATCATGCACATCACCCCCATTGAATTATTTTTTTGGTTCCTTGTTATGTGGGCAATTCTCGCATTATTTCTCCCATCCTAATTTGTCTCTTCTTCATTGTCTCTATTTGGGCATTTATCGATGTCTCACGTTTTGCCGCCTCACGTCTCACCTCTGTTAGCACCAATTTTCGCTCTATTTCCATCAGTTGGGATTTCAATTATTGTGGACGTGACGTTCCTTCCCCATCCGCAACTCTTTTAAATAATATTCTTTTCCCTAGTCTGTAGTTCCCAACCAAAGATCCAGTACCAAATAAACACCCCTTAGTTCCACTCTCACCAATTACTAAATTCCAAATATAAAAATACACACAATCATCAATCGGGTTTGAACCTATAGGAGTATAATGAGGATTTTGAACTAAAAATTCTCCGAGCAATGTCTGATAGTCCTTCTACACATACAAGAAAAAATTAAATTAAATATAGTTTAAACAATTTAGTTATATACAAGAATTAAACTAAATAAAATAATGAAATATAGCCATGTTATTTTCATGCCACAAACAACATTAAATTAGTTGCCAAATGAAAATCACGCCACAACTTTGACATTAAATATTATTATAATTTAAGCAATTGATTCATATATAGGATATATCATAATTCCATTTTTCAATCCACAACTTCTTCAAATCATCAATTAAAAGTTGTAAATACACATCAATTCCGTCTTTTGGACTCGACGGTCTTGGAATGTGACAAGTTAAAAATATGTATGATTTTGTCATGCACATCTCGGGAGGGAGGTTGTAAGGGGTTACAATAACTGACCAACAAGAATATCCACTTTCTGACGCTTGGACATATGGAGTAAAAGCATCTGAGCATAATCCAGGCCTCACATTCTTAGGTTCTACAACAAAATCAGTATGCATTCGGTTAAAGTGCTTCCATACCTTGCCATCAGATGAATGTCGCACAATTCCAAAACTTATTTTGTTTTTATGATGCCATGTCATTTGACTTGCACTATGCATTGAAGCAAACATTCTTTTTAACCTTTGTATTATCGAAAGATAAAACATGGACTTCACTGCTACACGTTTTTGCTTACAGTTAATGGCTTTACTGCAAACTTAATATCTTGGACTCTTACAAAACTTACATTCCTCCATAGCTCCATCATTAGTACCAAAATCATTGTCATAAAACAACATGAAATCACTAATGCAACAATCAATATTTCATACTTCTAAACCCAACTTCGACACCACCCTCTTTACATCATAAAACTTGTAGGCAAGTTGTCTTTCATAGGAGTTGCATCCAACACCATTTTTGCGAAGAATTTCAAACACTGATCAAGAACACTCTTATTTGACTTTGTGGCCAATAAATCTACACACATTAATAATTTTGAGTCTAACAACCCCTCAAACAACGACATATTCATTTCTTTCAACAATTGATAAAATCTTTGCGCTTCCTCATTCGGCAACTCTTCCTCATCAAAATGTTCAGGTTCATCATAGGTCACGTTCACCTCAAAAGCATCGCCAACCATCTCATCAATCAGATTAAATTGTTCATTATATTCCATATGTGATCGACTACTTGAAGCATGCATATTAGGTGACTCTGGTACATTACTCGATAGTTCTTCTCCATTATATGTCCAAACCCAATAATTTTCAATGAAACTCATTCTCTTCAAATGAAATTCTACTTGGGTCATTAATTATAGGTTTACATTCACATTTAAGACAAAGACATCTTACTTTTCCTTCGCTTCGACAACATTCTTGAGTAAATGCCCACGTGATAAACCCTTTACCTTTTTCCTCGAAATATGGTGTAAGTCCACGTCTTCCGAGATACATCCTACCTTACATCCAACTACAATAATACCGATAATATTCCATACTTTACATTTGTACAATCATCCTATTTAATATACAATATATAAAATATACTCACTTTATATATTAACTAAAAATAAATTTCATACTATTTTGTTTTTAATAAACTTATATAAATATTCTTTAAAATAAACATATTATTTTGTTTTTGTTTTAAATAAACATATAATAAGCATATAATATTTTATGTTTTTAATAAATAACTATTATATTCTATATAAAAAAAACATGTATTAACACGTATAACATATAATACACATAATAACCATATATTCTATTTAAAAAAAACTTAAATAATAGATTCATACTATTTTGTTTTTAATAAACTTATATATTATATTCTTTAAAATAAACATGTTATTCTATTTTTATTTTAAGTAAACATATAATAAACATATAATATTTTATGTTTTTAATAAATAACAATTATGCTCTATTTAAAAAAAACATAAATATAATACACATAATAACCATATATTCTTTTTTTTTTAATATTAAGTTTAAAAAAATAATTTCATACTATTTTGTTTTTAATACATATTATTTTTTTAATAAGCATATAATATAGCCATTATATACTAGGCTAAATTATACTTTTGGTCTAAGAAGTATGGTTTATTCACGAAATCAATCCTCCTATTTTATTTTCAAACAACTTTGGTCCCTCTTCCTATTTTTTTTTGTGTCAAAAATGTATTGATGTGTATTTTTTAATAATTGTTGCTTGTTTAGTGACTAGAAAATGTTGGCTGGCATATCCTCTATTTCATATTAGTTTTTGATTTATTTTATTTATTGAATTAAATTAGAATAAGTTTAAAACTTATAAATATTAAAGTAAAATTCTGAAATTAATTTATGAATGAAATTCAATCCATCAAAGCATCAAACATTAATCTCAAATAAAAAAGAGATTCATAAATCATAAGACGAAAAATCAATTTGTTTTAATGTGAAATAAATAGTAATATTTGTTTTTTAATGACAATCTTATTTCCTAAATAAATATAATTAAGTTCCATCATTCTTTTCTTTCTTTGACATAATAAAATTTAATAAATTTGATTCATTACTACTATTTCTTTGACACTGAATTCTTTTCACACACAACAGGGTGTTTATTTAAACTGATATAAATTCTTAAAGTGTTTCTTTGGTGTTTTGACGATGTGTCGTGGATATATCTAAGATTGAAAATGGTTAACAAATTATTGTTTGGTTGTCCTTCACCTTGCTATTTGAAAAAGCAGGATCTCATAAAATTGAGGGGATGTGGTTTTGGAAATAAAAGATTTGGTTTTATTACAGTCTAATTTTTTATGTGTTGCATTGATTACAGTCTTGCATATATATATATATATATATATATATATATATATATTAAGTGAGAGTGATTTTAAAATGAGAGATGAGAGGAACCAACATCAACCATTTGATCAGTCAAAAATTATGATTAAACATACTCATTAATGTGGTTATTAATTTCTCTCTCTTATTAAGTTGATCTAACGGTTGATTGAATCTGGACTTACAAATTTTTATGTGTTCATGCTTTTATGTGCTTATATGTTTTTGTTTTCATGCTTTTCCTGTTTATGTCATACTAATTGATTTTTCTGACTTTTTTTGGAATTAGCCTTAATAATTTTTTGGAGATGTGTTTCTATTATTTTTTGATGTTGAATATGGACTTGCAAATCTTTATGAGTTCATGTTTTTTGTGTTTCTATATTTATGTTTTGTCATGCTTTATGTATTTCTGTGGTTATGGTTATTGATTTTTATTGTTGTTTTTGGGTTTTGCATTAATGGTTTTTCTGGATTTGTGTTTTACTGTGTTCATGCTTTTTTTTTTCTAAGTTCGTGCTTGATGCTGTTAATTTATTACCCATATTTTTAAACTTTTAATTTGTATAATTTTTTCTTGAATAATTTAAGTTTATTATTTTCACCCAAAAAAGTTATATTTAATAAATAATTTAAAATGAATGGCAACAAGAATAATCAAATGACTGTCATACCCCAAATTTTGACCACCAAGATTTCACATCATTGTGAGAATCATCATGCCTCATCAATCTCCCCAAAGATAGTTGAGCATCCACCACGATCAAGAATTAGGGTTTCGAGCCCTCTCATAATACTTAGACAAAAGATCAATCAAGAAATAACATGATCTTCAACTTGTCTAACCTCTTAAAAACATCCACAATGGATCAATAGAATTCTCACATCAAGAATCAAGCACAAAGTTGTAGCATTCCAAGTGGAATGAGCCTCGATACACCCGATATCACCAAATTAGGGTTTTGAAACGAGTGAGATTTTCACAAAAGGATGAGCCAAGGCTTCAACATATACCTCAACATGCTCAAAATAACCCTAAAAAACCATTGACAAAGTTAAAAACATCCTCAGAGAGTGCATTCCCCAAAAGTCGGGAATTAGGGTTTTATGCGCTGAACCGATCCGGAGCCAAAAGTCAAAACATGACTTTTTTGGCAACAATGATCCTTATGTCCCATATTTTCATAAAATATGGTTTATAATGTCATTTGAACAAGAATTGATCAAGAAGTCAGGATAACTTGTAAAAGGGGTAATCTTGAAAAATTGAAAAATTTTCTAAGTTACCAAAATTGGGTGGTTTTTGTACCAACTTTCAAGAACCATAACTCTTAATATAGGCAACCATTTTGAGTGATCCAAAGATTGAGTTTTAGGTCTTTCTACCCTCTACAAAAGCTTCAACTGCATGAAATTCTAAATCTTTATGGATTTTTAGTTATGAATATATCAAAGTGGTGAAAAATCAAGAATACAACACTTAGCACAAAACTGTCTAAGTGCCAGCCTTGGACCTCAAAGTTCATGAGGTTTTTTCAGTTGGATCCAAATAGTTTCAAGACAAACTATGATCATACATGTATTTTATCATATGAGGGATTCACAAAAAGCACAAGAGCTCTCCATAACTCCATCTAAGCAAGCAGATAGAACCCTCCAAAGTTGCCCTGCTGCAACTGTCTTTAAGACAGATTTCAGGCCATTTTTCATTTTTGCTTGCACCACACGATTTCCCTTTGTAGCCTTGTCAACTTTCCAAGTTTTTCATCTCCTCAAATCAATAAGAATCTGATGAATCATCATGTACCTACAAAGACCAAGCATGAGATCAAGATGAGTCACTTGGAGGTTAATGCATTTTGTCACATTATGTTGAATTCAAAAGTCCATTTATGTGCAAAAGTACACATTCAACAAAGCTGATCCTCTCGGTCAAGATGCTCACTTAAAAAACAATTAAAACATCAGAGGAATGTGGATTTGGTCAAAGCATAGCCCTGCTCTTTGGAGAAGCTAGTTTGCCTTGCTTGAGAAGAAATGCCACCAAGCCAAAACCATTGAATGTGATCTGATCTTGCAGCCATTCACTATTTCTCCAAGACAAAACTTGATCACCTATAAATAAAGGTCACATTGCCTCATTCAGATTACACCAAAACAATACCACATTTGTTTTCCTTCTCTTGTTGCTCTTACTTCAAATTTTCACATTCTCAAGAGTGAGAATCTTGAATTTCAAAACCAGAGCATTTCTGTCAAAACTAATGATGCAAACATCTCACTTACATCATGTATAGTTGATTCAAGCATTGAAATCACATATGTAACATCATGATCACTTACTTCATGTATAGCTGATCAAACTAAAAGGTTCTCAACCACTCCAAGCATTCAAACACATTCCTTGAGGTACAAGGAAGCTGTCCAAGTCATTAGAACTCATCTGTAACACCTCCAAACCAGAATTCGATTCCCACTTGCAGAGGTAAGCCTCAAAATTTCAAACTCAATGAATCATGCATCATAAACATATTTTCCAATTACCATTGTATTTCTGAATGTTTGTAGATCATTTACCCTCAGTCAATTGATGTTTATAGTTCGTGTATAGGGTTTCATTAGACTCTTGCAAATTTTAGGGTTCATCTGATTTCAACTTGTTATCTTTTGATTCACTTAATTTAAACAAAATTGAACATTGTCATTGTATTCCTTGTTTAAAAACGCATGATTTTCATATTTCACTAGTGCAAAAAGAAGAATATAATTTTAAAATTTACACCCATTATACTAAAAACGGGTGTAAATAAAAAAATACGGTGGAAATTTTGTAAATAAAGTGTTATTTTAAGTATTAGCAAGTGACAATAGACGCCTTATTTTTTAAAAACGGAGGTAAATTCAAAATATTATTATAATCAAATCTCAATTACTCCCGTTAAATTTAAAAGGGTGTGAATTTAGATGGATTAAAAAAAGTACTTTCCTCAAATATTAGATTTCTACAAAAATATCTTTTTAATATAAAAATAAAATAAAATTAATTTATATTTTTAATCCATTAATTTTTTTAATTGCTTCTATTAATTCTGCAGGTAAAAAAGTTTATCCAATTTTTTCTCTTCATTCCTAAAAAATTTCCCACAATATATTTTTACATTTTTCTCACTTTTTACGCACTTCTCTTGCTTTTATTTTAATCAAAAATATAAGTTTGTATTTTTATTAATTAATTAATTAAAATAAAAAATTATAAACTAAATCAAAAGGATTGAAAAGGGAAAGTGACGAGAGTGAAAGAAGATGGAGAAACCCTAATCTCCTTTCTGTTGCACACACTAACGATTTTACCAGAGAAGAAAAAACAA
This sequence comes from Lathyrus tuberosus, assembly GCA_022829125.1. Taxonomy (NCBI): domain Eukaryota; kingdom Viridiplantae; phylum Streptophyta; class Magnoliopsida; order Fabales; family Fabaceae; genus Lathyrus; species Lathyrus tuberosus. The sequence continues at coordinate 23,067,561 of JALAZF010000012.1, read as the reverse complement.
TGGAATTGAAGAAAACACGAAAAAGAGAAAGAGAAACCCGCACCCTGAAACGAAACTCGCCCTCGGCGAGCAGGTGATGACTCCATGGGAGGTTTCTGGCAAAGACGGAGGAAAAATCATACGACAAACTCATTGACCGTTTCGATTATCAAAGAATCGACCAATCTCTCATTCATCGAATCGCGTCGAACAAGTCACATCGGTCTTAGCCTCTCTCTCTCTCTAAATATATCTTGCTTCACCCGCTGAATTCACTTTCAATACCAGTATCACCTCTTTGCACACATATCTCGGTGGTACGGTTTTTTTCTTTCTGTTATGTAATTGCAATTGTGTTGATTGATTTTCACTAAGCTCAATTTTTGTTGCTAACAAATGTGGAAGACTCGCTCTACCTCACTGCTTTTTTTGGCTTCAAGGTTTCTATTTTCACTTTCTTCTATCATGCTTCTGTAAATATTTCATTCCAAAATGAATATTTTCACTTTGAAGACCCACAGTCGCACCAATAATGGCAAGGGGCTGAAAATATAAAGAGTAATCTAATGATTGGAGTGCAAATAGGAAAAATCAATGGCTAAACCATCTAGAGAGATTTGAACTGTGTATTGACTTGCATTTCTTTGCAATTTGGTTCAGTATCCATTAAATTTGCACTTGTTTTAAGTCATTAGTGATTTCATCACCGTCCTTCTATCATCACTGTTGAGACTCTGCTTTTTTCAAGTAAGAATTGTGCGAGGTCTAACATATGTCCTTAAAAAGCTTCAAATTTATGCTAGCAAGGAGCAGGAAGAAACAATTCAAGTGCTCACTCAGGTTCTTCGAGTAGTGAATAATGCCGATGAAGCAAACAGTGAGGCATGGAAAAAGAGCTTTCAAGAAGTAGTAGATTTTCTTGCTCAAGAGCTAGTCAACCAGAATGCCTTTATCATTGTGAGAAAGAATGTACAATCATGCTTGGCACTTTTAGCTAGCAGAACTGGCAGTGAGGTGTCCGAATTACTAGAGCAATTGTATCATCTATTTCTCCAGCCTCTCATAGTGCGACCCCTTAAGTTGAAGACAGTAGATCAACAGGTATCCTTAAATTCATATTTCCTTATGGTTGTTTATTTTTCTTTCTTTGAGCTTTTATTCATTCACTAGTTCACTAGATTATGTTGTGTAGGTTGGAACAGTTACATCATTCAACTTTTGTCTAGCCTTGCGACCACCTCTTCTTAAGTTGACTCTAGAGTTAGTTAAATTTCTCCAAGACGCATTACAAATAGCAGAGTCTAAGGACAATGCATGGGTTTCTATGTTTATCAACCCCAAAGTTGTAACATCGTTGACTAAACTTCGAACAACTTGCATTGAACTACTATGCACAACAATGGCATAGGTTGATTTTAAGACTCCAAATCATTCTGACTTGCGTTCAAAGATAATCTCAATTTTTTTTAAGTCTTTAACATGTCAGAATCAAGATATTGTTGCTGTTTTAAAGGAAGGCCTGCAACAGGTATAATAAGCCTTTATGTTGTATACTTTAAGCTTCATTATTGGCTTGATTGCAATGCATGTACGTATATATCCCTAATGATGTACCCTTGGGAATGTGAGCGACTATCTGATAAATATTACTTAATTCTGGGATCATTTGGACCTAATTATGTATTCCACTCCATTACAGTATTTTCATCCTTATTGCTTTGGTGTTGTTGTTAAAAGATCACATGATATCTCGTTACAATATCTTATTTGTGCATGTTTTTAGTTTGGACATACATTTTTAGTTCATGAAAATCCGGCAAAGTTTTACATCCATTGATGATTAACTAAGACAACCTTCTTTTTTGGGGCATGGGACTAGCTAAGTAATTCACACTCGATATCAATACAGGTGCTTTTAGTATACTTAGAATTATATTTTAATCTCAATTAATTTTATATGCCTATATCACATAGGTTATAAATCAAAGGATGCCTAAATAACTCTTACAAAGCAGCCTTAGGCCTACATTGGTCAATATAGATGACACACAAAAATTTAAGGATACCTGTTGAGCTGTTATCCAATTGGTTCAATGTTACCTTGGGTGGCAAACTTTTAGAGCATCTATGGAGGTGGCTGGAACCTGAAAAGTTGGCACAATGTCAGAAGTCATGGAAGGCTGGTGTAGAACCAAAGGTAGTTGCAGGTTATACATCTATGGTCTAACCCATTTAATGCAAATTTATCTAATGTCAACAATTTGTAAAAACTGTTGGGCATTTCTGGTTGCAGGTCTCTCAATTATGAAATTAGAAGATCTTCAACGATTTGTAACCCAGTTGGAGTGAACATGTGCTTGTGTAGGTAGGTATGGGATTTGTTATTATATGATTTCTAGCACTGTTTTTGAACTTTTGAGTTTTTGTTTTTCTTCACCAAATTTTTCTTTTTTATGCTTAGACTTTCTTCATTGTTTTTTTTTAACTTGTGTAGCTATGATGTATTGGTTTTTTCAGATTTCATCTTGGAACCAGGGGACATTGGTTCCAATATGAGTTTGCGAACAGGCAGGCTGACTACTGTCAGAAGTTACCGGCGAAGGAAGACAATTTTGGACCTTGACCTTAACCGAGTACCGGCTGGTGAGAACCGTGAGCAGGAGGGACCTTTGACTCAGTTGGAGCCTCAAGTAGTAGAAACTTAAGCCAACAACCAGTAACAACAAGCCAACAACCAGCAACAACCCCCTTTGATTGATGTGGAGGCCATTGATGATGATGTTGTTGAATCTTCCCCTAGGGCTTTTGTTGAGGTTTATCTCCCCATTTGTATATGATTTGTTTCAATTGTCTTTCAGTAGTTAGTTACAAGATTTATTTGTTGGGAATGAATCTTTTTTTTCCTTGTCTATTTTCTTAGGCTAAAAACAATTCTAGAAGAAATCGCGGAAGGGCTATAGTTGATGTGGATTTAGGTAACATGAAATTCCTTTATTCTCGCAAGAATACGTTGTAGTTTTTAAAGATGACAATTATTGTCTTATATTGTACTTATAGTCTGTAGACTTGCCTCACCTCAGGTAATCAAATGAAATCATAAAACTCAAGTGGCATATATCATGAAAGTTTGTTTATAGCCAATGATTTGTTTTTGTTGTAGTTATGTAAGAGTTAGGAGGTGTATTATTCCTAGTAATTATGAAATTTAGTTATGTTCTCCCCAGTGCACATTTATATTTTTCAGTACTGCATTTCTTAAATTCCCCCAATCCATTTCCTTGCCAATTGGGTTAGAATGTCTTGTATCGAAGCTAGAAGGTTCTGCTGATAAGCACAAAAGGAAACTTAGGTTCTATAACTCAGAGGTAAGTATGTCGTCCTCATGTTGCATTTACTTAACTTTTTGGTATGAGTTTTGTAAAAATATTTCCTTTAAGATTGTATATCGCCAGGAAACCTACACGCAAGAAAGATCTAACGACAGTTTTATTATGCAGATGCATTCAGATGCTTTCGCACTGCCTGCTTTTCTGAAAAATGAAGAAGCGAGCTTGCTCAGTGATAATTCTTGTCAGTAGTGATGATTGTCTCTGTATTGTACCACAAGTCATTTGGGGAAATAGATCAATGTGGGAGAAATAGGAAACTGGTGTGGTTATTTATATGAGAAATAGAAACCTCTGGTGTTATTAATGAGAGAACTAGAAACCTGGTGTGATTATTTGTCATCCAATTCCATTTGTGAACCCATTTAGCTTTATTGAACTTATGGAGATTTTGGATGACGGTATCTCTAGTTTAACATATTATTAATGTATTGAAATAATTTGCATATACTATTTAAAGAAACAAACATCCATAGTAAAATCTGGTATAATATATCATGAAAATAGGGTGTAAACATGTCAACATGGTAAAATCAAGTGTAATATATCATATTTTTACACCCTAATTAAAGAAAATAGGGAGTAAATTTGCCAATATCCAGAGTAAATATTGCTCATTTTACACTTGATTTTTATCAAATTGGGGGTAAATATGTTTAATTTAAATGCAATTATTTAAAAATTTACACCCGTTTTCTAAAACAGAGTGTAATATTACATATTTATACATCTGTTTTAAACAAAAAAGGGTGTAATATATCATCCATAAATATATACATGTAAACATTTACACCCGATTTCTATAAAAAAGAGTGTAATATAACATATATAAATGTAAATATGTAAACATTTACACCCGATTTCAATAAAAAAAAAAGGTGTAATATAACATCTATTTACACCCATTTTAAAACGGGTGTAAATTCGTCAGACATTTCTCACACGTTGAATTCACACCCTCTAATAACCGGTGTTAAATGTAAAAAAAACGGGTGTAAATTACTCTTTCTGCACTAGTGTTTGGATCATGTGAAGTGGTTGAGAAATGAGTGAGAAAGGAGGCTTCACGTAGCTTGCCCAAGGAAGAAGATGGTCATCGCGCCATTCTATCATACCCCAAATTTTGACTACCAAGATTTCCCATCATTGTGTGAAGGTTACGACAGGAATTCCTGAAGGTTACAAACTTCAGGGCTCTGAGGAACCCAGAGTCATAGCCGTAATGACCATACCACAAGCAGTGGCACACACTGTCCCGAGAGGACAGATTCCACAGGCATTCTCTGGTGGAAACGAAGAGATGTATGAAAAGATGAACATGTTCCAGGAACAGTTCTTGGAGATGCAAAAGGAATTACATGCCATTCGCGATCTGGATTTATTTGGAAAGGACGCCTCCGACCTATGCTTGGTCCCGAATGTCAAAATCCCGCACAAATTTAAGGTGCCCGACTTTGAGAAGTACAAAGGCAACTCTTGCCCTCAAATTTACTTGGTGATGTATGCTCGTAAAATGTCAACTCAGACAGAAAATCAACAGCTACTGATCCACTATTTTCATGACAGTTTAACCGGTGTCGCTCTCAGATGGTACATGGGTTTAAACCGCACTAAGATCAATACTTTCAGAGATCTCGGCGCTGCCTTCGGCCAACAGTACAAGTATAACCTGGACATGGCACCAGATATAGATCCACTCAGAGCGATGTCTCAGAAAGCAAGGAGACATTTAAGGAATATGCTCAGAGATGGCATAAAATTGCCTCCCAGATTTGTCCACCTCTTGAGGAAAAAGAGATGACAAAGATCTTTCTGAAAACCTTAACCTCTTTCTACTACGACCGAATGGTCGCCAGTGCACCCAGTGATTTCACCGAGATGGTAAACATGGGAGTACTCCTTGAAGAGGCAGTTCGCGAAGGACATTTAGCCAAAGAGGTTGAACCCTCCAGTAGTACCAAAAGATACGGTAGTGCTTTTCAGAAAAAGAGGGAACGGGAGATCACCAATATCTCCCAAGGAAAATAAAGGCGAAGATATCAACCAGCAGCGGCGATAACTCCCGCTATTAACCCTGCGCCAATTCCGACTTATCAACCTCAGGTTGCTTAAAGTCAACCTAATCAGCAACAGTATCAGCAAAGGACTCAACAGCCTCTTTAGCAGGCTCGTCCCCAGTACAACAATAACAATCGTGTAACACAACCACTGGGGTTTGAGCGTATACCCATGTTGTACGCAGAACTTTTTCCACTGTTACTGGCCAAGGGGAACGTCCAGACTAAGTCTCCTCTTGCAGTACCGAAAAATCTGCCCTTTGGTTCAAAGCAGACCAAACTTGCCCTTACCATCAAGGAGGATCGGGGCACAATATCGAAAACTGTCTCAGTTTCAAATCTGACGTATAGAGACTTGTCAGGAACGGGGTCTTATCTTTCAAAGATACTAATCCGAATGTTCAGACGAACCCGTTGCCGCAACGTGACAAGGCTGATGTAAATTTGATAGAGGAAGAATTTAGCCACAGTTATAAGATTCGCAATGTACTCTAGTTGGGGACCAATCTGGTCAGGATGCATTGCATGCAGAGCGGGTACGGTCACGTACCGGCTCACAACTATCACCAGTGTGATATCTGCTCAAAGAATAATCAAGGATGTTCTGTAGTACAGTTAGCTCTACTGGAACAGATGAATCTCTAATGGATTCAAGATCACAGACTCCGAGAAGTCAACATGGCTCATGCTAATCCCAACATTGTTCAGAGCCGCGATATCCTTGCGATGAATGTCAATTTGGTAGTCATGCACTCTAGGCAAAGTCAATATCATAATCTGCCACGACACGATTATGATGCCTGCCCGATCTACTCAACAAGCAATCAAGGATGCTCTTTCATACAAGAGGCCCTTCAACGTCAGATGGATCTCGGATGGATCCAGGATTATCGGGAAAGAAATACCCATCAAGTCAATATGGTTCAGATATTTGACATACGCTTGATGAACACCAGTCTGGTAGAACTACATGCTAAACAAGTCAGTCTCGGGTTTCTGGCTTCCCATGATTATCAGGATTGTGAAGAGTGTCAAGAGGACGACCAAGGTTGTGCCCTTATCCAAAGAACACTTCAACACTTATTGGACCACTGGTGGCTTCCAATTTACTTGGACTAAGCTACACAGAAGATCAGTATGACTAATTGAAATCCTAGTAGACATCCAAGTCAGGATGTCCGCTCGATGGAAACAGATCTGGTCAAAATACATTGTATACAAAGTGCGCGTGGTCGGGTGCCACCTCATAATTATGAACGTTGTAGGGTTTGTTCATAGAACAACCAATGGTGTTATCTTATGCGGTCAACTCTTCAAAATCAGCTGGGCCGGCGAGAGATTCGACCATGTTCAAGTTCCGGGTCGATCAATGTGATACAAGACTATCTTCCTTATCAAAGTGAAGATGTTGTCATCATTTCCAATCATGAAATGGCCGAAGACCTTTGCGCCATAATCCCTCTGCTCAACGAGTCAAAAATTCCTCTTGACAATAGGAAGATTCTCAACCTCGAACCCATTGAGGCTGAGTATGATGGTCAGAAAAATCAGAAGGTTCCAGTGGTGATTTACTTACCAGGACCATTATCGTACGAGTCATCTAAGGCGATCCCTTATAAGTACGATGCTACAACAATCTAAAATGGAAAGGAAACTCCATTACCCTCCATCGTAAACATTGTCGACATCAGTCGGGTCACACAGAGTGGCCGAATCTTCAACCGAGGAGTTGGAGAACCTGCCAAAGAGAAATAAACCCAGGCAGAAGTTCCGAATCGACAAATCGCGCAGTCCAGTAGTACCGAAATTTCAAGGAACAACGATGAGATGCTGAAGCTCATCCAAACAAGCGAGTATAACATTGTAGACCAATTATTGCAAACTCCATCCAGAATCTCTATTTTCTCTCTCCTACTTAGTTCCGAAGCTAACAGGGAAGCTCTGCAGAAAGTTTTAGAGCAAGCCTAAGTGGAACAGGATGTAACTGTAGGGCAGTTCGACAGTATCGTTTCAAACATCACTTCCTGCAACAACTTAGGATTCAGTAATGAGGAATTGCTGGAAGAAGGCAAAAATCACAACATGGCGCTTAACATTACAGTCAACTGTCAAGACGATGCTTTAGCCAGCGTACTGGTTGACACATGATCATCTCTAAATAGTATGCCAAAGTCAACTTTAACACGACTATTGTTTCAAGGAGCTCCGATAAGGGGCAGTGAGATCATCGTTAAAGCTTTTGATGGATCCAGAAAAATAGTTATCAGCGAAGTAAATATTCCCATAACCATCGGTCCTCACACTTTTCAAGTCACTTTCCAGGTCATGGACATCCGGGCAGCTTACAACTGTTTATTAGGAAGACCTTGGATACACGAAGCCGTGGCAGTCACTTCGACACTTCACCAGAAGCTGAAGTTCGTTAAGAATGACAAACTTGTCACAATATACAGAGAACAAGGCTTAAACGTGAGCAACTTATCATCATTTTCCTGTGTAGAACCAGAGGAGGTTGTCGGAACTCAGTTCCAAGCTCTTTCGGTGAGCAATGAGAATCGATCTGAGAAATGAACGTCGATTTCCTCATACAAAGACGCTCTCGAAGTAATCAGGAGCAACGACGTAAAATGATGGGGGCAACTTGTGATTCCTACGGATAACAAGAAAAAGAAAGGTCTTGGTTTCTCCTCCGCCTATGCCCAGACTGCTAAGAAAGAAGAAAGTTTTCGTCCCATTAAGGATTTCTTCCTCAGCGGAGGATTCCTTCACCCAGTGTCTCAAGAAGTACACACTATTAATGAGAGTAACTCCTCTGATATGGATGAAGAGTGGAAATCATATCTCCACGAGGATGGTTATTTGTCTCAGGGAGAGACACCTACGACATTTTGTTTTCCCACACAGAGTCCGAGATTCATACCAGGATCAGACGTCAAGATGATGTACGGAGATTGTGATCCCGAGGGATGCCGTGCTCCACCTAACTCATTAGAAGACGGTCCGATGAAAGATAACTTTGACTATGACTATTTTGACCCACTGGATGACTTTCCTATCTGGCAGCCATGCCCAGAGGACTTGGGGCAAAAGAGTCAGCCCGACGAGGCATATCAATTGAGCAACATTGAGAAGAATACCTGCGTCCCCACCCAGTCATGGGATAATTACTCAGGCTATTTGGAAAACAGTCATCGCTACGATGAACCTGCACAGGCTGTAGGACAAGAGTTCATCAACTACGCTTTTCCAGAGGTCAACGTCATTGAGGAAGATGACTCCTTTTCTCCCACTGATGTGTGGGACACTTTAGGACAGCCAATCGGCAAGTACGACTTCTTAGTCAAGTATACTGCTCCTGAAAGCTCTCGTATCAAACTCGAAGATATCCAGCCAACTGGATGGGGAGACTCCCCTGAGAACGAGGAAACTATGGAAAATACAACAGAAGATTTCATTTACGACAACTCTGCCTGGGAAGAGGATTCCAATAATCCTGATCCGCCATAAATCAGCGTCATTTTTTAGGACAAATCAAGAAAGAAGGTGCCAGACTTTGTGATTCACCGAGGAGTTCGTCGCCATTGGGTTGTTGTCGATGTCCTGAAAGTCGTCCATAAGTCTAAGTAATTGCCATCTCTGTTTTAACCTTTCACCCTGCCCAGGCGAAACGGATGTTTTTATAGGGCTCGCTTTTCTGTAAATATCCCTCTTCTCTTCGCCCAAAGCGACAGAGTTTTGTTTTATAGGGCTGTAATTTCAAGAATCGACAAATCATGAATAAATAAAATTTCATTATGTAATTCTCGCATTAATTGCTGTTTTCTCTTTTCGCTTTTTCAGAAAATGGTAATCCTAAAAAAAACTCAATAAATAAAAGCAAGTATTTTTCAATACACTGCACACACGCTTGCATTCTCTCTGTCTCTTCTAAAAAACAAATCATCACGCCTTGCAGATTGCTTGTTTTAAACCCCGTTAAGACATACGATCCCATGTCCCGGTATTTGAAGCTGAAGAAGAAGAGGATGTCAAAATTCCAGAAGAGATCTCCCAATTACTCAGAAAAGAGGAAATGTCTATTGAGCCTCACAAGGAGCCGTTAGAAACGGTAAATTTAGGTTCAGAGGAGGAGCGAAAAGAAATCAAGATTGGGGCACTGCTCGATATGACAGTCAAAGAAGACTTGATCAAACTTCTCAAAGAGTTTCCCGATGTTTTTGCTTGGTCCTATAAGGACATGCCAGGGTTGGATAGCAGCATCGTGGAACATCATCTACCGTTAAAATCAGAATGTCCGCCAGTAAAGCAAAGGTTGAGAAGAATTCACCCGGACATGGCTATCAAAATCAAAGAGGAAGTGCAGAAACAGATAGACGCTGGTTTCCTTGCCACCTCAGAATATCCTCAATGGCTAGCTAACATAGTGCCAGTTCCGAAAAAGAACGAAAAAGTCAGAATGTGTGTAGACTACAGAGATTTGAACAGGGCGAGTCCAAAGGACGACTTCCCCTTACCATACATTGACATGCTGGTAGACAGTACAACAAAATTCAAAGTATTCTCCTTTATGGACGGATTCTCAAGCTATAATCAGATCAAAATGGCACCGAAATACATGGAGAAAACTTCCTTTATCACACCATGGGGCACATTTTGTTACAAGGTAATGTCGTTCGGTTTGAAGAACGTCGGGGCAACCTATCAAAGGGCATGACGACTCTATTTCATGACATGATGCACAAGGAAATCAAAGTGTATGTCGATGACATGATTGCCAAATCAAAAACAGAGAAGGAACACGTTGAACATTTGTCAAAATTGTTCGAATGTTTAAGAAAATACAAAATCCGTTTGAATCCTAACAAGTGTACATTCGGTGTTCGCTCAGGAAAGCTCCTAGGGTTCATCGTTAGCCTAAATGGATTGAGGTTGATCCTAACAAGATCAAGGCCATTCAAGAAATGCCTTCACCTAAAACAAAGAAACAAGTCAGAGGATTTTTGGGTTGTCTCAATTACATCTTAAGGTTCATATCCCTCATGACAGCGACATGCGCGCCAATCTTCAAACTACTCAAGAAGATACAATCATTTCTTACTGATTCTCGGGACAAGTGGACTTCGAATTTTGACGGCCCCTATGTGGTCAAGAAAACTTTCTCAGGCGGCGCCTTGAGACTTGCAACCATGGACAGAGAAGAATTTGCATACCCCACGAATGTTGATGTAGTCAAGAAATACTTCGCCTAAACTAAAAAAAAAGTCTTGGTGGATTGAAAACCCGAAAGGGCGGTCCAGGCAAAAATTAGAGACATAAATGAAAATCATCCCGGTGGATTGGAAATCACAAACTACAGTCCAAGAAAAAAATTAGGGATTCATGACAAGTAACTACATCCAACACGGGCAAATTCTCCAGCAGTATTACTTTCCATCACAAAAAGACTTCCGTCAGGGTAATCTTCGACAGAAGCCCAGAATTTCCAGAATTCAAAGTTGGTAGAAGGATAATGGTCATTAAGTTTTAATGTAGCCCTTTTCCCGTAAATTACCATTTTTTAAAATTTGTAAATACTCTATGGTATCATACGCTTGGATGATTACCATCCTATCAATAAAATTTGAGCCCTTGTGCTTTTGTTTGCAACTCTTATTTGTTTTTGGTTTATAGAATGACATTTTAACATGTTCAACGATTCTTGAAATGAAACAAAAATGAATTTACTTGCAAAATATTTCTTCTGCTTTTAAAATAAAGATGGAATTTCCTTTTGACTTTAAACGTCTAGAAGAACATCAACAACTTTCCCGGAAGTGATTTAACTTCAAAGTGCAAAATCAAAGTACTCCTTCTCAACTAGTGCACCTGACTGAAGGATCAACTGTTCAAACATCAGGTTCCACCTGATACACCCAGAAGAGTTCTTACCTCCTAAGACCGATCAATAAATCTCTTTCTCACCACGGGGTTTACTTCTCCTAAGCAAGGCAGTATTTCTATCTTGAACCATTGGTACTTTTCATTCCCCGCAGCGGTCGAATATCCAATCCAGTTCGTTCACTAGTCTGTATGTCGCGTCTGTTTTGTAAGCATAAACATACATACATCATGAATCACTAATTCATGCTCATATTCATATTGCGTCACTATCACTCTGGTCAGTTTCACTCCCAAGTGATAAAGTCCTCTCGTCGGTTGAGTCGTCAGTACTTTCCTCGTCAGGAAACATTTGTCTGAACAATCTCTCTCCAGTTTACTTCTAGATTGGAACCATCCTTGACCACTTTGATAACTTGAACATCTGAAGGACAAGAAAACGTCTAACGAACATCCTTTGGAACATCACCCTTCATCTCTGAAGATGATACCTTTGCTTTCCCGGATTAAGGAAAATCCCCAGAGAAAGCCTCTTAACAAATGACTCTCGACAATACATCGGTCTTTCTCCAAAGAAATCGATGTTAATAAAGTCATCTTCACCTCAAAAGTGGTCCGCGTCACACGGAATTTCTTCGTGAGAATCCCGAAGAAAAGTGTTATATTCCCAAGCAAAGCAGTCTCTCAGACGACTCGTTTTCCCAAGTAGAGTCAACAAATGGCATCTCCAACTGAGAAGTTTGCGTGCCTCTATAGCTCAGACTAAGGGTTTTCCCCTGCAAGTCTGACATCAAATTTTCCATCAAATGGCATCTCCCTGTAAAACTCGGCGAGAAGTTTGATAAAAATCGCTATGGATAGCATCCCTTGTCAAGAAAACAAACTCGACAAGAAGAAACTGAGACTAGTTCCTTGGTAGCAAACCAGGATCGAGGGGAAGTTTATTTCAGAAACTGAGACCAGTTCCTTGGTAGGAAACCAGGATCAAGGGGAAGTTTATTTCAGAAACTGAGACCAGTTCCCTGGTAGGAAACCAGGATCGAGGGGAAGTTTATTGACAAAAGAAACTGAGACCAATTCCTTGGTAGGAAACCAGGATCGAGGGGAAGTTTTACCTTTTCTAAGTATCAACGCTTAGCAAAGGAAGATGAGTGAGTAAACTACCATTCATAGACACCATCAAAATTTCGGGTATTCCGATATTTAATCCTTTTACACCCTGAATGTCCGAATATCTTCGCCATTCATACTTTCGGGTCCAAGAAGATTAAATAGGGGCATTTGTCATACCCCAAATTTTGACCACCAAGATTTCCCATCATTATGAGAATCATCACGACAGTATGGATATACCATCATGCCTCATCAATCTCCTCAGGGATTGTTGAGCATTTTCTACAATCAAGGATTAGGGCTTTAACCCCTTTCAGAGCATTTAGACAAAAGATCAATCAAGAATTAACATGATCTTCAACTTATCTAGCCTCTCAAACTTCCATGAAGGATCAAGGGGTCTCCCATCCCAAGAATCATGCATAAGTATGCAACATTCCAAGAGGATCAAGCCTCAGGATCGCTAGTGTCACCAAATTAGGGTTTGGGTCGACCAGGGCCTCTATATGAAAATTTTCATCTGAGCATGAGCCAATACCTCAATGTATGGTCCAATAAGCTCAAAATAATTTCAAGAGCCCATCCACCATGGCCAAGTCACCTTGAAGGACCATCTGTCAAAAAATCAGGAATTAGGGTTTTTGACCTAATTCAACCCTTAAATTAACTTGTGAAGCAAGACATGAATTGAAGCTTCAAGATGAACTTCAAAGACCTCAAATACATCATATTGACATGTCTACAAGATTTAATTGACTTAAAGAGCTTAAATCATAAGCCACAAGAACTCAAAACCATCTGGTCACAAACTAGGGTTTCTGATGAAAAAGTCAACCCTACCATTGACTATTGACCTACCCATGATATCAAACCTTGGGGAAGGGTCCAAGACATCAGAAAGTCAAAGTTTCATCTGATGGAAAAAGTCAACTGTGCCAAAACCAAGTTTGACTTTTTGAAATTTTGGTCAACCAAGGTTTCCTTAACCCTAAAATGATGTTAATATGTGATTTGAATCATCATTCATCAAGAAAATTCAAGAAAAGTGAGATAACTTGTAAAAGGGGTAATCTTAGAAACTTAGAATTTTTCTAAGTTATGAAACAAAGTGGCTAGGGTACCAACTTTGCAAGGCCATATCTCCTAAACCACAAGGCCTTTTTCTCCCATTCAAAGCTCAGATTGTAGTCCATATTACATATTTCAAATGTGTCAACTACAAGAGATGCCAAATCTTCATGGATTATGAGTTATGGATTGATCAAAATCACAAAAACATGAAAATCACACTTTTTCCAACACTTAGTGAAATTTTCACTAAGTCATAATCTGTTTCACTTTTTCCAAAATGTAGAGGCATTTTTCAACCTAATGCAAGTTGATTCAAAACCAAATTTGGACATCACATTAAAGTAGGATACATCAGCTTTCCAAATTGTCCAAGAACTCCCTTAAACTCCCTCTTAGCTAGGAGTTGTGAACCTTACAATTTGCCTTGATGCAATCTGTTTTCATGGAAGCATTAGGCAGATTGTGTGCATTTCTTGTGCCACACAAGTTCTTTGTCCAAATTTTTCATCTTACCAACTTTGTCATCTTCCCAAATCAATGAGGATCAGATTGAATAAAGATCTCTGAACCACCAGCCTTGCAAGTCAAGAAACCATCAATGGCGGCATGTGAGATTCAATGATGAAAAATCCAAAATCTTCAAATTTGGCAAGGAGCATTCAATTGATGCATCAAGCTGGCATGGACTGAGATAAAACCAACTGAATGAGTCAAGATAAACTCCAAGATCAGAAGACCATAGGCCTGCTCCATTGAATCAAGTCAATGGCTAGTGAAGACCAAAGATTCCATTTGATCACTATTGAGGAAAAGCCTGCTGCAGTTGCCATTTACTATTGATCCCAAAGCAAACTTGACACACTATAAATAGAGCTCATTTGTGACCAGTTCAAGCACACCAAAGGCACTAAACAGATGCCTTTCTCAAAATCACTTCCTTCACTTCCAAAACACCTTCTCTTGCAAGTCACTATCGGGTTTTGCATTTGGGAGTGATTTCAACCAAACTAATGGTTCACACACCTCACATATAACATATAGAAGTGATCCAAACTCTTACATAACATCTGGAACACCAAATTCACAAAATCACCAGCCAACTACTCAAGTTCTTGACAGAGTTGCAGTAGAGGTACCATCTCAAGTTCCAGCTAACTTCAAACCACTCCAAGCATTCAGACACAACCCTTGGCACCTAAGGAAGCTGTCCAGATCATTGGAACCAACTTATAACACTTCTAACTCAGAATTTGATCACCAGCTGCAAGAGGTAAGCCTGAACTCTTCAAACTCCATGATGCATGCATATTTTATTGCACAATAATTTTGCCACATATTCATAATCATGTATAGAGTGTTTCCCCTCAATCAATTTCTTTGTATGAATCGTGTATGGAATTTCCTAGTGCTCTTGCAGAAATTAGGGTTCTTGAGGTTTTCCTTTGATTTCTCATTCCACACTTAAAATAAATGAAATTAATTACCATAGACATGATCGTGAGTTGAAAACGAGCAAGATGATATGTGGATTATGTGATTTCATCAAGTATTCAGTTAGATAGGAGGGATTTTGCAAATCTGCAAAATGAAGAACACACGCGTGTTCTTCCTTGACCGTTGGCGCCATAATTCAAATTTTTGAATTTTTGAATATTTTGATATTTTTGTAAAATGATTTCAAAAATTAATTTCTCTCTGAGTTTTAATGATTTTGAATTGATTCTTTTTTTTTACAAAATTCACAAAAATGTTTAAATATTTTATTTTGCAAAAAAAAATCCAATTTATATTATTTATTTAATATAGTTAGAATTTTTGTAATTAATTTCATTTTTATGGTTTTTAAACATTTTTAAAATGAAATTTACACTTTGATTTTTCATTCCAAATGAATTTCAAACTTTCATGTGATTAAACATGGTTTTTTAAATATTTTTCAAAGTGTACAATTTGTTTTTTTTTAATATATTTGATATTTTGATCATTTATTATTTAAATTTCCTTTGAAAAATGGTATTTTATTTAAAATTAAGGTTTTTTTCTTGATTTTAAGTTTTTCAAACACTTTTGGGTCTCTAATAGAGTGTAAGACTCAATCCCCTTGTAAATAAACAATTTGGGCCACAGTCATTGTATAAGTCCCTCTGTAATTTTCAAAATCACGGCGCAATCATCGCCTTTTCAACAAAATCAACTGGGCCTCCCTTATGTTGTAAGTCCCATCTTTATTTATTTTTCAAACTCTTTGGGCCTCTAATAGAGTGTAAGACCGAATCTCTTTTTAACCAAAACAATTTAGGGCCTCAGTCATTGTATAAGTCCCAACATATTTTCAAAAACCTTGGCGCGATCGCCAGTTCAAAATCAAATAACTTGGGCCTCTCCTTGAGCTATAAGTCCCAATTCTTTTCTTAAAAACACTTTCGGGACTCTATTAGAGTGTAAGACCCAACCCCCTTTCTACATAAATAATTTTGGGCCTCAGTCATTGTATAAGACCCAATATAGTTTTCAAAAATGACAGTGTGATCATTGTTTTCATCTGGGCCACTCCTTGAGTTGTAAGCCCCATCTCTTGTACAAAAATAATATTTGGGCTCTCTATTAGAGTATAAGACCCAATCCTCTTTGTAAATACTCTGTTAATGATACAGTCTGTTTCAATGTTATCAAATAAGTCATCAGGGCATCTCTTGTTGAATAAGCCCCAATTTTCTATTTTATGATAACTGTTATCAAAATTTTCTTCCATTTCTTTGAATAACTAACATTACAACATGGAAGCTTGCTCACCTGTAAGTTTTTATCTCCTTTCTTTTACATGCTTTATATATATAACTGTATTGCTGGAAGCTTGCACACCTGTAAGTCCTTCTTTCATTCTTTTAAATACATGTCACATATATATATATATATATATATATATATATATATATATATATGTAACTGTATTGCTGGAAGCTTGCACACCTGTAAGTCCTTCTTTCATATCCTTTTAAATACTTGTCATATATCAACTATATAGATACTTGTATATCTGTTTAGAGTTTTCCCCGACAACTAAGTCCAGAATTAGGTAAAGCCAGTTGGTCACTCTTTCAATACAGTTAAACATAGATCCCCCATAGGATTTCCAGATACAGTCTTGCCTTCTCTTGGACTTAAACAATATGGAACAAAGAGAAAGGAAGTATTCTCGGTGAACCTTTTCTCAGACTGTCACTATTAGAACTTGTCAAAGAAATTCAGTTTCCCCAGAGAGGATTAATTCTCGGTGAAACTTCTCTTGAGTTTCTTCAGACTCTAGAACTGTTCATTACAGAAAGGATTAATTCTCGGTGAAACCTTTCTTGAACAATCTTAAGTTTAGACCCACAGGTTTCCTAAAAGCATCCCCAACCTCCTCTTGGGCTTTGTACAAGGACCCCCAGGCTTCTTATAAGTTCTCATGCCTCGTCTTGGGCTTAGTACAAAGACCCGGAGACCTCCTACAGGTATAGGACAGAACCTAGTCATCATTTGCTAGAGCAGTCTTTCTGAGTCAAAACATCAGACCAGTTAAGGGTTGACCCTCATCCCTTAACATGCCAGCCTTCTCTTGGGCATCATACAAAGATCATACAACCATCTGAGAACCAATCTCTCATCATCCCCTTTGGATTTCCATAAACCTAATCCCTTAAAGAACAGGAAATAACCCTGATCACCAGATCAATCTCCAAACAGAGTTAAAACCAACAGTTCCATAACTCAATCCTCAAACCTCACTCTAATTTTCCCCAGTCAGGGTCAATTACTGTAAATTCACCAAAAAACCCTCACCAGAGGAAAGAACCCTCAAATGTTATATCTTCAGTTAAATCCCCAACTAGGGTCAATTTACTGTCACAATCCTCATCAGAACCTCATGGTATCTGATATTCTAACTCTTCTGTAATCCCCAGAAAGAGTAGATTACCCTAATTTGGACTTGTTTTTGGATTCCAATAATCCTCAGCAGAAGTTAGCCTCCTCTTAGGCTTTATATAAGAAATTTCCCCAATAGCCTCCTCTTAGACTTTGTATAATGATCATCTCTCAACAGTTAGCCTCCTCTTAGGCTTTGTATAATGATAACCCCTCAGCTGAGTCACCTTTTTTTAGCCACAACCTTGGGCTTTGTACAAGACACCCCCTAAATATCTCTCCAATATAGTCGGTTAATTACAGCCTCAATCTTGGGCTTTGTACAAGACACCATATAAAATCCTACAGTGGAGTCAGTCAGGATATTTCATCCTCAATCTTGGGCTTTGTACAAGACAGATATTAAACACTCCCTAAACAGAGTCATACCATTTTAGCCTCAATCTTGGGCTTTGTACAAGACACTTAGATATTCTCCAACTGAGTCAATCTTTTAGCCTCAATCTTGGACTTTGTACAAGACACACATAAATGTCCTCCCCAGTGGAGTCATCCTTCTTTAACCTCAATCTTGGGATTTGTACAAGACAGATAAATTTTTCCCCAAAGAATCAAACCTCTTTCAGCCTCCATCTTGGGCTTTGTACAAGATACAAATAAACACTCTCTTGTTGAGTTAGCACTTCATGTAGCGCGATTTTTGTGGTTTTGAATCACGATCGCTTTGGTACTATAGTTCGATTCATTTTTTATCCTGTGAAGCTGATTAAGGAAGGGAAACAGATGTCTCCAATTAATCCTGCTTGCATACTGAGTTTAAACAGATGACTATTGGTTTACAGATGCTATAAAAAAGGGGGTATGTCTTAGGTTATTTTGCATAAGAATACAGTGTCTGGACTATTTTTGAGGTTTTTGGTAAGGTGTTTAGATTTGATGCTTTTGGGTTGATTGACGGAGGTACTGGATTTTGGGTTTTTGATTAGTATGCTCGCTAAGATTTTGCAATCTTATGCCTACGTATTCCCGTTTAACGAAATAGGGAAATCAGAGCGATCGTAGTTCCCTCCTATTTATGGGGGGAAAAGATGTTTTAGGTGTCTTATTCAAAGCCCAAGACAGAGGCTAAAAGGAGTATTTGTATCTTGTTCAAAGCCCAAGATATGAAGCTAAAGGGATTTTTTTGTCTTGTTCAAAGCCCAAGATTGAAGCTAAAAGGTTTGACTGAGAGAGAACTTGTCATCTCTAAAGAGGAACTGTTGATGTTCGTATGCCTTGATTAAAGTACAAGTTGATGCTAAAAGGTTGATTGACTCAACCGGGGATTTCTCTATACAAAGCCTAAGAGGAGCCTATTGACCCAACAAGAGGGTGTCTTTTATTTGTCTCGTACGAAGCCCGAGATAGAGGCTAAAAGGGTTGACTCAACAAGAGAGTACTAACAGGTGACAGACTCAACAAGAGAGTACTTTTATATGTATCTTGTACAAAGCCCAAGATGGAGGTAAAAAGGTTTGACTCAACAAGAGAATAGGACAAGTTGGTTGACTCAACAAGAGAGTCCTTTATACTCAACAAGAGAGTGATTTCCTATCTCGTACGAAACCCGAGATAGAGGCTAACAGGGTTTGACTCAACAAGAGAGTCTTTCATACTCAACAAGAGAGTGTTTTAGTGTCTTGTACGAAGCCCAAGAGGGAGGCTAAAAGGAGATTGACTCAACAAGAGAGTCCATTAAGTTGGTTGACTCAACAAGAGAGTCCTTTATACTCAACAAGAGAGTGATTTAGTGTCTCGTACGAAGCCCGAGACTGAGGCTAAAAAGAGATTGACTCAACAAGAAAGTCTGAAAAGGTTAACTCTGCTAGGGGGAATCATTGTACAAAGCCCAAGAGGTTTAAGGGATGAGGATCAACCTTAAAGTGGCCAGAGGTTTGACACTGGAAAGACAGCTCTAGCAAAGGATGACTAAGTTCTGTTTTGTACCTTTAAGAGGCCGTTATGGTCCTTGTATTAAGCCCAAGAGAAGGCATGAGAACTTCTAGGAAGCCGGCGGGTCCTTGTACAAAGCCCAAGAGGAGGCGGGGAGTGCTTTTAGGAAGCCTGTGGGTCCCCAAACCAAGAGAAGTTCAAGAAATGCAATTCACAGAGAAGAGATCATTCCAAGAAAGTTCGAGAATTTGGAAGAAACTCAAGAGATGCCATTCATAGAGAAAAGATCATTTCTGGGGAGTAGAGTTTCTTTGACAATTTCTAAGGGTGACAGTCTGAGAAAAGGTTCACCAAGAATACTGTCTTTCTCTTTGTTCCATATTGTTTAACCCCAAGAGAAGGGGAGACTGTATCTGGAATCCTACGGGGGATCTAGTTTTGTTTGTATTTGAGAGTGACCAATAGGGCTTTACCTAGTTCTAGACGTAGTTGCCGGGGAAAACTCTAAATAACTATACTAGTATTACACACACTAGTGCAGGAAAGACTTTTTACATCGGGCGAAAAACACATTTTACATCGGATCTGGGTTCGATGTAAAGCCAAGCGATGTAGTAAATCAAAGAAATTTTACATCGGGCAATAGCCCGATGTGAAAAATACACCTATTACATCGGTTGACTATTACGCCTAATGTGAAATATGGGTTTAATTTTATTTTTTTAAAATAAATGCACATTTAACATCGGTTTCCTTTCTGGCCTGATGTAAAATATAGGTTGTTACATCGGTTGCCTTTCTAGACCGATGTAAAATATAGGTTTTTACATCGGTTGCAAAGCACGTCCGATGTAATATGTATGCTATCTTTTTTTAAAAATTAGACTATTGCAAAGTGCGGAATCGAGGTGGAATCTCTGTAATTGTTTTCATAGTCCTTGTAATGGAAAGTATGTCGACCTAAAAGGTCAATGAATAGTATATGAAATTTGAACATACAATTTCACAAGTCATCATCAGACGTTTCTTTCACAAAGCATCTCTAATTACAGCACATAGAAAAGGCTATTGCTCAGTTACTTTAAAAGAAAATCAAATAACACAATAAGGCGATAAAATACTCTTCCATTTCCCTTCCCTAGTTTCTTTACCAAACATCAGACACAGAAAAAGGTTATGTCTTGCGTATGAATTGTTATGAGGTGTAGCAGAGTATCAATATGCTGAATATGACAAGTCTGAAATAAATAGTCAAAGGCAAGACATAAATTAATACACAGAATGAGTTCTACAATGACCATCCGGAAAAAGGTTCACTCAGTCACAACTTCACCTTCAGATTTCTTGTCATTCGTGACACCTTCCTCGTCGAGGATGCGCAGATCTGCATAGTTTCTATGCTTCAAAGAATGCAACCATAGGCCAACAGTTCCTTCCTTATGTTCTGTGGAAGCAATATGAGAATATATGTATTTCATTTTGAACTCCTCAGCTTCTTTCTCATATGCTTTCATTGACACCTCTTCATGTGTAACTTTCCACTTCTGGTTATATGAAGTAAAGAAGCACTCATCCAAAAATAATCCAACCTCCGACGCAGTAGACACGGTGATGCTAACTTCCCTGCATTTTGGAGGAAAAGATCAAAATAAAAACAACATCAGATGATTGTCACACTATTTCAAATACAAAGTTGGAGATAGATTATATAACACTGATGGTACTCACTTTTGCAAAGCTTTATCGATAAGTGACTCGGGTGCACAATTTCTTCAAAATGAACAATTGATTTACAAAAGTACTAATCTAGGATACACACAAGTGTACAAAATTATAAGTATGTTTACACGGTTGGACTCGCAGTGGACTGAGATGCTCGCAACTTTGTGATGTGGTGAACGGAGCGTTTTAGAAGACGGCGCCACTGTTTCCAGCATCAACATAAGCTTGTGAAGCCTCGTTCTTACTTTCCAACTAGAAACAGAAGAACACAATGTCATTGCATGCTTAAAAGAAATATAGCTGGAAAGACCACATCCCAAAAGCCTAATTCGTATTTGTTACCTTCAAATGACGATTGCCAACTTAACGTATGTAGATCCCGCTTTGTCCCCTACCAAGTAGATGAATCAAAACAACATATAGAACTATTCCATAAAGCTAATCACATTTATTTAGAACAAATTAAATCAAAAAGTAACCAAATTTAAGGCATGCAGCCTATGCTTGATCAGTTTAGATTACTACCAAAAAA
The DNA here is from genome assembly GCA_022829125.1 of Lathyrus tuberosus. Lineage (NCBI taxonomy): Eukaryota > Viridiplantae > Streptophyta > Magnoliopsida > Fabales > Fabaceae > Lathyrus > Lathyrus tuberosus. The sequence goes on along the minus strand of JALAZF010000012.1, from coordinate 23,045,986 downwards.
AATCATGCAACAAAAATCAACAATCACATTCATAAAGTATAGTATATACGCAGTAAAAAACAATGATAATTCCATAATATCTCACAAAACTCCAAAAATTAACATTTTCTATCACAACTATAACAAAATGAATCAGGTCAAGAACTATTTCAAATCAGATAACATTTCATCGAGCAACAAAAAAAACACCGATAAACGATTTCTGCAATAGGGGTTTACATAAAAAAGCTGAAATATTGTAACTGTATATCTAAGAAAATGATTAAAAAGTATAAGGAGACATACAGTCTAGGCCCATAAACTTTGATCTGCCGCACATGAGTATCCCTTCCATTGAGATGGTTTGACAGCACAGCAATTTGTAAGATAAATGTGTTGACAAAAGTTTCACTGCAATGGTGATGAAAGGCAATCATAAGATGCTACCGAAAGAGAAAGAAATCCTATAGTTATATTACTACATGGTAATTTTACTTCAGTTAGGCTTCACTGGCATATTAAATTCCAGTATAAGAATCAATAGTACATTCCAACAGTCTAATAAACGAAAATAGAATTGTTTAGTTATTGTATTTGAATCAACGATTGATATTTAAACATATTCGTGATTTGTTATGCTATCATTGCTATGTACATATAATATAATCCATTGATTTATTCATGATATTACTCACTTTACACTTCCATTTTACGGGATTATTACACTCATTTTATGTATATTATTTGCCAAACACATCTTCAAACTAGTAAATCAAAGGAAACAGCACAAGGAGCAAGAGTTATAAGAAAAAGTAGCAAAATTTATGCATCAAAAAATAAAGGAACCAATCACTGCTTTAGAAGATTAGTTATTAGATTACATTGGTTCGCTTCATAAGTGTATATCAAAATCACAGAACGACTTGCTGGTTAAGTTCACACAGCATGTAAATTTACTAGCTTTTGACAGAGTAAGTAGACAACAAACAACATGTGAGATTGAGAGAAAAAATCAAACAAAAGATAAACAATTACCGAGGATCAAGTCGGGATAATGAAAGATAAAGCCAACCAGTTGGTTTCACAAGTTCCACAGCTTTTATCTCCTAAAAAATAAAATTAGTTCACAAATTCAGAATAACCAAATTGATCATCAATCAAAAACCAATATCTCTAGTGCCTAAAACACAATACCAAAACACATAACTGCATTTAATCACTTCCATTTTCTCAGAATATCACTAGTAACTAAGTGGAAGTGCCATGCCCAATTTAATTACAGAATGTGAAAGACCTTGAGGTTATGAAAGCCGTTTCCGGCGCGAATCGAAATCTTACTGGGAGTGTAACTCTCATCAAGCTTGAAATCCACATAAAGTACAACTAACTGCAAAAACCTTAAAACAAAACCAAATTTCCACACAAAAATTATTATTACTTTGAATCTAAAATTTGATAAAACAATGAAATTGATACTACTAGTATATGGTTATTTACTTGTAATCGAACTTTCTTTTGGAATTGAATGTTAACAAAAAGAGGTTGAGCTCTCCATCGGATCTGAAAAAAAAAACAGATTGAGTGAAAGGAATTATGAAAATGAATGCATGCGAAGATGAGTGAGTGAGAGTAACTGCCAATAAGTTACGAGATTGTCGTCTCGAAGAGAAGAAACACCGTTGCCGTGTTTGCAGGAACTGAATCTCCAGGCGGCCTTTTTCCCCAATTCCCGGAGGTCGTCGTAAGCGAATAATGGATCGATTCACTGTGTTGTTGAAAAAATGAGGTGAAGAAGAATCATAAGAGAAAGGAGGAGAATAGAGAGATATTAGAGATAGACTCTGAAAACCCGAAAACCGCAAATGAAAAAGTAGAAAAAATGAACGAGCCGAAACGAAAAGGTCTAAGCCAGCTAATAATGGATTGAGAGGACGAGTGAGCGGCTACGCTTGGAAAGAACAAGAAATGATATTTGCGGAAGATGAACTAGGTTTTAGTGTGATTGGAGTTTTCACATCTGTTGTAAAAAGACCCAATTTAAAGATCTACCTTTTCACATCGGGTTCAAAATTAGGACCGATGTGAAATCCTTAAAACTTCATATTATTTACGAAACTGCCACCTTGTTATTTTTACATCAGTAAACTTTTCACATCGGATGCAAATTTAGACCCGATGTGAAATCCTTTATAATAAAACTTCATATTATTTACGAAACTGCCACCGCATTATTTTTCACATCAGTGGATATAAATGTCTGATGTAAAATCCCTAAATCAAATATTTTTCACTTCATGTTGTTATGAAATCTGATGTAAAATCCTTTGACAAATATTTTTCACATCATATATCTTGAAATCTGATGTAAAATCATTTAACCAAATGTCTTATTTTTAGTAGTGACAGTTGATATATGACAAGTATATAAAAGGATGTGAAAGAAGACTTATAGTGAAACAACCCCACAATACAGTTATATACATATGAAAGCAGTAAATGAAAGCGGATAAACACTTACGCGTTGTAGAGCTTCCATGTTGTTTTGTTAGTGGTTCAACAAAGAAATTTTGATAACAACATATGTTTGAATTAAAAATCAAAGGAGAAAGTGCTTTGAAAATATTGTTGGGGCTTACAGCTCAAGGAGAGGCCCAAGTTTTAACGATGATTACACCGTTGTTTTGAAAATCGTACAGAGGGACTTATACAATATGTGAGGCCCAAAATTATTTTATTCACAAAGGGATTGGGTCTTACACTCTATTAGAGGCCCAAAGAGTTTGAAAATGAACAAAGATGAGTCTTATAGCTCAAGGAGAAGCCCAAGGTTTTTTGATTGAAAACGACGATCGCGCCGAGGTTTTTGAAAACACAGTGGGTCTTATACAATCTCTGAGGCCCAAGTAATTTTGGTTTCAAAAAGGGATTGGGTATTACACTCTATTAGAGGCCAAAAAAGTTTTTTTTTTAAGAAATGGGTCTTATAGCTCAAGGAGAGGCCCAAGGGTTCTCTTTGTTAAAAAAAACGACGATCGCGCCGAACTTTTTAACAGTATCGAGATTTATACAATACACTGAGGCCCAAAAAGGTCTTTATTTACAAAAGGATTGGACTTACACTCTACCAAGAGGCCCAAAATTGTTTGAAAATGAGTGATGAGGGTTGAATTAATCAAAACCCTAATTTTGTTAAAAAAGGAATTAATTTTGTTTAAAAATTAATAAAAATTGATGAAAACATGTGAAAAATGGGTGGTGATCTTGGATCAATGTTTCAAAAATCAGGTTTATATCCACAAAATGATTTGAAACTAATTAAATTTGGAAAATCAAGAAGGAAAAAATATTTCAAATGTTAAAAAACAAATAAACATTAATTCTTTGCAAAAATATCAAGTATAGGAAATAAATAATATTTTTGGGAATTTTTTGGCAAAATAAAATATTTTAACATTTTTGTGAATTATTAAAAAAAGAATCAACTCAAAATCATTAAAATTCAGAGAGAAATTAATTTTTGAATCAATTAAATAAAATCACAAAATTCAAATATTCAAATATTCAAAAATGGCGCCAAGAACAACCAAGAACACGCGTGTGTTCTGAGTTTTGCCCAGATTTGGATTTTCTCATCAATCTCACTGAATACTTGATGAAATCACACAATCCACATATCAATCTGCTCGTTTTCACCTCACGATCATGTATATGGTCTTTAATTTCATTTATTTTAAGCATGGAATAAGAAATCAAGACAAAACCTCAAGAACCCTAAATTTTGCATGAAGGCTGAGAATTTTGACACACTATTCAAACAAAGCAATTAATTGAGGGGAAACATTCCATGCATGATTATGAACATTTGGGAAAAGTATTATGCGAGGAAATATGCATAGATTAAGAGATGACCAAGTTTAGGCTTACTTGAAGGTCGTGGCAGCAAGAGCAATGTGATTTTTGAGTTGGAGGTGTTACAGATGAGTTGTGATGATCTGAACAACTTCCCTACACCATATGGAGTGTGTTTGAATGCTTGGACTTGATTGTAAATGGCTGGATCACTTCATGGCATCCCAGCTGCAACTTGGTTAAAACCTTGAGCAATTGGCTGGTGATTCTGAGAAATCAATGTTACAGTTGTGTGTTTAGTGTTTGACCAGCTCAGGTATGATGTTTATGAGGTGTGTGTGTGATTGGTTTGGTTGGAATTGCTCTCAAACTCAAAACCCGATAGTGACTTGCTTTTTAAGGCAACTTTGAGAGTGAGAAGATGATTTTGAGAAAGGCAAGTGTTGTAGGCCTTTGGTGTACTTAAACTGAGCACAAATGAGCTCTATTTATAGTAGAGCAAGTTTGTTTTGCAAGCAATAGTGAATGGCAACTGCAGCAAAGGTTTGGCCAATTGTAGCATTTTGGAATATTAAGTCTCCTTTAGCCATTGACTAGAGGTTAGAGCACAGGCCTTTGGTTCCCTAGTTTAGAGATCATCCTTGACACATTCAGTTGGAAAAGGCTTAGTCCATGCCACCTTGGTGCATCCATTGAATGCTCTAAAACAAAATTGGAGTCTTGTCCCCTCTTTAGGCATTTTTAGGTTTGGCATGCTACTTTTAGTTCCAAAGACTTGGGAGGCTTATGGATCAGTGTTTGTCCCTCCTTGGTCTCCCCCTGAGGTGTTCAGATGGATAAACTTGTATGTCATTTGCAAAATTTTCTCAAATCGAGCAAAATGCATAAATCTGCCTTGTTATGACAGTTGCAACAAGGCATATTTCCACTATCATAACTCTTAGCTCAGATGGAATTTGATTGAGTTCTTGGCCATTTTGGAAAGCTATCATATGATACAACATATGTGTGATCATAGTTTGTCTTGACACTTTTTGGATCCAAGTGAAAAATCCCCCTACTTTTGGAAAAAAACAAGACAGATTCTGACTTAGTGAAAATTTCACTAAGTGTTGGATAAAGTGACATTTCATGTTTTCAGCCATTTTGATCACTCCATAACTTAAAATCCACGAGGAATTGGAATGAGGTGTAGTTGACACTTTTAAATTATTCCATGAGAGCTACAAATCCATCTTTGGATCAGCCAAAATGGTTGCTTGGATCTCAAGTTATGATCCTTGGAAGTTGGTACCCTATCCACTTTGTTCCATAATTTAGAAAAATTCTAAGTTTTTTATGGTTACCCCTTTTACAAGTTATCCCATTTTCTTTGATTATTCTTGATGAATGTTGATTCAAATCACACATTAACATCATTTTAGGGTTAGGGAACCATAATTGACCAAAAAACAAAAAGTCAAACATTGACTTTTGGGCACAGTTGACTTTTTATCAAATGAACTCCAAACTGTGCGATCCTCTATGAAATCAAGTCCTTGACCTAAATAAAACTTGATGGATGGATTTCATAGGTGTTATAGGGTGTATTGAATCATGTCCCAAGGTTTGGGAGCATGTCTTGGTCCAAAGTCAAAGGTACAGTTGACTTTTCCTCAAAACCCTAATTATGGTCCAGGTGAAAATGAAACTTTTTGATCAAGCTTCTTGGAACAATCCATTGTTGTAAATGGATCAATGTGGTTTATTCGAGACCCTCAAACCATGTCTTGAGTTATTGGCTCATGATTTGTCCTAAAAGTCAACTTAGGGGTGAATTAGGTCAAGAAACCCTAATTCCTGATTTTTAGTGAATGTATCCCCCGGGGCTAAATTGACTTAATGATTGGGTTCATGAGGTCCCGTGGAGTATTTTGATCATGTTTTGAAGTATTGGCTCACGCCCAGAGGAAATTTTCCATCTGGAGGCCCTGGTCGATCAAAACCCTAATTTGGTGACACTGGTGATCTTGAGGCTTAATCCACTTGGAATGTTGCAGCCTTGTGCTTAATCCTTGATGTGGGAGTCCTCTTGATCCTTTGTGGATGTTTTAGAGGTTAGAAAAGTTGAAGATCATGTCATTCCTTGATTGATCCTTTGTTTAAGAGCTCTGAGAGGGCTTGAAACCCTAATCATGAATGTAGTGAATGCTCAACAATCCTTGAGGAGACTGATGAGGCATAATGGTACATCCATATTGTGGTGATGATTTGTACAATGATGGGAAATCTTAGTGGTCAAAATTTGGGGAATGACATATGCCCCTATTTAATCTTCTTGGACCCGAAGGTGTGAATGGCGAAGGTATTCGGGCATTCGGGGTGCAAGTTGATTAAATATCGGAATGCACAAAATTTTGACTGTGGTTATGAATGGCAGTTTGCCCATTCATCTTCTTTTGCTAAGAAATGATGCTTAGAAAAGGTAAAACTTCCCCTCGATCCTGGTTTCCTACTAAGGAACTGGTCTTAGTTTCTTCTGTCAATAAACTTTCTTGACAAGGTACACTATTCGTAGCGGTTTTCCTCAAACTTCTCGCCGAATATTCCTGGGGAGATGCCATTTGATGGGAAAAATCTGGATGTCAGACTTGTTGGGGAACCCATTCGTCTGAGCTATAGAGGTATGCAGACTTCTCTGTTGGAGATTCCATTTGTTGACTCTACTGGGGAAAACGAGCCTCTTGAAAGACTGCTTTTGGCTTGGGGATATTACATCATACTTTTCTTCGAGATCTTCTCGGGGAAATTCCATACAATGTACCCCAATTTTGAGGTGCCGATGACTTCATTAACATTGACTCTACTGGAGAGAAAAATCAATGTGTAGCTGAGAATCTTTAGTTGTGAGGCTTTCTCTGGGGATTTTCCTTAATCCGGGAAAGCGAAGATATCATCTTCAATGGTGAAGAGTGACGTTTGTCGAATGCCTCTTGTACTTCAGAGGTTCAAGTTATCAAAGTGGTCAAGGACTAACTTCAATCCAGAAATAAACTGGAGGAGAGAGATTGTTCAGACGCAACATTTCCTGACGAGGAAAGAACTGACAACTCGATTGAGAGGACTTCTATCACTAGGGGACAAGACCGACTAGAGTGATAGTGATGCAATATGAATACGAATGTAAATCAATAATGCATGATATATGTATGTATATGCTTATAAAGATGACGTGACATATAGACTAGTAGATGAACACGACTGGATACTCGGCCACTGCAGGGGACGAAGAAATATCACTTGGTTCAAAATAGCAATTCTGCCTTGCTTAGGAGAGATAGTCCCTGTGGGGAACAACCGTTGGTCGGACTTAGGAGATAAGTACTCTGCCGGGGGGGTATCAGATGAGAAAATCACATCTGATACAGCCGATCCTTTGTTCAGGCGTACTGGTTTAGAAGGAGCACTTTGATTCTGCACTTTGAAGCTCGATTACTTTTGGAGAAGCGATCAATGTTCTTTCGATGTTCAACAGTTGAAAGAAATTGCCATCTTTATTTAAAAAGCAGAAAATTTTGACAAGTAAATTCATTTTTGTTTCGTTTCAAGAATCGTTGATCATGTTAAAATGTCGTTTTGTAAAGCTAAACAAATAAGAATTGAAAACAAAAGCACTAGGGCTCAAATTTTATTGATAGGATGGAAATCAGTTAAACGCGTGATTCCATAGAGTATTTACAAAGTTAGAAAATGGTAATTTTAAGGGAAAAGGGCTACATTGAAACGTAACGACCATTATCCTTCTACCAACTTTGAATTCGGGACATCCTGAGCTTCTGTCGAAGATGACCTTGACTGGAATTTTCTGATGGATGGCATGACTGCTACTGGGGAATTTTCCCCTGTTGGACGTAGTTACTTGCCATTATCCCTAACTTTTACCTGGATTGTACTTTGAGATTTCCAATCCATCGGGATGATTTTTTATTATGTCTCTAATTTTTGCCTGGACCTCCCTTTCGAGTTTTCAATCCACCGAGATATTTTTTTTAGTTTAGGCGAAGTATTTCTTGACTACATCAACATTCGTGGGGTAGGAATATTCCTCTCCGTCCATGGTTCCGAGTTTCAAGGCACCGCCTGAGAAAGCTTTCTTAACCACATAGGGGCCGTCATAATTCAGAGTCCATTTGCCCTGAGATTCAGTGAGGAATGATTGTATCTTTTTTAGCACGAGGTCTCATTTCCTGAAGACGCGAGGTCGGACCTTTTTGTCAAACGCCTTCTTCATTCTTTGCTGATACAATTGACCGTGGCATAGAGCCGTTATTCACTTTTCTTCTATCAGATTCAGTTCATCATGTCGATTTTGACACCATTCAGCCTCTGTTAGCTTAGCTTCCATCAATACCCGGATTGATGGGATCTCTACTTTGATGGGGAGCACTGCCTCCATGCCATATACTAGAGAGATAGAGGTTGCCCCCGTTGAAGTGCGGACATATGTGCGATAACCGTGAAGAGAAAAGGGTAGCATCTCGTGCCAGTCTTTGTAGGTTACAACCATCTTCTGAACAATCCTCTTGTTGTTCTTGTTAGCCACTTCTACTGCTCCGTTCATCTTGGGCTGGAAGGGAGATGAGTTATGGTGTTCGATGTTGAACTCAACGCACAACTCTTTCATCATCTTATTGTTCAAGTTAGATCCATTATCAGTAATGATCTGGCTAGGAACACCATAACAGCAGATGATATTATTTTTGATAAAGCGGACCACCACTTGTCGGGTTACATTGGCGTATGACGCTGCTTTAACCCACTTGGTGAAGTAATCAATGGCCACCAGGATGAACCGATGTCCGATCGAATCCTTGGGTTCGATCATGCCAATCATGTCGATTCCCCATATGGAAAAAGGCCACGGGGAAGAGAGAACTTTGAGATGCTATGGCGGTACATGGATTTTGTCAGCGTATATCTGACACTTGTGACACTTCCTCATGTACTTGTAGCAGTCGGATTCCATTGTCAACCAGTAGTACCCTGCTCTTAGAATTTTCCTCGCCATTGCGTGTCCGTTGGCATGAGTTCCAAAGGAGCCTTCATGAATTTCTTTTATCAACGTGTTGGCTTCTGGTCTGTCTACGCATCGGAGCAAGACCATGTCAAAGTTCCTCTTATAGAGTGTATCACCACTCAGAAAGAAACTGCCTGCCAACCTTCTGAGGGTTTTTCTGTCTTTCCTTAGTGCCCAGGTGGGTACTCTTGTTTCTGAAGGAAGCATTTGATATCATGATTGTAACACCCTTTTCTACCCCCAATAATGTTGCAGCAGAAACAACTCAAATAATCAGAGTAAGGCATAAAAATCACCTCAAAGGGTGCACATTTCACATTTAAATCAAAATAATACACTTGCCCTGTAAACAAAGGGATTTTTCCTCAAAATAACTCAAAAGCCTTCACATGGCAGCGGAACTCAAAATTCTCAATTAAAAGGTTTTCAACAAACATCATAATAATCAAAATAAAACCATATCGTCAAATGACAACAAAAATAAGGAAACAACATAGTTCGACTCAAAGGACCCCAACCCGATGTTACACTATCAGAGCAAGACCCTCTAAATCGACCAAAAGCAAATAAACTTCAAGTGCTCGAAAGCATCCACAGCTAAACCTGATCACCTGCATGTTACCCACGTGGAGGCAACATTCAAACAGGCAGGGTGAGTAATCACAATTCATAATAATCATTATAAAACAAGATATGCATAAAATGACATTATCTTCATAAACGACATCATCAAGGAAAACATCAGGAAACACTATATCACAATTCATCAATGAAATTCTGGCACAAATATCAGATGTCCTATACGGATGTTGAGACACTGATATCCAACACAATGAACAAGATAATAATTAAAAAATAACAGTGCAGAAAGTAAATAACACAGCGATATGTTTACCCAGTTCGGTCTAACATACCTACTCTGGGGGCTACCAAGCCAGGGACGAAATCAATATACGATAGTATTAATTCACAGATCATACAAACACTGGATAATTTGCTCACTTAATCACTACCCTTCCTATGACTTCTACCTAAGACTCACCTAGGTATGAGGCCCTCCTCAAATCCCTCTACCACCACAACCCATGATTAGTACCTTTCCACACAAGAAACAAAAACGAAAGACACACTTTCAAAACACACAATCCTCAATACTTCACAGCTTATGAGGATTGACACACAAGAAACTCAATGCTTAAAAGCTTATGAGTAACTTGACAGAACTTACAACACAAGAAATCAGTCCTTATACTGTTATTAGAATGATACCAGTTATGCTCACAAAAATACTCGAAAACCCTAACAAAAACACAAGTAAGTTCCACACCTAAAACTAGGTTTACATCAGTCAATATATAGCAATTAATCTGGACTGAATTGGGCTTAAAAAACGCAGCAAATAGACTACTCACAAATCTGCAAAAATAACTCCAACAAAATAGGTCTTCAATCCAAAGTTTCCTATTATGTCTCCATAATTAGAAACAGCAGCAAATCCGAAAACCACCAAATAACCACAATCCAAAAATGCTTTGGATGCCACATAGGATAACCAAATGTTCACACAATATTCAGTAACAATTCCCACAAAACGAATCTGCATTAAAACTGAATCCACAACGCGATGTCCTATGAGCTGGTATGGGACATCTTCATCCGACATGTTGAAAGCAGCCACTTAGAACATTAAGATTCAACATCTTGCTGCTATAATAGTTTTAGCAAAATAAATTCCAACCACAAAAGCACAGAAATAACAATCTCCCCCTTTGGCTTATTTTGGCTAAAACTACACACACGCAAAAACTTGTAAAGAAGCACAAAACAGCAAAAAAAAAATCCATATATCCATATATCAGACAGCAGCGAAAACACCAACAGGACACAGCAAAAACATTCAGCATAGCAGCACTCCCCTTCAGCTGCATACAACACTCAGTACAGCAAACAACTCATCATAGCAGCATAGCAAAAAAAACTCCCCCTCAACAGCAGCAACATTCCACATTCTCCCCCTTTGGCTACTGCAGCAACACAAGCACACAAGCACTCCCCACACACACATACTACTCCCCCTTTTTATCCATAATAATGACAAAGGCAAGTAGAACAAGTCAAAGAAAAAATAAACCAGAGAAAACTGCATCAGAGAGTAGATGCACACCACATCACATGCCCAAATGTCATGCACAAACTTCAGCATTTTCCCTTCATTCACACACTGGACTACCAGAACCTTTAGTCTTGTCAACCTGGCAGCCAGAAGGAGCATTGATTGCTATAGTTCTTCATGAATGCACACCCCAAGTCTGCTCCTCAGGTTTTCAAATTGAACTGCATCCAGAGCCTTGGTAAATATGTCAGCAATCTGATTTTCTGTGCTGACATGCTCAAGAGTTATGACTTTGTCCTCCACAAGTTCTCTGATGAAGTGATGCCTGATATCAATGTGCTTAGTCCTGCTATGTTGAACAGGATTTTTGGAAATATTAATAGCGCTCAAGTTGTCACAAAACAATGTCATGACATCTTGTGTGACATTATACTCAAATAACATCTGCTTCATCCATACCAGTTGAGCACAACTACTTCCAGCTGCTATGTACTCAGCTTCAGCAGTAGAAAGGGATACTGAATTTTGCTTCTTGCTAAACCATGAAATAAGATTATTTCCCAAAAAGAAACATCCTCCAGAGGTACTCTTCCTATCGTCAGCACTTCCAGCCCAATCAGCATCACAGTAACCTAATAAAATGGGACTTGAGTCATGGGAGTAAAGCAACCCATAATCACATGTACCACTCACATACTTTAGAATTCTCTTCACTTGATTGATGTGACTGACCTTGGGTTCTGCTTGATATCTTGCACACACACCAACAGCAAAAGTGATGTCTGGCCTACTTGCTGTAAGATACAACAGACTGCCAATCATACTTCTATACAAACTTTGTTCAACGTTTACTCCCTTTTCATCTTTGGATAACTTCAAGTGAGTAGGAGCAGGAGTCGTCTTATGCTTGGCATTATCTAGTCCAAACTTCTTCACAATGTTCCTCGCGTATTTGCTCTGACAAATAAAAATGGAGTCTTCCATCTGCTTGACTTATAATCCAAGGAAGTAGGTCAATTCACCTACCAAGCTCATCTCAAATTCAGATTGCGTTTAGTTGACAAAATGTTGGACCATTTCATCCGACATCCCACCAAACACAATATCATCTACATAAATCTGAGCAATCATTAGTTTCCCATCCTTCTCCTTGACAAAAATTGTTTTATCAATACCACCATTCCTGTACCCATTGTTGACTAAGAACTCAGTCAGTCTTTCATACCAAGCTCGTGGAGCTTGTTTCAGCCCATACAAAGCCTTCTTCAGCTTGTAAACATGATCAGGAAAATTTGGATCCACAAACCCTTTAGGTTGCTTAACATAGACTTCCTCATTAAGATAGCCATTCAGAAAGGCACTCTTGACATCCATTTGAAACAATCTGAATTTCAACAAACATGCCACTCCTAGCAACAATCTGATGGATTCCAATCGAGCCACAGGCGCAAATGTTTCATCGAAGTCTAATCCTTCAATCTGTGTGTATCCTTGAGCAACTAATCTGGCTTTGTTCCTGGTAACAACTCCTTGCTCATCAGACTTATTCTTATAAACCCATTTTGTTCCAATCACATTTGTTCCTGCTGGTCGTGGTACCAGTTCCCAGACTTCATTCCTCTTGAACTGACAAAGTTCATCTTGCATAGCACTTATCCAGAACTCATCTGTTAATGCTTCTTTGACATTCTTTGGTTCAATCTTTGACACAAAGCAAGCATTTGACACAGTCTCCCTTGTTCTGGTTCTTACACCTTCATTCAGATCTCCAATGATTAATTCCTTAGGGTGATTCTTCTGAATCCTTATAGAGGGTCCCCTGTTAACATCCTCTACCTCTTCATTCTCAGGACTATTGTTGGTTTCTTGAGCACTATCTTCTACAGACTCAATGTCTTGGGAGGTTTCATTGTTCACGGGCAGACATGCTCCAACATCATCTAGGACATCTTCTTCTTTGCCAGAGTCATCAACCACGACATTTATGGATTCCATCATCACCTTAGTTCTGGAATTAAATACCCTATAAGCTTTACTGTTTCTAGAGTATCCCAAAAATATTCCTTCCTCACTCTTAGGATCCATCTTTCGCCTCTGCTCACGATCCGCCAAGATATAGCATTTACTCCCAAACACATGGAAGTACTTCACATTTGGCTTTCTACCTTTCCATAGCTCATAAAGAGTGACAGAAGTACCTGATCTGATAGTCACCCTATTGTGTATATAGCAAGCAGTATTCATTACTTCAGCCCAAAAATGATATGGAAGCTTTTTGGCATGAATCATGACTCTTGCACACTCTTGTATAGTCCTGTTCTTGCGTTCCACCACACCATTCTACCGAGGAGTGATAGGTGATGAGAATTCATGAGTGATTCCCTCAGATAAGCAGAACTCTTCAAATCTGCTATTTTCGAATTCTTTCCCATGGTCACTTCTGATTTGAACAACACCACAATCCTTTTCCCGTTGAATTCTTTGACACAATTCTTTAAAGGCTGCAAATGCTTCAGACTTTTCTCTGATAAAACTTATCCAAGTGAACCTGGAGTAGTCATCTACGACAACATAGGCATACTTCTTCCCACCAAGACTTTCAACCTGCATAGGTCCCATTAAGTCCATGTGAAGAAGTTCCAGAACTCTAGAAGTTGTGGTAAGATGTTGAAGCCTCTTGTGCGACACCCTTGTTTGCTTCCCAACTTGACATTCACCACATATTTTATCCTCATCAATCTTCAGCTTGGGAATACCTCTAACAGCTTCACTTGACATAACTTTCTTCATCCCTTTCAGGTGTAAATGACCCAATTTCTGATCCCACAGTTTGGTTTCATCTTCCTTTGACATCAAGCAAGTAGACAGACTTTCAGGTTCTTGAGGATTCCACAGATAGCAGTTATCCTTAGACCTGGTTCCCTTCATAACAGCTTCATCTTTCTCATTGGTTACTAGACATTCAGATTTGGTGAAATTTACTTTGAGGCCTACATCACACAGTTGGCTTATACTGATTAAATTTGCAGTCAACCCTTTGACAAATAGAACACGATCCAGATTTGGTTGTCCTGTGTAGTCCAGCTTTCCAACCCCTTTTATTTCCCCCTTTGATCCATCCCTAAAGGTGACATAATTGGTGGAGTGGGGCCTGATATCTGACAAGAACTTCTTCACACCAGTCATGTGTCTTGAACAACCACTGTCAAAGTACCAATCTTCTCTTGCAGATGCTCTAAGAGAGGTATGTGCTATGAGACCAGCCATCATTTGTCTAGGAATCCATCTTCTCTTCACTTTACCCCAACTCTGTCCTTTATTTTGTTGCTGAGCAGTTTTGGGATAGCCGTGCAGCTTGTAGCAAAAGGACTTTAAGTGACCAATCTTTCCACAGTGATGGCATCTCCATGGTTTATACTTTGATCTACAAACTCTTTTCTGATGCTTCATCTGATGTTGAAACATGTGATTTGACATCCCCACTTCTTGCTTTATTTTCTGAGGAACAAACTTCAATACAGGCTTCTTGGGAGTCTCTGCTTGATTGTTAAAACCAAGGCCTTGCACATTTCCAACTTCTTTCCCATTCTGAAGGATCTCATCCAGCTGCGTGGTACCTTTGTTCAGCATTCTTATAGATTTGGTCATATTGTCAAGTTTTGACTTTTGCCATTCAACCTCCTCTTTCAGATCAGCAATGGTTGATAAGTGTTCTTCCTTCTCAGCTTCTAGTTGAGCTATCAGAATCTTCTGTTCCAATATTATCTGGCACCTTTCTTCATTCTTGATACACAATTCTGAAAATCCTGTGAAGACTTCTTCCTTAGTGAGTTCTCCAACATAGGATTCTTTTTCAGAGTCAGACTCACAAGTAGTTTCTCCATCACCCTTACAGATCCCAGTCAAGGCTGTCACCAATTTTGCTGATTCTTCTTCAGAATCACTCTCAGACTCTCCTTCTGACCAAGACACTGATAGGCCCTTCTTCTGCCTTTTGAGATACATGGGACACTTATTTTTTATGTGCCCATATCCCTCACATTCAAAGCACTGGACTCCCTTCCCTTGATTGGAGTCTTCTTCAGTTCTGGATCTCCTGCCACCATCCTGGTTCTTGCTGATGTCGAGTGACTTGTTCTGAGCATTTGCTCTCGACTTCCAGTCAATCCTTTTCAACACTTTGTTAAATTGTTTTCCCAGCAATACCAGATCTTTAGACACCCATTCATCTCTGACCAGGTCACCTTCATCTTCTGAGTCACCAGCATTTGACACAAAGGCTATGCTCTTCTTCTTCTCAGACTTTTCACTGATCCCTAATTCAAATGTTTAAAGAGATCCCACCAGCTCATCCACCTTCATCTTGTTTATATCCTGAGCTTCCTCAATAGCAGTCACTTTCATGTCAAATCTCTTAGGTAGAGATCTGAGGATTTTTCTGACCAATTTGCTGTCAAACATCTTCTCACCTAGGGCACTAGAGGAATTAGCTATCTCAATAATGTTCATGTGAAAATCATGAATGCTCTCATCCTCTTTCATCTTCAAACTCTCAAACTTGCTAGTGAGAAGCTGAAGTTTTGACATTTTCACCTTTGAAGTCCCTTCATGAGCCACCTTCAAGACCTCCCGTGCTTCTTTTGCAATGGTGCAATGTTCAATCAACCTGAATATATTCTTGTTGACTCCATTGAACAGTGCATTCATGGCTTTGGAATTTCCCACAGACCCTTTGTAATCTGCATCATCCCAGTCTTCCTCTTCCTTCACCACTTCAGTAGGGGTACCTTTTTCATCTTTAACCTTTGGGGGCTCCCATCCTTTTATAACAGCTTTCCATGCTTGATCATCCATGGATTTGATGAATGCTATCATCCTCGGTTTCCGGTAGTCATAGTTGGAACCATCAAGCAGAGGTGTTTGTTCAGAAATCCTCCATCCTTGTCCATTGTACCAGAAAGTACCTTCCCTGAATCTCACCCAGAACCAAATAAGGGTGCAAGCTCTTGATGCCAATTGAAATTCTGGCACATATATCAGATGTCCTATACGGATGTTGAGGCACTGATATCCAACACAATGAACAAGATAACAATTAAAAAATAACAGTGCAGAAAGTAAATAACACAGCGATATGTTTACCCAGTTCGGTCTAACACACCTACTCTGGGGGCTAC
The DNA here is from genome assembly GCA_022829125.1 of Lathyrus tuberosus. Lineage (NCBI taxonomy): Eukaryota > Viridiplantae > Streptophyta > Magnoliopsida > Fabales > Fabaceae > Lathyrus > Lathyrus tuberosus. Next base: position 23,029,812 of record JALAZF010000012.1, on the reverse strand, counting down.
CAAGCCAGGGACGAAATCAATATACGATAGTATCAATTCACAGATCATACAAACACCGGATAATCTGCTCACTTAATCACTACCCTTCCTATGACTTCTACCTAAGACTCACCTAGGTATGAGGCCCTCCTCAAATCCCTTTACAACCACAACCCGTGATTGGTACCTTTCCACACAAGAAACAAAAACGAAAGACTCACTTTCAAAACACACAATCCTCAATACTTCACAGCTTATGAGGATTGACACACAAGAAACTCAATGCTTAAAAGCTTATGAGTAACTTGACAGAACTTACAACACAAGAAATCAGTCCTTATACTGTTATCAGAATGATACCAGTTAGGCTCATAAAAATACTCGAAAACCCTAGCAAAAACGTAAGTAAGTTCCACACCTAAAACTAGGTTTACATCAGTCAATATATAGCAATTAATCTGGACTGAATTGGGCTTCAAAAATGCAGCAAATAGACTGCTCACAAATCTGCAAAAATAACTCCAACAAAATAGGTCTTCAATCCAAAGTTTCCTATTATGTCTCCATAATTAGAAACAACAGCAAATCCGAAAACCACCAAATAACCACAATCCAAAAATGCTTTGGATGCCACATATGATAACCAAATATTCACAGAATATTCAGTAACGATTCCCACAAACAGAATCTGCATTAAAACTGAATCCACAACGCGATGTCCTATGAGTTGGTATGGGACATCTTCATCCAACAAGTTGAGAGCAGCCACTTAGAACATTAAGATTCAACATCTTGCTGCTATAATAGTTTTAGAAAAATAAATACCAACCACAAAAGCACAGAAATAACAATCAATGTCACATAAGATGCAATGCATAACAAGACTCATGCATGTGGTACCAATCGTCACAAAGGATGGACACCAGACAATCAACCCTCCAAAGATCCCCGTCACTAGGATCGATCCCGCATTTGGAACCGGAGCACGTCATAATCAGCTCATATCCGCACAATGGGAATGAAGCGTCGTCACACAGCATGCATATGAATGTATGATACATAAACGTGAATAATTTATCATCATCAAGTAACCATCATCATGTGCATCATCATTCATCAATTCTCATACACGTCATGTCATCACATATTCGTCAAATAATCACCAAAACATCATCATATAATCATTAGTAACATCATAGAAAATCATCATAGAAATCACAACATCAAAACATCAAAATCCGCACAGCAGCATAAACCAGAATTTGCGAACAGCATTCATTCGCTCCAGGGTTCGCCTAGCGAACCTGTTCGCTGCGGCCTTCGCCTAGCGAAGCGGCTAGCGAACCTCACAGATCCCATACTAAACACCAAAAACCCCACCATCTAGCATGCTCGCTAGTTTGTTCGCTTAGTGAATCTACTCGCTGTTCCCTTCGCCTAACGAGGCTTCCAGCGAATCACTCCCTCTACTCCAGAATCACCTCTGTACTCACACACATAATATCGCGCATTCGCTGCACTGCTCGCCTAGCGTGCCTTGGCGAACATTCGCCTAGCGAAGCAATGGTTCGCCTAGCGAACCTGCGATTACAGCAAATCGCTGCTACGCATCAGTAGCTCCCAAACCTCCAAAGCACTTGCGATTACAGTCTCAATTGACCCAAAATCATCCCTACGTCAGTCCTAACATATCAAAGAATTTAAAGGCCTAAAACCTACGACTGTTAGGTCGATTCAGGACACTACGGGAAACCTTAATTTCCCTAAACCTTCAAAACTCTCAAGCTTCATATAAACTCTATAGGTCTTTCGCCACAAGGTTACAACTTACAACAACGATGAAATCTGCCCCAAAGGTCTATTTTACCGATAAAATTCAACTCTTACTAATCGATTCACAAAATACCCTCAAAATCATCAGTTTACCTCAAAACCCATAAACCCTCAAAACCCCAAAATCCCCAACATCCACTTTAATCAATCGAATCCTATAATAAAAACAATGAAAGGCAATTACTCCCCATACCTTAAATTGTCGATCCGATGAGTTCTCTCTTGAGCCTTTGGAAATCTTTACGAAAATCCTCGCCTTCTCCCTTTTTCCTCAGAGCTCTGCACTTTCTCCTTATTTTCACGATCTCCACAATGAATCCTAATTCTCCTCAATTCCTCCTTTTTGGTTAATTTAACTCTTGGGCCTCAAAATTGGGCTTTCTCCATAACACCCTCACTAATACTCCTAAAATGCCCACTTTACCCTCAATTCCTCTAATATTATTTTAAATTAATAATAATACTAATATATTCATATTATATACTATTATTTAATTAAAATAACCAAAACTTCACCAAAAATACCGACATCGACACCAACCACCAAAAATTCACAGAAAACCACGAATATAATATTTAAATAAATTAAATAAATATTCTTACGAAATTTGAGATGTTACAACTCTCCCCCACTTAAAGAATTTTCGCCCCCGAAAATCACCTCAAGGAAATAGAGTCGGATATGACTCCCTCATCTGATCTTCACGTTCCCAAGTCCAACTTTCGCCAGCTGGTCCATCCCACAACACCTTCACCAAAGCTATGTCTCTACCCCGCAATTGCTTCATCTCTCGACCGTCGACACGCACAGGCAACGCTTCCACAGTCAGATTATCCCTCACTTGTACATCATCCATCTGTATCACATGCGACGGATCTGGAATGTACTTCCTTAACTGAGACACATGGAACACGTCTTGCAAATTCGCAAGTGACGGCGATAAAGCAATTCGATAGGCTACCTCTCCTATCCTCTACGATATCTGGTATAGACCAACAAAACGTGGAGTGAGCTTCCTAGACTTCAAAGTTCAACCCACACCAGTCACCGGCGTCACTCTCAGAAACACGTGATCTTCCTCTTGGAATTCAAGTGCTTTCCTCCTCTTATCATGGTAACTCTTCTGACGACTCTGCGAAGCTTTCATCCTTTCTTGGATCATCTTAATCTTCTCAGTCGTCTCTTGTACAATTTCAGGTCCGAGTACAACACTCTCGCCCGACTCATACCAACACAAAGGAGTCCTACACCTTCTCCCATACAAAGCTTCGTAGGGCGCCATTCCAATACTAGCATGAAAACTATTATTGTACGTGAACTCAATCAACGGCAAATGGCTATCCCACGATCCTCCATGATCCAACACACAAGCCCTCAGCAAATCCTCTAATGATTGGATCGTCCTTTCTGTCTGACCGTCCGTTTGCGGATGATAGGCAGAACTCATCCTCAACTTGGTACCCAACGCATCTTGCAAACTCTTCCAGAACCTCGATGTAAACCTCGGATCTCTATCTGACACAATACACGAAGGTACCCCATGTAACTTCACAATCTCTTCAATGTACACCTCGGCTAGGTTCTGCATGGAATTATTAACCTTCATCGGTAAGAAATAAGCTGACTTAGTTAATCTATCCACGATCGCCCAAATGGAATCATTTCCCTTAGCAGTCTTCGGCAATCCCACCACAAAATCCATGGAAATACTATCCCATTTCCATTCTGGAGTCCTCAACGGCTGCATCATACCTAAAGGCTTCAGATGCTCAACCTTCGACTTCTGACAAGTCAAACACGCATAAACAAACTCTGCAACATCCTTCTTCATACCTGGCCACCAAAACAACTTTTTCAAATCTTGGTACATCTTCGTAGCACCGGGATGAATACTCAACCTACTTCGATGTCCTTCTTCAAGAATGCTCTTCTTAATATCTGGGACATCTGGAACAGACACCCTATCTCTGAACATCATCACACCATTCTCGTCGATCTGGAAGTCACCTCCGTTACCTTGGTAAATCAAAATCAATTGGTCAACCAACTTTAAATCAGATTGCTGTCCCACTCTGATTTTTTCCAGAATACTACTAGTCAACTTCAACATTCCCAACTTCACACTGTCAGGAGTCGCTTCACACACCAAACTCAAATCTCTGAATTGCTCAATTAGTTCCAACTCTTTCACCATAAGCATCGACATATGCAATGACTTTCTGCTCAACGCATCAGCCACTACATTTGCTTTGCCCGGATGATAACTCAAATCAAAATCGAAATCCTTCAACAGCTCTAACCACCTTCTCTGCCTCATATTTAATTCCTTATGATTAAATAAGTATTTCAGACTTTTATGATCACTGAACACTTCAAATTTAGAGCCAAACAGATAGTGTCTCCAAATTTTCAACACAAACACCACCGCGGCCAATTCCAAGTCATGCGTAGGATAATTCCTCTCATGGACTTGCAATTGTCTCGAAGCATAGGCAACAACCTACCCATTCTGCATCAACACTCCACCAAGACCCATCTTTGACGCATTACAATACACCACAAAAGATTCACTCGGATTAGGCAAAATCAACACTGGAGCAGTAGTCAATCTCTTCTTTAATTCCACGAAACTTTCTTCACAAGCTATATCCCACACAAAAGTATGACCCTTTCGAGTCAACTGAGTCAAAGGTAATGCCAACTTAGAAAAGCCATCAATAAACTTGCGGTAGTAACCCGTTAATCCCAGAAAACTTCGTACCTCAGTCGCAGACTTCGGAGTCTCCCACTGTAACATGGCATCAATCTTAGAAGGATCAACAGCAACACCACCACTTGAAATCACATGGCTAAGGAAACTCACTTCCTTCAACCAAAACTCACACTTCGATAGCTTTTCATACAACTTCTTATCTTTCAACACTTGCAACACAGTCCTCAAATGCTCGGCATGTTATTCTTCAGATCTAGAATATATCAAGATATCATCGATAAACACCACCACAAACTTATCCAAATACTCATGGAAAATCCGATTTGTATACTCCACGAATGCCAGTTGCACTAGATACACCGATGACGTCACAGTATACTCATAGTTATCATCCCTTGTGCTGAAAGCCGTCTTCGGAATATCATCAAGCTTAACACAAATCTGATGATGACCCGACCTCAAATCAATCTTGTTAAACACACAGGCACCTACTAACTGATCCATCAAATCATTAATCTTCGGCAGTGAATACATATTCTTAATCACCACTTTAATCAACTGTCTATAATCCACACAACCTCATAATATCATCTTTCTCCTTCACCGACCACACAGGAGCACCCCACAGGGAAACACTCTGTCGAACAACTTCATCCTAAGCAATTCTTCTAGTTGTTTCTTCAACTCACCTAACTCAGAAACATACATCTCGTATGCAATCACCGACCTCAAGCTTGCATCAAGTACTAGGTCGATAACAAGTTCCACGCCACACTACGGTGGTACATCACAAATATCTCATGGGAACACCTCCAAATAGTCACACACCATAGGTAGCTCACACACCACCGCATCCTCTTAAACTTCAAAGAATCCAACATCTTAAACACCTTTGCACCACCTTCCACAGACTCGTCCACTTGCTTCGTAGCACAAATAACTCCTCACCTTCGTCAAAATTAGATTCAGGTGGTCGTTAGGAATTACACACTACCAGCATATCACTAGTCGCCACCCTGTTCTCTATCCTTCAAAAGAAGACATCAACAATACCTGATCGTTCTCCTCAGGATATTCCAGCTCGACCGACAGGCAAGAAACTCTAATTCGCTTCATCTTCAAATCTATTAGTCTGCATCGACTCATCAAAACAATCCGTAAGCACTCGGCTTAACCCCAACAATTCACTGCGCACACTACTCAAGTTCACAAGACACGTCTATCCCACCTAACATGATCCCGTCTATTATCAACAAGAGATTAAGGGTGACCAGTTCCTCAATTTGTCAATAACATCCGATATTATGAGGCGGTACAAACGATCTTTACCAACTATCGCAGCGTCCAACACCACACTTAGTCGTCGCCCCACACTCAAACCACCTTGGAGAAGCATCATCCTCTCCCCCACTTGTTTCATTCCCAACCTGTAAATGGAAAACAAAACGAGCATCGACAGTGTTTTTACACACATGTCGCACACTAGGGAAACAAACAACATTAGACAACCTGGCCGGACGGACCGACCTGATCTGATACCACTTATGTAACACCCTTTTCTACCCCCAATAATGTTGCAGCAGAAACAACTCAAATAATCAAAGTAAGGCATAAAAATCTTCTCAAAGGGTGCACATTTCACATTTAAATCAAAATAATACACTTGCCCTGTAAACAAAGGGATTTTCCTTAAAATAACTCAAAAGCCTTCACATGGCAGCAGAACTCAAAATTCTCAGTTAAAAGGTTTTCAACAAACATCATAATAATCAAAATAAAACCATATCGTCAAATGAAAACGAAAATAAGGAAACAACATAGTTCGACTCAAAGGACCCCAACCCGATGTTACACTATCAGAGCAAGACCCTCTAAATCGACCAAAAGCAAATAAACTTCAAGTCCTCGAAAGCATCCACAGCTAAACCTGATCACCTGCACGTTACCCACGTGGAGGCAACATTCAAACAGGCAGGGTGAGTAATCACAATTCATAATAATCATTATAAAACAAGATATACATAAAATGGCATTATCTTCATAAACGACATCATCAAGGAAAACATCAGGAAACACTATATCACAAGTCACCAATGTCACATAAGATGCAATGCATAACAAGACTCATGCATATGGTACCAATCGTCACAAAGGATGGACACCAGGCAATCAACCCTCCAAAGATCCCCGTCACTAGGATCGATCCCGCATTTGGAACTGGAGCACGTCATAATCAGCTCATATTCGCACAATGGGAATGAAGCGTCGTCACAGAGTATGCATATGACTGTATGATACACAAACGTCAATAATTCATCATCATCAAGTAACCATCATCATGTGCATCACCATTCATCAATTCTCATACACGTCATGTCATCACATATTCGTCAAATAATCACCAAAACATCATTATATAATCATCAGTAACATCATAGAAATCACAACATCAGACATCAAAAACCGCACAACAGCATAAACCAGAATTTGCGAACAACATACGTTCGCTCCAGGGTTCGCCTAGCGAACCTGTTCGCTGCAGCCTTCGCCTAGCGAAGCGGCCAGCGAACCTCACAGATCCCACACTAAACACCAGAAACCCCACCATCTGTCATGCGCTAGTTTGTTCGCTTAGCGAACCTACTCGCTGTTCCCTTCACCTAGCGAGGCTTTCAGCGAATCACTCCCTCTACTCCAGAATCATCTATGTACTCACACACATAATATCGCGTATTCGCTGCACTGCTCGCCTAGCAAGCCTTGGCTAACATTCGCCTAGCGAAGCAATGGTTCGCCTAGCGAACCTGCGATTACAGCAAATCGCTGCTACACATCAGTAGCTCCCAAACCTCCAAAGCACCTGCGATTACAGTCTCAATTGACCCAAAATCATCCCTACGTCAGTCCTAACATATCACAGAATTTAAAGGCCTAAAACCTACGTCTGTTAGGTCGATTCAGGACACTACGGGAAACCTTAATTTCCCTAAACCTTCAAAACTCTCAAGCTTCATATAAACTTTATAGATCCTTCACCACAAGGTTACAACTTACAACAACGAGGAAATCTACCCCAAAGGTCTATTTTACTGATTAAATTCAACTCTTACTAATCGATTCACAAAATACCCGTAAAATCATCAGTTTACCTCAAAACCCATAAACCCTCAAAACCCTAAAATCCCCAACATCCACTTTAATCAATCGAATCCTATAATGAAAACAATGAAAGGAAATTACTCCCCATACCTTAGATTGTCGATCCGATGAGTTCTCTCTTGAGCCTTTGGAAATCTTCACGAAAATCCTCGCCTTCTCCCTTTTTCCTCTGAGCTCTGTACTTTCTCCTTATTTTCACGATCTCCACAATGAATCATAATTCTCCTCAATTCCTCCTTTTTGGTTAATTTAACGCTTGGGCCTCAAAATTTGGCTTTCTCCATAATACCCTCACTAATACTCCTAAAATGCCCACTTTACCCTCAATTCCTCTAATATTATTTTAAATTAATAATAATACTAATATATTCATATTATATACTATTATTTAATTAAAATAACCAAAACTTCACCAAAAATACCGACATCGACACCAACCACCAAAAATTCACAGAAAACCACGGATATAATATTTAAATAAGTTAAATAAATATTCTTACGAAATTTGGGATGTTACAGTGATACCAAGGTTTGTCGTCTATGACTGCTTCAATCGCGAAGATGTAAGCAGGCCGTTCAAGGCGCATTATGTCGATCTTAGGTAGGTCGTTCCATTGACCTACACTAATCATGGAAGAGTGTGTGGCCAATGCATCAACCATGTGATTCTCTTCACGAGGGATATGATGAAACTCGATTCTGTTGAAGAAGGGTAACAACCTTCTCGCATAGTCCTTGTAAAGAATCAGTCCTGATTGGTATGTGTTCCAATCTCCTTTGATCTGATTGATAACCAGGGATGAGTCGTCATATACATCCAAGTTCTTAATCCTTAACTCGATCGCTTCTTCGAGACCCATGATACAAGCTTTGTATTCGGCCTCGTTGTTTGTACACTTGAATGTAAGTCTGGCGGTGAAAGGAATGTGGGTACCCTGAGGTGTTATGATGATTTCCCCAATTCCGTTTCCATAATTGTTGACAGCTCCGTCAAAGATAAGTCCCCATTGGGAACCTGGTTCTGGCCCTTCACTAGGTAGCGGTTCATCGCAATCTTTCGTTTTTAAGTACATGACATCTTCGTCTGGGAATTCAAATCCAATTGATTCTTGATCGTCAATCGGTTGATAAGCCAAATGATCAGCTAAATTACTTCCTTTAACGGCTTTTTGAGCATGGTATTCTATGTCATATTCTGATAACAACATCTGCCAACGGGCATTCCTTCCCGTGAGAGCAGGCTTTTCAAAGACATACTTGATTGGATCCATTTCTGAGATTAACCAAGTAGTGTGACGAATCATGTACTGGCGAAGACGTTTGGCTGCCCAAGCCAAAGCACATCAAGTTTTCTCAAGCATAGTGTACCGAGTGTCGCAGTCGGTGAATTTCTTGCTTAAATAGTAGATGGCAGACTCTTTTCTTTTTGTTTCATCCTGTTGGCCAAGTACACAGCCCATTGAGTCTTCCAAGACTGTTAAGTATATGATCAGTGGCCTTCCTTCCACTGGAGGTGATAGAATCGGTGGGTTCAACAGGTATTCCTTAATTCTGTCGAAGGCGGTTTGGCAATCTTCTGTCCAAACACAGTCCTCGTTCTTTTTGAGTAATTTGAAAATCGGCGCGCATGTCGCGGTCATGAGGAATATAAATATGGAAATGTAGTTCAAACGCCCCAGGAATCCTCTAACTTGTTTTTCAGTTTTTGGAGAAGGCATTTCTTGAATGGCCTTGACCTTGTCAGGATCAACCTCAATTCCTTTTTGGCTGACGATGAATCCTAAGAGTTTCCCTGAACAGACACCGAAGGTGCACTTATTGGGATTCAAGAAGAGTTTGTACTTTCTCAACCGCTCGAATAGTTTTGACAGGTGGTTCACATGCTCCTCTTCTGTTTTAGATTTAGCAATCATGTCATCGACATATACCTCGATTTCTTTGTGAATCATGTCATGAAACAGAGTAGTCATGGCCCTTTGATAGGTTGCCCCGGCATTCTTCAAACCGAACGGCATTACCTTGTAACAAAAGGTACCCCATGGGGTAATAAACAAAGTTTTCTCCATGTATTTTGGCACCATTTTTATCTCATTATAGCCCGAGAATTCATCCATGAAGGAGAAAATTTTGAACTTTGTTGCACTGTCAACTAGCATGTCAATGTGTGGTAAGGGAAAGTCATCATTTGGACTAGCTTTGTTCAGATCCCTGTAGTCTACACACATTCTGACCTTTCCGTCCTTTTTTGGAACTGGTACTATGTTGGCTAACCATTGAGGATACTATGATGTGGCGAGGAAACCCGCGTCAATTTGTTTATGTACTTCCTCTTTGATTTTGATGGCCATGTCCGAATGAGTTCTTCTCAACCTCTGCTTTACTGGCTGACATTCTGACCTTAACGGTAAATGATGTTCCACGATGCTGGTATCCAACCCTGGCATGTCCTGATAGGACCAAGCAAATACATCGGGGAATTCTTTGAGAAGCTTTGTCAAACTTTCTTTGACAGTCGGACTGAGCAGTGTCCCAATTTTGATTTCTTTTCTCTCTTCTTCTGACCCCAAGTTGTCCGTTTCCAACGACTCTTTGTGAGGTTCAATGGACCTTTCCACTTGTCTGAGTAATCGGGAAATCTCTTATGGAATTTCCTTGTCATCTTCTTCTTCAGCCTCAAATACCGGGAACACAAAGTTGGGAGAAGGAATTGGACCGTATGTTTCAATGGGGTTTAAAACAAGCAATCTGCATGACGTGATGATTGTTTTTAGAAGAGGTAGAGAGAATGCAAGAGTGTGTGCAGTGTATTTTCTTTGGAAAACTGCTTGTTTTTATTATTTGAGTTTTTTTTTAGGATTACCATTTTCTGAAAAAGCGAAAAGAGAAAACAACAATAAATGCGGAAATTACAGAACAGCGTTATTTTATTTATGATCTTGTCGATTCTTAAAACTACAGCCCTATAAAACAAACTCTGTCGCTTTGGGCAAAGCGAAGAGGGATATTTACAGCAAGTGAGCCCTATCAAAATAGCTGTTTCACCTGGGCAGGGTGAAAGGTTAAAATAAAGACAACAATTACTTAGACTTATGAACAACTTTTGGAACATTGACAGCAACCCATTGGCGGCGAACTCCTCGGTGAATCACAATGTCTGGCACCTTCTTACTTAGTTTTTCCTCAAAAATGACGCTGATTTCTGGCGGAGCAGGATCGTTAGAATCTGTTTCCCAGGCAGAGTTGTCGTAGACGAACTCTTCTATTGCATCTTGCATAGCATTTGTGCTCTCAGGTAAATCTCCCCATCCATGAGGCTGGATGTCTTTGAGCCTAATACGAGAGCTCTCAGGAGCGGTGTATTTGACCAAGTAGTCGAACCTTCCACTTGGTTGTCCTAAGGTGTCCCACACTTCTGTGGAACTGGAGGAGTCATCCCTTTCGATGATGTTGACCTCGGGAAAACCATAGTTGATGAAATCTATTCCTGTAAGCTTTGCAAATTCATCGTCGTGCTGGGTATTTTTAGAAGGCCCTGAGTGTTGATCCCATGACATGGTGGGGATGCAGGTATTCTTTTCAATAATGCTCAGTTGATAAGCATCGTTCGGCTGATTTTCTTGCCCCAAGTCTCCTGGGTACAGCTGCCAGATAGGCAGGCCATCCATTGGGCCATAATAGTCGTGGTCAAAGTTGTCTTTCATTAGAGTGTCCTCCTCTAATGAGTTTGGTGGAGCACGGCATCCTTCCGGATCACAATCTCCGTATATCATTTTGACGTCTGACCTTGGTATAAATCTCAGACTCTGTACGGGAGAGCAAAATGGCGTAGGCACCTCTTCTTGAGACATATAGTCGTCCTCGTTAAGATAGGACTTCCATTCTTCATCCATATCGGAGGAGTCTCCCTCGTTGATGGTATGGACTTCTTGAGATATTGGGTGAAGGAAACTCCCACTATGGAAGAAATCCTGAATGGGATGAAAACTTTCATCGTTAGTAGCAGTTTGGGTACAGGTTGCAGAAAAACCAAGACCCTTCTTTGTTTTGTTATCAATAGGAATGACAAGTTGTCCCCATCCCTTTGGATTGTTACTTTTGATCACTTCGAGAGCATCTCTGTATGAGAAAATAGAGGTTCCTTTCTCTGACTGATTTTCATTGCTCACCGACAGTGCCTGGAACTGAGTTCCAACAACCTCCTCGGGTTCTACACAAGTGGATAATGAAAGGTTACTCAAGATCAAGGCTTGTTCTCCACAGACCGTGACGAGCTGATGGTTCTTGACGAACTTTAGTTTCTGCTACAGTGTTGAAGTGACTGCCCCAGCTTGGTGTATCCAAGGTCTTCCCAACAAACAGTTGTATGTTTCTCGGATGTCCATGACCTGGAAAGTGACCCGGAAAGTGTGAGGACCGATAGTTATGGGAAGGTTGACTTCGCCGATAATTGCTTTCTGAGATCCGTCAAATGCTTTGACGATGACCTCACTGCCCCTCATCGGGGATCCTTTGAATGATAGTCATATTAAAGTGGACTTCGGCATAACGTTGATGGCTGATCCAGTATCTACCAGTACGCGGGCTACGGCATCGTCCTGGCAATTGACTGTAATATTGAGCGCCATGTTTTGACTTTTGCCTTCCTCTGGCAATTCCTCGTTACTAAACCCCAAGTTGTTGCAGGAAGTGATGTTGGAAACGAAGCCATCGAACTGTCTTATTGACACATCATGTTCCATAAAGGCTTGCTCTAATACTTTCAGCAGAACTTCCCTGTGAGCTTCGGAACTGAGTAATAGAGATAACACAGAGACTTTTGAAGGGGTTTGTAACAGCTGATCAACAATGTTGTATTCACTCCTTTGGATGAGCTTCAGCATCTCATCATCATTCTTTGAAAGGTCGGGATCACTGGATTGACCAACTGGTGGATTGGGAACTTCTGCTTGAGGTTCCTTTTCTCTGTTAGGTTCTCCAACTCCTCGGTTGAAGATTCGACCGCTCTGTGTCACTTGACTGATGTCTGCAATATTCACGACGGAGGGTAATGGAGTTTCCTTTCCATTCTCAACTATTGTTGCACCGTACTTGTAAGGGATAACCTTATCAGACTTTTACGGTACTGGTCCCAGTAGATGGATAACTACAGGAGCCTTCTGATTTCTCTGACCGTCGTAACTAACTTCAATCAGTTCCTGGTTAAGAACCTTCGAATCGTCAAGTAGAGGGATGATGGCACAAACATCTTTGGTCCTCTCGCGATCAGGGATTACAAAAACATCCTTGATTTGATCAGCGAAGTAGTTGGGCATCAATTTGATTGACCCCGAAACTAGACATGGTTGAATCTCTTTGCGGTCCAACTGACTTTGAAGGGCTGTTCGCACGAGGTAACATCCTTGATTATTTTTCGAGCAGACCCTACAGCGCTCGTAGTTATGTGGTGGCACTTGGTCACATCCGCTTTGAATGTAGTGTAACCTCACTAGGTCCGCTTCCACATATCGAACATCTTGACTCTGATGCCTAGTAGGGTTTTCATTAATCATACTGACTTGTTGCAGGTCTTCATCTAGATAAATCGGAAGCCACCAATGGTTTAACAAGTGTTGCAAAGTTCTTTGAACGAGAGCACATCCCTGGTCACTTTCACGACATCCCTTACAGTTTTGATAATTATGCGAAGTCAAAAAACCGAGTTGGACTTGCTTAGCAAGTAATTCTACCAAGCTGGTATTCATCAAGCGAATATCGAAGATCTGAATCATGTTGATCTGATAAGGGTTTTTATCATGGTAGTCCTGGATCCATCCAAGATCCATCTGACGATGGAGGGCCTCTTGTATAAAAGAGCATCCCTGATTGTTTACTAAGCAAATCAGACAGGAATTGTAATCGTGCCGCGGCAGATTATGATACTGGCTTTGCCTTGAGTGCATTGCCACTAAGTTGACATTCATTGCACGTATGTCGTGGTTTTGAATGATGGTGGAACTTGCATGAGTCATGTTAACTCCACGAACTTGATGCTCTTGGATCCACCCGAGATCCAATTGTTCCTGTAGAGCTGATTACACCATAGAACATCCTTGATTGTTCTTAGAGCAGATATCACACTGGTGATAATTGTGAGGTGGTACATGGCCATACCCGCTCTGTCTGCGATGCATCTTGACCAGATTGGTCCTCAATAAGAGTACATCATGAATTCGATAGCTGTTGTTAGACTCTCCCTCTATCAAATTTACTGCAGCTTTCTCGTGCCGAGGCAACAGGTTCGTGAGAACATTCGGATTCGTATCTTTGAAATATAAGACCCCGCTCCTAACAAGCTTTTGTACGTCGGATTTGAAACGGAGACAGTTTTCTATGTTATGCCCTGGTCCTCCTTGATGGTAAGGGCAAGTTTGATCTGCTTTGAACCAAAAAGGCGGATTTTCCGGTACTGTAAGAGGAGACCTAGTTTGGACGTGTCCCTTGACCAGTAGTAATGGAAACAAATCTGCGTACAACATTGGTATAGGGTCGAACCCTGGTGGTCGTGTTGTACGGTTGTTGTTGTGTTGAGGACGAGCCTGCTGAAGAGGTTGTTGTGTCTTTTGCTGATATTGTTGTTGATTTGGTTGGCTTTGCGTAACCTGAGGTTGATACATTGGAAAGGCGCAGAGTTGATAGCAGGAGTTACAGCTGCTACTGGTTGGTAACGTCGCCTTTGCTTTCCGAGAGAGATATTCCCAATATCCTGCTCTATTTTCTTAGGGAGAGCACTACCATATCGTTTTGTACTACTTGATGATCCAGCGTCTTTAACTAGACGTCCTTCTTGGACGGCTTCCTCAAGACGAACTCCTATGCCCACCATCTCGGTGAAGTCACTGGGCGCACTAGCGACCATTCTGTCGTTGTAAAATGAGCTTAAGGTTTTCATGAAGATATTTGTCATCTCTTTTTCCTCAAGAGGTGGACAAATCTGGGCGGAAATTTCATGCCATCTCTGAGTGTACTCCTTAAAGGTTTCTTTGTCCTTCTGCGACATAGCTCTGAGTTGATCTCTGTCTGGTGCCATGTCCAGGTTATACTTATATCGTTGAACGAAGGCAGTACCGTGATCTCTGAAAGTAGCGATCTTAGTGCGATTTAAACCCATGTACCATTTGAGTACGACACCGGTTAAACTATTATGGAAATAGTGGATCTGTAGCTGGTGGTTCTCTGTTTGAGTTGACATCCTCCGAGCGTACATCACCAAGTGACTTTGAGGGCAAGAAATACCCTTGTACTTTTCAAATTCGGGCATTTTGAACTTGTGCAGAACTTTCACATTGGGGACCAAACAAAGGTCTGCGGTGTCCTTTCCAAATAGATCCTGACCGCGAATGGCTTGCAGTTCTTTCTGCATCTCCAGGAACTGTTCCTAGAACTCATTCATTATGTCGAACATACTTTCGTTTCCAATAGAAGGTATCTGGGAAACCTGTCCTTCCGGGACAGTGTGTACCACGGGTGGTGGTATAGTCATTACGGCAGAGACTCTTGGTGCTTCCCAAAGTTTTTAACCTTCAGGAGTTGCTGTCATGCCCCTGGCATCTTCGCTTTCCCGAAGTTTGTAACCTTCAGGCCCAGCAGCTCCTGTTGCAGTTTCCAGATCTTCCATGATCGACAGAATATATCCTTCTGGGATATAGTTGAGTGGCAAACCCCAGGGACGATCTTTTGGCATTTTATACCTGGGATCATACTTTTCCACTATGGGCGTCGATGTGATCTCTGAGATCACAATCCTTTGTTGTTGCATCGAGCTGCTGCCAGAGCTTACATGTCATTGTGAAGGTTCCTCAGATCTTCTTTCAGAGTGTCGATCTCTTCTCTCAACTCTCTGTTTTCTTCCTTGAGACCATCCATCTTTTTCTGTCGATTGGCCCGAGTATTGTACGAATGAGACAGTTTGACTCTAGAATCGAGACACAAATGTGAGATTCGCAGGGAAGAAGAATGCGTTTATGCGAGAATGATGAATGATTAGATTAATTATTTTTTGTTTAATCAAAATAAATGTCAACAATTTGGATGAAAATATCAAACAGTGGGGAAACCCCGTTTTATTGAATTCAAAGATTGCGGAAATGGAAATACAGTAGATTACAAAGTGCTGTAAAAAGGAAATCTATAAGCTAATGGATCCTGAGTCCTCTCTGAGGAGAGCTCAGGTGCTGGTTCTGGTACTTTCCTTTTCTTTGACCGGGGATCTTGAGCCGTTGTCAGGTTGTCATTCCTTTTCCAAGTGAGAGGAGCGAGCAAATTTCTTTGATCATCCTGATTTTCTACAGCACGTTGCTCTAAAATCTCGATCAGAGCATCCTTATCTTTCAACAGCTGTTGTATTTTCATACACTCCACATTGAGAATGCGGTACTTGTTCCTCCAAGACCTCTTCTCCTGTTGAACTTTGTTGAGAGTCACCTAAAGTTTTTCCATATCAGACATAAAATAAAGGACAGGGTCCCTTAATGGAAGAACTTCTTGACGAGGGTAAGGCATCCTCATCTTGAGAGCTCTAGTTTGTACCTAGTGGAGATAAGGCTCCACCGAGACACAGTCTGGTTTTCCTAGAGACTTTCTTCCTTTCCTATGAATATATTTCCAAGCATGCACTATTTCTGTTTTTAGTGCCCTATCGTTTTCTCCTTCCTTGAAGAAAAGACCTTCCAGAATGAGCATTACACGGGACATGCCTCATCGGGTATCCGAATTGACGACGAACTAAAGCTGGATGATAGTTGATCCCTCCCTTAGTTCCTATAAGGGGTACATTTGGGAAGTTTCCACAACGGTTAATGATTCTGATCCCATTATAGATTCGATTATACCAATCGATGTCAGAGTTGGTAAGACACATGATTCTCTGCTACCAACGTAAAGTACTCTTTTGATCCCGAAATGCAGTAGACTTTGGCAAATGGGAAATGAACCATTTATACAGCAAGGGTACATAGCATGTGATCATTCCTCCACTGTACAAATTCCTTAAGTGTACAGAATGATACGCATCTGCGAGCAAGGTTGGTACAGGGTTTCCAATCAGAAAAATCTTAATGGCATTGATATCTACAAAGTTATCGATGTTGGGAAACAAAAATAACCTGTAGGTGAGAAAAACAAAGATACTCTCGAAAGCGGCCACATTCCCCATACTAGCAAAGTACAGAGCCTTCTTTCTCAAGAACTGGGCAGGCAAACCCTGGATACCACCCTTAATGATCATGTGAGTCCTGACTTCTGACTCGTCCAAATAAATTGCTCTTGCAATGGTCTGATCTTTTGGAATTTCTTTCATTCCAGAAAAGGGAGCTTGATCAGTGATATGTAAATCAGTCAGGTGAGAATACTCCTCTAGTGTTAGTGCTAGCTGATAATCTGGGAATGTGAAACAGTGATAAACCGGATTGTAGAACTGAATTAGTGTGGACATGATTCCTTCAATTACATGGACCCTTAACAGAGACAGCAGTCCCCCATACTTAGCTCTGAAAGCCTCAGGGTTGGTGATTATCCTCGCCAAACCTCTTAAATCCTCTAATTTCGGAACCTTGAAGGTGTACTTGTGAGTCTTTCTTCTACCGAAATCCATAACGCAATCTTTTTCTCTGATATTTACAAACATTGTCTTAGTTTAATTTGAAAAAGAGAGACTAGAGGAGAAAATTTTTCTTTGTTTTAATGTTTTTTAAATGAATGTATGAATGGAGCACACAAAAACATAGAAAAAACATGGGGTCAAAGGGTCGGTGTCATGAAGTCAAGGCTCTACCCATCCCCAAAGGTTTATACTGGTGATTTTTGTACTTGTTCTCAAAATCATTGACCCCTCATCGGATGACGGCAGCAAGCGGATCACCAAGCGAGCTGGTTCATCTTAGAGCAATCTCAAATGAGGGTAGTATTGCGTGACAACTATTCCCGATAGCTTACGCACTACAAAATGGTTTTAGTCTACTAAAATCCTCAGCTTCTCAGATAACCCAATGGAACAATCTGCTTTCAACAACCGAAGTCGTATAGGCATTGAATCCACAAAGGGCATCTCCACTAATTTGATGGACGACCGAGACCTCTTATCTGGGATTCATTCCCCGTGAGATTACCCGTATAATGCCATCCCCTATCTTAGGTGTAAACTCAATCTTTCTACATGCGGCATCACACGCACTCCCATTAGCAGAAAAATAAACATAGATATCAATTAGGAAAAGTAGTATATATATTTGTCCTAATATCCTAGACCTCTAGTCCTATGATCCTATACAAATAATGACTCCCCAGTAGAGTCGCCATTTCTGTGATACTTCGTGAACTTATGGCTTTCTACCTAAGACTGTGAGAAAGAAATGTCCCCTACCGTAAGACTGCAAGAGATAAATACCTCCCACTGTGGTCGCCATTTTTTTTGTAGCGCGATTTTTGTGGTTTCGAATCACGATCGCTTTGGTACTACAGTTCGATTCATTTTTTATCCTGTGAAGCTGATTAAGGAAGGGAAATAGATGTCTCCAATTAACCCTGCTTGCATAATGAGTTTAAACAGATGACTGTTGGTTTACAGATGCTATCAAAAGGGGGGTCTGTCTTAGGTTATTTTGCATAAGAATACAGTGTCTGGACTATTTGTGAGGTTTTTGGTAAGATGTTTAGATTTGATGCTTTTGGGTTGATTGACGGAGGTACTGTATTTTGGGTTTTTTATTAGTATGCTCCCTAAGATTTTGCAATCTTATGCCTACGTATTCCCGTTTAACGAAATGGGGAAATCAGAGCGATCATAGTTCCCTCCTATTCTATGGGGGGTAAAAGATGTTTTAGGTGTCTTGTTCAAAGCCCAAGACATAGGCTAAAAGGAGTATTTGTATCTTGTTCAAAGCCCAAGATATGAAGCTAAAGGGTTTTTTGTGTCTTGTTCAAAGCCCAAGATTGAAGCTAAAAGGTTTGACTGAGAGAGAACTTGTCATCTCTAAAATTCTGGTACCAGATGTGTGATGTTAAGTGCGATGTCACAACAACACACTCTGCACAATGGACGAAAGAAACAACAGAAGAACACACCAAATTGTTAACCCAGTTCAGTTCAAACAACCTAATCTGGGGGCTACCAAGCCAGGGATGAAATTCACTACTTGTAGAATTAATTTACAGACTCAACAACCCAGTTGACAAACTCCTAAACTTAATTCCTACTAGTGACTTCCTACCTAAGAAACCACTTAGATATGAGAACACTACTCAATCCCTAAAACACTCAAAGAACAACCTCTTTGAGAAACCTTGATCCTACTTCACAACTTTGATCAAGTTACACAACTCTCTATCGCTTCACAGCTTCTAAGAGAGGACAGAAAACAACTCACCAATTCAACCTAGAATGGTGTATACAAACCTCGTACAAAATACTCAAGACACTCTCTTGATCTTCTCTCTGTATTTCTGTACCTTCTTCCTTTGATCTATGCGCTTTATATAACCACCTGAATTGGGCTTGGACTCCTTGCAATATTTGATCTGATTTGTTATTTAAAACTGAATCTTCAAAACAGATTTTATCCCCAAAATCTTTTCAAATCTTCAACCTTTTAAATCTCCTACAAATCTGCATCAAATCTCTATGCAACAGAGAATATCTATCCCAGGATATCCACAACCAATGAGACTAACAGCTCTCCCAAAATCCAGCTAAAACGCAAACCCTAACAACATCACTAAACCTGATGTTATTAATTCTGCAGACCTGATGTCACAACATCGCATGTGACATCAAACATCCAACTTAAACACTTAACACAGCCCAGTGTTAAGACTCAATGTTGCAACATCACCACCTTGACATCAACATTGAACAACCTTTGTTTTACCAAAATTCCAGCCAATCCAAGAAACTAACAATCTCCCCCTTTGGCTAATTTTGGCTAAAACAATCTCTGCACCTTCAGAGACTTCAGCAGCGGAAAACTTGAATAAATTTCCAACACTTTGCAGCAGTAGCAATTCTTCACAATAGCTTCACCTCACAAGGATATCAGCATGCTGCACAAACACTCCATCAACAACACTGGCTTCAACACCTTCTTTAAACAGTTGTTCAACACAACCCAGCAGCATGGGGTAAATCTCCCCCTCAAGGCAAGAACCAGCATACAGCTGTTCAACAACTTCTCCCCCTCAATATCTGCACTTCAGTACCACACTAGCAGCACTCCTTCAAAACTGACATTGCAGCTTGACTAACTCTTGGCTACCTCTCCCCCTTTTTAGCCACAATTGGACAAACCGCAACATGTACATCTTCTGTTAGCTCCTCTACCATTAGTCATAGTCTTCATCCATCCAGTCAAGAAGGCTTCACAAAATCATCCACAAGATCTGAAGCACACACACAATGTCTTCCACTGAACTCTAAGAATAACACACACCAAGACAAGTGTATAATCTATTCAAGGCCATGATTCAATCTTGTCTTCAGACATCTCCTCAGAAGCATGAGCGCACAAGATTCAAACAATTTGCTTCATATGACTAAAACCATTTAAGGCCACACCAAAACACCAATCAACAGCCTAATGTCATAACATGCTATTATATCCTCATAAGAGGCAACCAATCTCCACAAGCTTGATCAACATGCAATCTTCACAATAAATGCACCTTTGCTGCAAAATCCATAGACAAGTACTCCCCCTGTCATGATTAACAAATGCTCTAGATGGAGATGAACGTTTGAGCACATTTTCTGAGTACATGCATTTTGGTACCACTGTCCCTTTCTCCAAAGACTATCATACAATTCATCTTCACCATCCAAGGCAAACCTTCTACTTCATCATTCTCCCGTATGACTATGTAGATGCTCCTTAGATATAATGTAAGCACTAAGCTTCAGATCCAGAACAAAAACATCCTTCACCAAGGATACCCTTGACACTCTTGACACTAGGGAATTACATATGCTCCACTACTGGATTTACTATCAGCAAAATAATCCAAACTCAACACTGTGTCACAAACTCCACAAATTCTCAGCTTACTTATAAGCTTTACTGAGATCCAGTCTCTTCAAGAGATCACAATTCCTCTATCCTTACATCCACCAGTAGTTGTTGAAACTGGTGAAGTCTTCAAAGACAGTAGTCATGCTTTGCCAGAACAAACTACTAAACACATGACCATGATCTCCACCTCTTCTGACCAAAAATGCTAGAGCATCCAACTCCACATGTCCAATCTTAATCATCTTCCAGATATAACCACCAGCAACCATGATGTTATAACATCTTTTGGGACATCAGCTTCTCATCACCATTCAAAGGACTCATTGCACAAAGAAGTCCTTCAAGAAGCTCCCAATAAAACACAGTCAGAGCAACTTATTCATACACACCTGAATACCATAAGTTCCCACACCCTCTCTGAACCATATCCTAGCAAACTCAACCATATCCAGAGTATCTATACCAAATTCTTTTTCCAGAACATACTTCCACCATTTTATGAAAAGCACAGGAATGTTATCTAGTATGGCCTTTTGAATTTTCTCAGAAGTTCTAACAACAACGACTTCCTTCATTTAAGAGATATCCTGGACATTATCATCAGACTTATCTCTGATCTTCCTATTTCTGGAAGAGATGAACACTTTACTCCTGGATTTTGTAGTACCATCCACATAGATCTTCTGCTTATCAGTTCTCATCTTTGGAGGTGACTCAATAGCTTTCCTCTTCCTTGATTTCAGTCGTTTAGCAACCCCAGGAGCCACTTTTGCAATTAGTTCATCATCACTCTTCTTTATTTTAAGGCTAGAAGTACCTTTCTTGACTTGAGATGTTTTAACATCAGCTCTAGCATCTGCATCTTCCAACCTAAAGATTGTCAACTTGTGAAATTTTTCTTCTGAACTATAGGAGTCATTAGTCAAGTTGTCATCTTTCTTGGCCTTAAAAGTATTCAGCTCGCAACACTTCTTAAGGTCACAGCTTTTGATCCTTCCATCAGCATTGTTGACTCCTTCATCCTGCTCACATAACTGACTACTCAAGTTGGCTTTTAACACATCATCCAACTTAGGAGTAACAACACCATAAGTCATTAACCCAGATTGACTTTTCACCATACTTTCACACTTGATGTCACCATCTGATGTTACTTCATCAACCTTAACATCACTAGATAAGCTGTCCACTTGAGGTATCCACTGATAGCAATTATCTTTGGATCTTACTCCCTTCATCACTACCTCATTCTGCTCATCAGCTACCACACATTCATCTTTGGTGTAGCTTACCTTGTAACCTTCATCACAAAGTTGACTTATGCTAATTAAATTAGCACTCAACCCTTGAACAAGGAGCATATTATCAAGAGTAAGACCATCATGATTCTTCACTCTTCCAACTCCTTCTACTACTCCTTTTTTACCATTTCCAAAAATAACATCATTTACATGGCAAGGATTGAACTCTACCAAATTCTTCTTGGATCCAGTCATGTGCTTTGAACATCCACTGTCAAAGTACCATGCATCCATAGCAAAATGTCCATCTGATGTGTGAGCCAATAGACATGTGACCTGAGCTTTAGGAACCCATTGTTTTACCACTTTGGGCCTGACCTCCTTCTGTTTGGGTTAAGGAGCAGAATTTGGATAACCATGAAGCTTGAAGCAAGAGAACTGCATATGTCCAAATCTGCCACAGTAGAAGCATCTGACTCTATCATCTCTGAAGTGGTTATTTCTTCTGCCACTTTGATGATGATACTGTTGGTGCTGCCACCCATAATGATGTCTCCTTCTACCATAGTTGGCCTGTCTTCTATGGTGCAGTTGTCTTCTCCTGTACTGAGGATGTTGTCTCCTATGGTGATGAGGCTTCCTTCTTCCATAGTAATGAGGCACAGCATTATTGTATCCATATCCATATCCATACCAGTTTCCCTGATGTTGAGACATCTGATGAGACATGTTCTGTTTGAACCTGGAAGCTTGCATGCTCTTGTGATATTGGGGAGGCATATACTGACTAGCTCCTTGGGGCTGCATCTTCCTTTGATGAGAACCATTCTTCTTCTCAACATTCTTAGGCTGTGAATGAGCACCCTTCTCAGGTGTTGGATCCTATCTCTTTGTTTGATGTTGAGACATTGGTTGGGACACCTCCTTCTTTGTTCCTGAAATGCTTGCTTCTGTAGAACCCTTTTCCTCAACCACATATCCTATACCTGATTTATCTCCAGCAGCTTTCTCTGATTGAAGAATCTTATCAAGAGCAGCTGTACCACTGTTCAGCATCCTAACAGATTTTGTCATCTGATCAAGTTGAGATTTAACTAGTACAACTTCATTTTCCAGATCAGCTTTTACATTCTCAAGCTGAGCAATTTGTTGCTTGTGGCACTTGTTTTCTTGATAAATCTCAGTACTTTTTAAACACAGCTCTTGATAAGTAGATGCTAACTCCTCATAAGTTATTTCTCCATCACTATCATCATCAGAAACAACAGTTCCTGTTAAGGCTCTAACATGCTTTGCTGACTCACCTTCACTTTCACTATCAGATTCAGACCAGGAAACTGTCATGCCCTTCTTCTGCTTCTTCAAGAATGTGGGACATTCTTTCTTGACATGTCCATAACTTTCACATTCAAAGCACTGAACTCCTTTATCTTGGGCAGTCTTCTCTTCATCCTTCTCTTTTGACTTGCTGATGTCAGAAGAGATGTTCTTGACATTAGGCTTGTAGTTATTGTTCATCCTCTTGAACACCTTGTTGAACTGCCTTCCCAACATAGCTATGGCCTGAGATAAATCCTCCTGGGATTCAGTACTCTTCCCTTTCTCTTCTTGAGCATTTGAAGTCAAGGCTATACTTTTTGGCTTCTTTTCAGGTTATTCTTCATTTAACCCAAGCTCAAATGTTTGAAGAGATCCAATGAGCTCATCAACCCTCATCTGGCTGATGTCTTGTGCTTCTTTAATGGAAGTTACCTTCATCTTGTACCTCTTAGGAAGTGACCTAAGAATCTTCCTTACAAACTTTTCTTCTGACATTTTCTCTCCAAGAGCACTAGATGCATTGGCCAGCTCAAGAACACTCATGTGGAAGTCATGAATAGTCTCATCTTCCTTCATCTTCAGGCTTTCAAACTTAGATGTTAGAAGCTGAAGTCTTGACATCTTATCTCTAAATGTACCTTCATGAGTAGCCTTCAAAATATCCCATGCAACCTTAGCAGCTTCACATGAGTTGATCAACCTGAATATATTCTTGTCAACTCCATTGAAGATAGCATTTAGGGCTTTTGAATTTCCAAGGGCAAGCTCATCTTCTTCCTTGGTCCATTCTTCTTCAGGTTTCAGCTTTGAGGTGCCCTCTTTATCTTTCCCAGCATCATCTTTTTCAAACACAACAGGTGTTTTCCATTCTTTAATGATAGCCTTCCAAGCCCTGCTGTCCAAGGATTCAAAAAGGTGATCATCCTTGGCTTCCAATAATCATAATTCGAGCCATCCAAAATAGGGGGTCTGTTGACAAATCCTCCAACTTCTTTGTCCATCTTTACACCAGAAAGTAACTTCCCTAGATTTCACCCAGAGACAGACAGGATGCCTGCTCTGATACCAATTGAAATTCTGGTACCAGATGTGTGATGTTAAGTGCGATGTCACAACAACACACTCTACACAATGGACGAAAGAAAAAATAGAAGAACACACCAAATTGTTAACCCAGTTCAGTTGAAACAACCTAATCTGGGGGCTACCAAGCCAGGGATGAAATTCACTACTTGTAGAATTAATTTACAGACTCAACAACCCAGTTGACAATCTCCTAAACTTAATTCCTACGAGTGACTACCTACCTAAGAAACCACTTAGATATGAGAACACTACTCAATCCCTAAAACACTCAAAGAACAACCTCTTTGAGAAACCTTGATCCTGATTCACAGCTTTGATCAAGTTACACAACTCTCTATCGCTTCACAGCTTCTAAGAGAGGACAGAAAACAACTCACCAATTCAACCTAGAATGGTGTATACAAACCTCGTACAAAATACTCAAGACACTCAGCCTATGCTCTTGATCTTCTCTCTGTATTTCTGTACCTTCTTCCTTTGATCTATGCGCTTTATATAGCCACCTGAATTGGGCTTGGACTCCTTGCAATATTTGATCTGATTTGTTATTTAAAACTGAATCTTCAAAACAGATTTATCCCCAAAATCTTTTCAAATCTTCAACCTTTTAAATCTCCTACAAATCTGCATCAAATCTCTATGCAACAGAGAATATCTATCCCAAGATGTCCGCAACCAATGAGACTAACAGCTCTCCCAAAATCCAGCTAAAACGTAAACCCTAACAACATCACTAAACCTGATGTTATTAATTCTGTAGACCTGATGTCACAACATCGCATGTGACATCAGACATCCAACTTAAACACTTAACACAGCCTAGTGTTAAGACTCAATGTTGTGACATCACCCATATGACATCAAACATTAAATAGCTTGACTACTTAACACAGCCCAGTGTTAAGACTCAATGTTGCTACATCACCACCTTGACATCAACATTGAACAACCTTTGTTTTACCAAAATTCCAGCCAATCCAAGAAACTAACAATCTCTAAAGAGCAAACTGTTGATGTTTGTATGCCTTGATTAAAGCATAAGTTGATGCTAAAAGGTTGATTGACTCAACCGGGGATTTCTCTATACAAAGCCTAAGAGGAGCCTATTGACCCAACAAGAGGGTGTCTTTTATTTGTCTCGTACGAAGCCCGAGATAGAGGCTAAAAGGGTTGACTCAACAAAAGAGTACTAACAAGTGACTGACTCAACAAGAGAGTGCTTTTATATGTATCTTGTACAAAGCCCAAGACGGAGGCTAAAAGGTTTGACTCAACAAGAGAGTCGGACAAGTTGGTTGACTCAACAAGAGAGTCCTGTATACTCAACAAGAGAGTGATTTGCTGTCTCGTACGAAGCCCGAGATAGAGGCTAACAGGGTTTGACTCAATAAGAGAGTCTTTCATACTCAACAAAAGAGTGTTTTAGTGTCTCGTACGAAGTCCGAGAGGGAGGTTAAAAGGAGATTGACTCAACAAGAGAGTCTATTAAGTTGGTTGACTCAATAAGAGAGTCCTTTATACTCAACAAGAGAGTGATTTAGTGTCTCGTACGAAGCCCGAGAGGGAGACTAAAAGGAGATTGACTCAACAAGAGAGTCTGAAAAGGTTAACTCTGCTAGGGGGAATCATTGTACAAAGCCCAAGAGGAGGTTGACTTCCTGAGGAAAGGATCATTATACAAAGCCTTAGAGGAGGCTAACTTCGTTGAGGATTATTGTGATCCAAAAACAGGTCTAAAAAGATCAGATGCCTTGAGGTTCTGATTTGAGATAGTGTTATCATGATGATAAATTGACCCTGGCTTGGGGATTTTAGAATAGAGACTGGGTTTTAGAACCCACAAGTTTTAACTCGGCTGGAGATTAATCCAGAATCCGGGGTTTCTCCTATGTTCGAAAGGTGCTTGAGAATGTCTATGAGACTCAAGGGTATTAGACTGTCCAAGCCTACTAATGGGGTTTTATCTTTTGTATGATGCCCAAAGGAGGGCAAGGGCCTTTAAGGGATGAGGATCAACCTTAAAGTGGCCAGAGGTTTGACACTGGAAATACTGCTCAAGCAAAGGATGACTAAGTTCTGTCTTATACCTTTAAGAGGTCGTTAGGGTTCTTGTATTAAGCCCAAGAGAAGGTATGAGAACTTCTAGGAAGCCAACGGGTCCTTGTACAAAGCCCAAGAGGAGGCGAGGGGTGATTTTAGGAAGCCTGTGGGTCCCCAAACCAAGAGAAGTTCAAGAAATGCAATTCACAGAGAAGAGATCATTCCAAGAAATTTTGAGAATTTGGAAGAAACTCAAGAGATTCCATTCACAATGAAAAGATCATCTCTAGGAAGTAGAGTTTCTTTGACAATTTCTAAGGGTGACAGTCTGAGAAAAGGTTCACCGAGAATACTGCCTTTATCTTTGTTCCATATTGTTTAACCCCAAGAGAAGGGAAGACTGTATCTGGAATCCTGAAATTCTGGTACATGTGCAGAATTCAGATGTCCTATAACATGACATTCGATATCTGATCTGACACGAACAGCATGGCAAGGTATAAACAAATAAAACCTGTACAAAAAAAATAAGAACACACCAGAATTGTTAACCCAGTTCGGTTTAACACACCTACTCTGGGGGCTACCAAGCCAGGGATGAAGTCCACTATTAGTAGTATCAATTCAAAGCTAAACTCTCCGTTTACAGCTTATCACTTAATCACTACCCAATGACCCTTCTACCTAGATCCTCTCTAGATATGAGAACCTCTTCTCACTCCCAATCATCGCAATGATGTCTAGCAGTCAACAATCCGCCACTGCATCAACGGCTCTTTACCTGTACAACAATTCAACAAGGAAAACACACTTCCAAGACACAACTTAGAGTTACTTAAAAGCTTCCTCCAAGAACAATACTTCTCTTACTTAACAACTTCGAGGATCACACTAACAAGCTGTCCAACTCACATGTTGAGTGGTACTGGAACCAACCCTAATACTAGAACTTTTACATCTTTGGTTCGGTTACAAAACTAGGTTACAAAGCATCTATATATAACCTATTCCCAACTGGATTTGGGCCTTCAAAAACACAGTAAATGAGCTGCTACAAATCAGCAGAGACTTCTGCTACATAATAGGACTTCAATCTTTAACTTCCTAAAATATCTCCATATTTAGAAAGTGTATATTTTCCAATTTTTCTCAATTTCAGACTTGAATCTTCAGACCTTTTAATTCAGCCCCACATAGAATTTGCATCTTATTTCCTGAATCTTCTGCATCTGTTAAGACATAACAGAATTCTAAATTCTCTTCATTTCTGGCGCGATGTCGAATGAACCTGCATGGGACATCTTGATACGACATGTTGTTCCAGATGTTGAAACTACTTTAGCTCAACATGTTCCATTGCACACTAGGACTTCTTGCTCAACCTGTTCTTCTTTAGCAAGATAAAACATCCTATCTAACATATTGCTGTTATTATTTGTTTTACAAAATTAATGCCAACCCTTAAACTTAAAGAACTAACATTCTCCCCCTTTGGCAAATTTTGGCTAAAACAAATACATAAACATTACAACTCAGATTACAGCAGCAAACACAACCCTACACTACCGTCAGTAGTCATCAGTTGCTACTGAGAACATCAATCATGGAGAAACATCTTCTTGGATATACTTGAATGATGTTAGGACATCATGTTTGACAACTCTTTTCAGCAAATTCTATGAGCTCCATAACATCACCTTCGAGCACCACAGCACAATAACTTCAGGAAGCACATTAGGACCTTAGAAGTAGAAAGTCCTGAAGTCATTTGGTGCACATGAGGAAGAAGATATCTGGTGTACATGAGGAAGAAGATGTCTGACACTCCCCCTTAATACAACACATTTCTTTTTCCTTCCAGCTCAGACCTGGATTAATTGTAGAAGACTCCTCCAGAAAAGAAACGTCTGTCTTGACACAAAGGACCAATGGTGGCATAAGAGATTTCTGCACACCTTAATTGATCAGACGCCCCCAGTCGACCCGCGGCATAAGATGAAACTTAAGAAGTATCAATCTATCAACCCAGGTAACTCAGAACACAAGTCACAACTGTGCTCATAACTCAGGACACAAGTCACAAGGAACTCAACACCAACTCAAGGAAAGGACACCTTCTTCGACATCTCTGCGTACAATTGGAACTGCAGACTCCAGACAAGCCATCTGCACAACCCATTTCACACACCCTTTCTCCCCCTTTTTAGCCAAAAATTGGCGAAGAAGGCCCTCACAGAACCAGACCCAAGTGATGCTTACCCAAATACGAACAAACGCCATAAGATTTGTGAAACAAGAACACTCACTTGGCGGAAGGAGAAGAGAATAATTCCTGTAAATAGCTGACCCGTAACTTTGGAATTAACGAGTTTTGAATATGTCAAGGTTCTTGGTCAAAGAAACGCTATTTTAGGTATCAAAAACTGCATTCAAATTCAATGTCTACCTTCCAAAACAGCCTTGACTGCCTTAAATGTTTCTCAACTGAATCTTACCATAAATTACGCCAATAACGCTCCATGCATAGGCAGAGACACGTGTTTCACCTTATCCTTACATTACCGACCAGGATAATTACTTGTTTGGCTCAAGAGAAACATGTCTTGTACCATGTTCTGACATCTTACCAAGACAATTTTGTCTGCATGCTCATAAACTTATCAACCCAAGACTTCACAGAAACTTATACAGGCACATCTTCTTATCTAATGGATACTGAGACAACTTCTCACAATCCCTTCTAGATTCCTTCAAAACAGCAGAGAAAAATAAAGTCACCCAGATACAACAATTCTGCTTTTCAGACACCTTCTGCATAAGTACTAGCTTCACGCAGCTAGGGTATGTCCCATCATGGTGTTGGACATCACACTGCTACACAAACATCTACACACATGCAGTAATAGACCATAGACATCAGCCTTGACTCCCCCTGACATGAGCAACCAAAGATAGCACAACGGTTTTTCCACGTTCTCAACACTTAAGTACTGCCACTACTTGTAATTGTTGAGTAAGATCTCACCATGTTAATATTAGATACATGATCTGCCAAGTCCAATAGAAGAGCCCACTTGATTTTGAAATTTCTCAAATATACCATAACAGATGTCTTTAGATCACTTGCAACACAAGATAAGGACTGCCACCACCTTTTACTTGTATTAGAAGGAACCTTCTTATCTTCAGCCATTCTGATCAGATTTCACCACTTGCAACAGCCTTCTGTCTTTAGATTCGTAGCACCCTAATTGAGTCTTCAACATGAAAGTAATCATGTATTGCCAGAATTACTTATCATCAAGATCAGAATCTGCCCATTCTAATCCACATTATGTGAGAACTGCCACTTCAGACGATAATGCTGCTTCTTCCAACTCCACAAGTATGGTTCTTAGACCTCAATCCAGGATACACAACAAGTAATGATGTTGCAACAAAAGGTAGGACATCAGCATAGGATAAAATTACACACCTTCTGTATTTTATTTCAGGTAGTCACATCCACCTGATCACAGCTAGCACCAGCAGCTTTCCCAAAGGCAAACTCAAATAAATCTCATCAGACAACTAGACAAAACCTAGGCTCACTCTTCATCCTTTTAACCACAATTAGATAACCTTTTATCCTACCAAGGCACCAAGCACGAAGTTCTGACATCCAGTGTGACATGGTTAAAACAGGCTCCCAAGAAAACAAGTTTCCAACCCAAAGACCACTTTGACTGGTCAGGCGATACAAACAAGGACTCTTATGCAGTATAAAAAAAAACAAGCCTCCTTGCTCCTAACCGCACATCACAGATAGAACCATGAGTCAATCTAACAAGGATGCAAAAAGGAGTCATATGCAAGAAGTCAAGAAACCAGATCCACAGAGGTTGAAGGACCAAACATTGTCCACAACTGGGACAACTTCAGGAGCAACAAGAACAAGAAAGGCATAAGAGACAAGGATGAAAGCCCCCAAGAAAATCCAAGTGCAACTTCAAGCTTCTAAAGATGAATAGGATGAAGATTGGAAGACTTTTCTTGATTCGGGGGGTTGGGATAACCTATAGACCCTTTATTTGTTGCTTTTCCTAATCTTGTATGCATTCAACATTGCAATAAAGTTCAGTTATAATTTTGTCCCATCTACACTAAACAAAAACAATAAGGATCACAACTGTACAAAACACATCCCAGTACTTTTAACGCAACTGCCTAAACACATCATAAAAATGCAGCAACAGAAAACCAAAATTAGACCATATATCAAACATGATAAGTACCAATAACAAACTCCCATCACACGCTCAGCTGCATAGAATTTTTGACACTCTCCCCCTATCAAGTATAACATGTGCTTCTTAGTACCTTGAAGAAAGGAAAACATAAGACGCATCTTCATGTCTTCAAGAGCTCACTCTTTGTTCAACTCACAAGTTGACCACAATCATCCCTTATACCAATACTCACATGATCCCAACTATCCATTACCACCAGTACTCCTTTGCACAAAGAATACCATGCACACTTAGTTCACCGCACCTGCTGAACACATTTACCTACAGCTTGGCCTTCACAGCCGGTAGAGGCTTATGACCTTAACACAAAAAGAATCACAGCATTCTGAATAGAGTGTTCTGTCAACAGGTGTTTAAGACATCAGTCTTGACATCAAGAGCAGAGTCAAAAAAAATTCCAACCACGTACTAACCCATCACATCACAAGAGTATGTGAATAGCATTCTCTCATCCAACTCTCCAAAGGTAATCAATGTCATTCTCAGCAGCACAGACTGTGATTGGATCACACACAGTCACTACCAATCTAGCTTCACACGATCATTTAGATGATGCTACCAGAGAAAAATCATACCTCTTTGATCTTTGACCTTCATGTCCAAGAGATCTGCTAATAATACTTCTTGAATCTCAGGATCTCCACTCCTGCAGAAAGGACCAGAAATAAACTGACCTCATGAGTAAATAACATGTTAATCACACCTTGACCAACTCACACATCTAAGATAAGTTCCAGGGCCAGAAACTTCTTAGACAAGCCACCCAGATGCCTCCTCTTCTAGATCAGGAGTAGGTTCTACACTCATGTGATCAAACCACATTAGTTCAGCACCCAGAGCATCTGCTATGCCATTCCTTTAGACCACAAAATTCTTCACAATTCTGACTTGATGTTCTCAGATCTCTTCCTTACACCTTCACTTATTAATGCCTTTATGAGTGGACTTGAACAATAGTCCTCAAGTATCGTTGACACATTAAGTTGAATCAGTTTTGCACACCTCTCATCGCCATAGGGTATACATTCAGAGAGGAGTAATCTTCTCAGTTACACCCTGAGGAGTTCTCAGATAGATACGCAGCGGACCAAGGCACAAACTTCAGATGTCACAAATCAGCCCAAGCATCGTAGTCCAGATGACTCCACAATACCACAGGTTTGAAAATAAATCAAACCTAACATAACCACAACACAACAGCTTCTTCACCAAAATTCCAAGCCTACAGCACATGCCACTGCCTGTCACGAATAGTCCATCCTCCACTTCTAGGGACCATTCTCACAACTATATGAACTTCTCCAAGTCCAAACAACAAATCAGTAGAAATCTTCTACCTTGACCATGAACCAAAAAGTATCTTCCCTTGGATCTCATCCAGATACATAACAGAATGACCCGCTCTGATACCAATTGAAATTCTGGTACATGTACAGAATTCAGATGTCCTATAACATGACATTCGACATCTGATCTGACATGAATAGCATGGCAAGGTATAAACAGATAAAACCTATACAAAAAAAATAAGAACACACCAGAATTGTTAACCCAGTTTGGTTTAACACACCTACTCTGGGGGTTACCAAGCTAGGGATGAAGTCCACTATTAGTAGTATCAATTCAAAGCTAAACTCTCCGTTTATAGCTTATCACTTAATCACTACCCAATGACCCTTCTACCTAGATCCTCTCTAGATATGAGAACCTATTCTCACTCCCAATCATCACAATGATGTCTAGTAGTCAACAATCTGCCACTGCATCAACGGCTCTTTACCTGTACAACAATTCATCAAGGAAAACACACTTCCAAGACACAACTTAGAGTTACTTAAAGGCTTCCTCCAAGAACAATACTCCTCTTACTTAACAGCTTCGAGGATCACACTAATAAGCTGTCCAACTCACATGTTGAGTGGTACAGGAACCAACCCTAATACTAGAACTTTTACATCTTTAGTTCGGTTACAAAACTAGGTTACAAAGCATCTATATATAACCTATTCCCAACTGGATTTGGGCCTTCAAAAACACAGCAAATGAGCTGCTACAAATCAGCAGAGACTTCTGCTACATAATAGGACTTCAATCTTTAACTTCCTAAAATATCTCCATATTTAGAAAGTGTATATTTTCCAATTTTTCTCAATTTCAGACTTGAATCTTCAGACCTTTTAATTCAGCCCCACATAGAATTTGCATCTTATTTCCTGAATCTTCTGCATCTGTTAAGACATAACAGAATTCTAAACTCTCTTCATTTCTGGCGCGATGTCGAATGAACCTGCATGGGACATCTTGATACGACATGTTGTTCCAGATGTTGAAACTACTTCAGCTCAACATGTTCCATTGCACACTAGGACTTCTTGCTCAACCTGTTCTTCTTTAGCAAGATAAAACATCCTATCTAACATATTGCTGTTATTATTTATTTTACAAAATTAATGCCAACCCTTAAACTTAAAGAACTAACAAATCCTACGGGGGATCTAGTTTTGTTTGTATCTGAGAGTGACCAACAAGGCTTTACCTAGTTCTAGACGTAGTTGCCGGGGAAAACTATAAATAACTATACTAGTATTACACAGTTGATATATGACAAGTATATAAAAGGATGTGAAAGAAGACTTACAGTGAAATAGCCCCACAATACAGTTATATACATATGAAAGTAGTAAATGAAAGCGGATAAACACTTACCCGTTGTAGAGCTTCCATGCTGTTTTGTTTGTGGTTCAACAAAGAAAGTTTTGATAACAACATATATTTGAATTAAAAATCAAAGGAGAAAGTGCTTTGAAAAGATTGTTGGGGCTTACAGCTCAAGGAGAGACCCAAGTTTTAATGATGATTGCACCGTTGTTTTGAAAATCGTACAGAGGGACTTATACAATATGTGAGGCCCAAAATTGTTTTATTCACAAAGGGGTTGGGTCCTTACACTCTATTAGAGGCCCAAAGAGTTTGAAAATGAACAAAGATGGGTCTTATAGCTCAAGGAGAAGCCCAAGGTTTTTTGTTTGAAAACGGCGATCGCGCCGAGGTTTTTGAAAACACAGTGGGTCTTATACAATCTCTGAGGCCCAAGTCATTTTGGTTTCAAAAAGGGATTGGGTCTTACACTCTATTAGAGGTCCAAAAAGTTTTTTTTTGAAGAAATGGGTCTTATAGCTCAAGGAGAGGCCCAAGGATTCTTTTTGTTAAAAAAACGACGATCGCGCCGAACTTTTTTACTAAAGTAGCTGGGTTTGGGAAAAGGTTTTAAGGGTGGCGCCATATGGAATGGCGCCTCAGTTAGAGGCAATTAGCCAAACCATATGGCGCCTCAGGCATAGGAGTTTGCCCTAATAAAATCCATGAGGAGGAGCCAAATAGAATGGCGCCTCAGGGCATTTTGTTTTTTTAATTTGAAATAAAAAAAAGTTTTTTTTTTATTTTGTGCAGAGGCATGCTTACGAACAGTAGAAGCAGAGTGTAGGCATGCAGAGTGTAGGCATGCAGATTGTGATATTGTCAATAGTTTGGCCATGGAGAGTTGTGTGGTCATGTCAAGGCTAGTGTAGCCATGCAGTGTTGTGTGGTCATGTCAAAGCTAGTCTAGGCATGCAGAGCAGCACATAGTTCTTTGGCAAGGCTTTTCTGAAGCAATTAGACTACAAAGACACGTTTCTTGTATCATCTTTTCTGCCTATTAATACACATCAAATATACATCATATCATCACATACATTCAAACCATTTCTGCAAACTATTTCTTCCAAACTTTAAAGTTTGTAACCCATTTCTTCCTAACACAAATTCAGTTATGGCTCAAAGACCACAATACTTGATAACTGCACATATCCTTGGTGAGATATTTGATTGTCCAATCAGTGGTTTCAATTTTAGGGATACAGAAGTGACTAGGTTTTTAATTGATAGAAGAACAAATTTCTATCATTTGAAAGCCCGGTTAGAGAAGAAATTGCAGTATAGTCCAGTTGGGCAAATTATATACAAAAACCCTATCTTTTTTTAGGGGCGTGAGTTGTGCAAATTTTTTCAGAAGAAAATATGGGATGATGATGATGTGCGTAATATGTTTCTCAGCCATGAGCATTCTGGTTTCAATGAGGTTGAGTTATATATTACGTTACAAAATCAACCATTGTCTCAAGAACTTGAGGTATCGCAGGTTTTTAACGATTCCGGCAACGAACAAGCTGAGTTGGACGTCGTTGACGAGGAGGAAGAAGAAGCAGATGACGTTGTTGACGAAATGATAAACGACGACGAGGCAGACCAACTGCCAGACAATCATGTTTATTGCCCACCTCAACACATGACAACACTAAGCTTAGGCGAGGATCTGCCATCAACAGATATTTTTTACAACCCATACAAACAGACGGGTGAAGTACTAAAAGTTGGAGACAATTTTCGTGCAAAAGAAGATTGTTTCTGAGCAATTAAACAATACCATATGAACTTAGCTACAGATTATAGGGTCGATCGAACAAATCTGACTCTATACAAGATCTACTGCCGCAACGAGGTCTGCCCCTTTAGACTAACGACATCTTTCCAAGAGCAAGGCGATTCCTGGAAGATAGGGTCAATGGGTCCGAAACACACTTGCATACTAACCAATCCAAGTCAGTATCATCGTAAACTCAGCTCTCAGATGATATGCAATGAAATTCTATCAATCGTGAGCGATAACCCTTCTGTGAAAGTTAGTACAATCATAGCTCATATGGTGCAAAGATACAACTATACTCCCTTGCATTAGACACATCGGGCAAAATATCCTGCAAGCGTTCAAATACAAGGGCCTAAAGCAGCTGGTTACTAACGCGGGATAAGCATTAACAGAGCCTACTTTCAAATACTACCGGGACGAGATCAGATAAACAAACCCAGAAGCATTGACTTGGATTGATAACATTCCACGGGAGAAGTGGACAAGGGCGTATGACAATGGGCGGCGATGGGGCCATATGACAACAAACCACGTTGAGTCTATGAACTCAGTGTTCAAAGGCATCCGGAACCTACCGATAACCGCTCTTATGAGGTCAACTTATTTTAGGCTCCTTGTGCTTTTTGATACCAGACGTACTAAGTGGGGTTCAGTCATACAATCTGAGCAGCTGTTTAGTGACTATTCCATGACATTCGTGAAGGACGAGGCTGCAAAGGCTAACACACACGTCGTCACGGTCTTCGACCGTTTTGCAGGACACTTCAGTGTTGGAGAGTCTATTGATCATAACGAAGGAAGACCTAGGGGATGTTATCGAGTGGAACTGGATATGAGTTGGTGTGACTGGACTTAACCAACTATCTTCAAGTTCTTCACAAAGTCAGTACTCTATGCAATGTGTACCGTACAAGCTTTAAGGTGGTCGCAAAGGAGGACTACTGGCCTACCTACGAAGGCGAAATTGTGTGGCATAACGACTTAATGCGAAGAAATAAAAAGGGTCGCCCTCTCAGCAGCCGAATTCAAACGGAGATGGATACAACCAAAAAAATGGTGAGGATGTGTAGTTTGTGCCGCTAGGCAGGCCACAATCGTACTAAGTGTCCAAATGTGTCAGGCCCTAGCATGGCGGCATAGTTACTTATGTAATCTTGTCTATTTATAATAAGAACAAATTTCATTTCATTGATGGCATACTTAACTCAATACAACGACTTAACAAACCCAAACGAAACCTAAATGAAACAACTCTTAACGAAACCTAATACCAAATCATAAAATAACAATAACAATAAAAATAACAATACCCAAACAACACAACACATAAAATCAGCTTATCTAGACAATTACAACCATCAACCTAATTTCCTATTTTGACATCATCATCATGAGGAAAGCGACATTGTTCACCACTTTTCTCCAACTTCGGGTTACTCCATTTAGACTAGGCTCCTCAACCTGCCTCTCTATCTTCCTGATCTTTTCACCTGCCTGAAATTCTACTGGTAGCCAGCGGCGAAGTTCCCTGTGCAAATGCTCCAACGTCTGGGTGTTCCAGAGTAGCATCTCCAACAGAGGCTTGACAGCTGAGTATATAACTAGGGCATTTCGTTTCATTAGTGGAAACTCTGGCCACTTTTCCTCCTCCGCTGCTGATGACGACGACGACCGGCTATTTGAGGATGAAGACATGGTGTTGAGTAAGGGTTTGGGTAATAATTGTTGTGCAAAAACAAGTGAAGGTGACCCCTTATTTATAGGCACATCATAACCTATTAAATAATATAATTTTTTATATATTAAAAAACTATAAATATAAATTAAACATAATTATTAAAAAAAAACAAAAAAAAAACAAAATGCCCTGAGGCGCCATTCCATTTGGCTCCTCCTCAGGGATTTTGTTAGGGCAAACCCCTATGGCCTGAGGCGCCATATGGTTTGGCTAATTGCCTCTAACTGAGGCGCCATTCCATATGGCGCCACCCTTTAAACCCTTTCCCAAACCCAGCCACTTTAGTAAATTTTCTAAAAATTAAGTTTTTTTGGTAATTTTTTTTAAATAATAGGTTATATTAAAAAAAATTTGAAAAATGGGTGGTGATCTTGGATCAATGTTTCAAAAATCAGGATTATATCCACAAAATGATTGGAAACTAATTAAATTTGGAAAATCAAGAAGGAAAAAATATTTCAAATGTTAAAAAACAAATAAACATTAATTCTTTGCAAAAATATCAAGTATAGGAAATAAATAATATTTTAGGGAATTTTTGGCAAAATAAAATATTTTAACATTTTTGTGAATTATTAAAAAAAGAATCAACTCAAAATCATTAAAATTCAGAGAGAAATTAATTTTTGAATCAATTAAATAAAATTAGAAAATTCAAATATTCAAATATTCAAAAATGGCGCCAAGAACAACCAAGAACACGCGCGTGTTCTGAGTTTTGCCCAGATTTGCATTTTCTCATCAATCTCACTGAATACTTGATGAAATCACACAATCCACATATCAATCTGCTCGTTTTCACCTCAAGATCATGTGTATGGTCTTTAATTTCATTTATTTTAAGCATGGAATAAGAAATCAAGAAAAAACCTCAAGAACCCTAAAATTTGCATGAAGGCTGAGAATTTTGATACACGATTCAAACAAAGCAATTAATTGAGGGGAAGCATTCTATGCATGATTATGAACATTTGGCAAAAGTATTGTGCTAGGAAATATGCATAGATTAAGAGATGACCAAGTTTAGGCTTACTTGAAGGTCGTGGCAGCAAGATCAATGTGATTTTTGAGTTAGAGGTATTACAGATGAGCTGTGATGATCTGAACAGCTTCCCTACACCATATGGAGTGTGTTTGAATGCTTGGACTTGATTGGAAATGGCTGGATCACTTCTTGGCATCCCAACTGCAACTTGGTTAAAACCTTGAGCAATTGGTTGGTGATTCGGAGAAATCAGTGTTACAGTTGTGTGTTTAGTGTTTGATCAGCTCAGGTATGATGTTTATGAGGTGTGTGTGTGATTGGTTTGGTTGGAATTGCTCTCAAACTCAAAACCCGGTAGTGACTTGCTTTAGAAGACAATTTTGAGAGTGAGAAGATGATTTTGAGAAAGGCAAATGTTGTAGGCCTTTGGTGTACTTAAACTGAGCACAAATGAGCTCTATTTATAGTAGAGCAAGTTTGTTTTGCAAGCAATAGTTAATGGCAACTGCAACAAAGGTTTGGCCAATTGTAGCATTTTGGAATCACACATTAACATCATTTTAGGGTTAGGGAACCATAATTAACCAAAAAATCAAAAAGTCAAACTTTGACTTTTGGACACAGTTGACTTTTTATCAGATGAACTCCAAACTGTGTGATCCTCTATGAAATCAAGTCCTTGACCTAAATCAAACATGATGGATGGATTTCATAGGTGTTATAGGGTGTATTGAATCATGTCCCAAGGTTTGGGAGCATGTCTTGGTCCAAAGTCAAAGGTACAGTTGACTTTTCCTCAAAACCCTAATTATGGTCCAAGTGAAAATGAAACTTGTTGATCAAGCTTCTTGGATCAATACATTGTTGCAAATGGATTAATATGGTTTATTAGAGACCCTTAAACCATGTATTGAGGACTTGGCTCATGATTTGTCCTAAAAGTCAACTTAGGGGGGAATTAGGTCAAGAAACCCAAATTCCTGATTTTAAGTGAATGCATCCCCCGAGGCTAAATTGACTTGATGATTGGGTTCATGAGGTCCCATGGAGTATTTTGGATCATGTTTTGAAGCATTGGCGCATGCCCAGAGGAAAATTTCCATCTAGAGGCCCTGGTAGACCAAAACCCTAATTTGGTGACACTGGCGATCTTGAGGCTTAATCCACTTGGAATGTTGCAGCCTTGTGCTTAATCCTTGATGTGGGAGTCCTATTGATCCTTTGTGGATGTTTGAGAGGTTAGACAAGTTGAAAATCATGTCATTCCTTGATTGATCCTTTGTCTAAGAGCTCTGAGAGGGCTTGAAACCCTAATCCTGATTGTAGTGAATGCTCAACAATCTTTGAGGAGATTGATGAGGCATAATGGTACATCCATATTGTGGTGATGATATGCATAATGATGGGAAATCTTAGTGGTCAAAATTTGGGGTATGACACTTCACAGCCTCCTCTTAGGCTTTGTATAATGACTTTCCCTAGTGGAATCCAATCAACCTTTTAGCTTCAACCTTGGGCTTTAATCAAGGCACACAAAAATCAACATCCCCTCAGAGGAAATCAAAAATCTCTGCAGGAGGATATCTTTTCTGTTTAATCACACCAAAATAGCCAAATCAAAACAAAACCCATAATTCCAGATAACTGCTGTAAGTGGCACACTTGTTGATATAAACATCCAAGCTGTCTGTCCATCATTATCCTGGTTAAAACTTCATCTAATTGCTGTAAGTGCCAAGCCTATGGATACAACCATCCAAGCCCGTGTCCCTCTTTTAGCATGAATTCCTAAGGAAAAATGGCATTGCTCACACTGAGTTAAAGTTTTCTCCTTCAGGAAAAACCAACCTGTAAAGGCAATTATGGCATTGCTGGTCTCCATGCATTCTAGTTAAAGTAATTCTCCTTTCCAAACCAGTTACCCAAACAACTGTGATTAATAGATGAGATATCTCTCTTTAGAGATGACAAATTCTCTCTCAGTCAAAACCTTTTAGCTTCCATCTTGGGCTTTGAACAAGATACAAATAACCTTTTAGCTTCAATCCTGGGCTTTGAACAAGACACAAACAAATAAACTTTCAGCTTCAATCTTGGGCTTTGAACAAGACACCAGACATCTGTTTCTTCCTTAGAATAGGAGGAACTAAGATCGCTCTGATTTCCCTATACTCCATAACAGGGAACACGTAGGCATAAGATTGCGAAATCTTAGCGAACACACTAAACAAAAAACCTTAGGTCCCTGACCTTACCAAAAACATCGGAAAACCAGAAAAACAACAAACAATCTCTCTCCCAGACATCCCACCAATACAAACTTTTCCCATTTCACAGACAAACACAATTAGGTATCAAAGCAGATCCTAAAACTATCATCTCATGGATAACCATGTATAGGATGGGTAACTGACAACTCCCCATTGTATAACCTGACCCCGGACTCCCCAATCTCTGTCAAGCATTTGTTCAGTTAAACAAATGAGTGCAAGGTTTGTTTTAGATAACTTTCCCTTTCCCTTCCAGCTTCACGGGATAAATAAGTAATCAGAAAGTAGCACCCAACGTTCCTTCCACTGAGGTGAGGAAATACCCATTGCGATAAGGTGGTCGCGTCACCGACAAAAATCGTACGCTACACATTCTTCAATAAAACAACTAATTTTGATATATATTTAACACTTGCCATATTATGTTTGAATTGGCATTGCGCCCTAGTGGAAACACTAGTATTTGTGTGTGTATTGTGAGCGAGAGGTATGGGGTTCGAATCCCCCTCGCCCCAGACCTTTTGATATTTTTTTAAAACTATTTTCAAAGGGATTTATCACATATTATTCATTGATGCCATCCTCTTTCAGCCTACGCACATGGCTCAGATGGTAGAATTTTGAACTCTCTACCCCAAGGGCGTGAGTTCAACACTTGGGGGAGCCATTCCTAATTTTTTACCACTCATTTTCTTTCAATTTTTTCACCATCTTTTTAATAACTTTAAAAATTAATTTCTCACTCATTTTTTATCATTTTTGATTGGTTCTTTCTTT
Source organism: Lathyrus tuberosus (assembly GCA_022829125.1). NCBI lineage: Eukaryota > Viridiplantae > Streptophyta > Magnoliopsida > Fabales > Fabaceae > Lathyrus > Lathyrus tuberosus. Next base: position 22,988,879 of record JALAZF010000012.1, on the reverse strand, counting down.
GTAAAATCACAAAAATGTTTAAATATTTTATTTTACAAAAAAAATCCAATTTATATTATTTATTTTATATAGTTAGAATTTTTGTAATTAATTTCACTTTATTTATTTTTTAAACATTTAAAAAAGGAAAATTCTCACTTTGATTTTCATTCCAAATGAATTTCAAACTTTCATGTGATTAAACATGATTTTTCAAACTACTTTTCAAAGTATACAATTTGTTTTTGAATATATTTGATATTTTTTATATCATTTATTATTTAAATTTTCTTTGAAAAATGACATTTTTATTTAAAATTAGGGTTTCCTCTTGATTTTAAATTTCAAAGCACTTTGGGCCTCTATTAGAGTGTAAGACCCAACATCTCTTTAAAAATAAATAAATTTTGTGCCTCAGTCATTGTATAAGTCCCACTGTGTTTTCAAAAATCTTGGCGCGATCGCCAGTTCAAAGCAAAATCATCTGGGCCTTCCCTTGTGTTATAAGTCCCACCTCTATTCATTTTTCAACATTTTGGGCCTCTAATAGAGTGTAAGACTAACCCCTTTTTAAAACACAAACTTTCTTAGGCCTTAGACATTCTATAAGTCCCGACACGATTTTCAAAACGACGGTGCGATTACTATCTTTTTGGGCCTTTCCCTGAGTTATAAGTCCCATTCCTTTTTTTTTTTCTTAAAACACATTTTGGGCCTCTAATAGAGTGTAAGACCCAACCATCTCTTGTACAAAAATAAAATTTTAGCCTCTAATAGAGTGTAAGACCCAATCCTCTTTGTAAATACAAATAAATTTAGGCCTCTGCTATAGTATAAGTCCCACAACATCTGTTAATATCACAGTGCGATCAATGTTATCAAATAAAGTCATCTGGGCCTCTCCTTGAGTATAAGCCCCAAACTTCTTTTCAAAACCAATTTTCCTTGTGATTTAAATTCAAATGTATACTTGTTATCAAAACTTTCTTCAATTTCTTGAATAACTAACCATACAGCTGCAACAATGGAAGTTTGCTCGCCTGTAAGTTTTATCAGTTTTCTTTTTACATGCTTATATATATATATATATATATATATATATATATATATATATATATATATATATATATCTGTTTGTGATATTGGAAGCTTGCTCACCTGTAAGTCCTTTTCCACTCTTTTTACATACTTGTCTATATATCTCATCTGTATATATACCTGTATATTTGCTTAGCGTTTTCCCCGGCAATTAGGTCTAGAATTTAGATTAAAGCCAGTTGGTCACTCTTTCAACACAGTAAAAACTAGTTCCCCATAGGAATATCCAGATACAGTCTTGCCTCCTCTTGGGCTTATATAATATGGAACAGAGAAAGGCATTATTCCTGGTGAAACTTTTCTCAGACTGTCACTATTTAGAAAATTGTCAAAGAAATTCACTTTCCCCAGAGAGGATTAATTCCCGGTGAAACTTCTCTTGAATTTCTTCAAACCCTAGAACTGTTCACTAAAGAAAGGATTAATTCTCGGTGAAACCTTTCTTGAACTCTTCTTAAGTTTGGACCCACAAGCTTCCTAAAAGAATCCCCAGCCTCCTCTTGGGCTTTGTACAAGGACCCTCAGGCTTTTTAGAAGTTCTCATGCCTCCTCTTGGACTTAGTACAAGGACCCAAAGACCTCTTAAAGGTATAGGACAGAACCTATTCATCTTTTGTTAGAGCAGTCTTCTTGAGTCAAAACGTCACATCAATTTAGGCTTAACTCTCATCCCTTAAAACATCATCCTTCTCTTGGGAATCATAGAAAGATAAACATTTCCATACCAGTAGACTTGGACAGTCTCATCTCCCCTTGGATTTCAAAGAAACCTTCAAACTTCCTAAAAACAGGAAAAATCCTGGCCACCTGATCAATCTCTAAAGCAGTGTTAAAACCTCCACAAGTTTCATAATTCAATCTCCAAACTTTCATTTTAAATTTCCCCAGTCAGGTTCAACTACTGTTTATTTACCATTAACAAATCCCCAACAGAATCAGAACCTCAAGGCATCTGATATTTCAACTCTTCTGCAATCTTCAGTAAGAGTTGATTCCCCAATTTGGACCTGTCTCTGGATCTCAATTATCCTCAGCAGAAGTTAGCCTCCTCTTAGGCTTCATATACGAAATTCCCCAACCAACCTCCTCTTAGGCTTTGTATAATGATCATTCCTCAGCAATTTTCAGCCTCAATCTTGGGTTTTGTACAAGACACCCCATAAATATCTCTCCAATAGAGCCAGTCCTAATTATTAGCCTCAATCTTGGGCTTTGTACAAAACACCATATAAATATTCACCAGCTGAGTCAGTCAAGTTAAATTTTGGTCTTAATCTTGGGCATTTTACAAGACACTCATAAGTGTCCTCCCCATTGGAGTCATAATTTTTAGCCTCAATCTTGGGCTTTGTACAAGACAGATATAAAAAATCCCTAAATAGAGTCAACATCTTTAGCCTCAATCTTGGGCTTTGTACAAGACAGATAAAACTTTTCCCCAAAAATGTTAATTCTCTTTCAGCCTCAATCTTGGGCTTTGTACAAGACAGATAAACACTCTCTTATTGAGTCAATCCTTCAGCTCGTCTTAGGTTTTGTATAATGATCTCCCTAGTGGAATCAATCAATCTCTTAGAGTCAACCTTGGGCATTGATCAAGGCACACAAAAATCAACATCCCCTCAGAGGAAATCAAAAATCTCTCCGTAAGAAGATATTTCTCTATGTAATCACATGTCAAGACAAACAATCAAACAAAACCCTAATTCCAGATAATAGCTATAAGAGGCACAATTCTTGATTCAAAAATCCAAGCTGTAGTCCATCTATTATCCTGGTAAACCTTTTTTTTCATCTAATTGCTGTAAGTGGCAAGCCTTTGGATTATTTACATCCAAGCCAATGTCCCTCTTTTAGAATGATAAACTCATAAGGAAAAATGGCATTGCTCTAAACTGAGTTAAAGTTTCCTCCTTCATGATATACCCCCTTCAAAAGAAATTATGGCATTGATGGATCCTGCATCCCAGTTAAAGTAATTTTCTTGTTAAAACCAATCACCAACAAATGTGATAAACAGATGAGATATTTCCCTTTAGAGATGACAAATTCTCTCAGTTAAACCTTTTAGCTTCAATCTTGGGCTTTGAACAAGACACAAAATACCTTTTAGCTTCAATCTTGGGCTTTGAACAAGACACTAGACATCTTTTCCTCCCTTGGAATAGGAGGAACTACGATTGCTCTAATTTCCCTATTATCTTTACAGGAATACGTAGGCATAAGATTGTGAAATCTTAGCGAGCATACTTCTCAAAAACCTTAGGTCCAGTACCTTACCAAAAACATCGAAAAACCCGAAAAACAACAAAATCTACTCTCTCTCTCTCTCTCTCTCTCAGACATTCCCACAAAGGAGAAACTTTTCCATTTACAAACAAACATCATCAAGTATAAAAGCAGAACCTAATTCTAATCAACCGATGGATAATCATGTATAGGATGGGTAATTGACAACTCCCCATTGTATAACGTGACCCCGAACTCCCTAATCTCTCTTAGCGTTTGTTCAGTTAAACATTTGCGTGCAAGCTTAGTATTAGATAGCTTCCCTTTTCTTTCCAGCTTCATAGGATAAATAAGAAATCATAAAGTAGCACCCAATTCCTATCATTGCAGTGAGGAATTTCCAATGGCGATAAGTTCGTCGTGTCACCGACAAAAATTGCACGCTACAGAAAAATGGCGACTCTACTGGGGAGCCAAAGTAGGATTAGAATTCCTAAGAGGTCTAGGTTGATTCGTTTTAAGTATTATATATATAATACATATTTACTGCTTTTCCTACTTGATATCCGTGTTTATTTTTCTGTCAATGGGAATGCGATTGATACGCATGTGGAAAGATTGAGAGAAACCATAAGATAAGTGATGGCATAGACGGGTACGCTTATCGGGAGTGAATCCCGACTAAGTTGGACCTGGTAGACCATCAAATCAGTGGAGGTACCTGTGTGAATACTATGCTGAATGATCGCTCGTTGTGAAAGCAGACGATATTCCAGTGTGGTACCCGCGAAACTGAGGATTTAGTAGACATTAACCATAGACACCATTTGGTAGTGCGGTGACTATCAGGAATAGTTGATACACGATACTACACTCAATTTGAGATTCATCCTAGGATGTTACAGCTCGCTCGGGTGAACTAGCTTGCTGTTGATATTCCTAGGGGGGTCAATGATTTTTGGGAACCTTAGAACCCGTTCTACGGGTACAAAAATTATCCAAAATAGTACAACCTTTGGGGATGGGTAGATCCATGACTTCATGCTCGTGACGTTGAACCCTTGTACCCATGTTTTTAAATGTTTTTGTGTGCTGCATTCATGCATTCATCTAAAAAAATCTTTTCAAACAAGAAAAAAATATTTTTTCAAATTAAACTAAACAATAAGTTGCAAATATCAAAGAAAGGGATAACGTTATGGATTTCGGTAGAAGAAAGACGCACAAATACACCTTCAAGACTCCAAAACTAGAGGATTTAAGGAAGTTGGCAAGGATGATTACCAACCTTGAAGCTTTCAGAGCTAGGCACGGCAGACAGTTATCTTTGTTAAGGGTCCACGTAGTTGAAGGAATCATGTCTACGCTATTGCAGTTCTACGATCCAGTTTACCACTGCTTCACCTTCCTGGATTACCAACTAACACCAACATTGGAGGAGTACTCTCATCTGATTGAGTTACCAATCACCGATCAAGCTCCATTTTCTGGACTGGAAGAAATTACAAAGGATCAAATCATTGCAAGAGCAATCTATTTGGACGAGTTAGAAGTTAGGACTCACATAACCATTAAGGGAGGAATCTAGGGTTTACCAGCTAAATTCCTGAAAGAGAAAGCTCTATACTTTTCCAGTGTAGGGAACATAACTTCTTTCGAGGATATCTTTATTTTACTCACATACGGATTATCCCTCTTTCCCAACATCGATAACTTCGTTGATACCAATGCCATTAAGATATTTCTGATTGGAAACCCTGTACCAACATTGTTCGCAGATGCTTATCATTCTTTACACTTAAGGAATCTGTACAGTGGAGGAATGATCACATGATATGTACCCTTGCTTTACAAATGGTTCATTTCCCATTTACCCAATCTGCTGCTTTTTGGGATCATAAGAACACCTTACGTTGGTCGCAGAGAATCATGTCTCTCACCAACTCGAACATAGATTGGTACAATAGGATTTACGTTGGGATAGAGATCATTGATCGATGTAGAAACTTCCCTAATGTACCCCTCATTGAAACTAAAGGAGGAATCAACTATCATCCTATTTTAGCTCGTCGTCAACTCGGATACCCGATGAAGAATATTCCGCATAATGTTCATCTGGAAGGTCTTTTCTTCAAAGAAGGAGAAAATGATAGGGCACTTAAGAAAGAAATAGTGCATGCCTTGCAACACATTCACAGAAAAGGACGAGAGAGTATAGGAAAACCATACTGTATCTCCATGGAACCTTATCTCCACTAGGTGCAAACTAGAGCCCTCAAGCTGAGGATGCCTTACCCTCGTTCAGAAGTTTTTTCGTTGAAGGAATCTGCCCTATATTTTATTTCTAATGCGGAAAAAATCCAGGCCACTCTCAACAAAGTTCAACGAGAGAAGAGTTCTTGGAAAAACAAGTACTGAATCCTCAATGTAGAGTGTACCAAAATTCAGGAACTGTTGAAAGAAAAGGATGCTCTGATTGAAATATTAGAGCAGTATGCTGTAGAAAGTCAGGAAGATCAAAGGAATTTGATTGCTTATTTCATTTGGCAAAGGACTGATAACCCGACGACGATTGAAGAACCCCGATCGAAGAAAAGGAAACTACCAGAACCGGCATCTGAGCTCTCTTCAGAAAGGACTCTAGATTCTTGAGCTTAGATATTTCCTTTACCAGCACTTTGTAAAATATTGTACTTTTCCTTGTAACATACTACAATCTTTCGATTTCAATAAAAAGGGATCCCCCCTCTCTGTTTGATATTTGAAATTTTATTTGTTGAAGTTTCTTTTTGATTAAAACAAAAACTAAAAATATGTCATTGCATTCATTATTCTGACATAACGTATTCCCTCGAGTCTCACGTACGTGTCACAATTCTAGAGTCAAACTGTCTTACTCGTACAATACTCGGGCCAATCAACAAAAGAAAATGTACGAACTCGAGAAAGATCTTGTCACAAGTTACTTGAGAGTATCCCCCTAGCCGCAAGATTCGATCTTGTCGGTAACCTGTCCAAAAGCATTCTCCAACCAAAAATTTTCCCTCTAAGAGGAATTTTCGTCTGCCATACCAAATATAAAGCTGTCTTGAGATTACTCTCCAACTCCGGCACTGCACTCATATTAAGTAATGAGAGATAACAAGATCTAACTGTGAAAAACTTAGAAATATCACCTTTCCAAGCAAACATGTCCACCTGACCCTGCAGTGGCCTAACCTCCGCAAGTAGCTGCATTAAGTGTGAAAAATCTTCCAGTAAATTACCCTCCAAATCATAACCCCCTAGATGAAGATTCCATCTCCACACTTCTCCCACCCAAACCCCCATCTCAAGAACAGAACCCGATTTCAACACAGACATAGTATAAAGATCAAAGAACACACACCTAAGCGATTTATGACACAACCAGCATGCATTCAAAAATGAAATAAAGCTACCATAACCAATTTTGTAGGATACTTGTCGAATAAAACTACCATCCTCCAAAGAGTCCCCTAAGCACATGAAGTCGCGCCACCACTGAGATTCCAACGCCATAGAAGAATGAGTCTTCTTCCCCATTACTCTATTGACAAGGCACCCATTTCTTGATTCAAGTAAGCGTCTCCATATCGCATTCTAATCTTTTATGCGCCTCCAAAGCTACTTTGAAATCATTGCCTTATTGAAGCACACCAAATCCTTGATACCAAGGCCACCCTTACTTTTTTTCAAACAAACCTTTTCCCACCTTACCCAAGCGATGTTGTTCTTTTCGCAATATCCGGCCCAAAGAAAATTCCTCTGGATAACAATTAACCTCTTACCAACCTTCGTAGGGACTTTGAAAAAAGAAAAATAATGTATCGGAAGGTTAGTTAAGACTGAATTTATTAGAGTAACTCTTCCTCCAATAGACATCATTCTTCTCTTCCAGCTTGAAAGCTTCGATTTAAAGCAGTTCAGAACTGGCTTCTAAAACTCCAGCAACCTGTGTTTTCCCCCACCGCAATGCCCATGAAAGTGAACGAAAGTGAACCTGTCCGACAAGTTTGAAAAGTAGCAGCAGCAGAAATAAAAAACTCTTCCAAACCAATACCATAAATACAACTTATCGAGAAGTTAATTTTAAGCCTCGAGACTAGTTCAAAACCTCGCAAAACAACTTTGATACCCCAAATATCATACCACAAACCTTCACTGATAAAAACCGTATCATCCGCAAATTGAACGAGGCTAATAGATTCTTCCTGATTGAAGTGAAATTGTCTAAAACAAAGCACAATTAGCCCTTCTAACCAACCATGCTAAACCCTCCGCCACCAATGCAAAAAGGAAAGGTGACAGGTCACCTTTCCTCAACCCCCTCAAAGCTTTGAAGTCGCTCGTAGTACCTCCTTTTACTAATACAGACAAATGACAATTGAGAGCCTTACCTCTAATCAATTTATGCCATTTGCTGTAGAAATTCATTTCAATCATCACATCTTCTAGAAAGGACCACTCCACGCAGTCATACGCTTGAGCAAAATCCACCTTGAAAACCAAACAACTACGCTTACACCTCTTAGCAAGATCAAGAATTACATTAGTCAACAACACATCATCAAGCAATTGCCGCTCAGGAATGAACGTGGTTCGAGAACACAAAACCAATCTACCAACCATTTTGCTCAGTCTATCAGCCATAAGTTTAAATATCAATTTGTAAACACATCCAATTAAGGTTATAGGCCTGTACTCCTCTAACATCTGAGGGTTATTGTTCTTAGGAATAAGAGAAATAAATGAAGAATAAATGGCTTTTGGAAGATTCCTAAACTGATGGAAGTGGTTGATGACATTCAAGAAATCACTGTCAACAGTAGCCAAACATCTATGTAAAAACTGAAAGTCAAACCCATCGGGTCCGAGACTCTTGTCCCCCACACTACTAGACAAGATCCCCATGATTTCTTCGGATGAGAAATGAGCAGTCAGGAACTCATTTTCTACCAAATACAACTTAGGAAAATCAGCCATGTTGAGTTTTAAACCAGAACAAGCCCCCTTCTTAAATGTTGAGTCAAAGAAATCCTTGATGTTACTCTTAATCACGTCAACTCCTTCCAACATCACATTTCCAGATTTTATGAAGGAGATGTTATTTCTTCTACATCTAGATTTGAACATTGCGTGATAAAACTGTGTGTTTGCGTCCCCCTCCTTAACCCATTTGGTTCTAGATTTTTGCCTTATCATGTTTTCCTTAAGTTTCAAGTTCCTCCAGATCTTACCTCTAGCCTCTCATCTCTCCAACATTTTGTCCTCCGACATAATCTCCTCATTGGAATCCAAATCATCCTTAATTGCGTTAAGAGCCTGAACACCTTCTTTAACACAAAGATCAACCCACCCAAAAATATTTTTGTTCCACCACCAGAGCCTTTTTCTAAGACATTTAAACTTCTCAGCTAAGATATGAGACACACTGTCTTCAATTCTCAAAGTATTCCACGACTCAGTAACAAACTCCAAAAACTGAGGGTTTTCATTCTAGGAATTAAAGATTTTAAAGGGTTTTGGGCCCCGGTTGGCTACGTTGCATTTTAGCCAAATCGACATATGGTCAGAAATGTCCCGAGACCCAATATGCTGTGCCATGACACCCCAATTTGACGCCAAACCCTCCGAGACCATAATTTTGTCTAACCTGCTCCTGCAGTTCCCATTAGACTTGAACCAAGTGAACAAGTTTCCAATCACCGAAAGATCAATTAATTCCATTGTTTTAATGAAAGTAGAGAAATCCTCATATTCTGATGTTATGCTTCTTCCCAAACCCCTCCTTTCCTCCTTAACTTTAATTGCGTTAAAATCACCAGCAACAATCCATTCACCTAATGGAAATCTACTCTTTACCTCAATTAAAGACGACCAAAGTCTCCTTTTTTTAGATATTAGACATGAAGAGTAGACATTGATGAGATAAGACCTCAAACCTTTCCAGAGCCCGCAAATCCCTAGATTTTCGTCTCCTTTGAAGCTGAACAAAGATGAAAACAATTCCCTTTTCCAAATAGACAGAATTCCACCTGAATACCCTACCAGCACAAACGCTGACCAATCCAATTCCTCATGGTCCCAAAGACTATGTACACACGCATCGTCCATATTTTGGATCTTGGTCCCTTGAATAAAAGCCAAATCCGCCTTACCCTCCAAGAATAATTGTTGCATCCTCCTTCTCTTCAGGGAGGAGCTACACCCTAACACATTGTAAGTGACAAGATTCATGGGACTCTGATTCCTACCCCTAACTCGGCTTTAAAATATTTTTTGTCACGATCTTCCAGATTCCTGATTATGTTCTCAAATGCCTAATTGTCTTCCTCACCCTCAATACCAAGGGCCTTAATGGATTGCTAAATTTTCATCAGAACATCATCCATGGATTTCGTAATTCTTGAATTCCCTTGATTGACATCCGAATCACCAATTGAATCACAACACAAGATCGACCCTCCAGAGAAATGAGAGCTTTAACATGGGCTTACTGTTCTTTTCTTTGTGGTGCAATATTGCAGGTACATATCAGTTTTCTTTTGAAAAAACTGCAATTAATTATTGTAAATTTCAAAAGATAAAGATTAAGACTAATATCACATATCGTGTGTCTATAATTATAGATTAAGAGAGATCATATAGAAAAATAGAACATTGAATAACACCAAACGAGAAAAAATAAAGATAAGTGAATCATATGTTGATGATTAAAAATGTCTATTTTTCTTGTGTGATATCTCTCCCTCTCAAATTTCTTTTAAAATGTCTCTCTCAACAAAAACAAACAAGGAAATTATATATGTCAAAATAAAACAAAATTATAGTAATTGATTTTGCTCTCTTTCTTCAATTGAAAGAATGTCTGAGAGAGAAGTTGATTATCATAATCAAAAAAGAAGAAGATTTTTGTCATATTTACATTGTTGTAAGGCGCAGCTAAGAAAACTACCAATATGAAAATACTCACTCATCTTTCCTGTAAATTCACAATGCAGTAAAAAAACGATTGCCCTGTAAGAAAATAGTTGGAATCATATCTCCTATTCTCTTTTTACTGTGTAAAAATTTATTATGAAGTTATTTCTTCGTAAACCTAAAAATAGTTAAAGGGTAATTTTGAAGAAAAAAATAGGTCAGTCCAAACATTTCTATCTTCTTTATATATACTAACGTCCAAACGAACATCATATTGTTTATTCAACATAGGTTTTAATTTAAATTAAATTATGTAATAAATTTTAGTGATATGAATTTGTGTATAGAAACTTAATTTTTCATTAAATATGTGGTAAATAGACAATTAATATGTAAATATATAAAATAAATATCAATGAAATCATGTAGGGAACAAAATAAACATTTTTTTATTTATGTATAAATCTCTCTCTCTCTCTCTCTCTCTCACACACACACACACACAAATATATATATATAATCATTGAAAAATTATAAAAGAGAGAGAGAGAGAGAGAGAGTACACCAGGATATATAACGGTTTGGAGATTGTCCCCGCTCTGCCTACTCCACCCTTATTGGCTTTGATTTCCAAGATTGATAATCCTATCTCCTTGGATGATTTTAGACCAATTTGTATAATCGGTAGTATGCATAGGATTTTGGCCATGTTACTTGCCAATAGATTGAGGTTGGTGGTGGACAAGATTGTGTCGGATTGTCAATTTGCTTTTATCCATAGTAGAAATATGTTGGATGGTGTGTTAGTTGTCAACGAGTTGTTGGATTTTACCAAGAGGTTCAAGAAGAGTTGTATGTTGGTGAATGTTGATTTCGAGAAGGCGTATGATTGCGTGTCGTGAGATTTCGTTAGATATATGTTGAGAAGAATGGGGTTTGGTGCTAAGTGGAGAAGTTGGATTGAAGCATTGGTCTTTAATAGCTCGATGTCTATTCTTGTGAATGATAGCTGGACTCGAGATTTTTTCAGTTTCTAGAGGTTTCCGGCAAGGGGATCCACTTTCACCCTTTATTTTCTTGTTGGTAGCGGAAGGTTTGGAGGGAACGGTTAAAGCGGCTGCTTCCTTGGGAGAATTCAACGGTTTTTGCATGGACGAACCGACGCATTTTGAAATTATTTAATTTGCAGATGCCACTATTTTTATTGAGGAAGATTCTTAGAATAATCTTTGGGCGTGGAAGGCTATTCTTCGTGGTTTTGAGTTAGTTTTTGTATTTCTCGTTAACTTGAATAAGAGTAAACTTATTGGTGGTAATTAGAATTCGGACATCATTCAAGCGACGTCCTTTTTTCTCAATTGTGAGTTTGGTTCATCGTATTTCTTGTTCCTTGGTATCCTGGTTAGAATTAATCCAAGGAGATGTAAGGTTTGACGTCCTATTGAGTCAAAGCTTAGAAGAAGACTTGGAGGGTTGCATAGTAGGCACCTTTCTATTCGTGGTAGGGTGGTTCTTTAGAACTCCGTTTTGTCGAATTTACCTATTTTTTCTTCTCTTTTTATAAGGTGCCTAAAACGATTATTAAAGAAATCATCATGCTCCAAAGAACGTTTCTATGGGGTGGAGACAAAGTGAAAAAGAAGGTGATTTGGATTAGTTGGGATAATATTTGCCGACCAAAGAAATATTGGGGGCTTGGTGTGAAGCATTGTGGGAAGTTCAACTTCGATATTCTAAGCAAATGAAAGTGGTAAATTTTGAATGAGGAGAACTCTTTATGGACTAACCTTCTTTCTTGCAGGTATGGTGATATTAAAAGGGCTATGCTTAGTATTTCGTCCTTTTATTCGAGGAGTAGGTTTACTTTTGGTGGAGGGATCTTTGCACAATCAATTGTGTGGATTCATAATAACTTTCAAATTGGTTCTCTTCGTCCATTTCGCTCAAGCTTGGATCGGGATTTTTCTTGGAGTTTTGGAACGATTGTGGTTAGGTAATACTCCTTTTAGCATCCTTTTTCTAGATTTATTTCTTTTAGTGGATGATTGTGATGCTAAGGTTGCAGATATAGGAGTTTGGTGTGGTGACATTTGGCATAGGTCCGTGCAAACCGGCTGCCTGCAACTCAATATGGAAGCGGCTGCCAGCAGGCCGATTTGCTGCTGTTTTTACAGCAGGTGCAGCCCCTGCATTCGGGTATAGATAAAGTTGTTTGGTGGAGAAATCCTAATGGGTTTTCGGGTTATAGTGCTTATGATACAATTGTGCTTTGTGAATTATGAAGGTCGGAGTTGAACGATGTTATATCCATGGCTTTGTCTCGTTTGTGGAATTCAAAAGTGCCTTTAGTTGGAGATTGATTTGAAATAGGCTTCCTATGAAAACGGAAATGTCGAAATGCGGTATTTTGTCGGGGCCTCAGTTTTTGGTTTGTCCATTGTGTTTCAAGGATGAAGAGGACTTGGATCTTCTTTTCCTTGGTTGTACAATTTCCAAGTTGTGGTGGAGCAAAATTTGTCTTTGGCTTCGAGTGGATGATGTTTCTTCGACTTGTTCTATTTTGGAGCGTCTACACTTGTTGGATAAATCTTGTAAGTCTGTTTGGTCTTTGGATACAGGTTGATTTTTTGGATTGATTATTTGTTCGGTTATTTGGAATTGTAGGAACAAAATTCTTTTTAAAGGCCTCATTTTATCGAAGTTCGATGGAGTGGGATTAATTAAGAAGCTTTCGTGGGAGTGGTTTCTTGTATTTTTTAGAATTGGGACTAGTGTTTCTTGATTGGATTGGTGTAACGATCCAAGGGTTTGTTTATGTAATTTAGGGATGGTGAGTTGGTTATTTTTTGTTGAGGTTTGTCCCTCTTTTTTTCCGTGTTGTATTCTTAGGTTAAGCACCCCTAGTGCTTCTTTATAATCCAATTTGCTTGTAAAAAAACACCACTAGAAACTTGAACGTTCTTCATATGACAAAGAGGTAATGTGTATGTTATCACCACAATAATGACAAATAACTTAAACCGTTTGCGCTGTCAATAGCGTCTTCAAGTCACCTAATTATATCTATTGAAAAGTCGCTTTTGTCGAATTTGTGAAAATTTTCATTAGTGTCCAAGTCATGACTTAACTATATGGACTTAACCTTTATATACATCTCATATTTCAAATTCATGTCGAAACACACGGAATAGAAAACATCAGGCTAACACATAGTCTCAAGAGAAAATCATATCTCAATTTACAAAAGTACTCCATCATAACCGTTGAATGCCTCAATAGATGTTGATGACCCTTCATCCTTACAATCAACAAGCCAAACATTATATTTTATATTAGTTTTTTAGAGTACAGCACAAAATAACATTTTTTATCGTACAATATATTTTATCGAATCAAACTCTTCATACTCTTCTTACTATACAAACATATTATATAATAACTCTAAATATTTTTATAATACAGTATATATTTATCTCACCCCATGAGGATTATAAATAGGTCCTAATTGTATCCATATTTCACAAGAAACTCATAGTTGTAGCAATGATGAAAATAGAGCATGGTATCCTCTTGTGCTCATGTGCAATGCTTCTAATCTCTATTGTGGCAATTGAGCCTTATGAAGATGAGATTCAATGTATTTCTATAAACAATAGCCATATCATGAATATGTATGCACGTTTTTTTTGTTATATTAATAAAATGTTTTTGGTTTGTTTGCAGTTGCGAGAAAAATGGGACAAGGGAATGGTGGATACAAAAACAAAGGTGTTTACATTGATGGAGTTGTAATACCTTTAACCAATGGTGAAGGCCGTGGCAGAAACGAGCCACTCTTTCCCGATTGCGAGAAAGACGGCAACAATGAAGGTGGAAATTGTGGCGGACACGAGGTCGAGGCCAGTGGTGGAAACGCCATTCCTATTCCTGAGGATCGAATAAGTAATAGTCGTTGGTGGTCACGCAAGTCACCGGAGGAGAAAAAAATTCCTGTCGGAAACTAGAAATGCATATACATGTTTCATGTATTCATCGTGCTACAATATGTAATGTCATAAGAAATGTAAAATAAGGCTGGGACCATGTAGTTATTAAATGAAATAACAACTATAATAATATTTATGGAGTAAACTATCAAAATTATCTTTGATTTTGTAAGATATTCTATAAAATAAGTCTAAGATTATGTAGTTATTTGATGAATCAATAATTATACCGTTTGTTGTTGGCAATATATGTAAAATTTATATTAATAAAATGTTACACAACTTAATCTGGACTAGTTCATTTTTGTCCACCTTAGAAAATTTGCATTTTTAGTCATTAATATTATTATTTAATTTAGACGGTTGTAATTAATGATTGGTGTCTCTTATTAACTTTTATTATGTTTTAATTTTTAATTATTTAATGTTTTCTATATCAAATAATACATTTTTAATTAATTCTTATTTTATTTCATCTTTTTTATTTTCAAAACTTCATCTTTATCTGTCGTATTGTTCATCTTTAAAACATCTTCAAAATCCATATTTAAAAAAAAAAAAAAACACTCAAATCTAAAATGGAAAGTAAATGATAATGAATTGTGGTTAGAAATTTAGATTTCTAAAAGCAAAATCCAAATCTAAAAATGTTTTCATCTTCCATCATACATTATCTTCATCTTCCATCAGTCCCCCACGTAGCATTCCTTCTTTGTTCTTCATAATGAAAAAGTGAAACTCTTATTTGACACATTTATTTTCACAAATTAACTTGTTTGAAAAAAAAAACAAGGAATATGAATAACTTTATATTATTGATAAACAAATTTAGAAAAAAGTTTAATTCAGAATTTAAAAAACTTATATTTTCATATCTAATTTTTTCTCTTTTGGATTTAAATCACTTCTCTTTAAATCTCAAGATTTCATATCTTATGTTAGAATCTTCAGTTTTTTTTTTTGTTAAAATCTCTTCCTTTAAAATTGAAGATTTTCTTTCTATCATGAAAAAAAATCAAAAAGAGAAATTTCAAGGAAAGTTTTAAATATAATCATTACTGTCTCAAAGTACTATTTAATCTCAAGTGAAAGATGAAGTTTAACAAAATATTCAAAGATTACAGGCAAGTAAAATCAATTATTTAAAAATCAGATCTGTCATCAAATCGGTGAGGATATTGGATTACTAGTTCATCGGTCAAATTATTAGGTCACTGGGGCGTGATCAAACTTGATCTAAATTTAGTTTCAAAGAGGTAAAATTATTTTAATGTTGGAATCTCATTCTTTAATATCGAGACCATCTACAGCAAAATCAACCGCATCTGCAACATCTTCCCCATCAATAATATCATTATTTTGGTTGTTTTCTTCGAAATTAAGTTGTGAATTACCCTCAATGTCAATCTCATCCAAATTTAATTGATCTATAACAACATTAATTTAGCAGTTGATATATAGTAATAAATTAAAATAACAAAATTGTAATCACAATAACTAATATCATACCATTATCATTTGAAATAGGTTGGATTGTCATACTGGCAAGCCAAGTGTTGCTTTACCCTATAAATTCCAAATCCACCAAAAGCTTTGTGACAGTAAATACAAACAAAAGATTTTTCATCAGAAATTTTAATACAACATGCCCAACCTATATCAGTCTTTCCTCTAACATTATTTTGAACTAAAGTATTAGCTGAAGAGGTTTCTTGTGATTGTGGCTGTGATGATGGTGTTTTAGAAGATGTCATTTTTCTGTAAAACAGTTCAAAATTTTCAAATTCAAATACATTTTGGTCTCGCATAAACCAAATACAGAATTCTTTTTGGCAAATAACGCATTTAGGAAAAGCATTATTATAGAAAAAAGTTGTTCTTTCTACAACAAGTTTGTTAATGGGTACATTTTATCCTCTAAAAAACCATACAATTATGCAATGAAATAAGAAATATGCATCCTTTTTAACACAAGACAGGGAAAGAAGTTACTGAATAAAATAAACGAGAAATTCATAAGGCAATGTTGTTTATTATGAACTTGAAAAGTTGTTACATAATAGACCACACACGCACTACTAGAAATACTCTGGTTTCCTGCGAATTTACCTGCGGATTTTGACAAAATTTCCGCAGGACACTAGTTACCTGCGATTCTTCCTGCTATTTTCTGTTCCCAGCTAAAACCTTCGTGGGTAATTAATTTAGCAGGTAAAGTCGCAGAAAAAAGTCGCAGGAAAATGTCGCAGGAAAAATATCGCAGGTAAAACAGATAAAATCGCAGATAATACCGCTGGTAACTGAAATTTTCGCAGAAAAAGTCGCAGCAAATTTAATATCCGCAGGTAAAGTCGCAGGAAATTTCTCTCTCAGGTTTTTAAATTTTATTATTAGTTGTGTTTAATTCATATTTAAAATAGTAATAATAATATAAAAATAAAAATCTAATTTGAATAAGCCAATGCAAACTAATCACATTCAAATTTTTAAAGCAACCAAATATTACTATAAAGTCAATAACAAGTACTTCTAGTTTTCATTACTAATAAAAATAACACAATAAAGTTAATAATAATCACTTGTCCAACCAAATTAATAAGAAAAACAATGCAAATTTCAAACTAGTTAACAAGAAAAAACAATCCAAATTAATATGAAAATCGTAGGGAAGGTGGTGTGTTGTGTCATCCTTCAGATGGGGAAGCTTGGAAACACTTTGACTAACACACAACAGAGTAACACATCTAGAATACCATACATATCTTTGAAACATTAAAGGTATCTTCAATCCTTTCACCCATTCGCACACATCAATTTTTTGTTCATTCGACAGACAATATTTGGCTTTGGGTTTCATATAGTTTCCATTAGGGTAAACCCATGTTGGTGAATATGAGTGTTCGCCTCATCTGGGGTGAGGTGGTCCTCATTTTTGCACAACTTACATGGACATCTTATTACACCATCCTTCAAATACTCTTTCTGTTGACAAGCAAAGTTTATAAACTCTTCGACACCTTTTAAAAATTCATATGTATGCGCACTTCGGCCAGGGAGAAGCCTATTATACATCCATGTTCGATGCGGAGGAATTTCCATTTCCAATGTAGCTCCAAGGATTTTTTGGTATTCTAGTAATAAAAATTTCAAGGCATTATGATCAATAACTTGGAAACATTAAATTATTATATATAATAAAATTATGAGCACTTGAATGCTTAAACACCATCACAACTTCAAAACAGAATTTCAAGGCATTTGAATCAAATCAAATTCATAACTTCTAACCATAAGTATTTTTTTATTAATTAATTATTTTTATAATAATGAATAGTTTTTAGTGTGTAAAGTTGTCTATAGTAATTTATCAAAACTCATAATTTCATAACCATAAAACTCAATTTACTTTAATTATAATTAAGAATTCTAACGCAAGTGATACTAGCTAGGTGGGCCTTGGATTTAAAGCTTAAGATCCAGCCCACTGATAAATCTAGGTGTTCCTCCTACTCCTTGATAAGCCCTAGTTTGGGGATCGCCACTCACTTCACTGCCTATATATTCCAACCTCATTGCTCACAAATTCAGGTCAAATACTAAACCATAATAAACCGAACACAATCAGACATCATTAAAAAAACCAATTCATTGTTTTCCAAAACAAGTCACAATCATTCCAAAACAGTTCCAGCATACAGTTAAAACAAAAAATCACAGCCATATTTTTTTCTTTCCAAACTAACTGAAACACTGCCAAGCATTCAAGAGGAGAATAAAGTCAAACAAGGAAGAGAATCGTACATAATCATGATCACCATCAAGTAACATTAATCATGTTCCAAAACAAGTCATAGACACGACAATTCGGAAACGGAAACGGCATTCAAAGCTTTATACACATATTAGACATGTTTGTATCAAAAAGGAATGTCAATATCATCTTACAATCATGAAGAAATCACATTCAAAGCAGCTATCAATTTCTTTCCGAAATCGGTTCCGACACAAAGTTAATTTTAAAATCAAAGGGAGCCTATAAAAACAGAGGCATAAGCAGCAACAGGCAAAAAAACTCAGTTCTGGAGAGCCTATGCACTCTGTGAAGTTGTCATTGCTCAAAGCAATGGTCTTGTTGAAGTTCAGGTACTTGTTTTCAATTTTGTTTTGTTTCAGGGATACACTGCTTTTGATTATTTTCATTCACTTTTGTTTTTGTATCTATATTCTGTATGCTATGCTAGTAATATGCCACCACACTTATAAAGAAACAAATTATAATTTTAGATTCTAATAAAAATCAACTACATACGACACACATATTATAACAATTAGTTAAATATGTCAAAAACAGGTTCATAATACTTTACAGCCACTGTCATCTCATATTATTATATCATACTAACTTTTATAACATTAATAGCACACATAAACACACATTATAAATATATAACAACAATATATATACTACATTAACATTAACAATGATTCCAAGGTGATAGAGCTTCAAAGTGAGCTTGTGGGAAATGCATCCAAGGTGATTTAAGGCAAATAGAGTACATGGCTTGAATTGAAATTTCCTCGTCTGAATCTACTTTTTATGATTAACATTGTAACACATACTTATCTAGATTCTTGTGTTCTGTTTTTCGTTTTAAAACTTATACTTTGGATACAACTTAACTACAGAAGTTAATAGAGTCTGCAATTTTCATCAAATTAACACTAGTCTTATCCATGATTTCACTTTGTTAGAATCATCATTTTCCAAGAAACTAATAACAGCAGAGTTTGAAAATTGAAGAAAGCATACCTTGAAGAAGACAAAGAAAGGAACAGCAGAGACGAAATAAGCCTCGGATATCTCTGGTTGTTCTTCAGCTTCGACCTACAAAAAAAATTGATTTTCACTGATAAATCAAATAAAGAAAGTAGCTGACTTATGAATTGTAAAGGTATCATCACACACTATGTGACAGATTAAAATTAGTATGTAGCCGTTGTATAACAGAAATGATATATACACACCCGAAAAAAGAACACTTACGGTGTCATTGCTGGTGTCAGTGCTTAAGATTTTTAGATTAAAAATATCTGTGCAGCTGCTACAATCTACAAAATATGTTTGTTCAAATGAAGAACAAAAGAAGTTTTCATTGTATACTGAGTCCTGAGTCCTCAGGTATGAACACTAACATGATTAACAGAAACTAATATGATTAACAACATAATAACAAATCGATATACACAATAAACAACCGTAATCAAATCAAAGTCAAATACATATCCAACACAATGAACCGCCACGCAACAAAACACAAACTCGAACGAAAACTTAACAGCATATAATCGAATATCAATTCCGCGGGGAAGTGTCACAAACAGTCAAAACGGAAGCAACAAAGTATATTACATCATTGTAAATTGGTCAAATCCACTGATCTAATTCTATTTTAGCATACACAAACACTAGTAAGTAAATAAATAATTACAAAATTCAGACTCTGAATTCAACGAATCGGAATCAAGTAACGTAAAATGATCCAGCAAATTGATAATATAATTGAATGAAAGGAATTAAATGAAGAAGGTGAGTGGAGAAACATACAGAGAAGAATCTAGAAAAGTGAGATGGATGAACAACTTTGCAATCAGCAACCCAACGACTTGAAATTTACAAATGGACAGCTTCGTGAAACTAAATCAACACTGAAACAACACTAACTTAGATTAAGATTACACGATAGACAGAGAGAATATAAGCTCTGAAATCCAAAACAAATTAATCTGATTCCGAAAAAAGAGAGAGATGCTTACGATTGTGCGGTGGCGTTCCACTCTGCAGATGGATTTTGAAGCTCGGCGGCGGCGGAGGATTTTGAATCGGAGGAGTGTGAAGATGACGCAGAAATGAGGGAATTCAAAACCCTAACATGTTTGGCTGAGAAGTGGTTAAACCCGACCCGCGTAGGTTCTGTTTTCGGGTTTAGGAATTGTGGGAGGGGTTGTTTGGTAAATTGGCCTTGGAATTTTCTTCTCTTACTCGAGAAGAAAGAGAAGCAGTAAACGTTTATTCGTATTTTTTCCTTTTCATTTCTTTTAATATTTAGTAATTAATTACTTTAATTACTGTTTTGTTGAAAAAAAATACTGTTAATTTAATTTTGAGTATAAAGAAGGTTGTAAAACCGTTTGAATAAAAAAACGATTTACATTGAGAACCAATCATAATCCACATATTTGCCATATCAGATTAATGTTTTAAAAAGTATTTCAAAAATTTTAAATCAAATGGTTTCTCTTCTTTCCTAATGTTTGTCTATGATTTCTAAAAAAAAATGTTTTCTTCACATACATTGAAATTTTAGTTTTTCTAATTTTCACAATAATAAAAAAAATATTAAATAAATAAATTTTCAAGTTGTTGGTGTTGTTTCAGTGTTGATTTAGTTTTATTATATTTTATTTAATAAATAATTAAAACATAAGTTAGTGTTATATTTTTTCAATAAAACACTGAAACTAAAAACTAAAACTTTAATTTAGTGTTATAAAAACTAAAACATAATTTTATTTATTAATAAAAATATAACTAATTAAAAAAAAAACTAAAGCCGCAGCAAATATCGCAGTAAATTTCTCAGCAAAATCCGCAGCAAACTTCGCAGCAATTCCTGCGACATTTCCAGAGACTTTTGAGGTTTCCATTGATGACCAATTCCTGCGAAATAAATCGCAGCTAAATCCGCAGGAACATTGATAAATTATTTTAAAATATAAGGCGCAGGTAAGGTCTCAGGAATTCCTGCTAAATTTGCTGCGACTTCTGTTTTCGCAGGAAATAATGTTTCGCAGTTTAAATTCGCAGGAAAATCCGCAGGTAACTCGTGTATTTGAATTTTGACTTTGATTTTGAACAACAAAAGTAACAAAGTTTGATTTTAATCTTTCTTGCTTTATCATGCAATTATTGTAATATGATAGGCAAGAACAAGTAGGATATCACAATATTGCAAGCAACATTATTGGGATCAGAGCCGTCTCCAACTTTTGAGAGGCCCTGTGTAAAAATTTAGAGTCAATTTCATTTGAGTCGTGAGTTATTTTTAAAAGGTCCTATTTAATTGTAAATGATGTGTATGGAGGCACTTTTTGGCATAGTTTAATCATGAAAAAATGTGAGGTCCTGTGCTGTAGATTGCCTTAAACGCCCTCAAAGACGGCCCTGATTGGGATCCATGTCAAATTTAAATAATATAGGCAAAAATCAACAGGGTATACAGTTCTAAAAACTATACTAGAAAACCATCAAGAAACTAGTACTCTTATTATCAAACATCAAAGACTAATGAATTAAGAAGACAAATTCTATAACAATTATAGTAATATAAAGTATAAACCATAAAAAGAGGTCGATAGTAAAATTTCGAACTCAATCAGGATTACAATACAAGAGCCCAAGAAATTGACAGTTTAAGCGAGTGAATGAAACTAACCTACATCGAAAGTAGATGATTCAAAATGCTTTAGATTCTAGTCATTGTGTAAGTTATGTGATTTGTGGATTGGCTACATTTTGATAAAATAACATGTTGTTAGCAAGATGTTATACCAGATGTTCTGCCATGACAGTCAGACATCATGTCCAGCATGATATTATGACATGTTCCAGGACATGTTATACTAGAAAGTTAGGGCATGACTATTTTGGTATTTTTAGCGTGATTTTTTAGTGTGTTTTTATTCACACATATGCATTTTTTATGAAAGTATATTGTTGGAATTTTTGTTATGACAGATTCTGTTAGTTTTCATAAAAAGGTTCCTTGAAGTTTATTAACCAACTTTATCACTTCATTAACTAACTTTTTATATTTCATTAACCAATTATGTTTCACTACTTTAATGTCAGTGTCCATGGATATTGACCACTGACACTGTTCACGGGTATTGTTCACGCACTGCTCTTAAAAATATATTTTATTTAAAAATACTATTCACCGTATAAGTACGGTGAACAATGTATATGGTGTAAAAAAGGGTGTAGGAATAAAATTCCTGTTAAACATATGCGGTGTTGCTAAAGTTGTAAAAAATGTCAAAATATCATTACTGTTTAACTATATACATTTATTATAGCTCTTTAGTGTTTTTTTTTGTAAGCAAGGAATTTGATTAATTAGGTACTAGGGGTACTTTAACCCTTCATACAAAAGATATAATACCAATAGAGGAAAAAAGGAGAAAATTCGGACCAACTATAAGCTAAGCCAACCAGTCTAGAGGATCCTGATATAAAACAAAAAAATTGCAGTTGGAATAAGAATTTTCCCCGACTATACTCCATTTCCATGTTGTACTTTTAATATTCGATAACAAATCAGAAACAACTAAATGTGAACCCTTGAAAATGATCTGGTTCCCAGATAACCAAACACACCAAATAACCGCCAACCATAATATACAAGCCTTTTCTCTCTTGCACTTTCCTATGTGCTCAGAATTGATCCATGCCATGTATTTATCCCAAAATGAGTATTTCTCTTCCACTGCTAAGCCAGCCCACTTCAACACTGTCTTCCATATATACTTCGTAATGTGATAATTGAAAAAAATATGATATACATCTTCGACTTCAAAGGAACACAGAACGCAAGAAATACTGTTGGGGGTTGTGATTATACCTCTACGAAGAAGTTGTTCTATCATAGGAATGTTGTTGAAGCAAAACTTCAAAGCAAAGGCTCGAATTTTCAATGGAACCTTAGCATGCCACAAGGAAAGTAAGGCATTACTCTTGTTGCTTTCAATGTTCACGAGCTCACGAAAATCCTGAAGACAGTTGTAGCCAGTCCTAGATGAGTAACCACCACCAATATCTAGCTTTCATTCCATCTTATCCTCACACCCTTCCACCAAAATCCAATTTTCCAGGTGAGATCTCATAGCAACACCTTCGTTAGTGATACCATCTCCCTGAACAGAACGAATTCTAAGCTTACCCCATCTCCACTCTGCTTCAAACTAGCTCCCCATGTTACAAATAAAGAGCTCCCTTGAGAGAACTCAACATAAACAGGTTTGGAAATTTTTCCTGCAGAGTTGAAGTACCGGAGCATCAACCATACTAGAACGGGATCGATGAGTCGTCTTCAGCAATCAAACTCACCTGATTAAGAAACGAAGATGCCGAGTTAAGAACCCCGAACTCAAGATTGACTAAGTCCTTCCCGCTTTTCGGTTAATATCCTCAACTTCTATTTGTGTAAAAGCGATATATAAAAAAGAACCATCTTCTTTATCCCGAGCCCTTCTTGATCGATAAGACTTCAAACTTTATTCCATGCAATCCAAATTGTTTTAGGTTGTTCCGTCGAGCCACCCCATAAGAACCTATTTTGGATGCGCTCTAATTCTTTCCAAACCGTCACCGGAGCTTTGTAAAAAGACATAAGAAAGATAACAATGCTACCGAGGACGACTTTTATCAACGTAATGTTAAGTCAAAATATTTTATTGTGCCAAAACCATTTTATTTTATTTAAGCATATTTGTTTTAATGATCGAACAAATATTGCCATAAAAGTACTTGAAAAAAGATATTATTTCACACAAGAGGATCACAGGCTAAAACATGAGGATCAAGAACAATGTGCAATGGCATCATGGTAATTATTCCTCAATGTGAGTATTAGAGAATTTGTAAATGGCAATGTGGTAATTATGTTCTATGCGTGACCTCCAAGGAATTGTTAGAATGGCAGTAGTGTAATTAAGTAAAGGATTCAAGGATCAAAGAAACGTAAGATGAGGATCAGAATTACAATATGACACTTTCGTAATTAGAAGATCTTCCTTTTTACACTACAAATGGCAAAGTTGTAATTACTAGTGGCAGATTGTTAAATAGAGCTTCATACTCTAGACAACTTTGGTACTTAATATATAAGAGGATCAAAAGTTCTATAAAAGACCTTTGTTAGTTCTTTACAAGATAACACACTACAAGCAAATATTGAAGCAAGAACTCATCACTCTCCAAATCAAATTTCTCCACTACTAAAATATAATCTTTGAAACAGGTTTTTCTAAGATTATTGTTTTTGATACATATTTTTATAGTGAAAAATAAAAAAACACATTGTTGTATCAATTTCATTAAAAAGGTATTGTGAGCTTTCTCAAGCAAGATCATTAGTGAAAGAATTTTTAAAGCTAGAAGCAGCTTTAAAGATAAAGTTGGATATGTAAGCCTGATGAGGATTAGATAATACATACTTTTGTAAAAGGATCTAAGAAAGCTGGTAAGCATTTATTGGAAAATCTCACAAGGAATTGTGGGGATTGGAGTAGCCAAGTTTGGTGAACCAGGATATATCTTTGTATGGTTTTATAGCTATTACTTATTTATTCCAATTCACCTCACACACATATACTCTCTTTATTATAAAGCTATTTGATTTATATCCTTATTTTTAAACTTTAAAAAATGGGTCACTATTCAACCCCCCTTCTAGTGACATTTATATCTACTACAATTGGTATCAGAGCAAGGCTCGAAGAAAAACACCTAACAAGTGTAAGAGAAAAAGATCCAAGAAAAATGTCAGAACAAACAAAGTTCATACATGAAGAAGGTTCAACACATGGACCACCTTACTTTGATGGATGAGACCACTTTTACTTTAAAGGCAAAATGAAGTTGTTCCTACTATCACAAGACAACAACATGTGCAGATGAAACAACTTCAACACCAAAACCACAAAGTCAATGGACTACAGGAGAAAATGATAAGGTACTCTTAAACTCTAAAGCCCATTTATTTTTGTCATGCGCATTAAGTAGAGAAGAGTATGACATAATTGAAGAATGTACAACTGCAAAAGAAATATGGAATGTTCTTATAATTCATCATGAAAGAACTAGTCATGTCAATGAAGAAAGAATAGACATGGGTCTAAAAAAATTTGAAACCTTGGAGATGAAAGAAGATGAAACAATAGATGAAATGTTTGCCAGACTCACTGTCATTACAAATGAACTTCGCGCTTTAGGCAAAACATATTCAACTCATGATAGAGTCAGAAAAATACTAAGAAGGCTTCCAAAAATATGGAGACCTATGGTGACTGCAATCACACAGTCAAAAAATCTTAAGGAGTTACAGGTAGAAGAACTAATTGGATCCCTACGAGCACATGAAGTGTTGCTTATAGAAGATAAACCACAAAGAAAATGTAAAATGATTACACTCAAAACATCTCAAAATCATGAAATCAAAAATGAAGAATCACAAGAAATCAAACAAGAAGTTATCAACACCCACTCTGGTGATGAAGAAGAAATAACCCTAATATCTAGAAAGATTCAACAAATGATTCTAAGAAGAAATCAGCTTCGAAGACCATTTCAAAGCAGAAAAAAAAACTCCAAGAAATGAAATAGAAAAAAGCAAAATTACATGGTACGGTTGCAACAAATTAGGACACTTCAAAACACAATGTCCTATGAACAAAAAGATACCAGGACGATACTCCTTCAAAAAGAAATCAATGATGGCCACATGGGAAGATTCTGACAACTCAAACTCAGAAAGTGAAGATGAAGAAGCAAATTTATGCTTAATGACAAGCTCAGACTCAGAAGAGTTAAATCTTTCTAACTCTTGTCATACATGCAAAACCATGGAAATACTATTTGATAATCTTCTGAAAGACTCAGAAACATTATCTCAAAAATGCATTTATCAAAGAGAAAAAAAATTCGGAGATAAGTAAAGAGAAAGAAAATTTAGATGACTTGAATGAAAACTATTGTAAAATCATTCAAGACTTGCAAAATGAATACTTTACTTTATCTGAACATCAGAAAGTTTTAAAGAAACAACCTGTCACTTAAAAATTTTTTGAAAAGGAAAAAGAAATAAAAAATCTTAAAACAAAACATGAGGAGCTAGAAAGAGACATCTCAAAATTCATAAAATCATCATGGGATCTCAAGTCGGAATTTTGGATAAAGCATGAATTAGTTTTAATACTTCTAAAAATAAAAAAATATATAAAAAATTCTTTATTCCTGTAGTAAAAAAAATTCCATTATATCCAAAAACATAGTAAACACATCTAAAAAAAAGCATATGTTCAAGAAATGTTACTACTGTAAAAAAACAAATCATCATGAATCAATTTTTTTTTTAAAATGCTCATTTTGTGATAAAAAAACGTCATCATGAATCCAGATGTTTTGATATAACAAAATATTTTCGAAAAACTAACAAACAAGGACCCAGATTCATATGGGTACCTAAGAAAGTTACAAATTTCAATGCAGGAATGTCTACTAACTGTCAAGAAGAAACCATGGTATCTAGACAGTGGATGCTCAAGACAAATGACAAGAGATAAAGAAAACTTTGTATAATTCAAAGATAAAAATGGTGGCTCTGTGAATTTTAGAAACAATGATAAAGCTCTCATAAAAGGTATTGGAATCATTAGTAAGAAAAATCTTGCTTAAATTAAAAAAGTTCAATAAGTGGAAGGATTAAAACATAACTTACTTAGCATTAGTCAATTATGTGATAATGGCTATGAAGTCATGTTTAATCCAAACACATGTGAAATTAAAGAATCATCCTCTGGAAAAATTCACTTTACTGGATCTAGATTAAAAAAATCTTTATGTCATTTACTTAGATGATCTCCCCACAGAAGTTTGTCTCATGTACATTGAAAAACACAAATGGATATGGGATAGGCGAGTTGGTCATGTAAGTATGAAAACAATTTCAAAAATATAAAAACTTGATCTAGTAAGAGGATTGCCTAAAATAAGTTTTGACAAATATCAAATCTGTGAATCATGTATAAAAGGAAAACATGTCAAGAGTAGTTTTCATTCCAAAAACATTGTCTCAACAAATAAACCTCTTGAACTACTTCACATTGATCTCTTTGGTCCTGTCAAAACTTTAAGTATGAGCGGGAAAAGATATGGCTTTGTCATCGTAGATGATTTCTCAAGATTTACATGGGTTCTTTTTTTAAAGAACAAAGATGATGCTTTTGAAGCCTTTACATTTTTTTGCAAAAAAGTACAAAATGAAAATGATTCAAATATTATCTCAGTAAGAAGTGATCATGGAGGAGAATTTGAAAATTCCTTTTTCAAAGAATACTTTGATGAAAATGGAATAACTCACAATTTCTCTTGTCCTAGTACTCCTAAACAAAATGGCGTTGTAGAAAGAAAAAATAGAACCTTACAAGAAATGGCAAGAACCATGCTAAATGAATATAAAATAGAAATATACTTTTGGGCTGAAGCAATTAACACATCCTGTTATATTCTAAATAGAGTCTCAATTAGAAAAATTTTAAACAAGACCCCTTATGAGCTTTGGAAAAACAGAAAACCAGATATATCTTACTTTCATATCTTTGATTGTTATTGTTTTATTTTGAACAACAAAGATAACTTAGGAAAGTTTGATTCAAAATCTAATAAAGGATTATTTCTGGGATATTCTACTTCATCCAAAGGATTTATATTTTATAATCTTAGAACCATGTGTGTAGAAGAAAGTATGCATGTTATATTTAAAGAAACTAATGTGTTTAATGAGATATCTTATGATGAAGATGAAGAAGTAGTTATTCAATCCAAACTGACAAGAAATAAGATGACCAAGAAAGTTTCCCTCAGAAAATACCAAAAGGATGGAAAACTATAACTGATCATCCTCATAAGTTAATAATTGGGAAGACTGCTGACAAAGTCAGAACTAGACAATATTTCAAGGAAAAGGCAAGCAACATGGCAATGATATCTCAAGTAGAGCCAAAAAATATTCTTGAAGCCATCAAAGATCAACACTGGAAAAATGTCATGAAAGAAGAACTTTCTCAATTTGAAAGAAATAAGGTATGGAGTCTTGTTCCTTGTCCTAAAGAAAAAACCATAGTTGGAACAAGATGGGTATTCAGAAAAAAATTAGACGAAAATGGAGTTGTCATCAGAAATAAAACAAGGTTAATAGATCAAGGGTATAACCAACAAGAAGGTATTGATTATGATGAAACATATGCTCTAGTTGCAAGGTTAGAAGCAATTAGAACTCTTCTTGCATATGCTGCTCACAAATGCATTAAATTATTTCAAATGGACGTAAAAAGTGTCTTTTTAAACGAATTTTTGAATGAAGTATTTGTTCACCAACCACCTGGTTTTGAAAACTAAGAAAATCCTACCTATATTTTCAAGCTCACAAAAGCACTTTATGGCCTCAAACAAGCTCCTCGAGCTTGGTATGAGCGATTAAGCTTATTTCTAATTCAAAACAACTTTTCTAGAGAACAAATTGACACTACTCTTTTTAGAAAATTGAAAAACTCTAATTTACTAATTGTTCAGATTTATGTTGATGATATAATTTTTGGATCCACAAATGAAAAAATGTGTGAAGAATTCTCTAGTCTCATGCAAAGTGAATTTGAAATGAGCATGATGGGAGAACTCAGATTCTTCCTTGGGTTACAAATAAAACAAATAAATGATGGTATCTTCATTTATCAAGAAAAATACACTAAAGTTCTTCTAAAGAAATACAAGATGAATGAAACCAAAATAATGGTTACTCCTATGCATCCCTCATCAATATTGGACAAAGATGAATCGGGAAAAGAAGTATCTGAAAAAGAATATCGAGGTATGATAAGATCTCTTTTATATCTAACTGTAAGTATACTAGATATTGTATTTTCTGTAGGTTTATGTGAAAGGTTTCAAACCTCTCCAAAAGAATCTCATCTTACAGCGGTAAAGAGGATATTCAGATATCTGGTTGGAACTACAGATCATGGTATTTGGCATAGAAAAGGATCTCACTTTGATCTTATAGCTTATTGTGACGATGACTATGCTGGAGATAAAATTGAAAGAAAAAGCACTAGTGGAGCATGTCAAGTTCTTGGACATGCATTAGTAAGTTGGTCATGCAAAAAACGAAGCACAATTGCCTTGTCCACTACTGAAGTTGAGTATGTCCCAGCAGCAAACTATTGTTCACAAGTTCTTTGGGTCAAAAATCAATTGGAAGATTTCTCCTTAAGGTATGACAAAATCTCTATCCTCTATGATAATACCAGTGCAATAAATCTTTCCAAAAATCCAATTAATCACCCTAGGCTCTAGGTCTAAACATATTGAAATCAAACATCATTTTATCAGGGATCGTGTTCAAAAGGGTGATATAAAACTTATTTTCATAAATACAGAAAATCAATTAGCTGATGTTTTTAAAAAACCATTAGTTGAAGAAAGATTTAATTTTATCAAAAATAATTTGGGCATCATACAATTATCCAATAAAAATTGACCATTTTTATATATCTACATTTATTTATGATAGTCTTTTTTTAAAAAAAATTAAAAAAATAAAATAATAATTAATTAAATAAAAGAGAGGATCATCCATTCTAGATCCATTTTTTTAAATATATATTGTATAAAGAAAAAGGAAACGAAACATTTCCTTTAAAGTAAATGGAGGATTAAAAAATCTCATACATATGTCTCTCTTCATCATTAGACTTTAAACTATTCATTCCTTCTCTCTCTCTCTCTCTCTCTCTCTCTCTCTCTCTCTCTCTCTATTCAAATCACTCACACGCCCTACTCCTCCTCCTAGCCTCTCAGCTACACTACTCGCACCGCCCCCACCTTTCAATACGAGCATAACACTTGTCCCTATCTATCTCTCGAACTTGACTAGAACACTATTCCTCATCTAATCCCAACGCTTCTTCTTTCTTCCCTTGACACTTCAACTTCTCTTTTCCTTTTCTGCGCATACACTCCATTAACATTTCTTGTGTATTCTCTTCATTTATTTAAGCCATTTTTTCACTTTCCCAAAGAACACATTTAATGCTAAAAATGTGGTCTCCAAAGCAAAAATCAGATAAAATCCCCACGATGGAAAATAAGCCATCTGCTTTACAAACCATTCTTCCCACATCTTCAAAATCCAAACGCACTCATCCTAAGAAAAAACCTAGAACCTTCAAAACCAAAACTTCATTTCATTCCAAAGAATCAATGGCATCTGATGACTCTAGCTCATCCACAAACACTCCTCAACAAACAAATCCACTTGTTCCTATGTTTGAATCAGAATCAGAAATAAAAAAAATACACTGATCATTGGCAATCTAACTCTGTCATCAATGGCAAGATCATTGATTTTGATAGTGTCCTTTCAAAAGGATATAACATGCGTGAATTTACAGACTTTCAGGGCTGGTCTGAATGTCTTACCTTGATGGAGGACCAATATCCTAGGTTAGTGAAAGGATTCTACTCGAACTCATTTATCACTGACAGAACCATCACATGCACCATCAAGGGGTCTCCCATAATCCTCACCTCTGAAATACTCTCTCAAATTCTTAATCTTCCTCAACAAGACCTCAAAATTTTCTGTGAAAACTGGTATTATGAGTGTAATGTTTTTGAAGAAGAAGTTCTAAAGAATTTTTCATAGCTCCAACTATGGGTCGTGTAGCATCTAATCTCAAGCCAATGGCTCATATTTTTCATAACCTGTGCATACACTCTCTCCTTCCAAGTTCTGGAAGTTTAGAAAAAGTCACACACACTGACAAACTCATCCTTTATCATGTCACAACCAAAAAACCACTAGACCTTGGGTATGTCATCTATAATTTCATGAGAAATGTTGTCTTGCTTAAGAAAGTTGCTCCTTATGGGATGTTTCTCACCCAAGTTTTTAAACACTTCAAGGTTCCTCTTGAAGATGAACCCCATGTGAACCTCTGTCAGGCAATTCAAGCCTCCACTCTTGTACGAATGAAATTTCCCAAGTTAGGAGTCTCTCCTAAAGGAAAAAGGAAATCTCACAACACTGAATACACCAAATCCACCAAAAATCCAAGACCTTAACTCTTAAGAAACTCTTTCCTGATGAAGGAGACTCACAAATCAACACTAATGTTTCTGATCCACAGATTTCTAAAACTTCAGATACCAATACTCATGATACCCCTCCAACTGAAACACCTGATACCCACTGTGCTGATACTCATATGATTGATCCTCCTATTAGTCTTCCTCAAGAACCTGATACTCCTATCAACAATCCTAAAATTTCTGATACACCCAATCCCAGTCCTCCTCAGCCATCAATTCCAATACATGATCCTCAAACCCAATCCTAAAAAAAATTGATGAAGATAGTCCTTCCTAGTACCTTAATATACCAAGAACCAACCCTGATGACTATGAGTCATACTTTTTAACTCAACTCCAGCTGAATTCTTATAATGCGCCACTTGCTCTCTCTGCTGGTTTCAATCATAATGATGAGCTTCTTGGCAGAATTCCTTCTGGTTCTCAGCAACGCATGGACTTTCAGTATCCTATGTCCCCTACCACTCCTATTTTTCACTCCCCCAAAGGTGATGAAAACCCTTTTTCTGATGCTGGGATCAATACGTTTCTTGAACCACCCGTCTTTGATGAATCACCCACTAGGTTTGGCCAAGTTCATCATTCATCCCTACCGGATCTTGGACACTTTCAAACCTTCAACACACCATTGGCTAAAGCCTTCTCATCCATGCCTCATCTCTGTCCTGGTCCATCAAAGACCAAAAAATATTCCAGAAAGAATACAAAGCATTTGGAAGCCATCCAGAAGATAATTATTGCTTTTGGAAATCGCCAAAATTCAATGTTTGATTGGATATCAACTGAATTTATTCCTCGTATTGCTCCAAATATCCCTCCACCAGTGCTTCCTGAGATCAACTTTCCTACCATTTCATCAGATGAGTCATCCACTAGGGACTCCACTACATCTCCCTTTTGTGCTCTTCATGCTCCCTCTTTCTTTTTGTTGATGCTAAAAGTGGGAGAACACTGATGCTTATTTTGACTCTAATCTTCCTCTAAAAAATATGTTTTGCTTTTATATATTTTAAAGACTTAGGAATGCATTTTTGATATGGAGCTTATGATTGTACTGAGGCTTAAAAAATCCTCCAATATTGCAATCTTATATGTTGTAATATATTGTCTTATTAATGAAACTTTTTATCTAGTATGCACTGTTTGAGGGGGAGCCCTTGTCATTTCATGAAAATCAATATTAACTCTTATGTATATCTTTTAGTCATTAAATCAAAATAAAAAGTGTTTTGACAACATCAAAAAGGGAGAGAATGTTAAGTCAAAATATTTTATTGTGTCAAACCATTTTTTTTTATTTAAGCATATTTGTTTCAATGATCTAACAAATATTGCCTTGAAAGTACTTGAAAAAATATATTATTTCACACGAGAGGATCAAAGGCTAAAGCATGAGGATCAAGAACAATGTGCAATGGCATCATGGTAATTACTCCTCAATGTGAGTATTAAAGAATTTGTAAATGGCAATGTTGTAATTATGTTCTATGCGTGACCTCCAAGGAATTGTTAAAATGACGGTAGTGTAATTAAGTAAAGCATTCAAGGATCAAAGAAATGTAAGATGAGGATCATAATTACAATATGGAACTTTCGTAATTAGAAGATCTTCCTTTTTACACTACAAATGGCAAAGTTGTAATTACTAGTGGTAGATTGGTAAATAGAGCTTCATACTCTGGACAGCTTTGGTACTTAACATATGAGAGGATCAAAAGTTCTATAAAAGACCTTTGTTAGTTCTTTCCAAGATAACACACTAAAAGCAAATATTGAAGCAAGAACATATCACTCTCCAAATTAAATTTCTCCACTACTAAAATATAATCTTTAAACAAGTTTTTTCTAAGATTATTATTTTTGATACATATCTTTATAGTGAAAAATTACAAAACTCATTATTGTATCCATTTCATTCAAAAGGTATTGTGAGCTTTCTCAAGCAAGATCACTAGTGAAAGAATTTGTAAAGCTAGAAGCAACTTTAAAGATAAAGTTGGATATGTAAGCTTGATGAGGCTAACATAATACACGTTTTTGTAAAAGGATCTAAGAAAGTCGATAAGCATTTATTGGAAAATCTCACAAGGAATTGTGGGGACTGGAGTAGTCAAGTTTGGTGAACCAGGATATATCTTTGTGTGATTTTATAGCTATTACTTATTTATTCCAATTCACCTCACACACATATACTATCTTTATTAAAAAGCTATTTGATTTATATCTTTATTTTTTAACTTTAAAAAATGGGTCACTATTCAACCCCCCTTCTAGTGACATTTATATATACTACACGTAATTCTACCTCCAAAGGATAATAACTTCGTTTTCCAACCTGCCAGCCTAGCCCGGACCTTGTTCACCAAATCTGTCCATGAAGTAACACGTCTAGGATTGGAGCTGATAGGAATGCCCAAGAAGACAAAAGAGTTATCCTCAATTATGTAAGACAAGATAGATGCAACAACTTGCATAAAGTGCTTATTCAAGTTGAGGCCGATTACCCCGCTCTTTGAATATTTAACACCAAGCCATACACTAGTTCGAAGCCCCTCAAGATTGCTTTGATAGCCCATATACTCTTCCAGTTTCTGTTGCAACAATAAGGGTGTCGTTAATGAATTATAGGACATCAACTTTAAACGTTTCGCTAAAGGAGAAGTATTTATACTCACCAATTTCGATAGCCTTAATAAACAATCTCGTTAAACCTTTGGCAACTAAAACAAATAGGAAAGAGGATAAAGGATTGCCTAGTCTTAATCCCCTTTCAACCTCAAAATCCTTAGTGGAACTCCCGTTAACGAGCACCGACATTTGGCTAGAGAAAACTAAAGGTTCCATCCACTTTAACCAAAGCTTTCCAAATCCCATAGCCTTGAATACGGAGCGAATAAATCTAAGGACAATAGTTTAGAAATAATTCTGTCTCCGGATAACGCCATAGTGAATTTTAATAGCATGGAGAGTTATTTTTAAAAACATTTAGATTCTGTTTGGGATTTTAAAAGAGAAATGAGGGGAAAGTTTTGAGAGGAGATGATTAGAGAGAAAAAAAAACGTTTAACAATATTTAAAAAAAAGATTTGGTTTTGACTTATAAACATTTATAAACTTTTAATATTTAGCTTGTGTAGATTAGTATTTTTTTAGAGTTTATCCATACCCTCTAAAATCTCCCTTCAATATATTTAAGTATTTCCACTCTCAAATCCCTTAATTATTTTTAACTCATATTTTTTTTCCATAAATTTCTAAACAATCAATTTTACAAAAATAAAATTTTATTACGGTTGAGAAAAAGATTCCACCACATATAGTAGTCTGTGGTAATGAAAAGTGTAATAGTATGTGTTCACTTTATCACCATATGTTAGTAATCATGGTAAAAATACAATAGCACATAATATATCACTACGGTTGTAGAAATCAACCGTAGTAATAGGTTGAGTTCAGGAGTTCAATAACCAGCACCAACATTTTGGTGGATTTCTCAACGTTTTAACACGGTTATTCCTTCCAATCGGAGTGAAATACGTAGCCTACAATATTTCACCACGGTTATGAATTCCAACTGTGGCGATATGTTCATTTGAGATTACTCTAAATCATGTGAAATCCTTATTTCACCGTGTGTTCATTAAACTTATAACCTTTCAATCTGATTTAGAAATTAATTATACGACAAATTAAATTATATTAGAAGAACAAATTACACTAATTTATTATGCAAATTATTGATTACTTTGCAGAGAAAACTAGTAGTGAAGGAAGTGAAAACATATGAGTTAGAAGTATTCATTTAAGTTATAACCGTTAAATAGCAAAAAACAAATAATGGGCTGGAAAAGGCTTGTAAAGTTGTTTTCTAATATAACTTAATGTCTCATATTATTATTTAATAACTAAATTTGAAAGATTATATATTTAGTGAAGGGTTGGTAAAACACTCAAACCACATACAAAAGAATAAACTCATTTTCTAGGGCATGTTTTCTGAAAAAAATGAAAACTGCAATGTACAAGGAATAAAATCAACAATAACACAAGCAACAACACTTATAAACAAAAACATCAACATACTTCAATAAAAACATCTAAAATAACACAAACAACAACATTTATCAACAAAAATATAAACTTACTTCAACAAAACAACAACATACAGCAACAAAAACATCAACATATCTATTAAAAAACACGGTGAAGTGTTGATAAATCTTTTTATCACAATCAGAACCGGAGCTCTGATGCTAATTGAAGGTGTGAGAAAACACAAGAAATGGGTGTTTGAATTGGGTTTTCAAAATGAAAGCTTTTTGTGAAACTCAAACAATGATCACAAATAAACTAGCAATAGAGAAAGACACACGATATATCCTGTCCACCCGCCAAGGTGATTTCGCCTTATACACAAGGACTTAATCCACTATAACCAAACTGATTACATTGCGTTAGCAACTGTTAGTAACTAACATACACAGACTAACTGTCTCTTCTTAAGAATTCTGACCCAACTGGTCCCTTAAGGAATACAAACAACAGTTTGAACAAATTTAATGTTTACAATGAATTGCTTCGACACAAGCTTATATAAATACTATGAATAGCTCAAATAAATCTATACAGTATAAACAATATGTTTTCTTTGTATTGCCGTTCTTTACTATTCACGCATGTGTTTCTGTCATGCATTTTCGTGTCTCTTTTTTGTATGAATCAGTGTCTTATTATCTATCTTGATTCTTCAGGTGATCAAGTACTTATATAGCCAAAAAATGATTCGTTGAAGGGAAGATCGGGAATATCAGTAAAATTGCTGGCGACTTGAAATAATGTCGTTATGGTGGGATGAAAATCGTACACAAATGTTGTCCTTTGTACCACCAAATCAGGTTAGTGGAATGGTAGTGGAAAAGAATGTGTTTGATATGTACTATGTACTATTTTCCCTCGTAAAAGTTTCATTTTCTTCTATTCATCAGAGGCTTCTAAATAGATATTGTTAAAGCATGATATAAAGAATTTAGCACTGGGTCTTTAGAGTCTTGGGTCATCTGAGTCTTCAGAACTTGTTCAGCAGAACCTTGCCTTTAGAGTCTTCAGCACTCCGTCTTCAGAAACCTTGGTTATCAGAAACTTAAGTCTTCAGAGTCTTCAGAACATTGTTCAGGAGAACCTTGTCTTTAGAGTCTTCAACACTAAGTCTTCAGAAACTTAAGTCTTCAGAACGTTTTTCATCAGAACCTTGTCTTCAGAGTCTTCAACCCTTAGTCTTCAGAAACTTAAGTCTTCAGAGTCTTCAAAATGTTGTTCATCAGAACCTTGTCTTCAGAGTCTTTAGCACTTAGTCTTCAGAAGATAATTTTCAGAGTCATATTCAGAGCCCGAATCCAAGAGAACATTGCAGCAGCAACATATTGTTTTCTTAGAATCTTTCTGAAGTAGGGCAGATCATAAGCATACTTGCTTCTTTGATGCAGAAGTGACTTTTGATCAATTGAGAGTGACGTTCCACATGATTTCTATCAGAGTTAGAGCCATCTTTATTAGAGTCAGATCCTATTTGTCAATACTTTAGAAAACAAATGTTAGAGTACCAAAATTATTCTCAAACAAATACTACTTTGTTATTATCAAAACTTAGAGATATCTTCCAGAACCAACTCTTATTCTAAAAATCTCTCCCTTTTTATAATGACAAAACAATGTATTTTGGTAACACAATTTTGTACAAAGATAATTCATAAGAATTGACTCAGATAAGTTCAGAGTAAACTTCCCTTTATCAAGCTCCCCCTGAATCAAAGACTTAAAAAATTCTCATCAGATTAGGGATACCAGAGCCTGATTACAAGGATCTAATCAGATCCAAAATATTAGAGCTTGATTATAGTGGTAATGAAATCTGATAACAGAGCTTGATTAGTTAGATCAGACCCTGATTGATACCAGAGTCATATTGCCAATATAATAATTGTTCCTGAAAAGCAATCTTAAAGAAATTTTGCAATTAAAGTGTTAGAATGTTAGAGCTATGATTCAGAGACAAGATATTTATCAAAATAACTTTCCATTTATATACTCTCCCTTTTTGTCATAATAAAAAAAAGGGTAAACAAAAAAAGATAATTCAAATTACAACATAGGTTGAGAAGGGTAAACCAAAAAAGATAATTCAAATCTGTCCATGAAGTAACACGTCTAGGATTGGAGCTGATAGGAATGCCCAAGAAGACAAAAGAGTTATCCTCAATTATGCAAGACAAGATAGATGCAACAACTTGCATAAAGTGCTTATTTAAGTTGAGGCCGATTACCCCGCTCTTTGAATATTTAACACCAAGCCATACACTAGTTCGAAGCCCCTCAAGATTGCTTTGATAGCCCATATATTCTTCCAGTTTTTGTTGCCAACAATAAGGGTGTCGTCAAAGAATTGCAGGACGTCAACTTTACACGTTTCGCTAAAGGAGAAGTCTTTATACTCACCAATTTCGACAACCTTACTAAACAATCTCGTCAAACCTTCAGCAACTAAAATGAATAGGAAAGGGGATAAAGGATTGCCCTGTCTTAATCCCCTTTCAACCTCAAAATCCTTCGTGGCACTCGCGTTATTAAGCACCGACATTTGGCTAGAGAAAACTAAAGCCTCCATCCACTTTAACCAAAGTTTTCCAAATCGCATAGCCTTGAATACGAAGCGAATAAATCTAAGGACAATAGTTTAGTAATAATTCTGTCTCCAGATAACGCCATGGTGAATTTTAATAGCATGGAGAGTTATTTATAAAAACATTTAGATTCTGTTTAGGATTTTAAAAGAGAAAGGAGGGGAATGTTTTGAGAGGAGATGATTAGAGAGAAAAAAAACTTTTAACATATTTAAAAAAGAGATTTGGTTTTGACTTATAAACATTCATAAACTTTTAATATTTAGCTTGTGTAGATTAGTATTTTTTTAGAGTTTATCCAAACCCTCTAAAATCACCTTTCAATATATTTAAGTATTTCCACTCTCAAATCCCTTAATTATTTTCAATTTATATTTTATTATTATTTTCTAATCCACCTCTTTCTTTTCCATAAATTTCTAAACAAACACTTTTACAAAAATAAAATTGTATTACGGTTGAGAAAAAGATTCCACCACATATAGTAGTCTGTGGTAATGAAAAGTGTAATAGTATGTGTTCACTTTATCACCATATGTTAGTAATCATGGTAAAAATACAATAGCACATAATATATCACTACGATTGTAGAAATCTACCGTAGTAATAGGTTGAGGTTAGGAGTTCAATAACCAGCACCAACATTTTGGTGCATTTCTCAACATTTTAACACGGTTATTCCTTCCAGCTGGAGTGAAATACGTAGCGCACAATATTTCACCACGGTTATGAATTCCAACCGTGGTGATATGTTCATTTGAGTTTTTAATAAATCATATGAAATCCTTATTTCACCGTGTGTTCATTAAACATATAACCTTTCAATCTGATTTAGAAATTAATTATATGACAAATTAAATTATATTAGAAGAACAAGTTACACTAATTTATTATGCAAAGTATTGATTATTTTGCAGACAAAACTAGTAGTGAAGGAAGTGAAAACATATGAATTAGAAGTATTCAATTAAGTAATAACCGTTAAATAGCAAGAAACAGATAATGGGCTGGAAAAGGCTTGTAAAGTTGTTTTCTAATATAACTTAATGTCTCATATTTTTATTTTCTAGCTAAATTCGAAAGATTATATATTTAGTGAAGGCTTGGTAAAACACTCAAACCACATACAAAAGAATAAACTCATTTTCTAGGGCTTGTTTTTTGAACAAAATGAAAACTGCAATGTACAAGGAATAAAATCAACAATAACACAAGCAGCAACACTTATCAATAAAAACATCATCATACTTCAACGAAAACATCTAAAATAACACAAACAACAACATTTATCAACAAAAATATAAACTTACTTCAACAAAACAAAAGCATACAACAACAAAAACATCAACATATCTATTAAAAAACACGGTGAAGTGTTGATAAACCTTTTTATCACAATCAGAACCGGAGCTCTGATGCCCATTGAAGGTGTGAGAAAACACAAGAAATGGGGGTTTGAATTGGGTTTTCAAAATGAAATCTTTTTGTGAAACTCAAACAAAGATCACAAATAAACTAGCAATAGAGAAAAAGGCACGATATATCCTGGTTCACTTAAAAACTAACAAATTACTCCAGTCCACCCGCCAAGGTGATTTCGCCATATACACAAGGACTTAATCCACTATAACCAAACTAATTACATTGCACTAGCAACTGCTGGTGAATAACATACACAGACTAACCGTTTCTTCTTATGAATTCTGACTCAACTGGTCCTTTAAGAAATACATACAAAAGTTTGAACAAATTTAATGTTGACAATGAATTGCTTCTACACAAGCTTATATAAACACTATGAATAGCTCAAATAAATCTATACAGTATGAACAATATGTTTTCTTTGTATTGCCGTTCTTTACTGTTCACGCATGTGTTTCTGTCATGTTTTTTTGTGTCTCTTTTTTGTATGAATCAGTGTCTTATTATCTCTCTTGATTCTTCAAGTGATCAAGTACTTATATTGACAGAAAAAAATTCGTTGAAGGGAAGATCAGGAATATCAGTAAAATTGCTGGCGACTTGAAATAATGTCGTTATGCTGGGATGAAAATCGTACACAAATGATGTCCTTTGTACCACCAAATCAGGGTAGTGGAATGGTAGTGCAAAAGAATGTGTTTGATATGTACTATGTATTATTTTCCCTCGCCAAAGTTTCATCTTCTTCTATTCATCAGAGGCTTCTGAATAGATATACTTGAAGCATGATAAGAAGAATTTATCATTGGGACTTCAGAGTCTTGGGTCATCAGAGTCTTCAGAACTTGTTCAGTAGAACCTTGACTTCAGAGTCTTCAGCACTCCGTCTTCAGAATCCTTGGTTATCAGAAACTTAAGTCTTCAGAGTCTTCAGAAAGTTGTTCAGCAGAACCTTGTCTTTAGAGTCTTCAACACTTAGTCTTCAGAAACTTAAGTCTTCAGTGTCTTCAGAACGTTGTTCATTAGAACCTTGTCTAACGAGCACCGTCATTTGGCTATAGAAAACTAAAGCCTCCATCCACTTTAACCAAAGCTTTCCAAATCCCATAGCCTTGAATACGAAGCGAATAAATCTAAGGACAATAGTTTAGTAATAATTCTATCTCCGGATAACGCCATGGTGAATTTTAATAGCATGGAGAGTTATTTATAAAAACATTTAGATTATGTTTGGGATTTTAAAAGAGAAAGGAGGGGAATGTTTTAAGGGAAGATGATTAGAGAAAAAAAAAATTTTAACAATATTTCAAAAAGAGATTTCGTTTTGACTTATAAACATTTATAAACTTTTAATATTTAGCTTGTGTAGATTAGTATTTTTTAGAGTTTATCCAAACCCTCTAAAATCTCCCTTCAATATATTTAAGTATTTCCACTCTGAAAACCCTTAATTATTTTCAATTCATATTTTTTTATTATTTTCTAATCCACCTCTTTCATTTCTATAAATTTCTAAACAAACACTTTTACTAAAATTTAATTTTATTACGGTTGAGAAAAAGATTCCACCACATATAGTAGTCTATGGTAATGAAAAGTCTAATAGTATGTGTTCACTTTATCACCATATGTTAGTAATCATGGTAAAAATACAACAGCACATAATATTTCACTACGGTTGTAGAAATCAATCGTAGTAATAGGTTGAGGTCAGGAGTTCAATAACCAGCACCAACATTTTGGTGGATTTCTCAACATTTTATCACGGTTATTCCTTCCAACCGGAGTGAAATACGTAGCGCACAATATTTTACCACTGTTATGAATTCCAACTGTGGTGATATGTTCATTTGAGTTTATTATAAATCATGTGAAATCCTCATTTCACCGTGTGTTCATTAAACATATGACCTTTCAATTTGATTTAGAAATTAATTATACGACAAGTTAAATTATATTAGAAGAACAAGTTACTAATTTATTATGCAAAGTATTGATTACTTTGCAGACAAAACTAGTAGTGAAGGAAGTGAAAA
Source organism: Lathyrus tuberosus (assembly GCA_022829125.1). NCBI lineage: Eukaryota > Viridiplantae > Streptophyta > Magnoliopsida > Fabales > Fabaceae > Lathyrus > Lathyrus tuberosus. The sequence goes on along the minus strand of JALAZF010000012.1, from coordinate 22,947,523 downwards.
CATATGAATTAGAAGTATTCAATTAAGTTATAACCGTTAAATAGCAAGAAACAGATAATGGGCTGGAAAAGACTTGTGAAATTGTTTTCTAATATAACTTAATGTCTCATATTACTATTTTCTAACTAAATTCGAAAGATTATATATTTAGTGAAGGGTTGGTAAAACTCTCAAACCACATACAAAAGAATAAACTCATTTTCTAGGGCATGTTTTATGAACAAAATGAAAACTGCAATGTACAAGGAATAAAATCAACAATAACACAAGCAGCAACACTTATCAATAAAAACATCAACATACTTCAACAAAAACATCTAAAATAACACAAACAACAACATTTATAAAAAAAAAATCAACTTACTTCAACAAAACAACAACATACAACAATAGAAACATCAACATATCTATTAAAAAAACAAGGTGAAGTGTTGATAAATCTTTTTAACACAGTCAGAACCAGAGCTCTGATTCCAATTGAAGGTGTGAGAAAACACAAGAAATGTGGGTTTGAATTAGGTTTTCAAAGTGAAAGCTTTTTGTGAAACTGAAACAAAGATCACAAATAAACTAGCAATAGAGAAAGACACACGATATATCCTGGTTCACTTGAAAACTATCAAGTTAATCCTGTCCACCCGCCAAGGTGATTTTGCCTTATACACAAGGACTTAATCCACTATAACCAAACTGATTACATTGCACTAGCAACTGCTGGTGACTAACATACACAGACTAACCGTCTCTTCTTAAGAATTCTGACCCAACTGGTCCCTTAAGGAATACAAACAACAATTTGAACAAATTTAATGTTTCCAATGAATTGCTTCTACAGAAGCTTATATAAACACTATGAATAGCTCAAATAAATCTATACAGTATGAACAATATGTTTTCTTTGTATTTTTGTGCTTTACTATTCACGCATGTGTTTCTGTCATGTATTTTCGTGTCTCTTTCATGTATGAATCAGTTTCTTATTATCTCTCTTGATTCTTCAAGTGATAAAGTACTTATATAGCCAGAAAAAGGTTCGTTGAAGATAAGATCAGGAATATCAGTAAAATTGCTGGCAACTTGAAATAATGTCGTTATGCTGGGATGAAAATCGTACACAAATATTGTCCTTTATACCACCAAATAAGGGTAGTGGAATGGTAGTGGAAAAGAATGTGTTTGATATGTACTATGTACTATTTTCCCTCGCAATAGTTTCATCTTCTTCTATTCATCAGAGGCTTATGAATTGATATGGTTGAAGCTTGATAAGAAGAATTTATCACTGGGTCTTCAGAGTCTTGGGTCATCAGAGTCTTCCGAACTTGTTCAGCAGAACCTTGTCTTCAGAGTCTTTAGCACTCCGTCTTCAGAACCCTTGGTTATCAGAAATTTAAGTCTTCGGAGTCTTCAGAACGTGTTCAACAGAACCTGGTTTTTAGAATCTTCAACACTTAGTCTTCAGAAACTTAAGTCTCCAGAGTCTTCAGAACGTTGTTCATCAGAACCTTGTCTTCAGAGTCTTTAGCACTTAGACTTCAGAAGATAATTTTCAGAGTCAAATTCAGAGCCCGAATCCAAGAGAATATTGCAGCAATAACATATTGTTTTCTTAGAATCTTTCTGAATTAGGAAAGATCATAAGCATACTTGCTTCTTTGATGCAGAAGCGACTTTTGATCAATTGAGAGTGACGTTCCACATGATTTCTATCAGAGTCAGATCCTATTTGTCAATACTTTAGAAAACAAATGTTAGAGTACCAAAATTATTCTCACACAAACACTACTTTGTTATTATCAAAACATAGAGATATCTTCTAGAACCAACTCTTATTCTAACAATCTCCCCCTTTTTATAATGACAAAACAATGTATTTTGATAGCACAATTTTGTACGACGATAATTAATAATAATTCACTCAGATAAGTTCAGAGTAAACTTCCCTTTATCAAGCTCCCCCTGAATCTAAGACTTAAAAAATTCTCATCAGATTAGGGATACCGGAGCCTGATTACAAGGATCTAATCAGATCCAAAATATTAGAGCTTGATTATAGTGGTAATGAAATCTGATAACAGAGCTTGATTAGTTAGATCAGAGCCTAATTGATATCAGAGTCGTATTGCCAATATAATAATTGTTCAAGAAAAGCATTCTAAGAGAAATTCTGCAATTAAAGTGTTAGAATGTTAGCGCTATGATTCAGAGAAAAGATATTTATCAAAATAACTTTCCATTTAAATACTCCCGCTTTTTGTCATAATCAAAAAAAGGGTAAACCAAAAAAGATAATTCAAATTACAACATAGGTTGAGAAGGGTAAACCAAAAAAGATAAGTCAATTATGTCCATGAAGTAACACGTCTAGGATTGGAACTGATAGGAATGCCCAAGAAGACAAAAGACTTATCCTCAATCATGCAAGACAAGAAAGATGAAACAGCTTGCATAAAGTGCTTATTCAAGTTGAGGCCTATTACCCTGCTCTTTGAATAGTTAACACCAAGGTCATACACTAGTTCGAAGCCCCTCAAGATTGCTTTGATAGCCCATATATTCTTCCAGTTTCTGTTGCAACAATAAGGGTGTCGTCAATGAATTGCAGGACATCAACTTTACATGTTTCGCTAAAGGATAAGTCTTTATACTCACCAATTTCGACAACCTTACTAAACAAACTCGTCAAACCTTCAGCAACTAAAATGAATAGGAAAGGGGATAAAGGAATTCCCTGTCTTAATCCCCTTTAAACCTCAAATTCCTTCGTGGGACCCCCGTTAACGAGCACCGACATTAGGCTAGAGAAAACTAAAGCCTCCATCCACTTTAACCAAAGCTTTCCAAATCCCATAGCCTTGAATACGAAGCGAATAAATCTAAGGACAATAGTTTAGTAATAATTCTATCTCCGGATAACGCCTTGGTGAATTTTAATAGCATGGAGAGTTATTTATAAAAACATTTAGATTCTGTTTGGGATTTTAAAAGAGAAAGGAGGGGAAAGTTTTGAGAGGAGATGATTAGAGAAAAAAAAACTTGTAACAATATTTAAAAAAGAGATTTGGTTTTGACTTATAAACATTTATAAACTTTTAATATTTAGCTTGTGTAGATTTGTATTTTTTTAGAGTTTATCCAAACCCTCTAAAATCTCCCTTCAATATATTTAAGTATTTCCACTCTCAAAACCCTTAATTATTTTCAATTCATATTTTTTTATTATTTTCTAATACACCTCTTTCTTTTCTATAAATTTCTAAACAAACACTTTTACAAAAATAAAATTTTATTACGGTTGAGAAAAAGATTCCACCACATATAGTAGTCTGTGGTAATGAAAAGTGTAATAGTATGTGTTCACTTTATCACCATATGTTAGTAATCATGGTAAAAATACAGTAGCACATAATATATCACTACGGTTGTAGAAATCAACCGTAGTAATAGGTTGAGGTCAAGAGTTCAATAACCAGCACCAACATTTTGGTGGATTTCTCAACATTTTAACACGGTTATTCCTTCCAACCGGAGTGAAATACGTAGCGCACAATATTTCACCACGGTTATGAATTCCAACCGTGGTGATATTTTCATTAGAGTTTATTATAAATCATGTGAAATCCTTATTTCACCGTGTGTTCATTAAACATATAACCTTTCAATCTGATTTAAAAATTAATTATACGACAAATTAAATTATATTAGAAGAACAAGTTACACTAATTTATTATGCAAAGTATTGATTACTTTGCAAACAAAACTAGTAGTGAAGGAAGTGAAAACATTTGAATTAGAAGTATTCAATTAAGTTATAACCGTTAAATAGCAAGAAACAGATAATGGACTGGAAAAAGCTTGTAAAGTTGTTTTCCAATATAAAAATTAATATCTCATTATTATTTTCTAACAAAATTCGAAAGATTATATATTTAGTGAAGGGTTGGTAAAACACTCAAACCACATACAAAAAAATAAACTCATTTTCCTAGGGCATGTTTTCTGAACAAATGAAAACTACAATGTACAGGGAATAAAATTTACAATAACACAAGCAGCAACACTTATCAACAAAAATATCAACATACTTCAACAAAAACATTTAAAATAACACAAAGAAAAACACTTATCAACAAAAATATCAACTTACTTCAACAAAACAACAACATACAACAACAAAAACATCAACCTATCTATTAAAAAACACAGTGAAGTGTTGATAAATTTTTTCATTACCATCAGAACCGGAGCTCTGATGCCAATTGAAGGTGTGAGAAAACACAAGAAATGTGGGTTTGAATTGGGCTTTCAAAATGAAAGCTTTTTTTGAAACTCAAACAAAGATCACAAATAAATTAATAATAGAGAAAGACACACGATATATCCTGGTTCACTTTAAAACTATCAAGTTAATCCAGTCCACCCGCCAAGGTGATTTTGCCTTATACACAAGGACTTAATCCACTACGACCAAACTAACTACATTGCACTAGCAACTGCTGGTGACTAACATACACAGACTAACCGTCTTTTCTTAAGAATTTTGACCCAACTGGTCCCTTACGGAATACAAATAATAGTTTGAACAAATTTAATGTTTACAATGAATTGCTTCTACACAAGCTTATATAATCACTATGAATAACTCAAATAAATCTATACAGTATGAATAATATGTTTTCTTTGTATTGTCGTGCTTTACTATTCACGCATGTGTTTCTTTCATGTATTTTCGTGTCTCTTTCATGTATGAATCAGTGTCTTATTATCTCTCTTGATTCTTCAAGTGATCAAGTACATATATAGCTAGAAAGTAATTCGTTGAAGGGAAGATCAGGACTATCATTAAAATTGCTGGCGACTTGAAATAATGTCATTATGCTGGGATGAAATTCGTACACAAATGTTATCCTTTGTACCACCAAATTAGGGTAGTGGAAAATAATGTGTTTGATATGTACTATGTACATTTTCCTTCGCAAAAGTTTCACCTTCTTCTATTCATCTGAGGCTTCTGAATAGATACAGTTCAAGCTTGATAAGAAGAATTTATCACTAGGTCTTCAGAGTCTTGGGTCATCAGAGTCTTCAGAACTTGTTCAACAGAACCTTGTCTTCAGAGTCTTCAGCACTCCGTCTTCAGAACCCTTTGTTATCAGAAATTTAAGTCTTCAGAGTCTTCAGAATATTGCTCAGCAGAACCTTGTCTTTAGAGTCTTCAACACTTAGTCTTCAGAAACTTAAGTCTCTAGAGTCTTCAGAACGTTGTTCATCAGAACCTTGTCTTCAGAGTCTTTAGCACTTAGTCTTCAGAAGATAATTTTCAGAGTCATATTCAGAGCCCGAATCCAAGAGAACATTGCAGCAACAACATATTGTTTTCTTAGAATCTTTTTGAAGTAGGGCAGATCATAAGCATACTTGCTTCATTGATGCAGAAGCGACTTTTGATCAGTTGAGAGTGACGTTCCACATGATTTATATCAGAGTTAGAGCTATCTTTATAAGAGGCAGATCCTATTTGTCAATACTTTAGAAAACAAACGTTAGAGTACCAAAATTATTCTCACGCAAATACTACTTTGTTACTATAAAAAATTAGAGATATCTTGTAGAACCAACTCTTATTCTAACAATCTCCCCCTTTTTATAATGACAAAACAATGTATTTTGATAGCACAATTTTGTACGAAGATAATTAATAAGAATTGACTCAGATAAGTTCAGAGTAAACTTCCCTTTATCAAGCTCCCCCTGAATCTAATACTTGAAAAATTCTCATCAGATTAGGGATACCAGAGCCTGATTACAAGGATCTAATTAGATACAAAATATTAGAGCTTGATTATAGTGGTAATGAAATCTGATAACAGAGCTTGATTAGTTAGATCAGAGCCTAATTGATATCAGAGTCGTATTGCCAATATAATAATTGTTCAAGAAAAGCATTCTAAGAGAAATTCTGCAATTAAAGTGTTAGAATGTTAGCGCTATGATTCAGAGAAAAGATATTTATCAAAATAACTTTCCATTTAAATACTCCCGCTTTTTGTCATAATCAAAAAAAGGGTAAACCAAAAAAGATAATTCAAATTACAACATAGGTTGAGAAGGGTAAACCAAAAAAGATAAGTCAATTATGTCCATAAAGTAACACGTCTAGGATTGGAGCTGATAGGAATGCCCAAGAAGACAAAAGACTTATCCTCAATCATGCAAGACAAGAAAGATGAAACAGCTTGCATAAAGTGCTTATTCAAGTTTAGGCCGACTACCCTGCTCTTTGAATAGTTAACACCAAGGCCATACACTAGTTTAAAGCCCCTCAAGATTGCTTTGATAGCCCATATATTCTTCCAGTTTCTGTTGCCAACAATAAGGGTATCGTCAGTGAATTCCAGGACATCAACTTTATGCGTTTCTCTAAAGGAGAAGTGTTTATACTCACCAATTTCGACAACCTTACTAAACAATATCGTCAAACCTTTAGCCACTAAAACGAATAGGAAAGGGGGTAAAGGATTGCCCTGTCTTAATCCCTTTTCAACCTCAAAATCCATCGTGGGACCCCCGTTAACGAGCACCGACATTTGGCTAGAGAAAACTGAAGCCTTCATCCACTTTAACCAAAGCTTTCCAAATCCCATAGCATTGAATACGAAGCGAATAAATCTAAGGACAATAGTTTAGTAATAATTCTATCTCCGGATAACGCCATGGTGAATTTTAATAGCATGGAGAGTTATTTATAAAAACATTTAGATTATGTTTGGGATTTTAAAAGAGAAAGGAGGGGAAAGTTTTGAGAGGAGATGATTATAGAGAAAAAACTTTTAACAATATTTAAAAAAGAGATTTAATTTTGACTTATAAACATTTATAAACTTTTAATATTTAGCTTGTGTAGATTAGTATTTTTTTAGAGTTTATCCAAACCCTCTAAAATCTCCCTTCAATATATTTAAGTATTTCCACTCTCAAATCCCTTAATTATTTTCAATTCATATTTTTTTTATTATTTTCTAATCCACCTCTTTCTTTTCTATAAATTTCTAAACAAACACTTTTAAAAAAATAAAATTTTATTACGGTTGAGAAAAAGACTCCACCACATATAGTAGTCTATGGTAATGAAAAGTCTAATAGTATGTGTTCACTTTATCACCATATGTTAGTAATCATGGTAAAAATACAATAGCACATAATATATCACTCCGGTTGTAGAAATCAACCGTAGTAATAGGTTGAGGTCAGGAGTTCAATAACCATCACCAACATTTTGGTGGATTTCTCAACATTTTAACACGGTTATTCCTTCCAACCGAAGTGAAATACGTAGCGTACAATATTTCACCACGGTTATGAATTCCAACGGTGGTGATATGTTCATTTGAGTTTATTATAAATCATGTGAAATCCTTATTTCACTGTGTGTTGATTACACATATAACCTTGCAATCTGATTTAGAAATTAATTATACGACAAATTAAATTATATTAGAAGAACAAGTTACACTAATTTATTATGCAAAGTATTGATTACTTTGATGACAAAACTAGTAGTGAAGGAAGTGAAAACATATGAATTAGAAGTATTCAATTAAGTTATAACAGTTAAATAGCAAGAAATAGATAATGGGCTGGAAAAGGCTTGTAAAGTTGTTTTCTAATATAACTTAATGTCTCATATTATCATTTTATAACTAAATTCGAAAGATTATATATTTAGTGAAGGGTTGGTAAAACACTCAAACCACATACAAAAGAATAAACTCATTTTCTAGGGCATGTTTTCTGAACAAAATGAAAACTGCAATGTACAAGGAATAAAATCAACAATAACACAAGCAACAACACTTATCAACAAAAACATCAACATAATTCAACAAAAAAAAATCTAAAATAACACAAACAACAAAATTTATCAACAAAATTATAAACTTACTTTAACAAAACAACAACATACAACAACAAAAACATCAACATATCTATTAAAACACACGGTGAAGTGTTGATAAATCTTTTTATCACAATCTGAACCGGAGCTCTGATGCCAATGGAAGGTGTGAGAAAACACAAGAAATGGGGGTTTGAATTGGGTTTCCAAAATGAAAGCTTTTTGTGAAACTCAAACAAAGATCACAAATAAACTAGCAATAGAGAAAGACACACGATATATCCTAGTTCACTTGAAAACTATCAAGTTAATCTAGTCCACCCGCCAAGGTGATTTCGCCTTATACACATGGACTTAATGCACTATAACCAAACTGATTACATTGCACTAGCAACTGCTGGTGACTAACATACACAGACTAACCGTCTCTTCTTAAGAATTCTGACCCAACTGGTCCCTTAAGGAATACAAACAACAGTTTGAACAAATTTAATGTTTACAATGAATTTCTCCTACACAAGCTTATATAAACACTATGAATAGCTCAAATAAATCTATATAGTATGAACAATATGTTTTCTTTGTATTGTCGTGCTTTACTGTTCACGCATGTGTTTCCGTCATGTATTTTTGTGTCTCTTTCTTGTATGAATCAGTGTCTAATTATCTCTCTTGATTCTTCAAGTGATCAAGTTCTTATATAGCCAGAAAAAGATTCGTTGAAGGGAAGATTAGGAATATCAGTAAAATTGCTGGCGACTTGAAATAATTATAAGAGCAAGAGTTGTCTCTGCAAGTCATCTCTGTGTTTTGATGATAACAATTAGTATTTGTGAAAGAACTATTTTATGTTCTAATGTGTGTTGTGTGCAGTTCATTATCATAGAAGACTTCAGATCCAACAAACACTAGCAAGATGTGCGTAAAAGATCATATGCGAGTTACTATGTGTAACATAAGTCACAAGAAGCAAGTACGCTTCTGTATCTGATCATAATCAGATAAATCCAAGGATACTGATATTGCTATTGCAATGCTCTTGTGGATGCTACTCTGAAAGTGTTTATGATTTTGAAGATAGCGAAGCTTCTAAAGATAATCTTCTGAAGAACCGAAGTGCTGAAGATTCTCATGACTTGAAGTTCTGAAGGCTGAAGACCAAGTGCAGAAAGACTCTGAAGACTTATGAGTTCTGAAGATTATGGTTCTAAAAGTCAAGTGCTGAAGACTCTGAAGACAGATTCCTAATGGACAAGTTCTGAAGACTCTGAAGACTTGAAGCAGTGAAGATAACGGGTTTCAAGACAAGTGCTAAAGCTCTGAAGACAGATTTCTAATGGACAAGTTCTGAAGACTGAAGACTTGAAGATTTTGAAGACCCAGTTATAAAGTCTCTACTCATGCTTCAATTAATTACCATTAGAAGCCTAAGAATATTTGAAGACAAATGTTACCATTGGCAATGACTGTACACCGTACTAAAAAGATCTATCCCATCACTTCTTCTACAGTAAAAAGAAGATATGGAAGTACAACTTTCATAATTGCACAATGACTCTTTTCAAGCAGCCAACAGCTCTTCAACGACTGTATTTTACTTGGCTATTTAAAGGAAAGGAGTATGCACTTCTCAAGGTGTCGATGTGATGATAGTCGCAACGATAAGTTTTCGTTGTTACACTTAAACATACAAAGCTAACACCATTAACACACGACCATTGTTGTTGAAGCTCAAAGATCATCATTCAACATAACAACAATCAATTGGAACAGAAGTTGTTCATGAACAAGACAACATTGCAAATCAGTCAAGTCATCAACCCACTTCATCATCTGAGCTACATTGAAGATCTGAAGCAAGGAGTTGATGCTCGAAGCTTGCTCAACAAAGAAGATGAAGAAGAAGATCTACAAGATGTCATCAACTGTCAAATCAACATACATCTTTGTAGAATCTAAAGATAGCAAGGAGCTGCTGCTCATATCTTGCTCGAACACTTGTGTGTTCTCTTGTACTTAAACTTAGGAGTTATCTGCTTGTTAAGAAGCATCAATGTAATCTCCAGAACAACTAATTCTATGCGAATTAGGTTTCCTCAAGTGATCAGTGTGATCGGAGACTTGAGAAGACAATGGCTTGGTGTCATTATGGAAATCCTGAAATATCGTTAGTGATAGTCATATCTCAAAGAGGACCAATTGTGGGTCAGACTCTTGTGAGATCACTGATGGAACTCATTGAAAATCCTGGAAGAATGGTCAGTAAACGTTATATTCGTTAAGTCGAATCCCTGAACGTTTAGCTGTGAAATCCTTATAGTAGATCTTGCGAGACTCGAACCTATTAGGTCAACGTTCGTTATATTCATTAAGTTGAATCCCTGAACGGTTCATTGTGGGTTAGTCACAGCTGCGGTTGTGCAGGTTGTTAGTCACCGGCGTTAGCCTGTGCATCTGTAATCGGATTTGATTATAGTGGATTAAGTAGTTGTATTCAAGGCGAAATCACCTTGGAAGTGTGGACTGGATTAGCTTGAGAGTTGCTCAGGTGAACCAGGATATATCATGTGTTCTTTACTCTTGCTTATGCTTTGATTTATTGTTTATGTATCTGTATCAATTATCAGAACCTTGCATAGCAAGTCAGAACCTTGCAATCCAACTCTGATAAGCTTCCGCATTGCAAGTCTGATTCAAGCATCGCTAATCCAGATTTTCCTTGTTGCTTAAGCTTCATTCATCGCACAATCTGAATGACGCTTCGCAAGTCAGAGTCTCTCAACATAACTCTGATATTCTCTTAGCACGTTAACAATAAGAGGCGAAAAGATTAAAAGAGTTAAAACACAATTCAAACCCCCTTTCTTGTATCCTTCTCACACCTTCAATAATGTCGTTATACTGGGATGAAAATCGTACACATATGATGTCTTTTGTACCACCAAATCAGGGTAGTGGAATGGTAGTCGAAAAGAACGTGTTTGATATGTACTATGTACTATTTTCCCTCTCAAGAGATTCATCTTCTTCTATTCATCAAAGGCTTCTGAATAGATATGGTTGAAGCATGATAAGAAGAATTTATCACTGGGTCTTCAGAGTCTTGGGTCATCAGAGTCTTCAAAACTTATTCAGCAGAACCTTGTCTTTAGAGTCTTCAGCACTCTGTCTTCAGAACCCTTGGTTATCAAAAACTTAAGACTTCAGAGTTTTCAGAACATTGTTCAGCAGAACCTTGTCTTCAAAGTCTTCAACCCTTAGTCTTCAGAAACTTAAATCTTCAGAGTCTTCAAAATGTTGTTCATCAGAACCTTGTCTTCAGAGTCTTTAGCACTTAGTCTTCAGAAGATAATTTTCAGAGTCATATTCAAAGCCAGAATCCTAGAGAACATTGCAGCAGCAACATATTATTTTCTTAGAATCTTTCTGAAGTAGGGCAGATCATAAGTATACTTGCTTCTTTGATGCATAAGCGACTTTTGATTAATTGAGAGTGACGTTCCACATGATTTCTATCAGAGTTAGAGCTATCTTTATCAGAGTTAGATCCTATTTGTCAATACTTTAGAAAACAAACGTTAGAGTACCAAAATTGTTTTCACACAAATACTACTTTGTTATTATCAAAACATAGAGATATCTTACAGAACCAACTCTTTTTCTAACAATATCCCCCTTTTTATAATGACAGAATAATGTATTTTGATAGCACAATTTTGTACGAAGATAATTAATAAGAATTGACTCAGATAAGTTCAGAGTAAACTTCCCTTTATCAAGCTCCCCCTGAATCTAAGACTTAAAAAATTCTCATCAGATTAGGGATACAAGAGCCTGATTACAAGGATCTAATCAGATCCAAAATATTAGTGCTTGATTATAGTGGTAATGAAATCTGATAACAACGCTTGATTAGTTAGATCAGAGCCTGATTAATATCAGAGTCGTATTGCCAATATAATAATTGTTCCTGAAAAGCATTCTAAGAGAAATTTTGCAATTAAAGTGTTAGACTGTTAGAGCTATGATTCAGAGACAGGATATTTATCAAAATAACTTTTCATTTAAATACTCCCCCTTTTTGTCATAATTAAAAAAAGGGAATCTTCTTCAGAAAGAGATTGAGTGGTTAATGGAAGTGAAATGGTTGGGGATGATTGTGCAGTAATTTTGGGGTTTGGTTGTATGGATATGTTGTAAGATGGTTGAGTTGATATGATTTATAGTATTGTTGGTGTAAACTGTATAGATGGTGCCGATGATGGGATTGTTTCAGTAGGAGATTCAAAAATGGGTGTTGGAGAGGTGGTGACAACAATAGAAAATAGTGGTAGAGGAGTAGAGAATAATGATTGAGTTGTAAGAGGTGGTGATTATGTAGGAAGAGATGAAAATAAATTTCTATTAATAAAAACAGGTGCAGTTACAGAAGGAGATTCATAAGACTTACTTTGTTGGCCAGCTGGAAAGGAAGATGTAGATGCCATCTTCATCTTCTTTGTTGATGGTCTGTCATCATCATCACTTTTCTTTTTCTTACCTTTCCCCTTTTTCTGGAAAATCTCAGGAAAAGTATCCGGCAAATTACCCATGTCAATCCATACATCTAGTGCTTCATCTTCGCATCCAACAACATAATTTATAAGCTCCTCTGGATTATAAGTCTTTGAATAGGATGGAAATCCAGAAATTGGAAACCTAACAAAGTTAAGTACATGCTATGTTGGAATAGCAGTTGGATGAGTGATCTTTTTAAGAAGCTTCATATTCTTCAAGTTCTTAGCCCAGAAGACATGTATAGAATCCTTTTCAAGTTCTTTAGTGAGCCCAACAACTAACAGATCATCAACTAAGCTGGACTCAATGAAAATATCAGAGATGAGTCTGCCGTAAGGGATATGATTTCCCTTCTTGTATGAGCCAGTCCTTGAGTTAGCTACTGACTCTCTCAGAAAATTGAACAGGATACAAGGGAGATGTATTTTATTTCCCTTCAACAAGAACTATAGAACATACTTCTGTGACAGATTAATGTAATCAGACAAATGAGTATGATGACGATGATACATAGTTCCCAACATGATTTTGAACCAAACTCTTAGAGTATATTTTAAGAATGATGAGGAAGGATCCTTCTTAGAATCCAGAACAGTTCCTTCTTTAAAGATAGCAGCTGTGACTTTGGATTCCCTTTGTTTATCTGCTTTAAAATTGAAGACTCTTAGTCCCTTTCCATCATGAGAGATTAAATCATAGATAGTCTTTTCTGTAATGATGATTCGTCTTCCAAACATAGTGGACACGATGACATTCCTACTAGTAGTTGCATGAATCCAGAAATATTTAACCAAGATCGGAAAGGAGGATCCTTGCAATCTATTAAAGTAATCGTTCCATCCTTGGAAATCAAGTGTTTGAGTAAGATCACATCCATTATCCTTTAGATTTTTGAAGTTCACCATGGATTCACAAAGAACTCGAAGTTTATTTACCGATGTGTCGAGAGAGATAGGACATTCCTCTAGAATAATGACCTGATATCCAAGTAGTTAAGCTTTGGAGAGAGTTTGAAATGATTCAGCCATTGATGAAGAGGATGGAGATATGAGACACAAAAAGGGTTTTAGGGTTTCTAAGAGAAAGTGTGGGAAGTGAGAGTAGCGTAGTGTGTGAGAGTGAGTATTTATAACAAAAATATTGATGATGATAAAAAGGTGCGAGTAATAGGAAATATTTCTTGAAACCTATTCTCACGAAATCACAACGCTAGAGGTATGATTTTATTTTGGACAAGTGTCACAAATAATCATAACCGTTTGTTTTCCAAGAGAGCACGTTTGATATTTTCAAGGTCAAGAATACCAAGAGGTATCTGACTGGACTAGTTTCTGATTAGGACATCTTCTAGCATGCAGAAACTTATATCAGAAGTTTTGGTGACTTGACACATTGAAATATCATCTTCTCATTTCGGACAAGGTTTAATAAATAGATTTTCCAGAATGAATACGAATATATCATCAGCAAGGGGTTTCGTGAAAATATCAGCCCACTGGTGATCTATATCCACAAATTTTAACTGAAAAGTGATGTTTTATTTCAATATGTTTTGCCCTAGAATGCAGAATATGATTCTTAGATAAACAAATGGCAGAAGTATACTCACAGAAGATAGGAATGTTACTCTCGTGTATCTGATAATCTTCGAGTTGATTCTTCATCCAGAGTATCTGAGTACTGCCCAATGATCCTGAGATATATTCTACTTTTGCAGTTGAAAGAGTAATTGTTGATTTTCTTTTAATTGCCCAAGAGACGGGGTTACTTCCCAGAAATTGACAGTTTCCATAAGTACTTTTCCTTTCCAATCTGTCTCCAACATAATTTGCATCACAGTAACCAGAAAACTTGTACTTTGATGTTTTCTTATACATCAAGCCAAGGTTAATTGTTCATTTTAGATACCTTAGGATTCTCTTAACAACAGTTAAGTGAGTTTCCCATGGATCTGATTGGAAACGAGCACACAGATATACGCTGAACAGAATATCTGGACGAGAAGCAGTCAAATACAGAAGACAGCCTATCATACCACTATAGAGCTTCTGACAAACCTTTTTACTTACTTCTTAATTCTCGAGAATGCATGTCGGATGCATAGGAGTCTTAGCAGGTTTACTATCTGACATATTGAACTTCTTCAGAAGTTCTTTTGCACACTTGGCCTGATGAATGTACGTTCCTTCTAGACATTGATTAATCTGAATTCCCAGAAAGAATCTGAGTTCTCCCATCGGACGTATTTCAAATTTAGCCTGCATTAACTTAGAAAATTCCTTGCACAAGGAAGTATTAGCAGAACCAAATATAATATCATCAACAAAGATTTGAACAACCAGAATGTCATTTTTAAAGATTTTACAAAATAGTGTTGTATCCACTTTTCCAAAAGAAAGTTACTTAGCCTTTCATACCAAGCTCTAGGATCCTGTTTCAGACCATATTGTTGCTCCCGGGATTTTCATCCAGGTACAAACACGAAAGTGGCGCGGAAACAGAGTCGCCAGCAATGTATATTTATCCTAAGAGAGGGAAGGAAACACTGCGTAAACCTGAGGGAAAGGAAAAGCATGGTCTCGCGACCAAGAGAAACGGGTAAGGGAGTCGGTTACGCGAGGGGAAGGTATTAGCACCTCCACACGTCCATCATACTCAATGGGATCCACGCTTGTTGTCTCGATCAAAGGGTGTCGTCATCTGGAGCTCCACTGCTACTGGAAAGGAAAAGGAACGGGAACGGAAAAGAGCGAAGAAACGAAGAAGAAAAGGAAAAGAAGTGACTCGATAGGACATCGTCGTTCTAGGCCTACATATTCCCTCGTGCAAAGGGAAAGTCAGAGTCAACTTAGTTCGGACACGAACTAAGGGGGAGGTTGCTCGCCAAGACATCGCCGTCTTGTGCCTACGTATCCTCAATCTAACCAGAAGGAGGAAATCAGAGTAGTCGTAGTTCGACCTACAGGTCGAAAAGAGACAAAGAGGTGATAAAGAAAGGTTGTGCTCGGAGAGATCTCGCACGATCTCCTGCCTATGTATCTCCATTAACCAATGAAGAATCAGAGCGACGTAGTTACCCTCACTAGGGAAGACTTTGTTGGTATTTTTTATAAGCGACGTTAGAGTCGCGTCCGGCAGTTAGGGTCAATGCCTGTTTGCGACAAGACGGAAGTAACGTGCCCTTTTCTGAAAAAGGTTTGAAACTTAACAATCCCAAAGGATAAAAAGGTTTGAATTTGTTTTGTGTTTTTTAGACAGAAGTGGATTGAAGTTAGTTTGTAACTTACATTGCACCCAAGTCTACAACATAGGAACGAATATGTCGCGTATCGTCCCCAACAGGATATACACTAAGCATCCTAGAAGAATGAAGGGAGACCCCCCATACCTCACTTCCCATATATAAGGCTCATGAGCAATACACGTTAACCTTTATTGAGTGTTTTAGAAGGTTATAAGATGAGAAGAGAAGACTCAAGGGAAAAGAAAACACTAAGGGGAATTCTATCCTAATGTTATCATGCAAAAGATGGCCCTAAGGTCAAGGTTTAAGCACAACCTAAGTCTAAAGAAGATAGAGGGATAGCACTACCTAATGCATATCCTACCTCACCTTAATAAAAAATTAAGGATGAGCTAGGACCCCAAAGGGATGTGAAGAGTTCTACACAATCAAGCATTATATCATGTAATCCATAAAAGAGAAAGAGAAGTAAGATATATGAGAGATGAAAGAAGGAATGAACGTGGATAACCATCCACATGTTCATATGTCTTACCTCTGCCCCTACACAAAAGGTTAGTACCACATGAACACAAGTAATGAATACAAGTGCTAGAAAGTAAACCAAATAATGCTAATTGTTTTAGGAAGACAACTTAAGAAGCAAACAAGGCTTAAACCAAAAGGTAAGGGTCCTAAGAGTTAAGGATGCTTCAAAGGTTAGTAGGTACATGTCAATGTGTCCTACTAAGGTTAACATGCCAAATGAAAGCAAACAATGTTAAACTATGCATCAAAAGTTCATACAATTACAAGTTATGCATTAACTATGCAAGATGAATGCATATGGTTCATAAACAAGAATGAATGCACATGTAAACATCAAAGTCAGAAGTGAATTACATTTATTAATGCATTGAGATGTCATTAAGATAGCGTGTAAATCATAAATGCAAGCATTGATTAAGTAAGAAGAAGTGGGAATAAACACCATTCAAGTTCATACAATGAAGCACACTTGTAACACAAGTAAAGAATGAAGATGAAAAGATGATAAAACATGGAAATGGATGCAAGTCAGTAGCATATGAAATTTGAGATGACATTTAAAATGCAAGAATGTACATACAAAGTCCACACAAGTCTTATATTGAAGCACATTGAAGAAGACGAACAAACTAGGCTCAAACAAGTTCTTATGTGTTCATGAGATTAAGAGACATGTAAGATGATGTTAGAAGTCATGGAATATGGTTGAGAATGATCACAGACAGAAGTGAATCATGTTTAACTGAATGTTTAAGATCATGCAAGTGTTGATGCAAACAATTGATAAAAAAAGAACAAGTAAGGATGCACAAGTTCACAAAACATTTTAAGTTCAAATAAGTGCATACAAGTCATGTAAAGATGAACTATGAATGCCCTTTAACATGAGAAAAATGACCAATAATGTTCATACAACATGTATCAAGAGGCCTCATTAATTGTCAAAGATGGTTGCATACAATGCACATTGAAACCCTAGCATATGATCCCTAACATTCACACAAACAAGCTTGCTTTTAAGATGAATCAAAAGTCATGTTAGAAGGATGAGAAAATTGAAAGATACAACTATTATGAAGTAAAACAGTGTGCAAACATGTCTCAAAAGGATGGCTCAAAATTCATTAACAAACATGCTCAAATATGCTTCACAATCTCATACAAGTCGCACAAAGAAATGGCTCAAAGATCTCATTCAAAAGTCAATAAGAACTGACCTAAAAAATCTACAAAAATAGGTATGAGATGCCTTGATGTATCATACAAATATGGATCAATGCTCATGTAAAAATTCAACACAAAACTATGTCAAACAAATCAAAAATGAAACATGTATCATGAAGGGATCTTCACACCAAGGAAATTAAATGGAAACTCATGGAAAAATACCAAAATATGCTAAAATCAGAAATAAAAATGATCAAAAATTATTTAAATGTATTGGAATGCTTCATGTATTTTTCCAGAATTTTTGGTTACTTAAAAGTATTTTTAAAAATTAAAAATGGAACAAATATAAAAAGAAAAATAATAAAACCAAAGAAATGAGCCAGGGGGTGTGGATATAGCAAAAATCCAGTTAAAATTGCATTGGGCGTGAAAACAAGGGGTGTGGATATCAATCCCAGACCCAGCCCTCACGCGTGGGGATCTGATGGTTTTTGTCATGTGGTTCAGTCAACCTTTGACTCTCTGAGAACCATTGGATCCAAGTCAAATCAAGATGATCAAGAAAGTGGACAAATCATGTGGTTCAGCGTGCGTGCACATGCCAATTATGATAAGATGCAGGTGTGTGATCACAAAATCCAAAAATATTCAGAAAAAGAGGCACGTGCTAGGGACGGTGTCTCATTAATGTGCTAGCATGCTCAGAAGCGTTGGATCAAATCAATCGAAGGGCCAGGACTTAACCTGGAAAAACAATTAGGGTTCTTGTGGTTGATGAACACCACCGGCCAGAGAAGACTCCGGTCATCTTCTCCGGCCACTCACCACCGTGGCAAAATTTACAGGTAACCAGAAATCATCAAACCATACATCAAAATGATCCTCATGCCACGTAGGTTCTAAATCCAACCTAAAAAATCACAAACAATTCACATACAAATCAAATCGAAGGGAAACATTTTTCCCTAGAAATATCAACTAAGCACCTAAGGTGCCTATCAACTAGTCAGGGGTTCACATGGCTCCTATTGAGCTTCAAATCATGCAAAAGCAAGTTAAATCAGCATGAAATGTAAGAGGAAAAAATTGAAGAAAACCTGAGATGAAGCATCCATTGATGCAATAGAAAACCAGATAGGAGATTCCTAGCTTCCTTGAGCTTCAAACTAGCCAAATAAAGGCTATGGGAATGCTTGTTGTTGCTGAGAAGTTCAGTTGCAGAAAAATTGAGAAAATTGAAGTGCAATACTGAGCTTCAATGCCTTGATTCCCTTGACGCTTCTTGAAGAAGAATTAAAGAGAAGCTTGCATAGAGATGGAAGAGGATGAAGCTTCGTGAGAGAGAGAGTGAAAACTTTTGGAAATGTGAAGAATGATCCAAAGTTGGTTACAATTCTGTTATGATTTGTATTTATATGGTGAGTTAAGATCTAACTATCATGGTTGACAGTTAGAACCATGGTTAGAAGTGAGATTGAAATAAAATAAGAAATAGAAAAATGAGAGTGAACTGGTGAAGGTGAGCTCGTGTATGGTTCAAGTGTGGAGAGGATCATGGAGCTTATGGTATGCTTATGATGAGAGGTGATGATGTTCTCATGGCACAATGCAGCTGATAGCTTGCATCACAAGTTTCTCCTCTTTTTGTTGGTTTGAACAAATATGGCATGGAAGTACATGATCATGTATGTGTGCAAGAAGCATGTCAGGCTTTAAAAAGCAATGTAATGTGTGATGTATGTGAAGCATGCGTGAGATAAACAAACAACAATGCAACTGGTTTTTACTTGGCATGGAAGAAAGTCAGCTGGCATGATGGTGACTTTGGAACCTTGAATCTCGACATTCCAGGGATGAAAATTCAAGCTCTTGGACCCTTTGGAAAGAGGACATGGAGGATAGCAATGTTGGTGTTCAAAATTAATGGAACTGAAGTCCATAAGATGCTCAAATTTGATCACAAAGTCACTACCACAACACTGCGAATTGGACAAGTCTTGCCCTACTCGTGCCTAGCCCATGGCCTATGAAATGGATAAATTTGAGGTCCTCACTTTGAGCTACTATATCTCCTCATACATTGACCAGATGAAATTTCCTCCAACACCAAAGTTGTAGAGGAGATGGAGAGGAACAAAAATGATGTTGAACATTTTTTCATTTGGAGTCTCCATCGTGGAGAAATTTTCCCTTGAACTTGGACAAAACATGCACACCAAGTGTTTGTTAAAATTACTGCGCGCTGACAAGTCATGAATTGCCAATTTGCCTTGATTTGTCTCAACTTTAATTGATCATATCTCTCTCAATTTTGATCCAATGGATATGTTTTTGGTATGGTTTTGAAGCTTGGAATGTGAACTTTTGATAGGCCTCCATAAACTTTCAATTTGGAGCTTGGAACATGGAGAAAGAATGCCCTAAAATTGGGTGCTCACCTTGCCAAAACTTGCCGTAAATGGAAACCCTAATTTCTATTTTTGGCAACTTTGCACATTTCTTGCTTTTTGATGAATCCCTTGATATTTCTTGATCAAATCTTCACCAATGATCATAATGAACATGAGGAACATGAATTTGACCTTAAAAAGTCAGGATTTGACTTTTTCCTCTACACAGTTGACTTTTCCCCAATTCTCCTGATTCTCAACCAATTGTTCAATTGAAGATCTTCTGAAATGAACAAATGGGCAATACTTCATCCTTGGACAATTGAGAGCATATGGAAAACCTTGAAAACAAACTTTGGCTCAAAAACCCACATGCACTGACTTTTCACCAAAACCCTAATTTTGCACTGGTTAGGAGAATGTGATTCACTTGAGATTGCTTATGTACCTTGATCCCATGCCAAGAGCCAATGGTATGCAATGATGATAATGCAAGAATGCAATGAAACATAAGCCCGTTAAGCTAAAATAAGAGGGCAAATTTTGAGGTGTTACTGCTGCCCCTATTCAAACTTCTTGGATCCGAGGGTATGGAAACGAAAGTTTCCAAACAGTCGGGATACACGGGTTTTGAATACCAAAATAACCTAGAAATTTGCAACCTGTGCGGGTAATGAAATAGAGTGAATACGAGGACGACCGAAGACGAACTCAAAAAGAAATACCAGCCGAAGGCGGATTCTGCAGGGGACAAGATAAAACAAGGACGGCCGAAGGCGGATTCTGCAGGGGGACAAGATAAAACATGGACGGACGAAGGCGAACTCGAAATGGTAGACCGGCCGAAGGCGGGCTAAACACCAAAAATAATATGAGGACGACCGAAGGCAAACTCGAAAAGGTAGACCGACCGAAGGCGGGCTAAAAACAGTAATACATGAGTACGAACAAAGGTGAACTTGAAAACGTAAACCGGCCGAAGGTGGAATAACAAGCAACAATAGGACGAGGTTGGCCAAAGGCGAACTCTAAAAAAGGTAGACCGGCCAAAGGCGGACTATGCTGGGGAGGAATACAAGACTGGACCTAACCAACAAAAGGATACGAGGACGGCCGAAGGCGAACTCGAGAAAGGAAAGACCGACCAAAGGCGGAATTTCAAACAAAGGGTACGAGGACGGACGAAGGCGAACTCGAAACAGAAGACCGACCGAAGGCGAAATTTCAAACAAAGGTAGACGGACCGAAGGTGGACTAACCAACAAAAGGATACGAGAACGGCCGAAGGTGAACACGAGAAGAAAGACTGGCCGAAGGCAGGCTAACAACCAACAATAATACGAGGACGACCGAAGGAAAACTCGAAAAGGAAAGACCGACCGAAGGCGGAATTTCAAACAAAGGGTATGAGGACGGCCGAAGTCGAACTTGAAAAGAAAGACCAGCCGAAGGCGGAATTTCAAACAACACACGAGAACGGCCGAAGGCGCACTCGAAAAATAAAGACCGACCAAAGGCGGACTAATAAACAAGATGATACGAGAACGGCCGAAGGCGAACTTGAGAAAGGAAAGACCGACCGAAGGCTGAATTTCAACCAAAGGTAGACTGGCCAAAGGCGAACTAACAAACATCAATAATATGAGGTCGGCCGAAGGCGAACTCGAAAAGAAAGACCAGCCGAGGGTGGAATTTCAAACACCAATAATCCGAGAACGGTCGAAGGCGAACTCGAAAAGAAAGACCAGCCGAAGGTGGAATTTCAACCAAAGGTAGACCGACTGAAGGCAGACTAACACACATCAATAATACAAGGACGGCCGAAGGCGAACTCAAAAAGAAATACCAGCCGAAGGTGGAATTTCAAACACCAATAATCCGAGAACGGTCGAAGGCGAACTCGAAAAGAAAGACCAGCCGAAGGTGGAATTTCAACCAAAGGTAGACCGACTGAAGGCAGACTAACACACATCAATAATACAAGGACGGCCGAAGGCGAACTCGAAAAGAAATACCAGCCGAAGGTGGAATTTCAAACACCAATAATCTGAGAACGGCCGAAGGCAAACTCGAAAAGAAAGACCAGCCGAAGGTGGAATTTCAACCAAAGGTAGATCGGCCGAAGGCGGACTAACACACATCAATAATATGAGGACGGCCGAAGGCGAACTCGAAAAGCAATACCAGCCAAAGGTGGAATTTCAAACACCAATAATCCGAGAACGACCGAAGGCGAACTCGAAAAGAAAGACCAGCCGAAGGTGGAATTTCAACCAAAGGTAGACCGGCCGAAGGCGGACTAACACACATCAATAATACGAGGACGGCCAATGGCAAACTCGAAAAGAAATATAAGCCAAAGGTGGAATTTCAAACACCAATAATTCGAGAACGGCCGAAGGCGAACTCAAAAAAAAAAAGACCAGACGAAGGTGGAATTTCAACCAAAGGTAGACCGGCCGAAGGCGGACTAACTCACATCAATAATATGAGGACGACCGAAGGCGAACTCGAAAAGAAATACCAGCCAAAGGTGGAATTTCAAAGAAAGACTAAGCCGAAGGTAGACTTTCAAACCCAAGATAAGTAGAATCAACAGATCTACAAAGATGACTCCGCTGGGGAAAGAGAAATTTAAACAGACAACTCTGTAGGGGAGTATAGGAAGGAATAACAGTAAGAAGGACAAATCCACTGGTTGCAGTGTAATGTCAAACAACATCTCCTGAATTACCTCTCTTTCTGCTTGGGAAAGAAACTGGGAGCAGATATCAAACCTGGCTTATGTTTCGAATGCATATGTTTGAATTTTCCTATGGCGTAATGCTCCATACAAAATGGAAATGCGACGCGTTTAGGAGGATGCCATGCAAAAATGATTATGTAAATGCAAAAGAGGCGTCTCAGCAAAATAAATGCTGAAGACGAAGGCAACTCCACTAGGGATGACAAACTAAATCGTCTCCTGAGTTCAAGACTCTGATGAGGAAAATTTCCACTGAACGACTTCCTGATCACCAACTCTGCTGGAGATGAAAACTGCGAGAGAAATTCCACTATGTTGGAGATGGATAAAAGATGAATACCAAAGATGGAACCCAAGAACTTCTCTCTGCTGGAGTTACCAATGACTTCTACCGAAGACAGAACTCAAAACACGGATCTGAAAGATGCCAATAACAATTGACCTTAAACTTACTGGGGATGTCAACCGCTGTTGAGCAAACCATTGTGAAGATCACCACCAAACTCTTCTTGGGGAACAAGTCAATAATACCAAACCTGCTTGGGGATATTACTGCGCTTAACCTACTGCTGGGAGAAATCTGTACCTTCACCCTATTGGGGAGTACCAGTCATTACTAGCAAATCTGTTTGGAGAAAGGTGGTTGACGACATCAACTCTGCTAGAGGATAACATCGAGCTTACTCATCTGTTGGGGATCAGCTCATACCATTGCTGATGAGAAAAACATTTCCTGACTAGCTGAGGAGAATGGGTGTTCAGACTCTGTGGTGAAATAACATCTTTGTCCAAAGAAGATATTCCATCAGTCTCTTGCTGGGGATGCAGAAGCATCAACTTCTAACTGCTTGCTGAGAGTAATAAATCAACCACAACCCTAGCTGGGGAAATAATCCTCTGTACTCTGGTTGGGGAGAGCAACTACCTACTGAGGAGATTAGCTCTACTAGGGAGAAATAATATTGGGTGCTTCACGCCTCTGCTGATCAACTACATACTGGTCTCCATACCCGACCAACAGTCCGTTGAACTTTCCACTTTCTCCAGACCACAGGGTCTAGTGGAAGAAATCATCTCAAGAGGATTTTATAGAAGACTGAGCGTTCACACTTCCCCAGGGTCTTCAAACTCTTGGAGAGATTTATCAGATCTCGACATAACTGCCCCAGACTGCATATCTACAAAGTAACTTGCCTCGAAAGGGTTTGCAATGACTGGAAATATTCGGCCCGGTATCTCGTACCTTGACAAGATGCTTTCAACTGGCCGTCCTCAGGACAAGATAACTTCTCGTGCTCTTGAGGTGGCCTACCCCAGTATGAGCCTTGAAGTGAATTTGCCCCTGACCGACTGGTCTTCGAGAGATTTGTCGAATCTCGACATGATTTCTCCCTTTTAACTGCTTCAGGGAAAATTTTCAATGTGACTGTTCCAGATTAACTATATCTTATCACCATTCACTGGGAACGTCTGGGATACGCACAACCTCTTGGCCCCATACCCCTTGACATGACTGTCCTTCAGAGTTTTCACCATCTCAACTTGGCGTGATTGAGCTTCTCGACTGACGTTCATTGTGTAAGATTCTTTGATGTCAAACACATGCAACTTGAAAATGCTTATTATGAGAATGAGAAATCTAATGCAACACACATGTTAATCTCGAAGTTTTTATTGAAAATGTGTTGCCAAGCCTTGTGAACGAATCACTAGCTGGGATGCGACATTGATTTTTGTATGGAAAACAATACGCACATGCAATACCAAAAAAAATCTTATTAGCACAACTTATAGGAATCAGGAACCCTATCTCGCTGAAGTGCGCTTTTGGAATAAACCCTACTTCAATTAGGACTTTTAAGGGTTGTAACGTGGCCTGGTTCACGGTTTTGAGAAAAAAGGATTTAAGGCTCAAAATTTATCGGTGCCCACCCACTCTTCGTGATGTTCTCCAGTCCTACGTTCAGCTAATTTGGCGCAAGCGCTCATCTCTCAAAAAGATTTCATGATCTTTAAGGAATCCATGCACTGATGGTTTGAGACCTGATGAGGTTTTGGAGCAACAATCACCCCTTTTGTCTTTTATGTCTGTAATCACACGAATTTGTTCTTGTTTGAGGATTTTTCTTTTTGTAATCCTTTTCGCTTTTTGCTTTTCATTCTTTTGCCTGGACTGACTCTTTTGAGTTTTTCGATTTTGAAGTACAGCGGGATGCCCTAACTTTTGCCTAAGTCACTTGTTTTCAAGTTTCGACTTAGCGGGCTTTCTTTCTTTTTTTCTTTTGATTCCTCCTTTTTTAAACAAATCGCGTAACACCATTTTGTCTGACTTGCTTGAAAGGGTTGTGACTGCCTCACTCCTTGATTGTTGATGGATAACCATTGTGGTTTCACACCTTTTGACCTCTTGAAGGCAGTGGATCCTCATATGCACACTCCTTTTGAGATTTGAACACTTGGTCAAATTAACTGACACCTACCCTGCCCCAGGTTAAGATCGAGGGTTTTTTCGTTTTCAGAAAGAAACTCCTACTCCAAGGCTCAAAGGGGTTAATGAGGGTCTATCTTCCTTATATCTCCAGTGTTTAGGGATTCGAAACAATGCATGTACATCCTCAACAGGGTTTTATCCGAAAGTATACCATTTATAAATTTGCGTTCTTACTTCGTCATCCTCCCTCAAAGAGTTTAAGCAAGAAAGTTGGTATTGCAGTGCATGATATGAGTGCATAAAAGCAAAATACTTCAAGAACAACACATTCATTGCATTAAAAGTATCACTCAACACACAAATAAGTTTTTACATGCCGACAGTGTTTAATCAAACAAATGAAATCTACATATGAAAATACAGTAAAGGAAGCTGATGATTGTCATTGTTGAGGAGACTTGACTTCGTTTGGACTTGTTGCTTCGGATCACGCTCTTATGATCTGGTGCTTACTCTGATAAAAAGGCTTCACCTCATGAGGTTACCATCTGGTGTGATTACCTTTGAGTTGATTAAATCTTGCACCTTGTGTTGGAACGTATTACAGTTATCAAGTGTGTTCCTAAACGTTCCTGAATGGAACTCACAACTAACATTCATGTCATAGTCCAGAGGAATAGGGTATGGCACTGGCATGGCATTCCTCAGCTGAATCAGAGAACTTTTGAGCAAGCGAGCAACCAACTGGCTGTAAGGAATAGGAATAGGATCAAATATCCTCTTGGGCCTTCTTGGTCTGAGTTGCTTCTGCTGCTGATGCTGATTTGGGCGCCCCACCTGCCCCTGTATTTTCCTTTCCACACGAGGCCCAAACAAGGGTTGCTGACGTAGAGCTTCTGAAGCATAAGGTTGTGGAAGAGATCCCTGACACGAGGTGGATCCTTTGGAAAAAGAGGGAGTCCCCAATTCCTTTGCAACAATGGGAGTAAAATCATCATGTTTACCAGTGCCAACTGATGTAAACTTGATTGCCTCTAAATCAATGAGCTCTTGGACTTTATGCTTGAACCTTGTATAATTCTCAACATTGTGACCAGGTGCCCCAGAGTGTAACTCACATCTAGCATTAGCATTAGGTCCCAGAGTAATCTTTGTTGAAAGAGGTCCCAAAGTAACACGTTCAACCAGTTTGAGCTCGAGCAGATAAGAAAGCAATTGCGCATACAACATTGAAATGGGATCAAACTTCCTCTTAGGCCTCTCTGGCTTAGGATCCTCTTGGGGAGCAGGAAGTGATTACGAATGAGAAAGCTCTGAAACTTCAATTTGTGGAGGGGATTCACGAGGCAAACCATGATCCAGAGAAGACTCCACAGATATGGGAGGAGTAAGGACCTCTGTTGTGGAAGCGAGCACATGATTGTTTTCCTTCTTTAACACCTTATTCAAGATTTCCATGACCAAGCCCATCTGAGTCCTCATCTGGTTGACTTCCTCTCTCAGCAGTTTCTGGCCTTGAGACATGGCCTGCATATCTTCCCCGAACTGCCTCATCTGGATCTTCATTTCAGTCACTTCTGCATAGAGTTATTCCATGGCTAACTTTTGATTAAGTCTGATGAATCTGCTAGTCAGCAATCCTGTCTGTAGAAAGAACATGATAAGAAAACCAGAGACACGTGCTTGTTATGCAAAATGCCAAATGATTATGATCATGCCAATGTAAATGCACACATTATATTTAAACATTTCCAAGCCGTATCCACTTTGATTCCAGTCTTTGAAACCGGGAAAGGGATTGGACACATCATCCGAAAATAAATTCGAACCCAGAAATACTGAAGAGTCAACATAAAGGAAGCACCCTTCAAAAACTGAGAGTTGTTGATACATACATGATTAAACTAAGCTTTTTATATCATGCCATAATAATTCATACAGACGGGTCTAATAGAATCAAAGGCGATTCCATCAACAATCCTGATGGTAATCACAACAAAACATAACAACAAGATCACTACAAATTAATTCCAAACAAGTTGGCTTTAACTTCCTCAAGAAGATCCACAGTGTCTAGATGTGTAGGTCGCTCTATCAGCCTTTTGATCAGTCTATTTCTCTTTTCAATATCTTGATTCAGCTTAGCAATCTGTTCTTCAACATTGCTGCCTTCGCGCCTTGATTTCTTGACCTCGGCTTGCAACTTGAGCTCTTCAATTTCCTTCTGAGCTTCTTTCCACTTACCAGAGAAGTGCCTTTTTTATGCTTTCATTTTCTGAAGTTCTTCTTTCAACTCCCCATTTTCAAGCTTGACCTCCTCCCACATCTTCTGATACGTGGCAAGCTTGGCTTCAGTCTCGGTCAAGAGCTTTTTGTTTTTCCTGTAGGACTTGCCAGAGGATTCAGCAGCCATACTGACTTTTCCGAAGTGCTGAGCTCTATCAGTGAGATCCTTCTCCTTCTCTTCCAGGCGCTCTGTCACATCTTGAACTTTCCATTTCAACTCCTGGTTGTCACGTAAAGCACCTTGCAGCTGACTACTCATACCAGCATTCTCCACCCTCAACTCATACACCAAGTCCTGTTGCTTGTTAAACTCATCAAGGGGTACAATAAGCCTCTCCTCCACAATCTCAGGATACAACGGAGGTGCCCAGTCAAAAGTCAAGTAGAACTCTTCCACTCTTCTTTTTACCCAGTCTGTATACTGAGAGAAAGCTTGATTGTTGGGTTTGCGCAAAGCGACTTTTCCTTTCTTCTGTCTACTGAGCTATGCTTCGGAAGCTTTCTGCGCCACAACTAATCCATCAGCTGCATGAAAATACAATGACTCTTCCAAATATTTTTCAACCGGAGGATCTTTTAGAGCATATCCAAACTGCCTGATAGCCAAAGAAGGATTGTAATTAATACCTCCTTTTCTCCCTATCAATGGTACGTTGGGGTACTCTCCACAGCTATGCAAAATGTCTTTGCCAAGCAATCCTTGATCCACCCAAACAATATCCTTAGCAGCTAGACCCATCAGACATTTGCTTCATTCCAACGAAGCCTTCGTATCCATGAAAACACTTGACCGGGGTAAACGATTTACAAGCCACTTATAGAAAAGAGGTGCACAACAATGAACTATCCCGCCTCGTCTCTTCTCATTCCTGTTGTACAAGGCATAGTGAATATCTCCTAACAAGGTTGGCACTGGATTCTGAGTTGTAAAGATCCGGATAACGTCCGTATCAACAAAATCATATTCATTGGGAAAAAGGACAATGCCATATACACAGAGAGCCAGTATTGCATTGAAAGCTGTCCACCTCTTCTCCTTAGCCACTTCTTGAGCCTTCTTTACCAAGTATGCCAAGTGATAACCATAGAACTTTCCCTTATTGGAAATGTCAGCCCCCAAAGTTTACTTGCTCAAATAAAGAGCAACAACCACAACTTTGAAGCCAAGGTATGCCTTGGAAGCACAGAATGGAGCACCTTCTTTAATGGAAATCCCCAGGATGTTTGAGTACTCCTCCAGAGTAGGGACCAATACATAGTCTGGCAACACGAAGCAACCCAGGGAAGGATCATAGAACTGCATCAAGGTGTGCAAGCCATTGTATTCATACTCACTGATGTTACGAACGAAAGATAAGATCCACCAATATTTCTCTTTGAACATTCCCAACACTTCCGGACCTTCCATTTCCTGTAAACTGCCAAGCTGGCCAAGCGTGACCTTTGGGAACTTGTAAACAATGAATTCTTCTTACTCTTCTGAGTGTCCATCCCGATGACTGCCCGTTGACTAGAATCAAAAGATCAGATACTACCTGGAAATGAAAAACTATGAATGTCAGAAAGATGAAATGCAATGCAAAGCATGGGATCAAGGTATCCACACAAGCTGGACAACTGCTGAACTGAACAAACTGAATAGTCTCAAGGATTTGCACCAAATACCCAGAACACCAGAGTAACCATACTGATAAGTTCATACTAATAAGAAATCCTAATAAGAAATCCAAAGTATTGGGTATGCTGAAGGTCAAGGTTACCTACAAACCTGAAAGCACCCAACCCTTCTCACATGTGGGTACTAGAAAGGCAAGGATCCTCAATATCACGGACTCTCTGGTCGAGAAATGATGATACGTTCAACATTTCTGGTTTGGCATCATTATCAATCGAGGAGGCCTCAACTGATTCCCCTAAAAAAGGATATCCTATAGCAAGTTCCCAACATTGGGTCCTCGGATCAAGAATGCGTAATGGATTTGCCATTTCTAGTCTGCCATTATCACATCTCGGGAGGAGTGCCACAACTGAGTCCCCGGGAATGGTCACCAGAGTCGACAGTTCCTCAAGAGAATAACTACTGGCCTGTATCAATATACAGTAGTAGATATCTCTCAATAGAACCTCGTCTGGCTGTAGGTCTCGTGAACACCCGACGTGGCCAACACCACGGGAGCGTCACGCCTGCCCACGCTAATACCTATGTGTATGCTCAAGCCTGGGTAGTGGGCTTATCTCTCAGAAATCCCAACTTGCCAAACAGAAAATCCAGTACAGTACAGTACAGTCCAACATATGACAATAATGAAATGAAATACAATGCCATAAATACGGTAAATACAGTAAAATAGTAAAACAGTAATACAGTAATATACCACAAAATAAAGCACCACAATAAACACCCAATGAAAATAAACAACCAAGCTCTAGGATTGACTCGCAAAGGGGATGGACCAGCAAGAATTCAACCAGTCCCCAACAGAGTCGCCAGCTGTCGCTCCCGGGATTTTCATCCAGGTACAAACGCGAAAGTGGCGCGGAAACCATGTCGCCAGCAATGTGTATTTATCCCAAGAGAGGGAAAGGAAACACTGCATAAACCTAAGGGAAAGGAAAAGCATGGTCTCGCGACCAAGTGAAACGGGTAAGGGAGTCGGTTACGCGAGGGGAAGGTATTAGCACCCCCACGCGTCCATCGTACTCGATGGGATCCACGCTTGTTGTCTCGATCAAAGGGTGTCATCATCTGGAGCTCCACTACTACTGGAAAGGAAAAGGAACGGGAACGGAAAAGAGCGAAGAAACGAAGAAGAAAAGGAAAAGAAGTGACTCGATAGGACATCGCCGTCCTAGGCCTACGTATTCCCTCGTGCAATGGGAAAGTCAGAATCAACGTAGTTCGAACACGAACTAAGGGGGGAGGTTGCCCGCCAAGACATCGCCGTCTTGTGCCTACGTATCCCCAATCTAACCAGAAGGAGGAAATCAGAGCAGTCGTAGTTCGACCTACGGGTCGAAAAAGAGACAAAGAGGTGATAAAGAAAGGTTGTGCTCGGAGAGATCTCACACGATCTCCTGCCTACGTATCTCCATTAACCAATGAAGAATCAGAGCGATGTAGTTCCCCTCACTAGAGAAGACTTTGTTGGTGTTTTTTATAAGCGACTTTAGATTCGCGTCCGACAGTTAGTGTCGATGCCTGTTTGCGACAAGACGGAAGTAACGTGCCCTTTTCTGAAAAAGGTTTGAAACTTAACAATCCCGAAGGATAAAAAGGTTTGAATTTGTTTTTTTTTTTAGACAGAAGTGGATTGAAGTTAGCTTGTAACTTGCATTGCACCCAACATAGGAACGAATACATCGCGTATCGTCCCCAACAGGACGTACACTAAGCATCCTAGAAGAATGAAGGGAGACCCCCCATACCTCACTTCCCATATATAAGGCTCATTCGCAAAATATAAGATGAGAATAGAAGACTCAAGGGAAAAGAAAACACTAAGGGGAAATCTATCCTAATGTTATCATGCAAAAGATGGCCCTAAGGTCAAGGTTTAAGCACAACCTAAGTCGAAAGAAGATAGAGGGATAGCACTACCTAATTCTTATCCTACCTCACCTTAATCAAAAATTAAGGATGAGCTAGGATCCCAAAGGGATATGAAGAGTTCTACACAATCGAGCATTATATAATGTAATCTAGAAAAGGGAAAGAGAAGTAAGATAGATGAGAGATGAAAGAAGGAATGAACATGGATAACCATCCACATGTTCATATGTCTTACCTCTGCCACTACACAAAAGGATAGTACCACATGAACACAAGTAATGAATACAAGTGCTAGAAAGTAAACCAAACAATGCTAATTGTTTTAGGAAGACAACTTAAGAAGCAAACAAGGCTTAAACCAAAAGGGAAGGGTCCTAAGGGTTAAGGATGCTTCAAAGGTAAGTAGGTACATGTCAATGTGTCCTACTAAGGTTAACATGCCAAATGAAAGCAAACAATGTAAAACTATGCATCAAAAGTTCATACAATTACAAGTTATGCATTAACTATGCAAGATGAATGCATATGGTTCATAAACATGAATGAATGCACATGTAAACATAATAGTCAGAAGTGAATTACATTTATTAATGCATTGAGATGTCATTAAGATAACATGTAAATCATAAATGCAAGCATTGATTAAGTAAGAAGAAGTGGGAACAAACACCATTCAAGTTCATACAATGAAGCACACTTGTAACACAAGTAAAGAATGAAGATGAAAAGATGATCAAACATGGAAATGGATGCAAGTCAGTAGCATATGACATTTGAGATGACATTTAAGATGCAAGAATGTACATACAAAGTCCACACAAGTCTTATATTGAAGCACATTGAAGAAGAAGAACAAACTAGGCTCAAACAAGTTCTTATGTGTTCATGAGATTAAGAGACATGTAAGATGATGTTAAAAGTCATGGAATATGGTTGATAATGATCACAAACATAAGTGAATCATGTTTAAATGGATGTTTAAGATCATGCAAGTTTTGATGCAAACAATTGATCAAAGAAGAACAAGTAAGGATGCACAAGTTCACAAAACATTTTAAGTTCAAATAAGTGCATACAAGTCATGTAAAGATGAACTATGAATGCCCTATAACATGAGAAAAATGACCAATAATGTTCATACAACATGTATCAAGAGGCCTCAATAATTTTCAAAGATGGTTGCATACAATGCACATTGAAACCCTAGCATATGATCCCTAGCATCCACACAAACAAGAATGCTTTTAAGATGAATCAAAAGTCATATTAGAAAGATGGGAAAATTGAAAGATACAAGTATTATGAAGTGCAAACAGTGTGCAAATATGTCTCAAAAGGATGGCTCAAAATTCATTACCGAACTTGCTCAAAGATGCTTCACAATATCATACAAGTCACACAAACAAATGGCCCAAAGATCTCATTCAAAAGTCAATAAAAAATGACCTAAAAAATCTACAAAAATAGGTATGAGATGCCTTGATGTATAATGAAAAATGGATCAATGCTCATGTGAAAATTCAACACAAAACTATGTCAAAAAAATCAAAAATGAAACATGTATCATGAAGGGATGTTCACACCAAAGAAATTAAATGGAGACTCATGGAAAAATACTAAAATATGCTAAAATCAAAAATAAAAATGATCAAAAATTATTTAATTGTATTGGAATGCTTCTTGAATTTTTCCATAATATTTGGATGCTTACAAGTATTTTTAAAAATTAAAAATGGAACAAGTATAAAAAGAAAAATAATAAAAACAAAGAAATGAGCCAGGGGGTGTGGATATAGCAAATATCCAGTTAAAATTGCATTGGGCCTGAAAACAAGGGGTGTGGATATCAATCCAAGACCCATCCCACACGCGTGGGGATCTGATGGTCTATGTCATGTGGTTCAGTCAACCTTTGACTCTCTGAGAACCATTGGATCCAAGTCAAATCAAGATGATCAAGAGAGTGGACAAATCATGTGGTTCAGCGTCCGTGCACATGCCAATTATGATGAGATGCGTGTATGTGATCACAAAATCCAAAAATATTCAGAAAAAGAGGCACGTGCTAGGGACGGTGTCTCATTAATGTGCTGGCATGCTCAGAAGCGTTGGATCAAATCAATCGAGCGACCATGACTTAACCTGGCAAAACAATTAGGGTTCTTGTGGTTGATGAACACCACCAGCCGGAGAAGACTCCGGTCATCTTCTCCGGCCACTCACCACCGTGGAAAAATTTACAGGTAACCAGAAATTATCAAACTATACATCAAAATGTTAGAGGAAAAAATTGAAGAAAACCTGAGATGAAGCTTCCTTTGATGCAATAGAAAACCAGAGAGGAGATTCCTAGCTTCCTTGAGCTTCAAACTATCCAAATAAAGGCTATGGGAATGCTTGTTGTGCTGAGAAGTTCAGTTGCAGAAAAATGGAGAAAATTGAAGTGCAATGCTGAGCTTCAATGCCTTGATTCCCTTGATGCTTCTTGAAGAAGAATGAAAGAGAGGCTTGCAGAGAAACGGAAGAGGATGAAGCTTCGTGAGAGAGAAAACTCAGAGAGAGAGAGTGAAATTTTTTGGAAATGTGAAGAATGATCCAAAGTTGGTTACAATTCTGTTATGATTTGTATTTATATGGTGAGTTAAGATCTAACTATCATGGTTGACAGTTAGAACCATGGTTAGAAGTGAGGTTGAAATAAAATGAGAAATAGAAAAATGAGAGTGAAATTGTGAAGGTGAGCTCGTGTATGGTTCAAGTGTGGAAAGGATCATAGAGCTTATAGTATGCTTATGATGAGAGGTGATGATGTTCTCATGGTACAATGCAGCTGACAGCTTGCTTCACAAGTTTCTCCTCTTTTTGTTGGTTTGAACAAATATGGCATGGAAGTACATGATCATGTATGTGTGCAAGAAGTATGCTTGGCTTTAAAAATCAATGTAATGTGTGATGTATGTGAAGCATGCGTGAGATAAACAAACAACAATGCAACTGGTTTTTACTTGGCATGGAAGAAAGTCAGCTGGCATGATGGTGACTTTGGAACATTGAATCTCAATATTCCATGGATGAAATTGCAAGCTCTTGGACCCTTTGGAAAGAGGACATGGAGGATAGCAATGTTGGTGTTCAGAATGAATGGAACTGAAGTCCATAAGATGCTCAAATTTGATCACAAAGTCACTACCACAACACTACAAATTGGACAAGTCTTGCCCTACTCGTGCCTGGCCCATGGCCTATGAAATGGATCAATTTGAGGTCCCAACTTTGAGCTACTATATCTCTTCATACATTGACCAGATGAAAATTCCTCCAACACCAAAGTTATAGAGGAGATGGAGAGGAACAAAAATGATGTTGAACATTTTTTCATTTGGAGTCTCCATCATGGAGAAATTTTCCCTTGTACTTTGACAAAACATGCACACCAAGTGTTTGTTGAAATTACTGCGCGCTGACAGGTCATGAATTGCCAATTTTCCTTGATTTGCCTCAACTTTAATTGATCATATCTCTCTCAATTTTGATCCAATGGATATGTTCTTGGTATGGTTTTGAAGCTTGGAATGTGAAATTTTGATAGGCCTCCATAAACTTTCAATTTGGAGCTTGGAACATGGAGAAAGAATTCCCTAAATTTGGGTGCCCACCTTGCCAAAACTTGCCATAAATGGAAACCCTAATTTCTATTTTTGGCAACTTTGCACATTTCTTGCTTTTTGATGAATCCCTTGATATTTCTTGATCAAATCTTCACCAATGATCATAATGAACATGAGGAACATGAATTTGACCTCAAGAAGTCAAGAGTTGACTTTTTCCTCTGCACAATTCACTTTTCCCCAATTCTCCTAATTCTGAACCAATTGTTCAATTGAAGATCTTCTGAAATGAACCAATGGGCAATACTTCACCCTTAGACAATTGAGAGCATATGGAAAACCTTGAAAACAAACTTTGGCTCAAAAATCTACTTGCACTGACTTTTCACCAAAACACTAATTTTGCACTAGTTAGGAGAATGTGATTCACTTGAGATTGCTTATGTACCTTGATCTCATGCCAAGAGTCAATGGTATGCAATGATGATAATGCAAGAATGCAATGAAACATAAGCCCATTAATGCTTAAAAATGAGGGAAAATTTTGAGGTGTTACACATATAACGATTTTTTAAGTTTGAAAATAAAATATGGGTTTTCAGAACTCTTAAAACCAGGAGGTTGGTGCACATACACTTATTAAGAAATATACCCATTTAAAAATGCACTCTTTACATCCATATGATATAAAGTAATGTCATGATTCAAAGCTAATGAAATTAAAAGACAAATTGATTCTAACCTGGCAACTTGTGCAAAGGTTTCTGTATAGTCTATCCCTTCTTGCTGACTATAACCTTGTGCTATCAGTCATGCTTTGTTTCTTACGACCTCACATTTCTCATCTAACTTGTTTCTGAATACCCACTTTGTTCCAATGACGTGGACACCTTTGGGTTTTGAACAAGAACCCATACATCATTTCTGGTGAATTGATTCAGCTCTTCTTGCATGGCCAGAATCCACTCATTCTCCCTAAGAGCTTCATTAACTAATGTTGGATCTATCATAGACACCAAACTTAGAAGAGTTTCTTCAGAATGTTTGAATAATGAACGAGTTCTAACTGGATCAGCTTTGTCTCCCAGAATCAATTCTTCAGAATGAGAAGTCTTTCGTCTATTCTTCTTCTGATAAGATGGATTATTTACTGCTTCTGGTAAGGTTGTATCTGAATCTAGAGAGTCTGCATCTTTGTCTCCTTCTTTTGAATCTTCTTCCTTGGATTCTGATAAGGTAATCTTCATATCTGCAAACTTTTCTACTAGCTTTGACTTTTTAGGGTCAAGCTTATCATTGAATCTGACATGAATTGATTCCTCAACAATTTGTGTTTCTGTGTTATATATTTTGTAGCCTTTAGAGCGCTCAGAGTATCCTAACAGTAAACACTTTTGAGCTTTGGAGTCAAACTTGCCAAGATTCTCTTTAGTGTTTAACATAAAACAAATACAGTCAAACAGATGAAAATATGAATTGTTGGGTTTTCTATTCTTCCACAATTCATAAGGAGTCTTACCCAAAATAGGTCTAATAGAAATCCTGTTGTGAATATAACATGTTATATTTACTGCCTCTGCCCAGAAATGCTTAGCCATATCAGTTTCTTGGATCATGGTATGAGCCATTTCTTGCAAAGTCCTATTCTTCCTTTCCACTACTCCATTTTTTTGTGGAGTCACTATTACTAAAAACCCATTTAACGACGCCAGGTTTACAATAGATTCGTATCCCATCGTTGTAATAGGTTAAAAATTTTGCAGCTGATTTATAATGCCATATTTAACGACGGTCGTATTAAAAAATCGTTTTAATACATGGTGTGTAATAAGCTTCGATTCCCAGCAACTACATTTTTTCCATATTTTTATATTTTAAACACGCTTGTATTAAAACACCGTTGTAATACATGATGTGT
The DNA here is from genome assembly GCA_022829125.1 of Lathyrus tuberosus. Classification (NCBI taxonomy): domain Eukaryota; kingdom Viridiplantae; phylum Streptophyta; class Magnoliopsida; order Fabales; family Fabaceae; genus Lathyrus; species Lathyrus tuberosus. The sequence goes on along the minus strand of JALAZF010000012.1, from coordinate 22,911,201 downwards.
GACAAGCTTCGATTTCCAGCAACTACATTTTTTTCCATATTTTTAGATTTTAAACATATATTTTATTTCTTTTGTCAATGTTACGGGGATTTAACCTCAAAACTCAAAATTCATCTTTGTTTTTCTTCTTTTAAGTGCAAGAGAATAGGTAGAAATAGTTTGATCATAACTTCTTTAAAAATAAAAGTAAAAAAGATGAGTATATATAAATGAAAACTCTATTAAGATTCCAGATAAGAAGAGTACATTGATAATCATATATTACATATATTTATCAATGTCAGAGCCCATACCTGCAAATGTATCTTCATAATCCAGGACTCTCTCCTCATTTCCCTCATCAAAATCATAATAAACAATCCTTCTTTTATTCTTTTTCTTTTTCTTCTTCAACTTCTTCTTCTTCTTCTTCTTCTTCTTCTCCTTCCTTACCTTAAATGCATCCCTGACGTTGGCCGCTGGTTGGACCTCCTCGTTTGGCGGCTGACGTTGTTCATTTGTGCCATCATTGGTGATGTTTCTAGCATTCTCATTTGTAGAACTCATTGTTATGAAGAATATATTATGAAGGAATGTAAAATTGTCTATTTATAGATGAGGTTGAAGATGAAAACTCTAATAGTTTAATGCTTTCAATGATGATAACTTGTAAATGGTTAATATTCTGGAACGATATTTTTTGAAAAACGGTGAAAATTTTAAATCATTATTATACTTGGCCAGAGTGTTCTCTATTCTGGGAAGAGCAAGGTTTATAATATTAAAACGGTTAGTAATAATAACCGTAGCGATACCCCTTATACTTGGTACAAGGTTCGACTCCAGGCAACAACATTTTTCTATTTTACACAATTATAGAAAAATGTTGTTTCCTGGGGTCGAACCTTGTACCAAGTATAAGGGGTATCGCTACTGTTAATATAATTAACCGTTGTGATATTATTAAAATAATATATATACTTATCATTACGGTTCTTTTAGAAAACCTTTGTGAAATATTTACCTATATAAGGGAATTAACTTTCCCTTATTGACAGTAACTTCGTTTCCTTCACAGCGAAACCCTAGCACCCATTTTTTCTCTATATTTTTGGCAGCAAACTTCATCCTTTTTTTAGAATTCGCGAAAAGAAATACAAGAAGTATGAAGCTTTTGATTTAAGCTTCTTCCTCTTTGTATTTCTTTTCTTTTTGTAGAGTCTAAAACTAGATGAACATGGTGAGGATGCTGACGGTAGCAAGCGTAATGTACATATTGTTTATGGAAAATAAGGTATTCTTCTACTTCAATCTTTTTGTTAGATAGTTCCCATTATCTTGTTTGCTTCATGTTGTTTTTGTTGATTGTTCTCATTTTTTGCAGATTCGACTTCAATGCTTCACAAGAAAGGTGAACTTCATTGTAATGGTACAGTCTCACTTCTTAGGGTTTTGTTTCAACTTTTGTTTGTTTTGTTTTGAATACTAACTAATTTTTTTCTTTGCTTCCCACTTCTTAGGGTTTGTTTCACATGGTGATGATGATGGTGGTACATATATATGAATTCATTCTGATAAGGTACATATATATGAATTCATTCTGATATTGTATATGAAATTTAGTTTATTATATACTATGTATATTGTTTGTTTCACTATCCTTTTATTGAAAATGCAATCAGTTAAATTGATATAGAAACTTATAATCTGAAAATTAAGATGTATTTGAAAACCAACCTTTATCATGTCAATGTTTTCCGAATTGCATACATTTCATTCAGCACATTTTATGTTCCTTAACATAAAATTTATGGTTCAATGGTCTGTTCGCTTCAATTCATCAATATCTACAATTCTACTTTACCTCATCGTCATCACTAATCATCATGGTTGTTAAGATCATGATTGTTATGATGATAAAATCGCGATGATTTGTGGCGATGATGAGGTAAACTATAATAAAAGATATCAATGGATTGAAGGAAATCGACCATTGAACCATAAATTTTATGTTAAGGAACATAAAATGTGGGGAATGAAACGGATACAATTCGGAAAACAGTGGTGTGTTTAAGTTGGTTTTCAAGAACAGTTTAATTTTCAGATTATATAGTTCTTTACCAGTTTTAATGGTTGTATTTCTTTAATTAGGTGAATGGTAAAACAAGCAATATACATTTGTATATAATAAACTAAGGGTACATTCCACAACGGTTGAGACTCATAACCGTTATGATAGTTAATATATATTACAATGGTTGAAATACCTAACCGTTACAATATAACACGCGCTTTTCAGAATACAACAACGGTCCCAGGTCCGTCATAATAGGTAGCGTACTTACGACAACACTTTACTTAACAACGCCCTGATCTGCGTCATTATATGTAGTTTCCAACCGTTGTTAAATGGGTTTTTCGTAGTAGTGTGTTTTGGGACAGGAGAAATCATGGGAAATGCCATGGAAATCAAAAATATTCTCAAAGTATTTGTTCTCAAATTCTCTGCCATGATCACTTCTAACTCTGACTATTTTGCAATCCTTCTCTGTTTGCACTTGAGAGCAAAAGGTGGAGAACACAAAATGTGAATCATCCTTGTGTTTCAAGAATTTTACCCATGTCCAATGACTATAATCATCAACGATAACTAATCCATACTTCTTTCCATAGATTGAAGCAGTTTTCACTGGTCCAAACAAATCAATGTGTAGAAGTTCTAACGGTCTAGAGGTAGACACAACCTTTTTTGCTTTGAAGGAAGTTTTAGAGAACTTTCCTTTCTGACATGCTTCACAAAGAGCATCTAAAGAGTACTTCAGATTTGGTAAGCCTCTGACAAGTTCAAGCTTATTTAGCTGAGAAATCCTCCTCATGCTAATATGGCCTAAACATCTATGCATTGCCCATTTCTCCTCGTTAACGGACCTTAAGCATTTGACATTTTGTTCACAACGACCAAAAAGTCTAATTTTATAAATGTTGTTTTTCCTCTTTCCGATAAAAAGGATTGAGCCATCTTTCTGTCTGATATCATAACCATTGTCACTAAGTTGGCTAATTGACAACAAGATATGCATCAAACCATCGACCAGAAGAACATCAGCAGTAGAAGGAAGGTTACCATTACCAACAGTTCCAGAGCCAATGATTTTTCCTTTCTGGTTTCCTCTGAAACCAACGAAGCCTTCAGGCTTAAGTTCCAGACTTTGGAACATATGCCTTCTTCTCGTCATGTGTCATGAGTGAAGCTAGTGGGATTATACCTAAGTGAATCACACACTCAAAGATACAACAGAGTCTCCACCAAATTTAGTTTTGTCCCAAAGGACAGGGAAAATATCGATAAAACCCAAAGGGAAGAGAAACTGGTCAGGGAGTCGATTATGCGAAAGGAAGGTACTAACATCTCACGCACCCATCGTACTCGACGGGAACCATTTCGCTTGCTTCTAGGCTTGGATGGGTTATCTATCTAAAGGCTTCTAGCTATAAAAAAAGAGAGAAAAGAGACGAAGAAAGAAAAAGAAAGAAAGTGCCCGCAGATGATTAGGGCCCTCGTGCCTACGTACCCTCATAGTGCAATGAGGAAATCAGAGCGCCGTAGTTCACGGAACTAGGGAAAAGAAATGGGAAGAAGCGGAGAAGGTGGAAATGTGATCGCCAAGATTATCGCAATCTTGTGCCTACGTATCTTACATTCGAATGAATGAAGAATCAGAGCGTCCGTTGTTCGTGGAACCAAGATGGAAAAGGAAAGGAAAACGGTGTCAAAACCAAGAGTAAAAGAAGTAGATAAAACTCTGCTGGGGATTCCAAAGGATTGGTGTCGAAATCAAGAAAGGCAAAGGAAAAATAGCGACTGAGCTGGGGAGTAAAGAATAAAATGGTTGTGCTGAGGATCAGAGGGTTAGCGACCCTATTGGGTACCAATCAAAGAGATGGTGTCAAAACCAAGAGAAAGGGTTCGGTATGTCAACTGACTGGCAGTGGTTAACCAGAGAAAGGAAGAGAGTAAGACTCTGAGGGGAAAAAGAGTTGGTGTCAATAGACAGGCTTCGATGGACCAAAAAGAGAGTACTGAACCAAAAGAAGGTGGTTGACTATGAAAAGATATCGGTATATTAATTGATAGATAGTGGTTAACAGAAGAAGGAAAAGATTGAAATTCTACAGGGAGAAAGGTTTTAACAGATAGGCTGTGATCAAACAAAGGAACGGGTGTAGAACCAAGCGAAAGTTGTGACCCAAAGGACGGGTGTGGAACTAAGCAAAGGTTGTGACTTACTGGGGATGTCGGAACACTGACTAAACAAATAGTACTTAACCAACGAAAAGGGTATTGGAACCAAAAGAAGGTTACTAACCCAAAAGGCGCGAGTATTTAAACCAAAAGAAGGTTACTAACTCACAGGTACGAGTATCCCAACCAAAGGAAGGTTATTAGCTCATAGGGTGTTGGTTTTAACAGGTGAAATGTGATTAACCAAAGAACGAGCGATTAACCAAGAGAAGGTGATTAACTCGAAGGGTATTGGTTTTAACAGATGGACTTTGATTAACCAAAAAGAATGAGTGATTAACCAAGAGAAGGTGATTAACTCGAAGGGTATTGGTTTTAACAGATGGACTGTGATTAACCAAGAGAAGGTGATTAACTCAAAAGGAGCTCAGTGTGTTAACAGACGAGTTGTGCTTAACTGAAAAAACGGGTGATTAACCAAGAGAAGGAGATTAACCCAAGAGTGACTCAGTGTGTTAACAGATAGTCTGTGGTTAACTGAGAAGAAGTGAAAATTGGTGTTTTAACTGACAGACAGTGGTTAACCCAAGAGCAACTCAGTATGTTAACAGATAGACTGTGGTTAAATGAGAAGAAGTGAAAAATTGGTGTTTAAACTGACAGGCAGTGGTTAACCAATCAAAATGAGAGGAACCAAGAGAAGGTTGCGAACTCCGCTAGTGCTTTGGTGTTTAACAGGAAGACTATGTTTAACCGAGGAACAAGGTCGTGACTGGTGTGGGAACAGGGCATTAGTTTTAATTGTATGACTATGATTAACCAAAGAAAGAATGATTTTGAATCTTCTGGGGAATCAAAGGACAATGATTGACCAAAAGAAAAGGGTATTGAAACAAAGAGAGTTTGCTAACCCAAAGTGACAAAGATCTTTGACCAAGGAAATGGTGATTGATCAAGAGAGAGATTGAAGGGGAAAGAGTGATCAAGGATTGACTCGACTGAGGGTTGAGAGACACTATAGTCTGGAGATAGAAATGATTATTCTAGGCACAGGGTCATTCGTCCCCTACCCAAAATAATCAAGATGAGTGTAGGAATTTTCCACTCTCATCCATTCTCTAGCACCAAAGTATAGTGGGATATTTGAATCCAGCAATGCCATAATTTCCTTTATAGGGGATTTTTAACCTGAAGGAGAAGTCTTTAACTCAGTTTAGAGCAATGCCATCTTTCCTTAGGAATTTCTCATGCTAAAAGAGGGATAGTGGCATGGATGTAAATAATCCAGAGGCTTGCCGCTTACAGCAATTTAGATGAAGGGAAAAGAGTTGTTGATGTTTGTATACTGTGAACGAGGCACAGATTTTGATGCTAAAAGGTTGATTAACTCAACAGGGGTTTTCCTTATACAAAGCCTAAGAGGAGGCTATTGGCCCGACAAGAGGGTGTTTTTATGTGTCTCGTACGAAGCCTGAGAGAGAGGCTAAAAGGGGTTGACTCAACAAGAGAGTGCTAAAAAGTGACTGACTCAAAAAGAGAGTGTTTTTGTACGTGTCTTGTACGAAGCCCAAGACGGAGGCTAAAGGTGTTTGACTCAACAAGAGAGTCTTTGTACCTCGTACAAAGCCTGAGAGAGTCTTTTATACTCAACAAGAGAGTGATTTTTATCTCGTACAAAGCCTGAGATGGAGGCTAAAAGGGAAGTGACTTAACAAGAGAGTCTTTTATACTCAACAAGAGAGTGTGAATAGGTTAGCTCTGCTGAGGAGAATCATTGTACAAAGCCCAAGAGGAGGCTAGTGTGTTGGTGATTATTTCAGTTTAGTGACAAGTCCAGTATGTTGGATAAAGAGAAAAGCAGTTCTTATATGGGTAATGATGTGCTCAAGGATTGATCGGAGGATCAGGGTTATTTCCTGTTCTTTAAGGAAATGGGAAATCGCAAAAGGTATGGAGACTGTCCAAGTCTACGGGTGTTTTGAGAAATCGATTCTCGGGTAGGAGAATGTTCCTTGTATGATGCCCAAGAGAAGGCTGGTATGTTAAGGGATGAAGGTCAACCCATTAACTGGTCTGACACTTGACTCAGAAAGACAGCTCTAGCAAATTGATGACTAGGTTCTGTTCATATACCTGTAGAGGTCTCTGGGTCCTTGTACTAAGCCCAAGAGAAGGCATGAGAGCTTTTAAGAAGCCGAAGGGTCCTTGTACAACGCCCAAGAGGAGGCAGGGATGCTTTTAAGAAGCATGTGGGTCCCTAAACCCCAAAAAGTTCAAGACAAGCCATTCACCGAGAATAGATCAAGCCAGGAAAGTCTGACAATTTGGAAGAAACTCAAGAGATGCCATTCACGGAGAAAAGATCATCCCTGGGGAGTAGAGTCTCTTTGACGATTTCTAAGGGTGACAGTCTGAGAAAGGGTTCACCGAGAATGCTGCCTTTCACGTCTTGATATTATTTAACCCCAAGAGGAGGGAAGACTGTGTCTGGTAATCCTATGGGGATCTAGTTTTGTTTGTATTTAAGAGTGACCAACAGGGCTTTACCTAGTGCTAGACGTAGTTGCCGGGGAAAACTCTAAATAACTATACTAGTATTACACAGTTGATATTTGACAAGTATATAAAAGTTTGTGAAAGAATACTTACAGTGAGCAACCCCACAATACAGTTATATATATGAAAGCGGGTAAAGAAAGCGGGTAAACACTTACTCGGTTGTAGAGCTTCCATGCTGTTTGGTTAGTTTGTTCAACAAAGAAAGCTTTGAGAACAATATTATATTCAAAATCAAAGGAGAAAGTGCTTTAAAAAGGTTGTTGGGGCTTACAGCTCAAGCAGAGGCCCAATGTTTTATCAGTGATTGCACTGTTTGTACAAGGACTTATACAAGTGACTGAGGCCCAAAAAGGTTTTTTGTACAAAGGGATGGGTTTTACACTCTCTCAAGAGGCCCAAAGGTTTACTTTTGTACAAGTGGTGGGACTTACAACTCAAGGAGAGGCCCAAGGTTTTATCTTAAAAGGCGACGATCGCGTCGAACTTTTTGGTGGTATCGGGACTTATACAATACACTGAGGCCCAAATTATTTTGGTTTTTTTAAAAGGGTTGGGTCTTATGTGACACCCCCAATCTATACCCCAAAGCTATTAAAGCGATAAATAAAATTCAAAATTTCATCAGAGTATAATTAAAACATGCACGACATAGACCGGAGACGTCACAATAATTTGAAACAAACATACAACACCTGCTCATAAAGATATTCAACAACTCAGGTAGTATTACACCCACAATTCAGAAACAGAATAAAAGCGGAAAATCCGTAACTGAATATCAACACACATATATATATATATATATATATATATATATATATATCATGAAAGTTTGTCATACATCAAGTCATACATGTACAATCCAAAAGCTACATATACATAGTACAAAATAATCACAAATGGCCACCCTAACTACCCAGTGTCACATATCAAAGCCGACCGACAAAACAATGAAGACGCAAAGCTTCACAAAAAGACCTCCAGCAACTCTAATCTGCAATGCCTCATAGAGCATTATAAAACAGCAGAAGGGTGAGAAAAACAATCATAATACAGTTGCATATAATTATATATTAACACAGAAATACACAGGTAAAACATTCTCACCACAAATGCACCACAATCAAATACAACATAACACAGTACAATTCTCAAGTATCAAATACCAATACATATCAATCATTCACAATACACTCATCATCAATACAATTACACATATTCCATCTCATCAATCACATTCACAATTCCATGCACAATTAATCCATGATTTATGCAAATGCACAGAGACCGACACAACGACTCTATGCACATGCCATGTGGTACCGACTTCCAATATTTCTCATCACTAGTTCACTCAGGAACTCTGCTGGAATCATCGCTCGTTACTGAGGATCACTCAAGTATCACCCCGTCAGGCCTACGATGTTCCCCGTTGCTTTAGGTCCTCTTGGTATAAGGCACACAACGTTTATGGATTGCTTTAGGTCCTCTCGGTATAAGGCGCATAATCCGATCGCTCACACCCCACATGGGCACACGATCGTCTATAACCATCGCTTTAGGTCCTCTTATTTTTAAGGCGCACGATATATCAAATCGCTTTAGGTCCTCTTATTTTTAAGGTGCACGATGTTATAGCAGATTCCCTCTGGAATCAATCCGTCACTCAGGACGTCACAGCAATGCATACATATACATATCCATAATCATGCATATATCAACAATTACCATACATCGCATTTTCTTGCCGTAAGGCCATCAATCATCATCACAATATGTATATCATGCAATTTCATCACTCAGCAGTACACAAGTCATACAATATCCACACCAACAACATATTGCACATACACATCAAGTTCACACAATTAAATGGCAAAAGTCGACAACAAAAACAACACAATTTCTAATTCTCGACATAATTTAATCGGCCAACAATTCTCAAAACCATCATCATAAGAAAGTACATTTCACAAGCTTTCTAACGCATCAAACCACACCTCAAACCAAAACACAGATCAAAAGTTGTAAAGAAAACAAATTGGGAAAAACTGCTACATTCGCAGTGCGAAGCTCCTAGCGAGTCCTTCGCTACCTCATTCGCAGTGCGAATGTCCCAGCGAACCAAGGCAGAAGCAAAAATAGCCTAGAAAATTCCCACCGTTCGCAGTGCGAACCATCCAGCGAATGCTCGCTACCCTATTCGCAGTGCGAACCCTCCAGCGAATAGTGCCAGAATAAAAAATACTACAACGTTCGCAGTGCGAACATCACACGAACGCTCGCCACCCATTCGCTGGCCATTCGCAGTGCGAACCCGCGATTTCAGCAAAACCCAACAGCACACCAGTTCATCCAAAAATGATATTTTCTCAAACCAAACAGTTCCAAACCAACATATGACATTCAGAACCTATTCTAATCATGATAACAAGTATTCTACTACGTTTACACCGATTTTCAACCGCAAAACCATCGATTTTTCATCATATCTCTCATTTCAACCTAGAACTCAAAGCTATGGAAAAGCAAGAAAACATCCAAGAAAACACATACATAATGTAATGCCCCAGTTTTTGTGTGAGTTTTATTCAATCGAGTCGTTTGATTATTTTATTATTATTTTATTTTATTTTCGACTTTTATCTGAAATTACATTATTTTTCGATGTTATGATATTTTATCGGGTTTTGGGAACGTTTGTGAGATATTTGAGTGTGGGGTGGAATACCCCAAATTTTGACCACTTAGATTTCTTATCATTGTGAAAATCATCATCACAATATGGATGTACCTTTATGCTTCATCAGTCTCCCCAAAGATGGGTGAGCATCCAATACAATCAAAATTAGGGTTCAAGCCCTCTCTGAGCTTTAGACAAAGGATCAATCAAGAAATGACATGATCTTCAACTTGTCTAATCTCTCAAACATCCACAATGGATCAAAAAAGGACTCCCACTTTAAGGATTAAGCACAAGGCTGCTCCCTTCTAGGTGGATCAAGTCTCAAGATCGACAGTGTCACCAAATTAGGGTTTTGGTCAACCAGGGCCTCCAGATGGAAATTTTCATCTGGGCATAAGGCAATGATCCAAAACATGACCTAATATACTTCATGGAACCTCATGGACCCATGCATCAAGTCAATTTTGCCTCAGGGGATGCATTCATCAAAAATCAGGAATTAGGGTTTCTTGACCTAATTCACCCTTAAGTTGACTTTTGGGACAAACCATGAGCCAAGATCTCAAGACATGATTTGAGGGTCTCTAATACACCATATTGATCCATTTGGAACAATGGATTGATCCAAGAAGCTTGAGCAACAAGTTTCATTTTCATCTACACCACAATTAGGGTTTTAAGGGAAAAGTCAACTGTAACTTTGACTTTTGACCAAGACATGCTCCCAAACCCTAATACATGATTGAATATACCCTATGACACCCATGGAACATGTCCATCAAGTTTGATTTAGGTCAAGGACATGATTTCCTGAAGAATTGCACAGTTTGGAATTCATCTGATAAAAAGTCAACTGTGCACAAAAGTCAACTTTGACTTTTTGAGATTTTTCACCAAAATGGATTTTTAACCCTAAAATGATGTTAATGTATGATTTGAATCATCATTCATCAAGAAAAATCAAGAAAAGTGAGATAACTTGTAAAAGGGGTAACCATAAAACTTAGAAATTTTTCTAAGTTAAAAATAAAGTGGCAAAGGTACCAACTTTGGAGGACCATAACTCCTAAACCACAAGGCCAATTTTTTCCATCCAAAGCTTGATTTGTAGATCTCACCGCCCTCTACAAAAACTTCAACTAGGCCTAACTCCAATTCCTTATGGATTTTGAGCTATGAGTGAGCCAAAGTGGCTGAAAATGTGAAAAAATACCATTTTCCAACACTTAGAAAAATTCTGCCTAAAACAGAATTTTGTTGAAACACCAAAACTTGTGGGATTTTTGCACATAGATGCAAGCTGAACCAGTCCCAAAGTTAAACATCAATGTTGTTGCATATGTTGCTAAGAATTCAAAGGGCTCAACAGCATGAATTGATTCAACTCAAGCCATGAGAAATCCATGCCCAAAGTCATGCTGCTGCAAGCTGTTTTGGAAAAATCAGTTTGCATGTTTGCTTATCTCACACGATTTTGAGCCAAAGACTGAGGATCAGCATGCCACTTGTGTTCAAACCAATCACATTGCATCTAATCCAACTGATAAATCTGAGTCAAAAAGCCAAAGAACCTTCCAACTTGAAATTCATCCACTTTGGCACTTTTTGCCTTGAATTCAAAATGCATTTATGTGGAATAGTGCATTGTCAAGATTCTCACTCTCCTCAGTCAAGTTCTCTGATTAAACAACATTAAAAACATCTGAAGAATGTGATTTCAGTCAAGGCATAGCTGATCTATTTGGAGCAGCTGTTATGCCTAGTGCAAGAGGCATTTATGCCAAGCCAATCCAAGCAAATGTGATCTGATCCAGCTGCCATTCACTATTCCTCCAAGACAAGAGTTGATCGCCTATAAATAGAGGTCTCAATGGATCACTCAACTCACCCCAAAGCCAGTTACAGCACTGCTTTCTCTCATTCTTTCTTGAACTTCAAGTTTTCTTGTTTTTGAGTAACCACTATCGGGTTTTGAGTTACAGCCATAAGCAATCAATTCCAATTGCTCAAACACATCACATATGATGTATTTGAGGTGTCCAAGTGCTTAAACAACATCTGTAACACCCCCAGCTCAAAATCACTCTTCAACCAAGCCATTTTGCTTCAGTTTTGCAGGTGGAGGTCTCCAGCTTGATCCAGAGAATTTCAAAGTTTTCCAAAGCTTGCAACACACTCCATAACATCCATTGAAGCTGTAGGGATCATCAATTCACGACTGGAACACCATCTGGGCAAAGTTCCATTTCAGCTTGCATCAAGGTGAGCTTCAAACTCAAACTCCATGATCCATGCATATTTCCTCGCATGATAATTTTGCCATTTGATTACCATCATATGCTGATTGTTTTGCCTCAATAAATTTGATCATAGACCTCATAACCATGATTGCACGATTGCTTTTGCAAATTAGGGTTCATCTGTGTTCATCATGATTATTTCACTCCACACTGAAAATGAATAAAATTGGGTATTGCCATCTTGTTCCTTGTGAAAAAACGCACGAGTTTGGTGTTTGAATCATGTCCAATGGTTGAGAGATGAGTGAGATAGGGTGCTTCATGCACGAGCTCGGGGAAGGAGATGGCCATGGCGCCATTTTCAGAAAACCAACCAAGTTCTCTATATAATTTTCACTTGCCATATATTTAATGAATTGGCATTGCGCCCCAGCGGTTCATCAGCTGGTTTTGTGAGTATTAGCAAGCGAGAGGTCTGGGGTTCGAATCCCCCTCGCCCCAGACTTCTTTTTATCACTTTTTTATTTTATTATTTTTCATACTATTATTTTTAATGATTTGAAAAATTAATAACTCCTTCAATTTTTATCATTTTTTATTGGTTCTTTTTGCAATAATTCACAAATATGTTAAAATATTTTATTTTACCAAAAAAATCCCAAAAATATTATTTATTTTATATAATTGATATTTTTGCAAAGAATTAATATTTTAATTGTTTTTAACATTTGAAATATTATTTCCACAATGATTTTGCAACTTTTAATGTTTTCTATTTGTTTTGTAGGTCAATACTTAATTTTTGAAGCATTAATCCAAGATCACAATTTGTTTCCCATGTGTAAAACAATTTTTGATCAATTTAATTGAATTTTTATTCAATTAAATACATTTTTTGGAAACAAATTAGGGTTTTGGATTAATTCAACCCTCATAAATCATTTTTCAAACACTCTGGGCCTCTATTAGAGTGTAAGACCCAATCTCCCTTTTAACCAAAACATTTTTGGGCCTCACTTATTGTATAAGTCCCTATGCGTTAAAAGAAAACCTCGGCGCGATCGCCATTTTTAAACGAAAACCTTTTTGGGCCTACCCTCGTGTTATAAGCCCCACTCTTTTTTCTTAAACCTTTTTGGGCCTCTTGAGAGAGTGTAAGACCCATCCCTTTGTACAGAAAACCTTTTTGGGCCCCAGTCACTTGTATAAGTCCCTCTGTACAAATTCAAACAGTGCACTCACTGATAAAACCCTGGGCCTCTCCTTGAGCTGTAAGCCCCAAATCTTTCTTTTTCAAAGCACTTTCTCCTTTGATTTTGAATATACTGTTGTTTTTTATCTTTCTTTGTTGAACAACTAACCAAACAGTATGGAAGCACTACAACCGAGTAAGTGGTTATCGCTTTCATTTACTGCTTTCATATTATAAACTGTATTGTGGGGCTGCTCACTGTAAGTCTCCTTTCATAAACTCATATCTACTGTGTAATAATAGTATAGATATTTCGAGTTTCCCCGGCAACTACGTCTAGAACTAAGTGACGCCGTTTCATTTATTCGTAGAAATAGACGCCTAGATCCCCAATAGGAGCACCAGATACAGTCTTCTCTTCGGCTGTCCTCCTTAGGAATCGTCAAGAAGCTCTACTCCCCAAGATGAATGTATTCTCCGTGAATGGCATCTTTGAGTTTCTTCCAAATTCTCGAACTTTCCTGACCTGATCTATTCCTTGTGGATAGCTTGCCTTGAATGTCTCGGGGTTTGGGTACCCACTACGGTCATAATCTTGGACCTTAACTAAGGAACCCTCTTTAAAAGCTAAAAGTCGCTGGATAGTAAACCTCGCACGTTTACCAGTGGTTTTCATCTTTAAAAGAGTTATCTCTCCTAATGGAAAGGAGATGATAGACCCACGGGCTTCTTAAAAGCATCGGCCTCCTCTTGGGCATTATTCCAGGACACTACGGCTTCTTAGAAGTATTCACAGCCTCCTCTTAGGCTTCGTATAATGATCTCTTCCTCCGGGAATGATAGCCTCCTCTTGGGCTTCGTACAAGGACCCGTCGGCTTCTTAAAAGATTCCAGCCTCCTCTTGGGCATCGTACAAATTGTCCCGACGACCTCCTAGAGGTATAGGAACAGAACCTAGTCATCCTCATAGAACAGTCCTTTCATAGAGTCTACTACTGTTTCTCGAAGCATAGTACAAAAGATAAAACTCTAGACTTGGACAGTCTAACTTCCTTGAGTCTCAAAGACATTCTCAAGCACCCTTCGTTAAATAGGAAGGAAACCCGCAGACTCGGTTAGTCTCAATACCCTTTGGATTTCCCGTTTCCTCAAAGAAAAGGAAATATCCCTGATCCTCAAATTAAATCCCTGTGTATAGTGTTACTCATATAAGAACTGATTTTCTCTTTTAAATCAGTATATTGGATCTGTCACTCAACTGAAACAGTTACAATAGCCTCCATCTCGGGCTTCGTACGAGATACCAAAATCCTCCCCAGTGGAGTCAAAACAACCTTTTAGCCTCTCTCTCAGGCTTTGTATGAGACACAAAAGATTCCCTCGTTGAGTCAATCACCCTTTTTTTTGCCTCCATCTCGGGCCTCGTACGAGATATAAATCCCTTAAGCAAGAGTCAAACTCTTTGCTAGCCTCCTCTTAGGCTTTGTATAACGATATGCCCCACTGGGTCAAAAACCTTTAGCCTCTCTCTCAGGCTTTGTACGAGACACAAAATAGCCTCCTCTTAGGCTTTGTATAATGATTTTCCTAGCGGAAATTAGCCTCCTCTTAGGCTTTGTATAATGATTTTCCTAGCGGAAATTAGCCTCCTCTTAGGCTTTGTATAAGAAAACCACTGGTTGATCCAATCAACCTTTTAGCATCAAAGTTGTGTCTCGTTCACAGTACTCAAACATCAACAACTCTTTTCCCTTTATCTAATCGCTGTAAGCGGCAAGCCTCTGGATCATCTATATCCATGCCACTGTCCCTCTTTTAGCATGAGAAATTCCTAAGGAAAGATGGCATTGCTCTACACTGAGTTAAAGTCTTCTCCTTCAGGTTAAAACCCTTTCTTCGGAAATTATGGCATTGCTCGGATCCGCGTATCCCAGTTAAAGTAATTCTCCTTCTCCCCTCTTTAGAGATGACAAATTCTCTCTAAAGTCGAGGTCTTTTAGCTTCACATCTTGGGCTTTGAACAAGATACAAACCACCTTTCGCTTCATGTCTTGGGCTTTGAACAAGACACCAAAAACCAATTTCCTCCCATAGAATAGGAGGAACTATGAACGCTCTGATTTCCCTGTTTCGGTAAACAGGAATACGTAGGCATAAGATCGAAAGAAAAGATCTTAGCGAGCGCAATCAACAAAAAACCCAAATCCCATATTTCCATCAATTAAAAGCAGTAATTCAAAAGCATCAGTCCTAACATCCTAATCCTTATTCCCCGCCAGAAACCCTTTGCCTAGAAAAAAGAAAGAAAGAACCGTATTAGCGAAATACGAATAACCAGTACAAAGGCCCCCCCACATTGATAGCATCCGTAACCTAACAAATCGCTGTTTAAACTCAGTATGCAAGCAGGGTTAATTGGAGACATCTATTTCCCTTCCTTATTCAGCTCACAATAGGATAAAAAATGAATCGACTTGTAGTTTTAAGCTCAACCGCAGAGAGCGACCAGCGTTTAAGAACCACGTCCAAAATCGCTCGCTACAGAAAAGTGGTGCCCACCGTGGGGCCAGTTTTTATTTCTGTCTGTTTTCCTTGTAAAATGGCGACTCTGCTGGGGAGTCTCCTTTTCTGCCTTAGGGCATCATCCCCATTTTCCACGAAAAATGGGAACTCTACCGAAGAGAAAGATTGACCTATGCTGGTCCATCTCTTAGGCAGGGAACCACAGATTGGGGCTTCCGCCGGGGAACCCATTTCTGTCAGGAACTTAAGATTCATAGCTTTATAAGTCTAGGATGATTAGGACAAATATATATACTGCTTTTCCTAATTGCTATACGTGCTTATTTTTCTGCTACTGGGAATGCGTGTGATGCCGCATGTGGTGAGATTGAGTATACACTTAAGAAAAGCCAACCTTTTTCGTAGTGCGGAAGCTATCGGAAATAGCTGTTACGCGATACTACCCTCATTTGAGGCTGGTAATCTATTCTCGGTGAATGGCACTTACTCTAAGATTGCACACAACTCGCTGGCGATCCGCTTGTTGTTTTTCCTTCCTGGGAGGAGCTGATGATAATGAGTACAGGTACAAAAATTACCCTAGTATAAACCTTTGGGGATGGGTAGAGCCTTGACTTCATGACAACGACCCTCTGACCCCATGTTTTTTCTATGTTTTTGTGTGCTGCATTCATGCATTCATTTAATAAAACATTAAAACATTCAAAAAAATTTCTCTTCTAGTCTCTCTGTTTTTCAAATTAAACTAAGACTGTGATTGCAAATATCAGAGAAAAAGATTGCATTAATGGATTTCGGTAGAAGGAGAACTCACCAGTATACCTTCAAGGTTCCAAAACTAGGGGATTTGAGAAAGTTAGCGAGGATGATCGTTAACCCAGAGGCTTTCAGAGCCAAGCACGGTGGTTTGCTACCACTGTTAAGAGTCCATGTGATTAAGGGGATCATGGACGCGCTCATTCAGTTCTACGATCCGGTTTATCATTGTTTCACATTCCCAGATTACCAGCTGGCACCAACGCTGGAGGAGTATTCTCATCTGACTGATTTACATATCACAGATCGAGCTCCATTTTCTGGACTGGAAGAAATTCCAAAGAATCAGACTATTGCAAGAGCAATTCATTTGGACGAGTCTGAGGTCAGAACTCACATGATTACTATGGGTGGCGTCCAAGGTTTGCCAGCCCAGTTCCTAACCAAGAAAGCTCTGTACTTCGCTAGTATAGGGAATGGGACTGCTTTTGAAAGCATCTTTGTCTTGCTCACCTACGGGTTATTTTTGTTTCCCAACATCAATAACTTCGTCGATATCAACGCTATTAAGGTTTTTCTCATTGGAAACCCTGTGCCGACTTTGCTCGCAGATGCGTATCATTCTGTACACTTAGGAAATTTGTACAGCGGAGGGGAGATCACATGCTGTGTACCTTTGCTTTATAAATGGTTTATCTCGCACTTACCCAAGTTTGCTGCTTTTTGGGATTGCAAGAGTGTCTTACGTTGGTCGTAGAAGATCATGTCCCTCACCAACTCTGATATAGATTGGTGTAATAGGATTTATGAGGGAATCAGAATCATTGACCGTTGTGGAAACTTCCCCAGCGTACCCCTCATAGGAACTAAAGGAGGAATCAACTATCATCCGATATTAGTTCTTCGTCAATTTGGATATCCGATGAGACACATCCCACAGGGTGTTCATCTGGAAGGTCTTTTCTTCAAAGAAGGAGAAAATGACAGAACACTAAAGATGGAAATAGTGCAAGCTTGGAAACATGTTCATAAGAAAGGACGAGAGTCTTTGGGAAAACCGAACTGTGTCTCGGTGGAGCCTTATCTCCATTGGGTACAAACTAGAGCTCTCAAGCTAAAGATGCCTTATCCTCGTTACGGAATTCTTCCGCCGAGGGAAATTGTCATGTACTTCATGACGGAAACTGAAAGGCTTCAGGTTACTCTCAACAAAGTTCAAAAAGAAAGAAGGTCTTGGAAGAACAAGTACCGCACCCTCGACGTAGTGTATCCAAATACAGCAATTACTGAAAGAGAAAGATGCTCTGATTGAAATTTTGGAGCAGCATGCTGTAGAGAATCAAGATGACCAAAGGAATTTGCTCACTCCTTTCACTTGGCAAAGGAATGACAACCCGACAACGGCCCAAGCGCCCCGGTCAAAGAAAAGGAAAGTACCAGAGTCAGCACCCGGTTTCTCCTCAGAGAGGACTCGGGACCCATTAGTTTAGGTTTCTGTTTCTGCACTTTGTAATCTACTGTATTTCCATTTCTTTAATCCTTTGAATTTCAATAAAAAGGGGTTTCCCCACTGTTTGATATTTGCAATCTAATTGTCGAAGTTTATTTTAATTAAACCTAAAAACAATTAATATAATCATTGCATTCATCATTCTCACATCGCGTATTCTCCTTACCTACGAATCTCATGTTTGTGTCTCGATTCTAGAGTCAAACTGTCTCATTCATATAATACTCGGGCCAATCGTCAGAAAAAGATGGATGATCTTGAGGAAGAAAACAGAGAGTTGAATGAAGAGATCGACACTCTGAGAGAGGATATGAGAAAGCTTCGTAACGACATGCAAGCCATGGCAGAAGCTCAGCTACAAAGAACTGTGATCTCAGAGATCACCTCAATGCCCATCATAGAAAAGTATGATCCTAGGTATCAGATACCGAAAGATCGTCCTTGGGGCATGCCTGTTAACTATATCCCGGAAGGATATGTTCCGCCGATCACTGAAGATCAGGGAATCGCAACAGAAGCCGCTGGGCCTGAAGGTTACAAACTTCGGGAAAGCGAAGATGCCAGGGGCATACTCAAGACTCCTGAAGGTTACAAACTTCGGGAGGCGCCAAGCCTTACTGCCGTAGTCACGGTACCACTCCCTGTGGTGCACACTGTCCCGGAAGGACAGATTCCACCAACATCTTCTGGTAAGAAGGAAACTATGTTTGACAGAATGGAGGAATTCCAGGAACAGTTCCTGGAAATGCAGAAAGAGCTGTAAGCCATTCGCGGTCAGGATCTATTTGGAAAGGACGCCGCAGACCTCTGTTTGGTCCCAAATGTGAAAGTCCCGCACAAGTTCCAAGTGCTCGACTTTGAAAAATACAAGGGTAACTCTTGCCCTCAGAGCCATCTGGTGATGTACGCTCGACGGATGTCAGCTCAGACGGAGAATCAGGACCTGCTGATTCACTAGTTCCAGGATAGTTTGACCGGTGCCGCACTCAAATGGTACATGGGTTTAAACCGTGCCACGATCAGTACTTTCAGAGATCTTGGCACTGCCTTTGTCCAACAATACAAGTACAATTTGGACAAGGAAACCTTTAAGGAGTATGCTCAAAGGTGGCGTGAAATTGCCGCTCAAATTTGTCCACCTCTTGAGGAAAAAGAGATGACAAAGATCTTCTTAAAGACCTTAAGCTCATTTTACTATGACCGAATGATTGCCAGTGCACCCAGTGATTTCACCGAAATGGTCGGCATGGGTGTACGTCTTGAGGAAGCCGTCCGAGAAGGACGTTTGGTAAAAGACACTGGATCAACGAGCGGTACTAAAAAATACGGTAGTGCTCTCCCTAAGAAAAAAGAGCAAGATATTGGGAATATCTCTCTCGGAAAGAAAAGGCGTCGTTATCAGCCAGTAGCAGCTGTTACTCCTGCTATCGGCCCCGCGCCTGTTCCTACGTATCAACCTCAGATTGCGCAGAGCCAACCTGACCAACAAAGGACACAACAGCCTCTTCAGCAGGCTCGTCCTCCATATAATAACAACCGTACAACACGGCCACCAGGATTTGATCCTATACTTGTAACGTACGCAGAGCTGTTTCCGTTACTGCTGGCTAAGGGGCACATTCAGACTAAGTCTCCCTTTTCAGTTCCGGAGAATCCGCCTTTCTGGTTTAAGGTGGATCAAACATGCCCTTATCATCAAGGAGGTTCAGGGCATAACATTGAGACTTGTCTCAATTTCAAATCCGACGGGCAAAAGCTTGTTAGGAGCGGGCTCTTATCTTTCAAAGATACGAATCCCAATGTTCTCACGAACCCGCTGCCTTAACACGAGAAAGCTGCAGTCAATCTGATTGAGAAAGAGACTAACAATGTCTATCAAATTCACGATGTACTCTTGTTGAAAACCAATCTGGTCAAGTTGCATTGTAGACAGAGTGATATGGCCATGTGCCACCTCATAATTATCACCAGTGTGATATCTGCTCTAAAGATAACCAAGGATGTTCTGTGGTGCAAGCAGCTCTGCAGGAGCAGATGGATCTCGGATGGATCCAGGAGCACCGAGTTCGTGGAGTTAACATGGTCTCTACGAATTCTAACGTCATTCAAAACCACGACATCCGTGTGATGAATATCAACTTGGCGGCGATGCACTCAAGGCAAAGCCAGTATCATAATCTGCCGCGGCACGATTACAGTTCCTGTCTGATTTGCTCGGTAAATAAACAGGGATGCTCTTTCATACAAGAGGCCCTCCAGCGTCAGATGGATCTTGGATGGATCCAAGACTACCATTATAGGAACTCCTATCAAATCAATATGGTTCAGATTTTCGATATCCGCGTAATGGATACCAACCTGGTAGAGTTACATACTGAGCAGGTCCGACTCGGATTCTTAATATCACATGAGTACCAAAACTGTAAAGCGGGTTGCAAAAACGATGGAGGTTGTACCCTTGTCCAGGAGGCACTTCAGCACTTGTTAAATCACTGGTGGATGCCAATCTATATGGACGAAGATACTCAGCAAATCAGTATCAATAACAGGAATCCTACTCGTCGTCAAAGTCAGGATGTCCGATCAATGGAAGGTAACCTAGTGAGGTTACATTGTATTCAAAGTGGGCGTGGCCAGGTGCCACCACACAACTATGACAGTTGTAGCGTCTGTTCGGAAAGTAACCAAGGGTGTTACCTTGTGAGAGCAGCTCTTCAGGGTCAGATCGATCACGGAGAAATTCATCCATATCCGGGTTTTGGACCCATCATTTGGTCGCCGAACTACCTTGCCGATCAAGTTGAGGATGTTGTCACGATCTCTGGTCATCACCAGATCAGGGATGTTTTTGCCATCGTCCCTCTACTTGACGAATCTAGAGTTCCCAACCGGGAACGGATCGAGATCACTTATGATGGTCAAAAAATCAGAAGGTTCCCATAGTTACTATCTACCGGGGCCATTACCGTATGAATCAGCTAAGGCGATCCCTTACAAATCCGGTGCAACAACAATTGAAAATGGAAAGGAAATTCTATTACCCTCCGTCGTGAATATTGCAGACATCAGTCGTGTAACACGGAGTGGTCGAATCTTCAACTGAGGGGTTGGAGAATCCAACAAAGAAAAGAAACTTCAGGCAGAAATTCCTGATCCACCAGTCGGTCAATCTGGTAATCCCGACTGTTCAAAAGACAAAGATGAGATGCTAAAGCTCATCCAAAGGAGTGAATATAACATTGTTGATCAACTGTTACAGACTCCTTCAAAGATCTCAGTATTATCGCTGTTACTCAGTTCAGAAGCCCACAGGGAGGCTCTACAGAAAGTCTTGGAGCAAGCCTTTGTGGAACAGGATGTAACAATCAGACAATTCGATAGCATTGTCTCTAACATCACTTCTTGCAATAATTTGGGATTTAGTGATGAGGAATTACCTGAAGGGGGTCGTCGTCATAACATGGCGCTCAACATTACGGTTAATTGCCAGGGCGATGCTTTAGCCAACGTACTGGTAGGCACAAGGTCAGCCCTGAATGTTATGCCGAAGTCCACTTTGACACAATTATCATTTAAGGGCCCTCCGATGAGAGTCAACGAGGTCAGCGTCAAAGCATTCGACGGATCCAGAAAAATAGTTATCGGCGAAGTTGATCTTCCCATAACTATTGGTCCTCACACTTTCCAAGTCACTTTCCAGGTCATGGACATCCGGGCAACATACAGTTGTTTATTAGGAAGACCTTGGATACATCAGGCTGGAGCGGTCACTTCGACCCTCCACCAAAAGCTAAAGTTCGTCCAGAACGATCAACTTGTCACGGTTTGTGGGGAACAAGCCTTGCTCGTGAGTAACTTATCATCATCTACTTATGTGGAACCCGAGGAGGTTATTGGAACTCAGTTCCAAGCACTATCGGTGAGCAAGAATGATCAATTCAAAGAAGGAACTTCAATTTCTTCATACAAAGATGCTATCAAAGCGGTCGAGAGTACCGATACGACAGGATGGGGACAGCTTGTCGTTCCTATTGACAATAAAACAAAGAAGGGTCTTGGTTTTTCTGCGACCTGTACTCAGACAACCGCCAACAATGAAAGTCTTCATCCCCTTCAAAACTTCTTCCACAGTGGAGGTTTTCTTCACCCAGTGTCTCAGACAATTCATGCTATCAATGAGGAAGATCCCTCTGACACAGATGAAGAATGGAAGTCCTACCTTAACAAGGATGGCTATATGTCTCAGGAAGAGGTGTCTATGCCTTTTTGCTTTCCTACAGAAAGTCTGAGATTTATACCAAGATCAGATGTCGAAATGATCTACGGAGATTGTGATACGGGTATGTCATTAGAGGAAGACACTCTGATGAAAGAAAACTTTGATCGCAATTACTATGGCCCGATGGATGGTCTGCCAATATGGCAGCCTTACCCAGGAAACTTGGGGCAAGAAAGTCAGCCGAGTAATGAAACTCAGCTGAGCGTCATTGAACAGAATACCTGTGTCCCCACCATGTCATGGGATCAACATTCAGGTCATTCAAAAACTACTCAACATGAAGATGAATTCGCAACGTTTGCAGGACTAGAATTTATCAGCTATGCTTTTCCTGAGGTCAACGTCATCGAGAGGGATGACTTCTCCAGTTCCAAAGAAATTTGGGACACTTTGGGACAACCGAGTGGAAAATACGACTATATGGTCAAGTACACCGCTCCCGAAAGCTCTCGTATCAGGCTCGAAGATATCCAGTCAACTGGATGGGGAGGTACAACTGAGAGCACAAATGCTATGCAAAATGCAACAGGGGAATCCTCCTACGACAATTCTGCCTGGGAGACAGATTCCAATGATCCTGCTCCACCAGAAATCAGCGTCATTTCTGAAGACAAATCAAGGAAGGTGCCAGACTTTGTGATTCACCGAGGAGTTCGCCGCCAATGGGTTGCTGTCGATGTTCCGAAGGTCGTTCGCCAGTCAAAGTAATTGCCATCTTTAACCTTTCACCCTGCCTAGGTGAAACGGATATTTTGATAGGGTTCATTTTCTGTAAATTTCCCTCTTCGCTTTGCCCGAAGCGAGTGAGTTTTGTTTTATAGGGCTTTAGTTTCAAGATTCGACTTGTTCATTAATAAAATAACGTCGTTCTGTAATTTCCGCATTAATTGCTGTTTTCTCTTTTTGCTTTTTCAGAAAATGGTAATCCTAAAAAACATTCAATAATAAAAACAAGCAGTAAAATAAATACACTGCACACACTTACATTTTCTCTATCTCTTCTAAACACGAATTATCACGTCATGCAGATTGCTTGTTTTATACCCCGTTGAAACATACGATCCGATGCCTTCTTCCAACTTTGAGTTCCCGTTATTCGAGGCTGAAGAAGAAAATGACGACCAAATTCCAGAAGAGATCTCCCGACTACTCAGACAAGAGGAAAGGTCCATTGAACCTCATAAAGAACCGTTGGAAACGGTAAACTTGGGTTCAGAAAAAGAGAGAAAAGAAATCAGGATCGGAGCACTGCTCAGTCCAACTGTCAAAGAAAGTTTGATAAAGCTTCTCAAAGAATTCCCCGATGTATTCGCTTGGTCCTATCAGGATATGCCAGGATTGGATACCAGCATCGTGGAACATCATTTACCGTTAAGATCGGAATGTCCGCCAGTAAAGTAAAGATTGAGACGCACTCACCCGGACATGGCCATCAAAATCAAGGAGGAGGTGCAGAAACAGATTGACGCGGGTTTCCTCGCCACATCTGAATATCCTTAATGGTTAGCCAACATCGTACCCATTTCGAAAAAGGACGGAAAGGTCAGAATGTGTGTTGATTACAGGGATCTGAACAAGGCAAGTCCAAAGGACGACTTTCCTTTACCACACATTGACATGCTGGTTGACAGCACAACAAAGTTCAAAGTATTCTCCTTCATGGATGGATTCTCGGGCTATAACCAGATCAAAATGGCGCCGAAAGACATGGAGAAAACTTCGTTCATTACCCCATGGGGTACCTTTTGTTACAAGGTAATGCCGTTCGATTTGAAGAACGCCGGGGCAACCTATCAAAGGGCCATGACTACTCTGTTTCATGACATGATACACAAAGAAATCGAGGTATATGTCGATGATTTGATTGCAAAATCAAGAACAGAGGATGAGCACGTTGAACATCTGTCAAAATTGTTCGAACGTCTAAGAAAATTCAAGCTCCGCTTGAATCCCAACAAGTGCACCTTCGGTGTCCGTTCAGGGAAACTGCTAGGGTTCATCGTCAGCCAGAAAGGAATTGAGGTTGATCCTGACAAGATCAAAGCCATTCAAGAAATACCTTCTCCAAAAACTGAAAAACAAGTCAGAGGATTTCTGGGACGTTTGAACTACATCTCCAGATTCATATTCCTTATGACCGCCACTTGTGCGCCGATTTTCAAGCTATTGAAAAAGAACCAGGATTGCGTTTGGTCAGAAGATTGCCAAACCGCCTTCGACAGTATTAAGGAATACCTGTTGAATCCTCCGATCCTATCACCTCCAGTGGAAGGAAGACCACTAATCATTTACCTCACAGTCCTAGAGGACTCAATGGGATGTGTACTTGGCCAACAAGACGAAACTAAACGGAAAGAGTCTGCTATTTACTATCTAAGCAAGAAATTCACCGACTGCGAGACTCGGTACACAAGGCTTGAGAAAACTTGTTGCGCTTTGGCTTGGGCAGCCAAACGTCTTCGCCAGTACATGATTCGTCATACTACTTGGTTGGTCTCCGAAATGGATCCAATCAAGTACGTTTTCGAAAAACCTGCTCTCACGGGAAGGATTGCCCGTTGGCAGATGTTACTATCAGAATATGACATAGAGTACCACGCTCAGAAAGCCGTTAAAGGAAGTATTTTAGCCGATCATTTGGCTCATCAACCGATTGACGATCAAGAATCAATTAGGTTTGACTTCCCAGACGAAGATGTCATGTATCTAAAAATGAAAGATTGCGATGAACCGCTACCCAGTGAAGGGCCAGAACCAGGTTCCCAGTGGGGACTCATCTTTGACGAGCAGTTAATCATTATGGAAACGGAATTGGGGCAATCATTGTTACCCCTCAGGGTTCCCACATTCCTTTCACTGCTAGACTTACGTTCAAATGTACGAACAACGAGGCCGAATACGAAGCATGTATCATGGGTCTCGAAGAAGCGATTGATTTAAGGATCAAAAACTTGGACGTATACGGCGACTCAGCCCTGGTTATTAACCAGATAAAAGGAGATTGGAACACATACCAATCCGGATTGATTCCTTACAAAGACTATGCAAGGAGGTTGTTACCCTTCTTCAATAGAGTTGACTTTCATCACATCCCTCGTGATGAGAATCACATGGCTGACGCATTATCCACCCTCTCTTCCATGATTAGTGTAGGTCAATGGACTGACCTACCTAAGATCGACATAATACGCCTTGAAAGGCCCGCTTACATCTTCGCGATTGAAGCAGTCATAGACGACAGACCTTGGTATCACGATATCAAATGCTTCCTTCAGAAACAAGAGTACCCATCTGGGGCACTCAGAAAAGACAGGAAAACCCTCAGAAGATTGGCTGGAAACTTCTTCCTGAGTGGTGACACTCTTTATAAGAGAAATTTTGACATGGTTTTGCTCCGATGTGTCGACAGACCAGAAGCAGACATGCTCATGAAAGAAATTCATGAAGGATCCTTTGGCACTCATACCAACGGACACACAATGGCGAGAAAAATTCTCAGGGCCGGGTACTATTGGTTGAAAATGGAATCCGACTGCTACAAGTACATGAGGAGGTGTCACAAGTGTCAGATATACTCCGACAAAATTCATGTACCGCCATCACATCTCAAAGTTCTTTCTTCCCCGTGGCCATTTTCCATATGGGGAATCGATATGATTGGTATGATTGAGCCCAAGGCTTCAAACGGACATCGGTTCATCCTGGTAGCCATCGATTATTTCACCAAGTGGGTCAAAGCAGCATCATTCGCCAATGTAACCCGACAAGTGGTGGTCCGATTTATCAAAAACAATATCATCTGCCGTTATGGTGTTCCAAGCGAGATCATTACTGATAATGGATCTAACTTGAACAATAAGATGATGAAAGAGTTGTGTGCAGAGTTCAAGATCGAACACCATAACTCATCTCCCTACCGACCCAAGATGAACAGAGCGGTAGAAGCGGCTAACAAGAACATCAAGAAGATCGTTCAAAAGATGGTTGTAACCTATAAAGACTGGCACGAGATGTTACCTTTTGCTCTTCATGGTTATCGCACATCTGTCCGTACTTCAACAGGGGCTACCCCTTTCTCTCTAGTATATGGCATGGAGGCAGTGCTTCCCATAGAAGTAGAGATCCCGTCAATCAGGGTATTGATGGAAGCTCAGCTCACCGAAGCTGAATGGTGTCAGAGTCGACACGACGAACTGAACCTGATCGAAGAGAAGAGAATCACGGCAATATGCCATGGTCAATTGTATCAACAGAGAATGAAAAGGGCGTTCGACAAAAAAGTCCGACCTCGTGTCTTCAGAAAAGGGGACCTCATGCTCAAGAAGATACAATCATTTCTCACTGACTCTCGGGTCAAATGGACCCCGAATTATGATGGCCCCTATGTGGTCACGAAAGCTTTCTCAGGCGGCGCCTTGAGACTTGCAACCATGGATGGAGAGGAATTTGCCTACCCCACGAATATTGATGTAGTCAAGAAATACTTTGCCTAAACTAAAAAAAAACGTCTCGGTGGATTGAAAACCCGAAAGGGCGGTCCAGGCAAAAGTTAGAGACATGGAAAAAAAAGAATCATCCCGATGGATTGGAAATTTCATAGTACAATCCAGGCAAAAATTAGGGATAATGGCAAGTAACTATGTTCAACAGAGGCAAGTCCCTCAGTAGCAGTTACAACATCATCTATCGGAGGAAATCTCCAGTTAAAGGTCATCTTCGACGGAAGCTCAGGATGCCCCGAATTCAAAGTTGATAGAAGGATAGTGGTCGTTATGTTTCAACGTAGCCCTTTTCCCTGTAAATTACCATTTTCTAACTTTGTATATACTCTTTGGAATCACGCGTTTGGCTGATCTCCATCTTATCAATAAAATTTGAGCCTTTGTGCTTTTGTTTGTAATTCTTAACTTGCTTTAGCTTTACAGAACGACGTTGTTTAAACTTAATCAGCGATTCTTGAAATAAAACAAAAATGAATTTACTTGTTAAAAATTTTTCTGCTTTTAAATTAAAGATGGCATTTCTTTTGACTGTTGAACATCAGAAGAACATCGATTGCTTCTCCCGAAGTAAGCGAATTTCAAAGTGCAGAATCAAAGTACTCCTTCTAAGCCAGTATGCCTGAATAAAGGGATCAACTGTATCAGAGACCTTGTTTCGTCTGACACGCCTCGGCCGAGTTCTCATCTCCTAAGCCCGATCAACATAGCTCCCCGCATGGACTATCTCTCCTAAGCAAGCTGGAATTGCTATTCTGAATCAACGGTACTTCTTCGCCCCGCGATGGCCGAGTATCCAATTGTGTTCATCCATTAGTCTGTATGTCGCGTCTGTTTTGTCAGCATAAACATACATACTTCATGCATTTTATTTGCGTTCGCATTTCGTATTGCATCACTATCACTTGAGTCGGTCTTGTCCCCTAGTGATAAACAGTATTCTCAATCGAGTTTGTCAGTTCTTTCCTCGTCAGGAAGTGTTGCGTCTGCACAATCTCGCCACCAGTGTATCTTTAGATCAGAGTCGGCACTTGGCCACTTTGATAACTTGAACCTCTGAAAGATCAGAGAACCTTCAACAAATGTCACTCTTCGCCATTGAAGATGATATCCTCGCTTTCCCGGATTAAGGAAAATCCACAGAGAAAGCCTCGTGATCAGAGATTCGGCAGCATGCCAGTTTTGCTCCGAAAGGACCGCTGATGAAAAGGTCATCGGCCCCACAAAATTGGACCCCATCATATGGCGTTTCTCCGGGAAGATCCCGAGAAAAGTATGATGAAAGATCCCAAATGAAAACAGTCTCTCAAGAGACTCGCTTTCCCCAGTAGAATCGACAGATGGCGTCTCCAAAAGAGAAGTTTGTACAACTCTACAACTCAGACGACTGGGTTCCCCAGCAAGTCTGACATCAAAACTTTTTCCACTCAAATGGCATCTCCCCAGGAAAATTCGGCGAGAAGTTTGAGGAAAGCCACTATGAATAGCGTCCCCTGTCAAGAAAGTTTATTGACAAAAGAAACTAAGACCAGTTCTTGGTAGGAAACCAGGATCGAGGGGAAGTTTAAATCAGAAACTAAGACCAGTTCTTGGTAGGAAACCAGGATCGAGGGGAAGTTTAAATCAGAAACTAAGACCAGTTCCTTGGTAGGAAACCAGGATCGAGGGGAAGTTTAAATCAGAAACTAAGACCAGTTCTTGGTAGGAAACCAGGATCGAGGGGAAGTTTAAATCAGAAACTAAGACCAGTTCCTTGGTAAGAAACCAGGATCGAGGGGAAGTTTAAATCAGAAACTAAGACCAGTTCCTTGGTAGGAAACCAAGAACGAGGGGAGGTTTATTTCAAAAGAAAACTGAGACCAGTTCCTTGGCTGAAAACCAGGATTGAAGGGAAGTTTACCTTTTCTAAGCATCATTACTTAAGAAGATGAATGTGTAAGCTACCATTCATAACCACCATCAAAATTTCGGATATTCCGATATTTAATCCTCTTGCACCCCGAATGCTCGAATACTAACGTCATTCATAGCTTCGGGTCCAAGAAGATTAAATAGGGGCATCTGTAATACCCCAAATTTTGACCACTTAGATTTCCCATCATTGTGAAAATCATCATCACAATATGGATGTACCTTTATGCTTCATCAGTCTCCCCAAAGATGGGTGAGCATCCAATACAATCAAAATTAGGGTTTCAAGCCCTCTCTGAGCTTTAGACAAAGGATCAATCAAGAAATGACATGATCTTCAACTTGTCTAATCTCTCAAACATCCACAATGGATCAAAAAAGGACTCCCACTTCAAGGATTAAGCACAAGGCTGCTCCCTTCTAGGTGGATCAAGTCTCAAGATCGACAGTGTCACCAAATTAGGGTTTTGGTCAACCAGGGCCTCCAGATGGAAATTTTCATCTGGGCATAAGGCAATGATCCAAAACATGACCTAATATACTTCATGGAACCTCATGGACCCATGCATCAAGTCAATTTTGCCTCAGGGGATGCATTCATCAAAAATCAGGAATTAGGGTTTCTTGACCTAATTCACCCTTAAGTTGACTTTTGGGAAAAACCATGAGCCAAGACCTCAAGACATGATTTGAGGGTCTCTAATACACCATATTGATCCATTTGGAACAATGGATTGATCCAAGAAGCTTGAGCAACAAGTTTCATTTTCATCTACACCACAATTAGGGTTTTAAGGGAAAAGTCAACTGTAACTTTGACTTTTGACCAAGACATGCTCCCAAACCCTAATACATGATTGAATATACCCTATGACACCCATGGAACATGTCCATCAAGTTTGATTTAGGTCAAGGACATGATTTCCTGAAGAATTGCACAGTTTGGAATTCACCTGATAAAAAGTCAACTGTGCACAAAAGTCAACTTTGACTTTTTGAGATTTTTTACCAAAATGGATTTTTAACCCTAAAATGATGTTAATGTATGATTTGAATCATCATTCATCAAGAAAAATCAAGAAAAGTGAGATAACTTGTAAAAGGGGTAACCATAAAACTTAGAAATTTTTCTAAGTTAAAAATAAAGTGGCAAAGGTACCAACTTTGGAGGACCATAACTCCTAAACCACAAGGCCAATTTTTTCCATCCAAAGCTTGATTTGTAGATCTCACTGCCCTCTACAAAAACTTCAACTAGGCCTAACTCCAATTCCTTATGGATTTTGAGCTATGAGTGAGCCAAAGTGGCTGAAAATGTGAAAAAATACCATTTTCCAACACTTAGAAAAATTCTGCCTAAAACAGAATTTTGTTGAAACACCAAAACTTGTGGGATTTTTGCACATAGATGCAAGCTGAACCAGTCCCAAAGTTAAACATCAATGTTGTTGCATATGTTGCTAAGAATTCAAAGGGCTCAACAGCATGAATTGATTCAACTCAAGCCATGAGAAATCCATGCCCAAAGTCATGCTGCTGCAAGCTGTTTTGGAAAAATCAGTTTGCATGTTTGCTTATCTCACACGATTTTGAGCCAAAGACTGAGGATCAGCATGCCACTTGTGTTTAAACCAATCACATTGCATCTAATCCAATTGATAAATCTGAGTCAAAAAGCCAAAGAACCTTCCAACTTGAAATTCATCCACTTTGGCACTTTTTGCCTTGAATTCAAAATGCATTTATGTGGAATAGTGCATTGTCAAGATTCTCACTCTCCTCAGTCAAGTTCTCTGATTAAACAACATTAAAAACATCTGAAGAATGTGATTTCAGTCAAGGCATAGCTGATCTATTTGGAGCAGCTGTTATGCCTAGTGCAAGAGGCATTTATGCCAAGCCAATCCAAGCAAATGTGATCTGATCCAGCTGCCATTCACTATTCCTCCAAGACAAGAGTTGATCGCCTATAAATAGAGGTCTCAATGGATCACTCAACTCACCCCAAAGCCAGTTACAACACTGCTTTCTCTCATTCTTTCTTGAACTTCAAGTTTTCTTGTTTTTGAGTAACCACTATCGGGTTTTGAGTTGCAGCCATAAGCAATCAATTCCAATTGCTCAAACACATCACATATGATGTATTTGAGGTGTCCAAGTGCTTAAACAACATCTGTAACACTCCCAGCTCAAAATCACTCTTCAACCAAGCCATTTTGCTTCAGTTTTGCAGGTGGAGGTCTCCAGCTTGATCCAGAGAATTTAAAAGTTTTCCAAAGCTTGCAACACACTCCATAACATCCATTGAAGCTGTAGGGATCATCAATTCACGACTGGAACACCATCTGGGCAAAGTTCCATTTCAGCTTGCATCAAGGTGAGCTTCAAACTCAAACTCCATGATCCATGCATATTTCCTCGCATGATAATTTTGCCATTTGATTACCATCATATGCTGATTGTTTTGCCTCAATAAATTTGATCATAGACCTCATAACCATGCTTGCACGGTTGCTTTTGCAAATTAGGGTTCATCTGTGTTCATCATGATTATTTCACTCCACACTGAAAATGAATAAAATTGGGTATTGCCATCTTGTTCCTTGTGAAAAAACGCATGAGTTTGGTGTTTGAATCATGTCCAATGGTTGAGAGATGAGTGAGATAGGGTGCTTCATGCACGAGCTCGGGGAAGGAGATGGCCATGGCGCCATTTTCAGAAAACCAACCAAGTTCTCTATATAATTTTCACTTGCCATATATTTAATAAATTGGCATTGCGCCCCAGCGGTTCATCAGCTGGTTTTGTGAGTATTAGCAAGCGAGAGGTCTGGGGTTCGAATCCCCCTCGCCCCAGACTTCTTTTTATCACTTTTTTATTTTATTATTTTTCATACTATTATTTTTAATGATTTGAAAAATTAATAACTCCTTTAAATTTTATCATTTTTTATTGGTTCTTTTTGCAATAATTCACAAACATGTTAAAATATTTTATTTTACCAAAAAAAATCCCAAAAATATTATTTATTTTATATAATTGATATTTTTGCAAAGAATTAATATTTTAATTGTTTTTAACATTTGAAATATTATTTCCACAATGATTTTGCAACTTTTAATGCTTTCTATTTGTTTTGTAGGTCAATACTTAATTTTTGAAGCATTAATCCAAGATCACAATTTGTTTCCCATGTGTAAAACAATTTTTGATCAATTTAATTGAATTTTTATTCAATTAAATACATTTTTTGGAAACAAATTAGGGTTTTGGATTAATTCAACCCTCATAAATCATTTTTCAAACACTCTGGGCCTCTATTAGAGTGTAAGACCCAATCTCCCTTTTAACCAAAACATTTTTGGGCCTCACTTATTGTATAAGTCCCTCTGCGTTAAAAGAAAATCTCGGCGCGATCGCCATTTTTAAACGAAAACCTTTTTGGGCCTACCCTCGTGTTATAAGCCCCACTTTTTTTTTAAACCTTTTTGGGCCTCTTGAGAGAGTGTAAGACCCATCCCTTTGTACAGAAAACCTTTTTGGGCCCCAGTCACTTGTATAAGTCCCCCTGTACAAATTCAAACAGTGCGCTCACTGATAAAACCCTGGGCCTCTCCTTGAGCTGTAAGCCCCAAATCTTTCTATTTCAAAGCACTTTCTCCTTTGATTTTGAATATACTGTTGTTTTTTATCTTTCTTTGTTGAACAACTAACCAAACAGCATGGAAGCACTACAACCGAGTAAGTGGTTATCGCTTTCATTTACTGCTTTCATATTATAAACTGTATTGTGGGGCTGCTCACTGTAAGTCTCCTTTCATAAACTCATATCTACTGTGTAATAATAGTATAGATATTTTGAGTTTCCCCGGCAACTACGTCTAGAACTAAGTGACGCCGTTTCATTTATTCGTAGAAATAGACGCCTAGATCCCAAATAGGAGCACCAGATATAGTCTTCTCTTCGGCTGTCCTCCTTAGGAATCGTCAAGAAGCTCTACTCCCCAAGATGAATGTATTCTCCGTGAATGGCATCTTTGAGTTTCTTCCAAATTCTCGAACTTTCCTGACCTGATCTATTCCTTGTGGATAGCTTGCCTTGAATGTCTCGGGGTTTGGGTACCCACTACGGTCATAATCTTGGACCTTAACTAAGGAACCCTCTTTAAAAGCTAAAAGTCGCTGGATAGTAAACCTCGCACGTTTACCAGTGGTTTTCATCTTTAAAAGAGTTATCTCTCCTAATGGAAAGGAGATGATAGACCCACTGGCTTCTTAAAAGCATCGGCCTCCTCTTGGGCATTATTCAAGGACACTACGGCTTCTTAGAAGTATTCACAGCCTCCTCTTAGGCTTCGGATAATGATCTCTTCCTCCGGGAATGATAGCCTCCTCTTGGGCTTCGTACAAGGACCCGTCGGCTTCTTAAAAGATTTCAGCCTCCTCTTGGGCTTCGTACAAATTGTCCCGATGACCTCCTAGAGGTATAGGAACAGAACCTAGTCATCCTCATAGAACAGTCCTTTCATAGAGTCTACTACTGTTTCTCAAAGCATAGTACAAAAGATAAAACTCTAGACTTGGACAGTCTAACTTCCTTGAGTCTCAAAGACATTCTCAAGCACCCTTCGTTAAATAGGAAGGAAACCCGCAGACTCGGTTAGTCTCAATACCCTTTGGATTTCCCGTTTCCTCAAAGAAAAGGAAATATCCCTGATCCTCAAATTAAATCCCTGTGTACAGTGTTACTCATATAAGAACTGATTTTCTCTTTTAAATCAGTATATTGGATCTGTCACTCAACTGAAACAGTTACAATATCCTCCATCTCGGGCTTCGTACGAGATACCAAAATCCTCCCCAGTGGAGTCAAAACAACCTTTTAGCCTCTCTCTCAGGCTTTGTATGAGACACAAAAGATTCCCTCGTTGAGTCAATCACCCTTTTTTTTGCTTCCATCTCGGGCCTCGTACGAGATATAAATCCCTTAAGCAAGAGTCGAACTCTTTGCTAGCCTCCTCTTAGGCTTTGTATAACGATATGCCCCACTGGGTCAAAAACCTTTAGCCTCTCTCTCAGGCTTTGTACGAGACACAAAATAGCCTCCTCTTAGGCTTTGTATAATGATTTTCCTAGCGGAAATTAGCCTCCTCTTAGGCTTTGTATAATGATTTTCCTAGCAGAAATTAGCCTCCTCTTAGGCTTTGTATAAGAAAACCACTGGTTGATCCAATCAACCTTTTAGCATCAAAGTTGTGCCTCGTTCACAGTACTCAAACATCAACAACTCTTTTCCCTTCATCTAATCGCTGTAAGCGGCAAGCCTCTGGATCATCTATATCCATGCCACTGTCCCTCTTTTAGCATGAGAAATTCCTAAGGAAAGATGGCATTGCTCTACACTGAGTTAAAGTCTTCTCCTTCAGGTTAAAACCCTTTCTTCGGAAATTATGGCATTGCTCGGATCCGCGTATCCCAGTTAAAGTAATTCTCCTTCTCCCCTCTTTAGAGATGACAAATTCTCTCTAAAGTCGAGGTCTTTTAGCTTCACATCTTGGGCTTTGAACAAGATACAAACCACCTTTCGCTTCATGTCTTGGGCTTTGAACAAGACACCAAAAACCAATTTCCTCCCATAGAATAGGAGGAACTACGAACGCTCTGATTTCCCTGTTTCGGTAAACAGGAATACGTAGGCATAAGATCGAAAGAAAAGATCTTAGCGAGCGCAATCAACAAAAAACCCAAATCCCATATCTCCATCAATTAAAAGCAGTAATTCAAAAGCATCAGTCCTAACATCCTAATCCTTATTCCCCGCCAGAAACCCTTTGCCTAGAAAAAAGAAAGAAAGAACCGTATTGGCGAAATACGAATAACCAGTACAAAGGCCCCCCCACATTGATAGCATCCGTAACCTAAGAGACCGCTGTTTAAACTCAGTATGCAAGCAGGGTTAATTGGAGACATCTATTTCCCTTCCTTATTCAGCTCACAATAGGATAAAAAATGAATCGACCTGTAGTTTTAAGCTCAACCGCAGAGAGCGACCAGCGCTTAAGAACCGCGTCCAAAATCGCTCGCTTCAGAAAAGTGGCGCCCACCGTGGGGCCAGTTTTTATTTCTGTCTGTTTTCCTTGTAAAATGGCGACTCTGCTGGGGAGTCTCCTTTTCTGCCTTAGGGCATCATCCCCGTTTTCCACGGAAAATGGGAACTCTACCGAAGAGAAAGATTGACCTATGCTGGTCCATCTCTTAGGCAGGGAACCACAGATTGGGGCTTCCGCCGGGGAACCCATTTCTGTCAGGAACTTAAGATTCATAGCTTTATAAGTCTAGGATGATTAGGACAAATATATATACTGCTTTTCCTAATTGCTATACGTGTTTATTTTTCTGCTACTGGGAATGCGTGTGATGCCGCATGTGGTGAGATTGAGTATACACTTAAGAAAAGCCAACCTTTTTCGTAGTGCGGAAGCTATCAGAAATAGTTGTTACGCGATACTACACTCATTTGAGGCTGGTGATCTATTCTTGGTGAATGGCACTTACTCTAAGATTGCATACAACTCGCTGGCGATCCGCTTGTTGTTTTGCCTTCCTGGGAGGAGCTGATGATAATGAGTACAGGTACAAAAATCACCCTAGTATAAACCTTTGGGGATGGGTAGAGCCTTGACTTCATGACAACGACCCTCTGACCCCATGTTTTTTCTATGTTTTTGTGTGCTGCATTCATGCATTCATTTAATAAAACATTAAAACATTCAAAAAAATTTCTCTTCTAGTCTCTCTGTTTTTCAAATTAAACTAAGACTGTGATTGCAAATATCAGAGAAAAAGATTGCATTAATGGATTTCGGTAGAAGGAGAACTCACCAGTATACCTTCAAGGTTCCAAAACTAGGGGATTTGAGAGAAAGTTAGCGAGGATGATCGTTAACCCAGAGGCTTTCAGAGCCAAGCACGGTGGTTTGCTACCACTGTTAAGAGTCCATGTGATTAAGGGGATCATGGACGCGCTCATTCAGTTCTACGATCCGGTTTATCATTGTTTCACATTCCCGGATTACCAGCTGGCACCAACGCTGGAGGAGTATTCTCATCTGACTGATTTACATATCACAGATCGAGCTCCATTTTCTGGACTGGAAGAAATTCCAAAGAATCAGACTATTGCAAGAGCAATTCATTTGGACGAGTCTGAGGTCAGGACTCACATGATTACTATGGGTGGCGTCCAAGGTTTGCCAGCCCAGTTCCTAACCAAGAAAGCTCTGTACTTCGCTAGTATAGGGAACGGGACTGCTTTTGAAAGCATCTTTGTCTTGCTCACCTACGGGTTATTTTTGTTTCCCAACATCAATAACTTCGTCGATATCAACGCTATTAAGGTTTTTCTCATTGGAAACCCTGTGCCGACTTTGCTCGCAGATGCGTATCATTCTGTACACTTAGGAAATTTGTACAGCGGAGGGGAGATCACATGTTGTGTACCTTTGCTTTATAAATGGTTTATCTCACACTTACCCAAGTCTGCTGCTTTTTGGGATTGCAAGAGTGTCTTACGTTGGTCGCAGAAGATCATGTCCCTCACCAACTCTGATATAGATTGGTGTAATAGGATTTATGAGGGAATCAGAATCATTGACCGTTGTGGAAACTTCCCCAGCGTACCCCTCATAGGAACTAAAGGAGGAATCAACTATCATCCGATATTAGTTCTTCGTCAATTTGGATACCCGATGAGACACATCCCACGGGGTGTTCATCTGGAAGGTCTTTTCTTCAAGGAAGGAGAAAATGACAGAGCACTAAAGATGGAAATAGTGCAAGCTTGGAAACGTGTTCATAAGAAAGGACGAGAGTCTCTGGGAAAACCGGACTGTGTCTCGGTGGAGCCTTATCTCCATTGGGTACAAACTAGAGCTCTCAAGCTAAAGATGCCTTATCCTCGTTACAGAATTCTTTCGCCGAGGGAAATTGTCATGTACTTCATGACGGAAACTGAAAGGCTTCAGGTTACTCTCAACAAAGTTCAAAAGGAAAGAAGGTCTTGGAAGAACAAGTACCGCACCCTCGACGTAGTGTATCCAAATACAGCAATTACTGAAAGAGAAAGATGCTCTGATTGAAATTTTGGAGCAGCATGCTGTAGAGAATCAAGATGACTAAAGGAATTTGCTCACTCCTTTCACTTGGCAAAGGAATGACAACCCGACAACGGCCCAAGCACCCCGGTCAAAGAAAAGGAAAGTACCAGAGTCAGCACCCGGTTTCTCCTCAGAGAGGACTCGGGACCCATTAGTTTAGGTTTCTGTTTCTGCACTTTGTAATCTACTGTATTTCCATTTCTGTAATCCTTTGAATTTCAATAAAAAGGGGTTTCCCCACTGTTTGATATTTGCAATCTAATTGTCGAAGTTTATTTTAATTAAACCTAAAAACAATTAATATAATCATTGCATTCATCATTCTCACATCGCGTATTCTCCTTACCTACGAATCTCACGTTTGTGTCTCGATTCTAGAGTCAAACTGTCTCATTCATATAATACTCGGGCCAATCGTCAGAAAAAGATGGATGATCTTGAGGAAGAAAACAGAGAGTTGAATGAAGAGATCGACACTCTGAGAGAGGATATGAGAAAGCTTCGTAACGACATGCAAGCCATGGCAGAAGCTCAGCTACAAAGAACTGTGATCTCAGAGATCACCTCAACGCCCATCATAGAAAAGTATGATCCTAGGTATCAGATACCAAAAGATCGTCCTTGGGGCATGCCTGTTAACTATATCCCGGAAGGATATGTTCCGCCGATCACTGAAGATCAGGGAATCGCAACAGAAGCCGCTGGGCCTGAAGGTTACAAACTTCGGGAAAGCGAAGATGCCAGGGGCATACTCAAGACTCCTGAAGGTTACAAACTTCGGGAGGCGCCAAGACTTACTGCCGTAGTCACGGTACCACCCCCTGTGGTGCACACTGTCCCAGAAGGACAGATTTCACCAACACCTTCTGGTAAGAAGGAAACTATGTTTGACAGAATGGAGGAATTCCAGGAACAGTTCCTGGAAATGCAGAAAGAGCTGTAAGCCATTCGCGGTCAGGATCTATTTGGAAAGGACGCCGCAGACCTCTGCTTGGTCCCAAATGTGAAAGTCCCGCACAAGTTCCAAGTGCCCGACTTTGAAAAATACAAGGGTAACTCTTGCCCTCAGAGCCATCTGGTGATGTACGCTCGGCGGATGTCAGCTCAGACGGAGAATCAGGACCTGCTGATTCACTACTTCCAGGATAGTTTGACCGGTGCCGCACTCAAATGGTACATGGGTTTAAACCGTGCCACGATCAGTACTTTCAGAGATCTTGGCACTACCTTCATCCAACAATACAAGTACAATTTGGACATGGTACCCGACAGAGATCAACTCAGATCAATGTCACAAAAGGACAAGGAAACCTTTAAGGAGTATACTCAAAGGTGGCGTGAAATTGCCGCTCAAATTTGTCCACCTCTTGAGGAAAAAGAGATGACAAAGATCTTCTTAAAGACCTTAAGCTCATTTTACTATGACCGAATGATTGCCAGTGCACCCAGTGATTTCACCGAAATGGTCGGCATGGGTGTACGTCTTGAGGAAGCCGTCCGAGAAGGACGTTTGGTAAAAGACACTGGATCAACGAGCGGTACTAAAAAATACGGTAGTGCTCTCCCTAAGAAAAAAGAGCAAGATATTGGGAATATCTCTCTCGGAAAGCAAAGGCGTCATTATCAGCCAGTAGCAGCTGTTACTCCTGCTATCGGCCTCGCGCCTGTTCCTACGTATCAACCTCAGGTTGCGCAGAGCCAACCTGACCAACAAAGGACACAACAGCCTCTTCAGCAGGCTCGTCCTCCATATAACAACAACCGTACAACACGGACACCAGGATTTGATCCTATACCTGTAACGTACGCAGAGCTGTTTCCGTTACTGCTGGCTAAGGGGCACATTCAGACTAAGTCTCCCCTTTCAGTTCCGGAGAATCCGCCTTTCTGGTTTAAGGTGGATCAAACATGCCCTTATCATCAAGGAGGTTCAGGGCATAACATTGAGACTTGTCTCAATTTCAAATCCGACGTGCAAAAGCTTATTAGGAGCGGGCTCTTATCTTTCAAAGATACGAATCCCAATGTTCTCACGAACCCGCTGCCTCAACACGAGAAAGCTGCAGTCAATCTGATTGAGAAAGAGACTAACAATGTCTATCAAATTCACGATGTACTCTTGTTGAAAACCAATCTGGTCAAGATGCATTGTAGACAGAGTGATATGGCCATGTGCCACCTCATAACTATCACCAGTGTGATATCTGCTCTAAAGATAACCAAGGATGTTCTGTGGTGCAAGCAGCTCTGCAGGAGCAGATGGATCTCAGATGGATCCAGGAGCACCGAGTTCGTGGAGTTAACATGGTATCTATGAATTCTAACGTCATTCAAAACCACGACATCCGTGTGATGAATATCAACTTGGTGGCGATGCACTCAAGGCAAAGCCAGTATCATAATCTGCCGCGGCACGATTACAGTTCCTGTCTGATTTGCTCGGTAAACAAACATGGATGCTCTTTCATACAAGAGGCCCTCCAGCGTCAGATGGATCTTGGATGGATCCAAGACTACCATGATAGGAACTCCTATCAAATCAATATGGTTCAGATTTTCGATATCCGCGTAATGGATACCAACTTGGTAGAGTTACATACTGAGCAGGTCCGACTCGGATTCTTAATATCACATGAGTACCAAAACTGTAAAGCGGGTTGCAAAAATGATCGAGGTTGTACCCTTGTCCAGAAGGCACTTCAGCACTTGTTAAATCACTGGTGGATGCCAATCTATATGGACGAAGATACTCAGCAAATCAGTATCAATAACAGGAATCCTACTCGTCGTCAAAGTCAGGATGTCCGATCAATGGAAGGTAACCTAGTGAGGTTACATTGTATTCAAAGTGGGCGTGGCCAGGTGCCACCACACAACTATGACAGTTGTAGCGTCTGTTCGGAAAGTAACCAAGGGTGTTACCTTGTGAGAGCAGCTCTTCAGGGTCAGATCGATCACGGAGAAATTCATCCATATCCGGGTTTTGGACCCATCATTTGGTCGCCGAACTACCTTGCCGATCAAGTTGAGGATGTTGTCACGATCTCTGGTCATCACCAGATCAGGGATGTTTTTGCCATCGTCCCTCTACTTGACGAATCTAGAGTTCCCAACCGGGAACGGATCGAGATCACTTATGATGGTCAAAAAAATCAGAAGGTTCCCATAGTCATCTATCTACCGGGGCCATTACCGTATGAATCAGCTAAGGCGATCCCTTACAAATCCGGTGCAACAATAATTGAAAATGGAAAGGAAATTCCATTACCCTCCGTCGTGAATATTGTAGACATCAGTCGTGTAACATGGAGCGGTCGAATCTTCAACCGAGGGGTTGGAGAATCCAACAAAGAAAAGAAACTTCAGGCAGAAATTCCTGATCCACCAGTCGGTCAATCTGGTAATCCCGACTGTTCAAAAGACAAAGATGAGATGCTAAAGCTCATCCAAAGGAGTGAATATAACATTGTTGATCAACTGTTACAGACTCCTTCAAAGATCTCAGTATTATCGCTGTTACTCAGTTCAGAAGCCCACAGGGAGGCTCTACAGAAAGTCTTGGAGCAAGCCTTTGTGGAACAGGATGTAACAATCAGACAATTCGATAGCATTGTCTCTAACATCACTTCTTGCAATAATTTGGGATTTAGTGATGAGGAATTACCTGAAGGGGGTCGTCGTCATAACATGGCGCTCAACATTACGGTTAATTGCCAGGGCGATGCTTTAGCCAACGTACTGGTAGACACAAGGTCAGCCCTGAATGTTATGCCGAAGTCCACTTTGACGCAATTATCATTTAAGGGCCCTCCGATGAGAGTCAACGAGGTCAGCGTCAAAGCATTCGACGGATCCAGAAAAACAGTTATCGGCGAAGTTGATCTTCCCATAACTATTGGTCCTCACACTTTCCAAGTCACTTTCCAGGTCATGGACATCCGGGCAACATACAGTTGTTTATTAGGAAGACCGTGGATACATCAGGCTGGAGCGGTCACTTCGACCCTCCACCAAAAGCTAAAGTTCGTCCAGAACGATCAACTTGTCACGGTTTGTGGGGAACAAGCCTTGCTCGTGAGTAACTTATCATCATCTACTTATGTGGAACCCGAGGAGGTTATTGGAACTCAGTTCCAAGCACTATCGGTGAGCAAGAACGATCAATTCAAAGAAGGAACTTCAATTTCTTCATACAAAGATGCTATCAAAGCGGTCGAGAGTACCGATACGACAGGATGGGGACAACTTGTCGTTCCTATTGACAATAAAACAAAGAAGGGTCTTGGTTTTTCTGCGACCTGTACTCAGACAGCCGCCAACGATGAAAGTCTTCATCCCCTTCAAAACTTCTTCCACAGTGGAGGTTTTCTTCACCCAGTGTCTCAGACAATTCATGCTATCAATGAGGAAGATCCCTCTGACACAGATGAAGAATGGAAGTCCTACCTTAACAAGGACGGCTATATGTCTCAGGAAGAGGTGTCTATGCCTTTTTGCTTTCCTACAGAAAGTCCGAGATTTATACCAAGATCAGATGTCGAAATGATCTACGGAGATTGTGATCCGGAAGGATGCCGTGCTCCACCCAATTCATTAGAGGAAGACACTCTGATGAAAGAAAACTTTGATCGCAATTACTATGGCCCGATGGATGGTCTGCCAATGTGGCAGCCTTACCCAGGAAACTTGGGGCAAGAAAGTCAGTCGAGTAATGAAACTCAGCTGAGCGTCATTGAACAGAATACCTGTGTCCCCACCATGTCATGGGATCAACATTCAGGTCATTCGGAAACTACTCAACATGAAGATGAATTCGCAACGTTTGCAGGACTAGAATTCATCAACTATGCTTTTCCTGAGGTCAACGTCATCGAGAGGGATGACTTCTCCAATTCCAAAGAAATTTGGGACACTTTGGGACAACCGAGTGGAAAATACGACTATATGGTCAAGTACACTGCTCCCGAAAGCTCTCGTATCAGGCTCGAAGATATCCAGTCAACTGGATGGGGAGGTACAGCTGAGAGCACAAATGCTATGCAAAATGCAACAGGGGAATCCTCCTACGACATTTCTGCCTGGGAGACAGATTCCAATGATCCTGCTCCACCAAAAATCAGCGTCATTTCTGAAGACAAATCAAGGAAGGTGCCAGACTTTGTGATTCACCGAGGAGTTCGCCGCCAATGGGTTGCTGTCGAGGTTCCGAAGGTCGTTCGCCAGTCAAAGTAATTGCCATCTTTAACCTTTCACCCTGCCCAAGTGAAACGGATATTTTGATAGGGCTCGTTTTCGGTAAATTTCCCTCTTCGCTTTGCCCGAAGCGAGTGAGTTTTGTTTTATAGGGCTGTAGTTTCAAGATTCGACTTGTTCATTAATAAAATAACGTCGTTCTGTAATTTCCGCATTAATTGTTGTTTTCTCTTTTTGCTTTTTCAGAAAATGGTAATCCTAAAAAACATTCAATAATAAAAACAAGCAGTAAAATAAATACACTGCACACACTTACATTTTCTCTATCTCTTCTAAACACGAATTATCACGTCATGCAGATTGCTTGTTTTATACCCCGTTGAAACATACGATCCGATGCCTTCTTCCAACTTTGAGTTCCCGTTATTCGAGGCTGAAGAAGAAAATGACGACCAAATTCCAGAAGAGATCTCCCGACTACTCAGACAAGAGGAAAGGTCCATTGAACCTCACAAAGAACCGTTGGAAACGGTAAACTTGGGTTCAGAAAAAGAGAGAAAAGAAATCAGGATCGGAGCACTGCTCAGTCCAACTGTCAAAGAAAGTTTGATAAAGCTTCTCAAAGAATTCCCCGATGTATTCGCTTGGTCCTATCAGGATATGCCAGGATTGGATACCAGCATCGTGGAACATCATTTACCGTTAAGATCGGAATGTCCGCCAGTAAAGTAAAGATTGAGACGCACTCACCCGGACATGGCCATCAAAATCAAGGAGGAGGTGCAGAAACAGATTGACGCGGGTTTCCTCGCCACATCTGAATATCCTTAATGGTTAGCCAACATCGTACCCATTTCGAAAAAGGACGGAAAGGTCAGAATGTGTGTTGATTACAGGGATCTGAACAAGGCAAGTCCAAAGGACGACTTTCCTTTACCACACATTGACATGCTGGTTGACAGCACAACAAAGTTCAAAGTATTCTCCTTCATGGATGGATTCTCGGGCTATAACCAGATCAAAATGGCGCCGAAAGACATGGAGAAAACTTCGTTCATTACCCCATGGGGTACCTTTTGTTACAAGGTAATGCCGTTCGGTTTGAAGAACGCCGGGGCAACCTATCAAAGGGCCATGACTACTCTGTTTCATGACATGATACACAAAGAAATCGAGGTATATGTCGATGATTTGATTGCAAAATCAAGAACAGAGGATGAGCACGTTGAACATCTGTCAAAATTGTTCGAACGTCTAAGAAAATTCAAGCTCCGCTTGAATCCCAACAAGTGCACCTTCGGTGTCCGTTCAGGGAAACTGCTAGGGTTCATCGTCAGCCAGAAAGGAATTGAGGTTGATCCTGACAAGATCAAAGCCATTCAAGAAATGCCTTCTCCGAAAACTGAAAAACAAGTCAGAGGATTCCTGGGACGTTTGAACTACATCTCCAGATTCATATTCCTTATGACCGCCACTTGTGCGCCGATTTTCAAGCTATTGAAAAAGAACCAGGATTGCGTTTGGTCAGAAGATTGCCAAACCGCCTTCGACAGTATTAAGGAATACCTGTTGAATCCTCTGATCCTATCACCTCCAGTGGAAGGAAGACCACTAATCATTTACCTCACAGTCCTAGAGGACTCAATGGGATGTGTACTTGGCCAACAAGACGAAACTAAACGGAAAGAGTCTGCCATTTACTATCTAAGCAAGAAATTCACCGACTGCGAGACTCGGTACACAAGGCTTGAGAAAACTTGTTGCGCTTTGGCTTGGGCAGCCAAACGTCTTCGCCAGTACATGATTTGTCATACTACTTGGTTGGTCTCCGAAATGGGTCCAATCAAGTACGTTTTCGAAAAACCTGCTCTCACGGGAAGGATTGCCCGTTGGCAGATGTTACTATCAGAATATGACATAGAGTACCACGCTCAGAAAGCCGTTAAAGGAAGTATTTTAGCCGATCATTTGGCTCATCAACCGATTGACGATCAAGAATCAATTAGGTTTGACTTCCCAGACGAAGATGTCATGTATCTAAAAATGAAAGATTGCGATGAACCGCTACCCAGTGAAGGGCCAGAACCAGGTTCCCAGTGGGGACTCATCTTTGACGGAGCAGTTAATCATTATGGAAACGGAATTGGGGCAATCATTGCTACCCCTCAGGGTTCCCACATTCCTTTC
This sequence comes from Lathyrus tuberosus, assembly GCA_022829125.1. Classification (NCBI taxonomy): domain Eukaryota; kingdom Viridiplantae; phylum Streptophyta; class Magnoliopsida; order Fabales; family Fabaceae; genus Lathyrus; species Lathyrus tuberosus. The sequence continues at coordinate 22,867,287 of JALAZF010000012.1, read as the reverse complement.
ACTGCTAGACTTACGTTCAAATGTACGAACAACGAGGCCGAATACGAAGCATGTATCATGGGTCTCAAAGAAGCGATTGATTTAAGGATCAAAAACTTGGACGTATACGGCGACTCAGCCCTGGTTATTAACCAGATAAAAGGAGATTGGAAAACATACCAATCCGGATTGATTCCTTACAAAGACTATGCAAGGAGGTTATTACCCTTCTTCAACAGAGTTGACTTTCATCACATCCCTCGTGATGAGAATCACATGGCTGACGCATTAGCTACCCTCTCTTCCATGATTAGTGTAGGTCAATGGACTGACCTACCTAAGATCGACATAATACGCCTTGAAAGGCCCGCTTACATCTTCGCGATTGAAGCAGTCATAGACGACAGACCTTGGTATCACGATATCAAATGCTTCCTTCAGAAACAAGAGTACCCATCTGGGGCACTCAGAAAAGACAGGAAAACCCTCAGAAGATTGGCTGGAAACTTCTTCTTGAGTGGTGACACTCTTTATAAGAGAAATTTTGACATGGTTTTGCTCCGATGTGTCGACAGACCAGAAGCAGACATGCTCATGAAAGAAATTCATGAAGGATCCTTTGGCACTCATGCCAACGGACACACAATGGCGAGAAAAATTCTTAGGGCCGGGTACTATTAGTTGACAATGGAATCCGACTGCTACAACTACATAAGGAGGTGTCACAAGTGTCAGATATACTCCGACAAAATTCATGTACCGCCATCACATCTCAAAGTTCTTTCTTCTCCGTGGCCATTTTCCATATGGGGAATCGATATGATTGGTATGATTGAGCCCAAGGCTTCAAACGGACATCGGTTCATCCTGGTAGCCATCGATTATTTCACCAAGTGGGTCGAAGCAGTGTCATTCGCCAATGTAACCCGACAAGTGGTGGTCCGATTTATCAAAAACAATATCATCTGCCGTTATGGTGTTCCAAGCGAGATCATTACTGATAATGGATCTAACTTGAACAATAAGATGATGAAAGAGTTGTGTGCAGAGTTCAAGATCGAACACCATAACTCATCTCCCTACCGACCCAAGATGAACAGAGCGGTAGAAGCGGCTAACAAGAACATCAAGAAGATCGTTCAAAAGATGGTTGTAACCTATAAAGACTGGCACGAGATGTTACCTTTTGCTCTTCATGGTTATCGCACATCTGTCCGTACTTCAACAGGGGCTACCCCTTTCTCTCTAGTATATGGCATGGAGGCAGTGCTTCCCATAGAAGTAGAGATCCCGTCAATCAGGGTATTGATGGAAGCTCAGCTCACCGAAGCTGAATGGTGTCAGAGTCGACACGACGAACTGAACCTGATCGAAGAGAAGAGAATCACGGCACTATGCCACGGTCAGTTGTATCAACAGAGAATGAAAAGGGCGTTCGACAAAAAAGTCCGACCTCGTGTCTTCAGAAAAGGAGACCTCGTGCTCAAGAAGATACAATCATTTATCACTGACTCTCGGGGCAAATGGACCCCGAATTATGATGGCCCCTATGTAGTCACGAAAGCTTTCTCAGGCGGCGCCTTGAGACTTGCAACCATGGATGGAGAGGAATTTGCCTACCCCACGAATGTTGATGTAGTCAAGAAATACTTCGCCTAAACTAAAAAAAAACGTCTCGGTGGATTGAAAACCCGAAAGGGCGGTCCAGGCAAAAGTTAGAGACATGGAAAAAAAAGAATCATCCCGATGGATTGGAAATCTCATAGTACAATCCAGGCAAAAATTAGGGATAATGGCAAGTAACTATGTTCAACAGAGGCAAGTCCCTCAGCAGCAGTTACAACATCATCTATCGGAGGAAATCTCCAATCAAAGGTCATCTTCGACGGAAGCTCAGGATGTCCCGAATTCAAAGTTGATAGAAGGATAGTGGTCGTTATGTTTCAACGTAGCCCTTTTCCCTGTAAATTACCATTTTCTAACTTTGTATATACTCTTTGGAATCACGCGTTTGGCTGATCTCCATCTTATCAATAAAATTTGAGCCTTTGTGCTTTTGTTTGTAATTCTTAACTTGCTTTAGCTTTACAGAATGATGTTGTTTAAACTTAATCAGCGATTCTTGAAATAAAACAAAAATGAATTTACTTGTTAAAACTTTTTCTGCTTTTAAATTAAAGATGGCATTTCTTTTGACTGTTGAACATCAGAAGAACATCGATTGCTTCTCCCGAAGTAAGCGAATTTCAAAGTACAGAATCAAAGTACTCCTTCTAAGCCAGTATGCCTGAATGAAGGGATCAACTGTGTCAGAGACCTTGTTTCGTCTGACACGCCTCGGCCGAGTTCTCATCTCCTAAGCCCGATCAACATAGCTCCCCGCGTGGACTATCTCTCCTAAGCAAGGTGGAATTGCTATTCTGAATCAACGGTACTTCTTCGCCCCGCGATGGCCGAGTATCCAATTGTGTTCATCCATTAGTCTGTATGTCGCGTCTGTTTTGTCAGCATAAACATACATACTTCATGCATTTTATTTGCGTTCGCATTTTGTATTGCATCACTATCACTTGAGTCGGTCTTGTCCCCTAGTGATAAACAGTTTTCTCAATCGAGTTTGTCAGTTCTTTCCTCGTCAGGAAGTGTTGCGTCTGCACAATCTCGCCACCAGTGTATCTTTAGATCAGAGTCGGCACTTGGCCACTTTGATAACTTGAACCTCTGAAAGATCAGAGAACCTTCAACAAATGTCACTCTTCGCCATTGAAGATGATATCCTCGCTTTCTCGGATTAAGGAAAATCCACAGAGAAAGCCTCGTGATCAGAGATTCGGCAGCATGCCAGTTTTGCTCCGAAAGGACCGCTGATGAAAAGGTCATCGGCCCCACAAAATTGGACCCCATCATATGGCGTTTCTCCGGGAAGATCCCGAGAAAAGTATGATGAAAGATCCCAAACGAAAACAGTCTCTCAAGAGACTCGCTTTCCCCAGTAGAATCGACAGATGGCGTCTCCAACAGAGAAGTTTGTACAACTCTACAACTCAGACGACTGGGTTCCCCAGCAAGTCTGACATCAAAACTTTTTCCACTCAAATGGCATCTCCCCAGGAAAATTCGGCGAGAAGTTTGAGGAAAGCCGCTATGAATAGCGTCCCCTGTCAAGAAAGTTTATTGACAAAAGAAACTAAGACCAGTTCTTGGTAGGAAACCAGGATCGAGGGGAAGTTTAAATCAGAAACTAAGACCAGTTCTTGGTAGGAAACCAGGATCGAGGGGAAGTTTAAATCAGAAACTAAGACCAGTTCCTTGGTAGGAAACCAGGATCGAGGGGAAGTTTAAATCAGAAACTAAGACCAGTTCTTGGTAGGAAACCAGGATCGAGGGGAAGTTTAAATCAGAAACTAAGACCAGTTCCTTGGTAAGAAACCAGGATCGAGGGGAAGTTTAAATCAGAAACTAAGACCAGTTCCTTGGTAGGAAACCAAGAACGAGGGGAGGTTTATTTCAAAAGAAAACTGAGACCAGTTCCTTGGCTGAAAACCAGGATCGAGGGGAAGTTTACCTTTTCTAAGCATCATTGCTTAAGAAGATGAATGTGTAAGCTACCATTCATAACCACCATCAAAATTTCGGATATTCTGATATTTAATCCTCTTGCACCCCGAATGCTCGAATACTAACGTCATTCATACCTTCGGGTCCAAGAAGATTAAATAGGGGCATCTGTAATACCCCAAATTTTGACCACTTAGATTTCCCATCATTGTGAAAATCATCATCACAATATGGATGTACCTTTATGCTTCATCAGTCTCCCCAAAGATGGGTGAGCATCCAATACAATCAAAATTAGGGTTTCAAGCCCTCTCTGAGCTTTAGACAAAGGATCAATCAAGAAATGACATGATCTTCAACTTGTCTAATCTCTCAAACATCCACAATGGATCAAAAAAGGACTCCCACTTCAAGGATTAAGCACAAGGCTGCTCCCTTCTAGGTGGATCAAGTCTCAAGATCGACAGTGTCACCAAATTAGGGTTTTGGTCAACCAGGGCCTCCAGATGGAAATTTTCATCTGGGCATAAGGCAATGATCCAAAACATGACCTAATATACTTCATGGAACCTCATGGACCCATGCATCAAGTCAATTTTGCCTCAGGGGATGCATTCATCAAAAATCAGGAATTAGGGTTTCTTGACCTAATTCACCCTTAAGTTGACTTTTGGGACAAACCATGAGCCAAGACCTCAAGACATGATTTGAGGGTCTCTAATACACCATATTGATCCATTTGGAACAATGGATTGATCCAAGAAGCTTGAGCAACAAGTTTCATTTTCATCTACACCACAATTAGGGTTTTAAGGGAAAAGTCAACTGTAACTTTGACTTTTGACCAAGACATGCTCCCAAACCCTAATACATGATTTAATATACCCTATGACACCCATGGAACATGTCCATCAAGTTTGATTTAGGTCAAGGACATGATTTCCTGAAGAATTGCACAGTTTGGAATTCATCTGATAAAAAGTCAACTGTGCACAAAAGTCAACTTTGACTTTTTGAGATTTTTCACCAAAATGGATTTTTAACCCTAAAATGATGTTAATGTATGATTTGAATCATCATTCATCAAGAAAAATCAAGAAAAGTGAGATAACTTGTAAAAGGGGTAACCATAAAACTTAGAAATTTTTCTAAGTTAAAAATAAAGTGGCAAAGGTACCAACTTTGGAGGACCATAACTCCTAAACTACAAGGCCAATTTTTTCCATCCAAAGCTTGATTTGTAGATCTCACTGCCCTCTACAAAAACTTCAACTAGTCCTAACTCCAATTCCTTATGGATTTTGAGCTATGAGTGAGCCAAAGTGGCTGAAAATGTGAAAAAATACCATTTTCCAACACTTAGAAAAATTCTGCCTAAAACAGAATTTTGTTGAAACACCAAAACTTGTGGGATTTTTGCACATAGATGCAAGCTGAATCAGTCCCAAAGTTAAACATCAATGTTGTTGCATATGTTTCTAAGAATTCAAAGGGCTCAACAGCATGAATTGATTCAACTCAAGCCATGAGAAATCCATGCCCAAAGTCATGCTGCTGCAAGCTGTTTTGGAAAAATCAGTTTGCATGTTTGCTTATCTCACACGATTTTGAGCCAAAGACTGAGGATCAGCATGCCACTTGTGTTCAAACCAATCACATTGCATCTAATCCAACTGATAAATCTGAGTCAAAAAGCCAAAGAACCTTCCAACTTGAAATTCATCCACTTTGGCACTTTTTGCCTTGAATTCAAAATGCATTTATGTGGAATAGTGCATTGTCAAGATTCTCACTCTCCTCAGTCAAGTTCTCTGATTAAACAACATTAAAAACATCTGAAGAATGTGATTTCAGTCAAGGCATAGCTGATCTATTTGGAGCAGCTGTTATGCCTAGTGCAAGAGGCATTTATGCCAAGCCAATCCAAGCAAATGTGATCTGATCCAGCTGCCATTCACTATTCCTCCAAGACAAGAGTTGATCACCTATAAATAGAGGTCTCAATGGATCACTCAACTCACCCCAAAGCCAGTTACAACACTGCTTTCTCTCATTCTTTCTTGAACTTCAAGTTTTCTTGTTTTTGAGTAACCACTATCGGGTTTTGAGTTGCAGCCATAAGCAATCAATTCCAATTGCTCAAACACATCACATATGATGTATTTGAGGTGTCCAAGTGCTTAAACAACATCTGTAACACTCCCAGCTCAAAATCACTCTTCAACCAAGCCATTTTGCTTCAGTTTTGCAGGTGGAGGTCTCCAGATTGATCCAGAGAATTTCAAAGTTTTCCAAAGCTTGCAAGACACTCCATAACATCCATTGAAGCTGTAGGGATCATCAATTCACGACTGGAACACCATCTGGGCAAAGTTCCATTTCAGCTTGCATCAAGGTGAGCTTCAAACTCAAACTCCATGATCCATGCATATTTCCTCGCATGATAATTTTGCCATTTGATTACCATCATATGCTGATTGTTTTGCCTCAATAAATTTGATCATAGACCTCATAACCATGCTTGCACGATTGCTTTTGCAAATTAGGGTTCATCTGTGTTCATCATGATTATTTCACTCCACACTGAAAATGAATAAAATTGGGTATTTCCATCTTGTTCCTTGTGAAAAAACGCACGAGTTTGGTGTTTGAATCATGTCCAATGGTTGAGAGATGAGTGAGATAGGGTGCTTCATGCACGAGCTCGGGGAAGGAGATGGCCATGGCGCCATTTTCAGAAAACCAACCAAGTTCTCTATATAATTTTCACTTGCCATATATTTAATGAATTGGCATTGCGCCCCAGCGGTTCATCAGCTGGTTTTGTGAGTATTAGCAAGCGAGAGGTCTGGGGTTCGAATCCCCCTCGCCCCAGACTTCTTTTTATCACTTTTTATTTTATTATTTTTCATACTATTATTTTTAATGATTTGAAAAATTAATAACTCCTTCAATTTTTATCATTTTTTATTGGTTCTTTTTACAATAATTCACAAAAATGTTAAAATATTTTATTTTACCAAAAAAATCCCAAAAATATTATTTATTTTATATAATTGATATTTTTGCAAAGAATTAATATTTTAATTGTTTTTAACATTTGAAATATTATTTCCACAATGATTTTGCAACTTTTAATGCTTTCTATTTGTTTTGTAGGTCAATACTTAATTTTTGAAGCATTAATCCAAGATCACAATTTTTTATCAATTTAATTGAATTTTTATTCAATTAAATACATTTTTTGGAAACAAATTAGGGTTTTGGATTAATTCAACCCTCATAAATCATTTTTCAAACACTCTGGGCCTCTATTAGAGTGTAAGACCCAATCTCCCTTTTAACCAAAACATTTTTGGGCCTCACTTATTGTATAAGTCCCTCTGCGTTAAAAGAAAACCTCGGCGCGATCGCCATTTTTAAACGAAAACCTTTTTGGGCCTACCCTCATGTTATAAGCCCCACTCTTTTTTTTAAAACCTTTTTAGGCCTCTTGAGAGAGTGTAAGACCCATCCCTTTGTACAGAAAACCTTTTTGGGCCCCAGTCACATGTATAAGTCCCTCTGTACAAACTCAAACAGTGCGCTCACTGATAAAACCCTGGGCCTCTCCTTGAGCTGTAAGCCCCAAATCTTTCTTTTTCAAAGCACTTTCTCCTTTGATTTTGAATATAATGTTGTTTTTTATCTTTCTTTGTTGAACAACTAACCAAACAGCATGGAAGCACTACAACCGAGTAAGTGGTTATCGCTTTCATTTACTGCTTTCATATTATAAACTGTATTGTGGGGCTGCTCACTGTAAGTCTCCTTTCATAAACTCATATCTACTGTGTAATAATAGTATAGATATTTCGAGTTTCCCCGGCAACTACGTCTAGAACTAAGTGACGCCGTTTCATTTATTCGTAGAAATAGACGCCTAGATCCCCAATAGGAGCACCAGATACAGTCTTCTCTTCGGCTGTCCTCCTTAGGAATCGTCAAGAAGCTCTACTCCCCAAGATGAATGTATTCTCCGTGAATGGCATCTTTGAGTTTCTTCCAAATTCTTGAACTTTCCTGACCTGATCTATTCCTTGTGGATAGCTAGCCTTGAATGTCTCGGGGTTTGGGTACCCACTACGGTCATAATCTTGGACCTTAACTAAGGAACCCTCTTTAAAAGTTAAAAGTCGCTGGATAGTAAACCTCGCACGTTTACCAGTGGTTTTCATCTTTAAAAGAGTTATCTCTCCTAATGGAAAGGAGATGATAGACCCACGGGCTTGTTAAAAGCATCGGCCTCCTCTTGGGCATTATTCAAGGACACTACGGCTTCTTAGAAGTATTCACAGCCTCCTCTTAGGCTTCGTATAATGATCTCTTCCTCCGGGAATGATAGCCTCCTCTTGGGCTTCGTACAAGGACCCGTCGGCTTCTTAAAAGATTCCAGCCTCCTCTTGGGCTTCGTACAAATTGTCCCGATGACCTCCTAGAGGTATAGGAACAGAACCTAGTCATCCTCAAAGAATAGTCCTTTCATAGAGTCTACTACTGTTTCTTGAAGCATAGTACAAAAGATAAAACTCTAGACTTGGACAGTCTAACTTCCTTGAGTCTCAAAGACATTCTCAAGCACCCTTCGTTAAATAGGAAGGAAACCCACAGACTCGGATAGTCTCAATACCCTTTGGATTTCCCGTTTCCTTAAAGAAAAGGAAATATCCCTGATCCTCAAATTAAATCCCTGTGTACAGTGTTACTCATATAAGAACTGATTTTCTCTTTTAAATCAGTATATTGGATCTGTCACTCAACTGAAACAGTTACAATAGCCTCCATCTCGGGCTTCGTACGAGATACCAAAATCCTCCCCAGTGGAGTCGAAACAACCTTTTAGCCTCTCTCTCAGGCTTTGTATGAGACACAAAAGATTTCCTCGTTTAGTCAATCACCCTTTTTTTTGCCTCCATCTCGGGCCTCGTACGAGATATAAATCCCTTAAGCAAGAGTCGAACTCTTTGCTAGCCTCCTCTTAGGCTTTGTATAACGATATGCCCCACTGGGTCAAAAACCTTTAGCCTCTCTCTCGGGCTTTGTACGAGACACAAAATAGCCTCCTCTTAGGCTTTGTATAATGATTTTCCTAGCGGAAATTAGCCTCCTCTTAGGCTTTGTATAATGATTTTCCTAGCGGAAATTAGCCTCCTCTTAGGCTTTGTATAAGAAAACCACTGGTTGATCCAATTAACCTTTTAGCATCAAAGCTGTGCCTCGTTCACAGTACTCAAACATCAACAACTCTTTTCCCTTCATCTAATCGCTGTAAGCGGCAAGCGTCTGGATCATCTATATCCATGCCACTGTCCCTCTTTTAGCATGAGAAATTCCTAAGGAAAGATGGCATTGCTCTACACTGAGTTAAAGTCTTCTCCTTCAGGTTAAAACCCTTTCTTCGGAAATTATGGCATTGCTCGGATCCGCGTATCCCAGTTAAAGTAATTCTCCTTCTCCCCTCTTTAGAGATGACAAATTCTCTCTAAAGTCGAGGTCTTTTAGCTTCACATCTTGGGCTTTGAACAAGATACAAACCACCTTTCGCTTCATGTCTTGGGCTTTGAACAAGACACCAAAAACCAATTTCCTCCCATAGAATAGGAGGAACTACGAACGCTCTGATTTCCCTGTTTCAGTAAACGGGAATACGTAGGCATAAGATCGAAAGAAAAGATCTTAGCGAGCGCAATCAACAAAAAACCCAAATCCCATATCTCCATCAATTAAAAGCAGTAATTCAAAAGCATCAGTCCTAACATCCTAATCCTTATTCCCCGCCAGAAACCCTTTGCCTAGAAAAAAGAAAGAAAGAACCGTATTGGCGAAATACGAATAACCAGTACAAAGGCCCCCCCACATTGATAGCATCCGTAACCTAACAGACCGCTGTTTAAACTCAGTATGCAAGCAGGGTTAATTGGAGACATCTATTTCCCTTCCTTATTCAGCTCACAATAGGATAAAAAATGAATCGACCTGTAGTTTTAAGCTCAACCGCAGAGAGCGACCAGCGCTTAAGAACCACGTCCAAAATCGCTCGCTACATGGGGGTATTTTGGATATTTCACAATATTTTGTTAAGTTAGAATAGAAAGGGAAATAGGAAGAGAGAAAAAGAGAAAGAAAGAAAAGGAGAAGAAAGAAAAAGAGGAGAAAAGATAGGAAGAAGAGAAATAGTAAGAAAACTTGGAAAATCAAAGAAATCAACTCCTAGAATCGATTTAATCGGGTAAGGGTGCGAAACTCAATTATTGTATGATTATGTATGTGTATTTGTGGTGTTTGTTGGATTGAAATGAAAATATTTAGTAAAACCCATATTGTGTCAAATTGATTAGAAATTGATTAAAGGTGTTGGAAATTATGTTTTTAGTGTTCATTCTTGTTGGTACATGATAGATACATGTTGCTATGCATTGTATTGGTAATTTTCTGAGTGTAGGTGGAAATTGGGATGAATTTGGGTAAGAAAACGCAGAACAAGTTCTGCAGAAATTTTTCTGGTTTTTCCAGGTCATACGCATATGGGGCATGTTCATACGCGTATGGACCTTGGCAATACGCGTATCGTGGGCGTGTTTTGAGGCCAATACGCATATGGGATGGTATTTTGCTCGGCCATCTGCCCATTTGCGTATTGTATGCGTAACATTTCAGGGCAATACGCGTACGAGGTTGGGCATTACGCGTACAGACTTTTACACGTGAACTTTGGGAGGAATGAGTCTCTGCCCATACGCGTACGGCTCAGGGCAATACGCGTATGGACAGGACAATTGCAAAATGAGACTTTTCAAAATATCGTTTTTCGTTTTCTTTCATAACTTGGGTTCCGTTTATCCGATTTTTACATTCTTGGTATCATTGTGTAGCTATTGAACTGTACTTTCTTATTATGATGGTTTGGAAATTGTTAGCCGATTTAATTATGTTGAAAAATCAGGAATAATGTCGGTTGTCGACTTTTGTCGCTATGACTGTGCGTAATTGATATGTATTAAGCAAGGTGTTGTTGCATGATGTAAATGTATGTGTTTAGATGGTGTTGAGATGATTTGTGGCCGTATGGCAATTAAATGCATTGTTTTGGGCGTAAGTGCAAAGTGTGATTTTGTTGATTGGAATGAATGCATATATGTGTGCATATTAAATGTCATGAGTCATTGTATGCCAAGCATCATCATATGCATTGTTGAGACGTCCTGAGTGACGATTTGGATTCCAGAGGGAATTCGCAATAACGTCGTGTGCCCGTGTGGGGTGTGAGCGATGATTATAGACGATCGTGTGCCCATGTGGATTGTGAGCGATCGGGTCGTGTGCCCGTGTGGGGTGTGAACGATCCATAAACGTCGTGTGCCCATGTGGGGTGTGAGCGACGGGGAACATCGTATGCCCGACGGGGAGTTACAGTGATGTAACGAGCGATGATTCCAGCAGAGTTCCTGAGTGAACTAGTGATGAGAAACAATGGAAGTCGGTACCGCATGTGCATATGTATGGAGTCGTTGTGTCGGTCTCTTGCATTGCATAAATCATTATGGTTGTTTTATGTGTGGAATTGTGGATAGAATTGATATATGGATATGTGTTGGTGATGGAAATATGAATTATACCTTGTGTTGCATTGTGTTGGAATTATGGTGTGAGTTGTGGTGAGAAACGTATATATGTGTATTTTTTGTGTTATATATGATTATATGCAATTATATTATGGTTGTTTTTCTCACCCTTCTGCCGTTTTATAATGCTCTATGAGGCATTGCAGATTAGAGTTGCTGGAGGTATTTTTGTGAAGCTTTGCGTCTTCATTCTTTTGTCGGTCGGCTCTGATATGTGACACCGGGTAGTTAGGGAGGCCGTTTGTGATTATTGTGTATTATGTATATATACCCTTTGGCTGTGCATGTACAACTTGATGTATGACAAACTTTGCATGATATATATATATATATATATATATATATATATATATATATATATGTTATTCAGTTTTAGATTTTCCGCTTTTATTCTAAATTCTGAAATGTGGGACTGAGTTCCTCTGTTGATTGCTACCACTGTTGCATATCTTTATGAGCAGGTGTTGTATGTATTGCTTCATTTTGATGTGACCCCTCGGTCTATGCCATGATAATTTAAATATACTCTGACGAAATTTTGAATTTTCTTTTACTGCTTTTTTTAATTGGGGGTATAGATTGGGGGTGTTACACATAATCATACACAAACATAGTATAATCGAGTTTCGCACCCTTACCCAATTTAATCGGGTTCTAGAAAGTCGGTTGATTGATTTCCAAGTTTTCTCAAATTCTCTCTTTTCTTCTCTTCTCCTTTTCTTTTCTTCTTCTCTTCTTTTTCTTCCTCTTACTATTTTCTCTCTTTCTATTATATTCTAACTTAACAAAATAAATCAAAATGCCCAAATTACCCCTACACTCAAATATCTCGCAAATGTTCTCAAAACGCGATAAAATATATTCACGACGAAAAATAACATACTTTCACATAAAAGTCAGAAACAAATTAATATAATAATAAAATACTCAAAACGACTCAAATAGATAAAACGGCAAAACTGGCAAAACTGACCGGGGCGTTACATCTTACACACTGCTAGAGGCCCAATGATTTTTAAAGAATGGGGCTTATAACACGAGGGTAGGCCCAAAGGGTTTGATTTTTGAACTGGCGATCGCGCCGAGATTTTCTTTTAACGCAGAGGGACTTATACAATATCTGAGGCCCAAAATTGTTTTGGTTAAAAGGGGATTGGGTCTTACACTCTAATAGAGGCCCAAGGGGTTTTAAAGTTTTGTTTGAGTGAAAATCAGGGAAACCCTAAATTTGTTTTCTTTTAAAAGGAAATACTTAAAGAAAATGAAATGAAAATGATAAAAATATCAAATAAGTTTGAATAAACCACTTGTGATTTTTGTTGAAGGTTTGAAAAATGAGGTTTTAATCACAAAATGAATTAAAACTCATTTGGTTTTGATTTTCAAGGTAAATATTCACTTTTAAAATGTTTAAAAATAATTAAAAAGGAATTTATTCACAAAAAATACTAATTATATTAAATAACAAATATAAATTTAATTTTTTTGTGGAATAAAATATTTCAACATTTTTATGATTTTTTGCAAAAAGAACCAATAAAAAATAATTAAATTTGAGGGAGTTATTAATTTTTCAAATTATTAAAAATAATAAGAAAAAACAATAAAAAAGTGAAGAAAATAGCAAAAAGAGGATCTGGGGCGAGGGGGATTCGAACCCCAGACCTCTTGTGTATATGGCGTGCGCCTTACCATTGGGACGGTGATACATCCGTTGATAGAAACACAACCACAAATATACAAGGCTTGCCATGTTTTTGGCCTGGCCCAAGGCAAGGCAAGGCAAGATTTTGGTTGAAAACGTGAAGGCCATAACTTTCTCATTTCTCCATGGATTGGGACAAAATTTAGGTCTATCCTGCCTAGAATTTCACAAGGGATCCAATGGTGGTAGTATTTTTTTCAGATCATGCTCCTATTGAAAAACCCGATAGTGGTTTTGAAATAGGCCACGATTTGCATTTTTTATGCCATCTCTTGGTACAAGCATGAATTACATGACAAATTGGTGCAAACACAACACATATAACATGTATAAGGGATGCATAATCAATGGACATCAAAAGAAAGCATGGTTCAAAGAATCCAAGTTGTGATGATTACCTCTTTTTGGAGCTTTTGTGAAATCTGCCAAGCCACTTGTTCCATAAATGATTTGATGCTGTGAACAACCTCAAATGATCTCTTAGAAGCTTTTAGGATGGTTGGAATAAGCTGGAAACCTCAGGAACAAGTTTGAGCTCTTTCTTGCAAAAGGGGCAAAAGTGGCCAAAATAACAACTCTCGCAAATGGTGTTCCAGATGGGGGAATCATTCGAGACAGTTCAAGGATGATATTTGGAGTGTGTTTGAGGTTTTATCTGGTTTGGAAAGTGAATGAATCAAGACATGGCTTGAAAAATGCACAAAAGTCCTATTTTGAGGTTTTGAGAGGTGACTTTGTGATTTTGGTGTTACAGGTCACTTGTGAGAGTTTGGACAACTTAGATATGATATATTGGATGTGTTTGGATCATAAGATGTGGTGGAATTGCTTTCTAACTCAAAAACTCAGAGTTACCTTGCTAAAGAAGGTAGAGAAAGAGATTTTGAGGAAAGCAAGTGTTGTAGTGCTTTGGTGTACTCAAACTGAACACAATTGAGCTCTATTTATAGTAGAGTAAGTTTGTTTTGGCTGCAATAGTGAATGGCAACTGCAGCAGAGGTTTGGCCAATGTTGAACAGTGAGAATCCAAGTCTCCTCTAGCCATTGACTAGAGGTTAGGTCACAGGATGTTGGTCCCCTTGGTCTTGGATAAGTATTGACTGAATTCAGTTGGAAATGGCTCAGTCCATACCACCTTGGTGTATCCATTAAATGCTCCAATCCAAAATTGGAGTCTTGTCCCTCTTTTAGGCATTTCTAGGTTTGGCATGCTATTTTTGGTTCCAAAGACTTGGGAGGCTTGGGATCAGAGTTGGTTCCTCCTTGGTCCCCCCTTGAGGTGTTCAGATGGATAGAGTTGCTCCCCCTTTGCAAAATTTGAGCAAATTGAGCAAAACTCCCAAATCTGCCTTGCCATGACAGTTTGCAGCAAGGCATATTGGCATTGTCATATCTCATGGCTCAAGTGGGCTTTGATGGAGTTCTTGGCCATTTTGGAAAGCCCTCATATGATATAACAACGGTTTGATCATAATTGATTTTGATACTTTTTGGATCCAAGTGAAAAATTCCCCTACATTTGGAAAAAAGTGAAGGCAGATTCTGACTTAGTGAAAATTTCACTAAGTGTTGGAAAAAAGTGACATTTTCACTTTTTGTGATTTTGATCATTCCATAACTCAAAATCCATGAGGAATTGGAATGAGTTATGTTTGAAGCTTTTGTAGAGTGCCATGAGAGCTACAAATCCAGCTTTGGATGGGAAAAAATGGCCTTATGGTTTAGGAGTTATGATTCTCCAAAGTTGGTACCCTTGCCACTTTGTTCCATAACTTAGAAAAATTTCTAAGTTTTTATGGTTACCCCTTTTACAAGTTATCCCACTTTTCTTGATTTTTCTTGATGAATGATGATTCCAACCACACATTAACTTCATTTTAGGGTTAAAGAACCATAATTGTGAAAAATCTCAAAAAGTCAAAGTTAACTTTTGTGCACAATTGACTTTTCATCAAATGAATTCTAAACTGTGCGATCCTCTATGAAATCAAGTCCTTGACCTAAATCAACTTTGATGGATTGATTTCATTGGTGTTATAGGGTGTATTGAATCATGTCTTAGTGTTTGGGAACATGTCTTGGTCAAAAGTCAAAGGTAGAGTTGACTTTTTCCGCGAAACCCTAACTGTGGTTCTGATGAACTTGAAACTTGTGAACCAAGATTCTTGGATCAATCCATTGTTGCAAATGGATCAATGTGGTTTATTAGAGACCCTTAAATCATGTCTTGAGGTCTTGGCTCATGTTTTGTCCCAAAAGTCAACTTAGGGGTGAATTAGGTCAAGAAACTCTAATTCCTGATTTTTTGTGAATGCATCCCCTGAGGTTAAATTGACTTGATGATTGGGTCCATGATGTCCCTTGGAGCATCATAGGTTATACTTTGAAGCATTGGCTCATGCCCAGAGGAAAATTTCCATCTAGAGGCCCTGGTCGACCAAAACCCTAATTTGGTGACACTGGCGAGCTCGAGGCTTTATCCACTCAGAATGTTGCACCCTTGTGCTTAATCCTTGAGGGGGAAGTCCTCTTGATCCATTGTGGATGTTTGAGAGGTTTAGACAAGTTGAAGATCATATCATTTCTTGATTGATCTTTTGTCTAAGAGCTCTGAGAGGGCTTGAAACCCTAAGTTTGATTGTAGTGGATGCTCACCCATCTTTGGGGAGACTACTGAGGTATGATGGTCCATCCATATTGTGATGATGGTTTGTACAATGATGGGGAATCTTAGTGGTCAAAATTTGGGGTATAACAGATGCCCCTATTTAATCTTCTTGGACCCGAAGGCATGAATGGTGAAGGTATTCGGGTATTCGGGGTGCAAGAGGATTAAATATCGGAATACCTGAAATTTTGATGGTGGTTATGAATGGTAGTGCCCATCCATCTTTTTTTGCTAAGCAATGATGCTTAGAAAAGGTAAAAACTTCCCCTCGATCCTGGTCTTCA
This sequence comes from Lathyrus tuberosus, assembly GCA_022829125.1. Taxonomy (NCBI): domain Eukaryota; kingdom Viridiplantae; phylum Streptophyta; class Magnoliopsida; order Fabales; family Fabaceae; genus Lathyrus; species Lathyrus tuberosus. The sequence goes on along the minus strand of JALAZF010000012.1, from coordinate 22,851,432 downwards.
GCCAAGGAACTGGTCTCAGTTTCTGAAATAAACTTCCCCTCGATCCTGGTTTCCTACCAAGGAACTGGTCTTAGTTTCTTAAATAAACTTCCCCTTGATCCTGGTTTCCTACCAAGGAACTGGTCTTAGTTTCTGAAATAAACTTCCCCTCGATCCTGGATTCCTACCAAGGAACTGGTCTTAGTTTCTCATATAAATTTCCCCGCGATCCTTGTTTCCTACCAAGGAACTGGTCTTAGTTTCTGATATAAACTTCCCCTCAATCCTGGTTTCTTACCAAGGAACTGGTCTCAGTTTCTTTTTTCAATAAACTTTCTTGACAAGGGACGTTGTTCGTAGCGGTTTTCCTCAAACTTTTCGCCGAATTTTCTTGGGGAGATGCCATTTGATGGAAAAAACTTTTGATGTCAGACTTGCTGGGGAACCCATCTGTCTGAATTGTAGAGGGGTACAAACTTCTCTGTTGGAGATGCCATTTGTCGACTCTATATGGGGAAAACGAGTCTCTTGAGAAACTGCTTTCGCTTGGGGACATTGCATCATACTTTTCTCGGATATCTTCTCAGAGAAATGCCATATGATGTGATCTAATTTTGAGGTGCTGAAGACCTTTTCGTCAGGGGATTTTTTCGAAAAACTGCTGTATTGTCGAATCTCTAATTAAGAGGCTTTCTCTGGTGATTTTCCTTAATATGGGAAAACGGAGATATCATCTTCACTGGCGAAGAGTGATGTTTGTCGAAAGTTCTCTGGTCTTTCAGAGGTTCAAATTATCAAAGTGGTCAAGGACTAACTTTAATCCAGAAATAAACTGGAGGAGAGAGATTGTTCAGACGCAACATTTTCTGACGAGGAAATGACTGACGACTCGATTGAGAAGACTTTTATCACTTGGGGATAAGACTGACCAGAGTGATAGTGATACAATATGAATGCGAATGAAAATCAATAATGCATGATGTATGTATGTCTATGCTGACAAAACTGACACGACATACAAACTGACGGATGAACGCGACTGGATACTCGACCACTGCAGGGGACGAAGAAGCATCACTGGTCCAAGATAGCAATCCTGCCTTGCTTAAGAGAGATAGTCCCTGCGGGGAGCCATCTTGGTCGGGCTTAGGAGGTGGGAACTCTGTCGGGGATGTCAGATGGAACATTCGTGTCTGACACAGTTGATCCTTCATTCAGGTGTACTGGTTTAGAAGGAATACTTTGATTCTGCACTTTGAAGCTTAACCGCCCTTGGGAGAAACAATCAATATTCTTTCGATGTTCAACAGTTAAAAGAATTTGTCATCTTTATTAAAAGCAGAAAAATTTTACAAGTAAATTCATTTTTGTTTTATTTCAAGAACCGTTGATCATGATCATGTTAAAACAAATAAGAATTGCAAAAAAAAGCACAAGGGCTCAAATTTTATTGATAGGATGGAAATCAGCCAAGCGCGTGATTCCATAGAGTATTTACAAAGTTTGAAAATGGTAATTTAAGGGAAAAGGGCTACATTGAACATAACAACCACTATCCTTCTAGCAACTTTGAATTCGGGACATCCTGAGCTTCTGTCGAAGATGACCTTGACTGGAGTTTTCTTTCGATGGATGGCATTACTGCTGAGGAGTTGAACTGATTAGACGTAGTTACTTGCCATTATCCCTAACTTTTTCCTGGATTGTACTTTGAGATTTCCAATCCACCGGGATGATTTTTGATCATGTCTCTAATTTTTGCCTGGACCGCCCTTTCGGGTTTTCAATCCACCGAGACGTTTTTTTCTTATTTTTTTTAGGAAAAGTATTTCTTAACTATGTCAACATTTGTGGGGTAGGCAAATTCCTCTCCATCCATGGTTGCAAGTCTCAAGGCACCGCCTCAGAAAGCTTTCTTGACCACATAGGGGCCGTCATAATTTAGAGTCCATTTTCCCCGCGAGTCAGTGAGAAATGATTGTATCTTTTTTAGCACAAGGTCTTCTTTCCTGAAGACGCGAGGTCGGACCTTTTTGTCAAACGCCTTCTTCATTCTTTGTTGATACAACTGGCCGTGGCATAGTGCCGCTACTCGCTTTTCTTCGATCAGATTCAGTTCGTCGTGTCGACTTTGACACCATTTGGCTTCTGTATGCTTAGCTTCCATCAATACCCGGATTGATGCGATCTCTACTTCTATGGGGAGCACTGCTTCCATGCCATATACTAGAGAGAAAGGGGTTGCCCCTGTTGAAGTGCGGACAGATGTGTGATAACCGTGAAGAGAAAAGGGCAGCATTTTGTGCCAGTCTTTGTAGGTTACAACCATCTTTTGAACGGTCTTCTTTATGTTCTTATTAGCCGCTTCTACCGCTCTGTTCATCTTGGGTCGGTAGGGAGATGAGTTATGGTGTTCGATTTTGAACTCAACGCACAACTCTTTCATCATCTTGTTGTTCAAGTTAGATCTATTATCAGTAATGATCTGGCTTGGAACACCATAACGACATATGCGATTGTTTTTGATAAAGCGGACCACCACTTGTCGGGTTACATTGGCGTACGATGCTGCTTCGACCCACTTGGTGAAGTAATCAATGGTTACTAGGATGAACCGGTGTCTATTTGAAGCCTTGGGCTCAATCATGCCAATCATGTCGATTATGCATATGGAAAAAGGCCACGGGGAAGAAAGGACCTTGAGATGCGTTAGCAGCACATGGATTTTGTCGGAGTATATCTGACACTTATGACACTTCGTCATGTACTTGTAGCAATCGGATTCCATTGTCAACCAATAGTACCCCGCTCTTAGAATTTTTCTCGCCATTGTATGTCCGTTGGCATGAGTGCCAAAGGATCCTTCATGAATTTCTTTTATCAACATGTTTGCTTCTGGTCTGTCTATGCATCGGAGCAAGACCATGTCAAAATTTCTCTTATAGAGTGTATCACCGCTCAGGGAGAAGTTTCTAGCCAGTCTTCTGAGGGTTTTCCTGTCCTTTCTGGGTCCCCCAGGAGGGTACTCTTGCTTCTGAAGGAAGCATTTAATATCGTGATACCAAGTTTTGTCGTCTATGACTGCTTCAATCGTGAAGATGTATGTGGGCCGTTCAAGGCGCATTATGTCAATCTTAGGTAAGTCGTTCCATTGACCTACACTAATCATGGAAGAGAGGGTGGCTAATGCATCAGCCATGTGATTCTCTTCACGAGGGATATGATGAAACTCGATTCGGTTGAAGAAAGGTAACAACCTTCTTGTGTAATCTTTGTATGGGATCAGTCCTGATTGGTAAGTGTTCCAATCTCCTTTGATCTGATTGATAACCAGGGCTGAGTCGCCATATACATCCAAGTTCTTGATCCTCAAATCAATCGCTTTTTCGAGACCCATAATACAAGCTTCGTATTCGGCCTTGTTATTTGTACACTTGAACGTAAGTCTGGCGGTGAAAGGAATGTGGGTACCCTGAGGTGTTATGATGATTGCCCCAATTCCGTTTCCATAATGATTGACAACTCCGTCAAAGATTAGTCCCCATTGGGAACCTGGTTCTGGCCCTTCACTGGGTAGCGGTTCATCGCAATCTTTCATTTTTAGATACATGACATCTTCGTCTGGGAAGTCAAACCCAATTGATTCTTGATTATCAATCGGTTGATGAGCCAAATGATCGACTAAAATACTCCCTTTAACGGCTTTTTGAGCGTGGTACTCGATGTCGTATTCTGATAACAACATCTGCCAACGGACAATCCTTTCCATGAGAGCAGGTTTTTCAAAGACATACTTGATTGGATCCATTTCAAAGATTAACCAAGTGTTGTGACGAATCATGTACTGGCGAAGACGTTTGGCTGCCCAAGCCAAAGCACAACAAGTTTTCTCAAGCATAATGTACTGAGTCTCGCAGTCGGTGAATTTCTTGCTCAAATAGTAGATGGCAGATTCTTTCCTTTTCGTTTCCTCTTGTTGGCCAAGTACACAACCCATGGAGTCTTCCGGGACTGTGAGGTAAATAATCAGTGGTCTTCCTTCCACTGGAGGTGATAGAATTGGTGGGTTCAACAGGTATTCCTTGATACTGTCAAAGGCGGTTTGGAAGTCCTTTGTCCAAACGTAGTCCTGATTCTTTTTGAGTAATTTGAAAATCGGTGCGCACGTCACGGTCATGAGGAATATGAATCTAGAGATGTAGTTCAAACGTCCCAGGAATCTCCTAACTTGTTTTTCAGATTTCGGGGAAGGCATTTCTTGAATGGCCTTGACCTTGTCAGGATCAACCTCAGTTCCTTTCTGGCTAACGATGAACCCTAAAAGTTTCCCTGAGCGAACACCAAATGTGCACTTATTGGGATTCAAGCGGAGTTTGTACTTTCTCGACCGCTCAAATAGTTTTTATAGGTGGGTCACATGCTCCTCTTTTGTCTTAGATTTGGTAATCATATCATCGACATATACCTCGATCTCTTTGTGTATCATGTCATGAAACAGAGTAGTCATGGCCCGTTGATAGGATTCCCCGACGTTCTTCAAATCGAACAACATTACCTTGTAACAAAAGGTACCCCATGGGGTAATGAACAAAGTTTTCTCCATGTCTTTCAGCGCCATTTTTATCTGATTATAGCCCGAGAATCCATCCATGAAGGAGAAAACTTTGAACTTTGTTGTACTGTCTATCAGCATGTCAATGTGTGGTAATGGAAAGTCATCCTTTGGACTAGCCTTGTTTAGATTTCTGTAGTCTACACACATTCTGACCTTTCCATCCTTTTTCGGAACGGGTACTATGTTGGCTAACCATTGAGGATACTCCGATGTGGCGAGGAAACCTGCGTCAATCTGTTTCTGTACCTCCTCTTTGATTTTGATGGCCATGTCCGGGTGAGTCCATCTCAACCTCTGTTTTACTGGCGGACATTCTAACCGTAACGGTAAATGATGTTCCACGATGCTGGTATCCCACCCTGGCATGTCCTGATAGGACCAAGCGAATACATCGGGAAACTCTTTGAGAAGCTTTGTCAAACTCTCTTTGGCAGTTGGACTGAGCAGTGCCCAAATCCTGATTTCTTTCCTCTCTTCTTCTGAACCCAAGTTGACCGTTTCCAACAGCTCTTTGTGAGGCTCAATGGACCTTTCCTCCATTCTGAGTAATCGGGAGATCTCTTCTGGTATTTCGTTTTCAACTTCTTCTTCAGTCCCAAATACAGGGAACTCAAAGTCGGGAGAAGGCATCAGACCGTATGTTTCAACGGGGTTTAAAATAAGCAATCTGCATGATGTGATGATTTATGTTTAGAAGAGATAGAGAAAATGCAAGTGTGTGTGAAGTGTTTTTTCTTTGAAAACTGCTTGTTTTTATGATTGATTTGTTTTTTAGGATTACCATTTTCGGAAAAAGCAAAAAGAAAACAACAATTAATGCAGAAATTACAGAACGACATTATTTTATTTATGATTTGTCGATTCTTGAAACTACAGCCCTATAAAACAAAACTCTGTCTCTTTGGGCGAAGCGAAGAGGGAAATTTACAGCAAATGAGCCCTATCAAAACATCTGTTTCACCTGGACAGGGTGAAAGGTTAAGATAAAGACGGAAATTACTTTGACTTATGAACAATCTTTGGAACATCGACAGCAACCCATTTGCGGCGAACTCCTTGGTGAATCACAAAGTCTGGTACTTTCCTTGATTTGTCTTCAGAAATAACGCTGATTTTTGGCGGAGCAGATTCATTGGAATCTATCTCCCAGGCAGAGTTGTCGTAGGAGGATTCCTCTGTTGTATTTTGCATAGTATTTTTGCTCTCAAGCAAATCTCCACATCCAGTTGGCTGGATATCTTCAAACCTGATACGAGAGCTTTCGGGAGCGTTGTACTTGACCATGAAGTCAAATTTTCCACTTGGTTCTCCTAAGGTGTCCTACACTTCTTTGGAACTGGAGGAGTCATCTCTCTCGATGACGTTGACCTCAGGAAAAACATAGTTGATGAATTCTAGTCCGGCAAGCTTTGCCAATTCTTCGTCATACTGGATATTTTCTGAATGACCTGAGTGTTGATCCCATGACATGGTGGGGATGCAGGTATTCTGTTCAATGACGCTCAACTAATTTTCTTTGTTCGGCTGATTTTCTTGCCCCAAGTCTCCTGGGTACGGCTGCCAGATAGGCAGGCCATCCATTGGGCCATAATAGTCGTGGTCAAAGTTGTCCTTCATCAGAGAGTCCTCCTCTAATGAGTTTGGTGGAGCACGGCATCCTTCTGGATCACAATCTCCATATATCATTTCGACATCTGACCTTGGTATAAATCTCGGACTCTGTGCAGGATAGCAAAAGGGCGTAGGCACCTCTTCCTGAGGCATATAACCATCCTTGTTGAGATAGGACTTCCACTCCTCATCCTTATCAGAGGAATCTCCCTCGTTGATAGCATGGACTATTTGAGGAACTGGGTGAAGGAAACCTCCAATGTAGAAGAAGTCCTGAATGGAATGAAGACTTTCATTGTTAGCAGCTGTCCGGGTGCAGGTCGCAGAAAAACCAAGACCCTTCTTTGTTTTATTATCAGTAGGAATGACAAGCTGTCCCCATCCTTTTGCGTTGTTATTTTCGATCACTTCGAGAGCATCTCTGTATGAGGAAATCAATGTTCCTTTTTCTAGTTGACCCTTATTGCTCACCGAAAGTGCTTGGAACTGAGTTCCAACAACCTCCTCGGGTTCTACACAAGTAGATAATGACAAGTTACTCACAAGCAAGGCTTGTTCTCCACAAACCGTGACGAGTTGATCGTTCTTGACGAACTTCAGTTTCTGGTGCAGTGTCGAAGTGACCGCCCCAGCCTGGTGTATCCAAGGTCTTCCTAATAAGCAACTGTATGTTGCCCGAATGTCCATGACCTGGAAAGTGATTAGGAAAATGTGAGGACCGATAGTTATAGGAAGGTCGACTTCGCCGATAACTGTTTTTCAGGATCCGTCAAACGCTTTGAAGATGACCTCACTGCCCCTCATCGGGGGTCCTTTGAATGATAGTCGCATTAAAGTGGACTTTGGCATAACGTTGATGGCCGATCCTGTGTCTACCAGTACGCTGGCCAAAGCATCGTCCTGGCAGTTAACTGTGATATTGAGCGCCATGTTGTGGCTTTTGCCCCCCTCTGGCAAGTCCTCATCACTGAATCCTAAGTTGTTGCAGGAAGTGATGTTAGAGATGATGCTATCGAACTGTCGTATTGACACATCCTGTTCCACAAAGGCCTGCTCTAGGACTTTCTGTAGAGCCTCTCCGTGGGCTTCGGAACTGAGTAAAAGTGATAGCACTGAGATCCTTGAAGGAGTTTATAACAGCTGATCAACAATGTTGTATTCACTCCTTTGGATGAGCTTTAACATCTCATCATTGTTTTTTGAAAGGTCGGTATCACTGGATTGATCGACTGGTGGATTAGGAACTTCCGTGTGAGTTCCTTTTCTTTGTTAGGTTCTTCAACTCCTCGGTTAAAGATTCGACCGCTCCGTGTTACTCGACTAATGTCTGCAATATTCACGGCGGAGGGTAATGGAATTTCCTTTCCATTCTCAATTATTGTTGTGCCGTATTTGTAAGGGATCGCCTTAGCTGATTCATACGGTAACGGTCCCGGTAGATAGATAACTACAAGAGCCTTCTGATTTTTTTGACTGTCGTAAGTAACTTCAATCAGTTCCTGGCTAAGAACTTTTGATTCGTCCAGTAGAGGGATGGTGGTACAAACATCCTTGTTCCTCTCAGGGTCAGGGATTACAACCACGTCTCTGCTTTGATCAGCGAAGTAGTCTGGCGTCCAGTCAATGGACCCCGAAGCTAGGTATGGGTGAATCTCTCTGCAATCCAACTGACTCTGAAGGGCTGCTCTCACCAGGTAACATCCTTGGTTATTTTTCGAACATACTCTACAACGTTCACAGTTGTGTGGTGGCACCTGGACACGCCTGCTTTGAATGCAGTGTAACCTCACTAGATATGTTTCCGTAGATCGGACATCCTGACTTCGATGCCGAGTAGGGTTCCCATCAACCACACTGATTTGTTGCGTGTCTTCATCCATATAGATTGGAAGCCACCAGTGGTTTAATAAGTGTTGTAAAGTTCTCATAGCGAGAGCGCATCCTTGGTTACTCTCAAAACATCCTTTGCAGTTCAGATAATCATGCGAAGTGAGAAAACCGAGTTGGACCTGCCTGGCATGTAACTCCACCAAGCTGGTATTCATCAGACGAATATCAAAGATTTGAATCATGTTGATCTGGTAAGGATTTCTATCAGGGTAGTCCTGGATCCATCCAAGATGCATCTGACACTGGAGGGCCTCTTGTACAAAAGAGCATCCCTGTTTGTTTACCGAGCAAGTCAGGCAGGAATTATAATCGTGACGCGGCAGATTATGATACTGGCTTTGCCTTGAGTGCATCGTCACCTAGTTAACATTCATTGCACAGACGCCGTGGTTCTGAATGATGTTGGAATTCGTATAGGTCATGCTGACTCCACGAACTCGTTGCTCTTGGATCCATCTGAGATCCAATTGTTCCTGTAGATCTGATTGCACCACATAACATCCCTGATTGTTCTTAGAGCAGATATCACACTGGTGATAGTTATGAGGTGGCATATGGCGATATCCACTCTTTCTACAATGCATCTTGACCAAGTTGGCCCTTAATAAGAGTACATCATGAATTTGATAGGGGTTGTTAGACTCTCCCTCTATCAAATTGACTGGAGCTTTCTCGTGTTGAGGTTGCGGGTTTGTAAGAACATTCGGATTCATATCTTTGAAAGATAAGACCCCGCTCCTAACAAGCTTTTGCACATCGGATTTGAAACTGAGACAGTTTTCTATGTTATGCCCTGGTCCTCCTTAATGGTAAGAACAAGTGTGATCCGTTTTGAACTAAAAGGCGGATTTTCCGGTACTGTAAGAGGAGACTTAGTTTGGACATGACCCTTGACCAGTAATAATGGAAGCAGTTCTGGGTATAACATAGGTATAGGGTCGAACCCTGGTGGTCGTATTGTACGGTTGTTGTTGTATGGAGGACGAGTCTATTGAAGAGACTGTTGTGTCCTTTGCTGAAATTGCTGCTGATTCGGTTGGCTCTGCGCAACCTGAGGTTGATACGTAGGAGTTACAGCTGCTACCGATTGATGTCGTCGCATTTGCTTTCCGAGAGAGATATTCCCAATATCCTGCTCTTTTTTCTTATGGAGAGCACTACCGTATCATTTTGTACTACTTGATGATCCAGTGTCTTTTACTAAACGTCCTTCCCAGACCACTTCCTCAAGACGAACCCCCATGCCCACCATCTCGGTGAAGTCACTAGGCGCACTGGCGACCATTCTGTCGTAGTAAATAAGCTTAAGGTCCTTAAGAAGATCTTTGTCATCTTTTTTTACTCAAGGGGTGGACAAATTTGGGCGTCAATTTCACGCCATCTCTGAGCGTACTCCTTAAAGGTTTCCTTGTCCTTTTGTGACATCGATCTGAGTTGATCTCTGTCTGGTGCCATGTCCAAATTGTATTTATATTGTTGAATGAAAGCAACGCCAAGATCTCTAAATGAGCCGATCGTAGCGCGGTTTAAACCCATGTATCATTTTAATGCGGCACCGATTAAACTATCCTGAAAGTAGTGAATTAGTAGCTCCTGGTTCTTTGTCTGGGCTGACATTCGCCGAGCGTACATCACTAAATGACTCTGAGGGCAAGAGTTACCCTTGTATTTTTCAAAGTCGGGCACTTGGAACTTGTGTGGAACTTTCACATTGGGGACCAAGCAGAGGTCTGCGGCGTCCTTTCCAAATAGATCTTGACCGCGAATAGCCTGCAATTCTTTCTGCATTTCTAGGAATTATTCCTAGAACTCATTCATTCGATCAGACATGCTTTCGTTTCCACCAGAAGGTATCTGGGGAATCTATCCTTCCGGGACAGTGTGTACCACGGGTGGTGGTATAGTTATTATGGTTGAGACTCTCGGTGCCTCCCGAAGTTTGTAACCTTCAGGAGTTGCTGTCATGCCCCTGGCATCTTTGCTTTCCCGAAGTTTGTAACCTTCAGGCCCAGCAGCTCCTGCTGTGGTTCCCTGATCCTCAGCGATCGGTGGAACATATCCTTCCGGGATATAGTTAAGTGGCATGCCCCAGGGGGGAACTTTCGGCATCTTGTACCTAGGATCATACTTCTCCACTATGGGCGTCGATGTGATCTCTGAGATCACAGTCCTTTGTTGTTGCATTTGAGCTTCTGCTAGAGCTTGCATGTCGTTATGAAGCTTTCTCAGATCCTCTTTCAGAGTGTCGATCTCTTCTCTCAACTCTCTGTTCTCTTCCACGAGATCATCCATCTTTTTCTGACGATTGGCCCGAGTATTGTACGAATGAGACAGTTTGACTCTAGAATCGAGACACAAACGTGAGATTCGTAGGTAAGAAGAATGAGTTTATGAGAATGATGAATGCAATGATTATTAATTGTTTTTGTTTATTCAAAGTAAACTTCGACAATTAGATTACAAATATCAAACAGTGGGGGAAACCCCGTTTTATTGAATTCAAAGGATTGCGGAAATGGAAATACAGTAGATTACAAAGTGCTAGAAAAGGAAATCTAAACTAATGGATCCCGAATCCTCTCTGAAGAGAGCTCAAGTGCTGGTTCAGGTGCTTTCCTTTTCTTTGATCGGGGCTCTTGGGCCGTTTTCGGGTTGTCATTCCTTTGCCAAGTGAAAGGAGCGAGCAAATTCCTTTGGTCATCCTGATTTTCTACAGCATGTTGCTTTAAAATCTCAATCAAGACATCCTTTTCTCTTAACAGTTACTGTATTTTCTTACACACCACATTGAGAATACGGTACTTGTTCCTCCAAGACCTCTTCTCCTGCTAAAGTTTGCTGAGAGTAACCTGAAGTTTTTCCGTCTCAGACATAAAGTAAAGGGAAGAGTCCCTTAATGGAAGAACTTCCTGACGAGGGTAAGGCATCCTCAGCTTGAGAGCTCTAGTTTGTACCCAATGGAGATAAGGCTCCGCCGAGACACAGTCTGGTTTTCCTAGAGACTCTCGTCCTTTCTTGTGAATGTGTTTCTAGGCGTGCACTATTTCTGTCTTTAGTGCCCTGTCATTTTCTCCTTCCTTGAAGAAAAGACCTTCCAGATGAGCATTCTGTGGGACGTACCTCATCGGGTATCCAAATTGACGATGAACGAGAACTGGATGATAATTGATTCCCCCCTTAGTTCCTATAAGGGGTACATTTGGGAAATTTCCACAACGGTCAATGATTCTGATCCCTTCGTAGATTCGATTGCACCAATCGATGTCAGAGTTGGTAAGAGACATGATTCTCTGCGACCAACGTAAAGTATTCTTTTGATCCCAAAATGCAGCAGACTTGGGCAAATAGGAAGTGAACCATTTGTACAGCAGGGGTACACAGCACGCGATTATTTCTCCACTGTATAAATTCCTTAAGTGCACCAAATGATACGCATCTGCGAGTAAGGTCGGTACGGGGTTTTCGATCAGGAAAATCTTAATGGCGTTAATATCTACAAAGTTATCGATGTTGGGAAACAAAAATAACCCGTAGGTGAGCAAAACAAAGATGCTCTCGAAAGCGGCCACGTTCCCTATACTAGCAAAGTATAGGGCTTTCTTTGTCAAGAACTGGGCTGGCAAGCCCTGGATTCCGCCCTTAGTGGTTATGTGAGTCCTGACTTCTGACTCGTCCAAATAAATTGATCTTGCAATGGTCTGATCCTTTGGAATTTCTTCCAGTCCAGAAAAGGGAGCTTGATCAGTAATATGTAAATCAGTCAGGTGAGAATACTCCTCCAGTGTTGGTGCTAGTTGATAATCTGGGAATGTGAAACAGTGATAAACCGGGTCGTAGAACTAGATTAACGTGGACAGGATTCCTTCGATTACATAAACCCTTAACAAGGACATTAATCCTCCATACTTGGCTCTGAAAGCCTCGTGGTTGGTGATCATTCTCGCCAGACCTCTTAAATCCTCTAGTTTTGGAACCTTGAAGGTGTACTTATGAGTTTTCCTTCTACCAAAATCCATTAGTGCAATCTCCTTCCTCTCTGACATTTGCAATCATTGTCTCAGTTTAATTTGAAAAAGAGAGACTAGAAGAGAAGAATTTCTTTGTTTTAATGTTTTTTAAATGAATGCATGAATGCAGCACACAAAAACATAGAAAAAACATGGGGTCAAAGGGTCGGTGTCATGAAGTCAAGGCTCTACCCCCCCCCCCCCCCCAAAGGTTTATACTGGTGATTTTTTGTACCTATCCGCAAAATCATTGACCCCCCTGGGATAACAACAGCAAGCGGATCGCCAGCTAGCTGATGTGTAGCGAGCGATTTTGGACGCGGTTCTTAAGCGCTGGTCGCTCTCTGCGGTTGAGCTTAAAACTACAGGTCGATTCATTTTTTATCCTATTGAAGCTGATGAAGGAAGGGAAATAGATGTCTCCAATTAACCTTGCTTTGCATACTGAGTTTAAACAGCGGTCTGTTAGGTTACGAATGCTATCAATGTGGGGGGGCCTTTGTACTGGTTATTTGTATTTTTGCCAATACGATTTTCTCTCTTTCTAGGATTTTCTGGCGGGGAACAAGGATTTAGGATGTTAGGACTGATGCTTTTGATAGATACATGAGAGTATGGGGTTTTGGGTTTTTGTTTAGTGTGCTCGCTAAGATTTTTCTTTCAATCTTATGCCTACGTATTCCCGTTTATCAAAAACAGGGAAATCAGAGCGTTCGTAGTCCCTCCTATTCTATGGGAGGAAGTGGTTGTTTTGGTGTCTTGTTCAAAGCCCAAGACGTGAAGCTAAAGGTGGTTTGTATCTTGTTCAAAGCCCAAGATATGAAGCTAAAGGTGATTTGTATCTTGTTCAGAGCCCAAGATATGAAGCTGAAAACTATTTGTATCTTGTTCAAAGCCCAAGATGTGAAGCTAAAAGGGTGTTGTCTTCAGAGAGAATTTGTCATCTCTAAAGGGGTTTATTTGTCACAACTGTTTATAAAGGAGAATTACTTTAACCGGGATACACGGATCCTAGCAATGCCATAATTTCCCTTATAGGGGGTTTTAACCTGAAGAAGAAGACTTTAACTCAGTGTAGAGCAATGCTATCTTTCCTTAGGAATTTCTCATGCTAAAAGAGGGACAGCGGCATGGATGTAGATGATCCAGAGGCTTGCCGCTTACAGCGATTAGATGAAGGGAGTTGTTTGATGTTTGTGTACTGTGAACGAGGCACAATTTTGATGCTAAAAGGTTAATTGGATTAACCAGTGGTTTTCTTATACAAAGCCTAAGAGGAGGATATTATGTGTCTTGTACAAAGCCCGAGAGAGAGGCTAAAAGGTTTTGACTCAACGATGGAATCTTTTGGTATCTCGTATAAAGCCCGAGATGGAGGCTATTTGACTCAACAAGGGAGTTTTTGGTGTCTCGTATGAAGCCCGAGATGGAGGCTGTTGTTTATTCGGCTCAGTAAGAACCTTTTTGTATCTCGTATAAACCCCGAGATGGAGGCGAAAGAGGTGATTGACCTAACGAGGGAGTCTCTTATGTGTCTCGTACAAAGCCCGAGAGAGAGGCTAGATGTTGTTTGACTCCACTGAGGAGAATCATTGTACAAAGCCCAAGAGGAGGCTAGGGTGACTGTTTCAGTTGAGTGACAGGTCCAGTATACTGATTTTGAATGAGAAAATCAGTTCTTATATGAGCAACACTGCATTCAAGGATTTGATTCAAGGATCCAGGATATTCCTGTTCTTTAAGGAAGTGGGAAATCCGAAGGGTATCGAGACTTTCCGAGTCTACGGGTTTTCTTCCTATTTTTGAAGGGGTCACTTGAGAATGTCTTTGAGACTCAAGGAAATTAGACTGTCCAAGTCTAGAGTTTTATCTTTTGTACTATGCTTTGAGAAACAGTAGTAGACTCTATGAAAGGACTGTTCTATGAAGATGACTAGGTTCTGTTCCTATACCTCTAGGAGGCCGTCGGGACAATTTGTACGAAGCCCAAGAGGAGGCTGGAAACTTTTAAGAAGATGGCAGGTCCTTGTACTAAGCCCAAGAGAAGTCTATCATTCCCAGAGGAAGAGATCATTATACGAAGCCTAAGAGGAGGCTGTGAATACTTCTAAGAAGCCGTAGGGTCCTTGTACTAAGCCCAAGAGGAGGCGGGGTTGCTTTTAGGAAGCCTGTGGGTCCTTATACGATGCCCAAGATGAGGCCGATGCTTTTAAGAAGCCCGTGGGTCCCCAAACCCCGAGAAATTCAAGGCAATGCTATTCAACGAGAATAGATCAAAGTCAGGAAAGTTCGAGAATTTGGAAGAAACTCAAAGATGCCATTCACGGAGAATACATTCATCTTAGGGAGTAGAGTTTCTTGACAATTCCTAATGAGGACAGCCGAAGAGAAGACTGTATCTGGTGATCCTATTGGGGATCTAGTTGTCTATTTCTATGAATAAACGAAACGGCGTCACTTAGTTCTAGACGTAGTTGCCGGGGAAACTCGAAATATCTATACTATTATTACATAGTCGATATGAGTTTATGAAAGAAGACTTACAGTGAAACAGCCTCACAATACAGTTATATGTATATGAAAGCAGTAAATGAAAGCAATAACCACTTACTCGGTTGTAGAGCTTCCATGCTGTTTGGTTAGTTGTTCAACAAAGAAAGATTGAAAACAACACTATATTCAAAATCAAAGGAGAAAGTGATTTGAAAAAGAAAGATTTGGGGCTTACAGCTCAAGGAGAGACCCAGGGTTTTATCAGTGAGCGCACTGTTTGAATTTGTACAGAGGGACTTATACAAGTGACTGTGGCCCAAAAAGGTTTCCTGTACAAAGGGATGTGTCTTACACTCTCTCAAGAGGCCCAAAAGGTTTAAAGAAAAAGAGATGGGTCTTACTACACGAGGGTAGGCCCAGTTTGTTTTTCCGTTTGGAATGGCGATCGCGTCGAGATTTTCTTTTAACGCGAAGGGACTTATACAATAAGTGAGGCCCAAAGTTTCTGGTTAAAAGGGGGGTTGGGTCTTACACTCTATTAGAGGCCCAAAATGTTTTGAATGGGTCTTATAGCTCAAGGAGAGGCCCAAGGTAATTTTTCAAAAGGCGACGATCGCGCCGTTTGTTTTTTACGGTATCGAGACTTATACAATATACTGAGGCCCAAAAATGTTTTGGTCAAGAAAGGATTGGGTCTTACACTCTATTAGAGGCCCAAAAAGTTTTGAAAATGATTTATGAGGGTTGAATTAATCCAAAAACCCTAATTTGTTTTCAAAAATGTATTTAATTGAATAAAAATTCAATTAAAAATGATCAAAATTGTTTAACATATGAAAAACAAATTGTGATTTTGGATTAATGCTTCAAAAATTAAGTATTGACTTACAAAATAATTAGAAATCATTAAAAGTTGCAAAATCAATGTAGAAAAATATTTAATATGTCAAAAACAATTAAAATATTAATTCTTTGCAAAAATATCAATTATATGAAATCAATAATATTTTTGGGATTTTTTGATAAAATAAAATATTTTAACATTTTTGTGAATTATTAAAAAAAGAATCAATTCAAAATCATTAAAACTCAGAGAGAAATTAATTTTTGAATCAATTAAATAAAATCACAAAATTCAAATATTTGAATTTATGAAAAAGGCGCCAAGAACACAAGCACGAACACGCGCGTTTTTCTGGGTTTGGCTGATTTGCATTTTCTCCTCAATCTCACTGAATACTTAATTATATCATGCAATCCACATATCATTATGCTCGTCTCAACCTCACGATCATGTCTATAACACTTAATTTCATTTAAATTAAACATATAACAAGAAATCATGAAAAATCCTCAAGAACCCTAATTTCTGCATGAAGGCTAGGATTTTTGATACACGATTCAAACAATGCAATTAATTGAGGGAAAACATTCCATGCATGATTATGAACATATGGCCAAATTATTGTGCGAGGAAATATGCATAGATTGAGAGATGACCAAGTATATGCTTACCTCTAAGCCGTGACAGCAAGTGCAATGTGATTTTTGATTTGGAGGTGTTACAGATGAGTGGTGATGATCTGAACAGCTTCCCTACACCCCATGGAGTGTGTTTGAATGGTTGGACTTGATTGAAATTGGCTGGATCAATTTGTGGTACCTCAGCTGCAACTTGATTGAAAATTTGAGCAACCAGCTGGTGATTTTGTGAAATTGGTGTTTCAGAAGTGATCTAAGTGTTTGATCAGCTCATATGTGATGTATGTGAGGTGTGTGAGTGATTGGTTTGATTGGAATTGCTCTCAAACTCAAAACCCGGTAGTGACTTGCCTTAGAAGGCAAAATTGGAGTGAAAGAAGAGATTTTGAGGAAAGCATCTGTTTGATGGATTTGGTGTACTCAAACTGATCACAATTGAGCTCTATTTATAGTAGAGCAAGTTTTTTTTGCAAGGAATAGTGAATGGCAGCTGGTAAGTAGGTTTGGCCAATGTTGGCAAATGAAAATCCAAGTCTCCTCTAGCCATTGACTAGAGGTTAGGGCACAGAGCTTTGGTTCCCTTGGTCTTGGATAAGTCTTGACTGATTTCAGATGAGAATGGCTCAGTCCATGCCACCTTGATGCTTCCATTGAATGCTTCAATCCAAATTTGGAGTCTTGTCCCTACTTTGGCCATTCTAGGTTCAACATGCTATTTCTTGTTCCATGGACTTTGGAGGCTTGGCTCAGTGATTGTCCCCTTTAGATTAAATCCTCAGATGTGTCCAAGTGGATAGGAGCATTTGAATTTGGCTGATTTTGGTAAATCGAGCCAAAATGCAAAATCTGCCTTGCCTTTGACAGATTTCAGCAAGGCAACTTGACAATGTCATATCTCATGGGGTAAGTTGAATTTGGCAATGTTCTTGGCCATTTTGGAAAGCCCTTACATGATACAACAACTGTTTGAACAAGTTTGGTTTTGATCTCTTTTGATTCCAAGTGAAAAATCCCTCTACATTTGGCAAAAAGTGAAGCAAAATCTGACTTAGTGAAATTTTCACTAAGTGTTGGAACAAAGTGTTTTCTCTTGATTTTGATCACTCCATAACTCAAAATCCTTAATGAATTGGACTTAGGTCTAGTTGAAGTTTTTGTAGAGGGTAATGAGGGCTACAAATCCATCTTTGGATGAGAAAAAATGGCCATGTGGTTTAGGAGTTATGATCCTCCAAAGTTAGTGTATTAGTGGTACTTTTTCCATAACATAGTAAAATTTCTAAGTTTTATGGTTACCCCTTTTACAAGTTATCCAACATTCTTTGATTTTTCTTGATGAATGATGATTCAAATCATACATTAACATCATTTTAGGGTTAAAAATCCATTTTGGTGAAAAATCTCAAAAAGTCAAAGTTGACTTTTGTGCACAGTTGACTTTTTATCAGATGAATTCCAAATTGTGCAATTCTTCAGGAAATCATGTCCTTGACCTAAATCAAACTTGATGGACATGTTCCATGGGTGTCATAGGGTATATTGGGGCATGTCCTAGGGTTTGGGAGCCTGTCCTGGTCAAAAGTCAAAGTTACAGTTGACTTTCTTCGCGAAACCCTAATTGTGGTGCAGATGAAAATGAGACTTGTTGCTCAAGCTTCTTGGATTAATCCATTGTTCCAAATGGATCAATATAGTTCATTAGAGACCCTCAAATCATGTCTTGAGGTCTTGGCTCTTGATTTGTCCCAAAAGTCAACTTAGGGGTGAATTAGGTCAAGAAACCCTAATTCCTGATTTTTGAAGTATGCATCCCCTGAGGTCAAATTGACTTGATGCTTGGGTCCATGAGGTTCCATGGAGTACATTAGGTTGTGTTTTGGATCTTTGGCTTATGCCCAGATGAAACTTCCCATCTAGAGGCCCTGGTCGACCAAAACCCTAATTTGGTGATACTGGCGATCTTGAGACTTGATCCACCTAGAAGGGAGCAACCTTGTGCTTAATCCTTGAAGTGGGATTCCCTTTTGATCCATTATGGATGTTTGAGAGGTTAGACAAGTTGAATATCATGTCATTCCTTGATTGATCCTTTGTCTAAGGCTCTGAGACGGCTTAAAACCCTAATTTTGATTGTAGTGAATGCTCAACAACCCTTGAGGCATTTGGTTCATCCATATTGTGACGATGATTTGCACAATGATGGGAAAGTTTAGTGGTCAAAATTTGGGGTATGACAGATGCCCCTATTTAATCTTCTTGGAGCCGAAGGTGTGAATAACGAAGGTATTCGGGCATTCGGGGTGCAAGAGGATTAAATATCGGAATACCCAAAATTTTGATGGTGGTTATGAATGGCGGATCGCATCCATCTTCTTTTGCTGAGCAATGATGCTTAGAAAAGGTAAACTTCCCCTCGATCCTGGTCTTTAGCCAAGGAACTGGTCTCAGTTTTCTTTTGAGATAAACCTCCCCTCGATCCTGGTTTCCTACCAGGGAACTGGTCTAAGTTTCTGATTTAAACTTCCCCTCGATCCTGGTTTCCTACCAAGGAACTTGTCTTAGTTTCTGGTTTAAACTTCCCCTCGATCCTCGTTTCCTACCAAGGAACTGGTCTTAGTTTCTTTTGTCAATAAACTTTACTGACAAGGGACGCTATTCGTAGCGGCTTTCCTTCAAACTTCTCGCCGAATTTTCCTGGGGAGATGCCATTTGAGTGGAAAACGTTTTGATGTCAGACTTGCTGGGGAACCCAGTCGTCTGAGTTGTAGAGTTGCACAAACTTCTCTGTTGGAGACGTTATTTGTCAATTCTACTGGGGGAAAGCGAGTATCTTGAGAGACTGTTTCCACTTGGCGATATTACATCATACTTTTCTCGGGATCTTCCCAGAGAAATGCCATATGATGGGGTCCAATTTTGAGGTGCTGATGACCTTTTCATTAGCGGATTTTCGGAGAAATACTGATGCACTGCCGAACCCTTGCTTAAGAGGCTTTCTCTGGGGATTTTCTTAAATTCGGGAAAGCAAGGATATCATCTTTAATGGCGAAGAGTGACATCTGTTGAAGGTTCTCAGGCCTTTCAGAGGTTCAAGTTATCAAAGTGGTCTAGTGCCGACTCTGATCTAGAGATAAACGGGAGAGAGATTGCTTAGATGATTCTCTTCCCAACGAGGAAAGGTCCGGCAACTCGATTGAGAGGACTTTTATCACTAGGGGATAAGACCGACTAGAGTGATAGCGATGCAATATGAAATGTAAATGCAAATCAATAATGCATGATGTATGCATGTATATGCTGACAAAACTGACGCGACACACAAACTAGAAGATGAACATGATTGGATACTCGACCATCGCGGGGCGTATAGAGATATCGCTGGTTCAAGATAGCAATTCCACCTTGCTTAGGAGAGATAATCCCTGCGGGGAATACCGTTGATCGGGCTTAGGAGATGAGAACACGGCCGAGGCGTGTCAGACGAAACAAGGTCTCTGACACAGCTGATCCCTTCATTCAGGCGTACTGGTTTAGAAGGAGTACTTTGATTCTGCACTTTGAGGTTCGAACACCTTTGGAGACGCGATTGATGTTCTTTCGATGTTTAACAATCAAAAGAAATTGCCATCTTTATTTTAAAAGCAGAAAAAGTTTTAACAAGTAAATTCATTTTTGTTTCATTTCAAGAATCATTAGTCATGTTAACAACGTCGTTCTGTAAAGCTAAAACAAACAAGAATTACAAACAAAAGCACAAGGGCTCAAATTTTATTGATAGGATGGAAATCAGCCAACCGCGTGATTCCAAAGAGTATTTACAAAGTTTGAAAATGGTAATTTATAGGGAAAAGGGCTACGTTGATACATAACGACCACTATCCTTCTACCAACTTTGAATTCGGGGCATCCTAAGCTTCTGTCGAAGATGACCTTAACTGGAGTTTTCCTCCGATGATGTAACTACTGCTGCTGAGGGACTTGCCTCTGTTGAACATAGTTACTTGCCATTATCCCTAATTTTTGCCTGGATTGTACTATGATGTTTCCAATCCACCGGGATGATTATTTTTTTATTTTGTCTCTAACTTTTTCCTGGACCGCCCTTTCGGGTTTTCAATCCACCGAGACGTTTTTTTTTAGTTTAGGCGAAGTATTTCTTGACTACATCAACATTCGTGGGATAGGCAAATTCCTCTCCGTCCATGGTTGCAATTCTCAAGGCGCCACCTGAGAAAGCTTTCGTGACCACATAAAGGCCATCATAATTTGGAGTCCATTTGCCCCGAGAATCAGTGAGAAAAGATTTTATCTTCTTGAGCACAAGGTCTCCTTTCCTGAAGACACGGGGTCTGACCAATTTGTCAAACGCCTTCTTCATTCTTTGCTGATACAACTGACCGTGGCATAGTGCCGTAATTCGTTTCTCTTCGATCAGGTTGAGTTCGTCGTGTCGACTTTGACACCATTCAGCTTCGGTGAGCTTAGCTTCCATCAATACCCTGATTGACGGGATCTCTACTTCTATGGGGAGCACTGCCTCCATGCCATACACTAGAGAGAAAGGGGTTGCCCCTGTTAAAGTACGGACAGATGTGCGATAACCATGAAGAGCAAAAGGTAGCATCTCGTGCCAGTCTTTGTAGGTCACAGCCATCTTTTGAACAATCTTCTTGATGTTCTTGTTAGCCGCTTCTACCGCCCCGTTCATCTTGGGTCGGTAGGGAGATGAGTTATGATGTTCAATCTTGAACTCTGCGCACAACTCCTTCATCATCTTGTTTTTCAAGTTAGATCCATTATCAGTAATGATCTCGCTTGGAACACCATAACGGCAGATGATATTGTTTTTGATAAATCGGACCACCACTTGTCGGTTACATTAGCGAATGACGCAGCTTCGACCCACTTGGTGAAGTAGTCAATGGCTACAAGGATGAACCGATGTCTGTTCGAAGCCTTGGGTTCAATCAAGCCAATCATGTCGATTCCCCATATGGAGAAAGGCCACGGGGAAGAAATAACTTTGAGATGTGATGGCGGTACATGAATTTTGTCGGAGTATATCTGACACTTGTGACACCTTCTCATGTACTTGTAGCAGTCGGATTCCATGGTCAACCAGTAGTACCCTGCTCTCAGAATTTTTCTCGCCATTGTGTGTCCGTTGGCATGAGTGCCAAAGGATCCTTCATGAATTTCTTTCATAAGCATGTTTGCTTCTGGTTTGTCTACGCATCGGAGCAAGACCATGTCAAAATTTCTCTTATAGAGAGTATCACCGCTCAGGAAGAAGCTGCCTGCTAGTCTTCTGAGGGTCTTCCTGTCTTTTCTAGATGCCCCAGGTGGGTATCCTTGTTTCTGAAGGAAGCATTTGATATCGTGGTACCAAGGTTTGTCATCTATGACTGCTTCAATCGTGAAGACGTAAGCGGGCCGTTCAAGGCGCATTATGTCGATCTTAGGTATGTCATTCCATTGACCTACACTAATCATGGAAGAGATAGTGGCTAATGCATCAGCCATGTGATTCTCATCATGAGGGATGTGATGAAACTCAACTCTGTTGAAGAAAGGTAGCAACCTTCTTGCATAGTCTTTGTAAGGAATCAATCCTGATTGGTATGTGTTCCAATCTCCTTTTATCTAATTGATAACCAGGGCTGAGTCGCCATATACGTCCAAGTTTTTGATCCTTAAATCAATTGCTTCCTCGAGACCCGTGATACAAGCTTCGTATTCGGCCTCATTGTTCATACATTTGAACGTAAGTCTAGCAGTGAAAGGAATGTGGGTGCCCTGAGGGGTAACAATGATTGCCCCAATTCCGTTTCCATAATGATTAACTGCTCAGTCAAAGATAAGTCCCCATTGGGAACCTGGTTCTGGCCCTTCACTGGGTAGTGGTTTATCGCAGTCTTTCATTTTTAGATACATGACATCTTCGTCTGGGAAGTCAAACCCGATTGATTCTTGATCGTCAATCGGTTGATGAGCCAAATGATCGGCTAAAATACTTCCCTTAATGGCTTTCTGAGCGTGGTACTCTATGTCATATTCTGATAACAGCATCTGCCAACGGGCAATTCTTCCCGTAAGAGCAGATTTTTCAAATACGTACTTGATTGGATCCATTTCGGAGACCAACCAAGTAGTATGACGAATCATGTATTGGCGAAGACGTTTGGCTGCCCAATCCAAAGCGCAACAAGTTTTCTCGAGCATCGTGTACCGAGTTTCACAGTCGGTGAACTTCTTGCTCAAATAGTAGATGGCAGACTCTTTTCTTTTAGTTTTGTCTTGTTGGCCAAGTACACATCCCACTGAGTCCTCTAGGACTGTGAGGTAAATGATCAGTGGTCTTCCTTCCACTGGAGGTGATAGAATCGGAGGATTCAACAGATATTTCTTAATACTGTCGAAGGCAGTTTGGCAATCTTCTGACTAAACGCAATCCTGGTTCTTTTTCAGTTATTTGAAAATCGGCGCACATGTGGCGGTCATAAGGGAGAGCACTACCATATTTTTTAGTACCGCTCGTCGATCCAGTGTCTTTTACCAAACGTCCTTCTCGGACGGCTTCCTCAAGACGTACACCCATGCCGACCATTTCGGTGAAGTCACTGGGCGCACTGGCAACCATTCAGTCATAGTAAAATGAGCTTAAGGTCTTTAAGAAGATCTTTGTCATCTCTTTTTCCTCAAGAGGTGGACAAATTTGAGCGGCAATTTCACGCCACCTTTGAGCGTACTCCTTAAAGGTTTCCTTGTCCTTTTACGACATCGATCTGAGTTGATCTCTGTCGGGTGCCATGTCCAAATTGTATTTGTATTGTTGGACGAAGGCAGTACCAAGATCTCTGAATGTGCTGATCGTAGTACGGTTTAAACCCATGTACCATTTAAGTGCGGAACCGGTTAAACTATCCTGAAAGTAGTGAATCAGTAGGTCGTGATTCTCCGTCTGAGCTGACATCCGCCGAGCGTACATCACTAGATGGCTTTGAGGGCAAGAGTTACCCTTATATTTTTCAAAGTCGGGCACTTGGAACTTGTGCGGGACTTTCACATTTGGGACCAAGCAGAGATCTGCGGCGTCCTTTCCAAATAAATCCTGACCACGAATGGCCTGCAGTTCCTTCTGTATTTCCAAGAACTGTTCCTGGAATTCACCCATTCTGTCAAACATAGTTTCCTTCTTACCAGAAGGTGTTGGTAGAATCTGTCCTTCCGGGACAGTGTGCACCACAGGGGGTGGTACCGTGACTACGGCAGTGAGTCTTGGCGTCTCCCGAAGTTTGTAACCTTCAGGAGTCTTCAGTATGCCCCTGGTATCTTCGCTTTCCCAAAGTTTGTAACCTTCAGGCCCAGCGGCTTCCGTTGTGATTCCCTGATCCTCAGTGGTCGGCGGAACATATCCTTCCGGGATATAGTTAACAGGCATGCCCCAAGGACGATCTTTCGGTATCTGATACCTAGAATCATACCTCTCCACTATGGGCGTTGAGGTGATCTCTGAGATCACAGTTCTTTGTAGCTGAGCTTCTGCCATGGCTTGCATGTCGTTACGAAGCTTTCTCATATCCTCTCTCAGAGCGTCGATCTCTTCTTTCAACTCTCTGTTTTCTTCCTCAAGATCATCCATCCTTTTCTGACGATTGGCTCGAGTATTATACGAATGAGACAGTTTGACTCTAGAACCGAGACACAAACGTGAGATTCGTAGGGAAGAAGAATACGCGATGTGAGAATGATGAATGCAATGATTATATTAATTGTTTAAGGTTTAATCAAAATAAACTTCGACAATTAGATTGCAAATATCAAACGGTGGGGTAACCCCTTTTTATTGAAATTCAAAAGATTACAGAAGTGGAAGTACAGTAGATTACAAAGTGCAGAAACAGAAACCTAAACTAATGGGTCCTGAGTCCTCTCTGAAGAGAAGTCGGGTGTTGATTCTGGTATCTTCCTTTTCTTTAACCGGGGCTCTTGGGTCGTTGTCGGGTTGTCACTCCTTTGCCAGGTGAAAGGAGCGAGCAAATTCCTTTGGTCATCTTGATTATCTACAGCATGTTGCTCCAAAATTTCAATCAGAGCATCTTTTTCTTTTAGTAATTGCTGTATTTTGATGCACTCTATGTCGAGGGTGCGGTACTTGTTCTTCCAAGACCTTCTCTCCTTTTGAATTTTGTTGAGAGTAACCTGAAGCTTTTCAGTTTCCGTCATGAAGTACATGACAGATTCCCTCGGCGGAAGAATTCCGTAACGAGGATAAGGCATCTTTATCTTGAGAGCTCTAGTTTGTACCCAATGGAGATAAGGCTCCACCGAGACACAGTCCGGTTTTCCCAGAGACTCTTGTCCTTTCTTATGAACATGCTTCCAAGCGTGCACTATTTCCATCTTTAATGCTCTGTCGTTTTCTCCTTCTTTGAAGAAAAGACATTCCAGATGAACACCCAGTGGGATGTGTCTCATCGGGTATCCAAATTGACAGCGAACCAATATCGGATGGTAGTTGATTCCTCCTTTAGTTCCTAAAAGAGGTACGTTGGGGAAGTTTACACAACGGTCAATGATCCTGATTCCCTCATAAATCCTATTACATCAATCTATATCAGAGTTGGTAAGAGACATATGATCTTCTGCGGCCAACGTAAGGCACTCTTGCAATCCCAAAAAGCAGCAGACTTGGGCAAGTGAGAGATAAACCATTTGTAAAGCAAAGGTACACAGCATGTGATCTCCCCTCCGCTGTACAAATTTCCCAGGTGTACAGAATGATATGCATCTGCGAGCAAAGTCGGCACAGGATTTCCAATGAGAAAAACCTTAATGGAGTTAATATCGACGAAGTTATTGATGTTAGGAAACAAAAATAACCCGTAGGTGAGCAAGACAAAGATGCTTTCAAAAGCAGTCACGTTTCCTATACTGGCGAAGTACAGGGCTTTCTTTGTCAAGAACTGGGCTGGCAAACCTTGGATGCCACCCTTAGCGGTCATGTGAGCCCTGACCTCAGACTCGTCCAAATGAATTTCTCTTGCAATAGTCTGATTCTTTGGAATTTCTTCCAGTCCAGAAAATGGAGCTCGATCCGTAATGTGTAGATCGATCAGGTGAGAATACTCCTCCAGCGTTGGTGCAAGCTGGTAATCCGGGAATGTGAAACAGTGATAAACCGAATCATAAAACTGAATGAGCGCATCCATGATTCCCTCAATCACATGGACTCTTAACAGTGGTAGCAAATCTCCGTGCTTGGCTCTGAAAGCCTCTGGGTTAGTGATCATCCTCGCTAACCTTCTCAAATCCTCTAGTTTCGGAACCTTGAAGGTATACTGGTGAGTTCTCCTTCTACCGAAATCCATTAGTGCAATCCTTTTCTCTGATATTTGCAGTCACAGTCTTAGTTTATTTTGAAAAAACAGAGAGACTAGAAGAGAAGATTTTTTGAATGTTTTAATGTTTTTTAGATGAATGCATGAATGCAGCACACAAAAACATAGAAAAAACATGGGGTCAAAGGGTCGTTGTCATGAAGTCAAGGCTCTACCCATCCCCAAAGGTTTATACTAGGGTGATTTTTGTACTTGTACTCATTATCATTAGCTCCTCCCAGGAAAGCAAAACAACAAGCGGATCGCCAGCGAGTTGTAGAGCAATCTTAGAGTAAGTGCCATTCACCGAGAATAGATCACCAGCCTCAAATGAGGGTAGTATCGCGTAACAAATATTTCCGATAGTTTCCGTACTACGAAAGGGTTTGGCTCCTTAGCTTCTCAGACTTAACAACCGGCCCATTGTCTAGGTGAGAGAATGGGTTGCGTTGGTCAGCCTCCACTGAGGTTGATGGTCGACCCCGTCGCCATCACTTATCTTAAGTGTATACTCAATCTTTCCACATACGGCATCACCCGCATTCCCATTAGCAGAAAAATAAACATGTATAGCAATTAGGAAAAGCAGTATATATATTTGTCCTAAACATCCTAGACCTTTAAAGCTATGAATCCTAAGTTCCTGACAGAAAATGGGTTCCCCGGCGGAAGCCCCAATCTGTGGTTTCCATACAAGAGGTGAAAAGGAAGACCGTGCCTAGATCTAACTTTGAAAGGCCCCACGGTGGGCGCCATTTTTCTGTTGGCGGCCACCGCCATGAAAATGACTTACCCAAGGTATAAATTGTAAGAAAGAAAGAACCGGCCCCACAGTGGGCGCCATTTTTCTGTAGCGAGCGATTTTGGACGCGGTTCTTAAGCGCTGGTCGCTCTCTGCGGTTGAGCTTAAAACTACAGGTCGATTCATTTTTTATCCTATTGAAGCTGATGAAGGAAGGGAAATAGATGTCTCCAATTAACCCTGCTTTGCATACTGAGTTTAAACAGCGGTCTGTTAGGTTACGAATGCTATCAATGTGGGGGGGCCTTTGTACTGGTTATTTGTATTTTCGCCAATACGGTTTTCTCTCTTTCTAGGATTTTCTGGTGGGGAACAAGGATTTAGGATGTTAGGACTGATGCTTTTGATAGATACATGAGAGTATGGGATTTTGGGTTTTTGTTTAGTGTGCTCGTTAAGATTTTACTTTCAATCTTATGCCTACGTATTCCCGTTTATCCAAAACAGGGAAATCAGAGCGTTCGTAGTTCCTCCTATTCTATGGGAGGAAGTGGTTGTTTTGGTGTCTTGTTCAAAGCCCAAGACGTGAAGCTAAAGGTGGTTTGTATCTTGTTCAAAGCCCAAGATATGAAGCTAAAGGTGATTTGTATCTTGTTCAAAGCCCAAGATATGAAGCTGAAAAGTCTATTTGTATCTTGTTCAAAGCCCAAGATATGAAGCTAAAAAGGTGTTGTCTTCAGAGAGAATTTGTCATCTCTAAAGGGGTTTATTTGTCACAACTGTTTATAAAGGAGAATTATTTTAACCGGGATACGCGGATCCTAGCAATGCCATAATTTCCCTTATAAGGGGTTTTAACCTGAAGGAGAAGACTTTAACTCAGTGTAGAGCAATGCTATCTTTCCTTAGGAATTTCTCATGCTAAAAGAGGGACAGCGGCATGGATGTAGATGATCCAGAGGCTTGCCGCTTACAGCGATTAGATGAAGGGAGTTGTTTGATGTTTGTGTACTGTGAATGAGGCACATTTTTGATGCTAAAAGGTTAATTGGATTAACTAGTGATTTTCTTATACAAAGCCTAAGAGGAGGCTATTATGTGTCTCGTACAAAGCCCGAGAGAGAGGCTAAAAGGTTTTGACTCAACGATGGAATCTTTTGGTATCTCGTATAAAGCCCGAGATGGAGGCTATTTGACTCAACAAGGGAGTTTTTTGTGTCTCGTATGAAGCCCGAGATGGAGGCTGTTGTTTGTTTGGCTCAGTAAGAACCTTTTTGTATCTCGTATAAAGCCCGAGATGGAGGCGAAAGAGGTGATTGACCCAACGAGGGAGTCTCTTATGTGTCTCGTACAAATCCCGAGAGAGAGGCTAGACGTTGTTTGACTCCGCTGAGGAGAATCATTATACAAAGCCCAAGAGGAGGCTAGGGTGACTGTTTCAGTTGAGTGACAGGTCCAGTATACTGATTTTGAAGGAGAAAATCAGTTCTTATATGAGCAACACTGCACTCAAGGATTTGATTCAAGGATCCGGGATATTCCTGTTCTTTAAGGAAGTGGGAAATCCGAAGGGTATCGAGACCTTCCGAGTCTACGGGTTTTCTTCCTATTTTTGAAGGGGTCACTTGAGAATGTCTTTGAGACTCAAGGAAATTAGACTGTCCAAGTCTAGAGTTTTATCTTTTGTACTATGCTTTGAGAAACAGTAGTAGACTCTATGAAAGGACTGTTCTATGAAGATGACTAGGTTTTGTTCCTATACCTCTAGGAGGCCGTCGGGACAATTTGTACGAAGCCCAAGAGGAGGCTGGAAACTTTTAAGAAGCCGGCGGGTCCTTGTACTAATCCCAAGAGAAGGCTATCATTCCCGGAGGAAGAGATCATTATACGAAGCCTAAGAGGAGGCTGTGAATACTTCTAAGAAGCTGTAGGTTCCTTGTACTAAGCCCAAGAGGAGGCGGGGTTGCTTTTAGGAAGCCTGTGGGTCCTTGTATGACGCCCAAGAGGAGGTCGATGCTTTTAAGAAGCCCGTGGGTCCCCAAACCCCGAGAAATTCAAGGCAATGCTATTCACCGAGAATAGATCAAAGTCAGGAAAGTTCGAGAATTTGGAAGAAACTCAAAGATGCCATTCACGGAGAATACATTCATCTTGGGGAGTAGAGTTTCTTGACAATTCCTAATGAGGACAGTCGAAGAGAAGACTGTATCTGGTGATCCTATTGGGGATCTAGTTGTCTATTTCTATGAATAAACGAAACGGCGTCACTTAGTTCTAGACGTAGTTGCCGGGGAAACTCGAAATACCTATACTATTATTACACAGTCGATATGAGTTTATGAAAGAAGACTTACAGTGAAACAACCCCACAATACAGTTATATGTATATGAAAGCAGTAAATGAAAGCAATAACCACTTACTCGGTTGTAGAGCTTCAATGCTGTTTGGTTAGTTGTTCAACAAAGAAAGATTGAAAACAACACTATATTCAAAATCAAAGGAGAAAGTGCTTTGAAAAAGAAAGATTTGGGGCTTACAGCTCAAGGAGAGCCCCAGGGTTTTATCAGTGAGTGCACTGTTTGAATTTGTACAGGGGGACTTATAAAAGTGACTGTGGCCCAAAAAGGTTTCCTGTACAAAGGGATGGGTCTTACACTCTCTCGAGAGGCCCAAAAGGTTTAAAGAAAAAGAGATGGGTCTTACTACACGAGGGTAGGCCCAGTTTGTTTTTCCGTTTGAAATGGCGATCGCGCCGAGATTTTCTTTTAACGCGAAGGGACTTATACAATAAGTGAGGCCCAAAGTTTTTGGTTAAAAGGGGGGTTGGGTCTTACACTCTATTAGAGGCCCAAAATGTTTTGAATGGGTCTTATAGCTCAAGGAGAGGCCCAAGGTTATGTTTCAAAAGGCGACGATCGCGCCGTTTGTTTTTGACGGTATCGGGACTTATACAATATACTGAGGCCCAAAAATGTTTTGGTCAAGAAAGGATTGGGTCTTACACTCTATTAGAGGCCCAAAAAGTTTTGAAAATGATTTATGAGGGTTGAATTAATCCAAAAACCCTAATTTTTTTTCAAAAATGTATTTAATTGAATAAAAATTCAATTAAAAATGATCAAAATTGTTTAACATATGAAAAACAAATTGTGATTTTGGATTAATGCTTCAAAAATTAAGTATTGACCTACAAAATAATTAGAAAGCATTAAAAGTTGCAAAATCAATGTAGAAAAAATATTTAATATGTCAAAAACAATTAAAATATTAATTCTTTGCAAAAATATCAATTATATGAAATAAATAATATTTTTGGGATTTTTGATAAAATAAAATATTTTAACATTTTTGTGAATTATTAAAAAAAGAATCAACTCAAAATCATTAAAACTCAGAGAGAAATTAATTTTTGAATCAATTAAATAAAATCACAAAATTCAAATATTTGAATTTATGAAAAAGGCGCCAAGAACACAAGCAAGAACACGGGCGTTTTTCTGGGTTTGGCTGATTTGCATTTTCTCCTCAATCTCACTTAATACTTGATTATATCATGCAATCCACATATCATTATGCTCGTCTCAACCTCACGATCATGTCTATAACACTTAATTTCATTTAAATTAAACATATAACAAGAAATCATGAAAAATCCTCAAGAACCCTAATTTCTGCATGAAGGCTAGGATTTTTTATACACGATTCAAACAATGCAATTAATTGAGGGAAAACATTCCATGCATGATTATGAACATATGGCCAAATTATTGTGCGAGGAAATATGCATAGATTGAGAGATGACCAAGTATATACTTACCTCTAAGTCGTGACAGCAAGTGCAATGTGATTTTTGATTTGGAGGTGCTACAGATGAGTGGTGATGATCTGAACAGCTTCCCTACACCCTATGGAGTGTGTTTGAATGGTTGGACTTGATTGAAATTGGCTGGATCAATTTGTGGTACCTCAGCTGCAACTTGATTGAAAATTTGAGCAACCAGCTGGTGATTTTGTGAAATTGGTGTTTCAGAAGTGATCTAAGTGTTTGATCAGCTCATATGTGATGTATGTGAGGTGTGTGAGTGATTGGTTTGATTGGAATTTCTCTCAAACTCAAAACCCGATAGTGACTTGCCTTAGAAGGCAAAATTGGAGTGAAAGAAGAGATTTTGAGGAAAGCATCTGTTTGATGGCTTTGGTGTACTCAAACTGATCACAATTGAGCTCTATTTATAGTAGAGCAAGTTTGTTTTGCAAGGAATAGTGAATGGCAGCTGGTAAGTAGGTTTGGCCAATGTTGGCAAATGAAAATCCAAGTCTCCTCTAGCCATTGACTAGAGGTTAGGGCACAGAGCTTTGGTTCCCTTGGTCTTGGATAAGTCTCGACTGATTTCAAATGAGAATGGCTCAGTCCATGCCACCTTGATGCTTCCATTGAATGCTTCAATCCAAATTTGGAGTCTTGTCCCTAGTTTGGCCATTCTAGGTTTAACATGCTATTTCTTGTTCCATGGACTTTGGAGGCTTGGCTCAGTGATTTTACCCTTTAGATTCAATCCTCAGATGTGTCCAAGTGGATAGGAGCATTTGAATTTGGCTGATTTTGGCAAATCGAGCCAAAATGAAAAATCTACCTTGCCTTTGACAGATTTCAGCAAGGCAACTTGACAATGTCATATCTCATGGGGTAAGTTGAATTTAGCAATGTTCTTGGCCATTTTGGAAAGCCCTTACATGATACAACAACTGTTTGAACAAGTTTGGTTTTGATCTCTTTTGATTCCAAGTGAAAAATCCCTCTACATTTGGCAAAAAGTGAAGCAAAATCTGACTTAGTGAAATTTTCACTAAGTGTTGGAACAAAGTGTGATTTCTTGATTTTGATCACTCCATAACTCAAAATCCTTAATGAATTGGACTTAGGTCTAGTTGAAGTTTTTGTAGAGGGTAATGAGGGCTACAAATCCATCTTTGGATGAGAAAAAATGGCCATGTGGTTTAGGAGTTATGATCCTCCAAAGTTAGTGTATTAGTGGTACTTTTTCCATAACTTAGAAAAATTTCTAAGTTTTATGGTTACCCCTTTTACAAGTTATCCAACATTCTTTGATTTTTCTTGATGAATGATGATTCAAATCATACATTAACATCATTTTAGGTTTAAAAATCCATTTTGGTGAAAAATCTCAAAAAGTCAAAGTTGACTTTTGTGCACAGTTGACTTTTTATCAGATGAATTCCAAATTGTGCAATTCTTCAGGAAATCATGTCCTTGACCTAAATCAAACTTGATGGACATGTTCCATGGGTGTCATAGGGTATATTGGGGCATGTCCTAGGGTTTGGGAGCATGTCCTGGTCAAAAGTCAAAGTTACAGTTGACTTTCCTCACGAAACCCTAATTGTGGTGCAGATGAAAATGAGACTTGTTGCTCAAGCTTCTTGGATTAATCTATTGTTCCAAATGGATCAATATAGTTCATTAGAGACCCTCAAATCATGTCTTGAGGTCTTGGCTCTTGATTTGTCCCAAAAGTCAACTTAGGGGTGAATTAGGTCAAGAAACCCTAATTCCTGATTTTTTATGTATGCATCCCATGAGGTTCCATGGAGTACATTAGGTTATGTTTTGGATCTTTGGCTTATGCCCAGATGAAACTTCCCATCTAGAGGCCCTGGTCGACCAAAACCCTAATTTGGTGATACTGGCGATCATGAGACTTGATCCACCTAGAAGGGAGCAACCTTGTGCTTAATCCTTGAAGTGGGAGTCCCTTTTGATCCATTGTGGATGTTTGAGAGGTTAGACAAGTTGAAGATCATGTCATTCCTTGATTGATCCTTTGTCTAAGGCTCTGAGAGGGCTTAAAACCCTAATTTTGATTGTAGTGAATGCTCAACAACCCTTGAGGCATTTGGTTCATCCATATTGTGATGATGATTTGCACAATGATGGGAAATCTTAGTGGTCAAAATTTGGGGTATGACATGATGTATCCTAGAGTGATCTCACATGAGGGTTGTATCGCGTGACAACCTTAGCTTCTCAGATAACCCAGTCGACCACACTACTTTCAACAACCGAAGTCGTATAGGCAATGTATCTGCAAAGGGAGACTCCAATGAGTTTGATGGTAGATCGGGGGCTCTTATCTGGAAT
Source organism: Lathyrus tuberosus (assembly GCA_022829125.1). Lineage (NCBI taxonomy): Eukaryota > Viridiplantae > Streptophyta > Magnoliopsida > Fabales > Fabaceae > Lathyrus > Lathyrus tuberosus. Next base: position 22,819,072 of record JALAZF010000012.1, on the reverse strand, counting down.
TCACTCCCAGTAAGATTACCCGCATTGCCATCACCTATCTTAGGTGTATACTCAATCTTTCCACATGCGGCATCACACGCATTCCCATTAGCAAAAAAATAAACACAGATATCAATTAGGAAAAGCATTATATATATTTGTCTTAATCATCATAGACCTCTAGTCTTATGATCCTATACAGACAATGACTCCCCAGTAGAGCTGTCATTTCTGTGACATTTTGTGAACTCAAGGTTTCTACCTAAGAGATGGGAAGAGAACAAGATCTCTATCGAAGGTCCCCAGCAGAGTCGCCATTTTTTCGTGGAAATTTTCAGACTTAAGATTTCAACCAGATAAATAAGAGGGATAAGATGCCCTGCGTCGCCCCACGGTGGGCGCCATTTTTCTGTAGCGAGTGATTTTGGACGTGGTTCTTAAGAACTGTCGCTCTGGGGTACTACAGGTCGATTCATTTTTTATCCTATTGAAGCTGGTGAAGGAAGGGAATTAGATGTCTCCAATTAACCCTGCTTGCATACTGAGTTTAAACAGATGACTGTTGGTTTATAGATGCGGTTTAGATTGTGGGCCTCTCTCTGCTTATTTTGTTAAGAATGAAATGACGAGACTATTCATGGGGATTTTGGATAGGTACTGGATTTAATGTTTTTAATTAGTGTGCTCGCTAAGATTCTTTTGCAATCTTATTCCTACGTATTCCCGTTTAACGAAACAGGGAAATCAAAGCGATCATAGTTCCTCCTATTCTATGGGAGGAAAAAAGGTTGTTTTGGTGTCTTGTTCAAAGCCCAAGAAGTGAAGCTAAAATGTGGTTTGTATCTTGTTCAAAGCCCAAGATGTGAAGTTGAAGGGTCTATTTGTATCTTGTTCGAAGCCCAAGATGTGAAGCTAAAGGGTTTTGACTTTAGAGAGAATTTGTCATCTCTAAAGAGGTGTATTTGGTCTGTTTATCACAACTGTTGCATGACTGGTTATAAAGGAGAATTACTTTAACTGGGATATGTGAATCCAGCAATGTCAAAATTTCCTTTATAGGGGATTTTTAACCTGAAGGAGAAGACTTTAACTCAGTCTAGAGCAATGCCATCTTTCCTTAGGAATTTCTCATGCTAAAAGAGGGACAGTGGCATGGATGTAAATAATCCAGAGGCTTGCCACTTACAACAATTTAGATGAAGGGAAAGGAGTTGTTGATGTTTGTATACTGTGAACGAGGCACAAATTTTGATGCTAAAAGGTTGATTGACTCAACAGGGGTTTTCCTTATACAAAGCCTAAGAGGAGGCTATTGGCCTGACAAGAGGGTGCTTTTATGTGTCTCGTACGAAGCCCGAGAGAGAGGCTAAAAGGGGTTGACTCAACAAGAGAGTGCTAACAAGTGACTGACTCAACAAGAGAGTGTTTTTGTACGTGTCTTGTACGAAGCCCAAGATGGAGGCTAAAGGTGTTTGACTCAACAAAAGAGTCTTTGTACCTCGTACGAAGCCTGATATGGAGGCGGAAAATTGTTTAACTCAAAAAGAGAGTCTTTTATACTCAACAAGAGAGTGATTTTTATCTCGTACGAAGCCCGAGATGGAGGCTAAAAGGGAAGTGACTCAACAAGAGAGTCTTTTATACTCAACAAGAGAGTGTGAATAGGTTAGCTCCGCTAGGGAGAATCATTGTACAAAGCCCAAGAGGAGGCTAGTGTGCTGGTGACTGTTTCAGTTTAGTGACAGGTCCAATATGTTGGATAAAGAGAAAATCAGTTCTTATATGGGTAATGTTGTGCTCAGGGATTGATCGGAGGATCAGGGTTATTTCCTGTTCTTTAAGGAAATGGGAAATCCCAAAAGGTATGGAGACTGTACAAGTTTACGGGTGTTTTGATAAATCGATTCTCGGGTAGGAATATGTTCCTTGTATGATGCCCAAGAGAAGGCTGGTATGTTAAGGGATGAAGGTCAACCCATTAACTGGTCTGACACTTGACTCAGAAAGACAGCTCTAGCAAATTGATGACTAGGTTCTGTTCCTATACCTGTAGAGGTCTCTGGGTCCTTGTATTAAGCCCAAGAGAAGGCATGAGAGCTTTTAAGAAGCCGAAGGGTCCTTGTACAACACCCAAGAGGAGGTGGGGATGCTTTTAAGAAGCCTGTAGGTCCCTGAACCCCGAAAAGTTCAAGACAAGCCATTCACCGAGAATAGATCAAGCCAGGAAAGTCAGAGAATTTAGAAGAAAGTCAAGAGATGCCATTCACGGAGAAAAGATCATCCCTGGGGAGTAGAGTCTCTTTGACGATTTCTAAGGGTGACAGTCTGAGAAAGGGTTCACCGAGAATGTTGCCTTTCACGTCTCCATATTGTTTAACCCCAAGAGGAGGGAAGACTGCGTATGGTAATCCTATGGGGATCTAGTTTTGTTTGTATTTAAGAGTGACCAACAGGGCTTTACCTAGTGCTAGACGTAGATGCCGAGGAAAACTCTAAATAACTATACTAGTATTACACAGTTGATATTCGAAAAGTATATAAAAGTTTGTGAAAGAAGACTTACAGTGAGCAGCCCCACAATACAGTTATATATATGAAAGCGGATAAAGAAAGCGGGTAAACACTTACTCGGTTGTAGAGCTTCCATGATGTTTGGTTAGTTTGTTCAACAAAGAAAGCTTTGATAACAATATTATATTCAAAATCAAAGGAGAAAGTGCTTTGAAAAGGTTGTTGGGGCTTACAGCTCAAGGAGAGGCCCAAGGTTTTATCAGTGATTGCACTGTTTGTACAGGGACTTATACAAGTGACTGAGGCCCAAAAAGGTTTTCTGTACAAAGGGATGGGTCTTACACTCTCTCAAGAGGCCCAAAGGTTTATTTTTGTACAAGTGGTGGGGCTTACAGCTCAAGGAGAGGCCCAAGGTTTTATCTAAAAAGGCGACGATCACGTTGAACTTTTTGGTGGTATCGGGACTTATACAATACACTGAGGCCCAAATTATTTTGGTTTTTTTTAAAAGGGTTGGGTCTTACACTCTACTAGAGGCCCAATGATATTTAAATAATGGGGCTTATAACACGAGGGTAGGCCCAAAGGATTTGATTTTTGAACTGCCGTTGCGCCGAGATTTTCTTTAAACGCAGAGAGACTTATACAATATCTGAGGCCCAAAATTGTTTTGGTTAAAAGGGGATTGGGTCTTACACTCTATTAGAGGCCCAAGGGGTTTTAAGGTTTTGTTTGAGTGAAAATCAGGGAAACCCTAAATTTGTTTTCTTTTAAAAGGAAATACTTAAAGAAAATCAAATAAAAATGATAAAAATACCAAATAAGTTTGAATAAACCACTTGTGATTTTTGTTGAAGGTTTGAAAAATGAGGTTTTAATCACAAAATGAATTAAAACTCATTTGGTTTTGATTTTCAAGGTAAATATTCACATTTAAAATGTTTAAAAATAATTAAAAAGGAATTTATTCACAAAAATACTAATTATATTAAATAACTAATATAAACTTAATTTTTTGTGGAATAAAATATTTCAACATTTTTGTGATTTTTTTCCAAAAAGAACCAATCAAAAATAATTAAAAATAAGGGAGTTATTAATTTTTCAAATCATTAAAAATAATAAGAAAAAACAATAAAAAAGTGCAGAAAATAGCAAAATGAGGATTTGGGACGAGGGGGATTCGAACCCCAGACCTCTTGTGTATAGGGCGTGCGCCTTACCACTGGGGTGGTGATACATCCGTTGATAGAAACACAACCACAAATATACAAGGCTTGCCTTGTTTTTGGCCTGGCCCAAGGCAAGGCAAGGCAAGATTTTGGTCGAAAACGTGAAGGCCATAACTTTCTCATTTCTCCATGGATTGGGACAAAATTTAGGTCTATCCTGCCTAGAATTTCACAAAGAATCCAATGGTAGTGGTATTTTTTCAGATCATGCTCCTATTGAAAAACCCGATAGTGGTTTTGAAATAGGCCATTATTTACATTTTCTATGCCATTTCTTGGTACAAGCATGAATTACATGACAAATTGGTGCAAACACAACACATATAACATGTATAAGGAATGCATGATCAGTGGACATCAAAAGAATGCATGGTTTAAAGAATCCAAGTTGTGATGCTTACCTCTTTTTGGAGCTTTTGTGCAATCTGCCAAGCCACTTGTTCCAAAAAAGATTTGATGCTTTGAACAACCTCAACTGATCTCTTAGAAGCTTTTAGGATGGTTGGAATCAGCTGGAAACCTCAGGGACAAGTTTGAGCTCTTTCTTGTAAAAGGGGCAAAAATGACCAAAATAGCAACTCTCTCAAATGGTGTTCCAGATTGGGGGAACCATATGGGACAATTCAAGGATGATATTTGGAGTGTGTTTGAGGTTTTATCTGGTTTGGAAAACGACTGAATCAATACATGGCTTGAAAAATGCACAAAAGTCCTATTTTGAGGTTTTGAGAGGTGACTTTGTGATTTTCGTGTTACAAGTCACTTGTGAGAGTTTGGACAGCTTAGATATGATATATTGGATGTGTTTGGATCATAAGCTATGGAGGAATTTCTTTCTAACTCAAAAACTCAGAGTTACCTTGCTAAAGAAGGTATTTTTGCCTAGAGAAAGAGATGTTGAGGAAAGCAAGTGTTGTAGTACTTTGGTGTACTCAAACTGAACACAATTGAGCTCTATTTATAGTAGAGCAAGTTTGTTTTGGCTATAATAGTGAATGGAAACTGCAGCAGAGGTTTGGCCAATGTTGAGCAATGAGAATCCAAGTCTCCTCTAGCCATTGACTAGAGGTTAGGGCACAAGCAGCTGGTCCCCTTGGTCTTGGATAAGTCTTGACTGAATTTAGTTGGAAATGACTCAGCCCATGCCACCTTGGTGCATCCATTAAATGCTCAAATCCAAAATTGGAGTCTTGTCCCTCTTTTAGGCATTTCTAGGTTTGGCATATGCTATTTTTGGTTCCAAAGACTTGGGAGGCTTGGGATCAGAGTTGGTTCCTCCTTGGTCCCCACCTTGAGGTGTTCAGATGGATAGAGTTGCTCCCCTTTTGCAAAAGTTGAGCAAATCGAGCAAAACTCCCAAATCTGCCTTGCCATGACAGTTTGCAGCAAGGCATATTGGCATTGTCATATCTCATGGCTCAAGTGGACTTTAATGGAATTCTTGGCCATTTTGGAAAGCCCTCATATGATACAACAACTGTTTGATCATAATTGGTTTTGATACTTTTTGGATCCAAGTGAAAAATGCCCCTACATTTGGAAAAAAGTGAAGGCAGGTTCTGACTTAGTGAAAATTTCACTAAGTGTTGGAAAAAAGTGACATTTTCACTTTTTGTGATTTTGATCATTCCATAACTCAAAATCCATGAGGAATTGGAATAAGTTATGTTTGAAGCTTTTGTAGAGTGCCATGAGAGCTACAAATCCAGCTTTGGATGGGAAAAAATTTCCTTATGGTTTAGGAGTTATGATCCTCCAAAGTATGTACCCTAGTGTCAATACTCGAAAAATAGTCGACCGGAGGCGAATAAGAAAGAAACAGGAGAGTCGCCATCAAACTTTATTTATCCCATGAGGGGAAGGGAAAACATCGAGAAAACCCCAAGGAAGAAAGGATAAGATGGTCTCGCAACCAAATTACGGGTTCGGAAGCCGGTTATGCGAGGGGAAGGTATTAGCACCCCTCACATCCATCGTACTCGATGGGAACCATTTGCTTGTCTATGAGTAAGGATGTTTGCTAAGGAAATTGCTTTCTAATAGTGCTCTAAGAGGGAAAGAGATGGTTAAAGAACGAAGAATGTGAAAGAAAATAAAAGAAAAGGTGGGGAGAAGAAAAGGAGACTCAATAGGACTTCGCGGTCCTATGCCTACGTATTCCCTCGTGCAATGGGAAAGTCAAAGTCAACGTAGTTCGGAGGACTACGGGTAAATAAAATGGAAGGGGGCTCGCCAAGATCGTTGCGATCTTGTGCCTACGTATCTTACATTCGGACTAGAATGAAGAATCAGAGCAGTCGTAGTTCGACCTACGATTTGTTGGTGTTTTTTATGGACGATGTTAACGTGCGGGTTCTAGCAGTTAGGTGTATTGCGGCTCGCTCGTGGAGTCTTATGCGTTACCTGTTTGCGGTAGAACGGACGCAACATGTCCTTTTTGAAAAGGTTAATTTTCGCCATCAAGGCAAGATGTCACATTTGATTTGTTGAGGTTGATTTTAAGGGGTGAAATAAGTCCTCGGATAGGAACCCCTTCGGGTAGTACCCAATTCTTTATCTCAAAAGGTTTGTTATGAAAATTGTGTGGCGAATACGGTTACGTCTTCGTATTGAAAGACGAGTATCGAGACCACACACTCTAAAGTGAGCATCCTATTACTCGGAGAGGAAGAGGTCTTCACCCAATCCCCTCTCTTTAGTTCAATACAAAGAGAACTTTATTCTCTTATTAAAAGTGTTTTTTTGTTTTAGATGGTAAGTGCTTTACGACAGTGAACCCTAAAGGTAATGTCAAGCACTCGGGATAGGAGAAGGCCTTCGCCTAACCACTCCACGACCATCTAAGTTTATTTGAGAAAAGTTTGAAAATGCACTTGGTACAAGACCAAGATTTTTAGACGCAAGGAGGTGAAATAAAGAGAGGAAAAGGTTTTTGAAAGAATGGGTGGTGAATATAGTCACGTCTTCGTATTGAAAGACGAGTATCGAGACCACACACTCTAAAGTGAGCATCTTAATACTCGAAGAGGAATAGGTCTTCACCCAATCCTCTCTTTTTAGTTCAATACAAAGAGAAAATTTGAAAATGAGCACTTGGTACTAGACCAAGGTTTTTGACTTAAGAAGAGAATGAAAATGAGAAATGAAATAGAAACTGAAATGAAATCGAAATGGAAATCAAGGTAGAATTGAAAAGTAAATCGAGAAATGAATCTAAACAAAGTGATAACCAAAATGGTTACAAAAACTATTGAAAATTATTAAAAAGATATTCAATAAAATATTTAACAAAATTATCTAAGAAAAATATTTAACAAAATTATCTAATAAAAATATTAACAAAATTAACGATAAAATTTAATTAGTAAAGTTATTAGCAAAACATTAAAAATAATCCACAAAAATTATTAAAAAAAAGAAAAGGATGTGAAAGAAATCAGAAGGGTGTACGTGAAGAGATTCACGGGGTTAAAGTCCATTTTCTCATATCAAGGCCAATCAGACAAAAAAAGAAAATAATATCCACAAGGGTTTGTGTGAGTTCACACGGGTCATCATGGAACTTTTCTTTTTTAAAAAAACGTTGGAATTCAATGAAATGATACGGCTTCTCTCAAAGGAAACAGGGCACAGCAACAACAACAAAACATCATCTTCAAAACCACTCTCAAAAGAAATCCGTCCGTTCTCACCGTCTCAGATTCTCTTTCTCAAATCGCCGACACTCGGTCTCCTCTATATCATCACGCCAAAATAAATCAACAGATAGCCATCATTCAGAAACCGAGCTTCTTCATCGCGCTTCAAAAGAAGGAAAGGCAAACGGCGACAGACGAAAAATCAAGAGAAGGTACCAAACCGTAATCAGACCTTCTTCGCGAGCGACGAACTCCCTCGGTTCGTTTTCATCTGATTTCCAAGTTCAGGTTTGCTTTACATTTTGGGTTTGTTTAACTCGTTCAGATCCAATCGCTATTTCTCTTCGTCTTAAAATTTCTGGTTTGTCCGGTTTTTGTATGGTTGTTGAGTTGGATTAGTGGGGTTATTTGGATGCGATGGAATGAAGTTTGGGGATGAAGAAGGTTACGGTTTGGGAATTGATTAAAGGTTGAAGAAGGTCGAAGGAGGTTCTGTGGTTTGAGAAGATTTAAAAAGTGGTCGTTGGAGTGAGGGTATTGAAGGTTGTTTGAATGGAAATTGCAGGGTTGGAGGTTTTTAAGGGTGAGCGGAGGATTTTTATGGTTGTGAAAGAAGAGAGCCGTGAGGTTTTTGATGGAATGGTTTTTGTTGAGTTCGAAAACGGAAGAAGGAGACAAGGAGGGTTGCTTTGGTTGAGCTTATCGCCGGAGGGAGTATAGAGGTGGTGGTTTAGAGTTCCGAAGAGTTGGAGGTTTGAAGATGGAGGGTTAAGGTTGAAGGTGGAGTTTTGAAATTGTTTTGTTTACGGTGGCTGGTGATGTGAGCAGGGACATAGGAAACAGATCCGGTTGGTGGTAGTGATGGAATTGGAGAGGAAGTGGAAGTTGTTTTTTGAAGAAGGGGATTCGTTGAGGTGAGGTATGACCTTCGTTTTAAAATTCTTCTTCTTCTTCTGATATGAGCGCCTCTATTTTTCCTGATTGTGATGTTGTTTCAGTTTTGAACCATGAGAAATTTGGTTCTGTTTTACGAGGATGATTTTTTTGCTATGGCTCTGTTTGATTTGGTTATGAAAACATTACTGCTGTATATTGTTTGAAAAATGACTCCCTAGGGTTTCTTTTTTTGATTTTTTGTGTTTGAAACTCTCCCGCTTTGGTTTTTCTGTTGTTCTTAATGATGCTCCCCTCTTCCTTTTTTCTATCCCTCCCTTTATTCATTATGCTTTTCTCTCCTTTAAAACCAAACTTGCTAAATAAGTTTAAAGGTACAAATTCGTTTGTCTCGTAATGTTGTGTTGTTCTTTTCAGTGCAGATTGTTGCAGGATGTTGGTTGCTGTTATGGAGAGTAGTGGTTGTGAGGTTGTTTTCATGTGCAGCATAGTACGGTACCGTTCATGGTGCAGTATATGTTGGTTGTTTGCAGACAGTAGGGGCTGGTACGGTCCGCAGAGTGAGAGATATGCCTTTTTGTAATTTTGCTTGTAATGGACTTTATTATTTTTTGCAATGGTAAATCGGCTTGAAGAATGATATGGACTCATGTAATTTTTTTGAATGAATGGCCTTTTTTGAAACTAAGGCATTTTGTATGAGATTTGAGATTATAAATTGAACATGAACTTGTGGTTGAAAATGATAGTAAATATGGAATGGATTTAATTGGATTTTTTCTAGATTAAAATGGATAAAATATAAAATAGAAATGGATGTTCATGAAATGAATTGAAAATGGGTATTTATATTGGATAATGAAATTACAATGGATATGGAAGTGGTTTAAAATGAATATTTGGATAGAATTTGGATTCAAAAGTGGTTTATTCATTGAATATGGATTGGATTAAGAAAAGTTATCTAAGGAAAGGTTATGGAAAAATGGGTTTAATATGGATTATGGATAATGGTATTTGGTTAGAAAAAGGTTTATACAAAAAATGGATATGGTTTATGAATGTGAGATTGGTTAGAAAAATGGATAATGGAAGGAAATGGACTAGAATGGACTATGAACTCAGTTTAAAGAATGAACAACCAAATGAGCCCAAAACCTATTTCAAACTTTCCACAAACATCCAATTAACGGTACACAGCTACCACTGAATAACTTGCAACAGAAACAACAACCATTTGAGTCAATTTGAAACCTTACGGTGATTATTGAATCCACTCTGAGGAAAATAATTCAGCAGATGAACCACCAATGAACTGATGAACCTGATGAATGAACCAAACTCCACGTGAATTAAAATTTGGTGACCTGATGACCTCCACACCACATAACTCAACCTTGGGTACACACTGGCTGAGAAATAGTCCAGTGTATCTTTGAATGCGCACTAATACTCCTCTGAATACGGAAGACTCGAACCATAGGAAAACGCCTTGATCCCATGTCATAAAAGCTTATGCAAATGGATGAATGCAAAGATGTGTTGATGACCTCATGGAGATGCAGAGATGATAGAAATGCTATGAAATGCAAGGCTAGGGTGAAAATGAGGGTGTGACAGATGCCCTTATTTAATCTTCTTGAACTTGAAGGTGAGAATTATAAAGGCTTTCTTACAGTCAAAGTACAAGGGGATTAAATATAAGAATACCCAGAATTTTCAGCCGGAAAGGAGTGGAATGAAAGGTGATGAATTGGTGGGATGGCTTGAAAAGGCATCTGTCAGAGAAGAGGTAATTGGTTATGAAAATATGCTAATGCTTGAAATGCAATGTAGAACGAATATGAGTGCTAATGATGCGGAAATGTATGCAAAATGTTGGGGATATGAGGATACGAGAGTCTGGACATTGCTGGGAATAATGGTAGATCAACTCAGGGGTTGAGACTAACAAACAGACAATCGACTCAGGGGTCCTGAACAAATCTAAAAGAAACGTGTCAACTCGGGGGTTGAATAAACAAAAAGATACATTGTCATCAACTCGGGGATTGAAAAAAAAGGTAAAGGTAACAACATCGACTCGGAGGTCAAGAACTAAAACAAGATATCAACTCAGGGGTTGAGAAAGTAGTAACATTGATATCAACTCGGGGGTCAAGAATGTAAAGACAACATTGACTCAGGGGTCAAGAACAAAACCAAGGTATCAACTCAGGGGTTGAGGGAGGACAAAGACAATGATATCGACTCGGGGGTCAAGGAAATAAAGACAGCATTGACTCAGGGGTCAAGAGAATAAAGACAACATTGACTCGGGGGTCAAGAACTAATCAAAATATCAACGCAGGGGTTGAGAAAGGAAATTGATGATATCGACTCGGGGGTCAATAACAAAACAAAATATCAACGCAGGGGTTGAGGAACGAAATGATTATGTTATGTATGCAATGCATATGTGGATGCAAGCAGGTGATCGGTTTTATGTGGGTGCCAAGGAAGGTTGGGCTTTGGTTGGTGCCAAGCAGGGTTGGACTTTGGTTTCAGGGCGCCAAGGAAGGTTGGGCTTTTGGTGGTTGCCAAGTAAGGTTGGGCTTTTGGTAGGTGCCAAGCAGGGTTGGACTTTGGTTTCAGGGTGCCAAGGAAGGTTGGGCTTTTGGTGGTTGCCAAGTAAGGTTGGGCTTTTGGTATGTGGCAAGCAGGGTTGGACTTTGGTAGGTGCCAAACAGGGTTGGACTTTGGTTTCAGGGTGCCAAGGAAGGTTGGGCTTTTGGTGGTAGGATTTGACTTCCCGACACTCGGTATTTGACGGTGCGATGATCAGAAGACAGATGTGGATGCTTCTGGTGCTCCAAGCTTGATCATTTGCAGAAGTTGCATGCTTGTTCCTGAGAGAACCTCACTTCTAGCTGATGTGCCATGATGGCTTGCAGATGATTGTGTGAGCGTAGCGACTTATCTAATGCATATTGATTGCGCTTTTGCTCTGCCCCAAGGCCTTTTGACACTTGTTGAACTCCAAGGTTGCTTAGTGTATGACATGGTCAGCTTAACCAACTTGAAAGTATGAAGGGAAACTGTCCCTTTGCAACCTGTCTGCCCCTAGTCGGTAGGGTATTTGAAGGTTTTTCCCTTGAAAGATTTATGCCATGACATGGTCTGAGATGATTTGCCCCAGTGTCTGAATCTTGTAGTGGTCTTCCCTATTTTAACCTCGGAAGGACCTGCCCTAGATTCACAAGGTCACGAGAAAGTCTTGATTCATGTCAGCACCAACGAATATTCAAGTTCCTCTTTGATTTCTCTTGGTTGGAATTTCCATAATGTCAAGTACTAATTTGCAGTTAAAATTGATCATTCAGAAATGGTAATTTTAATGCGACATTCATGCAAGTTTTGAAAAAATCATTTATTGGAATGATGTGAAAATGTGTGACAAGTGGACCATTAGTCCAAACGTAGTGCTGATTTACTGGTGTGAAAGATATAGCAAGAAGAGTGACATCAGTGCTATGGGGAATCAGTTTACGCAACATTGCTGTAGTATGCTTTCAGAATAAACCCTGCTTCAATTAGGTCTTTCGAGGGTTGTAACGTGGACTGGCTCACGGTTATTGAAACAAAGGATATTAGGCTCAAAAATTATTTTGGTACCCACCCCTTCTTCATGATGATTCTCCAGTCCTACATTCGGTTAAATTGACACACACATCTATAGTTTGACGGTGTAAGAGTGAAGATGATGATTCAAGATTTTCTTGAAGTGACAGTCACCTTATTTTATTTTTGTGGATGGATATCAGTGACCTTTTGATGGTGATCACTGAATTTTATTCTGTTCTGCTCGAGGATTTGAGGACCTCTTTTGCTTTATTCATTTTTGGATCCCTAACTTTTGCCTAAGTCACCTCTTTGGGGTGGTGGACTTAGCGGGCTTTCTTGTTTTTTTTTCCGGAAAGGCTTGTGACTGCCAAGTCTTTGGTCATTGAATAACAACAGCCATAACAGGAGGTTTCATCTTGAAAATATGTGTAATCAGGATAACTGAACACTACCCATGCCCGAGGTTAAGCGTAAGGGTTTGGAAATCCGAAGGAAACTACTACTTCTAGGCTCGAAGTGGTTGACTAGGGACTAACTCCTTATCTCTCCGGTGTTTAGGGGATTTGAAACAATGCTTGTACATCATCAGCAGGATTTTATCCGAGCATACAGTTTGCAATTATGGGTATTTAGTTTTCATCATCCTCCCTCGAATCCTTGCTACAACAACAATGATAAAGGAAGTGAAGTGGAGAAATATTTTTTGATTTTTTTTTTTTTGCAATAAATGGGAAAAGATGAGTGAATACGAATGGACTTGTTCAAAACGTGCAGGATCATTACATTAATAATACCATTAATAAAGTACAATGTCTAGAAGCAAATAGCCTTTAACAAAAAAGAAATTATAAATGCAAAGTAAATGACATGATCTAAAATTTCCATCATTGAGGAACTGGGATTTTCTCTCTTGATTCACTGTTGGGCTAGCATTCTTGCTCATCGAGACCAGTATTGTAGCCTTCTTCATACCTGCTCTCAGCAACTTGTTCCAGAACATGGGCGAATGAAGGACCTGCCTGACCAGATAAAGAATTGATATTGATTTGAAGACCTTGAGGCGTAAATGAGATTAGCTTAGACTCAATCAAATCTTGGATCTTGTTTCGGAGCTGTTTGCAATCTTCGGTTGAATGCCCCATTGCGCCAGCATGGTAACCACATCGTGCATTGGCGTCAAAGCCTGGTGGGTATGGAGGGATCACAGGGTCCAAGTCCTTTGGCACTATCAGCCCACTATTGATCAAACGTGGCAGTATATGACTGAATGGCATTGGCAATGAATCAAAATGCCTTTTTGGCTTTTTATTATAGTAGCGTCGGCGTTGCGGAGCATGCTGCTGTGCAATCTGTTGTTGATGAGGGGGACCTCTATTTACAGGAGGATATTAGCCATGTGGAGAGGATGGAGTCACACAGGTAGACCCATAGGATTGCTGACTTTGAACAAATGAGATGCTTGGGTGACAAGGTAATAGAGGTGGGACATGTGGAGCTTCCCAAATGGAGTTAATTTAACCATCCTCTTCTTCCTCTTGGGAACTGACGACTGATTCACTTTTGCTAGCTGGGATGTTCAAGGAGCCTTGGATTTTTTCCACTCTTGAGATGCACTTGAGGCGTTCTCCAGCTATCACCAGGTCAGAGAAGTTTGATGTCCCAGTGCCAGCCATCTTTTCCAAGTATGGACCTTGCAAGGTATTCTAGAACATGTCAACCAATTCTCTGTCTAAGATTGGTGGTTGAACACGAGCAACTACCTCTCTCCATCTCTGAGCATACCCTCTGAAGGATTCATTCTCCTCTCGAGATAAGTCTTGCAATTGCATGCGGCTGGGAGCCATGTCAAGATTGTATTGGTACTGCTTCACAAAGGCGTTAGCTAAGTCTAACCATGATTTGATGTGGCTGCTCTCTAGATGCATATACCAAATCAGTGATGCCCCACTCAGACTGTCTTGGAAACAATGAATCATAAGTTTGTCGTCGTGGACATGCGAGGTCATTCTTCTGCAAAACATCACCAAATGTTGCTTTGGACAACTATCCCCTTTATACTTCTCAAAACTCTGTGTGTTGAACTTTGGAGGTATTACAAGGTTGGGCACCAAACACATGCTTGAAGCATTAAGATCCAAAGTGTCACGACCCTTTATGGCGTTAAGCTTCTCTTCCAACACTCGACACTTTTCCATAAGCTCAACAGCTTGCGGATCCTTGGTTTTCATCACAGGGACTGCCCCTTGGGGATTTGGATCAGAGAATGCAAAACTATGATATTCCATAGCGTCAAGAGAAGAAGAACTTCCATCTTGGACGATGGTATGTTCGCGAATAATAGGATCCTCAACGGAGATCTGCACGGGTTGAGCTTGAGCAACATTGTTTATTCGAGGTGAAATGATATTTCCAGTGGCTGAAGTTCTTTGAATGTTGTCATCTCTCCTTGCCAGGGTTGTCATAGCTTCCACAAGTTGGTCCAACTGGCTTTTCATCAATTCAACATCTGCTCTTGACGCAAACTGGTTTTGCTCTTCGGAGGCCATGATCCTTCAAAAGCTACTTCAAGTCTAATACGGGCTTCAGGAAGTCAACTGCGGGTTATGGACAAAGGATGGATGAGTTCTCTGGTTTAAGGTTGGAGAATGATATGCAAAATGATGCAAAGATGCTTATGCAAATGCAATGTTATGAGTGCAATAAGACATGGGATCAAAGATCGCTGAATCAGGGGTTCACAACAGGTATCAAGGTCACAGATTCTGTAGGACAACAAGATATCCCTCACCTAGGGTAGGTTATCTATTGGTTTATAACAGGGCATTCCACGGGCTTTCAAACAAGGTCCCATGCACTAGCCCTCAAAAGTTTTCCATCATAACGACGATTCGTAAGACGGTAATCCCTTCAAAGGATGAGCACAGAGTTATGTCTATGTAACCTTTGGAATAAGGTTCTAAAAGTCCTCAGAATCACTGACTCCCAGGTCGGAAACCAAGATGCCATTACGACTAATCGTAAGACATAATCATTCCCAAAGGGGCCTCATCTGAGCGGTGGAAGTCAAACCAACTCGACGAGTCCTAAGTCTCGCAAATCAGTAAGCAACCACCTCCTAGCTTAGTGTATACTCGAAAAGCTCGGGTAGAAAGCCTTTCTCCTCAAAAACCATCCACAATATACCCAACAGATAAGAGAAACACAAGATAATAAAGCAATAATAAAGCAAACAAAAATACACATATGACAAACAAACTAGGTTTAGCTTGCTAGGGTGAACCATTCCCCAGCAGAGTCGCCAGCTGTCGCTACTCAAAAAATAGTCGACCGGAGGCGAAAGAGAAAGAAACAGGAGAGTCGCCATCGAACTTTATTTATCCCATGAGGGGAAGGGAAAACATCGAGAAAACCCCAAGGAAGAAAGGATAAGATGGTCTCGCAACCAAATTACGGGTTCGGAAGCCGGTTATGCGAGCGGAAGGTATTGGCATCCCTCACATCCATCGTACTCGATGGGAACCATTTGCTTGTCTATGTGTAAGGATGTTTGCTAAGGAAATTGCTTTCTAATAGTGCTCTAAGAGGGAACGAGATGGTTAAAGAACGAAGAATGTGAAAGAAAATAAAAGAAAAGGTGGGGAGAAGAAAAGGAGACTCGATAGGACTTCGCGGTCCTATGCCTACGTATTCCCTCGTGCAATGGGAAAGTCAGAGTCAACGCAGTTCGGAGGACTACGGGTAAAGAAAATGGAAGGGGGCTCGCCAAGATCGTTGCGATCTTGTGCCTACGTATCTTACATTCGGACTAGAATGAAGAATCAGAGCAGTCGTAGTTGATTTGTTGGTGTTTTTTATGGACGATGTTAACGTGCGGGTTCTAGCAGTTAGGTGTATTACGGCTCGCTCGTGGTGTCTTATGCGTTACCTGTTTGCGGTAGAACGAACGCAACATGTCCTTGCTGAAAAGGTTGATTTTCGCCATCAAGGCAAGATGTCACATTTGATTTGTTGAGGTTGATTTTAAGGGGGGAAATAAGTCCTCGGATAGGAACCCCTTCGGGTAGTACCCAATTCTTTATCTCTAAAGGTTTGTTATGAAAATTGTGTGGCAAATACGGTTACGTCTTCGTATTGAAAGACGAGTATCGAGACCACATACTCTAAAGTGAGCATCCTATTACTCGGAGAGGAATAGGCCTTCACCCAATCCCCTCTCTTTAGTTCAATACAAAGAGAACTTTATTCTCTTATTAAAAGTGTTTTTTTGTTTTAGATGGTAAGTGCTTTTCGACAGTGAACCCTAAAGGTATTGTCAAGCACTCGGGATAGGAGAAGGCCTTCGCCTAACCACTCCACGACCATCTAAGGTTATTTGAGAAAAGTTTGAAAATGCACTTGGTACAAGACCAAGGTTTTTAGATGCAAGGAGGTGAAATAAAGAGAGAAAAAGGTTTTTGAAAGAATGGGTGGTGAATATAGTCACGTCTTCGTATTGAAAGACGAGTATCGAGACCACACATTCTAAAGTGAGCATCTTAATACTCGAAGAGGAATAGGTCTTCACCCAATCCTCTCTTTTTAGTTCAATACAAAGAGAAAATTTGAAAATGAGCACTTGGTACTAGACCAAGGTTTTTGACTTAAGAAGAGAATGAAAATGAGAAATGAAATAGAAACCGAAATGAAATCGAAATGGAAATCAAGGTAGAATTGAAAAGTAAATCGAGAAATGAATCTAAACAAAGTGATAACCAAAATGGTTACAAAAACTATTGAAAATTATTAAAAAGATATTCAATAAAATATTTAACAAAATTATCTAAGAAAAATATTTAACAAAATTATCTAATAAAAATATTTACAAAATTAACGATAAAATTTAATTAGTAAAGTTATTAGAAAAACATTAAAAATAATCCACAAAAATTATAAAAAAAAAAAGAAAAGGGTGTGAAAGAAATCATAAGGGTGTACGTGAAGACATTCATGGGGTTAAAGCCCATTTTCTCATATCAAGGCCAATCAGACAAAAAAAGAAAATAATATCCACAAGGGTTTATGTGAGTTCACACGGGTCATCATGGAACTTTTCTTTTTTAAAAAAACTTTGGAATTCAATGAAATGATACGGCTTCTCTCAGAGGAAACAGGGCACAGCAACAACAACAAAACATCATCTTCAAAACCACTCTCAAAAGAAATCCGTCCGTTCTCACTGTCTCAGATTCTCTTTCTCAAATCGCCGACACTCGGTCTCCTCTATATCATCACGCCAAAATAAATCAACAGACAGCCATCATTCAGAAACCGAGCTTCTTCATCGCGCTTCAAAAGAAGGAAAGGTAAACGGCGACAGACGGAAAATCAAGAGAAGGTACCAAACCGCAATCAGACCTTCTTCGCGAGCGACGAACTCCCTCGGTTCATTTTCGTCTGATTTCCAAGTTCAGGTTTGCTTTACGTTTTGGGTTTGTTTAACTCGTTCAGATCCAATCGCTATTTCTCTTCGTCTTAAAATTTCTGGTTTGTCCGGTTTTTGTATGGTTGTTGATTTGGATTAGTGGGGTTATTTGGATGCGATGGAATGAAGTTTGGGGATGAAGAAGGTTACGGTTTGGGAATTGATTAAAGGTTGAAGAAGGTCGAATGAGGTTCTGTGGTTTGAGAAGATTTAAAAAGTGGTCGTTGGAGTGAGGGTATTGAAGGTTGTTTGAATGGAAATTGCAGGGTTGGAGGTTTTTAAGGGTGAGCGGAGGATTTTTATGATTGTGAAAGAAGAGAGCCGTGAGGTTTTTGATGGAATGGTTTTTGTTGAGTTCGAAAAAGGAAGAAGGAGACAAGGAGGGTTGCTTTGGTTGAGCTTATCGTCGGAGGGAGTATAGAGGTGGTGGTTTAGAGTTCCGAAGAGTTGGAGGTTTGAATATGGAGGGTTAAGGTTGAAGGTGGAGTTTTGAAATTGTTTTGTTTACGGTGGCTGGTGATGTGAGCAGGGACATAAGAAACAGATCCGGTTGGTGGTAGTGATGGAATTGGAGAGGAAGTGGAAGTTGTTTTTTGAAGAAGGGGATTCGTTGAGGTGAGGTATGACCTTCGTTTTAAAATTCTTCTTCTTCTTCTGATATGAGCGCCTCTATTTTTCCTGATTGTGATGTTGTTTCAGTTTTGAACCATGAGAAATTTGGTTCTGTTTTACGAGGATGAGTTTTTTGCTATGGCTCTGTATGATTTAGTTATGAAAACATTGATGTTGTATATTGTTTGAAAAATGACTCCCTAGGGTTTCTTTTTTTGATTTTTTGTGTTTGAAACTCACCCGCTTTGGTTTTTCTGTTGTTCTTAATGATGCTCCCCTCTTCCTTTTTTCTATCCCTCCCTTTATTCATTATGCTTTTCTCTCCCTTCAAAACCAAACTTGCTAAATAAGTTTAAAGGTACAAATTCGTTTGTCTCGTAATGTTGTGTTGTTCTTTTCAGTGCAGATTGTTGCAGGATGTTGGTTGCTGTTATGGAGAGTAGTGGTTGTGAGGTTGTTTTCATGTGCAGCATAGTACGGTACGGTTCATGGTGCAGTATATGTTGGTTATTTGTAGACAGTAGGGGATGGTACGATCCGCAGAGTGAGAGATATGCCTTTTTGGAATTTTTCTTGTAATGGACTTTATTATTTTTTGCAATGGTAAATGGGCTTGAAGAATGATATGGACTCATGTAATTTTTTTGAATGAATGGCCTTTTTTGAAACTAAGGCCTTTTGTATGAGATTTGAGATTATAAATTGAACATGAACTTGTGGTTGAAAAATGATAGTAAATATGGAATGGATTTAATTGGATTTTTTCTAGATTAAAATGGATAAAATATAAAATAGAAATGGATGTTCATGAAATGAATTGAAAATGGGTATTTATATTGGATAATGAAATTACAATGGATATGGAAGTGGTTTAAAATGAATATTTGGATAGAATTTGGATTCAAAAGTGGTTTATTCATTGAATATGGATTGGATTAAGAAAAGTTATCTAAGGAAAGGTTATGGAAAAATGGGTTTAATATGGATTATGGATAATGGTATTTGGTTAGAAAAAGGTTTATACAAAAAATGGATATGGTTTATGAATGTGAGATTGGTTAGAAAAATGGATAATGGAAGGAAATGGACTAGAATAGACTATGAACTCAATTTAAAGAATGAACAACCAAATGAGCCCAAAAACTATTTCAAACTTTCCACAAACATCCAATTAAAGGTACACAGGTACCACTGAATAACTTGCAATAGAAACAACAACCATCTGAGTCAATTTGAAACCTTACGGTGATTATTGAATCCACTCTGAGGAAAATAATTCAGCAGATGAACCACCAATGAACTGATGAACCTGATGAATGAACCAAACTCCACGTCAATTAAAATTTGGTGACCTGATGACCTCCAAACCACATAACTCAACCTTGGGTACACACCGGCTGAGAAATAGTCCACTGTATCTTTGAATGCGCACTGATACTCCTCTGAATACGGAAGACTCGAACCATAGGAAAACGCCTTGATCCCATGTCATAAAAGCTTATGCAAATGGATGAATGCAAAGATGTGTTGATGACATCATGGAGATGCAGAGATGATAGAAATGCTATGAAATGCAAGGCTAGGGTAAAAATGAGGGTGTGACACCTAGCCACTTTATTCCATACCTTAGAAAAATTTCTAAGTTTTTATGGTTACCCCTTTTACAAGTTATCCCACTTTTCTTGATTTTTCTTGATGAATGATGATTCCAACCACACATTAACATCATTTTAGGGTTAAAGAACCATAATTGTGAAAAATCTCAAAAAGTCAAAGTTAACTTTTGTGCACAGTTGACTTTTCGTCAGATGAATTCCAAACTGTGCGATCCTCTATGAAATCAAGTCCTTGACCTAAATCAACTTTGATGGATTGATTTCATAGGTGTTATAGGGTGTATTGAATCATGTCTTAGGGTTTGGGAACATGTCTTGGTCAAAAGTCAAAGGTACAATTGACTTTTTTCGCGAAACCCTAGCTGTGGCTCTAATGAACTTGAAACTTGTGAACCAAGCTTCTTAGATCAATCCATTGTTGCAAATGGATCAATGTGGTTTATTAGAGACCCTTAAATCATGTCTTGAGGTCTTGGCTCATGTTTTGTCCCAAAAGCCAACTTAGGGGTGAATTAGGTCAAGAAACTCTAATTCTTGATTTTTTGTGAATGCATCCCCTGAGGTTAAATTGACTTGATGACTGGGTCCATGATGTCCCTTGGAGCATCATAGGTTATGCTTTGAAGCATTGGCTCATTCCCAGAGGAAAATTTCCATCTGGAGGCCCTGGTCGACCAAAACCCTAATTTGGTGACACTAGCGATCTTGAGGCTTGATCCACTCAGAATGTTGCAACCTTGTGCTTAATCCTTGAGGTGAGAGTCCTCTTGATCCATTGTGGATGTTTGAGTGGTTTAGACAAATTGAAGATCATGTCATTTCTTGATTGATCTTTTTTCTAAGAGCTCTGAGAGGGCTTGAAACCCTAAGTTTGATTGTAGTGGATGCTCACCCATCTTTGGGAAGACTACTGAGGTATGATGGT
Organism: Lathyrus tuberosus; assembly: GCA_022829125.1. Taxonomy (NCBI): domain Eukaryota; kingdom Viridiplantae; phylum Streptophyta; class Magnoliopsida; order Fabales; family Fabaceae; genus Lathyrus; species Lathyrus tuberosus. Next base: position 22,798,601 of record JALAZF010000012.1, on the reverse strand, counting down.
CCATCCATATTGTGATGATGGTTTGCACAATGATGGGGAATCTTACTGGTCAAAATTTGGGGCATGACAAGTGCTCCAGTGCGTCGTGTGAATCTTCGACTCAGCAGGGGAGAAAGAGACAGAAGACTCTAAAGGAAGCCTAAAGAGAAGAGCAAGGAAGGATAAACTAATCGTAACAAGGTTTCGATTAATTAATCAAAGGGAATTTCTATACTAACAATTTTCCAAAGAGGTGAAAAATCATTAAAGCAAAAGTGTGGGTTATTGATTATACAAGATTAAATTTGCCCAATCAAGAACAAACTTAATGTGATCAAGAATGAAATTGCAAAGGCAATACCAAATGTCAGTTAGCATGTATCACAAATCATGTTAACATGTGAACAAAAGATGTGCAAGAATAATCATGCTCCATGTAATGCCAAAATGCAAACAATTACGTAATCGATAAATCATGCATCAAAAGTTCACATACATGCTTCAATTAGAAGTTAAATATCTCATAAAACATCCACAAATATCAAGCATATCTAGCCATGGAAGTTAAATGAGGAAAGAATGTCAAACAAGCTTGAAAAAACTCAAAAATGTCGTCCTGTTACAGTGGTAATCGATTACCACATTTAGGTAATCGATTACCTGCTTAAAAATAGCAGATTAGTGAAAAAATGTGCAGGGTAATCGATTACCCTCATATAGGTAATCGATTACCACTATAACTGTAACACCCCCTTCTACACCCCCAGGCTATTAAAGCGATAACAATTAATCAGAGTATAACTAAAAATTCACGGCATAGACAGAGGCGTCACATCAATTTGAAACAAACATACAACAACCTGCTCATATAGATATGCAACAATTCAGGTAGCACATAACAAAGGAACTTAGTTCCTAACACCCACAATTCAGATACAGAATAAAAGCAGAAAATCTGTACTGAAATCTCCACTATATATATATCACATAAAAAGATTGTCTGTAATACACAACATCATACATGTACAAACCACAAGATACATATACATCATACAAAATAATCACACTCGATCCCCCGACTACCCGGTGCTACATATCAGAGCCGACCGACAAAAGAATGAAGACCTAAGCTTCACAAAAAGACCTTCAGCATCTAATCTACAATGCCTCATAAAGCATTTAAAAACAACAGAAGGGTGAGAAACACAATCATAATATAATTGCATACAATTATATAATAACACGAAAATACACATATAAAATATTCTCACCACCACTTATACCATAATTCAAACACAAACAACACAAAGTATATTTCATATATCCATCACCAAGGTATATCAACCATGCACAATACACATATCGCCAACATATATACATATATTAACTCATCGATTTCATCCATAATTCCACACACAATCAATCCATTCATGATTTATGCAAATACACAGAGACCGACACAACGACTCTATGCAATGCATATGCGGTACCATCCATCCATCATCTCATCACTAGTTCACTCAGGAACTATTGGAACCATCGCTTGTTACTTAGGATTACTCATGTAACACCCCGTCGGGCAAACGATGTTCCCCGTCGCTTTAGGTCCTCTTATTTTTTTAAGCAACACGATGTTTATGGATCGCTTTAGGTCCTCTTTGTATAAGGCACACGATCCGATCGCTTTAGGTACTCTTTGTATAAGGCACACGATCGTCTATAATCATCGCTTTAGGTCCTCTTATTTTTTTAAGGCACACGATGTTATAGCGGATTCCCTCTGGAACCGATTCGTCGCTCACACCCACTAGGGCACACGACATCACAAGAATGCATATCATGATGCTTGGCATACAATGACTCATGACATTCAAATGAACACATATATACAACCATCTTAATCAACAATAATCATGCTTTACCATCGAGCCCAAAACAATGCATTTACATCACACAACCACACACAAGTCATACCATATCTATCAAAGGCATATTGCATGATAACACATCAAATACACACAATTAAAATGGTACAAGTTGACAAAAAGAAACTTTTACAAATTCCCAACATAATTTAATCGGCCAACAACCTCAAAACCAGATTAATAAGAAAGAACATGTCAAAAGCTTCCCAACGCATCAAACCGCGCCTCAAACCGACTTACGGATCAAAAGTTATAAAGAAAACAAATTGGGAAAAGCTGTCATGTTCGCAATGCGAAGCTCCTAGCGAGTCCTTCGCTTCCTCATTCGCAGTGCGAATGTCCCAGCGAACTAAGTCAGAACTGAAAATAGCCTAAAAAATTCCTAACGTTCGCAGTGCGAACGCCCAACGAATCTTCGCTTCCCCCTTCGCAGTGCAAATCTCTCAGCGATCCATGACAGAAAGAAAACAACACAAAACAACACAAAGTTCGCAGTGCGAGTCTCTGGCGAATGCTCGCCCTCACCTTCGCAGTGCGAATATCCAGTGAATGCTCGCTTTCCTCTTCGCTAGGGGATTCGCAGTGCGAACTTACGAAACCAGAAAACCCAGCAGCGCTGTTACGCACTTCAAAACCATAGTTTCTTCCACCAAAACACTTTCAAACCAGCACATAGTAATCAGAACATAATCTAATCATGGTAATAAGTATTCTACTGCATTTACACCGATTTTCAACCGCGAAAACATCGATTTCTCTCTTCCGACCTAGAATCGAAAAACCATAGAACACTACAAACATTCACACACACACACACACATACATAATCATACGCAAACATAGTATAATCGAGTTTCGCACCCTTACCCGATTTAATCGTGTTTAGAAAAGTCGGTTGATAGATTCCTAGATTTTCCAAGTTTTCTCTCTTTTCTTCTCTTCTTTTCTTTCTTCCTCTTTTTCTTCTTCTCTTTTTCTCTCCTTTCTATTTTCTCTCTCTCTCTATTTATATTAACTTAAGAAAAATTAAAGTGAAATGACCAAAATACCCCTACACTCAAATATCTCGCAAACGCTCGCAAAACACGATAAAATATAATGTCGATGAAAAATAACATATTTCCAAATAATAGTCAAAAATAAAATATTATAATTATAAAATAATCAAAACGACTCAATTAAATAAAAATAACTAAAACTGGGGCGTTACAACCCTCCCCCACTTAGAGATTTTCGTCCTCGAAAATATTACCTGAGACGAACAACTCCGGATACGACTCCCGCATCCGACTCTCCAACTCCCAAGTCAAATTGCCCTCAGCAGCGCCTCCCCACGTCACTTTCACAAGCGCAATTTCCTTGCCTCTAAACCGCTTTAACTCGCGATCCAAAATCCTCCCTGGTAACGCCTCAACCGTAAGGTTCTCCCTTACCTCAACCTCGCCCATCGAAATCCCATGCGACGGATCCGGAACATACTTCCGAAGCTGTGAAACATAGAACACATCGTGCAAATTTGACGGACTCGACGGCAACGCCACCCTATAAGCCACAGCACCCACTCTCGCGGATATCTGTTAAGGACCAATAAACCGAGAAGTAAGCTTCTTCGACTTTAACGCGCGACCAACACCCGTCACTGGTGTAACTCTCAAAAATACATGATCGCCCTCTTGAAACTCGAGATCTTTCCTCCTTCGATCATGATAACTCTTTTGCCTACTCTGAGAAACCTTCATTTTCTCACGAATAAGTTTCACCTTGTCCGTAGTCTGTTGCACTAACTCCGGCCCAACCACCGCAATCTCACTAGATTCGTGCCAACACAACGGTGTTCGACATCTTCGTCCATACAACGCTTCAAAATGTGACATTCCAATACTCGAATGGAAACTGTTGTTATACGTGAATTCCACCAACGCAAGATAAATATCCCAAGCATCACCTTGTTCAAGAACACAAGCCCGCAACAAATCTTCCAACGACTGAATCATTCTCTTCGTCTGCCCATCCGTCTGTAGATGATATGCCGAACTCAATCTCAATTTAGAACCCAACGCCTTTTGTAAACTTTCCCAAAATCTCGAGGTAAACCTCGGATCTCAATCTGAAACAATACTCAACGGAACCCCATGTAACTTCACAATCACACTGATATAAATCTCAGCCAACCTCTCCAAGGAAAAACTGATGTCAATCGGAATGAAATGCGCCGATTTAGTCAGTCTATCCACAACCACCCAAATCGCATTATGACCCCGCTGAGTGTTCGGCAACCCTGTCACAAAGTCCATAGAAATGTTATCCTATTTCCACTCAGGAATATCCAACGGTTGCAACAAACCACTAGGCCTCAGATGTTCTACCTTAGACTTCTGACACGTCAAACATGAATACACAAACTGAGCCACATCTCTCTTTAACCCAGACCACCAAAAGATCTTCTTCAAATCCTGATACATCTTATTAGCTCCCGGATGTATACTCAAATTACTCTGGTGTCCTTCCTCCAAAATCATCCTTTTCAAGTCCGAATCATCAGGAATACAAATTCTACCTCGGAACCTCAAAACACCATTATCATCCACTCTAAAATCACCATTCGCATCTTTTTCTCCAATCAACATCAAATCTACAAATTTCACATCCAATTTCTGTTTCTCGTTAACGGTCAACAGAAAATCATTAGTAACCTTTAACATACCAAGCCTCACACTGTCAGACGTCAATTCGCACACCAAACTCAAACCCCTAAACGCTTCCAAAAGTTCCCACTCCTTAACCATCAAAACAGACATATGCAATGATTTTTGGCACAACGCATCGGCTACCACATTAGCTTTACCATGATGGTAATTCAAGCCAAAGTCGTAGTCCTTCAAAAATTCCAACCATCTACGTTGCCTCATATTTAACTCTTTCTGATCAAACAAGTATTTTAAACTCTTATGATCACTAAACAATTCGAATCTTGCACCATAGAGATAATGCCTCCAAATTTTCAACACAAAAACCACAGCCGCTAATTCCAGATCATGAGTGGGATAATTTTTCTCATGCACCCTCAATTGCCTCGAAGCATAAGCTACAACCTTACCTTCTTGCATCAACACTCCACCTAGCCCAATCAAAGACGCATCAAATACACCACAAACGGTTCAGTAGGATTCGGAAAAATCAAAATCGGAGCTGTCGTCAATCTTATCTTCAGCTCACTAAAACTTTCCTCACACCGAATATCCCAAATGAACGCTTGCCCTTTACAAGTCAACTGGGTCAATGGAAGTGCTAATTTAGAAAAACCTTCAATGAACCTTCGATAATATCCGGCTAAACCCAAAAAGCTTCTAAATTCAGTAACAGATCTCGGAGACTCCCATTGTAGAACTGCATCTACTTTAGACGGATCCACAGCGATACCGTTACCTGAAATCACATGACCAAGAAAACTCACTTCCGACAACCAGAACTCACACTTGGACAACTTGGCAAAAAGTTTCTTCTCCTTCAAAATTTGCAACACAGCACGCAAATGCTCCGCATGCTCCTCCCAAGACTTAGAATAAATTAAGATATCATCAATAAACACAACAACAAAACGATCCAAATGCTCGTGGAAAATACAATTCATATACTCCATAAACACACCTGGCACATTAGAAACCCTGAACGATATCACAGAATATTCATAATGACTGTACCGTGTCCTAAAAGTCGTCTTCTGAATATCTTCCTCTTTCACCCTTATCTGATGATAACCTGACCTCAAGTCAATCTTACTAAACACACACGCACCTACCAACTGATCCATCAGATCGTCAATTCTCAGAGAGGATACTTATTCTTAATCGTCACTTTATTCAACTGGTGATAATCAATACACAATCACATACTTCCATCTTTCTTTTTCACCAATAAAATTGGAGCACCCCAAGGCGACACACTCGGTCTCACAAATCTCTTTTCCAACAATTCGTTCAATTGCTTCTTTAACTTAACCAACTCAGATGCCGACATTCGATATGGTGCCATCGACACAGGTCTAGTACCAGGAACTAGATCTATAGAAAACTCCACCTCTCTCTCTCTGGCGGCACATCTGAAATATCCTCAGGAAACACTTTCGGAAAATCACACACAACAGGAAACACATCAAGTGAAACTTGACTATCCACAGTCAACGAGATGCAAACAACCCGAACAACTGAGCTTCGTCCGCCAAAAGTTTCTTCAACTCTTTGGTACATAAGAAACTCGAGTCCTTGTCTTCCTCAAGAGAAGGAAATCTTACTAGCTTATGATAACAATCAATATGAACCCGATTAAACTGCAACCAATTCATACCTAGAACCACATCTAAACCTTCCAACGGCAAACACACCAAATCCATCTCAAAGTCTTTACCATAAATGGTCAAAGGACAACTTAAACAAACCAAAGAAGTAGTTACTGACCCCATTGTTGGAGTATCAATAACCATCTCTCCATCCATCGAAGACAACACAAGATTCAAACTCTTCGCGCACTCAGACGAAATAAACGAATGAGTCGCTCCAGTATCAATAATAGCAACTAAAGGCGTACTATTAATAAAACAAGTACCTCTGATCAGACGGTCTGCACTTGTAGTCTGAGTTCCCGCCAAGGCAAAAACTTTCCCACCAGCTGGAGCTTGCTTTGGTTTCGGACACTTCGTACTATCATGCCCAGGCTCACCACAGTTGAAATACTTCACCACATTCCTTTTACAATCAGTTGCGATATGTCCTAAACCTCCACAATTGGAACACTTTCTCATATCTTTCCTACATTCGAACTGACGATGTCCTAAGTCACCACACCTAAAACATCTCAGAGGACTGGACATACCTCCTCCACTTGGCCTTTTCTTAAAATTACCCCTTTGTTTACCCTTATCAGCTGGTGTTACATAAGGACCACTACGAAACGGTTGTTTCCCTTTCCTTTCGTTCACACTCTTATAGTGAGTAGAACGAGCCTTACTATCTTCCTAAAAAATCCTACAACAATCCACCAAATCGGAAAATCTCCTAATCCGTTGATAACCGATTGCCTGCTTAATCTCAGGACGCAATCCGTTGTCAAACTTCACACACTTAGAAAACTCCGCAGTCGCTTCCGCATAATGTGGATAAAACTGCACAAGCTCCACAAACTTAGCAGTATAATCAACAACAGACATACTACCTTGTTTCAATTTCAAGAACTCAATTTCCTTCTTTCCTCTTGCATCTTCAGGAAAATACTTCCTCAAAAACTCCTTGCTAAACAAAGCCCAAGTAATCCCTTCCTCTGCAGCTTCCAATACATGACGTGTACCAACCCACAAATCATCAGCTTCTTCCAGTAACATGTGAGTACCCAGTCTCACCTTCTGATCCTCAGCACAATCCATCACTCGAAAGATTCTTTCAATCTCCTTAAGCCAAATCTGAGCACCATCAGGATCACATCTTCCTTTGAAGACAGGCAGTTTGTTCTTCCTGAACTCATCATTACCCGCAACATTAGGTGCACCTTGCACAGCCCGAGCCATAACTTGCATAGCAGCAGCCAAAGCAGCATCATTCCTACCATCCATATTCTGTTCATTTCTAATAACAGCAACTATGGTTAAACAAACAGCTCACTGAACCACAAAGACCAACAAGGACTGACACAAACTAACACGGACTGGCTCTGATACCACTTAATGTAACACCCCTTTCTACATCCCCAGGCTATTAAAGCGATAACAATTAATCAGAGTATAACTAAAAATTCACGGCATAGACAGAGGCGTCACATTAATTTGAAACAAATATACAACAACCTGCTCATATAGATATGCAACAATTCAGGTAGCACATAACAAAGGAACTTAGTTCCTAACACCCACAATTCAGATACAGAATAAAAGCAGAAAATCTGTACTGAAATCTCCACTATATATATATCACATAAAAAGTTTGTCTGTAATACACAACATCATACATGTACAAACCACAAGATACATATACATCATACAAAATAATCACACTCGATCCCCCGACTACCCGGTGCTACATATCAGAGTCGACAGACAAAAGAATGAAGACCTAAGCTTCACAAAAAGACCTCTAGCATCTAATCTGCAATGCCTCATAGAGCATTTAAAAACAGTAGAAGGGTGAGAAACACAATCATAATATAATTGCATACAATTATATAATAACACGAAAATACACATATAAAATATTCTCACCGCCACTTATACCAGAATTCAAACACAAACAACACAAAGTATATTTCATATATCCATCACCAAGGTATATCAACCATGCACAATACACATATCGCCAACATATATACATATATTAACTCATCGATTTCATCCACAATTCCACACACAATCAATCCATTCATGATTTATGCAAATGTACAGAGACCGACACAACGACCTTATGCAATGCATATGTGGTACCATCCATCCATCATCTCATCACTAGTTCACTCAGGAACTATTGGAACCATCGCTTGTTACTTAGGATTACTCATGTAACACCCCGTCGGGAAAACGATGTTCCCCGTCGCTTTAGGTCCTCTTATTTTTTTAAGCCACACGACATTTATGGATCGCTTTAGGTCCTCTTTGTATAAGGCACACGATCTAATCGCTTTAGGTCCTCTTTGTATAAGGCACACGATTGTCTATAATCATTGCTTTAGGTCCTCTTATTTTTTTGAGGCACACGATGTTATAGAGGATTCCCTCTGGAACCGATTCGTCGCTCACACCCACTAGGGCACACGACATCACAAGAATGCATATCATGATGCTTGGCATACAATGACTCATGACATTTAAATGCACACATATATGAAACCATCTTAATCAACAATAATCATGCTTTACCATCGAGCCCAAAACAATGCATTTACATCACACAACCGCACACAAGTTATACCATATCTATCAAAGGCATATTGCATGATAACACATCAAATACACACAATTAAAATGGTACAAGTTGACAAAAAGACACTTTTCCAAATTCCCGACATAATTTAATCGGCCAACAACCTCAAAACCAGATTAAATAGAAAGAACATGTCAAAAGCTTCCTAACGCATCAAACCGCGCCTCAAACCGACTTACGGATCAAAAGTTATAAAGAAAACAAATTGGGAAAAGCTGTCATGTTCGCAATGCAAAGCTCCTAGCGAGTCCTTCGCTTCCTCATTCGCAGTGCGAATGTCCCAGCGAACCAAGTCAGAACTGAAAATAGCCAAAAAAATTCCTAATGTTTGCAGTGCGAACGCCTAGCGAATCTTCGCTTCCCCCTTCGCAGTGCAAATCTCTTAGCGAACCATAGCAGAAAGAAAACAACAAAAAACAACACAAAGTTCGCAGTGCGAGTCTCTGGCGAATGCTCGCCCTCACCTTCGCAGTGCGAATATCCAGTGAATGTTCGCTTTCCTCTTCGCTAGGGGATTTGCAGTGCGAACTTGCGAAACCAGAAAACCCAGCAGCGCTGTTACACACTTCAAAACCATATTTTTCCCCACCAAAACACTTTCAAACCAACACATAGCAATCCAAACATAATCTAATCATGGTAATAAGTATTCTACCGCATTTACACCGATTTTCAACCGCGAAAACATCGATTTCTCTCTTCCGACCTAGAATCGAAAAACTATAGAACACCACAAACATTCACACACACACACACACACATAATCATACGCAAGCATAGTATAATCGAGTTTCGCACCCTTACCCGATTTAATCGTGTTTAGAAAAGTCGGTTGATCGATTCCTAGATTTTCCAAGTTTTCTCTCTTTTCTTCTTTTCTTTTCTTTCTTCCTCTTTTCTTCTTCTCTTTTTCTCTCCTTTCTATTTTCTCTCTTTCTATTTCTATTAACTTAAGAAAAATTAAAATGAAATGACCAAAATACCCCTACACTCAAATATCTCGCAAACACTCCCAAATTGCAATAAAATATAATCTCGATGAAAAATAACATATTTCCAAATAAAAGTCAAAAATAAAATAAAATAATAATAAAATAATCAAAACGACTCAATTAAATAAAAATAACTAAAACTGGGGCGTTACAATAACAGTGGCAAAAAGTAGCAAAAAACAGCTTTTCAAAAAGCATTTCCAGCACCTAATCACTTATCGAAACTGCCACATGCTATGGTATGAATTTATGCATGAAAATTAAATAAAATAGGAGCAATTAATTATCAATTGAAACCATTGAACATGAATATCAAAGATCAAACAATCACATGATTCATCGAACTGAAAAACGATCGAAATTACATCGTAAACGCGCGAAAGTGATCGAAATAGTAGATTGAGCAAGAGTTACCAACCTACAAGCCGGAGAATTGGCTTGGTGATTGTTGTGAGTGAAATATAGAGAGAATAAGCCAAGAAAACCAGAGAAATCTGTACTTTCACTTCAAACCGTAGCAAAATCGAGCAAAAACGCGAAAATACACCAAAATCGTAATTGCACTGAAACGATTGATGTGAACACTTGGATTGAAGTAGAACTTGGTGTAATTGCAGAGATCCAAGGAGAAATTCAATATGATGGAGGTTTAAGCTCAAGAGTAAGCAATTGTAATGTGAAATTCACTACTCTTCAATTGTGGAATTGAGCTCTAGTGTGGTTTGGGGAAGAAGATGAAGATGAATGTGAAGAACTTGTAGAAAAATGCAGAGAGAAATGAGAGTGAAAAGTGTTAGAAATGATTGAAATGGTTGAGGGTCCTTTGTGAAATGGTGGAGTTTTGTTTATATAGAGTTTTTCTTTGGAGTTGCTAGGTTTGAAATGTGCTTTGGAGTTAGCTTTGGAGCTAGCTTGGGAGTTAGTTACACTTGAATCACCGAGTCGGAAGTTGACTCGGTTAGTTAGTTAGTTAACTCGGTGGAGAAATCCCAATGTAAATCTAAATATAAGGCTCACATATTTGGAGATTAAGCAACATGGTGCACTTAACTCAAAGTGATGTATTGGAATAAATGTAAGTGGAGTGTTTTGAATGCTCTTGAACTATCTAGCATATTCCACACAATGCTAGAACCAAGTAGAACACAAGGGAAAGGAGAATGAAAAGTTGTTGTTCTGAAAATGAAACAGAAATTGCGAATTTGCTCAGGGTAATCGATTACCCTACTTTTCCTAGCAAAGTGGTAATCGATTACCACAGGCAAAAATTGCCCAAATTGCTTAGGAACAAGTGCTGAAGCCCCAGTTTCTATTTTCCACGTCTTGCTTTGATGAATAGGCATGGAAACCCTTATTTTGTGATTGTTTTGATGATGTGATGACTTTGTGAGGATGTAATTAATTGGGCTTGGAAAACCTGAATATCCCTGCAGTAAAATCATAGAGAAAAAGTGCGAATGCGTATGTCAGCGATGCGAATGCACATGCCTATGCAAAAAGAAAAAAGGGAGGTCAAATTTCAGGTTACGACAGCGAGAAACCACTGTCCAGGTACCATGATTTCTATTTAAACTGAGCTGCTAAGGATATCTGCAACATATATTATCTTGTCCTTAGGTACCCACATTATGGGTCCTCTCTTGTTAGTTTTCCCAGAGTGATAATCAAGTAGAATTTGTGCATGATATTTGACTTTAGAAACAGATTTCTTGTAATGACCTGGTTCATTACACTCATTGTATATGACTTCTTTTCCATAACTCTGCTTCTTTTGTCCAGATGATGACTCAGAACGTCCTTTGTTTCTTCTTGATCCTCTGAAGTTTCCTTGCCTATGCTTCCAGAGTTTATTGATCCTTATGGAGATAAGTGACAACTCATCTTCTGATTCTTCCTCAACTTGATAAGCCTTTTCCTTTTCAGGTTGAGACTTAAGAGTAATAGATTTACTTTTCTTCTGAGGTTCATCTTCTTCCAACTCTCTCTCATGCTTCTTAAAGAACTGACAAGTTCTTCAAGACTTATGTTGTTAAGATCGCTGGATAGCTTTAGAGCTGTTACCATAGGTCTCCATTTCTTGGGAAGACTTCTGAATATCTTTTTAACATGATCAGCAGTTGGGTAACCTTTGTCCAGAACTTTAAGTCCTGCGACTAGCATTCGAAACCTTGAAAACATTCTCTCAACTGTTTCACCATCCTCCATTTTGAATGCCTCATATTTCTGGATTAAGGCCAGCACCTTTGTCTCCTTAACTTGAGCATTTCCTTCATGAGTCATTCTCAGAGAATCAAAAATGGATTTGGCAGCTTCTCTGTTTGTTATCTTCTCATACTCTGTATATGAGATAACATTTAGCAATATGGTTCTTGCCTTGTGATGATTCTTGTAATCTTTCTTTTTTTAGTTGGTCATAGCACTTCTAGACACTTTAACTCCTGTAGCATCAAATGGGTGAGTGTAGCCATCGACTACAAGATCCCAAAGATCTACATTATAACCAAGAAAGAAACTTTTAATTCTATCTTTCCAGTAGCAAACTTTTAACCATCAAAGACTGATGGTTTGGCACTGTAATGATCTTTCTCTTCTACAATAGGATTAGCATTAGCTGCTGCCATGATATCTCACACAAATACTGGATCGATACTGAACACGGTGAAGTGTTGATAAATCTTTTTTTATCGTAATCAGAACCGGAGCTCTGATGCCAATTAAAGGTGTGAGAAAACACGAGAAAAAGGGGTTTGAATTGGGTTTTCAAAATGAAAGCTTTTTGTGAAACTCAAACAAACATCAGAAATAAACTATCAATAAATAAAGACACACGATATATCCTGGTTTACTTGAAAACTATCAAGTTAATCCAGTCCACCCGCTAAGGTGATTTCACCTTATACACAAGGACTTAATCCACTATGACCAAACTGATTACACTGTACAAGCAACTGCTGGTGACTAACATACACAGACTAACCGTCTCTTCTTAAGGATTCTAACCCAACTGGTCCCTTAAGGAATACAAACAACTATTTGAACAAAGTTAATGTTTACAATGAATTGCTTCTACACAAGCTGATATAAACACTATAAATAGCTCAAATAAATCTATACAGTATGAAAAAAATATTTTCTTTGTATTGTCGTACTTTACTGTTCATGCATGTGTTTCTCTCATGTATTTTCGTGTCTCTTTCTTGTATGAATCATTGTCTTATTATCTCTCTTGATTATTCAAGTGACCAAGTCCTTATAAAGCCAGAAAAAGATCCGTTGAAGGGAAGATCAGGAATATATGTAAATTGCTGACGACTTGAAATAATGTCATTATGCAGGGATAAAAATCGTACACAAATGTTTTCCTTTGTACCACCAAATCAGGGTAGTGGAATGGTAGTGGAAAAGAACGTGTTTGATATGTACTATGTACTATTTTCCCTTGCAAACTTTTCATCTTCTTCTATTCATCAGAGGCTTCTGAATATATATGGTTGAAGCATGATAAGAAGAATTTATCACAGGGTCTTCAGAGTCTTGGGTCATCAGAGTCTTCAGAACTTGTTCAGCAGAACCTTGTCTTCAGAGTCTTCAGTACTCTGTCTTCAGAATCATTGGTTATCCAAAACTTAAGTCTTCAGAGTCTTTAGAATGTTGTTCAGCAGAACCTTGTCTTCAGAGTCTTCGGGACTTAGTCTTAAGAAACTTAACTCTTGAGAGTCTTCAGAACGTTGTTCATCAGAACCTTGTCTTTAGAGTCTTTAGCACTTAGTCTTCTGAAGATAATTATCAGAGTCATATTCAGAACCAGAATCCAAGAGAACATTGCAGCAGCAACATATTGTTTTCTTAGAATCTTTCTGAAGTAGAGAAGATTAGAAGCAAACTTGCTTCTTTGACGTAGAAGTGACTTTTGATCAATTGAGAGTGACATTCCACATGATTTCTATCAGAGTCAGAGCTATATTTATTAGAGTCAGATCATGTTTGTCAATATTTTAGAAAACAAATGTTAGAGTACCAAAATTGTTCTCACACAAATACTACTTTGTTATTATCAAAACTTAGAGATATCTTGTAGAACCAAATCTTTTTCTAACACAACTTACCTAACATAAACAATAACTTACCTTAACAAAACAACATACCTCAACAAAACAACATACCTCAAAAAAACAACATACCTCCACAAAATATCAACATACCTGATCGTACCTGGATCAGACAGTTTCTAGTGGCCAACGACGTCGTCTGGGCTTCAGCTCCGGTGAGGTTGAAAGACAGCGGGGGGGGGGGGGGGGTGTACCTGCATGGTACTCCGACGCTCAAGTAAGATAACTGTCAGAGAATAGCAAGTACAGAAATGAGAGTAGAAGTGAACGTAACCTGGCCCTCTCAAGTGAGAGGGTATTTATAGAGAGCCCCCAGCGCGGGGGCCAATGGTCACTAGCATTGGGCTGGATTGCCAGGCCCAATCCAAGCGACTGCCAGGGCTTATGTGGCGTAGTGAAGGCCAGCACGTGGTCTTCGCCCTGGGGTAACTTCTCCTAGATCTCTGGAATTAGGGCAGACCGATTCCATCGAGAGTGGGAAGTTACATGAGAACATGTCCTCGTGGGGAGAAGTCTTGCGTCTCGAGGAGAGACATGTCCTCGCGAGGAGGACTTGCTTGCGGATGGGGATGACTCCTCGCGGGGAGTAGCGTCCTTGTGTCGAGGAGAGACATGTCCTCGTGAGAAGGACTTACTTGCGGATGGGGATGACTCCTCGCGGGGAGTAGCGTCCTCGTGTCGAGGAGGGGTGAACTCCGGGGAAGGCTCAGCGCCTCTACCCAAAGCTCAACGCCATTTGTGCCTGACACCGCTGAAGTGGCACGTACCCGACATTGACTGGACTGAGGCCTTCGTTGGGCCGCCTTAGAACGTGTGGGCCGGGCCTGCTCGGATGAGGAGCGTACCTCCGGCCCAATCCAGAACAGGAGCCTCCCAAGTAGTTGCTCTGAGGCGTCAGAGTGATGACTTAAGGGTCAAGGCTATGTCGAGGGCGTGCCCGGTCGGGAAAGGGGCTTCGAGAGAGGAACAATTGGTGAACCGGGCAGAAACACATAGGCATGCTCGTGCGAGACTGGCCGCAGAGGGGCAACCTCGCGGGGATACGAGGAGTCAAGGCTGAGGTGAATGAAGAGACACGTGTTGGGGAATGAACATACGTGCCTGGGGAAGCATGTGCCACGCGTTACACCTCATTATTGCATAGGGCGGCTACCCTAGGGTAGCGTAATCGATTGCCTAGGGACTCCTTGAAGCTTTTGAGGGGCTTATAAATGGGTCGAGTTCGTTCCATTCGCACGTTCCCACCTTTTTCGCTCCGCATCTCATCTAGTCACCGTTGCTGCTATGTCGCCGTACACCGCCGTCTTTGCTGTTCTAGTCCGCTCTCCTCCACCGCTCAAGTAAGCTCTTAATCCCTTATGGTTCCTTTTTTTTTCTTTCTTTTAGTAGTTTTCCGGCGAGTTGAGGGCGTTCCTGGCACTCCGTTAGGGTTCCGGCCGGGAACGACGGGACGTTCCTAGGGTTCTGGCGGGTTTTGACGGTGGTTTGGGATGAACATCCCGAGGACAAGATGAATGTCCCGAGGACTCTTATGAATACACCGAGGACACGTGATGAATGTCACGGGGAAGTGAGATGGGAGGATCGGGGAGCGAAAAGAGAAAGGACGCGGTGATGGCCCCGGGCAGTTCGCCGTGTCCCCGAATATTTTCTTGCTCGCTTCCCTTTCACTTGATCGGCGGTGGAAGGGTGGACTTGGTCGCGACCAACGAATTCACCTATTTCCTCTGCTTTTTAGGTAAAAATGGCCGCGAGGATTCCGGGAATTCTCTACGTAGACACCGAAGCCGACGTGGATGGACCCGCTCAGATCCCCGGGGAGGCGACCGTGCGTCCAGCCGACAAATGGGCCGGGGAAGAGCCTCTGCATATAGGTTCGTGTTTCTCCGTCGACGACACAGACGCTTTCGCCTTTGTCGAGAACGTCCCCGAAGGAGAGGAGGCCACGTGGACGGCTTACCAGCCCCGGGCACACCATCGCATTTGCTCTAACTATCGCGGGCTGCGGTTTCCCATGTATGAGTTCTCCTTTAAAGAGGCCGGTATTCGCCTCCCCTTCAATAGCTTTCAACTAGGGGTTTTCAACCGTCTGCACTTGGTGCCGTCACAGCTTCATCCTAACGCGCTCGCTTTCATTCGGGCGTTTGAAATCGTTTGTGACTATCTCCAGATTGGGATCACCCTCGAGCTCTTCTTCCGCGTCTTCCATTTGCAACGTTCAACGGACAATGGGCGACATAGTTGGGTTTCTTTCAAACAACCCAGGAAGTTGTTCAAGGCGTACGCGGACTCAATGAGGGGCTTCAAGAGTAGGTTCTACTATGTCATACCCGCGACGCACTCGGCTGTAGGTACGCTCTATGACATTATGCCCGACGGATCCGGGGGAGAGAGGTTCGTGTCCAAGTGTCCCCTGGAGTGGGAGGACGCCCACTTCACGCTCGGTACGGAGGATTACCTCGTGAAGCATAGCGAGCTGTCGGAGGATGACAGGGGGGTGTACGCCATGTTGGCCGCGTATGTCAATGGTTTCAACCGGGCAGAGTGCGTTGGTAGGGATGGAAACTACCTCCTCGACTCCCAAGGGAGGGTTGTGACCGCGACTCGTTATATAAATACCCGGGGGCTCCTCGAATGCAAGTCTCCCGACAAGGCCAAGAGGTTCTTAGGTGGGATCTCCTCGTCCTGTTCGGGCCTTCATTTAGCTTTGTCTCTTTGTGCTAACTTTTTCCATGTTTTCTCTTGCAGCTCAAATATCTAACGCCGCCGAGCGTATCATGAAGTTGGCCACCGAGCGGGCACCCAAGCGTACCCAGAGCCGTGTCCGAGAGATTATTCAGACTGCAGCACCGGCTGGGACGACGAGTGGCTCCTCCTCGCCACAGTGCAGCCAGTCCCCTCCTCCAGAGAGCACCCCTACCAAGAAAGCAAGGACCGAGGGGCCTGTCCTCATGGATCTCGTGGACCCTGTCTCGCCGGAGAAGTTTCAGATGCCCGCTTGCCACCTCCAGCAGAATTTCTTTGGGGGAAGCCCCCCTGTCATTGCTGATGCCGAGGTGAAGGCAGTTATGGGTATGGACGGGGTGGCCAAGAGAGAGGCACTTGTCGAGGACCTTGCGGCCATGATGCGGGTCTTCGAGACTGCCTTGATATTGAATGATGGGGCCCCCTCTGCCTCTGAGCTACAGAAGCTGAAAGACGACTACACTTCCCTCGAGAAGGAGAAGGATAAGGTTGCGACTGATCTACTGAAGGCCCAGGCAGAGTGCGGGGACCACGCCAACACCCTACGCGAGCTGAATGAGGTCAAGTCTGCCCTGAATGCGACTCAAGAGGAGCTTGATCGCTCTCGGGAAAGGGTCGGGGAGTTGGAGGTTGATGTCCGTCCCGCGGAGAATGAATCTCCCGTGGAGAAAAACCTTACTGACCGCGCCGCTTTGATTGGCAAAATTTGGGAGCTTCAGGCAGATAGTCTGGAAGCTCTGTAGATAGGCTTTAAGAATGCCGTGGAGCAGATCGGCGTTGAGAATCCAGGCATTCCGCTGGTGCTCGACAGAATCAACCCATTCCTTCTTGTGATCGTCGGCAAGCAAAATCTTCCAGAGGAGGGGGAGGAGGAAGATGGAAGGCGGGTCGAGGATGAGATCGTCGTGTAGTTCTTTTGATCGTTTGGCCAGCGCGTCATTTTCTTTGTAATGATTTGTGTCTGGCATATGTGCCAGGGGCTTTTTGATATTTTTGTAATATTTGTACACTGGGCTTCTGCCCGCTTCTAAGTATTTTCGTTTTTCCGCTATTATCGTTGCTTGTATGGTTTTGAATCTGTGTGGTGCATTTGTTATACTTTATTTTTGTCTAAGTAATAAGACTTTGGGATTTGTTGGTCCATTTCTGTGATCTGTTGGTCGAAGGTTCCGGGACGGTCATCTCTGCTACGAAGTCTGCCAGTACCTGCGCCTTCAGGGCTTTCCTCCCTTCGTATTGGATGTCAAACTCGGCGAGCTCGAGTGACCATCTGAGCATCCTCCCCGCCATGTCCGGCCGCCCGAGGAGCTGCCTTATAGGCTGTTCGGTCCTTACAACGACTGTGTGGGCGAGGAAGTAGTGGCGTAGCCTCCTGGCCGCGGTGACAAGGCCCAGGGAGACTTTCTCAATCTACTGATATCTGAGCTCAAGGCCTTGGAGGGCTTTGCTCGTGAAGTAAACTGGCTTCTTCCCGTCCGGGGTTTCCCGAATGAGGACGGCGCTGACTGCTTCACTCGTGATCGCAAGATACAAGAAGAGTGTCTCCCCGTTCTCAGGTCGTGAGAGGACCGGGGGTTGTGATAGGACTTGTTTTAAGTGGACGAGTGCCTGCTCGCATTCCTCGCTCCAATCAAACTCCGCTTTTTGTCGAAGAAATTTGAAAAATGGGAGTGCGTACTGTGCGGATTTGACGACGAAACGGGAAAGGGCGGTAAGCATCCCATTCAATGATTGTATCGACTTCTTTGAGTCCTGGGTAGGGAGCTTGGAGAAAGACCTACACTTGTCGGGGTTGACCTCGATTCCTCGCTCTGTGAGGTAAAACCCGAGGAACTTACCTGCCCGAACGCCGAAGGTGCATTTGTCGGGGTTAAACCTCATGCAGCATTTCCTCGCCGTGTCGAACACCTTCTTGAGGTGCGCGGCGTGATCGACTTCTTCTGCGGATTTGACGATCATGTCGTCCATGTAGACCTCGAGCATGTCGCCGATTTCAGCCTGAAAAACCTTGTTCATCATCCGTTGGTAGGTCCCACCGGCGTTCTTCAGACTGAAGGGCATTACGTTGTAGTAGTAGTTGCCCGACGCGGTCATGAAGGTCGTGTGTTGTTTGTCGACCTTGTCCATGGGAATTTGATTGTATCCTGAGTAAGCATCCATGAAGGATAGTAGTTTGTAACCTGCAGAATTGTCGACCAGTTGGTCGATGTTAGGCAAGGGATAACAGTCTTTCGGGCAAGCCCGGTTAAGATCGGTATAATCAACGCACATTCTCCATTTTACATTATTCTTTTTAACAAGTACAATGTTGGACAAGTAGGTCGTGTATTTGGCCTCCGAAATAAAATTTGCCTCTAGGAGGTCTTTCACAGCTTTTTCAGTAGCCTCCGCTTTTTCGGGAGACTGCTTACGCCTACGTTGTGCTATGGCCCTAGCGGCCAGATCTACTACGAGCTGATGACAAGCCACCTCAGGGTCGAGGCTAGGCATCTCGGACTCGCTCCACGCGAAGAGTTCAGCGTTCTCCCTTAGACATGCTTTCAGCTGCTCCTTTGCCAGGTCGAGGATCCCGGTGCCAATCTTCACGTTACGATCTGGATCGTCCCCGAGTACCACGAGCTCAAAGTCTCCGTCTGGGATGGGGCGTGTTGGGTAGAGAGGCCGCCCGTTGTTCTCTTCCTGGAGGTCGAGTTCCTCTGCCCCGTCTTCATCGGGCTCGCCCGGGAACCTGCTGTCGAGTTCGACCGCGTTGACACGCGGAAGAGGTATCTGCTCGGCGTCCTGGGGTGGCTTGACCACAATCTTGGGTTTGGGGCCGATGGAACTCAGGCCTTTGATGGAGGCGTCGAAGCACCTTCTGGCCGCGTCGATGTCCCCGTGCATCGTCACTACTCGTCCCCTGGTCGTGTAGTACTTCATTTTGAGGTGGACCGTTGATGGTACCGCCGTAAGTTCAGCCAGGGTGGTCCTCCCGAGGATGCAGTTGTAAAGGGACGGGCATTCGAACACCAGGAAACGGATCTTCACCTGCCAGGAAGTGTCTTCGGTCCCGGATGTAACCATTAGCTCCACGTAACCCCATGGTCTGGTGGTGTTTCCATTGAACCCCTGTAGATCTGGACCGACGTACGGGGTCAAATGCCTCTCGTCGAGCTGAAGGGTCCCGAACAGATGAGCATACATGATGTCGACCGAACTCCCCTGGTCGACTAGGATCCTTCGAACGTCCAAGTTCGCCATCTGCGCCCTGATCAGGAGGGGAATAGTGGCGTTTGGTGCACCCCCGGGGAGTTCCTCGAGGTAGAAGGTGATGGGGTTGGAGTTTCCCCGCACTTTCTCGAGGGTGGTCGCCTTCGCCGATGTCGCGGATTCCAGCTCGTCAAATTTCCGCTTGATCGATCCGACGGACAGCTTCTCTGGTCCTCCCCCGGAGATGACCATCGCCCTGGGGAAGCTTTCCCAGGTGCTACGGGCAGTAACGGGGTCCTCGTGGGAAAATTTCGCCCACATGTTGCGAATTGCTTCTTGTCCTTCAATGATTGGGGGGACAAAGAAGTCTTCGGGTCGGGTGACACTTCGGGCGACCTGAAAGTGACTCTCGTCGGGAGGAGGCGTCGTCTCCTCGACGTTCTGGGCTTCCCGGGAGCTGGGACGAGGAGTATCGTTCTTCTGGGCGTATTTCTTCAAGTGCCCTTCCTTGATCAGAATTTCGATCGCATCCTTGAGATGGATGCAGTCTTCGGTAACATGTCCGTGGCTCCGGTGGAACCTGCAGTACTTTGATTTGTCAACGTTTGATTTGGGAGCAGCTGGCTTCGGGAAGCGAACTCCCCCTCTCACAAACTCGGAATTTTGGCATTCAGAGAGGATTCGAGCCCGGGGAGCGTTGAGCGGGGTGTACTCCGTGAATCGGCCAGCTGGTCCGCGCGGTTCCCGAGGATCACGGTTGCGGTTCTCTTTCTTTCTTTCTCCTCCTCGTCGGGGATAAGAGTCTTCGTCTTTGTGGCCGCGGGGGCCTTCTCTGCGTCTCGTCTCTAGGGAGATCTGAGCTGCCTCCGTCTCCTCGAGTTCGATGTACTTTTGAGCTCGAGCGAGAAGGTCCTCGAGACGTCGGAGTCTGCGGAGGCCTATGGATTTGGCAAAGTCAGATTCGGCACGCAGTCCATGGAGAATTAATTATTTCTTCATGTCGTCGGCCGTATGGACCTCGACAGCTTCTTTGTTGAATCTCTCAATGTAGTTTCAGAGAGATTCGTTCTTCCCTTGGAAGATGCTTTCTAGGGAAGCTTCCGTCTTTGGGTGTCGACGAGACGCGGTGAAGTGTTTGGTGAAGCGTTGCCTAAGTTGCTTCTAGGATGTGATCGACCCATGTGCCAGACCCTTATACCAAGTCATGGCTTCCTTCCGCAAGGTGGTGGGGAACAGCCTGCACCTGATGGCTCCCCTGACATTTCGGAAGTCGAGCATTGCTTTGAAACTCTCGACGTGATCGTCGGGGTCGGTTAGGTCGTCATAGGTCCCCAATGGTGGGGGTTTCTCCATGCCTGCAAGGATTGGGGCGTTCATGATTTCCCATGACAGAGGGGTCCTTTGGTCCTCGTCGTCGCTACCAGCCGGGTATCTCGAAGGTGATCGATGATGCCGTGGAGGGGAGTTCCTCGAACGGTTCTTTGGTCTTTCTTCGATATGATTGGACTTCTTGGAAGTGGTGGAGGCCCTGGGTTCCTTCCGAGGCGGGGAACGAGGGCGTTTCTGGGAGATCGTCGGCTGGGGGCGCTCGAGACGTGATCGACGACCCTGGCGTACCGGCGACGGGGTCCGAGATTCTTCGGAAGGAGTCCTTCGCGGGGAAGGAGAACGGCGAGGTGACGGTGGACGACGATGTCTTCGCGGGGAAGATCGTTGTGCCCGTCCTTGCTCCAACGCTTCAATTCTGGTATTCTGGTGTGCGATCAGCTGATTGGTCTGATTGATCAAGGCGAATAGGGCCACGGTGCCCGGGTCCTCATTGGGCAGAGGAGCAACTGGTTGAAAAATGGCTTGCTGATCGTCTTGGCGGGCAGCGTTGTAAGCCACATCTTGGGAGTCCGGGGAGGCGGTCTGCCCGTCTCTTACGTCACCTTCGCCGCTGTTGAGGATGACGGCGTCCTCACGGTGGTTCCCGTTCTCGAGTTGTGCGAGCTCGGTGTACAGAGCCTGGGTAACTGACAGATTGGCCATGTTGGTGATGAATGAGAGTTGCTTTGGTTTAACGAAGGAAAAACGGGGAAGCAAAGGGTTCCCACAGACGGCGCCACTGATCGTACCTGGATCAAACAGTTTCTAGTGGCCAACGACGTTGTCTGGGCTTCAGCTCCGGTGAGGTTGAAAGACGGCGGGGGGTGTGTACCTGCAAGGTACTCCGACGCTCAAGTAAGATAACTGTCAGAGAATAGCAAGTACAGAAATGAGAGTAGAAGTGAACGTAACTTGGCCCTCTCAAGTGAGAGGGTATTTATAGAGAGCCCCCAACGCGGGGCCAACAGTCACTAGCACTGGGCTGGATTGCCAGGCCTAATCCAAGCGACTGCCAGGGCTTACGTGGCGTAGTGAAGGCCAGCACGTGGTCTTCTCCCTGGGGTAACAGCTCCTAGATCTCCGAAATTAGGGCAGACCGATTCCATCGGGAGTGGGCAGTAACATGAGAACGTGTCCTCGCGGGGAGAAGTCTTACGTGTCGAGGAGAGACATGTCCTCGCGAGGAGGACTTGCTTGCGGATGTGGATGACTCCTCGCGGGGAGTAGCGTCCTCGTGTCGAGGAGAGACATGTCCTCGCGAGGAGGACTTGCTTGCGGATGGGGATGACTCCTCGCGGGGAGTAGCGTCCCCGTGTCGAGGAAGGGTGAACTCCGGGGAAGGCTCAGTGCCTCTGCCCGAAGCTCAACGCCGTTTGTGCCCGACGCCGCTGAAGTGGCACGTGCCCGACATTGACTGGACGGAGGCCTTCGTTGGGCCGCCTTAGAACGTGTGGGCCGGGCCTGCTCGGCTGAGGAGCGTACCTCCGGCCCAGTCCAGAACAATACCTAATAAAAATCATCTACAATAACACAAACAACATTTGCCGACAAAAACAACAACTTACTTTAACATAAACAACAACTTACCTTAACAAAACAAAAATATACCTCAACAATAACTTAAATTATTTACTTATTTCAGCAAAAACAACAATCTAAAAACTATAATCTCATCTTAACAAGAAGAAAATAATAAACTCTATGCTAGACCAAGACAAACGTTTCATGTATATTTTGAACATGAAAAACAAGAAGAAAAAAACAAGACAAATAACAACATCATAACTCATAAAATGTTTCCCGAGCGTAACTTTCATTAAAAAGATTTATGGAGATTGAAGACAAAGAAATGATCTATTTATTTTGTCTTGCAAGGATTCATGACACACCTTTTTTTTATATTTGTATTAGATGGATAACTTATGTTGGAGTTTTGAGAAATTGGGATAAGGCGGGAGACGTTAAGGTTTCCTTTGAACGTAGTTTGCTCTAAACTTATATAAGTTAGGCAAGGTAATATATTTGACCACAATTGATTAAAAGAATCGTGGTGAATTGGCATGATATTTAACTACAGTTGTTAATAAGAATTGTGGTTAAAAGTGTTTAATTTTTATTTAAAAATAGAAATTAAGGGAACATATTATTTTTTAATGAAAAAACATAAAATTGCAGGTGTTGGAATTCGAAACGTGTCACTTTTTCACATATCATAACGATTGTTTAATTGGACCGTAGTTATATGTGATTTGAAAAAAATGAAAAACCCCTAATAAACATATATTACTTCGGTTGATTAAATGATCGTAGTAAGAAATTATTACGAAATATATTTTTTTAGTGGTGAAAGTCATAGGCTCTATTTGTGAGTTAGAATAATAAGAAGAGAATGGGGGAGATTTGTAGGCAAGAAATTAGAAGGAAAAAAAAAGAATAATATTTCATTTTTTGGAAAATGATTTCTTAAAGAGTGATAAATAAACTTTTATCATTAATATATTTTTAATTTTAAAAATATTATAATAACATATACTATAATTAAAAAACCTATTTGAGTCCTCTAAAATCATCCAAACTTTTCCTTTAATATAATCATTGAGCTCTCCTAAACTATAGAGTTTTTGTATCATGAATAGAATTAAACCCCTTATATTACATCTAAATCTCTTATTTAATTTTACTTCATCCTTCTCTTTTTAAAAACCAATTTTTTTAGGGAACTATGTCTTAGGCTTATATGATTCATAGCTATCAGATTATCCTTTTGAGATTATGGATAGTATTTCTATTAGTAGTCCATGTGTTCATTAAGGGGGGTGTCCCACATATTGTTCTATATGATAGTAAAATGATTTAAAATATAGATAATTTCAAAATGTGATAATAAAAGTGATACAATATGTGTGCGTGTGTGTGACCTAGTGGAAAAACGCTTGGGTCTTGAGAGTGTGTTCCTCTCAAGGTCGCAGGTTCGAATTCTACTGAGTACAAATTACTTATTAAAAAAAAAATTGATACAATCTAAAGGTATTGGTGAAAGGAAACTAAATTTAAAGAAAACATGTGCATTCTATTAAACACTAAGCATGAATTAAGATAAAATGCATGCTTTTATTATTATGAAATACAATACACACATTCATGCATCTAGTTTTAAAGGACAGTCACATGTTCCAAATCCTTCACTTTCTACTTCTTCTCCTTCGAAATCTCTATTCTTCCCCCTCTCCAACTTCATTTCTTCTTCCTTCTCCTCCAAACTCATTGTTTTCTCCTCCTCTCCAACCTACTTCATTTCCCATTCCACCTTGTCCTCCAAGCCCATTGTTTTTTCCTCCTTGAAATGCTCCATTATTTATCGAACCTTTCCAACCTCCACTTTCCATCGAAAACTCAAAATCCCCATCACTATATCCTTTTGGCTGATTTTCACTATGTGCCTCGCCTCCTAAACCTCCCTCGTTATTTACTCCAAGTTTTGTTTTAGAATTTTTAAATGCACCAGCTGCAAATAAAACTACCACAATTATTAAATTCAATTAATATAATAAATATAGAAAAAAAATTATACAAACAAATAATATTTATTTACCTTGTTTCTCATCTTTGGATAATTCAATAGCCACGCTAGAGATAAAAATTAGTGCACAAAGAAATACCACAAAGATAAAAGGGTTGGTTTTCATCTTTGATCTTGTATGAGTTTAGTTGTCAAATGTGAATTCAGTTAACAAATATTTATACATCATTAGACTTGTTAAATTTGAGAAGAATGAAAGGAGAATGATTACATAATATATTGTGTAATAATAATTTGGCTCATTGGGAGAATAACGCAGCATCAATAACTATTGAACGTTAAATTGGGACGTGTTTATCAAATAAGGTAAGCAAAAGTTTTAGATAACTGACAATGTGTTTTTTTTTTTCTCACATCTCACTTTTGTTTTAATGTGTTTAAAAAATATAATACAAAATTTAATTTAAATATTGTTGATAGAAAATATAGACAGCTCTATGATATTTATACATATGATTATTAGATTAAAATAATTATAATTTCATTGTCTCTCTCCTAAAAATAATTTTTAAAATTAAATAATTAAAAATATATTTTGTTTTTTTGGTGGGATTTTAGTTCCTATTTCTATGTGTGTTTTTTAACGTTTTTTAAATTATAGATGGGGTATAATTAACTATCATATTTGCTAGTTAATAGTTTTTTGTTCAATTATATTTTATATTTCCATCCGTTTTATTTTTCCTCTATTACTCAATAATTTATCTTTTATTAGAAAGAAGATATGTTGTTTTTATTAAACTAGCAAGATATTACTCCATCTCAAAAATAAAATTGTCTATAATTGCATTATGCACTACTATAAATAGCTCGTGGTTGTCAAGGAGCTATTTACAACTATATTCTATTAGTCGTAGTAATAAACAGAAAAACATGGTTGTAATAAATAATTGTAGTAAAAAATAAAAGGGACTTGGATTTGATATCTAGCAATGCCATTTTTGACGTTTATTAATTTAAATAGCGCGCTACATATAACCACAGTTAAAAGAACAAACTCTAGTGAAATGATTTGTTTTTTTAGATATAAATTTTTTGATTTTACAGAATTCTAAATTTTTTACCCTTTAGTTTTATGAGTTGTAAATAAACTAGAAACAACAATACAAATCATTTGTGAACCACACCCATATTTGTCAATTAAAATTGCTCAAAAATTATATTGCACCAAAACTAAAAGTTGCATTAAGAACCAAAATTTGCTTATAACATCAAAACCAAAATGACACAAAACAACATATAATTTACACATCATTACATCAAATAATATTTACAACGCGGGGAACATGTCTTGTCTCTTGGTGTCTTGACTTTAAACACTTACAATTTCAAATGATAATACTTGTAAGTAAATAACCTCATAAATTATAACATACTATAAATTATGAATGAAGAATACAAAATATTTACTTGTTATTTTTCCCATATACCTTCTTCATGATCAATAGGAATAGCATGCACACACTACTCAAAAAGTAGTTACAACAACGCCACCATTACCACGGTCATTCGAAGGACCATGGCGATATCTCAAATTTCATGCGCCTATATAATTTTTTATTTTTTAGTTAAACGTTTTTAATTTATTACCACGGTTTTCTAAACACAACTGTGGTGAAAAGTACAATCATTGTATCACGATTTTTCACGTCAACCGTGATGAAAATTGATCTTTTTTAATATATAAGCGAAAGTATTTCTTGTTCAGTACATAACAGTTGTTTCTCTCAAAAGAAAACTCTAACATATTTCACTTTTCTCTCTCATAACATAACCCAAACATCCATGTCACTCTTTAAACATACTGCAACCTTCAGATTCATCTTCACTAATTGCTACTTGAGACTCGTTCATTAAACTTATGCTTCGATTTCGTTTACATTTCTTGTTAAAAATTGGTTCTCATTTTTTTATTTGGTGAATGCTCTCATTTTTTCAGATTCGTCTTTACCACCTTAACAAAACATATACTTTGGTTATGGTACATATGGTTTGTGTTACTATGAAAAAATACAAGAAGTATGAAGTTACTCTGTAAACTTCATTCACCTTGTATTTCTTTTTTATAGCATCATAAACTAAATGAACTTCATAATTTGTTCCAGTTCCATGATTAAATTCAAAAAATGTGCGTTCTTGAAACATTTTATTATATTTTGTGTTGTTGTATGCTATTGTTGTATGTTATTGTTATTGATTAATGTTCTCGGAATTTCATAATTTATTGTATGTTGTTTTTGTTGTTTATTAATCTATTTGGGTAAATTGTCCTATTGTCTTTTTAGCCAACATGTTGTTGTAGTTCTATCTAAAGATATAATATAAATTATGAAGTAGTATATCATAATAATGAGGTAATTTGACCTCACATTTTAGCTAGGAATTATGAGGTCCATTTTATTTGTGTAGGTCTAGTTCCAACTATTTTAACAACCTGGGTTTCACTTCACTCACTGTATGGAACATGAAGACATGGAAGGCCATTGTATTTTCTTCTTTGTATATAGGTTTGATGGTTTTTTACATGCTTATCATGAAATGAATTGTACAATACCAATTTTGAGGAAAAATGTTTTACAAATGATTGAAATAGCTTCTTCTTCCCCTTCACTCTCTTTCCATTTTTCATCTACTCCTTCTTTCAACTCAAACTTTAAATTACTTATTGTCGAAGCTTCAAAAATTGCATTAGACTTTATTTTCAACATCCCCGTTTTGATTGTTGTTGTTGTAGCAAAAGTATTAACAAAAGATGAAATGTTTGGTGGCATATAAAAAACTTACACAAAAGTATTAGAGACAAGAATAAGGAATACTTGAAACCATTCAAACAATTGAATTTTGTCTTCAATTCTAGTTATATGTTATCTTAGTATTTTTTGATACAACAATCTAGAAAAAAACTGGCCTTTTCATGTTCATCGAGATGCACAGGTCAAAGAGGGTCATGAATTAGTGAACATGAAGTGACCATTTTTTTTGCATAAGTCATTGGACCAATTAGTAGATGGTCGTTGTTTAGAAGACACTTTGGTTGATAAAATCGACAGCATTTCTTCCGCAATTGCTTACTTATTGTTACTCATGTTTCTATCGAAGCATATTAAGGAGTACATATACATTAGAGTTATCATTTTTGTTACTCCATGTTCATAAAAGATGATTGTGGAGAACTGAACCTAACAAGAATACTACATTAGTTACATATCATAGGAGATGGTAGATGAACTCTAAAATGTAATTGAGACTTAGGGATTAATATGAGGTTATGTTTTTGGTTGATTTTCAATTCAGAAGGCCATGGATGTGTTGCTATAATTGAAAAGGGGCTTGATGAGTTGCTATCATAGAAACAATTTAAATGTGTTGACAATGTGCCTTAAAACCTTTGTTGATGAAGAGAAACATATTTTGGAGATAGCATTTACCGCGAAAATCGAAAGTTTTAGAAAGTCGAGAAAAAAAATCGGTCGGTGAATAGTGTCCTCCGTACGATGAATAATGATATCCTTACGGATGAATAGTGATGTCCGTATAGCGAATAGTGGTGTCCGTACAGTGGATAGTGTTTTCAAGTTTTCGGGCTTTTTCGATTCGGTCCATGGACCCATGTGATTTTGGGCTTTGTTTGTTCGGTATTTGCTATTATAAATATGTATCTCTTATATGCTTGGTGTGTGACAATCTTAGAGTTTACACCAACAAGGGAGAACAAGGGTTTAAAGGTATAGTGTAACACCCCAAACTTCGTAAGAATTTTTATTTAACTTATTTAAATATTATATTCATGGATTTCTGTAAATTTTGGTGTTTCGTGTCGATGTCGGTGTTTTTGTGATGTTTTGGTTATTTATTTAAATAATAGTATATATTACGGAATATATTGTATTATTATTTATTTAAATAATATTAGAGGAATTAAGGGTAAAGTGGACATTTGAGGAGAATTAGTGAGGGCATTATGGAGAAAGCCCAATTTTGAGGCCCAAGGGTTAGGTTGAATATATAAGGAGGATTTTGAGAATAGGGTTCACTTTTTGGTTAACCGTGAAAAGAAGGAAAGAAGGGAGAGCTCTGAGGAAAAAAGGGAAAAGGCGAGGAATTCGTGAAGGTTTTCCAAAGGCTCAAGAGAGAACACATCGGATCGACAATCTAAGTTATGGGGAGTAATTACCTTTCATTGTTTTCATTATAGAATTCAATGTAATTGAAGTGGTTGTTATGTGTTTGAGGGTTTATGGGATTTTTGTGATGAATTGATGATTTGAAGGTATTTTATGAATCGTTTATTAAGGGCTGAATATAATTGGATAAAAATAAACCTTGGGGCTGATTTCCCCGTCGTTGTAGTTTCAACCTTGTGGTGAAGGGATTTATGGAGTTTATGGGGAGCTTGAGAGTTTTGAAGGTTTAGGGAATTTAAGGTTCCTGTAGTGTCCTGAATCGACCTAATAGACTTAGGTTTTATGCCTTTGATTTCCGTGATGCATTAGGACTGTTGTAGGAATGTTTTTGGGTCAATTGAGACTGTAATCGTAGGTACCTTTGGGGCTGGGAAGCTACTGATGCGTAGCAGCGATTTGCTGTAATCGCAGGTTCACTAAGCGAACCATTCCTTCGCAAGGCGAATGTTTTCCAAGGCTTGCAAAGCGAGCAGCGCGGCGAATGTGCGATAACATGAGTGTGGGTTCTGAGATGATTCTGGAGTGGAAGTGGGCATTCGCTGGAAGTCTCTCAAGGCGAATGAACCAGCGAGTGGCTTTGCAAAGCGAATAAACCAACGAGCATGACAGATGGTGTTTTTCTGGTGTTTTAGTGTGGTGACTGTGGGACTCGCTGACAGCTTCGCAAAGCGAAGGTCCCAGCGAACAGGTTCGCCTAGCGAATCCTGGAGCGAACTGCAGCTGTTCGCGAAATTTTGTTTATGCTGCTGTGCTACTGTGATGTTTTGATGCTGTGATTTTTATGATGATTTTCCATGACGTTACTGATGATTATATGATGATGTTTTGGTGATTAATTGACGAATATGTGATGATATGACGTATATGAGAATTGATGAATGATGATGCATATTATGATGTTTATTTAGATGATGATGATTAGTGATGTTGTGTATTGTGTGGATATGAGGTAACTATGACGTGCTCCAGTTCTAATTGCGGGATCGATCCTATTGACGGGGATCTTTGTAGGGGTGATGGCCTAGTGTCCATCGATTATAACGATTGGTACCACATGCATGATTCTTGTTGTACATTTGCATTTAATTGGCATTGTTGTATTTTATATTGTTGTTTATGATTTTGATGTTTCCTTGTGATGACCCTGAAGATGTTGTATATGGAGATAATGTTATTTTATGTATATCTTATTTTATAGTAATCATTATGAATTGTGATTACTCACCCTGCCTGTTTGAATGTTGCCTCCACGTGGGTAACGTGCAGGTGATCAGGTTTAGCTGTGGATGTCTTCGAGGACCTTGAAGTTTATTTTCTTTTGGTCAATTTAGAGGGTCTTGCTCTGATAGTGTAACATCGGGTTGGGGTCCTTTGAGTCGAACTATGTTATTTTCCTTATTTTGTTGTTATTTGATGATGTGGTTTTATTTTGATTATTACGATGTTTGTTGAAAACCTTTTGATTGAGAATTTTGAGTTCCGCTGCCATGTGAAGGCTTTTTTATTTATTTTGAGGAAAACCCTTTTTGTTTACAGGGAAAGTGTATTATTTTGATTTAAATGAGAACTATGCACCCTTTTGAGGTGATTTTGATGCTTTACTCTGATATTTGAGTTGTTTCTGGTGCAACATTTATGGGGGTTGAAAAGGGTATTACATTAGTGGTATCAGAGCAGGTCGGTCCGTCCGACCAGGTTTTTTACGTGATATTTGTCCCTGTTATTCGACGAGTGTGTGTACATTGTCGATGTTTTAGTTCTTCTAACCTTGTTGATGGTGTGTAGGATGGCTGGAAGAAACGATCGTGCAATTGCTGATGCGTTGGAATCGGTTGCTAATGCGGTGACGCAGCTGAATCCAAATGGTGGAGCTCCTTATGAGTTTCGTGCTTTGGGGAAGTTTCAGAGGAACAATCCACCGACTTTTGTGGGTACGCATGATCCAGCAAGTGCACACAAATGGCTGAAGGCGGTCGAGAAGATCTTCCGAGTGATGGGATGTTCCGATGAGCACCAGGTTCAGTTTGGAACACATATGCTGGAAGAAGAGGCTGAGGACTGGTGGGATAACACCCGTTAGAGACTCACGGATGTTGGTACTGTGATAACTTGGGCTGTGTTTAAGCAGGAGTTTTTGGGGAAGTATTTTCCAGAGGATGCTCGTGGCAAAAGAGAAGTGGAATTCCTTGAGCTGAAGCAAGGAGACATGACTGTGGCAGAGTATGCCGCGAAGTTTGAGGCTTTGGTGAAGTTCTGTCCGCATTACAACTGTGCTGATGTCGAGATGTCTAAACGTCTCAAGTTTAAGAATGGGCTGAGACCAGAGATTAAGCAGGGTATTGGGTATCGGCAGATCTGTAGGTATGCTGAGTTGGTTGACAAGAGCAGAATCTACGATGAGGATAGCCGAGCTTGAGCTGCTCACTATAAGCAGTTGAGTGAGAAGAAAGGGCAGTATAGGGGTAAGCCTTATACAACTTCAGGTGACAAAGGGAAGCAGAAGGCTTCAGATGGGAAAAAGTCAAGTGGGGGAGCAGCTCCCGCTTCTGGAAAGTGTCATAAGTGAGGCGAGCAAGGTCACCATGTTGATGTGTGTACCAATAATGTGGTGAAGTGCTATTTATGTGGTAAGAAGGGGCATAGAGCTACTGACTGTAAAGATGAGGGTCCGACTTATTTCAATTATGGTGAGAAAGGTCATATCCTTACTCAATATCAGAAGCCAAAGAAGACTACTACTGCTGCCCAGACCAGTGGCCGTGTGTTTGCTTTGAGTGGTGCAGAAGTGCCAGAGAAGGACAACCTGATTCGAGGTACTTGTTTTATTAATAATATCGAGTTGGTTGCTATTATTGATACTGGTGCTACTCATTCTTTTATCTCGCTTGAATGTGCTAATAGATTGGGTTTGAAGTTATCTGATATGAATGGGAATATGGTAATAGAAACTCCAGCTAATGGTTCTGTTACTACTACCCTTGTGTGTTTGAGATGTCCTGTGACGATTTTTGAGAAGAGTTTTGTGATGGATTTGGTGTGCCTACCCTTGCACCAATTTGACGTGATCTTTGGAATGAACTGGTTGGAGTTCAACCGAGTTCATATCAACTGTTATAACAAGACTGTAAACTTTCCTGAGATTGATGATAGTGGGGAGTTGAGGTTCTTATCTGCTAAGCAAGTAGAGGAACTTCAAGAAGACGAAGCTTTGGTGATTATAATGTTTGCATCGTTGCAAATCAATCGTGAAGCTGCGAGTGTGGAGTTGCCTGTTGTCTGTGAATTTCCAGATGTGTATCCAAATGACATCAGTGATTTGCCTCCATAGCGTGAAGTAGAGTTTGCAGTGGACTTAATACCATATACGAGTCCAGTGTCGATGGCTCCTTATCGGATGTCAGCTTCTAAGTTAAGTGAATTGAAGAAACAGCTGGAAGAATTGCTTGAGAAGAGGTTTGTCCGACCAAGTGTTTCTCCGTGGGGTGCTCCTGTGTTGCTAGTAAAGAAGAAAGATGGGAGTATGAGGTTGTGTGTTGATTATCGACAGTTGAATAAAGTGACCATCAAGAATAAGTATCCATTTCCGAGAATCGACGATTTGATGGATCAGCTAGTGGGTGCTTGTGTGTTTATCAAGATTGATTTGAGGTCTGGTTATGATCAGATTCGTGTTAAGCCTGATGATATTCCAAAGACGGCTTTCAGGATGAGGTATGGACACTATGAATACACTGTGATGTCGTTTGGTGTCTCTAATGCACGTGGTGTGTTCATGGAGTATATGAATCGAATTTTCCATGAGTATTTAGATAAGTTTGTGGTGGTGTTTATCGATGATATCTTGATATATTCTAGATTTGAAGAAGAACATGTCGAGCATTTGAGAACTGTGTTGCAAGTGTTGAAAGAGAAGAAGTTGTATGCAAAGCTGTCCAAGTGTGAATTCTGGTTGAAGGAAGTGAGTTTCCTTGGTCATGTGATTTCATGTGGCGGGATTGTTGTGGATCCTTCCAAGATTGATATGGTGTTACAGTGGGAGACTCCGAAGTCTGCTACTGAGATACGGAGTTTTCTGGGATTGGCGGATTATTATCGCAAGTTTATTGAAGGTTTTTCTAAGTTGGCATTACCTTTGACTTAGTTGACTCGAAAGGGGTCAAGCTTTTGTGTGGGATGTAGCTTGTGAAGAGGGTTTTGTGGAATTAAAGAAGACATTGACTACTGCTCCAGTGCTGATTTTGCCTAATCCGAGAGAATCTTTTGTAGTGTATTGTGATGCGTAGAAAATGGGTCTTGGTGGAGTTCTGATGCAAAATGGAAAATTTGTTGCCTATGCTTCGAGACAATTACGAGTTCATGAGAGGAATTATCCTACACATGACTTGGAATTGGCTGCGGTGGTGTTTATGTTGAAAATTTGGAGACATTATCTGTTTGGCTCTAAATTTGAAGTGTTCAGTGATCATAAGAGTCTGAAGTACTTATTTGATCAGAAAGAATTGAATATGAGGCAGAGGATGTGGTTAGAGCTGTTGAAGGATTTCGATTTTGATTTGAGTTATCATCCGAGCCAAGCAAATGTAGTGGCTGATGCATTGAGCAGAAAATCATTACATATGTCGATGCTTATGGTGAAAGAATTGGAATTAATTGAACAATTCATGGATTTGAGTCTGGTATGTGAAGCGACTCCTGACAGTGTGAAGTTGGGAATGTTCAAACTGACTAGTGGTATTCTGGAAGAAATCAGAGTGGCACCACAATCTGATTTGAAGTTGGTTGACCAATTGACTTTGATTAACCAAGGTAACGGAGGTGACTTCCGGATTAATGAGAATGGCGTAATGAGGTTTCGAGACATGGTGTATGTTCCAGATGTCCTAGATATTAAGAAGAGCATTCTTGAAGAAGGACGCCGGAGTAGGTTGAGCATTCATCCCAATGCTACGAAGATGTACCAGGATTTGAAAAAGTTATTTTGGTGGCCAGGTATGAAGAAGGATGTTGCGGAGTTTGTTTATGCGTGGTTGACTTGTCAGAAGTCGAAGGTTAAGCATCAGAAGCCTTTAGGTATAATGCAGTCATTGAGGATTCCAAAATGGAAATGGGATAGTATTTCCATGGATTTTATGGTGGGATTGCCGAAGACTGCTAAGGGGAACGATTTAATTTGGGTGATCGTGGATAGATTAACTAATTCGGCTCATTTCTTGCCGATGAAGATTAATCATTCCATGCAGAAGCTAGCCGAGATGTATATTTAAGAGATTGTGAAGTTACATGGGGTACCTTCGAGTATTGTGTCAAATAGAGATCCGAGGTTTACGTCGAGGTTCTGGAAGAGTTTGAAAGATGCCTTGGGTACTAAGTAGAGGATGAGTTCTGCCTACTATCCGCAGACGGGCGGTCAGACAAAAAGGACTATCCAATCTTTAGAGGATTTGTTGAGGGCTTGTGTGTTGGATCGCGGAGGATCGTGGGATAGCCATTTACCGTTGATTGAGTTCACGTACAATAATAGTTTCCATGCTAGTATTGGATGGACGCCCTATGAAGCTTTGTATGGGAGAAGGTGTAGGACTCCGTTGTGTTGGTATAAGTCAGGCGAGAGTGCTGTACTCGGACCTGAAATTATGCAAAAGACGACTGAGAAGATTATGAAGATACGAGAAAGAATGAAAGCTTCGCAGAGTCGTCAGAAGAGCTATCATGATAAGAGGAGGAAAGCACTTGAATTCCAAGAGGGAGATCACGTGTTTTTGAGGGTAACACCAGTGACTGGTGTGGGTCGAGCTTTGAAGTCTAGGAAGCTCACTCCACGTTTTGTTGGTCCATATCAGATATCGCAGAGGATAAGAGAGGTAACCTATCGAATTGCTTTACCGCCGTCACTTGCGAATTTGCATGACGTGTTCCATGTGTCTCAGTTAAGGAAGTACATTCCGGATGCGTCACATGTGATTCAGACGGATGATGTATAAGTGAGGGATAATCTGACTGTAGAAGCATTGCCTGTGCGTGTCGATGGTCGAGAGATGAAGCAGTTGCGGGGTAAAGACATAACTTTAGTGAAGGTGTTGTGGGGTGGACCAGCTGGCGGAAGTTGGACTTGGGAACGTGAAGATCAGATAAGGGAGTCGTATCCAACTCTATTTCCTTGAGGTAATTTTCGAGGGCGAAAATCCTTTAAGTGGGAGAGAGTTGTAACACCCCAAATTTCGTAAGAATATTTATTTAATTTATTTAAATATTATATTCATGGATTTCTGTGAATTTTGGTGTTTCGTGTCGATGTCGATGTTTTTGTGATGTTTTGGTTATTTAATTAAATAATAGTATATATTACGGAATATATTGTATTATTATTTATTTAAATAATATTAGAGGAATTAAGGGTAAAATGGACATTTGAGGAGAATTAGTGAGGGCATTATGGAGAAAGCCCAATTTTGAGGCCCAAGGGTTAGGTTGAATATATAAGGAGGATTTTGAGAATAAGGTTCACTTTTTGGTTAACCGTGAAAAGAAGGAAAGAAGGGAGAGCTCTGAGGAAAAAAGTGAAAAGGCGAGGAATTCGTGAAAATTTTCCAAAGGCTCAAGAGAGAATACATAGGATCGACAATCTAAGTATTGGGGAGTAATTACCTTTCATTGTTTTCATTATAGAATTCGATGTAATTGAAGTAGTTATTTTGTGTTTGAGGGTTTATGGGATTTTTGTGACGAATTGATGATTTGAAGGTATTTTATGAATCGATTATGAAAGGTTGAATATAATTGGATAAAAATAAACCTTGGGACTGATTTCCCCGTCGTTGTAGTTTCAACCTTGTGGTGAAGGGATTTATGGAGTTTATGGGGAGCTTGAGAGTTTTGAAGGTTTAGGGAATTTAAGGTTCCCGGAGTGTCCTGAATCAACCTAATAGACTTAGGTTTTATGCCTTTGATTTCTGTGATGCATTAGGACTGTTGTAGGGATGTTTTCGGGTCAATTGAGATAGTAATCGTAAGTACCTTTGGGGCTGGGAAGTTACTGATGTGTAGCAGCGATTTGCTGTAATCGCAGGTTCGCTAAGCGAACCATTCCTTCGTAAGGCGAATGTTCGCCAAGGCTCGTAAAGTGAGCAGCGCAGCAAATGCGCGATAACATGAGTATGGGTACTGAGATGATTTTGGAGTGGAAGTAGGCATTCGCTAGAAGTCTCGCAAGGCGAATGAACCGGCGAGTGGCTTTGCAAAGAGAATAAACCAGCGAGCATGACAAATGATGTTTTTCTGGTGTTTTAGTGTGGTGACTGTGGGACTCGCTGACAGCTTCGCTAAGCGAAGGTCCCAGCGAACAGGTTCGCCTAGCGAATCCTGGAGCGAACTGCAGCTGTTCGCGAAATTTTGTTTATGCTGATGTGTTACTGTGATGTTTTGATGCTGTGATTTTTATGATTATTTTCCATGACATTACTGATGATTATATGATGATGTTTTGGTGATTAATTGACGAATATGTGATGATATGATGTATATGAGAATTGATGAATGATGATGCACATTATGATGTTTATTTAGATGATGATGATGATTAGTGATGTTGTGTATCATACATTCATATGCTTACTCTGTGAAGACGCCTCATTCCCATTGTGTGGATATGAGGTAACTATGATGTACTCCAGTTCCAATTGCGGGATCGATCCTATTGACGGGGATCTTTGGAGGGTGATGGCCTAGTATCCATTGATTATGACGATTGGTACCACATGCATGAGTCTTGTTGTGCATTTGCATTTAATTGGCATTGTTGTATTTTATGATGTTGTTTGTGAATTTGATGTTTCCTTGTGATGACCTTGAAGATGTTGTATGTGGAGATAATGCCATTTTATGTATATATTGTTTTATAATGATCATTATGAATTGTGATTACTCACCCTGCCTGTTTGAATGTTGCCTCCACGTGGGTAACGTGCAGGTGATCAGGTTTAGCTGTGGATGTCTTCGAGGACCTTGAAGTTTATTTTCTTTTGGTCGATTTAGAGGGTCTTGCTCTGATAGTGTAACATCGGGTTGGAGTCCTTTGACTCGAGCTATGTTATTTTCCTTATTTTGTTGTTATTTGATGATGTGGTTTTATTTTGACTATTACGATGTTTGTTGAAAACTTTTTAATTGAGAATTTTGAGTTCCACTGCCATGTGAAGGCTTTTTGATTTATTTTGAGGAAAACCCTTTTTGTTTACAGGGCAAGTGTATTATTTTGATTTAAATGAGAAATGTACACCCTTTTGAGGTGATTTTGATGCTTTACTCTGATATTTGAGTTATTTCTGCTGCAACATTTATAGGGGTAGAAAAAGGTGTTACATATAGCATAGGGTTTCATCTATTCACAAGGAAAATCTTAGAAAAGCAAAGGTTTAAGGAAACCTTTGGAGTTGTTTAAGGCTATTCCTGAAACATTGTTACACTTTGGGTTTGAGTGATTCATATATTGAGAGTTGGAGCGGTTGGGAAACACTTGGGTAGAAAATAGGGTTGTTCTTGGGTATCTGAAGGCGAAGGCTATTTTTTTGTAACTCATCTGTAATCTCTTGTAACAACTTTCTGAGTATAGTGATTTGGAGAGTTACTCTCTCCCTCAGAGTAGATCGTTTGATCGAACTGGGTAAACAAACCTTCGGTATTTTCTTTCCTTATTCTGTTATATTATCTGTGTACGGATTATTATTGCTGAAAACCATTTATTTTGGTTGATATAGTTCTTTGCCTCACAAATTGATATTGAATTTTGTCATAATTCATAACAAGATTCACAACAAGTGGTGCGGTGAGCATGGAGCAAAGAGATATTGTTGACAAGTGAGTACCATGGTTAGTAGATGGCATATCGAGAAATTTTCTGGTAAAAACGACTTTGGGTTGTGGAACATTAAGATGCCAGAAATTTTAATTCAAAAGAAATGTATTGATGCTTTGAAAAGCGAAGCATTGATGCCTGCAGGGCTTACACAAGTACACAAGACCGAGGTAGCGGATAAGGCCAGGAGTGCCATTATCTTGTGCCTCGGGGATAAAGTTCTAAGAGAAGTCGCCAGGGAGCAAACTGCAGTTGCTATGTGGGAAAAACTTGAATCATTGTATATGACAAAGTCTTTGGCTCACAGGTTGTATCTGAAACAACAACTCTATTCATTCCAAATGGTGGAGAACAAATCTATAGTTGAGAAGCTCATAGAATTTCACATAATTATCGATGATCTTGAGAATATTGAAGTGAAGATTGATGACGAGGACAAGGCTTTTCTCCTGTTGAGTTCATTACCCAAATCATTTGAGCATTTTAAGAATGCCCTTTTTTATGGTAAAGAAGGTACAATGACTTTGAATGAAGTCCAGACAGCGGTAAAATACAAAGAATTTTCAAAGTCAAAAGATTTGAAGATTGAAGATAGTGGTGAAGGCTAAAATGTGTCAAGAGTTGCACCCATTATCTTGTACCACAGCTGCCAATTCAAAGTCATGGGTTAGGTAATTCACTTCATGAACCCTCAATTGCCTAGAAGCATAAGCAACAACTTGACCATTCTGCATTAATACTCCTCCAAGACCTATCTTTGATCTTTCACCTTACACTAAAAAAGATTCATTCGGGTTAGGCAAAATCAACAATGGAGGAGTAGTTAACCTCTTCTTCAATTCCACAAAACCCCCTTCACAAGCTACATCCCACAAAAAAGCTTGACCCCTTTCGAGTCAACTGAGTCAAAGGTAATGCCAACTTAGAAAAGCTTTCAATAACTTGCGGTAATAACGTGCCAATCCCAGTAAACTTCGTATCTCAGTAGCATACTTTGGAGTCTCCCACTGTAACACACCATCAATCTTAGAAGGATCAACATCAATTCCACCACTTGAAATCACATGGCCAAGAAAATTCACTTCCTTCAACCAGAACTCACACTTCGACAACTTTGCATACAACTTCTTCTCTTTCAATACTTGTAACACAGTTCTCAGATGCTCGGCATGCACTTCTTCAGATTTAGAATATATCAGAATGTCGTCAATGAAGACCACAACAAACTGATCCAAATACTTATGAAAGATTTGATTCATATACTCCATGAACACACCGGGTGCGTTGGACACTCCAAACGGCATCACAATGTATTCATAGTGACCATACCTCGTCCTGAAAGCTGTTTTTGGAATGTCATCGGGCTTAACACGAATCTGATGATAACCCAATCTCAAATCAATCTTGCTAAACACACAGGAACCTACTAACTGATCCATCAATTCGTCGATTCTCGGGAGTGTATATTTATTCTTGATAGTCACTTTACTCAACTGCCGAAAATCAACACACAACCTCATACTTCCATCCTTCTCCTTCACTAACAGCACAGGAGCACCCCACGGAGAAACACTTGGTCAAACAAACCTCTTCTCAAGCAACTCTTCCAACTATTCCTTCGATTCATTTAACTCAGAAGCAGACATCTGGTAAGGAGCCATTGACACGGGACTCGTGCCTGGTACTAAGTCCACTGCAAACTCTACTTCATGTTCTAGAGGCAAATCACTGATGTCATCTAGAAACACATCTGGAATTCACATACAATACGTCACTCGGCACTTACAGCTTCACGGTCAATCTGCAACGATGGAAACATTGCAAACACCAGGGCTTCGTCTTCCATAAGTCCGTCTACTTGCCTAGCAGACAAGAACATCAACTCTCCACCTTCACTAATACTCAAGGCTGCCCTCAATCATAAACACCTCAACATCATCCTACGTCGACTCATCAAAACAATCTGTAAGCATATGGCTTAACTCCAAACTATTCATTGCGCACACTACTTAAGCTTGCAAGACACGTCTATCCCATCCAACATGATCCCGTCTATTATCAACAAGAGATTAAGGGTGATCAGTTCCTCAATTTATCAATAACAGCCGACTAACATGAGGCGGTACTGTAATACCCCATAATTTTGTGAACATTTTGGATAATATTATTATGATCAACTGGGTTCCGGTGTACTCTGAGCAATTATTGGATAAAGTAATTAGAGTAAACTGACGAACTCGGAATTAATTAGATTAATATTATTTAACTTGGAGTTTTATTAATTGGTGCAATTGAGATAATTTGGATAATTAGTAGTATGGCCAATTAATGTTCTTATGTCTATTTTCTTTTCATTTCCTTATTTGAGAAAAGATAGAAACTTGGAGAAGGAAAAGGAAGAGAAGGAAAAGGAAGGGAAAAGAAGAGAAAATTTTTTCAAGAGCTCTTGGACTTGAATCATCAACCAATCTTCATCTTTTCATCTCAGCTTCAACCTCCTCATCTTGTAATCCAGGTGGGTTCTAGTTAGATACTTTAGAGTATAGTTTTATTGAGTTAGAGTTAGTTTTGATATTGTGATAAATGAGTAATTTTGCAATATAATCGTAATCTAACTGCTGGAATTCGATATTAGAATGTGTAGTATACTGGTTATTATGCTTATAACATGTTTTGATGTGTTTTGATTTGGGAAAAATGGAATTTTGGGGTTGAATTGAGAAACCTGTAGCAGAACTTTTTTGCAGGAAAAATTATGGGTTTCCTCAGCCCATACGCGTATCACGCAAGGCCATACGCGTATTGAGTTGGGCAATACGCGTATGGCAATGAAGCATTTTAGGCGTTACGCGTATGGGAGGAGGCAATACGCGTATGGTTGAGGTAATACGCGTATTGGAGTTTTAAATGGAATTTTGAAGGAAAATCAGTCTCTGCCCATACGCGTATCACTTTGGGCAATACGCGTACGGTCAGGAAAGTGTAGAATTGTGTTTTTTTGCGATACCATTTCTCGTTATGTCCATAACTTTTGACTCGGTTATCCGTTTTTAACATTCTTGATATCGTTGGACAGCTAATAAAATGTACTTTCTTATTACCATGGTTTTAAGATTTGTTGGCCGATTTAACTATGTCGGGATTTTTGGAATAGTGTCGTGTTGTCGACTTTTATCGTTTAATGGTGTGTAATTGTTGTTGAATAGGTATGCATGTTAAAATACGAAATAGGTAGGGTGAGGAACATTACCATATACAATGTCGGAAAGTGTGAAATGACATAGTGACAACGCTCGTGCATGAAAGGCCGAGGCGTGTGTGTATTAATCATAACCAGTTTATCGTGCGGTGTAGTTTCATGAGACTCGAGCACCTCCTCTGAAACGTATACACAATTACTTGGCAGGTTTGATTCCTGCGTATAGTACGAATGGAGCCTACGGGTAAAGAGACTTGTGACGGTGTACGGGCCGTGTGAAGTGACGGATCACGGTGTACGCGCCGATGATCCCGAATCCATTTCGTATGCCAAGTAACTTCAAGGATCCATGACTCGGGTTGTCTTTTAGACGTAGAAGCGGACGGGAAAAGGGGATGCCTTGGTACGGTTATTGATTAGTGAGATTCTTGAGTTAACAGGCTCAAGAAGTACTTTGGTACTAGTGTGAGTTAACAGGCTCACGAGTGTGAATACATGGTTGTGTGTGTACTCATAGTCACTTCCCTTCCCTTTTGACTTGAGTTAGGTTTATTAGAACCTTGTAGAGCCGAGAGGACTTTAAGATAGGGAACTTACTGATATTTGATGTATCTTACCCCACTGTTGTTGTTTACATCACAGGTACTGCAGGTTCCGCAGAGGGTAAGGATAAGGCTGTGTGATATCCTTACTTATCTGATGGCTTTGCTACCGTTGTGGAGTTTTTTGAGATCATTAGTGATCTAGTTCTTAGTATTTGTCTTTGGAACATCTTGTAGATATACTATGCCGTAGTTTTTGTATTAGGCTTTTTGGGCATGTATATGTATAATGTGTTTACTAGGAACTTATTGTATATTTCAGTACCAAATGTGGAATTCGTGTAATATATATGCTTTGATGTATGTATATATATATGGGCGTTACAGTTGGTATCAGAGCAGGTCGTATCCTCGACCTAGCCATGAAATAGAATAATTTTTCTTTCCGTTTCACATGCGGCGTGTCTCCATTGGTCTTGTGTGTTATATTTATGGTATTGAGTCTGATCAACTTAATCCTATCTGTATGAAATTCAGGAACATGGCTGACAGGCGCAGAAACAACCGTGGTAGACCAAGAACCACTCCAGCAGGGACTAATCCGCCGGGGTGACGAGGGAAATGCTCCTTTATACCAATTTATGCAACAGATGCAGCAACAACAGAATCAGTTTGTGCAATAAATGGTACATCAAATGGCTGGTGGTGTGCATCCTCCAGTGGTGGTTCCTGAAGCTGCAGGGGGAACCTTTAGGGATTTCATCCATATGAATCCTCTGGAATTTCAGGGAGGGTTAGATCCAGTAAAGGCTCATGAATGGATATCGGGTATGGAACAGATTTCCTAATAGTTCAGTGCAGTGAGGAAAACAAGGTGGTCTTCGCTTCTCACTTGTTGAAGGGTCCTGCCATGAGGTGGTGGGAAAACGCTTCAGCCTTAATGACAATTCAAGAGGTACCAAAGGTATGGGACCAGTTTAAGGTAATTTTTATGGAGAAATATTTTCCAAGTTCCTTGAGGTCTCAGAAGGAATTCGAGTTTCAACAATTGAGACAAGGCAACTTAAGTGTGGCTTCTTATGCTGAAAAGTTCGAGGTTATGGCTGCTTATTCTAGACAAGCCATGTATGCTCCTGATGAGAGGTGGAAGATTGATCAGTTTCTGTTTGGTTTAAGGGCTGAAATTTCACATAGTGTGTCTCAGAGAGAATTCACTAGCTATGCCGAATTATTAAGACAGTGTTATGTGGCGGAGCATAGTTTGAAGAAGGTACAAATGGAAGGAGATTTGAGCAGGGTAACTCAAAGTGACCGTGGAAGATCGAATCAACAGTTTAGGCAAAGGCAGCAATCATTTAAAGGGAAGCAAGTTCAGAGTTCTAGGACTAGTGTGCCTCCGGTATGCCGTACTTGTGGAAAGAATCATTATGGTAGGTGCGGATTGGAGGAAGTGAGGTGTTATCAGTGTAATAAGGTGGGCCATATATCGAGGGATTGTCCATAAGGTAGGAATCAGACACAAGGGAAGAATACCGGTCAAGTGTATACCTTGGATGCGAGGAAAGCAATGAATGACAACTCCTTGATTGCGGGTACGTGTTTCGTAAATGGACATCCTTGTTTTGTTTTATTTGATTGTGGGGCAACGCATTCTTTTGTGTCCACGCGTTACGTGAAGCGACTTAGGTTGCAAGATGTTCCTTTGTTTCCTCCTATGGTGGTTACTGCTGCCATGGATGAGATTGTATAGACACCGTTGATGTGTGAAAACTGTGTATTATCGATGAATGAAAGAGTTTTCCAGATTGACCTTATCTATTTACCGCTTAAGAAAGTGGATGTTGTTCTGGGGCTGGATTGGCTTTCCGCTAATTCAGTGTTTATTGGGTGTGAGGAAAAGCTGAT
This sequence comes from Lathyrus tuberosus, assembly GCA_022829125.1. Taxonomy (NCBI): domain Eukaryota; kingdom Viridiplantae; phylum Streptophyta; class Magnoliopsida; order Fabales; family Fabaceae; genus Lathyrus; species Lathyrus tuberosus. The sequence continues at coordinate 22,755,074 of JALAZF010000012.1, read as the reverse complement.
CATTATTCCATCTGATGAGGCTACTCCGAAGGATGTGTTAACTACTATTTTAGAAGGTACGGTTGGAATGATTAATTTCTTGTTTGAAGAGGAAAAGTCTGTTCTTTTGATTCTTACTAAGGAGGAGAGTAGTAACATCTAAGTTTTGAGTATTCCGGTAGTTTGTGACTTTCCTGAAGTTTTCCCCGAGGATATCACTTCTCTTCCTCCAGAGCGGGAAGTGGAATTCTCTATTGACCTGATACCGAGAACGACTCCAATATCCGTTTCTCTGTATCGGATGGCACCACTTGAATTAAGAGAATTAAAGGATCAATTGGAAGAATTGTTGGCTAAGCATTTTGTTCGACCAAGTGTTTCACCCTGGGGAGTTCCAGTGTTATTGGTAAAGAAAAAGGATGGTGGAATGCAGTTATGTATTGATTACCGTCAATTGAATAAAGTCACCATCAAGAATAAATACCCATTACCAAGGATAGACGACTTGTTAGATCAATCGAAAGGAGCCTGTGTGTTCTCGAAGATTGATTTATGGTCGGGTTATCATCAAATTCGTGTGAAGAGTTCAGATGTACCAGAGACCGTGTTTAGAACCCGTTATGGTCATTATGAATTTTTGGTGATGCCTTTCGGTGTGACGAATGCTCCGGCAGTTTTCATGGATTATATGAATCGGATATTCCAACCTTACTTGGACCAATTTGTGGTGATTTTCATTGATGACATTCTTATTTATTCTCGTGATCCTCAAGAGCACGGAGAACACCTAAGGATTGTTTTATCCATCTTATAAGAGAAGCAACTTTTTGCTAAGTTAAGTAAGTGTGAGTTTTGGATGTCTGAGGTTAATTTTCTCGGGCATGTCATATCCCAGGGAGGTGTAGCGGTCGATCCATCAAAAGTTGAAGCAGTGATTAATTGGGAGAGATCGAAGAATGCTTCTGAAGTAAGGAGTTTCTTGGGATTGGCAGGGTACTATAGAAGGTTTATCAAGGGATTTTCGCAATTGGACTTACCATTGACAAGACTTACTCGGAAGGATTATTCGTATGAGTGGGATTCGGCTTGTGAAAGAATTTTTAGGAGTTTGAAGGAGAGATTGACTACCGCTCCTGTGTTGGTTATTCCTGATTCTAGCAAGTCGTATGAAGTATATTGTGATGCATCGAAGAAGGGATTAGGTGGTGTGTTAATGCAGGAGGGGCATGGAGTGGCTTATGCTTCACGACAGTTGAAAGTCCATGAAGAGAACTACCCAACGCATGATTTGGAATTGGCGGCAGTTGTATTTACCTTGAAAGTGTGGCGTCACTATTTGTATGGTGTACGTTTTGAGATGTTTAGCGACCACAAGAGCTTGAAGTACTTATTTGATCAAAAGGAGTTGAACATGCGTCAGAGGAGATGGATGAAATATTTGAAGGATTATGATTTGGAGTTAAAATACCATCCGGGTAAAGCAAATAAGGTGGCGGATGCATTGAGTAGGAAGGTGTTGCATAATGCCGAGTTGATGATGTTAGAGTATACCTTACTGGAAAAGTTTAGAGATCTAAATCTTCAATTTAACTGGACTCCAAATTGTGTAATTATGGGGAATTTGAATGTCTCTTCTACTCTTAGGGAAGAAATCCAGCAAGATCAAGGGTTAGACGAGAAGTTACAGGAAGTGTTATTGCAACCGGGTTTTGTGCGAGCTACCGACTGAACTATTTTGTTTAACCAAAGGATTTGTGTTCCGGATAACGCGGAGTTAAAACGAAGGATTTTGGAAGAAGTGCATAAGGGTGCTTTTACTATACATCCTGGTGCTTCAAAGATGTATCAAGATTTAAAGAGGGACTATTGGTGGCCCGGGATGAAAAAGGATATTGCGGTGTGTTGCGGTGAAAATCGGATAACAAATTATTAATTAATTTGCATCATATTTCTTTTACAACCGACTTTGATTTATCCAAAGGAAAGGTTCAAGATTGTTAGAAAAACCTAAAGGGGAAAAGATCTAAGGTTCGGGGGTTGGTTACGCCCAGGGAAGGTATTAGCACCCTAAACTTCCGTAGTACTCTACGGGAACCTCTTGTTTTAATGTTATCTTATGTTTGCTAAAGGTTCTATGCTAAAGGTTAAAACCCTAGGGGTTAGTATCTAAGTATACTCGACAAAGCATCGCACTTTGCGCCTACGTATCCTCGGGAATAGAATCAGAGTATGCGTAGTTCTACTTCTACTGAATGATTGACTATGGTCAATATTCAGAGGGGAAATGAGTACAAGCTCATTGTAGAGTTAAAGAACCCTCTAAGTCTAGTTGAAATGGACCTATGTTGAAGTTTTAGTCACTAGGGGGAAGTGATCAATTCATTAGGATGAATATCACTAAGAGTTTAAGAACTCTCTCCTAAAGCTAATTATAATTTCTATGGCTCTGATGAGGCCAAGAAATAAGGTTTCTCCTAAGAGGTTACTTAGGTTAAGGTGGGGGATATGACTTTAAGAGTCAACACTAATCACCTTCCTTTGGAATAAGGGGAATAACAGTTAATAATATAACAATAGATAAAGACATGATAAAAGATAAGACATTGATAATATAATGAAAGCAACATAAGCATGAGGATGTCAATATGTTTCATGATAAAATGTGGATGAGGTAAACATGATTATTATAAGGACATATCAATATGTTTCAATCTTAAGGAAGACAAACATATAGAATACTCACAAAGATAAAGAGAATGATATTTGAAGAGGAATAACATTCATATTAAAGTCAAGTATATGACAAATCAACATGGGTAGATTAAAAAAAGTTGAAATAAAAACGCAGGGGGGTGTATGAGTGATTCCTGGATAGTTGAAAAATAAGAAGGATCGTGAAATGGGCCAAAAATGGGGGTGGCAGTAGCAAATTAGGCCCAGGCGAGTGCAATAAGAAAGCAAAGGAGAAATAAGCGAAATGGAAAAACACAAAAGGGTTGATCCAAGGATCGAACCCGGGTGTGTTATGTGAAAGGCAAAGGCAAGTGCTAGTGTGTGACCGTTGGGATGACGTGTTTCATCCGGTAAACATATGCTTTCGTTTCATTATAAGCCAAATAAATCCATGAAAATGCAATAAATAAAAGTACAAATACGCGCACATGGAAACTAGATAGGTGTAACATAGGATATCAATTAGTCACGGTTTTTTAGTCACAAAAGGACAAAACATGACCCAACCAAATCCCACACTGCCACCTCGTTTCCTCCTCATGCAGCAACGTAAACATAACTTTGAAACTAAAACGTGAAAATCAGTAAAACAACATGGTGGCTTTTCATCTTGTTCAATCAATTCCAACCCCACATCTCATCCGAAACATGCGAAATAAACAACTTTGTATAGCACTCAGACAGTAGCACAACCATAACCATTAAACAGTCCAAAACACCAACTCAAACATGGCTAAAATGAACAGGAAAATAGAGTGCTTAAACTAACAACATGCTTGTATATGATGGGTGACTAGAACTAGTAAACTCAATATCATTGCAAGCTTCATAAATACGAACAAACTAACATAACTAAAGTTATATGCATTGTATATATAGATGTGGAAAATGATGAACATGGAAATATAGTATGCGAACTGAAACCAACACTCTTCAAATGCTAGCATATCAGCACAAACTCAAAAGAAACATTCATGTTGTCAACCTAACTAACACAGATGCAAATATATGACATGATGACAGTATAGAAATCATTCAGACTTTGAGCATGGCATTATGAATATAGAGGAAAAGAGAGTGATGGTTACCAAGCGAAGATAATCTACAACCCCTTCAAACCAAAACCTGAGGATTCAACTGACTAAGTTCACTTCTTTCCAAGATGGTGGCATTCCGACTCTTCTTGCTCCTGGTTCATTAGCTCTCACGAGTTCTCCCTCTTTGAAGGATCTGTAAAGTGATAAGAGTTATGTTGTGATGATTCTGGTGTGTGTTCTGATTATGGGGTGTTGATGTTGCTTCTGTTGGTTTTGATGGTTGGACCGAGAAACGGTTTACAAGTTGTGGTGTTCTTGAAGAGATGAGAAGCAAGGGTGGTTGAGTGTATTGGTTTATATGTTTTTATTGTTGGTGTGTGATTTTTCTTGCGTGTTTTGGTTGTTGCGTTGATGTTGATGTGGGGATCCTAGTTGGTTCTGATTGTGTTGGTGTTTCTAGAGGTAGTGTTCTACCTCCCCCTCTGATATTGAAAACTAAGCTCTTTTTAAAGTAGTAACAGCATGGTATGGCCTCCAAACTCAGTGGGTAACGGCTCTCTGCACACACCATGCCCTCCTTTCATCTTGAGCCCAGTGAGAAAATAATGGTTGTTTGTTGTGCGCCCTCAGTCAGAGAAAAAGTTAATGAACCAAAGTGTTATAGCATCCAAAACACTTTACACGATGGTCCTAGCTTGTTTGCAGCATGGTTTCAACTTTAACAAGTACAAGAGGGTTGTATTTTGGAGATTTTCTTGCATGGTTTGATAAAGCAACGTTGGAACTTGATGAGAAAGTTCAGTACAATGTACTTGATAAAAAGAGTGTTCAGACTTTGGTTCAAGTTGTGATTCAAAGTGAAGCATGGTTTGGCATGAAGTGAACAAAGTCGTGGACCCCCATCACATGATAACTACCTAAACCAATGAGCCAAGTGAAATGACTTTTTAATCCTCTTGAAAATGGCATAGAGGAGTGTGACATTGATGTTATTGATAAGTTAAAATAAGGCATGGAAACACGTGAAAGATCATGGTAAAGCGTGGTGCACATAAATAGCTAAATTCTGAATTTTCTAAGTGCACCCAACATTTCATTGTGACCACTTTAGTGCATGATATCTTGGTGATCATTAATCCAACTTATGAGATTTTTGCTTCTATGTAAATTAGGCATTTGATAGATCAATTTCTATGTGGAAAAGATCTTGAGATAAGTTTGGCAATATTGAGAAAGAATGCACTAAAGTCATGCGCATGGGCACACCAAAAGACTTAGAAAATATTTCTAAGTTATTGGATTTTACACTTTGAATCACCCATCTTTAAAGAACCATAACTTGAGAATGGCTTATCCTAATGAGATGTTCCACATATGGTTGGAAAGCTCTCATCATGCTCTACAACTTTAATTTGTGACCCAAGTCTTGAATCCAAATGGAAATGGATGAGAAATGGGGTTAAAGTTGAGAAAAAGTGTGGTGAAAAGTGCTGAAAAATTTCTGAGTGTTTGGCCAAAATGTCTTGCAAGCTTCATAACTCAAAAACCAAGCATTTTTAGACAAAAAGTCATATGGAACAAATTGAAGATCTTGAAAAGATATTTCCAATGAGCTTTGAGCCACTCCAAATGGGTGTGTGGTTTAGGAGTTATGGTCATTTCAAAATATGCTATTAGGGGAAAAATCTCAGAAATGACACCTTTCTTGGTCAAAACCCTACTTCTCTTGCAAGAAACCTCATGAAACTTGATATGGATGCTTTGAATACTTCATGAGACATTATATGATGATTAGAACCATTGATACTTCATTGGAACCAAAATTCCAAAGGATTAGGGTTTCAGTCAAACCCTAATTTTGACTGTGAATGTACTGAGGTCAAATCTTGTAACCTTGCTTCTTCCTTCTCACCGAAAGGTCTTAGGAGACTCTTGAGGATGTTGATAAACCAATAGAATCAAGAATTAGGGTTGGGAGTCCATCTTGATGAAAAATCAAAACCATGGACTGATAAGTGTCACAGAAACCCTAATTTGGAGGTATGGAGAGGCTGAGGCTCAAACTTCTCTTGCTGAGGACCAATAGATCTTGGATTCCTATTGAATGATGTCTCTTGGATGTAGAGGACCTTAAGTGGTAAGTGAACCACACAAATCTTGACCAGATAGAGCCAATTTCTCAGTGATTTCTTAAGAGCAAAACCCTAATTCCAAAGTCCTTGCACTGGAGATCTTTTGTTGACTTGACTTGCTTCAGAACAACTTGCGGAACTTCAGCGTGATATATAAACCTAATTTGAACACAAGGAAACAAACTACAAGATATGGGATATCTCAAACAAATGCAGGGATGCTCCTGAGATGCACAAAAGCTGGATGACATCTAAGGGTAAAAATTTAGGGTACAACAGTTGCCCCTATTTAAATAGCTTCACCAGATGGCACGAGGAACGCAGATTCCAGGGGCGTCAAGGTGAAAGATATTTAAATATAGCAAACCAAAAAATTTTCCCTTAGATGGAATGCAAATGCTAAGGACAAGCGACATACATGCAAATGCTGACATGCCATGAACTCCTAAAATGATGATATGATGCCAGGGATGCAAAATATGCAGACAAACCAGACACCAGGGACAACAGGAAGCAAATACACAAGAAAAGATTCGACGGGGAAAGACGAAAGCTAGTATCCACAAGAAAAACTCACTGGGGATACTGGCCAACCAACAAAAGAGACTCACTGGGGAGACTCCAAAGAAACACTGGGGAAAAACCAAAAAACACTCCACTAGGGAAAGATCCAGGGGAGATAGACTACACAGGGGACAAAACAAACCCACGCTCTTCCTGGGCACGAAACCAGAAAGAAAATCCTGATCACTAGGGATCAGTCCAAAGGAGACAAACAACCAAACAAAGACTTCCTGGGGATCTCAAACTGAAGAGTTCAAAATGGAATCTTCAAGAAAAGCCAGGAAGACAGAGACAAACCCTGCGCACCAGATATGAGCCTTAAAGTTGAAGAAATTTGTTCCAAGAGGCTAAGCTTAAAGCAAGTTTCAGAAAAATCAAGATAAGGGTTCAATGTCTGACACGATTCGAACAAGAACAGTTTTAAAACAAAATACAGTGCTTGACACGATTCAAACAAAGTCCCTTTCAAGTTCAACATGATTCGAACAAGAACAGTTTTAAAACAAGAGTCAATGTCCGGCACGATTCGAACAAAGACTCTGTTCAGGTTTGACACGATTTAAACATGAACAAGTTCAAGTTTGACACGATTTAAACATGAACAAGTTCAAATTTGACACGATTCAAATGAGAACATTTCTAAAAATCTTTAATGTTAAACTTCTTGTGGAACAACAAAACGGTTTTAAAGATCCAAGTCTGGCGCGCAAAGGTTAAGACCGAACAAGCACGACAAAAAGCAGACCAAGAATGTCTTTACTTCACTGGGAAAATAAAGACAGGCACAAACAAAAGACCACAAGCAAAACAAAGCACAAGGGTGCAAAGATGCTAGGGTATGATGCATATGCTTAGCTATATGCTAGAAACGACGCGAACGACGCAAAATAGGAAAGAAGAAAGGAAAGTACAAGCCAACACCCTGATTCCCAAACATCAAGGATAACCAGGACAATCTTCTTTTCGCTGGCGATGGCAGATCCATGCCAAGAATACAGTACTGCTAATTATTCTTGTACAAACTTGATTCCAAAACGTCTTAATTCCAGAGTAAAACTTGGTTTATCTTTGTGTTTTCTTAAAACTTTCCCGCTTCCAAGAATCAGATGAAAATGACGAAGTTATTGTATTCAAAAACCGATAACAACTTTAGTGACTAAGAATTATGTCGTCTAACAGCTGACTTCTTTGGGGACTCCTGCATAAAGAGCGGGGTTTAAATGGGAACATGGTTAATGAGTCAAGAATAGACTCTGGTACTCAAATAAGAGTTGGTTGAGATAACACATAATCTGCTTCATGAAGGAAAACCGGTAGGAGCCAAAAAGGTAACCTCATTGGAGATAGAACCAAGAAATGGGCTCAAATAAAGGTATCTAGAATGATTGATCATCAAGGCTAAACGCAACTAGATGACATTCTAGAAAGGATCCGCAATGAAGGTTGAACCGAAAAACGGTCTTCACTGCGAAAAGACATCCAAAGTGATGGAACAACAAATTCAAGCATGACCGGTTGGTACTTTGGAAAAAGAAGAACCTTATTGGAGATTGAACCAAGAAATGGGCCCAATAAAGTATCTAGGATGATTGATCATCAAGTCAAAACATGACTAAATGACATCCTAGAAAACACCTCTAAAGTGATGGAAAAACAGGTTCAAGTATGACCGGTTGGCTCTTTAGAAGTAACCTCTAAAGTGATGGAACAACAGGTTCAAGTATGACCGGTTGGCGCTTTAAAAGTAACCTTATTGGAGGTAGAACCAAAAAATGGGCTCCAATAAAGTATAAAATGTGATAGGTTAGTACCGTGGTTGCGTAACTGAAGATAAGGCTTCCTGGGGAACACCCAATTACGGTTGCGAAGAGGTTGAATAGTACCAGAGATAGATAAGCTGCTCATAAGAGACTGCCAAGCTTCTTCAAGAGATTGCTGCTTCAAAGATATTTTGATAATGTTGGAGAAATAATTTGTCTTCACTGAGGATCCTGAGATTCTTCTTGCGAGATACAGTGCAAAATAAATGGACGTTCAAATATAGGTTCAGAAAACCAACCCCTGCCCGGGACCAAAGTTCAATCTAGGAGCAAGCTAGAAAGAAACGGTCACACAAGACTCCAATTGAGGAATGAACTCAAATGGGGATTTATCTTATCCAAACGTGGAAAAGATAACTGAACCAACCATCATCCACGAGAATCAAACTCTGTGGGGAATTCAAAAAAGAATGGGCACTTTATGCCTAAGGGCTGACAACTCTTTTGGAGAGAAAAGACAAACCCAGTCACTTGGGGAGACAAACACCAAAGTGAGCCAAAACAAGAAAACACCAGAAAAAGGTAGCCAAGATGCTATACATATGAGTGCTTATGCCATGCTTATGCTTATGCTGACAAAACAGACAAGCGAAACCGGAGATGAAATAAACATCTCGACAAGGATACCCAGCCGAACTCACAGGGCTGGACCAATACTGGGGATGAAGAAGAAGAGACAACAACTTCACTGGTGAAAAGATTATTCCACTTGAGGTACAACGTCGTGAGGATCGCCATCATGAGCTCAATTTCTTTGTTGGTGGAGAATCCATGGAGAGTTTGTCAAGATTAGCTAAAGTAACATCTTATTGGGGAGCTAGCAAAGGATACTGGCATAATGATCATCTTTAAATCTTATCTGCCCCAGGTTATACGGTCTATACGATATCAAGAGGATTTTATAGAAGAATTGGCATACAGGGTGTTTCAATATCTTCAAACTCTTGGAGAGATCTCGGCGTAATTGCCCCAAATTAACCGCATTCACACAACAAGGTCCTTGAACTCGCTTTAGACTGGTTGTTTGACGATTTGGGAAGATATGCCCCATACTGATTGGCTTTTTAGAGATTTACCGAATCTCGACTTAACTGCCTCTGATTAACTGGTTTGTGAGGGAGAGTCATCAAAAGGATTTCACAGAAAAATTGACGCACCAGTTGCTTCAATGTCTTCAAACTTTTCAAAAGAAATGAACCTAGACATGATTGCCCCAGTTCGACTGTATTCGTGATACTCAAGCTGTAGTAGAAATTAATGGGGAACATATTTGCCCCTGCTGATGGGTCACTGGAGCTCACACTTGTCATAAGATGATCTGGAGATGACTGGCTTAGTATCTTGAACTTTGGCGAATTCTGCCCCTGATTCGGTAGATTTGCAAATCCTTCCACTGGGTTGCCCCTGACCGAGCTTCCTTTATAAAGTCAAATTCCCTAGGTGGCTGTATTTGTTGGGATTCCTTTGATATTGAATTGTTTTTGCAAACAAGTATCGTTCATCAAAATTGGCAAAATTTAATGCAAAGGTTTAATGCAAAGTTTAAAACAAAGCTTTGATAAAAAATGCACAGTGAAATGATTAAATAATCAAAAACAAAGGTGGGTCTAGTCATTAAGGAAGTAACCAACACACGCGAGTAACGAAGATTATTAGGAGTCAGGTTACTCAACCTTGCTGTAGTATGCTTTTCAAAACAACCTTACCTAAATTAGGTCTTTTAGGGGTTGTAATATGGTATGGCTCATGGTTTATGAAACAAAAGATAAAGGCTCAAATCCTACGCTCAGTTAACTCAAGATATACGTCCAAATCTCCAAAACTAGGAAGTCACTTGATTTGAAAGCTGACTGGGGCCTTATGTGAAACGCTCGTGTTTGGATGCATAACCGAGTTAAACTGAGAACTACCCTGCCCCAAGGTTGAGATTTAAGGGTTTTTTGTTTGTAAGGAAAGAAAACAATGCCTTACATCCTCGGCGAGGTTAATTTGAAAGTATACCACAACAATTATGAATATGAGATTTTCATCATCCTCCCTAATCTTCGCTTTAACAAAAGTTTGAAAAAGGAGTGAAAAAGATATGAATACTTGCTTTTATGAAAAAGTAAATGAGTGAAACGAATGGATTTAACCAAAAGATGCATAAATATTTCATTAATCTTGCCAATTTGAAAGTACAATACTGCTTATAAGCAAATAGATTCAAATATGCAAAGAAAATACAACAGAAATGCTGAAACGGTCTAAAGATTGCCAGCTTTAGGGAATCAAATGCAGAAAATCAAAGAGGAGCTCAATCACAGTCCATCTTGGTCTTGATACATCTTCTACAGCATCGCTTATCTCATGAGTGGGTAAGGATTGTTCTTGATATTAGGCTGGGAGCCATCGAAATACAAAATGTTTCTCTCTACCAAGTCCTTCACAATATGCTTCAGAGCAAAACAACCTTCTAACTTATGGCCTGGTGCGCCTTCATGGAACGCACAATGAGCGTTGGGATTGTAAGAAGGTGGAAGCGGATTAGGAGGTGGGCCTGATGACCTTGTAGTTATTAATCCTTGTTGCACCAAAACATGATACAATGCTGTATACGTCATAGGAATGGGAGGAATCGGAGGCCTTCCACCCTTTCTTTTTCCTGGAATGTTCTGACGGGAAACTAGAGTCCGTTGGAGATAGGCAGGAGCGTTGGGCGCTCGTTGATATACTGGTGGTTGAGGAACCGGTTGATAAACATAAGCTTGACTGTTGAATGTTAGTGTAATGGCAGCCACATAAGGTTGCTGAACAGAATAACACTATTGTTGCTGATGTTATTTCCAGAACTGACTTTTCTTCCTTTTGTTTGTCATCACCACATCGGTATCTCCTTCCCTATTGAAGGATATCTTGGCATCGTCGCTTGGACTACCAGCTCTCTTGGTCATTTTCCCACTCTTCAGACCAAGCTCTACTTTAATCCCCACAGCCACAATATCTGAGAAATTAGCAGACACGCTACTGATCATCTTTTTGTAGAATTCAGGTCTCACCGTGTTGACGAACCAATCAGTTAACTCTTTTTTAGATAAAGGTGGCTCCACCTGTGAAGCCAGCTCTCTCCATCTTTGTGCATACTCTCTAAAAGACTCGGTATCACTCTAAGACATGCTCAATAATTGTCTGCGATCCGGCGCGAGGTCCATGTTATATTTGTAATGCTTTACAAAAGCATCAGATACATCTTGAAAACATTGGATCTTAGATTGGTCCAAAGTCAAATACCACTTTGCAGCAGCTCCTTTCAAACTATCTTGGAAGCAGTGGATCATCAACTTATCATCATCCATATATGTAGCCATTCGTCGGTAATACATGACCAAATGCAACTTAGGACAGGTCGCACCTGAGTATAGGTTGAAATTGGGTAGTTTAAACTTGGGTGGAATTACCAAGCCTGAGACTAAGAACATGTCTTTAACATTAGTATTAGATACATTGCTCCTCTCCATTGCTTCCAATTTCCTCCGCATTGTTTCTACACTTTCGGACATATTGACATAATCATGAACCGGATGTGGATTCTGAAAAACTGGGTGCCTCCGTGTTTGCACTGCTGCTGGAGTGAAGGTAGGAATAGCTTGAAAAGCCTCATTAACCAAGGGAGCAGCTTGTTGAGTAGAAGTGATGGCCGGAGCACGCATGAAGTTAAAAGGCATGCCTAATGTGGGGTTCACAATAGTAACGAGAGGTTCTACAGTTGTAGCAACGACTTCTGAGACTACGGTGACCTGCGTATCCACCTTTGCTCGTATAACATTCAAAACTTCCATGATCTGCCCCATTCCTCCTTGGAGCTCACTCAATTCATTATTAACTCTGTCCATTTCGCAGTATTGTTCAGACATCCTTTGTCGAGTTTGGCTCGGGTGACGATTCAAAGACGATTCTGAAGGGAAAACGGTGACATGAGACGAAGACAGAGAGGAAATGCACGTGATATGACATGATGCAAATGAGATGCTAATGTAAGCCAAATGGTTTCAAGGAACTCAAAGGAAAGTTGCAAAAAAATTTTGGGAAAATTGAAGAGTTTTTGTTTTAAAATTCCTGATCTCTATTGATCCTTTGAAAAGGAAACAAACATTTGAGTTCCTCGAAACCAAAGGGCTAGGAATGCTTGAATGTAGAGATGCACAAAGCACACGAGCACAAACTTATGCACACAAAACAAAACAAACAAACCCTAGGTTTAGGTCTCATGAATGGAGCCATGGTCTACCCATCCCAATAGGTATGTACTACTGGTTTTCACCTGCCAGACAAGGTTCTAAAAAAAGTTCCCAGAGTCGACAACCCATCTTTAGGATTTTATCGACTTTCCAATTGCTTGGTGATCAATAAAATTCTCAAGAGAGTCTCATCTGAGTGTAGCATCGCGTAGCAATCATTTGGGATTCCTCCCTCACAGTCCTCACACTACGTCCTAAACAGGCCAAGTGGGGTAAAGGGTAGCTAAAGGTCATCAGTATCTCTGGCTCCTAGGTCGAAAGTAGTAACGCATTCACGATTGCTCGTTCAACATATACCAATTTCGAGAGGGCCTCAACTGAGTGTGGACTTCAAGTTCCCTCCTTTGGGATTTCTCCCTCGAAGTTCCCTTGACTATGTCCACGGTTCTTAAACATATGTGTTCTCTCAAGTCCGGGTTAGGACTTATCTCACTCACTGATATCATGTCAACCCAAACCAAACAGGATAATATCAAACATAGAACAGATATACAAGCATGCAAGCAGATATGACATACATGCAATCATACAAGTAGATAAGCAAACATGTATAACATAAAACAAAGGTAGGCTTAACCCTCTTAGGAAAGGACCATCAATAGGTCTTACTATCCCAAGTGAAGTTGCCATTTCTGTTGCGGTGAAAATCGGATAACAAATTATTAATTAATTTGCATCATATTTCTTTTACAACCGACTTTGATTTATCCAAAGGAAAGGTTCAAGATCGTTAGAAAAACCTAAAGGGGAAAAGATCTAAACGTCCGAAGTACTCTACGGGAACCTCTTGTTTTAATGTTATCTTATGTTTGCTAAAGGTTCTATGCTAAAGGTTAAAACCCTAGGGGTTAGTATCTAAGTATACTCGACAAAGCATCGCACTTTGCGCCTACGTATCCTCAGGAATAGAATCAGAGTATGCGTAGTTCTACTTCTACTGAATGATTGACTATGGTCAATATTCAGAGGGGCAATGAGTACAAGCTCATTGTAGAGTTAAAGAACTCTCTAAGTCTAGTTGAAATGGACCTATGTTGAAGTTTTAGTCAGTAGGGGGAAGTGATAAATTCATTAGGATGAATATCACTAAGAGTTTAAGAACTCTCTCCTAAAGCTAATTATAATTTCTATGGCTCTGATGAGGCCAAGAAATAAGGTTTCTCCTAAGAGGTTACTTAGGTTAAGGTGGGGGCTATGACTTTAAGAGTCAACACTAATCACCTTCCTTTGGAATAAGGGGAATAACAGTTGATAATATAATAATAGATAAATACATGATAAAAGATAAGACATTGATAATATAATGAAAGCAACATAAGCATGAGGATGACAATATGTTTCATGATAAAATGTGGATGAGGTGAACATGATTATTATAAGGACATATCAATATTTTTCAATCTTAAGGAAGACAAACATATAGAATACTCACAAAGATAAAGAGAATGATATTTGAAGAGGAATAACATTCATATTAAAGTCAAGTATATGACAAATCAACATGGATAGATTAATTCAAGATTTAAACAAGTATTTAGTGGAATAAACCCTTAAAAGGTCAACAAAGATGATTCACAAATGATGTTAACAATTAATCCAAAATTGATAATCAATTGACAACACAATTAAAATTAACAATTAACAACACATATAGGTAATTAGAGATTAAAACATATTGATAATTAAAATTAAAAGTTAACACTTAACAATGCAAATTAACAATACAAATTGATTAACAATTACCAATTAAGATGCAAATTGACAAACAATTAACAATTAAATTAACAATACCAATTGATAATTAAAATTAAAAGTGAGAACAATAATTAACCATTAAAAATAAATTGCTAATTTAAAAAAGGAGATAAAAATATTTTGGAGTTTTTGAAATAAAGAAAATATTTTAAGTAAATAAAATAAAAAGAGGTTTTAAAAATGAAAAGATTTTGAAATAAAAAAAAAAAGTTGAAATAAAAACGCAGGGGGGTGTATGAGTGATTCCTGGATAGTTGAAAAATAAGAAGGATCGTGAAATGGGCCAAAAATGGGGGTGGCAGTAGCAAATTAGCCCAGGTGAGTGCAATAAGAAAGCAAAGGAGAAATAAGCGAAATGGAAAAACACAAAAGGGTTGATCCAAGGATCGAACCCGGGTGTGTTATGTGAAAGGCAAAGGCGAGTGCTAGTGTGTGACCGTTGGGACGGCGTGTTTCATCCGGTAAACATATGCTTTCGTTTCATTATAAGCCAAATAAATCCATGAAAATGCAATAAATAAAAGTACAAATACGCGCACATGGAAACTGGATAGGTGTAACACAGGATATCAATTAGTCACGGTTTTTTAGTCACAAAAGGACAAAACATGACCCAACCAAATCCCACACTGCCACCTCGTTTCCTCCTCATACAGCAACGTAAACATAACTTTGAAACTAAAACGTGAAAATCAGTAAAACAACATGGTGGCTTTTCATCTTGTTCAATCAATTCCAACCTCAAATCTCAACCAAAACTTGCGAAATAAACAACTTTGTATAGCACTCAGACAGTAGCACAACCATAACCATTAAACAGTCCAAGACACCAACTCAAACAGTAACACTCAGACAGTAGCACAACCATAACCATTAAAGAGTGTTCAGACTTTGGTTCAAGTTGTGATTCAAAGTGAAGCATGGTTTGGCATGAAGTGAACAAAGTCGTGGACCCCCATCACATGATAACTACCTAAACCAATGAGCCAAGTGAAACGACTTTTTAATCCTCTTGAAAATGGCATGGAGGGGTGTGACATTGATGTTATTGATAAGTTAAAATAAGGCTTGGAAACACGTGAAAGATCATGGTAAAGTGTGGTGCACATAAATAGCTAAATTCTGAATTTTCTAAGTGCACCCAACATTTCATTGTGACCACTTTAGTGCATGATATCTTGGTGATCATTAATCCAACTTATGAGATTTTTGCTTCTATGTAAATTAGGCATTTGATAGATCAATTTCTATGTGGAAAAAATCTTGAGATAAGTTTGGCAATATTGAGAAAGAATGCACTAAAGTCATGCGCATGGGAACACCAAAAGACTTAGAAAATATTACTAAGTTATTGGATTTTACACTTTGAATCACCCATCTTTAAAGAACCATAACTTGAGAATGGCTTATCCTAATGAGATGTTCCACATATGGTTGGAAAGCTCTCATCATGTTCTACAACTTTCATTTGGGACCCAAGTATTGAATCCAAATGGAAATGGGAGAGAAATGGGGTTAAAGTTGGGAAAAAGTGTGGTGAAAAGTGCTGAAAAATTTCTAAGTGTTTGGCCAAAATGTCTTGCAAGCTTCATAACTCAAAAACCAAGCATTTTTAGACAAAACGTCATATGGAACAAATTGAAGATCTTGAAAAGAGCTTTCCAATGAGCTTTGAGCCACTCCAAATGGGTGTGTGGTTTAGGAATTATGGTCATTTCAAAATATGCTATTAGGGGAAAATCTCACAAATGACACCTTTCTTGGTCAAAGCCCTACTTCTCTTGCAAGAAACCTCATGAAACTTGATACGGATGCTTTGAATACTTCATGAGACATTATATGATGATTAGAACCATTGATACTTCATTGGAACCAAAATTCCAAAGGATTAGGGTTTCAGTCAAACCCTAATTTTGACTGTGAATGCACTGAGGTCAAATCTTGTAACCTTGCTTCTTCCTTCTCACCTAAAGGTCTTAGGAGACTCTTGAGGATGTTGATAAACCAATAGAATCAAGAATTAGGGTTGGGAGTCCATCTTGATGAAAAATCAAAACCATTGACTGATAAGTGTCACAGAAACCCTAATTTGGAGGTATGGAGAGGCTGGGGCTCAAACTTCTCTTGCTGAGGACCAATAGATCTTGGATTCCTATTGAATGATGTCTCTTGGATGTAGAGGACCTTAAGTGGTAAGTGAACCACACAAATCTTGACCAGATAGAGCCAATTTCTCAGTGATTTCTTCAGAGCAAAACCCTAATTCCAAAGTCCTTGCACTGGAGATCTTTTGTTGACTTGACTTGCTTCAGAACAACTTGTGGAACTTCAGGGTGATATATAAACCTAATTTGAACACAAGGAAACAAACTACAAGATATGGGTTAGCTCAAACAAATGCAGGGATGCTCCTGAGATGCACAAAAGCTGGATGACATCTAAGGGTAAAAATTTAGGGTACAACACGGTGTATGTGTCGGAATGTGCGGTGTGCCAACAAGTGAAGATTGAGCACCAAAGGTCGGGTGGCTTGTTACAACCTTTAGAAATTCCGACGTGGAAATGGGATAGTATTTTGATGGACTTCGCAGTGGGATTACCCCGTGCGCAGGGTGGTTATGATTCGATTTGGGTAATTGTGGATCGGTTAACGAAATCAACGCATTTCTTAGCTGTGAAGACTACCTACAAGGCGAGTCATCTCGTAAGGTTGTTCATTTCAGAAATAGTGCGCTTGCATGGTATTCCTACTAGCATCGTTTCAGATAGAGATCCAAAGTTTACTTCCAGATTTTGGAGAGCTTTTCAACAAGCCATAGGAACGAGGTTATGTTTGAGTACGTCGAATCATCCGCAAATGGACGGTCAGACGGAACAGACAATACAAACTATGGAGGACATGTTGAGAGCTTGTGTACTTGAAAGTGGAGGAAATTGGATAGAACTTTTTCCGTTGATCGAATTCTCTTATAATAACAGTTATCATGCAAGTATTGGTATGGCACCTTATGAGGCGTTATACGGTAGGAAGTGTAGAACGCCATTGTGTTGGGCGGAGGTTGGCGACGATAGAATTTTGGGACCTGAGATTATTCACGAGACCACGGAAAAGATTAGAATGATTCGTGGAAGAGGTAAACAAGCCCAAGATCGTCAGAAAAGTTATGCGGACAACCGTAGGAGACTGTTAGAGTTTGATGAGGGTGATCATGCATTTTTGAAGGTTACCCCGAGATTGAGATTGAAAGGACCATTTAAATCACGGAAGTTAAGTCCAAGATACGTGGGACCGTATCAAATATTAGAAAGAATTGGAGAAGTAGCTTACAAATTAGCCTTACCGCCTTCTCTGTCAGAGATGCACGACGTTTTCCATGTGTCTCAGCTTCGGAAATTTGTCCCAGATCCTCTTCAGCCAATTTTACCAGATACAATTGAGATAGAAGCTGATTTGACCTTTGAGCCTCAACCGAGTCGTATCACAGGAAGAGAAACTAAAATGTTACGAAATAAAGAGATTCCTCTTGTTAAGGTCCAATGGGATAAGACGCATCCAGGCTATGCAACTTGGGAATTGGAATCGGAAATGCGGGAGATCTACCCTCATCTATTCAGGTAATCTTTTAAATTCGAGGGCGAATTTCTATTTAAGGGGGGGAGGATGTAATACCCCATAATTTTGTGAACATTTTGGAAAATATTATTATGATCAACTGGGTTCCGGTGTACTCTGAGAAATTATTGGATAAAGTAATTAGAGTAAACTGACGAACTCGGAATTGATTAGATTAATATTATTTAACTTGGAGTTTTATTAATTGTTGCAATTGAGATAATTTGGATAATTAGTAGTATGGCCAATTAATGTTCCTATGTCTATTTTCTTTTCATTTCCTTATTTGAGAAAAGATAGAAACTTGGAGAAGGAAAAGGAAGAGAAGGAAAAGGAAGGGAAAAGAAGAGAAAAATTTCTCAAGAGCTCTTGGACTTGAATCATCAACCAATCTTCATCTTTTCATCTCAGCTTCAACCTCCTCATCTTGTAATCCAGGTGGGTTCTAGTTAGATACTTTAGAGTATAGTTTTATTGAGTTAGAGTTAGTTTTGATATTGTGAGAAATGAGTAATTTTACAATATAATCGTAATCTAAGTGCTGGAATTCGATATTTGACTATGTAGTATACCGGTTATTATGTTTATAACATGTTTTGATGTGTTTTGATTTGGGAAAAATGGAATTTTGGGGTTGAATTGAGAAACCTGTAGCAGAACTTTTCTGCAGGAAAAATTCTGGGTTTCCTTTGCCCATACGCGTATCACGCAAGGCCATACGCGTATTGAGTTGGGCAATACGCGTATAGCAATGAAGCATTTTAGGCGTTACGCGTATGGGAGGAGGCAATATGCGTATGGTTGAGGTAATACGCGTATTGGAGTTTTAAATGGAAATTTGAAGGAAAATCAGTCTCTGCCCATACGCGTATCACTTTGGGCAATACGTGTATGGCTTAGGGCAATACGCGTACGGTCAGGAAAGTGTAGAATTGTGTTTTTTCGCGATACCATTTCTCGTTATGTACATAACTTTTGACTCGGTTATCCGTTTTTAAAATTCTTGATACCGTTGGACAGCTAATAAAATGTATTTTCTTATTGCAATGGTTTTAAGATTTGTTGGCCGACTTAATTATGTTGGGATTTTTGGAATAGTGTCGTGTTGTTGACTTTTATCGTTTAATGGTGTGTAATTGTTGTTGAATAGGTATGCATGTTAATATACAAAATAGGTAGGGTGAGGAACATTACCATATACAATGTCGGAAAGTGTGAAATGACATAGTGACAAGGCTCGTGCATGAAAGGCCGAGGCGTGTGTGTATTAATCATATCCAGTTTATCTTGCGGTGTAGTTTCATGAGACTCGAGCACCTCCTCTAAAACGTATGCACAATTACTTGGCAGGTTTGATTCCCGCGTATAGTACGAATGGAGCCTACGGGTAAAGAGACTAGTGATGGTGTACGGGCCGTGTGAAGTGACGGATCACGGTGTACGGGCCGATGATCCTGAATCCATTTTGTATGCCAAGTAACTTCAAGGATCCATGACTCGGGTCGTCTTCTAGACGTAGAAGCGGACGGGAAAAGGGGATGCCTTGGTACGGTTATTGATTAGTGAGATTCTTGAGTTAACAGGCTCAGGAAGTACTTTGGTACTAGTGTGAGTTAACAGGCTCACGAGTGTGAATACATGGTTGTGTGTGTACTCATAGTCACTTCCCTTCCCTTTTGACTTGAGTTAGGTTTATTAGAACCTTGTAGAGCCGATAGGACTTTAAGATAGGGAACTCACTGAGATTTGATGTATCTCACCCCACTGTTGTTCTTTACATCACAGGTACTGCAGGTTCCGCGAAGGGTAAGGATAAGGCTGTGTGATATCCTTACTTATCTGATGGCTTTGCTTCCGTTGTGGAGTTTTTTGAGATCATTAGTGATCTAGTTCTTAGTATTTGTCTTTGGAACATCTTGTAGATATACTATGCCGTAGTTTTTGTATTAGGCTTTTTGGGCATGTATATATATAATGTGTTTACTAGGAACTTATTGTATATTTCAGTACCAAATGTGGAATTCGTGTAATATATATTCTTTGATGTATGTATATATATATGGGTGTTATAGGTACAAACTATCTTTACCAAACTATCGTAGCGTCCAACACCACACTTAGCCATCGCTCCACACTTGAAGAATCCTGGAGAAGCACCATCTTCTCCCCCACTTGTTTCATTCCCAACCTGCAAATGGAAAACAAAACAAGCATCGACAGTGTTTTCACACATATGTCGCACACTAGGGAATAGACAACATTAGACAACCTGGCCGGACGGTCCGACCTGCTCTTATACCACTAATGTCATACCCTTTTCTACCCAACAAACATCGCGAATACAAACACCAATTTATCAGAGTAAAAATGCCATAAGGGCGTCACATTTCGTCAAAATACATCATAATTAAATCAAATACTTCGTAGCGAAAAACTTCATAAAAACTTCATTATCATTTATAACATCAAAGGTTTAAATAACTCAACACATCATAATATCATCAATCACAAGAACCCTACGGTTCGACTCAACTCCCCGACCCGATATTACATATCAGAGCTAGACCCTCTACTCGACCAAAAATAACCAAAAGCACTTCAAGTAAGCTCTTCATGCGCCAAAAGCTAATCCTGATCATCTGCACGTTACCCACATGGAGGCAACATTCAAATAGGCAGGGTGAGTAATCACGAATCAATATATAAGATATAAGCGAAAGATAAAGCAGTAACACAAACATCATCAAGTCGTCAACACATCAAATACATCAATAGAATGCAATGCTCCCTCATAGACTCATGCATGTGGTACCAATTCGTCATAATTGATGGACGTTGGGCCATCAACCTCCAAAGATCCCCACCAATAGGATCGATTCTACACAAGAACCAGAGCACATCACAAAACACTTCAATCCGCACAATGGGATTGAATCCACATTGGACCGAAGTCCTACAATGCTATGAATGCATGATGCAAACATCATAATCATCATCATCACAAAATCGTCAATTGCATCATCATTCATAAACCATCATCATCATCATAAATCAAATCATCATCACAATTCAATTCACGCATCATAATTCGTCATAAATCATCAAATCATCATCACAATTCAAATCACGCATCATATTTCGTCATAAATAATCAAATCATCATCACAATTCAAATCACGCATCATAATTCGTCATAAAGCATCATGGTCACATATTATTAACATACATCACAAGTAATCCTAAATCACCATATTATCACATCATTCACGGATCACCATCAATTCGTCATAAAACAACATCACTTCACATTCATCATATTTCGTCATATTCTAATCATAACCAAGCACCATTCTCACTCGTCACGATTCGTCACTAGACCTCACAATTCCTCATATTATAATCGTCACGTTAAAATTCCCGATTTTTATCTCATTCGTCTTCATTACTAGTTTAATCATGTTTTACTATCTCACCATAGCCTCACGTCTCAAGAAAACTGCACCGCAAGCAAAATCGGGACAGAAATCGCAAAAACGGGACAAACTGCCCACAGCTCTGTCCATACGCGCATGACCATGCCCCATATGCGTATGGCTCATCTCCACGCCCCTGTCACGTGTATCATACGCGTAGGGCCTCTAGCCCAGGCCTTCCTTACGCGTAATGACATCCTTAGTACGCGTATCAACAGAGAGGATTTTCCTCTCAATTCTCCTTCAGATTTCCCTTACGCGTAATGGGTAGCCCATACGCGTAAGACACTACCCATGCGTGTACTCACCTTCCCAAACGCGTATACCCCTTTTTCCTTCATTTACCATACGCGTATGACCACCCCATATGCGTATTTCCCACAATCTCATACGCGTATGCTACGCGTACTGGCAGAGGGTCATGCCAGCCCTTGGGGACGGGTGCATATGCTACGTGTACGACCCTGGGAGTGTCCCCATTACGCGTAAAACCTCCCATGTTATGCGTATCACCAGAAGCTACCCAAAACTCAGATCTCGCATATGAACGTAAACTCCTCCATTCCAGCACCTTCGATCTACCAAAATCGGCCTCAAAGTAGCTTCGATTCCTCACAGATCTATCTTTTACATCCTAATTCAATGTTTTCATTAATTTTCTACTAATTACTAATCCCTAGATTACTCGATTTACAGATCTGGTTTATTTCACATGTTCATCAAAGTATCAATAATCCTTCACACGAATTCAACATCCATTACAGCAACACACATCAGATTCACCACAAAATTTACCTAACACAGATGCACGAAAATCACACAAATTCAGCATACGAAAATGCATCATAATACAGAACACACCATCTACTCTACCTCACACCCATATCAAACATATTAACCCGAATTACCCACCATACCTCGAATTTTCCAGTAAGGATTCTTCGTTCTAGCCTTCTTTCCTCAGCTTTCTCTCCACTTCTTAGGGTTGCACAAACTCATTCCCCTAATTCCCTATTCTCTTTTGTTAAACCTGTCTTTTGGGCCTTAATCATGATTTACCCATATTATCCTCACTTACCCCTTCAATATTATCGTCTTACCCTTAATGGTTCTCTCAGTTATTTTAAATAATAATAATAGTAGTAATAATAATAATAATAATAATCCAATTTATTAAAATTATCTTACTATCATTACTAATAAAATAATCTAATTAATTACTACTTCTAAGATATCTCAAAGTTCCCTTAACCCAAGTCTACCCCACAACACCACACAAAGTCACCAAACGTCACAATATTCACCAAAATTCACCAAAACACCGAATCATCATAATAATTCAATTAAGCAAATATTATAATTATTTTGGAGTGATACATGGAGTAGTTCGCCTTGGTAATAAGAAGGCATGCAAGGTTCATGGAATTGGTACGCTCAGATTTACAATGTTTAATGTTTATGAACTTCTTATTCACAATGTGAGGTATGTTCCAGAACTCAAGCGAAATTTGTTATCTGTAAGTATGATTGATGATCTAGGCTATTGTACTAGAGTTTAACGTGGAGTGTTGAAGATTTCGCGTGATGAATTGATTATTGCTAAAGGGTCTAAAATATTTGGTATATATATTTTAGAAGGTTCAAATGTTATTATTCATTCATCGTTTACTAGTGGAGGCTTTCATGACAAGGAAGAGCTATGGAATTTGAGTTTAAGGCGTTATAAATGCCTTGAAAAAGTTTCAGAGGTGTACAATGAATTTTGAAGAAATCAAGGGATAAAAATGCATGTAACCGCTGAGTTGTTATTAAGTTTTTGGGGAAGATTCGAGGTTAAAACAACTTACTTAGTTGGTAGAAAATTTCTTTAGGAGAAGAATAGTGAAAAACAAGGGAGAAACTTGGTAGAAACTATAACGAAGAAAACTCAGTTTGAGGTGGAGTTTCCTACTATGGATGTTAGCAGTAGTGAGAGAACGGTTACAGAGATCTCTAATTATCATTTGACTCATGATAAGGCAAGGAGGGTTATTGTAGTATCTAAGGGTGTGCATGGTTCTAAAACCAAACCATATTGAACCAAATATATGGATTAGTTTGGTTTTTAAAACTACTTTGACAAAACTGGTTTATTTTTTTTAAAACCGGTTTATATTTGGATCAGTTTGGTTAATAACCGGTTTGCACCAAAAAACTAGTTTTTGTTTGGACCAGTTTTAAAACCAAATTTCTCTCAAACTTATTTTGACTAAAACTTAATTCTCAATTCAACAACTTATTCTTAACTCCATCCAACCATTTTTGAAATTAATAACCATTCACTGGTAGTAAATTACATAGTTTAATAAAATTGAATTGAATTAATAAATAATAATTCTGAAAAAAAAAATGCTAAGGGATTATAAAAAAAAAGTAATTAATGTTATATGCAGTTAGTGCTTTGAACTTAATTAATTAATTTTGTGAAGCAATGAAGTTAGCTGAGAGTCGTATCATGGTATGCTAAGCGAGTCAATTAGACATGATAAATTCTATTTATGAAGCTAGATTAATTTCTTGTTGTTAGATCTCTATTAGAGATTCAATTAGAAAATTGAATTAAATGGCTGGGCTTGTGAGATGACTTTACTTGCAAAAATGATTGGAACTTAGTTTGCTATTTGAATATGGCTTGAAATAAATTGACTTTATTCTGTGTTGAATTGCCATGTCTTAATAAATAAAAGTTATATATATATATATATATATATATATATATATATATATATATATATATATATATATATATATATTACTTTTATTTATTAAATATAAATCACCTTAATTGTCACTTATGACTATGAAACAAAAACAAGACAAAAAGCAAATTATGTTTAAGAAGTGAACTAACCATTTATGTATTGGTTTTAAAAAGTGGACATTGGTTTTTAATGGTTTTAGTAAAATGAATTTGGACTAATTTTTAAACCAAATAATATGGATTTTTGAAATTGGTGCACCATATTTTTAAATTTGGTTTTTGTAAACCAGTTTTTTTGCACACCCCTAGTAATATCTCAAAGGGACGATTATGTTAGCCTTGGATATTATGTTTTTAATGTGGCTGAAGGACTGCAAAATAAAAGAAGAAAAACCTTCAGGGAGCAATTTGAAAACATGTGGAGTCAAAGGTGGTTGAAAAATTATACTTGTAAGCTTGTTAAATCACCTAGGCAAACAAGGGTAATTGGGAACAAGTGGATGCAATTTGCGAGATCAAGATTCAAGGGTTGCTTGAATTTGATCAAAGTTATTGATTAAAGTTTCAACTTGGTAGAAAGCAGCAAAGTTGTTGATTGTTAAATTGATATCAACACGGTTTAAAGTCAAGGTTGAGAATGTTGTAAATGTGCCTTAAAATCTTTGTTGATGAAGAGAAAGAAAATATAATTTGAAGATTGCATTTATCGCAAAAGTCGGACGAAAAGGCGAGGGGAAAAATCGGTCGGTGAATAGTGTCAGTCGTACGGTGAATAGTGTCATCCGTACGGTGAATAGTGCTATCCGTACGAATGAATAATGATGTCCGTATGGTGAATAGTATTGTCCATACGGTAAATAGTATTTTTGAGTTTTTGGGTTTTTTCGATTCGGTCCATGGATCCATGTGATTTTGGGTTTTGTTTGTTGGATATTTGCTATTATAAATATGTATCTCTTATATGCTTGGTGTGTGACAATGTTAGAGTTTACATCAACAAGGGAGAAAAAGGGTTTAAAGGTATAGTATAAGGTTTTAGTTATTCACAAGGAAAACTTTATAGAAAAGCAAAGGTTTAGGGAAACCATTGGAATTGTTTATGGTTATTGTGAAACACTGTTACACCTTGGGTTTGAATGATTCATATATTAAGAGTTGGAGAGGTTGAGAAAGACTTGGGTAGAAAATAGGGTTGTTCTTAGGAACCTGAAGGCGAAAACTATTTTCTTGTAACTCATATGTAATCTCTTGTAACAACTTTATGAGTATAGTGAATTGGAGAGCTGCTCTCTCCCCCATAGTAGATCGTTTGATCGAACTGGGTAAACAAACCTTTGGTTTTTTCTTGTCTTATTCTATTATATTATATGTGTGCAGATTATTATTGTTGGAAACCATTTAGTTTGATAGCTATTGTTCTTTGCCTCACAAATTGATATTGAATTTTGTCGTAATTCACAACAAGATTCACAACAAAATGCAATTAAAATTCATAATATAAATAATTATATTTTTAACAAGCGTGGAATAAAGAGATTACAATTTGTTTTGCCAATCAAATTATACTTTTGCGATTTATTTTCCTTGGGTACTTCTAATATATACTATATAGTATGGTTACAAATCTAATCCAGTGAACTATTGCGAAAACTTATTATTTATTTTTCAATATAGAATTAATTAATTATTTTTCAATTCTTTTATCTAGGTAATATTAAAGTTAAATATATTTTTTAGACTTATAAAATAAGAGCCCCCTAAATTTAGTCACAAGTTTAAAAGTTTTAAATTTAATTATTATTTATAACTTTTTAGACATATATGTAAAATATTATCTTAAATTTAAAAGTTTAACAATATTCATTAAAACTAAGTAAGAGATTAGAAGAAGGGATTAGACTTAAAAGATTTTTATTTTATAAGAAAATACATTGCACTTTAGCCGATTATTGATTAAGCATTGCTGCAAAATAAATTCAGACTCTTTAACTTCAACTACTATTTTCTCTTCATCTTTTCTTATGCAACTTTTTTTTTCTTTTTGGAGGGACTCATTTATTTGGTTTTATAAATCAATTGGGCTAGGTGTATTTTCTCAAATAGTTGTTATTATTTTGTTTGTGATTATGAAATATTTAAGAAAATGCAATGCTATATTATTTATGTCTGTTTTAATATACTATTTAATTCATATAATTATTATGCATGATTAAATTTATCTTTTATTTATAAGTATATCTAAATAAATGATATACTAATTAAAATTAATGGACCCCTGCGAAGGCAAGGGTCTTTTGCTAGTTTCTAATAGTAGTCCTTGTGTTCATTAAGGGGATGTCTCACATATTGTTGAATCTATATGATAGTAAAATGATATAATCTATAGATAATTTTAAAATGTGATACTAATAGTGATACAGTTTAAGGATATTGGTGAAAGGAAACAAAATTTAAGGAAAAGATGTGCAGTCTATTCAAGACAAGGCATCGATTAAGATAAAATGCATGCTTCTTTTTTAATAATCTCATTCATTGCCAAGGGCCAATTGAGCCCAACCATTGATACAAAGCCTGCAAATTGCAGGGAACTAGAACCTGATACAAATTACATCAGTAAATCCTAATCAACAGCTATTATACTACCTCTCCAAACTTGCAGACAAATGTGAATCCAAAGGCAATAGCATCCTTCCATCACTTAAGGTTCCCTCCAAACCAGAACAGAGTTCAAATCCTAACTAAGAGCTTCTATAATCAGTATAATTCCAACGGCTGCTTATGCCAATCATACAAATTTCCTCTAGATTTGTATTTGTTGTTCAAAACCTTCCAATTCCAAGTACTAAAAATGATAGAATGAAACATTTCCTTAGGGTCTGCAATGCTATCATTGAATAAGAATTGATTTTTGAACCTCCAAATACTCTAACATGCCACCAACCAGAAATAGTATAATTTTCTTCCCTTCCCAGGAAGATTGGCCAAACATAAGAATGATTCTAAACAGTTAGTTTCCTTAGGAAACTTGACTCCCAACCAGACTTCCACTTCCCTCCACAACTGATTTATTTTCTAACATGATAGGAAAATATGATCTATTTCTTCAATATCCTGAAAATAGAAAATATAAGACAGTTGATGTGGATCAATAATGATGCCCCTATTAGCAAGGCTTGAACGGGTAGACAGACTCTTGAGATTTAATCTCCACCTAAACACTTTGATCTTAAGAAGGATTTTAGCCTTCCACATAATGTCCAAAGCTTCCAGCACTTTATGATTTAACTCCTCCTCCTCCCTTTTTTGATTCAAATCCAAGTAGCTTGCTTTCACACTAAATATAAAAGCATGCTTTTATTACATATACTTTATGAAATACAATACAACATTCATGCATCTAGTTTTAAAGGATGGTCCCATGTTTCAAATCCTCCACTTTCTAATTCTTCTTCTCCTCCAAAATCTCTATTCCACCCCCTCCCCAATTTCATTTATTCTTCCTTCTCCTCCAAACTCATTGTTTTCTCCTCCTCTCCAACCTACTTCCTTTCCCTTTCCACCTTGTCCTCCAAGCCCATTGTGTTTTCCTCCTTGAAGTGCTCCATTATTTATCGAACCTTTCCAACCTCCACTTTCTATCGAAAACTCAAATTCTCCATCACTATATCCTTTTCGCAGATCTTCACTATGTGCCACGTCTCCTAAACCTCCCCCGTTATTTACTCCAAGTTTTAATTTAGAATTTTCAAATGCACCAGCTGCAAATAAAACTACCACAATTATTAAATTCAATATATAATAAAATGACCACAAAAATATTGCAAACAAATAATATTTATATACTTTGTTTCTCATCTTTGGATAACTCAATAGCCACACTAGAGATTAAAATTAGGGCTCAAAGAAATACCACAGAGATAAAAGGGTTGGTTTTCATCTTTGATCTTGTATGAGTTTAGTTGTCAAATGTGAATTAAGTTAGCAACTCTTTAGAGAATTCAGTCAAGGTTCCTGTGGAGTGGTGGTGAAGAGAAGAAGAGAATAAGTTGGGTGAATTGGAAAGTTATCTGTCAGCAAAAAGAGAAGGGTGACCTAGGCATAAAAGACTTGTCATTGTTCAATAGGGCTCTTTTAATGAAGTGGAAGTGGAGGTTGTTAAAATATGAAAACTGTGTTTGGAAAGAAGTTTTGGTTAGTAAATATGGAAAGGATATTAGGTTGTCTCTCATTTGTGGTGATGCAGAGCTTGGTAAGAAGCCAGTGTCGATATGGTGGAGGGATATGTTGAAAGTGGAATATGACAGAACCTATAATAGAAATGTGTTTGTTGAGAGCTTGAATTGCAAGTTGGGGAATGGGGAAGGGGTTTCTTTTTGGCATAATCGTTGGGTTAAGAATGTGGCGTTGAAGGAAGCTTTCCCAAACCTGTACCATTATGCAAAAAACAACTATAGTTCTGTTGCAAATCTGGGTGTTTGGTCTGAGGGCAAGTGGGATTGTCAACTTCAATTCAACAGTTTTCCTCTTGACTCTGTCATGGAAAAAGAAAGAGAATAGTTGTTT
Source organism: Lathyrus tuberosus (assembly GCA_022829125.1). Classification (NCBI taxonomy): domain Eukaryota; kingdom Viridiplantae; phylum Streptophyta; class Magnoliopsida; order Fabales; family Fabaceae; genus Lathyrus; species Lathyrus tuberosus. The sequence continues at coordinate 22,726,388 of JALAZF010000012.1, read as the reverse complement.
GTCATTTTGAAGGAGGTAAATCCTTTAAGGTGGCAAGTAGATGATTACAATTGGGAGCCTGATTTGTGCTGCACAACATCCTTGGATGGGTTGTACTCGGTTAGATCTGGATACCTTTGTTTATCAAAAGATTCCTTTGAGAATTCTTTAACTGATGAGGAAAATGTAGTTATGAAGCAAATCTGGCAGATGAAGATTCCCTCAAAAGTTCACATTTTTTTATGGAGAATGGTGAGAAAAAGGTTGCCTACAAAGGATGCTTTGAAGAAAAGGAATGTTATTCTGTCATCTGATGATTTGGATTGTAGTTTATGCAGTAACCTTGTCAAAACTCAGTAGCATGTTTTCTTGGGTTGTCTTATAGCTGATGTTGTCTGGGAAGGAGTAGGAATTTGGTTGGGGATACGCAGGATCAACAAGGATAGCTGTGTCAATGCTCTGTTGGATTTTGAGGCTGCTATCAAGGAAAAGATTGGAAGTTATAAGGGAGTTTCCGTTTGGGCAGCGACAACATGGTTCCTCTGGTATAACAGGAATCGTGTAATCTTTGAGAACATCTCTATGTCTGTTCAGGATATTTTAAACTCTATAAAGTTGTTTAGTTGGAGATGGTTTTGTATCGTTAATCCGTGTCCGAAATTCTCCTTTTATGATTAGTACATTGTTCCTTGTATCTGTCTGTTTTGAGTTTTTACTCAATTGTATTGGGTTTCTACACCCCTTGTAAAGTGTTTATAATATCATTGCCTTCTGAAAAAAAAATTAACAAATATTTATACATCATCACTACAAGAAAATTTGTGCTTAGCTACGACTTTTATAGCAGCTAGTTTGTAGCTAAACTCTATCAAACAGAATTAGCTGGAAATTTGTTATGGATTAAGTATGATATAGGTCATAGCATGGATTGGGTGGCTAATTATCTAGAGCAAAAATTCCTAGCTAAATTCCAACTAATATTTTAATATTCCTAGCTAAATCCAAATAAAACTGTAGCAAAACCTCAGTCTTAAACTTACATTTCCAAACTAAACAACTACAATAGAACTGCAAAAATATCGTTGCAAATCTCAAGCTATTTTTTATATATTTATAATTCTTTCTAATTAAAACTAATCAGACTAGATTACACATTTTTCAGAAAATTAATTAAGCTAGTTTAAAACAGCTTACTATACATAAAAGCTTGACTTTAGAAACAGTTTAGCTCTTATATGATAAATGCATGTTAGAAACAACTTTTACATAAAAGCTCTTATACAATAAACACCTATTCTATACATGCTTAATTAAATCTTTGATATATACAATAAATACTAAATAAAAACTTGTCATTTTCAAATCTAATATGCAGCACCATCAAGACGAGGAATAGGTGAACTTGCCATTTTTTGCCATGTGAGTTGTGGACCGGGCAAATCTGCATAAGCATCTGCAAACAATCTAACGGAACTACCATGTTTATCATTTTCCATATAACCACTACTCAGATCATATCATTATCCAATGCAACACTCTCATGGCATCATATCATTATCATTATCCAATAAAACTTTGGACATCAATGAATTAGAAAATAATTTTTACAAATATTTACAACGTTAATGGTTGAAGGAAAAGTAAAATAATGGTTCATAGGTCTCCCTAAAAAAATAAGGTATATTCTATGTAGAAAATAAAAAAGGAAATGAAAATTAGAAAAGTATTATTCACCTTATTTTATGGATCCTTTAGGCCAAACACTTCATCATTGTTAGTAGTTCACTTGCCTCCTGCACAAATTATATAATCCTCATCATGAGCAAAAAATCAGGTTAAAATTATACTCTGCAAATTTTAGTTCAAGTTTTACATAATTAAAAATCAAGTGTCTTTGTAACTAGAATTTAAAATAATGTGCTACATTAGGAACATTTTGGGATATCATGCAAACTTTGTTAAAACTCATATTAGTATCTACTTCACTGTTAACATTTCAGACTTGAGCCTTTTTCAGACGAAGTGTACTGAGGATGATCCTCTATCAACTGGAAGACAATGATATTGCTGCAGTACCAAACGCGATCACGGTCGTAATGGAACCCCAAATCCACTTCTGCCTCCTACTCTTTCTTTGCCTCTCGCGCCGTGCCATCTCTACACGAGAGAAAACACATCAATAAAATTGAGAATTAAGCAAGCTGAATAAAACAAGACATAATTTAAGCTGAGGACATAATAATGCGATGTTAATAATAGGATTAGGATGTTATATATTTGTGCAAACGGAAGATCATCTACATCTAGTCAGTTAAAAATTATAGACTCGGCTCATAGCATAGCCATTGGGAAAATTCTACTATCCTTGGATATTTGAGTTGGACCCGCTAGAATAAATATAAAAGTAGTTTCAAATTTTCAATCAATGAAAGCTTTCCCAACTATAGCATATGGGTCTGTCCCCTTATAATACAACAAAACCTATATCAAATAATAATCGAACAATTTTTAAAAAAATACACTATCCCCAATCCTCACCACGATATGCGAGTCTGAACTTTTCATAAAATAACTATCACAAAACCACATTTATTGACCAGATACAACATATTCAGTCAACACATACGCTTTTTTCCATCCAGATTCAAAAACATATATATCTGTCAATAAGATACGTGCAATGAGGGGAAGAATGACAAATCAAATTTCCACTAGTTGTATAGTACATCTAATATCTAATTACAAGTAGAAAAATAATGTGTGCTCACATTATCAAAATAATTGAAGACTAAAGATGTGATATAAATTTTACCTACTTCTTCCTGGTTTCGCTGAGACATCTCCCGATTCATGGTCTCATAACAGTGGAGACGTTCTAAGATTCGAGAAATCTCAAAGTTCTTAGACTCTAGTTGAGCTTCCATCTCCATCTCTACCTCAGCCCTGACAGTTGCTCTCCCAATAGTATTTGAAATAAATCTAGCAACATAAAGTTGTTGACATAGGTTTTCCACAGGATCTGAATTCAGTTGCTCAGCCTCTATACTATCTTTTTCATATACTTTTGTGAAAACCAATAACTTATATCAATATGAAACTAAATAAAGCAGACTACAAACTCTTTATAGTTTATATCAAGTACAATGTTCAGTCATATAATGGTTGGCAAAAGAAACTTACAATATCAAATATATTGAAAAGGAAGACAAAGAAGGCATATATAGAATAGTAGACCCACAGTTCAGCGCCAACAGAAGAGTCGGGATTCAACATTTCCTTCACATGCTCCCAAAAAGGTGACTGAAGCAAACTGACAATCAATAGCAATTTTAGAAATTGCACTTCACATTAAAGCAAAGCAGAGAGAAAAAAGCAGCCATTGCAATGGTTACCTAAGACATTGATCTGTTTAATCCAGCCCCGCCATAACTTACATGAAATTTCTCCTTGGCGACCCAACCCTGCAGAGAGAAAAAAGCAGGTTAAGTTACTTTGAGTAATGGAAACTGAGAGATTGAGACGGACAGAGACAGGACAGCAAGAAAGATACTTCTGTGTCGATCTCTTAATGGAAACTGAGAGATTGAGACGAACAGAGACAGGGCAGCAGGAAAGTTAGATTCACGAGACAGAAGAGCTGAAGTCAAAGCCAATTTATGTTATCTCTCAAAAGATCCAAACTTCAACAAACTGTTAAAAATGTTTTACATCCACCAGACATGTAAATACTAACTGAGTCATGTTAACACCGTGTTGTTTCACCTTTACTATTTACAATATACTATTAAACAACACCTCAAAATGACGCTAATAACAAACTTTTAAAATATGATGTTATAAGTGTTAAACTAATCATAGTCTACCTCTGCAGCAACATCAAAATCAAAAAGTTCAAGTTCCTTTCCAAGTTGGAGATGATCCTTGATAGGAAAGTTAAATTTGGGAACGCTGCCAACTTAAAAAATCAAAAAATACTTGACGTATTAACGAGACCAACTTCAACGTTTTTAGTCAGAAAATGAAAAATGAACAGAATTGTGATAATCAAAAGTACAATCTTCCTTATAGTGGAATTATCCTCCCCTCCTATTGGAACATTTGGATGAGTCAAGTTTGGTATACACTGTGCCTCCCGTTAAAGCTCATCATTAAGCTTCACCAAGTCTTCTTCCAAAGCAATAAGCCCCTCCTTCAAATTCTTCCCTACATTCATAATGTAACAGTTTTAACAAATGTACTTAAAAACATGTGAGCACAATAGCAAAATCACCTTGTTCAATTAGTATTTGGCGTTCAGATGGTTCTAATTTTCCTTTCATTTTATTCGCCACCGCATTTCTCTCTCCACGCACCCTCTTAACTTCCTGCTATCTGTAAGAAACGAATTAGCTAAGCCATTAAAAGAACAAAGATTTTGGGAAATTATTCCATTACTACTCCAGTACCTATGAATCATAGAGCCAAACACTATACACGACAACAACACTAACACGGACACGCCTTTATTCAGAGGTGCGGTGTTACGTAGGCATTACCTAATTTTTTGTGAGAGTATGCTATAATATTCTTTATGAAGAGATAAAAGAGAAGCATAACCTTCTGTAGAATAAACAATTTGTCATAAAGGTTACATACTTTACCAAGTAAAACTTCATAATTTTTCTGCATGACACTATGATCTCATGCATTGCCAGTATCTTTATTTAAAAAGAGCCTCATGTTCAACACCTTTCAACATCTGTTAAATTTAAAAAGTAAATATATAAAATGAACTATTGAATTGAAATTTGAAAAAGACAAATAGAATCAAACATGTAATTGGCATCGGCATCAGAGTCAGAATCGTGAATTCTGACGAGAACGAGAAGGTCGGGATCGATTTTCGATACGTTGCGGCTTTCGACTTTGACATAAGAAAATTGAAAACCAATCAACTCAGATCTGTAAACAAAAACACCAAATAAAAACTTTCAGAACTCAAAACCTAACAAATCTAAAGCAGTCAAATCAACAACAAAATCAACAACAAGTAAATTGAGTAGTAAAAAATTAACCTGAAGAGGAATCGAATATAGTGATTTGAGCTTCGAATCGAAAGGTTGAGGTAGAGGATCAACTAAATCTGAAACAAAAACAAGGGTAGAAAAAACGTCAAAGAACTAGGGTTTAAACTAGGGTTTAAGGTTTGAACTAGGGTTTATACTTTAAACAAACAGAGAGCGAAAAATTAAACCTTATAATGAAGAAAACGGAGCTAAAGTTTCACCGATCTTGAAAGTTTGCATCAAATTTGTGAGTCAACGAAACGAAACCATCTTGATTATGATGAGAGCGAGAGATATTGTTCCCAAATTTTGTGAAAACAAGATCAAGATCGAGATTGAGATCGATATCGATGAGTTCTTTTGAAAAGGCTTCTCAAATCCAGAAAATCGAGTGGAGAGAGAGAAAGAGAAAGGGAACATTTCTTTTTAAAATTTATTAAAAAAAAAAAAATAATTTTAAGTTTGTATATGTAATAATATATGGTCAAATAACATACATATAACTATTTAGGTAAAACTCACTTTTATAACTACAGATTAACCATTAAAATAATTTATAGCAAATTTATGGTAGCTAATTTGATATTTTCTTGTAGTGCATGAGACTTGTTAAATTTGAGAAAAACGAAAGGAGAATGATTACATAATATATTGAGTAATAATAATTTGGCTCATTGTAAGAAGGACAAGCTATCAATAACTATTGAACGGTAAATTGGGACGTGTATATCAAAAAAAGGTAAGCAAACGTTTTAGATAACTAGAAAGGTGTTTATTTTTTTCTCGCAACTCACTTTTGTTTTAATGTATGTTTATAAAAAAATAATACAAAATTAAATTTGGATATTGTTAATAGAAATCATAGATTGCTCTATGATATTTAAAAGTATGACTATTAGATTAAAGTTATTATAATTACGTTGTCACTCATTAAAATAATAAATAAATTAAATAATAAAAAAAAGAGATTTTGTTCTATATATTATAATATTGGTGGGATTCACTTTTTTTTTTTTATAAGAAAAATATATTCAAAAAGAGTACTAAGGGGTACCCAAAACCCAACTACAAAAACTATTAAATCACCTTACAAAAAATCTAATGGTGATTTAAGCCAACTGTAATAGTTACAAGTAAAATTAGATCGTTTACCAATCCATTTCCAAGTTAGCAGCAAAATCTTAGAAACTGTAGTATCGACATTCCAAATTTCATCTCCAAAAATAATTTTGTTCCTCACACTCCAAAGACACCAACATATCACAAGCCATAAACCAACAACATATTTAATGGCAACACCAGCAGAAAATAATGAAGATGTCCAGCATCTTAAATGATCGACGACCGTTCCGTCTAGAAAAACCGCCACCCCAAGCCAACCAATAATTTTTTCCCAAATAATAACAGATTTGGAACAACTAAAAATGAGATGGAAAACAGACTCTTCCCACCGGAAGCAGAAAGGACATACACGGTCGTGAGGAAAGGAAATGATCCCACATTGATATAGATTATCTCTAGATGGAAGACGGTTAAAAATAAGGCGTCAACCAAAAATCAAAACTTTGACCGGAGAACAAGCTTTCCAAATTAATTTCAAAGCAGCCAATAAATTATCAGGGACTAAATCTGATGGAGTGTTTGCTTTGGATAATATTTGAACAGCAGAATTAGATATCAAGGAAAAGATATAAATTAGATATAAATTAGATATATTTAAATATCATTTTTGCTAATTATTTGATAGATTAGATTTTATATCTCTATATTTTAGTTTTTGATTTTTTACTCAATAATTTGTCTTTTATTAAAAAGATGATTTGTTATTTTTTTTTTAAATTAGCAATATATCACTTCACATCTCGTAAATTAAATTGTCTATAATTGCACTGTGACCTAGTTGGAAAAATAATTTCAATTGAATATTCACAAATTTAAAATTTATTTTTCTTTCAACTATATATGTAAATATATATACATATATAGTTGTAATATAAACTGAAGTAAAAGTTATGAATTTGATTTTGATTTTTTCGTAAACGAAGGAAAGAGAAATTTTTATTAGTAATAAATAATCATACTAATGACAATAATGCAATTTCATATTTAATTATAAAAAAAAAGTTAAAATTAATAGGAAAAAGTATGCGAAGAATGGTGTGATATTTAGTAATTCAAGTTGATGTAACCGATTACAGCAAGGGTGTAATCGGTTACCATCCTTTCCAGCAGAAAAATTACAAACAAGAGTAATCTGTAATCGATTATACGTTTGGTGTCATCGGTTATTACCCTCTAGTTTTTGATATTTTTGAAGTCAGTAACTAGTTACATGTTTTATGCAACCGATTACATGGTTGGAAAATTTGTTTATTTTTTCTTTTAGTTGGTTAATTGTGTGTATTATTGCATATATTAACCCATGTTGGATTGTTATTGAATAACCACTATTTTCACTCTAATTCTCTCTAATTCTCTCACTCTTTTCATTATTCTCTTGTTCATTATTTTATCTTGTGAATGGAGCTTTTTCATAACATTTGGCATCAAGAGTCTGGTTCTTTGATCGAACACTTAGTGTGTGAAAATGCTTTTCATCTCCAATTAACATATACCTGCAAATCTTCAAATTCTCGATACGAAGAATTATGACAAGTGGTGCAGACATATAAAGGTGTTGTTTGGTTATCAAGATATTTTTTAAGTGACATGAATGTTGTTAATCCACTTGTAGAATGTGCAACAAATGTTCATAGACTTGCGCTCAAGGAAGAGAAGACAAAATATTTCAATGTTTTGACACTGATAACTTTGAAAAGGTTGATGTCTGTACATCCTCAAAGAAAGCTTGGGAAATTCTGGATAAAAGTTATACACACTACTAGAAAAAACATCTAACGTAACATGATATTACCACAACTGTTAAACCAACCAAGGTAATAGTTCTTATTTACGCATTTACTTTTTTATTTCTTTTATAAATTTTTTTTTTCAATATGGTCCATAGTAATAATCGTAGTAAAATTTTAAGGCGTACAGGCTTCGAATTCCTGCACCATCAATTTTCCACTTTTTATTTACAATATGGGTATGTGTGAAATATTGGATCGAACTCTAGTTTTAGCATGACGTCGAAGTCCGCTTACATGCTGTTATCGAAGACCTACATGCTGTAGTCGAATTGTGTTCTAGTATGTAGGAGATCGAATTGGGCCTTGTGTTATGGATCCAATTGTTTAAGTTAGCTTGTACCCTAAGTTATCTTATAATGGGTAATTGTTAAAAAGCCCATTAGTTTAGTATGTTAGGTTTATTATAAATAGCATACTAGTCTCTCTTCCTAAGGTGTGACAAAACCTTATTAGGTTGAGAGAGGTTAATTGTTGGTGTTCACTTGTAATCTTTGAACCCTATTGAGAAACTGAATAGTAAAACAGATTTAACCAATTCTTTATTCTTCATCATTTTTTCTCTTCTTTTGTGAACCCTAATAGGGTTTCGTGTGTTTGTTCAAGTTTTTCCTTCTTTTCTACCCTTGTGGATTTCTTGGTGTTCAAGAAACCAAATATACTTTGTTATTCCGGTATCGTTTTTCACAAAAAATTGGTGCGGTGAGCGTGGAGAAGATGCCTTCAACAAAGTATGAGATTGAAAATTTCACTGAAGTGAACGATTTCGGTCTGCGGTGCTTAAAGATGAAAGCCCTACTGGTTCAGCAGGATTGTTTTGAAGCGTTGAAGGGAGAGGAAGCCATGGATGCTTCGTTAACGGTAAAAGAAAAGACGGCCATGATAGAGAAAGCCCACAACACAATATTGTTGAGCCTTGGTGATAAGGTTCTTCCACAAGTATCAAAGGAGACTACGACATCAGGGTTATGGTTGAAACTTGAAAGTTTGTACATGACCAAATCTCTGGTGAATCGACTCTACCTGAAGCAAGCTTTCTATTCATTCAAGATGAGTGAAGACAAAGTTTTGGTTGAGCAGCTGGATATGTTCAACAAGCTGATTCTTGATCTTGAAAATATTGATGTAAAGATCGATGACGAAGATCAAGCACTGTTGATGTTGTGTGCTTTGCCCAAAACACATGCTCACTTCAAAGAAACTCTCTTGTATGGAAGGGAGTCCCTAGCTTTGAAGAAGTTCAATCAGCCTTGTATTCTAAGGACATGGACGAACGAAAGGAGCATAAACCTTCGACAGTTGGTGAAGATTTGGCCGTTAAGGGAAAATTCTTGCGAAATGATGGTAAGTTCGACAAGAAGAAAGGTAAAAGTCAGCAGAAGTCTTATAGTGGCTAAACATCTGGTATTCAATGTTATCACTGTAAAAATGAGGGTCACATAAGAAAGGTGTGCCCTGAACGTCTAAAATATCATTGAGGTAAGGATAATGGCAGTGTAACCATTGTTCAAGATGACTTCGACTCATCTGATGTCCTTGTAGTTTCAAGCGGCGACTCAAGAAAAGAGAGGATTATGGATTCAGGTCGTACTTGGCACATGACTCCAAATACATAATAGTTTGAGGAGCTATGTGATCAAGATGGTGGATCGGCGCTGCTGGGAAACAAGAAATCCTGCAAAATTGTAGGTATTGGATCTGTGAGATTCAAGCTCCATGTTGAGTCAATAAGGTTATTGACTGAAGTCAGGTATGTACCTAATTTGAAGAGAAATTTGATTTCTGATGCGTGTTATCCGCAAGTATACGGATTGCGTCAGAGTAATATAAAAGATTTATCGTTCCCACAGAGACCAATGTCAATCTATCGATTACTATTGTTACGTTGTTTATCTAAGGCTAATGAATATCGGGGTAAAAGCTTTCTACTGAACGAAAATAGAAATAAATCAGATAAATACTATACTGGAATGTAATTCACATCAATCAAACAATACTCCTATCATCTAATTAGTAATACTTATGGGGCAATGTTTTCTTCTTTGAAAAAGAGTTAATTAAAAAGGATCCACCGCGTTAGCGTGATCGGAACCAGATCTAACCTTTAATCTATACCAGCTGCTCACGCTGCACCGGTCGCTCCTTGCGTTAAAGTGATAAAGTCCTTTTTTATGTAATTACCTCTAAGACTTAGTTAAAAAGTGCTTTCAATTGAAAATATTTTATACCAAAGGGTTTCCGGCATATGCTCGGCCAACCGGATCCTAAATCTTTAAACGCGTCTGAAAAAAATTTTAAAACCTCTTTCTAATAATATATAACTTTCCTAGTTAATCAATAAAGTGCTTCCGCTGTATTTATCAATTAACAACTAACAAACTCTTTTCTAAAGTGTCGGATGGCTTTCGATCTTACCCGATCTAGTCACAGTCATTACGCAAACAAAAACACGGTCTCATTTACGTAATGACCGATCAATTGAAGTTCAGAAGAGTTTAATTAAAATCAAAAACAGCCCATAAAGTATTTCTAAAGAGATGTCGTGTGGAGCACCGTCAGAACGACGATCCTCACATCCCAGCACAAGGGATTTAGCTAGACATAGTAATAGAGAACATAAAAATAAATCGATTTGCAAAGTAAGACATATTTAAAAAAAAACGTGCGAAGTGTGAGAGTGTATTTCGAGAGAGTGAACACAAGTGTCACGCTTAAGTTCAGTTCCAAGAGACACATATCACACAGATAAATAAAATAATAAGGTAATGGCAGACACGGAAAAATAAACGAATATAAAGCAGTGCGGGAAAATAAATAATATAAAAGCGATGCGGATAAAATAAATTGTATTTTATAAAAGAAACCTGCTCCAAAGCGGAGACTGAATCTGGTATAGATGCTGGAAAATAAATTGCAGGAAAGTAAATAGCTCCTAACTATGATTGCTCCAATCCAACTAACAACTATAGTGCAACAACCCCTCGATGTGAAGGATTATTGCTTTACAAAGTGAACTCTATGCCTATGTTGAAAAACTAAGATTGGATATCTAGAAAGTGAAAATACAAGTCCTTATATAGGAAACTCGAAGTTGTAACTGCCTCTAATCATAATGATAAAACGTTTTAGAAACTAAATTCTTCAGGTGTAACTGCCTTAAACGTTTCAGACTGTTTCCCCTTTATAATTGTCGGCGCCCGCCAACCCCTGCTCCGTGTCCGCCGAGTGTGGTTTGGAAGGTGAAACGCCTTTTTTGACCGTTGGCGTGTGAGTGAAGTCATTATGCCAACGGCGTCCTCCTTGGCGTCCGCTGAGTGAAACGGCTAGTGTACAGTTTACACAAGAAATCTTCATTTTAGCTCTGTTTTGCCTTGTTTTCTTACTGTAAGCTCAAATCAGGAAATGTATCTGAAAGTAAAACAAAATACCATAACAGCAAAGGAAAATAACAAATAAACAACTAAAATCATGTAAAATCGGAGCCAAATATACAGTGTATTTTAGTGCTATCAAATTCTCCCACACTTAAACCTTTGCTTGTCCTCAATCAAACTCTGATAAGTAAACAAAAGAAAAACAGCAAACATGCACGTATCCGATCTGGGCTAAGAACTTAAGTTTGATGAATAATACATCAGTAGGTACTAACTCATGAACCAAGGGTATCGTAAGGACACTTTCCGCGATTTGCGGGCATAAGTTTCTCTCCTATACAAACCAATCCAAACTATGATATTATACTTAGGCCTATCTTACTCATTCCTTTCTTACCCCTTTTCATTCAAGCGCAGTCACATTAAGCCCATTGTCTTTCACTCGCATGGTGAACATAACCTGTGGTAATCCTGATCTTTTTTATCAATGATTTGATACTTTTTGCCAATTATTTTTATGTACTTTTTCTTGCAAAATTTTTTCAGAAGGTACTTGAACATCTTCTTGAAACTATTTTTTTTTCGTTTTCTTTTTCTTTTTCTTTTCCTTTTTCTTTGGCAGGATCTTACCTATTTGCATCGGTTTGTCACTTAGCGGTGGTTAAGATGGTGCTGACTGCTAAAATAAACTACTTAAGGGTTTGTGATGAAGGGTGAGGTTTTAAGGCCACTGTATAATAAAAATCTAGATAAGCTCATATAATTGAGAAACTTACGGTGTAAAAACGATATCGATTTTTCAAATAGCTTTCCCAAGCCTTTGCAATTGATCTTACTTGTCCTAATAACGCAAATTATCAAAATTAATGTTGTTTCTTTGTTAAAAAAAAAATTTGTTAAGGCTTAAGATTTGGAAGAATAGATAAACTACACAAAAATGACTCGTAAAGCACATTTTTAAAACAAACTAAACTATACTAGAAAACATTAAATAAAACAACTAAACACAGTAAATATCTCCTCCCACACTTAAACCGAACATTGTCCTCAATGTTTCGATAAAATGAGAAAGGGATAGGTGAAACCTGGTACTCAATCATGTCGGCCACTGGGGCCATCTCCACCATGCTCTGGACATCTGGGACGACGGCTCCTACTGCGGTGTCGGGTAGTGTGTGACAGCTCCATCTGCTCAATCCTCTCGATTAGAGAGGCATTTTGATCTCTAAGTGCTTGGAAACCTTCAAGAGTGGATTTATGTGATTCCCGCATAAAATCCATCATCTCTTGCTGTTGTTGGTACATGGCATAGAATAGGCCATCACGCTCTTCTTCTCTGGCTTGTTGTGCTTGCCACATTTCTTGAGTGATGTAAAATCCGGAAGAGGTACCTGCAGGATGATCAGTAACAGGTGGGGTGTGTGCAGGTGATACATGAATGAGAGACTGCTCCATATGGTCATATTCATCATCTATCTCATTTCCTTCGTCCTCGGGGACGTTTGGAACTAATGGGCCTAAAATCGGAGCAGCCTTCAAATCATAGAGCCAGTTTTCTCTTTTGCGCACACCAGTGCGTGTTGAACAAGGTAAGGCGACACTTGGGATGGCAGCATTGAGAACCATGAGGATATAGCCTCCTTCCGGCCTCGTTTTGCATAAACGCATATCTCGAAGAAATTTTAAATCAATGGTGCGAGGAGGAAGTGGTTCCAATGTGGCCAACTCAGCGTCCAGGTGGAGGGCTCGTGCAATGAAGGTAATCAACCCTCCAAATGACACGGTGTTGCCCTTTTTCTCAATTGCCCTCATATGTGATATCATAAATGGTACAGGATTTAATCTTCTTCTAAGTAAAGCAGCCTGTAAAAATATAAATTCTTTGGAATTCATCTTGTTAGAGTTTTCACGCGCAAAAATAGTATCAACTATTAAAAGGCGGAATACCCGTATGGCCGGGTTATGAATGTCAGAAGCCAAATTTCCATCAAAGGAGCAAGTGGTTTGGCCTGAGATGTTTTTCCACAGTTGAAAGGCTTCCGTTGACCAATTTGTGTCTATGGGTGCCTCACAGGCTGCACCATTCCCAAAATGGAATCCTAATAACTCAGCAAGTGCATCAGTGGTATAAATGTATTCAACATTGAACATCCTAAATCTCAATATGCCTACTGTGCTGGCAGTGTTTTCTCTGACAGTGTACTCCAAAGAACTCAAAAATTCACGGGTTAGCCTTTCGTAGGTAGGCTCCTTGCGAATAAAAATATTCTCTAATTTCAAATTTTGTAACAGATAAAATACGCTATATCTTATACCAAGGTTGTACAGACAAATATCATTAACGTACCTCGTTGCAAGAATGTTGCGTGTCCGCAATTTCTCCCATTTCTCCCATTGCTTGACTCCGTCATTTCCATCTCGAAAAATGATGTTTTCTTGGTTCTCTGCTGCCATGGTTGAAGTGAAATGAAGGTTTGGTGATGGAAAATGGGTAATTTTTGTTTTTGTAGATTTTGGTGAAATCTATGGTTTTTATAGAGATAATGTGTAATGGAAGGTGTAATGGTAGTGGGGAAGTTATGAAATGGGGGATTTTAATGGTTTAATGGGGTTTTATGGTGATTGAAATTGGAATTTATGGAGGTAGAAGATGAAAAGAGTGGAAAAAAATGGGGGTTTTCTTATTCTGGTTCGTTTTAGAACCCAGAACGCCTCAGCGTTCGCCGAGAGGGGGTCCGCGTCCGCAGACTGTTAAAATTGGGCTGGCACGGATTTGGGCTTTGGTTGGTTCATGAATCTCTCCTTGGGGTGTTTATAGCATATTGGTACATGAAAGAAACATAGAGAATATTTTGTTTATTTATTATTTTATATATTTGTAAATGTAGGATTTAAATAACAGTTATTTTTATTTTTTTTTTTATTTTTTTATTTTTTTATTTTTATTATTATTATTTTTTTTTAAATGAATGAATGAAAGAAAATTAAATATAACCAATAGATTGTAATGATGTAGATATTTATTATAACTTGGAATAATATAACACTCGCAAAAAGCATACAGTTGCTATAACTCTAGTAACCATGGAAAATAAAATCTACTAATAGTCTGATAATAAAGATAATAACAATAAAGATAGAAATGCAGTAAAGGTAAAGATAAACGATCATAACAAGCATGTGGTAAGTCTCCTCCACACAAAGTGCGAGTTATGCCCCAGAGCTCCTGAATATCTCCTAGGAAGACTGACGACGGACACCCTGAGTCATGTGAGGACAAGGTGCCCGTACCTCTGCAAGCTGGCGTTTGAGATCGCAAATCTCCTGCTCCAAAAGATCATATGATGAAGTGTTTGTTGCGTCTTAGATCTCTATCTGTAAGGTAAGCTCGGCGCATTCTTCGCGAAGAGAAATGATCTCCTTGCACATAGTGTCAAATTCAGAATATATGTTCCTGCATTGCAGATTAACGTTAGAGGAATAAACGGTAGTCCTTTCAGGATAGGGTGTAGGGTGGTACTCAGGCACAGGGTGGTTCCTTGGTTTGACGGGTGTCTCGTCTTGGCCTTCCAAAGCGTATGACTAGTTAGCTCTATCATGGACACTTGTTCGGGTATGGTTTGGAAAACCAAAGTAGTGAATGACTTCGTTGTCTATTAGGAGCTTAAAGTTATCTGCACTAAAGAATGCTCTCCTAATAAGACCACGGTCAAGGCAATGATGAATGTCAATCAAGGTGTACCCACAATGAGAGGTGAGATGAGTTAGCTTATTGGCTAAACCTAGGGCATAAGCTATGTGTGTAATAGTACCGCCGACATGGATGGGTCCTCTGGAAGATGCAGCATTCAAATATAGGTTATACATCAGAAAATTACCACTGGCTAATGGTCGTGATTCAGCAGTACAAAAGAGCATCAAAATCTCTTCTGCAGTAACTTGGTTCTCAGTTTCACTTCTACCAAAGAAAGTCTCAGCTAAGATCATTTGGAAATAACGGAAAGCTGGGTTATGGATTTTGTTTGCTAATTGGGTGGAAGGATCAGGTCCTCATCCACCGGTGATTTTGCTCCAGAATAGGTCAAGCTCATCTTGCATAACATTGGTTTCATGCATAAAATGGATTGCATCCGAGCTATATTGAAAACCAAGTATTTTAGCAAAATCTCTGTGGTTAAGGGCATACTCATTTCCAAATAGTCTGAATCTTATGCTTCCACTGTTGTATCCTCTTCCACTATAAGGGTCATAAATGAGTGAACCGAGGAACTCTAAGGTCAGATGCTTATAGGTTACATTCATAGCTTCAGAATACTCATCCCACTGGAGCTGGTGACAGAGGTACCTCACACTAGCCTCAAAACCTAAAGCTGTTAGACAGTTTGGGTCAGGGTACCTAGTGGGTAGGATTTGTCTCTCAGAAAGGACTACGTATTTCTTCCTCTGTTCGTCATCTCTGAACACAATGTGCATGTCATCATAGCTCTGCATCCTGCAAAGAAAGTTAGTGTGGAATGTCTGAGATGATGTGATCTGTAACCTGTAAACATAGACATTGCAAAAGTCAATCACGTTAGAAAAATAATATAAATAATAAATCTTTTTTTTTTTGAAATAAATTCTATGCCTAAATAAGAAAGATAACGAAAAGAAAATCGTGGGTTACCTCCCACGCAGCGCTTGTTTAACGTCGTTAGCTTGACGACTAAAGAACTTACGTTGTGGATGTTGCTATAGGTGGGTCTATCAGAGTGTGACCAGAGTAGTAAGTAGGGATGTCACCTCCATAGTAAGGTTTCAATCTTTGTCCATTCACTAGAAAGGGACTACACGAATGATTTGCAATTTCAAATGCTCCAGATTTCAGGACTTTGGTGACCTCATAGGGTCCAGTCCATGTTGAGCATAACTTACCTAGAAACAATCATAACCTAGAGTTGAAAAGAAGTACAGGATCACCTACGTTGAACTCTTTTTTGATAATCCTTTTGTCATGCCATGCTTTGGTTCCCTCTTTATATATTATGGCATTTTCATAAGCATTTCGGCGTAATTCTTCTAATTTATGAATATCTAGAATTCATTTGTCTTCGGCTGTTAAGTAATCCATATTAAGGGTTTTTATGGCCCAGTAGGCCTTATGTTCAATCTCAAAGGGTAAATGGCAATATTTTTCGTAGACTAATTGATATGGGGTTGTTCCTATAGGGGTTTTGAAAGCGGTCCTATAAGCCCACAAGGCTTCTTGTAGTTTTAAGGACCAATCTTTTCTAGAGATTGATACGGTTTTCTCTAAGATTTGTTTTATTTCCCTATTTGAGACTTCAACTTGTCCACTAATCTGTGGGTAGTATGGTGTGGCTACTCGGTGTTTCACTCCGTATTTCTTCAATAGGTTCTCAAATATCCTAGATATGAAATGTGATCCTCCATCGCTTATAACCAATCGAGGTACTCCAAACCTAGGGAAAATATAGCTTTTAAATATTTTAATGACTACACGAGTATCGTTGGTGGGTGCAGCTATGGCCTCAATCCATTTGGATACATAATCAACTGCTACTAAGATATACTTGTTTCCCATCGAAGATGGAAAAGGTCCCATAAAATCTATACCCTAAACATCGAAGATTTCCACCTCCTGAATATTTTTCAAAGGCATTTCGTCTCTCCTTGAGACGTTCCCAGTGCGTTGGCATCTGTCACATCTTACAATGTAGGCATGAACATCGCGCCATAACGTTGGCCAGAAAAGACCTGCTTGAAGTATTTTAGCGCATGTTTTGGACGAGCCTAGATGTCCACCATATGGTGAAGAGTGACAATGTTTAATTATATTTTCAACTTCTTATTCAGGGACACAGCGACGAAAAATGCCATCTGCGCCTCTCTTGAATAGATGGGGTTCGTCCCAATAGAAGTGTTTTACGTCATGAAAGAACTTCTTCTTCTGTTGGTAATTTAGATCAGGGGGTATGATATCAGCTGCTAGATAATTAACAAAATCCGCATACCAAGGTACGGTTGTCATTGCGAATGCTCTTTCAATGTCTACTTCTAAATAAGGGTCAGGATCATCATCGTGGATGGTTCTAACTGCTCCTACTAATCTATCGTATGCGAAATCATCATTGATAGGAACAAGATCTGGTTTTAGATATTCAAGCCTTGAGAGGTGGTCAGCGACCACATTTTCAGTGCCTTTCTTGTCTCAGATTTCCAAATCGAATTCTTGAAGTAAAAGGATCCATCGCATTAATCTAGGCTTAGCGTCCTTTTTGCTTAATAGATATCTTATCGCAGCATGATCAGTGTAGACTATGATTTTTGCTCCTACTAAATAGGATCGGAATTTGTCGATTGCAAAGACTACTGCCAGGAGTTCCTTCTCGGTTGTGGCATAATTTAGCTGAGACACATCCAAAGTTCTACTGGCGTAGTAAATTACATGGAGTTTCTTATCCTTCTTTTGTCCCAAAACAGCGCCTATAGCATAATCGCTAGCATCACACATAATTTCAAAAGGTTGATTCCAATCAGGTAGTTGAATTATAAGTGCGGAAATCAGTGCTTGTTTTAGGTATTTAAAGGCTTCAAGACATTTATCATCGAATTTGAATTCGGCGTCTTTCATAAGTAAGTTGGTTAATGGTTTAGTTATTTTGGAAAAGTCTTTAATGAAGCGTCGGTAGAAACCGGCGTGTCCAAGAAAACTTCTGATTTCTCTAATGGTTTTGGGTGGTTGAAGGTTTTCTATTACTTCTATTTTAGCTTTATCAACCTCAATGCCTCTTTCGGACACTATGTGTCCCAGTACTATGCCTTTAGTCACCATAAAATGGCATTTTTCCCAGTTTAGAACAAGGTTGACTTCTACGCATCTTTCCAGGATTTTCTCGAGGTTTGTTAAACAGTTTTTAAAACTGGATCCACATACCGAGAAATCGTCCATAAATAATTCCATGATCTCATCAAGGAAATCTGCGAAGATTGACATCATACAGCTTTGGAAGGTAGCTGGGGCATTGCATAGTCCAAATGGCATTCGTCTGTAAGCAAATGTTCCATAGGGGCATGTAAAGGTTGTTTTCTCCTGATCGTCAGGGTGAATGGGTATTTGGAAAAATCCTGAGTATCCGTCTAAATAACAAAAGTAAGAATGCCTAGCTAGACGTTCGAGCATTTGATCAATGAATGGAAGCAGGAAGTGATCTTTCCTAGTTACCTTATTGAGTTTTCTGTAATCGATACACATCCGCCAACCATTTTCTACACATTTGGCTATTTTTTCTCCTTTTTCGTTTTGTACAATGGTGACACCTCCCTTCTTAGGTACCACATGTACGGGGCTTACCCATTTACTATCAGATATTTGGTATATTATTCCAGCCTCTAACAACTTTAACACTTCCTTTTTTTACAACGTCACTCATTATAGGATTTATCCTTCGTTGATGTTCTCTGGAGGGTTTAGCGTCCTCCTCCAGCATAATTCGGTGCATACACACAGAAGGACTTATTCCTTTGAGATCGGAAATTTTATAACCCAGAGTTGAGGGATATTTTCTTAAAACATCTAAGAGTTGATTGGTTTCAGGACCATCTAACGTGGCACTGACTATGACTGGGCGATTTAATTCTTCATCTAATAACTCATATCTTAAACTCTTAGGTAGCTCCTTAAGCTCTATTGATGGTTTTTTCGGACATGGCATATGATCTGGGGTAAGTGCCAAGCATTCGTAAAGACTGTTATCAATGTAAGGTTTAGATAATCGTTCGAATCCGTCGTCCTCCATAATGGGGATCGAAGGTAGTTTGATGATTTCCACAGGATCTTCTTTATCTAATTCTCTTATGCATTCATCAATTATATCAATGACATAACATGAGTCATCTATGGCTGATGCATTTAAGAATTGGGATAGTATGAATTCTACTTTCTCATTACCTACCTCGAATGTCATTTTTCCTTTTTTGACATCAATTATAGCTCCAGCTGTTGATAAGAAGGGTCTACCTAAAAGGATTGGGATCTCATCATCTTCTTTAATGTCCATTACTACAAAATCTGTTAGAATATAAAGTTGACCAAGTCTAACTGGGACGTCTTCCAAAATTCCAATTGGATATTTAACTGATCTGTCGGCTAATTGGAGAGACATCCTAGTTGGTTGTATTTCTCCTAGGTTTAACCTTTTACAAACGGCTAAAGGCATTAAGCTTACACTTGCTCCTAAGTCCAGAAGTGCTTTATCTATAACTTGGTTTCCCAAAACACAAGGTATATAAAAACTTCCTGGGTCTTTTTATTTCTTAGCAAGCTTATTCTCAGCGATCGAATTGCATTCTATAGGTTTAGGATCTTCTAATCTTCGTTTATTGGTTAGAATTTCTTTAAGGAATTTGGAATAAGATGGTATTTGGGCAATAGCTTCGGTGAATGGAATCTCTACATGGAGTTTCTCAATCACTTTTATGAATTTCTTATATTGGTTATCCAATTTGGTTTGTTTAAGTCTTTGTGGGTATGGAATCGCAGGTTTGTAAGGAGGAGGTGGTACATAAACTTTTTCATTCTATTTTCTCTCCTTCTCCTTAACTTCCGTATCTTTAGATTTCTCAGGTTCCACTGATTCCTCAATTTCTTTCTCAGGTGTGGTCACAACTTCTTTCCTGGGAGGTTCCGGATTATTCAGCCTAGGGTTTATAGGCCCATTGTAAGTGGTCCCGCTCCTTAGGGCTATAGCATTAGCATGCCCTTTAGGGTTAGGTTGAGGTTGTCCAGGGAATTTCCCTCCAGGTGTAACATGAGTAGATTGTTGTTGTGCTACTTGAGAGATTTGGGTTTCAAGCATTTTGTTATGAGTAATTACATAATCGAGTTTAGTACCCAACTGAGTAATTAGTCCATTTATGTGAATGTTTTGGTTCATGAACTCCTTGTTCTGTTGTAATTGAGCTGAGATGAATTCGTCCATCTTTTTCTCAAGATTTGACTTCTGAGGAGCATATGTTGCAAATTGGTTGGGCCTTTGAGTTTGGAAACCGGGTGGTCTTTGAGGTGTTGAATTCTGGGTGGGGTTATTATTCTTATAGGAAAGATTTGGGTGATTCCTCCATCCAGGGTTATATGTGTTTGAATAAGGGTTTCCTTGGGGGTAATTAACCTGATCTGTGGCACTCTCGGCTAGCAGGTTACATTCAGCCATGGTATGTCCTAGGGTTCCACAGATTTCACATCCGGGTTGTACTGCTGCTACAGTTGCTGTGGGGTTGATAGTTAGGTTTTCTACTTTTTGGGCTATAGCGTCCATTTTTACGTTCGTATGGTCAAAACAACTTACTTCATACACACCTCCTTTGGTCTCTTTCTTCTCTACTTGTGCTCGTTCGGTCCCCCATTGGTAATGGTTTTGTGCCATATCCTCAATGAGAGCGATAGCTTCGGCGTAGGGTTTGTTCATTAGAGCACCACCAGCGGCAGCGTCTATGGTCATCTTGGTGTTGTACATGAGTCCATTATAAAAGGTATGGATTATGAGCCATTGTTCTAAGCCATGATGTGGACATGCTCTTAATAGCTCCTTATATATTTCCCAAGCGTCGAAAAGTGATTCTCCCTCACTTTGGGTGAATCGGGTTATTTGGTTTCATAAGACAACAGTTTTACTCTGTGGGAAGTATCTAGCAAGGAATACTTTCTTTAGGTCATTCCAAGTGGTTATAGAGTTGGCTGGAAGGGAATCTAACCATGATCGGGCTCTATCTCTGAGAGAAAATGGAAATAGTCTTAGACGTATTGCCTCAGGAGGAGCTCTGTTTGCTTTTAAGGTATCGGCTAGTTGAATAAAGACTTTAAGGTGTTGGTTCGGGTTTTCTCTAGGAAGACCTGCGAACTGGTTCTGCTGTACTAATTGTAACAGAGATGGTTTTAATTCGATATTATTGGCCGGTATAGTCGGGTTAACTATACTAGAATGTGGTTCTTCGTTAGAGGGTAAGGCGAAATCCTTAAGAGGTTTAGCGTTTTCTTCTTCTGCCATTGCTCTTTTAAGTTTTCGAAGTAAAAGACGAGCTCGGGTGTAACGTTCAGGTTCTTCTAATGGATCAACTAAGTTTCCGATACTACGAGTTCTTCGCATTTACCAGCTAAGGGATGCCTTAGTCTAGACGGTGTAACAATAGGGTACGAAATTTTGACGTAATTGGTCCCCGGCAACGGCGCCGAAAACTTGATGCGTGTTATCCGCAAGTATACGGATTGCGTCAGAGTAATATAAAAGATTTATCGTTCCCACAGAGACCAATGTCAATCTATCGATTACTATTGTTACGTTGTTTATCTAAGGCTAATGAATATCGGGGTAAAAGCTTTCTACTGAACGAAAATAGAAATAAATCAGATAAATACTATACTGGAATGTAATTCACATCAATCAAACAATACTCCTATCATCTAATTAGTAATACTTATGGGGCAATGTTTTCTTCTTTGGAAAAGAGTTAATTAAAAAGGATCTGCCACGTTAGCGTGATCAGAACCAGACCTAACCTTTAATCTATACCAGCCGTTCACGCTGCACCGGTCGCTCCTTGCGTTAAAGTGATAAAGTCCTTTTTTATGTAATTACCTCTAAGACTTAGTTAAAAAGTGCTTTTGATTGAAAATATTTTATACCAAAGGGTATCCGGCATATGCTCGGCCAACCGGATCCTAAATCTATAAACGTGTCCAAAAATAGTTTTAAAACCTCTTTCTAATAATATAAAACTTTCCTAGTTAATCAATAAAGTGCTTCCGCTGTATTTATCAATTAACAACTAACAAACTCTTTTCTAAAGTGTCGGACAGCTTTCGATCTTACCCGATCTAGTCACAGTCATTACGCAAACAAAAACACGGTCTCATTTACATAATGACCGATCAATTGAAGTTCAGAAGAGTTTAATTAAAATAAAAAACAGCCCCTAAAGTATTTCTAAAGAGATGTCGTGTGGAGCACCGTCAGAACGACGATCCTCACATCCCAGCACAAGGTATTTAGCTAGACATAGTAATAGAGAACATAAAAATAAATCGATTTACAAAGTAAGACATATTTAAAATAAAAACGTGCGAAGTGTGAGAGTGTATTTCGAGAGAGTGAACACAAGTGTCACGCTTAAGTTCAGTTCCAAGAGACACAGATCACACAGATAAATAAAATAATAAGGTAATGGCAGAGACAGAAAAATAAACGAATATAAAGCAGTGCGGGAAAATAAATAATATAAAAGCGATGCGGATAAAATAAATTGTATTTTATAAAAGAAACCTGCTCCAAAGCGGAGACTGAATCCGATACAGATGCTGGAAAATAAATTGCAGGAAAGTAAATAGCTCCTAACTATGACTGCTCCAATCCAACTAACAACTATAGTGCAACAACCCCTCGATGTGAAGGATTATTGCTTTACAAAGTGAACTCTATGCCTATGTTGAAAAACTAAGATTGGATATCTAGAAAGTGAAAATACAAGTCCTTATATAGGAAACTCGAAGTTGTAACTGCCTCTAATCATAATGAGAAAACGTTTTAGAAACTAAATTCTTCAGGTGTAACTGCCTTAAATGTTTCAGACCGTTTCCCCTTTATAACTGTCGACGCCCGCCGACCCCTGCTCCGCGTCCGCCGAGTGTGGTTTGGAAGGTGAAACGTCTTTTGTGGCCGTTGGCGTGTGAGTGAAGTCATTATGCCAACGGCGTCCTCCTTGGCGTCCGCTGAGTGAAACGGCTAGTGTACAGTTTACACAAGAAATCTTCATTTTAGCTCTGTTTTGCCTTGTTTTCTTACTGTAAGCTCAAATCAGGCAATGTATCTGAAAGTAAAACAAAATACCATAATAGCAAAGGAAAATAACAAATAAACAACTAAAATCATGTAAAATCGGAGCCAAATATACAGTGTATTTTAGTGCTATCAATTTCTCTTGGTGAATTCGATAGGAAGGGATATAGTTTTCAAGGAGAGAAAAGTATCCTAAGAGTCTTGAAGGGGTTGAAGGAAGTCTTGAGAGGCGTGAAGAAATAAGGCTTGTATATCCTTGAGGATGAGGTTTAAAGTGGTTCGACAAATATTTCATCCATGAAACCTATGTCGAAGACTGAATTATGGCACATGAGATTGGGCCATGTCAGCGAGAGAGGCTTGGTCGAATTAGGGAAGCAGAACCTGCTAGGTGGTGACAAAGTCGAAAAGTTGGAGTTTTGTGAATCTTGTGTATTTGGTAAATCCTGTAGGGCGAAGTTTAACAAAAGCAAGCAAAGAACACATGGATCCCTGGATTACATTCATGCTGATCTTTGAGGGCCTGCAAGGAATCCTTCACACTCAGGTGCAAGGTATTTTCTATCCATCGTTTATGAGTATTCCAAAATTTATGGGCATTCATTCAGAAGACGAAGGATGAAACTTTTGAGAATTTCAAAAGATGGAAGGTTCTGGTCGAAACTCAAACTGGCAGAAAGGTTAAGAGGTTGAGAACCGACAATGGCCTTGATTTCTACAACGAAGTGTTCGACAGTTACTGTGTTGAGTCTGGGATTGTAAGGCATAAGACTGTAGCAGGTACTCCTCAACAAAATGGCTTAGATGAGATATTCAATCGAACAATCCTTGAAAGGGTTAGATGCATGTTGGTTAGTGCTGGATTGAAGAATGTGTTTTGGACGGAGGTTGTTTCGACAGTAGCTTATCTGATAAATAGATGTCCCTCGACTGCCTTGGGAATGAAGACACCTAAAGAATTTTAGTCAGGAAATCCACCTAGTCTCGACAGACTGAGAGTATTTGGCTGTGTGGCCTATGCTGATATTAGGCAAGACAAGGTCGAACCTAGAGCTCTGAAAGGCATGTTCATGGGATACCCTGAAGGAGTAAAAGCTTATAGGCTATGGTGCCTAGAACCAGGTCACAGGAGGTGTATCACCAGTCGAGATGTGGTTTTCAATGAAACTGAGATGGCTTTCAAGAAAACTGATGATGCTAACGAAGAGGTGGAACAAGGAGAGATTCTTATTGAGGTGGAGCATGTTGGTGCTGAATTGCGTACCCCCATACGAAGTCGAAGAAGAAGCAGAAGATGTTGTCGAAGATGAGGAGACTGATAATGACTACCTGCTAGCAAGAGACAGGCCGAGGAGAGTCATCAAGCCACCTCAGAGACTTGGGTATGCAGATCCTATAACTTATGCCTTAATCTCTACAAGTGAGGTTCTCGACGAAGAACCTAGAGACTATATGGAAGTTATGAGGAGTCGAAAGAAGACTGAATGGCTGAAGGCCATGGATGATGAGATGAAATCTCTTCATGACAACAACACATGGAAATGATCAAGAAACCTGCTAGAGCCAGGTAAGTCAGCTGTAAATGGATTTTCAAAGTTAAGGAAGGAATCGAAGGAGTGGCGTTGAAGAGATACAAGGCAAGATTGGTCGCTAGGGGTTCAATCAGAAAGAAGGTGTCGACTTTAATGATGGGTTCTCTCCCGTTGTGAAGCACAGGTCCATTAGAATGTTGCTTTCCATGGTGGCACAGTTCAACCTTGAACTGGAACAGATGGATGTGAAGACTGCGTTCTTGTATGGTGATCTAGATGAAACAATTCTGACGAGGCAACCTAAAGGGTATGTCGAAAAGGGGAAGGAAGATTATGTGTGCAAACTAAAGAGATCTTTATATGGACTGAAACATTCTCCTCGACAGTAGAATATGAGATTTGACAAGTTCATGGTACGCATAAGTTTCATTAGAAGTCAATTCGACCACTGTATTTACTTCAGTTTTTGACCTGGTAATTCATTTGTTATTTTGTTGCTTTATGTGGATGATTTTCTAATAGCAAGCAACAATGTTGAAGATGTAATGAGGGTGAAGGCTGAACTCAATAAGGAGTTTGACATGAAGGATCTGGGAGCTGCGTCCAGGATTCTTGGGATTGATGTCCGAAGAGATAGAAAGTAGTCAAAATTA
This sequence comes from Lathyrus tuberosus, assembly GCA_022829125.1. NCBI lineage: Eukaryota > Viridiplantae > Streptophyta > Magnoliopsida > Fabales > Fabaceae > Lathyrus > Lathyrus tuberosus. Next base: position 22,701,065 of record JALAZF010000012.1, on the reverse strand, counting down.
TGTTTATCTCAAGAGGCATACCTACGGAAGATTCTCGAAAAGCATGGAATGTCGAATTCAAAGCCTGTTGTGACTTCGACAAACCCTCAATTCAAGCTGAGTATAGATTAGTGTCCCAGTACGGGTGTCGAAAGAGCTTATATGAATAGCATTCCATATGCTAATATAGTGGGTTCTTTGATGTATTCTATGGTCTGTACTAGACCCGACATAGCATATGTAGTAAGTCTTGTAAGCAGGTACATGGCGAATCCTGGAAAGGCTCACTGGCAAGCATTGAAGTGGATTCTAAGGTACATAAATAGGTCACTGAATAGATTCCTAAATTTTGGTAGAGCCTTGGGTGAAGATAGTAAAGCATCAATCAAAGCATATGTCGACTCTGATTATGCAGGTTGTATGGATTCCAGAAAATCTATTTCTGGATATGTGTTCACTATGTTTGGGACAACAATCAGTTGGAAAGCAACACTTCAGAAGGTTGTTGCCTTATCAACCACTGAAGCGGAATATATCGCCCTAACTGAAGCTGTAAAGGAAGCATTGTGGCTTGAAGGTTTTGCAAAGGAGCTGAAACTTCAAGGTCCAGTTATCACTGTTAAATGTGATAGTCAAAGTGCAATACACCTGTCGAAGAATTCAGCCTATTATGAGCGAACCAAACACATTGATGTGAGGTTGCATTTCTTCAGAGGGGTAATCGAGCGTGGAGAAGTCCAAGTGCTTAAGGTTTCGACAAATCATAATGTTGCTGATATGATCACCAAGACGTTGCCCAGTTGCAAGTTTTTCCACTGTATACAGTTGATAAAGCTGCATGAAGAAAGCTAGTTTATTTCTTGAGGATATAGAGTTAGATCCAAGGTGGAGATTTGTGAGATATTGGATCGAACTCTAGTTTTAGCATGCCGTCGAAGTCCGGTCACATGCTGTTGTCGAAGACCTACATGTTGTAGTCGAACTGTGTTCTAGTATGTAGGAGATCGAAATGGGCCTTGTGTTATGGATCCAACTGTTTAAGTTAGCTTGTACCTTAAGTTAGCTTGTAATGGGTAATTGTTAAAAAGCCCGTTAGTTTAGTATGTTAGGTTTATTATAAATAACATACTAGTCTCTCTTCCTAACGTGTGACAAAACCTTATTAGGTTGAGAGAGGTTAATTGTTGGTATTTACTTGTAGTCTTTGAACCCTATTGAGAAAGTGAATAGTAAAACATATTTAACCAATTCTCTATTCTTCTTCCTCTTTTCTCTTTCTTTGTGAACACTAATAGGGTTTCATGTGTTTGTTTAAGTTTTTCCTTCTTTTCTACCCTTGTGGATTTCTTAGTGTTCAAGAAACCAAATATACTTTTTTATTCCGGTATCGTTTTGCACAAAAGTATTTCACTTATTATCTTAATATTTATATAAAAAATAAAATACCTTTCACAATGGTCTAAAATATCAACCGTTGTGAAATTTTCCTACATTTAATCACGATCATTTTGAGTAACCGAGGTGAAAAGTGTAACATATATTTAAGCAAGCGTTTGCTTTTTCAGGACGGAACAACCGTCTCTCTCAAAACAAAACCTTAACACTCTCTCACGCCTTATCCTAACTCTATGAACTGTTGCATACCACTTCTTCAGAAAATTCCAACATATCTTCATCTCTTATGGATCAAGGAAAGGTGTTACGCGAAACTTGTTGCTTTTAATTTCTCTTCATATTTAAGGTATGTGAGGCGTTTCCACATTTTATGTCGTTGTTGATTTTGTTTTTGTTGGTATATGTTATATGTTGTTTAAGGTATGTTATTGTTAATAAAAGTTGTATGTTGTTGATGACTTTGATTTTGTTGATATATGTTGTATGTTGTTGTTAATTTATATTGTTGTTGATAAAATTTGTATGTTATTGGTAATAAAAGTTGTATGCTGTATGTTGTTTAATGTATGTTGTTGATGATTTTGTTTTTGTTGATATATGTTGTATGTTGTTGTTAATGTATGTTGTTGTTGATAAAAGTTGTATGGTATATGTTGTTGATGATTTTGTTTTTGTTGATATATGTTGTACGTTGTTTAATGTATGTTGTTGTTGATAAAAGTGGAATGTTATTGGTAATAAAATTTGTATGTTGTATGTTGCTTAAGGTATGTTATTGATGATTTTGTTTTTGTTGATATATGTTGTATGATTTTTAAGGTATGTTGTTGCTGATAAAAGTGATACGTTATTAGTAATAAAAATTGTATGATGTATGGTGTTTAAGGTATGTTGTTGATTATTTTGTTTTTGTTCATATATGTTGTATGTTGTTGTTGATAAAAGTGGTATGTTGTTGTTGATAAAAGTTGTACGGTGTATAGATTTGATGATATATTGTTGATGATTTTGTTTTTCTTGATATATGTTGTATGTTGTATAAGTTATGCTATTGTTGATAAAAGTGGTATTTTGTTGGTAATTAAAGTTTTATGTTGTATGTCGTTGAGTTTTGTTGTATGTTGTTTATGATATGTTGTTGTTGATAAAAGTTTTATGTTGTTGTACATTACAACTTTTATTACGTTCAGTCAACATGTCATAGAAATGAGTTTATTATATTGTATGCGGCTTGAGTTTTTCTCGAATCACTTAATGAAAATATATAACCTTCTAATTGAATTAGAAATTATAATATGAGTTGTTAAGTTATATTAGAAAAAAACTTATATTGATATATGTTTTATGAGCTTTTTGCAGTGTATTATTTGTATATTATTCTTTAATGGTTAGAATTTAATTCAATACTTCTAGTTATTCAGCTATCACTTCCTTTACCTCTAATTACTTCTATAAAGTAAATAATATTTTGCCAAGTGAATTAGAGGTGAAGGAAGTTTTATCAAAATAATTAGAAGTATTGAAATAAATTCTAATCGTTAAATAGAAAAATATAGATAACAGGTTGTAAGAAGCTCATACAACATTAATTATTGTAACTTATTCTTCTAATAAAAAACATAAATTTTCATATTATTGATTTCTAACTTACATTGAAAAGTTATATATTTATTGAGTAGGTGAAATAAGCATTCCATGTAAGTTATAATATACTCAAGTAAGCATATCACCACATTTATAATCACAGATCATGGTGATATGTTGTGCGCTAAATCTTTCACTACGTTTGGATTCTAGAATCATAGTGAAATTTGCAAAAAAAAAAATACAGGCCCTTGGAATCAAACACCTGACCTCAACCTTTTACTATGGTTGTTTTAAACAACCATAGTGGTATGTTACACGCTACTGTATTTTTACCACGTCTAGTAGCCCTAGGTCATAAAGAGGCACATACAACCACGGACCACCCTCCATAGTAGAGTATTTCTCCCAGTTGTGGCAAAAAATCTATTCTATAGTAGTGGCAGGAGCTAATAAGGTAAAGGTGGTGAGGTTATAAACTCACAAGAGACAACTAGAATTCATTCAGATGGAAGAGGAAAAAACTATTAGTGAATTGACTACAAGAATCACAATATTGGAGAACCAAGTGAATTTTTGTGGAGAGACAATCACTAAACAATATGTGGTTGGTAAAATCTTGATATTGTTAACATCGAGATTCGATAAAGTACTGGTTTTAATTGAAGAGTCCACGGATCTTTTAGCCGTGAAAAAGAAGAGTTGTAAATTTTTCTTTGGGCTCACAAGAAGAGAATGGAAGAGAGGAATATTTACAAAACAAAGGTTGAAATTGCTTTGCAGGTCCGTTTCGTTGGAAAAGACAAGAAGGTGAAGGAAAATTTGTCCAACAATAGACATAGACGAAACTATCATAACAATGGTGGAAGGGACTGCCAAAGTTCCAATAATTCAACATTTCAAATTAGTAAAAGGAACTACAACATAGGTTCTGGATCAAGAAATTACAAAGGTGGAAACAATATAGGAAGAGGAGGAAGAAAAAAATATGACAAGAGGAATGTCTAATGCTATACTTTCCAAAAGCTTGGATATTTTTCTCGTGAATGTAATGTCAACAATAATGGGAGTCATGTCCCTTTTGGTAGATGCCTTTTGATAATTTTTTTTTGAAGATCCAAAAATTAATGAGCTGGTTGGCATGTGTATATCAGTAAAAGGGAACCCAAAGCACGCTAAATATTATAATTTTTGTTCTAAAATTATTATCGTGGCTTTTGAATTATTAAAGAAGACATTTAGTAAATAAATTAAGAATAAATATACTAATTAAAAATCAAACTAAATACTCAACTAATTCTAATTAAATCTTCTAATTCTTTTAACTAAAAAACAGAAATAAAATTATTAAAAAAGAATAAAAGTCGGATGCAAAAATGTTCAAAAATCTAAAATGAATGCATTAAAATGATCAACGCGAAATATACTTTTCGGTAAAATACAACTTTTGGTCAGATTTTGAAATAAGTTTTGACCGGTTAAAAAGTTCAGCTGATCAAAATGCGACTGAAAAAAGTTGTCAAAAAATAAAACGAGCACGTCAGGTTAAACTACGCGAAACGTAGATTAATAGTACTAACATCTACAAGCTCGACTTTGAAACTTTTCGTTCAATGATATTACACACAATTTAGGAATGATTCAACCGGTCTGTCTGTAAATCCGAAAATTTATTATGGATGACATTGTAGGCGTTATTCATGATGGAAGACATGTTACGCTGTACAAATGATGCAAAATGACTATAAAGTCAGATGTATGAAATTTTTAAAAAGTCCAGACAAAATTGGGGTATGACACAAGGAATACGACATAACTCTTAAAAAGCGAAGCGTTTTCACCATCAACTACTCTGTAATATGCATTAAACGCGATCGAAAATTTGTTACCAGAGTTGAGGACTTTTGTTAATTTGGTAAGCATTGTGTCACCTCTTTGTTATCTTTTATTTCCGTCTTGAGTTTCAGTTGTAATAGTTTCACTTGTCATAGTTTCTTCACCACTAGATGAAGAATATGTTGAAGACAATATCAATGTTCAAAAACAACGACAACAACAACAACAACAACAACAACAATCTCGTTCATCTATTATTTCCACATATAACCATGAATAGAAATATGTTATCACACACATTCAACAACAACAACAACAACAACAACAAACTCTTTCATATATTATTTCCACATATAACCATGAATAGAAATATGTTATCACACACATTCAACAACAACAGCAACAAAAACAACATCAATAAAAGATTAATCAAATGTTATCAAATACACATTCAGCAAAAACAACAATAACAACAACCACAACAAAAGATTAATCAAGTGTTATCACACACATTCAACAAGAACCACAAAAACAACGTGAACAACAATGGAAACTGAAATTTACTGTAGATGTATGTGAAAAAAAGTTTACGTACCGTAAACATGATGACTAAGTAAAGGTCAATATTTGGGTTGAAACAGATAGTGTTGTTGTGTATTCTTCCTTGACGATGACGATGGTGTTAGTGTTGGCGTTGATGTGATGTCTTCCTCGTCGCGATGACTACGGGTTAAAAATGAACAACGAATGGAAAACGGTGAACTGATGAAAAATTATGAACCGATGAACAACTGATGAAAAACGATATACGATGTTGATGAACGATGAATGTTAGGTTTGATATGGTGTTTCGTTTCTCAGCACGGAACGTTAGGGTTGAAATGGTGTTTCGTATCGTATCGTTATTTAGTGCAAAGAATGACTACCGAAGAGACAAGCTAGTTAGTTGTGATAAAAATGAATGAAAGAAACCACCACGGTCAACAACTGAAAACGTGGTGATATATTATTTGGTTACTTAAATTTCATACAGAAGCGACAACAAATTATAATTTAAAATATTTAAAACAAAATGAAAAATATGTCACGACGGTTCGGTTACGCAACTGTGCTGTTAAATTTCTTAAAGAAGCGTCAGTATATTACAATTTAAAATATTTAAAACAAAATGAAAAATATATCACAACGGTTCAGCTACGCAATTGTGGTGGTTTCACATTTATTTAAAAAATTTAAAACAAAATGATAAATATGTCACAACGGTTGTTTAAACAACTGTAGTGGTATCACATTTAATTTTAAATTAAAAATAAATAAAAATATAAAGGTGCGATTAAATGTTAAAGAAATAAAATATTTGAGAGTGTTGAGATGTCATCATGATCCTTCGTAACACCGTGATAACTTTAGTGTTGTTATATATACATTTTATAGTAGTGATTACACTATAAAAATCATTTTTTAAAAAGTAAAAATAAAAGGGGCCAATATTTTCTTTGATTATTATCTTTCTACAAAAACTATGAATTGTGATTTTTAATAAACAATATAAGTCACTTGGTAGTTGTCATTCTCTCGAAAAAAAAACCTAGATCAGATGACAAATAAGTCTTAATGTAAGTAAACTCTTCAATAACTCAATAGGTGTTGATGACCCATCATCATTACAATAGTTTAACCATACATTTATTTTATTATATTTGTAGTTTTACAATATATAATATCTTTTCTCTGTTATAAAATATAGTATTTAACTAAGATACTTTTATTTTCTTAACCTTATCTTGTCCCATGACCATTTTAAGTAGTGATTGATTGTACTCATTTTTTGAAAAAAAACTAATACTTGCTGCAAAGATGAAAAATAAGCCTGTTATCTTGTTATGCTTTTGTGCACTACTTCTTATCTCTATTGCGGCAATTGAGCCTTACGAAGATGAGAAACAACGTATGTATATGTATATAATCTTTTCATTTCCTTTTTTAAAATATATTTTAATAAAAAAAATTGGTTCAATTGCTTGCAGTTGATGAAATAGAGATTTCAAGAAAAAATATTGGGCAAGGTAGTAGTGGAATTGTCATACCATTTACTGGAAGTGGTGGCGATAGTGCCAGTGACACTCTCTATCTCAACTGTGAAAAAGATGATGGCGGTGGAAAAGGTGTTGGTAGTGGCAATAGCGATTGCGATGGAGAGGAAGGCGGTGGCGTAAAAGAGGGCGACAGAAAAAAAGAGGGTTGCAATGGTAAACCACCTGTAAGACACTATCCTGATATTGGAATGGGGCACGGCTGTTGAAGTGTTATTCCTATTCCCAACTGAGGAAGCATGTCATGCATGAAAATATCCCTAGAAAACTATCAGCATATAAATATATGATATGTCTATGCTTACAAAATATACAATTGTGTAAGAAATGTAAAATAAATAATGGACAATGTAGCAATTGCATGAATAAACTATAATAATATTTATATCTTTTTCAATCTATATAAACAAAACATGAAGAATCTAAGATTAATTCTGGTGAGACAATCTAGTTTTTTTTTTCTTCTTTTTCCAGTTTTCATGCATTCTTCTTCACGTCCATTCATGCATTTTTATCTGATATGGAACAATAGGTTAGTAACTTAATCTTGCTGGTGGTGGTATTTTAGAGGTGGTATGTGATAAATCGAAATATAAATTAATGTCATACCTCTGTAGCATTTTGAAAAATATAAATTAATGTCATACCTCTTGATTCTATAAGTTCATGAAACCTTTAAGAAAATCATTATTGCAATTAATCATGGATATTTTTCAAGCATTTCCACTCATACAAAAGGCATCTTGTGGTATATTTAAAGGAAAAAACATTCAAATTTCAAATCATCTCTTTCCACCTTATTTTTCAAACAATTCATACAATGTTTCTATGTGTTCATAACTTTTTGACCGAAACTTTTTATGTATAAATGTCATACATCATACACATGTTTCTACAACATATTGAGAAATATATATATATATATATATATAATACAAGCCAATTTGAAAAGATTATTCAAACTTGTGTTCATAAATTGTATTGATCACCAAGTGTGTGATGACATTTGTTTGTAATAGAAATTGATGTGATTTCTAAGTATTGTAAACAAAAAGTGGTGTGCTTTCTTGTTTGTGTGATAATCATCATAGTTTTAATGAGTATTGGAGAACAGTCATTTGAATTGATTTGATTCAAAGCCCACCATACGTTTGGTGTTTATGTTAGACGATTGTAGGAGAGTCTTGGTGTGAGGCTTGTATAAAGATCTAACATAGTGAAATATCTCACAAAGAGTGAGAGAACTATATGTACCCTTGTTTGAAAATGGGAACTAATATACATATTTATGTCTTTTATTCTTTACTGCACTTTATTTTTTATGCATTTTCATTTAAAGTTCATACACTTAATTTCGTAGAAAATAAGAACCATCTCCTAAAATAACCGAAAAAGTATTAAAACCTAAATTACACCTCACCCCCTATTAGGTTGCATTATATACTTACATACATACCTCTTTGTTCCTTTGTGATCATCTCTTTCTAGTACATTGGGCTTCACATATTAACCGAAGTTGACTGATCTTACGCATTATCATTGGAAATTGTTTCACCTGTCATCTCTTTACATACTCTCACCAAATCTCTCAGGTGTTTATTTGTTTAATCACTCAAAATTCATAGTATGCAACATTATACCATAAGCTTGAATACATTCTATATAGATAAATAGCTACACTAACACACATGGTTTTTGAGGTCATTAAGGTTGTAATAGGGCTTGGATTTGTGTATGATATATCTGGATAATAGGCTAATTCTCGGAGTTAGTTGAATTATTCTCATGACCATTGTCTAAAAGAAGATTCTTATTCTAGGACACTTCTTTTAGTGATTTCTTTGAGGTATTGTGAAGTATTCAACTTTTAGATTTCTAACTTCATTTTTTTTTCTAGTTGACTTCTAACTCATTTCTTTTAAGTAATCTCATACCATAGTTTTTCATTTTTTTTTTCAAATTAGTAGAATTTTGTAACTTTTTTTTTTTATGTTTTTTATTAGACTTAACTCGTATTCTTTCATTTTTCTTAGTTTGGGGAGAGATACCCCAAACTTAGAGGTTTATTTTCAAATAACAACCCCAATAATAAATTAGACAAATCGTAGAGACATCATCCTTCTAACTTCGAAGAGGGAAGAAGAGTGTTTAGAGAAAGGGTTATTATGTTTGGTAATAAAAATAAAATATTGGATATAAAGCTCAAAGTAGTTTAGCATAAGATATATAATATTAAACAAGTTGGCTAAAAGACTTTGAGTTAAAAGAAAAAAAAATCCTCAGTGTGTGTACACAATACAACTAAAATCAATGAAGGAAATATGCAAGTTTTGAATAATGAGTATGTGCCAGAATTCCATCTAATGATGAAACAAAGTGTTTGATGCAGCGTCATAGTCAGTTATAGTAAACTTGCCTATCTTTCAATAAGGCTCAATTAAACCACATTTGAACATTCTGAAGTATATAAAAAATAAATTTGCGAGTTGGTATGCATAAGGACTCAAAATAGAAATTTGGATGGTTAGTAAACAATTACTATTTTACTATAAACTATCATATAACAAGATGAAGGTAAACAAAAATAAAATAAAACAACAAAAATAAAACAAAATAAATAACTTACTCCATTAGTAAACACGCGTTACTTTGGTTTTTGGCTGTGGTAGATAGGAGCAATGAAGTTATGGCTTGTTTAGTGTGGTTTGGAACGGTGTCGAGCATATGAAATATGAGGAATAATATCATTTTTAATAATGTAATTTGCAATATTGATGAGTTATTCTTTAGTATTGTGACTGTAACTTGGAGGTGGTTGGAGATAGGTCGTAGGAGGTGCTCTTTTTATGATTGGTTAAAACAACCTTTGGACTTTTTGTAATTGCTTTGGGTGCTTTTACCACCCCTTTGTCTTTTACCTTTTTGATTGGTGTTTGTATTGGGCTGGAGAACCCCTTTTTCTCCCTTTTAATACAGCTTTGCCTATAAAAAAAAAATTAAAATTCTAAAATGTAAAATACACAAAATTAAATATAAGGAAAGAGTGCCTCTCTTGAGTTGCCTCCCCAACAATACTCGTTTAATTTCATTAACTAATACTTTATCATTGATGTTAGGTGGAATATATGATACAAATAAAACATCATCGTTTTCTTTCTTATATTTGTTGGGAATCCCATGAACTTTAGGTATTGATAATGCTGCTTCTAAATTCTTTTCACTTTGATCTTAGTAAACAAAGTAAAAATGCATCAAATACTTTTTCATTTTCTTTTCTTTCATCCTTCTTGTAGTTTAAATAGTTTTTAGGGATATGCTTTTTGTTGAAGAGTTTCTTCTTGAATATCTTTATCTTCCTAACTTGTTGAATTTGGAATTTCATCCAAAACTAGACCATTTTTAAGTTTCATTCTTTCTCTTTATTAGTTGCAAATTATATAAGAATTCACAAAATAAAAATAAAACCTATTTCTAGATAATATAATAAAAATAAAAATTAACTAAAACTAAAAGTAAAAACTAAAATCTTATTGCAGAGAAACAAATTTTCAACCAAAATAAAAATCGTAAACTATATAATCTTTGGCAGTCCACGAAATTAGCATCAATAACTTGATTGATACATTAGCAAGTATACTATTATTCCAAAATAGTAATAATGGTATATCCCGGAATATCTATCTCGATTATTGTGTTATATTATAGGGTTTGGTTTGAACTTATTTGAACAAAATGATATTTAGGGGTTTGAATCTTGTTTGTTTGCAAAAGGTAACATTAAGACAACTTTATAAGAATAGAAAATAATATGAGACGAGCATGACAAAGATGAGAGCCTGATCTTGACTCCTTTTGTTATACTATATTGACCTTGTGACAACTAAGTTTTATTCCTAATGATCAATGGTTCTTTAGGTTACATATTCCTATTTCCTTAGTGAATATACCTTTAATTTTAAACTGATTCCTATGGATATTACTAAATAATTTATAAAATCAAGCTTAGGTGATAACTAATCAAGAATATTTTTATCAAGTCTTACATGCTGAAATTCTTTTCTAACAGGTAACCGTCATACAATTTATAGTTGATCTTAATAGAATAAAATGCATAGTTATAACAATGATTAATTTAGCATTACAAATCTCATCAAGAACAATGGATCATCCCATACAATATAGTCTTTATTACCTACTCATAACTTAAACAATATCTATATCAAGGAAAATGACATTACAAAATGATCTTCAAGAAGATAGATTTGAAATAGGGGTTTTGTCGAATATTGCTTCTCGTAGTTCTTTGCACATATGCCTTTCTATGAAAATTTAATTTGTCATAAAAAAAATAAGATACCGATCAAAATCATATTTCCTTCTATAAATACCTCCAAGGGCGTCCAGATGTTGCCAAAATCGTTTGAGAAGCATTTCAATGAAGAATACGCATTTGGAACCAACCATGAACTATAAACCATGAACCAACCATTTGCAATTCTGCAGAGCCATGATCCTCAATTTTTTCCTATAAATAGAGGCTCATTCCAAGCCTCTAACACACAACAAAAACCTCAGAAACTGCTCCTCAAAACCTCCCAAACCAGCAACTTGCTCATTCTTCCTTTTGTTCCTAGAAAACTCCAACTTCCACAAACTCAACCAGTCTTCTTTCCACACCTCAAACCACTAATCCAACGCTTCGAACACATTACAAACCATCCCTTGAAGGTGTCCAAACCTTCATCTTCCTCAAAAAGGTCATTAGAGATACATTGAAGGCGTTCCAATCATCCAACCATTTATGTAGTGTTGCACCCCAAAATTTGCTCTCCTTACTTTAGTACTAACTGGCTTATGTTTCATTTCATTTTTTAAATTATCATGTATGCATATCATTAGCATGGGATCAAGGTGCTTGAGGCAGTTCAAGAAGGTCCTATCTGGTCTATCACATCATCAACAGTTCACAAGTGGCAAGGGATCTCAAGGGATCACTCTCTCCTAACCAGTGCATGAATTAGGATTTTGAATTTCTTGAGTTTATTGCTTCAATGGGCAAGCTCCTTGGGTTTTTATCATCATCAAATGGCCTATCTCATCTTTGTTGGAGAGGATACACATCATATTCAGAGGAATTTGAATTTGGGGACTGTACTATTTCCTCCTAGACTGAGGGTACCACAACTAGGGTTTGCTATAAAGTCAGTTTATTTCTGATTTTTTTGGGCAAGACTTGATTCCATGGTATTCCTTGAGTCCCTAAGTACCTAGGAATGGGAGGTTGTCCATCAAGTTTGGTTCAGGAGAAGTTCAATTGGCCAATGGATTGAAAATTAGTTGAATTGGGTAAAAGTCAACAGTGAGAGGAGAAGTCAATTGTGGAATTTTGAGGTTCTCTCCAAGGTTTTAAGGTCTCACATCCTCATATGGTCCTCAAAAGTCAAGTTTCATGTCATTCATCAAAAATCAGGAGTTGGTACAAAAGTTACTAAAAATGGAAATGACCTATAATTTGAAAGTTTCCTTTTTGGGCAAGTTCCTGCACTGCATTCAACTTGACTTCTCACCATCAAGAAAGCTTCAAATGAATTTTTCTCCAACATGAAAGTTGAAGATCTTTTTCTCCTATTTCCAACAAGTACTAGTGGGTCTCCATATCATTTGTGAAACTCAACTTATGGTCAAAGAAGGCAAAGTGGTTTTTAGGGTTTCATTTTCACAACTTTTAGATTTTGGGACATATGGACCTATGATTAATTCCATTGCTTCAAGACATGTTCCAACATCCAAGAACAATCCCTAAGGAGCATTTTTTTAGCTTTTTAATCAAGTGATTTCATGGTTTATTATTCACTTATTTTCCATTATTCAAAAAGTCAAGTCATCAAAAAACTCATGAATCAATTGTTTGCAAGGCCCAAGTTCAATTGTGGTGTAATTAGCAATTCACATATGGGTGATCCATCATGGATTTCTTAAGTGTACATACATGGAGAGAGGTGTAATTCACATTATGCATTTTTCCAAAATTATTCAAAACTCATTAAACAAATAATTACCCATGCCCAATTCATTATCAATGACAAACCCTAGTCTATATAAGCTCATTCATGCACTGGTTAGAGGGCTACACACGTGATATTTTGGAGAAAAGAAAGTGCAACCCTAATTCTTGAATTCATTGGATCTCTCAATCTACAAGGATTTTCTTCAAAGTTCTTCCACAAACCTTCTCCTGGGGATCCATAGAGTAAAGACCAACCATCATTCGCAGCTAAAAGCAAGGATTAGGAGTGCACCATCTCAGGTTAGCCATTCTTTTGACCATCATAAAACTCAATTTTTAAGTATGCATAATGTTGTGTGATTTTCACTGATCATCCTGATATGTTTACTTTTAAATTTGGACGTGTGGTTTGCTTGGAATGTTGATTTAAAGTTTTGAACCCTAAGCATATTTCCTTCGATTCTCTTTATCCATGCGTTGTTTGTGTTTTTTGATTGAATATTTGAACTCCTCGTGATTTTCTGGGTCGGATAGTGTACCCCCTTGCATTTTCTGGGCAGTTTTGTAGTTGCAGGTGGTGGCCGGAATTAGGTTTCCGGCGGCTGGCGGTGGTCCGGCGAGGGAAGCTGGCTGGAGGTTGAAAACGACTCCTCAGCCGTCCATTTTGCTGATCGCACGGTCTAAATCGTGCCACATGTTTTTGTTTTATTTTTTTTCTGATTTTAATTTAATAATCCTATGTATATTACCCTATGATCTTACCATGTACCATCCAATCAGTTATTTTGTTTTGTTTACTTTTTAAATGGTTTGACTAGCTATGGATCATTGGATGAATCACGCGATCATTATTGTGCCAGCAATTAAAAAAGGGCATGTGCCTGGCACATGAGGGGCGTAGGGTGGACTTACTACTTGCGTGTGTGTGCGAACATGATAATGGTGGTGCGCCCTCAATTATTAACCGTTGATCTGGATTACCCTTTTGTTTTGTTGACTAACTGCATGGCGTTTGATTAATCCCAAGGCTCATGTTCAGTCAATTCGTTGACTGAAGACCATTGCTCCTTTTATTTTATTTTTTTCGCTGATGGGTTAGGCTGCTATTCACACCCCCCATCTTCAGCCCATATTTCATTTCCAATGCATTTTTTTACTCAATGCACCCCTACATATTATTTCATTTTATTTTATTCCAATTCATTACATTTTCATCTTTTAATTTTAAAAATACATAATTGCATTTAAAAATTCCCATAAAATTCATGCATTATATTTGTTATTTTATAAAATTTTAACAAATTTTATTTTTTATTTTTGTTTTATTTTTATCATCTAAACTAATTATTTGATTATTTCTTTTTTGCATTACTCATATAATACATACATAATTTCTTTATTTTATTTCTCTGCAACCATAAAGTATTTTTAATCCATTCTTTTTGCATTTGTTCACTAACACCCTAAAATGCATTAAAACATTTTCATTCATTTTTAAATTTATTGCATATTGCATTTTGGTCCCTCCCTTTGGCACATTGAACCCTACTTCCCACCTGAACTTTGCCTAATTGTTTAGATAACTAATATCTTGATTTTTTGCAGGGATTTTTGATATTTGGTTTATCTCTGGTTGAATAATATTGATGTTTAATTTGGAGATTTTAGGAGTTATTTTTCTAATTATTTGATTGGCTTTCACTTGAGATCTTCTTGTATGCCTATTTCTGACCACACCTGATTATCTGTTTGAAAAGGCACTTGTGCCATTTGCTTTGGGGTTGTTTCTTTGATTTCTGAATTCATGTTTGGATCATTATCACTATTGCTTGCCCTTATTTGATTTTCACTTGCCTTGATATTATTTATGTCCGTTTTGTACTAACTTTTATGCAGGGGTTGAGGTAAGTCCTTTGAGGGTGTGGATAGTCATCCACATTCACCCTTACTCTCTCTTTCTCTCCTATCTTCTTCCTTTAGGATTTAGGTTGTCGTCAAACCTCACTAACCGTAGGTCACCCATGCATGATAACTTTAGGACTCATAGTCTCCCTTTAGAGTTACCTTTGTGTCTTCTCTCTTCTCATCTCAAATTTCTTTAAAACACTTAATAAGGATAAATTGTATTGCGCACGAGCCTTAAGCGTGGGGAATGAGAAATGAGGGGCTTCCTCTCATCTTTCTAGAGTGCTTAGCGAGCGTCCTGTCTTGGGATGATGCGTTAAGTATTCTCCCCTGTGCCCTAGACTTTGGCGCAATGCGACTTAGGAACTAACTTAAGCGACTTCTGTCCTAAAAAAACACAAACCAACTTCAAACCTTTTTGTCCTTCGGGACCTTCAACTTAAAGGCTATTTTCAAAAAGGGCACGTTACCTTCCGTCTGAGTCACAAACAGGCATCGACCCTAACTGCCAGACGCGAACTTAACGTCGCTCATAAAAAACACAAAAAGAACTTGGTCTGAACTACGTTGACTCTGAATTTCCCACTGCACAAAGGGAGTACGTAGGCCTAGGACGTCGACGTCCTACCGAGTCTGTCTTTGTCTTCCCCTTCCCCGTTTTAGTACAGCTATACATGATAGGATAACTCACCCTTAGATTAGACAACAAGTGTGGATCCCATCGAGTACGATGGACGCGTGGGGTGCTAGCACCTTCCCCTCGCGTAACCGACTCCCGAACCCAGGTTATGGTTTGCGATGACCATTCCTTTCCCTCTTCCTCAGGTTTATGCGGTGTTCCCTTTCCCTCTCTTGGGATAAATTTACACGGCTGGCGACTCTGTTTTTCCGCGCCACTCTCGCGTTTGTACCTGGATGAAAATCCTGGGGAGCGACAGCTGGCGACTCTGCTGGGGACTCTGGTTGACCTATGTTGGTCTATCCCTAAGCGAGTCAATCCTATCGCTTGCTTGTCTTTGTTTTCTTTGGGTGTTTTGTTTTTGTTTTGCTTTATGTGTTGTATTTTCTTTTTACCGCATTTTTTGCATTTCATTTTTTATTACTGTCATGCTGTTGTGTTGTGCTGGCTGTCTTTGTTTTGCAGGTTGGGTGGGACCGAGAGATAAGCCCAATACCCAGGCTTGAGTATACCTTAGGACTAGAGTGGAAAGTAGTGAGACCTACGTGCCCGCTTGGTACGTTTGTGTGTTCACGAAATTCACAACCAGACGAGGCTATCGTGGGACGCATTCTAACGTGTGTGTCTTGCGCATGTTGGGGTGTTGATCTAGAGAGCTGTCGACTCTGGTGACCGATCATTGAGGACCTTAGTGGAAACATCCCTCTTTAGTGGTGACAGTGGCAGACCACATCCTGTGGCAAACCCATTCGCACCCGAGGGCCCGCTTTGGAACTCGCATAGGATGGCCCATACGTTTTGAAGAGAATCAGTGGAGGCACTCCTCGATTGACAATAGTACTGTACCCCGAGGGATGAATGTACTATTATTTCTCGACCTCAGTGCCAAAGCTGAGGACCTTCCGCTTTGGAGAATCAGTTAAGGCCTCCTCGATTAATGATGATGCCAAACCAGAAATGGTGAACGTATCATCGTTTCTCGACCTGAGAGCCCGGGATACTGAACATCCTAGTACCCACATGTGAGAGGGGATGGGCGTTTGCAGGTTTGCAGGTAATCGAGACCTTCAACCTACCCTTATTCTCGATTTCTCATCAATGTCTGATTATTTGGGTTCCTGGTTATCTCAGTGATTCAGAATTCTGGTTTTCTGGGTTGTGGTTCTCGTTCAGCTAACAACACAGCACATCCAGCAGTGTGCCTTGACCCCATGTTTGCATGAGCATATCATTTTTCTTGCATTCTGACAGGTTTGACATTTTGTAGGGCTTGCATCCTACTCTTGATTCCGGTTTTCTGAGGTTACCTTAGCATGGATGTCCAGAGAAAGAAGACTGTCGCTTATTCGTTCCAAGAATCGACTTTGACACTGATTCACAAGCTGATTAATATGGCTGGTTCCGGAGTTCGTACAGAGTTCAGTGGAAGGTATGTAAGACTTCTGAAATTTGTCTATAATATCTCCAAGTATGAGAAGGATGCCATTCATACACTTCTTCAGTTTTACGACCCATCTTTGCGTTGCTTCACTTTCCCGGACTACATCTTGGCTCCAACGTTGGAGGAGTTCTCATTTATTTTGGGAATCCCCATCAGGCATGATATAGTCTTCTTTTCCGAAGAACGCCCCGGGGTAGAAGAGATGGTTGTTGCTCTTCATGTTAGTGAGTCTGTTCTGAACAGTAATATTGAAGAAAAACAAGGATTTAAGGGTTTCTTGTTGAAGTTCTTGTTTGATCAGGCTTGCATGCATGTCAAAGAGAAGAACTGGACTGCTTTCCAAGCTATCCTAGCTATGTGCATCTATGGGATCGTCCTGTTTCCGAATATTCCTGATCTGGTGGATATGCATGCCGTTAGAATCTTTATTTCGAAGAATCCTATACCTACCTTGCTAGGTGATGTGTATCACTCAGTCCACTACAAGAATGAGAATAGGCGTGGAAAAACTGTGAGTTGTTGTGCACCGCTCTTAGCTACTTGGTTTCTGAGTCGTCTCCACGAATCTGGCGCTTTCGTCGATACGAAAGATTCTCTGAAAAGGTCAAAGAGGGTTATGGGCTTGACTGCTGACAACATTGTTTGGATCAATCATGATTTGCTAGGAATGAAGATTATTTACAAGTGCGGAGAATTCCCTAATGTACCCTTGATAGGGAGAAAAGGGGGAATTAACTATAATTCTTCCCTTGTTATCAGACAGTTTAGTTATCCTTTGAGAGGTCCACCTGACGAGAGAGATATCAGAGTGTCCTTATTCTTCAATGGTATTAAGGATCAGGAGATGATGAGGAAAATTGTGAATGCTTGGAAACAGGTGACCAAGAAGGGTAAAACTTCGTTCGGAAAATGTAATAACCGGGCTTTTCCTCCCTATAAAGAGTGGATCAAGAAGAGAGCAGAAGAGGAGCTTCTTCCCTTCCCGGTGGAACCACCTTTGTATCCTTTGGTGATCGAGCCTCCTACCACGGTTGAGATATAGAAGTATGACAAATTATGGGCTGAAAAGGAAAGGCAGCGGGAAGAAAATAGTGAGCTAAAGAGAGAGATTTATCAGTGGAAGCATGAGCGGGGTGAAGCTGTTCATACCGCCAAGTTGAAGACAGAGCTCCTTGCTAAAGCGGAAATAGAGCTAGCGGACATGGTCACATCCAGACAGAAGATGAAGGAAGCTTTGGATGGTATCAGTAAGGTTCTCGAATCTAAGAAAGAGGAATTAGACAAGGCTTTGCTGAAAATCCACAGGTTCAATGATCACCAAGAAACTGCCATGGTCGAGAATAAAAGAAAGGAAGACGACTACCTAGCTAAGATTGATCAGTTGAAGTCGACGCTCAAGAAGAAAGACGCCGAGATCTTATCAGGGATATTCAAGAGACAAGTAGTCGAGGGTCGACTCAATGAAGCCATAGCCTCCATGGAAGAACTAAAAGTCCAAGCTGAAGTGAAGAAACCTAGACATGAGGGTCCTAGCATGGATGGCGCTACTGGAGAAGACGCTTGGGAGTTACATTGCCGATACTTGGATGGGATCATACACAGGAGAGACCTTCTCATTCAAGGGCTAATTCAGAGGCCGAAGCATCCCGATACCAGAAAGCTGTTGAAGGAGATTCAAGACTGGTGCAGAAAGCATAATGGATGGGGGGGATTGACACTTGTGGACTTTGATGATATGCCATAGTTTTCTTTTCTCTTTTATTGTATTGGGATCACCACCAGGCTTGTTGGTTGGGACCTCTATGATTTATGTGTTCAGATTTGTATCTTGGATTCGTGATTGTCGACATTTGGTTTTCCCCTGGCTTTCTTAATATATGAGCAGAAGTTCCGTTATATCTTGTTATTAAACTGGAATCAAGGGGTGGATCGCCCTGCTAATATTCAAACATGTTCATTTGCATTTGCATATTCATAATCATTTTGCATAATCATTTTTCATAACAGGTGTTTATCTCCGGTATTCTTATCTTGTTCCAACATCTCAGGTCGTTCGAGAGTTGATCATGGAGCAAGTTCAAGCTGAGTTAAGGGAAATGCGAAGCCAGATGGGGCAATTTGGGGAAGACATGCTCCAGGAGCAGAGGATACTGAGAGAGGAGATCAATCAGATGAAGACTCAGATGGGTTTAATCACGGAGATTCTGAAAACAGTGTTGAAGAAGGAAGACAGTCTTGTGCCCGCTTCCACAAAAGAGGTCCTTACTCTTCCCATCTCTTTGGGGTCTCCTCTAGACCATGGATTGCCTCGTGGATCCTCTCCACCGTCAAAGCTTTTTCATCAACAACCGTCTCTTGAGGGTCTTAATCCAGAAAAGCTTGATAATAAGTTTGATCAGATTCCGATGCCATACGCTCAGTTGCTTCAGCACTTGCTCAAGTTTCAGCTAATTGAATTGATTGCTGTGGGACCTCCACACACCAAGTTTCGTATGGGTCCCAATGTCCATGATAGGTGTGAATTCCATTCAGGGGTACCTGGTCATAATGTTGAAGATTGTAAGATGCTCAAGTACAAAGTCCAAGAGCTCATTGATTCAGGGGCAATCAAGTTTACATCAATTGGCACTGGTAAACAAAGTGATGTTACTCCCAGTGTTGCAAAGGAACTGAGGACTCCCTCTTTTGCCAAAGGATCCACCTCGCGTCTGGGATCTCTTCCACAACCCTTGCTTGTGCCTCAGCCAAATGCAGAAAGGAAAGTGCAAGCGCAGGTGAGGCGCCCAAGTCAGCACCGACAGCAGAATTATCAGCAACAGGGGCAACCAAGACCAAGAAGGCCCAACAGGATATTTGATCCTATTCCTATCCCTTGTAGTTAATTGTTTGATCGTCTACTCGAGAACTCTCTGATTCAAACGAGGAGTACCAGCCCGGTACCATACCCTATTCCTCTGGATTATGACATGACTACTAGGTGCGAGTTCCACTCGGGAACATTTGGGCATACGATTGATGAGTGTAAGGCATTCCAGCACAAGGTGCAAGACCTGGTAGACTCCGAGATCATTGTATTCACTGAAGATGATATGTACATCAATGGAAGCCTCCTTTCTCGAATGAACACCCAGTTTGCAAGTACGTCCAGGCAGAATTAAGCTTCCTCAGCAATGGCGATCTTCAGTTTCTTTACTGCATTTTCATTTGTAGTTTTTTTTTTCATTCCTTGTTAAAGCATCGTATGTATGCAAGACTTGTTTGTTTTTTTATGGTGATATTAATGCAATGAGTATGTTTTCCTTGAAGTAATCCATTCGTGTTCACTCTTAAATGTTTATATGCACTGCAATACCGATTTTCTTTGTTTAGAATTCTTGAGGGAGGATGACGAAATAAGAACGCAGATTTCTAATGGTACGCTTTTGGATAGAACCCTGTTGAGGATGTACAGGCATTGTTTCAAACCCATAAACAATTGGAGATATAAGGGAGATAAACCCTCGTTAACCCCTTCGAGCCTTGGAGTAGGAGTTTCTTTCGTACGAAAAAAAAAACCTCATACTTAACCCAGGGGCAGGGTAGGCGTCAGTTAGTTTGATCGGCGTTCAAATTTCAAGGAGAGTGTGCATCCGAGGAACCATTACCTTCTATCCCACCGGCAAGAGGTCAAGAGATGCGAAACCACGATGGTCATCCATCAACAACTAAGGAGTGAGAAAGTCACAATCCTTTCAAGCAAGTAAGACAACCAGTGTCACACGCTTTGTTCAAAAGAGGAATATAAAAAGAAAGAAAAGAGAAAAGCCCGCTAAGTCGAAGCAACTTAGGCAAAAGTTAGGGCATCCCGCTGGACTTCAAAAATCAAAAAAACTCAAGAAAGTCAGTCCAGGCAAAATTAGGGATCAAAAAATAAATAAATAAAAAGAAAGAAAAAAGCAAAGGCGTTACAAGAGAAAATCCTCGATAAGAACAAATTCGTGTGATTACGGACGCAAAAGATAAAAAAGGGGTGACTGTCATTCCAAACCCTCCTTAGGTGCCAAACCATTAGTGGCATAGGTTCCTTGAAAATCATAAACCTTTTGAGAGATGAGCGTTTGGGTCAGATTAACTAAACATAGGACTGGAGAACATCACGAAGAGTGGGTGGGCATCGATAAATTTTGAGCCATAAATCTTTTTTTCTGAAACCGTGAACCAGACCGCGTTACAACCCTTAAAAGTCCTAATTGAAATAGGGTTTATTCCGAAAGCACACTTCAACAGGATAGCGTTCCTGACTCCTATAAGTTGTGTTAATAAGACTTGTTGGTATTGCATGTGCGCATTGTTTTTGCCATTCAAAAATCAAGGTCGCATCCCAGCAAGTGATTCATTCACAGGGCTCGGTGACGTATTTTCAATAAAAACTTCAAGGTTAACATGAGTGTTGCATTAGGATTATCATTCTCATAAATAACTTGTTCTGTTTGCATACATGCGCCTAAACATCAATGGCAGCTTACACAGTGAAAGTCAGTCAAGAAGCTTGATCCTGTCAAGTTGGGTTGTTTAAAAATTCTGAAGGACAATCATATCAAATGGCGTGCTCTCCCCAGTAAGTCGTGTTAAGATGTAGCCAATTTGGGGCAGTCACGTCCAGAAATCTCTCTAAAATTCTGGGGCATTCATTCTAGGATCAGGGGCAAAGTCACTTCAAAGCCCATAGTGGGGCAGGCCACCTCTAGAACATGGGAGATCGTCCACTCCTGAAAATGGTTAATTGAAAACACCTCCTCAAGGTTCAAGAAGCTAAAGCAGAGTATTGTCAAGTCATTACGATCCCCCTCGAGGTAATGTACGTCATGGATTATGAAGACTGGGGCAGTTATGTCGAGATATGATAAATCTCTCTAAGAGTTTGAAGACCCTGGGGTAGTGCGAACGCCCGATCTTCTGTAAAATCCTCTTGAGATGAAAAGTTCAAAGAGCCGCTTATGACCATAAAGACAAGTCAGGTTGCAGGGCAACAGATTGTACATCCCCAGCAGTTGGCTCTCCCCGGCATTGAGATTGCTCCTTCCCCAGCAGGTCAAACTTTCCTCAGCAGAGCAGACTTCTCCCAGCAGGAGACTTGGGAGGTATTTTCTCTGGATCAAGACGTTATTTCCCCACATAACCATGGTGCTCACTTCCCCCATCCAGACAGGAGGTGTACTTTTTCCAACAATGTCATATTCTAGTCCCCAGCAAGATGGGAGTAAAGTCATTCTCCCCGTCAGCAGGCTAAGATCAGCAGTATCCCCAAGCAGGATGGTATTGTGGGCTGGCATCCCCCAGCAGGTTCTGAGCCCCAATTGGATATTAGCAATCTTCAGTAACAAACTTCTAGTTCCGTTATTGGCGTTCATTCTCAACTCCCCCAACAGAGGAGAAAACTCAGGTTTCGGATGTTACCTTCAGTGAAAGACAGGTGGGGTCCCCGGTAGTTCTTTTGGGATTTCATCCCCAGCAGAAGTTGTTGATCCGAAGAGTCGATCAGTATGACCCTTCTCAGCAGAGTTCCTAGATTCAGAGGGCAATTTATTTTTGTCATCCCTAGCTGAATTGATCTTTTCTCTCCAGCATTTATTTTTCCAGAAGGACCCCTTTTGCATATCATAAGCATTTGCATTGCATCCTCAAAACGCGTAGCATTTCCACTTTGTGTGGAGCATTACGGCGAAATTTAATCATTTGCATTCAAAGCATAAGCCAGGTTTGACGCTTTCCTTACCAGTCCTCTTTCCCAGCAGAGATGGCATAACTCAGGAGATTTTGGAGGGATGCGTTCCTCATGTTTGTGCTCCTCGGCAGAGTCTTTTATTTAGACTTCTCCTTTCCCCAGCGGAGTCATCTTATCTGTGGATCTTGAGTCTGTTAGAAATTTGCTTTTGTTTGGCCTTTCTCTTTTGTGAGATCCAGTTTACTAGTATCCTTTTCTCAGTAGGGGTGGTATCAACCAGAAGTTTGTTTCACGTTATCCCTAGTGAAGTCCACTTTATGTTGGTTATCCTTTGCGGGTACAATTGAGGTTGCATTCGTTTTGTGGATGCGATCGAGGTCGTATTCGTATTTTCTCTGTGGGTAGAGTGATTGAGGCCAGTCTTCCTTTGTGGGTACAATTGAGGTTGTATTCGTTTTGTGGATATGATTGAGGTCGTATTCGTATTTTCTTTGTGGGTAGAGTGATTGAGGTCAGTCTTCCTTTGTGGGTACAATTGAGGTTGTATTCGTTTCGTGGATGCGATCGAGGTCGTATTCGTATTTTCTTTGTGGGTAGAGTGATTGAGGTCAGTCTTCCTTTGTGGGTACAATTGAGGTCGTATTCGTTTCGTGGATGCGATTGAGGTCGTATTCGTTTTTTCTTTGTGGGTAGAGTGATTGAGGCCAGTCTTCCTTTGTGGGTACAATTGAGGTTGTATTCGTTTCGTGGGTGCGATCGAGGTCGTATTTGTATTTTCTTTGTGGGTAGAGTGATTGAGGTCAGTCATCCTTCGCGGGTACAATTGAGGTTGTATTCGTTTCGTGGGTGCGATCGAGGTCGTATTCGTATTTTCTTTGTGGGTAGAGTGATTGAGGTCAGTCTTCCTTCGTGGGTGTAATTGAGGTTGTATTCATTTTGTGGATGCGATTGAGGTTGTATTCGTATTTTCTTTTTGGGTAGAGTGATTGAGGCCAGTCTTCCTTTGCGGGTGCAATTGAGGTTGTATTCGTTTCGTGGGTGCGATCGAGGTCGTATTCGTATTTTCTTTGTGGGTAGAGTGATTGAGGTCAGTCTTCCTTTGTGGGTACAATTGAGGTTGTATTCGTTTTGTGGATGCGATCGAGGTCGTATTAGTATTTTTTCGTGGGTAGAATGATTGAGGTCAGTTTTCCCTTTGTGGACACAATTGAGGTTGTATTCGTCTTTTGGGTGCGATCGAGGTCGTATTCGTATTTTTTTGTGTGGATATGGTTGAGGTCATTCTCATCATTAGCAAATTTCTGGAGCTCTTTCAGTATTCAATCCCCGTGTATCCTGAATGTCTGGGAGTCGTTGCTATCATACCTTCAGGACCAAGTTGATTGAATAGGGGCAGCTGTTGCACCCCAAAATTTGCACTCCTTACTTTAGTACTAACTGGCTTATGTTTCATTTCATTTTTTGCATTATCATGTATGCATATCATTAGCATGGGGTCAAGGTTCTTGAGGCAGTTCAAGAAGGTCCTATCTGGTCTATCACATCATCAAGAGTTCACAAGTGGCAAGGGATCTCAAGGGATCACTCTCTCCTAACCAGTGCATGAATAAGGATTTTGAAATTCTTGGGTTTATTGCTTCAATGGGCAAGCTCCTTGGGTTTTTATCATCATCAAATGGCCTATCTCATCTTTGTTGGAGAGGATACACATCATATTCAGAGGAATTTGAATTTGGAGACTGTACTATTTCCTCCTAGACTGAGGGTACCACAACTAGGGTTTGCTATAAAGTCCGTTTATTTCTGATTATTTTGGGCAAGACTTGATTCCATGGTATTCCTTGAGTCCCTAAGTACCTAGGAATGGGAGGTTGTCCATCAAGTTTGGTTCAGGAGAAGTTCAATTGGGCAATGGATTGAAAATCAATTGAATTGGGTAAAAGTCAACAGTGAGAGGAGAAGTCAATTGTGGAATTTTGAGGTTCTCTCCAAGGTTTTAAGGTCTCGCATCCTCATATGGTCCTCAAAATTCAAGTTTCATGTCATTCATCAAAAATCAGGAGTTGGTACAAAAGTTACTAAAAATGGAAATGACCTATAATTTGAAAGTTTCCTTTTTGGGCAAGTTCCTGCACTGTATTCAACTTGACTTCTCACCATCAAGAAAGCTTCAAATGAATTTTTCTCCAACATGAAAGTTGAAGATCTTTTTCTCCTCTTTCCAACAAGTACTAGTGGGTCTCGATATAATTTGTGAAACTCAACTTATGATAAAAAGAAGGCAAAGTGGTTTTTAGGGTTTCATTTTCACAACTTTTAGATTTTGGGACATATGGACCTATGATTAATTCCATTGCTTCAAGACATGTTCCAACATCCAAGAACAATCCCTAAGGAGAATTTTTTGGCTTTTTAATCAAGTGGTTTCATGGGTTATTATTCACTTATTTTCCATTATTCAAAAAGTCAAGTCATCAAAAAACTCATGAATCAATTGTTTGCAAGGCCCAAGTTCAATTGTGGTGTAATTAGTAATTCACATATGGGTGATCCATCATGGATTTCTTAAGTGTACATACATGGAGAGAGGTGTAATTCACATTATGCATTATTCCAAAATTATTCAAAACTCATTAAACAAATAATTACCCAAGCCCAATTCATTATCAATGACAAACCCTAGTCTATATAAGCTCATTCATGCACTGGTTAGAGGGCTACACACGTGATATTTTGGAGAAAAGAAAGTGCAACCCTAATTCTTGAATTCATTGGATCTCTCAATCTACAAGGATTTTCTTCAAAGTTCTTCCACAAACCTTCTCCTGGGGATCCATAGAGTAAAGACCAACCATCATTCGCAGCTAAAAGCAAGGATTAGGAGTGCACCATCTCAGGTTAGCCATTCTTTGGACCATCATAAAACTCAATTTTTAAGTATGCATAATGTTGTGTGATTGTCACTGATCATCCTTATATGTTTACTTTTAAATTTGGACGTGTGGTTTGCTTGGAATGTTGATTTAAAGTTTTGAACCCTAAGCATATTTCCTTCGATTCTCTTTATCCATGCGTTGTTGGTGTTTTTTGATTGAATATTTGAACTCCTCGTGATTTTCTGGGTCGGATAGTGTACCCCCTTGCATTTTCTGGGCAGTTTTGTAGTTGCAGGTGGTGGCCGGAATTAGGTTTCCAGCGGCTGGCGGTGGTCCGGCGAGGGAAGCTGGCTGGAGGTTGAAGACGACTCCTCAGCCGTCCATTTTGCTGATCGCACGGTCTAAATCGTGCCACATGTTTTTGTTTTATTTTTTTTTCTGATTTTAATTTAATAATCCTATATATATTACCCCATCATCTTACCATGTACCATCCAATCAGTTATTTTGTTTTGTTTACTTTTTAAATGGTTTGACTAGCTATGGATCATTGGATGAATCACGCGATCATTATTGTGCCAGCAATTAAAAAAGGGCATGTGCTTGGCACATGAGGGCCGTGGGGTGGGCTGACCACTTGCGTGTGTGTGCGAACATGATAATGGTGGTGCGCCCTCAATCATTAACCGTTGATCTGGAATACCCTTTTGTTTTGTTCACTAACTGCAGGGCGTTTGATTAATCCTAAGGCTCATGTTCAGTCAATTCGTTGACTGAAGACCATTGCTCCTTTTATTTTATTTTTTTTCACTGATGGGTTGGGCTGCTATTCGCACCCCCCATCTTCAGCCCATATTTCTTTTCCAATGCATTTTTTTACTCAATGCACCCCTACATATTATTTCATTTTATTTTATTCCAATTCATTACATTTTCATCTTTTAATTTTAAAAATACATAATTGCATTTAAAAATTCCCATAAAATTCATGCATCATATTTGTTATTTTATAAAATTTTAACAAATTTTATTTTTCATTTTTATTTTATTTTTATCATCTAAACTAATTATTTGATAATTTCTTCTTTGCATTACTCATATAATACATACATAATTTCTTTATTTTATTTCTCTGCAACCATAAAGTATTTTTAATCCATTCTTTTTGCATTTGTTCACTAACACCCTAAAATGCATTAAAATTTTTTTTTTTCATTTTTAAATTTATTGCATATTGCATTTTGGTCCCTCCCTTTGGCACATTGAACCCTACTTCCCACCTGAACTTTGCCTAATTGTTTAGATAACTAATATCTTATTTTTTGCCGGGATTTTTGATATTTGGTTTATCTCTAGTTGACTAATATTGATGTTTAATTTGGGGATTTTAGGAGTTATTTTTATAATTATTTGATTGTCTTTCACTTGAGATCTTCTTGTATGCCTATTTCTGTCCACACCTGATTATCTGTTTGAAAAGGCACTTGTGCCATTTGCTTTGGGGTTGTTTCTTTGATTTCTGAATTCATGTTTGGATCATTATCACTATTGCTTGCCCTTATTTGATTTTCACTTACCTTGATATTATTTATGTCAGTTTCGTACTAACTTTTATGCAGGGGTTGAGGTAAGTCCTTTGAGGGTGTGGATAGTCATCCACATTCACCCTTACTCTCTCTTTCTCTCCTATCTTCTTCCTTTAGGATTTAGGTTGTCGTCAAACCTCACTAACCGTAGGTCACCCATGCATGATAACTTTAGGACTCATAGTCTCCCTTTAGAGTTACCTTTGTGTCTTCTCTCTTCTCATCTCAAATTTCTTTAAAACACTTAATAAGGATAAATTGTATTGCGCACGAGCCTTAAGCGTGGGGAATGAGAAATGAGGGGCTTCCTCTCATCTTTCTAGAGTGCTTAGCGAGCGTCCTGTCTTGGGACGATGCGTTAAGTATTCGCCCCTGTGCCCTAGACTTTGGCGCAATGCGACTTAGGAACTAACTTAAGCCACTTCTGTCCTAAAAAAACACAAACCAACTTCAAACCTTTTTGTCCTTCGGGACCTTCAACTTAAAGGCTATTTTCAAAAAAGGCATGTTACCTTCCGTCTGAGTCGCAAATAGGCATCGACCCTAACTGTCGGACGCGAACTTAACGTCGCTCATAAAAAACACAAAAAGAACTTGGTCCGAACTACGTTGACTCTGAATTTCCCATTGCACAAAGGGAGTACGTAGGCCTAGGACATCGATGTCCTACCGAGTCTGTCTTTGTCTTCCCCTACCCCATTTTAGTACAGCTATAGATGATAGGATAACTCACCCTTAGATTAGACAACAAGCGTGGATCCCATCGAGTACGATGGACGCGTGGGGTGCTAGCACCTTTCCCTCGCGTAACCGACTCCCGAACCCAGGTTATGGTTGCGATGACCATTCCTTTCCCTCTTCCTCAGGTTTATGCGGTGTTCCCTTTCCCTCTCTTGGGATAAATTCACACGGCTGACGGCTCTGTTTTTCCGCGCCACTCTCGCGTTTGTACCTGGATGAAAATCCTGGGGAGCGACATGTAGCAACCATCTTGAAGGTTTCAAGTTTGCTTCAAGAGGTAAGTCCACCTTAAACTTAAACTCTTTAAAATATGCTATGCTTTGATGTGCATTAATTAGGAACATATTTGTTATGATATTTGTGACATGTTTGATCCATTATTTAATGTTATTCATGAATGTATGAAATTGTACCATATAACTTGCAAAAATGAACCATTTTGAATGGTACCACCGTGTTTTAAAATAGAAGCCTTTTTAGAATAAAACCAATGACACCACTATGATCCTTGTGAAAAATTAGGGAAGTTTAGTTTTTGTTTCATCCATTTTCATGGAGTTTTAAGGAAGTTATGTTTGGTTTTGCAAGGCTGGGTTTTTGAGGTTGGTGACCAGCCATGGCTATGGCGCCATGGTCAATTTTTAGGGCAAGACTAGGTATTTGTTTTAATTTGGGGAGGTGATACAATGGATATATCACCACCCCAGTGGTTAAACTGGCGCGCGTATTATACTTGTAACCAAGAGAACTGGGGTTCGAATCCCCCACGCCCCAGTTCTTTTTTATTTTTCTGGATTTTCAAGTTGTTTTCATATATAATAGTGTGCTTCCACCATTATTTCACAAAGTGCACCTTGGTGTAATGGTGTTAGTTTTAGGTTTCAAAGTTGTTGGCGTGGGTTCAACACCCACTTGGACCACTCCTTTATTTTTAAGACCTTATTTTCTTCGTTTTCTTCACAAATTCAAATTGTTATAACTTCTTCATCTTAAATCATTTTTTGGCCATTCTTTTTGCAAAATATTCATGATATTGTCTATTTTCTGTTTGTGAAAAGAAAATTCTAAAAATAATTATTTTTCTGGAACTTAGGCATGTTTAAAGTGTATAACTCTTTTAGGGTTTTCTTGTTTCTTTTGATTCTTTTGATTGATCCTTTTCCTTTCTTTGCTCACAATCACTACTACGAAAACCCCATTTAACAACTCCAGGTTTACCACGGTTTCGTATCCCACCGTTGTAACAGGATTAAAAATTTATAACTCCATATTTAACGACGGTTGTATTACATAACCGTTGTAATACAAGCTGTGTAACAAGCTTCGATTCCCAGCTCTATATTTGTTTTCCATATTTTTACATTTTAACACGCTTGTATTAGAAGACCGTTGTGCTACATGTATCACGCTTCGATTCATAGCAATGTATTCTTTAGTATTTTTAAGTGCAATAGAGTATATATATAACTTTAAAAATAAAACTGTAAGAGATGAACATATATTGACATAATTTTATTTTAATATTCCATTGAGAGTACATTGATAAACATATTACATATCAACATCATTGTCAGAGCCCATAGCATAAAATGTATCTTCATAATCTAGACATCTCTCCTCACTCCCCTCATCGGAATCATAATATACAGGTCTCCTTTTCTTCTTTATCTTCTTCTTCTCCGGCTTCTTCTTCTTCTTCTTCTTATCCTTCCTTACCCTTAAGGTATCCCAGAAGTTGGCAGTTGCTGGTTGGACGACCTCCTGGATTGGAGCCTGACGTTCCTCATTGAGGTTTCTAGGATTCTCATTTGTTGAACTCATTGTTACGAAGAATATATTATTTAGATATGTAAAATTGTCTATTTATAGATGAGGTTGAAAATGAAAAGACTGATAGTTTAATGCTTGTAATGATGATAACTTGTAAACCGTTCATATTCTGGAAATATATTTTCTTGTAAACCGTTCATATGTTGGGAAGTGCAACGGTTAATAATATCACGACGGTTATAAGTAATGACCGTAGCGATATCACTTATAATCCAGGCGTAATTTTAGGAAAATGTTGTTGCCTGGTGTCGAACCTTGTACCACGTATAAGGGGTATCGCTACGGTTATTATAACTAACCGTTGTGATATTATTAAATTAATATATAATCTATCATAACGGTTATTTAAGAAAACCGTTGTGAAAAATTTACCTATATAAGGGAATTAACTTTCCCTTTTTGACAGTCGCGCCGTTTCCTTCACAGCGAAACCCTAGCACCCAAACTTCATCTTTTTTTAGAATCTGCGAGAAGAAATACAAGAAGTATGAAGCTTTTGATTTAAGCTTCTTCCTCCTTGTAGTTCTTCTTGCAGAATCTAAAACTAGATGAACATGGTGATGATGCTGGCGGTAGCAAGCATAATGTACATATTGTTTATGGAAAATAAGGTAGTCCTCTACTTCAATCTTTTTGTTAAATAGTTCCCATTATCTCGTTTGCTTCATGTTGTTTTTGTTGATTGTTCTCATTTTGTGCAGATTCGACTTCAATGCTTCACAAGCAAGGTGAACTTCATTGTAATGGTACAGTCCCACTTCTTAGGGTTTTGTTTCAACTTTTGGTTGTTTTGTTTTGAATACTAACTAATTTTCTTCATTGCTTTCCACTTCTTAGGGTTTGTTTCACATGGTGATGATGATGGTGGTACATATATATATATATATATATATATATATATATATATATATATATATATATATATATATATATATATATATATATATATATGAATTCATTCTGATAAGGTACATATATATGAATTCATTCTTATATTGTATATGAAATTTAGTTTATTATATACTATGTACATTGTTTGTTTTACTATCCTTTTATTGAAAATGCAATCAGTTAAATTGATATAGAACATTAGTTTATTATATATATACTATGTATATTGTATATAGTTAAATTTAATACTAACTAATTTTCATCATTGCTTCCCACTTCTTAGGATTTGTTTCACATGGTGATGATGATGGTGGTACCTATATATGAATTCATTCTGATAAGGTACATATATATGAATTCATTCTGATATTGTATATGAAATTTAGTTTATTATATACTATGTATATCGCTTGTTTCACTATCCTTTTATTGAAAATGCCATCAGTTAAATTGCTATAGAACATTATAATTTGAAAATCAAGATGTATTTGAAAACCAACCTTTATCATGTCAATGTTTTCTGAATTGCATCCACTTCATTCAGCACATTTAATGTTCCTTAACATAAAATTTATGGTCCAATGGTCCGTTTGCTTCAATTCATCGATATCTTTTATTATAGTTTACCTCATCGTCGTCACTAATCACCGTGGTTGTTAAGATCATGATCATTGTTATGATGATAAAATCGTGGTGATTTTTGGCGATGATGAGGTAAACTATAACAAAAGATATCGATGGATTGAAGGAAACCGACCATCGAACCATAAATTTTATGTTAAGGAACATAAAATGTGCGGAATGAAATGAATGCAATTCGGAAAACAGTGGTTTGTTTAAGTTGGTTTTCAAGAACAGTTTAATTTTGAGATTATATAGTTCTTTACCAATTTTAATGGTTGTATTTCTTTAATAAGGTGGATGGTAAAATAAGCAATATACATTTGTATTTAATAAACTAAGGGTACATTCCACAATGGTTGAGACAAATAACCGTTGTGATAGTTAACATATATGACAACGGTTCATACTGATAACCGTTGTGATAGTTAATATATATTACAATGGTTGAAATACCTAACCGTTGCAATATATCGCGCACTTCCAGAATTCAACAACGGTTTCCAGACCGTTGTAGAAACGGTGAGCTTACAACAACAATCTACATAACAACGCCTTCGCCCACGTCATTATATGTCATTCCGAACCGTTGCTAAATGGGTTTTTCGTAGTAGTGAATGCATTGTTTGAACCATGTACATCTTGTATGAACCTTAAATGATGTTGTGGATTTGTACATCCTTGTTCTTACTTATTTTTAACACATTATCAAGTGTATGTTTACATGTTAATGTATGTTGAAACTTTGTTCATACCATGAGCTTTTGCTTAACTATTTTGTCCTTAACATGTGACTTCCTTCCATGATTACATGACTTTGATGTGTATATATACCTTTGTGTTGATCATACCATGTGTAGGAGTTCTTAAATACTTGAATTTTGTTTTGAACGTGCCTTTGTATACATGTTTGTATATATGATTCTTTGTGATATTTCCACTTTGTTTAAAGACCATGTTTGAACCCTAAAATGTATGTTTGGTTGTTACCAACTTGTATTAACATGTTCAACTAGTATCCATGCTTAAATGTTCAATTAATGTCTTAACTTGTTCACATGATGTTTGACTTTTAACTTGTCATCTATAAGCATGCTCACATGTCATCCATTGTATGTTTGCATCTTCCATCCACATGTTATTGTCATAAACATGTATCCTTGCCCAAGTATGATTTGTTTGTTACTTTTACTTGTCCATCTTTGAATCTTTCTCCATGTTAAGTGATGTTTTAACTTATACATGTTAACTTTAAACTTTGTCCTCATCCATGTTTAAGTATTGTTATAACTTTTACATGTTAAGTTGAACTTTGTTCCTATACCATGTTTAAGTGTTGTTATAACTTATGCATGTTATGTTTGAACCTTGAATCATACTATGTTTAAGTATTGTTATAACTTTTACATGTTAACTTGAACTTGGTTTCCATACCATGTTTAAGTGTTGTTATAACTTATACATGTCATGTTTGAACCTTGAATCATACCATGTTTAAAGTGTTATTATAACTTATTCATGCTTGTCTTGTATTCATGATTAAGTCGTGTTAGTAAACCCTAATGCAGCTTCCCTTAATTATGAACTTAAACTTGTCATCCATGATTTAGTCTTGTTAGAACTATACTTCATGTTTGTTTAAGATGTTGTAACATCTTTGTTTGAATGAACTTACTTTGATTGTCACCATGTTATCTTGAAGCTTCTTTAAACTTTGAATATGCTTGGTTGATACCTTGTTTCTTTTATGAATTTGTCAAGTCTTTGTTAGATGTTGTCACATTTTTCTTATGCTTGGGTTGTAACCATATGCTTTATCTTTGTCATGGTAAAATTAACATCATGTTTGAATATTATTTTGACTACTTATAATTGATATCATGTTTGAATATCATACTTGTTCATCTAATCCATCTTTTCATACCTCTTTTAACTTTGTCAAGTTATTCCCCCAAGTGATGTTAGCTTATTAGCTTCCATCCTTAGTTGCCTCTTGTTCCTAATCTAAGGGAAAGATTAATACTTCATTGACCTAATGTCATAGGTAGTCTAGAAATACCCAATTCCCCATGACCTTGTTAGAGTCATTAAGACTTTCAATTTAGACTTAGGGTAGAATTTACAACTCTTTTGACTTTATTAAGTCAAGTAAGTGCTAGGACCATAACACTTACTTCCACCTTAGAACCTTGATCATAATCAAAGTGTTCATTCATCCTTAGTAAGATGAACTACAAGTGCTCTGATTCCATCCTTGTAAGGATATGTAGGCACAAGGCCGCGAAGTTTTGGCGAGCATACTTAGTAATAAACTCTTAGGTTCCTATATTCACCATAAAACCCAAACATAAGACATTTCATAACAAATAGCAAACAATAACGTAAATACTAGCAAGAGGTTATTATAGTATTATAGATGCTTAGGATGCTAACACCTTCCCTAGGTATAAGCAACACCCGAACCCCGCAATCTCTTAGTATTGTTGTTACATTGCGAACTTAGGGTTTTATACGATCTTTACCCTTTCCCTTGGATAAATCAAAGCTCGGTGGTGAATATTTAAAGATTTGCGATTCAAGTTTAATCAATAGCTTGATATCCGATTTTCACTGCAACAAGCTGTATTCATAAGAGTCTAATACAACATATAGCTTGTTCTGGACTTGGCCGGCGCCTGCCCCTCAGTCGAGTAGGCCCAACCCAATACTGAAGTGGCCCAATAAGGCCTAAGTATACTCAGCGCTGAGCGCGCTCAAACCTCCTCTTCGTCGAGCACGCATTGGCCAGACACTATCGAGAAGGGGCTTCACGTCACGGGGGCACGTCTGTCTCTCCTCGAACTCCACGTGCTCCTCCTTGCGAGGACACGTCATCATGTAACCTCCCAGATAAGGAAGAGTCGGTTTGGCCACTTTTCGGAGATCTCGGGACCGTTACCCCAGGGCGAAGACCATGTGCGGGTCTTCCTTATGCCAAGTAAGCCCTGGCAGTCACCTGGATTGGGCCTTGCAATCCAGCCCAGTGCAGATGACCATTGGCCCCGCACTGGGGGCAGCCTATAAATACCCTCTCGCTTGAGAGGGTCAGGTTACACACTACGTTCTAACTCACTTTACTTTCCGTACTTGCTCACTCCCTTTTCCTGACTTTGGCATCGGAGTACCTTGCAGGTACACTCCCCTGGCCTTTTCATCACCACCGGAGTTTCGGAGCTCACGACGTTGCTGGTCACTTATCTCCTTTTTTATCAGGTACGATCAGTGGCGCCGTCGGTGGGAATCCTTGCTTCCCCGTTTTCCTCTTCGTAAAACCAAAGCAACCTCAACTTTTCTGACAACTATGGCCAGCTCCAAGCCTGAGAACAAGACTCTAGACAACGACTTCATGAAGTTCGACAACAGAGACCGCCGCGAGGATAATGCGACCGTCCACGTTGAAGAAGGTGACAAAAGGAACGGGGGAACTGCCTCCCCTTCCTCTGATGATGTGGCTTACCACGCCTCCCAAGAGGACAGCGCTCCCATTGTCTATCAGCCAGTCGCCACACCACCAAATGTTGATCCGAGAACGGTGGCCCTATCCGCTTTGATCAACCAGACCAACCAACTGATTTCCCAACAGAACGTGAGGATTGAAGCGCTCGAAAGAGGACGACCACAACGCTCTCCCCCGTAGAGACATCGTCGCCCTCCATCTCCCAGTCGTTC
Organism: Lathyrus tuberosus; assembly: GCA_022829125.1. Classification (NCBI taxonomy): domain Eukaryota; kingdom Viridiplantae; phylum Streptophyta; class Magnoliopsida; order Fabales; family Fabaceae; genus Lathyrus; species Lathyrus tuberosus. Next base: position 22,666,189 of record JALAZF010000012.1, on the reverse strand, counting down.
TCCTTCCCCGCGAAGGAAACCGCCAATCGACTCCAGAAACCTGAGGCCCCCACCAGTGGGACGCCGCCCGCGCTTGGAACGACCCCAGCCTGTGGTCGCCCAGAAGCGACACCGATCACCCCCTCCTAAGGAACAGTGACGCTCCCCTGCCCAGAAGAGGAGCAAAGCTGACGGCGAGAAGCCTAAGGGTCGGTCGAGGAACTCTCCCCGGCGACATGGACAAGGTCGGGGCCGTCACTCCCCATCACGATCACCCGTTAGGAGTGATGAGGATGACTAGTGGACCCCTCTGTCCATGGAGATTATGGAGACCCCTATACCTGTAGGGATGGAAAAGCCTCCCCCCTTGGGGACGTACGACGGCACCTCCGACCCCGACGATCATGTCGAGAGCTTCGAGGATATGCTCGACTATAGGAATGTTCTGGGAGCTATTAAATACAGGCTCTTCCCAACTACCCTCAGGAAAGGTGCCATGACTTGGTACAAAAGTCTTGCACCAGAATCCATCACGTCCTGGAAGCAACTGAAGAGACAGTTCTCCAGACATATTACTGCATCTCGCCGCCATCCGAAGACGTTAGCCTCTTTGGAAAGCATCCTTCAAGGGAGGAACTAATCTCTCAGAGACTACATCGAGAGATTCCATCGGGAAGCTGTCGAGGTACCCACCACCGACGACATGAAAAGTTCCTGATCGAGCAGGGACTGCGTCATGGAACGGAGTTAGTGAAGTCTATGGGTATCCATAGAACTCGTAACTTGGAAGACCTCCTCCACCGAGCTCAGTCGTACATCCAGTTCGAAGACTCGGAGGCATCCCATGTTGCTCGAGACTCACGACACCAAGAGGGCTCCCGCAGCTCCAAGGATGAACACCCTACTGCCCCCTGATTCGGTGGAGAGAGAAGACGCGAAGGCCGTCCTAGGGACTCTCACGAGCCGAGAGATCCATCTGGCCGGTTCACGGAGTATACTCCACTCAATGCTCCCCACGAGTGAATTCTCTCTGAGTGCGCCAACTCGAAATTTCATAAAGGGGGTGTCCACTTTCCGAAGCCGACACCCCCCAAATCAAACACTGACAAGTCCAAATACTGCAGGTTCCATCGGAGCCACGGGCATGTCACCGAAGATTGCATCCACCTCAAGGATGCAATTGAGATCCTAATCAAGGAAGGGCACCTCAAGCAGTATACCAAGAGGAATGACGCTCCTCGCCAAGTTACCCGGGACACACAAAGCGTCGAGGAGACGGCACCTCCCTCCAGGATAAACAGGTTTCAAGTCGTCCTGAGCATCACTCGCCCAGAGGACTTTTGCGTCCCCGAAGGGATGGAGGACCCCGAGGCGGTTCACAGCATGTGGGCGAGCTTCCCCCTTGAAGACCCCGTCACTTCCCACAACACGTGGGAAAGCTTCCCCACAGCGATGGTTATATCCGGCGGAGGCTTTAGCAAAGTCTCTGTCGGGTCGATCAAGCCGAAGTTCGACGAGCTGGAATCCGTGACCTCAGCACAGACCACCACTTTTGAGAAGGTGCAAGGGAAGTCAAACCCCATCACCTTCTACCTCGAAGAGCTGCCTGGAGGAGCACCCAACTCCACCATCCCCCTCCTTATCCGGGTGCAGATGGTAAATTTTGACGTCCGTAGAATCCTGGTCGACCAGGGGAGCTCGGTGGATATTGTGTACGTTCACCTCTTCGAGACCCTTCAGCTCGACGAAACTCACATGACCCCTTGCGTGGGCTCGGATCTGCAAGGGTTCAACGACAGTACCACCAGATCGTGGGTCTATGTTGAAGTAATGGTCACTTTCGGGAGCGAGGACACTGCTCGACAAGTCAAGACCCGCTTCTTAATGGTCGAATGTCCTTGCCTCTACCAATGCATCATGGGGAGAACCACTCTGGACGAACCCACGGTGGTACCATCTGCAGTCCATCTGAAGATGAAGTACTATACGGCCATAGGGTGGGTCGTCACCATGCACGGGGATATCGAAGCTGCTAGGAGGTGCTTCGAAGCAGCAACCAAGGGCCTGAACACGATCAACGTCAAGCCCAAGGCCAGGGAGAAGTCACCCCGGACATAGTATAGAAGCCACTCTTGCGCGTCAACGCGGTCGACCTCGACAGCCACTTCTCCGGCGAATAGGAAGAAGGCGGAGCAACGGACATCGACCTCCTAGCTAAAGGCAAAGGGCATCCTCTCCACCCAACGCACCCCATCCCAAACGGAGACTTCAAGCTCGTCGCCCTCGGAGATGATCCAGATAGGAGCGTGAAGATTGGCACTGGACTCCCCGACCTGGCGAAGAAACAGCAGAAGGCATGCCTCCGGAAAAATGATGACCTGTTCGCGTGGAGCACATCCGAGATGCCTGGCCTCGACCCACTGTGGCCTGTCACCAGCTCACTGTAGATCCGACCGCTAGGGCCATAGTACAACGTAGGCGTAGGCAGTCTCCCAAAAAAGTGGAGGATACTGAAAAAGCTGTAAAAGACCTCTTATAGGAAAATTTTATTTCGGAGGCTAGGTACACAACATGGTTGTCCAACGTTGTACTTGTCAAAAAGAATATTGGAAAATGGAGGATGTGCGTTGACTATACCGACAAGTGTGGGGCTTTCTCGAGATCCAGACCCCGAACTCGAAGAAGTCGATACAATCGCTAAACGGGATGCTAACCGCGCTTTCCCGCTTCGTCGCCAAGTCCGCACAGTACGCACTCCCGTTTTTCAAACTTCTACGCTAGAAAGCCACGTTCGAATGAACTGAGGAATGCGAGCAAGCGCTCCTCCACCTCAAACAAGTCCTTTCGCAACCCTCAGTTCTCTCACGACCAGAGTGTGGGGAGACATTATTCCTATACCTCGCCATCACAGGCGAAGCAGTCAGCGCGGTCCTAATTCGGGAAACCCCCGATGGGCAGAAGCCAATTTACTTCACCAGCAAAGCCCTCCAAGGTCCGGAACTTAGGTACTAGCATATCAAAAAGGTCGCCCTGGCTCTCGTCACCACGGCCAGAAGGCTGCGACATTACTTCTTGGCCCACATGATCATGGTGAGGACCGAACAACCCATAAGACAACTCCTCGGACGGCCGGACATGGCGAGGAGAATGCTCAGATGGTCTCTCGAACTAGCTGAGTTCGACATCCAATACAAGGGAAAGTAGGCCCTGAAAGCTCAAGTACTGGCCGACTTTGTGGCGGAGATGACCCTCCCGAAGCCTTCGACCAACGAATCCCAAAAGTGGACGATCTACATCGATGGGGCATCCAGCTCGAAAGGCAGCAGAGCCGGCATCATCCTCGAAAACGAGGAATGAATCCTGATCGAAGTCTCCCTCACATTGTCTTTCCCGACGTCAAATAATCAGGCCGAGTATGAGGCTTTCCTCTCTGGGTTACGCCTAGTTGAAGACCTCGGGGCCAAAGAGGTCAAAATATTCACCGAATCCCAGCTCGTGGCCTCCCAGGTATGGAGAAAATACCAGGCCAAGAATGACAGCCTCATCGAATACTTGACTATGGTGAAGGAAACAATGAAAAATTCTCCTCGGCGGAAGTAAAGCACGTCCCGCGCGAACATAATACTCGAGCAGACGTTCTGTCGAAACTCGCGAGCACAAAGAAGAAAGGCGGGGACAGATCCGTCATTCAAGAGGTGCTCTCTCGTCCGAGCATCAAGAAAACTGTCCCCGCGACTGACGTAAACATCATTGGAGATAGCTATAGCTGGATGACCCCGATATACGAGTACCTCAGCACAAGTAAACTACCCGACGACCCTAAAGACGCCGGATTGGTTAGGCGCCGGGCATGCTCTTATACAACCGTCAAAGACAAATTATATCGACGCGGCTTCTCTATCCCTCTTCTCAGGTGTGTCGAGGAGTCCAAGGTCCCCGGTATACTCCAGGAAATCCACGAGGGGATCAATGCACAACACCTCGGTGGACGGTCATTAGCCCGCAAGGTTTTACGAGGAGGCTACTACTGGCCCACCATGCAGCAGGACGCCAAGGAACACGTCAAGAAGTGCGATAGATGTCAACGACACGGGGACATGCACCTGCCCCCGCCCAGTGAGTTCAAAACACTATCGTCCTTGTGGTCGTTTGCATGGTGGGGAATAGATATCCTCGGGCCTTTCGTTGTGGGGTCGTACCTAAAAAAAAACCTGATCGTCGTCGTGGATTATTTCACGAAGTGGATCGAGGCGGAAGCCTTGGCCAAAATCACGGCTCACAACATACTACATTTCTACAAGAGAAACATACTTGCCTAGTTCGGCGTGCCACAAGCAATTGTCACTGACAACGGGACACAGTTCACCAACAAGAACTTTCAAGACTTCGTCACCAAACTAGGCACGAAGCAACACTTCACGTCGGTCGAGCATCCCAAAATGAACGGGCAAGCCGAAGCGGCAAACAGAGTGATCCTGCGTGGACTGAAACGCCGACTAGGCGATGCCAAGAAAAAGTGGGTCGAGGAGCTGCACAGTGTCCTATAGGCCTACCGAACAACCCCACACTCCACTACCGGGGAGACCCCCTTCCGTCTGACTTACGGAACGGAGGCAGTGATCCCCGTGGAAATAGGGGAACCCTCGCGAAGAACGGATTCTCCCCTCGACGAGGAGACAAACGATGGGGCCCTCAGGGAGGAGCTCGACTTTGTCGAAGAGATAAGATCGGGTGCGTCCCTCTGCGAAGCCTCACTTAAGCAGAAGATAACTCTATGTTATAACAACAAAGTTATTAAACATGATTTTCAAGTAGGCATCCTCGTCCTACGAAGGAACCGGAAAGGTTCGCGAGAAGGCAAGCTCGCCGCGAATTGGGAGGTCCCCTACCGTGTTCGCGCGAAAACGGGAACATGAGCCTACTACCTCAAAAATCTACATGGGGAGGAACTTGCTCGATCATGGAATACTAAGAAGTGTTGCACCCCAAAATTTGCCCTCCTTACTTTTTACTAACTGGCTTATGTTTCATTTCATTATCATGTATGCATATCATTAGCATGGGGTCAAGGTGCCTGAGACAATCCAGGAAGGTCATATCTGGTCCATCACATCATCAAGGGTTCACAGGTGGCAAGGGATCTCAAGTGGATTACTCCCTCCTAACCAGTGCATGAATTAGGGTTTTGAGATTATTGGGTTTATTGCTCCAATGGGCAAGCTCTTTGGGTTTTTATCATCGATAAATGGCATATCTTATCTTTGTTGGAGAGGATACACATCATATTCAGAGGAATTTGAATTTGGAGACTGTGTTATTTCCTCCTAGACAGAGGGTACCAAAACTAGGGTTTGCTATAAAGTCAGTTTATTTCTGATTTTTTGGGCAAGACTTGATTCCATGGTTTTCCTTGGGTCCCTGAGTACCTAGGAGTGGAAGATTGGCCATCAGTTTGATTCAGGAGAAGTTTAATTGGCCAATGGATTGAGAATCAGTTAACTTGGTCAAAAAGTCAACTGTGGTCAACACAAAGTCAAACCTCAAGATTTTTGGTCAACATCAAGATTATGGGGTGAAATTCATCATTTGATCAAGGGTTGATCACAATTCATCAGGGAAACCTCAGAATCATCAAGAATCAGGAGTTACTAAATTAGGGTTTTTGTAGGAAAAGTCAACTGTACTTTGACCAGGCCTAACTTCCACATACTTCATCTAAAATTCCTCAACCAAAGCCCATCTTGAAGGAAATTTAATTCCCTACAACTTTGTGTCTCACAAGCTAAGTCCAGAAATGCTTCATTTGGGATATATGAGCCAAGACATTATAGGTCATTTTGAAAGTCAACAAAAGTCAACCTTCTTCAAAAGCTCATAACTTGAACATGGAAGATCAAATTGACATGGGACCAAAAGGGTTGGTTAGAGGACATCTTGAGGTTTCTAAAAAGTATTAATTTGCATTGAGGAGCTAAAAAATGAAGGAGTTATGCTTAATCAAAGCAAACTATGCCTAAAATCCAAATTTTGACAAATGGGCCATAAGTTTCTTAAACCAAACATAAACATAAAGCCATGCACGACCCAAAGAGCATATATTCGGTTTTTCCACATTTTATTTTATTTTTATTGGATTTATTTAGTTCAAATTCAATATTAAATGAAATAATTCAAAAATAATTAACCATGGATTATTCAGGCCCAAGTCATGATCAGAAGAAAACCCTAAGCCAATTCATGTTAGGGTTGAGAGGGACAGACACGTGCAATTGGAAGAATTCTCACAAAACCCTAAAAGAGGATTCCTCACCAAAACTCACGATCCACAAGGAGATTCTTCAAACTTCTTCCACAAAGCTTTTCTTGGTAATCTATAGAGTGCATATCAACCTCCATTTGCAGCCAAAAGCGAGAATTCAGACCGTGCCATCTCAGGTGGGTGATTTTTTTCGTGCTCCTAAAACTCCATTTTTTTTGTATGAATATTAATGTGTGATGAGTGCTGATCACGCTGATATATTTGGTTTTGAATTTGGACGTGTGGTTTGTTTGGAACATTGATTTAAAGTTTTGGACCCTAAGTGTATTTTCTTCGAATCTCTTTATCCATGTGTCGTTTGGGTTTTTTGATTGAATATTTGGACTCCTGACATTTTTCTGGTTGGAATGGTGTATTCGTACGCACGTTTTGGTATAGTTTTGAGTGCAGGTGGCCGGAGTAGGGTGCCGGAACCCTAACTCCGGCGATGGTTCATGTTTCAGTCCGGCCGAGGGTCTGGGCGAAGAAGACACAATCGTGTCCATTGGTTTTGGTGATCGGACGGCTGAGGACGTGCCAACGCGTTAAGTGGGAAGGGTGTGGGTCACGTGAGGATTTTATTTCCAGAATAAACGTGGTGTGTGCTTGTCTATGGTAGTTGTCGTCGGCGTATGGATCATGCTCGTTGATCTGGATTACCTGGGTGATTGGTTGACTGGATGAAGAGCGCGTGATTGATCCAAAGGTGGATGCTGAGTCAACCCTTTGACTGGGGGCCTACGTGTGTTTTTTTTTATTTTTTCTGACAGGCTTTATGTTTGGGCCCTACTATCCGCGCCCCATCTCCAGCCCAACTTCCTTATTCCAGCGTGTTTTCCTTACTTAACACACCCCCAGTCTGTTTATTCCATTTTTATTTTTTTATTTCCATTACATTTTCATAATTTTAATTTTAAAAATACTTAGATGCATTCAAAAAATCCCTAAAAAATTATACATCATCTTTATTCATTTATAAAATTTTTACAAATTTTATTTTTTATTTTTATTTTATTTTTATCATTTAAATTAATGGTTTCATTAATTCCCTTTTTAATTACATATATAACGCATACTTGAACTTCTTCATTTTAATTCTCAGCAATCCTAAAGCATTTTTCACTCGTTCTTTTTGCATTCATTCATTAATATTTTAAATTGCATAAAAATATTTTTCTTTCATTTTTAAATATTTTTCATGTCGCATTTAGATCCTTTTCTTTGGCACGTTGAACCTATCCCTTACTTGAGTTCTGTATGATTATTTGAACGGCTAACATTTTGGATTTTTGCAGGGAATTTTTATATGTTGTTGGCCTCTAGTTGAGGAACTCTATTGTTTAATTTGGGATTTTTAGGAATCATTTTTCTAATTATTGGAGTTATTTTCTTTTGAGGTTCTCTTGTGTGCAAATTTTTTATCCTATATGATTACCTTGTTTGAAAGGCATGCATTCCATTTGCTTTAGGGGTGTTCCTTTGATTTCTAAGTTCATGATTGGATTATGCTCATTATTGTTTGCCCTTGCTTGAGTGTCATTCACCTCATTCCTTTTATTCTCTCACTAACGTTTTATGCAGGATCAAGGTAAGTTCCTTAGGGATATGGATAAGTATCCATGGTTACCCTTACCCTTTTCTCTCCTATCTTTCTTATTTAGGGTTTAGGTTAAACCTCACTAACCGTAGGTCACCCATGCATGATGACATTAGGACTCATAGTTCCCTTAGAGTTACCCTTGTGTCTTCTCTCTTCTCACCTCAAATCTCTTTAAAACACTTAATAATAATAAGGTGTATTGCGCACGAGCCTTAAGTATGGGGAATGAGAAATGAGGGGCTTCCTCTCATCTTTCTAGAGTGCTTAGCGAGCGTCCTGTCTTGGGACGATGCGTTAAGTATTCGCCCCTGTGCCCTAGACTTTGGTGCAATGCAGCTTAGGAACTAACTTAAGTCACTTCTGTCCAAAAAAACACAAACCAACTTCAAACCTTTTTGTCCTTCGGGACCTTCAACTAAAAGGTTATTTTCGAAAAGGGCACGTTACCTTCCGTCTGAGTCGCAAACAGGCATCGACCCTAACTGCCGGACGCGGACTTAACGTCGCTCATAAAAAACACAAAAAGAACTTGGTCCGAACTACGTTGACTCTGAATTCCCCATTGCACAAGGGGGGTACATAGGCCTGGGACGTCGACGTCCTACCGAGTCGGTCTGTGTCTTCCCCTTCCCGTTTTAGTACAGCCCTAGATGATAGTATAACTCACCCTTAGAATAGACAACAAGCGTGGATCCCATCGAGTACGATGGACGCGTGGGGTGCTAGCACCTTCCCCTCGCGTAACCGACTCTCGAACCCAGGTTATGGTTGCGATGACCATTCCTTTCCCTCTTCCTAAGGTTTATGCAGTGTTCCCTTTCCCTCTCTTGGGATAAATTTACACGGCTGGCGACTCTGTTTTTCCGCGCCATTCTTGCGTTTGTACCTAGATGAAAATCCTGGGAGCGACAGCTGGCGACTCTGCTGGGGACTCTGGTTGACCCATGCTGGTCCATCCCTAAGCGAGTCAATCCTAACGCTTGCTTGTCTTTGTTCTTTTTGGGTGTTTGGTTTTGATTTGCTTTAAGTGTTGTATTTTTATTTTTATTTTTTTACCGCATTTTCTGCATTTCATTTTTTATTACTGTCATACTGCTGTGCTGTGCTGGCTGTCTTTGTTTTGCAGGTTGGGTGGGTTTGAGAGCTAAGCCCAATACCAAGGCTTGAGAATACCCTAGGACTAGAGTGGAAAGTAGTGGGACCTACGTGCCCGCTTGGTACGTTTGTGTGTTCACGAAATTCACAACCAGACGAGGCTATCTTGGGACGCATTCTAACGTGTGTGTCTTGCGCATGTTGGGGTGTTGATCTAGAGAGCTGTCGACTCTGGTGACCGATCATTGAGGACCTTAGTGGAAACATCCCTCTTTAGTGGTGACAGTGGCAGGCCACATCCTGTGGCAAACCCATTCGCACCCGAGGGCCCGCTTTGGAACTCGCATAGGACGGGCCCTACGTTTTGAAGAGAATCAGCGGAGGCACTCCTCGATTGACTTTAGTACTGTACCCCGAGGAATGAATGCCCCTCGAACGTAAGGATACTTTAGCAAAAGACGCTTACGAATAATATCATCACAGTCCCTTCAATATAAAGATCATAGTCCCTTGATGACCCTTCAAGTTGCCTACAAAAAATGATCTTGTCCCTCGATGACCCTACGGAAAAATGATGGTAGTCCCTACGAATTGCTAAGGTATCCTTACATGTTGCCTCCTATGACCATTTGATGACCCTTCGCTTTCCCTCCACATCCAATAGATAGGACTACCTACCCACTAATGGTATGGATAATGCTATCTCTCCAGGAAAATGATAAGTACAAGAAAGACCTCATAAATTAAGGGTAGGTAACTTTTAAATGCTCGCTCACAACTCAAAAAACAAATACTTTTCACACCTCACACTTTCAAAAATATTTTCAAAAACAAACACTTTGTATACGTTCTTACACGAATTATTACAAAGTCAACTTTTACGAAATATTTTCTAAACACACACCACATTTCAAAAAAAGCAAGTTAAAGTGAGCTAGCAATTAAGAGCCCGTAGATAACTACGGATGAAAAGGGGGGCTAACACCTTCCCTTTTCATAACTTACCCCCCGAACTCAAAAATCTTTTCAAAACGGTCTTTCTTGTTCTTTTCACCTTTCCTAAATAAATTGGATAAAAGAAAAGTCGGTGGCGACTCTTGCTAACCGCAACATGTTTTGCGAAAAACAAAAGTAAAAAGTCATTTCTCCACCGTACTATTGTTTCTCGACCTCAGTGCCGAAGCTGAGGACCTTCCGCCTTGGAGAATCAGTTGAGGCCTCCTCGATTGATGATGATGCCAAACCAGAAATGGTGAACGTATCATCATTTCTCGACCTGAGAGCCCGGGATACTGAACATCCTAGTACCTACACGTGAGAGGGGATGGGTGTTTGTAGGTTTGCAGGTAACCGAGACTTTCAACCTACCCGGTTTTCTGGATTTCTCATCAATGTCTGTTCATTTGGGTTCCTCAGTGGTTCAGAGTTTTGGTTTTCTGGTTCCTCGTTCAGCTAACAGCACAGCACATCCAGCAGTGTGCCTTGACCCCATGTTTGCATGAGCATATCATTTTTTTTGCATTCTGACGTGTTTGACATTTTTCAGGGCTTGCATCTTACTCTTGATTCCGGTTTTCTGAGGTTACTTCAGTATGGATGTTCAGAGAAAGAAGACCGTTGCCTATTCATTCCCAGAGCCGATTTTGACACTGATTCACAAATTGATTAATATGGCTGGTTCCGGAGTTCGTACAGAGTTCAGTGGAAGGTATGGAAGACTTCTGAAATTTGTCTATAATATCTCCCAGTATGAGAAGGATGCCATTCACACACTTCTTCAGTTTTACGATCCGTCTCTGCGTTGCTTCACTTTCCCGGACTACATCTTGGCTCCGACGTTGGAGGAGTTCTCATTTATTTTGGGAATTCCTATTAGTCATGATATAGTTTTCTTTTCTGAAGAACACCCCGGTATAAAAGATATGGCTGTCGCTCTTCATATTAGTGAGCCTGTTCTGAACAGCAACATTGCGGAAAAACAAGGAGTTAAGGGTTTCCTATTGAAGTTCCTATTTGATCAAGTTTGTATACATGTCAAAGAGAAGAACTGGACTGCTTTCCAAGCTATTCTAGCTGTGTGTATCTATGGGATTATTCTGTTTCCGAATATTCCTGATCTGGTGGATATGCACGCCGCCAGGATCTTTATGTCGAAGAATCCTATACCTACCTTGCTAGGTGATGTGTACCATTCAGTTCACTATAAGAATGAGAATAGGCGTGGGAAAACTGTGAGTTGCTGTGCGCCGCTCTTAGCTACTTGGTTTTTGCGTCGTCTCCCTGAATCTGGCGCTTTCGTTGATACGAAAGATTCTCTGAAGTGGTCTAAGAGGGTTATGGGATTGACTGCCGATAACATCGTTTGGATTAATCGTGACTTGCTAGGAATGGAGATTATTTGCAAATGCGGAGAATTTCCTAATGTTCCCTTGATAGGGAGGAAATGTGGAATTAACTATAATCCCTCCCTAGCTATCAGACAGTTTGGCTATCCTTTGAAGAATCCACCCGAAGAGCGAGATGTCCGAGAATCCTTATTCTTCAATGGTATTGAGGATCAAGGGTTGATAAGGAAAGTTGTGAATGCTTGGAAACAGGTGACTAAGAAGGGTAAGATTCCATTCGGGAAAAGTAACAATCAGGCTTTCCATCCATATAAAGAGTGGATTAAGAAGAGAGCAGAAGATGAGCTTCTCCCATTCCCGGTGGAACCACCTCTGTATCCTTTGGTGATCGAGCCTTCTACCACCGTTGAGTTGGAGAAGTATAACACATTATGGGCTGAAAAGGAAAGGTTGCGGGAAGAAAATAATGAGCTAAAGAGAGAAATTTATCAGTGGAAGCATGAGCGGGGTGAAGCTGTTCATACCGCCAAGTTGAAGACAGAGCTCCTTGCTAAAGCAGAAAAAGAGCTTGCTGACATGGTCGCATCCAGGGAAAGAATGAAACAAGCTTTGGATGGTATCAGTAGCGTTCTCAGGTCCAAGGATGAGGAATTAGGCAAGGCTTTGTTGAAGATTCACAGGTTCAATGATCACCAAGAGACCGCCATGGCTGAGAATAAAAGAAAGAAAGACGACTACATAGCTAAGATTGATCAGTTGAAGTCGACGCTCAAGAAGAAAGACGCCAAGATCTTATCAGGGATATTCAAGAGACAAGTAGCCGAAGTTCGACTCAAGGAAGCAATAGCCTCCGTGGAAGAACTGAAAGTCCAAGCTGAAGTGAAGAAACCTAGACATGAGGGTCCTAACATAGATGGTGCTACTGGAGAAGACGCTTGGGAGCTACATTGTCGATACTTGGATGAGATCATACACAGGAGAGACCTTCTCATTCAAGGGCTAATTCAGAGGCCGAAGCATCCCGATACCAGAAAGCTGTTCAAGGAGATTCAAGACTGGTGCAGAAAGCATAATGGATGGGGAGGATTGACGCTTGTAAACTTTGATGATATGCCATAGTTTTTTGTTTTCTTTCATTGTATATGGATCACCACCAGGCTTGTTGGTTGGGACCTATGGTCTTTATATTCAGACTTGTTATCTCGGATTTGTGATTGTTAACATTTGGCTTTTCTCTGGTTTTCTTAATATATGAGCAGAAGTTCCATTGTATCTTGTTTTTAAACCGGAATCAAGGGGTGGATCGCCCTGCTAATATTCAAACATGTTCATTTGCATTTGCATATTCATAATCATTGTGCATAATCATTTTGCATGACAGGTGTTTATCTCCGGTATTCTTATCTTGTTCCGACATCTCAGGCCGTTTGAGAATTGATCATGGAACGAGTTCAAGCTGAGTTGAGGGAAATGCGAAGCCAGATGGGGCAATTTGGGGAAGACATGCTCCAGGAGCAGAAAATGATGAGGGAGGAGATCAATCAGTTGAAGACTCAGATGGGTTTGGTCATGGAAATGCTGAATAAGGTGTTGAAGAAGGAAGACAGTCTTGTGCCCGCTTCCACAGCAGAGGTTCTCATTTCTCCCACCTCCTTGGGGTCTCCTCTAGACCATGAACTGCCTCGTGGATCCTCCCCACCGTCGGAACTTTTTCATCAACAACCATTTCTTGAGGGTCTTAATCCAGAAAAGTTTGAAAAGAAGTTTGACCAGATTCCGGTGCCATACGCTCAGTTGCTTCAGCACCTGCTCAAGTTTCAGCTGATTGAATTGATTGCTGCGGGACCTCCACACACCAAGTTTCGTATGGGTTCCAATGTCCATGATAAGTGTGAATTCCATTCAGGGGCGCCTGGTCATAATTATAAGATGCTCAAGTATAAAGTCCAAGAGCTCATTGACTCAGGGGCAATCAAGTTTACATCAGTTGGCACTGGTAAACAAAGTGATGTTACTCCCAGTGTTGCAAAGGGATTGATGACTCCCTCTTTTTCCAAAGGATCCACCGCGCATCAGGGATCTCTTCCACAACCCTTGTTTGTGCCTCAGCCGAGTGCAGAAAGGAAAGTGCAGGGCCAGACTGGGCGCCCAAATCAGCACCGACAGCAGAATTATCAGCAACAGGGGCAACCGAGACCAAGAAGGCCCAAAAGGATAATTGATCCTGTTCCTATCCCGTATAGTCAGCTGTTTTCGCGCCTGCTCAAGAAGTCTCTGATCCAAGCAAGGGGTACCGCGCCAGTACCGTACCCTATTCCTCCCGATTATGACATAACTGCTAGGTGCGAGTTCCACTCGGGAACGTTCAGGCACACGATTGATGAGTGTAATGTACTCAGGCATAAGGTGCAAGACCTGGTAGACTCAGAGATCATTGTATTCACCGAAGATGATATGTACATCAATGGAAGTCTCCTCGCTCAAATGAACACTCAGTCTGTAAGTACGTCCAGGCAGAATTAAGCTTCCTCAGCAATGGCAATCTTCAGTTTCTTTACTGCATTTTCATTTGTAGTTTTTATTTTTTGCTAAAGCATCTTATGTATGCAAGACTTATTTGTTTTTATGATGATATTAATGCAATGAATATGTTTTCCTTGAAGTAATCCATTCGTATTCACTCTTAAATGTTTTTATGCACTGCAATACCAATTTTCTTTGTTTAGAACTCTTGAGGGAGGATGACGAAATAAGAACGCAGGCCTCTAATGGTACGCTTTTGGATAGAACCCTGTTGAGGATGTACAGGCATTGTTTCAAACCCCTAAACACTGGAGAGATAAGGAGACAGACCCTCGTTAACCCCTTTGAGCCTTGGAGTAGGAGTTTCTTTCGTACGAAAAAACCCTCATATTTAACCCAGGGGCAGGGTAGGCGTCAGTTAGTTTGACCGAGCGCTCAAATTCCAAGGAGAGTGTGCAAGAGATATGAAACCCTGATGGTTATCCGTCAACAACTAAGGAGTGAGGCAGTCACAACCCTTTCAAGCAAGTAAGACAACCAGTGTCACATGCTTTGTTCAAAAGGGGAATAAAAAGAGAAAGCCCGCTAAGTCGAAGCTTGAGAACAAGCGACTTAGAAAAAAGTTAGGGCGTCCCGCTGGACTTCAAAATCGAAAAAACTCAAAAGAGTCAGTCCAGGCAAAAATTAGGAAAGGAAAAAGCGAAAGGCGAAAAGAAAATCCCCGATAAGAACAAATTCGTGTGATTACAGACACAAAAGATAAAAGGGATGACTGTCACTCCAAAACCTCCTTAGGGGTCAAACCATTAGTGGCATAGGTTCCTTGAAGATCATAAATCTTTCGAGAAATGAGCGTTTGGGTCAGATTAACTGAACATAGGACTAGAGAACATCCCGAAGAGTGGGTGGGCACCGATAAACTTTGAGCCATAAATCCTTTTTTTCTGAAACCGTGAACCAGACCACGTTACAACCCTCTAAAGTCCTAATTGAAACAGGGTTTATTCCGAAGGCGTACTTCAACAGGACAGCGTTCCTGACTCCTATAAGTTGTGTTAATAAGATTTGTTGGTATTGCATGTGCGCATTATTTTGCCATTCAAAAATCAAGGTCGCGTCCCAGCTAGCGATTCGTTCACAAGGTTGGGCGACGCATTTTCAATAAAAACTTCAAGGTTAACATGAGTGTTGCATTAGAATTCTCATAGATAACTTGTTCTGTTTGCATACATGTGCCTAAGCATCAATGTAGCTTACACAGTGAAAGTCAGTCAAGAAGCTTGATCCTGCCAAGTTGGGTTGCTTGAAAATTCCGAAGGACAATCATATCAAGAGGCATGCTGCCAAGAGACCCAGCGTAGAGTGGGCTCTCCCAGTAAGTCGTGTTAAGATGGAGCCAATCTGGGGCAGTCACGTCGAGAAGTCCCTCTGAAATTCAGTTATTTTGGGGCATTCATTCTAAGATCAGGGGCAAAGTCACTTCAAAGCTCATATTGGGGCAGGCCACCTCCAGAGCGTGGGAGATTATCCACTCTTGAAAATGGTTAATTGAAAGCACCTCTTCAAGGAAGAATATTTCAGGTCATTGCAAATCCCTTTCGAAGTAGTGTACTTCATGGATTATGAAGACTGGGGCAGTTATGTCGAGATATGATAAATCTCTCCAAGAGTTTAAAGACCCTGGGGCAGTGCGAACGCCCGGTCTTCTGTAAAATCCTCTTGAGGTGACTTCTTCCATTAGACCTGGTGGTCTGGGGCAAGTGGAAAGTTCAAAGGGCCGTCTATGACCTTAGAAACAAGTCAGGATTGAAGGGCAACAGGATCGTACTTCCCCAGCAGCTTACTCTCCCCAGCATTGAGGTTGCACTTTCCTCAGCAGAGCAGACCGTCCCCAGCAGGAGACTTGAGAAGTATTTTCTCCGGATTAAGACATATTTCCCCACAGAGTCTGAACGCTTCAGGAAATGTTTTTCTCAGTAGCAATGGTGCAATCTAATCCTCAACAGATAAGTAAGCTTGATGTTATCCGCTAGCAGGGTGGATGTCAGCACTTACCGTTCCCCCAAGCAGAGTTAGGTAGTGATCCTCGCAACAGTTTGTCCAACAGGGGTTGACATCCCTAGCAGGTTTTAAATCCAAGTGATATCTGGCACTCTTCTGATTCAGGCCGTGGCCTCCCCTTTTAAAGAGTTACGTATAATCCCCAGTAGAGCAGATGTTCTTTTGGAGTTTCATCCCCAGCAGAAGTTGTTGATCCAAAGATTCGGTCGGAGTGATCCTTCTCAGCAGAGTTCGTGGATTAAGAGGACAATTTATTTTTGTCATCAACTGAATTGGTATTTCCTCTCCGGCATTTATTTTGCTGGAGGGACCCCTTTGCATATCATAAGCATTTGCATCGCATCCTCAAAAACATGGCATTTTCATTTGCATTCGAAGCATAAGCCAGGTTTGATACTTTCTTTGCCAGCAGGAGGTGGCATCACTCAGGAGATTTTAGAGGGACGCGTTCCTCATACTTGTACTCCCCGACAGAGTCTTTTATTTATATTTCTTCTTCCCCAACGGAGTCATCTTACCAGTAGGTTCTGAAACAAGGTGGTTTAAAACAGAAGTTTTGTATTCACGTTATCCCCAGTAAAGTCCACTTTATGTTGGTTATCCTTTGCGGGTGCAATTGAGGTTGTGTTTGTTTTGTGGGTGCGATTGAGGTCGTATTTGTTTTTTATTTGTAGGAGTGATTGAGGTCAGTCTTCCTTGGTGGGTGCAATTGAGGTTGTATTCGTTTTGTGGGTGCGATTGAGGTCGTGTTCGTATTTTATTTGTGGGAGTGATTGAGGTCGGTCTTCCTTTGCGGGTATAATTGAGGTTGTATTCGTTTTGTGGGTGCGATTGAGGTCGTATTCTTATTTTATTTGTGGGAGTGATTGAGGTCAGTCTTCCTTTGCGGGTATAATTGAGGTTGTATTCATTTTGTGGGTGCGATTGAGGTCGTATTCGTATGTTATTTGTGGGAGTGATTGAGGTCAGTCTTCCTTTGCGGGTATAATTGAGGTTGTATTCGTTTTGTGGGTGCGATTGAGGTCGTATTCGTATTTTATTTGTGGGAGTGATTGAGGTCAGTCTTCCTTCGCGGGTATAATTGAGGTTGTATTCGTTTTGTGGGTGCGATTGAGGTCGTATTCGTATGTTATTTGTGGGAGTGATTGAGGTCAGTCTTCCTTTGCGGGTATAATTGAGGTTGTATTCGTTTTGTGGGGGCGATTGAGGTCGTATTCGTATTTTATTTGTGGGAGTGATTGAGGTCAGTCTTCCTTTGCGGGTATAATTGAGGTTGTATTCGTTTTGTGGGTGCGATTGTGGACGTATTCGTATTTTATTTGTGGGAGTGATTGAGGTCGGTCTTCCTTTGCGGGTATAATTGAGGTTGTATTCATTTTGTGGGTGCGATTGAGGTCGTATTCTTATTTTATTTGTGGGAGTGATTGAGGTCAGTCTTCCTTTGCGGGTATAATTGAGGTTGTATTCGTTTTTTGGGTGCGATTGAGGTCGTATTCGTATGTTATTTGTGGGAGTGATTGAGGTCAGTTTTCCTTTGCGGGTATAATTGAGGTTGTATTCGTTTTGTGGGTGCGACTGAGGTCGTATTCGTATTTTATTTGTGGGAGTGATTGAGGTCAGTCTTCCTTGGCGGGTATAATTGAGGTTGCATTCGTTTTATGGGTGCGATTGAGGTCGTATTCGTATTTTATTCGTGGGAGTGATTGAGGTCAGTCCTCCTTTGCGGGTATAATTGAGGTTATATTCATTTTGTGGGTACGATTGAGGTCGTATTCGTATTTTATTTGTAGGAGTGATTAAGGTCAGTCTTCCTTTGCGGGTGTAATTGAGGTTGTATTCGTTTCGTGGGTGCGATTGAGGTCGTATTCGTATTTTATTTGTGGGAGTGATTGAGGTCAGTCTTCCTTTGCGGGTATAATTGAGGTATTCGTTTTGTGGGTGCGATTGAGGTCGTGTTCGTATTTTATCGCTGGGAGTGATTGAGGTCAGTCTTCCTTTGCGGGCGATTGAGGTCGTATTCGTTTTCTTGTGGACAGGATTGAGGTCATATTCCCTTTTTCCACCACGCTCCGTCTCGTTGTTCTCATCACTAGCAAATTTCTGGGGTTCTTTCAGTATTCAATCCCCGTGTATCCTGGAATGTCTGAGTGTCGTTGCTATCATACCACTCAGGACCAAGTTGATTGAATAGGGGCAGTTGTTGCACCCCAAAATTTGCCCTCCTTACTTTTTACTAACTGGCTTATTTTTCATTTCATTATCATGTATGCATATCATTAGCATGGGGTCAAGGTGCCTGAGACAATCCAGGAAGGTCATATCTGGTCCATCACATCATCAAGGGTTCACAGGTGGCAAGGGATCTCAAGTGGATTACTCCCTCCTAACTAGTGCATGAATTAGGGTTTTGAGATTCTTGGGTTTATTGCTCCAATGGGCAAGCTCTTTGGGTTTTTATCATCAATAAATGGCATATCTTATCTTTGTTGGAGAGGATACACATCATATTCAGAGGAATTTGAATTTGGAGACTGTGCTATTTCCTCCTAGACTGAGGGTACCAAAACTAGGGTTTGCTATAAAGTCAGTTTATTTCTGATTTTTTGGGCAAGACTTGATTCCATGGTTTTCCTTGGGTGCCTGAGCACCTAGGAGTGGAAGATTGGCCATCAGTTTGATTCAGGAGAAGTTCAATTGGCCAATGGATTGAGAATCAGTTAACTTGGTCAAAAAGTCAACTGTGGTCAACACAAAGTCAAACCTCAAGATTTTTGGTCAACATCAAGATTATGGGGTGAAATTCATCATTTGATCAAGGGTTGATCACAATTCATCAGGGAAACCTCAGAATCATCAAGAATCAGGAGTTACTAAATTAGGGTTTTTGTAGGAAAAGTCAACTGTACTTTGACCAGGCCTAACTTCCACATACTTCATCAACAATTCCTCAACCAAAGCCCATCTTGAAGGAAATTTAATTCCGTACAACTTTGTGTCTCACAAGCTAAGTCCAGAAATGCTTCATTTGGGAGATATGAGCCAAGACATTATAGGTCATTTTGAAAGTCAACAAAAGTCAACCTTCTTCAAAAGCACATAACTTGAACATGGAAGATCAAATTGACATGGGACCAAAAGGGTTGGTTAGAGGACATCTTGAGGTTTCTAAAAAGTATTAATTTGCATTGAGGAGCTAAAAATTGAAGGAGTTATGCTTAGTCAAAGTTGGCCAATTTTGAGGAGGTGCACAAAGCAAACTATGCCTAAAATCCAAATTTTGACAAATGGGCCATAAGTTTCTGAAACCAAACATAAACATAAAGCCATGCACGACCCAAAGAGCATATATTCGGTTTTTCGTCATTTTATTTTATTTTTATTGGATTTATTTAGTTCAAATTCAATATTAAATGAAATAATTCGAAAATAATTAACCATGGATTATTCAGGCCCAAGTCATGATCAGAAGAAAACCCTAGTCTTTATAAGCCAATTCATGTTAGGGTTGAGAGGGACAGACACGTGCAATTGGAAGAATTCTCACAAAACCCTAAAAGAGGATTCCTCACCAAAACTCACGATCCACAAGGAGATTCTTCAAACTTCTTCCACAAAGCTTCTCTTGGTAATCTATAGAGTGCATATCAACCTCCATTTGCAGCCAAAAGCGAGAATTCAGACCGTGCCATCTCTGGTGGGTGATTTTTTTCGTGCTCCTAAAACTCCATTTTTCCTTATGAATATTAATGTGTGATGAGTGCTGATCACGCTGATATATTTGGTTTTGAATTTGGACGTGTGGTTTGTTTGGAACATTGATTTAAAGTTTTGGACCCTAAGTGTATTTTCTTCGAATCTCTTTATCCATGTGTCGTTTGTGTTTTTTGATTGAATATTTGGACTCCTGACATTTTTCTGGTTGGAATGGTGTATTCGTACGCACGTTTTGGTATAGTTTTGAGTGCAGGTGGCCGGAGTAGGGTGCCGGAACCCTAACTCCGGCGGTGGTTCATGTTTCAGTCCTACCGAGGGTCTGGGCGAAGAAGACACAATCGTGTCCGTTGGTTTTGGTGATCGGACGGCTGAGGACGTGCCAACGCGTTAAGTGGGGAGGATGTGGGTCACGTGAGGATTTTATTTCCAAAATAAACGTGGTGTGTGCTTGTCTATGGTAGTTTTCGTGGGCGTATGGATCATGCTCGTTGATCTGGATTACCTGGGCGATTGGTTGACTGGATGAAGAGCGCGCGATTGATCCAAAGGTGGATGCTGAGTCAACCCTTTGACTGGGGGCCTACGTGTGGTTTTTTTTTATTTTTTCTGACAGGCTTTATGTTTGGGCCCTGCTATCCGCGCCCCATCTCCAGCCCAACTTCCTTATTCCAGCGTGTTTTCCTTACTTAACACACCCCCAGTCTGTTTATTCCATTTTTATTTTTTTATTTCCATTACATTTTCATAATTTTAATTTTAAAAATACTTAGATGCATTCAAAAAATCCCTAAAAAATTATACATCATCTTTATTCATTTATAAAATTTTTACAAATTTTATTTTTTATTTTTATTTTATTTTCATCATTTAAATTAATGGTTTCATTAATTCCCTTTTTAATTACATATATAACGCATACTTGAACTTCTTCATTTTAATTCTCTGCAATCCTAAAGCATTTTTCACTCGTTCTTTTTGCATTCATTCATTAATATTTTAAATTGCATAAAACTATTTTTCTTTCATTTTTAAATATTTTTCATGTCGCATTTAGATCCTTCTCTTTGGCACATTGAACCTATCCCTTACTTGAGTTCTGTATGATTATTTGAACGACTAACATTTTGGATTTTTGCAGGGACTTTTTATATGTTGTTGGCCTTTGGTTGAGGAACTCTATTGTTTAATTTGGGTTTTTTAGGAATCATTTTTCTAATTATTGGAGTTATTTTCTTTTGAGGTTCTCTTGTGTGCACATTTTTTATCCTATATGATTACCTTGTTTGAAAGGCATGCATTCCATTTGCTTTAGGGGTGTTCCTTTGATTTCTAAGTTCATGATTGGATTATGCTCATTATTGTTTGCCCTTGCTTGAGTGTCATTCACCTCATTCCTTTTATTCTCTCACTAACGTTTTATGCAGGATCAAGGTAAGTTCCTTAGGGATATGGATAAGTATCCATGGTTACCCTTACCATTTTCTCTCCTATCTTTATTCTTTAGGGTTTAGGTTGAACCTCACTAACCGTAGGTCACCCATGCATGATGACATTAGGACTCATAGTTCCCTTAGAGTTACCCTTGTGTCTTCTCTCTTCTCACCTCAAATCTCTTTAAAACACTTAATAATAATAAGGTGTATTGCGCACGAGCCTTAAGTATGGGGAATGAGAAATGAGGGGCTTCCTCTCATCTTTCTAGAGTGCTTAGCGAGCGTCCTGTCTTGGGACGATGCGTTAAGTATTCGCCCCTGTGCCCTAGACTTTGGTGCAATGCAGCTTAGGAACTAACTTAAGTCACTTCTGTCCTAAAAAACACAAACCAACTTTAAACCTTTTTGTCCTTTGGGACCTTCAACTTAAAGGCTATTTTCGAAAAGGGCACGTTACCTTCCGTCTGAGTCGCAAACAGGCATCGACCCTAACTGCCGAACGCGGACTTTACGTCGCTCATAAAAAACACAAAAAGAACTTGGTCCGAACTACGTTGACTCTGAATTCCCCATTGCACAAGGGGGGTACGTAGGCCTGGGACGTCGACGTCCTACCGAGTCGGTCTGTGTCTTCCCCTTCCCGTTTTAGTACAACCCTAGATGATAGTATAACTCACCCTTAGAATAGACAACAAGCGTGGATCCCATCGAGTACGATGGACGCGTGGGGTGCTAGCACCTTCCCCTCGCGTAACTGACTCCCGAACCCAGGTTATGGTTGTGATGACCATTCCTTTCCCTCTTCCTAAGGTTTATGCAGTGTTCCCTTTCCCTCTCTTGGGATAAATTTACACGGCTGACGACTCTGTTTTTCCGCGCCACTTTCGCGTTTGTACCTGGATGAAAATCCTGGGAGCGACAAGAAGCTTAAACAATACTACAGTTAAACACTGCCCGCGACACAGTTATGTCACGATCACGGGGGCACACTAAGGTACAAGCGCGACTCCCCTTCATGAAACAAGAAGACAAGGACCCGCGTTGTGTGTGCGTGAGGAACCTTGATCCAACGAGGATACCTTGACCGAGCTCCATCATCACCGTACCAATTAGGCAGGACACCCATCTCACGATGGGAAGTTCACGCCACGGAGGTAAGAACTCGATCGAGCTCCTAGCCTCATCAAAGGTCGGAATACATCTCCGACCACTCGACCAGTTCCCCACACAGTCGAGGACCAACAAAGTCGAGGAAAACCCCAAACTATTTATTCGTAAATAAAATAGATATATCATCATGCATTCAAACATCACACACACAGATAAAAAAAATCCAAAACATTAAATCGGGCAGAAGCCCATTGTGCGAATTGTACATACAAAATTATCATAAAGCCCCTGGTACGCAGGCCGAGCAATCACTAAAATCACGGCGCGCAGGCCGAAACAAACAAAGTCAAAAGAAAGTTGGCGCATAGGCCAAACAAGATAAACAAAGAAAAGCTAAGCAGCCACATCGCTCCCATGCTCTCCTTCCTCCGCATTCTCGTTATCATCATCCTCGGATGCCCGGGGAACAATCTGACCATCGACGACCTCATGATAAGGGCCAGTCCCTTTAGTGATGAGGTCAGGGTTCAGCATCTGGAGCTGCTTCAAGGCTTTAGCGAAGCCCAACTCGACAGACTAAAGGACATCCTGCTTAGTTAACCTGAGCTTTGAAATCAACTCGGCTCGAGAGGTCAAGAGTTTTTCGTCCTCAGTTTCCTCCTCAGCTGGTTGGACAGCCTGCTCCAGCTCGGCGATTATCGCCTGGAGATTTTTCCTCTCCTCAGCGGCTTTCTCCAACTTCCCCTCCAGCTTCCCCTGAAGCTCGACTTGGGCCTCGTTCTATTTCTTGCACTCCGTGAAATCTTTGCTCAGCTTCTTCATCTCAGCCTCAACTAATTTGAAACTGTTATGCAATCTAGTCATCTTTGACGACGGACAGGTTTCATCTTTCAGGACCAACGCAGTGGCGCAAACCCGCATCATCGCAGCCATGTCCTCTACCAGGTTTTTTCTCCTCGAAACCCGGTCAACTCCCAAGATGGCCTGGGCCTCAGAACCCATTACGGTCAGGGAGTTTTTCCCCGAAAAGAAGTTAGGCCTCATATGACAAGGTGGAAATGCAAACCTCTCACGAGGGGGGCTCCTAGTGAGATCACTGTGCGTCTGCTCGAGGATCTTTTGTCTCTTCGGAGACCCTTGCAAGTCGGGAGACTGGCTGTCTTGTGGAGAACTAGAGGAGTCCCCGGCGGTCGGGACGGGGCCCCATGCCTGCTGTTTGACCTGCTCGACCCGTCCTTTTCTAGCTTTCTTCGAGCCTTAAGTAGAGGTCAGCTTCTTCACGCGTTCCTCAAAGGTCGACATGGCACTTACGAAAAAAGAGAGCAAACATTAGTGAATCAACAAAAGAAACGACAACGGACCCCGAGTCAGGGGTGTGCCCACTACCTAAGAACCAAAGAGCCTCCTCCTCGGTATCGCACTCGAGGAGAGCCTTTGTGTTTATGATCCGAGCTTTGGTGAGGGTCTCTCCGTGGGCGTTGGTTATGAAGTTTTCGTCCGTGGTCACGAACTTTGATTTGCTGAACCCTTGGACGAACTTCACTATCTTCTCATAGGTCTGCTTGTCCTCCTCGCCTAAAGCACTGGGATTAATGATATAGCTATATGTGCTCAGCTCGTGGTGCTCATCTGTCCACTCCAGGGGACACTTCGACTCAAGGACTTCCTTCTACCGACCACCTTCTAGCTCTACTATCCTACGATTATACAAAGTGTCGGTGGTCGCCTGGGTTAGAGGCTTGACGACATACCATCGGCCTTTTAAGTTCCAGACAGAATCCAGATATGCTCGGAACAGCCTCATCGGCTGCTTGAAGGACACCCAGCTATGACGGCCCTCGACCGTCTGTCGTTGTAAGTGGAAGATGCGGAAGAAGAAGGGGACGGTGGTCTCGTCATAAAGATATTTACAAACGAGCTTGTTAGCCCGCACAAAAGCTATTGCATTCGGGTGAAGTTGGGAGGGCACCAGGTGTGGCCAAGAAAACACCCCCAGCTGGAAATTGCAGAAGGGCAGACATATGCCCATTTCATGAAAGGCGAACTCGTACATTGGAAACCGCGTCCTTCTGAACGTCGAGCAGATCCGATGGTGTTCTAATGGTCGGTATGCTACCAACCTCCGCACAGAACCTTCGTAGAGGTCCTCGAGAGTAGTGAAGGTGTCAGGGCCACCTGGAATGAATAACTAGGGGAAGCCCAAAGGCTCATCCCCAACCCACTCCTCGGGAGCCCGAGCACCATCGTCTGGCACCACTGGGGATTCGGGCTCATCGTCAATTTCAAGAAACGCTTCAAGTCGCTGGGCAGCCATTTTACCTGAAAAGCAGAGAAAACTAGTGAATTCGATGGCCTAGATCAAATCCACCCTTCCACCACTGATCAAGTGAAAGAGCGAAGAAAGGACACGGGGAACTGCTCGGGCAACACCCCTGCGCCCATGGACATCTGTGTCACGCGCAGGTTTGTTCGATACATCTGTCTCGTTCACCTAACGTCCTCGGGACATTCGTAGAGCGTCCCCGGGACCCCCATCAGGTCCCCGACGCCTTCATCCTATAACCCCGGGGGATTCATCATACGTCCTCGGGACCTCCATCAGGTCCCCGGGACATTCGTCCCAACTCCCCGTGACATTCATCAAAAACCTAAAGGAGCTCCGCCGGTTTCGTCGGAAACCCCGTGGCCTCCCCGAAAACTTCATCAGTTCACCGGAAGACCACCGTAGGAAACGTAAAATGAAAAGAAAAAGATCAGAAACTTACTTGAGACAGTGGTTGCGAAGTTCCGATACGACGACGCGCGGTGGTGAGACGGTGGCGAAAGCTAGCAGGAGAAGAGAGAAAGTCAGTGCGAAGAAGAGGGAAATATGCAAATGGCACGGACTGGCTCCTATTTATAAGTTTGTCACGAGACTCGAGGCATCCCTCGGTCCTCCAGTACCCTAGCCCTAGCCTTAGCCGCCCTATGTAATAATGGTGAGTGACACGTGGCACACGGAATCCCATGTACGTCCTTTCGCTTGCCTTGGTGCTCGAGTCCACGTCTTCTCATCTCCCTGCTTCGTCGCCCAACGACGACATAGGAGACTCGGGCAGACTTCCATCCCCCGACATTTTCACCAGCTCGTTATTACGGGGACACTTCCCCATTTGACGTGTCTCCCCAGCAAAGGATGACCGGTAGTTCGAGCACCCTTACTACGTCCTCGACATCTAGGTTGATCCTTAACTCATTACTCCAACACTTCGGAGCAACGATTTGGGGGGGGGGCTCCTGTTCTGGACTGGGCCGGCGCCTGCCCCTCAGTCGAGCAGGCCCAACCTAATATTGAAGTGGCCCAATAAGGCCCAAGTCTACCCAGCGCCAAGCACGCTCAAACTTCCTCTTCGTCGAGCAAGCATTGGCCAGACACTGTCGAGCAGGGGCTTCACATCACGGGGGAACGTCCGTCTCTACTCGACCTCCACGTGCTCCTCCTCACAAGGACACGTCATCATGTAACCTCCCACTTAGGAAGAGTCGGTCTGCTCACCTTCCGGAGATCTCAGGACCGTTACCCCAGGGCAATGACCACGTGCTGGTCTTCCTTACGCCACGTAAGCCCTGGCAGTCACCTGGATTGGGCCTTGCAATCCAGCCCAGTGCAGATGACCGTTGGCCCTGCGCTGGGGGCAGCCTATAAATACCCTCTACCTTGAGAGGGTCAGATTACACACTACGTTCTAACTCACTTTACTTTCTGTACTTGCTAACTCCCTTTTTCTGACTTTGTCATCGGAGTACCTTGCAGGTACACCCCCCGGTCCCCGTTTCATCACCACCGGAGTTGCAGAGCTCACGACGTTGCTGGCCACTTATCTCCTTTCTGATCAGGTACGATCAAGCTCTTATGTCGAAGTGGGCTTGAGTTGTATGTTTTAGACTTGGGTGTTGGTTGCCTATATATAGGAATACCTTTGTAGTTTTCAAAAAGCAGCTTCATTGTAATTAATTCAAGTTTCTCAATAATATTATCTCTTTTCATTCTCTATTTCTTCTTGAAACCCTAGTTGTTTCTTCAGTTCCAACAGAAGATACTGTTTTATTTTGTTTTTGAGAAAATAGAAAGAATGAGAAAAACTCTATGTTGCTTTCTTAAAGGAGTTATTTTATAGACATTTTGTTTCAATAGTCAAATTTCAATTTTAAAAATCATATCTCAATAATCATGAAGAGAAATGAGAGATTTAAATTTTATTTTAAAATTTAAAATAAAAACTAGGTTATCTTAATTATCCATCAAACTCAAACAATCAACACATATATGAATTTTTTTTTGCCAAATTTTGGTTTACGACTCACATTGGATTGATTAATAAATTAATCCTTGTGTGAAAATCTTTCTTACCTCATTTATAAAATATTACACACTTTAGCCTTTCATGGGGCTCAATAGAATTTGAATGACCTGTGAGCTACCCAAGCATTAAACTCTACGTTTTGTTGTACATTATCTATTATATTATTTTTGTTGCCTCTTTTTCTTCTTACATTTATCTTATCTCGTTATAAATAACATCTCATTATAAATATATTTGTTATTATATTCCTCATATTTTACAAGGAACGATGAAAACCAAGTTATATATCTTCTTATGCTTCTATGCACTTCTTCTTATTTTTTTTGAATAAGCAAGTGATGTAATTAAAGCGAGTACAAAGGGTACTCGAACCCGTTTACAAAAGAGCGAAACAAAGCTCGAAAACAACCGAGAAATTACCAACCAATTGAAACTTAAGACAAGTAAAACAAAGGGTCTTTGTCGAACTCATATAAATTACAATTGGAGTGGGTAATATCTCCTATAAAAGACCAACGCCAGACCGTAGACTTAATCGACCAAACTGTATCAACCACATTCCATCCAACGTTCCTAAAAGTGATTTCGTTTCTTAGAGTCCACAAGTTCCAACAAACAGCTAACCAAATACACCATTCTCTCCCTGCCCTTACATGCTTTAATTTACAAAAAGCATACTAATCCAGAAAACTTCTCTTAGAACTATTACATCTAATATCCGTCCTTCCAATCCAATCCGCTTACGCCTTTCGAAGATGAGAAACAATGTATCTATATAAATAAGCTTTCGTATATGCACAATTGTTTTTCTTCATTTATTTTTAATAAGACGTTTTTGTTTATTTGTAGATGGTGAAACAAAAGAATCAAAGAAAGATACTAGAATCATAAACTTTCTTGAAGGTCGAAAAATGGACTATGGTGGAAACGTTGTAAAATTTCCCAGTGGTGGAAGATGGGGCTATGGTGGAAAGGTCGTAAACTTTCCTGAAGGTGGAAAAGGCGACGGCCGTAGAAACATCATAATCTTCCCCGGAGTTGATGAATAGGGAGGCGGTGGAAACGTCGGCGATGGTGGATAAACCTAGCGCCATAAACTAGACGTAAAGATATCAATTGTTCTCAACTTCTAAATCATAGATTACATTTAAAAATGGAGTTTGTGGTTTCTTAGATTTTATAACACAGCTAGTTATCATTGAGTTATAGGGTCATTCTTGATTGGTATAAATATATTTATATGACTTTATGTTTGGAAAAAATATTTAGACAAATCAAAAAAATTTTGATAGCTTCTAACACTGATGACTCCGTAAAATTTCAACGACATTTGTTACTTTTGTGTTTGTGTTTGGCATGGCAATTAACAAAAGTTAGAGTTTTTATTTTAATGAAACAGCAAAGTGATAAAAAAAATGAAAAATCACAAAGCACAAGAAGTGTGCTAAAAAACAACAAAAAGCAAAGTGATACAACAAAAGACTGGGAGTCCTACAAAGGACTTTGAGGTTGAATGAGGACTGCGCCAAGGAGACTCGTTGTCTCCTTTTGTTTTTGTGCTTGTGACCGAAGGTTTGACTCAACTTATGAAAAGAGCATGTGCAAATAATCTGTTTACTGGTTTTAGGATTGGTACAAATGTTAAGGTGGATATAATTCAGTTTCCGACGATACTTTGATCTTTGGTGACAGTAATTGGCAGAATTTATGGACTATCAAAACGATATTACGTAGCTTTGAACATGTTTCAGGTTTAAAGGTAAAGTTCAACAAAAGCAGGATAATGGGAATTAACTTGAGTCAACAATTTCTAGCTGCTGCCTCGGCTTTCCTGGTGTGTAGAATTGAATCCACCAATTTTCCTTTTTTGGGCATCCCTATAGGCACTAATCCTAGAAGGATATCCTCTTGGGATTTTCTGGTTGACATTTTTAAGAAGAGGTTGGCTTCGTGGAGGGGTAAAGATATCACCATGGCTGGTAGGATTTCATTGCTAAATTCTTCTCTGACTAGCCTTCCTATCTTCTGGCTGTCTTTTTATAAAATTCCTGCTATGGTTTTAAAGAGGATTGATATAATAAGGAGGAATTTTCTTTGGGGAGAACTTGAGTGTAAAAATAAGATACATTGGCTGGATTGGAAATTATGTTGCAGTCCAAAAAGTGAAGGGGGATTGGGGTACTTGATTTGGGGACCTTTAATATTGTTTTGTTGATGAAATGGAAGTGGAAAGTTATCGATTCGAAGAATGCTTTGTGGAAAGTTATCGATTCTGAGATCTCGGGACCGTTACCCCAGGGAAAAGACCACGTGCTGGTCTTCCTTACGCCACGTAAGCCCTGACAGTCACCTAGATTGGGCCTTGCAATCCAGCCCAGTGCCGATGACCGTTGGCCCTGCGCTGGGGGCAGCCTATAAATACCCTCTAGCTTGAGAGGGTCATGTTACACATTATGTTCTAACTCAATTTACTTTATGTACTTGCTCACTCCCTTTTTCTGACTTTGCCATCGGAGTACCTTGCAGGTACACCCCCTCCCCGGCCGTTTCATCACCACCGGAGTTGCGGAGCTCACGACGTTGCTGGCCACTTACTTCCTTTCTGATCAGGTACGATCAAACTCTTATGTCGAAGTGGGATTGAGTTGTATGTTTTAGGCTTGGGTGTTGGTTGCCTATATATAGGAATACCTTTGTAGTTTTCAAAAAACAGCTTCATTGTAATTACTTTCTCAATAATATTATCTCTTTTCATTCTCTATTTTTTCTTGAAACCCTAATTGTTTCTTCAGTTCTAACAGAAGATACTCTTTTATTTTGTTTTTGAGAAAATAGAAAGAATGAGAAAAACTCTATGTTGCTTTCTTAAAGTAGTTGTTTTATAGACATTTTATTTCAATAGTCAAATTTCAATTTCAAAAATCATATCTCAATAATCATGAAGAGAAATGAGAGATTTAGATTTTATTTTAAAATTCAAAATAAAAACTATGTTATCTTAATTATCCATCAAACTCAAACAATCAACACATTTATGAATTTTTTTTTGCCAAATTTTGGTGTACGACTCACATTGGATTGATTAATATATTAATCCATGTGTGAAAATCTTTCTTACCTCATTTAAAAAATATTACACACTTTAGCCTTTCATGGCTCAATAGAGTTTGAATGACCCGTTATCCTCTGAGCTACCCAAACATTAAACTCTACGTTTTGGTGTACATTATATATTATATTATTTTTGTTGCCTCTTTTTCTTCTTACATTTATCTCATCTCATTATAAATATATTTGTTATTATATTCCTCATATTTTACAAGGAACGATGGAAACCAAGTTATCTATCTTCTTATGCTTCTATGCACTTCTTCTTGTCTTTGTTGTAACACTTACGCCTTTCGAAGATGAGAAACAATGTATCTATATAAATAAGCTTTCATATATGCACAATTGTTTTTCTTCATTTATTTTTAATAAGAAGTTTTCGTTTATTTGTAGATGGTGAAACAAAAGAATCAAAGAAAGATATTAGAATCATAAACTTTCTTGAAGGTCGAAAAATGGACGATGGTGGAAACGTTGTAAAATTTCCCAGTGGTGGAAGATGGGGCTATGGTGGAAAGGTCGTAAACTTTCCTGAAGGTGGCAAAGGCAACAGCGGTAGAAACATCATAATCTTCCCCGGAGTTGATGAATAGGGAGGCGGTGGAAACGTCGGCGACGGTGGATAAACCTAGCTCCATAAACTTGACGCAAAGATATCAATTGTTCTCAACTTCTAAATCATAGATTACATTTAAAAATGGAGTTTGAAGTTTCTTAGATTTTATGGCATGTAAAATACTAATGTGTAAGCGTTGCATTATAAATGAACACAGCTAGTTATCATTGAGTTATAGGGTCATTCTTGATTGGTATAAATATATTTTTATGACTTTATGTTTGGAAAAAATATTTAGACAAATCAAAAAAAAATTTGATAGCTTCTAACACTGATGACTCCGTAAAATTTCAACGACATTTGTTACTTTTGTGTTTGTGTTTTGCATGGCAATTAACAAAAGTTAGAGTTTTTATTTTAATGAAAAAGCAAAGTGATAAAAAACGTGAAAAATCACAAAGCACAAGAAGTGTGCTAAAAAACAACAAAAAGCAAAGTGATACAACAAAATACTGGGAGTCCTACAAAGGACTTTGAGGTTGAATGAGGACTACGCCAAGGAGACTCGTTGTCTCCTTTTGTTTTTGTGCTTGTGACCGAAGGTTTGACTCAACTTATGAAAAGAGCATGTGCAAATAATTTGTTTACTGGTTTTAGGATTGGTACAAATGTTAAGATGGATATAATTTAGTTTGCCGACGATACTTTGATCTTTGTTGACAGTAATTGGCAGAATTTATGGACTATCAAGACGGTATTACGTAGCTTTGAACTTGTTTTAGGTTTAAAGGTAAAGTTCAACAAAAGCAAGATAATGGGAATTAACTTGAGTCAACATTTTCTAGCTGCTGCCTCGGCTTCCCTGGCATGTAGAATTGAATCCACCAATTTTCGTTTCTTGGGCATCCCTATAGGCACTAATCCTAGAAGGATATCCTCTTGGGATTTTCTGGTTGACATTTTTAAGAAGAGGTTGGCTTCGTGGAGGGGTAAAGATATCACCATGGCTGGTAAGATTTCATTGCTAAATTCTTCTCTGACTAGCCTTCCTATCTTCTGGCTGTCTTTTTATAAAATTCCTGCTATGGTTTTAAAGAGGATTGATATGATAAGGAGGAATTTTCTTTGGGGAGGGCTTGTAAAAATAAGATACATTGGATGGATTGGAAATTATGTTGCAGTCCAAAAAGTGAAGGGGGATTGGGGATACTTGATTTGGGGACCTTTAATATTGCTTTGTTGATGAAATGGAAGTGGAAAGTTATCGATTCGAAGAACTGTTAAGGGAGAGATATGTTTTGTGGAATGGGAGCTTCTGGCAGAATCTCAACCCATGCAGCGAGCTCCAGCTTCAGCCTGGTGGAAAGACATTGTCAAGACCGAGACTGATTTTACTAAGTTCTTTCTCTTTTGCAGGTAAAGTCAAATATATTTTGGGAGGAGGAAATCATATTCCCTTTTAGCTAGTTGATTGGAATGGAGATGGATCTTTGGAGTCAAAGTTCAATGTTTTGTTTCAAAAGAGTAACCTGAAGAGAGCACCGGTTAGTGCTATGGGTCGTTATGTTGATGGCATTTGGGAGTGGAGGAATTTTGGTATTACAGATACTCTCACCATTGATGAAAACGTCGCTCTGAATTCTTTGAAGATTAGTCTGCAACTCGTGAGTCCTTCTAGGGACAGTCTGGATGTGGCTAGGTGGAGATTGGAAGATAATGGTGAATACGTCGTCAGGAAGGTGTACAAAGAAATTAGAGCAAGTTTGAGCCTTCCTTCTATTTATCCCAGCCATCTGCTTTCTATTAAGCAGTGTGGAACCTTAACATTCAGCCTAAACTCAAGGTTTTTGCGTGGAGACTCTTTTGGAATCATCTTCCTTCGAAGGACAATTTACTCAAAAGAGGTATGCATCTTAATGATCATTTATGTTGCTCCTGTAATGAAGAGATGGAGAATTTATCTCATATGTTTTTCACCTGTCCCTTTGCGGTTTCAATTTGGAATAAAATGGGAGAATGGTTAGGTTGCGATATATTGTATGCTGGATGTTATTGGGTTTTCTTCTCGTCTTGGATTCATTATGGCTGGAATAGAACTGTGGCTAAAAAGTTAGGAATTGGTTGGATAGTGATTAGCTGGAATATGTGGAAGGCTAAGAACAATTGTATATTTAGGAATGACCCTATAAATTTTAATAACCTTTGTTGGGAGATTAAATTTCAATTATGGAAGTGTTTTATGTTGGGTAATATTCCCTCTCCCAAATCTAGTTTTTTATCCTTTTCTTTGAATCCTTTGGGATAGTTAGGATGGAGTTGGAGGAAATATTATGTTGTTTCTGTTGTGTTTTGTATTAGGGTGAATACCCCTTGTATTCATGTTAATCTATTCCATTTGCCTTTCAAAAATAAAAAGAACTGCAGAAATTATCCAACAAACCACAAGATCTGAGCTATTAAAAAAAATACCCCATTGAAAATAAGTTAGACAACTAATCGTCGGATACACCTTCAACAAATAAGATTTCATCAAAAGAACATCAATAAAAACAAAACACCAAAATTTATCTTAGAGCAAACACTTGATCCCCTATAGATGCAGGTATATGATAGGGTTTTAAAGCTATTTAGTGAAGGTGCTAGAGGCCAAATACTTATACAAGGGACAAGAAATCTTTGTAAAATAAAAAATCACCCCTCTTTTAAAAAGGTTCTCTATATATGGGAGTCTATCTTTCAATAGTTGTCTAGAGAATACCAATATCTTAGAATGAGACTAACTAATCTAGATAAGGTGAAAGATCCCACTCTCTATCGGAATAGGGATCGAAGAAGAGATCAAACTAACCTTTTCTAAAAGGTAAGTGGAGGCCACTGAAAAAATCATCCTCACGAGCATGCTTCCAATTCCACTTGTCTTTATATAAAAGAATAAATAAACTAAATGATTAAAAATAAAGGATTTATACAGGTTCTATCCAACCACTTGGCATACTCATGTCCCCAAGAATTTCTTCTTAAGAGTTCCACAAATAAAACGTCTTAAGCTTTTAAGGATATGCCCATGAACTTTATTACAACAGATGAGATATTTTAGTCAGGCTGACCCCCTAAACCAAATGTACCTTTTGATGGCTTACCTCAAAAACCAAATAGAGATTTTATCACCTAACTCAAGAACCAAACTGAAATTTTACTAGGACAATCCAAAGAGCCAAACAAATATGTTACCAGGAGAATCTCAAGAACCAAATAAAAAAACAAGAAACTCACACTTTTGATGAAGAAGATTTAAGCACGAATACCAGTACAACCAAACTCTCACAAGTATTCTTCACTCACAAGACAATAAGACAACTTTAGTGAAGTAATAGAAAAAAGAGTAGAAAATGAGAAAAAAGAGATTCAAAAAGAAGAATCCGGAGTTCATAAATAAAATAATCCATGAGATTTTTAATGCATTTTTATCAATTATGATCTAAGGTCAATCAATTACATACACAAAATATGGAACATTATAAAATTCGTCGTTAGTAATTAATTAAAATCTCTTTTAAACGATTAGAAGGTGTTACAAATGAATTAATTGACTATTCCTAATGTATTAATTGATTATCTAGTCTATAGGACACTTCTTAGAGTTTAACTAAGCTAGTAATCAAATAGGCATGTGATTGATATGACTTCTTTTATAGACAATATCATCAGAGGTTTCTTGACTAGAGATCCTCAAGGACTCTACTGAATGCCGCTTGACATAGGTGTTTTCAACATTAAAACCACATTGATTATGTAATGCTAAAACTAATACATTTTATGACAAAGCTTTCATCTCAGACAATAAATAATCGAGGTATAATTCTTGGGCGCACCATGTTTTAATTTTTTCATTTTAAAAATACCATATATTACCTCGGGTGGAGTAGGAACCCGACGGGAAATTTAACTCAGTGACACACTTTGAATCCTAGCAACTACAACATATATTTTTATTTCTTTTTAATTATTTATTTCATTTTACAGTGGCATGTCTTCCTTCATATTTTATTTTTAAATGAAAAATAAGCCATTTATCACCTCTTTTGTGATTCCCAACAGTGGTGGTGAAATAATTTACTCTTATATATAAAGCTTAGCTTATAGGTCTCTTCCGTTTCACTTGCCTAAAACAACACACCCAAAACCCTAACGAAGTTTATCATCTCCATGAACTACGAGAGTCCTAAAAACATATCAGCGTCAAATCGTTCACCATCATGTCATAACTTCATATCCATATCTTCTCCAACTCATAAAAGAAGCAAGGAAATACGGATATGACATATGTTTAGGGCTCTCGTTCGATACTTGAAAGAAGGAAAGATCAAAATAATTTCTTTGACTTCTTTTTCACTTATCCTATACGTGAAACATCATTACTCTTGTTATATTAAAGTTGTTGTTGTTAATGTTATTGTTGTTGAGACCTTAAATCATAGAGGTTTAATGTTGTTGTTGTTGTTATTGTTTAAACTGAGATTGAATGTTATATATTGTTGTTTTTGTTTAGATAAGTATGTTGAAATTGTATTTCTCAGGGGATAGATGTTGGACAACATGTCTGGGATAACTTGTCCAACTTGTTAAATCAGTTTTAACACAATATGATAGCAACATGGAATCAAAGAAAAACCAATAAAGAACACAAGTCAATTGGTAACCTATTTCGGTGCAAACAACACCTACGTCTGAAGGGCACTCTACCCAAGAAAGGAAATCCACACTTTAATAGAATTATTACAAAGTGTCTTTGATGAACAAACTCTTTGTTCAATGCCCATCTTCTTAATTCTACCCGCATTATATTTCTATTTAGGTGTCCCTCTAAATATGAGAATCTCCTATCACTTTATCTCAATCACTAATCCCAAATGAGCAACATCAATAAACATAATTATGAATGTTGAATTACAACTCAACTAAATAAACCAGCTATTATGCATTATGATATGAATTAAGCAATAGTGTGGTGTACATTTAACACAACCAAAGACTCAATCGTAAAACAAAAAAATATCATTCAAGCTCATCGTCTTCAAGGCATGGAAAGAGTAAATATATATTGCAATTCATAGCAAGGATTTTTCTCCATGGATTTAGGTAGTGATCTCGTCTAGATATGATGGAGATTCAGTTAGGACTTGTTTCTCTAAAATATCTCCATAAAGATTCGATTTGATTTAAATTTAAATTTAAATCTCTTTGATTTAAATTTCATTAATTAAATAAACAAACAAATCAGGTTGCTAAAAGATATAAACAACCCTTGTCTCACAAGTAACAGAAGAATGTGCTATAATCAGTTGGAAAACATGCACACACGGCAACATCATTGTCCTGCAGACAAGGGCCACGTGCTAGGACATATGTTCCCACATGTGACTTTTTTCATAAAAGCAATTGGGGCCAGATGTGCCACACCATCTAGAAGATCATGTCTAACATCGTCCATACCATGTTATTTTGCATAATGTAGGCCATCCAAAAAGGAACAACAATCCCCCTTTGGGAAATTTTGGCAAAACAACATTCTTCATAAGTATACAAGGTGTGCACCATAAACATCAACAACAACACACATCAGAGCAAACACACAATAGCAGCAGAAGTCATAAGATATGTGGTTTCTACACATCAATTAATGATACACACAATGATGATTCCATAAATATTTAACACATGTAATCATTCAAGATCAGACAGTCATGCATGCATACACAATTAGTAGTCAGTAGTCAAGATTCAAAAGTTACTAGTAAGAAATTAGCACAAATAGTCAATCAGAACATCAGTTAGTACCAAACATACCATTCATTACTAAGCACAGTAGAGTCGGTCAGCAAGTATCAACACCCATACACCAACTCGCAAAGTTAGTAGTCAGTCAGTAGTCACACCACTCCACTACACACAATTACTCCCTCTTTTTCCATAATTTGATAAAGGTATGATCCAGAAGAATTAATCAGTCAGACAGTCAACACAGATGTCAATAAGTTATCACATACACAAATCAGGCGTAGACAAACATCAACCAAGAGTAGAAACCATCACGAGTATAGATGTTGAACCAAACGTTAGAACAATAAGACTTAGTTCTTGGAAAAAAAACCACAACACATATGTACAAATGAAGTGCATAGGACAAAGTTATTACATAACAAAAAAAAAAAGCCTAAAACCAAAAGGCTAAACATCTAAACATCTTTAACTTGATGGCATCAGTCTTTAGAGATGGATTCTACTTCTGCACTAGAGGATTATGAGTTGTCAGCTTCTTCATCACTAGTTGATTGTTCTTCCTATTTTTCTTCACTGTCAGTTTTTTCTTCATCAGCTTCCTCCTTCATGTTCATTATCTTGACCAGTTCATCCATATTCTTTTACCTAATGGTATTTGCAGTTATTGTCTCTTTTGCATATACTTTGACACTTCCATTAGTTCTAGTAACACATCTTTTATAGTGGCTTTGGATACATGTGAAGAGCCTCCATCAGAGGTCTAACCATGATGCTTGACCACAATTTTTGGGACATGTGTCCTTATAAATAGCTTCTTGTCAAGAGTCATTGGCAAAGGCTTCCTGTTCTTCATTTCTTCAGCATGCACTAAGTTAGGATGTTGCTTCATGATAATCCTAGTAATTATGCAAGGGAAAACTATTGGAAGCTTCACACCAAACGAATCAGCATGCATCATGGTCTGATGAAAAACATATTCTCCAAAGTTTAGTTTAGACTTGGTTCCAATTTGTTAAATCAGCTTGGCCAAGGTAGGAGTGATTCTTGTAGAGAGGAAAAATCGCATATTGCAAGAAATGGTCATAACCATGATCAATGAAACTAAT
This sequence comes from Lathyrus tuberosus, assembly GCA_022829125.1. Classification (NCBI taxonomy): domain Eukaryota; kingdom Viridiplantae; phylum Streptophyta; class Magnoliopsida; order Fabales; family Fabaceae; genus Lathyrus; species Lathyrus tuberosus. Next base: position 22,629,137 of record JALAZF010000012.1, on the reverse strand, counting down.
GTTGCTAAGCACTTATGAGCAAAAGTAATCAACATAATGTGTTACATTCATAACAAGATCTCAATAAGACATATTATGGGTAAGACTTCCTATGAATTATGGAAGAACAGAAAACCCAACATTTCATATTTTCATCCTTTTGGCTGTTTATGTTTTATTTTAAATACTAAAGAGAACTTGAACAAGTTTGATTCCAAAGCACAAAAATGTATCATGTTATGATACTCTGAACGCTCAAAATTCTACAAAGTGTATAACACCGAAACACGAATTATTAAGGAATCAATTCAACAAGGACCCACATGCTTCCTAGATGCATCCCCATCCTCAACCTTGAAACAGTTCAGTAAAGAAAGGATTATTTCCCGGTGAAACCTCTTATTTAACCCCTTTAACCCTGGGACAGTTCAACATAGAAAGGATTATTTCCTGGTGAAACCTTTTTTGAACTCTTCCCAGACTTGGAAAGTCTCACCCTGCCTCCTCTTAGGCTTTATACAAGGACTCACAGGCTTTCTAAAAGCATCCCCTGCGTCCTCTTGTGCTTCATACAAGGACCCTCAGGCTTCCTAAAAGCATATGATAGAACCTAGTCATCTTTATCAATACACTAATTCCCAGGAGAGTCGAAACCTCTAAGACATGCAAACTCATCCTTTAAATCTCTTCTGATCCTCAACAAAGTTTGGTTTTCACTTTTAAATCCCCAGCCAGGGTCAGGTTACAATCAACAAATCCCCAAAATAATCAAAGTCTTTGTGGCATTTAATAAATTCAACTCTCTGAAGCAAGAGTTAGTTTCCTTTCTAATTCCTCGGAGCAGTTTAAACCTTCTCTTAGAATTAAATTTCCTCAACAAGAGTCAGTATCCACTTAAATTCACTCAGCCTCCTCTTAGGCTTCATATAATGATTTCCCTAATCAGCCTCAATCTTGGGCTTTGTACAAGACAGATATAACACTCCCCCAGTTGAGTTAATTTTCAACTTTTTTCAGGTTCACCCTTGGGCTTTGATCAAGGCATAAAATTGAACATCCCCACATATGAGACTCTAAGTCCTATCTGTAGGAGGATATTTCCTCTATACATCACATTTCAAAACAAACAAAATATTTTTTTCAGTTAATTGATGTAAGTGGCACACTTGTTGATTCAAAATCCAAGTTGGAATCCCTCCTTTATCATGGCTAAATTTCTCTTTCATCTAAATGATGTAAGTGGAAAACCTCTGGATTCTACACATCCAAGTCAATGTCCCTCGCTTAGCATGAAAATATTCATAAAGGAAAAAAGAGCATTGCTCTACACTGAGTTAAAGCTTCTTCCTTCATGACATTTCAATTCTCCTATAAAGGAAGATGTGGCATTGTTGGATTCCACACATCCCAGTTAAAGCAACTTCCCTTATAAATCAATTCTTCAATGTTTGTGATGAATAAGTGAGATATCTCCCTTTAGAGATGACAAATTCTCTCTCAATCAAACTATTAGCTTCAATCTTGGGCTTTGAACAAGACACAAATAAACTTTTAGCTTCAATCTTGGGATTTGAACAATACACAAATACACTTTTAGCTTCAATCTTGGGCTTTGAACAAGATACAAATACTCTTTCAACTTCAATCTTGGGCTTTGAACAAGACACCAAACAATTTCCTCCCATAGAATAGGAGGAACTACGAACGCTCTGATTTTTCGAAATCTCTTTATATGAATACGTAGGCATAAGATTTTGAAATCTTAGCGAGCGCACTAGTCAAAAATCTTAGGTCAAGTACCTCCCCAAAAACAATAAAAAAACCATAAAAACAACAAAACACCTCTTCAACCTTCACAAAGGAAAAACTTTCCCAATCAATATCAAATGGATTTAAGCAACCGAGCAATTCAAGAGTAGAAATATATGCAAATAAAGGTTCCTATAGATTACTATAGATACTTAGGGTGTTAACAACTTCCCTTTGTATAACCAACCCCTGATTCCAGATCTCTTCGCATTTGTAAGGGAAAACATTTTCACACAGGGTTAGTTTAAGATATATTCCCCTTCCTTTTAAGCTTCATAGGATAAATATATAAATCATTAAGTAGCATTAAAATCGGTAGTGGGCGCGTCACAAAAACCAAAGCTACATTTAGCAAGTAACTTTTAGATAAACGACATCCATTCACGCTTAGACGACCTAGATGGTTCCTGAAATTCTGGTATCAGACGTGTGATGTTAAGGTGTGATGTCACAACAACACACTCTGCACAATGGACAAAATAAACAGCAGAATAACACCAAGAATTGTTGACCCAGTTCGGTTACAACTAACCTACTCTGGGGGCTACCAAGCCAGGGATGGAATTCACTACTTGTAGATATAATTTACAGACTCAACAACCCGTTGACAATCTCCTAAACTTATACTCTACTAATGACTTTCTACCTAAGAAACCACTTAGGTATGAGAACACCACTCAATCCCGTACAAACACTCAAAGAACCCACTTTGAGTACCCTTGATCTTACTTCACAGCTTCGATCAATTTACACAACTCTCTATTGCTTCACAGCTTCTAGAGAGGACAGATTACCAATTCACACTCGAATGGTTTACACACTATTCGTACAAATATCTAAGACACTCAGCCTCTGCTCTTGTTCTTCAATCTGTACTTTCTCCTGTGGTCTTGTGTGCTTTATATAGCTCTTGAATTGGGCTTGGACTTGTCACAATATTTGATCAGATTTGTTAATTAAAACTGAATCTTCAAAACAGATTTTATCCCCAAAATCTTTTTAAATCTTCAACCTTTTAATTCTCCAACAGATCTGCAATCAAATCTCCCATGTAACAGAAAATATCTATCCCAAGATATTCTCATCCAATGAGTCAACCACTCTCCACAATTCCAGCTAACACGCGTATCCTAATAACAACTCCTGCTGTTATTAATTCTACAGGTCTGATGTTACAACGTCACTTGTGTGACATCAGACATCCAACTTCAGCCTTTAACTACTTAACACAACCCAGTGTTAAGACTTCAATGTTACAACATCAGCACCTTGACATCAACATTGAATAACCTTTGTTTTACCAAAATTCCAGCCAATCCAGGAACTATCAATCTCCCCCTTTGGCTAATTTTGGCTAAAACAACCTTTGAACCCACAGAGTCTTCAGCAGCGGAAAATCTTCAGTAATTTACATTCTTCATCAGCAGTAGTTTGACAGTCTTCATCACTTGATCTGCTGCAGCACCATCTTCATTATTGACAACAGCCAATTGGTGCTCCCCCTCGAAAACATGAACCAGCATCACAGCTGTTCAGTAGCTCATCATGTGCAGCTTCTCCCCCTAGATATCTGCTTTGCTGCACCCTGCACTCTTCACTTGTTATGAACACTTCACTAGTAGCTCCACAACTATGCTGTATACTCCCCCTCAACAGCTGCATCAACTCTTTTTCAACTAAACACCTTTTAAGCAGCTACAAACTATCTCCCCCTTAATCTCTGCATCACATTAGCAGCATATGGCAAAAAATCCTCTCTTGGCTATCTTGGCTATTTTCTCCCCCTTTTTAGCCACAATTAGGCAAACTTCAATTAAAAACCTTATTGACTAAAGTCAGTGTACCCTAGCTCTCATTGTTAGCCTCTCATTTAGTAAACAGGCACAACAAATCATAGAACAAAAATAGGTGCTTAGCACAATATTCAAACTACATAAGACAAGCACATTAAGTGCCAAAAGAACAACAAAACAAAGAAACTAAACTACTAACTAAGGTGAGCATTAAAAGCTGTTTAATCATCTGAGCTGATCTCCTCACTTTATCTATCATTACCAGGTCCTTCATCATCCTTGCTTGTGTTGACTGCTCCACCTTCCTTTGCTGCCATTTTCAGAGTCATGACAAGTCTTTCAAATTTATGTTTCCTTTCAGTACTAACTTTGATGACTTCATCCAACTCCTTGCAAGCCTCCTCCAGTTCTGTAATCAATCCTGTCTTGGCTGGCTGTTGTTGTGATGTTGAAGCAGATGTCTTGACATTGTCAGAACCATGTTTCACTTCAACCAATTTGGAATGGACTGACAAGGCAGGCTTCCTAGTGCATGCAACATCTGAATGCTGTAGAATTTCAGGATGTTGAGACACAATAATCCCACAAATGAGAGAGGGAAAAGCAATGGGCATATTCACAGCATTTGTAGCAGCAATCTTAAAAGTGTGATCAAAGATGTAGGAACCATAGTCAATTGTTTGCTTTGTCCCAACTGCATAGATGATCTTCCCCAGTTCAACAGAAATTGTGGTCTTGTGACTAGTAGGAACCCAGTTTACAGCACCAATTCTGTGCAGAATGGCATACTTGATACTCAACAACCTGGTTGACAGCTTTCCTTTTTCTGGCCAAACATCTACCTGACCACCAGTGATTTCTTTACATATCACATTGTTGGAGACTTCCAATACTTCACATTCTTCCTCACTTCTTCCTAAGTAGGCATTGATCACTTTAGGTGAGAACCATACATATTTGCCTCTGATGGTAACTCTTCTGAAGGCTTGGCTCTTGCTGTTGTTTATAGATTCAGAGACATTACCTATGAATTCTCTGACCAGCCCATCATAACAACTGGTAAAGCCTGTCACAGTCCTCATAAGACCAGCACACTCAATAAGGTCAATGATTTCAGAGTCTTCTGCAGCTACCTTTCTTTCCAGTGCAATCTTTCGTTGAGGCACATAGTTCCACATGGATGCACAGTGATTAAGCACTTGATTATCAGCTGGGTAGATGTCTTGAGCATCAGTCTCAGACTCTGACTCTTCCCTGATTCTCCTCTTCTTGCCCTCCTTGTCAACTTTGTTCCACGATTTTGGAGAGTCTTTACTTGAGGCCCTTTTCTTGTCCTTCCTTCTTCCAATCTTCTCATTATTAGATGAGTCTTCAATCTCAATGACTTCGACCTGATCCTTCCCTTTACCCTTGTGACTAGCTTTCCTAGGGGATGATGTTCTGACATCCCCATTGACATCAGGATCTTCACTATCATCTTTTTGAAGATCTTTGTCCTCTCCTTGAGTGTCGACCTTTTCAGCAGCCATTTGCCTTAAAGGGACAGAAATCCCTTTCACTCGTATCCCCTTCTCCAGGATTTTGGTGGCAAGCTGTTCCAACTCTAAGTCTACATTAAACTTCTCTTCAACAGCTTGAGATGATGACGTCCTATCTTCAGTTTTATTCGTGATTGAGGGTTTAGGGTTACCTGACTCGGGAGGAGCAGCAGAAATGTGTTCTTCATTGCCGAGGACGTTTTCAGAGGAAACCCTAGTTCGTCCCTGCTCAGAGTTCTTGGTAGACATCATTCCTTTGAAGCAGACCAGATTTGGATCAAAACTCTCTATTTTGTTGTGATTTAGGGAGATGAGGAGTTGTGATGAGATTGCTTTGGAAGGTCTTGATGTGGTATTAATATGGTAAGGCGCCTGAGTTTTAGCCCAATCACTAATGTTTTCCCTCCACAAACACTTTCCTTTTAAAAATTTAAAATGATTTACCCCAGAGCTCATCAATTCAATTTGACCTTTCAGTGTCCCTTCATACTTGATTTCCCGGCCTAATGTTAAAACATTAACCTGAGCATCAATAGTTGAGTTTCCTATAAGAGAAATCCACCGATAGCAGTTATCCTTGGTTCTGGCACCCTTCATAACGATCTGATTATGCTCATCTGAAACCACACACTCATCCTTAGTGTAGTTTACCAGGTACCCTTCATCACACAACTGGCTTATGCTGATCAAATTTGCACTTAAGCCACTGACAAACATAACATTGTCAAGTTCAGGTCTACCATCACCTTGGACTTTCCCAACTCCTGCAACAATACCTTTTCCTCCATTTCCAAACAAGACCTCATGAGAGGGGCAAGGTCTAAGATCATCAATCATGGATCTACATCCAGACATGTGCTTGGAACATCCACTGTCAAAATACCATGTATCTTCTTTAAACTCCTTGTCAGCCATGTGAGCCAATAAGCACTTCACCTTCTCCTTAGGTACCCATTGTTTAACAACTTTGGGCCTATCCTCCCTCCATCTGTTTTGAGGCTGAGGGTATCCATGCAGCTTGTAGCACGAGTACTGCATATGTCCAAACCTTCCACAGTAATAACATCTCACCCTTTCATCTCTGAATCTTCTGCCATGATGAGACTGCTTAGGCTGCCATCCATGATGTGGTCTCCTCCTGCCATAACTAACCTGCCTTTTATTATGCTGATATCTTCTTCCATAAGAAGGCTGAGAATGCTGTTTTCTGAATTGTCTCCCATGATGGTGTGGTTTTCTTCTACCATAGCTATGAGGCACAGCACTGTTGAATCCAAACCCTTGACCATACCAGTTATCCTGATGTTGTGACATGCCCTGTTTGAACCTAGCAGCTTGCATGCTCTTATGGTATTGTGGGGGCATATACTGACTAGCTCTTTGTGGCTGCTTTCTCTTCTGATAAGGACCAGTCTTCTTTTTAATCCTCTTGGGTTGTGAAACATCGGCTTTCTTAGGAGTAGGATCCTGCACCTTTGGCTGATGTTGAGACAATGGTTGAGACATCCCACCTTGGTTCCTGAAGTGCTTGCTTCAGTAGATACTTTTCCCTCAACCATAAATCCTAATCCAGTCCTGTCTCCAGCTACCCTTTCCGTCTGAAGAATCTTGTCAAGAGTGTCTGTACCACTGTTCAGCATCCTAACAGACTTGGTCATTTGATCAAGATGAGCTCTTACAAGCACCACTTCATTTTCCAGATCAGTCTTTTCATTTTCAAGCTGAGCAATTAGTTGCTTGTGGCACTTGTTTTCTTGACAAAACTCAGCACTTTTCAAACATAGCTCCTGATAAGTAGATGCTAGCTCCTCATAGGTTACTTCCCCATCACTAGAATCATCATCAGATTCAACAATTCCTGTCAAAGCTGTAACATGCTTTGCTGACTCACTTTCACTTTCACTATCAGAGTCAGACCAGGAGACTGTCATGCCCTTCTTCTGCTTTTTCAAGAAGGTGGGACATTCTTTCTTGACATGTCCATACCTTTCACACTCAAAGCACTGCACTCCTTTATCTTGGGCAGTTTTCTCTTCATCCTTCTTGCTGGTGTCAGAAGTCATGTTCTTGACATTAGGCCTGGAGTTATTATTCATTCTCTTGAATACTTTGGTGAACTGTCTTCCCAACATCACTATGGCCTAGGATAAATCCTCCTGGGATTCAGAACTCTTTCCTTTATCTTCTTCATTATTCGACACCAGGGCTATACTCTTTGGCTTCTTTTCTGGTTCTTCTTCATTCAACCCAAGCTCAAAGGTTTGAAGAGATCCAATGAGCTCATCTACTCTCATCTTGCTGATGTCTTGTGATTCTTCAATGGCAGTAACCTTCATCTTATACTTCTTAGGTAGGGACCTAAGAATCTTCCTCACAAGCTTTTCATCTGACATCTTCTCTCCAAGAGCACTAGATGCATTGGCCAGCTCAAGAACACTCATGTGGAAATCATGAATAGTCTCATCTTCCTTCATCTTCAGTCCTTCAAATTTTGATGTTAATAGCTGAAGTCTTGACATCTTAACTCTAGATGTTCCTTCATGAGTAGTCTTCAAGATATCCCAAGCTTTCTTGGCAACTTCACAGGTATTAATTAACCTGAAGATGTTCTTATCCACTCCATTGAAGATAGCATTCAGAGCTTTGGAATTTCCAAGGGCAAGCTCATCTTCCTCCTTGGTCCACTCTTCTTCAGGCTTTAGCTTAGAGGTGCCTTCTTTATCTTTACCAGCATCATCCTTCTCACACATGACAGGTACTTTCCACTCTTTAATAACAGCCTTCCAAGCCCTACTGTCCAAGGATTTTAAGAAGGTGGTCATCCTTGGCTTCCAATAGTCATAATTTGATCCGTCCAAAATAGGGGGTCTGTTGACGAATCCTCCAACTTCTTTGTCCATCTTTTTACCAGAAAGTAACTTCCCTAGATCTCACCCAGAGACAGACAGGATGCCTGCTCTGATACCAATTGAAATTCTGGTATCAGACGTGTGATGTTAAGGTGTGATGTCACAACAACACACTCAGCACAATGGACAAAATAAACAGCAGAATAACACCAAGAATTGTTGACCCAGTTCGGTTACAACCAACCTACTCTGGGGGCTACCAAGCTAGGGATGGAATTCACTACTTGTAGATATAATTTACAGACTCAACAACCCGTTGACAATCTCCTAAACTTATACTCTACTAATGACTTCCTACCTAAGAAACCACTTAGGTATGAGAACACCACTCAATCCCTTACAAACACTCAAAGAACCCACTTTGAGTACCCTTGTTCTTACTTCACAGCTTCGATCAATTTACACAACTCTCTATTGTTTCACAGCTTCTAGAGAGGACAGATTACCAATTCACACTCGAATGGTTTACACACTATTCGAACAAATATCTAAGACACTCTGCCTCTGCTCTTGTTCTTCAATCTGTACTTTCTCCTATGGTCTTGTGTGCTTTATATAGCTCTTGAATTGGGCTTGGACTTGTCACAATATTTGATCAGATTTGTTAATTAAAACTGAATCTTCAAAACAGATTTTATCCCCAAAATCTTTTTAAATCTTCAACCTTTTAATTCTCCAACAGATCTGCAATCAAATCTCCCATGTAACAGAAAATATCTATCCCAAGATATTCTCATCCAATGAGTCAACCACTCTCCACAATTCCAGCTAACACGCGTATCCTAATAACAACTCCTGCTGTTATTAATTCTGCAGGTCTGATGTTACAACGTCACTTGTGTGACATCAGACATCCAACTTCAGCCTTTAACTACTTAACACAGCCCAGTGTTAAGACTTCAATGTTACAACATCAGCACCTTGACATCAACATTGAATAACCTTTGTTTTACCAAAATTCCAGCCAATCCAGGAACTATCAGTTCCAATCGAGTACGATGGATATGAGGGGTGTTAATACCTTCCTCTTGCATAACCGACTTTTGAACCTAAATTTGGTTGTGAGACCATATTCTACACCTTTAGGGGTTTTATCGATATTTTCCTTTTCCTTTGGAATAAATAAAGTTCGATGAAAACTCTGTGTTTTTTCGCGTAGAGACAAAGCTCAAGGGTTAAGGTTTTGAATTCTCTGATGTTGTCTCCTCTAAAAAATGGGGCAAATACTTTGACATGCTATTTGCACCCATTTATCCAGTTCTCATAAAAGAATTTTTGACAAATACTTTTTTTAAGCAGCTCGAACAAGATGCTACTAGAATCCACTCTAATGTGTTTGGTATCCCAATTGTCACCACTCCTTTCATTGCTAAGACAATACAGTGTAAGAAGTTGGTGTTTATGTGGATTAAAGGTTAGAAAAACACAAGAAGGGGCGTTGAATTGTGTTTACTTTTTCTTTTTTTGTTTAAACTCTTAAGTCAGATTCTAAACACAGATATGTAGCAGATATAAAATGCAAGAAAGAAGAATAACACACAAAGTTATCCTAGTTCCTCTGACAAATCGATAGTAGTCAAGTCCCCTTATACTTACAGGAGATTTTCACTATAATCACACAAAACTACAATATGATCAATCACACAAGCAAGAGACTTCTTTTCTTATACACATAAGTATAAGACTTCCTTGCTCAAACACACAAGTTTGAGACTTCCTTGCTCAAGCACACAAGATCAAAACTTCCTTGCTCTAGCACACAAGCTAAATACTTCCTTGCTCAAGCACACAAGCTCAAGACTTCCATGCCCAAGCACACAAGCTCATGACTTCCTTGCTCTAGCACAGAAGCAAAAGACTTCCTTGCTCAAGCACACAAGCTCAATACTTCCTTGCTCTAGCACACAAGCTAAATACTTCCTTGCTCAAGCACACAAGCTCAAGACTTGTTCTCTCAAACACTTAGTAAGAGACTTCTAACAATCTACCTAAAAAATAAATTATTGTTAAGCGAATACACTTTATATACAATCAGAGGTGCATAAATAATACAACACAATAGGACTCGTTTAAGACTTAAGAATTTCTAAGATATACAAGGATAAGAAATCCTAAGTTTAGCTTGTGCTAAAACTTTGATAGAGTAACTTCTCTTTGTGAGATGGCTTCTTCGTAGTCAGTTCTTCGGCTTTTGATACATCAAAATATGATCTTCACACTTTTCATTGGATGTTTAGAGTCATAACCAATACATGGGTTTAATACGAATTTTAGTTTATGGTTCTGCACACTTCAACAAACATTGGTATACCATATTGTTCTTTAAGTACTTCGTTATCATCAAAACCTAGGGATATGGGACAAACAATTTTTCTTTCAACAGTGATTTCCCTTCTTACCAGGTTCTACCTCCCTTTATTGTTCTTATTTTCTTACATTACGGACACTGTATGATTTAAGTGTAGCGAGGCATTTACCGCTTTCATTTACTTTTACTATTTTTCTTTATTATTGCTATCTTATTTTATTTTGCTTCCTTAGTTTAATTTTATGTTATTGTTGCGTTTTCTTTTGTAGCGTAGTGTATTGAGTCTTTTGCATGTGTTGTCGAGTCTTTTATGCGTTGTTTTCTGCTTGTTATTGGTTTTCCTGATTAGTTGAGCCTACCAAAAATTTTTGAAAATTTTGAAAAGACTTATGAAGCTTAGCTTGATTTGAAAGTATATAGGATGTAAAAAGAATAGAGGCTAGGTTGAGGATACTTGGGAAAATCCGACAAAATCGGTATTGTCCTAACACCTCAAGCCTCCCAATTATGCATGTTTGTTTAAATCCTAATTGAGTTTTAGTATTAAGCTTCTATTAGGTAGTAATCCTTGAGTATTTTTTATATCCAGTCAGGCACCATCTGCAGTCACGCACTAAGTAGGTCGGTAGACAAATAATAAGTGAATGACCCGTTGCGAAAAAAAGGAATAAAAAAGGGAATACCATATTTACTAAGTTATGTGACCCTCTCCCTATCATTTAGCCCAAAAAGAGTGGTTGAACTTTCAAAATAAATAATGCATATTTAATAAGGAAAAATATATTTTTGAAAATCTAAAGAGATGTTTTGATCATTATTTTTAGGTCTTTAATTGGCTACATTTTGGTTAAAAACAAGTTTACAACAAGATGTTGGGTAAGATGTCCTGACATGGTTGATCAGACATCAGTACAAATATGGTTATAACACTTGGTAGGATGTCGAGGAAGATGTTGAAGCATCATCAATTGTCATGACAGTATTACTGTCATGACAGATGTCATGACAGCTTGTTCTGGTACAGTAGGTACTGCTGTTATGTGTTTCAGACAGATGTCGAAGACAGATGTCATGACATCTTAGTCTGGTACAACAAGTATTGCTGTTTTGCTGTCATGTGATGGTCAATCAAGATATCGAAGGAAATTTCATGACATCTTTGTCTGATACAACAGGTGCTGCTATTATATTTCTCTTGACAGATTTGATGAGATCTTTTTGGATATACCTCATCATTATACGCAGGTCAAGGAGATTTATTAGGAACAAAGTGCATATTTGATTGGATTTCATAAAAAGGATCTTTGAGACTTTTTAGGAAACCATTTGGAGATTTGTTCCTATTTTTGTGGAGAAGATCTTGCAGCTGAATTAAAATGTGAAGATTGGATCTGATTGACGAGTCCAAGCCCATACTGCAAGAGTCTATAAATAAGGACTTGCTAGACCTAAAAGAGGAGGCACATACAACAACAAGTCGTCGGTGCAACATAAGGGTTTTGAGAGTCTCTTGTGTAGTTTGTAAATCACCCATGTATCTTTTGATACTATGTGGTCGACATAGGTTGTTGTAAATTGTTCTCACTCGAAGCTATGAAGCAAGAGTTGAGTATTGTTGTTAGTCAAGAGTCTTGGTTGAACCTTGTATTGGAAGGGGTGTCTTTCAATAGGGTAGATACAGTTATGGTGTGGTAACTGTTAGATAATCACAGGTTGTGATTTAGGAAGTGAGAGGGGTTCTCTTATCATTTAGATGTGACTTCTTATGATAAAGTCTTCATTGGGTAGTGATAGGTTAACGTGGATGCTTTTTGTAAACCTGAGGTTGTTTGCATAAAACTATACTACTGATAGTGATTACTTCTTCCTGGATTGGTATCCCCCAGATGTAGGTGAGTTGCACCGAACTGGGTCATCATATTCTGTGTTGTTTATCATTCTGCTATTTTCAGTTCAGTCTTGATTAACATGTTGGATCAGATGTCGTGACATCTGTGAGGGTGCAGTTCTGATATTCAAGGTATCAGTCTGTTGTTGCGCCTCCAAGTTTAAAATATTATGTAGCACAATGTCTTGACATGTGTTAGGACACCTGCTGTCTGCATAGGCCTGAATTTCAATTGGTATCAAAGCAGGCATCCTGTCTGGTTCTGGTTGAGATCCATAGGAGATACTTTCTGGCGTTTAAAAGAGGAGGAGTTTTGGAGATCAGATCAATCAACTCAGACATACTCAAGGGTGTTAATGGATGAGATGGATGTTTTGGATCGATGGGAACAACCCGGAGGTTGTTCATGTTGCTGTGGAGGTTCTACAACAACTACAGGAGAAGTGGCAAGTTCTCTTATTGGTGTGTCTTATAAGATGTTCTGACATCATATTAGGGCAAGCAGGATTTGTTCCTTGGTGGTTCCGCTGCATGAGTTTCTGATGGAAGAGCTCTAGAATTATGGGATTCTGGAGTTGTTACTGAAGACATTTGGTGGAAGGTCTCAATCGTTGGCCTCTATATTTGAAGGTATTGACATTATTTTATTCCAAAGTCGGGAGCGATGGAGTGAAGGAAGTTGTGGTCAGATATCTGGTATGATGGCTTGGTACTTGGAAGCTTGGTTTCCTGGTGCTATTTGGAGTCAGTTGAAGAGGAGAGGAGTTGAGTTAAAGTTTATTAGGTTCTTGCTCTAAGAGTTTGATAAATGTTTGGTCGGCTAGGTTGTCAAAGATACTTGAGAATTCTCTCAAGTCCACTCATAAATACATCTATGTCGTGTATCTGGAGTCTTCTAGTTACTCTTCTGACTAGAAGGTGTTTCCTTGAACCACAATCTGAAGAACGTGGAGGTGATTTATTTTCACCATCCAAAAACAGCAAGGAAGGATTCATCTCTCTTGACCCTAAGAGTGGATCCAATCTGATTGAAGATTTGTTGAGGTAAATAAGACTTGTTCAGAGAAAGTCTTAGTTACTTGAGTTAAGGGTGGCAGCCTTGGTATCTCAACATTGTCATTGGAGAAGATACTTGCAAAAAGATTGAATGCTTTATAAGTGTTCATGACATGATCTGGTGGAGCTTAGCTACAGCAGTGAAGAAGGGTTATTATACAAGGATTTAAGATCAATTGCTATTTGTGGAATCCACAAGTATCTAATTGATTATCCTTGAAAGTCAAGATTGAGGATGTTCTGTCAGATGTTCTAACATCTTTTCATCAGAGGCTTGGAGAATCATGGGAGGGGTTCTACATTCGCTCAAAAGTCTCCTAGGTGTTGACTTGGGATTATTGGCTTAGCATCTATTCCTAGAAAGTATTGTGAATGACTTATCCAGATGGTGATGCTGTTGAAGATGGAGGTGGAAGACTATGAAGGCATCATAATCTTGATGGTTACAGCTTGGATCAGTTTATTTCTGATCTAGGTGCTTTGGAGCATAGTGTTTGCTCTGGTTGTGAAGGTCGAGGATAAGTGGAAGTTATCTCTGGCTTTCTACTGACGGTTCTACTAAGGGAAGTTGCATTCTTTGGTATTGCTATGGGGTAGTCTTGTACTACTTATTTTCTGAAGATTCAGATGTGGCAGGTTTGAAGTCTTTGGTGTTTCAAAGCAGGATTGTAACACCCATATATAACAACATACATCAAAGCATATATATTATACATGAATCCAATTTTTGGTACTGAAATACCATAAGTTCCTAGTTAACACATTGTATACATTAAATGCCCAAAATACAAGGAACTAAAATCTACGGCATAACATATACAAGATGTCCCAAAATACACTAAAAACTAGATCAATACAAAGACATAAAAATACAACGTCATAGCGGAAGTCATGGCATCTCAAAAGCTACGATTCGTAAGGAAAAGTCAAACCGCATTATCCTTACCCTTCGCGGAACCTGTAGTACCTGTAATATAATCAACAACATGGGGTGAGATAACAAATCTCAATGAGTTCCCTATCTTATGGATTCTCTCGACTTTACAAGGTTCTAACGAATTCTAACTCAAGTCCAAGGGAAAGGGGAAAGGACTTCGAGTTCACGATCTCACACTATATGGAAACATGTCATGAGTTCATTAACTCAAAATATCACTAATCATTAACCTTACAAAGGCATCTCCTTTTCTCGTCCGCTTCTACGTCTAGAAGGCGACCCGAGTCATAGACCCTCGTAACTTACATGACATATGAAATGGATTCGGGATCATCGGCCTGTTAACCGTGAACCGTCACTTCTCATGGCCTGTTAACCATCTCAAGTCTCTTTACCATATAGGCTCCATTCATACTACACGCGGGAATCAAACCTGCCAAGTAATTATGCATACGTTTCAGAGGAGTCTGAGACTCATGAAACTGCAACTTAGGGGAAACGGTTATGATTACATGATTTCTGACACAAGTGTGATTGTATTCGACAATCACAAGGCCACATTCACCTTCTCACCTATACTAGGTTCACACATGTTCCATACTAGTGTTTCACTCTCATCTAGACCACTACTCGGCTAGGATGCACCTTTCTACCACACATGCTCGAGCATCGCCATCTAGAGTTCTCTATCTATTTCTAGTCTCATTACTAGATTCTAATATAGTTTCATGTTGAGGTTTCCTCACTCTTCCTATTCCATTTTCATTTTATCATGCATATTCACTCACAATCATGGTTAAACAACAATAGGATAAGCAAAGCATATTACAATTGCACAATAGAATTACATATGATAATTCAACACCTTTGTACCACTTTTGGGTTTCCTCCGATTATTTAATCGGGCAATAAAACCGACATTTTTCACCTTCATCATATAGATTAATTTCACAGCTTTCTATCGGTATCAAGAAGATTTAAATCTTATAAACGAGTCAAAAGTTATGGAATTTAAAAGAAAATAAAATATTTGACAAAGTCCCAAGAGTGCTCGGCGCTGCCCCCTTCGCCTCTACTTCGCCCGGCGAAGCACGGGCGTAAGACCCATGCCAAAATCCCAAAGTTACAGAATCAAAACCTGCTGCGCCTCTTGGCTGTCGCCCGGCGAAGCAGCGGTGCACGCCTGGCGTCGCCCCGCGCTACGCACCAGAAGCAGAATTTTTTTCTGCGTTTTACATGGTTCCCAAGCCTCAAATTCCAACTTTTCCAAACCAAAACATTTTCAAACCACCAAAACAAGTATCAACAATGTTCATATGCATATTACGATTATACTACGCAATTTATATAGATTTTCAACCGTTAGATTCTTGATTTTAGCAAGATTACTCATTTTCTCACAATATCAAACCTAACTCCAAAACTCAAGAAACTCTACAACTAAAGCATCTATCTAGAACCCACCTTGATTAGAATATGATGATGAAGAAGATGAGATGATTTGATGAAGAATGGATGATGATCTTGATCTTTCTCTCTTCTAGATTTCTTTCTCTTTTTCCTTCCTTTCCTCTTCCTTCTCTCTAACTTCTTTCTATCTTTTTCTCTCTTTGTTTCTTTTGTTGGAAAAAGGGTGGAAACAAAGGATATAGAAAATATCATTAATTAGCAATACTACTAATTATCCAAATAGTCTCTAAAGCTCCAATAATTAAAACCTCAGAGTCAGATAATATTAATTGGATTTGCTCTGAACTCTACAGTTACTCTAATTATCTTTGCAGATAATTTCCCAGAGTACACCGGAACTCAGTTGATCACAACTAATATTATCCAGAGTTAATTATAATAGGGGGTATTACATCCTTCCCTCCTTAAATAGAAATGCGTCCTCGAATTAAAAGATTACCTGAAAAGATGAGGGTAAGCATCTCGCATCTCTGATTCTAGTTCCCAAGTTGCATGCATCTCATCCCACTGAACTTTCACAAGAGAAATCTCTTTATTCCGTAGAATCTTAGTTTCTCTTCCTGTGATACGGCTTGGTTGAGGTTCAAACGTCAAATCTGTTTCTATCTCAACTGTATCTGGTAGGATTGGCTGAAGAGGATCTGTGACAAACTTCCGAAGCTGAGACACATGAAAAACATCATGCATTTCTGACAGAGAAGGCGGTAAGGCTAATCTGTAAGCTACTTCACCAATCCTTTCTAAAATTTGATACGGTCCTATGTATCTCGGACTTAACTTTCGTGACTTAAACGGTCCTTTCAATCTCAATATCGGAGTAACCTTCAAAAACATGTGATCACCTTCATCAAACTCTAAAGGCCTCCTTCGGTTATCCGCATAACTTTTCTGACGATCTTGTGCTTGTTTAACTTTATCACGGATCATTCTAATCTTTTCTGTGGTCTCTTGGATAATTTCCGGTCCTAAAATTCTATCCTCACCAACTTCTGCCCAACACAAAGGCGTCCTACACTTTCTTCCATATAAAGCCTCGTAAGGAGCCATACCAATACTCGCATGATAACTATTATTATACGAAAACTCAATCAACGGTAAAAGTTCTATCCAATTTCCTCCACTTCCAAGCACACAAACTCTTAACATATCTTCCATTGTTTGGATCGTTCATTCCGTCTGACCACCCGTTTGCGGATGATTCGACGTGCTCAAACATAACTTCGTTCCCATAGCTTGTTGGAAAGCCCTCCAAAAACTTAAAGTAAACTTTGGATCTCTATAGGATACAATACTAAAGGGAATACCATGCAACCTCACAATTTTCGAAATAAACAACCTTGCAAGATGACTTGCCTTGTATGTAGTCTTTACAGCCAAGAAATGCACCGATTTCGTCAACCGATCTACAATTACCCAAATAGAATCGTATCCACCTTGAGTACGGGGTAATCCAACTGAGAAGTCCATAGAAATACTATCCCACTTCCATACTGGAATTTCTAAGGGTTGTAACAATCCTCCCGGTCTCTGACGCTCAATCTTTACTTGTTGGCATATCGCACACTGAGATACATACACTGCAATATCGCTTTTCATACCGGACCACCAATAGTCCTTCTTTAAGTCTTGATACAGCTTCGAAGAACCTGTATGTATATTAAAGGCACCTTTATTCTCTTCCTCTAAAATCCTTCTTTTCAACATTACATCATCCAGAACACAAATCCTTTGGTTAAATAAAATAATTTCGTCGTTAGCTCGCACAAAACCCAGTTGTGCTAACACTTTTTGTAACTTCTCATCCAACACTTGTCCTTGTTGAATTTCCTCTCTAAGAGTAGAATTTACATTCAAGTTTCCCATAATCACGCCAGTAGGAGTCAAAACAAATTGGAGATTAAGATCCCTAAACTTCTTCAATAAGGCATACTCTAACATCATCAGCTCGGCATTACGCAACACTTTTCGACTCAGTGCATCCGCTACTTTATTCGCTTTACCTGGATGGTACTTTAGTTCCAAATCATAATCCTTCAGATATTCCATCCATCTCCTTTGATGCATGTTCAACTCTTTTTGGTCAAAGAGATACTTTAAACTCTTGTGGTCACTAAACATCTCAAAACGCACTCCATACAAATAATGACGCCACACTTTCAGTGTAAACACAACTGCCGCCAACTCCAGATCATGGGTTGGGTAATTCTTCTCGTGAACTTTCAATTTTCGAGAAGCATAAGTCACCACATGACTATGTTGCATTAAAACACCTCATAATCCTATCTTAGATGCATCACAAAATACCTCATACGACTTGTTAGGATCAGGAATGATTAGAACATGAGCAGTCGTCAATCTTTCCTTCAAACTCATAAAAATTTGCTCACGCGCCGAATCCCACTCATAAGGACAATCCTTCCTAGTAATTTTAGTCATTGGTAATGCCAATTGAGAAAAGATCTTGATAAACCTTATGTAATAACCTGCCAGTCCCAAAAAACTTCTAACTTCTGAGACATTTTTCGGTCTCTCCCAATTAATTACCGCTTCAACTTTTGATGGGTCAACCGCCACACCTCCCTGAGATATGACGGGACCAAGAAAACTAACCTCCGACATCCAAAACTCACACTTGCTCAACTCATCAAAGAGTTGCTTCTCTTGTAAGATCGATAAAACGATTCTTAAATGTCCCTCGTGCTCTTGCGAAGTACGAGAATAAACAAGAATGTCATCAATGAAGATCACAACAAATTGATCCAAGCAAGCTTGAAATATCCGATTCATATAATCCATAAAAACTGCCGGAGCATTCGTCACACCGAAAGGCATTACTAAGAATTGATAATGGCCATAACGGGTTCTAAACGCGGTCTTCGAGACATCCGAACTCTTCACACGGATCTGGTGATAACCCGACCGTAAATTAATCTTCGAGAACACACTGGCTCCTTTCAATTGATCTAACATATCCTATATCCTTGGTAACGGGTAATTATTCTTGATGGTGACCTTATTCAACTGTCGGTAATCAATACATAACCGCATTCCACCATCTTTCTTCTTTACCAACAACACTGGAGCTCCCCAGGGTGAAACACTGGGTCGGACAAAATGCTTAGCCATTAACTCTTCCAATTGATCCTTCAATTCCCTTAATTCAAGTGGTGTCATCCGATACGGAGAAACGGATATAGGAGTCGTTCCCGGTATCAAGTCAATAGAAAATTCCACTTCCCTCTCTGGAGGAAGAGAAGTGACATCCTCGGGGAAAACTTCTGAAAACTCTCAGACTACAAGGATACTCAAAACTTGAAGGTCGTTACTCTTCTCCTTAGTGAGACCCAAAAGAACAAATTTTTCCTTCTCAAACAAGAAATTTATCATTCCAATCGTACCTTCTAAAATAGTTGTTAATACATCCCTCGGAGTAGCTTCAGTAGATGGAATGATGATTAGCTTCTCCTCACACCCGATGAAAATCAAATTAGTAGAAATCCAATCCATTCCCAAAACAACGTCTACTTTCTTAAGCGGAAAACAAATAAGATCAATCTGAAAAACTCTCTCATCCACAGACAAAACACAATTCTCGCACATTAAAGGTGTTTCAACTATCTCATCCATGGTAGTAGTAACCACCATGGGAGGAGATAACGGAATAGCTTGCAACCCAAGTCGATTCACACATTGCATCGACACAAAAGAGTGTGTCGCTCCACAATCAAATAATACAAAACAAGGAATCCCATTAACGAAACACGTACCAGCAATCAAAGAGTTATCGCCCTTTGCTTTCTTTGCATCCAAAGTATAAACTCGCCCGGTATTCTTTCCTTGTGCATGATTCTTATTCTGAGGGCAATCTCTCGCCATATGGCCCACTTTCTTACACTGATAACATTTCATCCCTTTGAAACCACACCGACCATGATGATTCTTGCCACAAGTATGACACACAGGAGGTGCACTTGGTCTAGCATTCTGAACTTGCTTTCCCTTGAAAGCTTGTTGTCGAGGCCTTTGGTTGGATCTTCCACGATCACTCTGATTCGACCTATGGAACTCTCCTTCTGCCTGAACTCTCTTCAAACTATTCTCAACCACATAACACTGCCTTAGCAATTCATAGTAACTAGTGAACTCTCTTTGAGACACACTATGAGAAATCTCAGCTTTCAATCCAAAGAGGAATTGGTCAATTTTCCACTTTTCGTCTGGAGCATACATAGCCTGCCTATCGTAAGCAGCCATGACTTCAAACTTCTCAGCATAATCAGCCACAGTCAAGGTACCTCGCCCTAACTGTTGGAAATCGAACTCCTTTTGGGTCCTCAAAGATCCATGGAAATAATTCTCCATAAACGTAACCTTAAATTGCTCCCAGACCTTAGGCACCTCTTGGATAGTCATCAAAGCTGAAGCACTTTCCCAACACCTCATAGCCGGACCCTTCAACAAGTGAGAAGAAAATACCACCTTGTTCTCTTCACTACATTGAACTATCATAAAAATTCTCTCCATGTCAGCCACCCATTCATGAGCTTTCACAGGATCTAATCCACCATGAAATTCAGGAGGATTCATGCAGATAAAATCCCTAAAGCTTCCACTTACAGCATCTGGAACAACCACCTAAGGATAAAGACCCCCATTCATCTGTTGTACCATCTGTTGCATGAACTGGTTCTGCTTCCGCTGCATCTGCTGTAAGAACTAGGGCCATGGGACATGCTTCTCGCCGCTTGGCGGATTCGTCCCAGCTGGAGTAGCTCCAGGTCTACCACGATTGCTTTTGCGTCCGTCAGCCATGTTCCTAACATCATACAGATAGGATTAAGTTGATCAGGCTTAATTCCATACATATAACACTTAAGACCAATGGTGACACAACACATATGAAACGGAAAGAAATACTTATACTATTTCATGGATAGGTCGAGGATATGACCTGCTCTGATACCAACTATAACACCCATATATAACAACATACATCAAAGCATATATATTATACATGAATCCAAGTTTTGGTACTGAAATACCATAAGTTCCTAGTTAACACATTGTATACATTAAATGCCCAAAATATAAGGAACTAAACTCTATGGCATAAAATATACAAGATGTCCCAAAATACACTAAGAACTAGATCAATACAATGATCTCAAAATACAACGTTATAGCTGAATCCATGCTATCCTAAAAGCTACGATTCGTAAGGAAAAGTCAAACCACTTTATCCTTACCCTTCGCGGAACCTGTAGTACCTGTAATATAATCAACAACATGGGGTGAGATAACAAATCTCAGGGAGCTCCCTATCTTATGGATTCTCTCGGCTTTACAAGGTTCTAACCAATTCTAACTCAAGTCCAAGGGAAAGGGGAAAGGACTTCGAGTTCACAATCTCACACTATATGGAAACATGTCATGTGTTCATTAACTCAAAATATCACTAATCAATAACCTTACAAAGGCATCTCCTTTTCCCGTTCGCTTCTACGTCTAGAAGGCGACCCGAGTCATAGATCCTCGTAACTTACTTAACATATGAAATGGATTCGGGATCATCATCCTGTTAACCGTGAACCGTCACTTCTCATGGCCTGTTAACCATCTCAAGTCTCTTTACCATATAGGCTCCATTCATACTACACGCAGGAATCAAACCTGCCAAGTAATTATGCATACGTTTCAGAGGAGTCCGAGACTCATGAAACTGCAACTCAGGGGAAACGGTTATGATTACATGATTTCTCACACAAGCGAGATTGTATTCGACAATCACAAGGCCACATTCGCCTTCTCACCTATACTAGGTTAACACATGTTCCATACTAGTGTTTCACTTTCATCTAGACCACTACTCGGCAAGGATGCACCTTTCTACAACACATGCCCGAGCATCGCCATCTAGAGTTCTCTATCTATTTCTAGTCTCATTACTAGATTCTACTATAGTTTCATGTTGAGGTTTCCTCACTCTTCCTATTCTATTTTCATTTTAGCATGGATATTCACTCACAATCATGGTTAAACAACAATAGGATAAGCAAAGCATATTACAATTGCACAATAGAATTACATATGATAATTCAACAACTTTGTACCACTTTTGGGTTTCCTCTGATTATTTAATCGGGCAATAAAACCGACATTTTTCTCCTTCATCATATAGATTAATTTCACAGCTTTCTATCGGTATCAAGAACATTTAAATCGGATAAATGAGTCAAAAATTATGGAATTTAAAAGAAAAGAAAACATTTGAAAAAGTCCCAGGAGCGCCCGGCGCTGCCCCCCTTCGCCTCTACTTCACCCGACGAAGTAGGGGCGTACGACCCATGCCAAAATTCCAAAGTTACACAATCAAAACCTGTTACGCTTCTTGGCTATCGCCCGGCGAAGCAGCGGCCCATGCCTGGCGTCACCTGGCGTTCCAGGCTTCGCCCGGCACTACGCACCAGAAGCAAAATTTTCTGCTGCGTTTTACATGGCTCCCAAGCCTCAAAATCCAACTTTTCCAAACCAAAACATTTTCAAACCACCAAAACAAGTATCAACAATGTTCATATGCATATTACGATTATACTACGCAATTTATATCGATTTTCAACCGTTAGATTCATGATTTTAGCAAGATTACTCATTTTCTCACAATATCAAACCTAACTCCAAAACTCAAGAAACTCTACAACTAAAGCATCTATCTAGAACCCACCTTGATTAGAAGATGATGATGAAGAAGATGAGATGATTTAATGAAGAATGGATGATGATCTTGATCTTTCTCTCTTCTATATTTCTTTCTCTTTTTCCTTCCTTTCCTCTTCCTTCTCTCTAACTTCTTTCTATCTTTTTCTCTCTTTGTTTCTTTTGTTGGAAAAGGGTGGAAAGAAATGATATAGAAAATATCATTAATTAGCAATACTACTAATTATCCAAATAGTCTCTAAAGCTCCAATAATTAAAACCTCAGAGTCAGATAATATTAATTGGATTTGCTCTGAACTCTACAGTTACTCTAATTATCTTTGCAGATAATTTCTCAGAGTACACCGGAACTCAGTTGATCACAACTAATATTATCCAGAGTTAATTAAAATACGGGGTATTACAAGGATGGAGGGTATCTACTCAAAACTTGGTTGTTGAATCAAGTCTATGAGAGCATGGAAATCTGTTTCTGCAAAGGGATGAGGTTCTTCTAAGTGGCAAAAGGAAGAGCTGAATTCAACAGTTAGATGTCATAATGTCTTGACATCTAGCTTAACATCGGAAGTCTCAGCTGGTGATATGGCACATCAGCTTAAGATAAGGTGATCTATAGGATAATGGGAATTATGGATTCTTCAAAAAGGTCTATTTCATATAGTTTGCGGGAGCTGTGGTTTGAGAACATGTTATATGCCTAAGAGGCTCGGTGAATCCAAGATGTCTTGCTATGAAGCAAGTAGTTCATGTGACTTGAAGATCATATTTCACTGGTGGATCAGTATATCTTGTGGGAGTTCTGAAGAAGATTGAGGTCAGTTAAACAGTGGCATTTGATTGATCTTTACTGTGCGTTCAAGCAGGATGCTTGAAACTGATTGCTCTTATGCAAAAGAGTAGTTAGTTGAAAATGAAAGGACCACTGGTTATCTACGTTAGGGGGAGTATTGCTACTGATTTGCTTGCTTCTGGTTGATTGCCCTTAAATGCATAGTTGCTTGGTTTGGAAAATTATGGCTAGAAAGGGGGAGAAGTAAGTAATAGTAGTGTTCCTTGGTTGTTTCCTTGAGGGGGAGTTGGTTGTGCTATCCAAAGGTTGTTTTAGCCAAAATTTGCCAAAGGGGGAGATTGTTAGGTTTTTGATTGGCTACATTTGGGCTAAAACAAGTTTACAGCAAGATGTTGGGTAAGATGTCCTGACATGGTTGATCAGACATCAGTATAGATGTGGTTATAACACTTGGCAGGATGTCGAGTAAGATGTTGAAGCATCATCAACTGTCATGACAGTATTACTGTCATGACAGATGTCATGACAGCTTGTTCTGGTACAGTAGGTACTACTGTTATGTGTTTCAGACAGATGTCGAAGACAGATGTCATGTTATCTTAGTCTGGTACAGCAGGTATTGCTATTTTGTTGTCATATGATGGTCAATCAAGATGTCGAAGGAGATGTCACGACATCTTTGTCTGATACAGCAGGTGCTGCTATTGTATTTCTCTTGACATATTTGATTTGATTTTATGAGATCTTTTTTGATATACCTCATCATTATACGCAGGTCAAGGAGATTTATTAGGAACAAAGTGCAGATTTAATTGGATTTCATGAAAAGGATCTTAGAAACTTTTTAGGAAAACATTTGGAGATTTGTTCCTATTTTTGTGGAGAAGATCTTGCAGCTGAATTAAAATGTGAAGATTGCATCTGATTGACGAGTCCAAGCCCATACTGCAAGAGTCTATAAATAAGGACTTGCTAGACCTAAAAGAGGAGGCACATACAACAACAAGCCTTCGGTGCAACATAAGGGTTTTGAGAGTCTCTTGTGTAGTTTGTAAGTCACCCATGTATCTTTTGATACTATGTGGTCGACATAGGTTGTTGTAAATTGTTCTCACTAGAAGCTATGAAGCAAGAGTTAAGTATTGTTATTAGTCAAGAGTCTTGGTTGAACCTTGTATTGGAAGGGGTGTCTTTCAATAGGGTAGATACAGTTATGGTGTGGTAACTGTTAAATAATCACAGGTTGTGATTTAGAAAGTGAGAGGGGGTTCTCTTATCATTTAGATGTGACTTCTAATGATAAAGTCTTCATTGGGTAGTGATAGGTTAGCGTGGATGCTTTCTGTAAACCCGAGGTTGTTTGCATAAAACTATACTAATGATAGTGATTACTTCTTCCTGGAATGCTATCTGTAACGCCCCAGTTTTTGTGAGTTTTATTTAATCGAGTTTAATTGATTATTTTATTATTATATTATTTTATTTTCGACTTTTCCTTAGAAAAATGTTATTTTTCATCGTTATTATGTTTTATCGCATTTTGAGAGCGTTTGCGAGATATTTGAGTGTAGGGGTATTTTGGTCATTTGGGTAGATATTTTGTTTAAATAGAAAAGTTGAGAGAAAAAGAGAGAAAAGAAGAAAAACAGAAAAATAGAGAGAAAAGAAAACAGAAAAATAGAAAGAGAAGAGAAGAGAAAAGAGAAGGAAAGAAGGGAGAAGAGGAAAAGAGAGGAAAGTCGAGAAAACTCCGTCTAAAGCGCGAATAATCGGGTAAGGGTGAGAAGTTTCAATTATATCTTGCTTGTGTATGTATATGTGTTGTTTGTGGTGAATGTTTTGGTTGTTTTCAATATGTTTCCGTTTATGCCGTATTGGACGAAATCGATAGAAACCGATGTTTCTACGGTCGGAAAGTCGTGTAAATACATGTGTTGGTTGGTTATATGTATGTGAGCTGCTGTTTGAAGTTTCACGAAGTTTGGTTATGTTTCGGTTAGTTTTCGGTATGTTTCCGTTGTTGTTTCCGTTTAGGTCGAATTATGGGAAATTGATAGAAAACGATGTTTTCACGGTTAGAATTCGAAATAAATTACGTAGTTGTATCGAGGAAGGTTAGGTCGTCGTATGTCGTGCTTTTTATTCGATTTGGTGAAGTTTAAAAATTCTGGTTTTTGAACGATAGAAATTTAATCGAAAAATCGAACGTCGTAGAAATTTCGTTTAAGTGTTCTAAATTGTTCTTATGTATTTGGTGTTTATGAGTATATGTTTGTTTCGGTGAAAATGTTCGATTTAGTCGAGTTTTTGGGTGTTTCGGAAAAGGACAGCATAGGTGTAATTGAGAAAATCTGGTTTTTTGTGAAAAACAGGGTTAGGGATCGATACATAATCCCAGGGATCGATCCCTACTGTGAAAATTGGGAAAAATGGAATTTTTACTACAGCAGGGATCGATACATGCGAGTTAGGGATCGATGCCTACTGTGCTGAAACAGAAAATTCTGTTTTTCGGGGAAACTTCGGAAATTCATATCTTTTGATCCGTAACTCGGATTGGGACGTTCTTTATACCGTTGGAAAGCTAACGAAATGTTCTTTCTTTTAAAATTAGGTTGGAGGTCAGTGGATGATTTAATTAATTCGTGTTTTTGGAAAAATAGTCGAGTTGTCGGGTTTTCATCGCGTTAAATGCGCACGGTTGAGGTTTTACCGTGTGTTGTGCTTTTGTTATGTAACGTGGAGCTTTTATGTGGTTTATATGATGTGAATATACATGATGGATGTGTGTGACTTGTGTGATGATTCTTTGATGATAATTGGTTGTTGTGGAATACTTTGTTGATGGTTTGTGGCCGTTGGGCATTGTTATATATCACTTTGGTGGTGATTGATATGCATGATTATTATATATGCATGAACATTTATTTAGCATGAGTCGTGCATGTGTCAAGCATAATACCATGCGCTCTTGCTATTTGGATTCTATATGAATCCGTTGTACGTTCGTGTGCCTTACACACTATGGGACGATAGCGACGTTACAACTGATCGTGTGCTTGATGATAAGTGGAAGCGATCGGATTGTGTGCCTGATCCATATAGGTGGAAGCAATCCATAAACGTCGTGTGCTTATTTATAAGAGGAAGCGACGGGGAACATCGTAGGCCCGACGGGGAGTTACTCTATGTAACGAGCGATGATTCCAAGAGTTCCTGGGGGACTAATGTATCACCAATTGAGTCGGTACCGCATTTGCATCTATATAGAGTCGTTGGTCGATCTCCATGGTATGCATTGATCATCTTTTGTATATTTGCATTGATGAATGAATATGGAAAAGTATGCTTTGTGGAAGTACGGAATTAATGGAATATGCATGATTACATGCTTGGTTTCGTATAGATATATACATTGTGATGTATATGAGTGAGTTGTGATGAATTGTGGTGTGAATTGTGAAGGGATGTGTTATGTGTGGAAAATCATGATTCGATTTATTATGTGTGATATATTATGTGTTGGTGCCATGCTATATGTGTTAGTATGTGATGTATGCGGTGAGAAATATTACATATGTGAATTATCTGTGTTGTGGCATATTATTATGCAAACTTGTTATAGTTGTTATTTCTCACCCTTCTGCTGGAATATGCTTTTTATGGCATAGTGCAGATTGTCAGCTTTAGAGGCTTGGAGGCTTTTGTGGAGATTAGTCCTCCGTTCCGTTGTCGTTCGTGGTGTCTGCTCTGATACGTAGCACGGGAGTCGGGGAACGTTTTGTTATATGTATATAATTGTTGAATATATTTTGTATTTATATTTGGATGTATAAAACCATTTATTTGTAAAACAAGTCAGTTATGGATCTTTCCGCTTTATTCCATAATTGACCATCCTTTTGTAAGGAAAAGTTTCCCTTTGTGTTATGTATCAAAGATGTTGAACAGGGATTGTATTTTATTTCTTTAAATGTGGCATCCCTGTTTCTGTCGGAAAAATAAAATTTTAGTTACTCTGATATTTATTATGTGTTATTTATTTCGCGATGGGAATTGGGGTGTTACATTAGTGGTATCAGAGCAGGTCGGTCCGTCCGGCCAAGTTGTTGAGTTAGTTGGTGTGACAGTTGAATACTGTCGTTGTTGTTTGTCCCTTAGTACGTGATAGGTGTGCGGAACACTGTCAGTGCTTTCTGGTTTTCTAATCCTTTGTCTTCAGGTGTGAGATTGAGATAAGTGGGGGAGAAGTTGGTACTTCTCCATGTTGTTTCAGGTGTGGAGCGTTGGCTCAGTGTACCGTTGGTTGCAAGATTATAAGTGCTCTTTGGACAGTGTGGTTCCCGGTTCCGGAGGGAATGCGGAGGTAAGGTTTATGCCTTAGGTAGTTTTGTGCACAAGATGCAAGACATACTATTATAGTTTGGTAAAGACGGTTTATGCCACATCATGATTGTCGGCTGTCTATTGACAAATTGAGGAACTGATCACCCTTAATCTCTTGTTGATAGCAGACGGAGATTGTGTTGGATGGAATAGACGTGTCTTTCCGGCTTTGATAGTGTGCGCCATGAATTGTTTGGAATTGAGAAAATGATTACGGATTGTTTTGATGAGTCGATGAAGATGCTAATATCAGAAGATGCAATGGATTAGAGGTTTTGGTATGTTGGTTCAGTATGAAGTTTTGAGAGTGAATGATTGGGCATCGTTAATGGTGGTTCTCAGAGAGAAAAGTGTGAACTCAAATTGGACGAAGGTAAGGATTTCAGGTTTGGATCTGCTAAGTAAGTAGAAGAACTGTTAGGATGTGAAACTAAGATGTTCTTATGTTTGTGGCGATAGTTTTCTAGAGATTGGCAGGAAGGACACAGTGATGAGCTACCGGTTGTGCGTGATTTTCAGATGTATTCCCGGATGGAATATTGGATGTTAGCATTAGAGGTACCCGAACTGATAGAGTAGTTGGAAGATTTACTGGAAAGGAGAATTGTGAGGCCAAGTGTGTCGTTTTGGAGAGCTTCAGTGTTGTTGGCGACAAAAAGGAAGGAGGATTGACCGAAATAACAAGCATGATGTGAATAATGGTATTGAGACTATGGAAAGCCAAACTTAGAGTTCCGAAGAGGTTTGGAGTTTTTGGAATTTTAGAGCATTAATGGAAATTTTGAGAAAACCTTAAGTGTGGATGTACTATTTGAGAGTTCTTTTGGATTGGTTGTTGCTACATGTTGGGATTTATGGAATTTGGACGGTTAAGAGAAGAAATTGTGTATGGATTACTGACAGTTGAATAAGGTAATGGTGGAGAATAAGTGTCCGCTTTCAGGAATAGATGACTGTAATGGTTTGGCTGAGTTTGAGTGAACTTGCAATTGTTTGGAATGTTTGATAAGAGTGGTGAATTGTGCGAGTTAAGACTTTGATCGGTTTGATGTGACTGGTTATGTTGTTATCATCGGAATAGACTGGTAATTACTCGGTTAAGCTTGTGTGTGAATAGCCAGTTACCCAGTGCAAGGTTTTGCAAAAGCTTTAAGAATTTATATCTTTTGGAATTTGGTTGGACATTACAAAGTACGGTGATGTTGCTTGGTGTTAGTAATGTGTCCGTAATGTTTGTGAAGTATATGAATCGTATCTTCCATATTTAATTGGATAAGTTGTAGTGGTTTTAATTGAGGATATTCGAATCTGTTATAAACTCGGAGGAAGAACAGGTAGAGTGGTTGAGATTTGACTTACGAGTATTGAGAAGAGACGCAACTTTATGCTAAGTTATTCGAGTGAGAATTTTTGGTTGAAAAGGTTAGTTTCTTGGATATGTTATTTTTAAGGATGGTATTTGTTGTGAATTCATCGGAAGTAGATCTGGTTTTACAATGAGAGGTTCCGCAGTTGGTTAAGGAGATTAGAAACTTTTGGGCTCAGTTGACTTGCAGAGAGTAAGTCGTTTGCTTTGGATGTTCATTGTGAGGAAAGTTTGAGAGGATTAAAGTAGAATTTGTCTACGGCTGCAGTTTTGATTCTGTGTGATCCTGTTCAACCGTTTGTGAGGTGTCTTTGATGAGTTAGTCAGTGTGTTAATGCAAGGGAGTAAAGTCGTGGCTTATGCTTTACGACAATTGAGGATTCATAAAAGGATCTATACTATTCTGGATTTGGGATTAGTCGCGGTTGTATTGTGTTGGAAAATTTGGAGGTATTATTTTTATGGTTCTCGGCTCGAAGTGTTTGGTAATCGCAAGAGTTTAGAGTACTTGGTTGGTTTGAAGGAATAGAGCATGAGACAATGAGGATGGTTGGAATTTTGATGAGTTATGACTTTAGTTGGAATTATCCTGTTGGTAAAGGTAAGGTCTTGCTTGAAAAGTTAAGTCGAAAGTTTCAGGGTATGTCTGTTTTGATGGTCAGGGAATTAGAATAATTGGAGCAGTTCCGAGACTGGTGTCTGGTGTGTGAGATAACACAGTAGAGTGTGAAGTTGGATATATTAAAAGTGAACAATGATTTTGGTGAATTGAGAAAGAGTTAGACCTTGGACGTGAAATTGGTAGTTTTGATGGTTGCGAGTAATCAGAGTGCGCAGCGGATGCGTGGTGTTGCACAATTTGTATTTGCGTGTGTGTGACTGGTAAGAGTTCATAGGTTGAACATTGGGAACATGTAGGAATGGTGAGACTATTGGACGTTTCAGAATGGAAGTGTTAGGTGAAAGGTTTAAATGTTATCCATGGGCTACTATGTAGATGGATGTTTCGGTTATATGTTCGATTGGTGAATCGTAGCATTGTGGTAGCATGGGTGTGTGACAAGGATGTTGGTATTCTGGTTTTGTTGATGTTGTTGAGATCTTGCTGTGTCGTGGAACTTTATGTTCTTGTTTGTGTTGTTGCCTCGTTTCCATTGTGTTGGTTCGAGTACGGGTAGCTAATTCCTGTGTGGGGGATTAGGGGAGTGTTACCTACGGTTATGGTAACGATCTTGTTGTGTTTCGGTTCTAGAGTGAACCTGTGTGTTGGTATCGCGGTTTTCCTTGAGTTGTGAGTTGGTCGTCAAGTGCATTGTATGGGCTTTGCATCTTGTCATTGTCGTTGTCGTGTTGTTGTAATTACGGTTAGCAAGGTGTTTGTCTGTTGTGTTATTCGTGGTGTGCCTTTTGTTGGCATGTTGGTTTGTTCGGCGGATGCGAGAGTCGTGTCCGGAGTTGTTCGTCTCGGTTATATTTTCGAGGACGAAAATGTCTAAGTGGGGGAGAATTGTAACGCCCCAGTTTTTGTGAGTTTTATTTAATCGAGTTTAATTGATTATTTTATTATTATATTATTTTATTTTCGACTTTTCCTTAGAAAAATGTTATTTTTCATCGTTATTATGTTTTATCGCATTTTGAGAGCGTTTGCGAGATATTTGAGTGTAGGGGTATTTTGGTCATTTGGGTAGATATTTTGTTTAAATAGAAAAGTTGAGAGAAAAAGAGAGAAAAGAAGAAAAACAGAAAAATAGAGAGAAAAGAAAACAGAAAAATAGAAAGAGAAGAGAAGAGAAAAGAGAAGGAAAGAAGGGAGAAGAGGAAAAGAGAGGAAAGTCGAGAAAACTCCGTCTAAAGCGCGAATAATCGGGTAAGGGTGAGAAGTTTCAATTATATCTTGCTTGTGTATGTATATGTGTTGTTTGTGGTGAATGTTTTGGTTGTTTTCAATATGTTTCCGTTTATGCCGTATTGGACGAAATCGATAGAAACCGATGTTTCTACGGTCGGAAAGTCGTGTAAATACATGTGTTGGTTGGTTATATGTATGTGAGCTGCTGTTTGAAGTTTCACGAAGTTTGGTTATGTTTCGGTTAGTTTTCGGTATGTTTCCGTTGTTGTTTCCGTTTAGGTCGAATTATGGGAAATTGATAGAAAACGATGTTTTCACGGTTAGAATTCGAAATAAATTACGTAGTTGTATCGAGGAAGGTTAGGTCGTCGTATGTCGTGCTTTTTATTCGATTTGGTGAAGTTTAAAAATTCTGGTTTTTGAACGATAGAAATTTAATCGAAAAATCGAACGTCGTAGAAATTTCGTTTAAGTGTTCTAAATTGTTCTTATGTATTTGGTGTTTATGAGTATATGTTTGTTTCGGTGAAAATGTTCGATTTAGTCGAGTTTTTGGGTGTTTCGGAAAAGGACAGCATAGGTGTAATTGAGAAAATCTGGTTTTTTGTGAAAAACAGGGTTAGGGATCGATACATAATCCCAGGGATCGATCCCTACTGTGAAAATTGGGAAAAATGGAATTTTTACTACAGCAGGGATCGATACATGCGAGTTAGGGATCGATGCCTACTGTGCTGAAACAGAAAATTCTGTTTTTCGGGGAAACTTCGGAAATTCATATCTTTTGATCCGTAACTCGGATTGGGACGTTCTTTATACCGTTGGAAAGCTAACGAAATGTTCTTTCTTTTAAAATTAGGTTGGAGGTCAGTGGATGATTTAATTAATTCGTGTTTTTGGAAAAATAGTCGAGTTGTCGGGTTTTCATCGCGTTAAATGCGCACGGTTGAGGTTTTACCGTGTGTTGTGCTTTTGTTATGTAACGTGGAGCTTTTATGTGGTTTATATGATGTGAATATACATGATGGATGTGTATGACTTGTGTGATGATTCTTTGATGATAATTGGTTGTTGTGGAATACTTTGTTGATGGTTTGTGGCCGTTGGGCATTGTTATATATCACTTTGGTGGTGATTGATATGCATGATTATTATATATGCATGAACATTTATTTAGCATGAGTCGTGCATGTGTCAAGCATAATACCATGCGCTCTTGCTATTTGGATTCTATATGAATCCGTTGTACGTTCGTGTGCCTTACACACTATGGGACGATAGCGACGTTACAACTGATCGTGTGCTTGATGATAAGTGGAAGCGATCGGATTGTGTGCCTGATCCATATAGGTGGAAGCAATCCATAAACGTCGTGTGCTTATTTATAAGAGGAAGCGACGGGGAACATCGTAGGCCCGACGGGGAGTTACTCTATGTAACGAGCGATGATTCCAAGAGTTCCTGGGGGACTAATGTATCACCAATTGAGTCGGTACCGCATTTGCATCTATATAGAGTCGTTGGTCGATCTCTATGGTATGCATTGATCATCTTTTGTATATTTGCATTGATGAATGAATATGGAAAAGTATGCTTTGTGGAAGTACGGAATTAATGGAATATGCATGATTACATGCTTGGTTTCGTATAGATATATACATTGTGATGTATATGAGTGAGTTGTGATGAATTGTGGTGTGAATTGTGAAGGGATGTGTTATGTGTGGAAAATCATGATTCGATTTATTATGTGTGATATATTATGTGTTGGTGCCATGCTATATGTGTTAGTATGTGATGTATGCGGTGAGAAATATTACATATGTGAATTATCTGTGTTGTGGCATATTATTATGCAAACTTGTTATAGTTGTTATTTCTCACCCTTCTGCTGGAATATGCTTTTTATGGCATAGTGCAGATTGTCAGCTTTAGAGGCTTGGAGGCTTTTGTGGAGATTAGTCCTCCGTTCCGTTGTCGTTCGTGGTGTCTGCTCTGATACGTAGCACGGGAGTCGGGGAACGTTTTGTTATATGTATATAATTGTTGAATATATTTTGTATTTATATTTGGATGTATAAAACCATTTATTTGTAAAACAAGTCAGTTATGGATCTTTCCGCTTTATTCCATAATTGACCATCCTTTTGTAAGGAAAAGTTTCCCTTTGTGTTATGTATCAAAGATGTTGAACAGGGATTGTATTTTATTTCTTTAAATGTGGCATCCCTGTTTCTGTCGGAAAAATAAAATTTTAGTTACTCTGATATTTATTATGTGTTATTTATTTCGCGATGGGAATTGGGGTGTTACACTATCCCCCAGATGTAGGTAAGTTGCACCGAACTGGGTCATCATATTCTGTGTTGTTTATCATTCAACTATTTTCACTTCAGTCTTGATTAACATGTTGGATCAGATGCCGTGACATCTGTGAGGGTACAATTCTGATATTCAAGGTATCAGTCTGCTGTTGCGCCTCCAAGTTTAAAAGATTATGTAGCACAATGTCTTGACATGTGTTAGGACATCTGCTATCTGCATAGGCCAGAATTTCAATTATCACTAAAGACCGCCTACCATGTTGTGTGAAAGATATATGGCAACTAGACTTTGATTCAATGACATGGAAACTAGACTTTGATTCAATGACATGGTTTGAAATAGTATGCATAAGAGGGAGACTTTTGACTATGAGAGTGGTTTGTGTTGTCACAATATCCTTGGTGTCAACATTTATAGCTATCAAGTAAATTCTAGCATAACCAATTTTTATCAGCCGGGTATGAGTAAATTAAAATGCTTTGTTTTCCTTATATCTTTATACTATAATGTTGCATTTCATTGATTAATATGCTAGCTGACTTGCTTGAGGACAAGTAAGGTTCAAGTGTAGGGGAGTTTGATAACTCAAAAAAGTATCGCATTTCTGACTCAATTCACATGTTATTTTTTGTCTTTTACTGTCCTTTGGTATGGTTTTATGTTTGTACTTGGTATATGTTTAAGGTATTTGGGTTGTAGGAGTGTCCGTACGAGAAAATGGTGCAAAACAACGAAAACGGGAGCAAAATGGCATTCTGCACTGTCATGACACCCACCTTGCCAGCATGACGCCCGTCATGACGTGGCACCCTAAAGATCGCCAGTGCTAAAGGATAAATCCAAAAGAAGTCGTCTTCCAACTAGATGACGGGTAGGTCATCATCCAGATGACGTCCGTGATCCCTCCATGACTCATGACGACCGAGGTGTCAAGACCATGAAGGTCGTCATGGTGATGAAGTTTAGAAATTTTAGCCATGTTTTCGTACTTGTCAATTTAGTTTTCCACCACTTTCTCCACTACCTCTTGCATGATTTGGGACACCCTATATGAATTTTAGCACTATAAATAGGACTTTAAAATTCAGTTTTCAGATCCAAGTTTTTTTTAGGATTTTTTTATGCCAAAATTACTTTTGTAAAAGCAATTATTTTCTCACACTAAGAGATTTCTGCACTTTAGAGTTATATTTCTGCTAATTTCCATACTATTATTGAATCCAGGGACGGAGCTACTTTGATCATTGTGTGGGCTAGAGCCCCCACTTGCATTTGGAAATAAGAGGAATGTACTTTAAAATTATACAAGCATTTTAAATATTTAATTGATTCATTGAGTAACTAGCCCACACTTACAAAATAATAAATAATTATGTGATTTATTTAGTCCTCTAATCTATTTTTGGGTTATCAATTGAGTCCATAAAAATAAATACTAATTATGTGTATGTTGTTTCAATATAATTAAGAATTAATGTGACAATGTTTCACATAATTACACACTAAAACAGTTATTTTTTCCAAAAAAAAAACTCATTCCAAATATGTTTATTCTAACGGCTGTTTAATTATTTATGTAGAGTTATAATTTTATTCATATTAAAATATTTTTTTTTATTATTTTCAAATATGAAATTTTTTATAAAATAATTGTAATGTATACTTATATTTTTAAAAATGAATTATAATGCCCCACAATTCAATATTTCTGGCTCCGTCCCTGATTAAATCATTTATGTTGTGATATTGTCAGCATTAGCTTTCCGGATTCCTATTCCAACATTTACTTTGTACTTATTTGGAGCTTTTTCTTATTAATATACATATTCACTGCAAATCCAAATTTCGACTTTACTGTTTTTATTACTTTAGTTACAAATTGCACGTGCCACTGCTATATTATTATTATAATTGGTGTGTTTAGAATGTTAGATTAAATTTTTAATTAGTGTTTTTGTTCTATCTCAATTATATCCGGCTAAATCTTTCGAGCCCAGAATGTGAAGATTAACGTACCGACGATTTCATATATAAGTCGTGTAATTTATGATTAAAATGAGTTTTGTTTATAGGCTAATTTTATTATGTTTTTAATTTATTTGTTCACTCTGGAAGTATAACTAAGAGATAGCGGTTCCGATTCAAAAGAAAAGAACCTGTATCCGACTTAGAAAAAATCACTTTTTAATTATTTGCACTGCGAAAGCACCTTTTAATTAATTAGTAAAAATAACAATTTTCAAAAAATGGATTTTAAGAACATAAACACACGCGAAAGCAGTTGTTTATGCGATTAAAATCTGGTATTAGACGAGCGAAAACCGATAATATATTTAAATTGATTTTTCCACCTGAAACAACTTTTCAAATAATTA
This sequence comes from Lathyrus tuberosus, assembly GCA_022829125.1. Lineage (NCBI taxonomy): Eukaryota > Viridiplantae > Streptophyta > Magnoliopsida > Fabales > Fabaceae > Lathyrus > Lathyrus tuberosus. The sequence goes on along the minus strand of JALAZF010000012.1, from coordinate 22,593,642 downwards.
AAAGTAATTAATTTTCAAAAATACAGTTTTGCACTTTAACATGTTGAACACGCAAAACCAACACTATAGATTTTAGGCGAAAATTTGATTTGATTCCGACTGCGCAAAAACGAACGGTTCCTTTAAATTAACCATTTTTCTTAAGAGAAAATATTATCCCCATTTAATTATAAACTAATACGACTTTGCAAGTGCTATAGGTTGACGCGGGCCACATTCCAGTCTCTGTCTCTTAGTTGAATTTTAAACCCAGCTTATTTCTTTATTTTGCACCCAAAAAGTATTATCATTAGCCTTAAATTTACATAGTAGCGATAGATAATGGTAGATTGATAATTGGTCTCTGTGGGTTCGATTCTTTTTATGTTACTAAGATATTTTGTGCACTTTCAGACCTATCAAAACAAATAAGAGCAGGCAGTGGTAATATTAATAGCTGAGTAGAGGAGCATATTAGTGACATATAGTTATGCATGATAAATACATAATGACAAAATCTACCCCTAGCAAGTTTTCTAACTATTAACACTAAAATCTCCATTTTACTTTTTGTCATTTATTTTATGTCATTTATTTCACGCTTCAAAACAAATACAAAGCCATTCTTTACTTAAGATCTTAAAAACTATTCAACGGTCTTTCAAACCACCAGCCTCTATGCATCCAATAATTACAAACTTTTTTTTCTCTTACCACAATAAGCCTAAATATGTAGCTGACCAAATATCAGTTTCGTTGTGTATATGTTGGGTCAATATCAATGAACTCACGGAAAATATGCCTAAAAATCTTAAAAGTATATTATTTGGTACCTACAAGCCAAAAATTTTACATGTTCAAATACATAAGGTCGAATCATCTTCAAGTGGTTAGCTACTCGAATTTAGATTTTTCAGGATGTGTAGACTCAAGAAATATCACATTTCAGTATGATTTTCTTCTAGATAGATGTGAAATATAATGGAAGAGAGGAAACAATCTATGAGGTCAACTACAAAATTGGCTCTAGAATGAGGGCTCAATCCACACGCTTGCACCCTGCCCCTTAACCTCGACTAGGGGAAACTGTTTAGAGCAGGCCAAAATTATCCCACATTGTATGGCAATCGAGATTAAGGGTAACTTACATAAAACACCAGCACACACATAAACCTAATTAGAATCCTTTTCAAAAATATATAGTAGACTATAACTCGTAGTGACAGTGTGTTGAATGCCAAATATGTCCTAAATTGAACAATTATTGTTGGCATTTTTCAACTCATTTCTCAAGTTTTAATTTATTTATTCCATGTTCTCTTATGATTCTTCAATGAAATTGATTTTACCTTTAGATACCTTGATATGTGTGCTATTATGTAGGAATTAGGTTGGATTATCAAAGAACAAGGCACAATTGAATGGACAAGGAAGCCAAAGAAATGAAGAAGAATCCAGCAAGTTCACAATGCAAACCAGAAGCAAAGCCGAAGCGAGCTTGCAGTGTGAGCTCAAAGCAAGGCCAAGGTGAGCTGGACAATTTGGATGGCAGTGGCAAAACGCTTCCACTACTACAAAACGCTAAAACAACAACGCCAGGCTTACAACGCATCCTTTTACGCCGTTGTAATAGGTTAAAAATTTCACGCCCAGGCAAAAGCTGGGGTATAAACAGTCATTTAATGATGGTTGACTTAAACCACCGTAGTAATAAATAAAATGTTGCAAGCTTCGATTCCCTGCAACTACATTTTTTCCATTTTTTAGATTACATTTAGCGTGTGTCACTTAAGTCCAATTATTTAAAAAATAAATTATAAATGATTTTACAACAGTTAAGATGAACAACCGTAGTAATAAATGAAATGTAACAAGCTTCGATTCCCTGCAACACATTTTTTTCATTTTTTAGGATACATTCAGCGTGTGTCACTTAAGATTCCACTACGGTTTGTTTCTCCAACCGAGATTAAAAGCTTTACTGATAAATTAAACAAAAACTTATTCTGTATTTCTTTTATAAGACGCAATAATCGAACAAGTGAGCCAGAGATTCCCTAACCTTTACCCTCTTCGTATCCATTCATTTGGAGCTCAAATATTGATCGTCTTCATTCATTTGCTTCTTCAACTTCGAAGTAAGGTACTCTTAAACATATTCATTCCTTTTTCTTGGTTTATGCTTAAATATTGATCGTCTTCATTCATTTGCTTCTTCAGCTTCGAAGTAAGGTACTCTTCAACATCTTCATTCCTTTTTTCTTGGTTTATGCTCAAATATTGACCGTCTTTATTCATTTGCTTCTTCAGCTTCGAAGTAAGGTACTCTTCAACATCTTCATTCCTTTTTTCTTGGTTTATACTCAAATATTGACCGTCTTCGTTCATTTGATTCTTCAGCTTCGACGTACGGTACTCTTCAACATCTTCATTCCTTACGTTCATTTGATTACAGCTTCGAAGTACGGTATTCTTCAATATCTTCATTCCTTTTTTCTTTGTTCATATTGTATATGCTGAAGTTAGAATGAGATGTTTCATATGCTTTACGTTTAGTATGAGAGTACATATTCATTGATTTTTTCTTTGTTCATTTTGTATATGCATATGCTTGAGTTTTTGGATTAGATTTTGGTGTGTCATTCACATTATTATACATGTATAAATTTTAGAATTTGTAATGGATCGTAGTTGGATGAAAGCCAATAGATTATGTCCGGTTTATGAGAACGGAGTTCGTGAATTCCTTGAATACACTGATAAACATCTTCCAGACAATAATGGTATTTTTTATTGTCCTTGTGTTGTTTGCGCGAATATCAAAAAGGGTACAAAGAAAGAAATACACAATCACCTTTGTTGTGATGGTATATGTCAAAATTATATAATATGGACGTGGCATGGTAAGGTGGATAATAAGGAAAGTCGGGCGTCACAAAGTCAAAGAGTGGATGAAGATGAATATATCGAAGATCAACTAGAGGATATGTTCCGTGATTTTGGGGAATCTTCTTTTATGAATGCTCATATTTATGATAATTTATGTAGTGATAAAGACACCCCTTTATATAAGGGATGCACAGAGTTCAAATGATTGTCAGCGGTGTTAAAGTTGTTTAATCTGAAGGAAACAAATGGATGGTCGGATAAAATTTTCACGGAATTACTTGAATTGCTACAACAAATGTTACCAGAAGATAACAAATTGTCGGATCGTTGCTATGAGGCCAAGAAGATATTGTGTCCAACGAGCCTGGAGTATATCAAGATACATGCTTTCCCTAATGATTGCATATTATACCGGAAAGAGTATGAAGACTTGTTTCAATGTCCGAAATGTGGTGTGTCGCGTTACAAGCTGGAGGCTAACAATGGTAATGACAATGATCACTATGACAATGTTAGTAGGAAACGGTCATACCCCAAAATTTGACCACTAATATTTCCTATCATTGCGTAAATCATCAGCATAATATGGATGGACCATCATACCTCATTAGTCTCCCCAAAGATGGGTGAGCATCCACTACAATCAAAATTAGGATTTCAAGCCCCCTCAGAGCTCTTAGACAAAGGATCAATCAACGAATGACATGATCTTCAACTTTTCTAAACATCTCCAACATCTACAATGGATCAAGAGGACTCCCACATCAAGGATCAAGCACAAGGTTGCAACATTCCAAGTGGATCAAGCCTCGAGATCGCCAGTGTCACCAAATTAGGGTTTTGGTCGACCAGGGCCTCCAGATGGAAATTTTTCTCTGGGCATGAGCCAATGCTTCAAAGTATAGCCCAAAATACTCTAAGGGACCTCATAAACCCAATTATCAAGTCAATTTAGCCTCAGGGGATGCATTCATAAAAAAATCAGGAATTAGGGTTTCTTGACCTAACTCACCCCTAAGTTGACTTTTGACACAAAACATGAGCCAAGACCTCAAGACATGATTTTAGGGTCCCTAATAAACCACATTGATCCATTTGCAACAATGGATTGATCCAAGAAGCTTGATGCACAAGTTTCAAGTTCATCAGAACCACAATTAGGATTTCGCAGAAAAAAGTCAACTGTGCCTTTGACTTTTGACCAAGGCATGCTCCCAAGCCTTGGGACATGATTCAATACACCCTATAACACCTATGAAATCAATCCATCATGTTTTATTTAGGTCAAGGACTTGATTTCATAGAGGATCACATAATTTGTAATTCATCTGATTAAAAGTCAATTGTGCCCAAAAGTCAAAGTTTGACTTTTTTATTTTTTGATCAATTATGGTTCCCTAACCCTAAAATGATGTTAATGTGTGATTGGAATCATCATTCATCAAGAAAAATCAAGAAAAGTGGGATAACTTGTAAAAGGGGTAACCATAAAAAACTTAGAAATTTTCTAAGTTATGGAACAAAGTGGCTAGGGTACCAACTTCCAAGGATCATAACTTGAGATCCAAGCATCCATTTTGGCTTATCCAAAGATGCATTTGTAGCTCTCATGGCATACTTTAAAAGTGTCAACTACACCGCACTCCAATTCTTCATGGATTTTTAGTTATGGAGTGACCAAAATGACAAAAACATGAAAATGCCACTTTTTCCAAACACTTAGTGAAATATTCACTAAGTCGGAATCTGTTTCACTTTTTTCAAAATGTAAGGGAATTTTTCACTTGGATCCAAAAAGTGTCAAGACAAACTATGCTCACACATATGTTGTATCATATGAGATATTTCCAAAATGGCCAAGAACTCCATCAAATCCCATTTGAGTTAAGAGTTATGACAATGGCAACATGCCTTGCTGCAACTGTCCTGGCAAGGCAGATTTGTGCATTTTGCTCGATTTAATCAATTTGTACAAATGAAAAACAAGTTTATCCATCTGAACACCTCACGGGGAGACAAGGAGGAACAAACACTGATCCATAAGCCTCCCAAGTCTTTCGAACCAAAAGTAGCATGCCAAACCTAGAAATGCCAAAAAAGGGGACAAGACTCCAATTTTGTTTTGGAGCATTCAATGGATGCACCAAGGTGGCATGAATTGAGCCTTTTCCAACTGAATGAGTCAAGGATGATCTTTGAACTAGGGAACCAAAGGCTTGTGCTCTAACCTCTAGTTAATGGCTAGAGGAGACTTGAGATTCCAAAATGATCCAATAGGCCAAAGGTATGCTGCAATTGCCATTCACTATTGCTTGCAAAACAAACTTGCTCTACTATAAATAGAGCTCATTTGTGCTCAGTTTAAGTACACCAAAGCCATCAAACTGATGCTTTCCTCAAAATCTCTTCTTTCACTCCAAAATTGCCTTCCAAAGGAAGTCGCTATCGGGTTTTGAGTTTGAGAGCCATTCCAACCAAACCAATCACACACACACACACCTCATAAACATCATATAGAAGTGATCCAAACACTTAAACCACAACTAGAACACTGATTTCTCAGAATCACCAGCCAATTGCTCAAGGTTTTAACCAAGTTGCAGTTCAGATGCCATGAAGTGATCCAGCCATTTCCAAACAACTCCTAGCATTCAAACACATTCCATATGGTGTAGGGAAGCTGTTCAAATCATCATAACTCATCTGTAACACCTCCAACTCAAAAATCACTTTGCTCTTGCTGTCACGACCTTCAAGTAAGCCTAAACTTGGTCATCTCTTAATCTATGCATATTTCCTCGCACAATACTTTTGCCAAATGTTCATAATCATGCATAGAATGTTTCCCCTCAATTAATTACTTTGTTTGAATCGTGTATCAAAATTCTCAGCCTTCAAGCAAATTTTAAGGTTCTTGAGGTTTTGTCTTGATTTCTTATTCCATGCTTAAAATAAATGAAATTAAAGACCATATACATGATCGTGAGGTGAAAACGAGTAGATTGATATGTGGATTGTGTGATTTCATCAAGTATTTGGTGAGATTGGTGAGAAAATGCAAATCTGCATAAACAAAGGGGTGGTGCGTGTTCTTGGTGTGTTCTTGGCGCCATTTTTTGAATATTTGAATATTTGAATTTTGTGATTTTATTTAATTGATTCAAAAATTAATTTCTCTCTGAGTTTTAATGATTTTGTGTTGATTCTTTTTTTAATAATTCACAAAAATGTTAAAATATTTTATTTTGCCAAAAACTCCCAAAAAGATTATTTATTTCATATACTTGATATTTTTGCAAAGAAATAATCTTTTATTTGTTTTTTACATTTAAAATATTTTTTCCTTCATGACTTTCCAAATTTAATTGGTTTCCAATCATTTTGTGGATAAAAACTTGATTTTTGACACATTGATCCAAGATCATCACTCATTTTTCACATGTTTTCAACACTTTTTATTAATTTTTTAACAAAATTAATTCCTTTTTTAAACAAAATTAGGGTTTTGATTAATTCAACCCTCATCAATCATTTTCAAACACTCGTGGGCCTATAATAGAGTGTAAGACCCAACCCCTCTTGAAAACCAAAATATTTTGGGCCTTAGTATATTGTATAAGTCCTGATACTGTCGAAAAGTTTGGCACGATCGTCGCCTTTTTAACAAATTTTTTTGGGCTTCTCCTTGAGCTATAAGACCCATCTTTATTCATTTTCAAACCTTTTGGGACTCTAATAGAGTGTAAGACCCAATCCCCTTTTAACCAAAACAATTTTGGGCCTCAAATATTATATAAGTCCCTCTGCATTAAAAGAATAATCTCGGCGCAATCGCCAGTTCAAAAATCAAATCATCTGGGCCTACCCTCGTGTTGTAAGGCTCATTTATTTTCTTTTCAAAATCTTTGGGCCTCTAATAGAGTGTAATACCCATCCCCTTGTACATAAAAACCTTTTGGGCCTCACATATTGTATAAGTCCCTCTATATAGTTTTCAAAACAACGGGGCGATCATCGTTAAAACTTGGGCCTCTCCTCGAGCTGTAAGCCCCAATAATCTTTTCAAAGCACTTTCTACTTTGATTTTGAATTCAAGTATATGTTGTTATCAAAACTTTCTTTGTTGAACAACTAACAAAACAGCATGGAAGCTCTACAACGGGTAAGTGTTTATCCGCTTTCATTTACCGCTTTCATATGTATATAACTGTATTGTGGGCCTGCTTCACTGTAAGTCTTCTTTCACATCCTTTTATATACTTGTCACATATCCACTATGTAATACTAGTATAGTTATTTAGAGTTTTCCTCGGCAACTACGTCTAGCACTAGGTAAAGACCTGTTGGTCACTCTTGTAACGGCAAAATCGTGAGTGTAAGCTATTGATTAACTTAACTCGAAAATCAAGAGTCGCCACCGCACTTTTATTTTATCCTAAAAGGAAAGGAAAAAGAGCGAACAAAACCTACACAAGCTCTACAACAAGAACAAGTGAAGAAAATCCGGGTAAGGGGGTTGGTTACGTTAAGGGAAGGTGTTAGCACCCAAAACATCTATATTACTCTATAGGAGCCCTTTGAAATATCTATTGCTTTTGGTATGAAAAAGTTTGCTTGAAAAGTGATTGAGGAGATGAGAAGAGAAATTGTTTTTAAAATTTTTTGTGTTTGGAGAGACTTGTCGTCTCATGCCTACGTACCCACGATATGCAATGTAGGATCAAAACCCCGTAGTTCGTGGTGCAAAGAATACAATTTGTCTGTTTTGCTTATTTTTAAATGTAAAGACAAGTCGTCATTTCTAAGCGAATAATTCCGCTTAAAGAAATGAATCATGTCTAAACTTATGAAAAAGTTAAAGGAAAAAGTGCACGAGGGCACAAAAAGAGAGTGATGAGTTTGATGTTTTTTAAGTCTTTTGAAAAAGGTGTGAATATGCTTATGTAGTTTAGCATTTGTTAAGAAATAAAAGGAAAAGAGTAAAATCACTTGACAAAGTCAAGGTTTGATTATGAAAGAAGTGATAGTTTGAAAACAAGAAGGTTTTGAAAAAGAGAGAGAGTTTTGAAAATTGAAGAATGGGAGGAGAAGAAGTGACTATCCTAAAGCATAAAGTAAAAGCTAAGGATAAGAATAGCCTAACCACACAAGTGAGCTCCATTGTCTTCGAACCATAATTCCAAAGCAAAGGGAAAAAGGTCCTAGTTATAAGTCCAAGGTTCCAAGAATTGCATTGGATGTCCAAGGTCTAAGTCCAAGGATTCAAGAATAGCATTGAAGTCCAAGGTCTAGGTGCAAAACTCCATGTCTATTGTAAAGGATAGTAACCATAGTCCAAGATTAGAAGCACAAGTTTTTTAGAGGTTTTGGCCTTTATTAATGTTTTTGGTCCAAGTGGACAAAGAGAAAAAGACATAAGCATAACGGACAAAGGAAAGATTGCAGAAGCATAAACATGATATGAAATGATAAAGATGAAGCATAAAAGTAAAAGAGATAAGGAGCGAGAAGGAAATGTAAAGAAGTTAGAAGTTAGTGGTTAGTTGTTAGAGTTAGTGATCAATAATAATTGAATAATTGCACTTAGGTCAAAGTTAATGAGAACTCATTAGAGGATTGATAAGACCAAAGCCTCCTAACAACAAGTTTCATAAGTTTTGAACCAAAAGACAAATAATCAACTATTCTTGATAGTTTTCCGATGCGGGACAAATATTGCGCTATGTTAAGCAATCGCCGAGTAATTTACGGAGTAATTACCCTACAATGAGACCGGTAAATAGCTCTTTATGCTAATGCATGCTAGATGAACGATATGTAGATCGTCATCCGAAAGCAATACCGCAAGAAAAGAAAAGTGGTAGCGCGTCTCGATCGAAATTCAACAAAAGAATTCCAAGATCTTTTAGACTTTCATCGATCAAAAGAAAAGAGGAATAAATGAAGAGAAGGCCAAATTAAACCACACAATTATGTGATCTAAGGCTAAGAACAAAAGGAGAGTGAAGAAAATGGAAAAGGAACCAAAACAGGCCCAAAAACAAGTCAAAATATGCATTCTGTTTCGAAGTAACCGGTTACAGCATAACTGCTAACCGGTTACTTAGTTCAAAATAAGTGCAGTTTTTTCAAATTTTACACAGTGTAACCGATTACAGCATAACTGCTAACCGGTTACACAACACCAGAATGCAGAAAAATGTGCAAAATTCAGCATGATCCATTTCCAAAGCTTTTTACAAACACCTTATGATCATGGAACTGAAATTGCACGAAATTCAAAGTAAAATAACAGCCAAAACCAGCAATTAAACACAATTACAAGATCCAAAGGAACAAGTATCAAGGATCTCCAAAGATCTACATTATGGAAGATGAAGATGAAGCTTCAACAATGGTGAAAGATGAATTACCACTTCAAATCTGAAAATTCCTTCAAATTGCTTCAAGATCTACACTCCAAATCCTTGATCTACTGTAATTGATGAACAAAAACAAGAATGGATGAAGGTTTAGCTCAAAGTTGAATAAGATTCAATGTGAATTCTTGTTAACTTTCAAAGGAAGAAATGTGAGCTTTTGGTGAATTTTGGTAGTTGGGGAGATAAATTGCAAGAGGTTTTTTGGCTCTCAAAAGCTTGAAGAATGAATGAAATGAAGGCTCTATTTATAGAGTTTAGGCTTGGAAAATTTGGTGGATTGGAGTTTGGTTTGGAAATGAAAATTAGGCTTGGAATTTGAATTTGGAGGGAAATTCATAAAAGAGTGGTGATTAGTGAAGGTGTATGGTAGGAAATGATCAAAGTGATGTAGGGAATTAAAATGAGATGGTCTAGAATATTCCACATGTGATTAAAATTGGTGTCAATTGCTGAAATTTGAATTTGGCACATTTTTTCAAAAATTGCACGTGTTAATCGATTAACCATTTCACAGTGCAATTAGGTTAATCGATTAACACAACGAAAAATGAGAAAAAATGGTTTTTTTTTGATGTGCTGTCTTGGCTCTGGCTCGATTTTTCTTGCTTGTCAAAGAAGGCATGAAAATAAACACATGAACCTTGGAGTCTCTTGAATAATAATCAATTAAATCTTGGAAAGTCTTGATCAAATGAATTTTGAATTGTTTGCAGATCAACTTTGACTTTGTTCAGATGAAATTCATTCGAGCTGAGGGACTGTTTGATATCCTTGATTCCCTTCCTGAAAAAGTTAGTGAAAGGGAAACAAACATATTTTTGGATTTTGATTAAAGGTTAGTAAACGTAAGCAAATAAAGGCAAATAAGAAAGGCGCAGATGCTCTGTAAACCCTGCAAGGCATAAACCCAAAGATGAGAGGGACAAGGGAACCAATGCATGATCTTGTTTATGGTAAAGATGCAAATGAAAATGCGAATGATATGTGGTATCTTTGGGGTCAAAAATTAGGGTCTTACAACTCTTTAAATACAAACAAAACCAGATCCCCATAGGATTTCCAGATATAGTCTTCCCTTCTCTTGGGGTTAAACAATATTGAACAAAGAGAAAGGCAGTATTCTCGGTGAACCTTTTCTCAGACTATCACCCTTAGAAATTATCAAAGAAACTCTAACTCCCCAGAGATGATCTTTTCTTCGTGAATGGCATCTCTTGAGTTTCTTCCAAATTCTCGAACTTTCCTGGAATGATCTCTTCTCTGTGAATTGCATTTCTTGAATTTCTCTTGGTTTGGGGACCCACAGGCTTCCTAAAAGCATCCCCGCCGCCTCTTGGGCGTTGTACAAGGACCCTTCGGCTTCTTAGAAGTTCTCATGCCATCTCTTGGGCTTAATACAAGGACCCTGACGACCTCTTAAAGGTTTAAGACAGGACTTAGTCATCCTTTGCTAGAGCAGTCTTTCCCGCGTCAAACCTCTGGCCATTTTAGGGTTGATACTCATCCCTTAATGCCCGTGTCTCCTCTTGGGCATTGTATAAAAGATAAAACTCTATACTTGGACAGTCTAAACTCTTGAGTCTCAAAGACATTCTCAAGTTCCTTTCAAACCTAGGAAAAAACACCGATCACCCTGGATCAATCTCTAGCATAAACCCGGTCTCTCTCATGAGAGATCCCCACACTTGAACATGCTTCAGGATCTCAAGAATCCTCAGCAGTGAGGCAGCCTCCTCTTGGGCTTTGTACAAATGATTCTCCACAGCAGAGCTAACCTTTTCAGGCTCTCTTGTTGAGTCAACCACCTTTAGCCTCCGTCTTGGGCTTTGTACAAGACATATAAAAATCCACTCTCTTGTTGAGTATAAAAGATTCTCTTGTAGAGTCAACTTTTAGCCTCAATCTCGGGCTTTGTACGAGACATATAAAACACTCTCTTGTTGAGTATAAAAGACTCTCTTGTTGAGTCAATCCCTTTTTAGCCTCAATCTCGGGCTTCGTACGAGATAGAAAAACACTCTCTTGTTGAGTATAAAAGACTCTCTTGTTGAGTCGATCTCCTTTTAGCCTTAATCTCGGGATTCTTACGAGACAACAAATCACTCTCTTGTTGAGTATAAAAGACTCTCTTGTTGAGTCAATTAACCTTCAGACTCTCTTGTTGAGTCAATCACCTGTTCAAGACTCTCGTGTTGAGTCAACCTTTTTAGCCTCCGTCTTGGGCTTTATACAGGACAAATAAAAGTACTCTCGTGTTGAGTCAAATCATTTCAGCCTCCACCTTGGGCTTTATACAAGATACATCCTCCCTAACAGAGTCAAAATCCCTTTTAGCCTCAATCTTGGGCTTTGTACAAGACAGAAAGAACATTTTCCCCAGAAAAGTCAAACTTCCCGCCTCCTCTTAGGCTTTGAATAAAGAAATCCCCGGTTGAGTCAATCAACCTTTTAGCATCAAATTTGTGCTTTGCTCACAGCATACAAACATTAACAATTCCTCTTTAGAGATGACAAGTTCTCTCTTATTCAAACCTTTTAGCTTCATATCTTTGGCTTTGAACAAGATACAAACCACCTTTAGCTTCATGTCTTGGGCTTTGAACAAGACATCAAAACATCTCTTTCCTCCCATAGAATAGGAGGAACTACGATCGCTCTAATTTCCCTGTTTCGTTAAACGGGAATACGTAGGCATAAGATTGTAAAATATTAGCGAGCATACTAATAAAAAAAAACTCAAAGTCCAGTACCGCCATACATCAATCAAGAAGCATCAGACCTAACACCTTACCAAAAGCATCGCAAATAGTCCAGACACTGTTTTTTAAGCAAATAACCTAAGACAAACCCCCCTTTTGATATCATCTGTAAACCAACAGTTTTGACTGTTTAACCTCGGTATGCAAGCAAGGTTAATTGGAGACATCTATTTCCCTTCCTTAATCAACTTCACAGGATAAAAAATGAATCGAACTGTAGTACCAAAGCGATAGTGATTCGAAACCACAAAAATCGCGCTACAGAAGCATCCTCCAGCTAAAGTGTTATGGTACTTGCCAATAGTTTCACGATTAAAGAGACTTTTTGCTAATTTGAATGACACAAAGAATCTTAGATGGCATGCAGATGAAAGGATTCGTGATGGAAACATTCGCCATGTAGCTGATTCGTTACAATGGAAGAAAATTGATTCGTTGTTTCCGGATTATGGAGTCAAGCCAAGAACCTTAGGCTTGGGCTTGCCACCGATGGAATGAACCCCTTTGGTAATCTAAGCACTAATCATTCTTCGTGGCCTGTTCTTCTCACTATTTACAACCTATCTCCTTGGTTGTGCATGAAGCGCAAGTATATACTGTTAAGTATGATGATTTTTGGACCACGACAACCTGGTAACGACATAGATGTTTTTCTAAGTCCATTAATTGATGATTTACGAATCTTGTGGGATGAAGGCATTGAAGTTGATGATGCATATTCTGGGGAATGTTTAATATGCATGCAATGTTATTTTGCACAATTAACGACTTTTCGGCTTACGGTAACTTGGATGGATACAGTGTCAAAGGACATAAAGTGTGTCCTATATGTGAAGATGATACTTGTTATCACCAACTTGAGTTTGGAAAAAAGACCATTTACCTTGGGCATCGAAAATTTCTAAAATCGGGTCATCCTTATCGTAGATTGCGAAAGGCTTTTAATGGAGAGCAAGAGTTTGGTGAGGCTCCAGAACCTTTAACCGGGGATGAAGTTTATCAATGGCAGGAACATATTAATGTTGTCTTTGGGAAGAGAGAAAAAGAAAAGGGTGGGAAGAGAGAAAAAGAAAAAGGTGGGAAGAGAGGAAAAGAAAAAGGGGCAGTTGCGAAAAATATATGGAAAAAGAGGTCCATCTTCTTTGATCTTCCATATTGGTCAAGTCTTGATGTTAGACATTGTCTTGATGTGATGCACGTGGAGAAAAATGTGTGTGATAGTTTGATTGGCACACTTCTAAACATTCCGGGCAAGACTAAAGATAGTAAGACTTCCCGTCTTAATATTGAGAAGATAGGTATACGAAAACAGTTGGCTCCATTAGAGAAAGGAAAAAGAACTTATCTGCCTCCAGCATGTCACACTCTATCTAAAAAGGAAAAAAAAGATTTTCTGCGAGTGTTTGCAAGGTATTAAAGTTCCGCAAGGTTACTCATCAAACATCAAGAAACTTGCATCAATGAAAGATCTCAAGTTAATTGGTTTAAAATCTCATGATTGTTTTGTATTGATGCAACAACTTCTACCAGTGGCTATCCGTGGGATCCTTAAAAATTTGAGAGTAACTATAACGAGACTGTGTTTATTCTTCAATGCCATATGTAATAAAGTTTTCTATTTCAAAAAATTGGATGAATTAGAAGATGAGGCTGCCATAATCTTGTGTCAATTGGAGATGTATTTTCGCCATCATTTTTTGAAATTATGGTTCACTTACTTGTTCATCTCGTAAGAGAAATCAGAATTTGTGGTCCAATTTATTTAAGGTGGATGTATCCAATAGAGTGATATATGAAGATCTTTAAAGGATATATGAAGAATCATCACCGACCAGAAGCTTCGATTGTTGAAAGGTACATCACAGAAGAAGCTGTTGAGTTTTGTACAAACTATTTGTCGGATGCAGATTCTATAGGAATTCCAAAGTCTCGTCATGCTGATACAGACGAAAGAGGTATTCAAGGTCTAAATGTTAGGTCAATGGCTCAGGATGTAGTTATTTAATCACATTTCTATATATTGAATAATATAGATGAGGTTCAACCTTTCATAGATACGCACAAAAGACTTTTGAAGAAAAAATATCCCCGAATGAGTGACAAGTTGTTGTTGATAGAGCATAACAATAGATTCATGGATTGGTTTAATAAAAGTGTATCTAATGATCGTAGTGCATTCGAGATACTTAAATGGTTGTCGTACGAGCTAAAATTTTGTGTCATTACCTGGAGTGCATACGACATTGGTCATTATACCTTTTATACAAAATCAAAAGATGATCGTAGTACAATGCAAAATAGTGGGGTTATGTTTGAAGCCGAATCGATGTATTTCTCTAGTTCGAAAGATAAGAATCCAGTATTGGCAACTACCGCATTTTAGGGTGTCATTGATGAGATTTGGGAGATTGATTATGTTATTTTCAAAGTGGCTTTATTTAAATGCAAGTGGGTTCCCAATAATAGTAATGGTATAGACATTGATGACTTAGGATTCACCCGGGTCGACCTTGGCAAGGCATGTTTTAATACAGAACCATTCATCATGGCTTCTCAAGCAAAACAAGTTTTCTATGTTACCGATCCATCGGACATATCGGGGAAATGGTCAATCATTCTCCAAGGAAAATACATTACTCTTAGTGATGAAAGTCTTAATATTCCGTCCACACCTTCTTACACAACACAAGTTCCTACCTCATATGATGAAGTTGATGGAGATGTCGTGCATGCTATACGACTCGATCATGAAGAAGGCATATGGGAAAATTAACAAGTACGTAATTTATTATTTATTCATAATATATTAATTGTATGTTATAGTTTAGAAGTATTTTTACTAACAAGTATAATTATTTAAAATCATAGGAATTTTGAGTCCAGACACCAGGCCAAGAGACAAGACACCAAGAGAAAAGATACCAATACACCAAGTTACAATTATGTGAAGTTATGTAATGTGTGTAAACTGTAATATGGTATATGTGATATTTTATTTATGTAGGTTGTTTGTTCTGATAAACTGTAATGTGGTATATGTGATATTATGAATATGATACGATTAATATTATTATGAAAACTTTATCACAAAATGTGAATTGTATTTTTCTGTTGTGCTGTGATATGGAGAACAATAATATAGGTAAAAAAATGGGATTAATTATAAAAGCAGGATCATATTTGTTAATTTTGCAGAAACTTTAACTACGGTTATATTTCATAACCGTTATAATATCTGGTGCGCTGTCCAGGAAAAAATAAATATCAAAACTGCGCTGTTGGGAACCGAATCGAGGACAATTATTTTTATTACAACGGTGTATTGTAAAATCCATTGTGATAGTTAGCGCGCTTTCCAGTTTATTACAACGCCTACTAGGTCATGGCTGTAAGTATCATATATACAACGACAATCTACATAACAACGCCTTCGCCCGCATCATTATATGTCATTCCCAACCGTTGTTAAATGAGTTTTTCGTAGTAGTGCTCACTGAACGCAGTGCGAGGCCTAGGCGAAGAAGTTCGCAGTGTGTACTTGAGCTTGCAGTGCCAGCTTAGATATTTTTTCAAGGGCGATTTAACTGTTCATATGCATTTCATGTGCCTAAAAGTAGACTTTGCAATGCGAAAAGGGAGTTTACAGTGCGAACGAGACAGATTTTGTAATACTATTTATGTACTTTTCTTACTTTTTAGAAACATAACTTAGGTTTTCAGAGAGAGAACTTTATCTCTCTTCGTTCCAAATAAATTTTAGAAAGAGAAACACAAAACCCTAAGAGGGAGAAGTCCAAATACAAGCAAATGAGAGCTTGATCTTTGAGTAAGTACTTTGATCTCTTGTTGGGGTTAGATGTAATTTATTGATACTTTATATATTTCTCTAATCTATGTATTTGTGAACTAGTTTTGATTCAATATTGATGTTGTCTTTGATTTCATATTATTGGGTTTGAGATCTTAATATATCAATGGGCAAACTCTAGACATAGATTTATGAGTTGATAATTACTAGTATCAAGCTTTTATTGTGTTGATTGTTAGCATGATACATCATCTAGTGATTACTACGGTAAAGCCTACGCTAACGCTTTAGACATAAACAATATTGTGAAGATGCGTGATAATAGAGATGAATAACTATGTTCACGTTCATAAATTAGTTGAATACATGTTAAAAAGGGTTGATCGTATGTACGTATTCTGATCATGTTTTATATGAATCAATCATTTATCTGATATGGATGTTATCCTTGTTTGCTTGTTTACATATTGATTTGAACCGTTATAGACATATAATCTTCAGATCTGGATCTAGGATAAATACATGTTAGGTTCTACACTCTAGACATAGATTTAGATTTAACATTCGCGTGAGTATCAGTTCTTAGTGCCCTGTGTTGTAAGTTGCGTGAGACATCACCAATGAGACATTACAATTGTTCTCTCGAATATGCGTTAGATATAACCTTGGTAATTGGTGATACGTGAGGGTATTAGACGAAGTATTAATCTGTGTTTAAGTGGTCAGAAGATTGCATGTGTTATCGAATGATGAAATTCCAACCCCAACAAGGCTCTGTTTATTTTAAGTATTTACTTTAGATTTTTCGTCTTTATATTTTTGGCTTTTATCATTATACCTTGAATCTTTCAATAAAAAATGCCAACAACAAGCTTAGAAACATAGAAACCGTTGAACAACGTTCTTTCCCTTGCATCGATTCCTGTGGAGATGACAAAACCGGGTACTCAAATTTTTTTGCTTGTCGCTTTACCGCATCAACAAAATGGCGCAGCTTCCGGGGATTGGTTTTTAGATATTGAATCGCATCGCAATAGTTTCTATATTTTTGAGCTTTGTACAATTGTTTATATTGTAAATATACTTGTTTCTTTTCATCTTTGTTCAAGTGTTTGTTAGGGATAAATGTTGATGAGAACTTCTAGATTGGTTGCTCTTTTGCTAAAAACTATACAATGAAGATTCTACCAAGATTGGATGGTGATGATATGATTTTTAATGTGATGAATGCATACAAGGTACATGGTTATCGCTTTCTATAATTGTAGAATGATTAAGAATTTTGTGCTATGTACAAATTTGTATTCTTGTTTCATTTTACAACTTATTTGAATGCTTGAGTCACTTAGGTCCAAAAGCCACAAATTTTGAGAAACCTCCATTGTTTACTAAATGCTTGGATAACTAATAAATTTGTTTAATTTGTTTGATTCATGCTTAATCTTTTGATTATTGTGATTTTGTAGAAGCATTAGAAAGGATCAAGGCATATGTTTATATTTAGCTCAACCATATCCAAAAGTAACTTACCCGTGAGTAGTGAGAATATATTAACCCCTTTGAGCCTAATAGATTAGATCCCATTTTTGTGATGAACTTGATTTATGTACATAATTTAAGAGTTTAGTTGATCATTGAATTTTGTACGATTCTAAAACAAATTCTTGAAACCTTTGAACTTTGTTCTAAATTGATTTCCTTGCCATAAAAAGCAAGGAGCATTCACTTGAGGTTTGATTTTATTCAAGTTGGGGAGAATGAAAGAAAAAAGGTAGGTTGCTAAGTTTTGAAAAATTTCAAACAAGAAAAGAAAAATTGTGAATGTGAATGTGAAAAAGATAAGAAAAAAAACATGCCTGTTTGAATTTAAAAAATAGAGAATGCAAATAATTGTGCAAAAGGAAGTTTGAAAAGGTGAGCAATTGAGAAAAAGGATTGGTGAATGAATTTGGGATGTGTAAATGAATTTTATAGTGAATGTATCTTTTACATTGGCAACTTTGATTCAATGGCCTTTAGAAATAACCCATTATTCCGAACCTAGCCAAACTACAATTTTAAAAGCCCTTAGTGATCTTTTGCATCCATGATTTCATTTTTTGATCGTTGGATGAATGTATGAATTGAATTGTGGTTAGAATTATTGTCAGATGAGTGGACTTGTCCCACGGTTTCAAACGCGCAAATTTCCTTCGTCCATTAATTGAAGAGGAGTGTTAGAGTAGTTCAAGTATGAGAGTTTTGTTGTTATTTGAAACATTGCATGATATTTGCTTAAGAACTAAATTCTTAATCATTGTTTGATTCTACGATGTTGTGATTGTTGCTTGTATGCATTCTTATGTTGAATTTGAACCATAAATCTTTTCTTGTTTGAATCTATTCTTGAGCAAATCCTCTTGTTTTCATGAAGGGCATACTTTGCTTGAGGACAAGCAAAAATCTAGTTGGGGAGAGTTTGTTAAATGTCAAATATGTCTTAAATTGAACCATTATTCTTGGCATTTTTCAACTAATTTCTCAAGTTTTAATTGATTTATTCCATGTTCTCTTATGATTCTTCTATGAAATTGATTTTACCTTTGGATGCCTTGATATGTGTGCTATTGTGTAGGAATTAGGTTGTATTATCCAAGAACAAGGCACAATTGAAAGGACAAGGAAGCCAAAGAAATGAAGAAGAATCCAACAAGTTTGTAGTGTGAGCCAGAAGTGAAGCCAAGGCGAGCTTGCAATGCGAGCTCAAAGCGAGGCCAAGGCGAGCTAGAAAATTTGGATGGCAGTGGCATAACGCCTCACTGTACATAGTGCAAGGTCTGGGCGAAGAAATTCGCAGTGAATACTTGAGCTCGCAGTGCGAGCTTAGATATGTTCCTAGGGGAGGTTTAACTGTTCATAGGCACTTCATGTGCCTAAAATTAGACTTTGCAGTGCGAAGAGGGAGTCTGTATGCAAACGAGACAAATTTTGTAATACTATTTATGCATTTTTCTTACTTTTTAGAAACATAACTTAGGTTTTCAGAGAGAGAATAATATCTCTCTTCGTTCCAAATATATTTTAGAGAGAGAAACACAAAATCCTAAGAGGGAGAAGTCCAAATACTAGCAAAGTGGAGTTTGATCTTCGAGTAAGTACTTCGATCTCTTATTGGAGTTGGATGTAATCTATTAATACCTTATGTATTTCTTCTAATCTTTGTATTCGTGAACTAGTTTTGATTCATTATTGATGTTGTCTTTGATTTCATATTAATGGGTTTGAGATCTTCATCTATCAAAGACAAAACTCTAGACATAGAATTGTGAGTTGATATTCACTAGTATCAAGCTTTTATTGTGTTGATTGTTAACAGGAGACATCAGTCGTAACTAGAAATTTGACCTCCCAATTTTCCTTTTTGTATAAGCATATGTATTCGCATCGCTGGCATACGCATTATCATTTTTTTTCTCTGTGGTTTTGTTGCAGGAATATTCAGAATTTCTCAGGGTTTTCAAACCTTTAATCATACCCTCGCAAAGTCATCACATCATCAATAAAAGCAAAAAACAAGGGTTTCCATGCCTATTTGTCAAAGCCAAGAGTCGAAGTGCATTGCCACAACCATGACACATCATTTCAAGTCAAGAAAGGCCATTTTTTCCCGTGTTAATGGATTAACATATATTGGTTAATCGATTAACACCCTGTTACAACGCCATTTTCAGCTTTTGAATAGCTGTTAATCGGTTAACCTGATTTGGTTAATCGATTAACACCTGTTATTTCTGCAAAAGTTTAGCATTTTCATCACATGGCAGCAACACTCTGTAATGCCCTGTATAATATTCATCTAGAATAATATCGTACAAGTGTTTTATTTGGTACTGACACAATCATAAGTGCCTAATGGTATAATTCACATACTTGACCATTTCTAATACATAAATGCAATCTATGGTACAAGGCATGGAAATTAGCCAAAACAATAAAAATCTAAGAATAAGGTACAATCTTCCTCATTGTACAAGAAAATAATAATACACAGCGGAATAAGCTCAACTAAGCTTCTCTTGAAACATCCAAGCATAGCTCCACTTGTAAATCATACATGCAAACAATGCCTGAAAAATAACAACAACAATGGGGTAAGATATTAAATCTCAGTGAGTTCCCTATCTTATGGATTCTCTCAGCTTTACAAGGTTCTATCAATCCTAACTCAAGTCAAAGGAGAAGGGAAATGACTTCGAGTTCACAATCTCACACTATATGGAAACATGTCATGAGTCCACCAACTCACAATATCACTAATCGATAACCTTACCAAGGTATCCTTTCTTCCCGTCCGCTTCTTCGTCTAGAAGTCGACCTGAGTCATGGATCCTTGTAGTTTACTTGACATACAAAATGGATTCGGGTTCCACGGGCCATTAACCGTTATGAACCGTCACTTCACACGGGCCATTAACCGTCACAAGTCTCTTTACCCTTAGGCTTCATTCATACTAAACGCGGGAATAAAACCTGCAAAGTAATCATGCTTACATTTCAGAGGAGCTCGAGACTCATGAAACTGCAACTCAAAAGAAACGGTTACGATTACGTGATCTCACACACAAACGTGATTGTATTCGACAATCACAAGGCCACAATGCCTTAAGGCTACATTCGCCTTTCATAAAGAACACAAGGTTCACACACATGTCCCATACTAGTGTTTCACTCTCATCTAGACCATTACTCGGCAAGGATGCACCTTCCTACATCACATGCCCGAGCATCGCCATCTAGAGTTTTCTATCAATTTCTAATCACATTACTAGATTCCACTAGTTTTATGTTGAGGTTTCCTCACTCTTCCTATTCCATTATCTTTTAGCATGCATTCTCGATCATGTTTAACAACAATATTAGTTAAACATATTACAATTGCATTTAGAATTACATATAAGGATTCAATCACAAGTTATATCACCCTTAGGTTCCCTCTGATTTATTTTATCGGGCAATGAAAACAATATTTCTCATTCTTATCCCGTAGGATATTTTCACAGCTTTGCATCGGCTATAACCATGTCTCGATCGAGTTTACGATCCAAAAGATATGGAATTTCAGCATATTATATAAACATTATTTCATTAAATAATTAATCCCACATCATACCCCTAATTTTCATAGCTTTCCAATGGTACCAAGAACGTTTAAATCGGGATCACGGTTCGAAAGTTATGAATTTTTAAAGAAAAGAAAATAATCTGAAAACTCCCAAGAGCGCCCGGCGGTACAATTTTCGCCCGGCGGTGCCCCCTTCGCCTCTACTTTTCCCGGGGAAGTAGGGGCGTAAATCCCATGTCAAAAACCAAAAGTTACAGAATCAAAACATGCTGCGCCTCTTAGCTTTCGCCCGGCGGAGCAGCGGTGCACGCCTTGCGTCGCCCGACGCTCAAAGCACCGGCCGGCGCTACGCACCAGAAGCAGAATTCCTCTGCTGTGTTTTTAGGGTTCCAAACCTCTAAAAACTCATCCTTTCCACACCAGATCATTTCCAAACATCAAAACAAGTATCAACAATTGATCACATGCATATTACGACTACACTACGTAATTTATATCGATTTCCAACCGTTAGAAACATGATTTTGGTAAGATTAAGCATTTTTATCACTTTCTAACTTAAGCTCTAATAACCTCTAACACGTAGAACTTAAAGTTTCTAACTAGAACCCACCTTGATGATTGAAGAGGAGGTTGAAGAAGATGTTGGTCCAAGCTTCTTCCTAAGCTTTTCCTTCTTCTCTTTTCCCTTTTTCCCCTCTTCTCTTTATTCTCTGTTTTCCTCTTTCCCTTATTTCCTCCAACTTTCTATTTTTCTTTCTTTCTCTTTCTCTTACCACACACATATATATATATATATATAACTTATTATATATTATAATCCAATAGGGTAAAACATCTCCAATTGATATTTTGTCATCTAACACCAATTGATCAATTATTAGAGTTATCTTAAAATACTCTCTTGGTCTAATAAATAATGATATGTCTCTTTAATAAAATAATTGATCTCTTCAGAGTTCACCAGTTGCTCTATTGATCCCAAATAACAATACTTAAAACACTTAGAGAATTCCATTAATCCAATTAATCAAAGACAGATCACACAAACACTCATCTGATCTTATCTGATATCCAATTGAGCATTTAGATAATATGGGGTATTACACACTCTCTATTCTATTGTGGTCTATTTTATTCTAGCATTGTGTGGAATATTCTAGACACTTCAAGACATTTCAAGACACTTCAAGGCATTTATTCCAATACATCATTTCCAATCAAAACCACCATGTAACTTCATTTCCAAACATGAGGACCATTTGATTTGGACTTGCATTGGGATTGCTCCACTGAGTTATCAAATAACTAACTGAGTCAACTTCCGACTCAGTGAGTTAAGTGTAACAAACTCTAAGGCTAGATCCAAAGCAAGATCTAAAGCAAATCGCAAACCTAGCCTACTCCTAACTTCCACTCTATATAAGGGAACTTACACATTTGTGAAAAAGGGTTGGAACCATTCTCACTATTTTCACTTGAGCACTCTCTCATTTCTCTCAATTCTCTCTGATTTTTCTGCAACTCTTCACATTCATCTTCATCTTCTTCCCAAAACACACACAAAAGCTCAATTTCCACCATTAGAGTGTAGCAATTTTCACATTGAAATTGTTATTCTCTTGAGCTAGACCTCCACGTTACTCCATTTATACTTGGATTTTTGGATTTGCAGTAGCTTCTACATCAATTCGAGTGATCACTTCAATCGTTTCAATGCAAATTCAATTTCAGAGCTTTTATCGCATTTTGATCGGTTTCGCTATGGTTTGATCTCAAGCTTGGAATTATCTGGTTTTCATGGCTTATTCTCACTACATTTTAATCACAACAATCACCAAGGCAATTCTCCACCTTATAGGTTGGTAATTCTTGCTCGATTTACTGTTTTCGATCACTTTCGCATGTTCGCAATGTAGTTCAAATAGCTTTTCGGTGTTGATTAATCATGTAACTGTTTGATTGTTGATCTTCATGTTTGATGCTTTCAATTGATGATTAATTGCTTCTACTTGATGTAATCTTCGTGTACAAATGCATGCCATAACATGTGGATGATTGGATAAGTGATTAGTTGCTGGAAGTGCTTTTGAAAAGTTGTTTTTCTACTTCTAAAGAAATGTTAATCAATTAACCTATTTATAAGCAAAACTTCTTAATCGATTAACAACTCTTTTTCACGTGTTTTTTCTGAACTTTTCAAGGTGTTAATCGATTACCCATATGTGATTAATCGATTAACACTGCTCCAGATTGCTATTTTTGTGCTTTTTCAAGCTTGTTTGATATTCCTTCCTCATTTAACTTCCATGGCTTGATATGCTTGATATTTGTAGATGTTTTTATGAGTTGTTTAACCTCTGTTTGAAGCATGTATGCAAACTTTCGATGTACGATTTATCGATAATGGAGTTGTTTGCATTTATTGACATTGTATGAGCATGTTGATTCTTGCACACGTTTGTTCACATGATAACATGATTAGTGATGCATGCTAATTAACATTTGGTATTGCCTTGCAAATTCATTCTTGATTGCATTTAATTTTTTCTTTATTGAGAAAATTTAATTTTGTATAATGAATAATCTGCACGCTTGCTTTGACGATCTTTCGATTCGTTCGGAAGATTGTTGGCTTGATCATTTCCTTTGATCGATTGATCGAAACCTTGTTTCGATTAGTCAATCTCCCCTCTCTTGTCTCTTTAGGATATTTAGAGCCTTGTTCTCTTA
This sequence comes from Lathyrus tuberosus, assembly GCA_022829125.1. Taxonomy (NCBI): domain Eukaryota; kingdom Viridiplantae; phylum Streptophyta; class Magnoliopsida; order Fabales; family Fabaceae; genus Lathyrus; species Lathyrus tuberosus. Next base: position 22,569,951 of record JALAZF010000012.1, on the reverse strand, counting down.
ATCCCCTGCTGAGTTCAAGGTTTGCACAATTTCAATCTCCGCACTACACTTTGGTGCTAGAGAAGGGATGAGAGTGGATAATTCCTACACTTATTCTTATTGTTTTGGGTAAGGGACGAATGACCCTGTTCCTGGAATAATCATCTCTATCTCTAGACTGTAGTGTTTCCCAATCCCTAGCCGAGTTGATCCTTGATCACTTTTGTCCCTTTCAATCCCTCTTTTGATCAATCACCATGTCCGTGTTTAAGGATCATTTTCTCTTGGGTTAACAACCTTTTTTTGGTTCAACACCCTTTCTTTGGTTAATCACATTCACTCTATTAAAATAAAACGCTTTTCTTCCACAGCAAAGTCTCAATCCTTTTCTTTGGTTAATCACAGTTTTCCTGTTAAACACCGAATCCCTAGAGGAGTTTAAAACCTTCTCTTGGTTATCTCCTTTTTTATTGGTTAATCACTGCTAGTAAGCTAAAACAACAATTTGCACCCTTTCTCAGTTAATCACAGTCTATTTGTTAACATACTGAGCTTATCTTGAGTTAGTCACCTTCTCTTGGTTAATCACTCATTTCTTCTTGGTTGATCTGAGTCCTTCTATTAAAACCAATACCCTTGTGAGTTAGTAACCTTCTTTTGGTTCAAACACTCGCACCTTTGGTTCACAACCTTCGCTTGGTTCCACACCCGTATTTTGGGTCACAACCTTTGCTTGGTTCCACACCTGTCCTTTGGGTCACAACCTTCTATTGGTTCCACACTCGCCCTTTGGGACACAACCTTCGCTTGGTTCCACACCCTTCCTTTTGGTCACAACCTTCGCTCGGTTCCACACCCGTCCTTTTGGTCACAACCTTCGCTTGGTTTCACACCCGTCTTTTGGGTCACAACCTTTGCTTGGTTCCACACCCATCCTTTGGGTCACAACCTTCGCTTGGTTCCACACTCGTCCTTTGGGTCACAGCCTTCGGTTGGTTCCACACCCGACCTTTGGATCACAACCTTCACTTGGTTCCACACCCGTCCATTGGGTGACAAGCTTCGCTTGGCTCCACGCTCGTTCTTCCGGTTAACCACTATTTATCAGTTAATATACCGAAATTCCCTGAGAGTCAAACATCTTCCCTTGGTTCATTATTCTCCTTTTGGTTCATCATAGTACGTCTGTTGGCACCAACTCTTTCTTCCCACAGAGTCTTGTTTTTTCTTCCGGTTAACCACTGCCTGTCAGTTAATATACTGAATCTGCAGTGAATCCTACTTTGTCTCGATTCAATATCCCTCGCACTAATTCTCTTGGTTTCGACACCACTTCCTTTGTTTACTCCCTGGTAAAGTCACCGATTTTCTTTTGATCCTTTATTCTCTTGGTTTCGACACCATCTCTTTGTCGTATCCTAGGCTGGTATATCCGTCTCAGTTTGCTTCCCCACAAATTCCTGCTCTAGCTGCATCACAACTACCAAATCCACAAACTCTTGTCAGACCTGCTGATCATAACATACCTACTAACTACAAGTTGTTAGATGAAAGGACCAGAGCTATCGAAGGATATTCTTCTTTTAGCATGAATTCCAAAGACTTGTGTTTGGTTCCCAATGTTGTGTTGCCCCAAAAGTTCGAAATTCCAGAGCTGCCAAAGTACAAAGGATTGAGTTGTCCGCGGAGTCACGTGACGATGTATTGTAGGAAGATGGCATCCTACATTGACAATGATGAACTCTTAGTGCATTGATTCCAAGATACCTTGTCTGGAGCTTCTTTGGATTAGTATATGGGTCTAGAGCGTAGCAAGATTCGCTCGTGGAGAGAGTTATCTGAATAATTCTTGAAACAATACAAGTATAATCCTGATATTGCTCCTACCAGATTGCAATTACAGAATCAGTCCCCGCGCACCACTGAAACCTTTAAAGAATATGCGCAGAGATGGCGCGAGATGGCCTCTCGTGTGCAACCTGCTCTTTCTGACACCGAGTTGGTTGATATCTTTATGTGCACTTTACAAGGGATGTACTATGAAAAGATGGGGGGCAGTTCTTCTGCAAACATCGTTGATGTCGTGACTATTGGTGAAAGAATTGAGAACAGTTTGAAAATTGGTAAGATTGCTGGTTCCGTGAATAAACAGTCAACCAACAAGAAACCTGAGAGCAGTCATTCGAAGAAGAAATAAGGTGAGGCGAATGTTGTGACGGAAAAAGCCACTCCTCAGTATCAGGCTCATATGCCATATTATCCATATCCTTACATCGCTGCTGCCCATTATCAATAACCGCCATATCAATATCATCCACAACAAAAAGCTCAGAATCAAAAGTCGCAACGTCAATAATCTCAACAGAACAATGGTAATCAGTAGAACAGACAGAACACCAATAATTAGAACAATCGCAAGCGTCCGAATTTTGACAAAATTCTTGTGCCATATACAGATTTTTTCCCTTATCTGGTTCATCAGGGGGCAATTGTTCCAAAAGAGATCTCACCAACAATTCCTCCTTATTGCCCAAAGCATAATCTGAATGCATCTTGTGCTTACCATTTTGGGTACATAGGACATGCTACCGAAGATTGCATTGTCATAAAGACCAAAGTTCAAGAGCTTATTGATCGAAAAATCCTGACATTTGATAAAGGTCAGCCTAACATACAAACTAATCCTCTGCCTACTCATGATGGACCAGGGGTTAATATGGTTGAAGACAATCAAAGGGATGAGTTGATCTGAGATGTCGACAAAGTGAAAACTTTGATGACCGTTGTGTTCAAGAAGTTGAATAAGCAAGGGTTATTGAAAGGTCTTCATGGTAAGTGCCATATTTGTGATGACAATCCTAATCAGTGTCGAAGGTTGAATGGTTGTGTTCAGATCTTGATGAACCGAGGTGTGGTACAATTTTCTAGATCCAAGTCTGTGAATGAGGTAGCTACCATTGAGTCGTTCACGATCATATATAGGAAGGTTCACGTGGAAGCTCCTAAGAAGAAAATACAGCCGATCATTAATTGTGCGCCAAAGCCTTTCCCGCATCAGAATTCGAAAGATGTACCTTAGAAGTATGGTTCTATCGTGTTTTCTGGGCATCGAGAGATTCAGTTCTTTGAATATTAGATTGAGAATGTAACAGCTGCCGGAGGCATGACTCGTAGTGGACGAGTATTCGCTCCACAGGTCATATTTAAGCCAGTGCAAGTTCTAACTGTTGTCCCTCCCAAGGAGAAGTCTGCCTCAACAACCCCTGTTGTGCAACAAGGGGCATCTACCACTGCATCCATACCATTCACTCCGTCTGAGGATATTGCAAAAAGTAAAGAGGCGATTAATGATCAAGAATTCCTCAAGCTGGTCAAAAAGAGTGATTTTAAGATTGTGGATGAGTTGGGGCAAGCACCCTCAAAAATCTCAATATTATCCTTGCTCATGAGCTCTCCCGTGCACACATTGGCTTTACTGAAAGTTTTAAATGTTGCCCATGTAATGCACGATCACTACTAGAAAATTCGCTTTTAGTGACCGAATTAGCCACAAAAATTAAACATCATGTTAGTAAAATTTTAAAAGTCACTAAATCGGTCACTAAATAAAATTAGCCACCAAATTAGCGACTGATATTTTGTGACCATAATTTTCAGTCTCAAATAATCATTTTTATATAAATTAATTCATAAAAAAATTCAGTGACCGAAATTTCAGTCACTAATAATTTTTTTGTTTTTTTTCATTATTAAGTTGCTTGCCTCTCAATTTTCTCCTTTTATTCATTTTTTTAATTTTTTAGTCAAAATTTTACATTTTTATTGTTTTAACAAATAAAACATATATTTATATAAATAATTAACCCATACAAATTTATTAATTTAGATAAAATATAATTTTAATGAAATCTTTTTAACTAATATTTGAAAGTTCTATTTCATTAATATTATATACATTTCAAATGTAAATTATACAAGAAAAACCAAATGGCTTAGTGGACACCCGAAAGCCTCACAAAGGAAAGTGCATTGGTTCGATTCCTACTAGAGAAAAAAATTTATTTTATTTTAAAATCGGTCACTAAAATCGGTCACTAATTTCAGTCGCTAAAATTGGTCACTAATTTCGGTCACTAAATTCGTCTCTAAAGGTTAGCGACTAGCACTTTTCCAACCGAAATTTGGTAGTCGCGTTATTGGTCGCTAAACGTTTTAGTTACGGGTTTTTTAGGCTTTTTTGGTCTCTAATTCGGTCACTAAACGCAAATTTTTTAGTGGTGGATATCCCTATAGAGCAGTTCGATGATGTGGTCTCAAACATAACTGTATGTCGGTATTTGGATTTCAACGAGTCAGAGTTGCCTCCTAATGGAACTGCCCATAATCGAGCCTTGCATATATCAGTGACTTGCATGGACGCCTTACTATCTCATGTCCTAATGGATACCGGTTCTTCTATTAACGTGATGCCTAAGGGCACGATGAGTCAATCAATGGTAGAAGAGAGCGAGATGAGGCCGAGCGCTTTAATTGTCAGAGCCTTTGATGGTTCTAGAAGGCAAGTTATTTGCTAAGTGGATTTACCCATTAAGATCGGATCACATTTGTTTACCATTACTTTTAAAGTGATGAATATCAATCCTGCATATAATTGCTTATTGGGTCGACCTTGGATCCATGCCGCAGGAGCAGTTACTTCCACATTGCATCAGAAACTGAAATTCATGTTTGACGACAAATTGGTCATTGTTTGTGGTGAAGAGGATTTGATCGTAAGCGAGTTATCATCCTTCCGATATGCCGAGACTGATGAAGGCATAATTGAGGTTCTGTTTCAATGTCTTGAGTTCGAAGATGTTAGCTCCGTTCAACTAGTCAAAGTAGATCAACGAAAATGACCTTGTCATCTGCCAAGAATGCTAAAGAAATCATTGAGAAAGGTGTCTTGCCTGGCTGGGGGCATGTGTTGGATATGGTAGAAAAGCATGATCGCTTTGGATTCGGTTATCGTCCTAGTCGAAAAGCTAGCTCACGTGGTCAGAAGCAGTGCAATTTGATCAAGTTCAGTAGTGTTGGTTTCCAAAAGGGTGATATTGTGGCAGCCATTGATGATATTGGTCCTAGCAACCAGAGTGCAAGCTTTGTACGCAAGTATCCGCCTGGCTTCAAGCTCAACAATTGGACATCTACTGTGGTTCCCGTAGTTTTTCCTACCAACATGTAATGCATTTTGCTTTCTCTTTCCCTCGTCCTCGCTGGAGACGAGTGGATAGCTTGTAAAGGGCCTCTTGCTTTTGAAATATTATGTGATCAATAAATAAGAGTTATTTTGCATTCAAATCATGCTCTTTTTTCTTTCTTTATTTTACCTTTTCACAAAACAAATGGCAAAAGTTTCTCTTATTTTCACCTTTCAAAATAGCTCATTCTAAACAAATTCATAAACATGCAGAACAAATAAATGAATTGATAACAACATGGCAAACATCCATTGTAATTCTAGGATTCCAATTTACCAAGCAGAAAAAGATGGTGAGGAAGATTGTGAATTACTGGCTGAACTAGCAAGGTTCCTTGAGCATGACCAGAAAGAGATTCAGCCACATAAAGAGCCAGTGGAAGTTGTCAATCTTGGCACTGATGATGTCAGAAGAGAAGTCAAGGTTGGGGCATCCCTCGTTAAGCATGTACACTCCGAGTTGGTCAAGTTATTAAAAGAGTATGTTGATATCTTCTCCTGGTCTTATCAAGATATGCCTGGGTTGGATACCAACATCGTTGAACATCACTTGCCACTCAAGCACGGATGTCCTCCTGTCAAGCAGAAACTCAGAAGGACCAGACCCGACATGGAACTCAAAATCAGAGAAGAGGTAAAGAAACAGTTTGATGCTGGGTTCTTAGCCACTTCCGAATATCCTGAATGGGTTGCTAATATCATCCCGGTCCCTAAGAAAGATGGGAAGGTCAGAATGTGTGTGGATTATCAAGATCTCAATAAGGCAAGCCCGAAAGAAGATTTTCCTCTGCCTCATATTGATGTCTTGGTAAAAAACACTGTACAGTTCTCTATCTTTTCATTCATGGATGATTTCTCAGGATATAATCAGATCAAGATGTCCCCATCTAATATGGAGAAGACCACTTTCATCACGCCTTAGGGTACATAATGCTACAAAGTCATGTCATTCGGTTTGAAGAGCGCAGGGGCAACATACCAACGTGCCATGACAACCCTCTTTCACGATATCATTCATAAAGTGATTGAGGTTTACGTGGATGATATGATTGCCAAGTCCAAGACCGAAGATGATCACTTGGGCCATCTGAAGAAACTGTTTGACAGACTCCAGAAGTTCATATTACGGTAGAATCCTGCCAAATGCACCTTTGGAGTTCGATCTAGTAAATTGTTGGGCTTTATTGTGAGTCAGATGGGCATTGAAGTCGATCCCGACAAGGTTCGAGCAGTTTAAAACATGCCGCCTCTCACTTGACGGCTACCTGTGAACCAATATTCAAATTGCAAAGAAAAAATCAATCGGTTGAATGGACCAATAATTGTCAAGAAGCTTTTGACAAGATAAAAAAATATTTGCAAGAACCACCGATCTTAGTACCGCCGGTTCCTGGTAGGCGTTTAATAATGTATCTCACTGTTCTAGATTAGTCTATGGGCTGTGTATTGGGTCAACACGACGAAACTGGCAGAAAAGAACATGCAATTTACTATCTGAGCAAGAAGTTCACCAATTGTGAGACTAGATACTCACTCTTGGAGAAAACTTGTTGTGCTCTGGTCCGGCCTCTCAATGCCTAAGGCAATACATGATTTTCCATACTACTTTATTGATATCCAAAATGGATTTGATAAAGTACATATTCAAAAATCCTGCTGTCTTTGGAAGAATTTCTCGGTGGCAAATGTTGTTAACTAAGTATAATATCCAACATGTTACCCATAAAGCAATAAAAGGGAGCGTCTTGTATGACTACCTTGCTCATCAATCTGTGGAGGGTTATCAACAAATGAAGTTTGACTTTCCAGATAAGGGTGTTCTGTTTATCAGAGATTATAAGAATCCATAGCCTGACATAGGACCCAGACTAGGGCCGTGGTGGATGCTCATGTTAGATGGTGCCTCCAATGCTAAAGGTCATGGAATTGGTGTTATCCTCATCTCTCTGACATGTTTTCATCTTCCCTTTACCGCCAGATTATGCTTTGCATGCACCAACAATATGGCTGAATACGAAGCATATATCTACGGAATTGAAGTGGCAATTGACATGAGAATCAAGATACTTAAGGTCTATGGAGATTCCGCTTTAGTTATTGGCCAAGTCAAAGGGAACTTTGTGACTCGGGATTCCAAGCTAGTTCATTACCAAAAGCAAATCGCTAAATTGATTCCCTATTTTGATGAAATATATTTTCATCATATTCCAAGGGAAGAAAATCAACTAGCCGATGCTCTTACCACCCTGGCATCCATGTTCAAAGTAAAGTGGAAGAATGAAGCTCCTGCTATCCGCATTGATCATTTGAAGAGTCTAATGACAAGCCTTGGTTCTACGACATCAAAAGATATCTGGAAAAATAGGAATATCCCAAGTGTATCACTATCACTAACAAGAATGCTCTTAGACGGCTCTGCGCCAAATTATTCTTGAGTAGTGGTGTACTGTACAAAAGGAACTATGATTCCGTGTTGCTCAGATGCATGGATAAACACGAAGAAAACACGATCATAAGGTCCATACATGAGGGTTGTGAAGGTGTACATGCAAAAGGGCCTGCCATGGCTAAGAAGATCCTTCGAGCTAGTTATTACTGGACAACAATGGAGGTAGATTGTTACAACTTTGCCAAAAGATGTCACAAATGCCAAATCTATGATGACAAGATCCGTGTGCCTCCAACTCCATTGAATGTTTTGACTTCTCCCTAGCCCTTCTCAATGTAAGGTATCGATATGATTGGGACGATTGAGCCGGCTGCTTCTAACGGTCACCGCTTCATTCTAGTTGTTATCGACTACTTCACCAAGTGGGTTGAACCTACTTCTTACGCAAACGTTACACGACACGTGGTTCCCAGATTCATCAAGAAAGAAATAATTTATCGCTACGGTATTCCCAACAGTATTATCACTGACAATGCAAGCAACCTGAACAACAAGATGATGAAAGAGTTGTGTCAAAAATTAAAGATCGAGCACCACAACTCTTCATCATATCGGCCCAAGATGAATGGTGCCGTCGAAGCAGCAAACAAAAACATCAAGAGGATTGTCCAAAAAATGGTCAAGACTTACAAGGATTAGCATAAAATGCTTCCCTTTGCATTGCATGGCTACAGAACTTCAGTTCACACTTCCAATGGGGCAACTTTATATTCACTTGTGTATGGTGTGTAGGTTGTTCTTCCCATTGAAGTCGAAATTCCTTTGCTCAAAGTCATAATGGAAACAGATCTTGATGAAGCTGAATAGGTCCAACCTAGATACAACCATTTGAATCTCATCGAAGAGAATTGTCTGACATCCGTCTGACAGCCATCGGCCCTGGTCAATTGTATCAAAGACGCCTCATATGAGCTTTTAACAAAAAAGTGCTCCCTCGAGCGTTCCAAGAAGGCGAACTTGTTCTCAAGAGGTATTCTCTTGTTCACTCAGATCCACGCGGCAAGTGGACTCCAAACTACGAAGGACCCTTTGTTGTCAAGAAGGCCTTTTCAGGCGGAGCCCTATTCCTCACCACCATGGATAGGGAGGAGTTGCCATCGCCTATGAACTCCGATGCAATAAAAAATTATTATGCCTGGAAAAAAATGATGAATAAGAGCCCGCTAGATTGACATCTGTAAGGACAATCTAGGCAAAAATGGTTGTCCCGATTGACCAAAAAAAGAAATTTCCATGCAAAATTTAGGGAGAAAAGCAAAAAATAATAATAGCCCTCTAAGTTGAAAACCCGAAAGGGTGACTTAGGCAAAAATGGGTATCCCGGTGGACGAAAAAATATATATGTGTCCAGGAAAAAATGAGGGATAAAAGAATTTGACTATGAACACTTGAGCCTATTTTCGTCATAGTTGGACATCATACTGTAACAGAGCAATCCATTCATCATCGACTGGTGCACAATGTTGGAACCTAGACTTATAGTTGATGGTAGCCAATGTTGTAATCAATGCAAAATATTGTTTCCTTTTGCCATTTACCTTTGTTTTTCAATTTATTGCAAATTTCCTCATCAAGGGTTTTTGCATCCTTGTACACACCTTATGTACAAATATTTTCATATTCAATAAAATTCATCATTTGATTTCTCAATTGTCTCTTTTCAGTATTTTGTTTGTAAAAGAAACGATTATTTGTGATCACATAATACTATAAAACTTTGAGAATAATAAATAGCTAAATCAACAGAGAAAGCATTATGCATTGCATGCCTTACCGAAAATCCCTAAGAGATGATCGGTAGTTTCCATTGTAAGCTTGATCCCTGGAAAGTATCGTCATGGCTATTTGGCGAGGCTGGTTACCTTCCATTTCCCCAGCAGAACCATGATTGGTCCCCAAAAGGAGACATGTTTGTCCTCTTATCCCCAGCAAGAGTAAGATCCTCACAATATTTCTCAGCAGGTTAAGACCGTCATTCCCTGAAATTGGTAATGCTTCGGTTTTCCTTTTCCCCAAGCAATAGATATCATCCTGGCCTCGTTCCTCCCCAAGCAGCGTCAGTCATGGTTGAGAGATCATTCTGATTCCTTCATCCCCAACAACAATAATGGTAGTAGTTTGGAAATCTGACATTTCCAGACTATTTCCCCAGCGTAGTCGTTGCCATTGGTGGGTCCATCCCCAACCGAGGATGTCGAGTTTGTTTTGCTACAATCCTTGCCTACCCGCAGGACAGTACCTTAACTTTTGTCATTGCATGACATGATATCAATCATCATGTAAGATCACATACATAGCATATGCATCAAGCGTACTCCCCTTAGACTGATTCATCTCCCCAGCAGATATTCAGCCAAATTTCTCTCAATCAACTCTCAAAACATTAATCCTTTTCTCTTGTCACCGTCAGCCAAATCTTCGAGCTACTATTTTATTTAATCCCCTTATACCTCGAATCATCGAAAAGCTGGCACAATTCGAACATTCAGGTTCAAGAGGATTAAATAGGGGCAGCTATCGTAACCCGAAATTTGACCTCCCCTTTTTCCTTTTTGTATAAGCATGTGCATTCGCATCGCTGGCATACGCATTAGCATTTTTTTCTCTGTGATTTTGCTGCAGGAATATTCATAATTTCTCAGGGTTTTCAAACCTGATTAATCATACCCTCGCAAAGTCATCACATCATCAATACAAGCAAAAAACAAGGGTTTCCATGCTATTTGTCAAAGCAAAAAGTCGAAGTGAATCGCCACAACCGTGCACATCATTTCAAGTCAAAAAAGGCTATTTTTGCCTGTGTTAATCGATTAACATATATTGGTTAATCAATTAACACCCTGTTTTAGCGCCATTTTCAGCTTTTGAACAGCTGTTAATCGATTAACCTGATTTGGTTAATCGATTAACACCTGCTATTTCTGCAAAAATTCAGCATTTTCACAACATGGCAGCAACACTCTCCATTCTCTTGTGGTCTATTTTATTCTTGCATTGTGTGGAATATTCTAGACACTTCAAGACATTTTGAGACACTTCAAGGCATTTATTTCAATACATCATTTCCAATCAAGACCACCATGTAACTTCATTTCCAAGCATGAGGACCATTTGATTTGGACTTGCATTGTGATTGCTCCACTGAGTTAACAAATAACTAACTGAGTCAACTTTTGACTCAGTGAGTTAAGTGTAACTAACTCTAAAGCTAGCTCCAAAGCAAATCCCAAACCTAGCGTACTCCTAACCTCCACTCTATATAAGTAGGCGTTGTTTTGCATACATGCTTCAAACCTCCTAACCTAAAGCTTGTTTGAAGCATGTATGCAAAATTTCGATGTACAATTTATCGATTATGGAATTTTTTGCATTTATTGACTTTGTATGAGCATGTTGATTCTTGCACACTTTCGCTCACATGATAAAATAATTAGTGATGCATGTTAATTGACATTTGGTACTGCCTTGCAAATTCATTCTTGATTGCATTAAGTTTGTTCCTAATTGAGGAAATTTAATTTTGCATAATCATTAATCCACACGCTTGCTTTGACGATTTTCGATTCATTCGGAAGATTGTTGGCTTGATCATTTCCCTTGATCGATTGATCGAAACCTTTTTTCGATTAGTCAATCTCCCCTCGTTTCTCTCTGTAGGATCTTTATAGCATTATTCTCTTAATCCCCTGTTGAGTTGGAGGTTTGCACAACGCACTGGAGCACTGTACAAGTAGGCGCTGTTACTCTGTTGATTTCAATGTCTGCACTACACTTGGTGCTAGAGAAGGGATGAGAGTGTAGAATTACTACACTCATTCTGATTGTTTTGGGTAGGGGACGAATGACCCTATTCCTGGAAAAATCGTCTCTATCTCCAGACTGTAGTGTTTCCCAATCCCCAGCCGAGTCGATCCTTGATCAATCTTACCCCTTTCAATCCCTCATTTGATTAATCACCATGTCCTTGGTTACGGATCATTGTCTCTTGGGTTAACAACCTCCTTTTGGTTCAACACCATTTCTTTTGGTCAATCATTACTTATTAATTCCCCATCAGAGTCATAATCATTCTTTCTTTGGTTAATCGCAGCCACTTTATTAAAATTAAACGCTCTTCTTCCCCAACAAAGTCTTAATCTTTATTCTTAGGTTTATCATAATTTTCCTGTGAAACACCGAATCCATAGAGAAGTTTACAACCTTCTCTTGGTTGTCACCTTTTGATTAGTTAACTAATGCTAGTCAGTTAAAACACCAATTTGCACCCTTTTTCAGTTAATCACAGTCTATATGTTAACATATTGAGCTTCTCTTGAGTTAATCACCTTCTCTTGGTTAATCACTTATTTCTTCTTGGTTTATCACAGTCCTTCTGTTAGAACCAATACCCTTGTGATTTAGTAACCTTCTTTTGGTTCAAACACTTGCACCTTTTGGTCACAACCTTCGCTTGGTTCCACACCCATCCTTTGGGTCACAACCTTCGCTTGGTTCCACACCCGTCTTTTAGGTCACAACCTTCGCTTGGTTCCACACCCGTCCTTTGGGTCACAACCTTCGCTTGGTTCCACACTCGTCCTTTGGGTCACAACCTTCGCTTGGTTTCACACCCGTTGTTGTACCCCAAATTTTACCCTCATTTTTTTTACTAGTTGATGTTTTTATTTTTTTTTTCTCTATTTGTTTTAATCTAATATTTATTCCAATATTTTTATTTGTTTTTATTTTAATTTAATTTCAATATGGCTCATTTTTAATTTTATTTATTTGTCCTATTTTTATTAATTTAAATTAACCTCAATTTAATTTAATTGTGCACTAGTTTAATTATTTTGAATTATTTGTCATTTTAATAGTTATTATTATTATTTAGCATCTTATTTAAAAAGAAAAAGAAACATTTTCATTTCTACCACCACTTATTGATCCACCGTTCAAAATTACTAACAAAAAGATTAAGAAATTTCAAAGTCATTACAAGGCCCATTGTTTGAATTGTCACAAAAAAAACACATACAAACAAAGCCCTACAACTTGTAAACCTTCTCACAAGCATCCAAATTTCAAAGGAACAAGCTGCTTGCATCGTACAACAACAGCCTGTACATAAAGAGCAGACCAGCTCTAGGCCACGCAACAACCTGCCTGCGCAAACCTTATTCAAATCGTACGCTCATCTTTTCATGCTGAACCACGACTCATGACAATGACTCCACCAACATGCCCTTACAAAACAGAACGGCTCTATTTTTTTTCAAATCTCACAAGCCATAACGGGAGTTTTGTTGAAAGCTTACCTCTGGTTGTAACATAAATAGAACCGGAGCAGCCTCAGAAAAAGAAAGAAGGAACACCATCAGAACAATATTCCATCAGAAAACTCCCTCATTTTCTCTCTTTGTGTATCACCAACAAAGAAAGCAAAAACATACAAAGAAACCTCAACACTCTTCTATTACATTTTTTTTTGCAAACCACTTCTCCAAAGTCCTCTCTTTGAGCAACCTTAAAAAACACCAACAACAACCCAACAACATTCGATCAAAAATCTCTCAAAAAAAAAAACTTACCAGCAACAAAACAAAAGACACATCACACTCAGAGAAGAGAGAGAGCTCAAAAAAAGTTCCAAGCAAGAGCTTCAAGCCGCGGTCTTGCAAAGAAGTTCCTACCATCAGTTCTTTTCGTTTTTTTTCAAGTTCAAATATCAGGTTCAGAGGTTGAGGAGTATTTTTCAAGGGAGTCATTGGTTTCACTATCTCCACGAGGTAATCTCTCTCTTTTATTAAAACACACACCCTGTGCACGTTACAAATCATGTTTTTTGGAACTAGGAATCTCCTCCGTGAAAAATGATTCGTGTTTGTGTTATCTCATGTAACTTTCTCTCTGTAAGTATCTGTTTTTTCCATTACTGCTGCCTTTATGATTCCCCTTAGCTCAGCCTCGTTTCATGATGAGTGTGTCCAATGCCATGGCTTAGTATTATCATGTTGTTGAAGCCTTGCTTTTTAATGACCCCGTGAGAAATAATGTGGGGTCTATAGGATGTTTCTTGAACTGCCAGCCTTGGATAGTGTTATGTTCATATAATGTAGTTTGAATGTTGGAGGTGGGTAAACTGTCTATATTATACTGGGATAATTTGGGTGTCACGAAGGTTGTTGTTAGGTTCATGCCGTCGTGGCGAGTTCTTGTTCTCTTTTCCTTACACTGATTAACGCATAACCCCACGCCATATACAAGCTTATGGGACCTCTCTACTGTGATTATGTCGCGTCTACACTAGTTTAAGCTGACAGTGTGAAATGGCATTGGTATAATGGTACCTCGTGAAATTCAGATCCGATTTCTGAACACATCAGTTTCACTGTATTTATGCTCTTGATAAGAGTATCATGGATAATAGCACGAAAGAAATGATGGCATATTTGGAACTTTGAGTCGCATCAGCTTTACCTTGCCTTTATGAGACCACTATGGAATCGTCTTGGATTGTTCCCATGTTGTGAATGTTACACGGTGAGGTTTAGGTTCTTTGACTTTGGTTGAGTCGTGTTAGCAAAGATAGTATAAGAGGGAAGAATGTTGTTTTGGAACTTTTAAGTTTGGATTGACTTCATCTCCTCAAGATCATGTGGACTGTGAACACCTGCCATCATATCGTTCTCTTCTCCAACCTTAGTTATCACTGTGGTTCGGTTTCGTTTTAATCTCACAATATTCAGCAAGTTTTGATAGGGTTGGAGGTTGAATAAGGTGAGGATTAAACCTTTCATTGCTGTTGTATTGCTATTTCTTTTTCACGAGGTCCGTGAGTTCATGGCATGCTTGCATGGTGGCATGAAGGCGAAACGGTCGTGGCACTGCGTGGTGAGGTTTTATTTTGTGTTTTATGATCAAGAGATGAGGTTGGAATATGGCTGTGAGGTAGCATGAAGACATACGTTTTTTTTACGAAGGTGTTATGATCAGTTTGCATGGGCATGAAAGAGAAAAGTCGTCGCAACATGTGATAGGCCAGGTAGTTTTTTTTGACTTTTAGCACTTAACTTTCTTGACCGATCGGGGAAGTTCCATTACATAGGATATAGCTTTTTTTTACGTGTTTTGTTTAATCTGGAACTTTATTTCGCTAGCTTAGTTTAAATATTATTGGGGTGGGCATATACACTGGATGTATAGCCACCCCAGTGGTAGAGAGTCGCGCCTTGAACCTTGGGGTCTGGGGTTCGAATCCCCCTCGCCCCAGACCCATTTTGTGCGTTTTATTTTCTTTTACAGCTTGTTTGGACTTTGGGCTTGTTTGTTGAACGCCCCCCTCATCAAGCCCACCATGCGCCCTTTGTTCTTTTTTACTCTTTTAAAATTTCTGATGCACCTCTCTATCTCTTTTCTTTTATTTTTTTGTTTATTTAGTTTTTTAATTTAGTTCAAATATTTTCTTTATTTAAAAAAAGGGCCACTAAAAAATTTCTAAAATTATTTTTATTCACTATTTTCCTTTTATGAACTTTCATTTATGCTAAAGCTTCAAAAATGATTATTTGCATTTGTTAAAGTTATTATTAGTATTGCTTGATTTATTTTTAGGATTTGTTTTTGTTATATCTTTAACTTACTTATATTTCCATCTTAAAGCCTTAAGACACTTATTAGGACTTTTTTTTATAACTGTGAATTTAAGTCACTAATATTTTGTTTAGGATCTATTAAGCAAAACTTGTTCTTTTTTAGGTATTACATGTTTGTATTTGTTTAGCACAAGATATAACTTTGATCATTAAGTTAAGTATTATCTTTTTAAGATGACCGTGCCCATAACTTGGATGTATGTTTGTTCTTAACTTTATAATCTTTTGTGATATTTGTGTCCATCTATTCCATGCTTTATGAAACATCACATGTCATACTCATGCTATTGTTGTTATCTTATTCATCTTTATCAATATCTCTTGTTATCATATCCTACAACTGTTTTTTTCCCCATTCCAAAGGAAGGTGATTAATGTTGACTCTTAAAGTCATAGCCCCCATCTTACCTAGTAGCCTCATAAGAGCTAAACCTTATTTCTTGGCCTCATCAGAGCCATGAAATCATAACTAGCCTTAGGAAAGAGTTTTACACTCTTGGTGATATTCATCCCAATGAATACTCACTTTCCCTATTGACTAAAACATAACATATGACCATTATAACTAGACTTAGAGAGTTCTTATACTCTACAATGAGGTCACACTCATTTCCCCTCTGAATATTGACCACAGTCAATCTTTCAGTAGAAGTAGAACTACGCATACTCTGATTCTATACCCGAGGATACGTAGGCGCAAAGTGCGATGCTTTGTCGAGTATACTTAGATACTAACCCCTAGGGATTCAAACTTTTAGCATAGAACCTTTAGCAAACATAACACAAACTTAGCAAGAGGCTCCTGTAGAGTACTACGGACGTTTAGGGTGCTAGTACCTTCCCTAGGCGTAACCAACCCCCGAACCTTAGATCTCCCCCTTTAGGGTTTTCTAACGATATTGAACCTTTCCTTTGGATAAATCAAAGTCGGTTGTAAAAGAAATATGATGCGACTTAATTAATAGTTTGTTATCCGATTTTCACCGTAACACCCGTCCTTTGGGTCACAACCTTCGCTTGGTTCCACTCCCATCCTTTGGGTCACAACCTTTGCTTAGTTTCACACCCGTTCTTGCGGTTAACCACTATTTTATCAATTAATATACTGAAATCCCCTGAGAGTTTAACACCTTTCCTTGGTTCATTACTCTTATTTTGGTTCATCATAGTCCTTCTGTTGACACCAACTCTATTCCCCACAGAGTCTTATTTTTTTCTCCAGTTAACCACTTTCTGTCAGTTAATATACCGAATCTGTAGTGAATCCTACTTTGTCTCGATTCAATATCTCTCGCACTTATTCTCTTTGTTTGGACACCACTTCCTTTGTTTACTCCCTTATAAAGTCACCGATTTTCTTTTGATCCTATATTCTCTTGGTTTCGACACCATATCTTTGTCATATCCTCAATAGAGTTATCACTATTCTTTTTCCTTTCTTTCCTGGTTTCGACACCAATTCTTTTGCTTTCCCCAGTGGAGTCTTTCTACCTCTTTTGCTCTTGGTTTTGACACCGTTTTCCTTTTCCTTATCTGTCTTTTTTCTCCGAACAACGTAGGATCTTAATTCCTCATTGCACAAAGAGGACGCGTAGGCACGAGATTGCAAAATTTTGGCGAGCCACCTTCTTTCCTTCTTTCCCTGGTTCCATGAACTAGGGGTGGCAAACGGGCATGCCCGCCCCATTTAGACCCGCCCCGCAAAAGCCCGCAAAAAAATGGGGCGGGGCGGGGCGGTCAAAGGTAGAGATGCGGGCTCATTTTCTAGGCCCGCCCCATTTAATGACGGGCCCGTGGGCATGCTGGCAGGCCCTCCATTCTCTTTAAAAATAATTTTTTTCCACTAATGATATAATTTAAAAAAAAACTCATAAATCCTAATACTACCAATAAAAAAACACTACCATTATCTTACATTCAATAATTAAATTCAACAAATAAAATATCATAAAATAAAATTAAAATAAAAAACTCATGATATAATTTGATAATGGGTTGTTTTGGTATGGGCCTATTGGGCTATAAGATATCATAAAATAAAATTAATTTTATTTGTTCCTAAATTTTTACCCGCGGGCATACCCGTGACCGCCCCACGCCCGCCCTTCTTTTTTGCAGTGCGGGGCGGGGCGGGCATACTTAAATATGCGGGTTCAAAATTTAGGCCCGCCCCGCGAAAAATGACGGGTAAAACGGGCTTTTCCCGCGGGTCGGGCCCGTTTTGCCACCCCTACCATGAACTACGACGCTCTGATTTCCTCATTGCACTATGAGGGTACGTAGGCACGAGGGCCCCAATCCTCCGCGAGCACTTTTTTCTTTTTCCTTTTTCCTTTCTCTTTAGCTATAAGCCTTTAGATAGATAATACATCCAAGCCTATAAGCAAGCGAAATGGTTCCCGTCGAGTCTGGCGGATGCGTAAGGTGCTAGTACCTTCTTTTCGCATACCGACCCCCTTACCTGTTTCTCTTCCCTTTGGGTTTTATTGATATTTTCCCTATCGTTTGGGACTAAATAAAGTTCGATGGTGGCTTTGTTGTATCTTTTAGTGTGTGATTCACTCAGGTATAATCCCGCTAGCTTCAACATCATCTAGTGATTAATACAGTATAGATCACAATAACACTTTAGACATAAACGATATTGTGAGGATGCGTGATAATAGAGATGAAGAACTATGTTCACATACATAAATTAGTTGAATACATGTTAAAAACTTTAATTGTATGTGTGTATTCTGATCAAGACGTTTTATATGAATCAATCATTTATAGGCATATACTCTTCAGATCTGGATCTAGGATAAATACCTGTTAGGTTCTAAACTCTAGACATAGATTTAGATTTAACATTCACGTGAGTATCAGTTCTAAATGCCTTGTGTTGTGATATGCGTGAGACATCACCAATGAGACAATACAGTTGTTCTCTTGATTTTATATTAGACATAACCTCGGTTGTGGGTGATACATGAGGGTATTAGAGGAATGATTGATCTGTGTTTAACTGATCAGAAGAATGCATGTGTTATCGATTGATGAAATTCTAATCCCAACAAGGCTCTGTTTATTTTTAGTCTTTACTTTAGATTTTCCGTCTTTATATTTTCCACTTTTATCTATTATACCTTGAATCTTTCAATGAAAAATGCCAACAACAAGCTTAGAAACGTAGAGACCGTTAAACGATGTTCTTTCCCTCGCATCGATCCCTGTGGAGACGCAAAACCGGGTACTCAAATTTTTTTTATCTTGCCACTTTACCGCATCAACACAGTGGCACGTACTTGAGGTCAAACAAAATACTGGCACTAGAAGTTAGGGGAAATTGTTCTGTGCTAACCAAAATAGTCCCACGTTGCTTGGAAATCGGTGCTAAGGTAGTTTATATATAATAACCATAGACCTTAACCTAACGAGAAACATTTTCTAAAGAACGAATTCGCGAGGGTTCTAACAGCTAAAGGTTACAATACCTTATTTCCACACTGGCATGGGCTCGAGATCGTTCCAGAACATTGGCACCACCTATGGGAACTCAAATTTTGCATCGTGTCCCTTAGCCTCGACTGGGGGAAATTGTTCTGAGCTAGCAAAAAAGTCCCAAATTGCTTCGTATCGAGGCTAAGAGTATTTTATATACAACACTCATACATCTCAACCTAACGAGATGCCTTTCTAAATGAAAAAGTATTGAGTGTTCTCACACCCAAAGCGAACAATACCTCGTAGTTGCAATGGTGTGGGCTTGATGTCAATCTTAAACAACATTATTGTTAATATGTGATGACAAATGGTGACTTTGAAGATACATGAATGACACATATTATTGTATCCCTTAAAATTATTTAAATTGAATTGAGATACAGGAAGAAATCAAGTTGATAGATAACTTGTGAAAATCATGGTCTGATCATTTCAATTCAATTGATGACTTCTTACTTTCAATGAATGTTACACAATTATAATATACGATTGAAACATCAAAATTGCCACATGAGTATGGTATACGATCTGAACTTTGGGCATAAAGGTGTTTATAAAATAGGAAACTTTAGAAAAACAACGTAACATCATTCATTCAAAACTTTTTCTAAAAAAAAAAAACCATAGTAACTTCATCATCAAAAAATACATAACAGAAAAAGGAAAAGAAAAGAGAAAAATTCCAACCAAAAATGATAACAAAGAATCTATATAATGGATTCGATACAATTTACTACTTTCTTGTAGAAATTGAAAAAAATGTAAAAATTATAATATTAAAATCCGAAATAAATTTTACTTAAAGTAACTATCAAGAATAATAAAGCGTAGGTCCAATATATTTTTTATAAAAGAAACATATTTTTCAAAATCCTAACACATACATTTCAAAAAACAATGAAAAATACACATAACTACATCTTTATAGTATACAAGAAAATAACCAAAAGTGATTCAAGATGGTCTAAATTAAATTCAGAAAGACAGACAAAATTAAAAATCTATATAGTTAAATAATTTATCAAACATCGTAGCCCCTTGCTTGTTGTCATAAAATATAGGGTGAAAATCTTGCTTACATAGATCTACAAACATTTACCCTTTCAATGGCTCAATTGGAAATTATGACTCATTATCCTTGCATTCAGCTAGCCAAATATTTTGTTTGATATGCATTATATTATACTTTTACTATACAAAATATTCTATCTAATGAACCTTTTTCATTTTCTTATATTTATCTACTCACATGATCATTATAAATATTTGTCGATTGTATCAAACACATTTCACAATAAACTTATAATTCATTGTAGTAAAAAGATGAAAACCAAATTGTTTATCTTCTTGTACTCTTGTGTGTTACTTTTTTTCTTTTGTGAGATTTGGATCGAACTCTAGTTTTAAGCATGAGGTCGAAGTCCGTTCGCATGCTACTGTCGAAGTGTTATACTGTCGAAATAATACATGTTGTAGTCGAAGGTTGTTCTAATATGTATTAGTTAATATTGCTAGGGTTGTTAGCATATTGAATTGGGCCTTGTGTTAAGGATCCAATTTTTTACGTTAGTTTGTACCCTAAGTTAGCTTGTAATGGGTATTTTGTTAAAAGCCCATTAGTTTAGTGTGCTAGGTTTTATTATAAATAGCATGCTACTCTCTCATTCCAGAGTGTGACAAAACCTAGAAAGAGTGAGAGTGGTTAGTTTGTTATTCTTGTATACTTGTAATCCTTGTTTTAAGGAGAAAGGAAAGAATAACAGTTTTATAATCAATCCTTGTTGTTTACTCTTGTTTTCTTTGTTAACCCTAACCCTTGTGAGTTCTTTGATCATAAAGAAACCGTACATACTTTGTTTCAAGGTATCCGATTCACAACAAATTGGTGTGGTGAGCATGGACAAGATGCCTTCAACAAAGTATGAGATCGAGAAGTTCACGGGAGTGAACGACTTCGGTTTGTGGCGCTTGAAGATGAAAGCCCTACTGGTTCAGCAGGGTTGTTTGGAAGCGTTGAAGGGAATGGCAACCATGGATGCTGCGTTAACGGAAAAAGAAAAGACTACCATGATCGAGAAGGCACACAGCGCAATATTGTTGAGCCTTGGTGATAAGGTTCTTCGACAGGTATCAAAGGAGACGACGACATCGGGGTTATGGGTGAAACTTGAAAGCTTGTACATGACCAAATCTTTGGTGAATCGACTCTACCTGAAGCAAGCTTTGTATTCGTTCAAGATGAGTGAAGACAAAGCTTTGGCTGAGCTGTTGGATATGTTCAACAAGCTGATTCTTGATCTTGAAAATATTGATGTGAAGATCGATGACGAAGATCAAGCACTGTTGCTGTTGTGTGCTTTGCCTAGAACACATGCTCACTTCAAAGAAACTCTCTTGTATGGAAGGGAGTCCCTGACCTTTGAAGAAGTTCAATCAGCCTTGTACTCTAAGGGCCTGGACGAACGAAAGGAGCATAAACCTTCGACGGTTGGTGATGGTTTGGCAGTTACGGGAAAATTCTTGCGAAAGGATGGTAGGTTCGACAAGAAGAAAGGTAAAAGTCAGCAGAAGTCTTCTAGTGGCGAAACATCTGGTTTTCGATGTTATCACTGTAAGAAGGAGGGTCACACAAGAAAGGTGTGCCCTGAATGCCTGAAAGATCATGGAGGTAAGGACAATGGCAACGCAACCATTGTTCAAGATGGCTTCGACTCATCTGATGTTCTTGTAGTTTCAAGCGGCGACTCAAGAAAAGAGTGGATTATGGATTCAGGATGCACTTGGCACATGACTCCAAACAGAGAATTGTTCGAAGAGCTATGTGATCAAGATGGTGGATCGGTGCTGCTGGGAAACAACAAATCCTACAAAATTGCAGGTATTGGATCTGTGAGATTCAAGCTCCATGATGAGTCAATAAGGTTATTGATTGAAGTCAGGTATGTACCTGACTTAAAGAGAAATTTAATTTCTCTTGGTGAATTCGACAGGAAGGGATACGTTTTCCAAGGAGAGAAAAGTATCCGAAAAGTCATGAAGGGGTCGAAGGAAGTCTTGAGAGGCGTGAAGAAACAAGGCTTGTATACCCTTGAGGCTGAGGTTGTAAGTGGTTCGACAAATACTGTATCCACGAAACCTGTGTCGAAGACAGATTTATGGCACATGAGATTGGGCCATGTCAGCGAAAGAGGCCTGGTTGAATTGGGGAAGCAGAACCTGCTAGGTGGTGACAAAGTCGAAAAGTTGGAGTTTTGTGAATCTTGTGTATTTGGTAAATCCTGTAGGGCGAATTTCAACAAAGGCAAGCAAAGAACACATGGATCCCTTGATTACATTCATGCTGATCTTTGGGTCCTGCAAGGAATCCTTCACACTCAGGTGCAAGGTATTTTCTATCCATTGTTGATGACTATTCCAGAAAACTATGGGTATTCATTCAGAAGACGAAGGATGAAACTTTTGAGAATTTCAAAAGTTGGAAGATTCTGGTCGAAACTCAAACTGGCAGAAAGGTTAAGAGGCTGAGAACCGACAATGGCCTTGAGTTCTGCAACAAAGCGTTCGACAGTTACTGTGTTGAGTCTGTGATTGCAATGCATAAGACTGTAGCAGGTACTCCCCAACAAAATGGCTTAGCTGAGAGATTCAATCGAACAATCCTTGAAAGGGTTAGATGCATGTTGGTTAGTGCTGGATTGAAGAAGGTGTTTTGGCCTGAAGCTGTTTCGATAGCTGCATATCTGATAAATAGATGTCCTTCGACTGCATTAGATATGAAGACACCTGAAGAAGTTTGGTCGGGAAATCCACCTAGTCTCGACAGACTGAGAGTATTTGGTTGTGTGGTTTATGCTCACATTAGGCAAGACAAGGTCGAACCTAGAGCTCTGAAGTGCATGTTCATGGGATACCCTGAAGGAGTCAAAGCTTATAGGCTATGGTGCCTAGAGCCAGGTCACAGGAGGTGTATCACCAGTCGAGATGTAGTTTTCAATGAAGCTGAGATGGCTTTCAAGAAAACTGATGTTGCTGACGAAGAGCTGGAACAGGGAGAGATTCCTATTGAGGTGGAGCATGTTGATGCTGAAGTGCATACCCTAGATGAAGTTGAAGACGAAATAGAAGATGTTGTCGAAGATGAGGAGACTGATAATGACTACCTGCTAGCAAGAGACAGGTCGAGAAGAGTCATCAAGCCACCTCAGAGACTTGGGTGTGCAGATCTTATAGCCTATGCCTTAATCTCTGCAAGTGAGGTTCTCGACGAAGAACCTAGAGACTATAAGGAATTTATGAGGAGTCAAAAGAAGACTGAATGGCTGAAGGCCATGGATGATGAGATGAAATCTCTTCATGACAACGACACATGGGAACTGATTAAGAAACCTGCTGGAGCCAGGTTAGTCAGCTGTAAATGGATTTTCAAAGTCAAGGAAGGAATCGAAGGAGTGGCGTCGAAAAGATACAAGGCAAGGTTGGTTGCTAGGGGATTCACTCAGAAAGAAGGTGTCGACTTCAATGATGTGTTCTCTCCTGTTGTAAAGCATAGATCCATTCGAATGTTGTTAGCCATGGTGGCACAGTTCGATCTTAAACTGGAACAGATGGATGTGAAGACTGCGTTCTTGTATGGTGATCTAGATGAAATAATCCTGATGAGGCAACCTGAAGGGTATGTCGAAAAGGGGAAGGAAGATTATGTGTGCAAGCTGAAGAGATCTCTATATGGACTGAAACAATCTCCTCGACAATGGAATAGGAGATTCGACAAGTTCATGGCACGCATAAGTTTCATCAGAAGTCAGTTCGACCACTGTGTTTACTTCAGATTTCGACCTGGTAGTTCATTTGTTATTTTGTTGCTTTATGTGGATGATATTCTAATAGCAAGTAACAATGTCGAAGAGGTAAGGAGGGTGAAGGTGTGAGCAAGCCTTTAAGTTTTTGTATGATAGCAAATTATATTATAAATGCAAATTGTGTGATATGCATGGTTAGTTGGTATATACATATGATTTCATACCTATACTATGTTTAAAAGACAAGGCAAATTGATACATATCATCATTAAAATCATAAAACAATTTTCCTTATGTATGTATCGATACATGTATGCCTTTCATCGACACATTCTTTTGGTATATTCACAAAAACAATTTTGTTTCAGTATGTATCGATTCATACGACACTTGTATGGATACATGCTCCTTTGTAATTGGGCTATGTATCGATTCATACGACACTTGTATCGACACATGTTCCTTTGTAAATGGGCTATGTATCGACTCATACGCATCATGTATCGATGCATGATTTACTTCACATTCTGGAATTTAACAATTACAGTATTCATCGATGCATACAACCATGTGTCGACTCATGTATGCATTATACTCACTATGCATCGACGCATACGACTCTTGTATCGATACATAAAGCTGTTTGTTGCTTTTAACGTTTTCTGTTTTCATATATAAGTGTCATGACAGTTCAGTTTGAAGTCAAGAATTCGTAAGTGTGAAAATTGAGCAATCAAAGCAAAAGGCAAGTTTGGTGTGCATCAATTGTGAGCAGCTTTAGAGACCTGAAAGATACTTTGTCTTCATCATCTTCTCAATCTCTTTAATTCAAGAACATCAACACATAATCATTTTTGTTCTTCGGATTAAAGGATCTTCGAGATAACGTTCAGTGGTACGATCAAGGATCTAGCTGAGTTGAAGATTCAAAGGGGGTTTCGAGGAAAAACCATCTGGTTTGTCCTTCAAGAACGGGTGTGTTCTTGAGGGTTTGTTAGTCACGATTGCAGAACATATTCAACCGCAGCGTAGGGGTTTGGAAATTTGGATATTTCGCAAACAGGTCGTGGAACCGGTGAATTGTTTGCATTTCTTGCAGGGTAAATTCTTGATCAAGCTCAGATCAAGTGAAGGTTCATACAATAGGAAGATCTTGGGGTTTAGATTTCTGGAATTGTATTGTAACCTTGTAAACAACGAATTCAGCATTATTGATATAACAGGTCTCAATTTCAGTTTTGAAATTGAGAGGGAGACGTACCCACCCGCGAGGACGAAATTGGGGAACTTCCTTACCAAATCTCTGCGTATCGTATTCTATCTTTATCTCTTTACGTTTTCAACAATTTTGTGATTCGTTTGGTGTGTTGTGTATTAAAGTTTCAAGATACAATAGTGGTACGAAAACCTTTGTCAAAATCACCATTATTGTTAATCGTTGAATGCATACACGCCAAGTGTTTGACAAAATTGTTTGCTGTGTTTTTGTTCATTGGAAATAGCCTTTGTATGATAAGTGCATTTGAGTTGATTCTAATCTGGTGTTAATAAATCTTTATCATCCTAATAAATCCAGCATAAACTCGTGTGTCCGGTTTTCTAGTAGCTGGTCCAGAATAGACGGAAGTCGATTCGGGATCATAATTTTCCGCTAACTCTGATCTACTTTTAAATCCTTGAATTTTAAGGAGGTGATCTATTCACCCCCCCTCTCGATCACTAGCCACACCGTCTAACAAGTGGTATCAGAGCGCCGGTTCGCTGGTGCTTTGTGGCTGCTTGTAACGATATGGATTCTGAACCAAAGGGGGCGTATAATAGAGCGCCTGTTTTCAACGGTGAAAATTATGGCTACTGGAAAGACTGCATGCGAGTTCATATAAACTCTGTGGATAGGAATGTGTGGGCTGCCATTCAAAATGGTCCTTTTCAAATTACTATGAGAAATGAAGCTGGCGCCATAGTTCCTAAACCAGAAGATGATTATGATGAGAAAGATGAGAAAAAGTGGTCGAGTGATTGGAGAGCTCGAAATATGCTAATTTCAGCACTTAGTGCTGATGAGTATTACAGGGTATCCCATTGCTCGACAGCTAAAGAAATGTGGGATGCTTTAGAAATTTCCCATGAGGGTACTACTGAAGTAAAACAGTCCCGTATTAACACACTTAATCAAGAGTTCGAGCTCTTTCGCATGAAACAAGGAGAATCTATCTCTGACATGCAAAAGAGATTCGTTCATCTCATAAATCGGTTGAATGCACTTGGAAAACCTGTTTCCAATGAAATAGCTACTAATAAAATTCTGAGATGTCTGAGCAGGGAATGGCAACCTAAAGTAACAGCTATTAAGGAAGCCAACGACCTCACGACGCTTACGATTACAACTTTATTCGGCAAGCTGGAAGAACATTAGCAAGAACTGGAAAGTCTCGAAATATTTGAGAAAAAGAGTAAAAAGGAAAAGAATAAAGACAAAGAGAGTGAGAAGAAGCCAATAGCTCTTGTGGCCTCTAACTCAAAGTCCTCACAAAAAGAGCAAAGCGACAATGATTCAAGTAGTGACGAAGATTCGGGTGATGAAGAAATGGGACTTTTTGTTAGGAGATATAATAGATTCATTCGAAAGAATGGAATCCAGCATTCCGACAAAAATCTCATTAAGTTTCGAAGACAATCTATAGAGTCAAAACAGGAAGAGAATAAGAAGCATAGAGTAAAAGGATCTTGTTTTAATTGTGGGAAATCTGGACATTATAAAACAGAATGTCCTATGAAGAAAAAGGACAAAGGAAAAGCTCCACCAAAAAGGTCAAATAAACAAAGAAGAGCTTATATTGCATGGGAAAGTGATAGTGATTCATCAAGCTCACAAAGTTCAAATGATAGTGATGAGACAGCAAATCTGTGTCTTATGGCTCACACCAAAAATCAGTCCCACCACAAGAAGAAAATCAACGATAAGAAAGTAAGACAAGCCTACTATAGTAATGTTTCTTCTATGTCTTTTTCTGAATTGAAAATAGCTTTTGAAAAACTGCATAACGAAGCTGTAGATGCTTTTAAAAGATTATCTTCCGATAAACAAATTTTTTCATTCTTGGAAGGTAAAGTATACAAAGCTGAAAAAGATTTAGAAAGCTTGAAAGCTAGTATTGCAGAAAATTCAAAAGATATTAATTTTAACGGATGTAGTAAAGTTAGGTATTGTGAAGCTTGTCATATTTGGCAACAAGAGGTTAAAACTCTTAAAGTCAAATTGGATAAAGCTTTACAACCCAAGGTTACTTATGCCGTTGATTCTAGGTTGTTTAAGAAATCATTAAATCCACCATATGCAAAATACTCTTTTATTCCAAAGGATTTAATGACCAAAAATAAACAAATGCATCATCATGGCTTATGTCACTATTGTTGTCGTGCTGGCCATACCATTGAAAAATGCAAGTTTAGGAGATTTCTTGTTCCTAAAGGCATTTATCAATGGAAGCCTAAAGGCAACCATGTTACCATTTACCCACATGGACCCAATGAAAATTGGGTACCTGTTTCTCTCTTTTGATATTGTAGGATGAGTGTCTTGCATCCGTAAATAGAAGATGGTTTCTAGACAGCGGGTGCTCAAGGCACATGACGGGTGACATATCGCTTTTTATAGACTTCAACGCAAAGAAGAAGGGATATGTTACTTATGGAGACAATAACAAAGGAGCTATACTTGGCAAAGGTAGTGTAGGTAATCCCTCTACCACTACTATTTCTGATGTCCATCTAGTAGAGGGGCTTAAACACAATTTGTTAAGTATTAGTCAATTGTGCGACAAGGGTTACAAGGTTTCTTTCACAAAAACTTGCTGCATAATTGAACATACTGAACAGAATGTTGTGTTTAAGGGTGTAAGAGTAAACAACATCTATATGCTTGATCTTTTTGATGTACCTTCAACAAGCTCTAAGTGTCTAGTTGCCTTGAATGATGATTCTTGGCTTTGGCACAGACGCTTAGCGCATGTTAATTTCGATTTGCTTAACAAGGTTGTATCTAAGGATCTAGTAGTCGGTCTTCCAAAAATAAAATTTTCAAAAGACCACCTATGTGACGCGTGCCAAATGGGAAAGCAAACAAGGATATCTTTTAAATCCAAAAATGTAATTTCAACTTCACGTCCCCTTGAGCTTCTCCATATGGATCTCTTTGGACCTTCTAGGACAAAGAGTCTAGGTGGAAATTATTATGGTTTAGTAATCGTTGATGACTATTCTAGATTCACTTGGACTATATTCCTTCATAGCAAAGATGAAACTTTTTCCGCTTTTAAGAGTTTTGCAAAACTGTCCCAAAATAAAATGAATTCTAAAATAGTTACAATTCGAAGCGATCATGGAGGAGAATTTCAAAACTATCTCTTTGATAAGTACTGTGATAAGTATGGTATTGAGCATAACTTTTCAGCTCCTCGAACCCCACAACAAAATGGCGTTGTGGAGCGCAAAAATCGCGTTTTAGAAGAGCTGGCAAGAACAATGCTAAATGAGGGTAGATTACCAAAATATTTTTGGGCTGATGCAGTTAGCACAGCTTGTTATGTTCTAAACAGGATTCTAATTCGCCCTATTTTAAATAAAACCCCTTATGAGCTTTTAAAAGGAAGAAAGCCAAACTTGTCACACCTTCACGTATTCGGTTGTAAGTGTTTTGTTTTGAATAATGGTAAGGAAAAACTTGGGAAGTTTGATGCAAAAGCGGATGAAGGTATTTTTCTTGGTTATTCACAATCAAGTAAAGCATATAGAGTGTATAATAAGCGTTTACTTTCTGTTGAAGAATCTGTTCATGTCTCTTTTGATGAGTCTTATCCGAAAAATGTCGGAAAAGGTATTTCTTTTGATGACACAGGTATATCTATAGAAGACATACTCAAAGAATCTGTTTCGGAAATTGATCAGTCTAAAACAGAAGACAATGAGGAGGAGGAAGGTACCAGTCATGTAAAAGATAAGGAAGAAGGACAAGCTGAAGTGAATGATCTTCCACCAGCTTGGAGATCTTCAAAAGACCACCCTATTGACAACATCTTGGGAGACATTTCAAAGGGAGTAATGACTCGTTCTAGGATAAGTAATTTCTGCTCTTACTTCGCTTTTGTTTCACAAGTAGAACCTAAAAATGCCAAAGAGGCCTTGATTGATGAATTTTGGCTAATGGCCATGCAAGAAGAGCTTAATCAATTTAAAAGAAATGACGTTTGGGAACTTGTTCCTCGTCCGCGAGATCATCATATCATAGGTACTAAATGGGTTTTTAGAAATAAGCTTGATGAAAACGGAGTGATAACTAGGAATAAAGCACGTTTAGTGGCACAAGGGTATAACTAAGAGGAGGGCATAGATTATGAGGAAACTTATGCTCCAGTTGCTCGCCTCGAAGCTATACGTCTCTTGCTTACTTATGCGTGTTCTAGAGATTTTAAGCTTTACCAAATGGACGTAAAGAGTGCGTTTCTAAATGGTGTCCTAAATGAAGAGGTATACGACTCACAACCTCCTGGTTTTGAGAATGCTGAATATCCAGATTATGTTTACAAATTGAAACGAGCTTTGTACGGCCTTAAGCAAGCCCCTCGGGTTTGGTATGAAAGACTTAGCAAATTCCTACTTGATCATGGATATTCAAGAGGTAAAGTGGATACCACCCTCTTCATTAAACACAAGGGAAAACACATTCTTTTAGTTCAAGTTTATGTAGACGATATAATTTTTGGTTCAACTAACATACACTTGGTCGAAGAGTTTTCAAAAGTTATGCAGGGTGAATTTGAAATGAGTCTTATGGGGGAGCTAAATTTCTTCCTCGGTCTCCAAATAAAGCAGCTTGATGAGGGTATAGCTGTGAGTCAAACAAAATACTGCAGAGAGATGCTCAAGCGCTTTGGAATGAACGACTCAAAATCAATAGACACACCTATGCCTACCAACGAAAATCTAGATAAAGATGAGCACGGTAAGAGTGTAGATGTCAAACAGTATAGAGGTATGATTGGGTCTCTCTTGTATCTTACTGCGTCAAGACCTGACATCATGTTTAGTGTCTGCATGTGTGCACGATATCAATCGAATCCTAAGGAGTCACACTTAAAAGCTGTCAAGCGAATATTTAGATATCTTCATGGAACATCTAAATATGGGCTCTGATATCCCAAAGGAAGCGATTGTAGCTTAGTAGGTTACTCCGATTCTGATTTTGCAGGCTGCAAATCAGATAGGAAAAGTACTAGTGGTACATGTCACTTATTTTCAAACTCTTTGGTCAGTTGGCATAGCAAGAAACAGGTGTCTGTCGCTTTATCAACTGCTGAGGCTGAGTACGTTGTAGCCGGTAGCTGTTGCGCTCAGATCTTGTGGCTAAAGCAACAACTACAAGATTTCGATATCCAACTCAAACGTATTCCAATAAAGTGTGACAACACTAGTGCTATAAATCTTACTAAGAATCCTGTTTTACACTCACGCACTAAACACATAGAGATTAGGCATCACTTTCTTCACGATCATGTTGAAAAAGAGGACGTTGTATTTGAGCATGTTGATACTAAAAACCAACTTGCTGACATTTTTACTAAACCATTAGCAACAGAACCGTTCTTCAACATTCGTCGTGAATTGGGGATTTTAGATCTCTCCTCATCGATGTCTTAAGCATGTTGGTCCTTATTTATATATGTCTCACGTTGGTTGTTAAGCTTTGTTTTTAGACCTCACTCAGACTTCATAAGGTTACGTCAACAGAGGTAATATTATTCCTTTCTAAAATCTCTTTGGAACTTTGTAATTAGTGTATGGTAGAACAAATTTTTTAAGATCGTTTATATGTATTTCATTGCATATGTTGTTTGAACATTAACCTTTGATTCATGAATTATACTAGAGCATCATCATCATGACATAATTCATACTGCATTGACTCAAGAGCTGTTAACAGGTTTCTATGCTCAACAGGTAGTCACAAATTAGTTAAACCAGAGTTTAGCATCAGTATGTATCGATGCAACAAGTGCATGTGTCGACACATTGGAGTTTTCGGTCGATACATTCGTGATATGTGTCGATTCATGTCTTTTGATTTCAAATTTTTCAAAAATTGTTTCAGTATGTGTCGATGCATCCGTGCTTTGTGTCGACACATAGGACCTTTTCAAAACCAATTAAGTCGTGAAATGAATCGATCCATATCCCCTTGTGTCGACACATACTGATACTTTTACAATAAATGCATGTTAAATACAGTTGTGGATCGACACATCAGCAAATTTTAAAGGGTTAATTCAGTCTAGATTCTTCTCTTCTCTCATACCCACACGGCTAACCCTAACCTCTTCAAACATCTTCATCTCCAAAACCCTAATTCCCTCCCTATCCTTCAAATCATCTTCATCATAATGCCTCTAAGAATCATCCCGGCTAGACAAAGAGGAAGAGGAAAAGGAAAGGAACCCATTGGGACGTCTCGTCAGTCTCTACAACCTCCAGAAATTCCTCCTAGTGCTCTCACTCTTCTTCATCTTGCCATCGCTGAGGAGTTTGAGGCCTCTTTCAAGACGATGTTAGTTATGAAACCCCATGTATTCAATAAAACTGATGCATCTGACCTCCATCTCAAAGATGTTGTTGATTTGTTGTCTGCACAAAACCTTGGTACATTTTTAGCCATAAATGATGAGTATCATGAGGATTTTATTCGTATATTTTATGCTGGTCTGCAATCTGGTAGAGGGTATATGTTCAAATGCTCTATTGGCACTAAAACTTACACTTTTGAGGCCACTGATTGGGACAAGGTGTTTTAAATTCCCTTTGGGTTTCCTGGACTGAAGACCTGGCATGACCAGAGTTTTGACACAGACTTTAAGATAAGGGAATATGTGGCATCAATCTCAAAATTGGATAGACCTCTGGGTGAGGATGAACCATTAACCTCTGGTATGATCACAAGCGTTCCTAGAATACTTCACTGGATTGTCTCGCACATTTTGCGTCCAAAGGCTGGTGGTCATTCTAGGTTGGATAGATCAGATATTCATCTTGTGTATCTTCTTTACAATAAGGTTTCATTAAATTGGCCAAACTATTTTGTGAAACGCATGTTTCTTATGCGTAACAGTGCGAAGAACATTACACTTGGATATGCTGCCCAGATAATGAGAATCATCAAATACTGGAATATAGCCATACCCTTAGTACCACTCATATCTCCCTCGTATGCTCAAGAGTTCAACACGGCCACTTTATCTCATATGGGATACCGGTGGGATAAGGAGCGTCAATGTTTTTATTTTCTGGAACGAGGCTCTAAAACAAGGGTGTATAATTTTGATGTCCCTTCTGAACAAGTGTTTGTGAATGAAGATCAAATGGATGAAGAAATGAATGATGCCAATGAAGAAAATCAGGCTGAAGAAAATGCTAATGCTGGCTGGGGTGATTGGGTGCCACAAAGGTGGTCTCCAACAAATTATGAACCAGGTCCACGTGTTCCTCCGTTCTCTGGTGCTGCCTCCTCTTCAACTGCTCCTGAGTACTTGACTCAAATGTTTCAGCAAATGGAGCTTGCTAATCAAGCCCGTCATGAACAGGCGCTTGCTTGGCATAATCAGCAAAATGAGTGGCATAAGGAGCATCGTGAGTGGCATGATGAACACACACGGATGTATCATAATCAGCATGCTTGGCACACGGACTTGGTTAAATGGCATCAAGTCTTTTACAATGAAATGTCTGGTTTTATGGACGATTGCCGTGCAAATCCTGGTATCATGGACAGATTCAGAAGTGTTGAAGTTCAGAACCGGTTCCGGCGATACAGTTTCATGGGCCATAATCCTGATGAGATGCCTCCTCCGCCGCCTCCACCAAGCTTCAGAGATCCTGACAGAGATGATGAGGAGTCCTGTGGAGGCCATAACCCGTTTTAAGCTAGCATCATGTCATTGCATTACATTTCATTTCATCATCATGTTGCTTCAGTTTCCTTGTTAAAGTGTTCAAACTTCATATGTCTTGGTTCTGCTTATGTACTTTCTTAACAATTTAATGCTTATTTTTTTAGTTTTGTTTACTTGTGTTAGTTTTGCCCTTTACTGTTCATTCTTTGTGAATGATTCTTATATGTTAAGCCTCTTTCTTGGTGATTGTGAGCTTCTATATCAATATTGCTGTCTATTGTTACACCAATTTTGCTGTATTGCTTTGGGACTGTATGTTTCTTCTTTTTGATGTTGACAAAGGGGGAGAAGAAAGACAACAAGATGTTGACAGCATGCACAAACTCAGGGGGAGTGTTCTATCACACATCTTGCAAATTTACCATCATCAAAAAGGGGGAGTTTGTGAGCAAGCCTTTAAGTTTTTGTATGATAGCAAATTATGTTATAAATGCAAATTGTGTGATATGCATGGTTAGTTGGTATATACATATGATTTCATACCTATACTATGTTTAAAAGAAAAGGCAAATTGATACATATCATCATTAAAATCATAAAACAATTTTCCTTATGTATGTATCGATACATGTATGCCTTGCATCGACACATTCCTTTGGTATATTCACAAAAACAATTTTGCTTCAGTATGTATCGATTCATACGACACATGTATCGATACATGCTCCTTTGTAATTGGGCTATGTATCGATTCATACGACACTTGTATCGACACATGCTCCTTTGTAAACGGGCTATGTATCGACTCATACGCATCATGTATCGATGCATGATTTACTTCACATTCTGGAATTTAACAGTTACAGTATGCATCGATGCATACAACCATGTGTCGACTCATGTATGCATTATACTCACTATGCATCGACGCATACGACTCTTGTATCGATACATAAAGTTGTTTGTTGCTTTTAACGTTTTCTGTTTTCATATATAAGTGTCATGACAGTTCAGTTTGAAGTCAAGAATTCGCAAGTGTGAAAATTGAGCAATCAAAGCAAAAGGCAAGTTTGGTGTGCATCAATTGTGAGCAGCTTTAGAGACCTGAAAGATACTTTGTCTTCATCATCTTCTCAATCTCTTTAATTCAAGAACATCAACACATAATCATTTTTGTTCTTCGGATTAAAGGATCTTCGAGATAACGTTCAGTGGTACGATCAAGGATCTAGCTGAGTTGAAGATTCAAAGGGGGTTTCGAGGAAAAACCATCTGGTTTGTCCTTCAAGAACGGGTGTGTTCTTGAGGGTTTGTTAGTCACGATTGCAGAACATATTCAGCCGCAGCGTAGGGGTTTGGAAATTTGGATATTTCGCAAACAGGTCGTGGAACCGGTGAATTGTTTGCATTTCTTGCAGGGTAAATTCTTGATCAAGCTCAGATCAAGTGAAGATTCATACAATAGGAAGACCTTGGGGTTTAGATTTCTGGAATTGTATTGTAACCTTGTAAACAACGAATTCAACATTATTAATATAAGAGGTCTCAATTTCAGTTTTGAAATTGAGAGGGAGACGTACCCACCCGCGAGGACGAAAGTGGGGAACTTCCTTACCAAATCTCTGCGTATCGTATTCTATCTTTATCTCTTTACGTTTTCAACAATTTTGTGATTCGTTTGGTGTGTTGTGTATTAAAGTTTCAAGATACAATAGTGGTACGAAAACCTTTGTCAAAATCACCATTATTGTTAATCGTTGAATGCATACACGCCAAGCGTTTGACAAAATTGTTTGCTATGTTTTTGTTCATTGGAAATAGCCTTTGTATGATAAGTGCATTTGAGTTGATTCTAATCTGGTGTTAATAAATCTTTATCATCCTAATAAATCCAGCATAAACTCGTGTGTCCGGTTTTCTAGTAGCTGGTCCAGAATAGACGGAAGTCGATTCGGGATCATAATTTTTTGCTAACTCTGATCTACTTTTAAATCCTTGAATTTCAAGGAGGTGATCTATTCACCCCCCTCTCGATCACTAGCCACACCGTCTAACAGAAGGCTGAACTCAGTAAGGAGTTCGAAATGAAGGATCTGGGAGCTGCGTCCAGAATTCTTGGGATTGACATCAGAAGAGATAGAAAGCAGTCGAGATTATGCTTATCTCAAGAGGCGTACCTACGGAAGATTCTCGAAAAGTATGGTATGTCGAATTCAAAGCCAGTTGTAACTCCAACAAACCCTCAATTCAAGCTGAGTATAGATCAGTGTCCCAGTACTGATGTCGAAAGAACTTATATGAATGGCATTCCATATGCTAATATAGTTGGTTCTTTGATGTATGCTATGGTCTGTACTAGACCCGACATAGCATATGCAGTAAGTCTTGTAAGCAGGTACATGTCGAATCCTGGAAAGGCTCACTGGAAAGCATTGAAGTGGATTTTAAGGTACATAAATGGGTCTCTGAATAGAGTCTTAATTTATGGTGGAGCCTTGGGTGAATATAGTAAAGCAGAAATCGAAGGATATGTCGACTCTGACTATGCAGGATGTAAGGATACCAGAAAATCTATTTCTGGATATGTGTTCACTATGTTTGGGACAGCAATCAGTTGGAAAGCAACACTTCAGAAGGTGGTTGCTTTATCAACCACTGAAGCGGAATATATTGCTTTAACTGAAGCTGTGAAGGAAGCATTGTGGCTTGAAGGTTTTGCAAAGGAGCTAAAACTTCAAGGTCCAGTTATCACTGTTAAATGTGATAGTCAAAGTGCAATACACCTGTCGAAGAACTCAGCCTATCATGAGCGGACCAAGCACATTGATGTGAGGCTGCATTTCGTCAGAGGGGTAATCGAGAGTGAAGAAGTCCAAGTGCTGAAGGTTTCGACAGATCATAATGCTGCTGATATGATAACCAAGACGTTGCCAAGTTGCAAGTTTTTCCACTGTATGCGGTTGATAAAGCTGCATGAAGAAAGCTAGTCTGTTTTCTTGATGGTAGAGTTAGATCCAAGGTGGAGATTTGTGAGATTTGGATCGAACTCTAGTTTTAAGCATGAGGTCGAAGTTCGTTCGCATGCTGCTGTCGAAGTGTTATACTATCGAAATAATACATGTTGTAGTCGAAGGTTGTTCTAACATGTATTAGTTAATATTGCTAGGGTTGTTAGCATATTGAATTGGGCCTTGTGTTAAGGATCCAATTGTTTAAGTTAGCTTGTACCCTAAGTTAGCTTGTAATGGGTATTTTGTTAAAAGCCCATTAGTTTAATGTGCTAGGTTTTATTATAAATAGCATGCTAGTCTCTCATTCTAGAGTGTGACAAAACCTAGAAAGAGTGAGAGTGGTTAGTTTGTTAGTTTTGTATACTTGTAATCCTTATTTTAAGGAGAAAGGAAAGAATAACAGTTTTATAACCAATCCTTGTTGTTTACTCTTGTTTTCTTTGTTAACCCTAACCCTTGTGAGTTCTTTGATCATAAAGAAACCGTAAATACTTTGTTTCAGGGTATCCGATTCACAACATCTTTGTTGGTGCAATTGAACCTCCCAAACATAGGAAACAATGTATATACAAAATTAGTTTGTCATGTATGCAATTGCTTATTTCTTTTATATTTGATAAATTCTTTTTCTTCTTTTGCAGTTGGTGAAACAAAAGCGAATACTGGGTTAGATGGTTACGCAATCTATCGGGGCGGACTTGGCGTCTGGAATAGCGATGGGAGTGTCATACGCTTTCCTGACATTAGAAAAGGTGCAAACGACAATGGAAATATCATAAGCTTTCCCAAAGGTGGAAAAAATGGTGGTGGTAGAAATAGAATTTTGGCATGCAAGTCATTTATGGGGAAAGCCTCTATGGAAAACTAATGCATATACATGTATACTATATCTTTTATGGTGACGTAGTTTTTAATGTTGTGTTGATTTAAATAAGAATATAAAGGCTTTCCCCATAAATGATTTGTGTTAGATACACCATATATAGTTAAGCTATTAAAATCTATTATCTATTATAATATTTTAAAATTGAGTCTCACACTATTTCATTGACAACTCATTTATGTATTCGTCACATCGTTAAAAATCTGATGTGGCATTCATCTAAGCATAACATTTCAAAATTTCTTTTATGACATTCTTTTACACACAACATTTCAAAACTTCTTTTATTTATTTGAGAAAAAATATAATGTTTTATTTGCAAATTCTTTTAATTAAAACACTTTTATTGTAAATATTCCATGACTTATCTAATTCTATTCCCCTAACTAAAAATTATGTATACCCATTTATTTATTTCTATTGCTTCTCTATTTTGTTTTTATTATTATTCAATTTCTAAAAAAATAAAATCAAATAATTCGATAAAATATTATAAGAATTAATTTAATTTCTATAAAAATAAAAATAATTTTTAGTCTCTTAATAAAAGTGACATCATTATCACTGTTTAAATTGCTCACAAAAAAGAGATAATCAATAATGTAGAAACAATTAAAAAACTACAACTTATTATACTTTTTATATACCAATCATTAATTTTTTTCATATCTATATTTTTTTTGCCTATTAATATATCTTTTAAAAATAATTTTCTTTTTAAAATATAATTTTAATTATAAATAAAGTCATATGTTCCAAAATTTTAACTTCAAATATTAAATCTCATATCAATGTTAAAAAAGTTACCGAATAATTCTTTCAAATTTAACTTATAATTTTCAAAGACAAATAAATGCCTCAAAGTATTTCAAACATATTATTTTGAATTATAATTACAGATACATATTAATAAATTAAATCATAAATTTTCAACAATACCTTATAATTCATTACATAAAAATGTCCAACAATTTATTATGAAATTGTAAAAAAATAAAATTGATGATCTAATTCAATTGAATTAAATCAATGGTAATTGTTGCAAATGAATGGTAGAGTAAAAAAACAACAACACTTGGCATATTTAAATACCAAAATCATCGTCCAACCAATAGAAACTCATTCAACATGCATACTCACTTCTCTTCTAGACTATAAATTCAGTATAAAATAGAGAGTTTTATCTAAGATTATGATGTTGACCTTCATGAATGGTTACCGAAATAATGAAGAACAAACATTCTTAGAAATGTTGAAAAAAAAAAAGAAAAGGAAATATTATAAAAACTATTGAAATTCTTTAAACTTATTTCACGTTTTAAAATTAAATTGTGATGTCTTACTTGTATATCTATGATTCAAACATATTTCTTTTCACTTAAACTCTTTCTATCTCTTTTTATCACCTTTATTTTATTGTCTCAATTATAATTTTTTTTATAAGAAACAAAATAAAAATCTACATTTTATAATACTATTTAAAAAATCAATCTCAGCCCCGCGCACCACGCGGGTCTCTATCTAGTTTTTATTATAAATGTTAAACCTGGTCACATTAGAAGAAGCAATTGGATAAAAGTAAATCAAATAAAGTGCCAACTAAGTCTAAAGTAGTCCATAAAGTAAGTAGAGTAGTTAACATTAAGACAGAAAAACAAAGCCCAAAGAATTAAGTGCAATGCAGTTTTGTGGTAGTAGTACTGTTTTGTTGTAATAAGTAGACCTACGATGGTTCTATCTCAACACCTATTACTATTAGGGCGACAAGGTCGAGAAAAAAAGCAAACGATAAGATTAAGTTTAAAATATATACATAATTTTTATTAATTACAAAACACTATGTAATTTTTTGTTAATTATGAAAGAAATAGACACTGTCCTTAACATGAAGGGTATATAATAAACAATAAACTTGCAAATATTTTAGTAAAATTCAAACTCTAACCATATTCGGTATGTGTCTTAATCTCCATGAATGAATATCTTAGTTTCCATAACGTTAAGTATAACATTCACATAATTAATATTTTTGTTCAATATATTAATTTTTTGTTCAAATATTTTAGTAAATTTTTTTAATGGATTTTGATGGTATGTGTTAATATCATAGTTGCCATAACGTTAAGTACACCATTCAATTTGGGATAGTTTTGCAAAATAAAATTCAATTTGGGAAGAAGAAAAATAAGTTCAAATAAAATCCTAAAATAAATTTAAAATGATCGAGAGTATAATTTTTCTTTAATATTATATTTATACAAAATTCTCTTGCAATAAAAAACCTCATGATTTGTTAAGTATATTGTTCAACAGTTTGGTAATTTTTGAGAAGTCGATAATGAATTTTCGATAGAACATTGCATGTCCCAAAAAACTTTTGATTCCTTTGACATTTAATGGTGGTGGAAGCTTTTCAATCACTTAATCGTGTGAGAAGCAAACATGCGTCAAGCAATTATCCAACATTAATTTTGGATTTATCCTTTTGATTCAAATTTTTTTATATAAGATAAAATATCACTTTTATAAACAGGGACATCTATACTTTTTATTCAAATATTTTTATATACGAAAAAAATATTTTTCTTATAAACGGGGACAACTATAATTTTGATTCAATTTTTTTTTATATACAAAAAAAAATACTATTGTTTTAAACGGAGACAACTTGAATTTTGATTAAAAAATTTTTATATACGAAAAAAATATTTTGTTCTATACGGGCAAAACTTAAATTTTGATTCAATTTTTTTTATATAACATAAAATACTACTGTTATAAACGGGGACAACTATAATTTTGATTCAAATATTTTTATATACAAAAAACATAATATTGTTATAAACAGGGAACAACTTTAAATTTGATTCAAATTTTTTATATACGAAAAAAATACTACATGTTATAATTGGGCACAACATTTTCTTATACTTATCAATACAAATTTTAATTTTCAATCATATCTTTTTAATAATTTTACCATTTTTATTTTCAATTTGATTAACAATTACACGTCCATAACATAAAGTCCTCGAACAGACAGGCTCGTGTGAACGCACAGGTTAGTTACTAGTAATATATTAAATAAGAGTCGTGAATTATTTTGTCGACACCTTATCGTTCATATCATCTATTTTATCACATCACATATATTTTTACACAACATTTCCAAAAACTAATCTTCACTTTTCAAAAAGGAAACTCAAATTTATTCTCTATTAAAGGTTAACCCCGACAAATATAAATACACATGTATGTGTCAACTTAAGGAAAAAGTGGTCATGAGTTCGATTACCATGAAAAACATTTTTGTATTTAAAAAACTAGAAAGTGTGTCACTTTTCTGTTTGATTTAGATTCGAGGTGAAAATACAAACTTTTCCTTTTGGTTACTTTTGTTACCCAAGGGGAAAGATGTTCGGGAGAGGGTTTTTACCTCGTTTTGATTATTCAACCGAGATGAAATTCCTTGATTTGAAAAAAAAATTATTTTATAAAAAAATTATTTTAACTTGTATTTTTTTTATATAGAATCTAAATTGTACATTTTATGAAATAAAACAAATGACACGTTTGTGAAACAAACTTTATATACCATATGTAATAAAATGGCACACATTTTGTACCAAAGCTATACAATGTTTACAACAAAGTCGAAATGGCACAAAAATTGTTTTACAACAAAACTAAAATACATACAAATGATAAACCAACAAAGGAAAAATCCAAAGCTGCCAGACATGAACGAATGTCTTTAAATCTTCTTTTGTGAATGATGTATGGTTGTTATTGACTTATAATTTGAACTAATTTTAAAAACAATTAGGATAACACAACAACAACATTACACCTACAACAATAACAACAACTTTAAACCTTCAACATCAACAACATTAACGCTATACCCATATAAATTACGGGTCCATGAAAATCATTGATTGTACAAAGCAACATGACACACATCATAAAATTTTCACCCGAATATTCATCATCAGCATTAACGCCTTCCTCCAAAAAAAACTCTTAAATATTTAATCAATGGACTTAGATAAACATACATGTTGTTTCCTAGTTGTTTTGGATCTGAATTCATCATAGATAACATCATAAATTTGTATTTCACTCATAACCACAGAGATAGGTTGTAAATTATGAGAAGAATATGCCATAAAGTATGATTAGTAATCAGATTACCAATCAAGTTCATTCCATCGGTGGAAATTCCAAGCCTTAGGTTTCTTGGCTCATGGCCAAAATCCAAAAACAACAAATCAGTTTTCTTTCATAGCAAAGAATCATCTACATGGAGATTTTTCCATCACATTTTCTTTCATCTACATTTCATCTAATATTCTGTTTGCCTCATTTACTTTAGCAAATTGTCTGTTGAACCTTGGATTTATTGGTAGGCATCACATCACCTTTGAAAAAGGACTCATTCTGCTTACACGATCTTCATCATCAACATCGGTGTCCTTCAGCTTGTAGCTGACTCCCCACACTTTGGGCACTCATTCAATTTTTCATATTCTTTCATGTATAATATGCAATCATTACGACACACGTGTAATTAGATATAGTCCAAATCCATTAGACATAATATCTTCTTGGCCCCATGATTATAGTTCGACAACATGTTACCTTTTGAAAGTATTTATTTCAACAATTCAAAAAATTAAGTGAAACTTTTATCTGTCTAACAACTTTTTTTACTTCAGATTGAACTGTCTTAATACCGCTGAAAAATTGGGAAAAAGTTTTGCACCTCGGATATAACGGCTCTTCCGTGTCACTATGTAAAGTATCATACACATGAGCTCTCCTAAAAGAATCATCTTCAATATCACGAATAATATCTTCTAGCCGATCATCCATATTTTTATCA
Source organism: Lathyrus tuberosus (assembly GCA_022829125.1). NCBI lineage: Eukaryota > Viridiplantae > Streptophyta > Magnoliopsida > Fabales > Fabaceae > Lathyrus > Lathyrus tuberosus. The sequence goes on along the minus strand of JALAZF010000012.1, from coordinate 22,528,647 downwards.
ACTTCATCTCTATGTGACGCAATTTGATTTTATCACTTCACCATGCCACACCCCTACCATATAAATTTGACAAATTCCATTACAACATAAAGGATTGAATATTTCTTCCTTTCCACATTTTTTTGCATTTCCGGATGAAATAAAAGATTAATAAATAATTTCTTTATTTTTGGGAAGTTTCTTTTGGATAATTCAAGAAATTTAACCACTATATTCTCATACTCCTCACTTAATCAATTATCTTTCATCAAACTACGATCCATAAATACATACTTTCTGAAAATAAAATCAAAATCCCACACAAATTACCCATGCGTTTTGAATGAAAACTTTGCTATGTTCAAAACCTTGCTAAGTCACATTGCTAAATTAAATTAGACACACATTTCTTAATTACATTAATAAACTACACATTTTAATTACCAAGTCTCAACTAAATCTCTCCACACCTTTATGAGAGATGTCATGATTTTGATAAGTTAACACAACAACAACAATATTGAACATTTAATCTCAATAACACAAATAACATTAAGCCTTCAATCTCAACAACAACAACAACATTAAATACTCAATTACAACAAGAACAATAACATTAAACCTTAAATATCTAAACAACAACAACAACAACATTATTGGTACATGCATGGAAAAAGTATTTACATGCGTGAAACATGATGAGAGAGTCAAAGAAATGAGTTTGAATTATGAATTTTCCATATTTGAGTTTCATTTAAGTTTTGTTCTTCGAGTTTCGCTTGATTTTCCTTCCTCCTTCCCTACTTTGTTATACTTGGAGAAGAAAAGAAGGAGTTTCGTTTAGTTTAGTGAAGAAATGGATTTTTTGACTTTTGTTTAGTGAAGAATGGTGTTTTCGAGTTTATGAAAGATGGTGTTTCGTTCGTTTTATGGAGAAGATGAAGACCATGCTTCGTTTTCTAGGGTTCAATAATTTTTCTTCAAATTCAAAAGTGAAAAGGGCTAACGTGGTGTTTTATAAAACAATATAGCTAATAGTTTTCATATCGGTTGTGGAGCATAAACGTGTAAATATGTGGGACGTTTCCTCTAGGTTAGATAGTACAACCAAGGTAATAGGTTATCTATTTTTAAATTTGTAAATAAAATAAAATAAGGGCTCCATTTTAAAAGAAATAAAATCATAGCGATAATTTTTTTGGTGTAGTGGTGTAAGTGGAAACAATCACGGGGGCATCACGAATACCTACACTTTGCCCATCGTCCTCCCCAGATCTCCCCTTTTTGGTTTTAGTGTCCCTTTTTCTAATAGGGTGTTATTTTCCCAAATATGTCACCCGAATCAATTGTGTCTCCGTCCATAAATCTAATCGTGTGAGTACATGTATTGGGTCAATAAATTGTATATAGAGAGTGTTGTGGGAATTAACTGCGCTCACTGAATTTTTGGAAATTAACTACCAATTCCTAGAGTGGTTGCTATATTCTAGGAAGTCGTGAATCTAGGTCTTGGGTTGCTATCAATACCTCAATATTACGGTATTAAGAACCTAACTATAACACATAAATACAAATAAATAGTAGCTTCTCACCTCCACGTGAGCTAGATCTCAACCTCATAACAAACTTAAAGCCTCTGACAGCCTGTAATCCCTAGGGGTTGTCACATATTTGTACTTTTAGCATGTACAATTGGCACCCACCGTGGGGCCTGGTAAACTCGAACCTAGCCTTAAGTTCGATCTGCATGACGTCATTGTTGATGGCGGGTAAGAGGACACTACTAACAACGATGACAATATAAGGAATCATAGATGGAGATACTAGTCTGAATACTAAGTATTGAAGTCAGAATTACACCTAGCTTGGAATAGTTATGGTATGAATTTTAAAGAGCATGATTGTAAACTTAGTTAGCGAAGCCTAAACGAATGTGAAAATAATTTAGCTATCCTACAAAAGGATGAAGGATAAAAATTGGCCCTCAAATGGGCGAGATATGCCACACTACATCATGCGTATCAAAATACGAGCCAGAGAGACTAATCTTGAGGACATGGATTTATCAAGTGAGATCTTTGGCAAAACTAGTAGGCCTGACAAATGCGAATTTATGCATTAATAAACCATTTTTATTGTTGGATTAAGTTAGCTAATTCCTATTCCATTTGTAAACTCCTTTAAGAACTCTTTAAAACTCACTTTTAATAATGGGTGTCGCTTGTTTCCCCCGCGTAGGCAGTGGTCTTTTAAGGAGGCCCCTCCTCTTCTAATTTAATACAAGTGTAGAAGTTATGTAGGATGCTTGCGAAACTCCGGAAAAACCTACATGCCATGGAAGATGATGGACTTTCAATGAGATATCCTTTCTTCCAAATGAGATAATACATTGTCGGGCTTTCAATGAAGGATCCCCGACGCCCTACGAGGAAAAAAATTGTTAGACTTTTATTGAAAGATTAATTCCTCCTTACGGGGTTATAAATTGTTGGACATCCATTGGAATATCCTTACCGCCCTACGGGGTAATACATTATTGGATTTCCACTGGAAGATCCTTGTCGTCCTATGGGGTAATAGATTGTTGAACTTATAATATAATATCCTTGTCGCCATACGGGGTAATAAATTGTTGAACTTACAATAGAAGTTCATTGTCGCACTATAGAGTTATTTCATTGTTGGACCTTCATTGAAAGCTCTTTTCCATCTCAAAAGGTTACTCATTTAAAACTAAGAATTACATAAATTCAACAACACTAAGAATTACATAAACAAACTGCAAAAGGCCTGGAGCTATTCATTAAAGAGAAACCTCTAGGGTGTGGTAATAAAATGGACTACAAAGGGAAAAGATATGAATAAAAGTACAAAATACAAAGAAAAATTTTAACTTTCCTTAAGAAACACTTGAGGAACTTGCCATTTGAGGGACTTAAGTTAATGTCTCGCCTGAGGGAATCAATTAAGTCTCGTCAAGAAGACTTACATAAGTCTCTCCTAAAGGACTCAATAAAGAATCATCAAAAAGATGCAACTAAGTCTCTCCTGAGGGACTCCACAAAGTCTCATCAAGAAGACTCACCTATGTCTTTCCTAAAGGACACAATTAAGTCTCATCAGGAAGACTCAACTAAGTTTTGCTTGAGGGACTCGCCTAAGCCTCTTAAGGAAGTCTGAATTAAGTCTCGAGAACTTAAGTTATGAGTAAAGCTTCGACAAGGCTCCTACGAAAATCCCAAAGATGAGTACGTGACTAAAACACTTTGGCCTCTACAAGCCCTCATGCTTTAGGGACTGTCGTGGTGTAATTGGAAGGAGTCATGTTGGTGTGGAAAATACCTACGCTTCTCCCATTGCCCTTCCCATATTGCCCCTTTTTTAGTTTAAGCGCCCTTTTTCGGATATGGCACATTTTCCATGAAACATTGCTCTGGTCTTTTGTGTTTTCGTATATAACATTGAACTTGCAGGTACATGTATTGGGTCAATATATGGCACATAGGGAGTCGTGGGAATTAACTCTAGTTCTTGAATTTCATGGAATCAACTACTTATTCTCAGAGTAGTTGCTATATTCCAAGAAGTCCTAAATTCAGGCCTTGGGTGGCTATAAGTACCTCAATATTGTAATATTAAGAACCTAACTATAACACATAAATACACACGTACAATAGCTTTTCACCCTCACGTAAGAAATATCATTTACAACTTCTTACCATTCACCAATTTCTTTTTGTGTTATAATATCTTCTCAATATGATTATGACTAGTTTCTCAGTGTTGTCAGACAAGGCAAGCAATAAATTATTGAATATTTTCCTTTAATGACTACATCGAGAAAATATTCCTAATAACAACAACAACTACAACAACAAAACACCAAAAACAAAAACAACAACAAAATAAAAACAAAAACAATACTAAATAGAGTTTGGTTTAGGGGAGAAATATGGAATTGTAAATGGAAAGTGAAGTTTTGAGATAGAAACTTGAGTTAGGTTTAGTGCAAAGGTGAAAGAATGTAGAACTTTTTAAGCAAAATTGAGGTAACTCTTTAATTTGGTTGTTCTAGAAAACATAAGAGAAAATTAATTTATATTTAATTTGAAATTAAAAAAAAAAAAAGAATATGTCACTTTTATTATAAATAAAACACAAAATTGTTGGTGCTCGAAATCAAAACTTGTCCTTGAGGAACCTTTCCTTTTGGCTTCTATAACAACTTTTATTTTAGTTATTTTATTTTCATGTAATACTTTTAATAATTCAAATAAACTAAACATTTCAAGCTAACATTTCTTTCAAAACTAATTAAGCAGTTCTCGTTGGTTACAACGGATGTCACGGGGTGCCAATACCATCCCCACACAAAATCGACCCCCCGAACCTAAATTTGGTTGCATGACCTTCTTTTTGTTCTTCAAGGGTTTTATCGAAGTTTCATTTTAAAAATAAAACATCGGTGGCAATTTCATTTTCATCTGAATGTTTATTCACTCAGGTATTTTTCGCGTCGCGGCATAGTGGTTTTTTCTGGTCCATTTGAAAAGCCAATAATGATGTTATCTTTAATTGGGTCATCAAAGTAGCTAAAATGTGAAGGAGAGGAGTATTCTTTTGGTTTGGAAATAACTTATTGGTAAATCAAGAGTGAACTCTTGCAGCTTTGTTGAATGGATTTAAAACCCTATCATCTACCTACGCATATAGCATATCGAGTGTTTGTCTTGGCTTTGAGGTAGGTTCTAGTAATGGGTTTTTTCTTAGTGCTCTTTTGTTGTTATCTGACTTATTGGTGGTAGATCTATTGGCTTGAGATCTAACATGCTACAAGCGAGGTCGATTTTTATAGTTTGGATTTTTTATCATCAATAATCCTTTTGCTTTGTTTGTAGGCATGATTGGTTCTACTGTTTGTTGTTCTTTTGTCCTTCTTTTAGCTCTTTTGTCATATTTTGGCATGCCTTGTGATTTGTTTTTATTTGTTGTACTTTGGTGTATTTTCACTATATTCTTATATAACATTATTTACCATTAAAAAAAAAAGAGACAAAAGTAGTTTTAACCCTTTTATTTATTATAAATTATTTTGATCACTTCTCTATTCTTTAGTTGCACGAAACTGCTAAATAATATAAAAATATATTAAAAAATATGAATATAATTAATCTGAGTTTTGTTAGTGGAAGTAAATTGAGAGTTGGATGAAAAAGATTAGGGTGAGCAATATGGGATTCGTGTTTGATTGAAGAAATTATCTCAGTTCACCCCCTTAAAATATGAAGGTGTATCGATAGCAATATGAAATTTATAATCTATAAAAATATATAAAGCCATTACTTTTATTTTTAGTAACAAGCCTAATGGAAAAAGGCTCAATACATAAATACCCAAAACAATTAGAAACATTAATTGTTATGCATTATTTAACACACCCTCAGAAGATGGACTGTGAATAAAGAGAAGGTCAAGCTTGGATATGAAGGAAGAGAAAGCTGGAGAAGGACGAGGTTTAGTTAAGACATTTGTGAATTGGACAAAGAAGGAATGGGAAATATTTTAATTAAACAATATTCCAATTTTTCACGTATAATGTGGCAGTCAGTCTCGATGTGTTTGGAGCATTCATGGAAAGCTAAATTATGCACTAAATATAATGCAGAATAGTTGTCATAGTAGACAAAAGTGGGATGTTGAAGAGAAATGTGAAGGTCCTTAAAATGGTAGTGCAACCTTAATACGTCACACGTGAGACTTGCAAGTGCTCTATATTCGACTTCGAAGCTAGACTGAGAGATTGTAGTTTGCTTCTTTGACTTCCAATATATAAGGGACTTGCCAAGGAAGATTGCAGAACCTGTGACTGATCGTCGTGTTCTTGGGAAAGTCGCCCAATCACTATCTGCAAAACTAGAAAGCATTAAGTCATTGTTAGTTGGATAAAAGAGGCCATGAGTAGGAAATTTGTAAAACTCGAAGAGCTTCTCGAAAATGGATAACAGTAGGTTGAGCAACAATTTAGCTTAATTATTAAACAACAAAGGATATATCAGGAGGAGTATTGGTTAATTCAATAATGAATGAGTATATGATAATGAGTATGATCATGGTAAGGTAGTGAGGTCGAGGAATGAAGTATTAAAGAAGGATTCTAAGGAGTAGAAAAAGGTTTTGCAGCAAACATATCTGTATTGTTTAGTAAATCTAGAGTATGATTATGTTGATTTAATAGAATACCAGAATAAGATCTAGTTACTTCAAGACCTAGAAAGTATTTAAGAGCACCCAAATCATTGATGTGAAATTTGGTACTAAAAATAACTTTAACATTTGTATTTCATGAAGGTTATTACCTATCAACACTATATCATCAACATAAACTAACAATCATGTTTACTAGCCTAAGTAAAAGTGGTGGGTTTGGTTGTAGAGGAAAGTATAACACCCATATATAAATACATACATCAAAGCATATATTATACATGAATTCCACCTTTGGTACTGAAATACCAATATGTCCCTAGTAAACACATTATACATATACATGCCCAAAAAGCCTAGATACAAAAGACCTACGACATAGTATATCTACAAGATGTTCCAAAGATAAATACTAAGAACTAGATCGACAATGATCTCAAAAACTCCACAACGGAAGCAAGCCATCAGACACGTAAGGATAATCACACGACCTTATCCTTACCCTTCACAGAACCTGAAGTACCTAAAAATTCAATAATATTGGGGTGAGATACATCAAATCTCAGTGAGTTCTCTATCTTATGGATTCTCTCGGCTTTACAAGGTTCTAATCAAAACCTAACTCGAGTCAGGGGAAAAGGAACTAGACCTTGAGTTCAACCATATCTAACTAGAGAAACCATCGTGTAATATACAAAACACCCACTAGTTGAGGAATCTTTCCCCGATCATCCCGCTCAAGGAGATTTAACATGGGTCACAGATCCTTAACGTAGATAACTTTCCCCGGCCATCCCACACAAGGAGATCTCGACACGGGTCACTAATTATCTACCAATGGTACTTTCCCCGACCATCCCACACAAGAGTACCTCGACACGGGTCACTAATACCACCAACTAAGCAAATTTCCCCGGCCATCCCACACAGGAGGATCTCGACACGGGTCACGGTTACTTACTTAATAAATACTTTCCCCGACCATCCTACACAAAAGGATCTCAACACGGGTCACTAATATTTATTAAGGGCGAACACTAATAAATACTTTCCCCGGTTATCCCACACAAGAGGATCTCGGCACGTGTCACTAATATTTATTAAGGGAAACACACGTTTAACTCGGAGGAGATCAAAAGATCCATCCTCGAGCTTCCACTCAAAATCACCCATCAAGGATACACTTTTAGTATTGATGCATAAGCATTATCCTCTAAACTTTTATCAAGACCTAGTTACATTCTAGGTTGTTTCATTGATCTTAGGTTTCCTCACTAGCTCACCACTTGAAGCTTTTAAATTTACAAAAGTTATATTTTCCATAAACCACAAAACTCCGATTAATTACCACAATCAATAACATTTCCATCTCACAATTAATATTTTTACTTCCCATAGCATATAACTCTTTCCTAGCTTCACATCGACATAAAGAACGCTTAAATCGGACACCCGAGTCAAAAGACACGGATTTTTGAAAATATTTTAATTTTGTTCCAGGTCGCCCTAAGCAGGCCCCACCCGCGCTAACCGCGCTCCTCGCTGCCTGGAAGGGGTGAAAATTCTCCAGACCGCGCTAAGCGGGCATACCCGCGCTAAGCGCGCTCTGCATTATGCAGAAAAATAAGTCCTTGACAGCAACCTCCAAAACCCTCCATTCATCCTCAACATCATACCCAAACAACCAATAGAGGTATATAATCATGGTTCTAACATGGTTTATCCAACAAACTTCATAAAACATAATTTCCAACATTAACAGATAGTTTCTACACAAAACCCTCAAATTTCAACCAAATCAAACCAATCCAAACTTCCTAACAATTATCAAAAGATGATTCTACACATGTATTGATCATACTAAACAATTTATAACACAATCCAACCGTTAGATTCTTTGATTTTGCAAAAAAAAACCCATTTTTCCCAAATCCAACCTAACTCTAAAACCATCAAGAAATTATACTCTAAAGTCTCTATCTAGAACCCACCTGGATTAGTAGATGATGATGAAGAAGCTGAGATGAATTTGATGAAGATGAGATGATGATTCTTGATCTTGAACTCTTGGATTTTCACTTCATTCTTTTTCTCCCTTTTTCTTTCCTTTCTTCTTCCTTCTCTCTACTTTCTCTCTCCAATGTTACTATCTTTTGCAAATGAGGGAAAATGAAAAGATATAGAGAAACATCATCAATTTAGTAACACTACTAAATGTCCAAATTATCTCAAATGCACCAATTAATAAAACCTTAGAGTTAGATAATATTAATCTGATCAGCTCTGAGTTCATCAGTTGCTCCAATTATCTTATCAGATAAAATGCTCAGAGCACACTGGATCTCAACTGATATTATCCAGCGCGTTTATAAAATACGGGGTATTACACCCTCCCCTCCTTAAATAGAAAATCGTCCTCGAATTTAAAAGATTACCCGAACATATGAGGGTAAGCATCTCTCATCTTCGATTCTAGTTCCCAAGTAGCCTCACCCAGATGCGTCACATCCCATTGCACCTTAACAAGAGGAATATCTTTGTTCCTAAATACCTTTGTTTCTCTTCCCACAATACGGCTCAGTTGATGTTTAAAAGTCAAATCTACTTCTATTTCCACTGATTCCGGTAAAACTGGTTGAAGAGGATCAGGGATAAACTTCCGAAGCTGAGACACATGAAAAACATCATGCATTTCTGACAGAGATGGCGGTAAGGCCAATCTGTAAGCTACTTCTCAGATCCTTTCTAAGATCTGATACGGTCCCACGTACCTCAGACTTAACTTGCGTGACTTAAATGGTCCTTTCAATCTCAATCTCGGAGTAACTTTCAAAAACACATGGTCACCTTCCTCAAATTCTAAAGGTCTCCTACGGTTATCCGCATAACTTTTCTGACGATCTTGTGCTTGTTTCACCTTCTCACGGATTATTCGAATCTTTTTCGTAGTTTCTTGAATAATTTCGGGTCCTAGAATTCTATCTTCACCAACCTCCGTCCAACACAAAGGTGTTCTACATTTTCTCCCATACAATGCTTCGTAAGGAGCCATACCGATGCTCGCATGGTAACCATTGTTATAAGAAAACTCAATTAACGGTAAAAGTTCCTTCCAATTTCCTCTATTCTCTAGCACACAAGCTCTTAACATATCTTCCATCGTTTGTATTGTTCGCTCAGTCTGACGATCCGTCTGAGGATGATTTGACGTGCTCAAACGCAACCTCGTGCCCATAGCTTGTTGAAAAACCTTTCAAACCCTCGAAGTAAATTTTGGATCTCTATCGGACACAATGCTAGAGGGAACACCATGCAATCTCACAATTTCAGCAATAAACAACCTTGCAAGATGACTTGCCTTGTCAGTAGTCTTCATGGCTAAGAAATGCGCAGATTTCGTTAGTCGATCCACAATCACCCAAATAGAATCATAACCACCTTGCGTACAAGGTAAACCTACTGCAAAGTCCATAGAGATACTATCCCACTTCCATACTGGAATCTCTAAAGGTTGTAATAGACCGCCCGTTCTTTGGTGTTCAATCTTCACCTGTTGGCACACTACACATTATGACACATACACCGCAATATCCTTTTTCATTCCGGACCACCAATAATCCTTCTTTAAGTCCTGATATATCTTCGAAGATCCAGGATGTATCGTAAAAGTACCTTTATGAGCTTCATCTAAAATCCTCCTTTTTAATACCACATCATTCGGAACACAAATCATTTGGTTAAACAGAACAATCTCATCTGCTGCTCGTGTAAAACCTGGTTGAAGAAACATCTCTTGAAACTTCTCCTCTAAAATTTGTTCTTGTTGAATCTCAACTCTTAGAGTAGAATTGACATTCAAGTTCCCCATAATTACACCATTCGGAGTCCACACAAATTAAAGATTAAGATCTCTAAACTTTTCCAATAAAGCATGCTCAAAATCATCAATTCAGCACCATGAACCATTTTCTGACTTAATGCATCTGCCACTTTATTCGCTTTCCCTGGACGATACTTTAATTCTAAGTCATAATCCTTTAAGTACTCCATCCACCTTCTTTGCCGCATATTCAACTCCTTTTGGTCGAATAAATACTTCAAACTCTTATGGTCATTGAACATTTCAAAACGTACACCATACAAATAATGACGCCACACCTTCAGTGCAAACACAACTACTGCTAGTTCCAAATCATGAGTTGGATAATTCTTCTCATGAACTTTCAATTGTCGGGAAGCATAAGCTACCACTTGACCGCCTTGCATCAGAACACCTCCTAGTCCCATCTTAGAAGCATCGCAAAATACTTCATAAGAGTTGTTAGGATCAGGAATGATTAACACAGGAGCAATCGTCAAACTTTTCTTCAATTTCATAAAACTTTGTTCACAACCCGAATCCCACTCATAAGCAAAATCTTTTCGAGTAAGTTTTGTCATTGGTAAGGCCAATTGAGAAAAGCCTTTGATAAACCTCCTATAGTAACCTGCCAAACCCAAGAAACTTCTAACTTCTAAAGCATTCCTCGGTCTCTCCCAATTAACCACTGCTTCTACCTTCGAAGGATCTACTGCCACACCACCTTGAGATATAACATATCCAAGAAAATTAACTTTCGACATCCAAAACTCACACTTGCTTAACTTAGCAAAAAGTTGCTTCTCTTGCAATACCGATAAGACAATTCTTAGATGTTCTCCGTGCTCTTGTGGAGTACGAGAATGAATAAGAATGTCGTCAATAAATATTACGACAAATTGGTCCAAGTAAGCTTGAAATATACGGTTCATATAATCCATAAAAACAGCTGGAGCATTAGTCACACCGAAAGGCATGACTAAGAATTCGTAATGGTCGTAACGGGTTCTAAATGCAGTCTTAGGCACATCGGAACTCTTCCCTAGGATCTGATGATAACCTGACCGTAAATCAATCTTCGAGAACACACATGCTCCTTTTAATTGATCTAACAGGTCGTCTATTCTGGGTAAGGGGTACTTGTTCTTAATGGTGACTTTGTTCAACTTACGGTAATCGATGCACAGACGCATTCCACCATCTTTCTTCTTTACCAACAAAACTGGAGCTCCCCACGGTGAAACGCTAGGTCTAACAAAATGCTTAGCCATTAAGTCTTTCAATTGGTCTTTTAATTCTCTTAATTCAAGTGGTGTCATCCGATAAGGAGAAACGGATATAGGAGCTGTTCCCGGTACCAGGTCAATAGAGAACTCAACTTCTCTCTCCGGAGGAAGAGAAGTAACGTCCTTAGGAAAAACTTCGGGAAACTCACAAACTATTGGAATACTCAGCACTTGCTGCTCACTACTCCCCTCCTTAGTAAGAAACAGTAAAACAGATTTCTCCTTCTCAAACAAGAATTTAATCATTCCCGCTGTACCTTCTAAAATGGTTGTTAACACATCCTTCGGGGTAGCCTCGACAGATGGAATGATGATTAGATTTTCCTCACACCCAATAAACACCGAATTAGCAGAAAGCCAATCCATCCCCAAAATGACATCAACTTTCTTAAGCGGTAAACAGATAAGGTCAATCTGAAAAACTCTATCATTCACAGACAAAACACATTTTTCACACATCAACGGTGTCTCAACCATTTCATCCATGGCGGTAGTGACCACCATAGGAGGAGACAAAGGAACAACTTGCAACCCAAGTCGATTCACACATCGCATTAATACAAAAGAATGCGTTGCTCCACAATCAAATAAAACAAAACAAGGATGCCCATTTACGAAACACGTACCCGCGATCAAGGAGTTGTCACTCTTTATCTTCCTTGCATCCAAGGTATTAACCCTTCCGGTATTCCGTCCTTGCACTTGGTTTCTATTCTAAGGACACATTCTAGCCATATGTCCCAATTCATTACAATGATAACACCTATCACTCCCATTTGCACACTTCCCGAAATGACATTTGTTGGACAACCTACACAAAGGAATAGAATTAGGTCTAGCAACTTGCTTTCCCTTGAAAGCTGGTGACCTAGGACCAAATTGTTGACTCGCTCTTCCACGATCAACCTGATTCACTCTACTTGCAACACCTTCAGCTTGCACTTTCTTCAAACTACGCTCCGCCACATAGCATTGTCTTAGAACTTCTGCATAAGTAGTGAACTCCCTCTGAGATACACTATGCGAGATTTCCGCCTTTAGTCTAAAAAGAAACTGATCTATTTTCCACCATTCATCTGGAACATACATAGCCTGCCTAGAACAAGCAGCCATGTCCTCAAACTTTTCAGCATAACTGGCCACAGTCATACCACCCTTCCTAAATTGTTGAAATTCAAACTCTTTCTGAGTCCTCAATGAGCTAGGAAAATATTTCTCCATGAAAGTTGCCTTGAATTTTTCCCAGACCTTGGGCACACCCTGAATAGTCATAAGAGTCGACGCACTCTCCCACCACCTCATGGCAGGACCCTTCAACGAATGCGAAGCAAAACCCACCTTATTCTCCTCGGTACAATGCACTACCAAGAAAATCCTTTCCATACCCGAAATCCATTTGTGAGCCTTTACAGGATCTAATCCGCCATAGAATTCTGAAGGATTCCTGCGGAAGAAATCCTGAAAAGTCCCACTTACCGCTTCTGGAACAACCACCTGAGGATGCAGACCTCCATTTAATTGTTTAACCGTTTGCTGCATAAACTGATTGTGTTGCTGCTGCATCTGTTGCATAAACTGATACAGAGGAGCTTCTCATCGCCGCCTGGCGGATTCGTCCCTGCCGGAGTGGTTCTGGGTCTACCACGAGTGTTTCTGCGCCCGTCGGCCATGTTCCTAAATGGCATACAGATAGGATTAAGTTGATTAGGCTCAATACCATAAATATAACCCGTAAGCCCAATGGCGACACCACGCATATGAAATGGAAATAAATACTTATTCTATAATTCATGGCTAGGTCGAGGATACGACCTGTTTTGATACCAACTATAACACCCATATATAAATACATACATCAAAGCATATATTATACATGAATTCCACCTTTGGTACTGAAATACCAATAAGTCCCTAGTAAACACATTATACGTATACATGCCCAAAAAGCCTAGATACAAAAGAACTACAGCATAGTATATCTACAAGATGTTCCAAAGATAATTACTAAGAACTAGATCGACAATGATCTCAAAAACTCCACAATGGAAGCAAGCCATCAGACAAGTAAGGATAATCACACGGCCTTATCCTCACCCTTCGCGGAACCTGAAGTACCTGAAAATTCAACAATAGTGGGGTGAGATACATCAAATCTCAGTGAGTTCTCTATCTTATGGATTCTCTCGGCTTTACAAGGTTCTAATCAAAACCTAACTCGAGCCGGGGGAAAAGGAACTAGACCTTGAGTTCAACCATATCTAACTAGAGAAACCATCGCGTAATATACAAAACGCCCACTAGTTGAGGATTCTTTCCCCGGTCATCCCGCTCAAGGAGTTTTAACACGGGTCACGGATCCTTAACATAGATAACTTTCCCCGGTCATCCCACACAAGGAGATCTTGACACGGGTCACTCATTATCTACCTATGGTACTTTCCCCGACCATCCCACACAAGAGGATCTCGACACGGGTCACTAATACCACCAACTAAGCAACTTTCCCCGCCCATCCCACACAAGAGGATCTCGACACGGGTCACGTTTACTTACTTAATAAATACTTTCCCCGGCCATCCTACACAAGAGGATCTCGACACGGGTCACTAACATTTATTAAGGGCCAACACTAATAAATTTTTTCCCCGGCCATCCCACACAAGAGGATCTCGACATGGGTCACTAATATTTATTAAGGGAAACACACGTTTAACTCGGAGGAGATCACAAGATCCATCCTCGAACTTCCAATCATAACCACCCATCAAGGATACACTTCTAGTATCGATTCATAAGCATTATCCTCTAAACTTCTATCAAGACCTAGTTGCATTCTAGGTTGTTTCATTGATCTTAGGTTTCCTCACTAGCTCACCACTTGAAGCTTTTAAATTTTCAAAAGTTATATTTTCCATAAACCACAAAACACCGATTAATTACCACAATTGATAATATTTCCATCTCACAATTAATATTTTTAATTCCCATAGCATATAACTCTTTCCTAGCTTCACATCGACATAAAGAACGCTTAAATCGGACACCCGAGTCAAAAGATATAGATTTTTTAAAATATTTTAATTTTGTTCCAGTTCGCGCTAAGCGGGTCCCACCCGCGCTAAGCGCGCTCCTTGCTGCCTGGAAGGGGTGAAAATTCTCCAGACCGCGCTAAGCGGGCATAGAACTCTCAAATTTCATACTCAAACAACCAATAGAGGTATATTATCATCGTTCTAACATGGTTTATCCAACAAACTTCATAAAACATAATTTCCAACATTAACACATAGTTTCTACACAAAACCCTCAAATTTCAACCAAATCAAACCAATGCAAACTTCCTAACAATTATCAAAAGATGATTCTACACATGTATTGATCATACTACACAATTTATAACACAATCCAACCGTTAGATTCTTTGATTTTGCAAAAAAAATCCATTTTTCTCAAATCCAACCTAACTCTAAAACCATCAAGAAATTATACTCTAAAATCTCTATCTAGAATCCACCTAGATTAGAAGATGATGATGAAGAAGCTGAGATGAATTTGATGAAGATGAGATGATGATTCTTGATCTTGAACTCTTGGATTTTCTCTTCTTTCCTTTTCTCCCTTTTTCTTTCCTTTCTTCTTCCTTCTCTCTACTTTCTCTCTCCAATGTTACTATCTTTTGCAAATGAGGGAAAAGGAAAAGATATAGAGAAACATCATCAATTTAGTAACACTACTAAATATCCAAATTATCTCAAATGCACCAATTAATAAAACCTTAGAGTTAGATAATATTAATCTGATCAGCTCTGAGTTCATCAGTTGCTCCAATTGTCTTATCAGATAAAATGCTCAGAGCACACTGGATCTCAACTGATATTATCTAATGCGTTTATAAAATACGGGGTATTACAGAAAGGGCAAGGCAAAAGTTTTTGTAAGTTGACTTACATATGTCCTAGGTAAGGACAGATGATAAAGGGAAAAATATGGTAGGGGAGGAGATAAGGTGTTGTTCATGAGGTTGCAATGGTAATCTATAAGATATGAGGGTGGTTTAGAAATTGTGGAGGATTTATGGGTAATAAGAGGGTTCAAAATAGGAGAGTTGTTGCGATTTTGGTGATAAATGGTAGGGTATGTATGCGATGGGCAAGGAAGTTAGGGGTAGGTATATGTTCCTCGAAAGTTAACAAAATTTAGTAGTAAGATCATATAAAAAATGACCTTTGGTTCCTTCCATATATCAGAGAAAAACACAATTTTTAGAATGAGGGTCAAACTTGCTACGATGATTAGTAAGAGTAGAGGGGTAAGCAAGGAAACCGAAGTATTTGAATGTGTTGTAGTCAGGATGTTTATCATATAATAAAAAAGAAGGGGGTTTGTTGTTGATAAGGTGGAAGGTAAGCGATTGATGATGTAAACTGCATGAGCAATGGACAAATTCTAGAAGTTTTTAAGAATATTGGATTAAAAAATAAGGATCTTGCAAAATTAAGGATATGTTGATGTTTTCTCTCACCAATTATGTTTTATTGGGGACACTCAACACAAGGTCTTTGGTGCAAGATGGCATTAGTTTTAAAAAAAGTCAGACATTAGAAACTCTTGTCCATTATCAGTGCGCAAGCATTTTAATTTTCTAGAAAATTGAGTGGAAATGAAAGAAATAAAATTTATTAAATGCTTATGAGTTTCGTTTTTGTTGTTCATAAAGATGACTCAAGCGAATCTAGTTTAAAAATCTACAAGGGTAAAAAAGAAACAATGATTTGTCATAGAGGGGGTCCAGAAAGGACCCAAAAATCAGCATATAAAAGTTCAAAAGCAATAGAAGTGATGTTATAGATATCGACATAAGACAAGTGTTTTCATACTCTTTCATGTATAATATACAATCATTAACAATTACTTATTAACATATATACCTATTATTTTCATAAAACTTTTATAATGTCTATTTTTTTCTTGCAATTATATTTTAACTATAAAAATTAAAGAAATTAAATTTTAATATATATTTTCAATTTTATTTTCTATTACATATTCTTCATATCAAGTTGGACAAATAAATTAAAGATAAATAACAATATTTTTTATTTCTCACATATAAGGATACAAAATTTTTCAAAACTGATTTATAGTTTGCACATTTTTTTAAATTCTTTCTTTTCTACATTCTTCATGTCATGTCAAATAATATATTAACTTAACAATTACTGATTAACTTAAATTCAGATTATTTTCATAAAACTTATATAATATCATTTTTATTTTTTGTGCAATTACTTTTTAATTATAGAAATTAAAGAAATAAAATTTTGATATATATTTTCAATTTTATTTTCTATTCTAAATTCTTCATATCATGTTGGATAAATAAATTAAAGATAAATAACAATATTTTTTATTTCTCACATTTAAGGATATAAAATTTGTCAAAATTAATTTATAGTTTGGACAAATTTTTTTCTTACATTGATCATAAGGAGTATAATAAAAAATTAAATAGTAAATTCTAAAATAAAAACTCTAATATTTCAACTAATATCAACAATAAAATCACATAAAATTTTTACGATATCATTATTAAGAAATTAAGATAATTCTTTTTAAAAAAACTAACATAACAAATTTTAACCTAACAAATACTTACTTTGATATATAATATTCTTATAAATTTTATAAAACAATGTTTATATTTTCTTGCCGGTTTTTTTTTATTATAAACATGAAAGAAAAAAATTTTGATGTATCATTTAAATAAAATTTCTCTAAAATAATTTTAAATTCTATCTATTCTACATTCTTCATATGATGTCGAACAAATAAACTAAAGACAAACAAAAAAATTCATGAGTTTTCACATATCTGAAAATAGAGATTAAACTTTGTTCAATTATTTTTTATAATAATAATCTCAATGAATATAATAAATAATAAAGATAGTATTTCTTAAATAACTCTCATATTTCAACTAATATCAATAACAAAATCACATAAACATTTTACAATATCATTCATAACAAATTAAAATAATAATTATTTTTTAACTAAGTTAATCAAGTAACTAGCATTTGAAACTCTTTTATTCATCATATTTCTAATGTTTGACAATATATACACATAAATTTGAAATTTTTTTGAAAGTTTTATCTGATAATAATTGCTAATAAAATTTAAACTTTATTCAAGACTAAAAATCAATACATATCATTAACAAATTAAAATTAAATATGTTAAAAAGAGATAAGTACCAAAAAGACATGAAAATCAAAATTAAAAAAAAATATATAAACCAAAAGTGATATCTTATTAAATTATTTAATTTTTCAAAATTAAATAATTCAATAAATCTCAGTCATAGTAAATACTAAATTATTAGTGATATAAATTTATCGATCATATATATTATAAAAAAAATCTTAACATAACTATAATTCAATAAAAAAAATATTAATTTACAAACGCGTATCAAGCGGTTCTTGATCTAGTTATAACCTAAAACTTTACATTAATTACATCAAAATCAAAATTGTACACATGTTATACCAAACAAGGAAACAACTAACTGATAAAATCAATGTGCACTTGACTTATAAACCTTAAGAAAGTAAGATGCACGACGTGAATGAATGCCTTTTATGTCTTCTTCTATGAATGATGTCTAATTGTTAAACATCTCTAAATTTTAATAATAATACCTGTTAGTATAACACTTAAAAATAAGGCAATTTCTTAATACACCACCCATGTTTCTTAGACACCACGCGAAATTTCTCTTTTGCCCCCTGATTTCGGATGTGCACATTCGGATGCACCGTTTTTTTTTAAAACGTTGATTTGTTCCGGATGTGCATATCAGGAAAAATTCCTGATCTACAGATCCGAAAAAATAGCAGAATTTTTTTTAAAATTTGTTTTGTTGGTTGGTCGCATATATTAATAAATCATTGCAATTTAATATACATTCGAAAACATCCATATATAAAATAATATGATATATATGCATAATAATACTCTTGTCAAAATACAGTACATAAATGTAATAAAAATAAAATACATCAAACAAAAAACTACTGTGTATGGCAAAGGATCTCTCTTGGCTCCATTGCTCCTCTGCCCCTACCCGTCATCCTGGCTCGATGTCTGCGGTACTGAATTGCCCCCCGAGCAATCTCAATAATCCTATCCATGGCAAGTCTGCCACCAGGGCCCTCAGGGAGGTGACCGTCCTTAATGGGCGCCCGCGCTATCTCCTCTATCTCACGACAGCGAGGTAGGACATCCTGAGTATGGTCCAGCTGATACCGCCGCTCCTCTAATATCTCCTGATGAGAACGTCTGGGTGGTGATCCCTCAGCAGTGGGCACCATGCATGGGTGTGAGACGATATAGAACCACATGATGTACCCGGCAACAACGCTCCAGTCTCTCGGCGCTCTGGTCGCCCGAGCCTCTTTCGGTACCAAGTGGGACTGGAAGTCAGCATATATCTCATCTATCTGCACGCGGGTCAAGTCTAGAGGAGTAGACTTATGAGGCATCCTGGGGATTGTCTGCGTGTAACCGAACTAACGCAAGATGCGCTCCGGCAGGTATCGAGTAGTAATAGTCGAACTGCGTGCCAACCATCCTGAGAACAACGAAACCTCGGCGAACGGGCGCGTCACATGGTGCTCGGCATAGGCGTCATAAAAAATGTCCTCAGCAGCCATCCGATCAAGATAAACTCTGTAGGGGTCGGGCGCCTGGTTCCCTCTAAGCAGGAGAAATGCAGTAGAACGTGGCATATCCTCAGTGTACCCCTCGACACTCCACCAACCATTAATCTTAGGGAAGTGTTGTAATATACACGCCTGAAATGGAAAACATAACACGGTCAGAAAGGAGAACCGGACGTGTGCGCCTCTCAACTGGCTCACCTCCGCAAGTGCCTCATCTGGGGCAGCCCCAAGCTCCTCAGTCAGCATCTCCATCGCCTCCACCTTCGACATCTTACCGTGACGGAGAAGGGTACCCGTGATCGGTAGATGTAAAAGGCACGAGATGTCATCGAGTGTGATCGTGAGCTCGCCGTACGGTAGATTGAATGAGGATGTCTCAGGGTGCCATCTCTCAACAAAGGCCATCAGCATACCGTACATGATCTGGGGATACCCAATCCAAGAAAGGCCTCCGAGACCAGAGGTAGCAAGTGCAGACTAGAACCACTCATCCCCTGGCAGCTCCGCCATCATGTCTATAACCTTGCCCCCATGGTTATAGAACTTCTGGGAATTCTTCTCCTGAAAATTTCCAAATCAAACAATGTTACAAATGAAAATATTTTCAACGAAAATAATTCTATAAATAAACCGAGAAAGGTTACCTGTCCTAGCCAGACATATCTGGCAGTATGCTCAGAGTACCCCACGAGTAAGGACATATTAGACGGTCCCCCGGGGTAACTATCCAGCTCATCAAAATCGTCATCGCTGTCACCACCCTCATGTACTGGGAGATCACCCTCAGGAACATAAACTTGGGACGAAATACGAGCAGTTGATGGAACTGGAGTCTCCCGACGACGCCTACGTGGGGGTTAGGAACCTGATGAACCAACAGTAGGAGCCCGACGCCTCCAAGATGTAGAATCGCCGGCTGACGGGGGAGTGGCCTGAACCTGTGATGTGGAAGGCTGTGGTGTAGGATGTGGTGTAGGATGTGGTGTAGGTGTAGGATGTCCCTCAGCTGTAGGGGCTACCCCACCTCCCTCAGCGCCGGAACCCTCGGTTGTAGACTGCGTCCACTCACGTCGGACGTATGCATGATGAGCTGTCCATCCATGTATGATACGATCATCTCTGCCAGCTATGTAATCTGCAAAGCATAATAAATAAATTAGAATTTTTAAAAAATAATTTTAAAAAAATGGAGACCAAGTTTCTTCCGGATTTGCACATCCGGAAGTACTCAGAATATTTAACGTTGTGTTTTTCCGGATTTGCACATCCGGAAGCACTCAGAATATTTAACATTAAAATGTTTCCGGATCTGCATGTAACGCCCCGATTTGTTTAATTGTATTTATTTATTTCATTTATGCGAATTTTGTGAAATGTGTGAATTTATTGTATCTTACCTGCTAATTGAGTTAATTGGTTAATTTCCCTGATAGGTAAAATATTTGTAATAAATTATAATTTCTTTTCAACTTTTATTTCCCGAAATATATTTCATCGCTGTTTATGTTTTATCGCATTTTGAGAGCGTTTGGGAGATATTTGAACGAAGGGCAAAATGGTCATTTGATTAGTTAGATATTTATATAATTAGAGAATTGAGAGAAAAAGAGAGAAAAGAAGAGAAAGAGAAGAGAAGAGAAAGAGAAAGGAAGGAAAAGAGAGGAGAAGAGGAAAATTGAAGAAAACTCCGTTTCAATCACGACTAATCAGGTAAGGGTGAGAAGTTTCGATTATATCTTGCTTGTATATGTATATGTATGTATTTGTTTGAAGTTTGGTTGAATTGAATAGAGAACTACAACAATTAATATGTTGAGATTGTGAGAATTGGATACATCTTTTGTGTCAGAAATCATGATTTAAGGTTCCTAATTATTGAAACCTAATAGATATAGGTTGTTGTGCATTCAATTGGTAGTATGCAGATGTTTAGATGAGATTTGGAGAGAAATTGAGTGGTTTCCGTAACAAATATTATGCAGGAAAAATTCTGGGTTTTCGCTGCCCATACGCGTAACGGGCAAGGCAATACGCGTATTGGGTATGACAATATGTAACGCCCCAGTTTTGCAAGTTTTATTTTATTGAGTCTTTTGATTATTTTATTATTATTTTATTTTATTTCTGACTTTTATGTGAAAATGTGTTATTTTTCGTCCTGATTATATTTTATCGCGTTTTGGGAACGTTTGCGAGATATTTGAGTGTAGGGGTATTTTGGGCATTTCATAAATAATTGTTAAGTTAGTAAGAAAGAAAAGGGAAAGAAAGAAAAATAGAGAGAAAGAAAGAAGAAAGAAGGAAAAAGAGAAGAAAAGAGGAGAAGAGAGAAAATTGGAGAAGAGTGGAAAAATCATCAAGATCAAGTTGTAGAGTCGATTAAATCGGGTAAGGGTGCGAAACTCGATTATTCTATGATTGTATACGATTATGTATGTGTGTTTGTTGTTCTTTTGGATTGAATTGGAAGAAAATGAGTAAAACCCATATTTGGTATAATTGATTAGAAATTGATTTGAATGTGTCAAAACTTGTGTTGATTGTGTTTTAGATTGTCTATACATGTTGGTTGGGTGTTATTGCAATTCAAATTGGTGATTTTCTGAGTTTTAGGCGAAAAATTGGTTGAAATTGGGTGGAAAACGCAGAACATTGTTCTGCAGAATTTTTCTGAGATTTCCAGGTCATACGCGTATGGGGTATGTTCATACGCGTATGAACCTTGGCGTTACGCGTATGGTGGGCGAGCCATGAGGGCAATACGCGTATGGGCTGCTTGTTTTCTCGGCCATCTGTCCATTTGCGTACGATACGCGTAGCTTTTTAGGTCATTACGCGTACGGGCTTGGGCATTACGCGTACGGTCATTTCAACGTGAACTTTGGAAAAATGAGATCTCTGCTCATACGCGTATGGCTCATGGTGGTACGCGTATGGGCAGGACTTTTGCAAAATGTGACTTTTCAAAATATCGTTTTTCGTTTTCGTTCGTAACTTTTGATCCGTTTATCCGATTTTTGCATTCTTGGTATCGTTGCGTAGCTATTGAGCTGTACTTTCTGGTTATAATAATTTTGAAATTGTTAGCCGATTAAATTATGTCGGAAAGTCGGGAATAGTGTCGGTGGTCGACTTTTGTCGTTATACTTGTACGCAATTGATGTGTATTGGACAAGGTGCTGTTGTATGACGTAAATGTATGTGCTTAGATGATGTTGTGATGATTTATGACCGTATGGAAATTAAATGCATTGTTTTGGGCATAAGTACAAAGTGTGATTTTATCGATGAAATGAACATGTGTGTATGCAATGTGAATGTCATGAGTTATTGTATGCCAAGCATCATGATATGCATTGTGGAAACGTCCTGAGTGACGGTTTGGTTCCAGAGGGAATCTGCTATAACATCGTGTGCCTCGAAAATATGAGGCGATGCCTGAGGACTTAAAGAGGTGGTTATAGACGATTGTGTGCCTTGAATAGGACTTAAAGCAATCCATAACGTCGTGTGCCTCGAAAATATGAGGCGATGCCTGAGGACCTAAAGCGATGGGTGAACATCGTAGGCCCGACGGGGAGTTACTTGAGATTCTCAGTAACGAGCGATGGTTCCAATAGTTCCTGAGTGAACTGATGATGAGACATGAGAAATAATGGAAGTCGGTACCGCATGGCATGTGCATAGAGTCGTTGTGTCGGTCTCTGTGCATTTGCATAAAGCATGAATTAATTGTGCATGTAATTGTGAATGTGATTGATGGGATGGAATATGTGTGATTGGGTTGGTGATTACGTGTATGATTGCATGGTGAGTGATTGATGTGCAGTAGTATTTTTATACTTGTGAATTGTACTGTGTGGTGTTGTATTTGATCTTTGAGAAATTGTGGTACAACTGTGGTGAGAAATGTGTTTACTTGCATATGTTTGTGTTACTATATAATTTTATGCAATTATATTATGGTTGTTTTTCTCACCCTTCTGCTGTTTTATAACGCTCTATGAGGCGTTGCAGATTAGAGTTGCTGGAGGTATTCTTTTTGTGAAGCTTTGCGTCTTCATTCTTTTGTCGGTCGGCTCTGATATGTGACACGGGTAGCTAGGGTGGCCGTTGTGATTATTTTGTATATCTGACGATATATTTTGGTTGTACATGTATAACTTGATGTATGACAGACATGTTTATATGTATATATGTATATATGCTATTCAGATTTTAGATCTTTCCGCTTTAATTCTAATTTCTGAAAAGTGGGTGTAAGGAATTGAGTTTCCTCTGTATGATTGCTACCCCACTGTTGCATATCTTTATGGGCAGGTGTTGTATGTTATGTATTTTGGTTACAGTTGATGTGATTCCTCCCTTTCTATGCCGCGATTTCAAATGTACTCTGACGAAATTTCGAATTTTCTTTTACTGCTTTAAATGCATGTTAATTGGGGGTGTGGATTGGGGGCGTCACATTAAGTGGTATCAGAGCTAGTCCGTGTCAGTTGTGTCTGTTGTGTCTGTTGTGTCTGTTGTGTCTGGCATATTGGGAGAGTTGTGTTGGACGAGTTATTGTTTAACCATAGTTTCTGTGTTTGGACGAACAGAATATGGCTGGTCGTAATGATGCTGCTTTGGCTGCGGCGATGGAGGCTATGGCACGAGCTGTGCAGGGTGCACCGAATGCGGCCGGAAATGATGAGTTTAGAAAGAATAAGCCGTCGGTCTTTAAAGGGAAGCATGATCCGGATGGTGCGCAGTTGTGGTTGAAAGAGATTGAGAGGATCTTCAGGGTGATGGATTGTGATGACGATGATGATAAGGTGAGGCTGGGCACTCATATGTTACACGAAGAGGCTGATGACTGGTGGGTCAGTACTCGTCAGGTGTTGGAAGCTGAGGAGGAGGAAGAAGAGATCACTTGGGAGGTGTTTAGCCGAGAGTTTCTAAGGAAGTATTTTCCCGAGGATGTCCGAGGAAAGAAGGAGATTGAGTTTTTAGAGCTAAAACAAGGTAATATGTCGGTTATTGACTATACTGCTAAGTTTGTGGAACTTGTGCAGTTTTATCCTCATTATGTGGAAGCGACTGCTGAATTTTCAAAGTGTGTAAAGTATGAAAGTGGCTTGCGTCCTGAGATAAAGCAAGCTATTGGTTATCAGAGGATCTGAAGGTTTGCTGATTTGGTGGAATACTGTAGGATTTATGATGAAGATAGTAAGGCTCGTTCTGCTCACTATAAAAGTGTAAGTGACAGGAAAGGGAAGCAACAGTTCCGTGGTGGTCCGTATGTGTCACCGGCTGATAAAGGTAAACAAAGGGGTAATTTTGATCGAAGGTCAAGTGGAGGAGGTATGTCTAATGCTCCTAGGTGTTTTAAATGTGGTGAATTGGGTCATCGCCAGATGGAATGTAGGAAGAAAGTGGATAAGTGTTCTAATTGTGGTGGTATCGGACATGTTTTAGCTGATTGTAAAAGGAAGAATGTAGTGAAGTGTTATAACTGTGGGGAACCTGGTCACATTAGCTCGAAGTGTCCGAATCAGAAGAAAGCTCCGACTAGTGGGAAAGTGTTTTCATTGGCGGGAACTCAGACTTCAAGTGCTGATCGTCTGATAAGAGGTACTTGCTTTATTAATAATACGCCTTTAATTGCTATTATTGATACTGGAGCGACTCATTCGTTTATTTCGTCTGAGTGCGCGGAACGTTTGAATCTTGGGTTGTCTTCGATGGATGGTGAGATGGTTATTGATACTCCAGCGATGGGGTCAGTAACTACTTCTTTGGTGAGTTTGAGTTGTCCTTTGACCATTTGTTGTAAAGACTTTGCGATGGATTTGGTGTGTTTACCATTGGAAGGTTTAGATGTGGTGTTGGGAATGAACTGGTTGTAATTTAATCGGGTGCACATTGATTGTTATCATAAGCTTGTAAGGTTTCCTTCTCTTGAGGAAGACGAAGACTCGAGTTTCTTATCTACCAAAGAGTTGAAGAAACTTTTGGTGGATGAAGCTCAGTTGTTTGGTTTGTTTGCATCATTAACTGTGGATAGTCAAGTTTCTCTTGAAGTGTTTCCTGTTGTGTGTGATTTTCCTGAGGTGTTTCTTGAGGATATTTCAGATGTACCGCCGGTGAGAGAGGTAGAATTTTCGATAGATCTAGTTCCTGGTACTAGACCTGTTTCTATGGCACCTTATAGAATGTCGGCGTCTGAATTGGTGGAGTTGAAAAAGCAGTTAAATGAGTTGTTGGAAAAGAGGTTCGTGAGGCCAAGTGTTTCTCCTTGGGGTGCTCTAGTTTTGTTAGTGAAAAAGAAAGATGGGAGTATGCGATTATGTATTGATTATCGCCAGTTGAACAAAGTGATGATTAAGAATAAATATCCGCTTCCAAGGATTGATGATCTGATGGATCAGTTGGTTGGTGCTTGTGTATTTAGTAAGATTGATTTGAGATCGGGGTATCATCAGATAAGAGTGAAAGAAGAGGATATTCAGAAGACGACCTTTAGAACACGTTACGGTCATTATGAATATTCAGTGATGTCGTTCAGGGTTTCTAATGCGCCTGGTGTGTTTATGGAATACATGAATCGTATTTTCCACGAGCATTTGGATCGTTTTGTCGTGGTGTTTATTGATGATATTTTAATCTATTCTAAGTCTCGTGAGGAACATGCAGAGCATTTGCGTATTATTTTGCAGGTTTTGAAGGAAAGGAAGCTTTTTGCCAAATTGTCCAAGTGTGAATTCTGGTTGTCTGAGGTGAGTTTTCTTGGGCACGTAATTTCAGGTAATGGTATTGCTGTGGATCCATCTAAAGTGGAAGCAGTTCTACAATGGGAGGCTCCTAGATCCGTTACTGAAATTCGAAGCTTTTTGGGTTTGGCTGGTTATTACCGGAGGTTCATTGAAGGGTTTTCTAAGCTAGCTCTTCCTTTGACGCAGTTGACTTGTAAGGGCAAAGCATTCATTTGGGATATTCAATGTGAAGAAAGTTTTTGTGAGCTGAAGAGAAGATTGACGACAGCTCCTATTCTGATTTTACCTGATCCTAATGAACCGTTTGTTGTGTACTGCGATGTTTCTTTAATTGGTTTGGGTGGTGTTCTGATGCAGGAAGGTAAAGTTGTAGCTTATGCTTCAAGGCAGTTAAGAGTTCATGAGAAAAACTATCCTACTCATGATCTTGAATTAGCGGCTGTGGTTTTTGTGTTGAAGATTTGGAGGCACTATCTCTATGGTGCGAGGTTCGAAGTCTTTAGTGATCATAAAAGCTTGAAATATTTATTTGATCAGAAAGAGTTGAACATGAGGCAGCGGAGATGGTTGGAATTCTTGAAAGACTACGACTTTGGCTTGAATTACCATCCTGGTAAAGCTAATGTGGTAGCCGATGCATTGAGTCGGAAATCGTTGCATATGTCCGCATTGATGGTGAAAGAGTTGGAACTTTTGGAATCATTCAGAGATTTGAGTTTGGTATGTGAAGTGACTTCGGTTAGTGTAAGACTTGGAATGTTGAAGGTTACTAATGAATTTTTGTTATCGGTTAGTGAGAAACAAAAGCTGGATTTGAAATTCGTTGATTTGATGAGGACTGAGAATGTGATTTCAAGGTGGATAATTTTGGTGTTTTGAGATTCCGTGGTCGTATTTGTATTCCTGATGATGCAGAGTTGAAAAGAATGATTTTGGAGGAAGGACACCGGAGTAATTTAAGTATACATCCGGGTGCGAATAAGATGTACCAAGACTTGAAGAAGATTTTCTGGTGGTCTGGTTTGAAAAGGGATGTGGCTCAGTTTGTGTATGCATGTTTGACTTGTCAGAAATCGAAGGTGGAACATTTGAGGCCTAGTGGTTTGTTGCAACCGTTGGATATTCCTGAGTGGAAATGGGATAGCATTTCGATGGATTTTGTAATGGGATTACCAAACACTCAGCGAGGGTATAATGCTATTTGGGTGATTGTGGACAGGCTGACTAAATCAGCGCATTTTATTCCGATTGACATCAGTTTTTCTTTGGAACGGTTAGCTGAGATCTATATCAGTGTGGTTGTGAAATTGCATGGGATTCCATTGAGTATTGTTTCGGATCGAGATCCTAGGTTTACATCGAGATTTTGGGAAAGTTTACTGAAGGCTTTAGGTTCTAGATTGAGGTTGAGTTCGGCTTATCATCCGCAGACGGATGGTCAGACCGAAAGAACTATTCAGTCGTTGGAGGATTTGTTGAGAGCGTGTGTTTTGGAACAAGGTGGTGCGTGGGACGGTTATCTTGCTTTGGTTGAGTTCACGTATAATAACAGTTTCCATTCTAGTATTGGAATGGCACCTTTTGAGGCCTTATATGGACGAAGATGTAGAACGCCGTTGTGTTGGCACGAAACTGGTGAGAGTTATGTGGTTGGACCGGAATTAGTGCAACAGACGACGGAAAAGGTAAAGTTTATTCATGAGAAAATGAAGGCTTCTCAGAGTAGACAAAAGAGTTATCATGATCGGAGACGGAAGAATCTTGAGTTTCGAGAGGGTGATCACGTATTTCTGAGAGTTACGCCGGTAACGGGTGTTGGTCGTGCTTTGAAATCTAAGAAGCTTACTTCTCGATTTATTGGTCCTTACCAGATATCTGCGAGAGTTGGTGCTGTGGCGTATCGTGTGGCGTTACCGCCGAATCTGTCAAATTTGCATGATGTGTTTCATGTTTCACAGCTTCGGAAGTATGTTCCGGACCCTTCACATGTGATTCCGATGGACGAGGTTGAGGTAAGGGATAACCTTACGATCAAGGCATTACCGGTTAGTATTTTGGATCGCGAGGTGAAGCGGTTGAGGGGTAAAGAGATCGCACTTGTGAAAGTGGCGTGGGGAGGCGCTGCTGAGGGTAATTTGACGTGGGAGTTGGAGAGTAGGATGCGGGAGTCGTATCCAGAGTTGTTTATATCAGGTAACATTTTCGAGGACGAAAATTTCTAAGTGGGGGAGAATTGTAACGCCCCAGTTTTGCAAGTTTTATTTTATTGAGTCTTTTGATTATTTTATTATTATTTTATTTTATTTCCGACTTTTATGTGAAAATGTGTTATTTTTCGTCCTGATTATATTTTATCGCGTTTTGGAAACGTTTGCGAGATATTTGAGTGTGGGGGTATTTTGGGCATTTCATAAATAATTGTTAAGTTAGTAAGAAAGAAAAGGGAAAGAAAGAAAAATAGAGAGAAATAAAGAAGAAAGAAGGAAAAAGAGAAGAAAAGAGGAGAAGAGAGAAAATTGGAGAAGAGTGGAAAAATCATCAAGATCAAGTTGTAGAGTCGATTAAATCGGGTAAGGGTGCGAAACTCGATTATTCTATGATTGTATACGATTATGTATGTGTGTTTGTTGTTGTTTTGGATTGAATTGGAAGAAAATGAGTAAAACCCATATTTGGTATAATTCATTAGAAATTGATTTGAATGTGTCAAAACTTGTGTTGATTGTGTTTTAGATTGTCTATACATGTTGGTTGGCTGTTATTGCAATTCAAATTGGTGATTTTCTGAGTTTTAGGCGAAAAATTGGTTGAAATTGGGTGGAAAACGCAGAACATTGTTCTGCAGAATTTTTCTGAGATTTCCAGGTCATACGCGTATGGGGCATATTCATACGCGTATGAACCTTGGCGTTACGCGTATGGTGGGCGAGCCATGAGGGCAATACGCGTATGGGCTGCTTGTTTTCTCGGCCATCTGTCCATTTGCGTACGATACGCGTAGCTTTTTAGGTCATTACGCGTACGGGCTTGGGCATTACGCGTAAGGTCATTTCAACGTGAACTTTGGAAAAATGAGATCTCTGCTCATACGCGTATGGCTCATGGTGGTACGCGTATGGGCAGGACTTTTGCAAAATGTGACTTTTCAAAATATCGTTTTTCGTTTTCGTTCGTAACTTTTGATCCGTTTATCCGATTTTTGCATTCTTGGTATCGCTGCGTAGCTATTGAGCTGTACTTTTTGGTTATAATAATTTTGAAATTGTTAGCCGATTAAATTATGTTGGAAAGTTGGGAATAGTGTCGGTGGTCGACTTTTGTCGTTATACTTGTACGCAATTGATGTGTATTGGACAAGGTGCTGTTGTATGACGTAAATGTATGTGCTTAGATGATGTTGTGATGATTTATGACCGTATGGAAATTAAATGCATTGTTTTGGGCATAAGTACAAAGTGTGATTTTATCGATGAAATGAACATGTGTGTATGCAATGTGAATGTCATGAGTTATTGTATGCCAAGCATCATGATATGCATTGTGGAAACGTCCTGAGTGACGGTTTGGTTCCAGAGGGAATCTGCTATAACATCGTGTGCCTCAAAAATATGAGGCGATGCCTGAGGACTTAAAGAGGTGGTTATAGACGATTGTGTGCCTTGAATAGGACTTAAAGCAATCCATAACGTCGTGTGCCTCGAAAATATGAGGCGATGCCTGAGGACCTAAAGCGACGGGTGAACATCGTAGGCCCGACGGGGAGTTACTTGAGATTCTCAGTAACGAGCGATGGTTCCAATAGTTCCTGAGTGAACTGATGATGAGACATGAGAAACAATGGAAGTCGGTACCGCATGGCATGTGCATAGAGTCGTTGTGTCGGTCTCTGTGCATTTGCATAAAGCATGAATTAATTGTGCATGTAATTGTGAATGTGATTGATGGGATGGAATATGTGTGATTGGGTTGGTGATTACGTGTATGATTGCATGGTGAGTGATTGATGTGCAGTAGTATTTTTATACTTGTGAATTGTACTGTGTGGTGTTGTATTTGATCTTTGAGAAATTGTGGTACAACTGTGGTGAGAAATGTGTTTACTTGCATATGTTTGTGTTACTATATAATTTTATGCAATTATATTATGGTTGTTTTTCTCACCCTTCTGCTGTTTTATAACGCTCTATGAGGTGTTGCAGATTAGAGTTGCTGGAGGTATTCTTTTTGTGAAGCTTTGCGTCTTCATTCTTTTGTCGGTCGGTTCTGATATGTGACACGGGTAGCTAGGGTGGCCGTTGTGATTATTTTGTATATCTGACGATATATTTTGGTTGTACATGTATAACTTGATGTATGACAGACATGTTTATATGTATATATGTATATATGCTATTCAGATTTTAGATCTTTCCGCTTTAATTCTAATTTCTGAAAAGTGGGTGTAAGGAACTGAGTTTCCTCTGTATGAATGCTACCCCACTGTTGCATATCTTTATGGGCAGGTGTTGTATGTTATGTATTTTGGTTACAGTTGATGTGATTCCTCCATTTCTATGCCGCAATTTCAAATGTACTCTGACGAAATTTCGAATTTTCTTTTACTGCTTTAAATGCATGTTAATAGGGGGTGTGGATTGGGGGCGTCACATTAAGTGGTATCAGAGCTAGTCCGTGTCAGTTGTGTCTGTTGTGTCTGGCATATTGGGCGAGTTGTGTTGGACGAGTTGTTGTTTAACCATAGTTTCTGTGTTTGGACGAACAGAATATGGCTGGTCGTAATGATGCTGCTTTGGCTGCGGCGATGGAGGCTATGGCACGAGCTGTGCAGGGTGCACCGAATGCTGCCGGAAATGATGAGTTTAGAAAGAATAAGCTGCCGGTCTTTAAAGGGAAGCATGATCCGGATGGTGCGCAGTTATGGTTGAAAGAGATTGAGAGGATTTTCAGGGTGATAGATTATGATGACGATGATGATAAGGTGAGGCTGGGCACTCATATGTTACACGAAGAGGCTGATGACTGGTGGGTCAGTACTCGTCAGGTGTTGGAAGCTGAGGAGGAGGAAGAAGAGATCACTTGGGAGGTGTTTAGCCGAGAGTTTCTAAGGAAGTATTTTCCCGAGGATGTCCGAGGAAAGAAGGAGATTGAGTTTTTAGAGCTAAACAAGGTAATATGTCGGTTATTGACTATACTGCTAAGTTTGTGGAACTTGTGCAGTTTTATCCTCATTATGTGGAAGCGACTGCTGAATTTTCAAAGTGTGTAAAGTATGAAAGTGGCTTGCGTCCTGAGATAAAGCAGGCTATTGGTTATCAGAGGATCCGAAGGTTTGCTGATTTGGTGGAATACTGTAGGATTTATGATGAAGATAGTAAGGCTCGTTCTGCTCACTATAAAAGTGTAAGTGACAGGAAAGGGAAGCAACAGTTCCGTGGTGGTCCGTATGTGTCACCGGCTGATAAAGGTAAACAAAGGGGTAATTTTGATCGAAGGTCAAGTGGAGGAGGTATGTCTAATGCTCCTAGGTGTTTTAAATGTGGTGAATTGGGTCATCGCCAGATGGAATGTAGGAAGAAAGTGGATAAGTGTTCTAATTGTGGTGGTATCGGACATGTTTTAGCTGATTGTAAAAGGAAGAATGTAGTGAAGTGTTATAACTGTGGGGAACCTGGTCACATTAGCTCGAAGTGTCCGAATCATAAGAAAGCTCCGACTAGTGGGAAAGTGTTTTCATTGTCGGGAACTCAGACTTCAAGTGCTGATCGTCTGATAAGAGGTACTTGCTTTATTAATAATACGCGTTTAATTGCTATTATTGATACTAGAGCGACTCATTCGTTTATTTCGTCTGAGTGCACGGAACGTTTGAATCTTGGGTTGTCTTCGATGGATGGTGAGATGGTTATTGATACTCCAGCGATGGGGTCAGTAACTACTTCTTTGGTGAGTTTGAGTTGTCCTCTGCTCATACGCGTAGCACTTTGGGCAATACGCGTATAGTTGGGCGAGTGAGCGAGCTGGGCAATACGCGTATGGCCCAGGGCAATACGCGTATGACCAGCAAGGGTGCAGAATTTTGTTGTTTCGCGATTTCTTTCCCGATTTCGTGTCCGATGCGGTTCCTTTTGATCCGTAACTCGGATCGAGACGTTCTTGGTACCGATGGAAAGCTAATGAGATGTTCTTTCTTATAAAAATGGTTTTAATTGGTGGCCGATTTAATTGTGTCGGGAATTTGGAAATGTGTCGTTTTGTCGACTTTTATCGTCGTAATTATGTGTGATTGATGTGTTATCATGCGATATGTTTTTGGATATATAACGTATGGCTTGTGTGCTGTTATATGATGTGAATGCATGTGATGAAATGTTGTGATGGTGGTTTGTGTCCTTAGGGCAAGTAAATGCATGGTGTTGTGTTTGATTGTATATGCATGATTATGGATGTGGTAATGGTTCACATGGTTGTATATGTGTATGCATTTGATTGTCATGAGTCATTGTATGCCAAGCATCATGATTTTCATTCTTGTGATGTCGTGTGCCCTTGTGGGGTGTAAGCGACGAAACGATTCTAGAGGGATTCTGGTGTAACGGTCATGAGCCTTATACAAAGAGGACCTAAAGCGACGTTATAGACGATCGTGAGCCTTAAACAAAGAGGGCCTAAAGCGATCGGATCGTGAGCCTTATACAAAGAGGACCTAAAGCGATCCATAAACGTCGTGAGCCTTATACAAAGAGGACCTAAAGCAACGGAGAACATCGTTTGCCCGACGGGGAGTTACACTAAGTAACAAGCGATGATTCCAATAATTCCTGAGTGAATTAATGATGAGAATGATGGATGAATGGTACCGTATTTGCATAGATTCGTTGTGTCGGTCTCTCTGCATTTGTATAAATCCTGAATGGATTGATTATGTGTGGGAAATTGTGAATGGATTGATTATGTGTGGGAAATTGTGAATGGATTGATTATATGTGGGAAATTGTGAATGGATTGATTATATGTGGGAATTTGATATGCAGTTGTGATAAATGCATTGGTTATGTATAGACATATGCTATATATGAATATATGTGATGTGGCGGTGTGTTTCCATATGTCATCACGTTGGTATGCCTTATGTGTGAATATGTGATTACGTTGTTATAATTGATTTATGCTATGTGGTTAGATTATTAGAAATAAGTTATGTATTTGTGGCATGCTATATGTATTAGTATGTGATGCTTGTGGTGAGAATAATTATGCATGTGAATTTATATGTGTTTGCATATTATTATGCAATCTTGATTTAGTTGTTATTTCTCACCCTTCTGTTGTGGTTTGTTGCTCTATGAGGCAATTGCAGATTAGTACCTTGGAGGCTTTTGTGTAGATTAGTTCTCCATCCTTTTGTCGGTCTGTCTGCTCTGATACGTAACACGGGAGTCGGGGAACGCTTTTGTTATATATGTATACATTTGTTGGATCTATTTTATATTACCTTTGTAGGAATATTTTGATGTTATATAAAATAATTTATTTTGTAAAACAAGTCAGTTATGGATCTTTCCACTTTATTCAATAATTGAACTTTCCTTTTTGTTGGAAAAAGTTTCCCTTTTATGTTTATTCCATTTTGTGTTATGTATCAAATTTATGAGCAGGGATTGTTTTTTCTTTCTTTAAATGTGGCATCCTTGTTTCTATCTAAGAATAATAAAATTTTATTCACTCTGATTTATTTATGTATTATTTATTCGCGATGGGAATTGAGGTGTGACATTAGTGGTATCAGACTAGGTCGGTCCGTCTGGCCAAGTTGTTGATTCAGTTGGTGCGACAGTTGAATACTGTCGATGTTGTTTGTTTCTTAGTATGTGATATGTGTGTGAAACACTGTCAGTACTTTCTGGTCTTTCTAGTCCTTTGTCTGCAGGATTTAGAATGAGTTAAGTGGGGGAGAAGTCTATGCTTCTCCAAGTTGCTTCAGGTGTGGAGCGTTGGCTCAGTGAGTTGTAGATTGCAAGATTGTAAGTGTTGTTTGGACAGTGTTGTTCCCGGTTCCGGAGGGAACGCGGAGGTAAGGTTTACATCAACTAAGGATTTGTGCTTTAGGTAGTTTGTGCACAAGATGCAAGAAATGCTGTTATAGTTTTGTAAAGATGGTCTATGCCCCATCATGATTGTTGGCTGTCTATTGGCAAATTGAGGACTTGATCACCCTTAATCTCTTGTTGATAGCAGACGAGAATTATGTTGGATGGAATAGACGTGTCTTTCCAACCTTGATAGTGTGTGTAATGAATTGTTTGGAATTAAGAAAATGGTTACAGATTGTTTTGGTGAGTCAATGAAGATTCTAATATCAGAAGATGAGATGGATTCGAGGTGTTTGTATGTTGGTCAAATTGGAATGTCTCTGAGGGAGATTGATTGGGTATTATTAATGGCTGCTTCTTAGAGAGTAGAGTGTGAACTCAAATTTGACGAAGGTGAGGATTTGAGGTTTGGATCTGCTAAGTAAGTAGAAGAACTTTTAGGAAGTGAAACTCAGATATTTGTCATGTTTGTGATGATAGTGTCCTGAAAATTGGCAGGAAAGCTACAGTTTTGGGCCGTCAGTTGTGCATGGTTTTCAGATGTGTTTTTGGATGGAACATTAGTGTGTCGTCTTGAAGAGATTCAGCATGGTTGGTAAGGAAAAGGATGATAGCATGAGGTTGCATGTTAATTAGCGAGTAGTATGGAAACTTGCGGTTGTGTTCTGGATAGCTTGAGTTTTGAATTGTGACAAATTGCGAACGATTTGAAGTTCCTTGATGGTATTACTTTTGTTATGGGTTGAGACCTCGTGTCAGCAGAAACCTTGAGTGAGTTGGAACCCCATAAGAAGAATTGATATGGAATGTGGTAACCAGAGATTGTTAAGCTATTTTGGATAAATTGTTTCAAGCTCAGAAGGAATTTTGAAGGTTGTATAGGTTATGATTGTGGAGTATATGAATCGTATCTTCCATACTTGTTTGGATAAGTTTATAGTGATGTTTATTGGATGATATTCTGATTTATTTTAAATCAAAGGATGAGTATGTAGAGTATTTGAGGATTGAGTTACAAGGGTTGAAAGAGAGGGAGCTTTCTGCTAAATTATCGAGTGAGAATTATGATTGCAAGAGGTTAGTTTTCTTGAATATGTTATTTCTGATGATGGTATTGTTATGGATCCATTGGAAGTAGATGCAGTTCTACAATGAGAGGCTCCGAAGTCGATTAAGATGATTAGAAACTTTTTGGACTTTAGTTGGTTATTACCGGAGGTTATGAAAGGCTTTTCCAAGTTAGCATTTTTGTTACTTCAGTTAACTTGCAAAAGATAAGTCATTTGTTTGGGATGTTCATTGTAAGGAAAGTTTCAGAGAGCTGAAGTAGAAGTTGTCTACGGCTCCAGTTTTGATTCTGTGTGATCCTGATAAACCGGTTGTGAGGTATTGTGGTGTGTCTTTGATGAGTTTAGTCAGTGTGTTAATGAAAGAGGGTAAAGTAGTAGCTTATGCTTTACGATAATTGAGGATTCATAAAAGGGTCTATACTATTTAGGATTTGGAATTGGTTGCGGTGGTATTGTGTTGGAAAATTTGGAGGTATTATCTTTATGGTTCTAGGTTCGAAGTGTTTGGTAATCACGAGAATATTGAGTACCTGTTTGGTCGGAAGGAATATAGTATGAGACAGCGAGGATGGTTGGAATTTGTGATGAGTTATGACTTTAGCTCGGATTATCCTATTGGTAAAGTTAATGTCGTGCCTGATGAGTTAAGTCGAAAGTTTTTATACATGTCTGTTTTGATGGTCAGAGGATTAGAATTATTTGAGCAGTTCAGAGACTTGTGTCTGGTGTGTGAGATAACACAGTAAAGTGTGAGGTTGGGTATAGTAGAAATGAACTATGATTTTTCTGGTGAATATTAGAGAGGGTCAGAAGTTGGATATGAAATTGGTAGATTTGATTGTTGTGAGTAATCAGAGTGTGCATCGAAAGCGTGATGCAGCACAGTTTGTATTTGCGTGTGTGACTTGATAGAGTTCAAAGGTTGAAAAATGGAAAACGGTAGGAATGATGAGACCGTGGGATGTTCTATAATGGAAGTGATAGGTGGAAGGTTCAACATTAATCATGTACTAATATGTAAATGGAGTTAATTGGTTAATTTCCCTGATAGGTAAAATATTTGCAATAAATTATAATGTCTTTTCAACTTTTATTTCCCGAAATATATTTCATCGCTGTCTATGTTTTATCGCATTTTGAGAGCGTTTGGGAGATATTTGAGCGTAAGGGAAAAATGGTCATTTGATTAGTAAGATATTTATATAATTAGAGAATTGAGAGAAAAAGAGAGAAAAGAAGAGAAAGAGAAAAGAAGAGAAAGAGAAAAGAAGGAAAAGAGAGGAGAAGAGGAAAATCGAAGAAAACTCCGTTTCAATCACGACTAATCGGGTAAGGGTGAGAAGTTTCGATTATATCTTGCTTGTATATGTATATGTATGTATTTGTTTGAAGTTTGGTTGAATTGAATAGAGAACTACAACAATTAATATGTTGAGATTGTGAGAATTGGATACAACTTTTGTGTCGGAAATCATGATTTAAGGTTCCTAATTGTTGAAACCTAATAGATATAGGTTGTTGTGCATTCAATTGGTAGTATGTGTCATACCCCAAATTTTGACCACTAAGA
The DNA here is from genome assembly GCA_022829125.1 of Lathyrus tuberosus. Taxonomy (NCBI): domain Eukaryota; kingdom Viridiplantae; phylum Streptophyta; class Magnoliopsida; order Fabales; family Fabaceae; genus Lathyrus; species Lathyrus tuberosus. The sequence goes on along the minus strand of JALAZF010000012.1, from coordinate 22,492,107 downwards.
TTCCCATCATTGTGAAAATCATCATCACAATATGGAGGAACCATCATGCTTCATCAGTCTCCCCAAAGATGGGTGAGCATTCACTACAATCAAAATTAGGGTTTCAAGCCTTCTCTGAGTGCTTAGACAAAGGGTCAATCAAGAAACAACATGATCTTCAACTTGTCTAACCTCTCAAACATCCACAATGGATCAAGAGGACTCCCACTTCAAGGATTAAGCACAAGGCTGCTCCCTTCTAGGTGGATTAAGTCTCAAGATCGACAGTGTCACCAAATTAGGATTTTGGTCGACCAGGGCCTCCAGATGGAACATTTTCATCTGGGCACAAGCCAATGATCCAAAACCTAACCTAATATGCTCCATGGAACCTCATGGACCCAATCATCAAGTCAATTTTGCCTCAGGGGATGCATACATAAAAAATCAGGAATTAGGGTTTCTTGACCTAATTCACCCCTAAGTTGACTTTTGGGACAAACCATGAGCCAAGACCTAAAGAGAGGGTTTGAGGGTCTCTAATGAACTATATTGATCCATTTGGAACAATGTATTAATCCAAGAAGCTTGAGCAACAAGTCTCAATTTCATCTGCACCACAATTAGGGTTTTAAGGAAAAAGTCAACTGTAACTTTGACTTTTGACCAGGACATGCTCCCAAACCCTAAGACATGATTCAATATTCCCTATGACACCCATGGAACATGTCCATCAAGTTTGATTTAGGTCAAGGACATGATTTCCTAAAGAATTGCACAGTTTGGAATTCATCTGATAAAAAGTCAACTGTGCACAAAAGTCAACTTTGACTTTTTGAGATTTTTCACCAAAATGGATTTTTAACCCTAAAATGATGTTAATGTATGATTTGAATCATCATTCATCAAGAAAAATCAAGAAAAGATGGATAACTTGTAAAAGGGGTAACCATAAAAACTTAGAAAATTTTCTAAGTTAAAAATAAAGTGACAAGGGTACCAACTTTGAAGGATCATAACTCCTAAACCACAAAGCCATTTTTTCCCATCCAAAGATGTATTTGTAGCCCTCATTACCCTCTACAAAAACTTCAACTAGACCTAAGTCCAATTCATTAAGGATTTTGAGTTATGGAGTGATCAAAATGGCTGAAAAGTGAAAATGTCACTTTTTCCAACACTTAGTGAAATTTTCACTAAGTCAGAATCTGCCTTCACTTTTTGCCAAATGAAGGGGGATTTTTCACTTGGATTCAAAAGATATCAAAACCAAACAGGTTCAAACAGTTGTTGTATCATGTAAGGGCTTTCCAAAATGGTCAAGAGCATTACCAAATTCAACTTAGCCTTGCTGAAATCTGTCAAGGGCAAGGCAGAATTTGCAACTTTGCTCGATTTGCCAAAATAAACCAAATTCAAATTCTCCTATCCACTTGGACACATCTGAGGATTGAATCTAAAGGGGACAATCACTGAGCCAAGCCTCCAAAGTCCATGGAACAAGAAATAGCATGTTGAACCTAGAATGGCCAAAATAGGGACAAGACTCCAAATTTGGATTGAAGCATTCAATGGAAGCATCAAGGTGGCATGGACTGAGCCATTCTCATCTAAAATCAGTCAAGACTTAACCAAGACCAAGGGAACCAAAGCTCTGTGCCCTAACCTCTAGTCAATGGCTAGAGGAGACTTGGATTTTCATTTGCCAACATTGGCCAAACCTACTTACCAGTTGCCATTCACTATTCCTTGCAAAACAAACTTGCTCTACTATAAATAGAGCTCAATTGTGATCAGTTTGAGTACACCAAAGCCATCTAACAGATGCTTTCCTCAAAATCTCTTTATCTTGGCAAAAATGCCTTTCTTAGCAAGGTAGCTATCGGGTTTTGAGTTTGAGAGCTTTTCCAATCAAACCAATCACTCACACACCTCACATACATCATATAGAAGTGATCCAAACACTCACATAACATCTGGAACACTGATTTCACAAAATCATCAGCTGGTTGCTCAAACTTTCAATCAAGTTGCAACTGAGGTACCACAAATCGTTCCAGCCATTTTCAATCAAGTCCAGGCATTCAAACACACTCCATAGGGTGTAGGGAAGCTGTTCAGATCATCACCACTCATCTGTAACACCTCCAAATCAAAAATCACATTGCACTTGCTGTCACGGCCTAGAGGTAAGCACATACTTGGTCATCTCTCAATCTATGCATATTTCCTCGCACAATAATTTGGCCATATGTTCATAATCATGCATGGAATGTTTTCCCTCAATTAATTGTATTGTTTGAATCGTGTATCAAAAATCCTAGCATTCATCCAGAAATTAGGGTTCTTGAGGATTTTCCATGATTTCTTGTTATATGTTTAATTTAAATGAAATTAATGGACATAGACATGATCGTGAGGTTGAGACGAGCATAATGATATGTGGATTGCATGTTATAATCAAGTATTCAGTGAGATTGGAGAGAAAATGCAAATCTAGCCAAGCCCAGAACACGCGCGTGTTCTTGGTGTGTTCTTGGCGCCATTTTCCAACATTTGAATATTTGAATTTTGTGATTTTTATTTAATTGATTCAAAAATTAATTTCTCTCTGAGTTTTAATGATTTTGAGTTGATTCTTTTTTTAATAATTCACAAAAATGTTAAAATATTTTATTTTCCCAAAAAATCCCAAAAATATTATTTATTTCATATAATTGATATTTTTGCAAAGAATTAATATTTTAATTGTTTTTGACATTTTAAATATTTTTTCCACATTGATTTTGCAACTTTTAATGCTTTCTAATTATTTTGTAGGTCAATACTTAATTTTTGAAGCATTAATCCAAGATCACAATTTGTTTTTCACATATTAAACAATTTTGATCATTTTAATTGAATTTTTATTCAATTAAATACATTTTTTAAAAAAAATTAGGGTTTTTGGATTAATTCAACCCTCATAAATCATTTTCAAAACACTTTGGGCCTCTAATAGAGTGTAAGACCCAATCCTTTCTTGACCAAAACATTTTGGGCCTCAGTGTATTGTATAAGTCCCGATACCGTCAAAAACAAACGACGCGATCGTCGCCTTTTGAAAAATAACCTTGGGCCTCTCCTCGAGCTATAAGACCCATTAAAAACACTTTGGGCCTCTATTAGAGTGTAAGACCCAACCCCCTTTTAACCAAAATCATTTGGGCCTCACTTATTGTATAAGTCCCTCTGCGTTAAAAGAAAATCTCGGCGCGATCGCCATTTTAAACGAAAAAATCAATTGGGCCAACCCTTGTGTTATAAGCCCCACTCTTTTTCTTTAAAACTTTTTGGGCCTCTTGAGAGAGTGTAAGACCCATCCCTTTGTACAGAAAACCTTTTTTGGGCCTCAGTCACTTGTATAAGTCCCTCTGTACAAAAATAACAGTGCGCTCACTGATAAAACCCTGGGCCTCTCCTTGAGCTGTAAGCCCCAAATCTTTCTTTTTCAAAGCACTTTCTCCTTTGATTTTGAATATATTGTTGTTTTCAATCTATCTTTATTGAACAACTAACCAAACAGCATGGAAGCTCTACAACCGAGTAAGTGTTTATACGCTTTCATTTACCGCTTTCATATACATATAACTGTATTGTGGGGCTGTTTCAGTGTAAGTCTTATTTCATAAACTCATATCAACTGTGTAATAATAGTATAGATATTTCGAGTTTCCCCGGCAACTACGTCTAGAACTAGGTGACGCCGTTTCGTTTATTCATAGAAATAGACAACTAGATCCCCAATAGGATCACCAGATACAGTTTTCTCTTCGGCTGTCCTCATTAGGAATTGTCAAGAAACTCTACTCCCAGAGATGAATGTATTCTCCGTGAATGGTATCTTTGAGTTTCTTCCAAATTCTCGAACTTTCCTGACTCGATCTATTCCTTGTGAATAGCTTGCCTTGACTTTCTCGGGGTTTGGGGACCCACGGGCTTCTTAAAAGCATCGGCCTCCTCTTGGGCATCGTACAAGGACCCACAGGCTTCCTAAAAGCAACCATGCCTCCTCTTGGGCTTATTACAAGGACCCTACGGCTTCTTAGAAGTATTCACAGCCTCCTCTTAGGCTTCGTATAATGATCTCTTCCTCCAGGAATGATAGCCTCCTCTTGGGCATCGTACAAGGACCCGTCGGCTTCTTAAAAGTTTCCAGCCTCCTCTTGGGCTTCGTACAAATTGTCCCGACGACCTCCTAGAGGTATAGGAACAGAACTTAATCATCTACATAGAACAGTCCTTTCATAGAGTCTACTACTGTTTCTCAAAGCTTGGTACAAAGGATGACACTCTAGACTTGGACAGTCTAATCTCCTTGAGTCTCAAAGACATTCTCAAGTGACCCTTTCGTTAAATAGGAAGAAAACCCGTAGACTCGGACAGTCTCAATACCCTTCGGATTTCCCGCTCCCTTAAAGAACGGGAATAACCCGGATCCTCGAATCAAATCCTCGAGTACAGTGTTGCTCATATAAGAACTGATTTTCTCTTTAAAAATCAGTCTACTGGACCTGTCACTCAACTGAAACAGTAACCATAGCCTCCTCTTGGGCTTTATACAATGATCCTCCCCAGCGGAGTCAAACAAAGTTTCGCCTCTCTCTCGGGCTTTGTACGAGATACAAAAAGGTTCTTATTGAGCCAAACAAACAACAGCCTCCATCTCGAGCTTTGTACGAGATACAAAAACTCTCTTGTTGAGCCAAATAGCCTCCATCTCGGGCTTCATACGAGATACCAAAAGACTCCATCATCGAGTCAAAACCTTTTAGCCTCTCTCTCGGGCTTTGTACGAGACACATATTAGCCTCCTCTTAGGCTTTATATAAGAAAACCACTGGTTGATCCAATCAACCTTTTACCATCAAAGTTGTGCCTCGTTCACAGTACAAAAACATCAACAACTCCTTCCCCTTCATCTAATCGTTGTAAGCGGCAAGCCTCTGGATCATCTACATCCATGCCACTGTCCCTCTTTTAGCATGAGAAATTCCTAAGGAAAGATAGCATTGCTCTACACTGAGTTAAAGTCTTCTCCTTCAGGTTAAAACCCCCCTATAAAGGAAATTATGGCATTGCTAGGATTCACATATCCCGGTTAAAGTAATTCTCCTTTATAACCAGTCACCCAACAGTTGTGACAGACAAACCCTTCTTTAGAGATGACAAATTCTCTCTAAAGTCGAGGTCCTTCAGCTTCACATCTTGGGCTTTGAACAAGATACAAACTACCCTTTCGCTTCACGTCTTGGGCTTTGAACAAGACACCAAAAACCCATTTCCTCCCATAGAATAGGAGGAACTATGAACGCTCTGATTTCCCTGTTTCGGTAAATGGGAATACGTAGGCATAAGATTGAAAGAAAAATCTTAGCGAGCACACTAAACAAAAACCCAAATCCCATATCTCCATCAATCAAAAGCAGTAATTCAAAAACATCAGTCCTAACATCCTAATCCTTGTTCCCCGCCAGAAACCCTCTGTCTAGATAAAAAAGAAGAAGAAAACAGTATTGGCGAAAATACAAATAACCAGTACAAAGGCCCCCCCACATTGATAGCATCTGTAACCTAACAGACCGCTGTTTAAACTCAGTATGCAAAGCAGGGTTAATTGGAGACATCTATTTCCCTTCCTTCAACAGCTTTAATAGGATAAAAAATGAATCGACCTGTAGTTTAAGCTCAAACCGCAGAGAGCGACCAGCGCTTAAGAACCGCGTCCAAAATCGCTCGCTACAGTATGATGATGTTTAGATGAGATTTGGAGAGAAATTAAGTGGTTTCCGTAACAGAAATTATGCAGGAAAAATTATGGGTTTTGGTTGCCCATACGCGTAACGGGCAAGGCAATACGCGTATTGGGTAGGGCAATACGCGTATGCCAAGGGCGAAATGAGGGCATTACGCATATGGAAACCCATTTTACACGTCCCTCTGCTGATATGCGTAATGGTAAGCGTAAGGGGCAATGCATTACGCGTAACGAGGGAGGTAATACGCGTACTGGGTTTTTAGTGGAATTTTTGGAGAGAAATCAGTCTCTGCTCATACGCGTAGCACTTTGGGCAATACGCGTATAGTTGGGCGAACGAGCTGGGCAATACGCGTATGGCCCAGGGCAATACCCGTATGACCAGCGAGGGTGCAGAATTTTGTCGTTTCGCGATTTCTTTCCCGAATTTGCGTCTGATGCGGTTCCTTTTGATCCGTAACTCGGATCGAGACGTTCTTGGTACCGATGGAAAGCTAATGACATGTTCTTTCTTATAAAAATGGTTTTAATTGGTGGCCGATTTAATTGTGTTGGGAATTTGGAAATGTGTCGTTTTGTCAACTTTTATCGTCGTAATTGTGTGCGATTGATGTGTTATCATGCGATATGTTTTTGGATATATAACGTATGGCCTGTGTGCTGTTATATGATGTAAATCCATATGATGAAATGCTGTGATGGTGGTTTGTGGCCTTAGGGCAAGTAAATGCATGGTGTTGTGTTTGATTGTATATGCATGATTATGGATGTTGAAATGGTTCACATGGTTGTATATGTGTATGCATTTGATTGTCATGAGTCATTGTATGCCAAGCATCATGATATGCATTCTTGTGATGTCGTGTGCCCTTGTGGGGTGTGAGCGACGAAACGATTCCAGAGAGAATCTGCTGTAACGGTTTTGAGCCTTATACAAAGAGGACCTAAAGCGATGTTATAGACGATCGTGAGCCTTATACAAAGAGGACCTAAAGCGATCGGATCGTGAACCTTATACAAAGAGGACCTAAAGCGATCCATAAACTTCGTGTGCCTTATACAAAGAGGACCTAAAGCGATGGGGAACATCGTTTGTCCGACGGGGAGTTACACTAAGTAACAAGCGATGATTCAAATAATTCCCGAGTGAATTAATGATGAGAGTGATGGATGGATGGAACCGCATTTGCATAGAGTCATTGTGTCGGTCTCTCTGCATTTGTATAAATCATGAATGGATTGATTATGTGTGGGAAATTGTGAATGGATTGATTATGTGTGGGAAAATGTGAATGGATTTATTATATGTGGGAATTTGTGAATTGATTGATTATGTGTTGAGCTCGTGATAGCATCGGTGATTTGATATGCAGTTGTGATAAATGCATTGGTTATGGATGATATGTTTTATGTATAGACATATGCTTTATATGAATTTATGTGATGTGGCGGTGTGTTTCCATATGTCATCACGTTGGTATGCCTTATGTGTGAATATGTGATTATGTTGTTATAATTGATGTATGCTATGTGGTTGGATTATTAGAAATAAGTTATGTATCTGTGGCATGCTATATGTATTAGTATGTGATGCTTGTGGTGAGAATAATTATGCATGTGAATTTATATGTGTTTGCATATTATTATGTAATATTGATTTAGTTGTTATTTCTCACCTTTCTGCTGTGGTTTGTTGCTCTATGAGCCAATTGCAGATTAGTACCTTGGAGGCTTTTGGGTAGATTAGTTCTCCATCCTTTTGTCGGTATGTCTGCTCTGATAAGTAACACGGGAGTCGGGGAACGTTTTTGTTATATATGTATACATTTGTTGGATCTATTTTGTATTACCTTTGTAGGAATATTTTGATGTTATATAAAATAATTTATTTTGTAAAACAAGTCAGTTATGGATCTTTCCGCTTTATTCCATAATTGAACTTTCCTTTTTGTTGGAAAAAGTTTCCCTTTTATGTTTATTCCATTTTGTGTTATGTATCGAATTTATGAGAAGGGATTGTGTTTTCTTTCTTTAAATGTGGCATCCTTGTTTCTGTCTAAGAATAATAAATTTTTATTCACTCTGATTTATTTATGTATTATTTATTCGCGATGGGAATTGGGTTGTTACACTACACATCCAGTACGTATTTGAAGTTCTAAAAATGCAGCTATGGCTACTGTACCATAGAATAGGGCATTTTAATGCCATGATCATCCGTTTGAAGCAGCAAACAATACCTACATTGTCTCTAACCTATGTTATTATAACTACCTAACAATTTCTACATCTAAATGTCTACTCTAAATCGATTACTCAAAAATAACTCTGAAACCCTAAAATTCGAAAGCTTACCGATTAAATTGAGATACAGATGATTTGGAGTGTCTTGATCGTTGTAGAAGTTGCTCTGCGCCGAACTCGAGTGAAAAAAGCCGGGATTTGTGGGATTGAGAATTTGAGAGTTTGAGAGAGTTTGGTTGTTTGGAATATGAAAATGTAAAGAATGAGGGGAGGGAGAAGGTCTGACACGAATTAATAAGAAATTGTTCTGGGTCTGCACATCAGGGATTTTTCCTGATATGCACATCCGGAACAACTCAACGTTTTTAAAAAAAATGGTGCGTCAGAATGTGCACATCCGGAATCAGGGGGCTAAAAAGAAATTTCGCGTGGTATCTAAGAAATATGGGTGGTGTATTAATAAATTGCCAAAAATAATAACAAACAATAAATTATAGACCAACAACAACAAATATTTTGTTGTTAGCTTTCTCATATCCTTTTTTATAATCATGATGAAGAACATACATATCATTTGAAGCATTTTCTTTACATGAAACACACACGTGTGTTTCAAAAAGGAGTCTCAAAAATATTAAATGTTAAATCTTGTTTTTCTTTAATAACAAAAATATGTTTTCCGCATAAATAGATTATCATACTCTATTTGTAAGCAATATATAATTTTTTATTGGTAAGTGAACCATTCTCTTTTATTTAAAATGTTTGATTTTTTTTTAATAAATTTCAAAAGTTCTTGTACATGCTAAATAAGTACATTTTTGTTTACCCAATTGTTTAGTTGTATTTTTAAGTAAGTAAATCATGAGTTTTATTTGACTTAAAGGATTAAAATCGAAAAAATTCTAAGGATGTTTGAAATGTTTGAGAAAATGTAATAGTGTTATAAGATTCTAAGTTTGAATTTAGAGTAATTGGATATAAGTTGAAAAAACTAAATGTAGAAGTTCTGAAAAGGATAATGTAAATGAAGAAAAATAACAAAACAATTGGATAAAATGCTTGAATTTCAAAGTGGGACTCAAGTTCATACATGTACCCAAATTTTGTATCTCTGTGACTTGGATATGTGAATACTACAAAAATATGATGAAATGTGAACCATTTTTTTAGAAACAAAAACTACTTATATACTATGCACATTGATAACTTCCACTAATAGTTACATCTTCAGGATTTGACGTGTACCATGCTACGTGGGTTTCAGTCTTCTAATTTGTTTCCACGTGTCTTTAGTCCTCAAACCGCTCCAAACTGTTACAATTGTCAAAAGCGCATTCAATTTACTTAATCATATCTATCAAAAACTCTACTTATCAAATTTGTGAAAAAGTGCACTAGATATCGAAAACATGCCTTAGCTCTCTTCACTTAGTATTCACATCCACCTCATATCTCACATTCTTGTAAAAAAATATTAAGTGAAAAATCTTAGGCTAACAAATGTCCCCCAACAATTCCTTTTTCGATCATAATAGACAACATGGAAGAAAAATGGCATTTTTCCAACACTATTCAAACTACTCTGTATACGCCATTATCATCATGACTCCTATTGCCTAGCTTTCATATCAATAATATTTGGGCAACTTCAATTATGGCTTCGGATTTCTAAATCCATCGAAGGCCACCGAAATTAACCACATTAAACAAAGTAAAAGAAAAATCATTAATTGTCAATTATTCAAAACTAAATTAAAATGTCAGTGTTTTGATCATTTAGGGGAAAAACTAAAAAGTCTCAATACACAGTTATGTATCTTCTTTCTTCCGCTATACCCCATTTCTTTCTCTTATGAACTCAAGAACTTTTATTTTATGCAACCTCCATCTTCATCTTCTACTCATGTTTTAAAAAAACAAATGGCTTCAACTTCTGGTATAGAAAAACAACTTTCAATCCTTTTTACTACTTGTATTCAAGGTCATGTATACTTTAATGATCATACTTACGTTCCAAAACCACCAATGCAAAAGGAAAAATCTATCATCTGGGCTTCCAGATATTAATTCCCTTCTTTCTTTCAGGTAAAAGTCATCCATTAGTGGGTACTTTACCCAGACCGTCTATGAAGCTTAACAAATTGGAAGGTTTCTTTCTTTGTATATCTTACTGTAAACATCGTGCATTTAAGGATGAGAGCTTTGAGTTAAGGTTCATGGAGCAACCTCACTGTGTATTATGTTCTTCCCCTTCTGCCAACAGTGACACTAACCTCAATTGGCTAAATAAAGTGGAAAAGATGAAAGGGGAAATCTGGAAAAATCAAGGAATTTTCTATTTGATTAAACTATCAAGAACTAGTATAAGATAAAACACCAACATGCTTATATCTGTCATTTTTTTCTGGGAAGTGTCATACCCCAAATTTTGACCACAAGATTTCCCATCATTGTGAGGATCATCACCACAATATGGATGTACCATCATACCTCATCAATCTCCTCAAAGATTGTTGAGCATTCACTACAATCAAGAATTAGGGTTTTGAACCCTCCTAGAGCACTTAGACAAAGGATCAATCAAGAAATGACATGATTTTCAACTTGTCTAACCTCTCAAGCACCCATAAAGGATCAAGAGGTCTCCCATATCAAGAATCAAGCACAAGGATGCAACATTCCAAGTGGATCAAGCCTCATAATCGCCAGTGTCACCAAATTAGGGTTTTGATCGACCAAGGCCTCCAGATGAAATGTTTCATCTGGGCATGACCCAATACCTCAACATGATCCAAAATGCTCCAAGGGACCTCATGGATCCAATCATCAAGTCAAGATAACCTCAGGGGAAGCATTCCTCAGAAATCAGGAATTATGGTTTCTTGACTTAATTCACCCCTAAGTTGACTTTTGAGGTAAGACATGAGCCAAGACCTCAAGACATGATTTGAGGGCCTCAAATTCACCACATTGATCCATTTGCAACAATGGATTGATCCAAGAAGTTTGATTCACAAGTTTCAATTTCATCTGGACCACAATTAGGGTTTTGAAGAAAAAGTCAACTGTACCTTTGACTTTGGACTAAGACATGTTCCCAAACCATGGGACATGATTCAATACACCCTAAAACACCTATGGAATCCATCTATTAGGTTTGAATTAGGTTAAGAACTTGACTGCATAGAGGATCACACAGTTTGGAATTCATCTAACAAAAAGTCAACTATGTCCAAAATCAAGTTTGACTTTTTTGAAATTTTTACAAATGTGGTTCCCGTAAGTCAAAAAAAATATTAGTGTTTGGCTTTGATCATCATCCATCAAGAAAAATCAAGAAAAGTGAGGTTACTTGCAAAAGGGGCAACCATAAGAAACTTAAATTTTTCTAAGTTATGAATAAAATGGATTTGGTAACAACTTTGCAAGGTGATAACTCCCAAACTCTAAGGCCTTTTTCTTCCATCCAAAGCTCAAATGAAAGTTCACATGACATACTTCAAAAGTGTCAACTACAAAAGATTCCAAATCCTCATGGATTTTGATTTATGGATTGATCAAAATCACAAAAACATGAAAATGACCATTCTTTCCAACACTTAGTGAAAATTTTGGACAGAATTTGTCTTGGTTTTTCACCAACTTTAGGGTCATTTTTCATTATGAACCAAACTGAACCAAGACCATTGGTGGATATCAAAGTTAAAGTATGTCATACAAGCTTTCCAAAGAGTACCATAACTCATCCTAATTCAATTTGAGTAGGGAGTTATGAGCATGGAAACATGACACCTCCAAGACTGGTTTTTGCAAGACAGTCTTGCACTTGCCCCACGATTTTGTCATTTCCATGACTTGGCAAGCATTGTCACCATACAAGGCAAGTTTCTAAAGTGCAATGAACATGATCTCTGCAGAGCTACAACACCAGAGAGCCTTGCAAGTCCAAAACCTCATCATTTGGCATGTGACATTCAAAGTTCAAATCCAAAACTTTCAAATTTGTCATGAAGCATATAATGGATGTGTAGAGCTGGCATGTATCAGTCCACAACATTGCAAATGAGTCAAGATAAACTCAAGCATCAGAGGACCATAGACCTGCAAGACTGACCCAAGTCAATGACTATAGGAGACTTGAGATTCCTTTATGCAACCATTGGATAATGGACATTACAAGCCACCATTCACTATTGCTGCCAAAACAAACTTGACACACTATAAATAGAGGTCATTTGTGGTCAGTTTGAGTACACCAAAGCTTGACAACACTTGCTTTCCTCAAAATCTCTCTCAAAAAACCAGAAATGCCTTACTTTGCAAGTCACCATTGGATTTTGAGTCAGAGAGAAATTTCACCACAGCTTATGATCTAAACACATCCAATATATCATATATAAGATGTTCAAACACTCATCCTTCATCTGTAACACAAGAATCATAGACCTCAAATTCCACATGAGGCCTATTTGCAGTTAAGGTACCACAAGGTGATCCAAGCATCTCCAATCAAGGCCAGACATCTCAACACACTCCATAGAGTATAATGAAGTTATCCAAGACCTTACAACACATCTATAACATCTCCATCATCAAACTCGATCACCAGCTATAAGAGGTAAGCCTGACGCCTTCAAACTCCATACTACATGCATCATAAATGTGTTTTTGAGTTACCATCTTGTTTCTACGTGTATATAGAGTGATAACTGAAATTCTGGTATCAGACGTGTGATGTTAAGGTGTGATGTCACAACAACACACTCTGCACAATGGACAATAATAACAGTAAAATAACACCAAGAATTGTTGACCCAGTTCGGTTACAACCAACCTACTCTGGGGGCTACCAAGCCAGGGATGGAATTCACTACTTGTAGATATAATTTACAGACTCAACAACCCGTTGAAAATCTCCTAAACGTATACTCTACTAATGACTTCCTACCTAAGAAACCACTTAGGTATGAGAACACCACTCAATCCCTTACAAACACTCAAAGAACCCACTTTGAGTAACCTTGATCTTACTTCACAGCTTCGATCAAGCAACCACTCTCTATTACTTCACAGCTTCTAGAGAGGACAGAATACGACACAGCAATTCACCCTAGAATTCTGGTTATACACCTCGTACGAAATACTCAAGACACTCAGCCTCTGCTCTTGATCTTCTCTCTGTATTTCTGTCGCTTTTTCCTTTGGTCTTGTGCGCTTTATATAGCTCCTTGAACTGGTCTTGGACTTGCTACAATATCTCCCAGATTTGTTATTTAAAACTGAATATTTAAAACAGATTTTCTCCTAAAATCTTTTTAAATCTTCAACCTTTTAAATCTCCTACAAATCTGCACCAGATCTCCTATGCAGCAGTAAATATCTATCCCAAGATATTCGCATCCAATGAGACAGCTTGCTCTCCACAATTCCAGCTAATACGCAACCCTAACAACATCACAGCCTGCTGTTGTTAATTCTGCAGATCTGATGTTACAACATCGCCATGTGACATCAGACATCCAACTTCAGCAATTACTTACTTAACACAGCCCAGTGTTAAGACTTCAATGTTGCAACATCAGCACCTTGACATCAACATTGAACATACCTTGTTTTACCAAAATTCCAACCAATCCATGAACTAACAATCTCCCCCTTTGGCTAATTTTGGCTAAAACAATCTCTGCATCTTCAGAGACTTCAGCAGCGGAAAAACTTCAAAAATTTGAAACTCTCATCAACAGCAGCAGTTTGACAATTTTCATAGTCTTCAACACTTGATCTGCTGCAGCACCATTTTCATTATTGACAACAGCCAATTGATGCTCCCCCTCAAGAATATGAACCAGCATCACAGTTGTTCAGTAGCTCACAATGTGCAGCACTTTTCTCCCCCTTGATGTCTGCTTGGCTGTACTCTTCAGATGCTATGATATCTACACTAGTACACTAGCTTAGTCAAAACTCCCCCTCAATAAATGCATCAGCACTTTTCAACTAAACACCTTTTACTTTTAGCAGCATCAATTTATCTCCCCCTTAATATCACATTAGCAGCATTTGTCAATCTTTGATACTCTAGACTCTCTTGGCTACCATCTCCCCCTTTTAGCCACAATTAGACAAACTTCAGTTAGAAGCCCTATTAACTATAGTCAGTACACCCTAGCTCTCATTGTTAGCCTCACAGTTAGCAACCAGGCAAAACAAATCATAGAAGGAAACAAAACTAGTGCATATAACAGCACAATATTCAAATTACATAACCAGCGCAGCAAAAAAAAACTAAAAACTGAAACTACTATCTAAAAACAACAGATGGAGGTTAGTCTTCATCCGAGCTGGTACCATCAGCATCTTCATCACCCTCATCTGACCTGGAATCCTCAGTGTCACCATTCCCATTATCTTCCCCCTGTTCCAAGTCATTAATCATCTGCTCAATCTTCATTTTCCTATCAGTGCTAGTCTTGATAACCATATCAAGATCCTTGCAGGTTGCCTTTAATTCTTCAATCCGCTCAGATTTTGTACTGACCTTCTTAATCCCAAAACTTGATGTTGTAACAATGTCTGGAACATGACTCCCAGCAAACAGTTTGGGATGCAAAGATAAAGCTGACTCCCTCTTACATGCTACCTCTGAACTGGTTAAGATTCCAGGATGTTGATCTAAGATCATTCCACAGATAAGGGAGGGGAATGATATAGGCATTTTGATGGCATTGGTGGCACCATGCTTCACTACTTGATCAAATATATAGCTTCCATAGTTAAACTTGACCTTTTCCCCTACAGCATAGATGAACCTTCCTAATCCCACAGTTATAGTGGTTTTGTGATTAGTAGGTACCCAGTTGGCCGCACCAATTCTGTGTAATATAGCATACTTGATACTGAGTTTGCTAGCTGTTAATTTATTTTTCAGTGGCCACACCTTAACTTGAGTAGCAGTGATCTCTCTACACACTTCATTATCAGTCACCTCCAGCTCATACTCATCTTGCTCATCTCTTCCCAGATATTTATTGACAGTACTAGGGGAGAAATCAATACACTGTCCCCTAACAAACACCTTCATGTAGTTCACACTTCTATTGTCAGAAATGTCTATGGGAATGTTGACAACAAATTCTTTAACAAGTCCACTATAGCACTTGGAGAATCTGGTCACAGTCTTTAGAAGTCCAGCTCCATGAATAAGGTCCATAATTTCTTTCATCTCCAAGACATCTTTTCCAAGCTCTCTTTCCAGAGCTAACCTCCTTTGGCACACAAACTTCCACAAGGATGCACTGCTCGCATAATGGAAGGATATGTTGTCCACTGGCACTTCAGGGACCTTATCAGAAATTCTCTTTAGAATAGTCTTTCTGACTGGTGTGATGTCATGGACATCTTCCTCAACTTCATCCTCAGACTCAGATTCTTCTCTAACCTTTCTCTTTTTGGAAGGTGTAACAACCTTGCTCCAAGGTTTTGTGGGACCAATAACAGTTTTCTTCTTTCCTTCAGTAGGCTTCTTAGGAGAGGATTCATTGGTCTTTCCTTTACTTGCCTATAACCTCTTGGTAATACTTGGGACAGCATTTCCAATGACTTCATTGTCAGATAAGTCATCCACATTGATCATGTACTCACTCTTTTCTTCTTCAGGAGTAGTTCTATCATTAATTCCCTCATGCACATCTTCTTCTTCTCCTCCTCTTTCAGAATCCTCAATGACAGACACGGGAAGTCTATGAAGATCAGATTCTTCTCCTTGCATGTCTACCTTTTCTGCTGTCATCTGATTCAACGGTACAGAAATTCCTTTCACAGGTATTCCTTTGTCCAGTATTTTGGTTGCCAGATTACCCATACTCTTGTCAACATCAAACTTTTCTACCACAGTTTGAGACGTGGATGACCTAGGTGTTGATTTATCACTAAATAGGATACTGGTAACCAGCTTCTTTGTTTCAGTATTTTTAAAAGTAGTTGCGGCCCTTTTAGAAGCAAGTTTAGGTGGTCTAGGTTTACCTGACGCTGGTAACATTACGGAGATGGGTTGTATATTCAGAGCTTCGTCTTCCGAGTAATCATTTGTAGAAACCCTAGCTTTATTCCGCGATGAACTTTTTGAAGTAGAAGATGTCTGCTTTGACATGGTTCCTTTGAGGGAGTATATATTGAGACGATTCTTCTTGTTGAAGGAGACGAACAGAAGAGAGATGTGAGTTTTGATGAACTGAGATTTTGCTATAATAGGAAATGAGGGTCTGAGGTAAGGCGCCAGATTTTGTGTACTCTTTAAAAACCAATCACAAATTTTCTCCCTCCTTAAAGACTTTCCTTTTAAACAGTTCACATCAGGACTCATTAACTCTGAGTGACCTTTCAGCATCCTGATGTCATAGTCTGATGTTATAACATCGACTTGAACATCATTAGTTGAATTTCCTTCAAGTGAAATCCACTGATAGCAGTTGTCTTTGGTTCTGGCACCCTTCATAACAACCTGATTATGCTCATCAGAAACCACACACTCATGCTTAGTGTAGTTTACCTTGTAACCTTCATCACACAATTGGCTTATGCTGATCAAATTTGCATTTAAACCACTGACCAACATAACATTGTCAAGTTCAGGTCTACCATCACCTTGCACCTTCCCAACTCCTGCAACAACACCTATTTCTCCATTGCCAAATATAACCTCATGAGAGGGACAATGACTGACTTCAGCAAACATGGATCTACATCCAGACATGTGTTTGGAACACCCACTGTCAAAATACCATGTTCCTTCTTCAAACTCTTTGTCAGCCATGTGAGTCAGTAAGCACTTCACCTTCTCCTTAGGTACCCATTGTTTAACAACTTTGGGCATGTACTCTCTCCATCTGTTTTGAGGCTGAGGGTATCCATGCAGCTTGTAGCACGAGTACTGCATATGTCCAAACCTTCCACAATAATAGCATCTCACCCTTCATCTCTGAATCTTCTGCCATGATGAGATTGCTTAGGCTGCCATCCATAGTGTGGTCTCCTCCTACCATAACTAGTCTGCCTTCTATTATGTTGATATCTTCTCCCATAAGAAGGCTGAGAATGCTGTTTCCTGGATTGTCTCCCATGATGGTGTGGCTTTCTTCTTCCATAGATATTAGGAACAACATTGGTGTATCCATATCCATAACCATACCAGTTGTCCTGATGTTGAGACACCTGATGAGACATGTGCTCTTTGAACTGAGCAGCTTGCATGCTCTTGTGGTATTGTGGGGGCAAATACTGACTAGCTCCTTGTGGCTGCTTTCTCTTCTGATAAGGACCAGTCTTCTTCTTAGGTTGTGAAACATAAGCTTTCTTAGGGGTAGGATCCTGCTTCTTTGGCTGATGTTGAGATGAAAGTTGTGACACTTCCTTCTTTGAACCTGAAGTGCTTTCTTCTGAAGTTCCCTTATCCTCAGCCACATAACCTATCCCAGCTTTGTCTCCAGCAGCTTTTTCTGACTGAAGGATCTTGTCAAGTGTGTCTGTACCACAGCTCAGCATCCTAACAGACTTGGTCATTTGATCAAGGTGAGCTCTAACTAGCACCACTTCATTTTCCAGATCAGTCTTTTCATTCTCTAGCTGAGCAATCTGTTGCTTGTGGTACTTGTTTTCTTGACAAATCTCAGCACTTTTCAAACACAGCTCTCGATAAGTAGAAGCTAGCTCCTCATAAGTTATTTCTTCATCACTATCATCATCAGACACAACAGTTCCTGTTAAGGCTCTAGCATGCCTTGCTGACTCACCATCACTATCAGATTCAGACCAGGAAACTGACATGCCCTTCTTCTACTTCTTCAAGAATGTGGGACATTCTTTCTTGACATGTCCATACCCTTCACATTCAAAGCACTGAACACCTCTATCCTGGGCAGTCTTCTCTTCATCTTTCTCTTTTGGATTGCTGATGTCAGAGGAACTATACTTGTAGTTATTGTTCCATCTTTTTAACACTTTGTTGAACTGCCTTCCCAACATTGCAATGGCTTGTGACAAATCTTCCTGAGAATCTTTGACTACCTTATCTTCTGCAGGAGTGGAGACCAAAGCGATAACCTTGGGCTTCTTTTCTGGTTCTTCTTCATTTAAACCAAGTTCAAAAGTCTGAAGAGATCCAATGAGCTCATCTACTCTCATCTTGCTGGTGTCTTGAGCTTCTTCAATAGCAGTGACTTTCATCTTGTACCTCTTAGGTAGTGACCTAAGGATCTTCCTCACAAGCTTTTCTTCAAACATTTTCGCTCCAAGAGCACTAGATGCATTGGCCAGCTCAAGAACACTCATGTGGAAATCATGAATAGTCTCATCGTCCTTCATCTTCAGGCTTTCAAATTTTGATGTTAAAATCTGAAGTCTCGACATCTTAACTCTAGATGTTCCTTCATGTGTAGCCTGCAAGATATCCCACGCTTCCTTAGCAACTTCACAGGTATTGATTAACCTGAAGATATTCTTATCCACTCCATTGAAGATTGCATTCAGAGCTTTGGATTTTCCAAGGGCAAGCTCATCTTCCTCCTTGGTCCACTCTTCTTCAGGCTTTGGCTTAGAGGTGCCTTCTTTATCTTTGCCAACATCATCCTTCTCACACATGACAGGAGCTTTCCATTCTTTAATAACAGCCTTCCAAGCCCTACTGTCCAAGGATTTTAAGAAAGTGGTCATCCTTGGCTTCCAATAGTCATAATTGGATCCGTCCAAAATAGGGGGTCTGTTGACGAATCCTCCAACTTCTTTGTCCATCTTTACACCAGAAAGTAACTTCCCTAGATCTCACCCAGAGACAGACAGGATGCCTGCCCTGATACCAATTGAAATTCTGGTATCAGACGTGTGATGTTAAGGTGTGATGTCACAACAACACACTCTGCACAATGGACAGCAATAATAGTAAAATAGCACCAAGAATTGTTGACCCGGTTCGGTTACAACCAACCTACTCTGGGGGCTACCAAGCCAGGGATGGAATTCACTACTTGTAGATATAATTTACAGACTCAATAACCCGTTGACAATCTCCTAAACTTATACTCTACTAATGACTTCCTACCTAAGAAACCACTTAGGTATGAGAACACCACTCAATCCCTTACAAACACTCAAAGAACCCACTTTGAGTAACCTTGATCTTACTTCACAGCTTCGATCAAGCAACCACTCTCGATTGCTTCACAGCTTCTAGAGAGGACAGAATACGACACAGCAATTCACCCTAGAATTCTGGTTATACAACTCGTACGAAATACTCAAGACACTCAGCCTCTGCTCTTGATCTTCTCTCTGTATTTCTGTCGCTTTTTCCTTTGGTCTTGTGCGCTTTATATAGCTCCTTGAATTGGTCTTGGACTTGCTACAATATCTCCAGGATTTGTTATTTAAAACTGAATATTTAAAACAGATTTTCTCCTAAAATCTTTTTAAATCTTCAACCTTTTAAATCTCCTACAAATCTGCACCAGATCTCCTATGCAGCAGCAAATATCTATCCCAAGATATTCGCATCCAATGAGACAGCTTGCTCTCCACAATTCCAGCTAATACGCAACCCTAACAACATCACAGCCTGCTGTTGTTAATTCTGCAGATCTGATGTTACAACATCGCCATGTGACATCAGACATCCAACTTCAGCAATTACTTACTTAACACAGCCCAGTGTTAAGACTTCAATGTTGCAACATCAGCACCTTGACATCAACATTGAACATACCTTGTTTTACCAAAATTCCAGCTAATCCAGGAACTAACAATAACCCTCAATCAATTGCTATGAATGAATCGTGTATGGGATTTCATGATATTCTTGTAGAAATTAGGATTCTTGAGTTCATCACTTGATTTCTCACTCCAAACTTAATATAAATGCAATTAATTTATATGGTTGTAATCCTTGAACAAAAACGAACAAGTTTCATGTTTACAAAAGTCGTTTTCATTGAGTAATTAAAGAGAAAAGTGAGGTTTGCAAATCGTTCATGGAGCGGTCACGAGGAAGAAGAAGTTGACCGTTGGCGCCATAATTCAAATTTTTTGAAGTTTTGAATTTTTTATTATTTTCTTAATTGATTGCAAAAATTAATTTTTCCCTCAATTTTAATCATTTTTTATTGGTTCTTTTTTTAAAATTTCACAAAAATGTTAAAATATTTTGTTCTACAAAAAAAATCAAATTTATATTATTTATTTAATATAGTTAGAATTTTTGTAAATAATTTCATTTTATTTGTTTTTTAAACATTTTACATGAAATCCTCACCTTGATTTTTCAACTTCAAATGAATTTCAAGCTTTCATGTGATTAAACATGATTTTTCAAAACATTTCTCAAAGTTTACAATTTGTTTTTGAATATATTTGATATTTTATATCATTTATTATTTAATTTTCTCTTGATTTTAAACTTTCAAGCTTCATTTGAAACACTTTTGGGCCTCTAATAGAGTGTAAGACCCATCCCTTGTCACATAAATAATTTGGGCCTCAGTTATTGTATAAGTCCCGATACGATCTCGGCGTGATCGCCATTTTCAAAACAAAAAATCATCTGGGCCTCCCCTTTCTGTTGTAAGCCCCATTTTTCTCCTTTTTTAAACATCTTTTGGGCCTCTAATAGAGTGTGAGACCCAACCCCCTTTGTACATAAATAATTTGGGCCTCAAGCATTGTATAAGTCCCGATACAATTTTCAAAATAACGGTGCGATCACTGTTTCTCATTTGGGCCTCTCCTTGAGCTATAAGTCACATCTCTTGTATAAAAATAAACTTTTGGGCCTCTAGTAGAGTGTAAGACCCATCCTTTTTGTAAATACAATAATTTAGGTCTCAATCATTGTATAAGTCCCTCTGTGGTTTTCAAAACCACGACGCGATCGTCGCCTTTACAAAAGAATTCATCTGGGTCTCTCTTTGAGTATAAGCCCCAAACATCATTTTAAAACAACATTCTTTTATCCAAATTCAAACTCAAAGTTTTATCAAAACCTTCTTCAATTTCTTGAATAACTAACCATGCAGCTGTAGTTACAATGCTTGGGATTGCACAACTGTAAGTTCCACTATCTTTTCAAAACATACTTGTCTATATATTTCATTTGTATATATATATATATATATATATATATATATATATATATATATATATATATATATGCTTGTACATATTTGCTTAGAGTTTTCCCCAGCAGTTAGGTCTAGGTCTAGATCAAACCAATGGTTACTCTTTCAATACAGTCAAAACTAGTTCCCCATAGGAAAATTCAGATACAGTCTTGCCTCCTCTTGGGCTTATACAATATGGAACAGAGAAAGACATTATTCCCGGTGAAACTTTTCTCAAGACTGTCCTAACTTAGAAATATATGTATACAAGAAATTCATTTCCCCAAAGAGGATTAATTCTCGGTGAAACCTCTTATGAATTTATTCAAACCCTAGAATTGTTCTGCAAAGAAAGGATTAACTCCCAGTGAAACCTTTCTTGGACTTTTCTTAGGCTTGGACCCACTGGCTTCCTAAAAGCATCCCCAACCTCCTCTTGGGCTTTGTACAAGGACCCTCAGGATTTTTAGAAGTTCTCAGCCTTCTCTTGGGCTTAGTACAAGGACCCAAAGACCTTCTACAGGTATAGGACATAACTTAGTCATCTCTACTAGTTCAATACTCCAGAGAGTCAGAATTCCAGAACATCTAACCATTCTAGGGTTGATTCTCATCTCTTAAAACCACAACCTCCTCTTGGGCATCATACAAAGATCATTCTCCAGTTAAGAGGCAACCTCTTCATACCAGTAGACTTGGAAAGTCTCATCTACTCTTGGATCTCAAAGAAACCCTCAAGTTTCTGAAAAAAAAACAAGAAAAAACCTGATCATTTCATCAATCTCCAGCAAAGTTTGAAACCTCCATAGGTTTCATACTCAAGGTTTAAACCTTTACCATTAATAAAACCTTAACAGAATCAGAACCTCAGGGCCTTTGATATTTCAACTCTTCTTCAATCCTCAGCAAGATTTAATTCCCCAATTTGGACCTGTCTCTGGATCTCAATAATCCTCAGCAGAAGCCAGCCTCCTCTTAGGCTTTGTATAATTATTTTTCCTCAGAAGATTCAGCCTCAATCTTGGGCTTTGTACAAGATAGATAAAACCTCTCCCCAGTGGAGTCAATTTCTTTTAGCCTTAATCTTGGGCTTTATACAAGACAGACAAAATATTCCCTGGAAGAGTCAATCTCTTTTCAGCCTCAATCTTGGGCTTTGTGCATGACAAATATAAAACTCCCCTAGTAGAGTCAATCTTCTAGCTTCAATCTTGGGCTTTAAACAAGACATAAACATCCTTTTAGCTTCAACCTTGGGCTTTGATCAAGGCACACAAAAATCAACATCCCCTCAGAGGAAATCAAGAGTTCTCTCTGTAGGAAGATATTTCTCTGTATATCACATATCAAAACAAACAATCAAACAAACCTTAATTCCAGATAACTGCTGTAAGTGGCACACTTGTTGATTCAAAAATCCAAGTTGTGGTCCCTCTTTTATCTTGGTAAAACTTCCTCTTTCACCTAATTATTGTAAGTGGCAAGCCTCTGGATTATTCACATCCAAGCCAATGTCCTTCTCTTAACATGAAAGATTCCTAAGGAAAAATGGCATTGCTCTACACTGAGTTAAATTTGCTTCCTTCAGGACAATTCCCCTATAAAGTTGATAACACGAAAATGTATCGTATTTTGGCCTTGATTTACATTCAATTATTATATCGTGTTCGTCTAATATTCGATTTTCTCGAGAATATTTAAGTGTTTTTGCAGGTATTTCTATTTCCAAGTTAAAAGCATGCAAAGTGGAGAAAAGAAGCAAAACATGCAAGAAAAGAGCAGAAAAGAGAAGAAAAACAGCAGAATCTAAATTTTGCTGATGTGACGATCGTCACGGTTCCACCACGACCGTGGCAGATACAAATTTCATCACGACCGTCATGGCCTCACCACAATCGTCACGCGCTCAATTATGGATATTATGTTCAGAACGCAGACGTGGAAAAAGAAGCCCAATGCAGTCATGCACTTCACCAATTTCTCCTAGATTCTCTCAACCACCATCCACTAACAGCACTACTTGGAAGCTACTCTAGAAAAATAACCGGCCACTACTTCTCCAACTACCCACTACTCCCACTTTCTCCACCACTCATTTATGCTCAATGGAAGCTACAGAACGAAATTTCCCTCTATATATAGTAGTTCCCTTTGCATTTGTAAGCATCCAAGTTTCTGGGCGCGAAAGCGCTGTTCATAGTTTTAGGCAGTAAATTACCATTGTAAAAGTGGTAGTTATCTCACATTGAGGAACTACCACACCATTAGTATTTAGGCCTTTAATTTGTAACACTTGGATCAAAGCTTGCCGTCATTATTAAAGTTAATTCAAGTTCTTTATTTCCGCATTCTACTTCAAGTCTTTACAGGTTCTTTATCGCATTGCTTATTATTATTATTATTATTTATCTCTTTCATAAATTAATTATCGTGATGCTTTCAAATTCAATTACCATTTCTGTGTTGTTTTCATTTAATTCCATGTCTGGCTAAATGTTTAGAGTCTGGTGTATGAGGACCGTCGTTACCGACGGGACTCGGTAGAAAATAATAGGTGCGAACTTATGATTAAAAATCCTGTTTTGGTTTTAATTTCCAAGTATAATTTAAATAACTTTGTCATGAGAGTGAGAGGTTATTTAACACGATTTTGTCACGAGAGTGAGAAATTAATTAAGGTTAGAGCCGGCACTGCGAGAGCGTGGGGATCGAACCAGATAGTGGAAATTAGGCACCATATCTAAATACAGCGGGAGCGCTTTAGATGTTGGTTAGGATATCATTGGCTTTCAAAACGTATTTCTTAGTTACCGGGCGAGCGGGAGCAAAATCTTGGGATTAGGAAGTATGGCTTTAGTTAATACCGCGAGAGCGTGGGGCAGAGTCTTTAAGTTGGTATATTCTACGGAACTAAGTTATAGTCGAAATTAGTACCCGAATTCTACAAAGTCCCTTAGGAGCGCGGAATCCATATTCCGGTCTCTCTCTCTATTATATTTACTTAGTTTTATTTTCAGTTCTAGTCTTAGTTCCCCTTTTATCAATTATCATTAGCCTTAGCTTTACAACGCAACGATAGATAACGGTAGGTTGACATTGGTCTCTGTGGGTTCGACAATCTTTTATATTACTTCGATAAATCCGTACGCTTGCAGAGCATCAAGTTTTTGGCGCCGTTGCCGGGGACCAACAGTCAATATTGTGATTCCGTTGTTGCACCGTATAGACTAAGGCACTCCTATAAATAATAATAATAATAATAATAATAATAATAAATAATAATAAAAAAAAATTAAAAAAAAATTAAAAACTATGTATCACCCAAATTTTCTCTATCATAACCACTCACAATATCTTGAGGAGCCGCACCCAAATTTTTTCTACAATTACCAACCGCAATACTCCTAATATTTTGAGGAATCGCAACCAAATTTTTCCTATGATTACCATTCCCAAAATTTTGAGGAACCCCAAGAATCGTACAATTCCAACCTCGAAATACTAATGGAAGATTTCCACGCGACGCTATCTCATTTCCGCCCAAATCACAACTCTCAATATTTTGAAGAACCGCAAGAATTCGTTCAGTCCAACCTCGAAACATTAATGGAGGATTTCATTGAAACATCAACCAATGCTAGACTAGAATCTATGATGGAGCACTTTGTGGATGCACAAACTATCCAGAATGAAGAGCTTAAAAGACAACATCTCGATAATCATGAGACCCTTAGGCGGCTGAACACCGTGGTCGAGTCCCTTGTGACTCACACTGAGGCATTGGAGACCCAAACCTTACTGCTTGCACTGACACCTATAGGTCCCTCCCCTGAGGAGAATGCGTATGTTATAACAACCAGTAGTGAAGGACAACTCGAAAATCCTGAGGAGAGTGATAATGAGGTTGATGAGAGTTATGGTGAGAAAAGAGTTGAGATTGAGACAAATTCACGAACACCATCCACAAACGAGGTTATCGAAGGGGTAGAGAATGAAGCACGAATTGTTAATCACCCTCCATATACCCCACCATATCCTTTCCCGTATAAGTTTGCAGACTCCAAAACGTATGTGCATGTATGGAAAATTATCCACGCACCCTTGTCTGAGGTCTTGCATAAAAAGAGAAAATTTGAAGACCAAACTAAGAAAACCATTAGTGTTAAGAGGGTAAGGTTAGACTTTAAGGTGATGGATGAAATGACTACGCCCAAACTAGAAAAGCTAGTACTTAGCATAGATCCAGAACCACCACCACAAGTTCAAAAGAATGAACCACCCCACAGAAGGAAGAAAAGGAAAGGTGAAGGATATGTGAGATGGCTTAATAAATGGCCATGGAAACCGAAGATCGACACTCATAACCGTCGAGCTATCGACGTTAAACAAAACTCTGCGTGGGTGGTAACCCACGAGTTTTTAATTTAATGTTTTCCTTTCATTGTTTGTGTTTGCAGAAAATAAAGAATTGTATCGCTTGTCACGTCTCAGCTACATTTAGGCGAACGATCTCTAGATGATAATCCCTTAAGAAGAGTTGGCGCCCACGCACATTCCTACGAATGTCTCTGCTGGTGGTGACACCTATGATGAGTATGATTGGAGAAGGTATTTCCTTCGGAAATAGGCAATATGATGAGCGACTTCAGTAAAGTGAAGTTTCAGCAAATTCAGATATCTCGTAGTACAAGACGCCGGAGTAGAAGTGGTCAGCAAAGACAAGGACAACAAGGGAAGAATCAGAGTGAATTTGGCTATGGTAGCACGCATTGGCAGTCATACAGGTTCTATCTTTCCTTTACCACCTTTTATCAAAACATTGAGGACAATGTTTGGTTTAAGTGTGGGGGGGGAACTCTACCGCTTTCATTTTAACGCATTTTAGTTAGATTTATTGCTTTCTAGCATGATTTTAATTTTTTTTTCTATTTTCGTTGCGTCTTTGCATATGCTGTCAAGTCTTTATATGTGATTTTGTGTTTATCGATTTCCCACTCCCTTGAGCCACACCAAATATTTTGAAAATTTTTGCGTTAAAAATAGGGTTTCTTTTGAAAATCTTAGGTTACAGACGAAATTAAGGTTAGATTGTGAGTCGTGGGAAAAATTTCGTAAAATCGATATCGTCTTAACACCGTGAGCCTCCCTATTATGGAAATCGATTTGAGTACTTGTTATGTCATAGCCTTAAGTTCTCACCCCTTTAGTAGTCCCTAATTAGTTTATTTAGCAGTCAGCACCATCCTAAGCACGCACTAAGTAGGAAGCCGATGCAAATAAGTGTATGATCTCATGTTTAAATGGTAAATTGAAAAGAAAAAAAATGAATGAAAAGAAATGGTCCTTCTAAGTTAGGTGATCCTCACCCAATCATTTAGCCCAACGGTGCAAACTTCTTTATTTTATTGATATTTAAGCCAATGTGCAAAAGAAAGAAAAAAATTTGATAATAATAATGAGATCATAGTCACTAACAGGTTATCCTACCATGAGTGTTAAAGGATAACGGGCTTAATTTGATTGCGCCAGAATGAAAAGGGATGAAAGAAGGATGAGTTAGTTAGGTTTAGGTATAATGACATGATTCGGATTGGTTTGTATAGGAGGGAGGTTGATGACTGCAAAAGCGGAATTGTGTTGTTATAATATCCTTAGTGTGTAAGCTAGTACCTATGACACAAACTCAACCGAAGTAGAGTTGGTAGCCTAGGATGAGTATCCGTATGCACTATTTTTCTTACGAGTCATGGTTTGCTTGAGGACAAGCAAAGGTTTAAGTGTGGGGGTGTTTGATAACACGAAAATGTATCGTATTTTGGCCTTGATTTACATTCAATTATTATATCGTTTTCGTCTAATATCCGATTTTCTCGAGAATATTTAATTGTTTTTGCAGGTATTTCTATTTCCAAGTTAAAAGCATGCAAAGTGGAGAAAAGAAGCAAAACATGCAAGAAAAGAGCAGAAAAGAGAAGAAAAACAGCAGATTCTAAATTCTGTTGAAGTGACGATCGTCACGGTTCCACCACGACCGTGGCAGATACAAATTTCATCACGACCGTCATGGCCTCACCACAATCGTCACGCGCTCAATTATGGATATTATGTTCAGAACGCAGACGTGGAAAAAGAAGCCCAATGCAGTCATGCACTTCACCAATTTCTCCTAGATTCTCTCAACCACCATCCACTAACAGCACTACTTGGAAGCTACTCTAGAAAAATAACCGGCCACTACTTCTCCAACTTCCCACTACTCCCACTTTCTCCACCACTCATTTATGCTCAATGGAAGCTACAGAACGAAATTTCCCTCTATATATAGTAGTTCCCTTTGCATTTGTAAGCATCCAAGTTTCTGGGCGCGAAAGCGCTGTTCATAGTTTTAGGCAGTAAATTACCATTGTAAAAGTGGTAGTTATCTCACATTGAGGAACTACCACACCATTAGTATTTAGGCCTTTAATTTGTAACACTTGGATCAAAGCTTGCCGTCATTATTAAAGTTAATTCAAGTTCTTTATTTCCGCATTCTACTTCAAGTCTTTACAGGTTCTTTATCGCATTGCTTATTATTATTATTATTATTTATCTCTTTCATAAATTAATTATCGTGATGCTTTCAAATTCAATTACCATTTCTGTGTTGTTTTCATTTAATTCCATGTCTGGCTAAATGTTTAGAGTCCGGTGTATGAGGACCGTCGTTACCGACGGGACTCGGTAGAAAATAATAGGTGCGAACTTATGATTAAAAATCCTGTTTTGGTTTTAATTTCCAAGTATAATTTAAATAACTTTGTCATGAGAGTGAGAGGTTATTTAACACGATTTTGTCACGAGAGTGAGAAATTAATTAAGGTTAGAGCCGGCACTGCGAGAGCGTGGGGATCGAACCGGATAGTGGAAATTAGGCACCATATCTAAATACAGCGGGAGCGCTTTAGATGTTGGTTAGGATATCATTGGCTTTCAAAACGTATTTCTTAGTTACCGGGCGAGCGGGAGCAAAATCTTGGGATTAGGAAGTATGGCTTTAGTTAATACCGCGAGAGCGTGGGGCAGAGTCTTTAAGTTGGTATATTCTACGGAACTAAGTTATAGTCGAAATTAGTACCCGAATTCTACAAAGTCCCTTAGGAGCGCGGAATCCATATTCCGGTCTCTCTCTCTCTATTATATTTACTTAGTTTTATTTTCAGTTCTAGTCTCAGTTCCCCTTTTATCAATTATCATTAGCCTTAGCTTTACAACGCAGCGATAGATAACGGTAGGTTGACATTGGTCTCTGTGGGTTCGAGAATCTTTTATATTACTTCGATAAATCCGTACGCTTGCAGAGCATCAAGTTTTTGGCACCGTTGCCGGGGACCAACAGTCAATATTGTGATTCCGTTGTTGCACCGTATAGACTAAGGCACTCCTATAAATAATAATAATAATAATAATAATAATAATAAATAATAATAAAAAAAATAATTAAAAAAAATTAAAAACTATGTATCACCCAAATTTTCTCTATCATAACCACTCACAATATCTTGAGGAGCCGCACCCAAATTTTTTCTACAATTACCAACCGCAATACTCCTAATATTTTGAGGAATCGCAACCAAATTTTTCCTATGATTACCATTCCCAAAATTTTGAGGAACCCCAAGAATCGTACAATTCCAACCTCGAAATACTAATGGAAGATTTCCACGCGACGCTATCTCATTTCCGCCCAAATCACAACTCTCAATATTTTCAAGAACCGCAAGAATTCGTTTAGTCCAACCTCGAAACATTAATGGAGGATTTCATTGAAACATCAACCAATGCTAGACTAGAATCTATGATGGAGCACTTTGTGGATGCACAAACTATCCAGAATGAAGAGCTTAAAAGATAACATCTCGATAATCATGAGACCCTTAGGCGGCTGAAAACCGTGGTCGAGTCCCTTGTGACTCACACTGAGGCATTGGAGACCCAAACCTTACTGCTTGCACTGACACCTATAGGTCCCTCCCCTGAGGAGAATGCGTATGTTATAACAACCAGTAGTGAAGGACAACTCGAAAATCCTGAGGAGAGTGATAATGAGGTTGATGAGAGTTATGGTGAGAAAAGAGTTGAGATTGAGACAAATTCACGAACACCATCCACCAACGAGGTTATCGAAGGGGTAGAGAATGAAGCACGAATTGTTAATCACCCTCCATATACCCCACCATATCATTTCCCGTATAAGTTTGCTGACTCCAAAACGTATGTGCATGTATGGAAAATTATCCACGCACCCTTGTCTGAGGTCTTGCATAAAAAGAGAAAATTTGAAGACCAAACTAAGAAAACCATTAGTGTTAAGAAGGTAAGGTTAGACTTTAAGGTGATGGATGAAATGACTACGCCCAAACTAGAAAAGCTAGTACTTAGCATAGATCCAGAACCACCACCACAAGTTCAAAAGAATGAACCACCCCACAGAAGGAAGAAAAGGAAAGGTGAAGGATATGTGAGATGGCTTAATAAATGGCCATGGAAACCGAAGATCGACACTCATAACCGTCGAGCTATCGACGTTAAACAAAACTCTGCAAGGGTGGTAACCCACGAGTTTTTAATTTAATGTTTTCCTTTCATTGTTTGTGTTTGCAGAAAATAAAGAATTGTATCGCTTGTCACGTCTCAGCTACATTTAGGCGAACGATCTCTAGATGATAATCCCTTAAGAAGAGTTGGCGCCCACGCACATTCCTACGAATGTCTCTGCTGGTGGTGACACCGATGATGAGTATGATTGGAGAAGGTATTTCCTTCGGAAATAGGCAATATGATGAGCGACTTCAGTAAAGTGAAGTTTCAGCAAATTCAGATATCTCATAGTACAAGACGCCGGAGTAGAAGTGGTCAGCAAAGACAAGGACAACAAGGGAAGAATCAGAGTGAATTTGGCTATGGTAGCACGCATTGGCAGTCATATAGGTTCTATCTTTCCTTTACCACCTTTTATCAAAACATTGAGGACAATGTTTGGTTTAAGTGTGTGTGTGTGGGGGGGGGGGGGGGGGGAACTCTACCGCTTTCATTTTAACGCATTTTAGTTAGATTTATTGCTTTCTAGCATGATTTTAATTTTTTTTTCTATTTTCGTTGCGTCTTTGCATATGCTGTCAAGTCTTTATATGCGATTTTGTGTTTATCGATTTCCCACTCCCTTGAGCCACACCAAATATTTTGAAAATTTTTGCGTTAAAAATAGGGTTTCTTTTGAAAATCTTAGGTTACAGACGAAATTAAGGTTAGATTGTGAGTCCTGGGAAAAATTTCGCAAAATCGATATCGTCTTAACACCGTGAGCCTCCCTATTATGGAAATCGATTTGAGTACTTGTTATGTCATAGCCTTAAGTTCTCACCCCTTTAGTAGTCCCTAATTAGTTTATTTAGCAGTCAGCACCATCCTAAGCACGCACTAAGTAGGAAGCCGATGCAAATAAGTGTATGATCTCATGTTTAAATGGTAAATTGAAAAGAAAAAAAATGAATGAAAAGAAATGGTCCTTCTAAGTTAGGTGATCCTCACCCAATCATTTAGCCCAACGGTGCAAACTTCTTTATTTTATTGATATTTAAGCCAATGTGCAAAAGAAAGAAAAAAATTTGATAATAATAATGAGATCATAGTCACTAACAGGTTATCCTACCATGAGTGTTAAAGGATAACGGGCTTAATTTGATTGCGCCAGAATGAAAAGGGATGAAAGAAGGATGAGTTAGTTAGGTTTAGGTATAATGACATGATTCGGATTGGTTTGTATAGGAGGGAGGTTGATGACTGCAAAAGCGGAATTGTGTTGTTATAATATCCTTAGTGTGTAAGCTAGTACCTATGACACAAACTCAACCGAAGTAGAGTTGGTAGCCTAGGATGAGTATCCGTATGCACTATTTTTCTTACGAGTCATGGTTTGCTTGAGGACAAGCAAAGGTTTAAGTGTGGGGGTGTTTGATAACACGAAAATGTATCGTATTTTGGCCTTGATTTACATTCAATTATTATATCGTTTTCGTCTAATATCCGATTTTCTCGAGAATATTTAATTGTTTTTGCAGGTATTTCTATTTCCAAGTTAAAAGCATGCAAAGTGGAGAAAAGAAGCAAAACATGCAAGAAAAGAGCAGAAAAGAGAAGAAAAACAGCAGATTCTAAATTCTGTTGATGTGACGATCGTCACGGTTCCACCACGACCGTGGCAGATACAAATTTCATCACGACCGTCATGGCCTCACCACGATCGTCACGCGCTCAATTATGGATATTATGTTCAGAACGCAGACGTGGAAAAAGAAGCCCAATGCAGTCATGCACTTCACCAATTTCTCCTAGATTCTCTCAACCACCATCCACTAACAGCACTACTTGGAAGCTACTCTAGAAAAATAACCGCCCACTACTTCTCCAACTTCCCACTACTCCCACTTTCTCCACCACTCATTTATGCTCCATGGAAGTTACAGAACGAAATTTCCCTCTATATATAGTAGTTCCCTTTGCATTTGTAAGCATCCAAGTTTCTGGGCGCGAAAGCGCTGTTCATAGTTTTAGGCAGTAAATTACCATTGTAAAAGTGGTAGTTATCTCACATTGAGGAACTACCACACCATTAGTATTTAGGCCTTTAATTTGTAACGCTTGGATCAAAGCTTGCCGTCATTATTAAAGTTAATTCAAGTTCTTTATTTCCGCATTCTACTTCAAGTCTTTACAGGTTCTTTATCGCATTGCTTATTATTATTATTATTATTTATCTCTTTCATAAATTAATTATCGTGATGCTTTCAAATTCAATTACCATTTCTGTGTTGTTTTCATTTAATTCCATGTCTGGCTAAATGTTTAGAGTCCGGTGTATGAGGACCGTCGTTACCGACGGGACTCAGTAGAAAATAATAGGTGCGAACTTATGATTAAAAATCCTGTTTTGGTTTTAATTTCCAAGTATAATTTAAATAACTTTGTCATGAGAGTGAGAGGTTATTTAACACGATTTTGTCACGAGAGTGAGAAATTAATTAAGGTTAGAGCCGGCACTGCGAGAGCGTGGGGATCGAACCGGATAGTGGAAATTAGGCACCATATCTAAATACAGCGGGAGCGCTTTAGATGTTGGTTAGGATATCATTGGCTTTCAAAACGTATTTCTTAGTTACCGGGCGAGCGGGAGCAAAATCTTGGGATTAGGAAGTATGGCTTTAGTTAATACCGCGAGAGCGTGGGGCAGAGTCTTTAAGTTGGTATATTCTACGGAACTAAGTTATAGTCGAAATTAGTACCCGAATTCTACAAAGTCCCTTAGGAGCGCGGAATCCATATTCCGGTCTCTCTCTCTCTCTATTATATTTACTTAGTTTTATTTTCAGTTCTAGTCTCAGTTCCCCTTTTATCAATTATCATTAGCCTTAGCTTTACAACGCAGCGATAGATAACGGTAGGTTGACATTGGTCTCTGTGGGTTCGACAATCTTTTATATTACTTCGATAAATCCGTACGCTTGCAGAGCATCAAGTTTTTGGCACCGTTGCCGGGGACCAACAGTCAATATTGTGATTCCGTTGTTGCACCGTATAGACTAAGGCACTCCTATAAATAATAATAATAATAATAATAATAATAATAAATAATAATAAAAAAAATAATTAAAAAAAATTAAAAACTATGTATCACCCAAATTTTCTCTATCATAACCACTCACAATATCTTGAGGAGCCGCACCCAAATTTTTTCTACAATTACCAACCGCAATACTCCTAATATTTTGAGGAATCGCAACCAAATTTTTCCTATGATTACCATTCCCAAAATTTTGAGGAACCCCAAGAATCGTACAATTCCAACCTCGAAATACTAATGGAAGATTTCCACGCGACGCTATCTCATTTCCGCCCAAATCACAACTCTCAATATTTTCAAGAACCGCAAGAATTCGTTTAGTCCAACCTCGAAACATTAATGGAGGATTTCATTGAAACATCAACCAATGCTAGACTAGAATCTATGATGGAGCACTTTGTGGATGCACAAACTATCCAGAATGAAGAGCTTAAAAGATAACATCTCGATAATCATGAGACCCTTAGGCGGCTGAAAACCGTGGTCGAGTCCCTTGTGACTCACACTGAGGCATTGGAGACCCAAACCTTACTGCTTGCACTGACACCTATAGGTCCCTCCCCTGAGGAGAATGCGTATGTTATAACAACCAGTAGTGAAGGACAACTCGAAAATCCTGAGGAGAGTGATAATGAGGTTGATGAGAGTTATGGTGAGAAAAGAGTTGAGATTGAGACAAATTCACGAACACCATCCACCAACGAGGTTATCGAAGGGGTAGAGAATGAAGCACGAATTGTTAATCACCCTCCATATACCCCACCATATCATTTCCCGTATAAGTTTGCTGACTCCAAAACGTATGTGCATGTATGGAAAATTATCCACGCACCCTTGTCTGAGGTCTTGCATAAAAAGAGAAAATTTGAAGACCAAACTAAGAAAACCATTAGTGTTAAGAGGGTAAGGTTAGACTTTAAGGTGATGGATGAAATGACTACGCCCAAACTAGAAAAGCTAGTACTTAGCATAGATCCAGAACCACCACCACAAGTTCAAAAGAATGAACCACCCCACAGAAGGAAGAAAAGGAAAGGTGAAGGATATGTGAGATGGCTTAATAAATGGCCATGGAAACCGAAGATCGACACTCATAACCGTCGAGCTATCGACGTTAAACAAAACTCTGCAAGGGTGGTAACCCACGAGTTTTTAATTTAATGTTTTCCTTTCATTGTTTGTGTTTGCAGAAAATAAAGAATTGTATCGCTTGTCACGTCTCAGCTACATTTAGGCGAACGATCTCTAGATGATAATCCCTTAAGAAGAGTTGGCGCCCACGCACATTCCTACGAATGTCTCTGCTGGTGGTGACACCGATGATGAGTATGATTGGAGAAGGTATTTCCTTCGGAAATAGGCAATATGATGAGCGACTTCAGTAAAGTGAAGTTTCAGCAAATTCAGATATCTCATAGTACAAGACGCCGGAGTAGAAGTGGTCAGCAAAGACAAGGACAACAAGGGAAGAATCAGAGTGAATTTGGCTATGGTAGCACGCATTGGCAGTCATATAGGTTCTATCTTTCCTTTACCACCTTTTATCAAAACATTGAGGACAATGTTTGGTTTAAGTGTGTGTGTGTGTGGGGGGGGGGGGGGGGGGGGGGAACTCTACCGCTTTCATTTTAACGCATTTTAGTTAGATTTATTGCTTTCTAGCATGATTTTAAATTTTTTTTCTATTTTCGTTGCGTCTTTGCATATGCTGTCAAGTCTTTATATGCGATTTTGTGTTTATCGATTTCCCACTCCCTTGAGCCACACCAAATATTTTGAAAATTTTTGCGTTAAAAATAGGGTTTCTTTTGAAAATCTTAGGTTACAGACGAAATTAAGGTTAGATTGTGAGTCCTGGGAAAAATTTCGCAAAATCGATATCGTCTTAACACCGTGAGCCTCCCTATTATGGAAATCGATTTGAGTACTTGTTATGTCATAGCCTTAAGTTCTCACCCCTTTAGTAGTCCCTAATTAGTTTATTTAGCAGTCAGCACCATCCTAAGCACGCACTAAGTAGGAAGCCGATGCAAATAAGTGTATGATCTCATGTTTAAATGGTAAATTGAAAAGAAAAAAAATGAATGAAAAGAAATGGTCCTTCTAAGTTAGGTGATCCTCACCCAATCATTTAGCCCAACGGTGCAAACTTCTTTATTTTATTGATATTTAAGCCAATGTGCAAAAGAAAGAAAAAAATTTGATAATAATAATGAGATCATAGTCACTAACAGGTTATCCTACCATGAGTGTTAAAGGATAACGGGCTTAATTTGATTGCGCCAGAATGAAAAGGGATGAAAGAAGGATGAGTTAGTTAGGTTTAGGTATAATGACATGATTCGGATTGGTTTGTATAGGAGGGAGGTTGATGACTGCAAAAGCGGAATTGTGTTGTTATAATATCCTTAGTGTGTAAGCTAGTACCTATGACACAAACTCAACCGAAGTAGAGTTGGTAGCCTAGGATGAGTATCCGTATGCACTATTTTTCTTACGAGTCATGGTTTG
Source organism: Lathyrus tuberosus (assembly GCA_022829125.1). Lineage (NCBI taxonomy): Eukaryota > Viridiplantae > Streptophyta > Magnoliopsida > Fabales > Fabaceae > Lathyrus > Lathyrus tuberosus. The sequence continues at coordinate 22,456,772 of JALAZF010000012.1, read as the reverse complement.
CTTGAGGACAAGCAAAGGTTTAAGTGTGGGGGTGTTTGATAACACGAAAATGTATCGTATTTTGGCCTTGATTTACATTCAATTATTATATCGTTTTCGTCTAATATCCGATTTTCTCGAGAATATTTAATTGTTTTTGCAGGTATTTCTATTTCCAAGTTAAAAGCATGCAAAGTGGAGAAAAGAAGCAAAACATGCAAGAAAAGAGCAGAAAAGAGAAGAAAAACAGCAGATTCTAAATTCTGTTGATGTGACGATCGTCACGGTTCCACCACGACCGTGGCAGATACAAATTTCATCACGACCGTCATGGCCTCACCACGATCGTCACGCGCTCAATTATGGATATTATGTTCAGAACGCAGACGTGGAAAAAGAAGCCCAATGCAGTCATGCACTTCACCAATTTCTCCTAGATTCTCTCAACCACCATCCACTAACAGCACTACTTGGAAGCTACTCTAGAAAAATAACCGCCCACTACTTCTCCAACTTCCCACTACTCCCACTTTCTCCACCACTCATTTATGCTCCATGGAAGTTACAGAACGAAATTTCCCTCTATATATAGTAGTTCCCTTTGCATTTGTAAGCATCCAAGTTTCTGGGCGCGAAAGCGCTGTTCATAGTTTTAGGCAGTAAATTACCATTGTAAAAGTGGTAGTTATCTCACATTGACGAACTACCACACCATTAGTATTTAGGCCTTTAATTTGTAACGCTTGGATCAAAGCTTGCCGTCATTATTAAAGTTAATTCAAGTTCTTTATTTCCGCATTCTACTTCAAGTCTTTACAGGTTCTTTATCGCATTGCTTATTATTATTATTTATCGCTTTCATGAATTAATTATCGTGATGCTTTCAAATTCAATTACCATTTCTGTGTTGTTTTCATTTAATTTCATGTCTGGCTAAATGTTTAGAGTCTGGTGTATGAGGACCATCGTTACCGACGGGACTCGGTAGAAAATAATAGGTGCGAACTTATGATTAAAAATTCTGTTTTGGTTTTAATTTCCAAGTATAATTTAAATAAATTTGTCACGAGACTGAGAGGTTATTTAACACGATTTTGTCACGAGAGTGAGAAATTAATTAAGGTTAGAGCTGGCACTGCGAGAGCGTGGGGATCGAACCGGATAGTGGAAATTAGGCACCATATCTAAATACAGCGGGAGCGCTTTAGATGTTGGTTAGGATATTATTGGCTTTCATAACATATTTCTTAGTTACCGGGCGAGCGGGAGCAAAATCTTGGGATTAGGAAGTATGACTTTAGTTAATACCGCGAGAGCGTGAGGCAGAGTCTTTAAGTTGGTATATTCTACGGAACTAAGTTATAGTCGAAATTAGTACCCGAATTCTACAAAGTCCCTTAGGAGCGCGGAATCCATATTCCGATCTCTCTCTCTCTCTATTATATTTACTTAGTTTTATTTTCAGTTCTAGTCTTAGTTCCCCTTTTATCAATTATCATTAGCCTTAGCTTTACAACGCAGCGATAGATAACGATAGGTTGACATTGGTCTCTGTGGGTTCAACAATCTTTTATATTACTTCGATAATTCCGTGCGCTTGCGGAGCATCAAAAGTAAATTATGGCATTCATGGATTCCATACATTCCAGTTAAAGTAATTCCCCTTATAATTAATTTCCCAAAATTTGTGATGAATAGGTGAGATATATCCCTTTAGAGATGACAAATTCTCTCTCAAATACCCCTTTAGCATCAATCTTGGGCTTTGAACAAGACACAATCATCCTTTTAGCTTCAATCTCGGGCTCTAAACAAGACACCAAACATATTCCTCCCATAGAATAGGAGGAACTACGATTGCTCTGATTTCCCTATTTTCTTTAACGGGAATACGTAGGCATGCGATTGTGAAATTATAGCGAGCACACAAATCAAAAACTTTAGGTCCAGTACCTTACCAAAAACAACGAAAAAAACCCAAAAACAACAAAAATACTATCTCAGCACTCCCAAAGGAGAAACTTTCCCAACCCATAACAGATAAACACCTGAAAGTATTTAAACGTGCCACAGAAGATCTATAGATAACCATATATACATTGGGTAATTAACAACTTCCCTTTGTATAACCTGACCCCGAACCCCCAATCTCTTAGCATTTGTTAAAGAAAACATTTGCGTGCAAGGTTAGTTTTAGATAGCTTCACTTTCCTTTCCAGCTTCATAGGATAAATAAGAAATCAGAAAGTAGCACCCAATTCCAACCATTGCGGTAAGGTGGTCGTGTCACCGACAAAACCGCACGCTACAGAAAAATGGCGACTCTGCTGGGGAGTCTTTAGGATTAGAGTTCCTAAGAGGTCTAGGTTTTGTTTGGCATTTTCTATACTTTCTACTATATATATATATATATATATATATTACTGTTATACTACTTGATACCCGTGTTTAAATTTCTGTTAACTGTGAATGATTAATACGCATGTGGAAAGTTTGAGAGAAGATTAAGATAAGTGGTGGCATATCCAGGAAATGCTTATAGGGGGTGAATTCCGACCAAGATAACTTGGCAGTCCACCGAATCAGTCGAGGTACCCGTGCAGAAATATCGATGTTGAACAACTGATTGTCGTGAAAGCATCGTCTATCCCAATGAGGTATCCATGACCTTTAGGATTTAGTAGACATTTAACCATATGGTCATTTGGTAGTACGATGACTATCAGGAATAGTTGATACGCGATACTACACTCAAATGAGATTCATCCTAGGATATTACAGCTCGCTCGAGTGAATCAGCTTGTTGTTCGTATCCCTAGAGGAGGGGTCAATGACTTTGGGAACCTTTTAGTACCTGTTCTACAGGTACAAAAATTGACCAAAATAGTACAACCTTTGGGGATGGGTAGAGCCATGACTACATGCTCATGACGTTGAACCCCTAAACCCATGTTTTCAAATGTTTATGTTTGCTGCATTTATGCATTCATTAAAAAACTCTTTTCAAACAAGAAAAAAATCTTTTTCAAAAAGAACTAAAACAATAATTGCAAATATCAGAAGTTGCATTATGGATTCCGGTAGAAGAAAGACGCACAAGTACACCTTCAAGGCTCCGAAACTAGAAGACTTAAGGAAATTGGGAAGGGTGATTACCAATCTCGAGGCTATCAGAGCTAAGCACGGAGGACTATTGTCTCTGTTAAGGGTCAATGTGATTGAAGGAATCCTATCTACGCTAGTACAGTTCTACGATCCGGTTTACCACTGCTTCACTTTCCCAGATTACCAACTTGCACCAACACTGGAAGAGTACTCCCACCTGATTGATTTACCTATCACTGTTCAAGCTCCATTTTCTGGACTGGAAGAAATTCCAAAGAATCAGGCCATTGCAAGAGCAATCTCTTTGGATGAGTCAGAAGTTAGGACTCACATGACCACTAAAGGAGGAATCCAAGGTTTACCGGCTAAATTCTTGATGGAGAAAGATCTATACTTTGCTAGTATAGGAAACATAACTGCTTTTGAAGACATCTTTGTCCTGCTCATATATGGTTTATTCCTCTTTCCCAACATTGACAACTTCGTCGATACCAATGCTGTTAAGATATTCTTGATAGGAAACCCCGTGCCAACCTTGCTCGCAGATGCTTATCATTCTGTACACTTAAGGAATTTATACAGCAAAAGAATGATCACATGTTGTGTACCCCTACTTTACAAATGTTTCATTTCCCATTTGCCCAAGTCTTCTGCTTTTTTGGATCACAAGAGTACTCTATGTTGGTCACAAAGGATTATGTCTCTTACCAATTCAGACATAGATTGGTACAATAGGATTTACGAAGGGATAGAGATCATCGACAGATGTGGAAATTTCCCTTACGTACCTCTCATTGGAACTAAATGAGGAATCAATTATCATCCAATTTTAGCTCGCCGTCAACTTGGATACCCGATGAAGAATATCCCACATAACGTTCATCTAGAAGGTCTTTTCTTAAAGGAAGGGGAAAATGACAGGGCACTAAAGAAAGAAATAATACATGCCTGGCAACATATTCACAGGAAAGGCAGAGAGTCTCTTGGGAAGACCAAATTGTACCTCCATGGAACCTTATCTCCACTGGGTGTAAACTAGAACCCTCAAGCTGAGGATGCCTTACCCTCGTCAAGAAGTTTTTCCCTTAAAGGAATATGTCCTTTATTTCATGTCTGATGCGGAAAAACTCCAAGTCGCTCTCAACAAAGTGCAACGTGAAAAGAGATCTTGGAAGAACAAATACCAAATCCTTAATTTGGAATGTACCAAGATTCATGAACTGTTAAAGGAGAAGGATGCTCTGATTGAGATATTAGAGCAGCATGCTATGGAAAGTCAGGAAGACCGAAGAAGTTTGATCGCTCTTTTCACTTGGCAAAGGACTGTCGACCCGACAGCGGCTGAGAAGGCCCGATCAAAGAAAAGGAAAATACCGGAACCGACATCTGAGCTCTCTTTAGAGGGAACTCAGGATCCCATAAGCTTAGACGTTTCCTTACAGCACTTTGTAAAATATTGTACTTTTCCTTGTAAAATACTGCAATCTTTCAAATTCAATAAAAAGGGTCTCCACCACCCACTGTATGATATTAGCAATCTATTTGTTGAAGTTTCTTTTGAAAACAAAAACTAAAAAAATATGCCTTTGCATATCATTCATCATTCACACATAACACATTTTTCTTATCCTTGAGTCTCACGTATGTGTCACAATTCTAGAGTCAAACTGTCTCACTTATATAATACACGGGCCAATCGACAAAAGAAAATGGACGATCTCGGGGAAGAGAACAGAGAGCTGAGAAAAGAAATCGATACTCTAAAAGAAAGTTTGGAAAAACTTCACAGCAACCCGCAAACCCTGGCCGCAGCTCAGGAGCAACAACATCAAAGGATTGTGATCTCAGAGATTACATCTACACCCATAATGGAGACACATGAGAATCATCCTCGATACAACATGCCTAAGGGTCACCCCTGGGGCATGCCTTTCAACTTTATACCTGAAAGATATATCCCACCGGTCACTGAAGACCCAGAAGGCATAGCAGGAACCGCTGGACGTGAAGGTTACAAACTTCGGGAAAGGGAAGATGCAAGGGTTATAATAGCAACTCCTTAAGGTTACAAAATTCAGGGCACTGAAGCGCCAAGGGTCACCGCTATAATCTCTATACCACAACCAGTGGTACACACTGTCCTAAAAGGACAAATTCCGCAAGCAATTTATAGTGGAAACAAAGACATGTACGAAAGGATGAATGAGTTCCAAGAACAATTCTTGGAAATGCAGAAGGAACTGCATGCCATTTGAGGTCAAGACTTATTCGGAAAGGCTGCCGCCGACCTCTGTTTGGTCCCTAATGTAAAGAGACAGCACAAATTTATGGTGCCTGACTTTGAAAAATACAAAGGCAACTCTTGCCCTCAAAGTCATTTGGTGATGTACGCTTGAAAAATCTCTACTCAAACAGACAATCAACAGCTACTGATCCATTACTTCCAAGACAGTTTAACCGGTGTCGCACTCAAATGGTACATGTAACACCCCCTTCTATACCCCCAAGTTATTAAAGCGATACATAAAATTCAAAATTTCATCAGAGTATAATTAAACATACATGGCATAGACCGAGGGGTCACATCAAATTGAAACAAACACACAACACCTGCTCATACAGATATGCAACAATCTCAGGTAGTAATACACCCACAATCCAATTACAGAATATAAGCGGAAAATCCGTAACTGAATATCAACATATATATATATATATCATGAAAGTTTGTCATACATCAAGTCATACATGTACAATCCAAAAGATACATATACATAGTACAAAATAATCACAAACGGCCACCCTAACTACCCGGTGTCACATATCAGAGCCGACCGACAAAAGAATGAAGACGCAATGCTTCACAAAAAGACCTCCAGTAACTTTAATCTGCAATGCCTCATAGAGCATTATAAAACAACAGAAGGGTGAGAAAAACAATCATAATACAGTTGCATATAATTATATATTAACACAGAAATGCACAAGTAAAATATTCTCACCACCAATGTACCACAATCAAATACAACACAACACAGTACAATTCTCAAGTATCAAATACCATTACACATCACTCGTACACAATACACTCATCATCAATACAATTACACATATTTCATCTCAGCAATCACATTCACAATTCCATGCACAAATAATCCATGATTTATGCAAATGCACAGAGACCGACACAACGACTCTATGCACATGCCATGCGGTACCGACTTCCAATATTTCTCATCACTAGTTCACTCAGGAACTCTGATGGAATCATCGCTCGTTACTGAGGATCACTCAAGTAACACCCCGTCGGGCCTACGATGTTCCCCGTCGCTTTAGGTCCTCTTGGTATAAGGCGCACGACGTTTATGGATTGCTTTAGGTCCTCTCGGTATAAGGCGCACAATCCGATCGCTCACACCCCACATGGGCACACGATCGTCTATAACCATCGCTTTAGGTCCTCTTATTTTTAAGGCGCATGATATATCAAATCGCTTTAGGTCCTCTTATTTTTAAGGCGCACGATGTTATAGCAGATTCCCTTTGGAATCAATCCGCCACTCAGGACGTCACAACAATGCATATCATGATGCTTGGCATACAATGACTCATGACATTTAATATGCACACATATACACATCCATAATCATGCATATATCAATAATTACCATACATCGCATTTTCTTGCCGTAAGGCCACCAACCATCATCACAATATATATTTCATGCAATTTCATCACTCAACAGTACACAAGTCATACAATATCTACACCAACATCATATTGCACTTACACACCAAGTTCACACACTTAAACGACAAAAGTCGACAACAAAACAACACATTTTCTAATTCCCGACATAATTTAATCGGCCAACAATTCTCAAAACCATCATTATAATAAAGTACATTTTTTAATCTTTCTAACGCATCAAACCACGCCTCAAACCGAACCATAGATCAAAAGTTACAAAGAAAACAAATTGGGAAAAGATGTCTTGTTCGCAGTGCGAAGCTCCTAGCGAGTCCTTCGCTTCTTCATTCGCAGTGCGAATGTCCCAGCGAACAGTGGCAGAAACAAAATAGCCTAGAAAATTCCCAACGTTTGCAGTGCGAACCATCCAGCGAATGTTCGCTACCCCTTTCGCAATGCAAATCCTCCAACGAACAGTGGCAGAATGAAAAATAATACAACGTTCGCAGTGCGAACATCACGCGAACGCTCGCCACTCCTTCGCTGGCCATTCGCAGTGCGAACCTGCGATTTCAGCAAAACCCAGCAGCGCACCAGATCATCCAAAAATGATATTTTCTCAACCAGAACATGTCCAAACCAACATATAACAATTAGAACATAACTCAAACATGGTAACAAGTATTCTACTACGTTTACACCGATTTTCGACCGTGAAAACATCGATTTCTCATTATATTTCTCATTTCAACCTAGAATCCAAAACTAGAGAAAGACAATAGCATATGCAAACACATACATACATAATCATACACAAGCATAAGATAATCGAGTTTCACACCCTTACCCGATTTAATCGTGTTCTAGAAAGTCGGTTGATTGATTTCCAAGTTATCTCAAAATTCTCTCTTTTTCTTCTCTTCTCCTCTTCTTTTCTCCTTCTCTTCTTTTTCTTACTATTTTTCTCTCTTTCTATTTTCTATTATATTCTAACTTAACAAAATAAATCAAAATGCCCAAAATACCCCTACACTCAAATATCTCGCAAATGTTCCCAAAACGCGATAAAATATATTCACGATGAAAAATAACATATTTTCACATAAAAGTCAGAAATAAAATAATATAATAATAAAATAATAAAAAATGACTCAATTAAATAAAAATTGACAAAACTGACAGGACTGACCGGGGCGTTACAGTACATGGGTTTAAACCGCACCAAGATCAGTACTTTCATAGATCTCGGCGCAGCCTTTGTTCAGCAGTATAAATACAATTTGGATATGGCACCGGATAGGGATCAACTCAGGGAAATGTCACAAAAGGACAAAGAAACTTTTAAAGAATATGCTCAGAGATGGCGTGAAATTGCCGCTCAGATCTCTCCCCCTCTTGAGGAAAAGGAGATGACCAAGATTTTCCTGAAATCGCTGAGCTCGTTCTATTACGGCCGAATGGTCGCCAGTGCGCCCAGTGACTTCACTGAAATAGTGAACATGGGAGTACGCCTTGAAGAAGCGGTCCGAGAAGGATGATTGGTCAAAGATGCAGAGCCATCTAACAGTACTAAGAGGTACGGTAGTGCTTTCCAAAAAAAGAAAGAGCAAGATATCAGTAATATCTCTCTAGTAAAGCAAAGGCGAAGGTATCAACCAGTAACAGCGGTAAATCCCGCTATCAACCCAGCGCCAACTCCGACATATCAACCTCAGGTTGTCCAGAGCCAACCAAATCAACAACAGTATCAGCAAAGGCTGCAACAACCCTTTCAACAGGCTCGTCCACAATACAACAACAACAACAACAACAATCGTACTACACGACCACCAGGGTTCGACCCTATACCAATGTTGTACGTTGAATTATTTCCACTTCTACTGACCAAGGGGCATGTTCAGACCAGGACTCTTCTTACAGTACCAGAAAATCCACCATTTTGGTTCAAAGCAGATCAAACTTGCCCTTACCATCAAGGAGGATCAGGACATAACATTGAGATTTGCCTTAGCTTCAAGTCTGATGTAAAGAAGCTTGTCAGAAATGGGATTTTATCTTTCAAAGATACTAATCTGAATGTTTAGACGAACCCGTTATCGTAACATGAGAAAACTACTGTGAATTTGATAGAAGAAGAACCTGGCAACAGTTATCAAATTCACAATGTACGCTTACTGGGAACCAACCTGGTTAAGATGCATTGCAAACAGAGCGGGTACGGTCACTTTCCATCTCAAAATTATCATCATATTACAACACTTGTCCAATCTGCTCAATAGACAATCAGGGATGCTCTTTTATACTAGAGGCCCTCCAACATCAAATGGATCTTGGATGGATCCAAGACTACCATGAAAGATATGAGTATCAAGTCAATATGGTTCAAATCTTTGACATACGCCTAATAAATACCAGTCTAGTGGAGTTACATGCTAAGCAGGTCAGGCTTGGTTTTCTGGCTTCACATGATCATCTAGACTGTAAAGAATGTTGCAGAGACGACCAAGGGTGCGCGCTTGTGCAAAGGATGCTTCAACATTTGTTGGACCACTGGTGGCTTCTGATCTACCTGGATGAAGTCCCACAAAGAATTAGCAAGACTGATGGGAATCCTGGTAGACATCAAAGTTGTGATATCCGCTCAATAGAAACAAATCTAGTAAAGATGCACTGCATACAAAGCGGGTATGGTCGGGTACCACCGCACAATTATGAGCGTTGTAGAGTATGCTCAGAAAATAACCAAGAATGTTATCTCATACGAGCAGCCCTCCAAAATTAGTTAGACCGGAAAGAGATTCGACCATGTTCAAATTCTGGGTCGATCAACATGATACAAGACTACCTCCCTGGTCAGAAAAAAAACGCTATCATAATCTCTGATCATGGAAAAACCAAGGAGGTTTGCACCATAATCCCTCTACTCAATGAATCAAAGATCCCTCTTGATAGTAGAAAAGTTCCCAACCGGGAACTGATTAAGGTTGCCTATGACAATCAGAAAAATCAAAAAGCTCTTGTGGTTATCTACCTGCCAGGTCCAATACCGTACAAGTCGGATAAGGCTGTCCCTTACAAGTATGGTGCAAAGACCATCGAAAATGGAAAAGAAACTCCATTACCCTCCGTCGCGAACATTGCCGACATCAGTCGAGTTACCCGGAGCGGTCGGATCTTCAACAGAGGAGTTGGAGAACCTGCCAAAGAAAAGAAACCCCAAACGGAAGTTCCCAACCAACAAGTTGGTCAATCCAGTAATCCAGAACTTGTAAAGAACAACGATGAGATGCTGAAGCTCATCCAGAAAAGCGAGTACAACATTGTGGATCAATTGTTGCAAACTCCGTCTCGAATTTCCGTATTGTCTCTCCTACTTAGTTCAGAAGCTCACAGGGAATCTCTACAGAGGGTCTTAGAGCAAGCCTTTATAGAACAAGATGTGACAATAGGACAATTTGACATCATCATCTCCAACATCACTTCCTGTAATAATTTAGGATTCAGTGATGAAGAACTGCTAGAGGAAGGAAAGAACCATAATATGGCACTCAACATTACAGTTAACTGCCAAGACGATGATTTAGCTAGCGCACTGGTAGACACAGGATCATCTTTGAATGTTATACCAAAATCAACTTTGGTACACTAACATTTCAAGGGGCCCCGATGAGAGGCAGTGAGATCATCGTCAAAGCCTTTGACGGATCTAGAAAAACAGTTATCGGCGAAGTCGATCTTCCCATAACCATTGGTCCTCACACTTTCCAAGTCACTTTCCAGGTCATGGACATCCGGGCAGCATATAATTGTTTACTAGGAAGACCTTGGATACACGAAGCTGGGGCAGTCACTTCGATACTTCACCAAAAAGCTGAAGTTCGTCAAGAATGACAAATTTGTCACCGTATGTGGAGCGCAAGCCTTAATCGTGAGCAACTTATCTTTATTCTCCTGTGTAGTACCAGGGGAGGTTATTGGAACCCAGTTCCAAGCACTCTCCGTGAACAATGAGAATCGACCAGAAAGAGGGACATCGATTTCCTCATACAAGGATGTTCTTGAAGTGATCAAGAGTAATGACATAAAAGGATGGGGACAGATTATAACTCCTACGGATAACAAGACAAAGGAAGGTCTTGGTTTCTCTTCAACCTGTACCCAGACTACAAAGAAGGACGAAAGTTTTTGTCCCATTCAAGATTTATTCCAAAGCGGAGGTTTCCTCCACCCAGTGTCTTAAGAAGTACATACCATCAATGGAAGCGACTCCTCCGATACGGATGAGGAGTGGAAGTTTTATCTCAACGATGACGATTATATGTCTCAGGGAGAGGCGCACACTCCATTTTATTTTCCCAAACAGAGCCCAAGATATATACCGAGGTCAGACGTCAGGATGATCTATGGAGATTGTGATCCTGAAGGATGTCGTGCTCCACCCAAATCATTAGAGAAAGACAATCTAATGAAAGACAATTCTGGCTATAATCCCTTGGATGACTTGCCTATCTAGAAGCCGTACATAGAAGACTTAGGGCAAAAGAGTCAACCGAAAGATGCCTATCAGCTGAGTAATATTGAAAAGAATACCCATGTTCCCATAAAGTCAAGGAATCATTACTCAGGACATTCTGAAAATGTTCGGCACCACGGTGATGAATTCGCAAAGTTTGCAGGACAAGAATTCATTAACTATGCATTTCCTGAAATCAACGTCATTGAGGAAGATGACTCATCCATTCCCACAGAAACATGGGACACCTTGGGATAGCCAAGTGGCAAGTACGACTTCCTAGTCAAATACACCGCTCCCGAAAGCTCTTGCATCCGATACGAGGACATCCAGCCAACTGGATGGGGAGATCCTCTTGAAATTGAAAATCCTATGGAAGATGCGACAGAAGAATTCTCCTATGACAACTCTGCATGGGAAGAAGACTCCAATGATCCTACTCCGCCAAAAATCAGCGTTATTTCTAAAGACAAACCAAGAAGGGAGATACCAGACTTTGTGATTCACATAGGAGTTCGTCGCCACTGGGTTGTTGTCGATGTCCTGAAAGTCGTCCATAAGTCTAAGTAATTACCATCTATGTTTTAACCTTTCACCTTGCCCAGGTGAAATGGATGTTTTTATAGGGCTCACCTTTTTGTAAATAACCCTCTTCGCTTCACCCAAAGCGACAAAGTTTTGTTTTATAGGGCTGTATTTCAAGAATCGACAAGTAATGAATAAATAATGTCATTCTAAATTCCCGCATTCATTACGGTTTTCACTTTTCGTTTTTTTTTCAGAAAATGGTAATCCTTAAAAACAGCCCAAAATAAAAACAAGCATTTTTCAGAAAATACACTACACACACTCTTGCATTCTCTCTGCTTTGCTAAAAAACGAATCATCACGTCTTGCAGATTGCTTGTTTTAAACGCCATTGAAACATATGATCCAATGCGTTCTCCCAAATTTGAATTCCCGGTATTTGAAGCTGAAGAAGAAGAGGACGAAGAAATTCTAGAAGAGATCTCCCGACTACTCAGATAAGAGGAAATGTCAATTGAGACTCACAAAGAGCCGTTGGAAACGGTCAATTTGGGTTCGGAGGAAGAAAAGAAAGAAGTTAAGATTGGAGCACTGCTCAGTCCAATTGTCAGAGAAGACTTCATAAAACTTCTCGAAGAGTTTCCAGATGTCTTTCCTTGGTCCTATCAGGACATGCCAGGGTTGGATACCAGCATCGTGGAACATCACTTACCGCTGAAAACGGAATATCCTCCGGTAAAACAAAGACTGAGAAGGACTTATCCAGATATGGACATCAAAATTAAGGAGGAAGTGCAGAAGCAGATCGACACAGGTTTCCTCGCCACCTCAGAATATCCTTAATGGCTAGCTAACATAGTGCAAGTTCCGAAAAAGGACAAAAAGTCATAATGTATGTAGACTACAGGGATCTGAACAAAGCAAGTCCGAAGGATGACTTCCCTCTGCCACACATTGACATGCTTGTAGATAGCACAACAAAATTCAAAGTCTTCTCCTTCATGGATGGATTCTCGGGTTATAATCAAATCAAAATGGCGCTGGAAGATATGGACAAAACTTCATTCATCACCTCATGGGGCACCTTTTGTTAGAAGGTAATGCTGTTTGGTCTGAAGAATGTGGGGGCAACCTATCAAAGGGCCCTGACAACTCTGTTTCACGACATGATGCACAAAGAAATTGAAGTGTATGTCGAAGACATGATCGCCAAATCTAAAACAGAAGAAGAACATGTGGAACACTTGTCAAAGAAATTCGAGTATCTGAGAAAATATAAACTCCGCTTGAATCCCAATAAGTGCACGTTCGGTGTTCACTCAAGAAAGCTCTTAGGATTCATTATCAGCCAAAAAGGAATCAAGGTTGATCCTGACAAGGTCAAGGCCATTCAAGAAATGCCTTCGCCAAAAACTGAAAAACAGGTCAGAGGATTTTTGGGACGTCTGAATTATATCTCAAGGTTCATATCCCTCATGAACGCGACATGCAAGTCCAAAACCTCATCATTTGGCATGTGACATTCAAAGTTCAAATCCAAAACTTTCAAATTTGTCATGAGGCATTGAATGCATGCATAGAGATGGCATGTATCACTCCAAAACATTGAAAATGAGTCAAGATAAACTCAAGCATCAGAGGACCATAGGCCTGCAATATTGACCCAAGTCAATGGCTAGAGGAGACTTGAGATTCCTTTATGCAACCATTGGATAATGGACTGTACCAGCCACCTTTCACTATTGCTGCCAAAACAAACTTGACACACTAGAAATAGAGGTCATTTATGGTCAGTTTGAGTACACCAAAGCTTGACAACACTTGTTTTCCTCAAAATCTCTCTCAAAAAACCAGAAATGCCTTACTTTGCAAGCCACCATCATATTTTGAGTTAGAGAGCAATTCCACCATAGCTTATGATCTAAACACGTTCAATATATCATATATAATTTGTTCAAACACTCATCCTTCATCTGGAACACCAGAATCATATACCTAAAATTCCACTTAAGGCCTATTTGCAGTTGAGGTACCACAAGGTGATCCAAGCATCTCCAATCAATGCCAGGCATCTCAACACACTCCATAGGGTATAGTGAAGTTGTCCAAGTCCTTACAACACATATGTAACATCTCCATCATCAAACTCGATCACCAGCTACAAGAGGTAAGCCTGAAGCCTTCAAACTCCATACTACATACATCATAAATGTGTTTTTGAGTTACCATCTTGTTTTTGCATGTATATAGAGTGATAACCCTCAATCAATTGCTATGAATGAATCGTGTATAGGATTTCATGATGTTCTTGCAGAAATTAGGATTCTTGAGTTCATCACTTGATTTCTCACTCCACACTTAATATAAATGCAATTCATTTATATGGTTGTAATCCTTGATAAAAAAACGAACAAGTTTCATGTCTACAAAAGCTTTTTTCATTAAGTAATCAGAGAAAAAAGTGAGATTTTGCAAATCGTCCATGGCACGGTAATGAGGAAGAAGAAGGTGACCGATGGCGCCATAATTAAAATTATTTGAATTTTTGAATTTTTGATTATTTTCTTAATTGATTTCAAAAATTAATTTTTCTCTCAATTTTAATCATTTTTTATTGGTTCTTTTTTTAAAATTTCACAAAAATGTTAAAATATTTTATTCTACAAAAAAATCAAATTTATATTATTTATTTAATATAATTAGAAGTTTTGTAAATAATTTCATTTTATTTGTTTTTTAAACATTTTAAATGAAATCCTCGCCTTGATTTTTCAACTTCAAATGAATTTCAAGATTTCATGTGATTAAACATGATTTTTCAAAATATTTCTCAAAGTTTACAATTTGTTTTTGAATATATTTGATATTTTATATCATTTATTATTTAATTTTCTTTGAAAACATATATTTTTATATAAAATTAGGGTTTTTCTCTTGATTTTAAATTTTCAAGTTTCATTTGAAACACTTTTGGGCCTCTAATATAGTGTAAGACTCATCCCTTGTCACATAAATAATTTGGGCCTCAGTCATTGTATAAGTCCCGATACGATCTCGGCGCGATCGCCGTTTTCAAAACAAAAAATCATCTGGGCCTCCCCTTTGTGTTGTAAGCCCCATTTTTCTCCCTTTTTAAACATATTTTGGGCCTCTAATAGAGCGTGAGACCTAACCCCCTTTGTACATAAATAATTTGGGCCTCAAGCATTGTATATGTCCCGATACAATTTTTAAAATAACGGTGCGATCACTGTTTTTCATCTGGGTCTCTCCTTGAACTATAAGTCATATCTCTTGAATAAAAATAAACTTTTGGGCCTCTAATAGAGTGTAAGACCCATCCTTTTTGTAAATACAATAATTTGGGCCCCAGTCATTGTATAAGTCCCTCTGTGGTTTTCAAAACCACGACGCGATCGTCGCCTTTTCAAAAGAATTCATATGGGCCTTTCTTTGAGTATAAGCCACAAACTTCTTTTTAAAACAACTTTCTTTTATCCAAATTCAAACTCAAAGTTTTATCAAAACTTTCTTCAATTTCTTGAATAACTAACCATGCAGTTGTAGTTATAATGCTTAGGATTGCACAACTGTAAGTTCCACTACCTTTTCAAAACATACTTGTTTATACATTTCATCTGTATATATATATATATATATATATATATATATATAGTTGTACATATTTGCTTAGAGTTTTTCCCAGCAGTTAGGTCTAGGTCTAGATCAAACAAGTGGTTACTCTTTCAATACAGTCAAAACTAGTTCCCCATAGGAAAATCCAAATACAGTCTGGCCTCCTCTTCAGGACCGTCCCAACAAATTTGGAGGCCTAAGGCAAAATTTAAAATATTTATTTTTTAAAATAAAAAATATATATTTACAAAATTTATATTATTTTTTATTTGAAAATAAAAAACCATCCATTTTTTTTAAATTATTATTTTCTTCAATTAAATGTCTATATCATATAAAATTAAATATATTAATTTTATTGATTTAATCCTTAGTTAATATTAAAAAAAAATCATGTTACATTTTATCATCATTTGATTAAATGTATTAATTTTATGTACTTCTTGAATTACATAATGAAAATAATTACTTATTATATTTATATAATTTATGAATCATATTAAAAAAGAGTAATGTTTTAGAAATTTAATTTAAAACTATTCATTAAAAATATTATTTTTATTAGTGTGAAAATAATAATAAATCTTAGTCATTTTTTTATGACCAAATAAAAATAGATAAAGTATTAAAATCAAATTATATACAATTTTCTCAAATAAAACTTAACTATATCTATTTAACATTAATTGTATTTATTAAAAAAGATATTTAAAAAATTTAAAATAAACGATTAATCTTACCATGAATTATATATGTATTCTTATATTAATGAAGAAGCTCATTAAATGTATCAAATAAATATATTGAATAATAACTATTTTGTAATGATTAATAAAAGGATGAAATGAGCTCCAAAACATAACTTGTTGTTGCAGGCGGTGTTTCAGGGATTACACTCAACCACTTGGTTACTACACACATTTCAAGTTTAAAATGCATTAGTTGGTATATAATTGTTAATAAATTTATTTTGAGGCCTTTTATATAGACCAAAAAAATGAGGCCCAAGGCAAATGCCTTACTTGCCTTGCCCTTGGGCCGAGCCTGCTCCTCTTGGGCTTATACAATATGGAACAGAGAAAGGCATTATTCCCGGTGAAACTTATCTCAAGACTGTCCTAACTTAGAAATATATGTATACAAGAAATTCATTTCCCCAAAGAGGATTAACTCTCGGTGAAACCTCTTATGAATTTCTTCAAACCCTAGAATTGTTCTGCAAAGAAATGATTAATTCCCGGTGAAACTTTTCTTGGACTTTTCTTAGGCTTGGACCTACAAGCTTCCTAAAAGCATCCACAACCTCCTCTTGGGCTTTGTACAAGGACCCTCAGGCTTCTTAGAAGTTCTCAGCTTCCTCTTGGGCTTAGTACAACGACCCAAAGTTCTTCTACAGGTATAGGACAGAACTTAGTCATCTCTGCTAGTTCAATCCTCCAGAGAGTCAGAATTCCAGAACATCTAACCATTCTTAGGTTGATTCTCATCCCTTAAAACCACAGCCTCCTCTTGGGCATCATACAAAGATCATTCTCCAGTTAAGAGTCAACCTCTTCATACCAGTAGACTTGGAAAGTCTCATCTCCTATTGGATCTCAAAGAAACCCTCAAGTTTCCTAAAAAAACACAGGAAAAAACCTGATCATTTCATCAATCTCCAGCAAAGTTTAAAACCTCCATAGATTTTCATACTCAAGGTTTAAACCTTTACCATCAATAAAACCTTAACAGAATCAGAACCTCAGGGCATATTATATTTCAACTCTTCTTCAATCCTCAGCAAGAGTTAATTCCCCAATTTGGACCTGTCTCTAGATCTCAATAATCCTCAGCAGAAGCCAGCCTCTTCTTAGGCTTTGTATAATGATTTTTCCTCAGCAGATTCAGCATCAATCTTGGGCTTTTTACAAGACAGATAAAACCTCTCCCCAATGGAGTTAATTTCTTTTAGACTCAATCTTGGGCTTTATACAAGACAGATAAAATATTCCTCGGAAGAGTCAATCTCATTTCAGCCTCAATCTTGGGCTTTGTGCAAGACAGATATAAAACTCCTTTAGTAGAGTCAATCTTTTAGCTTCAATCTTGGGCTTTAAACAAGACATAAACAACCTTTTAGCTTCAACCTTGAGCTTTGATCAAGGCACACAAAAATCAACATCCCCTCAGAGGAAATCAAAAGTTCTCTCTGTGGGAAGATATTTCTCTGTATATCACATATCAAAACAAACAATCAAACAAACCTTAATTCCAGATAACTACTGTAAGTGGCACACTTGTTGATTCAAAAATCCAAGATGTGGTCCCTCTTTTATCTTGGTAAAACTTCCTCTTTCATCTAATTGTTGTAAGTGGCAAGCCTTAGGATTATTCACATCCAAGCCAATGTCCTTCTCTTAACATGAAAGATTCCTAAGGAAAAATGACATTGCTCTACACTAAGTTAAAGTTTATTCCTTCAGGACAATTCTCCTATAAAGGAAATTATGGCATTGTTGGATTCCATACATTCCAGTTAAAGTAATTCCCCTTATAATCAATTTCCCAAAATTTGTGATGAATAGGTGAGATATCTCCCTTTAGAGATGACAAATTCTCTCTCAAATACCCCTTTATCTTCAATCTTGGGTTTTGAACAAGACACAAACATCATTTCAGCTTCAATCTTGGGCTTTAAACAAGACACCAAACATTTTCCTCCCATAGAATAGGAGGAACTACGATTGCTCCGATTTCCCTGTTTTCTTTAACGGGAATACGTAGGCATGAGATTGCAATATCTTAGCGAGCACACAAATCAAAAACTTTAGGTCCAGTACCTTACCAAAAACAACGAAAAAAACTCAAAAACAACAAAAATACTCTCTCAGCACTCCCAAAGGAGAAACTTTCCCAACCCATAACAGATAAACACCAGAAAGTATTTAAACATGCCACAGAAGATCTATGGATAGTCATATATACACTAGGTAATTAACAACTTCCCTTTGTATAACCTGACCCCGAACCCCCAATCTCTTAGCATTTGTTAAAGAAAACATTTGCGTGCAAAGTTAGTTTTAGATAGCATCCATTTCCTTTCCTGCTTCATAATGATTTTACCAAATTATCCATATCAACAATTGGTGTATTCTAATTAGCATTAATATGAAGTGAAAAAACAATAAATTAAAAGTATTTATTAGAGAGTAAAATGGGAAAATTAAAATTAAAATTGCATTGAGAAGGTAAAGTGACAAATTTTTTAGGACAATTGTTTTTCTAAATACGATAATTATTTTAGGACGGAGGGAGTATTTTTTTTTTTTTGTGATAACTTTAAAAGCCAATACATTTTATAAAATAAACAAGTTTTTAAAAAGCCTAACACCAATATTTTTTTCAAAAGATATAAAATAAAAAATAAAAACACATAGACTATATCTTTAAATTACACAAGAAAATAACCAAAAAGGGATTCAAGATGGTCTAAAACAAATTTAGAATGGCAAACAAAATTGGAACTCAATATAGTTAAATAATTTATCAAACATCCTAGCCACTTGCTTGTTATCACTTAACATAGTATAAAAATCTTGCTTACATAGATTCACAAACATATTCTAATTTACCCTTTCAATGGCTCGATTGAAGATAATGACCCATTATCGTTGCATTTAGCTAGCCAAATGTTTTGTTTGATGAACATTATATACAATATTTTTAATGTAAAATATATTTATCTAATCAATTTTTGTTTTATTTTTCTTAAATTAATCCCCTCACATGATCATTATAAATAGGGTTAAATAGTGTTTACCCCCTGCCAATGTAGCGAGTTTTGATTTTGCCCCCCTGAAATTTTTTTTATTTTGAACGCCCCCTCAAAAAATCAAGATTCTATTTTCTCTCCCCTATGCTGACTGGACGAAGGAATCTATCCATGTGACATTGCTGACTGGATGGAATCTGCCACGTGGCATTTGCTGACTAGATAATTTTTTTTCAATTTTTTTTTAATTTTTTTTTAATTTTTTTAATTTTTTTTAATTTTTTTTAATATTTTTTAATATTTTTTATATTTTTTTATATTTTTTTTATTTTTTTTTTTATTTTTTTTTTTATTTTTTTTATTTTTTTTTTATTCTATAATTTATTTCAAATCCTTTTTAATAATATACTAGAATTTTAATCTAGTATAAAAACTAAAATATTAATTAAGATTTATTTAATCATATAAAAGAATTTTAATATATTAATACACCACTTATAAATTTATTTAATCTAGATTAAAATTCTTTAATGTTTTAATATAAATGCATTAAATATTAAAAATGCATTAATATAAAAACTAAAATAAAGTCTTTAATGTTTTTATATTTAATCATTAATATTTAAAAATATATTAGTCATTAATTAATATATCATTTTTAATGATTAAATAAATTTTAATTAATATTAAAATGCATTAAAAATAAATTCTTTAATAAAATGATATGAATAAAAATGATATATTAATTTTAATATTAATTTAAATTTAATGCATTTTAAAAAGAATAACCCTATTTTATTTTAGGAAAAGGCGGCAATAACAAGAGACTAAATACGTGAGCCGTGACGACACGGTGCGCGCCTTTTTGTTCTAGCAGTCAGTTATTTACTCTTACAAATCAATCAACTTGGTGATTTGTTTTTTTTTCTTCAGATTTTGAGCAAGATAGTTTGCATGATTTTCTTCTCTTCTTTCTTATTAAAACCAATGTTGCAGCCTTTACTTATCAATAATTCCACGTTTTCATCATTCACACATTTCTATGATTTTTTTAAAATGATTGGCTATAAACTTTTTTTATCTCAACAAAAGCATAATGTATTGAACTTTATGTTACTTTACAGATTTTGAGCAAGAGAGAGGGTAAAGAAAATGGCAGGATTTTGGAGTGTGTTTTGTGGGGAATCTGATTGTTCAAAGCCTTGCAGTTATTATGATGTTAAGTTTCTCGTTGATCCTTCCACATGCATCAACCATTTCTTAATATCTTGCTTTGATGTGTTTTTTCTCATCGTGCTGCTATTTGTAATGATGATCCACAAGTCGTCATTAAAACCATATCAGGGTGTTATACATAGGGAAAGATATTCAAATCTGCAACTAGTTTCTGCCGTAACCAATGGTGTTCTTGGGTTGGTGCATTTGCTTTATGGCATTTGGATTTTAGAAGAGAAGTTGCGGAAAAACCAAACTGCATTGCCTATTGATTTGTGGATGTTGGAATTGTTTCCGGGATTAACATGGATGTTAGTTGGTTTAACATTAAGTCTTAACATTAATAATAAAAAAAATAAAAAAAAATAAAAAAATAATTAAAAATAATTTAAAATAATTAAAAAATAATTATCCAGTCAGCAAATGTCACGTGGCAAATTCCATCCAGTCAGCAATGCCACATGGGTAGATTCCTTCGTCCAGTCAGCATTGGGGGAGAGAAAATAGAATCTTGGTTTTGTGAGGGGGGCGTTCAAAAAAAAAAAACTTCAAGGGGGCAAAATCAAAACTCGCTACATTGGCAGGGGATAAACACTATTTAACCCTTATAAATATTTGTCAAGTGTACAACAGATTTCACAAGCAACTCTTAATTCATTGCAGCAAGAAGAAAATCATTTTTTTATTTTGTTGAACTTCTGTTCGCTACTTTTTTTCTTTGTTGGGGGCAATTGAACCTCCCAAACATGAGAAACAATGTATATACAAAAGTAACTTTTATGTATGCAATTGTTTTTTTTTAATATTTGATAAATTTTTTTGTTTTTTTTTTTATAAGCCAAATATATTAGATGAATATGGTACAAAGAGTACCACAAACCAAACAAAAAGTTTCTACAAACCCCAACTAAATACAAATTTACAAGAACTCAAGAGGATATTTATGCCAATCATAAAATAAACATTTGATCTCCTCCTTATGTAATAATAATATCCACCACCACGAGAAGAATTAAATCGGGTGAAACACAATTCTGGGTCGCAAATCTCTCCATTAAAAATAACATTATTTCTTGATATCCATAGACTCCAGCACACCACCAACCAAAAACTAACAGCCAAGTGGCTAGGTAATAATCCCTTCAAATTTTTGAACCCAAACTAATAGATGAGAAGAAATTGAATAAGAATGGAAACTAGTGACGCCAAGCCATTGATACACTTTACACCATACAATCCTGCTCCAATGGCAAAGAAGGAAGAGATGTGAAGCTTCCTCGATGGCTTGATTACACGAAGCACACACCCCGTCATGAGCATCCGATATTATGTTCCTGCGAAGCAAGTTACCCCGCGTTTGCAACCTGTTATGCAGCAAACGCCAACCAAATATTTTTACCTTCGACGGAACCTTCGCCTTCCATATGAATCCAAGTGCTGTTAACTGGTTTACATCTTCTTCCGTCCTCCTACCTGGCTCTGAAATAACCTTGTAAAAACTACTGACAGTGAAAATCCTGCATGAATTACGTAACCACACCACAGAATCCAACTTGTTTTTAATAGGACAGATTTGAAGAAGAATTAAACGCAAGTTTTTCAATTCCTCATGAACTTCTTCCGTCGCAATTTTTTTGTTTATTTGCAGTGGGTGAAACAAAAGAAACAAAAGAAAGTATTGGGTTAGATGGTTATGCAATGTATCAAGGTGGATTTGGAGTCTGGAATAGCGATGAAAATGGCATACTCTTTCGCAGCATTGGAAAAGTTGCAAATGACAACGGAAATATCATAAGCTTTCCCAGAGGTGGAAAAAATGGTGGTGGTAGAAATAGAATTTTGGGACACAAGTCATTTATGGGGAAAGCCTCTTTGAAAAACTAATGCTTATACATGTATAACATATCCCATATGGTGACGTAGTTTCTAATGTTGTGTTACTTTAGATAAGAAAATAAAGCAAGGAGCCTATATTCATAGTATTGATCAATAATGTAAAGATTGGTGTTAGATGCACCGCATATAGTTAATCTATTTATATAATATATTAAATAAGAGTATGTAATATATTAAATAAGAGTTGTGAATTATTGTGTAGACATCTTATCGTCTATATCATTTAAAATTTGTTCTGTTACATATATTTTTACACAACAATTTTAAAAAGGTGATATCTTAATACATCACCCATGTTTTTTAGGCACCACGTGAAATTTTATTTTTGCCTCCATATTCCGGATATGCATATTTGGCACACCAAATTTTAAAAAAACTCTGAAATGTTTCGGATGTGCACATCCGAAAGAATTCTTGATTTGCAAATCCGGAAAAAATTAAAAGAATTCCATAAAATCATTTACTTCTAAATATAATTAAATACAATCTAATTAAAATCTAATATAATTAAAATTAATATCATTTTTTTAATATAATTAAATCCAATATAATTAAAATCTATATTAATTAAAATTAATATGATATTTAATATGATTAATTTTTTTCAATATAATTAATATGATTAATATGGTATTTAATTCTAAATTATTTTTTACATTGAAAAAATTAATTTAATTATATTGGATTTAAAGTTATATGGTATTTACTTCTAAAATTGGATTTAATTATATTGGTATTTCAAATTATATGGTATTTACTTCTAAATTATATGGTATTTACTTCTAAATTATAATTAAAATTATATGGTATTTACTTCTAAAATTAATTTAATTATATTTGATTTAATTATATTGAAAAAATCATATTAATTTTAATCAATTTAATTTTAATTATATTGGATTTATTTAAATATGATTTAATTATATTGAAAAAATCATATTAAGTTTAATTATGTTGGATTTTAATTATATTGAATTTAATTATATTTAGAAGTAAATGATTTTATGGAATTCTTTTGATTTTTTCCGGATTTGCAGATCAGGAATTCTTCCAGATGTGCACATCCGGAAAAAACTGAAAAATTTTAGAAAAATGGTGCGTTCGGATGTGCACATCCGAAAATTGGGGGCAAAAACGGAAATTCGGTGGTGCCTAAGAAACATGGGTGGTGTGATAAAAAACTTCCTTTAAAAATTAATTGGTTTAATTGCAACTTTGGTTCCCCTATTTAGCATTTTTTTTGGGTTTTGATCCCCCCATTTTAAAAACCACTATATTGGTCCCTATTTTAACTTTTGAGTTTGATTTTAGTTCCCTTTCCATTTTAAATATTATTTTTAATGATGTGGCACGTTCAATGATTATGTGGAAATGTCATGTCATTTAAAAATCCATCCTCATTATTTATTATGTATTGCTTAAAGTATTATAACATTGCATTTTTTATGTATTGCTTAAAGTATTATTTCTGAAAATGAAATCAAAATACATTAAATATATATTAAATTAAAAAAATAATGAGGATGAATTTTTAAATGACATGGCATTGCTACATAATCTTTGAAGGTGCCACATCATTAAAAATAATATTTAAATTGAAAAGGGGATTAAAATCAAACTCAAAAGTTAAAATATGGACTAAAATAGTGGTTTTTAAAATGGGGGATCAAAACTCAAAAAAATACTAAATAGGGGGACCAAAATTGCAATTAAGCCAAATTAATATTCACTCTTCAAAAATACAATACATATTTACCATACAAATACAAATACACATGTATGTGCCAACTTCGGAGATAAGTGTCATTGAACATGAGTTTGATTACCATCAGCCGTAATTTTGTATTTTCAAAACTAGAAAGTGTCCCACTTTTCCCCTCGGTTAGACTTAGAATCGAGGTGAAAATACCAAATTTTCATATTGGTTGCTTCTATTAACCGAGATGAAAGATGTTAGAGGCAAGTTTTTACCTTGTTTGGATTATCCAACCGAAGAGAGCCTCTTGTTTTTAATTTTTGTTTATTTTACAATTTTTTTCGTTTTAACCGTATTTTTTGAAATAAAATCTAAATTGTACATTTGGGGAAATAGAACAAATGAAACACTTGTGAAACAAAACTATATATACCATATAAACCAAATTGGCACACATTTTGTACCAAAGTTATACATTCTTTACATTAAAGCCAAAATGGCACACATATTCTTTTTTCACAACATAACTAAAATATATAAATTATAAACCCACAGAGGAAAAAACCAAAGTTGCCCGACTAGAATACATATCCTTAAATATTGTTTTGTGAATGGTGCATGGTTGTTTTACACTTATAATTTGAATGAAATTTAAAAACAATTAGGATAACACAACAAAAACAACGTTAAACCTTCAATAACAATAGCAACAAAATTAATATTGTTCCTAAAAAAATTACGTATCCAGGAAAGTCATTGATTGTGCAAAACAACATGGCACGCATCTTAAAATTTTCACCCGAATACACATCATCAACATCAGCGTCTTCCTGGAATAAAACTCATAATTCTCCAATCAATGGACTTAGGTAAATATCTATGTTGTTTCCTAGTTGTTTTGGATCCTAATCCATCATAGATAACATTATATATTTGCGCTTCATTCACAACCACGAAGAGATAGGTTATAAATCATGAGAAAAACAGACCATGAAGTTTGATTACTACTCAGATTACCAATCACGCTCATTCTATCGGTGACAATTCCAATCCTAAAGTTTCTTGGCTTCTTGCCAAAATCTGGAAACAACAAATCAATTTTCTTCCAATGCTAAGAATCATCTACATGGAGATTTTTTCCATCACATTATCTTTCATCTACATTCCATCTAATATTATTTGTGTCATTTACATTAGAAAACAATCTCTTGAACTTTGAAATTAATGGTAGGTACCACAACACCTTTCTAGGAGGACCCTTACTGCTTACACAATCGTTATCATTAACACCACTATCCTTCAGCTTGTAGTGTGACTCCCCCCACTTTGGAGACTCATTCATTTTTTCATACTCTTTTTGTATAATATACAATCATTACGACATATATGTATTTAGATATAGTCCAAACCCATTAGACATAATATCTTCTTGGTCTCATAGTTACAGTTTAACAACATGTTATCTTTAGAAAGCATGTATTTTAACAATTCAAATAATTCACTGAAACTTTTATCTGTCCACCCACCTTTTTCTTTCAGATTAACTAGTCTTAACACCACTGATGATCATGTAAATTTTTGCACCTCAGATATAAAGGTTTTTCCTTGTCACTACATAATGTATCATACACATGGGTTGTCCTAAATTTTTTTCTCTAATATCCGAAATCATATCTTATAATTGATCGTTCATATCTTCATCAACTTCATCTCTGTGTGACGCAATTTGATTTTTTTCACCTCACCGTGCTACACCCATGTTACTACACCATTGTCGTATAATTTTTAGAAATTCTAAAACAACATAAATGATTGAATATTATTTCTTTTCTGTGTTTTTTCTTATCCTCGAATAAAACACAATGATAATTAAATATTCCTCTATTTTTGGGAAGTTTATTTTGGCAAATTCAAGAAATACAACCACTTTATTCTCATAATCCTCGCTTAATATATTTTCTTTCATCCAACTATGATATATAACTATATACTTTATGAAAATAAAATCAAAATTTCACTCAAATTAATTATGCATTTTGAATGAAAAAATTTGGGAATTGTAACACCACAATTTTTTGTTTATTTTATTTTATGATGCTCAGTGAAATATTCATGTTTTATTTTATATTGAAATTATGGGATTATTGATGAATATGTGAATTATTGTAATAAATGTGGATTTATTGAGTTTTTCGGGATTTAAAATAATCCCATTTGATTTAAATTATAGGATAATAATTAAATGATGTGAAAATAGGAGATTGGGTGGAAAGTTAAATTTAATATTAGTATGAATTTAACAATTTGATTTAAAAAATAGAATAATGAGAGTTCAGGGTGATAGTGTGAATTAAAAGTGTTGGGAGCTAATGAGGTAATTAAAACATAATCTTTGGTTCCTTCCCTATATCCGAGAAGAACACAACATAATTTTTGGGACGATGATAAGTTGGGAAACCAAAGCAGCAGATTAACTGTTTCAGCTTATATTGATAATCACTTAATTGCACTATTTCGCTGTTAATCGAAACTCAAGTTTGTTAATAAGAATATAAGAATCTTTGAGAACGATTCTCGAGTTTTCGTTATCGTTAACTATATTTTCAAAAATACTCGTTTTTGATCCGTGTGCGACAGCGGATCAGCGTACCAGCCGAAGGTGGATTTAATAAAGAGGTGTCAGCCGAAAGTGGGTTTAACAGAGGTGTACCAGCCGAAGGTGGGTTTAATAAAGAGGTATCGGCCGAAGGTGAATTTAATAAAGAGGTTTGATTAGTGCATTTTAATGAACATTCTCTTATGTTTGTACTTAGAAATTTCCTTCGTTTGTTTTGTTTATTTTACTGCTTTATTATGTTTTTAGAATTAAGTCTTTGTTTGCCTTTAATCCATTTTTGTATGTTGTTTTCATCTTTAGCAGTTACTTGATACTTATCCACTGTTTGAATCATAACTGGAGCTACGGGATATCGTTTTGCGCGTTCAGATATGCATTGGAAAGCTAAGACAGAGAGCTACAAGTTTCATGTTGTAGCCAAGAGCTGATTCAGAGTGAAAGATGGTCAAATAATTCGTTGAAATCAGAACCTCAACACAACTTGCTAGGAAAAGTCCCTGCTCAACAGAGTCTATTGGCAACATGCCCCTGGAAATTTCGGGAATTTCATCTTGGTAGGATTAAGCCTCTCGATTGATGCTCATTATGTAAGCTTCCTTGATGTATAAGCAAATGTTTGCGAAATGGAAAAATGTTTATTCAAAGAATAATAATTTTAATGCAACACACAAATGTATAAGCAAATCTTGAAGATCATATAAAAAAATAATCTTTGGTTTCTTCCCTATATCTGAGAAAAACACAATTTTTAGAACGAGGATCAAACTTGCTACGATGATTAGTAAGAGTAGAGGGGTAAGCAAGGAAACCAAAAGATTTGAATGTGTTGTAGTGAGGATGTTTATCATATAATAAAAAAGAAGGGGGTTCGTTGTTGATAAGGCATGAGGTAAGCGATTGAAGATGTAAACTGCATGAGAAACAGACAAATTCTATAAACTTTTAGGAATATTGGATTTAAAAATAAGGATCTTGTGACATTAAGGATGTGTTGATGTTTTCTCTATGCAATTCCATTTTGTTGGGGACACTCAACACAATGTCTTTGGTGCAAGATGCCATTAGTTTTATAAAAGTCGTGCATTAGAAATTCTTGTCCATTATCAGTGCACAAGCATTTTAATTTCCCTTAAAATTGAGTGGAAATGAAATAAATAAAATTTATTAAATGATTACGGGTTTCGTTTTTGTTGTTCATAAATAATGAGTCCAAGCCTTTGTGGTTGGCATCAGTTTTGGTAAAACTAACTTAATAGTAAGATGTTGGACAACATGTCCTAACATGAAAAACTAACTGAAGGTCAAGATGTTGGACAAGATGTCCTATCATGATGAATCGGCATCTTTGTTTGTTACTTTTTCAATTTTAATTATGTTATTCGATATTTTAGTTTATTATGGGATTGTTTGTTTTTCCTAGGTGGCGTCCAAGATTGAAGAATCAGAGATTCTGATTCTAATTTGAAGATGTTGTTTCTAAGTGTGGAGACACTTTAGGAAACTTAGGATTGAAGAACATATTCTATAGGAGAATTAGTTGCAGATTCTGTGGAGCAGAATTGCTACGTCTCTGAAGCCCAAATCCAGTTTTGTTTATGGTTATAAATAGGATGGATTTAACATAGGAAAAGTATGGAAAAATACATTGTTGCCTAGTGTGTTTAGGGTTTGTATTTTGTGAGCCTCTCTTGTATTATGTGAATACTTTAGTTGGATTATTTTATTGAGTTGTAATTGTTCAGTCACTGCTGTGATTGAAAGGTAATTGAGAAGGGTCTCATACCTAGGAGTGTCTTAGGTAGAAATATAGCATGGGAAGTGATTAGGTGACAATTTGTAAACTGAGGTGCTTAGCTTTGAACTAATACTTCTTAGTGGATTTCATTCCTGGTTTGGAAGCCCCCAGAAGTAGGTGAGTTGCACTGAACTGGGTTAATAATTGTTGCTTGTTTTTCTTTACTTTCTGCATTATGTTATTGTCCTTGTTCTTGTCATTGAGAAACAGAGATCAAGTGTATCGACATCCTGTTAGACATCTTCGTGATCTGCTATACCAGAATTTCAATTTGTATCAGAGCAGGCATCCTGCTCTACATCTGGGTTAGATTCAGGGACGATACTTTCTGGTTTAATGGATAAAGAAGGAGGAATTTTAAATAGACCACCCATTCTTGATGGTTCCAATTATGAATATTGGAAAGTGGGCATGGTGGCGTTCATCAAGTCTATGGATGGTAAAGCTTGGAAGTCTATGGTCAAAGGGTGGGACCCACCAAAAAACAAAGATAAGGATGGGAAGATTACTGATGAGTTAAAACCTGAGGAAGACTGCGATGATGAAAATGATAAGCTTGCTCAATGTAACTCCAAAGCCTTGAACGCCTTTTTCAATGGTGTTGACAAGAATATCTTTAGGCTTATCAAAAATTGTACTGTCACCAAGGATGCATGGGAGATTCTAAAAACTGCGCATGAAGGAACTTCTAGGGTAAAATCCTCAAGACTTGAACTTTTCACCACCAAGTTTGAGAACTTGAGGATGAAGGAGGATGAAAGTATACAAGACTTTCATATGAACATTGTTGATATTGCCAACACTTCAAGTGATCTTGGAGAGAAAATTCCAGAAGCCAAGTTGGTTCAGAAGATCCTAAGGTCACTTCCAAAGAAATTTGATATGAAGGTGACTGATATTGAGGAAACCCAAGATATAAACACTATGAAAGTGGATGAGCTCATGGGATCTCTTCAGACTTTTGAGATGGCAACCAGTGATAAAGCTGAAAAGAAGAAAAGTTTAACGTTGGTGTCTAATCAATAAGAGTGTGATTTTAATGAGGAATTGTCCAAAGCTGTGATATTTCTAGAAAAACAATATAACCAACTATTGAAAAAACTGGATGAGAAGTCAAGATCTAATGTCAAGGCTCAGTCTTCCGACATCACCAGAAGGAAAGATTTTGGAAGAAGAACTAGTAATGATAAGAAATCCAACAGGGTAAAGGGAATCCAATGTTATGAGTGCGGGTATTTTGGACACACAAGAGCAGCGTGTCCTACCTTTCTCAAGAAGGAGAAGAAATATTTATCTACTTCTTGGTCTGAAGATGACTCCTCGAGTGACGGAGAAACTGCTAAACATGTCTCTGCATTTACTAGAGTATATGATTCAGACAAGGAATCAGATATTGAAGATCTCACTCCTGATGAACTAGCTGCCTCTTATAATGAGTTGTGCATCAGAAGTGTTGAAGTGTGTCAATTAGGGAAGGATCAATAGAATCTTATTACTCAACTTTGTGATGAAATACTAAAGCACTTGGCCACCATTTCTGATCTGGAGGATGAATTTGTGTTGCTCAATTCTAAACTTGACAACATGACTAAGTACATAAGAATGCTCAATAGCAGTTCAGATGTGATGGATGAAGTTCTTAATTCAGGAAGAAATGCTGGAAATTGAAGAGGACTCGGTTACAGTGATGAATTTGGGAATAAAGGACAAAGGCCTGGTGTGAACTCAGTTCAACAGAAAAGAAAGCAAGATCAAACAGTGTCAAGTAGGATGTCCCAACATCGTCAAAGACCTTAGAAGAACCCCTTAGGAAGAAAGAATCAAGACAAGAAGTGTCATCATTGTGGTAAGTTTGGTCACATAAAGGCTTACTGCTACAAGTTGCATGGTTATCCCAAATCATCAACTCGACCCAGAAGAAGAAATGAGCCTGCTAAAGGAAAGAAGAAGTGGATTCCTAAGAATGAAACCTGTCGCCCTCATAGCTCATACCTCTCTGAGAGCCTCTGCCAGATAAGACTGATATTTTGATAGTGGTTGTTCTAGACACATGACTGATGTCAAGAAGTTCTTAGTTGATATTAAAGGTGTAGGAAAGCTAAAGTATGTTGGGTAGCCTAGCCTGGATAAAGTGTTGTTTGTCAAAGGATTAACTGTTAATCTGATAAGTATTAGCTAATTGTGTGACCAGGGCCTCAAGGTTAACTTATCTAAATATGAGTGTCAGGTAACAAATGATAAAGAGGAACTTATCATGAAGGCTACCAGATCCAAGGATAATTGTTACATGTGGGCTCCCCTTGAAACAAAGTGTCCCTCCACCTGCTTGATGTCAAGAGAAGATGAGGTGAAGATGTGGCATCAGAAACTTGGCCATTTGCACTTGAAGGGAATGAAAGAAGTCTTGTCTAAGGAGGTTGTCAGAGGCATCCCTAATCTAAAAATAGATGAAGGAATAGTATGTGGCGAATATCAAATTGGAAAACAGACATGGATGTCACATAAATGGCTTCAACATCTGACCACCTCAAAAATCTTAGAGCTACTTCATATGGACTTGATGGGACCTATGCAGGTTAAAAGTCTTGGTGGAAAGAGGTATGCTTATGTTGTGGTGGATGACTTCTCTAGATACACATGGGTGCATTTCATCAAAGAGATGTCAGAAGTATTTGAAGTGATCAAAGAACTGTGTCAAAAACTTCAAAGGGAGAAGGATTGTGGCATAGTTAGAATCAAAAGTGACCATGGGAAGGAGTTTGAAAATAGTAATTTTAATAATTTCTGTTCCTCTCAAGGAATTAGTCACAAGTTTTCTTCACCCATCACTCCTTAACAGAATGGTATGGTTGAGAGAAAGAATATGACAATTCAAGAATGTGCAAGGGCCATGCTTCATGCCAAGAAACTTCCATATCATTTTTGGGCTGAAGCCATGAACATAACTTGTTACATTCTAAACAGAGTAATCATCAGATCTTGCACATTTGCCACATTATATGAGTCGTGGAAAGGAAAGAAGCCAACTGTGAAATACTTCCATGTTTTTGGAAGCAAATCTTACATCTTGGCTGACCGTGAGAAAAAGAGGAAGATGGATCCCAAAAGTGATGAAAGAATCTTTCTAGGATACACTACAAATAGCAGAGCCTACAGAGTTTATAACTCAAGAACTCAGGTTGTGCTGGAATCCATAAATGTTGTGGTTGATGACTCAACTATAGAAGCTGGTGTTACTGATGATATTGGGGCATTCTTTCCCATGGGGGATGAAGATCTCACAAAGGATGTTGGAACATCACATGATGCTCTTGAGGATGATGTAGAATCAAATGATGTTAATCCTGAACCTACAGTGACTGAAAAGGTTGACAAGGGACCCTCCACCAGAGTTCAGAAAGATCACCCTAAGGAGCTTATAATAGGAGATCCAAATGGTGGAAGAATGACTAAGTCACAAGATGTTGTTGTTGGCACTTGTTTTGTCTCAAAATTGGAACCCAAGAATGTCAAGGAGGCCTTGACTGATGAATTCTGGATCAATGCTAAGCAAAAGTGATTGGTACAAGATGGGTGTTTAAAAACAAGTCTGATGAGCAAGGTGTGGTCACGAGAAATAGGACTAGACTTGTTGCTCAAGGGTACACTCAGATTGAGGGAGTGGATTTTGATGAAACTCTTGCCCCTGTTGCTAGATTGGAGTCAGTGAGATTGTTACTTGGAGTAGCTTGCCTATTGAAATTCAAGCTATTTCAAATGGATGTTAATAGTGCCTTTCTGAATAGATACTTGAATGAAGAAGTATATGTGGAACAACCTAAAGGATTTGTTGATCCTACATTTCCAGATCATGTGTTCAAGTTGAAGAAGGCCTTGTATAGGTTGAAACAAGCTCCATGGGCTTGGTATGAAAGGATAATTGAATTCCTTGTCAACCATGGTTGCAAAAAAGGTGGAATTGACAAAACCCTATTGTCAAAGAAATGGATGGAAAACTAATGATAGCTCAAATCTATGTTGATGATATTGTGTTTGGAGGGATGTCAGATGAGATGGTTCAACACTTTATTAAGCAAATGCAATCTAAGTTTTAGATGAGTTTAGTGGGTGAATTAACCTACTTTCTTGGTCTCCAAGTTAAACAGATCGAAGACTCAATATTCCTTTGTCAAGGGAAATATGCTAAAGGTATTGTGAAGAAGTTTGGATTGGAGAATGCTAACCACAAAAGAACTCCTGTTCCTACACACTTGAAGTTTTCTAGGGATGAAAAGGGTGTTAGTGTTGATCAGAGTCTATATAGAAGCATGATAGGCAGTCTTCTATAGCTTACTTGTAATACCCCGTAAATTTATAAACGCTCTGGTTAATATTATTATGATCAACTGGGTTCCGGAGTACTCTGAGTAATTATTTGATAGAATTATTAGAGTAAACTAACGAACTCAGAGTCGATTAAATTAATAGTATTTAACGTTGAGTTTTTTTATAATTTGATGTATTTGAGTTAATTTTGGACATTTAGTAGTGTTACTAAAAATGATAGTTTCTATACTATCTATTTTCTTTTCATTTCCCTTGGAAAATCAAACAAAAGCTAAAAGAGAAAGAAAGAAAAGGAAAAAGGGAAGAAAGGAAAGGAAAAGAAAGAGGAAGAAGAGAAATTCTCAAGAAGCTCAAGAATCATCATCAATTCATCTGTTTTTCGTTCAATCGTCTCAGTATCAACCTCCTCGTCTAGTAATCCAGGTGGGTTCTAGTTAGACTCTTTAGAGTAGAGTTTTGTTGAGTTTAGAGTTAGGTTGAAATTGTGAAAATTGAATCTTTTTGCACAAAATTCATGAATCTAACTGTTGAAATTCAATGTATGATTATATGCTATACTGGTTGTTGTATTATAACATGTTTTGTTGCTTGATGATTGATCAAAATGTGATTTTGGGGTTGATTTTGGATCAACCCGTAGCAGAAAAATTCTGCAGGAACTTCTGCATTTTTCTTCTGCCCATACGCGTATGGAGAATGTCAATACGCGTATGGGGCTTGTCAATACGCGTACGGCAAGGGCAATACGCGTATGGATGGCCGGGCATTTTGAGCAATACGCGTATCGCTTGGGGCAATATGCGTATGGCTGGGCGAGCTTTTGGGCAATACGCGTACGGGGAGTACCAATACGCGTACGGCCAGGAGAGTTACAGAATCCTGCTGTTGTGATTTATTTTTCCGATCGATTGTTTACAATGCCGTAACTTTTTGTACGTAACTCGGATTGGAACAATTTTGATATCGTTGGAAAGATAATAAAATGTACTTTCTTATTACAATGGTTTTAAGATCGTCGGCCGATTTAATTAAGTCGGGATTTCTGAAATTGTGTCGTTTTATCGACTTTTATCTGTTAATTGTGTGTAACTATTATTGGCAATGTATGCATGTTAAAATATGGACTAGGCAGGGTGAGGATTATTACCAAAACTGTGTCGGAAGTGTAATTGTTCCATGTGTGGCAACGCTCGTGCATGAAAGGCCGAGACGTATGCATTTCTGTTTATCAATAACCACAGTTGTGCGGTGTAGTTCATGAGACTCGAGCACCTCCTCTGAACGTTATACACAACTACTTGGCAGGTTTGAGTCCCGTGTTAAGTACGGTTGGAGCCTACGGGTAAAGAGACTTGTGACGGTGTACGGGCCGTGAGAAGTGACGGATCACGGTGTACGGACCGGTGATCCCGAATCCAATCGTATGCCAAGTAGCTACAAGGATCCATGACTCGGATCGCCTTCTAGACGTAGAAGGGTACGGGAAAAGGGGATACCTTGGTATTGGTTATTGATATGTGAGTTCTTGAGTGTACGGACTCAGAACGTACTTCGGTACTTGTGAATCCTTGAGTTACAGGCTCAAGAGGTACTTCGGTACTAGTGTGAGTTTACAGGCTCACCGTGGCGGTTACTTGTGTGTGTGTACTCATGGTCTTTCCCCTTTCCCCATGGACATGAGTTAGGACTTTGTTAGAACCTTGTAAAGCCGAGAGGACTTTAAGATAGGGAACTCACTGAGATTTGATGTATCTCACCCCACTGTTGTTGTTTACATCACAGGTTCTGCAGGTTCGGCGAAGGGTAAGGACAAGGTTATTTGACTTTCCTTACGGATCGTGGTTTTGTGATGGCATGGCTTCCGCTATGGCGTTATGTTTTGAGATCATTGTATTGATCTAGTTCTTAGTTTTTATCATTTTGGAACATCTTGTATATGTAATGCCTTAGACTTTTAGGTGTTTTGTATTAGAGGCATTTATATATATAATGTGTTAACTAGGAACTTATTATGTTTCAGTACCAAAAGTGAAACTCATGTATAATATATGATTTGATGCATGTATTATTATATGGGTCTTTACAGTTGGTATCAGAGCGGGTCGTATCCTCGACCTAGCCATGAAATAGAATAAGTGTTTCTTTCCGTTTCATATGCGGCGTGTCGCCATGGGTCTTGTCTATTATATTTATGGTATTGAGTCTGATCAACTTAATCCTATTGATATGGAATTCAGGAACATGGCTGATAGACGCAGAAACAACCGTGGAAGACCAAGGACTACTCCAGCTGGGACAGTTCCACAAGGTGATGAAGGGAATGCCCCGTTGTACCAATTTATGCAACAGATGCAGCAACAGCAGAATCAGTTCATGCAAGGGATGATGCAACAAATGGCTGATGGTCTGCATCCTCCAGTGGTTGTTCCGGAAGTTACGGTAGGAACCTACAGGGAATTTGTTCGTATGAATCCTCCGGAGTTTCAAGGAGGGCTAGATCCGGTGAAGGCACACGAATGGATAACAGGAATGGAACGGATTTTTCTGATAGTTCATTGCAGTGAGGAGAATAAGGTGGTCTTTGCTTCACACTGGTTGAAGGGTCCTGCCATGAGGTGGTGGGAGAGCGCTTCAGCCTTGATGACAACTCAGGAAGTGTCGAAAGTGTGGGAACAGTTTAAGGTAATCTTTATGGAGAAATATTTTCCGAGTTCTTTAAGGTCTCAAAAGGAGTTTGAGTTCCAACAGTTGAGACAGGGAAATTTATCAGTGGCTTCTTATGCGGAACAATTTGAGATCATGGCTGACTATTCTAGACAGGCCATGTATGCTCCTGACGAGAGGTGGAAGATAGACCAGTTTCTGTTTGGGTTAAGGGCTGAGATTTCACACAGCGTGTCTCAACGGGAATTTGCTACTTATGCTGAAATGTTAAGACAATGTTATGTGGCGGAAAATAGCTTGAAAAAGATACAACTGGAGGTGGATTCGAACAGGGTAGCTCAAAGTGACCGTGGAAGGTCGAATCAACAGTTTAGGCAAAGGCAACAGTCTTCCAAAGGGAAGCAAGTACAGGGCTCTAGAACTAGTGTGCCTCCGGTATGTCGCACTTGTGGGAGGAGTCATTTTGGTAGGTGCTATTCGGATGGGATACGGTGTTATCAGTGTAACAAGATGGGTCATGTAGCGAGAGATTGTCCTCAGAGTAGGAATCAGGCACAAGGGAAGACTACGGGTCGAGTATATACTCTGGATGCAAGGAAAGCCAAGGGTGATAATTCCTTGATTGCGGGTACGTGTTTTGTTAATGGTCAACCTTGTTTTGTTTTATTTGACTGTGGGGCTACACATTCTTTTGTGTCTTTAAGATGCGTGAAGCGACTTGGGTTGCAAACTATTCCTTTGTTTCCTCCTATGGTGGTAACTACTGCCATGGATGAAATGGTTGAAACACCCCTGATGTGTGAAAATTGTGTGTTGTCGGTGAACGAAAGAGTCTTCCAGATTGATCTTATTTGTCTACCGCTCAAGAAAGTGGATGTTGTTCTAGGAATGGACTGGCTTTCAGCTAATTCGGTTTTTATCGGTTGTGAGGAGAAGCTAATTATTATTCCATCTGCTGAGGCTACTCCGAAAGATGTATTATCAACGATTTTAGAAGGTACGGTGGGAATGGTAAATTTCTTGTTTAAGAAAGAGAAATCTGTTTTAATGGTTCTTACTAAGGAGGGAAGTAGTGAACAGCAAGTTCTGAGTATTCCAATAGTGTGTGAATTTCCTGAAGTGTTTCCTGAGGATGTTTCTTCTCTTCCTCCGGAGAGAGAAGTTGAGTTCTCTATTGACCTGATACCGGGAACGGCTCCTATATCCGTTTCTCCGTATCGGATGGCACCGCTTGAATTAAGAGAATTAAAGGACCAATTGGAGGACTTGATGTCTAAGCATTTTGTTAGACCTAGTGTTTCACCGTGGGGAGCTCCAGTGTTATTGGTAAAGAAGAAAGATGGGGGTATGCGTTTGTGCATTGATTATCGTAAGTTGAATAAAGTTACCATTAAGAACAAGTATCCCTTACCAAGGATAGACGACTTGTTAGATCAATTGAAAGGAGCCTGTGTGTTCTCGAAGATTGATTTACGGTCGGGTTATCACCAGATTCGAGTGAAGAGTTCCGATGTGCCAAAGACTGCATTTAGAACCCGTTATGGTCATTACGAATTCTTAGTGATGCCTTTCGGTGTGACTAATGCTCCAGCTGTTTTTATGGATTACATGAACCGTATATTTCAGGCTTACTTGGACCAATTTGTGGTAATCTTTATTGATGACATTCTTATTTATTCTCGTACTCCACAAGAGCACGGAGAACATCTGAGGATTGTCTTATCGGTCTTGCAAGAGAAGCAATTGTTTGCTAAGTTGAGCAAGTGTGAGTTTTGGATGTCGGAAGTTAATTTTATTGGACATGTGATATCTCGAGGTGGTGTGGCAGTGGATCCTTCGAAGGTAGAAGCAGTGATTAATTGGGAGAGACCGAGAAATGTTTCAGAAGTTAGAAGTTTCTTGGGATTGGCCGGTTACTATAGAAGGTTTATTAAGGGCTTTTCTCAATTGGCCTTACCAATGACGAAACTTACTCGGAAGGATGTTATTTTTGAGTGGGATTCAGGTTGCGAACAAAGTTTTATGCATTTGAAGGAGAGTTTGACGAGTGCTCCAGTATTAATTATTCCTGATCCTAACAACTCTTATGAAGTATTCTGTGATGCTTCTAAGAGGGGATTAGGGGGTGTTCTGATGCAAGGTGGTCAAGTGGTAGCTTATGCTTCTCGACAGTTAAAAGTTCATGAGAAGAATTATCCAACTCATGATTTGGAACTAGTTGCAGTGGTTTTTGCACTGAAGGTGTGGCGTCATTATTTATATGGTGTACGTTTTGAAATGTTCAGTGACCACAAAAGTTTGAAGTATTTGTTTGATCAAAAGGAGTTGAATATGCGACAAAGAAGGTGGATGGAGTACTTAAAGGATTATGACTTAGAATTGAAGTATCATCCAGGAAAGGCGAATAAAGTAGCGGATGCTTTAAGTCGGAAAATGGTTCATAGTGCGGAATTGATGATTTTAGAGTATTCATTGTTGGAAAAGTTTAGAGATCTTAATCTCCAGTTTGTGTGGACTCCGAATGGTGTGATTATGGGAAATTTGAATGTCAATTCTACTTTGAGAGTTGAGACTCAACAGGCACAATTGTTAGAGGAAGAGTTACAAGAGTTGTTACTTCAGCCGGGTTTTATACGAGCGACAGATGGGATTGTTCTGTTTAATCAAAGGATTTGTGTTCCGAAGGATGAGGCATTAAGAAGGAAGATTTTAGACGAAGCTCATAAGGGTACTTTTACGATACATCCTGGTTCTTCAAAGATGTATCAGGATTTAAAGAAGGATTATTGGTGGCCTGGGATGAAAAAGGATATAGCGGGTTATGTGTCAGAATGTGCGGTGTGCCAACAGGTGAAGATTGAACACCAAAGACCAGGCGGTTTGTTACAACCGTTGGATATTCCAGTTTGGAAGTGGGATAGTATTTCTATGGATTTTGCAGTGGGTTTACCCCGTACCCAAGGTGGGTATGATTCTATTTGGGTGATTGTAGATCGACTAACGAAATCTGTACACTTCTTAGCCGTAAAGACTACTCATAAGGCAAGTCATCTTGCAAGGTTGTTTATTGCTGAGATTGTGAGATTGCATGGTATTCCTTCTAGTATTGTGTCCGATATAGATCCGAAGTTTACTTCGAGATTTTGGAAAGTGTTCCAACAAGCGATGGGTACGAATTTGTGTTTGAGCACGTCGAATCATCCTCAAACGGATGGTCAGACTGAACGAACAATACAAACTATGGAGGATATGTTAAGAGCTTGTGTGCTAGAGAGTAGAGGGAATTGGAAGGAACTTTTGCCGTTAATTGAGTTTTCCTATAACAATAGTTACCATGCGAGTATCGGTATGGCTCCGTATGAAGCATTGTATGGGAGGAAGTGTAGAACACCTTTATGTTGGGCTGAAATTGGCGAAGATAGAATTTTGGGACCCGAGATTATTCAAGAGACTACGGAAAAGATTCGAATGATCCGCGAGAAGGTTAAACAAGCACAAGATCGTCAAAAGAGTTATGCGGACAATCGTAGGAGACCTTTGGAATTTGAGGAAGGTGACCATGTATTTCTGAAAGTTACTCCGAGATTGAGATTGAAAGGACCGTTTAAGTCGCGTAAGTTAAGTCCGAGATACGTAGGACCGTATCAGATTTTAGAAAGGATTGGTGAAGTTGCTTATAGATTAGCCTTACCACCCTCTCTATCCGAGATGCATGACGTTTTTCACGTATCTCAGCTCCGTAAGTTTATTCCTGATCCTCTTCAGCCAATTCTACCCGAATCAGTGGAAATTGAAGCGGATTTGACTTTTGAACCACAACCGAGTTGTATTGTGGGAAGGGAAACAAAAGTGTTAAGGAACAAAGATATTCCACTTGTTAAGGTGCAATGGGATATGACGCATCCGGGCGATGCTACTTGGGAACTAGAATCGGAAATGCGAGATTCTTATCCACATCTGTTCAGGTAAGATTCTAAATTCGAGGACGAATTTCTATTTAAGGGGGGGAGGATGTAATACCCCGTAAATTTATAAACGCTCTGGTTAATATTATTATGATCAACTGGGTTCCGGAGTACTCTGAGTAATTATTTGATAGAATTATTAGAGTAAACTGACGAACTCAGAGTCGATTAAATTAATAGTATTTAACGTTGAGTTTTTTTATAATTTGATGTATTTGAGTTAATTTTGGACATTTAGTAGTGTTACTAAAAATGATAGTTTCTATACTATCTATTTTCTTTTCATTTCCCTTGGAAAATCAAACAAAAGCTAAAAGAGAAAGAAAGAAAAGGAAAAAGGGAAGAAAGGAAAGGAAAAGAAAGAGGAAGAAGAGAAATTCTCAAGAAGCTCAAGAATCATCATCAATTCATCTGTTTTTCGTTCAATCGTCTCAGTATCAACCTCCTCGTCTAGTAATCCAGGTGGGTTCTAGTTAGACTCTTTAGAGTAGAGTTTTGTTGAGTTTAGAGTTAGGTTGAAATTGTGAAAATTGAATCTTTTTGCACAAAATTCATGAATCTAACTGTTGAAATTCAATGTATGATTATATGCTATACTGGTTGTTGTATTATAACATGTTTTGTTGCTTGATGATTGATCAAAATGTGATTTTGGGGTTGATTTTGGATCAACCCGTAGCAGAAAAATTCTGCAGGAACTTCTGCATTTTTCTTCTGCCCATACGCGTATGGAGAATGTCAATACGCGTATGGGGCTTGTCAATACGCGTACGGCAAAGGCAATACGCGTATGGATGGCCGGGCATTTTGAGCAATACGCGTATCGCTTGGGGCAATACGCGTATGGCTGGGCGAGCTTTTGGGCAATACGCGTACGGGGAGTACCAATACGCGTACGGCCAGGAGAGTTACAGAATCCTGCTGTTGTGATTTATTTTTCCGATCGATTGTTTACAATGCCGTAACTTTTTGTACGTAACTCGGATTGGAACAATTTTGATATCGTTGGAAAGATAATAAAATGTACTTTCTTATTACAATGGTTTTAAGATCGTCGGCCGATTTAATTAAGTCGGGATTTCTGAAATTGTGTCGTTTTATCGACTTTTATCTGTTAATTGTGTGTAACTATTATTGGCAATGTATGCATGTTAAAATATGGACTAGGCAGGGTGAGGATTATTACCAAAACTGTGTCGGAAGTGTAATTGTTCCATGTGTGGCAACGCTCGTGCATGAAAGGCCGAGACGTATGCATTTCTGTTTATCAATAACCACAGTTGTGCGGTGTAGTTCATGAGACTCGAGCACCTCCTCTGAACGTTATACACAACTACTTGGCAGGTTTGAGTCCCGTGTTAAGTACGGTTGGAGCCTACGGGTAAAGAGACTTGTGACGGTGTACGGGCCGTGAGAAGTGACGGATCACGGTGTACGGACCGGTGATCCCGAATCCAATCGTATGCCAAGTAGCTACAAGGATCCATGACTCAGATCGCCTTCTAGACGTAGAAGGGTACGGGAAAAGGGGATACCTTGGTATTGGTTATTGATATGTGAGTTCTTGAGTGTACGGACTCAGAACGTACTTCGGTACTTGTGAATCCTTGAGTTACAGGCTCAAGAGGTACTTCGGTACTAGTGTGAGTTTACAGGCTCACCGTGGCGGTTACTTGTGTGTGTGTACTCATGGTCTTTCCCCTTTCCCCATGGACATGAGTTAGGACTTTGTTAGAACCTTGTAAAGCCGAGAGGACTTTAAGATAGGGAACTCACTGAGATTTGATGTATCTCACCCCACTGTTGTTGTTTACATCACAGGTTCTGCAGGTTCGGCGAAGGGTAAGGACAAGGTTATTTGACTTTCCTTACGGATCGTGGTTTTGTGATGGCATGGCTTCCGCTATGGCGTTATGTTTTGAGATCATTGTATTGATCTAGTTCTTAGTTTTTATCATTTTGGA
Source organism: Lathyrus tuberosus (assembly GCA_022829125.1). Classification (NCBI taxonomy): domain Eukaryota; kingdom Viridiplantae; phylum Streptophyta; class Magnoliopsida; order Fabales; family Fabaceae; genus Lathyrus; species Lathyrus tuberosus. The sequence goes on along the minus strand of JALAZF010000012.1, from coordinate 22,415,431 downwards.
ACATCTTGTATATGTAATGCCTTAGACTTTTAGGTGTTTTGTATTAGAGGCATTTATATATATAATGTGTTAACTAGGAACTTATTATGTTTCAGTACCAAAAGTGAAACTCATGTATAATATATGATTTGATGCATGTATTATTATATGGGTCTTTACAGTTGGTATCAGAGCGGGTCGTATCCTCGACCTAGCCATGAAATAGAATAAGTGTTTCTTTCCGTTTCATATGCGGCGTGTCGCCATGGGTCTTGTCTATTATATTTATGGTATTGAGTCTGATCAACTTAATCCTATTGATATGGAATTCAGGAACATGGCTGATAGACGCAGAAACAACCGTGGAAGACCAAGGACTACTCCAGCTGGGACAGTTCCACAAGGTGATGAAGGGAATGCCCCGTTGTACCAATTTATGCAACAGATGCAGCAACAGCAGAATCAGTTCATGCAAGGGATGATGCAACAAATGGCTGATGGTCTGCATCCTCCAGTGGTTGTTCCGGAAGTTACGGTAGGAACCTACAGGGAATTTGTTCGTATGAATCCTCCGGAGTTTCAAGGAGGGCTAGATCCGGTGAAGGCACACGAATGGATAACAGGAATGGAACGGATTTTTCTGATAGTTCATTGCAGTGAGGAGAATAAGGTGGTCTTTTCTTCTCACTGGTTGAAGGGTCCTGCCATGAGGTGGTGGGAGAGCGCTTCAGCCTTGATGACAACTCAGGAAGTGCCGAAAGTGTGGGAACAGTTTAAGGTAATCTTTATGGAGAAATATTTTCCGAGTTCTTTAAGGTCCCAAAAGGAGTTTGAGTTCCAACAGTTGAGACAGGGAAATTTATCAGTGGCTTCTTATGCGGAACAATTTGAGATCATGGCTGACTATTCTAGACAGGCCATGTATGCTCCTGACGAGAGGTGGAAGATAGACCAGTTTCTGTTTGGGTTAAGGGCTGAGATTTCACACAGCGTGTCTCAACGGGAATTTGCTACTTATGCTGAAATGTTAAGACAATGTTATGTGGCGGAAAATAGCTTGAAAAAGATACAACTGGAGGTGGATTCGAACAGGGTAACTCAAAGTGACCGTGGAAGGTCGAATCAACAGTTTAGGCAAAGGCAACAGTCTTCCAAAGGGAAGCAAGTACAGGGCTCTAGAACTAGTGTGCCTCCGGTATGTCGCACTTGTGGGAGGAGTCATTTTGGTAGGTGCTATTCGGATGGGATACGGTGTTATCAGTGTAATAAGATGGGTCATGTAGCGAGAGATTGTCCTCAGAGTAGGAATCAGGCACAAGGGAAGACTACGGGTCGAGTATATACTCTGGATGCAAGGAAAGCCAAGGGTGATAATTCCTTGATTGCGGGTACGTGTTTTGTTAATGGTCAACCTTGTTTTGTTTTATTTGACTGTGGGGCTACACATTCTTTTGTGTCTTTAAGATGCGTGAAGCGACTTGGGTTGCAAACTATTCCTTTGTTTCCTCCTATGGTGGTTACTACTGCCATGGATGAAATGGTTGAAACACCCCTGATGTGTGAAAATTGTGTGTTGTCGGTGAACGAAAGAGTCTTCCAGATTGATCTTATTTGTCTGCCGCTCAAGAAAGTGGATGTTGTTCTGGGAATGGACTGGCTTTCAGCTAATTCGGTTTTTATCGGTTGTGAGGAGAAGCTAATTATTATTCCATCTGCTGAGGCTACTCCGAAAGATGTATTATCAACGATTTTAGAAGGTACGGTGGGAATGGTAAATTTCTTGTTTAAGAAAGAGAAATCTGTTTTAATGGTTCTTACTAAGGAGGGAAGTAGTGAACAGCAAGTTCTGAGTATTCCAATAGTGTGTGATGACTCAACTCAGGTTGATAAACAGAACTACACCGCACAACTGGGTTAACAATTGCTACGTGTTTTTCTTTACTTTCTGCATTTTGTTATTGTCCTTGTTCTTGTAATTGAGAAGTAGAGATCAAGTGTCTCGACATCCTTTTAGACATCTTCGTGATCTTCTATACTAGAATTTCAATAAAGATGACCCGAGCGAATCTAGTGAAATAATCTACAAGGGTAAAAAAGAAACAATGATTTGTAATAGAGGGGGTCAAGAAAATACCCTAAATTTAACATGTAGAAGTTAAAAAGCAATAGAAGTGATGTTATAGTTATTGGCATAAGACAAGTGTTTGTACTTAGGAAGAAGACATAAATAACAAGATAAATATTTATTATTCCTAAGTGAATAGTAGGAATGAAGGGAGCTAAAATTTTGTGAAAAATGGGGAGGGGTGACCTAATCTTCTATTGCAAGGAATAGAATAAGTATTAAAGATAGAATTACAAGTGGGGGGGGGGGGTATAAGGAAAAGAATAAGTGGCCTGAGTTGTAAAGACATAGAGGTAATACTGCCTTTTAGCTAAACCAATCAGGGTCCTGGAATTTTTCTGCAAAACAAGACATTATTTGTCATTAAAAGTGAGTTGACCGGAGGAAAAATCAATAAATTATGTAACATAAATCAAATTAACATTGAACATGGGAATATAATAAACATGAGATAAAACTAAGGTGTTTGAACGGTGGACAGTTCCAACAATGTTAGTCATGATGGTTATGCCATTGGGTAACTTCATGTTAATAGGAGAAACATAAGAACAAGAAGAGACTTTGCATAAATTTGAAGTAATGTGATGAGTAACCCTGTATAGATTAACCAATATACATGTGGCTTACCATCCGTGGACATGGTTATAGAGTTTATTTGGGGAAGAGTATCATCTAAGGTAAAAGGAGAGAGAAATGATGAGTTCTGATGCTGAAGGAGTTGGAGGATTTGAAGGTATTGATTCTGAATGTTGCCAAGGAATGTTGGGAATCTTTAAAGGAATCAGAAGTTGTCTCAATCGGGGTGGGAGAAATAATGTTGTTAGTGGAAAGCTTTGAGGTTTTGGAAGGTTTTTTTCTTGTTTGCATTACTATAAACATCATACAATTGATGATGGAAGTTTTTAGTTAGGGTTCATGGAGCAACTCCACTGTGTATTATGTTCTTCCCCTTCCGCCAACAGTGACGCTAACCTCAATTGGTTAAATAAAGTGGAAATGAAGAAAGGGAATATCATGAAAAATCAAGGAATTTTTTATTTGATTAAACTATCAAGAATTGGGCCAAGATATAACACCAACATGCTTATATCTTCCATTTATTTTCGGGAAGGTTCAACAAATACTTTTCATCTTCTTTGTAGGATGATAACTCTTACACTCTTCAATGTGGCTGCCATCATTGGTCTTCGACCAATAGGTGAAACCTACAACCCTAATCTTAATAATAACATCAAGCCTAGTTTCTCCTTCAACCATCCAAGTACCAAAAAGACATAAGAATCAAAATTAAAAAATTTATATCAACCAAAAGTTATATCTTATTAAATTATTTGATTTTTTAAAATTAAATAATTCAATAAATCTTAATTATAATTCATAATAAATTATTAGTGATATAAAATTATCGATCATATATATTATCAAAAAATCTTAACATAATTATAATTAAATAAAAAAATTAAAATTTAATTTACAAACGCGCAACGCGGGGGTCTTAATTTAGTTTATAATTATATATGTACTCTCTCTATTCCAAAATAAGTGTCGTACTTGACACTTTTACCCAGATTAAGAAAATGTAATGAATGAAAAAGAGAGAATAATTATTTTACCTAATTATTCTTATAAATTATTAGTGTATTCGAATTAGCATTAATGTAAAGTGAGAAAATAATAAATTAAAAGGATTAATTAGTGGGTACAATGGGAAAATTTAAATTTAAATTACATTGGTAAGGTAAAGTGAACAACTTTTTAAGACACTTTTTTTAAATGCGACAATTATTTTAAGACGGAGGGAGTATTTTTTTTGGTGATAAATTTAAAATCCCATACATTGTATAAAATAAACATGTTTTTAAAAAGCCTAACACGGATATTTTCTACAAAAGTTAAAAACTAAAAAAACACATACTACATCTTTACATTATACAAGAAAATAATCAGAAAAGGGATTTAAGATGGTCTAAAATAAATTTAGAAAGGCAGACAAAATTGGAACTCTATATAGTTAAATAATTTATCAAACATCCTAGCCGCTTGCTTGTTATCATAGAACATAGTGTGAAAATCTTGCTTACATAGATTCACAAACACTCTAATTTACCCTTTCAATGGCTCAATTGAAGACAATGACCCATTATTGTTGCATTCAGCTAGCCAAATACTTTGTTTGATGAATATTATATACAATATTTTTATTGTATGATATATTTATCTAATCAATTTTTTTCTTACATTTATCCTCTCACATGATCATTATAAATATTTGTCAATTGTACTATACACATTTCACAAGCAACTCTTAATTCGTTGCAGCAAGATGAAAACAAAATTGTTTATCTTCTTGTACTTCTGTTCGTTACTTTTTTGCTTTGTTGGGTCAATTGAACCTCTCAAACATGAGAAACAATGTATATACAAAAGTAATTTTTATGTATGCAATTATATTTTTAAATATTTTATAACATATTTTTCTTTATTTGCAGTTGGTGAAACAAAAGAAACAAAAGCAAGTATTGTGTTAGATGGTTATGCAACGTATCAAGGCGGATTTGGAGTGTGGAATAGCGGTGAAAGTGTCCTACTCTTTCCCAGCATTGGAGAAGTTGCAAATGACAATGGAAATATCATAAGCTTTCCTAAAGGTGGAAAAAATGGTGATGGTAGAAATAGAATTTTGGGACACAAGTCATTTATGGGGAAAGCCTCTTTGAAAAACTAATGCTTTATATATGTATAACATATTCCATATGGTGACGTAGTTTTTAATGCTGTGTTGCTTTAGATAAGAAAATAAAGCAAGGAGCCTGTATGCATAATATTAATCAATAATGTAAATATTGGTGTTAGGTAGGGGTGGCAAAATGGATGGATTGGATGGATATGGATTTGATTGTTAATGGATGGATCAAAACAATCCATTAGTCCATTAACAATCTAGTAAAATTTTCTTAAAATTATCCAATCCAATCCATCCGTTAAAAATCAAATCCATCCAATCCATATATTAACATATTTTTAATGGATGGATATCCATCCATCCAATTTTTTTTTTATTTTAAAAAAAATCGGTTTTTTTCGAAAAAAAATATCGGTTTTTTTATTCAGAAAAAAAAATCGGTTTTTTTTTTCGGAAAAAAAGTCAGTTTTTTTTTCGGAAAAAAAGTCAGTTTTTTTTCGAAAAGAAAATCGGTTTTTTTCGAAAAAAAAGTCAGTTTTTTTTCGGTAAAAAAAAAGCAGTTTTATTTTTTCGGGAAAAAAAAGTCGGTTTTCACAAATGGCACACATATTCTTATTTCACAACATAACTAAAACATATAAATTATAAGCTAACAAAGGCAAAAACCAAAGTTGTCTGACTAAAATAGATGTCCTTAAATATTCATCTGTGAGTGGTGCATGGTTGTTATACACTTAAAATTTGAACGGAATTTAAAAAACAATTAGGATAACACAACAAAAACAATGTTAAACCTTCAATAACAATAGCAACAACATTAATATTGTTCCTAGAAAATTTACATATCCAGGAAAGTCATTGATTGTGCAAAGCAACATGGCACGCATCTTAAAATTTTCACCCGAATACACATCATCAACATCAGCGTCTTCCTAGAATAAATCTCTTAATTCTCCAATCAATGGACTTAGGTAAATATCTATGTTGTTTCCTAGTTATTTTGGATCCAAAATCATCATAGATAACATTGTATATTTGCGTTTCATTCACAACTACAAAAAGATAGGTTATAAATCATGAGAAGAACAGACCATGAAGTTTGATTACTACTCAGATTACCAATCGGGTTCATTCTATCGGTGACAATTCCAATCCTATGGTTTCTTGTCTTCTTGCCAAAATCTAGAAACAACAAATCAATTTTCTTCTAATGTTACGAATCATCTACATGGAGATTTTTTCCATCACATTATTTTTCATCTACATTCCATCTAATATTCTTTGTGTTGTTTACATTAGCAAACAATCTCTTGAACTTTGGAATTAGTGGTAGGTACCACACCCCCTTTCTAGGAGGACCCTTTCTGCTTACACAATCATTATCATTAACACCACTATCCTTTAGCTTGTAGTGTGACTTCCCATACTTTGGAGACTCATTCAGTTTTTCATACATTTTTTGTATAATATACACTCATTACGACATATATGTATATAGATATAGTCCAAACCCATTAGACATAATATCTTCTTGGTCTCATAATTACAATTTGACATGTTATCTTTGGAAAACATGTATTTTAACAATTCAAATAATTCACTTAAACTTTTATCTGTCCACCCACTTTTTGCCTTCAGATTAAATAATCTTAACACCACTTATGATCGTGTAAATTTTTGCACCCCAGTTATAAAGGGTCTACCTTGTCACTATATAATGTATCATACACATGGGCTGTCCTAAATTTTTTTCTCTAATATCAGAAATCATATCTTATAGTTGATCGTTCATATCTTCATCAACTTCATCTCTATGTGACAGAATTTGATTTTTTTTCACTTCGCCGTGCTACACCCATGTCATATAATTTTTAGAAATTATAAAACAACATAGATGATTGAATATTACTTCCTTTCCATGTTTTTTTGTATTCTTGCATAAAACACAATGACAATAAAATATTCCTTTATTTTTGGGAAGTTTATTTGGCGAATTCAAGAAATCCAACCACTTTATTCTCATACTCCTCGCTTAATATATTATCTTTCATCCAACTATGATTCATAACTATATATTTTATGAAAATAAAATCAAAATTCCACTCAAATTAATTATGCGTTTTGAATGAAAAATTTTAGGAATTGTAACACCCTAAATTTTGGTTTATTTTATTTTATGATGCTCACTGAAATACTCATGTTTTATTATATATTGAAATTATGAGATTATTGATGAATGTGTGAATTATTGTAATAAATGTGGATTTATTGAGTTTTTCGGAATTTAAAATAATTATATTTGATTTAAATGATAGGATAATAATTAAATTATGAGAAAATATGAGATTGGATGGAAAGTTAAATTTAATATTAGTATGAGTTTAACAACTTGATTTAAAAAATTGAATAATGAGAGTTCGAGGTGATAGTGTGAATTAAAAGTGTTGGGAGCCAATGAGGTAATTAAAGGGGATTGTGTAGAAAACCATAGGTATATATTCTAAAAGGTGCGAGAGAGTTAGGTATAATCCAATTCTTAGAGAACTTGAGAAAGAGGTAAGAGGAGAACCCTAGAGCTAGCGGAGGAAAGGAAAACCATTAGAGAAGAACTTGCAGCTGGAAAATCTAAGGTAAGGGGGGAGATTGTTCATTTATGAGTGTATTGCATGATAGGGTAGAGAGGGATCCACACCCTCCTCTAGGTTTTCTTTCTCCATTGCTGTGTTTGAAAATTATAATTATGGACATTTGATGATTCTTGTTGTGAATTGATTGTGTGTTGTTATTACCGAGTGTATGTTGGGGAATTGATGAATTCTATGTGAATTATTTTGATCGTTCAATAAGGAATAAGAAGGAGAAGGAATGCCAAAGAGGATAGAGGTGTTCATAGCCTCTATCTGAATAAAGAAATAACAAGATCAACAATGAACAACACTTTTGAATATGCAGAATCTCCTGTTAATTGTTGTAAATTGTAAACAACCTTAAGGTTTCCTAAACACTGATATAATGGAAATCTTAAGTGCTTAAGGTCTTTGTTAAGTTGACTACCCTGTACCTCTGATTCTGTATCAAGTACATCTAGTTCTCTATTCTATTAAACTTGTTGTTCAGTAGTTTAGATCAAAGTCCCTTCCCTTGCTGTGTGCTTGAGCATCAAAGTCTCCAGTTGAAAAGTTTGAGCCAAGTAAGTCTCTTTCTATGTGCTTAAGAATTGAAAGTCTTGACCTGTTTTGATTAAGCAAAGAAGTCCTGGATAGTGTGTCTGAGAAGTGAAGTATTGGATTGAGAATCTGAGCAAAGAATCCTTAAACGGTGCGTCTGAGAAGAAGTCTTGAACAAGGTGGGTTTAAGCAAGGGAAGTCTTAGGTTCTGAGGATCTAAGTAGAGAAATCCTGATCAGGTTCTGATTGAGCAAGGAGTCTTAGATGGTAGGTTTAAGCAGTAAAAGTCTTATGCTTAAGTGCATAAGCAGTTGTAATCATGAGTTGATTATAATGGAAAATCTATTGTGAGGCATGGAGACTAGAGTACTCTCGGTTGGAGAGGAACTAGGATAAATCTAATGTGTTCATGGTTCTGTTTACTTTACTTCTGATATATTACTTTGTTGCTTTATGATCAGATTCTGAACTAATGTTTAGAATCTGAACTTCGTTCAGAAGCAGAAACATTTTTAGTGAACACAATTCAAGCTCGTCTTCTTGTGTATTTTCCCACCTTCACAAGATACAAAAGGAAAATAAATGTGTCTTAGTACAAAAGGATTATGCGAGAAACTGAATGTACATATGTTGTATAAATTATTGTCATTTTTGTAATTTAGTAGAAGGTTCTTATGATATTTAATGATTCACAATGAAGTTTGTAAGTCCATATTAAGTTCATATAATTGTGAAGTAGTAGTACAATCATAAATGAAATGTATAATTTGTTGATTCAATGTAATTCAATATTAGTAACTTGTAAAAAAAAAAGAGAATAGAATTGTGACAAACATAAAGTAAAATACAGAACTGAAATGTCAAATACATGTCCACTACTTATAAACCTAAAGTAATTGCATCAAAACCTTAAGTATAACAGGATGACCAAATTCAAGTGGCTCAATTTTGTCTTCCAAACATAAATGTGAAGTAGTTAGTAGCTCAATACAAAGTATCATTGCATCTTAATACAAAACCCAAGAGTACACCATTAGATAAACAAAGTTTCTAATGAGCTTAACCTTACATTAACCCACTTGTATGTATCTGTAAGATAAACTGAACGAACTTTCATATCTAAGAGATCATATCCCCTTCCTACATATTGTTGAACTCTAAGAAATGGGTTGGTCTATGATCTTCGTGGTAATACTCCCTAGGAGTCCCAAGCTTCACTCCATACTTCATCCCTGATGAGTGCCTCACTCCCATGAAGTTATAATTATAAGGTCCATTATCAGGAATCTAAGAGAAATTGGGACAAAAAACCATTCAAACGAATTAGTAAACAGATAAAATAATATATTAGAATAAGGTATATAACAAACAACTTTGGGACTTAGTAAAGCTTACCATATAGAAACCTAGGAAGCGATCACTGAGGAGCATCTGAACCTTCTCAAAATGAGTTGGAAGGTAACCATGTGGGCTGCTTCAAGTATCCTTATTAATGCGTCCCCATTCATAACTAGACGGAGTGAGTATATATGCAGTTAAAGAACAGGAACTCATAGTGAAACTGCAAGTCAAGACAATACACTTCTCCCCATCCCATTGTTTGTTGTTCTCTAGAACCTTAGCATGTGAAGTGAAATCATGCAATGGTCATTTTTAGAGTGAGACAATCTATCTCAAATCATAAGTATAGTTCCCTGTCACATTAACAACAATCAAATTCTATGGTTTTCAGATGGAGGAATTGACTTATCATCTTCATCTTGTATTAAATTTGTTATAAAATTATTCCCAGTAAGAATTTAAAACACTATTGTCTAAAATTTGAATTAAAAAACCGTAATATAAAAGTGTTTTGCAGACAATGAAATGCATATCAGTTATGACACAAAGGAAATAAAATCATATCAGTCAATGTTACAGAGTAAATAAAAGTGTTTTGTAGAAATATAACTTCATAGTTTGGACAGATAACAAATTTCATACTTTTCACAGAAAGGGATATTTGGCAGGAAGGAAAAAGCTTAGTTTGAAATTATTAAAGTGATTTGTTATTTATTAATTTGTCTAAAATGTAGTGTAAAATAAAATGGTTAGGAGGAGAATATAATAAAGGCATGCAATCAACTTTGAAAAGGATAGTCGATAGATCTTTATACTAAATACTAGTGGGATACCCGTGAGTCCGCACGGGTACCGCTGTGGACCGCGGATATGTTATTCAGTTTGTTATGAGAATTCAAACAAATTTGAAAATATTAAAATATTATTGAAAAAAAACTATTAAACACATAATTTGTAAATAAAACAATTGTGAAAAATATTAAAAAAAAGTTTTTTTAGGATTGATAGAGTTGTAATAATAAAAAGATTTCTAAATTTTAATAAATGAGACAAATAAATATCCAAAATTAAAATTAATTGAAAATAAATAGAAACTTAATTTTACATAAAAGTCCAAAAAGATAATGATATAAAAGAATTAAGTTTAATGTTGTATTTATTAAAATTTGGACTATGGTTTAAAATATTTAAAAAAATGTTAAAACCCGTGCGTTAGCACAAATATTGGTATGATTACCCGTGCGTTCACACGATACTGATGTGTTATCCGTGCGTTCACACGGTACTGGTGTGGTACGCACGCTTTTGTTTTTAAAATGTAATAAAATAGAAAATACCAAATTTGGACCGTGCGTCTGCACGGGTATGGGTGTGGATCGCGAAATTGTCATCAGTTTGATTTTGAAATTTAAATAAAATAGAAAATATTTAAATTTAATTATTAAAAAAAGAAAATTTTAAAAAAGTAGTCATAGATAAACTGTATAAACAAAATTATTATAACATATTTTATTAATGGAATGTATTATCTTATAAATATGTTTAAATAGTAAAATAAACATAACTTCTCTGTTTATATAATTTCTTTAAACTCGTGATTACGCCCAGATAATGATATGGTAGTTTCATTTAAATCTATAGATACACGTGCCATATTTTCTATTGTATATATTTATTTTATACTAAACTTTAATTTTTATCTTGTAGCACAATTATCTTAAATATTTTTATTTTTTATAATTATACATTAATTATTATTATAATTATTTATTCTTTTCATTAATGTGAATTTAAATTGGTTTATTTTATTAATTATATTCATAAATATAACTTAGTTTTCATTTAAAATATATTTATTTTTTAATACACATTATGACCATTTTAGAAATCCGGGTTCTAAATTAATTTATATTGGATGACATGTAATTGAATAACAATAAAATAGATCAAATTAATGGGTTGATTTTCATTAACTACGTTAAAAGAATATAAACTACTCAAATTTTGGTTCATTAACACATTACAAATAAATCAATATCAATACATTTAAAATATATAAATTCGTAATTATACCCATTAAAAATAAAATTTGTAATTATGAGACCTAATCATTAAACATTGATTATGAGGATGCTATTTATATAAAATTTTAGAAAATTTTGATTAGTTCATTAAAATACAATGTATAATAGAAAGAATATCTCTAATGAAATAATAATTTTTTAAAACTACTTATTTTAGGTCCATTATATGTTTTAAAAGAATAATAAATTATATATCACTTTTGCAAAGTATACATCACTTTTGCAAAAATAAAAATGTGTTAAATTATAAATAACTTTTATAATTTTAATACAATATTAATAGTTTTTACGTAATATATATTTGATAAAAGACAATATTATAAAATAATATTTTTAGTTTTTTTATATTCAAAATTAGTCATGTTTTTTAATTTGTATGAAATACTTACAATAATTTATAATTGGAGATATAGTGAATATTTATAAAATTATCTTTAACTAGGGATATTAAAAATTATTTAAAAATTAAAAAATAGACAATAATAAATCCTTTATAATATCCCATTACAAAATAAACAACAATAAATACCTCTTTATATTTAATCAATTTCTTGAAAATGAGATTCTTTTTCCCTTTCTAATGACCAAGTACAATTACACCAAAACCATAACAGAAACAAAAAATACAGCAAGTCAATAGGAATAAAAACTACATACCACCCCCACCTAATCTTCCATTTTTAAGTAAGAAACAGTTCTCCCCAACAGTTGCAGACAACAAAAAGATACAACACATTAGTTATGCAGAGTTTTATGTTCAATACAAACCAAAGAATGGTCAGCACAAGGATCTAAAGTTCTTTGACCATAATTTAGTCAAGATAGAATCAGACATTGGAAGACAGATACAGGAAAAATTGCAAGTTCAACTTTGACATTTCTGAAAAGTTATCAATGAATCAATAAAATTACGCTCGAAAGAAGACGACATACCTTTGGTGCCATCTATAGGTAAGTTTTGGTGACCGTAGGCAACATTTTTGTCACCAATTCTTCTCATGCAAGGCTAAAATCTGCAACTTTAACAGACTTCTGATTTTCACAAAAGTGAAAATCAGAAAGATAAGACGATATTTATATAGCAAGAGTAAAGCTTTGATGAAATTCGTGATATGAACACCTGCACTTGGCGCGGATTTTGCACGTAACAGAATCTGATAATTGCCAAAACTTCTCAATGGCGGGTATATGAGCAAGGTGGCATGCCTACAAGTAACACTATAAACAATTAGATCTCAACCTAATATTTTGGGCAGAAATAGAATTCACAAGTTAATTGACTATAGAGGAATTGAAAAATGAAATTGGCAGCATAGTTTTGACTTCGAAGAGAATTTTCAAAATTTGAAGATATTATCATAAGTTTCTCTAATATAGACTTGATCCAAACATGGACCCCAAGTTTTATAAGCTATAACATTAAAAGAGCTGACATATTAAACACTCCTAATAAGTATATAATTATTCTAAGATATGATCGTCTAATAGCAAAGAGACAGAAAGAGTTATTAGAAAACTTGATTATATTTTCCTTCTGGGTTTCAACCGGGGCAGAATGAAACTTGATTATACTCCCATTCTTTTTTATCCTTTTTTCCCATGAAACATTGTAAGCATCACTAAATCATACTCCAATTGCAACTAAAATCAGATTGTAATAATTGATGAAAATAAAATACCTTGAGTAAAACAGCATCGACAGAAGTGACAGATTTGAACATATATATCTCCACAAACAAACTTCAAATTTTCATTTCAAGTTAAGTCACTAACAACCTGTGGTTGATCAAAAACATATTTAAACTATCAGAATCTTTATTACGAAAATCCTAATATCCACACTCAAAAAGTGTTTGTTCCTTATCCGCATGAAACTATTTCTTTGAAACGCTCCACATGTCCGAAGAACTTGGATGAAAGACAGGAAATTCAATCATTTACCGGCACTGTAAGAATTATTGTTAAGAATACTGTAATTTCAGTACACTTGCGTCCGCAAAGTTGTCCGCAAATTAAAAAAATTCAATCAAAAACATATAACCTGTTAAACCAACATTAAGACTCACCTGTTCAGCTCAATGATGTTAAGGAATAAGCGACTTTTACAAAGGGCGAGGAGCGGCTTTTATAACCTGATAAATCCTTCATAATTTGAGCAATCTCGTTAACAGATTCTACAACCTATAAAAGCAAATAACAAAATCACTTAGTCCATTAAATAGAAAATAAAGTCAAAATGTACAATTAATGACAATGCATATGCAACTTTTTATTTACCTGTTGGATCTACTTTTCTCTCTCAACTATGAAAATGCATAAATATAAAGAGACAATTATTCTGTAGAAATGCAACAGTAAATGAACATGGTAGACATGATAGTGATATATCAACACATGAATTAATGTGCTTCTGCAGATTTAAGATCAGTTGTCATGTGAAACATTCTCATTGAAAGTGAAACAAACACAATGAGAAGAAGATTTTCAAAGAACTAACCGTGAGAATTGCATAAACCTTCAACCATTAATAATATCACAACTATCAACAAACAAAAATCGCATCCTTATCTACACAAAATGAAATTGGTAAGATCCAGATTGAAATCAAGTAGAAAATCGAAAAGTAATTGCAAAGTTGAATGCTTTAGGTTAAACAAAAAGAACCCTATACAAACTTAAATCTATGGTGTGTAGTGGAAATCTGTGAACAGTCGAGCATCAGGCCAAACACTTTTATTAAACCTCTTAACATCATAAACCATTACCCCCTGCAAAATATAACCAAATCACCGTTAAACAATAAAAAACAGAGATGAGAAACCATAAAACCATAACCCATGCAAAATATAAAAAACAAAAACCTGAAAATAGCAAAACAACTTTCATAATACTTAAAAATGGAAACTAAAAATGGAAACTTTATGTTGAAATATACAGTTCAAATATTATAGCAAGCACCTAAAACATAGATCTAATAAAATCAAATAAAGAAATATACAATTAAAGAGGACTTATTCAATAAAGATTGGTGAGCAAACAACCAAGAGGATGGTGATGATATGACCGAAAACGAAATCCCACCGATAGCAGAGACTATGGTATTCTTGTCGGAGTTGTGAGATGCAGCGGCTATGGCGTGTTATAGCGGTTAGAGATCATTTGTGTCTCTTCCTTCAGTGAGATACCAAAAGAACAAAACAACATTGAGGAAAAGGAAGGAGAATAGGAAGAAGAAGAGAGATTGTGAGAGAAAGATTGTTGGCTTGTAGAAGTGTTTTAGCTTCAGTAGTTCAGCACATTGAGCAGTGTGTTGGTAGACCTACACAGAAATGACTAGTCTTAAAGTTAATATGTTGATTGAGACAGCTAGTTTGAAACGAAAAAATAACTTGTTTAGTTGAGACAAATGGTACCGATGCTTCATAAAAGTAGTGTTATACAACGTGACCAAGTAGTTAATAACCAAGTAGTAGCATGTTTAGTTAGTAAACATGTATGAAATGACCAGAACTTAGCAAAAAGTGATAACGTGGCAGCAGCAAGAAAAGGGGTAGAAAGGGTGTTTTCATAGTATTAAATTTTCTTATATGGTAGATTTGTAAGATATAATTTTTTATTGGTAAGAGAACCATTCTATTTTATTTAATGTCTGAATTCGTTTTTAATAAATTTCAATTAGTTCTTGTACTTGCTGTATACAGTTTTGTTTATCAAACAAAAAAAGAAAACCAATCAAATAAACCTGACGCAGGTTTCCCAATGATAAGACCCCACTTTGCACTTTGCCCCATCTCTTAACTAGCATAACCAAACAGACACGAAGCGCAACACATGGATTCTAGTGTATCTTTTAATCTTTTCATCCTTGATATTCTCATCTTCACACGTTCTGGTCGACTTCAACATCATTCTGGCACCTTCCTATTGGACATCACCATTTGTCCTCACTTTCCATCACAAAAAAAACTTTGAATTACATCCACTCTTTCCTAGTCTAACTTATTATATAAGTAACACCTTTTCTTCATTAGTAAGTAACAAATATCTATGGCTAGATACAACAACAACTACTACTTTTGGGAATATTTTTCTTTCCCAATCCACCTATGTTTCTTCATGTTCATCCTTTTCTTCGTGTTAGTATTTTCATGGTACATAAACTATGAGTCAAAATATGAGGACATGTTTATTCATGTGAAGATTTTGTTAGCCCTAGTCCCACTTATATTGTTGCTAGTTGTTCGTTGTCTCTCAAGTGAAGAATCGTTCTCTTTACATTTGATAGAGGATAGGGAATCTGTGCATAGAGCTGGCGGGTCTCCATGGGGAGTGGGGCTATTGCTTGTGTTCCTTTTGTTTATGATAGGTTATCAGTCTTCTTTCCATGAACGTTGGTTTCCTTTGGCTACCAAATGAAGAAGGTTGTCTGGTGTTTGACAGTCACGTGTAATATTGTCGATTATCGACACGATATAGTGGCGTATAGTTTGTAATTAGATTCAATCTCTTTTAGTTTCGGGAATCCATTACCGCTGTATATGTTTTTGTTGTTGTTGGAGGACACACTGTGAACTCTGTAATATTTTTCATATAATAGTTTTCATGAAGTATGTCAAACCAATGTTTTAAAAACCGGACCGGACCGGCCGGTCGGACCGGTTGGACCGGGAACCGGCCGGGTTCGATTGCTGGATCGGCCATGCCATTGAACCGGTGGAAACCGGTGTGAACCGGTGAAAACCGGAAAAACCGGAAAAACCGGCGGTTTTTGCAAACCGCCGGTTCAACTGCTTCTTTTTTTTTTTTTTTTTTTTTTTTTAATTTTTAAAAAAAAAAAATTTTAATTTTTTTTACTCAAATACATAAGAACTTTTTTCCAAGAATAATAATGATCATTCATTTGATTCAAGTGATACACAAATTAAGTTTCGTAATATCCACAAAACTATTTTTAGTATTTTGTATTTATATTGATTGAAAAACCATCATACAAATATTTGTCTAGAAATTTAAAAACACATATTAAGAAACTAAATATAATATAATTTTAGACTTGGAAAATTTATTATTTTGAATAATGTTAATATTTGTATTGTTTTAAGTATTAACATTAAAATTGATTTTCTATTAACATTAAAACTATGAATTTAAATTAGACTCTGTTTAATTTAGACTCTGTTTAAAATTTACAATTAGACTCTTTTAAAATTTGAATTTAAATTATGAATCTGTAAATTTATGATATGATATTTTCAAAAAATTTAAGTGATAGTTATATTTTTTAGATACTGAATCATCCGGTTCGACCGGTTTTACCGGTTTTATACCTATTATAATGACAGGTTTATTCAACCGAGTTATCCGGTTTAATCCGGTTTAATCCGATTTGGTCATGCGGTTCGACCAATGACCCAGTGGTTCGACCGATGAACCAGTGACCCAGTACCCTCACCGGTTTGATGACCGGTCCGGTTTTTAAAACACTGTGTCAAACTAGTTTTTTAACAATAAGGAATGGTTATTATGCTTAGCTACGCCATTAGTATACATGAAGGCTATGGCCTATGTTATCATTCAAAAGAATTTTTTAGCATGGTTTTAATTTGTTCTTGCAGTTGTATATGTGGTTGCGGGAGCATTGCGATTGCGATCATGGTGGAAGATTGAGATTTTGGATCATGGACCTTTAAATTTTTGTGAGAAACTTTCAAAAACATGGAAGAAATCATTTAATGGGATTAATAAGAGTCTCACATGTGATTTTAAATCATACTACCGGTTAAAAATAAGGGTGAAAATTAGCCGGGCCGAATTAGGTTTTCCCAAATCTAAGTCTGACTTACAAAAAAAACTGAAGTCTAAGCCTAATCTGTAATATGTGAAAATTTTACCTCATACCCTTAATTTTATCCTTATATCCCTTATTTTATAAAAAAAATATCAATTTTACCCTTGTATATTTTAAACTAATTTATTATTCTATTGTTTAAATATTTTTTAAATTTTCTTTTGCATACCGGAAGACTTTGTAAAATAATTCCGGTACAAAATAAAAGTTTAAAATGTTTTAGAAAATGACTACCGGAACTCTTTTGTAAAGTCTTTTGGTACACAAAAATTGATTACCGGAACTCTTTTGCAAAGTCTTCCGGTACACAAAATAAAAGTTAAAAAATATTATAAAAAATGACTACCGAAACTCTTTTGCAAAGTATTCCAGTACACAAAAATTGACTACCAGAACTCTTTTGCAAAGTCTTTCGGTATACAAAAAAAAATTTAAAAATGACTACCGGAACTCTTTTGTAAAGTCTTTCGGTACACAAAAATTGACTTCCGGAACTCTTTTGCAAAGTCTTCCGATACACAAAAAAGTAAGTTAAAAAATGACTACCGAAACTCTTTTGCAAAGTCTTCCGGTATGCAAAATAAAATTTAAAAAATATTTAAAAAATAAAATAATAAATTAGTTCAAAATATACAAGGATAAAATTGGTATTTTTTATATAAGCTTTTTTTTAGGCCTAAGTTTGTCCTTTTCTAAAGCCTAATTAGTTTGTTAACCTACATAAAAGCCCATTATTTTAAACATATGTAAATAAGTAATTAAAATAATGTTTAAATAGACTAACATACTAAAAAAACAATGACACTAAAAGTTTGTTTGCATTGACTTATTTTAACTTACCTATTAGCATAAGTTTTGTAAAACTATTTGTTTAAGATAACTTATGAAAACAGTTTATAACATTGTTCATAAGGTGTTTTCATCTTATATTCATAAGTTCTCCAAAATAATCTATTTTTATTTATGTATTTTAACTTAAAGTACAAAACATAACATAATGATAATAAAAAAAAAATTATTCATATTTATTTAAATAAACCGGCTTATTAGGCTTAAAAAGATTTTTTTATGGCATGAGGCCTAAATTTTTTAACTAAATAGGCGTATAAAAAAACCTATGCATTTTCTATTTAAAACAAAAAAGTTAGTCTGATCTGCGCCTGTGTAAGCTATTTCGTAGACCCATGTTATCAGTCTGGGCTATTTTCATCCCTAGTTAGAAGTCAGTGTAGAGGCTTTTGCTGCACCAATATTACAGTCACAATTGCATTTACATACTACTCCCTCGGTCTCATTCAAAATAACGTATTTGAGTTATGCATATTTCTTTAAAAAATTATTATAAATATTTTAATTTTAGTAAAAAAAAAGTATTATTATTTATTCAAATATTTGTAATAAATATAATTATTAAAATTGTTAAATAAGGATATAGAAAAAATTTGTTGCATTGGTATTGTTAAAAAACAATTGTTTTGACATAAATAGAAAGGGCAAATGAAACATTTTTTAATGAGAAGTTCAATTTAAAACCATGATTTTTTTTAGTTTCGTTTTCAAAAAAAAAATTATTTAGGCCTTGGCTCAATTCTAATCAAAGCTGAACTTATCTGAAACGTGTTGCAGAAATCACACTGAGGATTGTATTGAAAATCTATTCATGGTTTTTCTTAGAACCCCTAATTCCGACTTAATAACTTATAAATGTATACTTTCCTAAATTAATTAAGTACAAACATTTTTTCTTTAGACCTATTACGTTATTCAATCTCGTAGTGCTTTAAGCATCATAATGTTTGTTTGTTAGTACATCACCCCTTTTTTGAAAAACTCTAGTCCTCAACTCAGATCCAATTCAGGTCATTTTCAATCTCTATTAGAAACAAGGATTAGCAAGAATGGGTGGCAAGGCTCGTCCTAGAGTAGTTGTCTTTACTTAATCTAAAATAAAGTAGGCACGTTAAGCGAGTCTGAGCGGTGTGCTTAGCGAGCCTACCTTTCCTGGTGTTAGACTTTCATTTGGAGATATCGCACTCGATGTAATTCAAGGTGGTTCCTCGGTGAAACTAAGTTCTCGCCACAAATCACAATAGGAAAGAATAGGAGAGGAAGAATGAGAGCAAAAGTGTTGTCTGAAGAATTTTCAACTTCTTTCTTCTCGGGCTTGATTGTAAAGTTACTTTATGATTTTGATCATGGATTTTAATGTAATTCTTCTTAATTTTAATTATCGATGGATTCCTCGGTTTTATGCTTATTTTTTATTAACTACCAAAAATATATTTTTATGGTATGACTTGATATTTGAAACGTACTAGTCATTACTAAAACCAAGTCTATCACCTATTGAAAGCTAAAGTCAAGAATTTAGGTTTAATGTATGCATAAATAATGATATTGATGAAAGTGGACATAATTATATGCATTCACTGTTGAAACTTAATGTTGACATATTGGTTAATAGACTGAGAGATCGCCTATTAGGTAATACAAATAATTATAGGTTGTTGACTCAGACAGGAGTTGTGATGAAAGCATCAGGCGATGATATTAATAACTGATTAGAATTGCTTGTTACAGGTCAAGGATGCTACATAAGAACATGTCAATGAAGTCTACCCCGATTGCATTTTTTCACTGTTGAAGCACCAAAAGTTTTGTTTTCTGTTATTTTACTTTAGAAGTATTCATCAAACAATCAATCTTTTAACAAACCAAACTTAAAGTAGTAGAAACTATTGAACGGTCTTTGAAAAAAACAAGTTTTTGTGTAGACAATAAAACTACATTTGTTATCTGCGCTACAACAAAATGGCTTCGGGACTGAAGTTAGTTCTTAAGAACATTGCGTTAGTTTTTATTATTTTAAGTTTTTTGTGGGCAGAATAACTTATGTTCGATCCTGAATTCGTGACTTCGAAATAACCGCATGCAGGAAAAACAACAAGAACAGAAAGAAAATTTTTTAAGCCAAGTTGTAAGAAATAGAAGAGTCTTATGTTTCAAAACATGAAACCTTGGCTGATATGGAACCCAAAAATAATTAGGACAACAATACTGACAACAATGCAAACAATATAAACAATGTTTGTGTCATGACATGCCACAATAGTCTGAGATGTCTAGGACACATAGCTAGACCACAAAGGAATGTCTGTCAAATGGAAATGAAACCGACATTGTTACAACTTCTTTATCCTAACATCTTTGCATAATTATACCATGTGGACCTGTATACACACCTCACAAAGTTTTGAGAGATTTCTAGTACGCTAGGAGCTCTAGAAACTGAGAAGGAAACACTATTCCTAAGGTTGGTTCCACATTCATTGTTTCACAAAGTAAGTGAGTGGTTTCTTAACCAAACAACACCCACGATGAAAAATTGGAATACATTGGAGAAAAAGTTCTTGAGTGGATTCTTTCCTTTAAATAAATTCATGGAAGCAAAGACAACTATTCCGGTTTTCTCCCAAGGTGCATCTGAAGCTCTTTGAGAAGCATTTGAGAGGTGTAAATCCATGCTAAAAAGATGCCCAAAACACCTTTTTAACGATTTTACACAGATCCACGTCTTCAGAAATGAATTATAACAATAACCAAAGTTGTTGATAGATGTTATTGCTATGGGTTCTCTTATGTCAAAAAGCACATAAGATGCAACTACAATCATTGAAATAATGACACTCAGTAATCATTAAGGAAAACATAACAAAAACCCTTCTTAAAGAAGAATGGTATCATGGAGTTGAATATCGGTGATGCTATTCTGGCACAAAACAAGTTGTTGACACAATAAATAGTGGACGAGTTGGAAAAATAGTTGTCTAAACTGCCACAACAATTAAAATAAATGTATGAATTTCCATAACAAAGGAATCTTGCATTTTATGAATTATACAGCGGCGATCATCCAACTAGATCCCCTCCCCCCCCCCCCAACTGATGAAGAATTCAATTATCTAGGAAATCAAAAAATTCCTGGGAAATATCCAAACAACAACTTCCCAAGGAACAACAACTTCAAACAAGGGTGGAGAATTAAAACGGGTCCGTTAAATAGACAATCCTATCAGCATTATACACAAGCACCTCCACAAAAGGACAATTTTTTTTAGAGGAAACGCGTTATCAACTTATGCAGGTGTCTATGGGCACCCATAAAAACATTAAAGCGTCTATAAGAAACCTTGAGACACAAGTCGGCCAATTAGCAAAACAATTGGTTGAAAATAAAAACACACTAACAATGCCAATACACAGACTAATCTAAAAGAGTATTTTAGTGTAGTAGTTGTTGATAAAATCATTATTGTTAAAGTCAAGGAAAAATAAACAAAAATCCCCGAGAAGAAAAGCCACGGGAGGAAAGCTGTGTGATTACTCAACAAAATCTACCCTAAAAAGAAGCATATCCTAGTGTAGTCATATTGGTAATATGGAAGTCTTAAATGTGCTAATTGACTTGGGTGCAAGTGTAAACATAATACCAATGTCAGTGCTAAAGAAAATTAGTGACCTCCATAGACGCAACTTCAACAACACTGCAGATGGAAGACAAAACATGAAGGAAACTAGTGGGAATAATCAAAGATGTTCTGATCAACATTGATGAGTTCTAATTTCTTGTAGATTTTATGGTACTAGATATCGAGGGAAACCTAAAGATACCTCTCATTCTGGGAAGAACATTCATGAAAATCGCAAGAACGCTCATGGATATAGACATAGGTCAAGTAATAAAAGTTAGAATCATAAACTATGAGATATGTTCTAAGGTAATAGGTATCACAAAACACTAACAACTGTTAAGCTACTGGCGTTAAACAAGTGCTTGTCGGGAGGCAGCCCGACCCATTTTACAGTTTCTCTAGTTAGTTTTTTAAATTTTTATCAAAAATCACAACTATGTAAGTAAAATGTAAAAACAAAATGAAGAGCATCTCGCTAAGTGCACCATGGCATATAACCGAGGGGTAAACTAATTCAGGGTACATGCTTCGAATTACACCAACTGTAATTTATATTTTTATTTCTTTAAAACTAACGCCTTTCTTTTTATTTTATTTTTTATTTAATTATAAATAATCCATTCCATTGGTTACTCGAACAACCAAGGGGTATGATACCCACACTACTACAAAATATACATTTGGAAACACTATATTACCACGTCGGTTTAATCAATTGTAGTAATAACTAATTTTTACGTTCATGATATTTTTTATTTTATTACAAGACTTTTCATCACGGTTAGTTATAACAACTGTGGTGATAGATGAAAGGTTGCACATTTCGAATTCCAACACCAATAATTTTTTTATTTTTCGTTAGAAAAAAGACTTATCCTTATATACTCTTATATATATTTTAAAATTAAGATTCATATCACCACGATTATTACCAGAAACCATTGTGAAAAGTACTTACATTTCATCACGGTTTTTAGTATCAGCCGCGGTGGAAGGTGTTACTTATATATAAGTGAAGTTATCTCACTTCAATAAATAACAATCATCTCTCTCAAAGCAAAACCCTAACATCTCTCTTACACATTTCTTTTTCTTCAACAAAATTGTTTCTTCCTGCTCATAATAAAAGGTAATCAATTGCAACACTATTTCTTCTTTATCTTTCTTCTTCCTCTTCATACGCTTTCTTCCATGTTTTTCATATGTTTTCTTCCATTTTTATTTGTATAAGTTGTAATATTCATCAGCATTGAAGAACTTTGAAGGTAGGTCATTTTTTCAACCTATTCATTCCATTTGGTGTTACAAAATAGTTGTTGTTCATCATGTTATTGTTATTGTTGTTGTTTTTGTTCTTGTTCTTGTTCTTATTTTTCTTATTATTCTTGTAGTTGTTCTTGTTTTTGTTCTTCTTGTTGTTATTATTGTTGTTGTTGTTATTATTATTATTGTTATTTTTATTTTTCTTGTTGTGCTTGTTGTTGTTATGTTAAAAGTATTTAATATTATATACTGTGGTGAAAGTTATCATTGTAGTTAGGCAAAACATGTGGCAAAAATGAAAAATTGGGCTAACTTACAACCACAGTTATTTATTACAACTACGATATTTGTATTTAAATGAAAATTATATATATATATATATATATATATATATATATATATATATATATATATATATATATATATATATATATATATATATATATATATATATATATATATATATATATATATATATATATATATATATATATATATATATTGTTTGCCTTGAAAATTAGCAAACAACCGCTGGTCTTCTAATTTGTGAAAATTAGTTTACTTACAGGATCGACCATACAAATCCTAGGACAATGTGCTTTAATGATCACGACAACATGTATGAAAATCAAACCTTTTGTTTAATAAGTTCATCATCATTCTCATAAACTGATGTGATTTGAATAAAAATAATAAAGTTTTGTTCTTAAAAGAAATAACGAAAACGTAATAAAAAGTGCAAGAATGAGATTGCAGAAATGTAGAATAAATTGCAAATAAATAACTTAGAACTTCATTGAAATGTAAAGAATGAAACTGGTGTTTTTCCAAACGTACATTTTCTCAATGATAACTCTTTTCCCTCACACGGGTACTTTGAGTATTTTTGAGTAACTTGTACAAATTTTGAATACACACACGAAAATCTAACACTATGACTCCCTATATATATACAGTCGAAATAACTGTCACCAACAGTCATTGTTTCTAACGAAGACAAATGGCATTCAGCATGCCTTCGCCCCTTAGATGCATTCCACGAATCTCCCTTTCAAAATCAAAATTCCCTCCTTTATTTAAACTTCAAACCTTCGCGTCGAACGACACTTCCTAGTCTGCGGTCGAAAACTGTTCCCAACTCTTAGAAGTATTTCTAAGTCTTTTAAGTCTTCTCTTCTTAGCAGGAAGATGGATTTCGATTGAACTTTCTGTCGAAGCCTCATAAACTTCAGATATTCTCTCCCTTGGAAGAGAGACTCTTATCCCAGCGTCAGGCGTCAAAATTAGGAGCTTACAAATTGCCCCCCAAAAATGTCTTTTTCAACATTACTGAAGAAAAGGTCATAGTAGCTTTCAACGCCTTATTTCCACTTACAATGATATTGATACAATTAGAACTCCCACTTTCCTACTATTCAGTCTCTTCTGAACCACTCTATGAGGTCATGGTCATCATGACAATCTATGAAAAATATCTTCTCAAAGTGCACCAAATCACTAGCCATCATCATACCTCCTAAAACCTAGGAGATAGTGGGGTATAGGCAGTAGCTGCCACCGTCCCATCTATCACCCTTAGCAAGACACGTGTGTAAGAACAAGAGTTGTCTCTGCAAGTCATCTCTATGTTTTGATGATAACAATGAGTATTTTTGAAATAACTATTTTATGTTCTAATGTTTGTTTCTGTGCAGATCATAATTATTAAAGATATTAGATCAAATAAACATGTGCAAAGATGTGCGTAAAAGATTACATGCGAGTTACTATGTGTAACACAAGTCGCAAGAAGCAAGTTTGCTTCTGTATCTGAAAACAAGAAGAAAGATCCAAGGATGCCGATATTGCTGTTGCAATGCTCTTGTGGATTCTGTTCTGAAGGTGTTTCAGATTCTAATGTTAAGCAAAGCTTCTGGAGAAATAATCTTCTGAAGAACCAAGTGCTGAAGACTCTAATGACTTGAAGTTCTGAAGGCTGAAGGCTCTGAAGACCAAGTGCAGAAAGACTCTGAAGACTGAAGTATTCTGAAGATTAAGATTCAAATGATTAAGTGCTGAAGACTCTGAAGAAGATGTTCTGAGTGAACATGGTTCTGAAGACTCTGAAGACTTGAAGTTATGAATACAAAGGGTTTCAAGACAAGTACTGAAGTTCTGAAGACAAGACTCGGAATGAGCAAGTACTGAAGACTGAAGCCTTAAGATTCTGAAGACCCAACTAAAGTCTCTACTCATGTTTCAACTAAATACCATCAGAAGCCTCTGAAGATTTGAAGACAAATGTTACCATTAGCGATGATTGTACACCGTACTAAAAAGATCTATCCCATCACTTCTCAACAGCAAAAAGAAGATATGGTAGTACAACTTTCATCATTCCATAAAGAATCTTTTCAAATAGCCAACGGCTCTTTAACAGCTCTATTTTCCACTTGGCTATATAAAGGAAAGAAGGAAGTGCTTCTGAGTAGTCGTGTCATCGTCCATGCGTGTGTCGCCATCGTCAAACATAGATGTTGCTGTTAAACTGGAAACACGACCATTGTTGTTGAAACCTAAAGAATCATCTATCAACACAACAACAATTAGAAAGTACAGAAGTTGATGAACCAAGACATTGTTGAAAACAATCAAGTCATCAACCATTTCATCATCTGAGCTATATTGAAGATCAGAAGCAAGGAGTTGTTGCTCGAAGCTTGCTCAACGAAGAAGATCAAGAAGATCTACAAGATTTCATCAACTGTCAAATCAACATACATCTTTGTAGAATCTGAAGATAGCAAGAAGCTGCTGCTCATATCTTGCTAGAACACTCTGTGTTCATTTGTACTTAAACTTAGGAGTTTATCAGCTTATTTAGAAGCAATCAATGTAATCTCTTGAACAACTAATTCTATGTGAATTAGGATTCCTCAAGTGATCAATGTGATCGGAGACTTGAGAAGACAATGGCTTGGTGTCATTGTGGAAATCCCGAAATCTGGTCAATGATAGTCATATCTCAAAAGGACCAATTGTGGGTCAGACTCTTGTGAGATCACTGATGGAACTCATTGAAAATCCTGGAAGAATGGTCATGTAAACGTTATATCCGCTAACTCGGATCCCTGAACGTTTAGCTGTGAAAATCCTGATAGGAGATCTTGTGAGATTGGATTCTATTAGGTCAATGTTCGTTATAGTCATTAAGTTGGATCAATGAACAGTTCATTGTGGGTTAGTCACAGCTGCGGTTGTGCAGGTTGTTAGTCACCGGCGTTAGCCCGTGCATCTGTAACCGGGTTTTGATTATAGTGGATTAAGTCCTTGTGTTTAAGGCGAAATCACCTTGGAAGGGTGGATTGGACTAGCTTGAGAGTTGCTCAAGTGAACCAGGATATATCGTGTGTTCTTTACTCTTGCTTATGCTTTGATTTATTTTTTATGTTTCTGTATCGATTATCAGAACCTTGCATAGTAAGTCAGAACCTTGCAACTCAACTCTGATAAGCTTCTGCACTGCAAGTCTGATTCATGCATCGCTAATTCAGATTCTCTTTGTTGCTTATACTTCATGCATCTCACAGTCTGAATAACGCATCACAAGTCAGAGTCTGTCAACACAACTCTGATATTCTCTTAGCACATTAACGATAAGAGGCGAAAAGTTTTTTAGAGTTAAAACATAATTCAAACCCTCCTTTCTTGTGTCATTCTCACACCTTCAATGTGTCCCACTACAGCAGTAGTCATTTAATGCTGATTTGAGATCTGTTGATCTTCCGTAGCCTTTAAATAATTTCTCCCTAAACCATTTTTCCTTTTACGCTTCTAAACTCTTTTCTTTCTCTCTCAACTTCTCGGAAAATCAAAACCCAAATCTCTTGTTATTCAGCCATAGCATCTTCAACCTCCAACATCAAAGACTCCAGGAAAACCCAAAAACCCAAGGAGCCCAAGACCCAATCTCAGCTTCCTCCTTTCGCTACGCTTGTTGGGCCTAAGATAGTGAAGAACCTACAATGCATCCCGGAATCGCTTGAGAAGGAAAAGAGGTCTATCTATGAATCTCAGGTATTGATCCCTGTTCTCGTTTCTGGTTAGCCACATGCGTTGTCTGGCCCTTTATCTGCTCTAGATACTAATTATGAAAAAATTAGTGATTGTTTCCCTCCTACCATAAGACAAAACCCATAGGGCAAGCTAACAAGTCTAAGGTAGAAACTGATGCCCCTGATGCTGTAGCTCTCAACAATATAGCTTTGCGGTGCTTGAATGACAGATCTAGGATCTTTAGGGCAACTCCATCATTCAAAGATTCTGACCTTTATTTGAACTGGCTAACCAAAATAGAGAAGGTCAAAGCCCAATCCTGGAAGGACTTAGGAATCTATTACCTTATCATGCTGTCGAAAATAGGACCCGCGTACTGTTCGACAATGCTAGTCTCATCCCTTTACTTCTGGGACAACACCCATTATACCTTTCATCTCCCTTGTGGGATGATGACCCCAACATTATTTGATGTAGCCGCTATCACTGGGCTGAAACCAACTAGGAAGCCTTATGAACCAGAATTGGGCTCTGAGGACTAGATAGGTTTTGTATCTGCTAAGCCTACTTATATAAACTTTATCAAGTACTATCATGACCCCAAAACAACTGATGTAACACCCTTTTCTACCCCCACAAATGTTGCAGCAGAAACAACTCAAATATCAGAGTAAAGCATCAAAATCACCTCAAAGGGTGCACATTTCTCATTTAAATCAAAGTAATACACTTGCCCTATAAATAAAAGGGTTCTTCCTCAAAATAAATCAAAAGCCTTCACATGGCAGCGGAACTCAAAATTCTCAATTAAAAGGGTTTTCAACAAACATCGTAATAGACAAAAATAAAACCACATCATCAAATGACTACAAAATAAGGAAACAACATAGTTCGAATAAAAGGACCCCAACCCGATGTTACACTATCAGAGAAAGACCATCTAAATCGACCAAAAGCAAATAAACTTCAAGGTCCTCGAAGGCATCCACAGCTAAACCTGATCA
This sequence comes from Lathyrus tuberosus, assembly GCA_022829125.1. Classification (NCBI taxonomy): domain Eukaryota; kingdom Viridiplantae; phylum Streptophyta; class Magnoliopsida; order Fabales; family Fabaceae; genus Lathyrus; species Lathyrus tuberosus. The sequence goes on along the minus strand of JALAZF010000012.1, from coordinate 22,387,430 downwards.
CCTGCACGTTACCCATGTGGAGGCAATATTCAAACAGGAAGGGTGAGTAATCACAATTCATAATAATCATTATAAAACTAGATATACATAAAATGGCATTATCTTCATATACAACATCTTCAGGGTCATCACAAGGAAACATCAAAATCACGAACAACATCATAAAATATAACAATGCCAATTAAATGCAAATGCACAACAAGATTCATGCATGTGGTACCAATCGTCATAATAGATGGACACTAGGCCATCAACCCTCCAAATATCCGCGTCAATAGGATCGATTCCGCATAGGAACCAGAGCACGTCATAATTACCTCATATCTGCAAAATGGGAATGAAGCATCGTCACAGAGTATACATATGAATGTATGATACACAACGTCAATAATCATCATCAAATAAACATCATTATGTGCATCATCATTCATCTACAAAAGTCATCACTTATATCGTCATTCATCAGAACCTCATGTTAATCATATCATCATGTAAATCGTCAAAACATCATGAATCATCATCGTCAAATCATGTATTCATGCATCAAGATAGTCATGTAAAATCAGCAATATACTCATGGTACTTCACATCGTCATTTTATCATCAAACATCACACATAAACATCTAATAATCATCAATAACATCATATCATCATCTAATCACGAGACATCACATATATGGACATCTCACAATAGATCAATCATATCAGGTCATCATCAAATAAACATCGTTGCATGCATCATCATTCGCCAATTTTCATACAAAGCACATCATCACGTATTCGTCAATTAATCACAGAATTTCATCATAACAATCATTAGTAACATCATGGTAATTCATCATAAAATCCCAGCATCAAACAATCAAAACAACACGGCAACATAACCAGAATTTTGCGAACAGTAGACGTTCGCCCCAAGGTTTGCCTAGCGAACCTGTTCGCTGTAGCCTTCGCCTAGCGAAGCGGCCAGCGAACCTCACAGACCCCACACTCAACACCAGAACACAATCATCTGTCACACTCGCCGGTTGACTCGCTTAGCGAACCTCCTCGCTGATTCCTTCGCTTAGCGAAACTCCCATCGAAGCCCACCTTTCCTCTCCAGAATCATCTCAGTACTCCCTCCCACGTTATCGCGCATTCGCTGCGCTGCTCTCTTAGCGAGCCTTGGCGAACATTCGCCTAGCGAAGCAACGGTTCGCCTAGTGAACCTGCGATTACAGCAAATCGCTGCTACACCTCAGTAGCTCCACAACCTCCAAGCACATGCGATTACAGCCTCAGATGACCCAAAAACATCCCTATTACAGTTCTAGTGACTCACGGAATTTAAAGTCCTAAACCTACATCTGTAAGGTCGATTCAGGACACAACGGGAAACCTTAATTTCCCTAAACCTTCAAAACTCTCAAGCTTCATATAAACTCCATAAATCCTTCACCGCAAGGTTAAAACTACAACATCAACGAGGTAATCAACCCCAAGGTCTATTTTACCCGATTAGATTCAACTCTTATTAATCGATTCACAAAATACCCTCAAAATCATCAGTTTACATCAAAACCCATAAACCCTCATAAACTTCAAAATCCCCAAAAATCCACTTTAATCGCATCGAACCCTATAATGAAAACAATGAAAGGCAATTACTCCCCATACCTTAGATTGTCGAATCGGAGCTTTCTCTATCGATCCTGCGGAAACCTTCACGGATCCTCGTCGTTTCCCTTCTTTCCTCAGACCTTTTCACCTTCTTTCCTTCTTTTCACGGTTAATCATAAATGAATCCTAATTCTCCTCAATTCCTCCTTTTGGGGTTAATTTAACTCTTGGGCCTCAAATATGGGCTTTCCCCATAATACCCTCACTAATCCACCTCAAAAGTCCAATTTACCCTTAATTCCTCTAATATTATAATAATAATACTAATATATTCATATTTTATACTATTATTTAATTAAAATAACTAAAACTTCACAAAATCACTGACATCAACCCGAATAACCAAAATTCATGAATATAATATTTAAATAAATTAAATAAATATTCTTACGAAATTTGGGGTGTTACAACTCTCCCCCACTTAAAGAATTTTCGCTCTCGAAAATTACCTCAAGGAAACAGAGTCGGATAAGACCCTCTCAACTGATCTCCACACCTCAAGTCCAACTTTCCTCTTTCTTAGATCCTCTTACCCTCTGCAAGTGTCTCTTACAAAATTTCAGGTTCGAGTACAACACTCTCGCCCGACCCATACCAACATAATGGAGTCCTACACCTCCTTCCGCACAAAACTTCATACAACGTCATTCCAACACTAGCATGAAAACTGAAAATGACCATCCCACGATCCACCTTGACCCAACACACAAGCCTTCGGAAATCCCTCTAACGACTGGGTAACCCTCTATGTCTGTCCATCCGTCTGCGGATGATAGGCAGAACTCATCCTCAACTTAGTACCCAAAGCATCTTGCAAATCTTCCAAAACCTCGACAAAATCTCGGATCTCTATCTGACACAATGCTCGAAGGTACCCTATGTAACTTCACAATCTCCTCAATATACATCTCAGCCAGCTTCTATATAAAATGATTAATCTTCATCGGTAAGAATGAGTCGATTTAGTTAATTCATCCACAATCACCCAAATAGAATCACTCTCTTTCTCAGTCTCTGGCAATCCCGACACAACAATCCACAGACATACTATCTCATTTCCATTCTAGAATACTCAACGGTTGCATCATACCTAAGGCTTCTGATGCTCAAACTTTGACTTCTAACAAGTCAAACACGCATACACAAACTCCGCAATATCCTTCTTCATACCTGACCACCAAAACAACTTCTTCAAATCCTAGTACATCTTCGTAGTACCGAAATGTATACTTAACCTACTTCGATGTCCTTCTTCTAGGATACTCTTCTTAATTTCTAGAGCATTTGAAACACACACTCTATCTCGAAACCTCATCACACCTTCCTCACCAATCCGGAAGTCACCTGCGTTATCTAGGTTAATCAAAGTCAATTGGTCAACCAACTTAAAATCAGATCGCTATCCCACTCTGATTTCTTCTAGAATACCACTAGTCAACTTCAACATTCCCAACTTCACACTGTCAGAGGTCTTTTCACATACTAAACTCAAATCTCTGAATTGCTCAAGCAACTCCAATTCTTTCACCACAAGAATCGACATATGCAATGACTTTCTGCTCAATGCATCGGCCACTACATTTGCTTTGCTCGGATGATAACTCAAATCAAAATCGAAATCCTTCAACATCTCTAACCACCTCCTCTGCCTCATATTCAATTCCTTCTGATCAAATAAGTACTTCATACTTTTATGATCACTGAACACTTCAAATTTAGAGCTAAACAGATAATGTCTCCAAATTTTCAACACAAACACCACTGCGGCCAACTCTAAGTCATGTGTAGGATAATTCCTCTCATGAACTCGCAATTGTCTCGAAGCATAGGCAACAACTTGCCCATTCTGCATCAACACTCCACCAAGACCCATCTTCGACGCATCACAATACACCACAAAAGATTCACTCGGATTAGGCAAAATCAACACTGGAGCAGTAGTCAATCTCTTCTTCAATTCCACGAAACTCTCTTCACAAGTTACATCCCACACAAAGGCTTGACCCTTTTGAGTCAACTGAGTCAAAGGTAATGCCAACTTAGAAAAGCCTTCAATAAACTTGCGGTAATAACCTGCTAATCCCAGAAAACTTCGTATCTCAGTAGCAGACTTCGGAGTCTCCCACTGGAATACCGCATCGATCTTAGAGGGATCAACAGCAATCCCACCACTTGAAATCACATGGCCAAGGAAAGTCACTTCCTTCAACCAAAACTCACACTTGGACAACTTTGCATACAACTTCTTCTCTTTCAATAATCGCAACACAGTTCTCAAATGCTCGGCATGTTCTTCTTCAGATCTAGAATATATCAAGATATCATCGATAAACACCACCACAAACTTATCCAAATACTCACGAAAAATCCGATTCGTGTACTCCATGAACACACCAGGTGCATTAGACACACCAAAAGACATCACAGTATACTCATAGTCACCATACCTCGTCCCGAAAGTCGTCTTTGGAATATCGTTAGGCTTAACACGAATCTGATGATAACTAGACCTCAAATCAATCTTGCTAAGCACACATGCATCTACTAGCTGATCCATTAAATCATCAATCCTCGAAAGTGGATACTTGTTCTTGATCGTCACTTTACTCAACCGTCTATAATCCACACACAATCTCATAATACCACCTTTCTCCTTCACCAACATCACAGGGGCACCTCACAGGGAAACACTCGGTCGAACAACTTCCCCTTAAGCAGTTCTTCTAGCTATTTCTTCAACTCACTTTTTCAGAAACATATATTTCGTATGCAATCACCGACATCGAGTTTGCATCGAGTATTAGGTCGATAGCAAGTTACACTCCCCACTACAGTGGTAAATCACTAATATCTCATGGGAACACCTCCAAATAGTCACACACCCTAGGTAGATCCCACACCACCGCATCCCTTATGCCTTCCAATAATCCAACATCATAACAGCTTTGCACCATCTTTCACAGACTCACCCACTTACTTCATAGAACAAACAACTCTTCACCTTCGTCGAAATGAGATTCAGGTGATCGTCAGGAATTACACACCACAGGCACATCATTAGTCGTCACACTGTCCTCTATCCCTCAAAAGAAAGACATCAACAATACCTGATCGTTCTCTTCAAGGTATCCTAACTTGACCGTCAGACAAGAAACTCGAATTCGCCTCATCTTCAAATCTATTAGTCTGCATCGACTTATCAAAACAATCTGTATGCACCTGGCTTAATCCCAAACAATTCACTGCGCACACTACTCAAGCTCGCAAGACGCGTCTATCCCATCCAACATGATCTCGTCTATTATCAACAAGAGATTAAGGGTGATCAGTTCCTTAATTTGTCAATAACAGCCGATATCATGAGGCAGTACAAACTATCTCCACCAACTATCACAGCGTCCAACACCACACTAAGCCAACGCTCCACACTCGAAACACCTTGGAGAAGCACCATCTTCTCCCCCACTTGTTTCATTCCCTACCTGCAAATGGAAAATAAAACAAGCATCGACAATATTTTTACGCACATGTCGCACGCTAGAAAAACAAACAACATTAGACAACCTGGCCGGATGGACCGACCTGCTCTGATACCACTGATGTAACACCGTTTTCTACCCCCACAAATGTTGCAGCAGAAACAACTCAAATATCAGAGTAAAGCATCAAAATCACCTCAAATGGTGAACATTTCTCATTTAAATCAAAGTAATACACTTACCCTATAAACAAAGGGTTCTTCCTCAAAATAAATCAAAAGCCTTCACATGGCAGCGGAACTCAAAATTCTCAATTAAAAGGGTTTTCAACAAACATCGTAATAGACAAAAATAAAACCACATCATCAAATGACAACAAAATAAGGAAACAACATAGTTCGACTCAAAGGACCCTAACCCGATGTTACACTATCAGAGTAAGACCCTCTAAATCGACCAAAAGCAAATAAACTTCAAGGTCCTTGAAGGCATTCATAGCTAAACCTGATCACCTGCACGTTACCCATGTGGAGGCAACATTCAAACAGGCAGGGTGAGTAATCACAATTCATAATAATCATTATAAAACAAGATATACATAAAATGGCATTATCTTCATATACAACATCTTCAGGGTCATCACAAGGAAACATCAAAATCACAAACAACATCATAAAATACAATAATGCCAATTAAATGCAAATGCACAACAAGACTCATGCATGTGGTACCAATCGTCATAATAGATGAACACTAGGCCATCAACCCTCCAAAGATCCCCGTCAATAGGATCGATTCCGCATAGGAACCGGAGCATGTCATAATTACCTCATATCCGCACATTAGGAATGAAGCATCGTCACAGAGTATGCATATGAATGTATGATACACAACGTCAATAATCATCATCAAATAAACATCATTATGTGCATCATCATTCATCCACAAAAGTCATCACTTATATCGTCATTCATCAGAACCTCATGTTAATCATATCATCATGTACATCGTCAAAACATCATGAATAATCATCGTCAAATCATCAATACATGCATCAAGATAGTCATGTAAAATCATCAATATACTCATGGTACTTCACATCGTCATTTTATCGTCAAACATCAAACATAAATATCTAATAATCATCAATAACATCATATCATCATCTAATCACGAGACATCACATATATGGACATCTCACAATACATCAATCATATCAGGTCATCATCAAATAAACATCGTTGCGTGCATCATCATTCACCAATTTTCATACAAAGCACATCATCACGTATTCATCAATTAATCACAGAATTTCATCATAACAATCATCAGTAACATCATGGTAATTCATCATAAAATCCCAGCATCAAACAATCAAAACAGCATGACAACATAACAAGAATTTTGCGAATAGCAGACGTTCGCCCCAGGGTTCGCCTAGCGAACCTGTTCGCTGTGGGCTTCGCTTAGCGAAGCGGCCAGCGAACCTCACAGACCCCAGACTCAACACCAAAACACAATCATCTGTCACACTCGCCGGTTGACTCGCTTAGCAAACCTCCTCGCTGATTCCTTCGCTTAGCGAAACTCCCAGCGAAGCCCACCTTTCCTCTCCAGAATCATCTCAGTACTCCCTCCCACGTTATCGCGCATTCGCTGCGCTGCTCGCTTGGCGAGCCTTGGCGAACATTCCCCTAGCGAAGCAACGGTTCGCCTAGCGAACCTGCGATTACAGCAAATCTCTGATACGTCTCAGTAGCTCTACAACCTCGAAGCACATGCGATTACAGCACCAGATGACCCAAAAACATCCCTATAACAGTTCTAGTGACTCACGGAATTTAAAGGCCTAAAACCTACGTCTGTTAGGTCGATTCAGGACACAACGGGAAACCTTAATTTCCCTAAACCTTCAAAACTCTCAAGCTTCATATAAACTCCATAAATCCTTCACCCCAAGGTTAAAACTACAACATCGACGGGGAAATCAGCCCCAAGGTCTATTTTACCCGATTAGATTCAACTCTTATTAATCGATTCACAAAATACCCTCAAAATCATCAGTTTACCTCAAAACCCATAAACCCTCATAAACTTCAAAATCCCCAAAAATCCAATTTAATCGCATCGAACCCTATGAAAACAATGAAAGGTAATTACTCCCCATACCTTAGATTGTCGAATCGGAGCTTTCTCTATCGATCCTGCAGAAACCTTCATGAATCCTCGCCGTTTCCCTTCTTTCCTCAGAGCTCTTCACCTTCTTTCCTTTTTTTTACGGTTAATCACAAATGAATCCTTATTCTCCTCAATTCCTCCTTTTTGGGTTAATTTAACTCTTGGGCCTCAAATATGGGCTTTCCCCATAATACCCTCACTAATCTACCTCAAAAGTCCAATTTACCCTTAATTCCTCTAATATTATAATAATAATACTAATATATTCATATTATATACTATTATTTAATTAAAATAACTAAAACTTCACAAAATCACCGACATCAACCTAAATCACCAAAATTCATGAATATAATATTTAAATAAATTAAATAAATATTCTTACGAAATTTGGGGTGTTACAACTAATGTCACTGATCGAGAACATATAGCTTTTTTGACTGTTTGGCTGTTGCACTGCGTATTTTGCTCAAAATCCCTGCAAGTAGCTAGAAAATTTTTCACACTTGCCACCCAACTTCACTATGGTCGAGATGTTTGTCTGAGTGAAATGATTCTAGGGCACCTCTATGAGTCCTTAAGTGAAGGTTTCGCTCAACTCAAAGGGTTGGCTGCAGGAGGGAAGTTGTTACTATCAGGGCCTTTCTGGCTCCTTCAACTTTGGTTGAATGCTTCTTTTGAAGCCAGCCTCCCAAACAAAGGATCTGTTGAAGAGAAAGCCAAGGAAATCAAAGAGCGGCGAGTCGAAGGGACCCGCTTAGTTCATCTAACCCCTACAGAAGAGGGCCAACTACTCAGGCAAACATTTCTTAGCTTTATCAAGATGTTCGCCAGGCGCCATAAGTTTACCTCAAACATGGCCCCTTTTGCTAAAAGAAAATATGGCCCTGAGTGGTTCACTAGGCCTTTCCCTACCTCTGATAAAGCCCAGGAAGAAGAATCAAAGTTAATCTGGGAGGCCTTTCTGATTCCTCGACTTCTGACCCTTCGACTTAATCTGGGAAGAGGTCAAGTCTCTTTGATTGCCTACCAACCTAATTTGGTTGCTCGCCAGTTTGGTTTGGTTCAAACCCTTCCAAAATGCTTGTATGAGAAGAAAGGACATATCCTTCTCCATCACACCTGCTACACTGAAGAGTTGGCCGCAATATAAATGGCTCACTATGCATACAAAGCATTCCTCTCTCCAGTCGATTTTGAGCCTAATTACCTCTGCACCTCAGAATTTAACCAGTGGTGGTCGATGTACTACACTGAGAAGTTTTTTGATGTTGCTTCCTTCACACAGCTGATTGACGAAGCTTTTCTCTCTGTGCCGGAGAAAATCAAGAAAGGGAATTCTACGCACATCAAGGAAATCTTATCATTCCAAAAGTTCTTCGAAACTATCTATCGTCCAAATGATCTTAGTCAAACCGTCTGCGAGGCCGCTGTTACTCTGAAGGAATTTTTTTAAAGAAAATGGAGAACTTAAAGATCCCTTCGTACGTTCCTCCTGAGAAACGTTAAGAAACTTCTTTCGATATGTTTCCTCCTAAATTCCCTCGACTACCATCAGCTAATTTTGGAGTGGCCCTTGTGAAGGTGTGAAAAACACAAGAAAGGGGGGGTTTGAATTGGTTTTTCAAAATAAAATCGTTTCTTTATACTAATCCCCTTTAACTTATGAGTAAAAATCTTAATGAAGCTAGAAATAGATAACACAATATGTTTATACTAGTTCACTTGAGAAATCCTCAAGTTAATCTAGTCCACCCGCCAAGGTGATTTTGCCTCTCTAAATCGAGGTCTTAATCCACTAATCAATCAGATTAATACAATGCACGAGCCAAACTGCTGGTGACTAACAACAACCTCTAAAACTCTCAAGTTCTAGACTTCTCAAGAAATCCAACCTTACCAATCTTTCTTAAGGAACAACCTCTAAGACAACACATCTTAGACTTCTCAAGAAATCCAACCCTACAGGTCTTTCTTAAGGAATACAAACCTAAGTTTGAATGAGTTTTGTTTACCGAGTAGTGCTTCTTATACAAGCTGAAATGTAAACAAGTTTAGATCTAAATGACTTAAGAAAGATAATAGTAAGAGAGTATATTTGCAGTGAGCATTCGTGTATCTTTCTTCAAGTCTTTGTGCCCTTAAATAGCTGTGTAGAATATGACCGTTGAAAAGTAATCATAGCTATTTAGACTGATGGAGGCTTGATAGAGACGTGGGAACAGATAATACTTTTGTGTCCTATCTTTTCAAGATATCTTCTTTTGTACTGTTTGCACCGTTTCCAAGATATCTTCTTTTGTATTGTTGTACAGTAGTACTTTGTTGCTTAGTCTTCTAATCTTCTTAACTTCAGAGGCTTCTATGAGCATGAGTAAGAAGGGAAAACGTAGCTTGGTTCTTAAGATCTTCAAGTCTTGGAATCCTCAGAACTGCGTCTTTAGAGTCTTCAGTACTTGGTCTTCAGAACATTGTTCACTTAGAACGTTATCTTCGTATCTTCAGAGGTTTCTGATGGTATTTAGTTGAAGCATGAGTAGAGACTATAGTTGGGTCTTCAGAACCTTTATCTAGAGAGCGTAAATCTTTAGCATCTGAACTCCGTTCATCAGAACCTCTGTCTTCAGATCTTCAGAACTTGTTCTCTTTACATATTATATCAGAGTCTTGCAATCTTATGATTCTCCTGAAGCAATTACTGTTATTTAGCACATCAAGTGTAGCGCGTAGGCGAAGTATTCTCTTTTAACAACATATCCACGCCATTTAACGGAAGCAGAACCTGTTTGTTAGATTCTCAAAAATAACAAACATTGGACTCACAAAATTGTTCATCCAAACATACTTGTTTGATATCATCAAAACTCAGAGGCAATATTGCAGAACCAAATCTTGTTCTCACACCTTGCGCCTCCATTTCCAGACTGGTTCATCTGTGGGGATTCTATAAAGATCCTTCGTCACCAGTCGAAACCGAAGGCTCAGCGGATGGTTCCGACTAAGTACACCTTAGATAGTTTCAAAGGACAACTTCATATCGGTATCGAAGATGTTCACATCGAATCCGAAATCTATGAAGGTGTGGAATGAAGATTCTCGAATTTTATATTTCCCTTACTTGACTATTCTTACTGACTTGTTACTATTTTATTTATCTGCAGCTGTCAAACCAAATAAACCTGCAGCCGAAAGACCAGTCAAAGAAGAGACTGAAACATCCACAAGGGTAACTTTTACTCCTTAACTTTCCTTGTACTGTGTATGGTTGTGCCCTCTAATATTTTGATTTTCCTCAGAGTTCTCGAAGACCACCTCCAACTCCTCAAAAGCAAAAATCCAAAAGGGCTACTGCCCCAAATTATGCTAGAATCGGACGATGAGGATCAATCTCCGCCTGATTATCAACCAACCAAGAAGAGGAAGAAACAACTTAGGACCACTGAGACTTCAAGTCAACCTAAGGTAAAGGCAGCGAAGGTCTCTTAAGTATCTACTGCTCTAAAGAACTTGGAGTCTTCTCCTCAAGGCACATCGAAGGTAGCCTCAGCTCAACTTGAAAGTGATAACTTCAGTCCTGGAGTCGAAGAACTCAAGGTAATTTTAATTTTCCTTAAACTATTTACTTTACTGACATTCTTTTTGTTTCAATCCTAACCTTATTTATTTGTTATTTCAGGATGGTACAGTTACTTTGACCCAACCAACAACCAACTCTCCTTCGCCAACTACTCTCCCTTCCCCAATCAACAAACCTGTTGTGAAAGAAGTTCCAACTTCCTCTGCACAATAATCTCAGACAAGTGGCTCTGAGCAAGAAGATCAAGACCAAGGCATTCCTGAAGAAGTGAATAAAGAGACAGCGGCTATGGATGAAGGCAACACCCTGGGTGAGAAATCTTCTGACAGTGGCTCCCCAGTGGTCGAACTCATAGGCAACAAAGACCCAAATAATGTTGATCCATATGCTGCTGTCCAAGAGGATGAAATGGAAGAAGAAGAAGAATATTCAATGTTCCATCCTGAAACTGGCGGAAATGATGATGATGATGAAGGTAATGACAATGATGATGATGATGATGATGATGACGATGATGATGATGACCAAGAAGATGATGGTGAAGATGGTAAGGGCGCCGAAGATAAGGCTAGAAGCGAATCTGCCAAAAATAAAACCCAAAGAGAACATAATGTTGCTCCTAAGGTTGATGTTACTGCTGAAAGTGTTAAACCTTCGACAGAGACAGTTTTTGCTTACTCTGAGGAAGAACTTAATCGCCTTAAGGCCACCAACCCTCGTGAATACCTGAAAATTATTCTCGGCAAACGAGGGAGTTCTTCTGATAGTAGCGTGAGTGCTTCGATGTCTTTTGGAGGTCAACTTTCGAGCAAGCGTCCAAATGAGGCCCTTCTAAAGATCAAACAGAAAGTCTTCAAAGGCACTACTACAAAACGCGCATACAACAATGCCAGGTTTACAATAGATTGCCTATACACTGTTGTAATAGAATCGCGCATTTTTTTAATCTCATTAAAAGGCTTTTAATAACAATTAATATTCCAGCCGTGGTTAAATGTGAGGCCTTTCACCACGGATATTTAAAAAATCGTCATTATAGGTAGCTCTGGTCATGGGTTCAATTCCCAACGCCTGCATTTATGGATTTTTACACATTTTTTCAAAATGGCCACAGCCTTTCACCACGGGTATGTTTTCAACCATCATTATAGCCTATAGTTTAGATTTAGGTCTTTCTCTTCAAAAAATCGGTTTTAGGGAAAATCGTCTCCTTTTTTAGATCTGTTTCATGCATCTGAAGCAGAAAAATCGAGCGGTCAAAACCCCAAATTCATATTTTTTCTGTTTCGTGCATCAAAACCCCAAATTCATATTTTTTTCTATTTTTAATGATTTTTTTACTGTTTTCATAGTCTCAAAAAATTCCAACAAAAATCTCAAAAATCTTATTTTACCTAATTAGATTAAATTTCGTGTTTTTAGATTTTTCTGAATTTATTTTAAGCATGTTACTTCTTTCCTATTTTTTCAAAATGCTGACAGACCTTTAACCACGGGTATTTAAACCAATCGTCATTATAGGTAGCGTTTTTTACTTATTTTTTCAAAATGCTTACGGACTTTTCACCACGGGTAATTTAAACCAACCGTCATTATAGGTAGCGTCTTGTCATGGGTTCAAGTCCCAACACCAACATTTTTGGTTTTTTAGTTATTTTTTCAAGTCTCATTACCAACATTATAGGTGGCACGCATATTGAGTTTATTCACTATCCTTAAACATATCTTGGTCGTCCATTTAGGGATTATCAACGGCCAAGACACTACTATTAGTGATCCGCGTGAAACCTAAAACTTAGACATCTTCTACCTCCAAACATCATCTTTCATTTACGATACTCTATTTCTCCACTAAACCAAATTTCAGAACAAATTTCAGAACTTGAGTTAGCAATGTTAGTTGTTGGTGTTCTTTTTTAATTATTGTTATTCTTGTTGTTCTTTTTTATTATTGTTGTTCTTGTGGTTCTTTTTTATTAATGTTGTTGTTGTTGTTATTATTGTTGTTATTATTATTGTTCTTCTTCTTCTTCTTCTTGTTATTATTCTTGTTCTTGTTCTTGTTCTTCTTCTATTTCAAAACAAATTTCAGAACTCGAGTTAGCAATGTTAGTTGTTGGTGTTCTTTTTTAATTATTGTTGTTCTTGTTGTTCTTTTTTATTATTGTTGTTCTTGTTGTTCTTTTTTATTAGTGTTGTTCTTGTTGTTATTATTGTTGTTATTATTATTATTGTTGTTGTTCTTGTACTTGTTCTTGCTGTTGTTCTTGTTCTAATGCTGCAAATTTTTTTTATTTTATTAAAAGACATACAACAACAGTAATTTAAAATAACCTTCATTATAGGTAGTTTTAATGCTGCATTTTTTTTATTTTATTAAAAGACATACAACAACGGATATTTAAAATAACCGTCATTATAGGTAGCGCGTTTTCCAATCTATTACAACGATTTCTGGGTCGTGACTGTAGGTATCATATATACAACGACACTTTACATAACAACGCCTACGCCCGCGTCATTATATCTCTTTTGCAATCGTTGTTATATGGGTTTTCCGTAGTAGTGAGGCAACCTCTTTAGACTTCTGGAATCTGATGCCACTGCCTCTCTTCAATTGAAGGCTCTTCTCAAGCAAGTTGATCTCCAAACTGTTTCCCCTGAAATTGCCACCATCATTTTGGAGCTTGGTACCATGATTGATCAAGTTACCGTCGATTTAAAACAACTACCTCAGATCAATAATGCACTTAAATCTGGGAGTGAGGCTGCTGCATGGACGGCTGCTGCTGAGTCAGAAGCTAGGGTGGGAGAATTGGAATAGATGAAGGAGAAACACACTAAGGAGATTGAAGACAATCAAGCAGATATTGCCAGTTGGAAAAAACAAATCGAAGAACTGCAAACCAAAATCTCCAAGGCTGAGCAACGCAACGCTGAACTGCGAGCCTCTGACGAATCTGAAGTAGTCAGAGAATTAAAACTTGCCCTGGAGTTTCTCGACAAAGCTCAACAGTTGGAAGGAGAGGTTGCAGCGCTAAAACTTGACAAGACCTCATGTGAGAGACGCCTTGAGCTCCAAAAGTCGAAGTACCTCGAGATGAAGAGCAAACTCCCTTTTTAATTTGCAGCTTTCGATGTATTTGTTTTTTTTTGCACAATATTTCTCAGCCCCTCGAGGCTTTTATGTAATGAATTGAGCCATTATGGCAGTTTTATACCAAGTTGGCTTCGACCAATTCTCTGCAATTACTCATAAATAATTTTCAATTCTTGAAGTACAGGTTTATATTTTTTCAAATACTTACCATTTACTTTCAATATTCTTTTATCTTCATCTACCTCTTTAATCTCATAGGCACCATTTGAAAATACTTGTATGATCTAAAAAGGACCTTCCCACTTATGGGACCATTTTCCTAAGGACCTAACCTTTCGATCCATAAGCAAAATCACTTTCCAAACTAATTTTCCAGGAGAAAAAGTCTTGACTTTAACCTTTTTATTGTAAGACTTCTCTACCCTTTCCTTTTGCCTTTTTAATAGCTCCAAGGCATTAAGTCTTTCCTCATCCAAATCTACCAACTCATTTAACATCATATTCCAATAAGATTCAGAAGGGATCTCATGATGCCTTTAGATCCTTGTTGATTGTAAGTAGATTTCCACAAGTAAAACTGCATCGTGGCCAAAAGTCAAACGAAAGGAAGTAGTGTTAGTTGCGTCTTTGGGAGAGGTTCGACATGCCAGAGAACCTGGTCTAATGTCTTATGCCAATTTCTTGGCTTCTTTCCCACATGTTTCTTAATCAACCCAATCACTACCTTATTCGTTGCTTCCACTTGACCATTAGCCTGAGCATAATATGGTGTAGAGGTTAACAACTTGAAACCCATTTCTTTAGCGAATTCTTACATCTTTCGACTAGTAAAAACTGATCCCTGATCCGTTGTAATAGTTTCTGAGATCCCAAATCTATAGATGATGTATTTCTTAATGAATTCGATCACATCCTCTTGGTCGACATTTGGTAAGGGTACGACCTCAATCCACTTTGTAAAGTAATCAATACCTACCAAAATGTACCTTTGACCCTTAGACGATGTTGGACGAATCTCGCCAACCAAATCCAAATCCCAACCTCTATAGGGCCATGGTTTGACTATGGAGTGTAATTCGCTTGCAGGAACATGTTGTATGCCTGCATGCACTTGGCATTCTTGACAGCCTTTAGCAAATTCGATACAGTCTTTTAACATGGTAGGCCAGTACATGCCTTGTCGAAACAAGAGCCATTTTATTTTGTGGCCTACCTGATGTACCCCACATGCCCCACCATGGACCGTCGAAAGGGCTAAATACGCTTCAGATTCACTAAGGCACTTAAGCAAGACCCCTTCAGGAGTCTTTTTAAACAACTCATTACCCAAAATAACATAGTTCAAAGCAGGATACCTGGTTTTACAGTCTGTGGATGCTGTTGGATTTTGCAAATACTCCACTATTGGCTTTCACCAATCTTCGTCCGTCAAACTATCCACAGCCAAAATTTCAAAATTTTCCTTATCAGTGTACCCTAACTTTGTAACTTCCAAGTCTGATGGTGATAATCTGGTCGACATGACTCTACCTCTGACTTCAATGGCTTTTTGCAGACTTTCCTTTGATATTCTGTAGCCGGAAGCAATTTGTGCTAAGTCATTTGCCTCCTGGTTCTCTATTCGAGGGATATGTCGAATTGCTACCATATCGAACCTTTTCAAGAGTCGATTGGCTATTACAAAGTACATGATCTAATTTTATTTGACACATTTATACTCCTTTATTATTTGTTTTATGACTAACTCTGAGCCGCCCATTATTTCGACTCGAGTTGCCCCCAATTCAAACAAAATTTCAAGTCCGGCTATTAAAGCCTCATATTCTGCCTCGTTATTCGAACATAGGCCTACGACTTTATACTTGAATTTTGTTGGAATTTTGTTAGGAGAAATAATCAAAACTCTTATACCAGTTCCATTTTTATGACTAGAGCCATCAAAGTATAATTTCCAAGGTTCTAGTTCAATGTAGTCCAAAGACTTTTCAATTATAGCGTGGTCGACTATGAAATCAGCCACTACTTGTCCCTTGACAGCTTTTAGAGGTAAGTATGTCAAAGAATACTCAGTTAATGCTAACGCCCACTTTCCAATTCAACTGTGTAAGATTCGTTTAGATAACATGTATTTTATAACATCGAAATGAGAAGAAACGAAAACATCCACTAGTTTTATATAGTGCTTTAATTTCATACATGAAAAGTATAAACATAAACACAATTTTTCGACCACACTATACCTAGTTTCCGCATCGTTCAAGACCCTACCGAGGTAATAAATGGCTTTTTCCACACCATTTTCATCCTCTTGAGCCAACATGCTCCCTAATGTCTTGTCCGACGCGGATATGTACAGTCTCATACTCCTACTTCTACAAGGTGACATCAAAATCGGAGGATGCGTCAGGTACTCCTTGATCTTGTCGAAGGCATCCTGCTGCACTTGCCCCCATTCGAAGTCTTCTTTTTTCAGTCGAAGTAGAAGGGAGAAGGCTTGCGTCTTGCCACTAAGGTTGGAGATGAACCTTCTGAGAAAGTTGATCTTGCCAAGTAGAGACTGCAATTCCTTCTTTGTA
The DNA here is from genome assembly GCA_022829125.1 of Lathyrus tuberosus. Classification (NCBI taxonomy): domain Eukaryota; kingdom Viridiplantae; phylum Streptophyta; class Magnoliopsida; order Fabales; family Fabaceae; genus Lathyrus; species Lathyrus tuberosus. Next base: position 22,370,857 of record JALAZF010000012.1, on the reverse strand, counting down.
GATGGAGCTTTCGCTTCCATTATTGCTTTGGCCTTGTTTTGATTTATTTCGATCCCTTTCTTGTGGACCATAAAGCCTAGGAAATCTCCCACCTGTTCGTGCAGATGAACTTGCATCTGAGGAGGCTTTCGACTTCTTCTTTAATCATTGAAAGGATCTCTGGTACGAATCGCCTTGGAGTTTGCTTAACAGGTCTTCTCCCAAGCTTTATGGGCAGTTTTAATTCGACCAAATTCCTATCCAGACCGGGCATTTCGTCATAGTCCCATGCGAAACAATCCTTAAATTCCTTCAAAAAATTGAACTATTTCAACCTTGAGTTGGGGGCTGACTTTTGCACTGATGTAGGTTGGTCTTTTTTCTGCCCTCGACCTCAAGTCGATTTCTTCGAGTGGATCCTGTGCCATCATCTTGATGTCTGCTGCTAATGGATCCTTTTCAAAGCCCAAAGGCTCATCATAATAAATCGCATTGAGCCTCTGGCTTTGCAATTCTCCCAGATCTTTTTCAGGTGGATCTGGATCAAAATCCTTTCCAGGACCTTGTTGACTTGCTTCGATCTCATTGGCTTTGATATCCATATACTTTACTTCGGCCTCTAAGGCCTCTTTGAGCTTGTTCTTGGCTATATAAGCCGCGATCTTTTCAAGAACTAGTGACTCACTCATTGTCACTAAATTCGCTTCCCCAGCCAGTTGGCTGGATGTGTGAGGTTCCAAAAATATAATTTTCTTCGCCAACTACATCTCTATCCCACTGAAACCCATGGGTGGGATGAAGGTATAGTGAGCAAAAGGCATTGTCTGTTGGCGTCATGTCGAACATTGCAGTACTACAAGGATCAATAAGAGCCAAATTTCTGTCAAAGCTTCGCCTGTCAATCTGGTTTACTTCAGCCAGAAAGTAACTCTGGTCAGCCTCTATATTCTCGACAATCCCGTCGGCACGCCATATCGTTATTCTTTGGTGCATCGACGAAGGGACGACACCTATGCCGTGTATCCATTCCCTGCCTAACAGCAGGTTGTAATTTGCCTTCGAGGCAATTACCATAAACATTGTCGGCCTTGTGATGGTTCCGACTGTTAGATCCACTTGAATTACCCCCATGGTGGTTCCCACCTTACCCTCGTAATTCGATAACACCATGTTATGAGGTTTGGTGTCAGAATCATCCTTTCCAATCTTCTCGAGCATGTAATACGGCATCAAATTGTCTTTCGCGCCTCCGTCAACCAGAATCTTGTTTACCCCTATGTTGCCCACATTTCCTTTAATGAACAGGGGTTTTAAATGACTCCTCATCGAATCATTTGGTCTTTCAAAAAATGCGTTTTATTCTTCCACGCATCCATTATTCATAATGTAATAACAAACAGGCATGTGTCTGGCCGTTTTGACTTCCATGGTCTCTTCCTCATCTTTGACTTCCATTATCTGGTCGTACTCCCTGGGAAGTACAAACACAACGTTACACATCACGTCAAAAGATGCTTCCGACTCTGAGTTGCAATCATCTGTCATTTCATCATCTCTAGTTACATCCTCCTTCAAGGACACTTGTTCTGGAGCAACGAACAGCTCTTTATCCTTCGATTCCTCTTTCTAATTCGAGGCTTGAACGTTACTGCTGGCTTCTGGTTTATCCATTCCTGCGGCCTCCCTTTCTGCTTTCTTTCGACGCTGATACCTCCTCCATTGTGATTTTGTCATAGGGTTCTTACCCTTGCAGTTTTCAGATAGGTAAGTCATCCTCTTAGATTTTTGGACTTCTTTCCTATATGATAAGGAAGATCGCCTTTGTACTTCGAAATCCTTCCACTTGCCTTGGCCTTGGGCCTGCCGGATTGGATTGACCCACTTGTCATCTGGAGCCTTATTCGTTGGCTTGAATGTGTTAGGGTACCTTCCTCCTAACTTCTGCTTGTTTTGGTCTCCTCTTCTGGGGTCGAATCTTTCTCCTCTTGCTGGTTGAGAAGACTTCCAATTTCCCCTTCGTTTTGCCCTATTTACCCCTTCTAGGTTTTGTGCTGCCTTTTTGTCGAAGACGACACTACAACGAGGACAAAGCATTACTTCAGACCTCTTTCTCTGGCATCTGTGGATGAAATCTACCAAGTTTTCCTCTTCTCTAGGGTATGCTAATTTGTGGTATTCCTCACGTCGACGCTCTTCGTCGACTTACATCGAAACATTTTGAGATACCTCCACCATGTTCACATTGGCAGTTGTCTCTGTGGCAATACTCAATTTGTTTAACTTCAAACTGAGGCCTTCATTGACCTCGTGATCCTTCTTGACACAGTTGAAACCCTCAGTGGTTTCCTTTGTTGGTACCTTTGGAGGAAAACCCTTGGTAATTTGTTGGATGACGAATCCGACGACCCTCTCCTTTGGATCCTCCATAGTTCTCTGGAGGAGGCCAACAACAGCCTGTTTGTAGGAACCTCAGTAGTCCCTTTGTTAACCTGGACGAAACTATCAGTGGCCCCGTTATTGATTTGGACGAAACTCTCATTAGTTTTGTTGTTGACTTTGGCGAAACCTTTAGTAGTTTCGTTTTTGATGCCATCAGTGGCCTCACCAATGTAGTTCTCAATAATCTTTCCATCGAGGTCTTCAGTGACCTTGACCATCACTGCCTGGTTCACGAAGTCATTAGTAACTTCGACCATGTTACTTTTGTCGGCGGGATCCTCAGTAACCTCCACCATATTCACATTACTGTCGAAGCTGGGAGCAACCTCGATCAAAGCCATGTTGTCGTCGAAGCCTTCAGCAACTTCGACCATGTTCACCATGGATGGCTCAGTGTAGTGGGCCTTCGCCACTTACAAAGGGTTCGAATCGATCTTCATCTGAGGCTCAGACTTATCGCCGAATTCGAGCCTTCCATCTCTGATTGTATTTTGCACTAGATCCCTGAAAAGGAAACATTGAGACGTTTCATGACCCAAAAAATTATGGTATTTGCAAAAACCTCTATTATTTTGTTGTTCTAAAGGAGGCGTTTTAGCACCAGGTGGTACTATCATTTGGCCATCCTTAACTAACAGATCAAATATTTCGTCACACTTTGTGACGTCGAACGTATAAGTTCTTTTGGGGAACTTGTCGTTCTTTTCCGATTCGACTGGGTTTTTTTCCATTCGATGGAGCCAATACTTTGCAAGCATATGGCGGACCCTGTTTTAATTCCCCCAAGTCGACCTCATGTTCGTCGAAATTCGATGATTCGTCTTCGTCATCATCCTCATAAACTCCGACATATGCTACCCTTTCTTTTTTATTCTTGTTAGCCCTAGCTTTTTCGGCTTTTAGTCGTTCAACCTATCTAACCCTATCAGATAATTGGGCCATATCTCTTAAGTATTGGGTATCTAAATTCTTTCTAATTGAGTAGTCGAGGCCACCAGCAGCCATTTCGACTAACTCGTGTTCAGGCACCTGTGTAAAACACCTTGCTTTGAGCAACCTAAATCTATTCAGGTAGTCATCAATTGGCTCTGAGAATTTTCTCTTGACGCTAGCCAATTCCTTCAAACTTATCTTTGTTTGCCCCATGTAGAATTGTTCATGGAATAATCTCTCCAATTGGGTCCAGGTATGTATCGAATTTGCAGGTAGTATGGTAAACCAAGTAAAAGCATTTTTTGTTAGCGAACTTGGGAAATATTTTACTTTCAAAATTTCATTATTCACTATTTCGCCCGCTTCAATCAAATACCGTGCCACGTGCTCAACCGTCAATTCACTAGTATCCCCTGAAAATTTCGTAAACTTGGGAACCTTCCATCTTGGGGGTAAATCTTACTGCAAGATATATTCAGATAAAGGGGAAGTATAACTGGGCCTCTACAAGCCCACATTTATTCCATTTCGTACCATAATCCTTTCGACCATGGCTGCCAAATTATTTTCTGCAGGCATATCGTTATGTCGCATTTGTATTATAACATTATCAGCATTTTGGTTTCTATTAACTAATACTACCATTGGCTCCTGTTGAATAGGGATTTCGACTCCTGGCTGTTCGATTACCCCTCCTTGGTTTAATACGTCTGCCTGAGGGATATTTGGTTGTCTTTGATTTATGGTAGGTTCTTCTTCGACGGCTACTCCTGGATTATGAATTACACGTTCCCTTTGTAGAGGTTGAGGGACACCAAAGAAATCGGCGATACGCGCCATCTGCGCTACCAATTGCTGGTTTGTTTGTGTAGTGTTTTGAATCAAGGGGTTAAATATAACCCCCATTTGTTGGGTTAGCATCTAAACCATATCAGGGTTACTTTCGTCGATTTGTTGTCTTATTGCCGCTGCAGAATTATTAGTAATATTTGGCATATATGTCTAATATCCCGTTCCTAAAGGTTGACTAATCCTACCCATATGGTTTATACCAGAACCAGATCCTTGTAAAGGCGAAGTTATGTTAACCGTTGGATCTGTAAATGCTGATGACGCATTATGTAAACTGGCCATCACTGATGTTAGCATTCCATACGGCTGTTCTTGATTTAGTAGAGGCATGGAAAAACCAGATATAAAAGGCCTGTACATATTCCCCGAAGGGGGAGGGGTCATTTGAGGAATTTGGGGTCCTAAGGTAGAGAAACTAGGCGCACTCTGGGGGATTGAATGCGCTGGTGTCGAACCCGCTGTTGATGGTATGGCCTCTGATACTGGTATTGAGGCCGTACTGCCCCCAGTCGAAGGAACAGGGGGTGGTACTCCATCATTTGTGGATTTCTGATTGTTTGGCGGATTTGGATTCGCCATTCTTCTTACTTGTCTTCTTCTAGGTCTTTCTTCGTTATTTATGGTTATCTTACCACTTCTTAATCTCATACAACGAAGTGAAGAAGGTTACGTAAGAGTAAATGTAAAAATAAAGGTTTTATGTTGTCAGTTGCACAAGGTCCCACTGGGCGTGCCAATTTGTTTGCCTTGAAAATTAGCAAACAATCGCTGGTCTTCTAATTTTTGAAAATTAGTTTACTTACAGGATCCACCATACAAATCCTAGGACAATGTGCTTTAATGATCTCGACAACTTGTATGAAAATCAAACCTTTTGTTTATTATGTTCATCATCGTTCTCATAAACTGATGTGATATGAATAAAAATGATAAAGTTTTGTTCTTAAAAGAAATAACGAAAACGTAATAAAAGTGCAGGATTGAGATTGCAGAAATGTAGAATAAGTTACAAATAAATAACTTAGAACTTCATTGAAATGTAAAGAATGAAACTGGTGTTTTTCCAAACGTACATTTTCACAAAGATAACTCTTTTCTCTCACACGGGTACTTTGGGTATTTTTGAGTAACTTGTACAAATTTTGAATACACACACAGAAATCTAACACTACGACTCCCTATTTATATACAGTCGAAATAACTGTCACCAACGGTCACTGTTTCTAACGAAGACAAATGGCATTCAGCATGCCTTCGCCCCTTAGATGCATTCCACGCGTCTCCCTTTCAAAATCAAAATTCCCTCCTTTATTTAAACTTCAAACCTTCGCGTCGAACAACACTTCTTAGTCTTCGGTCGAAAACTCTTCCCGACTCTTAGAAATATTTCTAAGTCGTTTAAGCCTTCTCTTCTTAACAGGAAGATGGCTTTCGACTAAACTTTCTGTCGAAGCCTCATAAACTTCAGATATTCTCTCCCTTGGGAGAGAGACTCTTATCCCAGCGTCAGGCGTCGAAATTAGGAGCTAACATATATATATATATATATATATATATATATATATATATAACATTTCACCTTTGTTAGATTTAACACTCTGAGGTAAAGTCGCGTGTTTTACAATAAGAAAGGACTTTTTTGTTGTATTGTATGCTGTTGTGAGTGCACAGGTTGGGTTGATGTCGGTTGTATTGTTGAGATCTTTGTTTCTTCTTTTTCGATAAGTGCTAATGAAAAGCACATCAAAATCGTGATTTACCTGTTGAGTTGTAGACTAGTTTTACATTTGCTTAGGAAAAGAATTTTCCGTGTACATTAAAGGGTCAATTTAGATTTGGTGGTTTGTTTCATTAGCTTAAAAGTCTTTTTCTATGCTATGGCAGACAAATCACATTTTGAGAACCACTAGATTGTTGTTTGCGTGTTAAGCCACTATATGCATCTCAGAAGACTTGGCCCAAAATCTCATGTTCACATTTACGATTTTATGAAAGACTATCCACATTTACGATAAACTCATAGTGGGAAGATACTATTTCAATTCTATACTTTAACATTTTTACTCATTTTACAAGAGATATAACTTATTATAAAAACTTCTAGTAGTTTAGGTTCACTATTTTTGCTTCCTCTAACTATTCATTTGCTTCTAACTAAATCACTACAAAAAAATAAAGGATTAGCTACCATATTTTTGCTACCAATTACTTCCATAGCTAATCTTAATTTAAAAAACAATGAATTAATTTAAATTATACAAACTAATACGTCACATTTTTTTTGACAATTAATATCAAATTATTGATTTATTAAAACAGTTGCATATATTACTCTTACTTTTCTTTTAGTATTTGGTCATTTCTTTTTATTTGTTAATTTTTTTTGTTGTTATTATTATATGATTATTAACAAGTTATTATTAATATTATTAATATTAGGAATTACAATTTCTTTTATTTCCATTGTTCACAATATTCTCTTTTATCGATTATTACTCGTCTCTAATCGCGTTCATCATTCATCATCTACGATCAAATTTGTTCTTCGTCTCCAATCAACCGTATTCTTCTCCGTCTCCGATCAACCGCATCCTTCTCTGTCTCCGATCGAAATCATCTTCCCCGTCTCAGATCGACATCATCTTCCCCATCTCCGATCAATATTATCGTCTACCATCACCAATCGATCATGTCTTCATCATTCTCCAATTAAACTCATCTTCCTCCTCACTATCCAATTGATCTCTCATCCTCTCTTCGTGTCTGATGGATCTTGCACCCGCTCTCTCTACCTCTCACTCTTCAAATTTTTGAGCAATCTCTGATCTCAAGCCCCAAATCCAAACCCTAAAATTTATTTTTCATCTTCTTCGTGTTTATTTGGGTGTCGATGTTGACGAATTATGATTTGGTTCTTAATAGAGGTTTGTGTCTCCACTTGCATTTATTCAATTTCATTGAATTTCATATAAATTTGACTTTTGTCTTGGTTATGGTTCTCTTCCTTTCCTTTATTTTTATTTGCAGGAAGTTATTGAATTGGTTAAGGTTGAAAATTGACAATGTAGGATTCATTGTGCATACACTTTCCAATGGAATAAAGTTAAAGGTATATTCAATGATGAAGTTTCTTTATCGTGTGCATTTTCACGTGTTTATTGGTTGCAGCACTTTAACTTGATAATGTCATTGTTTTCTCGCCAAGTCTTGCAACATCTCTTGCATCATATTTTTGAGCAGTTTTTTTTTTGTTCTTTTAAACTAGTATCTTACAAAGGTGCAGTTAGGTACTCCTCCAGTAGAATTTTATGTGCAAATTGACATTGGAAGTGATGTTCTTTAGGTCAGTTGTAGCTCCTGCAATGGTTGTCCACAGACAAGTGGGTTACAGGTAAATTCAATTTTATATTTGTTGATTTAGTATTAGAAATTCAATGTAATGGTTTACGAATTTTGTTATAGATTGAGCTCAATTTTTTTCGACGTCGGGCGTTCGTTAACATCGTCATTAATCTCGTGTTCTGACCAAAGGTGCAACAATGGAATACAGTCATCAGATGCGATCTGTTCCAGTCAGAACAACCAATGTTCTTACACTTTTTAGTATGGAGATGGTAGTGGAACATCAGGCTATTATGTGTCAGGTACAATGCATTTGGATACTATTTTCGAGGGATCTGTGGCTACAAATTCTTCAGCTCCTGTAGTTTTTGGGTGAGATTTCATGAGCATGAAATGGTTGATACTTGATAGCATTTCTCTCTTTTCTTCCCTGTGTTTATAGGGTTAATCTAATATTGGAAATCGTTACATTGTGAATCAAGCAGCTGTAGTAACCAGCAGAGTGGAGACTTGACAAAGTCTGACAGAGCAGTTGATGGTATATTTGGATTAGAGAAACAAGAAATGTTTGTGATCTCCCAGCTCTCCTCATAAGGGATTGCTCATAGAGTATTTTCACATTGTCTTAGAGGAGATATCACTGGTGGAGGAGTTTTAGTTCTTGGTGAGATTGTGGAGCCTAACATAGTTTATACTCCACCTGTTCCATCACAGTAAGTTCTTTCATCAAAAAAAAAATTGATAGAATTTAGCATCTTTCTTCAATTAAAAATTTTTTGTTGTTAAGTTCCTAACATAGTTAAAATTTTTGTAAGAATGTCCATCTTGCATATGACCTTCTCATGTTAAATTCCAACAAAATGATCCGTAATGGCTTATGATACCTTTGTTTACTGCTAATGTGATTGTTCTTCCCTTGTTTTGTTTACTTGAAAGGTATGTTGAAGGAAATTTACACTTATGTCAGGAACTGTGTTGCGTGTCACATGAATAAACCTGATCAGGCTGCTTCCCCATGCTTTTTGCAACTAATACCTATTCCTGATAAGATTTTGGTCCATATTAGCATGGATTTTGTGAAGGTTTACCCACCTACAACCTTGAAATAATATTCTTAATAATAGAATTCTTAAAAAATTAATTTCAAAAGTAAACATTTAAACTATGAAACAAGTAAATTTATTTTTAAGAGGATTTATTTAGTAAACTGAAATCAAATTGAATAAATTTATCTTTGTTAAAGTACTCTAAAATTACTTAAAGATACTAATTATATAATAGAAGTTTAAAAAAAAAAAATACAACAGAACTTGTTTTATAATTAGCACTGGAAAAACTTGTTTATTGCTGAAATGATATAAGTAAAGTTTGTTCATTAATAATTTATCTATGCTAATATATTAAATCTGAATCACATACTACTATTTTGTTGATAACTCATCATCTTACATGTTACATGTATTAAAATCTTATAAGATACTCTTCAAAAATTTATAAATACAAAACTTTTAATGAATTATCAGCTGATGCTAGTGGATGGGTTGACTTTGCTTGTGGATGGGTTCACTGCTCTCAGCTGATGCTAGTTAACAGAAGAGGCTTATGATACCTTTGTCAATGCGGTGAGTTTCTTTAAACTAATTTCACGTTCTTCAATTTACCAATAACATTATTTTGCTCTAATGATTCATGTATTACTTAGCAATCACAACATGCTTTTTGCTGGTTGGAGGTTTCTCAAACATTGCCACTCGTGCACTTTGCCGATGATGTGCTATAAAATGGATCATTATGATTCCTTTTTTTCTCTAACTCCTTTCTTATTAGTGTCCTTAGTGTCGTTGCTATTCTTCCTCAATGTCGTTGATATTCTTCCTCAAGTAAGTCTGAACTTTGCTGGTGGAACATCAATGGTTTTAAGACCATGGGACTACCTTATATAGCAGAGTTCTGTTGTAAGTATTCAAGATTCAATTCCTTTTTCTTTTCATTTTCTGAGGCCTGGTTTGAATTTTGTGATTTCCAAATATATTAATTTGAAGTCAGAGTGATTGAATTTGATAATTATTGAAGAATCACTTGTAATCTACTAATCTGATTTTGATTTTACTTGATTTCTAAAGCTACTTAGTGTACATCTCTGTGAAATGTTTTACATGATAACTTATTTTATTAAACAAATAATTTATTAGAAAATGATACTACTGACATTATTCTCAATTACAACTAGCTAAATTTACAATTCCAATATAATTTAAATGAATAACTAAATAAATATATCTTACAAGAGTTGGATTTAATTTAAATTAATAACTAAATAAGTATATGTTATAATAGAACTCTGCAATTTTTTTAACTAGAATTAGAATACAAATTTCATCAATGTCATTGACAACATATTTCCTGTATATGCTAGTTAAAACCTTACATATATTACTATTGATTTTAAATTAAATTTATGATACACTATTCACATTTGAATTTCTATTTTTCTTCTTACCTGCTTTTCTTTTGTTTATTCCACAAATTTGAAAAGTTGTAACAATTTGCAGAATGTATTTTCACAAGGGCGTATGTTTTTGTTTTGATGAAGACAATGTTAGTAATCGTCTGGTTTGAAAGTTATTGTGATGGACGAAGCCCATGAAAGGTCATTAAGCACCGACGTCCTTTTTGGAATATTAAAGAAAGTTGTAGCCCAACGCCATGATTTCAAGCTGATTGTTACATCAGCAACTCTGAATGCACAGAAATTCTCAAATTTCTTTGGAAGGTAATCTTAGCATTCTCTCTAGTTTTTATTAATAACTTCAGTTTAGTTCAATCTAATTGGGAAATCCTTTTGCAGTGTTCCGATTTTTCATATTCCTGGGAGAACATTTCCTGTCAATATATTATGGAGCAAAACTCCATGTGAAGATTACGTTGAAAGTGCAGTGAAGCAGGCTATGACTATTCACATAACCAGCCCTCCAGGTGACATACTTATCTTCATGACCGGCCAAGACGAGATTGAGGCAACTTGCTATGCCCTTGCTGAAAGATTGGAGCAGATGATATCATCTTCAAACAAAGAATTCCCAAAACTTTTGATTCTTCCCATATATTCTCAACTTCCGGCTGACTTGCAAGCAAAGATATTTCAGAAAGCTGAGGATGGTTCCCGCAAATGCATTGTGGTCACGAATATTGCTGAGAATTGCTGAGACATCACTGACTGTGGATGGTATCTTCTTTGTCATAGACACAGACTATGGTAAAATGAAGGTGTACAACCCTAGGATGGGTATGGATGCTCTTCAAGTCTTCCCTGTTAACCGTGCTGTTGCTGATCAGCATGATGGCCGAGCTGGTCGAACTGGCCCTGGTACATGCTATCGTTTGTATACAGAGAGTGCTTACCTAAATGAAATGTTGGCCAGTCCAGTTCCAAAGATTCAGAGGACTAACCTTGGCAATGTGGTTTTGTTGCTGAAATCTCTTAAAGTTGAAAATTTACTCGACTTTGATTTCATGGATCCACCTCCGCAGGATAATATTCTCAATTCTATGTACCAGTTGTGGGTGTTGTGTGCCCTTAACAATGTGGGGGGATTGACTGAACTTGGTTGGAAAATGGTTGAATTTCCATTAGATCCTCCACTTGCCAAGATGCTTTTGATGGGTGACCAGTTAGGGTGTCTCGAGGAGGTTCTTACGATTGTTTCCATGCTTTCAGTACCGTCGGTTTTCTTTAGGCCAAAGGACCGAGAAGAGGAGAGTGATGCTGCACGTGAAAGGTTTTTTGTCCCGGAATCCGACCATTTAACGCTTTACAATGTTTATCAGCAATGGAAACAACATGATTACAGAGGGGATTGGTGCAACGATCATTTTTTGCATGTTAAAGGTCTTAGAAAAGCCAGAGAAGTGAGATCCATTGGGTATTGGGTATCTTTTGTTATGGTACTTGATAAACTTATTGCGTGGAGATGCATTGAATTAGATGTAGTTACAATAAATGCAATTTATAAAAATATTTTTACTATATTGTTGATTTGTTAATGATATTATAATTTTTTTTAGTTAATTTAATAATTAGTGGATTAGTCATACCAGATAAATAAAATATGATTTTTTCATTGTCTCCTAGTTATAGTAATTAAATATAATTTTAAATTAAAAAAATTATATTATTAATATTTTAAAATTAATTTTGTTTCTTGAAATCAGTGATTATAAAAAATTTGAACTTATCGTATTTAGCTTGAGATTTGCTACGACAATATTGTAGCCATATTGTGGTTGTTTAGTTAGGAAACTTAAAAAAAAGACTGATATTTTGCTACAATTCAGTTGTGGTTTAGCTAGGAACGTTAAAATATTAGCTAGAAATTTGCTAAGAAAATTTGGGCTAGATAATTAGCCACCCAATCTAGGCTACGACCTATATAGTAGTCAATCTCAAACTAATCTCTAGCTAACTCTGTTTGATAGAGATTAACTTCAAATTAGCTACGGATTTTGTCATATCTAATATCTATTTTTCTTGTAGTGAATCTTTGGACTCTCGGGCACTAAAAACCTCACTAGTTTCTTCTATTAAATCAGCTGCGGTGACTTTATCTCTTTAAGCTCCGATGATGACTCTTCCGTGTCGAAGTTATCTGCATTATTATCTTCATTTTTCCTCTCATTGAAATGGTTTGTGAAGAATATGTTACAACGACCGTCATTCTTTCAATTTTTTCTATCTCGCCGTTTGAAGATATTTCAGTGCTTCCTATGCGTATGAACTCGGCTATGTTGCATAAGAGATCATTCTCAAACTCAACGTCGTCTTTGTGGATATTATGCTATCCATTGATAGAGAATGAAATTTTTCACTAAGCCAAACAAGACTTTAGACAGCGCTTTTTTAGGCCTTAGACAGCGCTGGCGTAGGTAAAGACAACGCTTTTTATTTACGAAAAAGCGCTCTCTAAAGTATACATTAGAGGGCGCTTTTTCAACAAAAAGCGCTGTCTAAAGACCCCCTTTAGAGAGCGGTTTTTTTAAGCGTTGTCTAAAGTATACCTATAATTTTAATTATCAATTTTTCTATACCTTTAGAGGGCGCTTTTTCAATAAAAAGCGCTGTCAAAAGGCCCCCTTTAGACAGCGCTTCTAAAAGCGCTGTCTAATGTATGCCTATAATTTTAGTTATGAATTTTTCTATGCCTTTAGAGGGCGCTTTTTAGGAAAAGCGCTTTCTGTTGTGAACTATAGACAGCGCTTTTTCTAGAAAGCGTTGTCTTTTCTCTACGTATAATTTTAATGATTTTTTTAAAAAATCCCATTTTAACCATTTTTTTTTGCAGAAACCTGTATAATTCAAGCCATTTCAATAAACCTGTATATTTCACATTTCCATTAACAATTTATAGTATGGTTCATTAACCATTTCCACTAATCCCATAAATCACATAAACCACATAAACCATTTCCATTATAATTCAAGTCATTTACATTAACCATTCACAAAACTATACAATTACATTCCAAAATCACATAAATAACATAAACCATTCACAAAACTATACAATCCCATAAAATAAACCATTCACAAAACTATACATTCACATAATCCCATTATCCTATACCTTATATGACTTTTTTTCCAATAAGGTATTCGCACAATTCCTCCTTAATTTCTTGCAATTTATTCTTCGTGTAATGAGAACACGCGTATTCATCAAAGTACTACATAACAAAACAAAATATGCATGATTTAGTTAAAAATAATAAATTATATGACATATCCGATAAATATTAAAATAAATCCTAAGTTATAAATCCATGCATACCGTAATAGAAATCTCTAATCGATCCATTTGAAGGATTTCTCTCATAAACCTCAAAACGAAATACTCGCAGTCTATGCCATTACGCTGACGAGGACACTACACATAGACAAACAAATAAGAATTAATATATAGTTGTTTTGTGTTATCAAGTAGCATCACTAATAAGCAACATTGTGAAAATTAATATACCTTCCGAGCTTCATTTTCATCATGTGTCTCGTGTGTGTCGTCATGGTCACTAGCCATTTCACCTGTAAGAAAGAAAAAAATAAAAATTAAATGACAAATATAAAAATCCATAATCCATAATCCATTGAATGATATAAGCTATATATAACATGACAACTAATTAATATTATTAAATGATATAAGCTATAATTTTATAACTAGTACCTTTTTCACTAACGTCTCTTTCTTTTCTTTGTTGGAATATGTTCTACCCGTCTCTTAACAACACGGACGGTTGGATTGATCCAAATACCCTCATTATGATCATTTCTTGTATATGATTCATTCGCTATAATATTTTCATCTTGATCATTTCTAGTAAATGATTAAATATCAACATCAATATCACCTTGACCTCCAATGTTTTCATCAATTACTTTGTTAGATAAAAGCACTATAGACCATTTTCTACTTGTCGGATCAGTGACATAGAACACTTGTTTAGCTTGAGAGGCTAGAATAAAAGGTTCATCTTTGTACCCCACCCTATTAAGATCCACTTTCAAAAATCCTGACTTATCCATTCGTACGCCATTATTATTTTCAACCCACTTGCAACGAAATATAGGAATCTGAAACTTCTCATAATCAAACACCCAAATGCGCTCGATAACCCCAAAATATGACAGATTTGCAAATTTGGGGTTTAAATCTTTCACACTTGAAATGTGCATTGCTTCAGCTACCACGGTGACACCACTATTTTGCATAGTACATTTATCATCTTGTTCTTTGGTATAAAATGTGTATCCATTAATTGCGTATGCGCTATAAGAAAACACAATCAAACTTGGACCATATGCTAAACATCTCAACCTTTCTGTTATTGAAGCGGGATCTGAATATAACTTTGAATAAATATGATCCTTAAACCAAGGTATGAAACTTCGATTGTGCTCTCGTACTATCCAATTCTCATTTCTATTCGGATTTAAATCTCGGAGAACATCCTTGTGCATTTCAACGTACGGCTCAACCTCATTCTCATTGTGCAGAACATACAAATGCACTTGATCCCGTTCGACCCTTGATACTGTCACAACTTCATTTCCAATTAACTTTTTTCCTTCTTTTTTTTCGACAATATGAGATTTTGGGAGTCCAATTGATTGTACATTGGACAGATATTCAGTACAAAACTCAATCGCTTCTTCAACAATGTATCGTTCGGCAATACAACCCTCTGGTCGACTTCGGTTTTTAACATACCCTTTTAATATTTTCATATAACGTTCAGCAGGGTACATCCATCTCATATAAGCCGGTCCACACAATTGTGTCTCTTTCACCAGATGAACAACTAGATGAACCATTATGTCAAAAAACAAGGGAGGAAAAATCATTTCAAGATCACACAAAGTAATTACTATTTCTTTTTGCAATGTTGGTAAGATCGCAAGATCGATCACCTTACTGCAAATTGACTTGAAGAAAAAACACAATTTAGTTATTGGGCTTCTTACTTTTTCTGGCAGAATAGAATGTATACCTATTGGTAGAAAATATTCCATTATAACATGGCAGTCATGCGTCTTTAAACTCTTTAACTTCAGGTCTTTCATAGACACAAGTCTTCTAATATCTGAAGAGTATCCTTCTGGCACTTTAACTGCACTTAGAAACTTACACAATACCTTTTTCTCTTTTCTAGATAGAGTATAAGCAGCAGGTGGTAGATATGTTCGTGTTCCTTTCTTCATGGGTCCTAATTCATTTCTTATTCCCATCGCTACCAGGTCTTTTCTTGCTTTAAGGCCATCCTTAGACTTTCCTTGTATATTGAGTAACGTACCAATAACACTGTCAAATACATTTTTTTTAATATGCATAACATCGAGAAAATGTCTTACATACAACGACTTCCAATATGGCAGTTCAAAAAAAATTGACCTCTTCTTCCACCCACTCTTGACAAGTGTATGTGCAAAAGGCTTTCCAAACTGAGTACTCACATCTTTCACCTTTTCAAAAATTTGATCACCTGTCAATATAGTTGGAGCTCTACCATGTTCTGCCTCTCCATTGAATGCTTTTCTCCACCCACGATAGTGATGATTAGAATTTAAGAATCTACGATGACCGAGAAATACATTCTTCTGACCAAACTCCAATCGCGTCCAATCTGTTTTATCTTCACAAATAGGACATGCACATTGACCTTTTATGCTGTACCCTGATAGATTTCCGTATGCTGGAAAATCATTAATTGTGCCAAACAACATCGCCCTCAAGTTGAAACTTTCTTTCCTATACCCATCATAAACCTCCACACCGTTCTCCCACAAAAACTTTAAATCTTCGATTAAGGGTGCCAAGTATACGTCTATGTCATTCCCTGGTTGTCTAGGCCCAGAAATTAACATAGATAACATCATGTACTTACGCTTCATACATAGCCATGGAGGTAGGTTATAAATCATTATGATCACAGGCCGAGTGCTATGTGAGATACTTTGAAGACCGTGTAGGTTCATTCCATCAGTAGATAATGCCAAGCGAAGGTTTCTTGCTTCTTTTCCAAATTCAGGATAATCATCATCAATTTTCATCCACTGTGGTGAATCTGCCGGATGTCGAAACTTTCCATCAATAATTCTTTCATCTGCATGCCAAGTCAAGTGTCTTGAATCGGTCTCACTACGAAACATGCGTCTAAATCTCGGAATTATAGGAAAATACCATAAGACTTTCGTTGGAGACAACTTTTCCTTATATCGAGAGACACCGCATTTAGGACACTCATTTAACGATGCATACTCATTTCGAAACAAAACGCAATAGTTTGGACAGGCATGTATCTTATCATAGCTCATGCCAATAGAGCACAACATCTTTTTGGCCTCATATGTTCGATTGGGAAGAACATTATCCTCTGGAAGCATATCTTTCATAAGGGCCAATAACTCTGTGAAACTTTTATCCGACCATCCATTGCCCACCTTTAAGTTGTACAACTTTAATACCGCAGACAATCTTGTGAATTTGGTGCAACCATTATATAACGGTTTCTCTGCATCGCTTACCAACCTCTCAAACATTTTGGGACAATCCTTAAGATCTTCTTCAAGTGCTTCTGCAATCTCTTCGACTCGATCAGAATCGTATGTATCTGTTCCATTGTCGTTTGAAGCATAGGTCGTATTATCCCCCGGTTCAACATTCTCGTTAATGTTCTCACCATGCAAATTCCAACATGTATAACTTCTATCAATTCCACTCCTCATTAAATGCGATGTCAACTGAACCGCGTCAACCCGACTCCCAAAACAACAACCCAAGCAAGGACATCTCATTCGACTGGGGTCTTTGGCGTGCGCAATAGCAAACTTAACGAAGTATGATACCCCATTCTCGTACTCTTTCGACAATCAACTTGAAGACATCCATTTCTTATCCATAGTTATACTAATTAATCTAAACAAAAACAAAAATAAAAAATATTTACCTGCAGGGATGTAAACAACTTTTAGACCCACACAGTGTCCAGATAGGTTAGAATTACCATGATCCCCCTGTACACGTATCATAAAATGAAATATCATTAATTGACCAATTATGAGTCATAACTTGATAAGTGGCAACATGTAATCTCAAACAAGCAACATACTAACATCAAGCATACTTCAACAAGTAATCATCATATCACAAAGATAATCATCAAAGCAATTATTGAGCAAGATAAACATCTCATGCAAAGACAAATATCATACTTTCTTTGACCATGCAATACAATAACTATCATAACTCCACTTTCATGGCTCTATATATCATAACTCCATCAATACAATAACTATCAATATTACAATAACTATCATACTTTCTTTAATCTAGAATATAGAAACAACAACTAATGAAAATAGAAACAACATGTACAATATTAGTCATTCTAAACATGTTCAAAAATAAACATCTCAAAACTTTATAACTATGGTCATTACCCATATCAACACTACACACAAAATAAGTCAGAAGTATGCAACTGAATAATACACAAAATGGAAGTATGACGCAGGAACTCCAAACCACCTCAACAACACCTGTACTACGACGGCAAAATGGTAGCTAGTGACTACGAAGGTAAAATGGTAACTACGCGATAGAAGGAAGAATGAAAACAGAACAAAAATCGTACGATGAAAACAAGAATGAAAAGCGTACCTCTTCTTCGTTTCGTCTTCTTCTTCACGAAAGCAATGGCGAATGAACAACCAAACTGACGGAAATACGTGAACGACGACAATGACGAACAACGACGACAATGGCGAATGAACGGCGACAATGGTTTCAATAAAGAAGAACGATAGCAAGGGTTTCAGTAGAGAAGAACGGTCGAGAGAAGAAAATGAAAAGAAATGTCTGAAAATGATTAGAAATTGTTTTATATTTTAATTCATAAATGACTTTAGACGGCGCTTTTAAAAAGCGCTTTCTTAAGTGCTACCTATAACAACGCTTTTCTCAGAAAGCGCTTTCTAAGGTGGGGAGAATTTAAAACCTATAGCAGCGCTTTTGCAAAAGCACTGTCTAAAGTGATGCCTATAGCAGCGCTTTATAAAAAGCGCTTTCTAAGGTGACTTCCATTTTGGTCATTTAACAGCGCTTTTAAAAAGCGCTTTCTAAGGTTAACCTTTAGACAGCGCTTTTATAAAAGCGCTGTCTAAAGTAATGCCTATAGCAGCGCTTTACAAAAAGCGCTTTCTAAGGTGGCTTCCATTTTGGGAATTTAACAGCGCTTTCAAAAAGCGCTTTCTAAACGCTGCCTTTTACAGCGCTTTTTTTAAGCGAAAATTTTTAAAGACTTATAGCAGCGCTTTGTCCAGAAAGCGCTGTCTTTTTTGCGCTGTCTTTGTCCAATTTTGGCGTAGTGTTTTGGACCTATGTGGTCGACTAGAAACCTTTATGCCGGTCTAACGTGCGAAATTCACACATGTTTGATGCAGAGAAAGACAAGGATCTGACGAAAGACTGGCAGGTTGGTTACAAAATGAAAGAAGATAACAGGAATATCGGATACTAGGCTTGTATGTATGAGGCCGACACCACGTGTCGCATCTCGAAAAATACGACCTCACGAACGTAGCGCACGCTCGCGGGTGAATAACAGAGTCGCCATCATTCTTTATTTATTCCTAAGAAAATGGGAAATGACGATAAAACCCTAAGGGAAAGTGAAGGGATAATATGGTCGTCGCAACCAAATATGGGTTTTCGATTAGGTTATCCGAGGGGAATGTGTTTGCACCCCTCGCATCTGTTGTATTCAACAAGAACCTCCTATAGTTCTAGGTTTAAAGGGTTTGTTTGTAGGTGTTTGTTTTATTTTATTAATTTATTAAAATATATTTATTAAGATATTTACAAAGAAAAAGAAATTATTTACATAAGAAAGATAGAAGTTATTTACAAAGAAAAAAGGTAAAAAAAAAATTATTATTGTGCTAGACGAGATTTCAAAATCCCGCTCCTACGTACCTTCAGGTTCAATGAGAGACTCAGAGCCTCGTAGTTCGATAAAAAATAAGTATGTGTTGGTTGATTTTAGTTTTGACGCACGGCGGCGAAAAAGATTATTTAGAAAAGGGTTTCAACTTGCAGATGCAGAATAAGATTAAGTTTGGTGTATTCAAAGTCGATTTTAAGGCGGATGACGAGCATTCAACTAACTAAGAAATACGACTTATATTCGAACGCCCGCATACCTAAAAGGAGATACATCCCAAAGATCTTTTTATCCAATTTTTTCTATAAAAAAGAGTTATCAATATTTATTTTTTATTTAAAAAATATTTTTTTTAATGAGCAATTGTATTAAAAGAGTAGGAGAGATACTCCCAAAATACAGAGAAACTTCAGCTAATACCTACCACACAAAATAGGATTAGCATGCCATTCTACAATATTGATATTACCCGGTCGCTTACACTTTAAACTCAACCAGACCCAAGATCTAAAAATAATCTCAGACATGCACTTATCAAAACTAAAAACAGTGTCATTGAAATGAATTTCATTGAGCATTAGCCATATACTCCACACCGTGGCTAACCAAATAATTCCCACCGTGTTTCTATTCGTTGATTTATTGAGCTGATGGAACCGCCACGGGAATGCCTTAAGATCCTGCAAAGTCAGATTACTATCATTTCCTATCCATTCCAAAATCTTCACCCACAAACTAGAACTTCTGTGACAGCAGAAAAAGAGATGTGACATATTTTCCTCAGCATAGAAGCATAAAGCGCAGGCAGCATCGATCACATTATTCAGAATCCCCCTACGAATCAACAAGTCTTTAGTCGGCAGCCTATTTATTAACAGTCTCTAACCAAAAAACAGCACTTTTGAGGGCACTTCCAATTTCCACAGGAGGTTCTGCGCTTCCCTGGTTGTTTGTGTCCACGAAGGATTGATGCCTTCCATCAGCGCAGAGAAACAGGACTTGACAGAAAATTTACCGTCGTTGTTAAGCTTCCACATCAATTCGTCTTTAAGATGCAACTGCGGTTCATTTCCTGAAAGCGTTTCTATAAATTCCTTTTTTGTATCTTCCTCCAAATCGTCCCAACCTCTGATCATGTCTCTATAGTTCCAAATCCAATCATCATTTATCCTTGTACCTGCGTCTTGGACCATCATATTCTGGAAAACAGCGGCTTCAAACAAGTCAGGGAAGGCTTCCTTTAATGATTGGTTAGTCACCCAGTTCGCATGCCAACGGAAGAACCATTGCCAATCCTGCAAGAGAAAATGTTAGAAAAAGCCAAGTTAGGCTTAACAGAAAGCTCATTGAGGACCATATCTCTCCACCATATGGAGTCCTTGTTCGTAATCATCTCCGCTCCTCCTACTGTGATCTTAACATCAACATTTCCATAACGAGATCCGATTAACTTTCGCCATATCGCTTGCCTATCATTAAGAATCTGCCACTTCCATTTGAGTAACAAACATTTGTTAAACACTTCCACATCTTTGATGCCGAGACCACCCTTGTCTTTCGGTTTGCAAATGTCACTCCAGCTAGCCCAGTAGATTGGCCTTTTTTCTTCATTACCATTCCAAAGGAATCTACTTTGGATTCTACGTATCTCCCTAATGACCGCTGCCAGTGCTTTGTAAAAGGACAGAGTATAAGTCGGTAAAGCTTTGAGAACAGAATTAATCAAAACAACTCTCCCAGTGAAGGAGAGATATCTCCCTCTCCAACCAACAAGTTTCTTTCGTAAATTCGCCAAAATATTGTCCCACAAAATTTTTTTCCTTGGACTGTTGCCTATGAACACTCCTAAAAATTTAAATGGCAAGCTGTCGACTTTACAAGCAAGGAAGGTAGAGGCTGCCTCAAGAAAGTGTTCATCAATGTTCACCCCATACAACTTACTTTTGTTAAAATTCACTTTGAGGCCCGACATCATCTCGAAGCCTCTCATGATGGCTTTCATAGACCGAAGATTATCTAAAGTTCCCTCCCCAATTATGATGGTGTCGTCTGCGAATTGGAGGACGTCCACCGACCCTTCTGCAGAGAAATGAAATCCTCTAAAGATGTTCAAATCCACAGCCGTTTTAACTAAGGTCGTCAATCCTTCCATGGCTAAGAGGAACAAGAACGGCGACAACGGGTCCCCTTGCCTGAGACCTCTACTAACGACAAAGTCTTTGGTGGTTCCTCCATTAACCATAACAGACATTGAGCTATTGAAGATGCAGCACTCCATCCAACTGAGCCACCGCTTACCAAAGCCCATTGACTTCATCATGAAACGAAGAAAGTCCCAGCTGAGAGTGTCGTACGCTTTCTCATAATCCACCTTCAACAATAAACAACTCCTTCTGTCACGCTTAGCCAAATCTAAAACTTCGTTTGCCATCAGAATACCATCAGAAATATTTCGCCCTTCAATGAAAGCTGATTGCTTGGAGGAGATTAACTTGTTCATCACCTTCTTAAGACGATTAGCCAACAACTTGGCTAGAATTTTGTACAGACTGTTCACCAGACAAATAGGTCTATAATCCGCCAGATTTTGAGGGTTGGCTATCTTCGGAATTAAGACCAAAAAGGAAGCGGTACAAGCTTTGGTCAGCTTAGCTTTCCTATGAAAATCGTTGACGAAACTTAACACGTCCTTTTTTAAGAATTCCCAACCTTTCTTGAAAAAATCAAGCGTAAAACCATCTGGACCCGCACTCTTGTTACCGTCGCAAGACCAGACCGCTGCTTTAACTTCGTCTTCAGAAAAATGTTCCTCCAGACACTCCCTTTTGGTCTCACTCAAGGAATTAAAGGACATCCCTGCAGGGACAGGTCTTTCGTAGTCTGGTTCAGAGAAAAAGGTAGAGAAGTGCTCATGTATCATAGACTTGATAGCTTCCACCTCTTCAACCAAAACATTGTCTCTGAACAAACAAGAAAGATAGTTTCTTAGCTGCCTCGCTTTGATGGATTGGTGAAAGAAGTGAGTATTTAGATCCCCTTCTTTGAGCCATAGTTGCCTCGACTTTTTCCTTAGCAATGCTTCCTTATACTCGAGATTCCTCCTTAATTTAGCATGAACTCTAACCCTTTCCTCCACCTGGACTTCATTAACTTCACCAAGATTGTCCCCTAGATATTTGTCCAGACTGTTAAGCTGATCCACCTTATTTTGAACTTGTAAGTCGATCCATCCAAACACTTCCTTATTCCACATTTTCAATGACTGTTTCAAGATCTTCATTTTTTCGCTCATCATGTAGTCGCCTCTGCCCTTGACTGCAATTTTACCCCATTTTGTGCTGATGAAACTTAAGCATTCTTCATGTTTAAACCAGACATTTAGAAACCTAAAAGGTTTCGCACCCCAGTTTGAAAGATTCGGCCTCAACCAAAGGGGGCAGTGATCTGAAACGTCACATTGGCCTATTCTTTGGTCCATCAACTTCCAGTCATCGATCAATCCATCAGAGAGAAGAAATCTGTCAAGACAAATCATCGCCTTGCCGCCACCGCTGAACCAAGTATACTTACCGCCAATGCAAGGAAGGTCCACCAGCCCCACCTCTTCTAAGAACTTGCCAAAGTCTTCCATGTCAATAGGAGAAACATACCTCGACACGCCTATTCTTTCCTCCCTGCTGCGAACCCTGTTGAAATCTCCGCCAAGACACCAGAGCTTTGGTTATGTACAGAGTATGCATTATTTACAAGTGAAAAGTCTCGTTATATTTTGTATTTTTGAATTTGAATGGGATTAAAGAACAAGTATTTTTTTATTGTTATCATTATAAATTAGATAGGTCAACTAAATGGTTAAGTTAAAACTAAGTTAAAAGATTAAATGATTAAGTAAAAAAAGAAAAGAAAATTAAATCAACTAGGGCAGATATGAGAACATTTAAAAATTGTTCCCTTAGGTGCAATATAAAACGTCCCCTTAGGAAAACTTTATAGAGTTTGCTCAAAGAAAGAAAAGAAAAAAAACTACTCCTAAAACGATAGGCAACAGTTGTATAGAAGACCCCCAAAAGACTTTAATTATTCTTTTAGGCAATGATTTTTGTTGTTTTGGAAACAATTTTCAAGTGTTTTGATAACAATAGGTGTTGTAGTGTGCAGCACGAATTTTTGCATGGTTGCGAAGCACTATCGCTTTGGGTACTACAGTTCGATTCATTTTTTATCTTATTGAAGCTGATGAAGGAAAGGAAATAGATGTCTCCAATTAACCCTGGTTGCAAACTGAGTTTAAACAGATGACTGTTGGTTTACATATGCTATTAAGATTGTGGGTCGCTCTTAGGTTATTTTGCTTAAAAACAGTGTCTAGGCTATTGGTAAGATGTTAGGTCTGATGTTTTTTTATTGATGTATGAAGGTATGGGATTTTGGGTATTTTGATTAGTATGCTCGCTAAGATTTTTTTTAATCTTATGCCTACGTATTCCCGTTTACCGAAACAGGGAAATCAGAGCGATCGTAGTTCCTCCTATTCTATGGGAGGAAAGAGGGGTTTTGGTGTCTTGTTTAAAGCCCAAGACGTGAAGCTAAAGGGATTATGTGTATCTTGTTTAAAGTCCAAGATGTGAAGCTGAAGGGTCTTGGCTGAGAGAGAATTTGTCATCTCTAAAAAGGAGTTGTTGATGTTTGTATGCTGTGAGCAAGGCATAAGTTTGATGCTAAAAGGTTGATTGACTCAACCGGGGGTTTTCCTTATACAAAGCCTAAGAGGAGGCTATTGACCCAACATGAGGGTTCTTTTATATGTCTTGTACGAAGCCCAAGACGGAGGCTAAAGAGTTGGTGACCCAACAAGAGGATCTTTTATACTCAACAAGAGAGTGTTTTATATGTGCCTTGTATGAAGCCCAAGACGGAGGCTAAAGGTGTTTGTGACCCAACAAGAGGGTCTTTTATACTCAACAAGAGAGTGTTTTTTATCTCGTACGAAGCCTGAGATAGAGGCTAAAAGGAGATTTACTCAACAAGAGAGTCGTTTATACTCAACAAGAGAGTGTTTTGTATCTCGTACGAAGCCCGAGATGGAGGCTAAAAGGGTGACTCAACAAGAGAGTCCGAAAAGGTTAGCTCCACTGGGGAAAATCATTGTACAAAGCCCAAGAGGAGGCTATGACTATTTCAGTTGAGTGACAAGTCCAGTGTGTTGGATAAAAGAGAAAATCAGTTCTTATATGGATTAATGTGGCGCTTTGGTATTGGTCAGAAGATCAGGGTTATTTCCCGTTCTTTAAGGAAATGGGAAATCCAAAGGGTATTGAGATTGTCCAAGTCTACTGGTGTTTTGAGAAATCGATTCTCGGATAAGTGAATGATCTTGGTATGATGCCCAAGAGAAGGCTGGTAAGTTAAGGGATGAAGGTCAACCCATTAACTGGTCTGACACTTGACTCAGAAAGAAAGCTCTAGGAAATTGATGACTAGGTTCTGTTCCTATACCTGTAGACGTCTCGGGGTCCTTGTACTAAGCCCAAGAGAAGGCATGAGAGCTTTTAAGAAGCCGAAGGGTCCTTGTACAACGCCCAAGAGGAGGCGGGGATGCTTGTAGGAAGCCTGTGGGTCCCAAACCAAGAGAAGTTCAAGAAATGAAATTCACCGAGAAGAGATCATTTCATGAAAGTTCGAGGTTTGAAGAAACTCAAGAGATGCCATTCACCGAGAAAATATCATCTCTGGGGAGTAGAGTTTCTTTGACAATTTCTAAAGGTGACAGTCTGAGAAAGGGTTCACTGAGAATGCTGCCTTTCACGTCTCCATATTATTTAACCCCAAGAGGAGGGAAGATTGTGTCTGGTAATCCTATGGGGATCTAGTTTTGACTGTCTTTAAGAGTGACCAATAGGCTTTACCTAGTGCTAGACGTAGTTGCCAGGGAAAACTCTAAATAACTATACTAGTATTACACAGTTGATATTTGACAAGTATACAAAAGTTTGTGAAAGAAGACTTACAATGAGCAGCCCCAAAAAAAAAAAAAAAAAAAAAAAAAAATATATATATATATATATATATATATATATATATATATGAAAGCGGATAAAGAAAGCGGGTAAACACTTACTCGGTTGTAGAGCTTCCATGTTGTTTTGTTAGTTGTTCAACAAAGAAAGCTTTGATAACAATATTATATTCAAAATCAAAGGAGAAAGTGCTTTGAAAAGATTGTTGGGGCTTACAGCTCAAAGAGAGGCCCAAGGTTTTATCAGTGATTGCACTGCTGTTTGAATTTATACAGAGGGGCTTATACAAGTGACTGAGGCCCAAAAAGGTTTTCCGTACAAAGGGATGGGTCTTACACTCTCTCAAGAGGCCCAAAGATGTTTAAAGAAAAGGAATGGGGCTTATAACACGAGGGTAGGCCCAAAGGGTTTGATTTTTGAACTGGCGATCACGCCGAGGTTTCTTTTAACGCAGAGGATTGGGTCTTACACTCTATTAGAGGCCCAAAGAAAAAGAATTGGGACTTATAGCTCGAGGAGAGGCCCAGTTGATTTTGTTAAAAAATGTGACGATCGCGCCGTTGTTTTTGAAAATACAGTGGGACTTATACAATGACTGAGGCCCAAAAGGTGGTGTATTTACAAAGGGGTTGGGTCTTACACTCTATTAGAGGCCCAAAGTTTGTTTGAAAAAGATTTGTTAGGGTTGAATTGATCAAAACCCTAATTTGTTTTCCAAATATATTTTAATTGAATAAAAATTCAATTAAAATGATCAAAATTGTTAAACATGTGTGAAAAACAAATTGTGGTATTGGATTATGTTTGAAAAATCATGTTTATACCCACAAAATAATTGGAAACCAATTAAGTTTGGAAAATCATGGAGGAAAAGATATTTTAAATGTTAAAAATAAATAAAACATTAATTCTTTGCAAAAATATCATATATATGAAATAAATAATATTTTTGGGATTTTTTGGTAAAATAAAATATTTTAACATTTTTGTGAATTATTAAAAAAGAAATCAACTCAAAATCATTAAAACTCAGAGAGAAATTAATTTTTGAATTAAATAAATAAAATCACAAAAATTCAAATATTCAAATGTTAAAAGATGACGCCAAGAACATGGCAAGAACACGCGCCACCCTCGGTTTCTGCAGATTCGCGTTTTCTATCCAATCTCACTGAATACTTGATTATATCATGCAATCTACATATCAATTTGCTCATTTTCAACTCACGATCATGTCTATGGTCTTTAATTTCATTTATTTTAAACATGGAATAAGAAATCAAAGAGAAACCTCAAGAACCCTAAAATTTGCATGATGGCTCAGAAATTCCATACACGATTCAAACAAAGCAATTGATTGAGGGAATACACTCTATGCATGATTATGAACATATGGCCAAATTATTGTGTAGGAAAAAATGCATGGATCATAGAGTTAGAAGAGCTCATGCTTACCTCTTGCAGCTGGTGATCGTGTTTTGTGTTAGAGGTGTTACAGCTTGGTTCCAAGGATATGGACAACTTCCCTAGGTGTTATGGAGTGTGTCTGGATGCTTGGAATGAATGGAAATGATCTGGAACTTGAGATGGTACCCCAACTGCAAATATGTGAAGAACTTGAGCAATTGGCTAGTGATTTTGTGATTTTGGTGTTCCAGATGTTATGTGAGTGTTTGGATCACTTCTATATAATGTTTATGAGGTGTGTGTGTGTGATTGGTTTGGTTGGAATTGCTCTCAAACTCAAAACCCGATAGTGACTTTGTTTTGAGGGCAAATTTGGAAGTGAGAAGGTGATTTTGAGGAAAGCATATGTTTGATGGCTTTGGTGTACTCAAACTGATCACAAATGAGCTCTATTTATAGTAGAGCAAGTTTGTTTTGCGAGCAATAGTGAATGGCAACTGCTGTAGAGGTTTGGCCAATGTTGATCAATGAGAATCCAAGTCTCCTCTAGCCATTGACTAGAGGTTAGGGCACAGGCTGCTGGTTCCCTTGGTCTTGGATATGTCTTGACTGAATTCAGTTGGAAATGGCTCAGTCCATGCCACCTTGGTGCATCCATTGAATGCTCCAAAACAAAATTGGAGTCTTGTCCCCTCTTTTGGGATTTCTAGGTTTGACATGCTATTTTTGGTTCCAAGGACTTGGGAGGCTTGGGATCAGAGTTGGTTCCTCCTTGGTCCCCCCCTGAGGTGTTCAGATGGATAAGTGTGTTTTCCATTTGCACAAATTTGGCAAATCGAGTAAAATGCTCAAATCTGCCTTGCTTTGACAGTTTTCAGCAAGGCATATTGCCAATGTCATATCTCATGGCTCAAGTGGAATTTGATGGAGTTCTTGGACATTTTGGAAAGCCCTCATATTGGTTTTGATACTTTTTGGATCCAAGTGGAAAATGTCCCTACATTTGGAAAAAAGTGAAGGCAGATTCTGACTTAGTGAAAATTTCACTAAGTGTTGGAAAAAAGTGACATTTTCACTTTTTGTGATTTTGATCATTCCATAACTTAAAATTCATGAGGAATTGGAATGAGTTGTGTTTGAAGCTTTTGTAGAGGGCCATGAGAGCTACAAATCCAACTTTGAATGCGGGAAAAATGGCCTTGTGGTTTAGGAGTTATGATCCTCCAAATTTGGTACCCTAGCCACTTTGTTCCATAACTTAGAAAATTTCTAAGTTTTTTATGGTTATCCCTTTTTTAAGTTATCCAACTTTTCTTGATTTTTCTTGATGAATGATGATTCCAATCACACATTAACATCATTTTAGGGTTAGGGAACCATAATTGTGAAAAATCTCAAAAAGTCAAAGTTGACTTTTGTGCACAGTTGACTTTTTGTCAGATGAACTCCAAACTGTGCGATCCTCTATGAAATCAAGTCCTTGACCTAAATCAAACTTTATGGATTGATTTCATAGGTGTCATAGGGTGTATTGAATCATGTCCCAAGGTTTGGGAGCATGCTTGGGTCAAAAGTCAAAGGCACAATTGACTTTTTCCCGCGAAACCCTAACTGTGGTTCTGATGAACTTAAAACTTGTTGCTCAAGCTTCTTGGATCAATACATTGTTGCAAATGGATCAATGTGGTGTGTTAGGGACCCTCAAATCATGCCTTGAGGTCTTGGCTCATGTTTTGTCCTAAAAGTCAACTTAGGGGTGAATTGGGTCAAGAAACCCTAATTCCTGATTTTTGATGAAGGCTTCCCCAGAGGCTAAATTGACTTGATGATTGGGTTTATGAGGTCCCTTGGAGTATTTTAAGTTATGCTTTGAAGTATTTGCTCATGCCCAGAGGAAAATTTCCATCTGGAGGCCCTGGTCGACCAAAACCCTAATTTGGTGACACTGGCGATCTTGAGGCTTAATCCACCTGGAAGGTAGCAACCTTGTGCTTAATCCTTGATGTGGATGTCCTCTTGATCCATTGTGGATGTTTGAGAGGTTTAGACAAGTTGAAGATCATGCCATTCCTTGATTGATCCTTTGTCTAAGAGCTCTGAGAGGGCCTAAAACCCTAATCTTGATTGTAGTGAATGCTCACCCATCTTTGGGGAGACTAATGAGACATAATGATACACCCATATTGTGATGATGATTTGTACAATGATGGGAAATCTTAGTGGTCAAAATTTGGGGTATGACAGATGCCCTTATTTAATCTTCTTGGACCCGAAGGTGTGAATGGCGAAAGTATTCGGGCATTCGGGGTGCAAGAGGATTAAATATTGGAATACCCGAAATTTTGATGGTGGTTAAGAATGGTAGTTCACGCATCCTTCTTCTTTTGCTAAGCAACGATGCTTAGAAAAGGTAAAAACTTCCCCTCGATCCTGGACTTCAACCAAGGATCTGGTCTCAGTTTCTGATATAAACTTCCCCTCGATCCTGGTTTCCTACCAAGGAACTGGTCTTAGTTTCTGATTCAAACTTCCCCTCGATCCTGGTTTCCTACCAAGGAACTGGTCTAAGTTTCTGATATAAACTTCCCCTCGATCCTGGTTTCCTACCAAGGAACTGGTCTAAGTTTCTAATATAAACTTCCCCTCAATCCTGGTTTCCTATCAAAGAACTAGTCTTAGTTTCTGATTCAAACTTCCCCTCGATCCTAGTTTCCTACCTAGGAACTGGTCTAAGCTTCTGATATAAACTTCCCCTCGATCCTGGTTTCCTACCAAGGAACTAGTCTAAGTTTCTGAAATAAACTTTCTTGACAAGGGACGCTATTCGTAGCGGTTTTCCTCAAAATTCTCGCAGAATTTTTCTGGGGAGATGCCATTTGACGAAAAAGGATTTGATGTCATGCTTGCTGGGGAACCCAGTCGTCTGAGTTGTAGAGGTGCACAAACTTCTCTGTTGGAGACGCCATTTGTCGATTCTACTGGGGAAAACGAGTCCCCTGAGAGACTGTTTCCAGCTTGAGGATATTACATCATACTTTTCTCGAAATCTTCTCAGAGAAATGCCATACGATGTGATCCAATTTTGAGGTGTTGTTGACCTTTTCGTCAGCGGATTTTTCAGAGAAAAACTGCGGTATTGCCGAATCTCTGATTAAGAGGCTTTCTCTGGGGATTTTCCTTAATTCGGGAAAGCGAAGATATCATCTTCAATGGCGAAGAGTGACATTCATTGACGGTTCTCTGGTTTTTCAGAGGTTCAAGTTATCAAAGTGGTCAAGGGCCAATTCTAATCCAGAAATAAACTGGAGGAGAGATCGTTTAGACGCAACATTTCCTGACGAGGAACTAACTGACAACTCGATTGAGAGGACTGTTATCACTAGGGGATAAGACCGACTAGAGTGATAGTGATGCGATATGAATGCGAATGTAAATCAATACTGCATGATGTATGTATGTTTATGCTGACAAAACTGACCCGACATACAGACTAAAAGATGAACACGACTGGATACTCGGCCACGGTGGGAGACGAAGAGGTACCACTGGGTTCAAAATAGCAATTCTGCCTTGCTTAGGAGAAATAGTCCCTATTAGGAGAAATTGCCATCTTTATTTTAAAAGCAGAAAAATTTTAACAAGTAAATTCATTTTTGTTTTATTTCAAGAATCGTTGATCATATTAAAACGTCATTCTGTAATGCTAAAACAAATGAGAATTGCAAACAAAAGCACAAGGGCTCGAATTTTATCGATAGGATGGAAATCAGCCAAACGTGTGATCCCATAGAGTATTTGCAAAGTTTAGAAAATGGTAATTTAAGGAAAAAGGGCTACATTGAAACATAACGACCACTATCCTTCTACCAACTTTGAATTCTGGGCATCCTGAGCTTTCGTCGAAGATGACCTTGATCGAGATTTCTGATGGATGGTGTAACTGTTGGTGAGGGACCTGCCTCTGTTGGACATAGTTACTTGCCATTATCCCTATTTTTTTCCTAGATTGTACTGTGATGTTTCCAATCCACCGGGATGATTTTTTTTATTTTGTCTCTAATTTTTGCCTGGACCGTCCTTTCGGGTTTTCAATCCACCGAGACGTTTTTTTTTTAGTTTAGGCGAAGTATTTCTTGACTACATCAACATTGGTGGGGTAGGAAAATTCTTCTCCATCCATGGTTGCAAGTCTCAAGGCGCCGCCTGAGAAAGCTTTCTTGACCACATAAGGGCCGTCATAATTCAGGGTCCATTTACCCCGAGAATCAGTGAGAAATGATTGTATCTTTTTTAGCACAAGGTCTCCTTTCCTGAAGACGCGAGGTCGCACCTTTTTGTCGAACGCCTTCTTCATTCTTTGTTGATACAGTTGACCGTGGCATAGTTCCATTATTCGCTTTTCTTCGATCAGATTTAGTTCATTGTGCCGACTTTGACACCACTCAGCTTCTGTAAGCTTAGCTTCCATCAATACCCGGATTGATGGGATCTCTACTTCTATGGGGAGCACTGCTTCCATGCCATATACTTGAGAGAAATGGGTTGCCCCTGTTGAAGTGCGGACAGATGTACGATAACCGTGAAGAGCAAAGGGTAGCATCTCGTGCCAGTCTTTATAGGTTACAACCATCTTTTGAACGATTTTCTTAATGTTCTTGTTAGCCGCTTCTACCGCTTCGTTCATCTTGGGTCGGTAGGGAGATGAGTTATGGTGTTCAATCTTGAACTCAACGCACAACTCTTTCATCATCTTGTTGTTCAAGTTAGATCCATTATCCATAATGATCTGGCCTGGAACACCATAACGGCAGATGATATTGTTTTTGATAAATCGGACCACCACTTGTCGGGTTACATTGGCATATGACGCTGCTTCGACCCACTTGGTAAAGTAGTCAATGGCTACCAGGATGAACCGATGTCTGTTCGAAGCCTTGGGTTCAATCATGCCAATCATGTCGATTCCCCATATGGAAAAAGGCCATGGGGAAGAAAGAAATTTGAGATGCGTTGCGGTACATGGATTTTGTCGGAGTATATCTGACACTTGTGACACTTCCTCATGTATTTGTAGCAGTCAGACTCCATGGTCAACCAGTAGTACCCTGCTCTCAGAATTTTTCTCGCCATTGTGTGTCCGTTGGCATGAGTGCCAAAGGATCCTTCATGAATTTCTTTTATCAGCATGTCTGCTTCTGGTCTTTCTACACATCGGAGCAAGACCATGTCAAAGTTTCTCTTATAGAGTGTATCACCGCTCAGGAATAAGTTGCCAGCCAGCCTTCTGTGGGTTTTTCTTTCTTTCCTGGATGCCCCAGGTGGGTACTCTTGTTTCTGAAGGAAGCATTTGATATCATGATACCAAGGTTTGTCATCTATGACTGCTTCAACCGTGAAGATGTAGGTGGGCCATTCAAGGCGCATTATGTCGATCTTAGGTACGTCGTTCCATTGACCTACACTAATCATGGAAGAGAGAGTGGCTAATGCATCATCTATGTGATTCTCATCATGAGGGATGTGATGAAACTCGATTATGTTGAAGAAGGGTAACAACCTTCTCACGTAGTCTTTATAAGGAATCAATCCTAATTGGTATGTGTTCTAATATCCTTTGATTTGATTTATAACCAGGGCTGAATCGCCATATACATCCAAGTTCTTGATCCTTAAGTCGATCGCTTCTTCGAGACCCATGATGCAAGCTTCGTATTCGGCCTCGTTGTTGGTGCACTTGAACGTAAGTCTGGCGGTGAAAGGGATGTGGGTACCCTAAGGGGTAACAATGATTGCCCCAATCCCGTTTCTGTAATGATTGACAGCTCCGTCAAAGATAAGTCCCCATTGGGAACCTGGTTTTGGCCCTTCACTGGGTAGCGGTTCATCGCGGTCTTTCATTTTTAAGTACATGACATCTTCGTCTGGGAAGTCAAACCCGATTGATTCTTGATCGTCAATCGGTTGATGAGCTAAATGATCGGCTAAAATACTTCCCTTAACGGCTTTTTTAGCGTGGTATTCGATGTCATATTCCGATAACAGCATCTGCCAACGGGCAATCCTTCCCGTGAGAGCAGGTTTTTCAAAGACATACTTGATTGGATCCATTTCGGAGACCAACCAAGTAGTGTGACGAATCATATACTGGCGAAGACGTTTGGCTGCCCAAGCCAAAGCACAACAAGTTTTCTCAAGCATAGTGTACCGAGTTTTGCAGTCGGTGAATTTCTTGCTCAAATAGTAGATGGCAGCTCTTTCCTTTTGGTTTCGTCTTGTTAGCCAAGCACACAACCCATTGAGTCTTCCAAGACTATGAGGTAAATGATCAGTGGTCTTCCTTCCACTGGAGGTGATAGAATCGGTGGGTTCAACAGGTATTCCTTAATACTGTCGAAGGCGGTTTAGCAGTCTTCTGTTCAAACGCATTCCTGATTCTTTTTGAGTAATTTGAAAATTGGCGCGCATGTCGCAGTCATAAGGAATATAAACCTGGAGATGTAAATCAAACGTCCCAGGAATCCTCTGACTTGTTTTTCAGTTTTCAGAGAAGGCATTTCTTGAATGGCCTTGACCTTGTCAGGATCAACCTTAATTCCTTTCTGGCTGACGATGAACCCTAGCAATTTCCCTGAATGAACACCAAAGGTGCACTTATTGGGATTCAAGCAGAGTTTGTACTTTCTCAGACGCTCGAATAGTTTGGACAAGTGGGTCACATGCTCCTCTTTCGTTTTAGATTTTGCAATCATATCATCAACATATACCTCGATTTCCTTGTGTATCATGTCATGAAACAGAGTAGTCATGGCCCTTTGATAGGTTACCCCGGCGTTCTTCAAACCGAACGACATTAACTGGTAACAAAAGGTACCCCATGGGGTAATGAAGGAAGTTTTCTCCATGTCTTTCGGCGCCATTTTTATCTGATTATAGCCCAAGAATCCATCCATGAAGGAGAAAACTTTGAACTTTGCTGTACTGTCTACCAACATGTCAATGTGTGGTAACGGAAAGTTATCCTTTGGACTAGCCTTGTTTAGATCCCTGTAGTCAACACACATTCTAACCTTTCTGTCCTTTTTTGGAACGGGCACGATGTTGACTAACCATTGAGGATATTCAGAGGTGGCGAGGAAACCCGCGTCAATTTGTTTCTGTACTTCCTCTTTGATTTTGATGGCCATGTCCGGGTGAGTCCTTCTCAACCTTTGTTTTACTGGTAGACATTCCGATCTTAACGGTAGATGATGTTCCACGATGCTGGTATTCAACCCTGGCATATCCTAATAGGACCAAGCGAATACATCGGGAAATTCTTTGAGGAGCTTTGTCAAACTTTCTTTGGCAACTGGACTGAGCAATGCCCCAATCCTGACTTCTTTTCTCTCTCTTTCCGAACCCAAGTTTACCGTTTCCAACGTCTCTTTGTGAGGTTCGATGGACCTTTCCTCCTGTTTGAGTAATCGGGATATCTCTTCTGAAATTTCGTTGTCAACTTCTTCTTGAGTCCCAAATACCGGGAATTCAAAGTTGGGAGAAGGCATCAGATCGTATGTTTCAACGGGATTTAAAACAAGCAAACTGCATGACGTGATAATTGTTTTTTAGAAGAGATAGGGAGAATGCAAGAGTGTGTGCAGTGTTTTTCTTTGGAAAACTGCTTGTTTTTATTATTTGTTTTTTAAGATTACCATTTTCTAAGAAAAGCAAAAAGAGAAAACAACAATTAATGTGGAAATTACAGAACGACGTTATTTTATTCATGAATAAGTCGATTCTTGAAACTACAGCCCTATAAAACAAAACTCTGTCGCTTTGGGCAAAGCGAAGAGAGATATTTACAGATAGTGAGCCCTATCAAAACATCTGTTTCACCTGGGCAGGGTGAAAGGTTAAGATAAAGACGACAATTACTTTGACTTATGAACGATCTTCGAAACCTCGACAGCTACCCATTGCCGGTGAACTCCTGGGTGAATCACAAAGTCTAGTATCTTCCTTGATTTGTCTTCAAAAATAACGCTGATTTCTGGTGGAGCAGGATCATTGGAATCTGTCTCCCAGGCAGAGTTGTCGTAGGAGGATTCCTCAGTTGTATTTTGCATAGCATTTGTGCTCTCAGGAAAATCTCCCCATCCAGTTGGCTGAATGTCTTTGATCCTGATACGAGAGCTTTCAGGAGCAGTGTACTTGACCATATAGTCGTATTTTCCACTTGATTGTCCCAAGGTGTCCCACACTTGTTTGGAATTGGAGGAGTCATCTCTCTCGATGACGTTGACCTCAGGAAAAGCATAGTTAATGAATTCTAGTCTGGGAAGCTTTGCCAATTCATCGTCGTACTGGATATTTTCTGAATGACCCGAGTGTTAATCCCATGACATAGTGGGGACGCAGGTATTCTGTTCAATGATGCTCAGCTGGTTCTCATTGTTCAGCTGATTTTCTTGCCCCAAGTTTCCTAGGTACGGTTGCCAGATAGGCAGGCCATCCATTGGGCCATAATAGTCGTGGTCAAAGTTGTCCTTCATTAGAGTGTCCTCCTCTAATGAGTTGGGTGGAGCACGGCATCCTTCTGGATCACAACCTCTGTATATCATTTCGACGTCTGACCTCGGTATAAATCTCGGACACTGTTCGGGATAGCAAAATGGCATAGGCACCTCCTCCTGAGACATATAACCATCCTCGTTAAGATAGGACTTCCATTCTCCCTCTGTATCGGAGGAATCTTCCTCGTTGATAGTATGGACTGCTTGAGGCACTGGGTGAAGGAAACCTCCATTGTGGAAGAAGTTCTAAATGGGAAGAAAACTTTCATCGTTAGCAGCTGTCTGGGTGCAGGTCGCAGAAAAACCAAGACCTTTCTTTGTTTTGTTATCATTAGGGATGACAAGTTGTCCCCATCCTTTCGTATTGTTACTTTCAATTTCCTCGAGGGCATCTTTGTATGAGAAAATAAAGGTTCCTTTCTTTGCTTGATTCTCATTGCTCACCGAAAGTGCTTGGAACTGAGTTCTAACAACTTCCTCAGGTTCTATACAAGTAGATAATGACAAGTTACTCACGATCAAGGCCTGTTCTCCACAAACCGTGATGAGTGTATCGTTTCGGACGAACTTCAGCTTCTGGTGCAGCGTTGAAGTGACTGCCCCATCCTGGTGTAACCAAGGTCTTCCTAATAAGCAATTGTATGCTGCCCGGACGTCCATGACCTGGAAAGTGATTAGGAAAGTGTGAGGACCGATAGTTATGGGAAGGTCGACTTCGCCAATAACTGCTTTTCGAGACCCGTCAAAGGCTTTGACGATAACCTCACTGCCCCTCATCGGGGGTCTTTTGAGTGATAGTCGTAATAAAGTGGACTTTGGCATAACGTTGATGGCCGATCCGGTGTCTACCAGTATGCTGACTAAAGCATCGTCTTGGCAGTTGACTGTGATATTAAGCACCATGTTGTGGCGTTTTCCCTCCTCCGGCAAATCCTCATCACTGAACCCTAAGTTGTTGCAGGAAGTGATGTTAGAGATGATGCTATAGAATTGTCCTATTGACACATCCTGTTCCACAAAGGCCTGCTCTAAGACTTTCTGTAGAGCCTCCCTGTGGGCTTCGGAACTGAGTAAAAGTGATAGTACAAAGATCTTTGAAGGAGTTTGTAACAGCTGATCAACAATGTTGTATTCACTCCTTTGGATGAGCTTCAGCATCTCATCACTATTTTTTGAAAAGTTGGGATTACTGGATTGACCGACTGGTGGATTGGGAACTTCCGTCTGAAGTCCTTTTTCTCTGTTAGGTTCTCCAACTCCTCGGTTGAAGATTCGACTGCTCCGTGTTACTCGACTGATGTCTGCGATATTCACGACAGAGGGTAATGGAATTTCCTTTCCATTCTCAATTATTGTTGCACCGTATTTGTAAGGGATCGCCTTAGTTGATTCATACGGTAATGGTCCTGGCAGATAAATAACTACAGGAGCCTTCTGATTTTTCTGACTGTCGTAGGTAACTTCAATCAGCTCCTGGCTAGGAACCTTTGATTTGTCCAGTAGAGAGATGATGGTACAAACATCCTTGTTGTGTTGATGATCAGAGATTATGACAACGTCTTTGATTTGATCAGCAAAGTAGTCCGGCGTCCAGTTGATTGGCTTGGAACTCGGACATGGGTGAATCTCTTTACGATCCAACTGACCTTGAAGAGATGCTCGCACAAGGTAGCATCCATGGTTATTCTCCGAGCAGACTCTACAGTGTTTGTAGTTATGTGGTGGCACCTGGCCATGCCCGCTTTGGATGCAGTGTAACCTCACCAGGTCAGTTTCCATAGATCGGACATCCTGACCTTGACGCCGAGTAGGGTTTCCATTAAGCACACTGATTTGTTGTGTGTCTTCATCCATATAGATTGGAAGCCACCAGTGGTTTAATAAGTGTTGTAAAGTTCTTTGAACGAGAACGCACCCTTGGTTACTCTCACTGCATACTTTACAGTTCAGATAATCGTGAGAAGTGAGAAAACCGAGTTGGACTTGCCTGGCGTGTAACTCCACCAAGCTGGTATTCATCAAACAGATATCAAAGATTTGGATCATGTTGATCTGATAATGATTTCTATCATGGTAGTCCTGGATCCACCCAAGATCCATCTGACGCTGGAGGGCCTCTTGTATGAAAGAGCATCCCTGTTTGTTTACCGAGCACGTCAGACAGGAATTGTAATCATGTCGCGGCAGATTATGATACTGGCTTTGCCTTGAGTGCATCGCCACCAAGTTGACATTCATTGCATGGATGTCGTGGTTCTGAATGATGTTGGAATTCGTATAAGTCATGTGGACCCCACGAATTCGGTGATCTTGGATCCATCCGAGATCCAATTGTTCATGTAGAGCTGATTGCACCACAGAACATCCTTGATTGTTTTTAGAGCAGATATCACACTGGTGACAATTATGAGGTGGCACATGGCCATATCCACTCTGTCTACAATGCATCTTGACCAGGTTGGCCCTTAATAAGAGTACATCATGAATTTGATAGTTGTCGTTAGACTCCCCCTCTATCAAATTATCTGCAGCTTTCTCGTGTTGAGGCAACGGGTTCGTGAGAACATTCGAATTCGTATCTTTGAAAGATAAGACCCGGCTCCTAACAAGCTTTTGCACATCGAATTTGAAACTGAGACAGTTTTCTATATTATGCCCTAGTCCTCCTTGATGGTAAGGACAAGTCTGATCCGCTTTGAACCAAAAAGGCTGATTTTTCGGTACTGTAAGAGGAGACTTGGTTTGGACACGCCCCTTGAACAATAATAATGGAAACAGTTCTGCGTACAACATGGGTATAGGATCAAACCCTGATGGTCGTGTTGTACGGTTGTTGTTGTACTGAGGACGTGCCTGCTGAAGAGGTTGTTGTGTCCTTTGCTGATATTGTTGTTGATTAGGTTGGCTCTGCGCAACCTGAGGTTGATACGTAGAAATAGGCACAGGTTTAATAGCAGGACTTACAGCTGCTATTGGCTGGTAACGTCGTCTTTGCTTTCCGAGAGAGATATTTCCAATATCCTGCTCTTTTTTCTTAGGGAGAGCACTACCGTATCATTTTGTACTACTTGATGATCCGGCGTCTTTAACTAAATGTCCTTCTCGGGCCGCTTCCTCGAGACGAACTCTCATGCTCACCATCTCGATGAAGTCACTGGGCACACTGGCAACCATTCTATCGTAGTAAAATGAGCTTAAGGTCTTCAAGAAGATCTTTGTCATCTCTTTTTCCTCCAGAGGTGGAGAAATCTGAGCGGTGATTTCACGCCATCTCTGAGCGTATTCTTTAAAGTTTCCCTTGTCCTTTTGTGACATCGACCTGAGCTGATCTCTGTCTGGTGCCATGTCCAGATTGTATTTATATTGTTGAACGAAATTAGCGCCAAGATCTATGAACGTGCCGATCGTAGCGCGGTTTAAACCCATTTACCATTTTAATATGGCACCGGTTAAACTATCCTGAAAGTAGTGAATGAGCAGCTCCTGGTTCTTTGTCTGAGCTGACATTCTCCGAGCGTACATCACCAAGTGACATTGAGGGCAAGAGTTACCCTTGTACTTTTCAAAGTCGGGTACCTGGAACTTGTGTGGAACTTTCACATTGGGGACCAAGCAGAGGTCTGCGGCGTCCTTTCCAAATAAATCCTGACCGCGAATGGCTTGCAGTTCTTTCTGCATTTCCAAGAACTGTTCCTGGAATTCATTTATTCTGTCGAACATGCTGTCATTTCCACCAGAAGGTATCTATGGAATCTGTCATTCCTGGACAGTATGTACCACGGGCGGTGGTATAGTCATTATGGCCGAGACTCTCGGTGCCTCCCAAAGTTTGTAACCTTCAGGAGTTGCTGTCATGCCCCTGGAATCTTCGCTTTCCCGAAGTTTGTAACCTTCAGGCCCAGCGGTTCCTACTGCGGTTCCCTGATCCTCAGCGATCGGTGGAACATATCCTTCCGGGATATAGTTGAGTGGCATGCCCCAGGGACGATCTTTCGGCATTTTGTACCTAGGATCATACTTTTCCACTACGGGCGTTGATGTGATCTCTGAGATCACAGTCCTTTGTTGTTACATTTTAGCTTCTGCTAGAGCTTGCATGTCGTTATGAAGCTTTCTCAGATCCTCTTTCAGAGTGTCGATCTCTTCTCTCAACTCTCTGTTCTCTTCCTCGATATCATCCATATTTTTCTGACGATTGGCCCGAGTGTTGTACGAATGAGACAATTTGACTTTGGAATCGAGACACAAACGTAAGATTCATAGGTAAGAAGAATGCGTTTACACAAGAATGATGAATGATATGCAATGAGTATATTAATTGTATGTTTTTGTTTATTCAAAGTAAACTTCGACAATTAGATTGCAAATATCAAACAGTGGGGAAACCCCATTTTATTGAATTCAAAGGATTGCGGAAACGGAAATACAGTAGATTACAAAGTGCTAAAAAAAGGAAATCTAAACTAATGGATCCTGAGTCCTCTCTGAGGATAGCTCAGGTGTTGGTTCTGGTGCTTTCCTTTTCTTTGACCGGGGCTCTTCAGCCGTTGTCGGGTTGTCATTCCTTTTCCAAGTGAAAGGAGCAAGCAAATTCCTTTAGTCTTCTTGATTATCTACAGCATGTTGCTCTAAAATCTCGATCAGAGCATCTTTTTCTTTCAATAGCTGCTGTATTTTCTTACACTTCACATTGAGAATACGGTACATGTTCCTCCAAGACCTCTTCTCCTGCTGAACTTTGCTGAGAGTAACCTGAAGCTTTTCCGTCTCAGACTTAAAATAAAGGGCAGAGTCCCTTAATGGAAGAACTTCCTAACGAGGGTAAGGCATCCTCAGCTTGAGAGCTCTAGTATGTACCCAGTGGAGATATGGCTCCACCGAGACACAATCCGGTTTTCCCAGAGACTCTCGCCTTTCCTATGAACGTGTTTCCAAGCATGCACTATTTCTGTCTTAAGTGCTCTGTCATTTTCTCCATCCTTGAAGAAAAGACCTTCCAGATGAGCATTACGCGGGACATGCCTCATCGGGTATCCAAATTGATGACGAACTAACATTGGATGATAGTTGATTCCTCCCTTAGTTCCTATAAGGGGTACATTTGGGAAATTTCCACAACGGTCAATGATCTTGATCCCGTCATAGATTTGATTGTACCAATTGATGTCCGAGTAGGTAAGAGACATGATTCTCTACGACCAATGTAAAGTATTCTTTTGATCCCAAAATGCAGCAGACTTGGGCAAATGGGAAGTGAACCATTTGTAAAGCAAGGGTACACAACACGTGATCATTCCTCCGCTGTATAAATTCCTAAGTGCACTGAATGATACGCATCTGCGAGTAAGGTTGGTACAGGGTTTCCAATCAGGCATATCTTAATGGCGTTGATATCTACAAAGTTATCAATGTTGGGAAACAAAAATAACCCGTAGGTGAGCAAAACAAAGATGCTCTAGAAAGCGGCCACGTTCCCTATACTGGCAAAGTACAGGGCTTTCTTTATCAAGAATTGGGCTGGAAAACCTTGAATGCCACCCTTAGTGGTCATGTGAGTCCTGACTTCTGACTCATCCAGATAAATTGCTCTTGCAATGGTTTGATCCTTTGGAATTTCTTCCAGTCCAGAAAAGGGAGCATGATCAGTGATATGCAGATCAGTCAGGTGAGACTATTCCAGCGTTGGTGCTAGCTGATAATCCGGGAATGTGAAACAGTGATAGACCGGATTATAGAACTGGATTAGTGTGGACAGGATTCCTTCGATTACATGAACCCTTAATAGAGACAATAGTCCCCCATACTTAGCTCTGAAAGCCTCGTGGTTGGTGATCATTCTTGCTAAACCTCTCAAATCCTCTAACTTTGGAACCTTGAAGGTGTACTTATGAGTTTTCCTTCTACCGAAATCCATTAGCGCAATCCCTTTATCTGACATTTGCAATCATTGTCTTAGTTTAATTTGAAAAAGAGAGACTAGAAGAGAAGATTTTTTCTGTTTTAATGTTTTTTAAATGAATGTATGAACGCAGCACACAAAAACATAGAAAAAACATGGGGTCAAAGGGTCGGTGTCATGAAGTCAAGGCTCTACCCCCCCCCCCCACCCAAAGGTTTATACTGGTGATTTTTTGTACCTGTCCGCAAAATCATTGATCCCTCTTGGGATGACAACAACAAGCGGATCGCCAGCGAGCTGATGTATCCTAGAGTGATCTCAGATGAGGGTAGTATCGCGTGACAACTATTTCCGATAGCTTCCGCACTACAAAATGGCTTTAGCCTACTAAAAACCTCAGCTTCTGAGATAACCCAGTCGACCACACTACTTTCAACAACCGAAGTTGTATAGGCAATGTATCTGCAAAGGGAGTCTCCACTGAGTTTGATGGTCGATCGTGGGCTCTTAACTGGGATTCACTCCCCGCAAGATTACCCGCATTTCCATCACCTATCTTAGGTGTATACTCAATCTTTCCACATGCGGCATCATACGCATTCCCATTAGCAGAAAAATAAACACAGATATCAATTAGGAAAAGCAGTATATATATTTGTCTTAATCATCCTAGACCTCTAGTCTTATGATCCTAACAGACAATGACTCCCCTAGCAGAGTTACCATTTCTGTGATACTTTGAGAATTTAAGGTTTTCTACCTAAGAGATGGGAAGAGAACAAGATCTCGGAGTCCCCAGCAGAGTCGCCATTTTTCTGTAGCGCGAATTTTTGCGTGGTTGCGAAGCACTATCGCTTTGGGGTACTACAGTTCAATTCATTTTTTATCCTATTGAAGCTGATGAAGGAAGGGAAATAGATGTCTCCAATTAACCCTGCTTGCAAACTGAGTTTAAACAGATGACTGTTGGTTTACATATGTGTCGCTCCCAGGATTTTCATCCAGGTACAAACATGAGAGTGGCGCGGAAAAACAGAGTCGCCAGCCGTGTAAATTTATCCCAAGAGAGGGAAAGGGAACACCGCATAAACCTAAGGAAGAGGGAAAGGAATGGTCATCGCAACCATTGCCTGGGTTCGGGAGTCGGTTACGCGAGGGGAAGGTGCTAGCACCCCACGCGTCCATCGTACTCGATGGGATCCACGCTTGTTGTCTAATCTAAGGGTGAGTTATCCTATCATCTATGGCTGTACTAAGACGGGGGAAGGGAAGACAAAGACCGACTCGGTAGGACGTCGACGTCCTAGGCCTACGTACCCCCTATGTGCAATGGGGAATTCAGAGTCAACGTAGTTCGGACTAAGTTCTTTTTGTGTTTTTTATGAGCGACGTTAAGCTCGCGTCCGGCAGTTAGTGTCGATGTCTGTTTGCGTCTCAGACGGAAAGTAACGCGCCCTTTTTGAAAATATCCTTTAGTTTGACAATCCCGAAGGACAAAAATGTTTGAAGTTGGTTTGTATTTTTTAGAGGACAGAAGTGACTTAAGTTAGTTCATAAGTTGCATTGCACCAAAGTCTAGGGCACAGGGGCGAATACTTAACGCATCGTCCCAAGACAGGACGCTCGCTAAGCACTCTAGAAAGATGAGAGGAAGCCCCTCATTTCTCATTCCCCACGCTTAAGGCTCGTGTGCAATATAGTTTATCCTTATTAAGTATTTTCAAGAAATTTTGAGATGAGAAGAGAGAAGACACAAAGGAAACTCTAAAGGGAAACTAAGAGTCCTAATGTTATCATGCATGGGTGACCTACGGTTAGTGAGGTTTGATGACAACCTAAGCCTAAAAAAAGGAGAAGATGAGAGAAGGAAAGAGTAAGCGTGAATATGGATGATTATCCACACCCTTAAATAACTTACCTCGGTCCCTGCGTAAAAGGTTAGTACGAAACAGACACAAGTAATATTAAGGCAAATAAAAACTAAACAATGACATCTAATAGTGATTAAATGATCTACAACAATCCAAACATGAACTAAGAAGTCAAATAAACAACCCCCAAAATAATGGCACAAGTGCCTCTTCAAACAGATAACCAGCCAAGATCAAGGATGTGCATACAAGGAAATCTCACACAAAGAGCAATTAAACTAGTAGTAAAACATCTTTTAAAATTGCCAAATTAATTCTCAACATTGCTCAACCAGAAACAAACAACATATCAAAAACTCCTGCAAAAATTCAAGATGTTAGTCACTCAAACAATTATGCAAAGTTCAGATGAGAAGTAGGGTTCAATATGCAAAAAAGGAGGACTAAAATGCAATATGAAATGATTTTAAAAATGAGAGAAAAATAATTTAATGAATTTCAATGTATTGATAAAAAAATGCAAAAAGAATGAGTTCTAAATAATTTGTGGATGCAGAGAAATAAAATAAACAAATTTAAGTATGCATGATATGAATAATTCAAAAAGAAAATGAACAAAATAATTAATTTAGATGATAATTATAAAATAAAATGATAAAATAAAATTTGTGAAAATTTTATAAAATTATAAATATGATATATGAATTTTCTGGGAATTTTTAAATGCAATAAACTATTTTTAAAAATTAAAAATGAAAAAGTAATAAATTAATAAAAATAAAAATATGAAAATCCAAAGGGGGGTGCGTTAAGTAAGAAAAATGCGTTGGAATTGCTAATGGGCTAAAGGGTGGGGGTGCGAAAATCAAGGCCCAGGCATTGAGTCCAACAGAAAGAAAATAAAATAAAATAAAGGAATACGCGTGGACTAGTCAACCAGTTGACCCCATACCAACCATTGGATGCATCTGACGCTCCCTAATTAGTCAACCAAACCAATCACTATGCAAGATGAACAACCATGATTTAATGCACACCACAATTAACGTATACCCACGCACACACAAACCTTAAGAGCACCATACATTCCCATGTGCCAGGCACGTGGTTTTTTTTATTTGTTGTCACCATATCAGCCACGTGATGGATCAGACGATCCACATTAGTCAACATAAACAAAAAGTAAATAAAATGAAATAACATGATTGGATGCACACGGTAAGTAGCGTGGGGTAATGTACATGTAATCATCAGAATAAAAATTCAAAAATAAAAAACGTGGCATGATGAGGACCGTGCGATGAAACGAACCAATGGCCAGGATTGCGTCTTCTTCGTGGAAACCCTTGGCCGGACTGAATCAACCGCCGCCGCCGGAGCTAGGGTTCCGGCCCCCTTCTCCGGTCACCTGCAATGGAAAATAACCCAGAAAACGCAAACCCATATACCATTCTGTCCAGATTTTCATGAGGATCCCAAATATGTCATCAAAAATTCCAAACCATTAGCACACAATAAAAAATGCAGAGGACAAGCTTTGGGTCCAAAACTTTAAACACACCATATGCACACAATACACGTCCACATTCAAAACAAAATATATCAGCATGATCCATGGATACCACACAACAATATGCACGTTTAAAATTTGAGTTTTATGATCATCAAAAGAATGACTAACCTGAGATGGCACAACCCATATCCTTGCTCTTAGCTTCAAGTGATGGTTGGTTTGTGTTCTAGGGATCCCAAGGGTTCTGATGGTGAAAGAATTTTGGGAAGACTCCTTGTAGATCGTGAGATTCGAAGAGATGAATTTTTAGGGCTCAAGCTTCTTTTCTCCTCCAAGTCACGTGTTCTTAACCCGAACCAGTGCATGAATTGGCTTAAATACATTAGGGTTTTTCACTGATAATGATTTGGGCCTTGGTGATTCTTTGTTTAAAGAGTTTTGGATGTCTTTTAGAAAATTGCATTACGTGAGATACACCTCCTTCCACGCATGGATATCCAAACATTCTATGATGGATCACTTATGTTTGAATTGCTAACCACACCTGAATTTGATTTGGGCCTTGAAACCATTTGATTCATGATTTTTAAATACTTTAGCAATTTGGCATAATGGAAAATAAGTGAAGAATACACCATGGATTCACTTGATTCAA
Organism: Lathyrus tuberosus; assembly: GCA_022829125.1. Lineage (NCBI taxonomy): Eukaryota > Viridiplantae > Streptophyta > Magnoliopsida > Fabales > Fabaceae > Lathyrus > Lathyrus tuberosus. Next base: position 22,325,905 of record JALAZF010000012.1, on the reverse strand, counting down.
AGGCCTAAAATGATCCTTGAGGAGTGTCCTTTGATGTTAGCATGTGACATGAAGCAATGGAATAAATTATAGGTCACTATGCCAAAGTTGTGAAAATGGAATCATGAGAAACCCTAAAAAACCACTTTGCCTTGTTTTGATCATAACTTGAGTTTCACAAATGGTATGGAGACCCACTAATACTTGTTGGAAAGAGGAGAAAAAGATCTTCAACTTTCATGTTGGAGGAAAATTCATTTGAAGCTTTCTTGATGGTGAAAAGTCAAGTTGAATGCAGTGTAAGAACTTGCCCAAAAAGGAAACTTTCAAATTATAGGTCATTTCCATATTTAGTAACTTTTGCACCAACCCTTGATTCTTGATAAATGGCATGAAACTTGACCCTTGAAGACCATATGAGGATGTGAGATCTTGAAAACCCTGGAGAGAACCTCAAGATTCCACAGTTGACTTCCCCTCTCACTGTTGACTTTTACCCAATTCACCTGATTCCCAATCCATTGGCCAATTGAATCTCTCCTGAATCAAACTGATGGACAATCTTCCATTCCTAGATACCTAGGGACCCAAGGAATATCATGGAATCAAGTTTTGCCCAAAAAATCAGAAATAAACTGACTTTATAGCAAACCCTAATCTTGGTACCCTCAGTCTAGGAGGAAATAACACAGTCTCCAAATCCAAATTCCTCTGAATATGATGTGTATCCTCTCCAACAAAGATATAATATGCCATTTGGTGGTGATAAAAACCCAAGAAACTTGCCCATTGCAGCAAAAAACCCAAGAATCTCAAAACCCTAATTTCTGCACTGGTCAGGAGAAAGTGATCCACTTGAACTCTCTTGCTTGACCCTCTGAAGAACATCTTCTCCTCTTGAACTTGCCTCAGGCACCTTGACCCCATGCTAAGAACCAATGATATGCACACATGATAATGCAAAAATGAAATGAAACATAAGCCAGTTAGTACTAAACTAAGGAGGGCAAATTTTGGGGTGCAACAGCTGCCCCTATTCAATCAACTTGGTCCTGAGGGTATGATAGCGACAGCTTTCAGACAATCAGGATGCACGGAGATTGAATACCAAATAACCCGGAAATTTGCAATCCCCCACTGGAGAATTAGCCATAAATGTTGTACTGTCACAATACGGATGAGTGCTAGCTATGCTGGGTATAAAGTGAAACAAACTCTCCCAGGTTATGTCATCTCTGCTGATAAAGAGAACTAACAAAGGAGTCTCGAAATATGCCATCCCTGCTGATAAAGGGAATTGACGAAAGAAAATATCCAAAAGATTGCTATCTCTGCTGATAAAGAGAACTAGCAAAACAAATGTCATCCCTGCTGATAAAGGGAACTGACGAAAAGAAAATCTCGAAAGATTGCTATCTCTGCTGATAAAGAGAACTAGCAAAATAAATGCCATCCCTGCTGATAAAGGGAACTGACGAAGAAAATCCTCAAAGAATTGCTATCTCTGCTGATAAAGAGAACTAGCAATACCAATGCCATCCCTGCTGATAAAGGGAGCTGACGAAAGAAAATATCCAAAAGATTGCTATCTCTGCTGATAAAGAGAACTAGCAAAATAAATCTCATCCTTGCTGATAAAGGGAACTGACGAAGAAAATCCTCAAGGAATTGCTATCTCTGATGATAAAGAGAACTAGCAATACCAATGCCATCCCTGCTGATAAAGGGAGCTGACGAAAGAAAATATCCAAAAGATTGCTATCTCTGCTGATAAAGAAAACTAGCAAAATAAATGCCATCCCTGCTGATAAAGGGAACTGACGAAGAAAATCCTCAAAGAATTGCTATCTCTGCTGATAAAGAGAACTAGCAATACCAATGCCATCCCTGCTGATAAAGGGAGTTGACGAAAGAAAATATCCAAAAGATTGCTATCTCTGCTGACAAAGAGAACTAGCAAAATAAATGTCATCCCTGCTGATAAAGGGAACTGACGAAGAAAATCCTCAAAGAATTGCTATCTCTGTTGATAAAGAGAACTAGCAATACCAATGCCATCCCTGCTGATAAAGGGAGCTGACAAAAGAAAATATCCAAAAGTTTGCTATCTCTGCTGATAAAGAGAACTAGCAAAATAAATGCCATCCCTGCTGATAAAGGGAACTGACGAAGAAAATCCTCAAAGAATTGCTATCTCTGCTGATAAAGAGAACTAGCAATACCAATGCCATCCCTGCTGATAAAGGGAGCTGACGAAAGAAAATATGTCGAGCAAGAACTGAATACCAGGCGAAAACTAGATTTCACTAAAGAGGAAGGCCAAACCGAGGAAACATTCTAACGGACTCACGATCCACCGATAAGATGACTCCGCCGGGGAAAGTAGAAGTCTAAATAAAAGACTCTGTCGGGGAGCACAAATATGAGGAACGCATCCCTCCAAAATCTCCTGAGTTATGCCATATCTGCTGAGAAAGAGAACTGGTCAAAGAAAGTATCAAACCTGGTTTATGCTTCAAATGCAAATGTTTGAATAGTAGCATAATGCTCCATACGAAATGGAAATGCTACGCGTTTGAGGATGCAATGCAAATGCTTATGATATGCAAAAGGGGTCCCTCCAGCAAAATAAATGCCGGAGAGAGAAGACTAATTCAGCTGGGGATGACAAAAATAAATTGTCCTCTGAATCCAAGAACTCTGCTGAGAAGGGTCATACTGATCAACTCTTCGGATCAACAACTTCTGCTGGGGACGAAATCCCAAAAGAACTACCGGGGGCCACACCTGTCCATCCAAAACCTGAGATTTCTCCTCTGCTGGGGGAGTTGAGAATGAACGCCAATAACGGAACCGAAAGTCTGTTACTGGAGATTGCCAATAACAGATGGGCTTAGAACCTGTTGGGGATGCCAACCCATAATACCATCATGCTTGGGGAAAACAATCCGTAATACAATCCTGCCTGGGGATACTGCTGAACTTAGCCTGCTGGTGGGGAGAATGACTTTATTCCCACCTTGCTGGGGACTAGAATATGACATTGTCGGTGAAAGCACGCTTCCTGACTGGATGGGGGAAGTGAAAACCCTGATTCTGTGGGGAGATAACGTCTTGATTCAGAGAAAATACTTTCCAGGTCTCCTGTTGGGGAAGGTCTGCTCTGTTGAGGAAAGTGCAATATCAATGCTGGGGAGAGCAAGTTGCTGGGGAAATACAATCCTGTTGCCCTGCAAGTCAAATAACAACAAAAAGAATACGCCACAACATGACTATCACCGTTAACGCCTAAGTAATTTCTACTGCTTTTCGTTATGCTCCCCAAAGCTTGAAATTTTATATGCAATGTTTATCAAAAATATCGGACGTTTTTGCAAACAAAACAGTAAAAGTAAAACAAACAACGGAAAGCTCTTTGAGTGAAATGAATATTTTATTGAGAAAAGTGGCCTATAAATAGGCATTTACAATAGGAAGCAATTCCTAAAAAGAGGTAATTCCGCAAAAGCAAAAAGAAAATACACATGTCGGCAATGTGGGAACAGATATCCACCATGATTCGACTCAGCTATGACCCATATGTCTTGCTTATCCACAAATATCTTGACCTTTGAAGAGACTTACTGTACTGATTCCTTTTCTTTCAGAATTTCCAGGTATCGAAAGTATTCACAGATCGAGCGCAGACCGCAGCCTTTCGCTTATAAATCCCTAACTTTTTCCTGGATCGCCCTTTTCGGATTTTCAATCCATCGGGATACCCATTTTTGCCAAAGTTGCCTTTACCGATTTTCAACTTTGCGGGTTTACTCATTTCTTTTTACTTTTTATCCCTAACTTTTGCCCGAACCTTTTCCTTTTTATGGTTCGCCGAGATGCCCCTTTTTGCCTGGACTTTCTTTTTGTGTCCAGCGGGTCTCTTTTATGCGAAGTATTTTTTGACTACGTCTGCGTTCACAGGGAACGTAAAATCTTCGCCATCCATAGTTGAAAGTAGTAAGGCTCCACCAGAGAAAACCTTTCTGACTACATATGGCCCCTCGTAGTTTGGAGTCCATTTGCCCCTGTGATCTGTCTGAGGAGGAAGGATTCTTTTCAAAACCAATTCACCTGTCTGAAAACTCCGAGGACGCACTTTCTGGTCAAAGGCGTGCTTCAACCTTCTCTGATACAACCTACCATGTGCGATGGCTGCCAATCTCTTTTCTTCAATAAGGTTCAACTGATCCAACCTGGAATGCACCCATTCAGCCTCATCAAGTTTCACATCTGCCAGAACTCTCAAAGATGGAATCTCGACCTCTAAGGGTAAAACTGCTTCCATACCATACACCAATGAGAAAGGGGTTGCCCCAGTTGACGTATGCACTGAAGTACGGTAACCATGTAGGGCATAAGGTAGAATTTTGTGCCAGTCTTTATACGTCAACACCATCTTTTGCACAATCTTCTTGATATTCTTATTCGTTGCCTCAACAGCACCATTCATCTTCGGACGATATGGAGAGGAATTATGATGCTCGATCTTAAAACTCTGACATAGTTCCTTCATCATCTTATTGTTCAAATTCGAGCCATTATCAGTAATGATTCTCTCCGGGACCCCATAACGACATATGATATCCTTCTTTATAAATCGGGCTACCACTTGCTTAGTGACGTTGGCATACGAGGCTGCCTCCACCCACTTTGTGAAATAATCAATGGCAACTAAAATGAAATAATGCCCATTGGAAGCAGTGGGCTCAATCTTCCCAATCATATCTATGTCCCCCATTGCAAAAGGTCAAGGAGATGACAACACATTTAGAGACGTAGGCGGTACATGCATCTTATCTGCATAAATCTGGCATTTATGGCACTTCCGGGTGTACTTGAAACAATCAGACTCCATAGTCATCCAGTAATATCCTGCCCTCAACAACTTTCTAGCCATGGTGTGTCCACTGGAATGAGTACCAAAAGAACCCTCGTGAACTTCCTCCATCAACAAACCTGCCTCGTGTTCATCAACACAACGTAGCAAGACCATATCGAAGTTCCTCTTATATAACACATCATCCTTGTTCAGAAAGAAGTTTCCTGCCAACCTTCTCAGAGTCTTCTTATCCTTGGTGGAGGCACCCTCTGGATACTCCTGTCTCTTCAGAAAGACCTTAATATCATGATACCACGGTTTGCCATCAGACACATCTTCAATTGCAAACACAAAAGCTGGTCTATCTGTAATACCCCAAATTTTGACCACTTAGATTTCCCATCATTGTGAAAATCATCATCACAATATGGATGTACCTTTATGCTTCATTAGTCTCCCCAAAGATGGGTGAGCATCCACTACAATCAAAATTAGGGTTTCAAGCCCTCTCTGAGTGCTTAGACAAAGGATTAATCAAGAAATGACATGATCTTCAACTTGTCTAATCTCTTAAACATCCACAATGGATCAAAAAGGACTCCCACTTCAAGGATTAAGCACAAGGCTGCTCCCTTCTAGGTGGATCAAGTCTCAAGATCGACAGTGTCACCAAATTAGGGTTTTGGTCGACCAGGGCCTCCGGATGGAAATTTTCATCTGGGCATAAGACAATGATCCAAAACATAACCTAATATACTTCATGGAACCTCATGAACCCATGCATCAAGTCAATTTTGCCTCAGGGGATGCATTCATCAAAAATCAGGAATTAGGGTTTCTTGACCTAATTCACCCCTATGTTGACTTTTGGGACAAACCATGAGCCAAGACCTCAAGAGATGATTTGAGGGTCTCTAATATACCATATTGATCCATTTGGAACATTGGATTGATCCAAGAAGCTTAAGCAACAAGTCTTAATTTCATCTGCACCACAATTAGGGTTTTAAGAGAAAAGTCAACTGTAACTTTGACTTTTGACTTGGACATGCTCCCAAACCCTAATACATGATTGAATATACCCTATGACACCCATGGAACATTTCCATCAAGTTTGATTTAGGTCAAGGACATGATTTCCTGAAGAATTGCACAGTTTGGAATTCATCTGATAAAAAGTCAACTGTGCACAAAAGTCAACTTTGACTTTTTGAGATTTTTCACCAAAATGGATTTTTAGCCCTCATTATCACCTACAAAAACTTCAACTACAAGTCATTCCAATTCATTAAGGATTTTGAGTTATGGAGTGATCAAAGTGGCTGAAAAGTGAAAATGTCACTTTTTCCAACACTTAGTGAAATTTTCACTAAGTCAGATTCTGCTTCACTTTTTGCCAAATGTAGGGGGATTTTTCTCTTGGAATCAAAAGAGATCAAAACCAAACTTGTTCAAACAGTTGTTGTATCATGTAAGAGCTTTCCAAAATGGCCAAGAACATTGCCAAATTCAACCTACACCATGAGATACAACATTGGCAAGTTGCCTTGCTGAAATCTGTCAAGGCAAGGCAGAATTTGCAACTTTGGTCGATTTGCCAAAATCAGCCAAATTCAATTGCTCCAATCCACTTGGAAACCTTAGAGGATTGAATCTAAAGGGGACAATCACTGAGCCAAGCCTCCAAGGTCCAAGGAACAAGGAATAGCATGTTGAACCTAGAGTTGCCAAAATAGGGACAAGACTTCAAATTTGGAATGAGGCATTCAATGAAACCATCAAGGTGGCATGGACTGAGCCATTCTCATTTGAAATCAGTCAAGACTTATCCAAGACCAAGGGGACCAAAGCTCTGTGCCCTAACCTCTAGTCAATGGCTAGAGGAGACTTGAATTCTCATTGGATAACATTGGCCAAACCTACTTACCAGCTGCCATGCACTATTCCTTGCAAAAAAAAACTTGCTCTACTATAAATAGAGCTCAATTGTGGTCAGTTTGAGTACACCAAAGCCATCTAACAGATGCTTTCCTCAAAATCTCTTCTTTCACTCCAATTTTGCCTTCTAAGGCAAGTCACTATCGGGTTTTGAGTTTGAGAGCAATTCCAATCAAACCAATCACTCACACACCTCACATACATCACATATGAGCTGATCAAACACTCACATAACATCTGGAACATCAAAATCTCAAAATCACTTGCCATCCACACAAGTTTGAAGTGAAGTTGCAGCTGAGATGCCATAAACTGATCCAGTCCATTTCAATTCAATCCAAGTGTTCAAACACACTCCATATGGTGTAGGGAAGCTGTCCAGATCATCACAACTTGTCTGTAACACCTCCAACTCAAAATCACATATGCTCTTGCTGTCACGACTTGGAGGTAAGCACATACTTGGTCATCTCTCAATCTATGCATATTTCCTCGCACAATAATTTGGCCATATGTTCATAATCATGCATGGAATGTTTTCCCTCAATTAATTGCATTGTTTGAATCGTGTATCAAAAATCCTAGCCTTCATGCAGAAATTAGGGTTCTTGAGGTCTCTTCGTGATTTCTTGTTGTATGTTTAATTTAAATGAAATTAAAGTACATAGACATGATCGTGAGGTTGAGGCGAGCATAATGATATGTGGATTGCATGATATGATTACGTATTCATGGAGATTGGATAGAAAATGAAAATCTGAGAAACCAAGAACACGCGCATGTTCTTCAGCCTGTTCTTGGCGCCATTTTCATATATTCAAATATTTGAATTTTTGTGATTTTGTTTAATTGATTCAAAAATTAATTTCTCTCTGAGTTTTAATGATTTTGAGTTGATTCTTTTTTTAATAATTCACAAAAATGTTAAAATATTTTATTTTCATAAAAAATCCCAAAAATATTATTTATTTCATATAATTGATATTTTTGCAAAGAAATAATATTTTAATTGTTTTTGGCATTTTAAATATTTTTTCTACATTGATTTTGCAACTTTTAATGCTTTCTAATTATTTTGTAGGTCAATACTTAATTTTTGAAACTTTAATCCAAGGTCACAATTTGTTTTCCATTTGTTAAACAATTTTTGATCATTTTAATTGAATTTTTATTCAATTAAATACATTTTGAAAACAAATTAGGGTTTTGGATTAATTCAACCCTCATAAATCATTTTCAAAATCTTTTTTTTGGGCCTCTTGAGAGAGTGTAAGACCCATCCCCCCTTGTACAAAAACATTTTGGGCCTCACTCATTGTATAAGTCCCTCTGTACAAGTAAACGGCGCGATCGTCGCCCGTTTAAAAATAAAAATCATCTGGGCCTCTCCTTGAGCTATAAGACCCATTCAAAACACTTTGGGCCTCTATTAGAGTGTAAGACCCAATCCCCCTTTTAACCAAAACATTTTGGGCCTCACTTATTGTATAAGTCCCTCTGCGTTAAAAGAAAACCTCGACGCGATCGCCATTTTTAAACGAAAAATCATTTGGGCCTACCCTCATGTTATAAGCCCCTCTCTTTTCTTTAAACCTTTTTTGGGCCTCTTGAGAGAGTGTAAGACCCATCCCTTTGTACATAAAACCTTTTTGGGCCCCAGTCACTTGTATAAGTCCCGCTGTACAAAGTCAAACAGTGCGCTCACTGATAAAACCCTGGGCCTCTCCTTGAGCTGTAAGCCCCAAATCTTTCTTTTTCAAAGCACTTTCTCCTTTGATTTTGAATATACTGTTGTTTTCAATCTTTCTTTGTTGAAAAACTAACCAAACAGCATGGAAGCACTACAACCGAGTAAGTGGTTATCGCTTTCATTTACTGCTTTCATATTATAAACTGTATTGTGGGGCTGCTCACTGTAAGTATCCTTTCATAAACTCATATCTACTGTGTAATAATAGTATAGATATTTCGAGTTTCCCCGGCAACTACGTCTAGAACTAGGTGACGCCGTTTCATTTATTCGTAGAAATAGATGCCTAGATCCCCAATAGGAGCACCAGATACAGTCTTCTCTTCGGCTGTCCTCCTTAGGAATCGTCAAGAAGCTCTACTCCCCAAGATGAATGTATTCTCCGTGAATGACATCTTTGAGTTTCTTCCAAATTCTCGAACTTTCCTGACTTGATCTATTCCTTATGGATAGCTTGCCTTGAATGTCTCGGGGTTTGGGTACCCACTACGGTCATAATCTTGGACCTTAACTAAGGAACCCTCTTTAAAAGTTAAAAGTCGCTGGATAGTAAACCTCGCACGTTTACTAGTGGTTTTTATCTTCAAAAGAGTTATCTCTCCTAATGGAAAGGAGGTGATAGACCCACGGGCTTCTTAAAAGCATCGGCCTCCTCTTGGGCATTATTCAAGGACACTACGGCTTCTTAGAAGTATTCACAACCTCCTCTTAGGCTTCGTATAATGATTTCTTCCTTCGGGAATGATAGCCTCCTCTTGGGCTTCGTACAAGGACCCGTCGGCTTCTTAAAAGTTTCCAGCCTCCTCTTGGGCTTCGTACAAATTGTCCCGACGACCTCCTAGAGGTATAGGAACAGAACCTAGTCATCCTCATAGAACAGTCCTTTCATAGAGTCTACTACTGTTTCTCGAAGCATAGTACAAAAGAAAAAACTCTAGACTTGGACAGTCTAACTTCCTTGAGTCTCAAAGACATTCTCAAGTGACCCCTTCGTTAAATAGGAAGGAAACCCGCAGACTCGGACAGTCTCAATACCCTTTGGATTTCCCGTTTCCTCAAAGAGAAGGAAATATCCCTGATCCTCAAATCAAACCCCTGAGTACAGTGTTGCTCATATAAGAACTGATTTTCTCTTTTAAAATCAGTATATTGGATCTGTCACTCAACTGAAACAAACCTTTAGCCTCCATCTCGGGCTTCGTACGAGATACAAAAACACTCTCTTGTTGAGTATCAAGGACTCTCTTGTTGAGTCAAACTTTTAGCCTCCATCTCGGGCTTTATACGAGATACCAAAAGACTCCATCGTCGGGTCAAAATCTTTTAGCCTCTCTCTCGGGCTTTGTACGAGACACAAATTAGCCTCCTCTTAGGCTTTGTATAATGATTTTCCTAGCGGAAATTAGCCTCCTCTTAGGCTTTATATAAGAAAACCACTGGTTGATCCAATCAACCTTTTAGCATCAAAGATGTGCCTCGTTCACAATACACAAACATCAACAACTCCTTTCCCTTCATCTAATCACTGTAAGCGGCAAGCCTCTGGATCATCTATATCCATGCCACTGTCCCTCTTTTAGCATGAGAAATTCCTAAGGAAAGATGGCATTGCTCTACACTGAGTTAAAGTCTTCTCCTTCAGGTTAAAACCCTTTCTTCAGAAATTATGGCATTGCTCGGATCCGCGTATCCCAGTTAAAGTAATTCTCTTTCCCCCCCTTTAGAGATGAAAAATTCTCTCTAAAGTTGAGGTCTTTCAGCTTCACGTCTTGGGCTTTGAACAAGACACAAATAGACCTTTTAGCTTCACATCTTGGGCTTTGAACAAGATACAAACTACCTTTCGCTTCACGTCTTGGGCTTTGAACAAGACACCAAAACACCCATTTCCTCCCATAGAATAGGAGGAACTACGAACGCTCTGATTTCCCTATTTCAGTAAACGGGAATACGTAGGCATAAGATCGAAAGAAAAGATCTTAGCGAGCGCAATCAACAAAAAACCCAAATCCCATATCTCCATCAATTAAAAGCAGTATTTCAAAAGCACCAGGCCTAACATCCTAATCCTTGTTCCCCACTAGAAAGTCCTAGAAAGAAAGAAAACCGTATTGGCGAAAATACAAATAACCAGTACAAAGGGCCCCCACATCGATAGCATCCGTAACCTAACAGACCGCTGTTTAAACTCAGTATGCAAGCAGGGTTAATTAGAGACATCTATTTCCCTTCCTTATTCAGCTCACAATAGGATAAAAAATGAATCGACCTGTAGTCAAAGCTCAAACCGCAGAGAGCGACCAGCGCTTAAGAACCGCGTCCAAAATCGCTCGCTACAGAAAAGTGGCGCCCACCGTGGGGCCCGATTCTTTCTTTCTTACAATTTAAACCTTGGGTAAGTCATTTTCATGGCGGTGGCCGCCAACAGAAAAGTGGCGGCCACCGTGGGGCCCTTGTTTTTCTTGCTTTCTGTTTTCCTTGTAAAATGGCAACTCTGCTGGGGAGTCTTTGCCAAGATCTTTTTGCCTTAGGGCATCATCCCCGTTTTCCACGGAAAATGGGAACTCTACCGAAGAGAAAGATTGACCTATGCTGGTCCATCTCTTAGGCAGGGAACCACAGATTGGGGCTTCCGTCGGGGAACCCATTTCTGTCAGGAACTTAAGAATCGTAGCTTTATAAGTCTAGGATGATTAGGATAAATATATATACTGCTTTTCCTAATTGCTATACTTGTTTATTTTTCTGCTACTGGGAATGCGTGTGATGCCGCATGTGGTGAGATTGAGTATACACTTAAGAAAAGCCAACCTTTTTCGTAGTGCGGAAGTTATCGGAAATAGCTGTTACGCGATACTACCCTCATTTGAGGCTGGTGATCTATTCTCGATGAATGTCACTTACTCTAAGATTGCACACAACTCGCTGGCGATCCGCTTGTTGTCTGCCTTCCTGGGAGGAGCTGATGATAATGAGTACAGGTACAAAAATCACCCTAGTATAAACCTTTGGGGATGGGTAGAGCCTTGACTTCATGACAACGACCCTTTTGACCCCATGTTTTTTCTATGTTTTTGTGTGCTACATTCATGCATCCATTTAATAAAACATTAAAACACAAAAAAAAAACTTCTCTTCTAGTCTCTCTGTTTTTCAAATTAAACTAAGACTGTGATTGCAAATATCAGAGAAAAAGATTACGCTAATGGATTTCGGTAGAAGGAGAACTCGCCAGTATACCTTCAAGGTTCCAAAACTAGGGGATTTGAGAAGGTTAGCAAGGATGATCGCTAACCCAGAGGCTTTCAGAGCCAAGCACGGTGGTTTGCTACCACTGTTAAGAGTCCATGTGATTAAGGGAATCATGGATGCGCTCATTCAGTTCTACGATCCGGTTTATCACTGTTTCACATTCCCGGATTACCAGCTATCACCAACGCTGGAGGAGTATTCTTATCTGCCTGATTTACATATCACAGATCGAGCTCCATTTTCTGGACTGGAAGAAATTCCAAAGAATCAGACTATTGCAAGAGCAATTCATTTGGACGAGTCTGAGGTCAGGACTCACATGACCACTAAGGGTGGCATCCAAGGTTTGCCAGCCCAGTTCTTGACAAAGAAAGCTCTATACTTCGTTAATATAGGGAACAGGACTGCTTTTGAAAGCATCTTTGTCTTGCTCACCTACGGGTTATTTTTGTTTCCCAACATCAATAACTTCGTCGATATCAACGCTATTAAGGTTTTTCTCATTGGAAACCCTGTGCCAACTTTGCTTGCAGATGCGTATCATTCTGTACACTTGGGAAATTTGTACAGCGGAGGGGAGATCACATGCTGTGTACCTTTGCTCTATAAATGGTTTATCTCGCACTTGCCCAAGTCTGCTGCTTTTTGGGATTGCAAGAGTGTCTTACGTTGGTCGCAGAGGATCATGTCTCTCACCAATTCCGATATAGATTGTGTAATAGGATTTATAAGGGAATCAGAATCATTGACCGTTGTGGAAACTTCCCCAGCGTACCCCTCATAGGAACTAAAGGAGGAATCAATTACCATCCGGTATTGGTTCGCCGTCAATTTCGATACCCGATGAGACACATCCCACTGGGTGTTCATCTGGAAGGTCTTTTCTTCAAAGGAGAAAATGACAGAGCACTAAAAATGGAAATAATACAAGCTTGGAAACAGGTTCATAAGAAAGGACGAGAGTCTCTGGGAAAATCGTACTGTGTCTCGGTGGAGCCTTATCTCCATTGGGTACAAACCAGAGCTCTCAAGCTAAAAATGCCTTAGCCTCGTTACGGAATTCTTCCACCGAGGGAAACTGTCATGTACTTCATGACGAAAACTGAAAAGCTTCAGGTTACTCTCAACAAAGTTCAAAAGGAAAGAAAATCTTGGAAGAACAAGTACCGCACCCTCGACGTAGAGTGTATCCAAATACAGCAACTACTAAAAGAGAAAGATGCTCTGATTGAAATTTTGGAGCAGCATGCTGTAGAGAATCAAGATGACCAAAGGAATTTGCTCGCTCCTTTCACCTGGCAAAGGAATGACAACCCGACAATGGCCCAAGCGCCCCGGTCAAAGAAGAGGACTCGGGACCCATTAGTTTAGGTTTCTGTTTCTGCACTTTGTAATCTACTGTATTTCCATTTCTGTAATCCTTTGAATTTTAATAAAAAGGGGTTTCCCCACTGTTTGATATTTGCAATCTAATTGTCGAAGTTTATTTTGATTAAACCAAAAAAACAACAATTAATATAATCTTTGCATTCATCATTCTCACATCGCGTATTCTTCTTACCTACGAATCTCACGTTTGTGTCTCGATTCTAGAGTCAAACTGTCTCATTCGTATAATACTCGGGCCAATCGTCAGAAAAAGATGGATGATCTTGAGGAAGAAAACAGAGAGTTGAAAGAAGAGATCGACACTCTGAGAGAGGATATGAGAAAGCTTCGTAACGACATGCAAGCCATGGCAGAAGCTCAGCTACAAAGAACTGTGATCTCAGAGATCACCTCAACGTCCATCATAGAAAAGTATGATCCTAGGTATCAGATGCCGAAAGATCGTCCTTGGGGCATGCCTGTTAACTATATCCCGGAAGGATATGTTCCGCCGATCACTAAAGATCAGGGAATCACAACAGAAGCCGCTGGGCCTGAAGGTTACAAACTTCGGGAAAGCGAAGATGCTAGGGGCATACTGAAGACTCCTGAAGGTTACAAACTTCGGGAAGCGCCAAGACTTACTGCCGTAGTCACGGTACCACCCCCTGTGGTGCACACTGTCCCGGAAGGACAGATTCCACCAACATCTTCTGGTAAGAAGGAAACTATGTTTGACAGAATGGAGAAATTCCAGGAATAGTTCCTGGAAATGCAGAAGGAACTACAAGCCATTCGCGGTCAGGATCTATTTGGAAAGGACGCCGCAGACCTCTGCTTGGTCCCAAATGTGAAAGTCCCGCACAAGTTTCAAGTGCCCGACTTTGAAAAATACAAGGGTAACTCTTGCCCTCAGAGCCATCTGGTGATGTACGCTCGGCGGATGTCAGCTCAGACGGAGAATCAGGACCTGCTGATTCACTACTTCCAGGATAGTTTAACCGGTGCCGCACTCAAAAGGTACATGGGTTTAAACCGTACTACGATCAGTACATTCAGAGATCTTGGTACTGCCTTCGTCCAACAATACAAGTACAATTTGGACATGGCACCTGACAGAGATCAACTCAGATCAATGTCGCAAAAGGAAAAGGAAACCTTTAAGGAGTACGCTCAAAGGTGGCGTGAAATTGCCGCTCAAATTTGTCCACCTCTTGAGGAAAAAGAGATGACAAAGATCTTCTTAAAGACCTTGAGCTCATTTTACTACGGCCGAATGGTCGCCAGTGCACCCAGTGATTTCACCGAAATGGTCGGCATGGGTGTACGTCTTGAGGAAGTCGTCCGAGAAGGACGTTTGGTAAAAGACATTGGATCAACGAGCGGTACTAAAAAATACGGTAGTGCTCTCCCTAAGAAAAAAGATCAAGATATTGGGAATATCTCTCTCGGAAAGCAAAGGCGGCGTTATCAGCCAGTAGCAGCTGTTACTCCTGCTATCGGCCCCGCGCCTGTTCCTATGTATCAACCTCAGGTTGCGCAGAGCCAACCTAACCAACAAAGGACACAACAGCCTCTTCAGCAGGCTCGTCCTCCATATAACAACAACCGTACAACATGGCAACCAGGATTTGATCCTATACCCGTAACGTACGCAGAACTATTTCTGTTACTGCTGGCTAAGGGACACATTCAGACTAAGTCTCCCCTTTCAGTTCCGGAAAATCCGCCTTTTTGGTTTAAAGCGGATCAAACATACCCTTATCATCAAGGAGGTTCAGGGCATAACATTGAGACTTGCCTCAATTTCAAATCTGACGTGCAAAAGCTTGTTAGGAGCGGGCTCTTATCTTTCAAAGATACGAATCCTAATGTTCTTACGAACCCGCTGCCTCAACACGAGAAAGCTGCAGTCAATCTGATTGAGAAAGAGACTAACGATGTCTATCAAATTCACGATGTACTCTTATTGGGGACCAATCTGGTCAAGATGCATTGTAGACAGAGTGGATATGGCCATGTGCCACCTCATAACTATCACCAGTGTGATATCTGCTCTAAAGATAACCAAGGATGTTCGGTAGTGCAATCAGCTCTACAGGAACAAATGGATCTCGGATGGATCCAAGAGCACCGAGTTCGTGGAGTTAACATGGTCTACACGAACTCCAACGTCATTCAGAACCACGACATCCGTGCGATGAATGTCAACTTGGTGGCGATACACTCAAGGCAAAGCCAGTATCATAATCTGCCGCGGCACGATTACAGTTCCTGTCTGATTTGCTCGGTAAATAAACAGGGATGCTCTTTCATACAAGAGACCCTCCAGCGTCAGATGGATCTTGGATGGATCCAAGACTACCATGATAAGAACTCCTATCAAATCAACATGGTTCAGATCTTCGACATCCGCGTAATGGATACCAACCTGGTAGAGTTACATGCTGAGCAGGTCCGACTTGGATTCTTAATATCACATGACTATCAAAATTGTAAAGCGGGTTGCGAAAACGATCAAGGTTGTACCCTTGTCCAGGAGGCACTTCAGCACTTGTTAAATCACTGGTGGATGCCAATCTATATGGACGAAGATACTCAGCAGATTAGTATCAATAACAGGAATCCTACTCGTCGTCAAAGTCAGGATGTCCGATCAATGGAAGGTAACCTAGTGAGGTTACATTGTATTCAAAGTGGGCGTGGCCAGGTGCCACCACACAACTATGACAGTTGTAGCGTCTGTGCAGAAAGTAACCAAGGGTGTTACCTTGTGAGAGCAGCTCTTCAGGGTCAGGTCGATCATGGAGAAATTCGTCCATATCCCGGTTCAGGACCCATCATTTGGTCGCCGAACTACCTTGCCGAGCAAGTTGAGGATGTTGTCACGATCTCTGGTCATCACAAGACCAGGGATGTTTTTTCCATCATCCCTCTACTTGACAAATCTAGAGTTCCCAACCGGGAACGGATCAAGGTTACTTATAATGGTCAGAAAAATCAGAAGGTTCCCATAGTCATCTATCTACCGGGGCCACTACCGTATGAATCAGCTAAGGCAATCCCTTACAAATACGGTGCAACAATAATCGAGAATGGAAAGGAAATTCCATTACCCTCCGTCGTGAATATTGCAGACATCAGTCGTGTAACACGGAGCGGCCGAATCTTCAACCGAGGGGTTGGAGAATCCAACAAAGAAAAGGAACTTCAGGCGAAAATTCCTGATCCACCAGTCAGTCAATCTGGTAATCCCGACTTTTCAAAAGACAAAGATGGGATGCTAAAGCTCATCCAAAGGAGTGAATACAACATTGTTGATCAACTGTTACAGACTCCTTCAAAGATCTCGGTATTATCGATGTTACTCAGTTCAGAAGCCCACAAAGAGGCTCTACAGAAAGTCTTGGAGCAAGCCTTTGTGGAACAGGATGTAACAATTAGACAGTTTGATAGCATTGTCTCTAACATCACTTCCTGCAACAATTTGGGATTTAGTGATGAGGAATTACCTGAAGAGGGTCGCCGTCATAACATGGCGCTCAACATTACAGTTAACTGGCAGGGCGATGCTTTAACCAACGTACTGGTAGACACAGGGTCAGCCCTGAATGTTATGCCGAAGTCCACTTTGACGCAATTATCATTTAAGGGCCCTCCGATGAGAGTCAGCGAGGTCGTCGTCGAAGCATTCGATCGATCCAGAAAAACAGTTATCGGCGAAGTTGATCTTCCCATAACTATTGGTCCTCACACTTTCCAAATCACTTTCCAGGTCATGGACATCCGGGCAACGTACAATTGTTTATTAGGAAGACCTTGGATACATCAGGCTGGAGCGGTCACTTCGACCCTCCACCAAAAGCTAAAGTTCGTTAAGAACGATCAACTTGTCACGGTTTGTGGGGAACAAGCCTTGCTTGTGAGCAACTTATCATCATCTGCTTGTGTAGAACCTGAGGAGGTTATTGGAACTCAGTTCCAAGCACTATCGGTGAGCAAGAACGATAAATCCGAAGAAGGAACTTCAATTTCTTCATACAAAGATGCTATCAAAGCGGTCGAGAGTACCGATACAAAAGGATGGGGACAGCTTGTCATTCCCACTGACAATAAAATAAAGAAGGGTCTTGGTTTTTCTGCGACCTGTACTCAGACAGCCGCCAACGATGAAAGTCTTCATCCCCTTCAAAACTTCTTCCACAGTGGAGGTTTCCTTCACCCAGTGTCTCAGACAGTTCATGCTATCAATGAGGAAGATCCCTCTAACACAGATGAAGAATGGAAGTCCTACCTTAACAAGGACGACTATATGTCTCAGGAAGAGGTGCCTATGCCTTTTTGCTTTCCTACAGAAAGTCCAAGATTTATACCAAGATCAGATGTCGAAATGATCTACGGAGATTGTGACCCGGAAGGATGCCGTGCTCCGCCAAATTCATTAGAGGAAGACACTCTGATGAAAGAAAACTCTGACTACAACTACTATGGCACGATGGATGGTGGCAACCTTATCCAAGAAACTTGGGGCAAGAAAGTCAGCCGAGTAATGAAACTCAGCTGAGCGTCATTGAACAGAATACCTGTGTCCCCGCCATGTCATGGGATCAAGACTCAGGTCATTCGGAAATTACTCAACATGAAGATGAATTCGCAACGTTTGCAGGACTAGAATTCATCAACTATGCTTTTCCTGAGGTCAACGTCATCGAGAGGGATGACTTCTCCAGTTCCAAAGAAGTTTGGGACACTCTGGGACAACCAAGTGGAAAATACGATTTTAAGGTCAAGTACACTGCTCCCGAAAGCTCTCGTATCAGGCTCGAAGATATCCAGCCAACTGGATGGGGAGATACAGCTGAGAGCACCAATGCTATGCAAAATGCAACAGAGGAATCCTCCTACGACAATTCTGCTTGGGAGACAGATTCCAATGATCCTGCTCTGCCAGAAATCGACGTTATTTCTGAAGACAAATCAAGGAAGGTGCCAGACTTTGTGATTCACCGAGGAGTTCGCCGCCAATGGGTTGCCGTCGAGGTTCCAAAGGTCATTCGTCAGTGAAAGTAATTGCCATCTTTAAACCTTTCACCCTGCCCAAGTGAAACGGATATTTTGATAGGGCCCGCTTTTTGTAAATTTCCCTCTTCGCTTTGCCCAGAGCGAGTGAGTTTTGTTTTATAGAGCTGTAGTTTCAAGATTCGACTTGTTCATTAATAAAATAACGTCGTTCTGTAATTTCCGCATTTATTGATGTTTTCTCTTTTTTCTTTTTCAGAAAATGGTAATCCTAAAAAACATTCAATAATAAAATCAAGCAGTAAAATAAATACACTGCACACACTTGCATTTTCTCTATCTCTTCTAAACACGAATCATCACGTCATGCAAATTGCTTGTTTTATACCCCGTTGAAACATACGATCCGATGCCTTCTCCCAACTTTGAGTTCCCGGTATTCGAGGCTGAAGAAGAAGTTGACAACGAAATTCCAGAAGAGATCTCCCGACTACTCAGACAAGAGGAAAGGTCCATTGAACCTCACAAAGATCCGTTGGAAACGGTAAACTTGGGTTCAGAAAAAGAGAGGAAAGAAATCAGGATCGGAGCACTGCTCAGTCCAACTGCCAGAGAGGGTTTGATAAAGCTTCTCAGAGAATTTCCCGATGTGTTTCCTTGGTCCTATCAGGACATGCCTGGGTTGGATACCAGCATCGTGGAACATCGCTTACCATTGAGATCGGAATGTCCGCCAGTAAAGCAAAGGTTGAGACGCACTCACCCGGACATGGCCATCAAAATCAAAGAGGAGGTACAGAAACAGATCGACGCGGGTTTCCTCGCTACATCTGAATATCCTCAATGGTTAGCCAACATCGTACCCATTCCTAAAAAGGACGGAAAAGTCAGAATGTGTGTCGACTACAGGGATCTGAATAAGGCTAGTCCAAAGGACGACTTTCCTTTACCACACATTGACATGCTGGTAGACAGTACAGCAAAGTTCAAAGTTTTCTCCTTCATGGATGGATTCTCGGGCTATAACCAGATCAAAATGGCGCCGAAAGACATGGAGAAAACTTCGTTCATTACCCCATGGGGTACCTTTTGTTACAAGGTAATGCCGTTCGGTTTGAAGAATGCCGGGGCGACCTATCAAAGGGCCATGACTACTCTGTTTCATGACATGATACATAAGGAAATCGAGGTATATGTCGATGATTTGATTGCAAAATCAAGAACGGAGGATGAGCACGTTGAACATCTATCAAAATTGTTCGAACGTCTAAGAAAATTCAAGCTCCGCTTGAATCCCAACAAGTGCACCTTCGGTGTCCGTTCGGGGAAACTACTAGGGTTCATCGTCAGCCAGAAAGGAATTGAAGTTGATCATGACAAGGTCAAGGCCATTCACGAAATGCCTTCTCTGAAAACTGAAAAACAAGTCAGAGGATTCCTGGGACGTTTGAACTACATCTCCATATTCATATTCCTTATGACCGCCACTTGTGCGCCGATTTTCAAATTACTCAAAAAGAACCAGGATTGCGTTTGGTCAGAAGATTGCCAAACCGCCTTCGACAGTATCAAGGAATACCTGTTGAATCCACCGATTCTATCACCTCCAGTGGAAGGAAGACCACTGATCATTTACCTCACAGTCCTAGAGGACTCAATTGGATGTGTACTTGGCCAACAAGACGAAACTAAATGGAAAGAGTCTGCCATTTACTATCTAAGCAAGAAATTCACCGACTGCGAGAATCGGTACACGATGCTTGAGAAAACTTGTTGCGCTTTGGCTGGGGCAGCCAAACGTCTTTGCCAGTACATGATTCGTCATACTACTTGGTTGGTCTCCGAAATGGATCCAATCAAGTACGTTTTCGAAAAACCTGCTCTCACGGGAAGGATTGCCCGTTGGCAGATGCTGCTATCAGAATATGACATAGAGTACCATGCTCAGAAAGCCGTTAAAGGAAGTATTTTAGCCGATCATTTGGCTCATCAACCGATTGACGATCAAGAATCAATCGGGTTTAACTTCCCAGACGAAGATGTCATGTATCTAAAGATGAAAGATTGCGATGAACCGCTACCCAGTGAAGGGCCAGAACCAGGTTCCCAGTGGGGACTTATCTTTGACGGAGCAGTCAATCATTATGGAAACAGAATTGGGGCAATCATTGTTACCCCTCAGGGTATCCACATTCCTTTCACTGCTAGACTTACGTTCAAATGTACGAACAACGAGGCCAAATACGAAGCATGTATCATGGGTCTCAAAGAAGCGATTGATTTAAGGATCAAAAACTTGGACGTATACGGCGATTCAGCCCTGGTTATTAACCAGATAAAAGGAGATTGGAACACATACCAATCAGGATTGATTCCTTACAAAGACTATGCAAGAAGGTTGTTACCCTTCTTCAACAGAGTCGACTTTCATCACATCCCTCGTGATGAGAATCACATGGCTGATGCATTAGCCACTCTCTCTTCCATGATTAGTGTAGGTCAATGGAATGACATACCTAAGATCGACATCATGCGCCTTGAATGGCCCGCTTACATCTTCGCAATTGAAGCAGTCATAGACGACAGACCTTGGTATCACGATATCAAATGCTTCCTTCAGAAACAAGAGTACCCATCTGGGGCACTCAGAAAAGACAGGAAAACACTCAGAAGATTGGCTGGAAACTTCTTCCTGAGCGGTGACACTCTTTATAAGAGAAATTTTGACATGGTCTTACTCCGATGCGTCGACAGACCAAAAGCAGACATGCTTATGAAACAAATTCATGAAGGATCCTTTGGCACTCATGCCAACGGACACACAATGGCCAGAAAAATTCTGAGAGCAGGGTACTATTGGTTGACAATGGAATCCGACTGCTACAAGTACACGAGGAGGTGTCACAAGTGTCAGATATACTCCGACAAAATTCATGTACCGCCATCACATCTCAAAGTTCTTTCTTCCCCGTGGCCATTTTCCATATGGGGAATCGATATGATTGGTATGATTGAGCTCAAGGCTTCAAACGGACATCGGTTCATCCTGGCAGCCATTGATTATCTCACCAAGTGGGTCGAAGCAGCGTCATTCGCCAATGTAACCCGACAAGTGGTGGTCCGATTTATCAAAAACAATATCATCTGTCGTTATGGTGTTCCAAGCGAGATCATTACTGATAATGGATCTAACTTGAACAATAAGATGATGAAAGAGTTGTGCGCAGAGTTCAAGGTCGAACACCATAACTCATCTCTCTACCGACCCAAGATGAACGGAGCGGTAGAAGCGGCTAACAAGAACATCAAGAGGATCGTTCAAAAGATGGTTGTAACCTATAAAGATTGGCACGAAATGCTACCCTTTGCTCTTCACGGTTATCGTACATATGTCTGCACTTCAACAGGGGCAACCCCTTTCTCTCTAGTATATGGCATGGAGGCAGTTCTCCCCATAGAAGTAGAGATCCCATCAATCCGGGTATTGATGGAAGCTCAGCTCACCGAAGCTGAATGGTGTCAAAGTCGACACGACGAACTGAACCTGATCGAAGAAAAGAGAATCACGGCACTATGCCATGGTCAGTTGTATCAGCAAAGAATGAAAAGGGCGTTTGACAGAAAGGTCCGACCTCGTGTCTTCAGGAAAGGAGACCTTGTGCTCAAGAAGATACAATCATTTCTCACTGACTCTCGGGGCAAATGGACCCCAAATTATGATGGCCCCTATGTGGTCACGAAAGCTTTCTCAGGCGGCGCCTTGAGACTTGCAACCATGGACGGAGAGGAATTTGCCTACCCCACGAATGTTGATGTAGTCAAGAAATACTTCGCCTAAAACTAAAAAAAACGTCTCGGTGGATTGAAAACCCGAAAGGGCGGTCAGGCAAAAGTTAGAGACATGAAAAAAAATCATCCCGATGGATTGGAAATCTCATAGTACAATCCAGGCAAAAGTTAGGGATAATGGCAAGTAACTATGTTCAACAGAGGCAAGTCCCTCAGCAGCAGCAGTTACATCATCCATCAGAGGAAAACTCCAGTCAAGGTCATCTTCGACAGAAGCTCAGGATGTCCCGAATTCAAAGTTGGTAGAAGGATAGTGGTCGTTATGTTTCAACGTAGCCCTTTTCCCTGTAAATTACCATTTTCTAACTTTGTATATACTCTTTGGAATCACGCGTTTGGCTGATCTCCATCTTATCAATAAAATTTGAGCCCTTGTGCTTTTGTTTTTAATTCTTAACTTGTTTTAGCTTTACAGAACGACGTTGTTTAAACTTAATCAGCGATTCTTGAAAGAAAACAAAAATGAATTTACTTGTTAAAACTTTTTCTGCTTTTAAATTAAAGATGGCATTTCTTTTGACTGTTGAACATCAGAAGAACATCGATCGCTTCTCCCGAAGTAAGCGAACTTCAAAGTGCAGAATCAAAGTACTCCTTCTAAGCTAGTACTCCTGAATGAAGGGATCAACTGTGTCAGAGACCTTGTTTCGTCTGACACGCCTCGGCCGAGTTCTCATCTCCTAAGCCCGATCAACATAGCTCCCAACGGGACTATCTCTCCTAAGCAAGGTGGAATTGCTATTTTGAATCAACGGTACTTCTTCGCCCCGCGATGGCCGAGTATCCAATTGTGTTCATCCATTAGTCTGTATGTCGCGTCTGTTTTGTCAGCATATACATACATACATCATGCATTATTGATTTGCATTTACATTTCATATTGCATCACTATCACTCTAGTCGGTCTTGTCCCCTAGTGGTAGAAGTCCTCTCAATCGAGTTGTCAGTTCTTGCCTCGTCAGGAAATACTGTGACTGAACAACCTCGCTTCCTGTTTAATTCTGGAAAGAAGTTGGTCCTTGACCACTTTGATAACTTGAACCTCTGAAAAGCCAGAGAAAACTTTCAATAAGCATCACTCTTCGCCATTGAAGATGATATCCTTGCTTTCCCATATTAAGGAAAATCCACAGAGAAAGCCTCGTGATCAGAGATTCGGCAGCACGCCAGTTTTGCTCCGAAAAACCACTGATGAGAAGGTCATTGGCACCTCAAAATTGGATCCCATCATATGGCATTTCTCCGGGAAGATCCCGAGAAAAGTATGATGTAACCCCAAACGAAAACAGTCTCTCAAGAGACTCGCTTTCCCTAGTAGAATCGACAAATGGCGTCTCCAAAACAGAGAAGTTTGTGTACCTCTACAATTCAGACGAATGGGTTCCCCAGCAAGTCTGACATCAAACCTTTTTCCATTCAAATGGCATCTCCCCAGGAAAATTCGGCGAGAAGTTTGAAGGAAAGCCGCTACGAATAGCGTCCCTTGTCAGTAAAGTTTATTGGCCAAGAGAAACCGAGACCAGTTCCTTGGTAAGAAACCAGGATCGAGGGGAAGTTTAAATCAGAAACTAAGACCAGTTCCTTGGTAGGAAACCAGGAACGAGGGGAAGTTCATTTCAGAGACTGAGACCAGTTCTTGGTAGGAAACCAAGAACGAGGGGAAGTTCAAAAGAAACCAAGACCAGTTCCTTGGCTGAAGACCAGGATCGAGGGGAAGTTTACCTTTTCTAAGCATCAGTGCTTAGCTAAACAAGATGAATGCGTAAGCTACCATTCATAACCACCATCAAAATTTCGGATATTCCGATATTTAATCCTCTTGCACCCCGAATGCTCGAATACCTTCGTCATTCACACCTTCGGGTCCAAGAAGATTAAATAGGGGCATCTGTAATACCCCAAATTTTGACCACTTAGATTTCCCATCATTGTGAAAATCATCATCACAATATGTATGTACCTTTATGCTTCATTAGTCTCCCCAAAGATGGGTGAGCATCCACTACAATCAAAATTAGGGTTTCAAGCCCTCTCTGAGTGCTTAGACAAAGGATCAATCAAGAAATGACATGATCTTCAACTTGTCTAATCTCTTAAACATCCACAATGGATCAAAAAGGACTCCCACTTCAAGGATTAAGCACAAGGCTGCTCCCTTCTAGGTGGATCAAGTCTCAAGATCGACAGTGTCACCAAATTAGGGTTTTGGTCGACCAGGGCCTCCAGATGGAAATTTTCATCTGGGCATAAGGCAATGATCCAAAACATAACCTAATATACTTCATGGAACCTCATGAACCCATGCATCAAGTCAATTTTGCCTCAGGGGATGCATTCATCAAAAATCAGGAATTAGGGTTTCTTGACCTAATTCACCCCTAAGTTGACTTTTGGGACAAACCATGAGCCAAGACCTCAAGAGATGATTTGAGGGTCTCTAATATACCATATTGATCCATTTGGAACAATGTATTGATCCAAGAAGCTTGAGCAACAAGTCTCAATTTCATCTGCACCACAATTAGGGTTTTAAGAGAAAAGTCAACTGTAACTTTGACTTTTGACTTGGACATGCTCCCAAACCCTAATACATGATTGAATATACCCTATGACACCCATGTAACATGTCCATCAAGTTTGATTTAGGTCAAGGACATGATTTCCTGAAGAATTGCACAGTTTGGAATTCATCTGATAAAAAGTCAACTGTGCACAAAAGTCAACTTTGACTTTTTGAGATTTTTCACCAAAATGGATTTTTAACCCTAAAATGATGTTAATGTATGATTTGAATCATCATTCATCAAGAAAAATCAAGAAAAGTGAGATAACTTGTAAAAGGGATAACCATAAAACTTAAAAATTTTTCTAAGTTAAAAATAAAGTGGCAAAGGTACCAACTTTGGAGGACCATAACTCCTAAACCACAAGGCCATTTTTTCTCATCCAAAGATGGATTTGTAGCCCTCATTATCACCTACAAAAACTTCAACTACAAGTCATTCCAATTCATTAAGGATTTTGAGTTATGGAGTGATCAAAGTGGCTGAAAAGTGAAAATGTCACTTTTTCCAACACTTAGTGAAATTTTCACTAAGTCAGATTCTGCTTCACTTTTTGCCAAATGTAGGGGGATTTTTCACTTGGAATCAAAAGAGATCAAAACCAAACTTGTTCAAACAGTTTTTGTATCATGTAAGAGCTTTCCAAAATGGCCAAGAACATTGCCAAATTCAACCTACACCATGAGATACAACATTGGCAAGTTGCCTTGCTGAAATCTGTCAAGGCAAGGCAGAATTTGCAACTTTGGTCGATTTGCCAAAATCAGCCAAATTCAATTGCTCCAATCCACTTGGACACCTCATAGGATTGAATCTAAAGGGGACAATCACTGAGCCAAGCCTCCAAGGTCCAAGGAACAAGGAATAGCATGTCGAACCTAGAGTTGCCAAAATAGGGACAAGACTTCAAATTTGGAATGAGGCATTCAATGAAACCATCAAGGTGGCATGGACTGAGCCATTCTTATCTAAAATCAGTCAAGACTTATCCAAGACCAAGGGGACCAAAGCTCTATGCCCTAACCTCTAGTCAATGGCTAGAGGAGACTTGAATTCTCATTGGACAACATTGGCCAAACCTACTTACCAGCTGCCATGCACTATTCCTTGCAAAACAAACTTGCTCTACTATAAATAGAGCTCAATTGTGGTCAGTTTGAGTACACCAAAGCCATCTAACAGATGCTTTCCTCAAAATCTCTTCTTTCACTCCAATTTTGCCTTCTAAGGCAAGTCACTATCGGGTTTTGAGTTTGAGAGCAATTCCAATCAAACCAATCACTCACACACCTCACATACATCACATATGAGCTGATCAAACACTCACATAACATCTGGAACATCAAAATCTCAAAATCACTTGCCATCCACACAAGTTTGAAGTGAAGTTGCAGCTGAGATGCCATAAACTGATCCAGTCCATTTCAATTCAATCCAAGTGTTCAAACACACTCCATATGGTGTAGGGAAGCTGTCCAGATCATCACAACTTGTCTGTAACACCTCCAACTCAAAATCACATATGCTCTTGCTGTCACGACTTGGAGGTAAGCACATACTTGGTCATCTCTCAATCTATGCATATTTCCTCGCACAATAATTTGGCCATATGTTCATAATCATGCATGGAATGTTTTCCCTCAATTAATTGCATTGTTTGAATCATGTATCAAAAATCCTAGCCTTCATGCAGAAATTAGGGTTCTTGAGGTCTCTTCGTGATTTCTTGTTGTATGTTTAATTTAAATGAAATTAAAGTACATAGACATGATCGTGAGGTTGAGTCGAGCATAATGATATGTGGATTGCATGATATGATTACGTATTCATGGAGATTGGATAGAAAATTCAAATATGAGAAACCAAGAACACGCGCGTGTTCTTCAGCCTGTTCTTGGCGCCATTTTCATATATTCAAATATTTGAATTTTTGTGATTTTGTTTAATTGATTCAAAAATTAATTTCTCTCTGAGTTTTAATGATTTTGAGTTGATTCTTTTTTTAATAATTCACAAAAATGTTAAAATATTTTATTTTCACAAAAAATCCCAAAAATATTATTTATTTCATATAATTGATAGTTTTGCAAAGAATTAATATTTTAATTGTTTTTGGCATTTTAAATATTTTTTCTACATTGATTTTGCAACTTTTAATGCTTTCTAATTATTTTGTAGGTCAATACTTAATTTTTGAAACATTAATCCAAGGTCACAATTTGTTTTCCATGTGTTAAACAATTTTTGATCATTTTAATTGAATTTTTATTCAATTAAATACATTTTGAAAACAAATTAGGGTTTTGGATTAATTCAACCCTCATAAATCATTTTCAAAATCTTTTTTTTTGGGCCTCTTGAGAGAGTGTAAGACCCATCCCCCCTTGTACAAAAACATTTTAGGCCTCACTCATTGTATAAGTCCCTCTGTACAAGTAAACGGCGCGATCGTCGCCCGTTTAAAAATAAAAATCATCTGGGCCTCTCCTTGAGCTATAAGACCCATTCAAAACACTTTGGGCCTCTATTAGAGTGTAAGACCCAATCCCCCTTTTAACCAAAACATTTTGGGCCTCACTTATTGTATAAGTCCCTCTGCGTTAAAAGAAAACCTCGACGCGATCGCCATTTTTAAACGAAAAATCATTTGGGCCTACCCTCGTGTTATAAGCCCATCTCTTTTCTTTAAACCTTTTTTGGGCCTCTTGAGAGAGTGTAAGACTCATCCCTTTGTACAGAAAACCTTTTTGGGCCCCAGTCACTTGTATAAGTCCCGCTGTACAAAGTCAAACAGTGCGCTCACTGATAAAACCCTGGGCCTCTCCTTGAGCTGTAAGCCCCAAATCTTTCTTTTTCAAAGCACTTTCTCCTTTGATTTTGAATATACTGTTGTTTTCAATCTTTCTTTGTTGAACAACTAACCAAACAGCATGGAAGCACTACAACCGAGTAAGTGGTTATCGCTTTCATTTACTGCTTTCATATTATAAACTGTATTGTGGGGCTGCTCACTGTAAGTCTCCTTTCATAAACTCATATCTACTGTGTAATAATAGTATAGATATTTCGAGTTTCCCCGGCAACTACGTCTAGAACTAGGTGACGCCGTTTCATTTATTCGTAGAAATAGATGCCTAGATCCCCAATAGGAGCACCAGATACAGTCTTCTCTTCGGCTGTCCTCCTTAGGAATCGTCAAGAAGCTCTACTCCCCAAGATGAATGTATTCTCCGTGAATGGCATCTTTGAGTTTCTTCCAAATTCTCCAACTTTCCTGACTTGATCTATTCCTTATGGATAGCTTGCCTTGAATGTCTCGGGGTTTGGGTACCCACTACGGTCATAATCTTGGACCTTAACTAAGGAACCCTCTTTAAAAGTTAAAAGTCGCTGGATAGTAAACCTCGCACGTTTACCAGTGGTTTTTATCTTCAAATGAGTTATCTCTCCTAATGGAAAGGAGGTGATAGACCCACGGGCTTCTTAAAAGCATCGGCCTCCTCTTGGGCATTATTCAAGGACACTACAGCTTCTTAGAAGTATTCACAGCCTCCTCTTAGGCTTCGTATAATGATTTCTTCCTTCGGGAATGATAGCCTCCTCTTGGGCTTCGTACAAGGACCCGTCGGCTTCTTAAAAGTTCCCAGCCTCCTCTTGGGCTTCGTACAAATTGTCCCGACGACCTCCTAGAGGTATAGGAACAGAACCTAGTCATCCTCATAGAACAGTCCTTTCATAGAGTCTACTACTGTTTCTCAAAGCATAGTACAAAAGAAAAAACTCTAGACTTGGACAGTCTAACTTCCTTGAGTCTCAAAGACATTCTCAAGTGACCCCTTCGTTAAATAGGAAGGAAACCCGCAGACTCGGACAGTCTCAATACCCTTTGGATTTCCCGTTTCCTCAAAGAGAAGGAAATATCCCTGATCCTCAAATCAAACCCCTGAGTACAGTGTTGCTCATATAAGAACTGATTTTCTCTTTTAAAATCAGTATATTGGATCTGTCACTCAACTGAAACAAACCTTTAGCCTCCATCTCGGGCTTCGTACGAGATACAAAAACACTCTCTTGTTGAGTATCAAAGACTCTCTTGTTGAGTCAAACTTTTAGCCTCCATCTCGGGCTTTATACGAGATACCAAAAGACTCCATCGTCGGGTCAAAATCTTTTAGCCTCTCTCTCGGGCTTTGTACGAGACACAAATTAGCCTCCTCTTAGGCTTTGTATAATGATTTTCCTAGCGGAAATTAGCCTCCTCTTAGGCTTTATATAAGAAAACCACTGGTTGATCCAATCAACCTTTTAGCATCAAAGCTGTGCCTCGTTCACAATACACAAACATCAACAACTCCTTTCCCTTCATCTAATCGCTGTAAGCGGCAAGCCTCTGGATCATCTATATCCATGCCACTGTCCCTCTTTTAGCATGAGAAATTCCTAAGGAAAGATGGCATTGCTCTACACTGAGTTAAAGTCTTCTCCTTCAGGTTAAAACCCTTTCTTCGGAAATTATGGCATTGCTCGGATCCGTGTATCCCAGTTAAAGTAATTCTCCTTCCCCCCCTTTAGAGATGACAAATTCTCTCTAAAGTCGAGGTCTTTCAGCTTCACGTCTTGGGCTTTGAACAAGACACAAATAGACCTTTCAGCTTCACATCTTGGGCTTTGAACAAGATACAAACTACCTTTCGCTTCACGTCTTGGGCTTTGAACAAGACACCAAAACACCCATTTCCTCCCATAGAATAGGAGGAACTACGAACGCTCTGATTTCCCTGTTTCGGTAAACGGGAATACGTAGGCATAAGATCGAAAGAAAAGATCTTAGCGAGCGCAATCAACAAAAAACCCAAATCCCATATCTCCATCAATTAAAAGCAGTATTTCAAAAGCACCAGTCCTAACATCCTAATCCTTGTTCCCCGCTAGAAAGTCCTAGAAAGAAAGAAAACCGTATTGGCGAAAATACAAATAACCAGTACAAAGGCCCCCCACATCGATAGCATCCGTAACCTAACAGACCGTTGTTTAAACTCATTATGCAAGCAGGGTTAATTGGAGACATCTATTTCCCTTCCTTATTCATCTCACAATAGGATAAAAAATGAATCGACCTGTAGTCAAAGCTCAAACCGCAGAGAGCGACCAGCGCTTAAGAACCGCGTCCAAAATCGCTCGCTACACTATCCAAAAGCATAATACTAATCGAAGGTGTTTCATTCCAACAGTTCACCTTATACATGGACGCCAATGTTGCCAAAGCATCAGCCATCTGATTCTCAGCTCGGGGCACATGGTGAAAATCAACTCTGTCAAAGAACGGTAACAACCTTCTGGCGTAGTTGTTATAAGGCACCAAATTCGCCTGACGAGTCTCCCATTCTCCTGTAATCTGATTAACTACCAACGCGGAATCACCATAGACATCGAGGTTCTTAATTCTCAGATCAATGGCTTCTTCTAACCCCATGATGCATGCTTCATACTCCGCCTCGTTGTTGGTACACACAAACGTTAACCGGGCAGTGAAAGGTATATGAGAACCCTTCGGGGTTGTAATGATTGCCCCAATTCCATTACCATATGAGTTGATGGCCCCATAAAAAATCATCTTCCATTGAGACCTAATCTCAGGTCCTTCGTCAGGCAGAGGCTCTTCACAATCTTTCATTTTTAGAAACATAACATGCTCGTCTGGAAACTCAAACTTCATTGGCTGATAATCCTCGACTGGCTGTTCAGCAAGATATTCTGACAGAACACTTCCCTTAATGGCTTTCTGGGAAACATACTGAATATCGTATTCTGTCAAAACCATCTACCAACGGGCTATCCTTCCAGAAAGTGCTTGCTTCTCAAACACGTACTTAATCGGATCCATCTTTGAAATCAACAAGGTTGTGTGGTTTAACATATACTGCCTTAGGCGCTTGGCTGCCCACGCGAGCGCACAACATGTCTTCTCCAACATAGAGTATCTTGATTCGCAATCAGTGAACTTCTTACTCAGGTAGTAAATGGCGTGCTCTTTCCTACCTGTCTCGTCGTGTTGACCGAGCACACAACCCATCGAATTCTCAAGAACCGTAAGGTACATAATCAACGGTCTCCCAGACACCGGTGGCATAAGGACTGGAGGTTCCTGCAAATACGTCTTTATCATTTCAAACACCTCTCGACAATTTTCATTCCACCTGACCTCTTGATCCTTTCTCAACAACTTGAAAATTGGCTCACACGTGGCTGTCAGATGAGAGATGAACCTAGAAATGTAATTCAACCTCCCCAAGAAACCACAAACCTCTTTCTCTGTCCTTGACTCATGCATCTCCTGTATGGCTCTTATCTTTGCAGGATCAACCTCGATACCTCTTTCACTAACAATGAATCCCAGCAATTTACCAGACCTCACGCCGAAAGTGCACTTGTTCGGATTCAATCTCAATCTGAACTTCCTCAGCCTTTCAAACAACTTCTAGAGGTTTACCAAGTGTTCTTCCTCTGCCTGTGACTTTGCAATCATGTCATCAACATAGACTTTAATCTCCTTGTGAATCATATCATGAAAGAGAGTCACCATTGCCCGCTGATAGGTTTCCCCAACATTCTTCAATCCAAAGGGCATTACCTTGTAGCAAAATGTTCCCCACGGTGTTATGAACGTAGTCTTCTCCATGTCCTCTGGGGCCATTTTGATTTGGTTATACCCAGAGAAGCCATCCATGAAGGAAAACACAGAATATTGAGCAGTATTGTCCACCAACACGTCAATGTGAGGGAGCGGGAAATCATCCTTCGGGCTTGCCCTGTTCAAATCTCGGTAATCAACACACATCCTGACCTTTCCATCCTTCTTAGGTACAGGTACAATATTAGCAACCCACGGAGGATAATTTGTCACAGCAAGAAATCCGGCGTCCAACTGTTTCTGAACCTCTTCCTTGATCTTGACAGCCATATCTGGTTTCGTTCTTCTCAGTTTCTGCTTGACTGGAGTACAACCTTCTTTAAGCGGCAGTCTGTGTGAAACAATGTCAGTGTCAAGCCCGGGCATGTCTTGGTAAGACCAGGAGAAGATATCCACATACTCTCGAAGTAACTCAACCAATCTTCTCTTAACAGTGTCTTCTAAAGCAGCCCCGATCTTTACTTCTCGTTTAACATCCTCGGTTCCCAGATTAATAGTCTCAACTTCCTCCTGATGAGGTAGAATAACCCTTTCCTCTTGTTTCAGTAACCTAGCTAATTCTTCTGGTAAGTCACAGTCTTCGTCAGTCTCTTCTTTGGCTTGATAGATGGGATTGTCGAAGTCATATCGAGCCATAGCTAAGTCATGGGTGGAATCTGAACAAAGGAACCTGCATGATGGATGTTTTATGTTTATTATGAGTGCAACAAACAAGAAAAAACATTGCCATTTTGATGTGGGTTAATGCAAAAAGTAAAAAAACAGAAAGACATGGATCAAGATATTTGAATGAAAAAACGTCCTTTATTGATGATAAAAATAACAAATAAAACATCCAAGCCCTACAAATAAATATCACTACGTCTTGGGCAGAACGCAGGATTCAACATAACAGAAAACAAAAGTAAATTACTCTGGGCGCGTCACTTGGATGACTTTCTCGGAGGACCAACGCCTAAACTCTGACCAGGGGTGCAGGGACGGATCCACTCATCCATGTCACAGTCACTATCTCCTTCATCCTCAACAGCATTGACTCTGTCGAAGAAAACACCGGCGCTGGTGAAATGGACTGGACCATAGAACTTGGGAGGCTCTTCAGAACGCCTAGGTGGCTTGTAACCCAGTCCATGAGTATCTTGCTTTCTTTTAACATCAATGCCACTGCCCCACTTCTGAGAACCACCAGCTTCAACTATAGCACGCGCCTCCTTAAAAGAGGACATTGGGACTTCTGGTTGTCTGACAACTTCATGTTGGGCCACCACTTCAGGCTGACTGACTGCCTTTGGGGGTTCCTCGGGAATTTTCACAGCTTCAAAGGCTTGGCACAAAGTTTCCTGTATCTCACCATCTACCTCTACATACTTGAAGGTCGATAGGTGACTCACCATAATATCTTCTTCACCGCAAACAGTCACAACGTGGCCATCCACCATATACTTCAACTTCTGGTGCAGCGTATAAGTTACTGCCCCAGCACCATGGATCCAAGGGCGACCCAACAAACAACTATAGGCAGGCTGAATATCCATTATGTAAAAGGTGGTGTTGAAAATCTCAGGACCCACCTTGATTGGCAGAACTAACTCTCCAAACACTGACCTCTTGGAGCCATCAAAAGCACGTACCACCAAGTCACTTGGTGTACAAATTAACCCACGAGTATCCAATTTCATCAAAGCCTTCTTGGGTAACACATTCAAATACGACCCAGTATCAACTAACACATGCGACATTAAAGAACCACGGCATTCCACTGAAATATGCAGAGCGTTGTTGTGATTCCTCCCAGCCGGAGTCAGATCTAAATCGGTGAAACCCAAACCATTACCAGCATTCACATGAGCCACAACCCCTTCTAACTGATTGACGGATATTTCCTGTGGTACATAAGCCATGTTCAGAACCTTCAGCAATGCATTTCGATGCGTCTCAGAGCACAACAGTAAGGATAGAATGGAAATCTTCGATGGAGTTTGGTGAAGTTGATCGACAATCTTGTAATCACTTTTCCTGATCAACCTCATAAACTCTTCTACGTCTTCTGAGAAAGTATCCCCAACTGGCTTTGTCATAGAATTATTCGCTTCTTGTCTCTGTGTAGACTCATCCATCATCTGTTTACCCTTGTATTGTCTTGAACTGCCAGCTTAATTCTCGGGCGGAATAAAGACTCTACCACTCCTAGTGATAGCCCCTGCTTCAACAAGATTTTCAACCCCTGAATTCACAGCTGATGTCTCTTCCAACTCCTGCTTCTTACCATTAACAAACACCTTGGCTCCATAATTCCATGGGATGGCCTTGGTACTCTCATACGGGACTGGTCCAGGAACAGTGATAGTGACCGGCGCTGGTCTCGCCGGCGCTGATATAGTTATTGTCTTGAACGGAATTGTTATAGTGGCAACATCAATCTCTCTGTCAGCAACTTTATTCTGCCTACAACCCCTGTCAAACTGCAGTATCCCTTCGCTGATCATTTTCTGAATACCTGCTTTCAATAAATCACAACCGCCTGGCTGCGACACACATCCTACATAACCTTCATCACAGCCTGGAAATACCCCTCCCT
This sequence comes from Lathyrus tuberosus, assembly GCA_022829125.1. Classification (NCBI taxonomy): domain Eukaryota; kingdom Viridiplantae; phylum Streptophyta; class Magnoliopsida; order Fabales; family Fabaceae; genus Lathyrus; species Lathyrus tuberosus. The sequence goes on along the minus strand of JALAZF010000012.1, from coordinate 22,292,059 downwards.
TCAACAGTCTTTCCTTCACCACACCCAAGGGAGTTTGGACTTCGTTCACATCTGAAATCAAGCTCAAGTCTTCACAGTCTTCAATAATAGCATTGACCATCGGCTCACCGTGATTTGGCATCGGGTTTTGATTCATATTTGGAACATCATTGGAGAAATTGATGGCTTTGGAATCCACCAAATCTTGAACCTTATGCTTAAAAGCTTTACAGTTCTCAATATGGTGTCCGGGTGCCCCAGAATGAAACTCGCGGTGGGGGTTGGCGTCATAGCCGGGAGGTGGATTACCAGTAGATGGAGCCAATGTTCTCTTCTAAATTAACTGTAGCTTTAACAAGTGCTGCAATAACTGAGCGTAGGGAAGAGGTGGAGTGTCAAAATGCCTATCCCGCCTATTCAGAGGCTACGATCGGTATGGAGCCTGATTTTGTTGTTGAGACACTGCCGGCTGCTGAGGTGCTGCTGGGATGGTTACAGAAGCCACTTGCTGATTGTAGTTCTGACGAGGTCCATCTCTACCACGATATGATGACACAGAGTTTGTATCTCCCTCCTTCTTCTTGTAACCACTAGCATAAGGCTTCTTACTTCCTCCAGATGAGGACCCATCAACGCCTGATACTTTTCCCGCCTTAATTCCACTCTCCACCATCTCTCCTACCAAGATCAAATCAACAAACTTTCCAGTCATACACAGTACCAGCTTTTCATAGTAATGACCCTTCAAGGTAGCCATAAACATGGTTATCATTTCACGTTCCAGCATGGGAGGCTGAACCCTTGTTGCCAGTTCACGCCACCTCTGGGCGTACTCCTTGAAACTCTCATTGTTCTTTTGTGACAAATTCTGCAGCTGTGTTCTGTTCAGAGCCATGTCAGTGTTATATTGATAGTGTCTAATAAATGCCCCTGCCATATCTCTCCAACTATGCACGTCCTTCCTCTCTAGTTGCATGTACCACTCCAGGGATGCCCCAGATAGGCTATCCTAGAAGCAGTGCATCATCAGCTTCTCATTCTTCGCATGCGCAGCCATTTTACTCGCGTATGCCCTCACGTGGGTCCTTGGGCAAGTTGTGCCATTATACTTCTCAAAAGTAGGAGTTTGAAACTTGTGCGGAATAACAACGCTTAGAACCAACCCCAAATCCTCTAGATCCATACCCAAAGCATCCTGATTCACAACACCCCTTAGCTGTTCCTCAATCAATTGGAGCCTTTGATCATTGTCAATCTGGGGACCAGCATCCCCACCTGGGATAGAGAATGCATCATCTTGAACATCATCATACTGACGGCCATGAACTGCGCCAGCACCAATACCATCTCCCCCAGCATTAGGAATCACAACATTTTCTCCTCCGCCCGGAGGAATCACAACACCAGCAACAGGAATACTTCCGCCCGGAGGGCCATTCTGAACGTTGTTACCAGTAACACCAGTATGAACGACACCGTCCACATCAACCCTTGCAATCAATGGCTGAACGAGAGTCCTCAACTGCTCTTAGCCTTGAGCGACACCTTGCATTAATTCCATGAATTGGTTCATGCGAGTCCGCATCTCAATGATCTCATTTTGTAGCTGATCCATAAATCTCTTCTGATTTTGTCTGGTAGGATACCGGTGAATGTGCTGATCTGCAATCCTGAGATTAGAACAAGATAAGAATACCGGAGATAAACACCTGTTATGCAAAATGATTATGCAAAATGATTATGAATATGCAAATGCAAATGAACATGTTTGAATATCCGCAGGGAAATCCACCCCTTTATTCCAGTTTATCAGCAAGATAGAACGGAACTTCTGCTCATATATTAGGAAAACCAGAGGAAAACTAAATGTCAACAATCACAAATCCAAGATAACAAGTCTGAACATAATAATCAAAGATCCCAACAAACAAGCCTGGCGGTGGTCCGGATAATGAAAGAAAAAAGAAAACTACGGCATATCATCAAAGTCTACAAGAGTCAATCCCCCCCATCCATTATGCTTCTTGCTCCAGTCTTGAATTTCCTTGAACAGCTTTCTGGTGTCGGGATGCTTCGGTCTCTGAATTAGCTCTTGAATGAGAACGTCTCTCCTATGCATGATGCCCTCCAAGTATCGGCAATGCAACTCCCAAGCGTCTTCTCCAGAAACACCATCCATGCTAGGTCCTTCATGTCTAGATCTCTTCACTTCAGCTTGGACCTTCAGTTCCTCTATGGAGGCTATGGCTTCATTGAGTCGACCCTCAACTGCTTGTCTCTTGAATACCCCTGACAAGATCTCAGCGTCTTTCTTCTTGAGCTTCGACTTTAACTCATCAATCTGAGCTAGATAATCGTCTTCCTTTTTCTTATTCTCAGCCATTGCAGTTTCTCGATGATTATTGAACCTGTGAATTTTTAACAAAGCCTCGTCCAATTCCTCCTTCTTAGACTCGAGAACCTTACTGATACCATCCAAAGCTTGCTTCATCCTTCGTCTGGATGTGACCATGTCAGCTAGCTCTTTTTCTGCTTTAGCAAGAAGCTCTGTCTTCAATTTGGCGGTATGAACAGCTTCACCCCGCTCATGCTTCAACTGATAAATCTCTCTTGTTAGCTCACTATTTTCTTCCCGCAATCTCTCCTTTTCAGCCCACAACTTGTTAAACTTCTCTATCTCAACTGTGGTAGGAGGCTCGATCGTCAAAGGATACAAAGGTGGTTCCACCGGGAAGGGAAGAAGCTCTTCTTCTGCTCTCTTCTTAATCCACTCTTTATAGGAAGGGAAAACCCGGTTGTTACATTTCCCGAATGAAGTTTTTCCCTTCTTGGTCACTTGCTTCCAAGCATTCACAATCTTCCTTATCATCTCTTGATCCTCAATACCATTGAAGAATAAGGACTCTCTGATATCTCGCTCTTCAGGTGGACCTCTCAAAGGATAACCAAACTGCCTGATAACAAGGGAAGGATTATAGTTAATTCCACCTCTTCTCCCTATCAATGGTACATTAGGGAACTCTCCGCACTTGCAAATAATCTCCATTCCTAGCAAGTCATGGTTGAACCAGACAATGTTGTCAGCAGTCAAGCCCATTAACCTCTTTGACCACTTCAGAAAATCTTTCGTATCAACAAAGGCGCCAGTTTCGGGGAGATGACTCAGAAACCAAGTAGATAAGAGCGGTGGACAGCAACTCACGGTTTTTCCCCGCCTATTTTCATTCTTGTAGTGGACTGAGTGATACACATCACCTAGCAAGGTAGGTACAGGATTCTTTGAAATAAAGATTCTGACAGCATGCATATCCACCAGATCAGGAACATTGGGAAACAGGACAATCCCATAGATGCACATAGCCAGAATAGCTTGGAAAGCAGTCCAATTCTTCTCTTTAGCATGTATGCAAGCTTGATCAAACAATAACTTCAATAAGAAACCCTTAGCTCCTTGTTTTTCCTCAATATTACTACTCAGAATGGATTCACTAATATGAAGAGCAACATCCATTTCTTTTACCCCGGGGTGTTCTTCAGAAAAGAATACTATGTCATGCCTGATGGGGATTCCCAAAATAAATGAGAACTCCTCCAACGTTGGGGCCAAGATGTAGTCTGGGAAAGTGAAGCAACGCAAAGACGGATCGTAAAACTGAAGAAGTGTATGAATGGCATCCTTCTCATACTTGGAGATATTATAAACAAACTTCAGAAGTCTCCCATACCCTCCACTAAACTCTGTACGAACTCCGGGACCAGCCATACTAATCAGCTTGTGAATCAATGTCAAGGTCGGATCTGGGAACGAATAGGCAACAGTCTTCTTTCTCTGGACATCCATGTCAAGGTAACCTCAGAAAACCGGAATCAAGAGTAAGATGCAAGCCCTGAAAAATGTCAAACATGTCAGAATGCAAGAAAAATGATATGCTCATGCAAACATGGGATCAAGGCAACACTGCTGGATGTGCTGTGCTGTTAGCTGAACGAGAACCACAACCCAGAAAACCAGAATTCCAAAATGCCGAACCACTGAGATAACCAGGAACCCAGATAATCAAACGTTGATGAGAAATCCAGAAAAACCGGGTAGGTTGAACGTTTCGGTTACCTGCAAACCTGCAAACGCCTATCCCCTCTCACGTGTGGGTACTAGGATGTTCAGTATCCCGGGCTCTCAGGTCGAGAAATGATGATACGTTCACCATTTCTGGTTTGGCATCATCATCAATCAAGGAGGCCTCAACTGATTCTCCAAAACGGAAGGTCCTCAGCTTCTGGCACTAAGGTCGAGAAACAATAGTACATTCATCCCTCAGGGTACAGTACTATCGTCAATCGAGGAGTGCCTCCACTGATTCTGTTCAAAATATAGGGGTCATCCTATGCAAGTTCCAAAGTGGGCCCTCGGGTGCGAATGGGTTTGCCACAGAATGTGGTCTGCCACTGTCACCACTAAAGAGGGATGTTTCCACTAAGGTCCTCGATGATCGGTCACCAGAGTCGACAACTCTCTAGATCAACACCCTAACATGTGCAAAATAGTTCAATTCATTTTTTATCCCATTGAAGCTGATGAAGGAAGGGAAATAGATGTCTCTAATTAACCCTGCTTGCAAACTGAGTTTAAACAGATGACTGTTGGTTTACATATGTGTCGCTCCCAGGATTTTCATCCAGGTACAAACACGAGAGTGGCGCGGAAAAACAGAGTCGCCAGCCGTGTAAATTTATCCCAAGAGAGGGAAAGGGAACACCGTATAAACCTGAGGAAGAGGAAAAGGAATGGTCATCGCAACCATTACCTGGGTTCGGGAGTCGGTTACGCGAGGGGAAGGTGCTAGCACCCCACGCGTCCATCGTACTCGATGGGATCCACGCTTGTTGTCTAATCTAAGGGTGACTTATCCTATCATCTATGGCTGTACTAAGACGGGGGAAGGGAAGACAAAGACCGACTCGGTAGGACGTCGACGTCCTAGGCCTACGTACCCCCTTTGTGCAATGGGGAATTCAGAGTCAACGTAGTTCGGACTAAGTTCTTTTTGTGTTTTTTATGAGCGACGTTAAGCTCACGTCCGACAGTTAGGGACGATGCCTGTTTGCGTCTCAGACGGAAAGTAACGTGCCCTTTTTGAAAATATCCTTTAGTTTGACAATCCCGAAGGACAAAAAGGTTTGAAGTTGGTATGTATTTTTTTTAGGACATAAGTGACTTAAGTTAGTTCATAAGTTGCATTGCACCAAAGTCTAGGGCACATGGGCGAATACTTAACGCATCGTCCCAAGACAGGACGCTCGCTAAGCACTCTAGAAAGATGAGAGGAAGCCCCTCATTTCTCATTCCCCACGCTTAAGGCTTGTGTGCAATACAATTTATCCTTATTAAGTATTTTCAAGAAATTTTGAGATAAGAAGAGAGAAGACACAAAGAAAACTCTAAAGGGAAACTAAGAGTCCTGATGTTATCATGCATGGGTGACCTACGGTTAGTGAGGTTTGACGATAACCTAAGCCTAAAAAAAGGAGAAGATGAGAGAAGGAAGGAGTAAGGGTGAATATGGATGATTATCCACACCCTTAAATAACGTACCTCGGTCCCTGCGTAAAAGGTTAGTACGAAACAGACACAAGTAATATTAAGGCAAATGAAAACCAAACAATGACATCTAATAGTGATTAAATGACCTACAACAATCCAAACATGAACTAAGAAGTCAAATAAACAACCCCCAAAACAATAGCACAAGTGCCTCTTCAAACAGATAACCAGCCAAGATCAAGGATGTGCATACAAGGAAATCTCACACAAAGAGCAATTAAACAAGTAGTAAAACATCTTTTAAAATTGCCAAATTAATTCTCAACATTGCTTAACCAGAAACAAACAACATATCAAAAACTCCTGCAAAAATTCAAGATGTTAGTCACTCAAACAATTATGCAAAGTTCAGATGAGAAGTTGGGTTCAATATGCAAAAAAGGAGGACTAAAATGCAACATGAAATGATTTTAAAAATGAGAGAAAAATAATTTAATGCATTTCAATGTATTGATAAAAAATGCAAAAAGAATGAGTTCTAAATAATTTGTGGATGCAGAGAAATAAAATAAACAAATTTAAGTATGCATGATATGAATAATTCAAAAAGAAAATCAACAAAATAATTAATTTAGATGATAAATATAAAATAAAATTTGTGAAAATTTTATAAAATTATAAATATGATATATGAATTTTCTGGGAATTTTTAAATGCAAGAAACTATTTTTAAAAATTAAAAATGAAAATGTAATAAATTAATAAAAATAAAAATATGAAAATGCAAAGGGGGTGCTTAAGTAAGAAAAATGCGTTGGAATTGCTAATGGGCTAAAGGGTAGGGGTGCAGAAATCAAGGCCCAGGCATTGAGTCCAACAGAAAGAAAATAAAATAAAATAAAGGAATACGCGTGGACTAGTCAACCAGTTGACCCCATACCAACCATTGGATGCATCTGACGCTCCCTAATCAGTCAACCAAACCAATCACTATGCAAGATGAACAGCCATGATTTAATGCACACCACAATTAACGTATGCCCACGCACACACAAACCTTAAGAGCACCATACATTCCCATGTGCCAGGCACATGGTTTTTTTTATTTGTTGTCACCATATCAGCCACGTGATGGATCAGACGATCCACATTAGTCAACATAAACAAAAAGTAAATAAAATGAAATAACATGATTGGATGCACACGGTAAGTAGCGTGGGGTAATGTACATGTAATCATCAGAATAAAAATTCAAAAATAAAAAACGTGGCATGATGAGGACCGTGCGATGAAACGAACCAAGGGCCAGGATTGTGTCTTCTTCGTGGAAACCCTTGGCCGGACTGAATCAACCGCCGCCGCCGGAGCTAGGGTCCGACCCCCTTCTCCGGTCACCTGCAATGGAAAATAACCCAGAAAACGCAAACCCATATACCATTCTGTCCATATTTTCATGAGGATCCCAAATATGTCATAAAAAATTCCAAACCATTAGCACACGATAAAAAATGCAGAGGACAAGCTTTGGGTCCAAAACTTTAAACACACCATATGCACACAATACACGTCCACATTCAAAACAAAATATATCAGCATGATCCATGGATGCCACACATCAATACGCACGTTTAAAATTTGAGTTTTATGATCATCAAAAGAATGACTAACCTGAGATGGCACAACCCTTATCCTTGCTCTTAGCTTCAAGTGATGGTTGGTTTGTGTTCTAGGGATCCCAAGGGTTCTGATGGTGAAAGAATTTTGGGAAGACTCCTTGTAGATCGTGAGATTCGAAGAGATGAATTTTTAGGGCTCAAGCTTCTTTTCTCCTCCAAGTCACGTGTTCTTAACCCTAACCAGTGCATGAATTGGCTTAAATACATTAGGGTTTTTCACTGATAATGATTTGGGCCTTGGTGATTCTTTGTTTAAAGAGTTTTGGATGTCTTTTAGAAAATTGCATTATGTGAGATACACCTCCTTCCATGCATGGATATCCAAACATTCTATGATGGATCACTTATGTTTGAATTGCTAACCACACCTGAATTTGATTTGGGCCTTGAAACCATTTGATTCATGATTTTTAAATAATTTGGCAATTTGGCATAATGGAAAATAAGTGAAGAATACACCATGGATTCACTTGATTCAAAGGCATAAAATGATCCTTGAGGAGTGTCCTTTGATGTTAGCATGTGACATGAAGCAATGGAATAAATTATAGGTCACTATGCCAAAGTTGTGAAAATGGAATCATGAGAAACCCTAAAAAACCACTTTGCCTTCTTTTGATCATAACTTGAGTTTCACAAATGGTATGGAGACCCACTAGTACTTGTTGGAAAGAGGAGAAAAAGATATTCAACTTTCATGTTGGAGGAAAATTCATTTTAAGCTTTCTTGATGGTGAAAAGTCAAGTTGAATGCAGTGTAAGAACTTGCCCAAAAAGGAAACTTTCAAATTATAGGTCATTTCCATATTTAGTAACTTTTGCACCAACCCTTGATTCTTGATAAATGGCATGAAACTTGACCCTTGAAGACCATATGAGGATGTGAGATCTTGAAAACCCTGGAGAGAACCTCAAGATTCCACAGTTGACTTCCCCTCTCACTGTTGACTTTTACCCAATTCACTTGATTCCCAATCCATTGGCCAATTGAATCTCTCCTGAATCAAACTGATGGACAATCTTCCATTCCTAGATACCTAGGGACCCAAGGAATATCATGGAATCAAGTCTTGCCCAAAAAATCAGAAATAAACTGACTTTATTGCAAACCCTAATCTTGGTACCCTCAGTCTAGGAGGAAATAGTACAGTCTCCAAATCCAAATTCCTCTGAATATGATGTGTATCCTCTCCAACAAAGATAGAATATGCCATTTGGTGGTGATAAAAACCCAAGAAACTTGCCCATTGGAGCAATAAACCCAAGAATCTCAAAACCCTAATTTCTGCACTGGTTAGGAGAAAGTGATCCACTTGAACTCTCTTGCTTGACCCTCTGAAGAACATCTTCTCCTCTTGAACTTGCCTCAGGCACCTTGACCCCATGCTAAGAACCAATAATATGCACACATGATAATTCAAAAATGAAATGAAACATAAGCCAGTTAGTACTAAAGTAAGGAGGGCAAATTTTGGGGTGCAACAATATGCTATTAAGATTGTGGGTCTCTCTTAGGTTATTTTTCTTAAAAACAGTGTCTAGGCTATTGGTAAGATGTTAGGTCTGATGCTTTTTTATTGATGTATAAAGGTATGGGATTTTGGGTTTTTTGATTAGTATGCTCGCTAAGATTTTTTTTTAATCTTATGCCTACGTATTCCCGTTTACCGAAACAGGGAAATCAGAGCGATCGCAGTTCCTCCTATTCTAAGGGAGGAAAAAGGGGTTTTTGTGTCTTGTTTAAAGCCCAAGACATGAAGCTAAAGGGAGTATGTGTATCTTGTTTAAAGCCCAAGATGTGAAGCTGAAGGGTCTTGGCTGAGAGAGAATTTGTCATCTCTAAAGAGGAGTTGTTGATGTTTGTATGCTGTGAGCAAGGCATAGGTTTGATGCTAAAAGGTTTATTGACTCAACCGGGGGTTTTCCTTATACAAAGCCTAAGAGGAGGCTATTGACCCAACAAGAGGGTGCTTTTATATGTCTTGTACGAAGCCCAAGACGGAGGCTAAAGAGTTGGTGACCCAACAAGAGGATCTTTTATACTCAACAAGAGAGTGTTTTATATGTGCCTTGTATGAAGCCCAAGACGAAGGCTAAAGGTGTTTGTGATCCAACAAGAGGGTCTTTTATACTCAACAAGAGAGTATTTTTTATCTCGTACGAAGCCCGAGATAGAGGCTAAAAGGATATTGACTCAACAAGAGAGTCGTTTATACTCAACAAGAGAGTGTTTTGTATCTCATACGAAGCCCGAGATAGAGGCTAAAAGGGTGACTCAACAAGAGAGTCTAAAAATGTTAGCTCCACTGGGGAGAATCATTGTACAAAGCCCAAGAGGAGGATATGACTGTTTCAGTTGAATGACAAGTCCAGTGTGTTGGATAAAAGAGAAAATCAGTTCTTATATGGATTAATGTGGCGCTTTGGTACTGGTCAGAAGATCAGGGTTATTTCCCGTTCTTTAAGGAAATGGGAAATCCAAAGGGTATTGAGACTGTCCAAGTCTACTGGTGTTTTGAGAAATCGATTCTCCGATAAGTGAATGATCTTTGTATGATGCCCAAGAGAAGGCTGGTAAGTTAAGGGATGAAGGTCAACCCATTAATTGGTCTGACACTTGACTCAGAAAGACAGCTCTAGCAATTTGATGACTAGGTTCTATTCCTATACCTGTAGAGGTCTCGGGGTCCTTGTACTAAGGCCAAGAGAAGGCATGAGAGCTTTTAAGAAGCCGAAGGATCCTTGTATAACACCCAACAGGCGGCGGGGATGCTTGTAGGAAGCTTGTGGGTCCCAAACCAAGAGAAGTTCAAGAAATGCAATTCACCGAGAAGAGATCATTTCATGAAAGTTCGAGGTTTGAAGAAACTCAAGAGATGCCATTCACTGAGAAAAGATCATCTCTGGGGAGTAGAGTTTCTTTGACAATTTCTAAAGGTGACAGTCTAAGAAAGGTTTCACTGAAAATGCTGCCTTTCACGTCTCCATTTTATTTAACCCCAAGAGGAGGGAAGACTGTGTCTTTTAATCCTATGGGGATCTAGTTTTGACTGTATTTAAGAGTGACCAACAGGCTTTACCTAGTGCTAGACGTAGTTGCCGGGGAAAACTCTAAATAACTATACTAGTATTACACATTTGATATTTGACAAGTATACAAAAGTTTGTGAAAGAAGACTTACAATGAGAAGCCCCACAATACAGTTATATATATATGAAAGCGGATAAAGAAAGTGGGTAAACACATACTCGGTTGTAGAGCTTCCATGTTGTTTTGTTAGTTGTTCAACAAAGAAAGCTTTGATAACAATTTATATTCAAAATCAAATGAGAAAGTGCTTTGAAAAGATTGTTGGGGCTTACAGCTCAAGGAGAGGCCCAAGGTTTTATCAGTGATTGCACTGCTGTTTGAATTTATACAGAGGGGCTTATACAAGTGACTGAGGCCCAAAAAGATTTTCCGTACAAAGGGATGGGTCTTACACTCTCTCAAGAGGCCCAAAGATGTTTAAAGAAAAGGAATGGGTCTTATAACACGAGGGTAGGCCCAAAGGGTTTGATTTTTGAACTGGCGATCGTGTCGAAGTTTCTTTTAACGCAGAGGGACTTATACAATGTGTGAGGCCCAAAAAGGTTATGGTTAAAAGGGGATTGGGTCTTACACTCTATTAGAGGCCCAAAGAAAAATAATTGGGACTTATAGCTCGAGGAGAGGCCCAGTTGATTTTGTTAAAAAAGGCGACGATCGCGCCGTTGTTTTTGAAAATACAGTGGGACTTATACAATGACCGAGGCCCAAAAGGTGGTGTATTTACAAAGGGGTTGGGTCTTACACTCTATTAGAGGCCCAAAGTTTATTTGAAAAAGATTTGTTAGGGTTGAATTTATCAAAACCCTAATTTGTTTTCCAAATATATTTTAATTGAATAAAAATTTAATTAAAATGATCAAAATTGTAAAACATGTGTGAAAAACAAATTGTGTTATTGGATTAATGTTTGAAAAATCATGTTTATACCCACAAAATAATTGGAAATCAATTAAGTTTGGAAAATCATGGAGGAAAAGATATTTTAAATGTTAAAAACAAATGAAACATTAATTCTTTGCAAAAATATCAAATATATGAAATAAATAATTTTTTGGGATTTTTTTGGTAAAATAAAATATTTTAACATTTTTGTGAATTATTAAAAAAGAAATCAACTCAAAATCATTAAAACTCAGAGAGAAATTAATTTTTGAATCAATTAAATAAAATCACAAAAATTCAAATATTCAACTGTTCAAAAATGGCGCCAAGAACATGGCAAGAACACGCGCCACCCTCTGTTTCTGCAGATTTGCGTTTTCTATCCAATCTCACTGAGTACATGATTATATCATGCAATCTACATATCAATTTGCTCGTTTTCAACTCACGATCATGTTTATGGTCTTTAATTTCATTTATTTTAAACATGGAATAAGAAATCAAAGAGAAACCTCAAGAACCCTAAAATTTGCATGAAGGCTCAGAAATTCCATACACAATTCAAACAAAGCAATTTATTGAGGGAAAGCACTCTATTCATTATTATGAACATATGGCCAAATTATTGTGCAGCAAAAAATGCATGGATCATAGAGTTAGAAGAGCTCATGCTTACCTCTTGCAGCTGGTGATCGTGTTTTGTGTTAGAGGTGTTACAGCTTGGTTCCAAGGATATGGACAGCTTCGCTAGGTGCTATGGAGTGTGTCTGGATGCTTGGAATGAATGGAAATGATCTGGAACTTGAGATGGTACCCCAACTGCAAACCTGTCAAGAACTTGAGCAATTGGCTAGTGATTTTGTGATTTTGGTGTTCCAGATGGTATGTGAGTGTTTGGATCACTTCTATATGATGTTTATGAGGTGTGTGTGTAATTGGTTTGGTTGGAATTGCTCTCAAACTCAAAACCCGATAGTGATTTTGAGGAAAGCATATGTTTGATGGCTTTGGTGTACTCAAACTGATCACAAATGAGCTCTATTTATAGTAGAGCAAGTTTGTTTTGCGAGCAATAGTGAATGGCAACTGCTGTAGAGGTTTGGCCAATGTTGATCAATGAGAATCCAAGTCTCCTCTAGCCATTGACTAGAGGTTACGACACAGGATGCTGGTTCCATTGGTCTTGGATATGTCTTGACTGAATTCAGTTGGAAATGGCTCTGTCCATGCCACCTTGGTGCATCCATTGAATGCTCTAAAACAAAATTGGAGTCTTGTCCCCGCTTTAGGGATTTCTATGTTTGGCATGCTATTTTTTGTTCCAAGGACTTGGGAGGCTTGGGATCAGAGTTGGTTCCTCCTTGGTCCCCCCCTGAGGTGTTCAGATGGATAAGTGTGTTTGTCATTTGCACAAATTTGGCAAATCGAGCAAAATGCACAAATCTGCCTTGCTTTGACAGTTTTCAGCAAGGCATATTGCCAATGTCATATCTCATGGCTCAAGTAGAATTTGATGGAGTTCTTGGCCATTTTGGAAAGCCCTCATATGATACAACAATTTTTTTATCATAGTTGGTTTTGATACTTTTTGGATCCAAGTGAAAAATGTCCCTACATTTGGAAAAAAGTGAAGGCAGATTCTGACTTAGTGAAAATTTCACTAAGTGTTGGAAAAAAGTGACATTTTCACTTTTTGTGATTTTGATCATTCCATAACTTAAAATTCATGAGGAATTGGAATGAGTTGTGTTTGAAGCTTTTGTAGAGGGCCATGAGAGCTACAAATCCAACTTTGAATGGAGAAAAATGGCCTTGTGGTTTAGGAGTTATGATCCTCCAAAGTTGGTACCCTAGCCACTTTGTTCCATAACTTAGAAAATTTCTAAGTTTTTTATGGTTACCCCTTTTTCAAGTCATCCAACTTTTCTTTATTTTTCTTAATGAATGATGATTCCAATCACACATTAACATCATTTTAGGGTTAGGGAACCATAATTGTGAAAAATCTCAAAAAGTCAAAGTTGACTTTTGTGCACAGTTGACTTTTTGTCATATGAACTCCAAATTGTGCGATCCTCTATGAAATCTAGTCCTTGACCTAAATCAAACTTGATGGATTTATTTCATAGGTGTCATAGGGTGTATTGAATCATGTCCCAAGGTTTGGGAGCATTCCTGGGTCAAAATTCAAAGGCACAGTTGACTTTTTCTCGCGAAACCCTAACTATGGTTCTGATGAACTTGAAACTTGTTGCTCAAGCTTCTTGGATCAATCCATTATTGCAAATGGATCAATGTGGTGTGTTAGGGACCCTCAAATCGTGCCTTGAGGTCTTGGCTCATGTTTTGTCCCAAAAGTCAACTTAGGGGTGAATTAGGTCAAGAAACCCTAATTCCTGGTTTTTGATGAAGGCTTCTCCAGAGGCTAAATTGACTTGATGATTGGGTTTATGAGGTCCCTTAGAGTATTTTAAGTTATGCTTTTAAGCATTGGCTCATGCCCAGAGGAAAATTTCCATCTGGAGGCCCTGGTCGACCAAAACCGTAATTTGGTGACACTGGCGATCTTGAGGCTTAATCCACCTGGAAGGTAGCAACCTTGTGCTTAATACTTGATGTGGGAGTCCTCTTGATCCATTGTGGATGTTTAAGAGGTTTAGACAAGTTGAAGATCATGTCATTCCTTGATTGATCCTTTGTCTAAGAGCTCTGAGAGGGCCTGAAACCCTAATCTTGATTATAGTGAATGCTCACCCATCTTTGGGGAGACTAATGAGACATAATGATACACCCATATTGTGATGATGATTTGCACAATGATGAGAAATCTTAGTGGTCAAAATTTGGGGTATGACATAGTGGCTCTTTGAAAACTCAATATTTTTTGTAGCACATCCATGTTACAACTAAAAGAAAGACTTTAATGATCCATGAGTGATGGTTATCTTGTGATATTGCTTAGATGAAATGCAAAATATTTCTAGAGTTTATGCACTGTCCAACTGTTTGCTTGGGAAATTCGCAAACAACCGCTGATCTCCTAATCTATGAAAGATTGGTTTACTTACAGGACCGATCAAACAAATTCTAGGACAATGTGCTTTAACAATTTTGGCAATTTTTGTCAGAAAACCTTTTGTTTATTGAATTCATCATGGTTTTTATCAATTTTGTATTGTTTCGACAAAAGTAACAACACTTTGCTCCTTATAATAAATGGCGAAATGTAAATGACTTGCGAATAAGAAAAAGACAGAAATATAAAGGGAACTGTAACAGAAAAACTTTAAACTTTTATTGAAATGCAAGGAATGAAAAACTGGTGTCTCTCAACGTACATTTTCTCAGTAAGTACTCTTTTCTCCCTCACGGTTACTTTGAGTATTTCTTGAGTGATTTGTACAAATTCTGAACACACCGGAAATCTAACACTAAGGCTCCCTATTTATATACAAACGAAATAACCAACAATAACAGCTATTTCTCCTAATGGCGACAAATGGCATTCTGCATGCATTCGTCTACTAGATGTGTTCCACGCGTCCAATTTCAAAAGCGAAACTCCCTCCTGAAATTTGAATTTCAAACATCCGCCGAATGGGGCCTATTTCTCTTTTATCGAAATATTCCTCATACTTAGAAAGATCTGCCAATACTTTCCCTAAGCACCATTTGTCTTCGACTTGCTTTTCCCATAAAAAAATCCTCTGGTCAAACTGTCCTGGCAAATTTTCAATTTTTCTCTTGAACAATTATCTTGGCGTCGAAATTAGCAACCTACAAATTGCCCCCCAGAAAATGCATTTTCGATAAAGGGAGAAAAGCATTTTTTGCCAATGCAATTCGACACCACCAATAATTAGACCAGTGACTGTTCACATGACTAGACGTTGGAAATGTCAGAAACATCATTGCGCTTTTCTCAAACGTCTTATCAGCCCACGTTTTTAAGATCTTCCATCATCCCTACTCTAGCCCCTAGCAGATCATGGGTCAAAACATAACTGCCACCGTCTGAAACCATCCACTTCATAACCTCCACGTGTCCCATAATCTTTTTATTACTTTTCCATTAAAATTTATGAATTCCAACCGCTTCCATCTTTCTTCCTATATATAAGTTAAACAACTTCATTTTGCACTTTTTTACGTTTCCTCTCTCTAAAACACGAATTTTCTTCAAACTTCATCTTCTCTATTGCTTCTGCAATCAACAATGGCGTCTTCCACTGCTCCCCAAATCACAAGTAAAGATTCCAAAAAATCTAAAAGCTTACCACCTGTTGACTAGATCCTTGGGCCAAAGGTGGTGGGGAACCAACAGTACGTACCGGAGCCTCTAAATGAAGAGGAGAAACGCAGCATCTATCAGTCTCAGGTACTAATCCCTATCTTAATTTCTGGTAAATCCCATATAATGCTAGGACCCTTACCTGATTTAAAATTAGACCTGGTGAAAGTAAAAGAATTTTTCCCAGCCTATCACCGTTACAAACCCATAGCCAGTGGGGTTAGGCGTAGAACTGAAAAAGAAAAAGCCATAGACGAGAAATCCACCATTGATGGTCAAGGTTCACCTTTTGAAGAACCCATAAGTTTAGAATACCTGAATCATGCTAGAATTTTTAGATCTTGTCCCCTGTCGAAGGATCCTTCTGACTATTTAGCTTGCCTGGCGAAGATTGAAAACGTTAAAGCTGGTTTTTGGAAAGAGATAGGTATATTTGACTTAATTCAACTGTCGAAAGTAGGACCAGGTTATTGTCCCAATATGCTCCTGGCATCCCTCTACTTCTGGGACAACACCTATAACAATTTTCAACTTCCTTGCGGGATGGTTACTCCTACGCTTTTCGATGTAGCTGCCATTACTGGCCTCAGCCCTTTAGGAGTAGATTATGACCCAAACGTATTGTCTGAAGATTCTATAGGATTCGACACAAACAAAGCAACCTTCACAGCTTACATTGCCAACTATCATGATCAAGAGACTCAAGAAGTTTCCGACCAAGAGCATGTAGCTTTCCTGGCCCTCTGGCTGTCGAGGTGTGTCTTTTGTTCTAGGTCGCTCCAAGTAGCCAAACGCTACGTCACTATAGCTAATCAGCTTCATGCTGGACGTCGATTGTGCCTGAGCGAGATGATCTTAGCCAATCTCTATGAGTCCCTGACCGAAGGTGTTACTTTCCAGAAGACTACCAAGAATAAAGGCAACCTTCTTTTGTCAGGACCGTTTTGGCTTCTGCAATTATGGCTAAATGCCACCTTTGAAACCTCTCTCCCTATCAAAAATGCTGTGAAGGAGGATTCTTTGAGGGACAGGAGGGTCGAAGGGACTAGATTGGTGCAATTAACTCCTACTGACGAAGGGTTAAGCCTCCAACAAGCCTTTACTAGCTATGCATGATGTTCGCCAAGCGCTATAGCTTTACTCCAAGTATGGTCCCTTTCGCCAACAGGATAGTTGGACCAGAATGGTTCACCAAAAAACTACATGTGGAGTCGAAGACTGAAAAAGATGACTTCCTCAATGTCTGGGAATCCTTTCTGACACCTAGACTTCTAGCTTCCAGGATTAGTCCTAGGAAATCAAAGATTTCATTGGTTGCTTATCAGCCCAACTGTGTCTCTCGACAGTTTGGGTTGATTCAGATACGCCCTAAACCCCTCTTTTCCAGAAAAGGGTCTCTCATCCACTACAACATGTTTCACAATGAAGATAAATGGTCATAATTACTGGAGAAGTATTCTAACCTAGTTGATATTTAACCAGTGGTCTTTCGACCATCCTTCCTTTGCACTCAGAAATTCGACGACTGGGGGAAAGACTATTACACCACCCAGTTTTTCGACGTGCTTGCCTTCAACACCCTTCTAACTAAAGCTTTTACACTTGTGCAGGACAGGACCAAAAAAGGTACTTCGACGCATGTCAAAGAAATCCAAGCATTCCAAAGATACTTTGAAATTGCCTATAGGCCTAATGAACTTAGTCGAACCATAAGCGAAGCAGCAGTTACTTTGAAACACAAATTTACCAGCAAACTGGATGAGTTAAAACTACCTGCGTATGTTCGACCAGAACAACGTTATGAGGTAGCTTTTAAACTCTATCGCCCATAATTTCCCCCTCTACCATCTGCTGAATTTGGCGTGGCTTTTAGCCCTCCATTTCCAGATTGGTTCACTTGTGGGGACTCTATGAAACTTCTTCGCCAAGAATACCAGAAACGTGCTAAGCGAGTGGTTCCGACTAAGTACACCTTAGACAACTTCAAAGGCCACCTTCATATTGGCATAGAACAAGTTCGCGTGGAAACTCCTATATATGAAGGTGTGGAATGGGAAGATGTTCGACCTCACTTTTCATTTACCTACACATGTGTATGTTATTTTACGCTTGACCCTTTTCTTCCTTTCTTTTCTAGCCATCAAGATTACGACCAAGAAGTCAGCTACTGGCGAAACGTCAACTGTCGGAGATGCAAAAACCCAAAAAGATACTACCAAAACACCTTTGGCGAAGGTATTACTTTACTCCTCTTTTTGGTCAACACATATTTTCTTATTTTCTAGCATACTAATAAAAGCTCTTTTGTTCCACAAGGAAATCGAAGACCTCCATCGACGCCAAAGAAAAGAAAAGAAAAAGAACCTGAAGTCAAAGTTGTCGACACCGATGATGGCGACAAATCACCAGACCAAGTGAAGCCTTCAAGGAAGAAAAAGAAAACAACCAAACCTCAACCACAAAAACCTCCTGCTTCCAGAATATTGGAAAAACCTCCCCTTAAAAATCCTGGCGAGAAAGTTACCCCTGCTCCAGCAGAAAGCGAAAGTTCTAGTGTTAGGACTAAGATTCCCAAGGCATGGTTTTTTCTCCTCATTTTTTTTAGTTCGATGCTGAAAGGCAGTTTTACTCATGTTACCTCTCTTAATTTATTTATCTTCCAGGTCCTTGTCGATACTCACGGGCATCCCATGGTCCAAGTTCTCCCAAAGACTAGCAGTGATCCTACTTACAAACTAACCAGCGTCTCCAAACCTTCTCCCAAGGATTCGACCAAGGAATCAGCCACTGAAGTGAATCAGCCCACTGCTGTCTCTAAACAAATTCCAGACGTAGTGGAAGAAGAAACTGGTCCTGAGGCTAACAACTTAGTCGACATTAGTGGGGACACTATGATGCCTACTGCAGCGCTTACCACAGATAAATATCCTGAAGACCATTCTCCCCTCAACTTACAAGGTGCTGACGAAGGAAAGGATGAGGAGGCTGAAACTGATGGCGAAGAGGAGGAAGAGAAAGTAGACGAAGAGCCAACAACTCCCCCAGCTGCTACGGACGAAGAAGGAGAAAACGACAAAGAGGACCATGGTGAACCAAACAAAACTGCTTCGACCGCTACAACTTTGACCCGACTCTCTCAAGAGGAGCTTGATAATCTGAAGGTGCAAAAACCCTTTGAGTACCTAAAGGCCATGCTTATTTCCCGCTATAATTTTGATGATACTACCATCAGTAGTTCGACCACCTCAGGAACTACTTCTGACGCCAAATCCATGGACGAAACGCTGGCACATATTCGACAAAACATCCTCAACATTGACTTATTTCAACTTTTGGAGAATGACTCATCTGCTCATTTTGACCTAAAAAAGATCTTAAAGCAAATTAATGTTCTGGAGGCTCCTCCCGAAGTTACTGATGTGGTGCTGGACCTAACTACTCTAATAGATCTTGAAGTGACAGACTTTAATCGGCTTCGAGATTACTCCAAGAAGCTCGAAAATAAGACAGAAACCCAACTTGCTGAGTGGGATGCTGCTTCAAGTTCGTCCACCAAAGTAACTGAACTAGAAAGAGCGTTTGAGCAAAACAAGAAAGAAGCAACTTTGTGTGGTGAAAACATCCTCAAGTGGAAAAAACAAATTGTTGTTCTTCAAAACAAAATTTCTCAAGCGGAGAAACGTCAAGAAGAACTGCAACAAATTAATCAAGAGGAAATAACTAAAGAACTTGAAGTTAGGGTGCACCATGTTGATAGGGCTCGAAAACTTGGTGAGGAAATCGAGGAGCTCTCGAAGGGCAAGGCACTTTGTGTGCATCGTCTTCAAATTCAGAAATCCAAGTTTGAAAAGCTGAAAGAATCTTTCCCCGCTTAAATATTTGTAATTAATTTTCTTTTATTTGTTTGGCCTTTTAAAGCCCTTTTTGTAATGACATTGGAGTTATTTTATTTGGCGAAAAGAATTTCAATCCACCATGTTGCTTATTTTCCTACATGACTATTCGACTGTTATTTTTACTTCTTGTAATGTGGGGTTGTATTTTTTCAAATATTTCCCATTTATTTTTAATATTCTCTTATCTTTATCCAATTCTTCGACTTCATAAGCGCCATTGGAAAATATTCGTATGATTTGAAAAGGTCCTTCCCACTTAGGGGACCATTTTCCCATAAGTCTATCTTTTCGATCCATGGGGATAATCACTTTCCACACAAAGTCACCAATCGAAAAAGCTTTATTTTTTACTTTTTTATTGTATAATTTCTCCACTCTTTCCTTTTGCCTTTTCAATAAGTCTAACGCTTTTAATCTTTCTTCGTCTAAATCCACTAATTCATCTATCATCATATTCCAATATGCATCTGATGGAATTTCATGATGTCTTTGAATCCTTATTGACTGCAAGTATATTTCGACTGGTAAAACCGCATCATGGTCATACGTTAATCGAAAAGGTATAGCATTTGTAGCTTCCTTAGGAGAGGTTCGACAAGCCCATAGAATTTGGTCCAACATTTTGTGCCAACTCTTTGGTTTTCTTCCCACGTGCTTCTTTATTAAACTAATTATAACCTTATTTGCAGCTTCGACCTGACCATTGGCTTGAGCGTAGTAAGGTGTTGATGTGAGGAGTTTGAAACCCATTTCCTTCGCGAATGCTTGCATATTTTTTCCAGTGAAAACAAATCCTTGATCCGTTGTTATTGTCTCTGGGATACCAAACCTGTAAATGATGTGTTTTCGAATGAATTTGATTACTGCTTCTTGATCCACGTTTACTAAGGGTATGGCTTCGATCCATTTCGTAAAATAATATATCCCCACCAAAATAAACTTCTGGCTTTTTGAAGAGGTCGGTCGAATTTCTCCAATCAGATCCAAAGCCCAACCTCTAAAAGGCCAAGGCTTTATTATCGAATGTAATTCACTTGCAGGAACATGGGGTATCCCTGCGTGTATCTGGCACTCTTAACATCCCTTAGCGTATTCGACGCAATCTTTTAACATAGTTGGCCAATACATTCCCTGTCAGAATAATAACCACTTCATCTTATGGCCTGCCTGGTTGCACCACATGCCCCGCTGTGTATATTCTACAAAGCTATGTATGCCTCAGATTCGCCTAAACAGTTCAATAGTATTCCTTACGGAGTTTTCTTAAATAGTTCATTTCCTAAAATCACATAACTCAAAGCTCGATACCTGATTTTTCTTTCAACTGGTCCTGTTGGGTTTTGCTATAGGCTTTCTCCAATCTCCAGTCATTGAATCGTCCATGTTAAAAATTTCAAAATTTTCTTCGTCGGCGTATCCAAGCTTTATCGTTTCCAAATCTGACGGGGATAATCTAGCTGACACCACTCTTCCTCTAACTTTAATAGCTTTCTGTAACTTTTCCTTCGACACTTTGTACCCTGAAGCTATCTGCGCTAAATCATTTGCTTCCTGATTTTCTATTCGCGGGACATGTCGAATCGTAACCATATCAAACTTTTTTAAGAGTCGATTAGCTATTACAAAGTACATGATTAAATTTTCCTTAACACATTTGTATTCCTTTGTTATCTGCTTTATGACTAACTCAGAGTCACCCATTATTTCGACCCGAGTTGCCCCCAATTCCAACAGGATTTCAAGTCCTGCTATCAAAGCCTCATATTCTGCCTCATTATTTGAGCAGAGGCCTTCGACTCTGTACTTGAATTTTTTTGGAATTTTGTTAGGAGAAATAACAAGAACCCCTATTCCAGTTCCATTTTTATGACTAGAACCGTCGAAGTACAGCTTCCATGGCTCCATTTCAATATAGTCCAAAGACTTTTCGTTTATAGCGTGGTCGACTATGAAATCAGCCACTACTTGTTCTTTGACAGCCTTTAAAGGCAAGTATGTCAAAGAATATTCAGTCAATGCTAATGCCCATTTTCCAATTCGACTGTGCAAGATTGGTTTAGATAGCATGTATTTTATAACGTCGAAATACGAAGAGACGTAAACATCAACTAACTTTATATAGTGCTTCAATTTCATACAAGAAACGTATACACATAAACACAACTTTTCAATCACACTATACCTAGTTTCCGCATCGTTCAAGACCCTACTGAGGTAATAGATGGCTCTTTCGACACCATTTTCATCCTCCTGAGCCAACATGCTCCCTAATGTCTTGTCCGACGCGGATATGTACAACCTCATACTTCTACTTCTACAAGGTGACACTAAAATTAGAGGATGCGTCAGGTACTCCTTGATCTTGTCGAAGGCATCCTATTGTGTTTGCCCCCATTCGAAATCTTCCTTCTTCAGTCGAAGTATAGGGGAAAAGGCTTGCGTCTTTCCACTAAGGTTGGAGATGAACCTTCTGAGAAAGTTGATCTTGCCAAGTAAAGACTGCAACTCCTTCTTTGTAGATGGCTCTTTCGCCTCCATTATTGCTTTGGCCTTGTTTTGATTGATTTCGATCCCTTTCTTGTGGACCACAAAGCCTAGGAAGTCTCCCGCCTGCACACAAAACGCACATTTGAGAGGATTCATCTTCAGACCAAACTTCCTCGTCCTTTCAAAGGATTGTCGAAGATGGTCTATATGACTTTTCCCTGAAACGGACTTTACAACAATATCGTCAATGTAAATCTGCATAAAATCCTCAATGAAATCATGAAAAATCGAATTCATTGCTCGCTGATATGTTGCCCCAGCTTTTTTTAAACCAAAAGGCATTACCACCCATTCGTAAGTGCCTAAGGCTCCAGGACATCGAAATGCCGTTTTTGGAACATCTTCCTCAGCAATAAAAATTTGATTATAACCAGAGTACCCATCAAGCATACTAAGGTACTCATGTCCTGCGGCAGAATCGACAAGCATCTCCGCCACTGGCATAGGATATTCATCCTTTGGGGTAGCCGAATTTAAATCTCAAAAATCAATGCATACCCTCAACTTGCCATTTTTCTTTATTACAGGAACTATGTTAGCAATCCATTCGACGTACCTGGTTGGACGGATGAACTTGCACCTGAGGAGTCTTTCGACTTCTTCTTTAATCTTCGAGAGGATTTCTGGGGCGAATCTCCTTGGAGTTTGCTTAACAGGCTTCCCCTCAAGTTTTATTGGCAACCTTAATTCGACCAGGCTCCTATCCAGCCCGGGCATTTCGTCGCAGTCCCATGCGAAACAATCTTTAAATTCTTTCAGTAATTGGACTATTTCGACCTTGAGTTTGGGGCTCACTTTCGCGTTGATATAAGTTGGTCGTTTCTCTACCCCTGATCCCAAGTCGATTTCTTCGAGTGGATCCTGTGCCATCATCTTGGTATTTGCTGCTAAAGGATCCTTTTCGAAACCCAATGGCTCGTTGTCATAAATCACGTCAAGCCTCTGGTTCTGCAAATCTCCTAGATCTTTATCTGGAGGATCCCTATCCGAATCCTTTTCGAGACCTTGTTGATCCGCTTCAATTTGGTTGGCTTTGACAGCCATATACTTTACTTCGGCCTCCAAGGCCGTTTTGAGTTTGTTCTCGGCTATATAAGCCGCGATCTTTTCGAGAACTAGTGACTCACTCATTGTCACTGAATTCGCTGCCCCAGCCAGTTGGCAGGATGTGTGAGGTTCCAAAAATGTAGTCCTCTTAGCCAACTACCTCTTTATCCCACTGAAACCCGTGGATAGGATGTATGTATAATGAGCAAAAAGCATTATCCGTTGGCGTCATGTCGAAGGTGGTTGGGCTACAAGGAGCTATGTGAGCCAGATTCCTGTCGAAACTCCTCCTATCCACCTGGTTCACTTCAGCCAAATAATAACTCTGGTCGGCCTCTATATTTTCGACAATGCCGTCTGCGTGCCAAATTGTTATTCGCTGGTGCATTGACGAAGGGACGACACCAATACCGTGTATCCACTCCCTACCCAAGAGAAGGTTGTAATTTGCTTTCGACGCAATCACCATAAACATAGTTGGCCTCTTGATGGTTCCAACAGTTAAATCTACTTGTATCACACCCATAGTAGTTCCTACTTTCCCTTCATAATTTGACAATACCATGTTGTGAGGTTTGGTGTCGGAATCATCTTTTCCAATTTTCTTAAGCATAAAATGCGGCATCAAGTTGACAGCCGCTCTTCCATCGACCATAATCTTATTCACCCCTACGTTACCCACTTTTCCTTTTATAAATAGGGGTTTCAGGTGGTTCTTCATTGAGTCATCTGGCCTTTCAAAAAATGAGTTATGTTCTTCAACTCATCCATTGTTCATGATATAGTAGCAAACGGGCATGTGTCTGGCCGTTTCGACCTCCAAAGCTTCCTCTTCCTCTTCGACTTCCATAATTTGATCATACTCCCTAGGGAGCACTGAAACGACATTACATGTTACATCGAATGATGCTTCTGACTCTGAGTTAAAATCGTCTGTCATTTCATCATCCTTGGTTACTTTCTCCTTTGACACTTCTTGCATTGGAGCAGTAGGTGGCTTATCAGACTTCCCTTCTTCCATCTGAGTCGAAGTTTGAATATTGCTACTAGTTTCTGGCTTGTCTTTCCCTGCAGCCTCCTTCTCAGCCTTCTTTCGACGTTGGTATCTCCTCCATTGTGACTTCGTCATAGGATTCTTGCCCTTATAATTCTCAGAAGGGTAAGTCACCCTTTTGGACTTCTGGAATTCTTTTCTGTATGACATAGAGGATCCCCTCTCCACTTCGAAGTCCTTCCATTTTCCTTGCCCCTGGGCTTGTCGGATTGGATTAACCCACCTATCATCTGGAGCTTTGGTCGTTGGTTTGAATGTGTTAGGGCGTCTTTCGCCTAACCTCTCCTTATTTTGGTCCCCTCTCCTGGGGTCGAATCTTTCTCCAGAAGGCCTCCAATTTCCTCTTTTCCTTGCCCTCTCCATTCCCTCTAAGTTTTATGCTGCCTTTTTGTCGAAGACGACACTACAGCGAGGGCAAAGCATCACCTCAGACCTTTTCCTCTGGCATCTATGAATAAAATCTGCCAGGTTTTCTTCCTCCCTAGGGTAAGCCACTTTCTAGTACTCCTCCCGTCGACATTTTTCGTCAACTTGTATTGATGCATTCTGAGTTACTTCGACCATGTTTATATTGGCAGGTGACTCTGCATCCATGCTCAACTTATTCAGTTTCAAGCTGAGGCCCTCATTGACCTCATGCTCCTTCTTCATTAGATTGAAGTCCTCAGAGATTTTCTTTGTCAGAAACTTTGGGAGTAGACTCCTGGCAACTTGTGGGCTGATGAATCCAACAGTTTTGTCCTTTGGGTCCTCCATGGTTCTTCGGAGAATACCAACAGCAGCTTGTTTGTAAGAGCCTTCAGCAGTTCCTTCATTGATTTTGGTGAAACCCTTAGTGGTTTCATTGTTGACTTTATCGAAACCCTCAGTAGTTTCGTTGTTGACTTTGTCGAAACCCTCAATAGTTTCGTTGTTGATGCCCTCAGTGGCCTCAGTAATGTAGTTCTCGATGATCTTCGTGCCAAGGTCTTCAATTCCCTTGACCATCATTGACTGGTCCACGCAATCAGTCGTGACTTTGACCATGTCACCTTTGTCAGCGGGGTCTTCAGCAACCTCCACCATATTCACGTTGTGGTTGAAACCATCAGCAGCCTTCATCATATCCATGCTATCGTCGAAGCCCTCAGCAACTTCAACCATATTTACTACGAATGGCTCAGCATAATGGGCCTCCACCACCTGCAAGGAATTTGAATCCACTTTCGCCTGGAATTTCGACTTGTCGCCTAATTTGAGCCTTCCATCTCTTATTGCATTCTGCACTAGATCCCTGAAAAGGAAACATTGAGACGTTTTATGACCCCAAAAATTGTGATATTTGCAAAAACCTCTCTTTTTCTGTTGTTCTAAAGGAGGCACCTTAGTACCAGGAGGTACTATCATTTGGCCATCCTTGACCAATAAATCAAATATTTCGCTACATTTTGTAACGTCGAACGTATAAGTTCTCTTAGGGAACTTGTCGTTCTTCTCCGATTCGACTGGATTTTTTCCATTCGACGGCGCCAAGACTTTGCAGGCATACGGTGGACCCTGTTTTAACTCTGCCAAATCTACTTCTTGTTCGTCGAAACTTGACGATTCCTCTTCGTCATCATCCTCACACACTCCGACATAAGCTACCCTTTCTTTCCTATTTTTATTAACCCTAGCTTTTTCGGCTTTTAGTCGTTCGACCTGTCTAACCCTATCAGCTAATTGGGCCATGTCTCTTAAATATTGGGTGTCTAATTTCTTTCTGGTGGAATAGTCAAGGCCACCAACGGCCATTTCGACTAACTCGTGCTCTGGTACTTGTGTGAAACACCTTGCCTTAAGCAATCTGAACCTATTCAGATAATCATCAATTGGTTCTGAGAACTTTCTCTTTACGCTAGCCAATTCTTTCAAGCTTATCTTCGTCTGCCCCATGTAAAATTGTTCATGGAACAATCTCTCCAACTGGGTCCATGTATGGACCGAACCTGCAGGCAAAGACATGAACCAAGTAAAAGCATTTTTCGTCAGAGAGCTCGGAAAATATTTTATCTTCAAGTTCTCATTGTGCGCTATTTCGCCTGCTTCGATCAAGTAACGGGCCACGTGTTCGACTGTCGATTCACTCGTGTCTCCCGAAAACTTAGTAAATTTGGGGACTTTCCACCTTGGGGGTAAATCTTCCTGCAATATATATTCAGATTATGGTGATGTGTAACTAGGCCTCTGCAGTCCTATGTTTACCCCATTTCGAGCCATTATTCTTTCGACCATGGCTGCTAAATTATTTTCTGTAGACATGTTATTACAACGTATTCGTTGCACAATATCATCAGCATCTTGACCCCTATTTACTATCACCCTCGCAGGTTCTTGCTGAACAGGCATTTCGACACGAGGTGGTTCGACCACTGCTCCTTGGTCTCGAAGGTTCGCCTGAGGAACATTTATTGGTCTTTGGTTTATAGTAGGTTCTTCTTCGACCGCTGCCCTTGGGATCTGAACTTCCTGTTCCCTTGGGGGAGGTTGGGGGACACCGAAAAAATCAGCAATGCGCGTCATCTGTGCTGCCAATTGTTGATTTGTTTGTGTCGTGTTTTGGATCAAAGGATTGAATATAACCCCCATTTGTTGGGCTAACATCTGGACCATATCATGGTTACTCTCATCCATTTGTTGCCTGATCACTTGTGCAGAGTTATTGGTAATATTTGGCATGTAAGTTTGATACTCTATTCCTAAAGGCTGGCTAATTCGACCCATATGGTTCACACCCGAACCAGGCCCTTGCAAGGGCGAAGTTATGTTCATTGTTGGATCCGTAAATGCTGATGGGGCATTATGCAAACTTGCCATTACTGAAGTTGGCATTCCATATGGTTGTTCCCGATTTAGTGGCATCGAAAACCCAGATATAAAGGGTATGTACATACTGCCTGAAGGGGGTGGAGTCATTTGAGGCATTTGGGGTCCCATAGTTGAAAAACTAGGCGCATTTTGGGGAATCGAAAGTGCAGGCGTTGAACCCGTTGTTGATGACATAGCCTCTGATAGTGATACTGAGGCCGTATTGCCCCCAGTCGAAGGATTAGGGGGTGGTATTTCATTATTCGTAGGATTCTGATTGTTAGGCAGATTTGGATTCGCCATTCTGCGTACTCGTCTTCTTCTGGGTCTTTCTTTGTTATTTAGCTATTGTACCACTTCTTAGTCTCATACAACAAAAAGAAGAAAATTTTCTTACGAGTAAAGTGTAAAATGAAGGTTTTCAAATGTTAATAGCACAAGGTCCCACTGGGCGTGCCAATTTGTTTGCTTGGGAAATTCGCAAACAACCGCTGATCTCCTAATCTATGAAAGATTGGTTTACTTAAAGGACCGATCAAACAAATCCTAGGACAATGTTCTTTAACAATTTTGGCAATTTTTGTCAGAAAACCTTTTGTTTATTGAATTCATCATGGTTTTTATCAATTCTGTATTGTTTCGACAAAAGTAACAACACTTTGCTCCTTAAAATAAATGGCGAAATGTAAATGACTTGCGAATAAGAAAATGACAGAAATATAAAGGGAACTGTAACAGAAAAACTTTAAACTTTTATTGAAATGCAAGGAATGAAAAACTGGTGTCTCTCAACGTACATTTTCTCAGTAAGTACTCTTTTCTCTCTCACGGTTACTTTGAGTATTTCTTGAGTGATTTGTACAAATTCTGAACACACCGGAAATCTAACACTAAGACTCCCTATTTATATACAAACAAATTAACCACCAATAACAGCTATTTCTCCTAATGGCGATAAATGGCATTCTGCTTGCATTCGTCTACTAGATGTGTTCCATGCGTCCAATTTCAAAAGCGAAACTCCCTCCTGAAATTGGAATTTCAAGCATCCGTCGAATGGGGCCTATTTCTCTTTTGTCGAAATATTCCTCATACTTAGAAAGATCTGCCAATACTTTCCCTAAGTACCATTTGTCTTCGACTTGCTTTTCCCATAAAAAATCCACTGGTCAAACTGTCCTGGGGAATTTTCAATTTTGCTCTTGAACAATTATCTTGGCGTCGAAATTAGCAACCTACACCAACAAAGAGGGGAACACTAAACATTTTGAGATACAAGTCAATGAGAATATGATTCTGATTATAAATCGACTATTGATCTAGACATGTTTGAAATCCTTCATTGAAAAAGAAAGTTTTTCATATTTATGCTATGATTTTATTATTATTATTATTATTATTATTATAAATGTTGATTATGAACTTACATTATAAAAAGAATCGTGTCATAAAACAAGGTTTATTCAAACATTGCTGATCAAGTCATTTAACTTCTTCTGAAACATGCATTTTGAGTTTATTTTGAACCATTTAAGGAATAAAAAAAAGATAAGTTACATAGAGTTGATAAGTACCAAAAATATGTTAAATACGCAGACACTTATTAACTTATTTTACAAAAAATCATGTGAAAAACCTCTTATTTATCAATTAAAAATCGATAAAATTCCTATTTGGACATTTTAACGGTGCATTTATTAAAAATAGGAAAAAGGGATCAATAAATCTCCAAAACAACACAAGAGACTAAGCCAAAAACTTTCCTAACAAAACAAGGTTCGCTCAGTCAAGAATACATATGCGCTTGGCGAGCAAAGGTGCAACCTCACTAAGCTAGAAAACGCAAGCGCGCTTAGCGAGCAAAGGTGGTTCAAAGACTTTAGGGTTAAGTTACTTCAAAGAGAAGAAAAGGTTTTGTAGCTAAGTGAGCTTGGGCGATTCTCTTATCGAGCATATGCGGCAAGGCTAGTCCTAAGATAGTTGACATTACTTACCCTAGAAGAAAGTAGGCGCGATAAGCGATCCTAAGGGGTGCGCTTAGCGAGCCTGCCTTTTCCAACCCTATAAATAGGGGTTCTAGACCTTCATTTAGAGGCATCAAGTTATATCACATTCGATCGCATTCGGTGGAATTCAAGGTGGTTCCAACATGGAACTGGATTCACTCCACAAACCATAACAAGGTAGAATATGAGAGGAAGATTGAGGGAGGAAGCACTGTCCGAGGAATCGCCAACAAATGCCTTTCAACTTCTTTCATATAGGGTTTGATTGTAAACTTACGATGAGTAAGCGTAGCTTATTTTCTCTTTTGTTGGGGTTCGGCGTAGTTGTCGTGTTACTTATGTTTTGATCTCGACCATGATGTTCTATGTAATTCTTCTTAAGTTGTAAATGGATTATTCGTTTTTAATGCTTGTTTTAGATTAGCTTCCTAAAACATATTTTCATGGTATGCTTTGATATTCCAAAAGTACTTGTAATTACTAGATCCAAGTCTATTAGTTAATAGGCTGAGAGATCGTCTATTAGGTAATACGAACGATCTTACGTCGTTGACTCGGGCATGAGCTACGATGTGAGCATCAAGTGGTAATATTACTAATTGGTTAGAATTTCATATTACTATTCAAAGATGATACATAAGAACATGTTAATGAAGTCTAACTCCAACAAATTTTTCTCACTATTGAAACAACGAAATTTTTTTTTCTTTTATTTTACTTTACATGTATTCACCAAATAATCAATCTTTTGATAAACTAAACTTAAAGTAGCAGAAAATTTTGAATGATCTTTAAAACACAATCACTCACTATAAAAAAAATGCACTTACTATCTACACTACAACTATATTCAAAGTACTAGAATCGATTTTTTATGAGTTTAAATTATTTATTATCTCTTTTTAAATGAAGTTTTGATTGTAAATAATAAAGATTTGACTATATTTTAAGTTTTTTAAAAATTTAAATACTTTTTTAACTAAAGTTGTGCATATAATTATTCTAAACTTTATTATTGTTGTTTTATATACAAATTTTATATTTTGAAACTGTTTAACTTATAACTATAGAAAACAATTGAACGAGACTTCATAAATAAATAAATAATATTTAACATACATTTTAAAGATATATGTTAGAAAAATAAAAAATAAATGCATCAAAAATAGAAATAGATATATCGTTTTAAAAGTTATAAATTTAATTTCTTAAAAATACATAAATTGATTTTTTTTCATTGCATATTTTTATTAAATATTTAACATATGTTATTCAAATACAAATTATGATGAATAATAAATAAATAAACACTATCGAATAAGCCATACATAGGTTTCCAATTAAATGACCCCACATTCCACTTTGCCCCAAGTTTTTATTAGTATCATCATCATCACAAAGATACAAACCGCAAGATATGGATTTTACTTTGGTTTTTTCTTTTCATTTTTGATTCTCTCATACACGTTTCTGTCGACTTCGACAGCGTTCCTATTCGACGACACCATCTGTCCTTTCCGCAACAGTACGGGAATAATCTCAAATGTCAGTGTACTCCTTTACAACAACACCGACCTTATGCTATCTATAAATATTTCAAGGGTAAACTTGTGTACTAAGATTACAGGTTAATAAACACATAAATAGAAAATTTGTCTTAGAAAAAAACAATAAAAGAATTATTTTCTTTATTGTTAAATGAGAAATAAAAATTATGAATGATTTTATATTATTATCTTTTATTAATTGTTTGTGAAAAATAAATTTAAATAATTAAAAAATGATAATAATAAATATTTAAAAATATAATAAGAAAAATACTATTATTGATTTTTTGATATTGCAAAACAATTTATGTTTTAGTTTAAGTTTTTTCTCCAAAGCCACTTATAGTAATTAACAAGTTTTAAGAAAACGAATGTATAATTTCCAAAAAAAAAAATCTAGATTTAACTCTTAAACAATAACTTGGCATTACCCATATTTTAAAGCTAATGAAACAAACATAGTAAAGTGGAATAAATAAATTATATTTTATTGTTGCTTATTCTAAAATAAAATAGATTAAATTATTTTTAATATAAATTTGAAGATAAAAAGATGAGCATACGTGATGATATATTTTGGAGGACAAGAGTATTTTTGAAAAATGAAATTGATCGTGAAGGTTTGATCAGATCCTATGATAGGCCACCAAGAATGTCTGTGATGCTGAGCGCGAGATGAGGAGGAGAGGGTGTACCTGCAAGGCACTCCAACGCTCAAGTAAGAAAAGGTCAGAGAAAAAGGGCAAGTACAAAATGTATTCTTAGGATGATTATTGGATATCTGACCCTCTAAAGCGAGAGGATTTATATAATGCCCCAAGCGGGTGGCCAACGGTCCTATTTTCGGGGTGAAATAACTGTTTTCCCGAAGAATAGGTAACTACCCAAAACTAGCCGTTATGTCGGGCAGGGTGCCCAAAACTAGCCGTTATGTCGGGTAAAGGCGTAGTTTCGGGCACATGCCCTTAGCCGTTCAGGGACCGACGAAGCCATGCGTAACGGGCAGTAGTACCGAGGAGGAGCGATGCACTCCTTGCCCGGTTGGGGGCAAAAAGGTAACTTTTGCCCCTTTATGGATTGGACTTAGGCAATTGGGCCGTTCTGGGAACAGAAGCAGATTGGGCCATGCCTAGCCATTGGTCCAGTCCGGAACAGGAGCCCCCCAAGTCGTTGCTCCCGAGCATGGGAGTGATGACTTAAGGATAGCTCGTTGTTTTGGGGAACCATAGTGGAGTGGTCGCTTGGTGACGGATTGAGTTGTCTCGTGGTTCCCGTAGGCCCTGGTGTTCGTAAGATCCATGGCCGTGTCTGGTCTGCCCGTCGCACAGGGAGACTAACGGTCAGGAAGAATTGAAACGTTGGGCCGCCACGTGTGCCTCGAGCCCTGTGCTGCAGTAACTAGGCAATGATGGCTAGTCTACAGTCATTATGACCCACGTGGGCGTGCCTCTGCACGTGCTTCTTAGCAGTATAAAAGGAGAAGAACTCAGGCCATTTGGAACTTTCGCTTATCTCTCTTCTTCTTCGTCTTCCTCAGAAGCTTTTCCCGCCGCCGTTGTCCGCTGCTTCAACCGCCGTCACCAACTTCGAGCACCCGTCTTTCAGCTTTTCAACCACGTAAGTCTTTTGTTTTTGTTCATCTTTTTCTCTAGATCGCATGTGGCCAGATTAGGTTTAGATGACTTAGGGTAGCTTTCCTGGGTTTGTTGGTGGTGGACGGTGGCTAAGCCGTTTTCTGCCGCCGACGAGGTTGCTGGAACCTTTTAGATAACTCACGAATAGGGTGGTTTCCGGCGTCGTCGCGATGGTGACGCATTGGTAACCGCTGCGTTTACTCAATTTTCGATGAAGTTTCCGATGAGCGTTTGCAGTTTTCGGTGAAGCTTCAAACAAAAACAGGAAGCGTCTCCTCGTAGGTTCCTCGTTTCGGGAGTGGTTTGTCCCGAGCGTCTCCTCGTAGGAGACTGTTGAGCTTTTGTTTAATATTAGGGCTTAGGCCGGGGACGTTGTCCTCAGCCCTTTGCGCGCCCTTTCACTTGACTCGCGGTGGAAGGGTGGATTTGATTCTTCGTCAAATTCACTTTTTTCTCTGCTTTTCAGGTGATCGATATGGCGACAGGGCCTGACGGGGAGATTATAATAGACTCATCCGAGGAGAGCTCCTCGGAGAGCAGTAGTACGGACGCTTCCACTATCCCCAGCGAAGTCGGGGAGGAGGCCGTTGAAGATTCTACTGAGGAATGGTCGGTGGCTGAGCCTGCCGAGCACGTATCTATTTTCGCGACCTACCTTGGAGATGTCTTTACGGCCGTTGGTGTTTACTGTGAATTTTGGTAAACAACCTCTGATCTATCAATCTAAACGCAAATTGATTTAACTTGCAGGATCGATCACACAAATCCTAGGACATGTGCTAAGTTTGAGAGACAAGTGTAACTTAAAGAAAATGTAAACTGAACTCCACGTTCGACAATGCTGAAAATAAAATCTAACTGAAGTCCACGTTCGACTACAGGCAATAAAGTAAAGTGAGAACTTGAAATTTAAAGTAATGCAAGTAAAGGGTGCAAAAATAAAAGGCGTCGAATGGGTAAAAGCTTTGAAAGTAAAATGCAACGAACTCCACGTTCTTGGAAAGTAAAAGCTGGGAAAGTAAAAGTGCTGTCGAAGGTAAGGTGCTGGAAAGTAAAAGACTTTGAAGATAAATGCAGTTGATTTAAAGGAGAACTTCACGTTCTTGAAAATGAAAGGCTTTGAAAAGTAAAGTGCAGTCGAAAGTAAAACGCAGAAAACTTAAATGACTTTGAACACAAATTTGGCATGGAAGATAAATTTCAAGAAACTGTAAAGGCATGGAAAGTAAACATGTTGAAGATAAATTAGATTAATGAAGATAATGGTGTTACATTACGTACATTCTCACGAACTCGTTTCTCTACACGCGGGTACTTTGAGTTTCTTAGAGTAACTTGTACAAAAATATGAACACCCCATTTACATAGAACCAACTCCTATTTATAGTGCTAGGAAATAACTACTCAGTGGTGGTTACTGCTTCGAACGTGTGGATTTTGGCGCCTTCCCTTTAATCTCAACTGTTCCCACGTCCAAACTGCTCTTATTTAAATTTCAAATATTGGAAATTCCCTCCAATCTTAATATAACCACTGCAGCGCTACATTCTCACGGTCGAAGAACCCTTTCCATACTTAGCCATTTTTTAAGGTTTCTCCACATTTATTCGACTCGGGCCTCTCAAAAGTTAGGTCGAAGCCTTCTTAAAAATAATTTTTTAACATTAACATAACTTTGACTTTGTCTGGCGTCGAAATTGAGGGTTAACAAATTGCCCCCAAGGAATGTCCTTTCGCCAGACTTGGTAGGAAGGCCATTTCTTGACATAATGCTTATTTCGACGCCTATCTGCATGGCCTTAACTTAACATCCCACTAATTCCCTAATGGCTAAACTGTTCAGTTTCTTTAACCCACGCCTCTGACGTCACGCCATCATGACACATCCTTAAAACGTCTTTTCAGCCGTATTCATCATAACACCTTTCTTGAAAACAGACGTTAACAGTCTGCACATAACTGATCCTTTCCATCACGCCTTCAGGAGGAAGCCACGTGTCCCACTAACCCCTCAGCTTCAACAGTGGATCCAAGTCCCTGAAGGTTTTCAAACATCTATATATATACCCATTTCCGCCATTTTGTGATCTTTCCACTCCTTTAGTACTCTCAAGCAACTCTTCTTCTCTTCAGTTTTCTGCGCAAACCCAGTAAAGACACCATCTTTCCATCTTCTTCCACAATGGCATCCTCCCACATTAATCCTCAAGCAAAGAAGACCCAAAAGGGCAAAGTCACTCCATTCCAGCAAACCATCCCACCGTTCGCTAACATCCCAGGCCCTCAACTGGTAGATAACCGTCGTTGTTTGCCGGAACCTACCTCTACAGAAGCAAGAGCCATCTACCAATCTCAGGTAATGATTCCCCTTGTTATGTCTGATAAAACTTATGCATTATCTGGTCCTTTGGCTGAGGTGGATATTTCCAACGAGAAACTGAGTGAGTTTTTCCCATCGTACCGGAAATCTAAACCATTAGGGCAAAAGAGTTCCCCTAAAATTGATTCTGCTGCTGGAGCTTCCCCCGAAGAGATCCCTTTACCCAAACTCAGTGTTGGCTATCTCACTGATGGCACTAGATTGATGAGAGCCGTCAACCCTTTAAAGGAATTCGACCAATGGATGGCAAAGATGGAGAAAGTTAAAGCTGACCATTGGAAGGAGATAGGGATCTATGACCTTCTGATGCTGTCGAAGACCAACATACCTTATTGCTTGAACATGTTGGCAACATCTTTGTACTTTTGGGACAACACCCATTATACATTCCACCTGCCATGTGGAATGGTCACTCCAACCCTCTTTGACGTAGCTGCCATCACGGGGCTTCGACCAGATGGCTTCGTCTACAATCCTGAGGTTGATGCTGATGACACCATCAACATTGCAGGCTCAAAACTGACCTACACCCTCTTTATCAAGCACCACTTCAAACAAGAAGATGATGAGGTGTCTGATGAAGAACACATCGCTTTCCTCACAGTCTGGCTGTCGAGGTATGTTTTTTGTACCAATTCCTTGCAGGTGGCTAAGAAATACCTGCCCCTGGCGAACCAATCCACCACAACAGAGGGACCTGTCTGAGTGAACTCATCCTGGAGAATCTTTACGAATCTATCAGTGAAGGGGCTTCTCGACTGAAGAATGTGGACGCCCAAGGTCCTATGCATTTGAGCAGTCCTCTTTGGCTACTTCAGTTGTGGCTCAATGCTACGTTTGAGGCTAGCCTCCCCAGAAAAGGCATAGTCGATGAAGCTTCCGCTGAGATCAGGGAGAGGAGCGTCGAAGGGACACGTTTGGCTAAGCTCACTCCTAACGATGATGATGAAAACCTTCAGAGGGCTTTCACCAGTTATATAATGATGTTCGCCAAACGCTATGAGTTTACTCCTAGCATGGCACCCTTTGTTCGATGAAGCCACGGCCCTGAGTGGTTTCAAAGGCCATTTCCAAATCCTCTCCAACCCCTTGATCCAGAGTCTGTTGCCATCTGGGAAGCCTTTTTGATTCCTAGATTTATTGTCCACAGGCTGAACCTAGGGAGAGGTTTATCAGCGTTGATTGCCTACCAACCCAACTTGGTTTCTCGACAATTAGGGCTGGCCCAGAGTTTCCCTCAGTGCCTATATGAGAAAAAGGGTCAAGTGATTTTTCACACCGCCTACCTCGACGAGGAGAACGTCTTTGAAGCACTCAACATCAGGAACGAAAAAAGAAGCATCCTCTCCCCTGTGTTTTTCGAACCTTCCTTTTTATGCACTTCATCCTTCCACCAATGGTGGTTGAAGCATTATAATGAGCACTTCCTTGATGCGACTACGTTTTCTTCGTTACTTGACCAAGCTTTCCTCCATGTGCAGGACAAGACGAAAAAAAGTAAGTTCACTCACATCGAAGAAATACAGGCTTTTCAAAAATACTTCGAAACTATCTATCGACCAGATGATCTTAGTCGAACCATTCACGAGGCTGCTGGTACTCTAAAGAGAAAATTTCTAGAAAAGTTGGATCAACTAAAAATTCCTCCCAACGTCCCTCGTGAGAAACGTTATGAGGTAGCTTTTAAACTTTTTTCCCCAAAGTTCCCCCGACTGCCTAATGCTGATTTTGGAGTGGCGCTTGCCCCTCCATTTCCAGATTGGTTTGTCTGTGGGGAGCATTTAAAGCTTCTTCGACAGCAGTCTCAGCCGAAAGCCCAACGAGTGGTTTCGACTAAGCATACGTTAGACAGTTTTAAAGGGCACCTTCATATAGGAATTCAGGACGTTCATGTCGAATCTGAAATATATGAAGGTTTGAGATCCTTACTCCATGGCTTTATGACTAGTCATGTAATCATTAATTTGTAACAATTGTGTGCTATCTTTCAGCTGTGTCTAGGAAAGCTGCTTCGACTAGAGCTTCCACCTTGCAAAGTGGTAAAGACCAAGGGAGTACACAGGTATACTTTGCACCTTTTGTTTTTACTTATACTCTATGAATTTCTTCCTTATTTTCACCGCCTCTTCAGACTGGTCGAAGGCCTCTAACACCTTCCAAGAAAGGTAAGAAGGATACCCCAGCTGTGGTTACAGTTTCAGAGGCCTCAGATGAATCTCCTGAAGAGGTTCTTACGAGGAAAAGGAAAAAACCCACAAAGGCCTCTGGACCTGCTGGCCCACCCCCTTCGAAGGTGGCCAAAATACTCGACAAGGCATCCACCACAAGTGGTGTTGAGAAGGAACCCTCCAAGGTAGCCTTGAGAACCCCTCTTGGTGACCATGGGGTTGAAGAATCAAGTCCTGCGGTTGAACAAACTCAGGTATGTACACCATTACCTTTTCTATTATGCTTGACATCCTTCGCCTATTATTTCATTCTCATTATCTCCACTTGTGTTCTTCAGGCATCCATCATCAATAATCCGGATCCTCGACCAACTCCAAGCAACTTTGCCGCCACCATACTTGACGAATCCGTTCCTCACCCAACTTCAGAAAGCCTCACTACCACGCTTCTCAACAGCCAAGGTGAGCCAACTTATCACCCATCTTCTGATATTGGCTCTGGTTTGAGTGAGATTAATCAACCTATTCCACATGTTACAGCAGCTAATGCAGCACCAGTTCCAACTCCAACTCAGCACGCACAAGCAGAGGGAGCTAACTCTGATGAAGATGACGCTTCAAGCCCACCACTTATTAATCAGGGTACCTCCATGGATAAGGGCCAGATGGTTGAAGAAGAAAGGCGTGAACCTGAGATCCAAACACACAACGCCACTCTTGATCAAACCACACCGGCTGATCAGCAGGAGAATGTGCAACCAGGTGCGGATGAATCTGATGAGGAAATGGGAGGAGAAGAAGATGGAGAGGAAGAGGAATCATCAGAGGAGGAAGAAGAACAAGCTGAGCCTCACCCCCACCACACTCCTTCGCCTATGGTCGCTCCACTATCTGGGGACTCACTGATAGCGCTCAAGTGGTCGAACCCACGTGAGTTTGCCAAATTAATTCTTGAGCAAAGGCACGGTTCTTCCTCTGTCTCTTCGACCTCAACACCAGATGACTTCTCCCAATCAATTCTCCAAGCCATCAAGAAATTTTTTTTCAAAGGGGACATTTACAAAATTCTGGCCTCAGATCCAACTGCAACTGCTTACCTGAAGGACACCCTTGCAAAGATTGACCTCACTACCCTCACTCCAGGTGTCTCTGGTTTTCTGATAGAGCTAACTGTCGTGGTAAACCAAATAGCTGCAGAAATAAAACTGCTTCCTTCGATCAAGGATACCATCGAGAGAACATCTGGCTGTGAGAGTGCAGCCTGGTGTAGTACACAAGAGGCGTATGAAGAGATCCAACGTATGGAGGATGATCAAAAGAAAAAGCAAGACGAGATAGCCTCCAACACGAAGGACATTGAAGCATGGAAGTAACAGATCACAGAGCTACAAGCTAAAATTGCAAATGCTAAAAACCGCAACTGTGATCTGCGCCAACTCGACGACACTGAGATAGCTGAAGAGACGAAGCATGCTATTGATCGTATTGAGGCGGCCCAAAGATACGAGAAAGAGCTCGCAGAAGCAAAACTTGATGAATCTTTGTGCAACGCTCGACTCAAATATCACATAGAGTCTTTTTCTCAGTTGGCGTCGAGGCTTCCCTTCTGATACCTTCGCCACCTTTATTTCATTTGTCTAATCATCACTTGTTTCTTGGCCTTTTCAGGCTTTTTATGTAATGATGATTTTATGCCCGTTGGCACTGATTTAATTTATCATTATTATTCTGCCTTTAACTGCTTTCGACCTATATTGCATGATGATGTTCTCTATTGTTATTTTTACCAGTCAAATTCGCAATTAAAGCATTCTATCTTTTTCTTGGAAAGTCACCCTTCCAGCTTTAAATTCCAAGGCATAAGCTTCTAGCTTTAAAGTGACACTTATAGCATAGCCCTCAGGCCTATTTCCAAGAATCACTCACCTATTTCCACCGTTTGGCTGGCCAATCCAATCAGCCCTTAGCCTCTATAAATCTCTCCCATCTGACCATGTTTTGCGTAGAAGCAACCATGAATACTTCAGAGAAACCTCCAACCAAGAAGATAGCTGGAAAGGCCAAGGCAACTGAGGAAACAAAGAAAGTAGAGGCGCCTCAACAACCCAATGCCTCCATTGGAGCAGCCCCTTTAGCCAAGAAGAAGGAAACCAAAATGAAGATCTCCAAGAAAGGGCGCTCCAGCACCCAAGAATCTGATGATGAGCCAGATGCAGATTATATGGAATTCCTCAGATCCATAGATTGGAGAGATTATGAATAACCTTACCTTGAGAAAGAAAAATGTTGTACTATTTTCTCTTCGTTTTGTATGCCATATTAGCCTGACTCGGCCTATTTTGGCTTTCTTTTATCAAATAAAGCTTATGTTTTTATATGAATCTCCTGCAGCATAGGCTTATATTTTTTCAAATACTTGCCATTTACTTTCAAGATTCTTTTATCTCTGTCTAATTCTTCCACTTCATAAGCTCCATTAGAGAACACTTGTATGACTTGGAATGGTCCTTCCCACTTAGGGGACCACTTGCCCAATGTTCTATCTTTTCGATCCATGGGCAAAATCACCTTCCAAACCAATTCCCCACATGCAAAATATTTAGACTTAACCTTTTTGTTGTAAGACTCTTCGACCCTCTTCTTTTGTCTTCTCAGCAACTCCAAGGCTCTAAGCCTTTCTTCATCCAAATCCACTAATTCATTCATCATCATTTCCCAATAATTCTCAGAGGGAATTTCATGATGTCTTTGAACTCTTACAGACTGTAGATAAATCTCAACAGGTAATACTGCATCATGACCAAAAGTGAGTCGAAATGGGGTAGTGTTGGTAGCCTCTTTGGGGGATGTTCGACACGCCCAAAGAATTTGGTCTAACGTCTTGTGCCAATTTCTAGGCCTTTTTCCCACATGTTTCTTGATTAGTCCAATCACTATCTTATTGGCCGCTTCGACTTGCCCATTGGCCTGAGCATAATACGGTGTAGAAGTTAATAACTTAAAACCTATCTCTTTGGCAAATTCCTGCATCTTTCGACCAGTGAACACGGATCCCTGATCTGTAGTAATTGTTTCAGGAATACCAAATCTATAAATAATGTGACTTTGGATGAACTCAATAACATCTTCCTGACCTATATTCACCAGTGGTATTGCCTCAATCCACTTGGTGAAATAATCAATTCCCACCAAAACATATCTCTGGTTCTTTGAAGATGCTGGTCGAATCTCTCCCACTATATCCAAAGCCCATCCTCTGAAAGGCCATGGTTTCACTATAGAGTGTAATTCACTTGCAGGGATGTGCTGTATGCCAGCATGAATTTGACATTCTTGGCACCCTTTAGCAAATTCTATGCAATCCTTCAGCATAGTGGGCCAATACATGCCTTGTCGAAACAACAACCATTTCATCTTCTGGCCAACTTGGTGTGCTCCACATGCCCCACTATGTACTGTCGAAAGTGCCAAATATGCCTCTGCCTCACTAAGGCATTTCAATAAGACTCCCTCAGGGGTCTTTTTAAACAATTCATTACCCATCAGCACATAGCTCAAAGCTTGATACCTCTTGCCTCAATTACTTCTTGAAGGTTCTCTTTCGACACCTTGTATCCAGAAGCAATTTGGGCCAAGTCGTTAGCAACTTGATTCTCTATTCTAGGTATGTGTTGAATGGCCACTACCTCAAATTTCTTTAATAATCTATTGGCTATCACAAAGTACATAATGAGATTTTCTTTAACACATTTATACTCCTTTGTGATTTGTTTTATAACCAATTCTGAATCTCCCATTATTTCGACTCTAGTTGCCCCTAATTCTAACAAAATTTCAAGGCCAACAATTAATGCTTCATATTCAGCCTCATTGTTAGAACAAGGACCTTCGACCTTGTACTTGAATTTTGTTGGAATTTTTTCAGGAGAAATAATGTATATTCCTACTCCTGTTCCATTTTTATGACTTGATCCGTCAAAGTATAATTTCCAAGATCTCAATTCGACGTAATTCAAATCAATTTCATTTATGGAATGGTCAACT
Source organism: Lathyrus tuberosus (assembly GCA_022829125.1). Lineage (NCBI taxonomy): Eukaryota > Viridiplantae > Streptophyta > Magnoliopsida > Fabales > Fabaceae > Lathyrus > Lathyrus tuberosus. The sequence continues at coordinate 22,251,449 of JALAZF010000012.1, read as the reverse complement.
ATGAAGTCTGCAACTATTTTCCCTTTCACAGCTTTTAAAGGTTGATATGTTAAGGAAAATTATGTCAATGCTAATGCCCATTTGCCAATTCGACTGTGCAAAATGGGTTTAGATAACATATGTTTTACAACATCAAAGTGAGACGAAACATACACATCAACAGGTTTTATATATTGCTTTAATTTAGTACAAGAGAAATACAAGCATAAACACAACTTTTCAATCATGCTATACCTAGTTTCTGCATCATTTAAAACTCGACTAAGGTAATAAATGGCTCTTTCGACTCCATTTTCATCCTCTTGAGCTAACATGCTCCCTAGAGTTTTATCTGCTGCAACTATGTACAATCTCATACTTTTGTTTCTACAAGGTGGTGAAAGAATTGGAGGGTGGCTTAGGTATTCCTTGATCTTGTCGAAGGCTTCCTGCTGCGATTGCCCCCACTCGAAACCATCTTTGTTAAAACGAAGCAATGGCGAAAAAGCTTGTGTTTTGCCACTCAGGTTAGATATAAACCTTCTTAAGAAGTTGATTTTGCCCAACAACGACTGCAACTCCTTTTTGGTTGATGGTGCTTTCGCCTCCATTATGGCTTTGGTTTTATTATGATTTATTTCAATCCCTTTCTTGTGGACCACAAAGCCTAAGAAATCCCCTGCCTGCACACAAAAAGCACATTTAAGAGGATTCATTTTGAGACCATATTTTCTCATCCTTTCAAAGGATTGTCGAAGATGGTCAATGTGACTATTCCCAGAAATAGATTTTATAACAATATCATCAATATAAATTTGCATGAATGTATCTATAAAATCGTGGAAAATTGAATTCATTGCCCTTTGATAAGTAGCACCAGCATTCTTGAGACCAAAAGGCATCACTACCCACTCATAGGTGCCTAAGGCTCCAGGGCATCTGAAAGCAGTTTTATGAACATCTTCCTCAGCAATGAATATTTGGTTATAGCCAGAATATCCATCCAGCATACTAAGGTATTCATATCCTGCTGCAGAATCTATTAACATTTCTGCTACTGGCATTGAATATTCATCTTTGGGAGTTGCAGAGTTTAAATCCCTAAAATCGATACACACTCTCAAAGACCCATTCTTTTTAATAACAGGTACTATATTAGCCAACCCTTCGACATACCTTGCAGTGCGAATGAATTTGCAACGAAGCAGTCTTTCGACTTCCTCTTTGATCTTTGACAGTATTTCTGGTGCAAACCGTCTTGGATTTTGCTTGACTGGTTTTTTCCCAGGCGTCATAGGCAACTTGTGTTCGACTAACTCCCTGCTCAGACCAGGCATCTCATCGTAATCCCAAGCGAAGCAGTCTTTGAATTCTTTCAATAGCTGGACTACTTCGACTTTCAACTGGGGATCAAGATTGGCACTGATGTAGGTAGGCCTTTTGGTTGCCCCCTCACTGAGGTCCACTTCTTCCAAAGGATCTTGTGCTAGCATTTTTATATTATTTGCCAACGGATCCTTTTTAAATCCCAAAGGCTCATCTTCATAGATGGCGTCGAGCCTCTGGCTTTTCCCTCCAGTCTCAACCTTGTCTGGTGGTTTTGGGTCGAAGTCCTTGCCAGGACCTTCTTGATACACTTCAGAAATGGCTTCACCAGCCATATAATCATTGGCGGCTTCCAAAGCCGCTTGTAGTTTTGTTTCGGCCACATAGGCCGAAATTCTTTTCATAGCGTCGAACTCAGTCATGATCACTGAATTCATCTCCCCACCCTGTGGGCTCTATTGGAGGTGTGCCTAAGCATGGCAATCTTCCTCCTGGTACCTCCCTGTCCCATCTGAAACCTTCTACAGGGTGTAAGTACAACGAATAAAATGTTTCCTCGTCAGGTGTAAACTCAAAATCAGCTGGAGGACATGGAGCAATGTTCGCCAAATGTTTCTCAAATTGCCTACTGTCCACATGATTAACAGGCACCTTGAAGTACCCTTGATCAGCTTCAATGTTTTCCACTATCCCATCTGGTCTCCAGATTGTGATTCTCTGGTGCATAGATGAAGGTACTGCTCCTATCCCATGAATCCACTCCCTTCCTAAGAGTAGATTATAGTTAGCCTTTGTTTTGACGACCATGAACACTGTTGGTCTGGTAATAGTTCCCACTGTGAGATCTACTTGAATCACTCCCAGAGTAGAACCAACTTTGCCTTCATAGTTCGACAGAACCATGTTGTGGGGTTTAGTATCAGTTTCAAATTTTCCAATCTTGCTCAACAGAAATCTTGGCATCAAATTAACCGTGGCACCACAGTCAACCAAAATCTTGTTGATAGGAACGTTCTCCACTTTTCCAGTAATATAAAGAGGCTTCAAGTGACCCTTCATTGCCTCCGTGGGACGCTCAAAGAAAGCATTCTGTTCTTCGACGCACCCATTGTTCATGATGTAATAACACACAGGCTTGTGTGCCATCATTTCCAATTCAGCAGTTTGGTCTAAGTCTTCGACCTCTGAGACTTGACCAAATTCTCTTGGCATCACTGACACCACATTTACCAAAATGTTTAGGGAAGCTGCTGACTCATTGTTGAAGTTATCAGTCATATCATCATCCTTTTTGACCTTTTCCTCTGGTTGACTAGTAAACAACTTTCGTCGTATGGGCATCTTCTCCATTGCCCCAGCCACATTGGTGCTTGACTCCCCTTGCACCTGAGCCTCCCTGACAGCTTTTCGCCTGCGCTGCTCTCTTCGCCATTGTGATCTGGACATAGGATTGTTACCTTTGTAATTCTGAGAAATGTATGCTGATTTGTTTGTGGTGTGATTCTCTTTTCTATACTCAAATGACACACCTCTTTCCACATTAAACTTCTCCCATTTTTTCTTCTGTCCTCTCCCTTCGACAGGTTTGATCCAACTACCTGTTGGCACATTCACAGCAGGTTTGAATGTTCCTGGCTTGGCTCTTGGTACTTGGTTCTTTGGCCCTGTCGAAAGTCGCCTATGGTCAAAACCTCGGTGCCCCTTGCTCACCTTCTGCCCCTAGCTTTCGCCAGCCTTCTTGGCACCTTCTAGCTTGTGGGCAGCTCTTTCATCAAAAATGGTGCTGCACCTGGGACACAGCATTACTCCAGAGCCTTTTTTCTGGCAACGATGCAAGAAGTCCAAGATTGTCTCTTCTGGCTCAGGATAAGCCATTTTGTTAAGTTTCTCTTGCTCATCTACCTTACTCAATTTTTCATCCTTTCGATTTGTAATTTCGACCATGTTGACATCCATTCTGTCCTTCAGGTGCATCTTGGAGAAGCTGGCTTCCAGACTTTCAGTGGTCTTTGCCAAGCAGACACCACCTACTGCTGCTTTTGCAGCTCTTTGGGAAGCTTTTTCCCAAGCAGCTTTCTCAGCCTCCACCATCTCCTCAGCATTGACTCTCTCGACATCAGGAGATGTCTTGAAAAAAGTCTCAGCAGCCATACAGATCCAATTTTCCACCAGACAGCCATCCATGTCCAGCATCTCTCCAACCAAGAGCATGTCGTGTTCCAATTCCTTAACAACTTGAACTTTAGGGGCATTTCTACCCATAGCCTCATTGGTGTTGATACTATCTGAACTAGAATCAAACTCCTCAGCCAACTCGACCATATTAATGCCTTCATTAGCAGTTATCTTCCGCCCACTCACGGTTACATCAAACACCTTAGCGGCATTATCCATTTCCACAAACTTATCAGCAGTTTCTTTGGTCACCAACATCAGACTGGTACCATAAACGTTTAGGCCACTTGTAGCCTTACTAGAACCTTCAATCATCACAGTACTGATGGCGAAGTCTTCAGTAACTTCCACCATGTTGACTGACTCGTCGAATCCCCCTGTGGCTTCCACCATCTGCACCTCATGAGGCTCTGTATAGTTGGCCTCTGCAACTTGCAACGGGTCAGAGTCAATCTTCATATGGGCTTTGCCTTTTTCCCCAAACTTCGGCCTTCCTTCCTGGATAGCGTTTTGCACCAAATCCCTGAAAAGAAAACATTGCGAAGTTTTATGACCCAAAAAATTATGGTACTTACAAAAACCTCTTTTCTTTCTTTGTTCTAAAGGTGGCATTTTAGCACCAGCAGGCACTATCATTTGCCCATCTTTAACTAACAAATCAAAAATTTCATCACATTTAGTGACGTCGAAAGTATATGTTTTCTTAGGGAATTTGTCGTTAGATTCGACAGGATTTTTTCCTTCTGAAGGAGCTAATAATTTGCAAGCGTAAGGTGGACCTTGCTTTAATTCAGCAACGTCAACCTCATTTTCGTCAAAACAAGATGGCTCGCCATACAGACTCTCCACATCTTCGTTGCATTCGACAAACGCTACTTTTTTACCCCTACTGAATTTGGCTTTTTCTTCTTTTAGCCTTTCTAGCTGTCGAACCCTATCAGCCAACTGGGCCATATCTCTAAGATATTGGGTATCTAATTTCTTCCTAATGGAATAATCAAGACCCCCAGCAGCCATTTCGACCAACTCATGTTCTGGTACTTGTGTAAAGCACCTGGCTTTAAGAAGTCGAAATCTATTCAGGTAATCATCAATTGGCTCAGTGACCTTGCGCTTGATGCTAGCCAATTCTTTCAAACTAATCTTAGTTTGCCCCATATAGAACTATTCATGAAATAAACGTTCTAATTGGGTCCAATTGTATATGGAATTTGGAGGCAACGTAGTAAACCATGTGAAGGCATTCTTGGTAAGGGAACTTGGGAAGTATTTGATCCTAAGGCTTTCGTCAGCTGCAATCTCGCCCGCTTCGATCAAATATCTAGCCACATGTTCGACAGTAGACTCAGTGGTATCTCCTGAAAATTTGCTGAACTTTGGAACCTTCATCCTAGGGGGAAGTTCTGCTTGGAGAATGTAGTCCACTATAGGTGATGTATAATTTGGCCTGGTGAAGCCAAAATTCATCCCATTCCTAGTCATTATCCTTTCGACCATGGCTGCAAGATTATTTTCTTCTGCTTGATTCTGGTGTCGAACCTGCCTAAGTAGTTGATCTGCATTTTGGTTCCTGTTCACCATCACTACTGGTTCTTCCTCCATCTGGTATGGCATCTGGTTTCTTGGTGGTTCGACTCTGAAATGGTCCACCATCTCTTGATCCTCCAGGTTAGCATCAGGTATCTGACGTTGATGACGTCTTGGGATATCTTCGACCACCGTCGCTCTTCGATCCACTACTGGTACTCCCATGAAATCAGCCATGCGTGCCACTTATGCAGCCAATTATTGGTTAATTTGGGTTGTATTTTGGATCAAAGGTTGAAAAACTTCTCCCATTGTCTGAGACAACGTATGTACCATTTGCATGTTACTCTCATCCATCTGCTGTCTCAAACAATTTATGGATGTATTTGTAAGGCTAGGTGTTTGAACAGAGTAACCAACGCCTATACTCTGATTGTTTCGTCCCCCCGATCCTGACCCCTGTAGTGGCGAAGACACAACAGTTTCTGAAAATACAGGTGGAGCATTCTGCAGGTTTTGCATCATTGATGTAGGCATACCATAGGGTTGACTCCTCGACCTTGGATGTGGGAAACCTGGTGGAGGAACGTGCTTGTACATTGCATTTCCTCCTGGGGGTGTTGACGAATTAGAACTTTGTGGTCCTATATATTCCAACACAGGTTGAGTATATGATTTTGTATATGTTGATCCTGGCTCAGACGCCACTAACGGAAGTGACGTCGGTCCTCCTGTCGAAGACACTGGTGATGGAGTGCTTTGAGTCCCAATACTGCTACTGGACTGAGTGTTTGAAATACTCCCTTAAGGATCAACTTGTTGATTGGCATTAGTTGCCATCTTCTTAGTATATCTTCTCTTTGGTATCTCTTCGTTTGCCGTGGCTAACTTCCCACTTCTCAATAACATGCAACGAAAATACTTCTTCACCAAGAGAGATGAGGCTGACAAAGAGGTTTGACTTAGCACTGGGTCCCACCAGGTGTGCCAATTTGTTTACTGTGAATTTTGGTAAACAACCTCTGATCTATCAATTTAAACGCAAATTGATTTAACTTGCAGGATCGATCACACAAATCCTAGGACATGTGCTAAGTTTGAGAGACAAGTGTAACTTAAAGAAAATGTAAACTGGACTCCACATTCGACAATGCTGAAAATAAAATCTAACTGAACTCCACGTTCGACTACAGGCAATAAAGTAAAGTGAGAACTTGAAATTTAAAGTAATGCAAGTAAAGGGTGCAAAAATAAAAGGCGTCGAATGTGTAAAAGCTTTGAAAGTAAAATGCAACGAACTCCACGTTCTTGGAAAGTAAAAGCTGGGAAAGTAAAAGTGCTGTCGAAGGTAAGGTGCTGGAAAGTAAAAGACTTTGAAGATAAATGCAGTTGATTTAAAGGAGAACTTCACGTTCTTGAAAATGAAAGGCTTTGAAAAGTAAAGTGCAGTCGAAAGTAAAATGCAGAAAACTTAAATGACTTTGAACACAAATTTGGCATGGAAGATAAATTTCAAGAAACTGTAAAGGCATGGAAAGTAAACATGTTGAAGATAAATTAGATTAATGAAGATAATGGTGTTACATTACGTACATTCTCACGAACTCGTTTCTCTACACGCGGGTACTTTGAGTTTCTTAGAGTAACTTGTACAAAAATATGAACACCCCATTTACATAGAACCAACTCCTATTTATAGTGCTAGGAAATAACTACTCAGTGGTGGTTACTGCTTCGAACGTGTGGATTTTGGCGCCTTCCCTTTAATCTCAACTGTTCCCACGTCCACAACTGCTCTTATTTAAATTTCAAATATTGGAAATTCCCTCCAATCTTAATATAACCACTGCAGCGCTACATTCTCACAGTCGAAGAACCCTTTCCATACTTAGCCATTTTTTAAGGTTTCTCCACATTTATTCGACTCAGGCCTCTCAAAAGTTAGGTCGAAGCCTTCTTAAAAATAATTTTTTAACATTAACATAACTTTGACTTTGTCTGGCGTCGAAATTGAGGGTTAACAGTTGGCCCAGAGGGAGAGTGGAAGGTGCATTTCCCCTCCGAGGATGGTCGGATCTGTACAGATTTTGGGGAGCGGTTCGCTATGTACGAATATGCATTTAAAGAGTTAGGGTTGAGGTTGCCCTTCACCGATTTTCAGCAGTCAGTTTTCGTGCATCTGGATCTGGCCCCGACGCAATTGCATCCCAATTCGCTGGCGTTCATCCATGCCTTTGAGTTGACGTGTGAATTCTTGCAAATAGGAGCTACTCTTCCTCTGTTTATCACCATCTTCCATTTCTAGCGGCAGTTGACGGGGAAGAGATACGGCTGGGTGTCGTTGAAACAGCCCCGTAAGTTGTTCAAGCCCTTTTCGGAGTCGATCCGAATGTTCAAAGAAATGTTCTATATTATAGAGCCAGTGTCGGAGAGGGCCTAGGACAGTACGTACGTCTGGGCGGGGTTAGTGACGAGGACAGTAACGACATGCGCGACGAAAATAGGAAGTTGATCGGGGAGAGGGAATTCAAGTTTCCCTTTCACTGGAGTGTCGGCTACTTTTCGAAGGAGCCCAACGAGTATGTTGCTTAGCCGCACATGCTGGACAGGCAGGATTTGGTTGGCTATGAGAAGCTGGTGAAATATATTAACTCTTTCCGGCTTGCTGAATGCTGGACGAATAAGGGGTCCCTGATTTTCGAGGAGGACGGTAGCCAGTGGGTTGAGTACCGTTTTATTAGAACCAAGGCGCTTTTAGAGTGCAAGACTCCCGCGGATGCTTACAAATTGCTCGGTAGTCTTAGTTACTTGACTTGCCCGACATATTTTTCCTTGGTCGTCTAACATATTTGTTTTGTTTTTGCAGGCGAGATGCCTTCCGCTCATGAAAGAATGGTAAAGAATGCTATGGCGAGGAACAAGCCTGAGGCGGCTGCTCCCAAAACTCGATTTGCCCAGCGTGCTCCTACTCCTCCTCAACCTGCTGCAGGGACCTCTTTGCATACTCCTGCCCAGGGATTTCCCTTGCCTCTGGTCTCACGGTTCAAGCGGTCCAGGGCCAATGAAGGGGTAGATCTCACTCGGGCGCCAGAAAAGGGGAAGTTCGAACTTCCTCCATGTATTCTTGACAGAAGATTCTTCGAGGGGACGTCCTTGGTCGTGCCACGGGCAGATTCTCTGCAGCTGGAGGGCATGGATCGCTCGAGCAAGAGGACGTTAGTGGCACAGGATGCCTCTGCCCTGGTCAGAGTCCTGGAAATGGCGGCCATCTATGCTGAAGGGGATTCTTTGACTGAGTATGAGCTCAGGGCTACCTGGGCTACCATTTTGTCTTTGGAAGAGACGGCGAGGAAGGCCAAGGAGGAAGCCAAGAGCTCTGGTGATGCCTGGAAGAAGGCAGACGATGAGGCTACTAGGTTGCGGGAGGAGAATGCTACGCTGGCAACGGAGAAGAAGACAGCCGAGGAGCTGATCGAGCAGTTGAGGCAAGCAAGTGCTCCGGCCGAAGATGAAGCTGAGGATGTCCGACCGAGCTGGTTGCTCGTATGTTGAAGGTCGAGGATGACAACATTGTCATTGGGGACGAATCTTTTAAGAATGTCGTAGCCCAACTACGGGTGGTCAACCCGGGGGTTGATATCTCCACCGAGGGTATCCATTACCTGGCTCATGTCGAGGATGGTAGGATAGTCAATCCGAACTCCCTTCTTGGTGGTGACGAGCATGCTGAAGTTTTCAACGGGGAGACTTAGGGGCCTGAGCCCAACCTCGAGCAGCCTAAGCGGATGGAGGAATGATGGTGTTTTTATCCTTGTTATAATTTGTCTGGCCTGCATGCCGTGTATCTTTTGATGTAACTTATTATTTTATATGGGGGCGTGGCCCCCTGTTAATGTACCAAGCACAGTCGTGGTCCTCATGACCACTTATCACTTTAATTATGTATGTGTCCGGTCCTCATGGCCAGTTTTGTGATTTGCATGGTTTTATCTATTTTGATTTCTGCTAAGTGTTGTACCTTTGCTCGTCATGCGTGTGTGCCCGTAATAGGGATTACTTTGATTTGCTTTCAGTTTCGGAGACTTGCTCGTTGTAGATGTGTTCGGCAGTGAGGGGTACTGGTCGAACGGCCAGGGAATGTCCGGGCCAGAGAGCAGAGCTCAGGTCGCATTTGAGGACTGAGTTCGCAGCGTGAACCTCCCATCGTGAGCTGGGTGTTCTGCCCATCGTGGTACTTTGACGACGGCGGTGCTCGATTGAGGGACCACTGTCAAGCAGGGACCTGGCTTGTTCCTGAGCGGGGTTCTGCTTTACTGACATGTGACGCTTGTACCTAAGTGCGCATCATGGTCGGTAGGCGACGCTCGCCATTTTGACGAATCAAACCCATAGTTAAGGCCTTAGCTATAATATTACTTTAGCTTTTCGGCGTTCCACGGTTGAACAAGTTCTTCCCCGTTGAGATGTTCTAGGTAATAGGGCCTATTATCCGTTTTTGCCCGGACACGATAGGGTCCTTCCCAGTTTCGGCTAGTTTGCCCTCGCGAGAGTCTTTATGGTTTCTTCTTAGGACGAGGCTGCCCACGTCGAACTCTCGTCGTATGACTTTGGCGTTGTGCCGGATGGAAATCTTTTGTTTCAACGAGGCTTCGCGGAGGATTGCCCCTGACCGGACTTCCTCAACGAGGTCGAGTTCCTCCCTTAGTGCTTTGTCGTTTATTTCCTCGTCCAGGGACGATTTTGTCCGCCTGGAGGGTACGTGAACTTCGATGGGAATTACGGCTTCGGTCCCGTAGGCCAGGCGAAAGGGTGTTTCCCCAGTTGAAGAGTGTGGAGTTGTGCGGTATGCCCACAGGACGCTATGTAGCTCCTCGACCCAAGCTTTCTCCGTTTCGTCCAGCCTTCGTTTGAGGCCTCAAAGGATGACTTGGTTCGCCGCCTCAGCTTGCCTGTTTGTCTGGGGATGTTCGACGGATGCGAAGTGTTGCTTCGTGCCCAGCTGGGCGATGAAATCTTGAAACTTTCTGTCCGTGAACTATGTCCCATTGTCCGTGACTATCACCTCGGGGATGCCGAAACGCGCAAGGATGTTTTGTTTGTAGAAACATAGTATGTTAAGGGATGTTATCTTGTCTAGAGCCTCCACTTTTATCCATTTTGTGAAGTAATCCACGCCTACTATTAAGTATTTGTTTTGGTTTGATCCTACCACGAATGGCCCCAGGATGTCCAGGCCCCACCAAGCAAATGGCCACGGGGAGGACATAACCTTGAGCTCGTTAGGTAGAGCTAGGTGCATGTCCCCGTGCCATTGGCATTTATCACACTTCTTCACGTGCTCTTTAGCATCCTGCTGCATGGTTGGCCAGTAGTACCCTACTCGAAGGGCCTTCCAGGCAAAGGACCTTCCTCTGAGATGTTGGGCGTTGATTCCTTCGTGAATTTCGCGCAAGATGTGGGCGACCATCTCTTCCTCGACACACTTGAGCAGCAGGATGGAAAACCCTCACCTGTAGAGTTTACCTTCGACCAGGACGTAGGAGCAGGCTCTTCGCCTGACTACGCTGGCCTTTTTGGGGTCGGACGGAAGTTCGTCCCTAGCGAGATAGTTGTAAACGGGGGTCATCCAACAATTGTTGTCGCCGATCATTTGTACGTCAAGGGTCGGGGAAGTTTTCTCGATACTGGGTCGAGGAAGTGCCTCCTGTATGATGGACTTGTTTCCGCCTTTCTTCTTCGTGCTTGCCAATTTAGAAAAACGTCTGCCCTGACGTTGTGTTCGCGGGGAACGTGCTTTACTTCTACCGCTGCGAACTTCGTCATTTTCTCCTTGACCAGGGCTATGTATTCGGACAGGTTGTCATTTTTGGCTTGATGCTCTCCTCGAACTTGGAGGGCCATGAGTTACGAATCTGTGCAGATGACGACTTCTTCCGCGCCGAGATCTTCGGCTAGGCGTAAGTCGGCGAGGAAGGCTTCGTACTCAGCCTGGTTGTTGGAGGTGGGGAAGGATAAGGTAAGCGATACTTCAACGATGATTCCCTCGTCGCTCTCCAATATGATGTATGCCCCGCTTCCAGCCGAGCTGGATGCCCCATCTACGAAAATGGTCCATTTGCACGCCCCGCATGCCGGGGAGTCTGTGAACGTCATTTCTGCGATGAAGTCAGCCAAAGCTTGGGTTTAAGGGCTTTTCCGCTTTCATACTGGATGTCAAATTTGGACAGCTCTAGCGACTAGTTGAGCATTCTGCCGGCCATGTCTGGTCGTCCTAACAACTGCTTCACGGGTTGATCTGTCCGGACCATGATCGTGTGGGCCAAGAAGTAGTGTCTCAGTCTTCTAGCTGCGTTGATGAGGGCCAGTGCCACTTTTCTATCTGTTGGTATCTCAGCTCTGGTCCCTGCAGTGCTTTGCTCGTGAAATATATGGGCTTTTGCCCGTCAGGTGTTTTGCGGATAAGAGTGGCACTCACTGCCTCGGTGGCTACGGTGAGATACAAATACAGAGTCTCGCCGTTGTCTGGCCGAGAGAGGACTGGTGGCTTCGAGAGTGCCCGTTTCAGATGGAGGAGAGTCTGGTCACATTACTCTGTCCATTCAAACGCTGCCTCCTTGCGGAGGAGTTTGAAGAAGGGTAGGGCGTGCTGGGAAGATTTGGCCATGAAACGGGATAGAGACGCGAGTATCCCATTGAGGTGCTGGATGGATTTCTTCGGTTTGGGCTTTGGAAACTCGGAGAATGCCCGGCACTTATCGGGGTTGGCTTCGATTCCTCGTTTTGTTAGGTAGAAACTGAGGAATTTGCCTGCCCGGACACCGAACGTGCACTTCTCCGGGTTGAAGCACATCTGGTATTTCCTGGCCTGTTCGAAGACCTTTCTTAAATGGGCAGTATGATCGGTTTCCTCATGGGATTTTACGATCATATCGTCCATATAGACTTCGAGTATGCCGCCTATCTCTCCTCGGAAAACCTTGTTCATCATCCTCCGATAGGTCGCTCCGGCGTTCTTCAGGCCGAAGGGCATTACATTGTAGTAATAGTTGCCCAATTCGGTCATGAAGGCCATGTAGTTTTTATCGCTCATCGTCATTGGTATTTGATTATAGCCCGAATAGGCGTCCATGAATGATAATAGTTTAAAACTGGCAGAGTTATCAACAAGTTTGTCAATATTGGGGAGGGGGTAGGCATCCTTCGGGCATGCCTTGTTAAGATTGGTATAGTCAATACACATTCGCCATTTGCCATTAGATTTTTTCACAAGTACAACGTTGGACAACCAAGTGGTGTACTTAGCTTCTGAGATAAATTTGGCCTCGAGGAGGTCCTTTACAGCTTTTTGCTGCAACCTCTGTTTTCTCCGGAGACTGCTTTCTCCTACTTTGTGCTACTGCTTTGACAGCTGGGTCAATCGTGAGTTGATGGCAGGTGACGAATGGGTCCAAGTTGGGCATCTCGGTGGCGCCCCAGGAGAACAGATCAGCGTTCTCACGGAGGTAGGTTTTGAGTTGCTTCCTTGCGATGTCGGGGAGATCCACTCCAATTTTTACTCCCCGCTGGGGGTCGTCACCGAACAAGACGAGCTCAAAGTCGTCATTCGGGATGGGACGCATCGGATGAGAGCTGCTGTCGGTCGGGGCAGATGAGCTGCTCGAGGCTGTGTGGCCCTCCTTCTAGTCCTCTTCGGGGAAGCGGCTGTCGAGGTCGATGACGTCGACCTGAGGCAGCGACTTGGCTTCCTCGGGGCTGCTGGGCAAGGCTGGCTTGTTAGATACCTTTGGCTTGGACGCGATGGCATTGAGTCCCTTCGTGGCTGCCTCAAAGCACCGTTGTGCGGCTTCAATATCGCCGTGGAGGGTGTCGACCATCCCATTTGAAGTGTAGTACTTCATCTTAAGATGGGCGGTCGAAGGCACAACTACCAACTCGGCCAAGGTTGGTCTTTTGAAGTTGCACTTATACAGGGACAGACAATTGATTACTAGAAACTATACTTTAACGGATCTGGCCGTCTCCGCTGACCCAAAAGTTATACTCAGTTCTACGTATCCCCACGGTTTGGTCACTGACCCATTGAATCCTTGCAAGTCAGAACCCACATAGGGGGTGAGGTGTGACTCGTTCAGCTGGAGCGTTGAAAAAAGCTGGGAGTACATGATGTCGACCGAGATGCCTTGGTCGACGTGAATTCTGCGAACGTCGAAGTTCGCCATTCGGCTCTGACGAGCAGGGGAATGCTCGAGTTTGGAGATCCTCCGAGGAGCTCTTCCCGGTAGAAGGAAATGGGGATAGAGCCCTTCTGGGCTTGATCGAGTGTGGTCACCTTGCTGGAGCTTGTGCTGATCAGGTGCTCGAATTTCATCTTTACGGAACCCACCGTGACTTTATTGAAGCCCCCCCTAAGATGACCATAGCGGAGGGGAAAGTCTCCCACGGGTTGTGGGCCGCGAAGTAGGCAGAAGCACTGAGCTCATCTGGGACATAGAAATCTTCTGGTCGCGATACGGACATGGCGACCTGGATGTTGGCTTCATCCGAAGAAGGCACCTCTTCCTCTACCTTTCTTGACTCCTGGGCATCTTGCCGGGGAGTATCTTTCTTTTTCGTGAACTGTTTCAGGTGGCCATCCCTGATCAGTATTTCGATAGCATTATTCAAATAGATGCAATCTTCGGTGGTGTGGCCATGACTTCTATGGAAACGGCAGTACTTTGATTTGTCGGCATTGGGCTTGGCCGGTATTTGTTTGGGGAAGCAGACCCCTGCTTGTTTGAATTCCGAATTCGCTCATTCGGAAAATATCTTTTCCCTGGAGACAGTCAGGGGGTGTAGTCGTGAAGTCGTTCGGAAGGGCCCTTGCTATCCCAGGAGTCCCGAGGACGGTCTTCGCGCTTCCTTTCTCCTCGACGAGATGTCGAGGGCTCTTCGCCTTTGGAGGCCCGGGCGTTCTCCTGGTGGCGGGAGGCTTGGGCGGAGTTGGCCGCTTCCTTTTCCTTGTATTGAATGTACGACTGCGCCTTGAGGAGGAAAGCGTCCAGGTCCCTCGGAGGTGCGAGGTCGACAACTTTGGAAAACTCTGAGTGTTGGCGGAGTCCCTGTTCGAGCAGAAATTTTTTCATGTCGTCAGTGGTGGGGACTTGCACCGCTTCTTTGTTGAACCTCATGATGTATGCCCGAAGAGGTTCATTATTCCCTTGGATTATGGCCCCAAGAGAGGCTTCAGTCTTGGGGTGGCGGCGCGACGCCGTGAAATGCCTGGAGAACATTTTGCCTAACTGCTTCCACGACGTGATAGACTCTTCGGGCAGCTGTTTGTACCAAGTCATTGCTCCTTTTCGGAGCGTGGTCGGGAACAGACGGCACTTGATGGCGCCCCGGACGCCACGGTAATCCAATAGCACATCGATGTTTTCGATGTTCTCATCGAGGTCGGTTGTTCCGTCGTATGTGCCCAATGTCGGGGGCTTCTCCAAGCCCTTGAGGAGGCGAGTTGCCAAGATTTCTTGGGACAATGGTTTGTGAGGCTCATCACCGCTTCTGGAACTGGTTAGTGACGGGGACCGGACGACTCGCTCGTGACAGCGACTTCTTCGGGGAGAAGGTGTACGGGCCCGGCCTTTCGTCCTAGCCGGGGGTGATTGTTTGTCCCTCCGAGTTCTCTTGTGACCGGGAGAGTTCTGGTTTCGCGGGGAAACATGGTCGCGTTTCCGGGCAGCATGAGATTTTGTCTCTTGGCGCAGCCATCGGTCAACTTCTCGTTGGGGTTGTGGGCTCTTGGATCGTTGATGGCTTTTCCTCAAAGGAGGGGATCTTGGACGAGCAAATTCCTCCAATGCCCCGATCCTTTTGTTCTGCTGAAGGATCAGGAGGTTGGTCTTGTTGATCGCCTCAAGAAGGGCCACCACGGTCGGGTCGGCGTTGGGTGGAGCAGGAATGGGCTGGATGGCCAGCGAGGGCTGACCGTTGTCGAGGTCAGCAGGAGTAGGGGAAGGAGAGGTTGTGGCCCCGTCTCTCAGAAAACGGGGATCTCCGAGGTGGGATGAAGGACCGTCAACGTCAGTCTTGTCGACGGGGAGAACAGCAGAATGGAGAGCACCTTTGATGTGATCTTGAGAGGCCATGATGATGATCTTGGACGAGAGTGTTTTGGTCTTAGTATCTGAGGTGGATGTTAAGACTGGGAGAACAATTTCCCAAAGACGGCGCCACTGATCGTGAAGGCTTGATCAGATCCTGTGATGGGCCACCAAGAATGTCTGTGATGCTGGGCGTGAGATGAGGAGGAGGGGGTGTACCTGCAAGGCACTCCGACGCTCAAGTAAGAAAAGGTCAGAGAAAAAAGGCAAGTACAAAATGTATTCTTAGGATGATTATTGGATACCTGACCCTCTCAAGCGAGAGGGTTTATATAATGCCCCCACCGCGTGGCCAACGGTCCTATTTTCGGGGCGAAATAACCGTTTTCCCGAAGAATAGGTAACTGCCCAAAACTAGCCGTTATGTCGGACAGGGTGCCCAAAACTAGCCTTTATGTCGGGCAAAGGTGTAGTTTCGGGCACATGCCCTTAGCCGTTCAGGGACCGACGAAGCCGTGCGTAACGGACAGTAGTACCGGGGAGGAGCGATGCACTCCTTGCCCGGTTGGGGGCAGAAAGGTAACTTTTGCCCCTTTATGGATTGGACTTAGGCAATTAGGCCGTTCTGGAAACAGAAGCGGATTGGGCCATGCCTAGCCATTGGTTCAGTCCAGAACAGAAATGCTTGTGAATTTTTCATAATGTCTGTAATGGAATGTTTGTATAGAAACCGCAACTTGTTTGCACGATCAACAAAAGAAATGTCTGATCTTAGTCTTGAGGTGGCATGTCACACCTTATCCCTCATAGAAGACGTACCTTACATAGTCTAGCACAAGTAAGCCGTTGATGAGGTCTTTAAAGAATAATTCATAAAAGTGAGATACACCACTTGGATTTCTAATGTAGTATTAGTGAAAAAAGCCAATAATAAATGGAGCAAAATGTGTAAATTATTCATACCTAAACAGAGCATTTATGAAGGATTCCTATCATGAGTAAATAATTCATCAGGGTTTAAGTTATTGTCTTTTATTGACGCCTACTCATTATACACTTAAATACCAAAGGATCCTCTAGATCGAAGCAAAATACACTCAAATTCACTATTCATGTTATTTGGCATGCACATAAAGTGGAATCTATGTATTCAACCTCACGTGATGATAACATTACAATAGGTTCCTTTCTTGAACTCCAAGCAACCGGTGCACCACCTAACACGAACATGTATCCAGCTGCGAATTTTATATCCTCAACATCGCCACACCAACTAGAGTCAGTGTATCCCACAAGTTTGCATTATTTTCTTTCATCTACTGCAAGAAACAAAGTCTCAGAATCTAGCGTTCCATTGATGTACCTTAGTATTCTCTTGGTGGCTACAAAATGTGATATCTTTGGGTCCTGCTTGAATATACTTACCATGCCTACACTATAGGCCAAATTAGTCCTTGTGTGGCTGAGATATCTTAATGATCCAATAAGTCTTATGTATTATGTTGGATTGGCGCCATCTTTAGACAAATATTTCATTAGTTGAAACCTTGGTTCAGTTGGTCTCGAAGTTGCATTGCAATCCTCCATCTCAAATCTCTTGAGCATTTCATTTTTACATCTTCTTTGGTGCATAATGAAGCCTCTAATACTCTTGTAGAAATAGATACCAAGAAAGTATGAGATATTTACCAAGCCATACATTTCAAACTCCTTGCTTAAGTCATGTTTGAAATATTTGATCTCCTTCTTCAAACTGCATGTTATCAACCAGTTATCTATATAGAGACAAAGTATAGTTAGTTCACTTTTGCTTATTCTTACATACACACCATGCTCAATAATTCACTTTAAAAACTATTTCTCCCTTAGAAAGTTGTCTATCTTTTTGTTCTAAGCTCTTAGAGCTTGCTTGAGTCCATACAATGCTTTATGCAGCTTGTATACTTTTCCTTCTTGGCCTTGCTTCACAAAACCAGTTGGCCATGCTAAATAAACCTCTTCATCTAGAGGGTCATTCAGGAATACGCATTTCACATCCATCTGACATATGAACCAGTTATTCATGTTTGCTAGACCAGTAACCAACCTGATTGTTTTGATTCTAGCTAATGGTGCAAAAACTTTATCATAGCTAATTCCTTCTTTCTAAAGAAATCCCTTTGCTACAAGTCTTACCTTGTGTCTAGTTACTTATCCCTTTGGATTTAGCTTCACCTTGTATACCCACTTCACATCAATTGCCTTATTACCTTGTGGTAATTCAACTAGTGACCAGGTTTTTGTTGACTTCGATTGGACTTCAGTTTCTCCATCATGGATTGCATCCACTTTGAGTATTTCAATGCCTCAGCAACATTGACTTACTCAATATTTGCACAAAAGGCATAATGTACTAGCACACATTCATCAACTACCACATCATATAATGTGATCACACATTCTTGTAACTTTAGAGGCACGTTTCTTATTCTTTGAGGTCTGCTTATGCCTACTTGACCTCTGATTTCTTCTTTTCGAAAAAACACGCAGCTACTGGAATAATCATGCACAACATTGCTTTTTATCGCGTGCGCGATAGCGAAGCAAATAGGTCATCACACGCGATGCTTCGGTAATGCGCGCGATGATGGCTTTTTCTGGCACGTTTTAACCCGTTCTGACAGCTTTAAAAGAGGATTTTCTTCACTTTTATAGGGGTTACGAAATTTGGCACTCCGAGCACAATTTTACAACATCAGATGGTGATTTTGAGAGCATTGAAAGCCATTAGAGGTCAATCCTTCAAGGGAATTCATATGCTATTCATCTTTATTCAATTGGTATTGTAATTTACATTATGTGTGACTAAATTCTCCAAGGTTAGGTTGTGTTGTGATGAACCTTATCCAATTTTGTTGGCACTATATGGCGGTTTGACTTTGTATGAATCCTTTGAATTATAATTTTATTCAGTTGTTTCTTATGCTTAATGCTTATTATTTGAGATACTCTGTTAATCTGTTGTTAGATACATAGGGATTCATGGCCTGTAGCCTATGTACTAGACCTAGGGCAATTGTTCTACTTAAGCGGTTGAATAGAGATAGGAGACCTCGAGTAGTGGCACAGGGAATTAACGGTTTGTACATCGCCTAACACTGCTTACGTTGGCGGACTAGGGATAGAAAGTTTCGAGTAGTTGTTAGTGAGTTATTTCGTGGGGGACTTGCTATAACGGTTTTGTTAATTTGCCGTAAAATTATAAGGATAAGATCAATTCATAGAAGGCATCGTACATCAACAAAAGGGGATAAGGGGATTCTAAAACACAACCTGACCGCTTTCGTGACCTAGTTTTCTCGTTTAATTTATTTTTGCACTTAAACTTGCAAAACCCCCCTTTTTACTATTTTTATTTAATATTTCATAAATAATTTTTCTATTCGAACACAGTCCTTGTGGGTTCGATCTTTTTATTACTGCAACATTATCGATACACTTGCCGAAAAGTCATCAAGTTTTTGGCGTCGTTGCCAAGGATTGTTGATTACAATAAGGCAACACTTTGTGCGACATATTTTTCTTATTTTATTTTATTTTTTTAGTATTTTATTTGTTTTCTTGTTTATCATAGTGTTACTGAGGTATTTTCTGTTTGTCTATGCGCATTTCAGGATCGACATTACTACCATTCAATCTAGAAATTGAAAGAACCGCATGTGCCCTCAGAAAAGCAGCTAGAGAAGCAATTCTGGCTCACGGAGAACAACCTGAAGTAGATCCACCAACACTTTCTTCGGATTCTGAAGACGAGAATAACATGGCTGCTCCATAACTCCCAACCATGGGAGATTACTGTAAAAGGACCGGCGATGATTACGTTTCTAGAGGGTTTGTATCGGCAAACCCTGTTAGCTTTGACATTAAAAATTCTATGCTTTCGGTTCTAAGAGACAATTAGTTCGATAGGAATGCTATCAGAGATCTGTGGGCTAATCTTGCACGCTTCTACGAAACCGCTTTAATGTGCAAGCCGGATAATGTCATGGAAGATCAAGTGAAGTTGCGATTATTTGGTTTTTCGCTTATTGGAAGGGAAAAAGATTGGTTACTATGTCTTCCAAATGGAACCATTCAAACACATATTATGAGGTAAGTGTTACTTAAGGGAGAGGTGAAATAGTTGAAGAGGAACCACTAGACTAGGTGAAGGAACACCAAAGTGGCCAAGAAGAAAAAGAAGTCACCATTGATCAGTTAATAGACAAAAACTCTCCGTGGAGAAGGACAAAGAAGTAGATCCTTAATGATCAAAATCCTCCACTACCTGATTACATTAAGGCACCATACCCTATACTCAAGAAGAAACCTCTATATGAAAAGGAGGCATAAATTTTTGCCAAGTTTAAGGAAATGCTCAATACACTGCAAGTAAGTATTTCTTTCCATGAGGTTTTAGAACTAATGCCTAAGTTAATAAAATTTATGAAGGAAATATTAAAGGGTACCATGCGAAAAATGGAACAGGCGCAAGCCAATATGAGAGAAGAAGATGACAAGCCTATGCCAAAACCATTGCCCCCAAAGCTTAAGGATCTAGGTAAGTTCTCTATATCTTGTAAAATTGGTGGAATGGAAATTCCACATGCCTTATGTGATTTAGGTTCGAGCATAAATGGGATCCCACTCGATAAGGTCAAGGAATATGAATTAGGGGATATTAAACCGACCAATATCACACTTGCATTAGCCGACTTGTTTGTTACCTAACCGATTTGTATTATATAAGATATATTAATGCATGTAGATGGTTTAACATAACCTGTAAATTTTGTTGTTTTGGACATGAAAGGAAGGTCAGAGGGCTCGGTGATTCTAGGACGCCCATTCTTGGCAACTGGGAAAGCAAAGATTGATGTAGAAACTGGTGAACTTATATTGAAGTTCAATAAAAAGATATTTGTTTTAAAAGTGTATGAGTGGACACCATATGTTGATGATTTGGATACTTGCTATCATCTGGAGGAAAAAGGTAACAAAGTAGACACGGGACGAAGAAGAAGCGAAGTGACCGGCGTGAGGGTATCTCTTGCACTTGACGTGCCTTAAGCACGTACCATCAAGCTAATGACGAAAAAGAAACGCTGAATGGGATGCAACCCATGGGTAAGAAATTAATTTTGTTATTTTGCTCGCAATTTGTTTGTTTTTTACATTTCATTTTGTCATGGTGGAAATAAGATAACAGGGTCAAAGGAGAAACCAGAAAGGTCAAGAAGAGAAAAGGTAGCAAAATGAAAAAAATGAAAAAAAATATAGTCATCGCACACGCGGTGTATATAGTGCGCGTGATAGAGACGTTTTCAAGTTCTGGACCATTGTCATCGCGTACGCGATGAAACCATAATGCGCGCGATAGGACCGTTATAAAGAGACATTGGGCATAACCGTTGCCTTTGCGCGTGCGATGCATCCGTAATGCGCGTGATAAGCAACGATCACAAAGGCTATAAATAGGTTGTTTTTAATTCCTTTTCTTTCACAACTTTTTGCTGCTTTTCTTCCTCTTTGAGCAAATTCTTTGAGAAATTTCCTTTTCTTCTCTACACGTGTATTGTGTGTATTATTTTTGTAGGTATCATGGCACCACCCAAAAGAGCAAGAGTTATTCATGGATCTACTTTAAGGAATGCTCCCACTCCCGATGCTCCCATTTACCCCAACCACAAGTTCCTATCCAAAGCACGTTCTCAAAATTTTCTCAAGATGTTGGATTACCATATTGTGAAGGAAAAAGTGTTCAATTGTGATGATTTACAAGGGTTCGAGGGAGTAGTCGAAGCGCTCCAACCAAGGAGACGGGTAAGTTTTAACAACTTGATTTATGAAACCAACAAAACTATAGGATTGGAATTTTATGCAAATGCTATTCATGGCATGTATGGTACCTTTCAATCATATGTGCGAGGTAAGTACATTGATTACTCTCCTACTTCCATTAGTTATATTTTTTATTTATAATCTCCTCCTGTTTGCGCCCTTAGAACATATAGGCAAGAATATAAGGTTATGACTGAGGAATTAAGCCAAACTATTTTGGAACTTTTTTGTAGACCTGTCGCGATGTGGCATATCTAGCGTGGCTTAATGTTGTATCTAAGAACTGCCGATTTTTTTAACAAATTCCTAGGGCTTGGGCGTCTTATTTTATAGAGACTTTAGAGGCCGCGTCAAACCAATCATGATTTATTGTGAAGCGGTGTTTAGGGTTGCTTGCTATTCTGAGGGGGGAAACTATTGATTTAGGGTGGTTGATTGCTGATAATATTGGACATATGGATAACGCTCCACAACGAGCTTGTGGACATATTTTTTTATTAATGAATTGTGCAGGAGAGCAAGTACCCTTGAGTATCCCAAAGATGAGAGGATTCTTTCAAAATCACCCCTCAATGCATCGGCTATAAGGAGGTTGGAGAACATGCGTCATGGAGAAGTTGCTGAACAAGATCAAGACGACAACCAAGAAGGCATTGATGGAGAGTTCAACAAACCACCTATGCAACATCAAGCTCAATAGATGCAAGGTGAAGTGACGTCAGAGTTTTAGAGAAGGATGGAAGTTCATGTTGTAGGAGTTATACCGTGGATTGAGGAAGTTTCACCAACCTTGTATGTTAACCCTCAAAGATTATTCCCTAGTACTCTAAGGCTTCTACAACCAACAAGAAGACCACATGTCGGCTCAAAGTTTAAGAGTCATGTTTGCATTAACTGAAGAAATGGAGAACTACTTCATCACCCAAGACCAAGAGCAAGCTAGAATGAGAGATCACATGCGCATCAAATGGAACAGAAAAAACACTGAGTTCAACAACATTATGAACGACATACATGATCTTTTCCGCGATGACAATATATGAAAATCCATGTAGTTTAGTTTCCTATTTTGAGAAGTTTTTAGTTTTTTTATGGATGTACCTAGAGAAGAGCTATAAGTCAAGTGTTTTTCCCCTTTCCCATTGTATTATAAAAAAATGTCCTTAATAAACAAAGTTTGAAGCTATTTTTTTTCTTCAGATTTACAAGTTTAGCTTTAACATTGAACAAATGATCCAAGAAAAGAAAAAAATAGTGACTTGATCATAATGAAAGAAACCAAGGACTTGAAGGCAATGGAAGAGAACATAATTGATCCTTTAGTAGTAGGACTATCCTTTGCTCAACACTTTGAGCATAAGCCTTTCTTTCAGCGACGTAGCCTTAAATTCTTAGACATATTACTTGAAATATCCTTTTGACTTAACCCTATCTTTGGAGTTAGGTAGAATTTTAATTCTTCAAGTGTATGAAAAAGATTAAGTTTGGGGTTGCTCTTGTAAGTGAGCAACACTTTAAGTTTGGGGGTGGGGGTACTAGAGAATTTGATCCAAAGTTTAAAAAAATTGTCGAGATAAAGAAGTGGAAAAAAGAACTTCTTAAAAAAATAAAGAATAAATGACAAAAAGAAAAGAAAAAAAAAGAATGACATTGACAGAAGGATCACAAATCTCTCGTTCTAACAAAAAGGTACAATGAATAAGGGAGAACTAGGAACCTAACTCCAAAGGTTTAACCCTACTTTTATAAAAATATCCTACCCTAACATAAGCTAATTTACAAGCGAAAAAGCCCTCTAAATGTGTGTTGAGATTTGTATGATTATATCAATTAGAACATAATAAAGCTAAGTTTAATTGATTTTGCATGTTGATCGAGTGTTAACCCTATCAATTGAGTGAATTAAGTGAGCTGGGAGATAGGTTAAGTACTATTCATGGTTGAAGACGTTTTCTGAAATTGCTAAATGGAAGTTGGAATCTGGAATAATGGCCAGGTAACTAAAAATATATGGTAATGTTCAATTGTTGTTATGTGACTTGTTATCTATTAAAATGTGCAGTTGCAGGTGGGTTGCTGAGGACAAGCAACGATTCAAGCTTAGGGTTGTGATGACAGTCCGTCATTACATATAATCAGTCGCATAATTGGGGAAAAATGAGCAAAAGACGAGCTAAAATGAGGAAGAAAGACCCAAGAATGAGTGAAAAAGAGCCAAGTATGGAAGAATGGGACTTAGTGAGAATTCTGGTGAAAAAGGGTGAAAAAACATACAGCTACTGGAATAATCACGCATAGCATCGCGTGCGCGATAGAGAAGGAAGGGGTTCATCGTGTGCGCGATGCTTCCATAATGCACGCGATGATGGCTTTTTCTGACGCGCTCTGACCCATTTTGACAGCTTTAAAAGGGGATTTTCCGCACTTTTACAAGGGTTACAAAATTTGGCACTGGGAGCACAATTTTATAGCATCAGATGATGATTTTGAGAGCATTGGAAGCCAATTCTTCAAGGGAATTCATATGATATTCATATTTATTCAATTTGCATTGTAATTTTCACTATGTGTAGCTAAATTCTCCTAGGTTAGGTTGTGTTGTTGGCATTATATGGCGGTTTGACTTTGTATAAATCCTTTGAATTATAATTTTTATCAGTTGTTTCTTATGCTTAATGCTTATTATTTGAGATACTCTGTTAATCTGTTGTTAGATGTATAGGGATTCCTGACTCGTAGCCTATGTATTGGACCTAGGGAAATTGTCCTACTTAAGCCGGTTGAATATGGATAAGAGACCTCGAGTAATGACACAGGGAATTAATGGTCTATGCATCATCTAACACTGCTTACGTTGGCAGACTAGGGATAGAAAGATCCAAGTAGTTGTTAGTGAGTTATTTCGTGGGGGACTGGCTATAAAGGGTTTTTTAATTCGCTGTAAAATTATAAGGATAAGAACAATTCATACAAGGCATCGTACATCAACAAGAGGGGATAAGAAGATTCTAAAACACAACCTGGCCGCTTTCGTGACCTAGTTTTCTCGTTTAATTTTTTTTTGCACTGAAACTTGCAACCCCCCTTTTATTGATTTTATTTAATATTGCACAAATAATTGTTCTGTTCTAACACATTCCTTGTGGGTTCGATCTTTTTATTATTGCGACATTATCGGTACACTTGTCGAGAAGTCATCATTGATTCCTCTAATATGATTCTTAATTAATCCTTCTTGATGCTCTCACTCTAGTCTCATTCCTTAAGCTAATATATGATCACATCCCTGCTTATCACAACTTATTTTTTCATTGGGTCGAACAATTTGATTGCACCAATTGAGTGATATCTTATCAGGCTCATCTGGCTTGACTTGTCATCAACTTTTCTTCTCAAATAATCACGACCATGTCTATGTGATATGGATCTAAATACCTTCAAGTGGCTTAGGCTAGGTTTGACCCCAGGCCAACATTTTTCTGATGTGATACCTTATAGCCTCTTTATTAGACATTTGTACAGCATGTAAGTTGTAGGTGACACAAACTCACCCTATAACTAATTTGGTAAGTGCTTTCCCTTTAACATACTTCTAACCATATTTATAATGGTTATTTTCTTCCTTTCAGCAGTACCATTTTGTTGAGGAGTGTATGGTGGCACCACCTTATGTACAATCCTTTATTTTTCACACAGTGTGTCAAAATATTTCTACACATATTCTCCACCACCATCAGTCCTTAGAGTCTTGATCTTGTTTGTCTTTCCACAATGGCTTTGAACTTGGTGAAGGCATTAATCACATCACTTTTCTTATTGATCAAGTTGGCTTTGAACTAAGTTCAACTCTGTCGGATTCTAGATGATTCGACAATGTTGCAAATACATTCTTATTTCTTAGACTTTATCGAAGTAAACTTCTCCGATAACTTCATACAATTTTCGACATTGTCGATTACAATTTTACTTAACACAAAAAATTACATATTTAACAATAAAGTCATTCAATCTTGTACAATTTTTTTTCAGAGCAAGAGTTTTCTCTTTTAAAAAAGCAAAAGCACCTACACAAAATATAAGCCAATGTGGAAAGTTATTACATGCAATATCTTGAAGCAAACCAACGTTTTCATCAATCTCATCAGCAACATCAAGGAGTCTAACATCTCTTTGGTTGAAAACCAAAACAAATTTTAAAGAGTGTGAGTATAGAGGAAAATTAAGGTGTTTCCTGAAGCTATTTGAACCCAAATTATTCCTCCTAAACCCACCCATGCGGCATTCTTCCTCCTTTTAGAGATAGCAGTTTTGAAGGATTTCAAATATCCTCCTTTTAGAGATATCAGTTTTGAAGGATTTCAAATATACTCAAATATTTTTAAAGCTAAAGACAATTTTTATGGAGTGGGATGAAGTGGCTAGGCATTAATAAATTCACATTTTAGAGAATTTAAAGAGAATGATTGTCCCTAATTTACCTTATATTATAATTTATTTTATTTATTGGATGTGTTTGGAAAATAAGAGTTTAAAGGTAGTGCACTGTTAGTGTAAATGTATGACAGTTTTACATATGTAACCAATCAAAATGCCTACAATTACCACGTAATATCAGTATTTTTAAAATAAAAATATATTTTATTCTGATACATGATTGTGATTGGTTGACAATATAAAATATTTTACGCTGCCAATGCATATCCTTTTTTCTTGGAAAATAATTTTAAATGTTTATAAAGTCTGGGAAATAATATGGTGTAATAAACAATAGGTTTTGAGCCTGACTACTATTTGCACTCCTCTATTTGTTATTTTTCAGTTAATACCTAGTTTGTGTGTTTCTATTTTCTGCTTCAAGTTGTGTTTATTGGGCTTGAAACAAATCATGCATTTCATATTTGCTTTTTACACCAGATTTTGAAAAGCGTATCTTCTTTTTGAGGACCCAGCAACTTTTATTTTATTTTAGTAACAAATAAAAGAAAATTTAATTATAATACTGAAATGGCCTATGTTTAAATAATTTTTTTATAAAAAACTATTTTTTTTTTCATTTCTCTTATTCTATATTGTTAACCCTCTTACACGTGAAAATATTTATGAATGTGTAGTTAAAATTAAATGAAAAATTAAATTGACGTACAAGTTTAATCACTAATGGTATGTTTCACTTATAAGAAGAAAGTTAAAACAAAGAATGTAAAAGAAAAGAAAGTAAAAGGAAAGGTTGAGAGTAGAAAGTTCGATAATTGTTTAGATGTTTGGTATGTAGGGATGACAATTGTTGATAGTTCCTGAATTGGCTGGAATTTTGGTAAAACAAAATTTATTCAATGTTGATGTCAAGGTACTGATGTTGTAACATTGAAGTCTTAACACTGGGCTGTGTTAAGTTGTTAAATGCTGAAGATGGATGTCTGATGTCACACAGGTGATGTTGTAACATCAGACCTGCAGAATTAATAACAGCAGGATATGTTATTAGGGCACGCGTATTAGTTGGAATTGTGGAGAGTGGTTAACTCATTGGATGAGAATATCTTGGTATAGATATTTTCTGTTACATGGGAGATTTGATTGTAGATCTGTTGGAGAATTAAAAGGTTGAAGATTTAAAAAGATTTTGGGGATAAAATCTGTTTTGAAGATTCAGTTTTAATTAACAAATCTGATCAAATATTGTGACAAGTCAAAGCCCAATTCAGGAGCTATATAAAGCGCACAAGACCAAAGGAAAAAGTACAGAAAACATTCAGAAGATCAAGAGCAGAAGGCTTAGTGTCTAGAGTTTGTTTAAAGTGCTTGTATTTACACTATTCTAGGGTTTGAATAGGTGTTAAGTTTATGTCCTCTCTAAAGCTGTGAAGCAAAGAGAGTTGTTTGAATTGATCGAAACTGTGAAGTAAGATCAAGGGTACTCAAAGTGGGTTCTTTGAGAGTTTATAAGGGATTGAGTGGTGTTCTCATACCTAAGTGGTTTCTTAGGTAGGAAGTCATTAGTAGAGTATAAGTTTAGGAGATGGTCAACGGGTTGTTGAGTCTGTAAATTATATCTACAAGTAGTGAATTCCATCCCTGGCTTGGTAGCCCCCAGAGTAGGTTGGTTGTAACCGAACTGGGTCAACAATTCTTGGTGTTATTTTACTGTTATTGCTGTCCATTGTGCAGAGTGTGTTGTTGTGACATCACACCTTAACATCACACGTCTGATACCAAAATTTCAATTGGTATCAGAGCAGGCATCCTGTCTGTCTCTGGGTGAGATCTAGGGAAGTTACTTTCTGGTGAAAAGATGGACAAAGAAGTTGGAGGATTCGTAAACAGACCCCCTATTTTGGATGGATCCAATTATGACTATTGGAAGCCAAGGATGACCACCTTCTTAAAATCCTTGGACAGTAGGGCTTGGAAGGCTGTTATTAAAGAATGGAAAGCTCCTGTCATGTGTGAGAAGGATGATGCTGGCAAAGATAAAGAAGGCACCTCTAAGCCAAAGCCTGAAGAAGAGTGGACCAAGGAGGAAGATGAGCTTGCCCTTGGAAATTCCAAAGCTCTGAATGCTATCTTCAATGGAGTGGATAAGAACATCTTCAGGTTAATCAATACCTGTGAAGTTGCTAAAGAAGCATGGGATATCTTGCAGGCTACTCATGAAGGAACATCTAGAGTCAAGATGTCAAGACTTCAGATTTTAACATCAAAATTTGAAAGCCTGAAGATGAAGGAAGATGAGACTATTCATGATTTCCACATAAGTGTTCTTGAGCTGGCCAATGCATCTAGTGCTCTTGGAGAGAAGATGTCAGATGAAAAGCTTGTGAGGAAGATTCTTAGGTCCCTACCTAAGAAGTATAAAATGAAGGTTACTGCCATTGAAGAATCACAAGACATCAGCAAGATGAGAGTAGATGAGCTCATTGGATCTCTTCAAACCTTTGAGCTTGGGTTGAATGAAGAAGAACCAGAAAAGAAGCCAAAGAGTATAGCCCTGGTGTCAAATAATGAAGAAGATAAAGGAAAGAGTTCTGAATCCCAGGAGGATTTATCCCAGGCCATAGTGATGTTGGGAAGACAGTTCACCAAAGTATTCAAGAGAATGAATAATAACTCCAGGCCTAATGTCAAGAACATGACTTCTGACACCAACAAGAAGGATGAAGAGAAAAATGCCCAAGATAAAGGAGTGCAGTGCTTTGAGTGTGAAGGGTATGGACATGTCAAGAAAGAATGTCTCACCTTCTTGAAAAAGCAAAAGAAGGGCATGACAGTTTCCTGGTCTGACTCTGATAGTGAAAGTGAAGGCGAGTCAGCAAAGCATGTGAGAGCTTTAACAGGAGCTGTGGTTTCTGATGATGATTCGAGTGATGGAGAAGTACCTTATGAGGAGTTGGCATCTACCTATCAAGAGCTGTGTATAAAGAGTGTTGAAATTTGTCAAGAAAACAAGTGCCACAAGCAACAGATTGCTCAGCTAGAGAATGAAAAGTCAGATCTGGAAAATGAAGTGGTGCTAGTTAGAGCTCACCTTGATCAAATGACCAAGTTTGTTAGGATGCTGAGCTGTGGTACAGACACACTTGACAAGATACTTCAGTCAGAAAAAGCTGCTGGAGACAAAGCTGGGATAGGTTATGTGGCTGAGGACAAGGGAACTTCAGAAGGAAACACTTCAGGTTCAAAGAAGGAAGTGTCACAACTTTCATCTCAACATCAGCCAAAGAAGCAGGATCATACGCCTAAGAAAGCTGATGTTACACAACCTAAGAAGATTGAGAAGAAGACTGGTCCCTATCAGAAGAGAAAGCAGCCACAGGGAGCTAGTCAGCATATGCCCCCACAATACCATGAGAGCATGCAAGCTGCTCAGATCAAACAGCACATGTCTCATCAGATGTCTAAACATCAGGACAACTGGTATGGTTATGGGTATGGATACACCAATGTTGTTCCTTATATATATGGTAGAAGAAAGCCACACCATCATGGGAGACAATCCAGGAAAAAGCATTCTCAGCCGTCTTATGGGAGAAGATATCAACAGAATAGATGGCAGGGCTGTTATGGTAGAAGGAGACCACATCATGGATGGCAGCATAGGCAATCTCATCATGGTAGAAGATTCAGAGATGAAAGGGTGAGATGCTATTATTGTGGAAGATTTGGACATATGCAGTACTCTTGTTACAAGCTGCATGGATACCCTCAGCCTCAAAACAGATGGAGAGAGCACAGACCCAAAATTGTTAAACAATGGGTACCTAAGGAGAAGGTGAAGTGCTTATTGGCTCTCATGGGTGATAAAGAAGGAACATGGTATTTTGACAGTGGGTGTTCCAAGCACATGTCTGGATGTAGATCCATGTTTGATGATCTTAGACCTTGTTGTTCTCATGAAGTCATATTTGGCAATGGAGGAAAAGGTGTTGTTGCAGGAGTTGGGAAAGTGCAAGGTGATGGTAGACCTGAACTTGACAATGTTGTGTTTGTCAAGGGCTTAAGTGCAAATTTGATCAGCATAAGCCAGTTGTGTGATGAAGGTTACAGGGTAAACTACACTAAGGATGGGTGTGTGGTTTCTGATGAACATAATCAGGTTATTATGAAGGGTACTAGAACCAAAGACAACTTCTATCAGTGGACTTCTCTTGAAGGGAATTCAACTAATGATGTTGATGTCATAACATCAGACTATGACATCAGGATGCTGAAAGGTCACTCAAAGTTAACAAGTTCAGATGTGAATATTTTAAAAGGAAAGTCTTTATGGAAGGAGAAAATTAGTAATTGGTCTTTAAAGAGTATTTAAAATCAGGCGCCTTACCATATTGATACTACATCAAGACTTACCAAAGCATTCTCATCGCAACGTTTCATCTCCCCAAATCTCAATAGAATAGAAGGTTCTTCACCAAACCTAGTCTGTCACAAAGGAACGATGTCTGTCCCTTCCAAGAACTCTGAGCAGGTACGAACTGGGGTTTCTTCCGAAGAACTCATTTCCAGTGCTCTTCCCGAGTCAGGTAACCCTAAACCCTCGACAACGGTGAATAAACCTGAAGCTAGGTCATCATCCTCTCAAGCTGTTGAGGAGAAGTTTGATGTAGACGAGCATTTGGAACAACTTGCCACCAAAATCCTTGAGAAGGGGATACGGGTGAAAGGGATTTCCGTCCCTCTAAGGCAAATGCCTGCTAAACAAGTCGACTCTCAAGGAGAGGACAAAAATCTTCAAAGCCAGGCCCTTAGTCAAGAAGCGGAAGGTGAAGATCCTGATGATACTGATGTCAGTCTTGATGTCAGAACATCATCCCCTAGGTATGAAAGCCACAGGGGTAAAGGGAAAGAGCATGTTGAGGTTATAGAGATTGAGGACTCATCGGATGATGATAGAATTGGAAGAGGAAAGGATAAGAAAAGGACTTCATCTACAGACTGTCCCAAGTCATGGAGCAAAGATACCAAGTCTGGCAAGAAGAGGAGAATCAGGGAGGAGGAAGATTCTGAGAGTGATGCTCAAGACTTCAACCCTGCTCTAAATCAAGTGCCTGATGACACCTCATCTCGCAGTGCCAGAAGTGTCTCCTTGTGGAAGTGTGTGAGCCTAAGAAAGGTAGCTCTGGAAAGAGAGGTTGTAGCAAAGGACTTAGAATCTACTGAAATTATTGACCTAATTAAGCTTGCTGGTCTCATAAGGACTGTGTCAGGGTTGGCTGATTGCTATGATAGATTGGTTAGGGAGTTCATAGTGAATATACCTGAAGCGATAAATGACAGTAAGAGCCGAACTTTCAGAAGAGTTACCCTCAGGGGTAAGTGTGTCTGGTTTTCTCCTGAGATGATCAATGCCTACTTAGGAAGAAATGAGGAAGATTATGGGGAATTTGAAGTCTCCAACAATGTTATATGCAGAGAAATCACTACTGGTCGAGTAGATTTTTGGCCCGTAGAAGGAAAGCTGTTAGCCAGTTTGTTGAGTGTCAAATATGTTTTTCTGCATAGAATAGGTATTGCCAACTGGGTTCCTACTAGTCACAAGACCACAATTTCTATTGAATTGGGGAAGATAATCTATGCAGTTGGGACAAAGCAAAGAATTGACTATGGCTCCTACATCTATGATCATACTATTAAGCATGTTGCTACAAATGCTGTGAAGATGCACATTGCTTTTCCCTCTCTCATTTGTGGGATTATCGTGTCTCAACATCCTGGAATTCTACAGCATTCAGATGTAGTATGCAAAAGGAAGCCTGCCTTGTTACTTCATTACAAGTTGAAACATGTTCCTAACAATGTCAAGACATCTGCTTCAACATCACAACAGTCACAAGCCAAGACTGGGGTGATTGCAGAACTAGAGGAGGCTTGCAAGGAGTTAGATGAAGTCATAAGAGTTAGTACTGAAAGGAAACAAAAATTTGAAACACTTGTCATGACTCTGAGATTGGCAACAAAGGGAGGTGAAGCTGACAAAACAAGGAAGGATGCTGTTGATAAAGACGATAATGATGATCTCAGCTCAGAAGATTCAAGCTTTTAATGATTGCCTTCTATTTCAGTAGGGTTAGCTTTATTTGTTTTAGCACTTATAGTGCTTGGTTTTGTAACTTGAATATTGTGTTGGTTTATGCACTGTTTATGTTTTTATGTTTCCTTCTATGATTTGTTTTGCCTGTTTACTAACTGAGAGGCTAACAATGAGAGCTAGGGTATACTGACTATAGTTTATAGAAGCTTACCTAATTATGGCTAAAAAGGGGGAGAAAATAGCCTAGATAGTCAAGAGTATTATTACCATATGCTGCTGATGTGATGCAGAAATTAAGGGGGAGATAGATGCTGCTAAAAGGTGTTTAGTTGAAAAGTGGTGATGCAGTTATTGAGGGGGAGTATTGAAGATATCATGACTTGTGAAGAGTGCAGCCAAGCCGACATCTAGGGGGAGTAAATTGCTGCACATAATGAGCTACTGAACAACTGTGATGCCGGTTCATGTTTTAGAGAGGAAGCACCAATTGGCTGCTGTCAATAATGAAGATGGTGCTGCAGCAGATCAAGTGATGAAGACTTTGATAGATTATCAAACTGCTGCTAATAAGTTTCAAATTTCTGAAGATTATTCCGCTGCTGAAATCTCTGAAGGTGCAGAGTGCAGAAGTTGTTTGCAGAGTGCAGAGCGTGTTTTAGCCAAAATTAGCCAAAGGG
This sequence comes from Lathyrus tuberosus, assembly GCA_022829125.1. NCBI lineage: Eukaryota > Viridiplantae > Streptophyta > Magnoliopsida > Fabales > Fabaceae > Lathyrus > Lathyrus tuberosus. The sequence continues at coordinate 22,219,296 of JALAZF010000012.1, read as the reverse complement.
GGAGATTGATAGTTCCTGGATTGGCTGGAATTTTGGTAAAACAAAGTTTATTCAATGTTGATGTCAAGGTGCTGATGTTGTAACATTGAAGTCTTAACACTGGGCTGTGTTAAGTTGTTAAATGCTGAAGATGGATGTCTGATGTCACACAAGTGATGTTGTAACATCAGACCTGCAGAATTAATAACAGCAGGATATGTTATTAGGGCACGCGTATTAGCTGGAATTGTGGAGAGTGGTTAACTCATTGGATGAGAATATCTTGGGATAGATATTTTCTGTTACATGGGAGATTTGATTGCAGATCTGTTGGAGAATTAAAAGGTTGAAGATTTAAAAAGATTTTGGGGATAAAATCTGTTTTGAAGATTCAGTTTTAATTAACAAATCTGATCAAATATTGTGACAAGTCCAAGCCCAATTCAGGAGCTATATAAAGCGCACAAGACCAAATGAAAAAGTACAGAAAACATTCAGAAGATCAAGAGCAGAAGGCTTAGTGTCTAGAGTTTGTTTAAAGTGCTTGTATTTATACTATTCTAGGGTTTGAATAGGTGTTAAGTTTCTGTCCTCTCTAAAGCTGTGAAGCAAAGAGAGTTGTTTGAATTGATCGAAACTGTGAAGTAAGATCAAGGGTACTCAAAGTGGGTTCTTTGAGAGTTTGTAAGGGATTGAGTGGTGTTCTCATACCTAAGTGGTTTCTTAGGTAGGAAGTCATTAGTAGAGTATAAGTTTAGGAGATGGTCAACGGGTTGTTGAGTCTGTAAATTATATCTACAAGTAGTGAATTCCATCCCTGGCTTGGTAGCCCCCAGAGTAGGTTGGTTGTAACCGAACTGGGTCAACAATTCTTGGTGTTATTTTACTGTTATTGATGTCCATTGTGCAGAGTGTGTTGTTGTGACATCACACCTTAACATCACACGTCTGATACCAGAATTTCAATTGTACTCATTCTCAGTGGATATACTTAAAAATTACTTACAACGGACAGGGTAAAAATCCGCAAAATGAGTACGGATACGGGCATGGACAATTATTCAATAAAATAAGCGGGTATGGGCCCGGGTACAGGTACCTTAGTACCCAGCCCGCCCCATATCCACAATATATATATATATATATATATATATATATATATATATATATATATATATATATATATATATATATATATATATATATATATATATATATATATATATATATATATATATATATATTCATTATTATGTACACATGTTAATCTAACAATTTTATTAAATACATCACTATTAAATTTCTACCCATTTTAATATAAATGTTTGTTTATTTTTTATCTCAACAATAAGATTCTCTAAATTTTTTAAATGTTCTTAAAAAATTAAAATGACATGATAAATTATAAATGATCGATCATTTTTTATTAAAAATGCGAGTAAATGGGTATGGGTATGGGTATGTAGGTACGCAAAGGGTACAGGTACGAGTACGGGTACGGGTACAAACATCGGTGTCCACGCGAGTATGGACTCGAGTACGGAAATTTTTTTAAACTGCGGGTTTAGGAATGGATACTATGGTACCCTGCCCAAACACTGCCCATTGCCATCCCAATTGGTATGAGAGAAAGTTAAAAAAAAAAATAATTAAAGTTTGAAGAAAATGTGAAAAAATAATGGATAACTTTAAAATGAATTTTTAATTAATCTTGAAACTGAGATTTTCAAACAAACTAAGAGTGTGTTTTGCATGAGATATTGAATTTTTTTAAGAAATTTAAATTTTTTAACAATTTAAATAATTTAATTGAAATTCTTTTATTTTTTAAATTTGATTGTTTGGACAAAGTATTAAAATTATTAATTGTTAAATTTCTGGAGTCATATTTATCAATTTCAAAAAATTCGGGTCATATTTAAATTTAAAAAAATATGGATCAATTTGCAATTTTTTAACATTTAAATAGACCATTTTGTAAAATTTAAAAATTATTAAGGATCAATTTGTAATTTTTGAAAACTTTTAAGGGTCACTTAAAAATTTGGAAAATATGAGGACTAACCTGCAAAATGTTAAGTAGTAATAATAATAATAATAATAATAATAATAATAATAATTATTATTATTATTATTATTATTATTATTATATTAAATTTAACATTCATATTTTTTTTGAGTATGAGAAGAATTTCAAATTCTTTAATTTTTGGTGTGATTTCAAAATCAATAAATTTAGCCTGAAAAAAATATTTTATAAATTTTTATCATTTTAACAATTTTTATTTATTTTTTATTCAAACAATAAATTTTACTCAAACTATTTCTAATTGCTTCAAAATATATAATATTTTTCTCATTAAAATTCTTCTTTCAAACACATTATAAGAGTATAACTGTGTTTTTAAACAACTTTGATGCTTTTGTTCAATTTTTCTGTCAAATTGGCGAGGAAGTTAAATCATGTCGGACCCAAAAAAATATCAATCTTTCAAATTTTATTGAGAAAATCCAACAAAAGAAAAATATTGATATATGCGCTCTCTCTTTCCACTATTAATCATTTCACCTTCACTTGGACTAAACACGCCATAAATTTTTATTGGGTGATTTTATCATTTTAGTAAGATTGGACACTCTAACCATAAAAGTGATTGAACCATAACCATATTCAAATCTCCTCATTAAAAATGTAGATAAATTTAATTGAGCTTATAAGCCAATCCATATCATGATCTTCTCGGATATCCATATATTACTAGAGAATAAAAAAAAGCAAAAAATAAGATCCAAATGGTGGATAGAATAATTTCTCATTACACTTTGCATCAATTAAACTTATAAGTCAATCCATATCATGATTATCATGATTTTCTCGAATATCTATATCCATTACTAGAGGATATCCATATTCATTATTAGAATTTAAATTTTTAATGTTATGGATAAAATAATGACTCAATTTCTCCCAAAAAGATATCAACGCCCAAAAGTTTTAGCAATAAACAATTATTGCTTTTATGAATTTAGCTTTCTTTTTTCTATCGAATTTGTTCTTCCATGCTACAATGAGATTTTCCTCCTTTAAATTTCTTTTTTAGACAAAAATTTGTAAAAAATCATTGTATTTTCAAATAACAACTAGAGTGTTATGTGAAAATTTGTTACAACACATAATCTACTCTCGATCACCCGCACAATTCTTAATACACACATTTTTTCAATCAAATATTATACTATTCTCATAACATTCTAACACAAGAGTATACTTGAAAATAGGAGGAAAACAATAAAATACAAGTTTAAAATATTTTTGACCAGTGCATTTTGTAGTGAAGAATTTGTATCCATTATATATTGTTTGACTTTCTCTGCCTTTACAAAACTAAATGATGCAAGACTTCTTCTTCATGTAGATTTTTAACAAATACCAACAACCGTCACCTTGATTGAAAATAATACAACAACTTTTATTGTTTTTATCGAAAATCATATTTCAAAAGAACGATCATACTCCACCAATCATACTCCATCATATATAGTATAGTCTCTTGAAATTACATCACTCCAAAAATTTTCACATTTTTTTCACCGATTATCACAATTCAAAAGAATTATCATACTCAACTAGAGGAGTAAACTTCACATGAAGATAAACCACTCAAAGAACTTTCAAATATTAGAAATCAGGGTGAAAAATGTAGGTAGCAGGAAAAAAACACAAAATAAAGAGATAGAGTTAGAGAGATCACAACAGAAATTATATTGGTTCGACCTTAAACCATGCGACCTACTCCAATCCTAAAGGATTTTTCCTTGAAATTTCCACTATAAAAAAACTTAAGGTTTTACATAGGATCAACCTAACAACTTTCCTTACAACAAGCTTCTTACCAGTTTTAGCTTGCAACCTTAAAGTCAAATACCAATGTACAAGAGTATTAAGCTCTTGTATTACAATATCAATACAATAATAAAATTATACAATTTTCAATATAAGTTTTTATTCTTTCGGCACTAAAGCAATATATTGTGAACAAAATTGATTTTAGAAGAAGAGTGAGTGAGATATGAGAGTACATTGTTTAGAAAATGAGTGCTTTTGAAGTGAGCATATCCTTTAAATAGGAAAGGGTTTTGGTTTTGAAAAAAATATAACAATCCATGGGTTTGATCATTCTCTAATTAATTAGACTCTGATGTTAATCGATTAGACTTAGCAAGAACTGAAAAACCTAATTCAAATTTTCTCCTTAATCGATTAATTAGCTTCTTAATCAATTAAAACGAAGACTATCTCCTTAATAGATTAAAATAAGGCTCAGATTAGACAACAAGTTTTACTTTCCTAATTTCTAAGATATGCTTCTTAATCAACTGAAATTCTCAAAGTGAATCTGAGAGACATCCAAAAGAGTCAAGAATGGGAATAATTCATTGGAAGAAATCATAGCTCACCCAAAAAAATTAAGGCGGCAAAGCAAAGGCGGTTGAGAAGACTTAAGAGTTAAGAAAGCAAATAGCAAGATTTGCTGGGCGAATTTATAACTCCCACATTGAATTGAACCTACTTCAAAAATTCTATAAATAGGGGAGCTTGACAATTAATTTCATTTATTAGTTTTCTAAATAATATTTTTTTAGTTTATATTTTAGTAAAACTCTCATTGAGAGAGCTAGAGTTGTTATTATACTGAAGGTCAATTGAATTGACTAACTTTGGAATATTAGCTCGTCCAAAAGGAAAGTTTGCTTGTCACCTTCTATCTTAGTTCTCTCTTGTTGGAGTTGGAATTTTAAATTATTATGTATTTTATGTGATCATGGAGTTGTAACATGATTAATTTGTCAAACATATTTGATCTTTCATATTTTTCTTAATACATGATATATCTTTATTATGCTTGTGGACATAATTATTTTATGAGCTTCCGTACAACCATACACTGTCACCAGATTTCGAATCAAGGGTGGAAGTGTGAGAGAGATCCGCGAGAAAGAGAGAGTGATGCGAGCAGAGAGGAGGGAACGACATGACATTTGAGAGGAAAGAGCGGACGACGTGAAATTGTGGAATGGAGAGGCAGAATACGTAATGTGTTTCTTTACCATGTGAGGAATTTGTTTTTTTATGTTTAGATCATGACTGTTAACTCCATATGCACATTGGGCTGAGCCCATTCATTTGTTTATACACACCCCTTATGCACACCCATGCACCCTCCTTCTCTTTCTCTGTTTCCTTTTTATTTTTAATTGTTTTTTTTTTTCTAGTTTTTTTTTCATTTTAGTTTGTTTTCTCTAAAACTTCTAATAATATTTTATTTTATCATTTTCATTTTATTATTATTATTTTTACTTTTGTTTTTTACATTTTTGTAATTATGTTTTGGTTGATGAAATCTTGAGCATCATGGAGAAATGGTTCCTAGGTTGATTGAACCTTCAATCCTTCAAACATGTTGATGAATGAATATTGGATCATTCTTGACACTTTGAGGTGTTGATAGATTGCCCTTGGTTGATCATACTTTGAATCTCTTGATGATAGATGAGACCATTGTGAGGACTTGAGTTTGTTTTCGATTTTCTCATTGCGTTGCATGTTTTAAGAGAATAAATTTGTGTTATTTCTCTAACATGTTTGAACACATGAATTCTTATTGAATGACCTCAGATAGGTGTGGCTTTTACATAAATCCACTTACGATTGCTTAACATAGTGTTAAATTGTCCCGATGAGATTAATCGATCATTCGATCATTAAACACTAACTTCTAACTTTTCACTTTTCATTATCGCACTTTATTCTCTCGCAATTTACTTCTCGTCATTTAATTTCTGCAATTTACTTTATTGACCATTTATCATTCATGCCTTTACTTTATTCATTTTCTTCTTTGATTTTTATTCCTTATCTTGTAAAAAACACAAAAACATGATAAAAAAACGAAAACACCTAAAAACCTTGTGAGACATGAATGGGTTGTGGACTATGTAAATGGCCTTAGCATCATGGAGTCTTGGACTTAATGTTTGACCCTAGCAAAAAGAGACTTGGACTCTTATTTTCATTGCCTATTTTGGGACACTTTGCACACACACGGCTTTCTCTTGGGCTACCTTACAATGAGACCATTTATTTCTCGCGTCAATTTCCCTTGTATTTTTCATGTATCCTTCTCCGCATTTTTTGTACCTTTTTACTTTCCTGCTTTTCTTTGGTTGTGGTTTCGTTTGCTAGATATCTTTAGGGACTAGGATCGACCTCACTTTTTTCTCAAACCCTTGATCCAACGTCAAACGGTATTCTCTCTGAATCCTTGTAAGTTGATCGCCTTGTGCATCACCATCAACCAAATCCAAAGCATTCTTGATCCATACATCAAGTCGTCCCCAACATGTAAGTCGATCGCTTCATGCGTCGCCATCAAACTATCCCATTTCAATCTAAAACCATTTTCATAATCATCTCATAGCAATAAAACCCTTTATCCAACGCCAAGCATACTTTTCTCAAATAAACTCAAAAACACAATAAAATACGATTAGAATTGCGCACCACGAGCCTTAAGTGGTGGAGAAGGAATGAAAATGGAGCTTTCCTACACTCACTGTGAGTATTTTGGACACAAGACGATTAGCTTGGTAGTTCGAAATATTCACCTTTACCATAGTCTTTAGTGCAATTTTAATCAAGAACAATTTTGTTTTCAAAAGCCTAAAAATAACATCAACTCATCAAACTTTTTCTCGCCGCAGTGCAATCTATCAAACCCCTTTTGACAAGGTAAAATCAATCAACACACACTCATTTTCTACCCGGAACTACGAATGCTCTTATTTCCTTATTGCACTATGAGGATGTGTGGGCACGAGATTGCGAAGTCTTGACGAGCACCCTAATAAAAAACCAAACATTTCCCCCGGTAGCAAGTAACCCTTAGATAACGACACCCATTTGCGTGTAGACAACTTAGATGGTTCCCGTTGAGTATAATGGATGTGAGGGGTGCTAATACCTTCCCCTTGCATATCTGACTTCTGAATCTGGTTTTGGTTATGATGAAGATACCCTATCCTTTCCTGTCCATTTTCGTTTATGCATTTTATCGATATTTTCCCTTTCCCTCCTTGGAAATAAATAAAGTTTGGTAAGGACTGTTAGAACAAGATTTGGTTTTGCATCTGTATGTCTAAGTTTTGATGTTAACAAGTCAGTATTTGTGTGAGAACAATTTTGGTACCCTAACGGTTTGTTATTGTGTATCTTTAGCAAACAACTTTGATTCTGACTCTTGAACGTGAAACGTTACAAGTTTCTGAATATATTGATCTAAATCGCTTCCGCTCAAACTCACAGATGAGAAGCTTCTAAGAAAACTGTATGTTGTTACTGCAACATTCTCTTGGCTCTTGCTTCTGACGTGTGACTCTGATTAGTTCACTTTTGAAGATTGCTCAAGCTTCCGAAGATTAAACGCTAAAGGTTCTAAAAACTCTGAAGAATATTCAAGTCAGATATTGATGTGATCAAGCTTCTGATTGATGATTGAAGTTTCTGAACTTAAGCAAAATCAACTCTTCTAACTCATGCTTCAAACAACTATTTATCTAGAAGCCACTGAAGAATAGAAAATAAGAACGGGTTTTTACGTGGGAAAAATAGAACATGGTACAAACCAATATTCCTTCCACTAAGCGGATTTCGTGGAGTAAGGAAATTGAGGTAATACGATTCTTGTCTCCTCCGTATCAAATCGTTACTTAAGTCACCAGCTCATTCATGAAGAATACCAGATCTACCCTTCAACAGATCTTTTTTACTGGCTATATAAAGACTTAAAGAATTACTGCAAGCAAGCAAGCAGACAAGCAATCAAGTAAGCAAGCAACCGAAATAACGAAGAAATTTTTACAAGGTTGTTGTCTAAATATTGTGCTTTTAACTTGTTTATACTTGCTTGTGTAGAAGCAATCTTTGTAAACATAACTTTGTAATCAAAATGTTGTTTGTATTTTCTTAAGGGGCCAGTTAGGCCAGAATCCTTGAGAAGACATAGACTATGTGTCTTTGTGGGTTGTTAGTCACCAGCGGTTGCTAGTGCAGTTATAATCAGTTGATTATAGTGGATTATGTCCTTGGGTATAAGGCGAAATCACCTTGGCGGGTGGATTAGATTAACTTTGAGATTCTCAAGTGAACCAGTATAAAAATCGTTATGTATTTCTCTTTGTTGTTCATTAGCAGTGATTTTTATTGAGTGAGTAAAAAGATTTTGTTTTGGAAAACCCCAATTCAAACCCCCATTTCTTGTGTTTTTCTCACCTTCAATTGGTATCAGAGCCCCGGTTCTAATTGTGATAAAATTTTATCATACACTTAATAGTGTTCAGTACCGATCCAGTGTGTGTGTGAGAAACAATGGCGGTCGCCGCTATTCTAGTAGTGAAAGATCACTATAGTGCCAAACCACCAGTCTTTGATGGTGACAAGTTTGACTATTGGAAAGATAGAATCTAAAGTTTCTTTCTTGGCCATGATGTAGATCTTTGGGATCTTGTTGTTGATGGCTACAGGTATCCTGTTAATGATGCAGAAGAAAAAGTGTCAAGAAGTGCTATGACTGATCAACAAAAGAAAGATTATAAGAATCATCACAAGGCAAGAACTATACTGCTAAATGCTATCTCTTATACTGAGTATGAGAAGATAACAAACAGAGATACTGCCAAGTCTATTTTTTATTCTCTAAGAATGACTCATGAAGGAAACACTCAAGTTAAGGAGTCAAAGGCGCTTGCCCTAATCCAAAAATATGAGGCATTCAGAATGAAAGATGATGAAACAGTTGAAACTATGTTTTCAAGGTTTCAAGTGCTAGTCGTGGGACTCAAGGTTCTGGAAAAAGGATACTCAACTACTGACCATATCAAAAAGATCATCAGAAGCCTTCCTAAGAAGTGGAGACCTATGGTAACTGCCTTGAAACTATCTAAAGATCTGAGCAGTATCAGTCTTGAATAACTTGTTAGTTCTTTAAGAAGTCATGAGATAGAGCTTGAGGGATTTGAACCTCAAAGGAAAGGAAAGTCAGTTGCTTTGAAATCCAACTCTGAAAAGTTCAAAGGAGCTAGAAGGACTGCTGGTCGTTTTGACTCAACATCTAGACAAAGGAAGTCGAGTTCTGGAAAAGAAGTTATTTTCTATGAATGCAAAGAGTCAGGTCATTACAAGAATGAAGGCCCCATGCTCAAGAAAGACATAAAGCATAAAAAGAATTCTGTCAAAGGCAAGAAATGACTCATGGCTACCTGGGATAACTCTGATTCAGAAGAAGAAGATTCTGAAGAAGAACAAGCTAATGTTGCATTAATGGCAACAACCTCTGATGCTGAAGTCTCTGGAGAACTCGAAGACAAAGTATCATCAGACTCAGAAGCAGAATCTGATCATGATTCTGAAGAGGTATTTTCTAATCTCTCTTGTTCCGATTTAGAATCATGTCCTTCTAAAATACTGGAGAAGTATCAAAGTCTTCAAAGCAAATATAAAGACCTTAAATAAGTCCAAGTAATTGCTTCTGAAACTTGTGAGAAGCATGAAGAGAATACTTCTTCTTTAAATGAAAAAAATATTTTATTTAGAAAGTACAAACTCTACTTTGAGAAGTCAAATCTCAAAATTAGAAGAATAAATAGGTCCAGATGCTTCTGGTACCAACTGTGTATTTAGATATGACAAAGCTTTTCAGCACTTTCTGACTAAAAGCATAGATATAAGCAAAATTGCTTCCTTAATCTATGGAGTTAGTAGAAATGGCAAGAAAGGTTTAGGTTGTACATATACCTCTAAGATTGATAAAAGTATCGTGGTAAAACCAAAACCTCTTTATAAGCACTTTGTGAAATTCTAGCCTATGCAGACAGTAGATGTCCTAGAAGATGTCAAAACATTGTGCTGCATAATCTTTTAAACTTAGAGGCGCAAATGCAGACTGATACCTTGAATATCAGAACTGCACACTCTTAGATGTCACGACATCTAATCCAACATGTTTATCATGAACCCTAACAGAAAACATAAATCTGCAGAATGATAAAGAACACAATAATTATTAACTCAGTTCGGTGCAACTCACCTACATCTGGGGGATACCAATCCAGGAAGAAGACTTCACTATTGTGTAGACTGTTACAAAGTTAAACTCCCACGTTTACAACTTTATCCCTAACATCTACCCCATGAACATATTTACCAAGGTTAAACTCAAACATTTAGAACCCTGATACGAGATACCCCACTCACTTCCCTTAATCACCAACTGTGATTTCTACATCATCCCTATCAATACAGAAATCTGTCAAGCATAATTCACAAACAAGCTAACTCGAATTTGCTTAAAAGCTTCATCCAAGAACAATACTGTTAACTCTCATTTTCGACGCTAGAAAGAATCAAAGCTATTTTAAGTTAAAAAATTATTTTTAACGTAAAGAAGGCTTCGACCCAGTTTTGGAGAAGCCTGAGTAGAGTAGGGGTTTTGGAAGCCTAAAAAATGGCTAAGTGTTGGGAAAGGTTTCGACCATGGGAATATTGAAACGCGCGCTGCAGTTGTTATACTAAGGCTGGAGGGAATTTCCAATGTTTGAAATTCAAATAGGAGCAGTTGTGAACGTGGGAACAGTTGAGGCCGAGGAGAAGGTACCAAAGGGACACGTTTGAAGCAATAACCACCACTTAGTAGTTATTTCTTAGCACTATAAATAGGAGTTAGTTCTATGTAATAAGGGTGTTCATATTTTTGTACAAGTTACTCAAAGAAACTCAAAGTACCCGCGTGTAGAGAAACGAGTTCGTGAGAATGTACGTAATATAACACCACCCTTGATTTCTTCATTAATGCAATTTATCTTCATCATGTTTAAGCTTCAAGCATTTACTTTCCATGTCTTTACGTTTTCCTGAATTTTACTTTTCATGTCAAATTTACTTAAAGTCTTGTTTTTAAACTTTAATTTAAACTTCCTGCATTTACTTTCGACTGCACCTTTATATTCAAGCATTTACCTTTAAAGTATTTATTTTCAAGAACGTGGAGTTCATCTTTATTTCTTGTCTTTTATCTTTAAAGTCTTTTATTTTTAAAGTCATTTATCTTTCCGCAAATTTACTTTCGACAGCACCTTTACATTTCAGTCTTTATTTTCAAGAACGTGGAGTTCATTGCATTTTATTTTCAAAAGCTTTTACATTACTGCATTTACCTTCAAAGTCATTTATTTTCTTGCCCTTTACTTTCGACAGTCATTTACTCTTTCTGCACCTTTTACATTCAAGAACGTGGAGTTCAAGCACTTTTACATTTCTTGTTGTTTACTTTTGACAGTCATTTATCTTCCTGCACTTTTATTTTTCAAAGTCATTTACCTTTTTGTCTTCTACATTCGACGCCTTTAAATTCTGCATCATTTATTTACAGCCCTTTACATTTCCAAGCCTTTACTTTATTTGCAAGTAGTCGAACGTGGAGTTCATGTAGTTTTCTTTTACTGTCGAACGTGGAGTTCAATTTACATTTCTTGCATTTATCATTGTCAGTTACATTTTCGCTTAAATTTAGCACATGTCCTAGGATTTGTGTGGTCGATCCTGCAAGTTAGTCAGTTTTATTTAAAATTGATAGACCAGAGGTTGTTTACCAAAATTCACAGTAAACAAATTGGCACGCCCAGTGGGACCTGTAATACCCCAAATTTTGACCACTTAGATTTCCCATCATTGTGAAAATCATCATCACAATATGGATGTACCTTTATGCTTCATTAGTCTCCCCAAAGATGGGTGAGCATCCACTATAATCAAAATTAGGGTTTCAAGCCCTCTCTGAGCTTTAGACCAAGGCTCAATCAAGAAATGACTTGATTTTCAACTTGTCTAATCTCTCAAACATCCTCAAAGGATCAAAAGGACTCCCACTTCAAGGATTAAGCACAAGGTTGCTCCCTTCTAGGTGGATCAAGCCTCAAGATCGCCAGTGTCACCAAATTAGGGTTTTGATCACCCAGGGCCTCCAGATGAAAAGTTTCATCTGGGCACAAGCCATTGATCCAAAACATAACCTAATATACTTCATGGAACCTCATGAACCCATGCATCAAGTCAATTTTGCCTCAGGGGATGCATTCATCAAAAATCAGGAATTAGGGTTTCTTGACCTAATTCACCCCTAAGTTGACTTTTGGGACAAACCATGAGACAAGACCTCAAGAGATGATTTGAGGGTCTCTAATATACCATATTGATCCATTTGGAACAATGGATTGATCCAAGAAGCTTGGGTAACAAGTCTCAATTTCATCTGCACCACAATTAGGGTTTTAAGGGAAAAGTCAACTGTAACTTTGACTTTTGACCAGGACATGCTCCCAAACCCTAATACATGATTGAATATACCCTATGGCACCCATGGAACATTCCCATCAAGTTTGATTTAGGTCAAGGACATGATTTCCTGAAGAATTGCACAATTTGGAATTCATCTGATAAAAAGTCAACTGTGCACAAAAGTCAACTTTGACTTTTTGAGATTTTTCACCAAAATGGATTTTTAACCCTAAAATGATGTTAATGTATGGTTTGAATCATCATTCATCAAGAAAAATCAAGAAAAGTGAGATAACTTGTAAAAGGGGTAACCATAAAACTTAGAAATTTTTCTAAGTTAAAAATAAAGTGGCAAAGGTACCAACTTTGAAGGACCATAACTCCTAAACCACATAGCCATTTTTTCTCATCCAAAGATGGATTTGTAGCCCTCATTATCACCTACAAAAACTTCAACTACAAGTCATTCCAATTCATTAAGGATTTTGAGTTATGGAGTGATCAAAGTGGCTGAAAAGTGAAAATGTCACTTTTTCCAACACTTAGTGAAATTTTCACTAAGTCAGATTCTGCCTCACTTTTTGCCAAATGTAGGAGGATTTTTCACTTGGAATCAAAAGAGATCAAAACCAAACTTGTTCAAACAGTTGTTGTATCATGTAAGAGCTTTCCAAAATGGCCAAGAACATTGCCAAATTCAACCTACACCATGAGATACAACATTGCCAAGTTGCCTTGCTGAAATCTGTCAAGGCAAGGCTAGATTTGCAACTTTGGTTGATTTGCCAAAATCAGCCAAATTCAATTGCTCCTATCCACTTGGACACCTCAGAGGATTGAATCTAAAGGGGACAATCATTGAGCCAAGCCTCCAAAGTCCATGGAACAAGAAATAGCATGTTGAACCTAGAATGGCCAAAATAGGGACAAGAATTCAAATTTGGAATGAGGCATTCAATGGAACCATTAAGGTGGCATGGACTGAGCCATTCTCATCTGAAATCAGTCAAGACTTATCCAAGACCAAGGGGACCAAAGCTCTGTGCCCTAACCTCTAGTCAATGGCTAGAGGAGACTTGGATTTTCATTTGCCAACATTGGCCAAACCTACTTACCAGCTGCCATTCACTATTCCTTGCAAAACAAACTTGCTCTACTATAAATAGAGCTCAATTGTGATCAGTTTGAGTACACCAAAGCCATCTAACAGATGCTTTCCTCAAAATCACTTTCTCTTGGCAAAAATGCCTTTCTTAGCAAGGTAGCTATCGGGTTTTGAGTTTGAGAGCAATTCCAATCAAACCAATCACTCACACACCTCACATACATCATATAGAAGTGATCCAAACACTTAGATTGCTTCTGAAACATCAATTTCACAAAATCACCAGCTGGTTGCTTAAGGTTTTAATCAAAGTGCAGCTGAGGTACCACAAAATGATCCAGCCAATTTCAATCAAGTCCAACCATCCAAACACAATCCATAGGGTGTAGGGAAGCTGTTCAGATCATCACCACTCATCTGTAACACCTCCAAATCAAAAATCACTTTGAACTTGCTGTCACGACTTGGAGGTAAGCACATACTTGGTCATCTCTCAATCTATGCATATTTCCTCGCACAATAATTTGGCCATATGTTCATAATCATGCATGGAATGTTTTCCCTCAATTAATTGCATTGTTTGAATCGTGTATCAAAAATCCTAGCCTTCATGCAGAAATTAGGGTTCTTGAGGTTTCTTCGTGATTTCTTGTTGTATGTTTAATTTAAATGAAATTAAAGTACATAGACATGATCGTGAGGTTGAGACGAGCATAATGATATGTGGATTGCATGATATGATTACGTATTCATGGAGATTGGATAGAAAATGCAAATCTGAGAAACCAAGAACACGCGCGTGTTCTTCAGCTGTTCTTGGCGCCATTTTTGAATAATTCAAATATTTGAATTTTGTGATTTTGTTTAATTGATTCAAAAATTAATTTCTCTCTGAGTTTTAATGATTTTGTGTTGATTCTTTTTTTAATAATTCACAAAAATGTTAAAATATTTTATTTTCACAAAAAATCCCAAAAATATTGTTTATTTCATATAATTGATATTTTTGTAAAGAATTAATATTTTGACTGTTTTTGGCATTTTAAATATTTTTTCTACATTGATTTTGCAACTTTTAATGCTTTCTAATTATTTTGTAGGTCAATACTTAATTTTTGAAGCATTAATCCAAGATCACAATTTGTTTTCCATGTGTTAAACAATTTTTGATCATTTTAATTGAATTTTTATTCAATTAAATACATTTTGAAAACAAATTAGGGTTTTGGATTAATTCAACCCTCATAAATCATTTTCAAAACTATTTGGGCCTCTTGAGAGAGTGTAAGACCCATCCCCCCTTGTACAAAATCTTTTTGGGCCTCATCCATTGTATAAGTCCCTCTGTACAAGTAAACGGCGCGATCGTCGCCCGTTTAAAAATAAAAATCATCTGGGCCTCTCCTTGAGCTATAAGACCCATTCAAAACACTTTGGGCCTCTATTAGAGTGTAGGACCCAATCCCCCTTTTAACCAAACAATTTTGGGCCTCACTTATTGTATAAGTCCCTCTGCGTTAAAAGAAAACCTCGGCGCGATCGCCATTTTTAAACGAAAAATCATTTGGGCCTACCCTCGTGTTATAAGCCCCACTCTTTTTTCTTTAAACCTTTTTGGGCCTCTTGAGAGAGTGTAAGACCCATCCCTTTGTACAGAAAACCATTTTTGGGCCCCAGTCACTTGTATAAGTCCCGCTGTACAAAGTCAAACAGTGCGCTCACTGATAAAACCCTGGGCCTCTCCTTGAGCTGTAAGCCCCAAATCTTTCTTTTTCAAAGAACTTTCTCCTTTGATTTTGAATATACTGTTGTTTTCAATCTTTCTTTGTTGAACAACTAACCCAAACAGCATGGAAGCACTACAACCGAGTAAGTGGTTATCGCTTTCGTTTACTGCTTTCATATTATAAACTGTATTGTGGGGCTGCTCACTGTAAGTCTCCTTTCATAAACTCATATCTACTGTGTAATAATAGTATAGATATTTCGAGTTTCCCCGGCTACTACGTCTAGAACTAGGTGACGCCGTTTCACTTATTCGTAGAAATAGACGCCTAGATCCCCAATAGGAGCACCAGATACAGTCTTCTCTTCGGCTGTCCTCCTTAGGAATCGTCAAGAAGCTCTACTCCCCAAGATGAATGTATTCTCCGTGAATGGCATCTTTGAGTTTCTTCCAAATTCTCGAACTTTCCTGACTTGATCTATTCCTTGTGGATAGCTTGCCTTGAATGTCTCGGGGTTTGGGTACCCACTACGATCATAATCTTGGACCTTAACTAAGGAACCCTCTTTAAAAGATAAAAGTCGCTGGATAGTAAACCTCGCACGTTTACTAGTGGTTTTTATCTTTAAAAGAGTTATCTCTCCTAATGGAAAGGAGATGATAGACCCACGGGCTTCTTAAAAGCATCGGCCTCCTCTTGGGTATTATTCAAGGACACTACGACTTCTTAGAAGTATTCACAGCCTCCTCTTAGGCTTCGTATAATGATCTCTTCCTCCGGGAATGATAGCCTCCTCTTGGGCTTCGTACAAGGACCCGTCGGCTTCTTAAAAGTTTCCAGCCTCCTCTTGGGCTTCGTACAAATTGTCCCGACGACCTCCTAGAGGTATAGGAACAGAACATAGTCATCCTCATAGAACAGTCCTTTCATAGAGTCTACTACTGTTTCTCAAAGCATAGTATAAAAGATAAAACTCTAGACTTGGACAGTCTAACTTCCTTGAGTCTCAAAGACATTCTCAAGCACCCTTCGTTAAATAGGAAGGAAACCCGCGGACTCGGACAGTCTCAATACCCTTTGGATTTCCTGTTTCCTCAAAGAGAAGGAAATATCCCTGATCCTCAAATCAAATCCCTGTGTACAGTGTTACTCATATAAGAACTGATTTTCTCTTTTAAAATCAGTATATTGGATCTGTCACTCAACTGAAACAGTTACATTAGCCTCCATCTCGGGCTTCGTACGAGATACCAAAATTCTCCCCAGTGGAGTCAAACAACCTTTTCGCCTCTCTCTCGGGCTTCGTACGAGACACATAAGAGACTCCCCCCTTGAGTCAATTACCCTTTTTGCCTCCATCTCGGGCTTCATACGAGATACAAAATCACTCTCTTGTTGAGTATGAAAGATTCTCCTGTTAAGTCAACCCTTGTAGCCTCTCTCTCGGGCTTTGTACGGGACACAAAATATCCTCCTCTTAGGCTTTGTATAATGATTTTCCTAGCGGAAATTAGCCTCCTTTTAGGCTTCGTATAAGAAAACCACTGGTTGATCCAATCAACCTTTTAGCATCAAAGTTGTGCCTCGTTCACAGTACACAAACATCAACAACTCCTTTCCCTTCATCTAATCGCTGTAAGCGGCAAGCCTCTGGATCATCTACATCCATGCCACTGTCCCTCTTTTAGCATGAGAAATTCCTAAGGAAAGATGGCATTGCTCTACACTGAGTTAAAGTCTTCTCCTTTAGGTTAAAACCCTTTCTTCGGAAATTATGGCATTGCTCGGATCCGCGTATCCCAGTTAAAGTAATTCTCCTTCTCCCCTCTTTAGAGATGACAAATTCTCTCTAAAGCCGAGGTCTTTCAGCTTCACGTCTTGGGCTTTGAACAAGACACAAATAGACCTTTCAGCTTCACATCTTGGGCTTTGAACAAGATACAAATCACCTTTCGCTTCACGTCTTGGGCTTTGAACAAGACACCAAAAACACCCATTTCCTCCCATAGAATAGGAGGAACTACGAACACTCTGATTTCCCTGTTTCGGTAAACGGGAATACGTAGGCATAAGATCGAAAGAAAAGATCTTAGCGAGCACAATCCATAAAAAACCCCAAATCCCATCACTCAAAAGCAGTAATTCAAAAACATCAGTCCTAACATCCTAATCCTTATTCCCATCAGAAAACCCTTTGCCTAGATAAAAAAAGAAAGAAACCCGTATTGGCGAAAATACAAATAACCAGTACAAAGGCCCCCCACATTGTAGCATTCGTAACCTAACAGGCCGCTGTTTAAACTCAGTATGCAAGCAGGGTTAATTGGAGACATCTATTTCCCTTCCTTATTCAGCTCACAATAGGATAAAAAATGAATCGACCTGTAGTTCAAGCTCAAACCGCAGAGAGCGACCAGCGCTTAAGAACCGCGTCCAAAATCGCTCGCTACAGAAAAAGTGGCGCCCACCGTGGGGCCGATTCTTTCTTTCTTACAATTTAAACCTCGGGTAAGTCATTTTCATGGCGGTGGCCGCTAACAGAAAAAGTGGCGCCCACCGTGGGGCCTTTCAAAGTTAGATCTAGGCACGGTCTTCCTTCTCTTCACTTATGTGAAAACCACAGATTGGGGCTTCTGCCGGGGAACCCATTTCTGTCAGGAACTTAGGAATCATAGCTTTATAAGTCTAGGATGATTAGGACAAATATATATACTGCTTTTCCTAATTGTTATACGTGTTTATTTTTCTGCTAATGGGAATGCGGGTGATGCCGTATGTGGAAAGATTGAGTATACACCTAGAAAAGCCAACCCTTTCGTAATGCGGAAACTATCGGAAATAGTTGTTACGCGATACTACCCTCATTTGAGGCTGGTGATCTATTCTCGGTGAATGGCACTTACTTTAAGATTGCTCTACAACTCGCTGGCGATCCACTTGTTGTTTTGCTTTCCTAGGAGGAGCTGAGGATAATGAGTACAGGTACAAAAATCACCCTAGTATAAACCTTTGGGGATGGGTAGAGCCTTGACTTCATGACAACGACCTTTGACCCCATGTTTTTTCTATGTTTTTGTGTGCTGCATTCATGCATTCGTTTAATAAAACATTAAAACATTCAAAAAACTTTCTCTTCTAGTCTCTCTGTTTTTCAAATTAAACTAAGACTGTGATTGTAAATATCAGAGAAAAAGATTGCATTAATGGATTTAGGTAGAAGGAGAACTCACCAGTATACCTTCAAGGTTCCAAAACTAGGGGATTTGAGAAGGTTAGCAAGGATGATCGTTAACCCAGAGGCTTTCAGAGCCAAGCACGGTGGTTTGCTACCACTGTTAAGAGTCCATGTGATTAAGGGGATCATGGACGCGCTCATTCAATTCTACGATCCGGTTTATCATTGTTTCACATTCCCGGATTACCAGCTATCACCAACGCTGGAGGAGTATTCTCATCTGACTGATTTACATATCACTGATCGAGCTCCATTTTCTGGACTGGAAGAAATTCCAAAGAATCAGACTATTGCAATAGCAATTCATTTGGACGAGTCTGAGGTCAGGACTCGCATGACCACTAAGGGTGGCATCCAAGGTTTGCCAGCCCAGTTCTTGACAAAAAAGGCTCTATACTTCGCTAGTATAGGGAACGAGACTGCTTTTGAAAGCATCTTTGTCTTGCTCACCTACGGGTTATTTTTGTTTCCCAACATCAATAACTTCATCGATATCAACGCTATTAAGGTTTTTCTCATTGGAAACCCTGTGCCGACTTTGCTTGCAGATGCGTATCATTCTGTACACTTGGGAAATTTGTACAGCGGAGGAGAGATCACATGCTGTGTACCTTTGCTTTACAAATGGTTTATCTCTCACTTGCCCAAGTCTGCTGCTTTTTGGGATTGCAAGAGTGTCTTACGTTGGTCGCAGAAGATCATGTCTCTTACCAACTCTGATATAGATTGGTGTAATAGGATTTATGAGGGAATCAGAATCATTGACCGTTGTGGAAACTTCCCCAGCGTACCCCTCATAGGAACTAAAGGAGGAATCAACTATCATCCGATATTAGTTCTTCGTCAATTTGGATACCCGATGAGACACATCCCACTGGGTGTTCATCTGGAAGGTCTTTTCTTCAAGGAAGGAGAAAACGACAGAGCACTAAAGATGGAAATAGTGCATGCTTGGAAACAGGTTCATAAGAAAGGACGAGAGTCTCTGGGAAAACCGGACTGTGTCTCGGTGGAGCCTTATCTCCATTGGGTACAAACTAGAGCTCTCAAGCTAAAGATGCCTTATCCTCGTTACGGAATTCTTCCACCGAGGGAAACTGTCATGTACTTCATGACGGAAACTGAAAAGCTTCAGGTTACTCTCAACAAGGTTCAAAAGGAAAGAAGATCTTGGAAGAACAAGTACCGCACCCTCGACGTAGAGTGTATCCAAATACAGCAACTACTAAAAGAGAAAGATGCTCTGATTGAAATTTTGGAGCAGCATGCTGTAGAGAATCAAGATGACCAAAGGAATTTGCTCGCTCCTTTCACCTGGCAAAGGAATGACAACCCGACAACGGCCCAAGCGCCCCGGTCAAAGAAGAGGACTCGGGACCCATTAGTTTAGGTTTCTGTTTCTGCACTTTGTAATCTACTGTATTTCCATTTCTATAATCCTTTGGAATTCAATAAAAAGGGGTTTCCCCACTGTTTGATATTTGCAATCTAATTGTCGAAGTTTATTTTGATTAAACCAAAAAAACAATTAATATAATCATTGCATTCATCATTCTCACGTCGCGTATTCTCCTTACCTACGAATCTCACGTTTGTGTCTCGATTCTAGAGTCAAACTGTCTCATTCGTATAATACTCAGGCCAATCGTGAGAAAAGGATGGATGATCTTGAGGAAGAAAACAGAGAGTTGAAAGAAGAGATCGACGCTCTTAGAGAGGATATGAGAAAGCTTCGTAACGACATGCAAGCCATGGCAGAAGCTCAGCTACAAAGAACCGTGATCTCAGAGATCACCTCAACGCCCATCATAGAAAAGTATGATCCTAGGTATCAGATGCCGAAAGATCGTCCTTGGGGCATGCCTGTTAACTATATCCCGGAAGGATATGTTCCGCCGATCACTGAAGATCAGGGAATCGCAACAGAAGCCGCTGGGCCTGAAGGTTACAAACTTTGGGAAAGCGAAGATGCCAGGGGCATACTCAAGACTCCTAAAGGTTACAAACTTCGGGAGGCGCCCAGACTTACTGCCGTAGTCACGGTACCACCCCCTATGGTGCACACTGTCCCGGAAGGACAGATTCCACAGACACCTTCTGGTAAGAAGGAAACTATGTTTGATAGAATGGATGAATTCCAGGAGCAGTTCTTGGAAATGCAGAAAGAGCTGCAAGCCATTCGCGGTCAGGATCTATTTGGAAAGGACGCCGCAGACCTCTGCTTAGTCCCAAATGTGAAAGTCCCGCACAAGTTCCAAGTGCCCGACTTTGAAAAATACAAGGGTAACTCTTGCCCTCAGAGCCATCTGGTGATGTACGCTCGGCGGATGTCAGCTCAGACGGAGAATCAGGACCTGCTGATTCACTACTTCCAGGATAGTTTAACCGGTGCCGCACTCAAATGGTACATGGGTTTAAACCGTACTACGATCAGTACATTCAGAGATCTTGGTACTGCCTACGTCCAACAATACAAGTACAATTTGGACATGGCACCCGACAGAGATCAACTCAGATCAATGTCACAAAAGGACAAGGAAACCTTTAAGGAGTATGCTCAAAGGTGGCGTGAAATTGCCACTCAAATTTGTCCACCTCTTGAGGAAAAAGAGATGACAAAGATCTTCTTAAAGACCTTAAGCTCATTTTACTACGACCGAATGGTCGCCAGTGCACCCAGTGATTTCACCGAGATGGTCGGTATGGGTGTACGTCTTGAGGAAGCCGTCCGAGAAGGACGTTTGGTAAAAGACACTGGATCGACGAGTGGTACTAAAAAATATGGTAGTGCTCTACCTAAGAAAAAAGAGCAAGATATTGGGAATATCTCTCTCGGAAAGCAAAGGCGACGTTATCAGCCAGTAGCAGCTGTTACTCCCGCTATCGGCCCCGCGCCTGTTCCTACGTATCAACCTCAGGTTGCGCAGAGCCAACCTGACCAACAAAGGACACAAAAGCCTCTTCAGCAGGCTCGTCCTCCATATAACAACAACCGTACAATACGGCCATCAGGGTTTGATCCTATACCCGTAACGTACGCAGAGCTGTTTCTGTTACTGCTGGCTAAGGGGCACATCCAGACTAAGTCTCCCATTTCAGTTCCGGAAAATCCGCCTTTTTGGTTTAAAGCGGATCAAACATGCCCTTATCATTAAGGAGGTTCGGGGCATAACATTGAGACTTGTCTTAATTTCAAATCCGACGTGCAAAAGCTTGTTAGGAGTGGGCTCTTATCTTTCAAAGATACGAATCCTAATGTTCTTACGACCCGCTGCCTCAACATGAGAAAACTGCAGTCAATCTGATTGAGAAAGAGACTAGCAATGTCTATCAAATTCATGATGTACTCTTGTTAAAGACCAATCTGGTCAAGATGCATTATAGACAAAGTGGATATGGCCATGTGCCACCTCATAATTATCACCAGTGTGATATCTGCTCTAAAGACAACCAGGGATGTTCTGTAGTGCAAGCAGCTCTACAGGAACAAATGGATCTTGGATGGATCCAAGAGCATCGAGTTCGTGGAGTTAACATGGTTTACACGAATTCCAACGTCATTCAAAACCACAACATCCGTGCGATGAATGACAACTTGGTGGCAATGCACTCAAGGCAAAGCCATTATCATAATCTGCCATGGCACGATTACAGTTCCTGTCTGATTTGCTCGGTAAACAAACAAGGATGCTCTTTCATACAAGAGGCCCTCCAGCGTCAGATGGATCTTGGATGGATCCAAGACTACCATGATAGGAACTCCTATCAAATCAACATGGTTTAGATCTTTGACATTCGCGTGATGAATACCAACCTGGTAGAGTTACATGCTGAGCAGGTCCGACTCGGATTCTTAATATCACATGATTATCAAAACTGTAAAGCAGGTTCCGAAAATGATCGAGGTTGTACCCTTGTCCAGGAGGCACTTTAGCACTTGTTAAATCACTGGTGGATGCCAATCTATATGGACGAAGATACTCAGCAGATTAGTATCAATCACAGGAATCCTACTCTTCGTCAAAGTCAGGATGTCCGATCAATGGAAGATAACCTAGTGAGGTTACATTGCATTCAAAGTGGGCGTGGCCAGGTGCCACCACACAACTATGACAGTTGTAGCGTTTGTTCGGAAAGTAACCAAGGGTGTTACCTTGTGAGAGCAGCTCTTCAGGATCAGGTCGATCATGGAGAAATTCGTCCATATCCAGGTTTAGGACCCATCATTTGGTCGCCGAACTACCTTGCCGAGCAAGTTGAGGATGTTGTCATGATCTCTGGTCATCACAGGACCAGGGATGTTTTTGCCATCATCCCTCTATTTGATGAATCTAGAGTTCCCAACCAGGAACAGATCGAGGTTACCTATGATGGTCAGAAAAATCAGAAGGTTCCCATAGTCATCTGTCTACCGGGGCCACTACCGTATGAATCAGCTAAGGCAATCCCTTACAAATACGGTGCAACAATAATCGAGAATGGAAAAGAAATTCCATTACCCTCCGTCGTGAATATTGCAGACATCAGTCGTGTAACACGGAGCGGTCGAATCTTCAACCGATGGGTTGGAGAATCCAACAAAGAAAAGGAACTTCAGGCAGAAATTCCTGATCCACCAGTCGGTCAATCTAGTAATCCAGACTTTTCAAAAGACAAAGATGAGATGCTAAAGCTCATCCAAAGGAGTGAATATAACATTGTTGATCAACTGTTACAGACTCCTTCAAAGATCTCAGTATTATCACTGTTACTCAGTTCAGAAGCACACAGAGAGGCCCTACAGAAAGTCTTGGAGCAAGCCTTTGTGGAACAGGATGTAACAATCAGACAATTCGATAGCATTGTCTTTAACATCACTTCCTGCAATAATTTGGGATTTAGTGATGAGGAAATACCTGAAGAGGGTCGTCGTCATAACATGGCGCTCAATATCACATTTAACTTCCAAGGCGATGCTTTAGCCAACGTACTGGTAGACACAGGGTCAGCCCTGAATGTTATGCCGAAGTCCACTTTGATGCAATTATCATTTAAGGGCCCTCCGATGAGAATCAGCGAGGTCGTCGTCAAAGCTTTCGACGGATCCAGAAAAACAGTTATCGGCGAAGTTGATCTTCCCATAACTATTGGTCCTCACACTTTCCAAATCACTTTCCAGGTCATGGACATCCGGGAAACATACAGTTGTTTATTAGGAAGACCTTGGATACATCAGGCTGGAGCGGTTATTTCAACCCTCCACCAAAAGCTAAAGTTCGTCAAGAATGATCAACTTGTCATGGTTTGTGGGGAACAAGCCTTGCTTGTGAGTAACCTATCATCATCTACTTGTGTGGAACCCGAGGAGGTTATTGGAACTCAGTTCCAAGCACTATCGGTGAGCAAGAACAATCAGTTCAAAGAAGGAACTTCAATTTCTTCATACAATGATGCTATCAAAGCGGTCGAGATTACCGATACGTCAGGATGGGGACGGCTCGTCGTTCCTATTGACAATAAAACAAAGAAGGGTCTTGGTTTTTCTGCGACCTGTACCCACACAGCCGCCAAAGATGAAAGTCTTCATCCCCTTCAAAACTTCTTCCACAGTGGAGGTTTTCTTCACCCAGTGTCTCAGACAGTTCATGCTATCAATGAGGAAGATCACTCTGACACAGATGAAGAATGGAAGTCCTACCTTAACAAGGACGGCTATATGTCTCAGGAAGAGGTGCCTATGCCTTTTTGCTTTCCTACAGAAAGTCCGAGATTTATACCAAGATTAGATGTCGAAATGATCTACGGAGATTGTGATCCGGAAGGATGCCGTGCTCCGCCAAATTCATTAGAGGAAGACACTCTGATGAAAGACAACTTTGACCATAATTACTATGGCCTGATGGATGGTCTGCCAATGTGGCAGCCTTACCCAGAAAACTTGGGGCAAGAAAGTCAGCCGAGTAATGAAGCTCAGCTGAGCGTCATTGAACAGAATACCTGTGTCCCCACCACGTCATGGGATCAACACTCGGGTCATTCAGAAACTACTCAACATGAAGATGAATTCGCAACGTTTGCAGGACTAGAATTCATCAACTATGCTTTTTCTAGGGTCAACGTCATCGAGAGGGATGACTTCTCCAGTTCCAAAGAAGTTTGGGACACTCTGGGACAACCTAGTGGAAAATACGACTTTATGGTCAAGTACACTGCTCCCGAAAGCTCTCGTATCAGACTCGAAGATATCCAGTC
This sequence comes from Lathyrus tuberosus, assembly GCA_022829125.1. NCBI lineage: Eukaryota > Viridiplantae > Streptophyta > Magnoliopsida > Fabales > Fabaceae > Lathyrus > Lathyrus tuberosus. Next base: position 22,194,631 of record JALAZF010000012.1, on the reverse strand, counting down.
AACTGGATGGGGAGATACAGCTGAGAGCACAAATGCTATGCAAAATACAACAGAGGAATCCTCTTACGACAATTCTGCTTGGGAGACAGATTCCAATGATTCTGCTCCACCAGAAATCAGCGTCATTTCTGAAGACAAATCAAAGAAGGTGTCAGACTTTGTGATTCACCGAGGAGTTCGCCGCCAATGGGTTGCCGTCGAGGTTTCGAAGGTCGTTCATCAGTCAAAGTAAATGCCATCTTTAAGCCTTTCACCCTGCCCAGGTGAAACGGATATTTTGATAGGGCTCGCTTTCTGTAAATTTCCCTCTTCGCTTTGCCCAAAGCGACCGAGTTTTGTTTTATAGGGCTGTAGTTTCAAGATTTGACTTGTTCATTAATAAAATAACGTCGTTCTGTAATTTCCGCATTAATTGCTGTTTTCTCTTTTTGCTTTTTCAGAAAATGGTAATCCTAAAAAACATTCAATAATAAAAACAAGCAGTAAAATCAAAACACTGCACACACTTACATTTTCTCTATCTCTTCTAAACACGAATCATCACGTCATGCAGATTGCTTGTTTTATACCCCGTTGAAACATACGATCCGATGCCTTCTTCCAACTTTGAGTTCCCGGTATTCGAGGCTGAAGAAGAAAATGACGACAAAATTCCAGAAGAGATCTCCCGACTACTCAGACAAGAGGAAAGGTCCATTGAACCTCACAAAGAACCGTTGGAAACGGTAAACTTGGGTTCAAAAAAAGAGAGAAAAGAAATCAGGATCGGAGCACTGCTCAGTCCAACTGTCAAAGAAAGTTTGATAAAGCTTCTCAAAGAATTCCCCGATGTATTCGCTTGGTCCTATCAGGATATGCCAGGGTTGGATACCAGCATCGTGGAACATCATTTACCGTTAAGATCGGAATGTCCACCAGTAAAGCAAAGGTTGAGACGCACTCACCCGGACATGGCCATCAAAATCAAGGAGGAGGTACAGAAACAGATCGACGCGGGTTTCCTCGCTACATCTGAATATCCTCAATGGTTAGCCAACATCGTACCCGTTCCCAAAAAGGACGGAAGGGTCAGAATGTGTGTTGATTACAGAGATCTGAACAAGGCAAGTCCAAAGGACGACTTTCCTTTACCACACATTGACATGCTGGTTGACAGCACAGCAAGGTTCAAAGTATTCTCCTTCATGGATGGATTCTCGGGCTATAACCAGATCAAAATGGCGCCGAAAGACATGGAGAAAACTTCGTTCATTACCCCATGGGGTACCTTTTGTTACAAGGTAATGCCGTTCGGTTTGAAGAACGCCGGGGCAACCTATCAAAGGGCCATGACTACTCTGTTTCATGACATAATACACAAAGAAATCGAGGTATATGTCGATGATTTGATTGCAAAATCAAGAACAGAGGATGAGCACGTTGAACATCTGTCAAAATTGTTCGAACGTCTAAGAAAATTCAAGCTCCACTTGAATCCCAACAAGTGCACCTTCGGTGTCCGTTCGGGGAAACTACTAGGGTTCATCGTCAGCCAGAAAGGAATTGAGGTTGATCCTGACAAGGTCAAGGCCATTCAAGAAATGCCTTCTCCGAAAACTGAAAAACAAGTCAAAGGATTCCTGGGACGTTTGAATTACATCTCCAGATTCATATTCCTTATGACCGCCACGTGTGCGCCGATTTTCAAGTTACTCAAAAAGAACCAGGATTGCGTTTGGTCAGAAGATTGCCAAACCGCCTTCGACAGTATCAAGGAATATCTGTTGAATCCTCCGATTCTATCACCTCCAGTGGAAGGAAGACCACTGATCATTTACCTCACAGTCCTAGAGGACTCAATGGGATGTGTACTTGGCCAACAAGACGAAACTAAACGGAAAGAGTCTGCCATTTACTATCTAAGCAAGAAATTCACCGACTGCGAAAATTGATACACAATGCTTGAGAAAACTTGTTGCGCTTTGGCTTGGGCAGCCAAACGTCTTCGCCAGTACATGATTCGTCATACTACTTGGTTGGTCTCCGAAATGGATCCAATCAAGTACGTTTTCGAAAAACCTGCTCTCACGGGAAGGAATGCCCGTTGGCAGATGTTACTATCAGAATATGACATAGAGTACCATGCTCAGAAAGCCGTTAAAGGAAGTATATTAGCCGATCATTTGGCCCATCAACCGATTGACGATCAAGAATCAATCGGGTTTGACTTCCCAGACAAAGATGTCATGTATCTAAAGATGAAAGATTGCAATGAACCACTACCCAGTGAAGGGCCAGAACCAGGTTCCCAATGGGGACTTATCTTTGACGGAGCAGTCAATCATTATGGAAACGGAATTGGGGCAATCATTGTTACCCCTCAGGGTTCCCACATTCCTTTCACTGCCAGACTTACGTTCAAATGTACGAACAATGAGGCCGAATACGAAGCATGTATCATGGGTCTCGAAGAAGCGATTGATTTAAGGATCAAAAACTTGGACGTATACGGCGATTCAGCCTTGGTTATTAACCAGATAAAAGGAGATTGGAACACATACCAATCAGGATTGATTCCTTACAAAGACTATGCAAGAAGGTTATTACCCTTCTTCAACAGAGTCGACTTTCATCATATCCCTCGTGATGAGAATCACATGGCTGACGCATTAGCCACTCTCTCTTCCATGATTAGTGTAGGTCGATGGAATGACATACCTAAGATTGACATAATGCGCCTTGAACGGCCCGCTTACATCTTCGCGATTGAAGCAGTCATAGACGACAGACCTTGGTATCACGATATCAAATGCTTCCTTCAGAAACAAGAGTACCCATCTGGGGCACTCAGAAAAGATAGAAAGACCCTCAGAAGATTGGCTGGAAACTTCTTCCTGAGCGGTGACACTCTTTATAAGAGAAATTTTGACATGGTCTTGCTCCGATGCGTCGACAGACCAGAAGCAGACATGCTCATGAAAGAAATTCATGAAGGATCCTTTGGTACTCATGCCAACGGACACACAATGGCTAGAAAAATTCTCAGGGCCGGGTATTATTGGTTGACCATGGAATCCGACTGCTACAAGTACATGAGGAGGTGTCACAAGTGTCAGATATACTCCGACAAAATTCATGTACCGCCATCACATCTCAAAGTTCTTTCTTCCCCGTGGCCATTTTCCATATGGGGAATCGATATGATTGGTATGATTGAGCCCAAGGCTTCAAACGGACATCGGTTCATCCTGGTAGCCATTGACTATTTCACCAAGTGGGTCAAAGCAGCGTCATTCGCCAATGTAACCCGACAAGTGGTGGTCCGATTTATCAAAAATAATATCATCTGCCGTTATGGTGTTCCAAGCGAGATCATTACTGATAATGGATCTAACTTGAACAATAAGATGATGAAAGAGTTGTGTGCAGAGTTCAAGATCGAACACCATAACTCATTTCCCTACCGACCCAAGATGAACGGAGCGGTAGAAGCGACTAACAAGAACATCAAAAAGATTGTGCAAAAGATGGTTGTAACCTATAAAGATTGGCACGAAATGCTACCCTTTGCTCTTCATGGTTATCGTACATCTGTCCGTACTTCAACAGGGGCAACCCCTTTCTCTCTAGTGTATGGCATGGAGGCAGTGCTCCCCATAGAAGTAGAGATCCCATCAATCCGGGTATTGATGGAAGCGAAGCTCACCGAAGCTGAATGGTGTCAAAGTCGACACGACGACCTGAACCTGATCGAAGAGAAGCGAATCACGGCACTATGCCATGGTCAGTTGTATCAACAGAGAATGAAGAGGGCGTTCGACAAAAAGGTCTGACCTCGTGTCTTCAGGAAAGGAGACCTTGTGCTCAAGAAGATACAATCATTTCTCATGATTCTCGGGGCAAATGGACCCCAAATTATGATGGCCCCTATGTGGGCACGAAAGCTTTCTCAGGCGGCGCCTTGAGACTTGCAACCATGGACGGATAGGAATTTGCCTACCCCACGACTGTTGATGTAGTCAAGAAATACTTCGCCTAATCTAAAAGAAAAAAAAACGTCTCGGTGGATTGAAAACCCGAAAGGGCGGTCCAGGTAAAAGTTAGAGACATGAAAAAATCATCCCGGTGGATTGGAAATCTCATAGTACAATCCAGGAAAAAATTAGGGATAATGGCAAGTAACTATGTTCAACAGAGGCAAGTCCCTCAGCAGCAGTTGCATCATCATCCATCAGGAAAACTCCAGTCAAGGTCATCTTCGACAGAAGCTCAGGATGTCCCGAATTCAAAGTTGGTAGAAGGATAATGGTCGTTATGTTTCAACGTAGCCCTTTTCCCTGTAAATTACCATTTTCTAACTTTGTATATACTCTTTGGAATCACGCGTTTGGCTGATCTCCATATTATCAATAAAATTTGAGCCCTTGTGCTTTTGTTTGTAATTATTTACTTGTTTTAGCTTTACAGAATGACGTTGTTTAAACTTAATCAGCGATTCTTGAAATAAAACAAAAATGAATTTACTTGTTAAACTTTTTCTGCTTTTAAATTAAAGATGGCATTTCTTTTGACTGTTGAACATCAGAAGAACATCGATCGCTTCTCCCGAAGTAAGCGGACTTCAAAGTGCAGAATCAAAGTACTCCTTCTAAGCCAATATGCCTGAATGAAGGGATCAACTGTGTTAGAGACCTTGTTTCGTCTGACACGCCTCGACCGAGTTCTCATCTCCTAAGCCCGATCAACATAGCTCCCAACGGGACTATCTCTCCTAAGCAAGGTGGAATTGCTATTTTGAACCAACAGTACTTCTTCGCCCCGCGATGGCCGAGTTTCCAATTGTGTTCATCCATTAGTCTGTATGTCACGTCTGTTTTGTCAGCATATACATACGTACTTCATGCATTTTTGATTTGCATATACATTTCATATTGCATCACTATCACTCTAGTCGGTCTTGTCGCCTAGTGGTAGAAGTCCTCTCAATCGAGTTGTCAGTTCTTGCCTCGTCAGGAAATACTGTGTCTGAACAACCTCGCTTCCAGTTTAATTCTGGAAAGAAGTTGGTCCTCGGCCACTTTGATAATTTGAACCTCTGAAAGATCAGAGAACTTTCAATAAACATCTCTCTTTGCCATTGAAGATGATATCCTTGCTTTCTCGGATTAAGGAAAATCCACAGAGAAAGCCTCGTGATCAGAGATTCGGCAGCACACCAGTTTTGCTCCGAAAAACCACTGATGAGAAGGTCATTGGCACCTCAAAATTGGACCCCATCATATGGCGTTTCTCCGGGAAGATCCCGAGAAAAGTATGATGAAAGATCCCAAATAAAAACAGTCTTTCAAGAGACTCGCTTTCCCCAGTAGAATCGACAAATGGCGTCTCCAACAGAGAAGTTTGTGCAACTCTACAACTCAGACGTTGGGTTCCCCAGCAAGTCTGACATCAAACCTTTTTCCGTTAAATGGCATCTCCCCAGGAAAATTCGGCGAGAAGTTTGAAGGAAAACCGCTACACATAGCGTCCCTTGTCAATAAAGTTTATTGACAAAAGAAACTAAGACCAGTTCTTGGTAGGAAACCAGGATCGAGGGGAAGTTTAAATCAGAAACTAAGACCAGTTCCTTGGTAGGAAACCAGGAACGAGGGGAAGTTCATTTCAGAGACTGAGACCAGTTCTTGGTAGGAAACCAAGAACGAGGGGAAGTTCAAAAGAAACCAAGACCAGTTCCTTGGTAGGAAACCAGGATCGAGGGGAAGTTTATTTCAAAATATTTTATTTAGAAAGTACAAACTCTACTTTGAGAAGTCAAATCTCAAAATTAGAAGAATAAATAGGTCCAGATGCTTCTGGTACCAACTGTGTATTTAGATATGACAAAGCTTTTCAGCACTTTCTGACTAAAAGCATAGATAGAAGCAAAATTGCTTCCTTAATCTATGGAGTTAGTAGAAATGGCAAGAAAGGTTTAGGTTGTACATATACCTCTAAGATAGATAAAAGTATCGTGGTAAAACCAAAACCTCTTTATAAGCACTTTGTGAAATTCTAGCCTATGCAGACAGCAGATGTCCTAGAAGATGTCAAGACATTGTGCTGCATAATCTTTTAAACTTAGAGGCGCAAATGCAGACTGATACCTTGAATATCAAAACTGCACACTCTTAGATGTCACGACATCTGATCCAACATGTTTATCATGAACCCTAACAGAAAACATAAATCTGCAGAATGATAAAGAACACAATAATTGTTAACCCAGTTCGGTGCAACTCACCTACATCTGGGGGATACCAATCCAGGAAGAAGACTTCACTATTGTGTAGACTGTTACAAAGTTAAACTCCCACGTTTACAACTTTATCCCTAACATCTACCCCATGAACATATTTACCAAGGTTAAACTCAAACATTTAGAACCCTGATACGAGATACCCCACTCACTTCCCTTAATCACCAACTGTGATTTCTACATCATCCCTATCAATACAGAAATCTGTCAAGCATAATTCACAAACAAGCTAACTCGAATTTGCTTAAAAGATTCATCCAAGAACAATACTGTTAACTCTCATTTTCGACGCTAGAAAGAATCAAAGCTATTTTAAGTTAAAAAATTATTTTTAACGTAAAGAAGGCTTCAACCCAGTTTTGGAGAAGCCTGAGTAGAATAGGGGTTTTGGAAGCCTAAAAAATGGCTAAGTGTTGGGAAAGGTTTCGACCATGGGAATATTGAAACGCACGCTGCAGTTGTTATACTAAGGCTGGAGGGAATTTCCAATGTTTGAAATTCAAATAGGAGCAGTTGTGAACGTGGGAACAGTTGAGGCCAAGGAGAAGGTGCCAAAGGGACACGTTTGAAGCAATAACCACCACTTAGTAGTTATTTCTTAGCACTATAAATAGGAGTTAGTTCTATGTAATAAGGGTGTTCATATTTTTGTACAAGTTACTCAAAGAAACTCAAAGTGCCCGCGTGTAGAGAAACGAGTTCGTGAGAATGTACGTAATATAACACCACCCTTGATTTCTTCATTAATGCAATTTATCTTCATCATGTTTAAGCTTCACGTATTTACTTTCCATGTCTTTACGTTTTCCTGAATTTTACTTTTCATGTCAAATTTACTTAAAGTCTTGTTTTTAAACTTTCATTTAAACTTCCTGCATTTACTTTCGACTGCACCTTTATATTCAAGCATTTACCTTTAAAGTATTTATTTTCAAGAACGTGGAGTTCATCTTTATTTCTTGTCTTTTATCTTTAAAGTCTTTTATTTTTAAAGTCATTTATCTTTCCGCAAATTTACTTTCGACAGCACCTTTACATTTCAGTCTTTATTTTCAAGAACGTGGAGTTCATTGCATTTTATTTTCAAAAGCTTTTACATTACTGTATTTACCTTCAAAGTCATTTATTTTCTTGCCCTTTACTTTCGACAGTCATTTACTCTTTCTGCACCTTTTACATTCAAGAACGTGGAGTTCAAGCACTTTTACATTTCTTGTTGTTTACTTTTGACAGTCATTTATCTTCCTGCACTTTTATTTTTCAAAGTCATTTACCTTTTTGTCTTCTACATTCGACGCCTTTAAATTCTGCATCATTTATTTACAGCCCTTTACATTTCCAAGCCTTTACTTTATTTGCAAGTAGTCGAACGTGGAGTTCATGTAGTTTTCTTTTACTGTCGAACGTGGAGTTCAATTTACATTTCTTGCATTTATCATTGTCAGTTACATTTTCCCTTAAATTTAGCACATGTCCTAGGATTTGTGTGGTCGATCCTGCAAGTTAGTCAGTTTTATTTAAAATTGATAGACCAGAGGTTGTTTACCAAAATTCACAGTAAACAAATTGGCACGCCCAGTGGGACCTGTAATACCCCAAATTTTGACCACTTAGATTTCCCATCATTGTGAAAATCATCATCACAATATGGATGTACCTTTATGCTTCATTAGTCTCCCCAAAGATGGGTGAGCATCCACTATAATCAAAATTAGGGTTTCAAGCCCTCTCTGAGCTTTAGACCAAGGCTCAATCAAGAAATGACTTGATTTTCAACTTGTCTAATCTCTCAAACATCCTCAAAGGATCAAAAGGACTCCCACTTCAAGGATTAAGCACAAGGTTGCTCCCTTCTAGGTGGATCAAGCCTCAAGATCGCCAGTGTCACCAAATTAGGGTTTTGATCACCCAGGGCCTCCAGATGAAAAGTTTCATCTGGGCACAAGCCATTGATCCAAAACATAACCTAATATACTTCATGGAACCTCATGAACCCATGCATCAAGTCAATTTTGCCTCAGGGGATGCATTCATCAAAAATCAGGAATTAGGGTTTCTTGACCTAATTCACCCCTAAGTTGACTTTTGGGACAAACCATGAGCCAAGACCTCAAGAGATGATTTGAGGGTCTCTAATATACCATATTGATCCATTTGGAACAATAGATTGATCCAAGAAGCTTGGGCAACAAGTCTCAATTTCATCTGCACCATAATTAGGGTTTTAAGGGAAAAGTCAACTGTAACTTTGACTTTTGACCAGGACATGCTCCCAAACCCTAATACATGATTGAATATACCCTATGGCACCCATGGAACATGCCCATCAAGTTTGATTTAGGTCAAGGACATGATTTCCTGAAGAATTGCACAGTTTGGAATTCATCTGATAAAAAGTCAATTGTGCACAAAAGTCAACTTTGACTTTTTGAGATTTTTCACCAAAATGGATTTTTAACCCTAAAATGATGTTAATGTATGGTTTTAATCATCATTCATCAAGAAAAATCAAGAAAAGTGAGATAACTTGTAAAAGGGGTAACCATAAAACTTAGAAATTTTTCTAAGTTAAAAATAAAGTGGCAAAGGTACCAACTTTGAAGGACCATAACTCCTAAACCACAAGGCCATTTTTTCTCATCCAAAGATGGATTTGTAGCCCTCATTATCACCTACAAAAACTTCAACTACAAGTCATTCCAATTCATTAAGGATTTTGAGTTATGGAGTGATCAAAGTGGCTGAAAAGTGAAAATGTCACTTTTTCCAACACTTAGTGAAATTTTCACTAAGTCAGATTCTGCCTCACTTTTTGCCAAATGTAGGAGGATTTTTCACTTGGAATCAAAAGAGATCAAAACCAAACTTGTTCAAACAGTTGTTGTATCATGTAAGAGCTTTCCAAAATGGCCAAGAACATTGCCAAATTCAACCTACACCATGAGATACAACATTGCCAAGTTGCCTTGCTGAAATCTGTCAAGGCAAGGCAGAATTTGCAACTTTGGTCGATTTGCCAAAATCAGCCAAATTTAATTGCTCCTATCCACTTGGACACCTCAGAGGATTGAATCTAAAGGGGACAATCACTGAGCCAAGCCTCCAAAGTCCATGGAACAAGAAATAGCATGTTGAACCTAGAATGGCCAAAATAGGGACAAGAATTCAAATTTGGAATGAGGCATTCAATGGAACCATCATGGTGGCATGGACTGAGCCATTCTCATCTGAAATCAGTCAAGACTTATCCAAGACCAAGGGGACCAAAGCTCTGTGCCCTAACCTCTAGTCAATGGCTAGAGGAGACTTGGATTTTCATTTGCCAACATTGGCCAAACCTACTTACCAGCTGCCATTCACTATTCCTTGCAAAACAAACTTGCTCTACTATAAATAGAGCTCAATTGTGATCAGTTTGAGTACACCAAAGCCATCTAACAGATGCTTTCCTCAAAATCACTTTCTCTTGGCAAAAATGCCTTTCTTAGCAAGGTAGCTATCGGGTTTTGAGTTTGAGAGCAATTCCAATCAAACCAATCACTCACACACCTCACATACATCATATAGAAGTGATCCAAACACTTAGATTACTTCTGAAACATCAATTTCACAAAATCACCAGCTGGTTGCTTAAGGTTTTAACCAAAGTGCAGCTGAGGTACCACAAAATGATCCAGCCAATTTCAATCAAGTCCAACCATCCAAACACAATCCATAGGGTGTAGGGAAGCTGTTCAGATCATCACCACTCATCTGTAACACCTCCAAATCAAAAATCACTTTGAACTTGCTGTCACGACTTGGAGGTAAGCACATACTTGGTCATCTCTCAATCTATGCATATTTCCTCGCACAATAATTTGGCCATATGTTCATAATCATGCATGGAATGTTTTCCCTCAATTAATTGCATTGTTTGAATCGTGTATCAAAAATCCTAGCCTTCATGCAGAAATTAGGGTTCTTGAGGTTTCTTCGTGATTTCTTGTTGTATGTTTAATTTAAGTAAAATTAAAGTACATAGACATGATCGTGAGGTTGAGACGAGCATAATGATATGTGGATTGCATGATATGATTACGTATTCATGGAGATTGGATAGAAAATGCAAATCTGAGAAACCAAGAACACGCGCGTGTTCTTCAGCTGTTCTTGGCGCCATTTTTGAATAATTCAAATATTTGAATTTTGTGATTTTGTTTAATTGATTCAAAAATTAATTTCTCTCTGAGTTTTAATGATTTTGAGTTGATTCTTTTTTTAATAATTCACAAAAATGTTAAAATATTTTATTTTCACAAAAAATCCCAAAAATATTGTTTATTTCATATAATTGATATTTTTGTAAAGAATTAATATTTTGACTGTTTTTGGCATTTTAAATATTTTTTCTACATTGATTTTGCAACTTTTAATGCTTTCTAATTATTTTGTAGGTCAATACTTAATTTTTGAAGCATTAATCCAAGATCACAATTTGTTTTCCATGTGTTAAACAATTTTTGATCATTTTAATTGAATTTTTATTCAATTAAATACATTTTGAAAACAAATTAGGGTTTTGGATTAATTCAACCCTCATAAATCATTTTCAAAACTATTTGGGCCTCTTGAGAGAGTGTAAGACCCATCCCCCCTTGTACAAAATCTTTTTGGGCCTCATCCATTGTATAAGTCCCTCTGTACAAGTAAACGGCGCGATCGTCGCCCGTTTAAAAATAAAAATCATCTGGGCCTCTCCTTGAGCTATAAGACCCATTCAAAACACTTTGGGCCTCTATTAGAGTGTAGGACCCAATCCCCCTTTTAACCAAACAATTTTGGGCCTCACTTATTGTATAAGTCCCTCTGCGTTAAAAGAAAACCTCGGCGCGATCGCCATTTTTAAACGAAAAATCATTTGGGCCTACCCTCGTGTTATAAGCCCCACTCTTTTTTCTTTAAACCTTTTTGGGCCTCTTGAGAGAGTGTAAGACCCATCCCTTTGTACAGAAACCATTTTTGGGCCCCAGTCACTTGTATAAGTCCCGCTGTACAAAGTCAAACAGTGCGCTCACTGATAAAACCCTGGGCCTCTCCTTGAGCTGTAAGCCCCAAATCTTTCTTTTTCAAAGAACTTTCTCCTTTGATTTTGAATATACTGTTGTTTTCAATCTTTCTTTGTTGAACAACTAACCCAAACAGCATGGAAGCACTACAACCGAGTAAGTGGTTATCGCTTTCGTTTACTGCTTTCATATTATAAACTGTATTGTGGGGCTGCTCACTGTAAGTCTCCTTTCATAAACTCATATCTACTGTGTAATAATAGTATAGATATTTCGAGTTTCCCCGGCTACTACGTCTAGAACTAGGTGACGCCGTTTCACTTATTCGTAGAAATAGACGCCTAGATCCCCAATAGGAGCACCAGATACAGTCTTCTCTTCGGCTGTCCTCCTTAGGAATCGTCAAGAAGCTCTACTCCCCAAGATGAATGTATTCTCCGTGAATGGCATCTTTGAGTTTCTTCCAAATTCTCGAACTTTCCTGACTTGATCTATTCCTTGTGGATAGCTTGCCTTGAATGTCTCGGGGTTTGGGTACCCGCTACGGTCATAATCTTGGACCTTAACTAAGGAACCCTCTTTAAAAGCTAAAAGTCGCTGGATAGTAAACCTCGCACGTTTACCAGTGGTTTTTATCTTTAAAAGAGTTATCTCTCCTAATGGAAAGGAGATGATAGACCCACGGGCTTCTTAAAAGCATCGGCCTCCTCTTGGGCATTATTCAAGGACACTACGACTTCTTAGAAGTATTCACAGCCTCCTCTTAGGCTTCGTATAATGATCTCTTCCTCCGGGAATGATAGCCTCCTCTTGGGCTTCGTACAAGGACCCGTCGGCTTCTTAAAAGTTTCCAGCCTCCTCTTGGGCTTCATACAAATTGTCCCGACGACCTCCTAGAGGTATAGGAACAGAACATAGTCATCCTCATAGAACAGTCCTTTCATAGAGTCTACTACTGTTTCTCAAAGCATAGTACAAAAGATAAAACTCTAGACTTGGACAGTCTAACTTCCTTGAGTCTCAAAGACATTCTCAAGCACCCTTCGTTAAATAGGAAGGAAACCCGCGGACTCGGACAGTCTCAATACCCTTTGGATTTCCTGTTTCCTCAAAGAGAAGGAAATATCCCTGATCCTCAAATCAAGTCCCTGTGTACAGTGTTACTCATATAAGAACTGATTTTCTCTTTTAAAATCAGTATATTGGATCTGTCACTCAACTGAAACAGTTACATTAGCCTCCATCTCGGGCTTCGTACGAGATACCAAAATTCTCCCCAGTGGAGTCAAACAACCTTTTCACCTCTCTCTCGGGCTTCGTACGAGACACATAAGAGACTCCCCCGTTGAGTCAATTACCCTTTTTGCCTCCATCTCGGGCTTCATACGAGATACAAAATCACTCTCTTGTTGAGTATGAAAGATTCTCCTATTGAGTCAACCCTTGTAGCCTCTCTCTTGGGCTTTGTACGGGACACAAAATAGCCTCCTCTTAGGCTTTGTATAATGATTTTCCTAGCGGAAATTAGCCTCCTCTTAGGCTTCGTATAAGAAAACCACTGGTTGATCCAATCAACCTTTTAGCATCAAAGTTGTGCCTCGTTCACAGTACACAAACATCAACAACTCCTTTCCCGTCATCTAATCGCTGTAAGCGGCAAGCCTCTGGATCATCTACATCCATGCCACTGTCCCTCTTTTAGCATGAGAAATTCCTAAGGAAATATGGCATTGCTCTACACTGAGTTAAAGTCTTCTCCTTTAGGTTAAAACCCTTTCTTCGGAAATTATGGCATTGCTCGGATCCGTGTATCCCAGTTAAAGTAATTCTCCTTCTCCCCTCTTTAGAGATGACAAATTCTCTCTAAAGCCGAGGTCTTTCAGCTTCACGTCTTGGGCTTTGAACAAGACACAAATAGACCTTTCAGCTTCACATCTTGGGCTTTGAACAAGATACAAATCACCTTTCGCTTCACGTCTTGGGCTTTGAACAAGACACCAAAAACACCCATTTCCTCCCATAGAATAGGAGGAACTACGAACGCTCTGATTTCCCTGTTTCGATAAACGGGAATACGTAGGCATAAGATCGAAAGAAAAGATCTTAGCGAGCACAATCCATAAAAAACCCCAAATCCCATCACTCAAAAGCAGTAATTCAAAAACATCAGTCCTAACATCCTAATCCTTATTCCCATCAGAAAACCCTTTGCCTAGATAAAAAAAGAAAGAAACCCGTATTGGTGAAAATACAAATAACCAGTACAAAGGCCCCCTACATTGTAGCATTCGTAACCTAACAGACCGCTGTTTAAACTCAGTATGCAAGCAGGGTTAATTGGAGACATCTATTTCCCTTCCTTATTCAGCTCACAATAGGATAAAAAATGAACCGACCTGTAGTTCAAGCTCAAACCGCAGAGAGCGACCAGCGCTTAAGAACCGCGTCCAAAATCGCTCGCTACAGGACCCAGTGCTAAGTTTTATACTTTTTTGTTAACCTTATCTTTCTTGGTGAAGAAATACTTTCGTTGTATGTTATTGAGAAGTGGGAAGTCTACTATCTACCCATCAAAAAAGAATTGCATGGTTTGCCTAAATTATCCTTTCTATTCAAACTAATTACATTACTAAAAGGACTTTTCAGTAAATAACAAATGTAACAATTAAAATCCTCTCCTCATTGTCACATTGCATAACACGTGTTAGTACCTTTCTTTTCATATTTTCACACTCATTTGCTTTTGTTTTTGCAGTCTCTCTTCTCAACCGTTCCCTTCTCTCTCTTTCTCTTTCATTTTCTCTCTTCTCTCTTTCGCCTTCAAACCCTAGCGCAGCCGTAACTAACCTTGAAATGGAAGACGAAGCCGAATGCAGAAAGTCATAGCGACACAAATCTTCGTCCTTTCATTTTAATTTCTCTTTCACTCCTTCTTATTTTATTCATAGTTGGATAAATCTCATATCTATTCTTAGATCTGTGATATTTTTATTTATTTTTGTTAGGGGTTTTGATTTTAGAAGAAAGAAGCAAGTAGACAACAAATCTTTTGGAAGGATTTATGGGAAGAGAGAAACTGATGAGATAATTGCAAAGTCTATGGACAAAGTTGGCAAAGAAGTTGTAATCATCATTCTTACTTCTGCATTACATTTCCATTATCTGTATTTCGGGTTAAAATTTTGTTTTCTGGTTTTCGTCCATTTCATAAAACTCTATTTTTTCAGTTTAGATGGCTAATTGACAATTGCACGATTTCAGCTGATGGTGGAGGTTTTCGGTAAACTGACGATAGTGGTGTCCCGGACTGCAACGCAGTTTTATGCACATATCCTGTGACAGATATGAAAGAAGAGAGTGAAAGGTATGAATCCTCTTCTTCCTTTTTAATTTTTGTTTTTTTTTTCTTTCTTTCTTTACTTCATTGCTCTTTTATTCCTATGTTAATTAGATATTTTGTGTGACCCCATTTTGTGTTCATCATTTCCTATTCTTCGGATCATGGAGCTTCAAAGAAAACTGAAAGAGCAATGGCAGAACTCATAATCCGTGTTCAAATAAAATGTACCACTTTAATCAAAAGGGTAAGGGTGAATTTATAAAATATTTGAGTTTCTAAAGAGCATATCATAAGTGAATTAAGAATGATGAATTTCATAAACTTGATTAATATGGTTATGATAATAATTAGAACTCAATCTTTTTCTTTCATGTATGAAATATTGTTTAAATATTATTTAGCAAACTACTATTGTTTTTCTTAATTGGTTACATATATTTTTTGAACATGTTTTGTTTTAGATTTGTGTAAACCATTAGTATTTATTTTCGTTATTCAAAAGATTATTATGGCAGGTTTTGATTGGAGGCCAAAGCATAATAAATGTTGTTAATTCCACATAAATTTCTTCTGTCAGTATTGTTTTTTGTTTGACAGATATAATTATGCCTATAAGTAGAATCAAAGTTGAACATGGATGATTTTGCTTTGTGGTGTTTAAATCCCAAGGCCTGTTTGGGTTCTGAGATTGCCTGATTTTATGCGTGTCGGGTCAAATAGGCAGGTAAGTAGTTGTTTTCGAGTGAAACCCTGGTTCCTGAATTTTTCTATTTTTTAGGTTTCTCCATGTTGGCGGCTTAGTACACAGGCGGGGTTTTTCCTGTTTTGGTTGCGCATATGCGGTTTCGTAAGCAATCGGTTTTTGCTGGTGCAGTTTCCCTCTGTTGTTTTGTATTTCACGGTTGGAATTTGAAGTTTTCTCTCGTTGATTCATCGTGTGTAGAGTGGTTGCAGCAGATTAATAGGTGCCATTGAATAAATGATGGTTGTTCCCTGCATAATTGTGGTTTAGAACCAGAATCATTTTCGGCATCCTTCTCCAACGGCAGAGTTTTTACGCTTCCCCGGTTATGTTTATTGTTCATCTCTCCTAATGAGTTTTTGGTTGTCTCTGTATGTTTTCAATTGTAGTCTTGGTTTGAATTTGAATTTATATTTTTGCTTGGGGTAGAATTCAAGTGTTGGTTTGGTTCTGTGGTTTTTCTGGTGTGGCTGTTTTTCTGGTGTGTTTGTTTTTCTATATGTTTCAAATATTTGTTCTTTGCCTTAGTTATTTAATATAATTTGTTAATTAAACATATAGTGATAACTTATGTCACAACCAAAGAGTTATCATAAGCTTACCACCACTTGAATGTGAGTTTTCTATAAATATTTTTTTCTTGGGCTCTTGGAATATTATATACAACCTCTTGGACTCTTAGCTATCAAGTAATAGTGTCAGTTTTCTATGTCCAATGTAATTGTTTGGATATTCCTTTTTATTTGTATTTAATCAATTATTATTTTAAAGATGTCATTTAAGAATTGGTGGATTTATTTATTAATTAGTTAAGAGATGAATTTGTACTTGATGATACCATTTCAGGTTAACACATTTTTATTTCTATAAGACAAATACATAAAATTATATTAATGTAATATACAAATTAACACTATTTTTAAAATTTAAGTGAAACACGTGCAAATAGTTATCATTATTTATGTAAAAAGAATATTTTTTAAAATTTTATTATTTGCAACAAAAAGAAATACTCTTACAATGGATTGCAATTATGACAAATTCAGTTCTTTTAATAAAATGATATTGTAAAATTTGTATCAATATTTTGCTAAGAATTAATATGAAGTTATAATGCAACAAATAAAAAATATACATTTATAATTAGAGCTTTATATCCATCCGATAAAAGTCAACAAAATATATATTTACTTCTAAAAAAAATACATTTTAATTTTAAATATTAATTAAAGAATATGGCTAAAAAATTATATTTTTTTAAAACATGAATATAAAATTGCAAGTAAATGATATATTAAAAAAAGAGTTTCTCAATATTGTAAAAATAAGTTAAACGTAAATTTTAATTTAATTGAACAATTATTTTTAAAATTATCTTTATTAACTACTTAGTTAAAAAATGAATATTTATCAAAGAATATATAATTTGCTTTAATAATAATTTATTGTATAATTATATATGTCATAAATGTTAAGATGTTACAAATAAACAATACCATGATGGTTAAGATATACATCAATATAAATATGATAATAAAATTCTTCATTGCACGGGTCACTATTAATATAATACATGAGTCATTTTTTTTATTATCAAATATAAAATTTACCTTTTATTTTTTTTCTCCTTGTCATGGGTCATTTTTTTATATTGTTATTTAATACAATTAAATTTATATGATTAATTTTTATTTTATAACTAAATAATTCATTTAAATTTAAAATTTACATGACCATTTAAATACAATTTATATTATATCAAATAAATTTATCCATGCAAGTTATCAAATAAATTTACCCGTGCGGATGCACGGGTATCGTACTAGTTAGCCATAACAAACGAAGGAATACCAAAGAGAAGATACACTAAGAGAATGGCAACTAATGCCAACCAACAAGTTGATCCTCAAGGGAGTATTTCAAACACTTAGTCAAGTAGCAGTATGGGTCTCAAAGCACATCATCACCAGTGCCTTCGACAGGAGGACAGACGTCATCTTCATTAGTAGTGTCTGAACCAGAATCAACATGCACAAAATCATATACTCAACCTGTGTTAGAATACATAAGACCACAAAGTCCTAATTCACCAACACCCCCAGGAGGAAATTCAGTGTACCGGCATCTCCCTCCTCCAGGTTTTCCACATCCAGGGTCAAGGAGTCAACCCTATGGTATGCCTAATCAATGATGCAAAATCTGCAGAATGCTCCACCTGTATTTTCAGAGACTGTAGTGTCGTCGCCATTACAAGGATCAGGATCAGGGGGTCGAAACAATCAGAGTATAGGTGTTGGTTACTCCGTTCAAGCGCCTAGTCTTACAAATACATCCATAAATTGTTTGAGACAGCAGATGGATGAAAGTAACATGCAAATAGTGCAAACGTTGTCTCAGATAATGGGAGAAGTTTTTCAACCCTTGATTCAGAATACGACTCAAACTAACCAACAATTGGCTGCACAATTGGCACATATGGCTGACTTTATGGGAGTACCAGCGGTGGATCGAAGAGCAACTGTTGTCGAAGATATCCCAAGACGTCATCCACGTCATGTACCTGAGGTTCACTTGGAAGATCAAGAGATGATTGATCATTTTAGAGTTGAACCACCAAGAAACCAGATGCCATTCCAGATGGAGGAAGAGCCAGTAGTGATGGTGAACAGGAACCAAAATGCTGATCAGTTCCTTAGACAGGTTCGACATCAAAATCAAGCAGAAGAAAATAATCTTGCAGCCATGGTTGAAAGGATAATGACCAGAAATGGTGTGAATCTTGGCTTCACCAGGCCAAATTATACTTCGCCTATAGTGGATTATATTCTCCAAGCAGAATTACCCCCTAGGATGAAGGTTCCAAAGTTCAGTAAGTTTTCAGGAGATACTACTGAATCTACCGTCGAACGTGTGGCTAGATATTTGATTGAAGCAGGCGAAATTGCAGCTGGCGAAAGCCTTAGGATCAAATACTTCCCAAGTTCCCTTACCAAGAATGCCTTCACATGGTTCACTACTTTGCCTCCAAATTCCATATACAATTGGACCCAGTTAGAGCGTTTGTTTCATGAACAGTTCTACATGGGGCAAACTAAGATTAGTTTGAAAGAATTGGCTAGCATCAAACGCAAAGTTACTGAGCCAATTGATAATTACCTGAATAGGTTTCGACTTCTTAAAGCCAGGTGCTTTACACAAGTACCAGAACATGAGTTGGTTGAAATGGCTGCTGGGGCTCTTGATTATTCCATTAGGAAGAAATTAGATACCCAATATCTTAGAGATATGGCCCAGTTAGCTGATAGAGTCCGACAACTAGAAAGGCTAAAAGAGGAAAAGGCTAAATTCAACAGGGGTAAAAAAGTAACCTTTGTCGAATGTAATGAAGATGTGGAGAATTTGTATGATGAAACATCTTATTTCGACGGAAATGAGGTTGACGTTACTGAGTTAAAGCAAGGTCCACCTTATGCCTGCAAATTATTGGCTCCTTCAAATGGAAAAAATCCTGTCGAATCTAACGACAAATTTCCTAAGAAAACATACACTTTCGACGTCACTAAATGTGACGAAATTTTTGATTTGTTAGTTAAAGATGGGCAAATGATAGTGCCTGCTGGTGCTAAGATGCCACCTTTAGAACAAAGAAAGAAAAGAGGTTTTTGTAAGTACCATAATTTTTTGGGTCATAAAACTTCTCAATGTTTTCTTTTCAGGGATTTGGTGCAAAATGCTATCCAAGAAGGAAGGCTGAAGTTTGGTGACAAAGGCAAAGCCCTGATGAAAATTGACTCTGACCCATTGCAAGTTACAGAGGCTAACTACACAGAGCCTCACGAGGTCCAAATGGTCGAAGCCACAGAAGGATTTGATCAGTCAGTCAACATGGTGGAGGTTACTGAGGACTTCGCCACCAATCCTGTGATAACTGAAGGTTGTAGTAAGGCTGCAAATGGCCTGAATGTTAAGGGTACCAGTCTAATGTTGGTGACCAAAGAAACAGCTGATAAGTTTGTTGAAATGGATAATGCTGCCAAGGTTTTGGATATGGCAGTGAGCGAACTGAAGATAAATGCCACTGAAGGCATTAACACGGTCGAATTGGTTGAAGAATCTGATTCTAGCTCAGATAGCATCAGCACCAATGAGGCTATGGGCAGAAATGCCCCCAAAGTCCAAGTTGTTAAAGAATTGGAAGATGACATGCTATTGGTAGGAGAGATGTAGACATGGATGGTTGTTTGGTGGAAAACTAGATATGTATGGCTGCTGAACAGTTTTTCAAGATGTCTCCTAATGTCGAAAAGGTTAATGCTAAAGAAATGGTTGAAGCTGAAAAAGCTGCTTGGCAAGAAGCTTCCCAAAAAGCTGGAAAAGCAGCAGCAAGTGGTGGGTGTCTGGCGAAGACCACTGAAAGTCTTGAAGCTCATTTCTCCAAGATGCGCTTAAAGGATAAAATTGATGTCAATATGGTCGAAATTACAGATCAAAAAGCTGAACAAGTGAGTAAGGCAGATGAACAAGAAGAGCGCAACAAAATAGCTTATCCTAAGCAAGAGGAGACAATTATGGATTTTCTATACCGTTGCCAAAAGAAAGGTTCTGGAGTAATGCTATGTCCTAGATGCAACGCCATTTTTGATGAGAAAGTTGCCCACAAGTTAGAAGGTGTCAAAAAAGCTGGTGGAAGTTGGGGGCAGAAGGTAAATAAAGGTCCCAGAAGTTTTGACCATAGACGACTTTCGACAGGATTGAAAAACCAAGTACCAGGAGTTAGGCCAGGTACATTTAAACCAGCTGCGAATGTGCCAATAGGTAGTTGGATCAAGCCTATCGAAGGAAGAGGACAGAAGAAGAAGTGGGAGAAATTTGATGTGGAAAGAGGTTCTTCATTTGAGTATAGAAAAGAGAACCATACCACCAACAAGTCAACATACATTTCTCAAAATTACAAGGGTAAAAATCCCATGTCTAGATCACAATGGCGAAGAGAGCAACGTAGGCGAAAGGCTATCAGGGAGACTCAGGTACAAGGAGAGTCAAGCACCAATATTGATAATCAAGCTGGGACAATTGAGAAGATGCCCATAAGGCGAAATCTGTTCAATGTTCAACCAGAGAAGAAAGTTGAAGATGATGAGAGTATGACTGATAATTTCGACAGTGAGTCAGCAGCTTCTCTAGATATTCTTTTGAATGTGGTATCAGTGATGCCAAAAGAATTTGGTCAAGTTTCAGAGGTCGAAGACTTGGATCAAACTGCTGAATTAGAAATGTTGGCACACAAGCCTGTGTGTTATTACATCATGAATAATGGGTGCGTCGAAGAACATAATGCTTTTTTTGAACGCCCCACAGAGGCAATGAAGGGTCATCTGAAGCCTCTCTACATTACTGGCAAAGTAGAAAATGTTCCTGTTAACAAAATCTTGGTGGATTGTGGTGCAACTGTTAATTTAATGCCAAGATTTTTGCTGAGCAAGATTGGGAAGTTTGAGACTGATACCAAACCCCACAACATGGTTTTGTCGAACTATGAAGAAAAAGTTGGTTCCACTCTAGGAGTGATTCAAGTGGATCTTACTGTGGAACCATTACCAGACCAACAGTGTTTATGGTCGTTGAGACGAAAGCTAACTACAATCTACTCTTGGGCAGGGAGTGGATTCATGGAATAGGAGTTGTACCTTCATCTATGCATCAAAAAATCACCATTTGGAGACCAGATGGGATAGTTGAAAATATTGAAGTTGATCAAGGGTACTTTAAGGTGCCTATTAATCATGTGGATAGTAGACAGTTTGAGAAACATTTGGCGAACATTGCTCCATGTCCTCCAGCCGACTTTGAGTTTACGCCTGATGAAGAAATGTTTTATTCATTGTATTTACACCCTGTCGAAGGTTTCAGATGGGACAGGGAAGTACCAGGAGGAAGGTTGCCATGCTTTGGCTCACCTCCAATAGAGCCCACAGGATGGGGAAATGAATTCAGTGATCATGACTGAGGTCGAAGCTTTAAAAAGAATTTCGGCCTATGTGGCTGAAACAAAACTACAAGTGGCTTTGGAAGCTGCCAATGACTATATGGCTGGCGAAGCCATTTCTGAATTTTATCAAGAAGGTCCTGGTAAGGACTTCGACCCAAAACCTCCAGATAAGGCTAAAACTGGAGAGCAAAGCCAGAGGCTCGACGCCATCTATGAAGATGAGCCTTTGGGATTTGAGAAGGATCCGTTGGCGAATAATATCAAAATGCTAGCACAAGATCCTTTAGAAGAAGTTGACCTTAGTGAGGGGACAACCAAAAGGCCTACCTACATCAGTGTCAACCTTGATCCCCAGTTGAAGGTTAAAGTGGTTCCGTTGTTGAAAGAGTTCAAGGACTGCTTCGTTGGGATTATGATGAGATTCCTGGTTTTAGCAGGGAGTTGGTCGAACACAGGTTACCTATGACACCTGGAAAAAAACCAGTCAAGCAGAATCCAAGACGGTTTGCACCAGAGATATTATCAAAGATCAAAGAGGAAGTTGAAAGACTGCTTCGTTGCAAATTCATTCGCACGGCAAGGTATGTCGAATGGTTGGCTAATATAGTACCTGTTATTAAAAAGAATGGGTCTTTGAGAGTTTGCTTTGATTTTAGAGATTTAAACTCTGCAACTCCTAAAGATGAATATTCAATGCCAGTAGCAGAAATGTTAATAGATTCTGGAGCAGGACATGAGTATCTTAGTATGCTAGATGGATATTCTGGCTACAACCAAATATTCATTGCTGAGGAAGATGTTCATAAAACTGCTTTTAGATGCCCTGGAGCCTTAGGCACCTATGAATGGGTAGTGATGCCTTTTGGTCTCAAAAATGTTGGTGCTACTTATCAAAGGGCGATGAATTCAATCTTCCATGATTTTATAGACACATTCATGCAAATTTACATTGATGATATTGTTATAAAATCTATTTCTGGGAAAAGTCACGTTGACCATCTTCGACAGTCCTTTGAAAGGATGAGAAAATATGGTCTTAAAATGAATCCTCTCAAATGTGCTTTTTGTGTGCAGGCAGGGGATTTCCTAGGCTTTGTGGTCCACAAGAAAGGGATCGAAATAAATCAGAATAAAACCAAAGCCATAATGGAGGCGAAAGCGCCATCAACCAAAAAGGAGTTGCAGTCATTGTTGGGCAAGATCAACTTCTTAAGAAGGTTTATATCCAACCTGAGTGGCAAAACACAAGCCTTTTCGCCATTGCTTCATTCAAACAAAGATGGTTTTGAGTGGGGGCAATTACAGCAGGAAGCCTTCGACAAAATCAAGGAGTACCTAAGCCACCCTCCAATTCTTTCACTACCTTGTAGAAACAAGAGTATGAGATTGTATATAGCTGCATCAGATAAAACTCTAGGGAGCATGTTAGCTCAGGAGGATGAAAATGGAGTCGAAAGAGCCATTTATTACCTTAGTCGAGTTTTAAATGATGCAGAAACTAGGTATAGCATGATTGAAAAGTTATGTTTATGCTTGTATTTCTCTTATACTAAATTGAAGCAATATATAAATCCAGTTGATGTGTATGTTTCTTCTCACTTTGATGTTGTAAAACATATGTTATCTAAGCCTATTTTGCATAGTCGAATTGGCAAATGGGCATTAGCATTAATAGATTTTTCTCTAACATATCAACCTTTAAAAGCTGTGAAAGGGAAAATAGTTGCAGACTTTATAGTTGACCACTCCATAAATGAAAATGATTTGAATTATGTTGAATTAAAATCCTGGAAGTTATACTTTGATGGATCAAGTCATAAAAATGGAACAGGAGTGGGAATATACATTATTTCTCCTGAGAAAATTCCAACAAAATTCAAGTACAAGGTCGAAGGACCTTGCTCTAACAATGAGGCTGAATATGAAGCATTAATTGCTGGCCTTGAAATTTTGTTAGAATTGGGGGCAACTAGAGTCGAAATAATGGGAGACTCAGAATTGGTTATAAAATAAATCACAAAGGAATATAAATGTGTTAAAGAAAATCTCATTGTGTACTTTGTGATAGCCAATAGATTATTAAAGAAATTTGAGGTAGTGGCCATCCAACACATACCTAGAATAGAGAATCAAGTTGCTAATGACTTGGCTCAAATTGCCTCTGGATACAAAGTATCGAAGGAAAACCTTCAAGAAGTAATTGAAGCAAGAGGTAAAGTGATGGTTGTTGGATTGTGCCCATCAGACTTAGAAACAACTAAGCTTGGATGCATAGATGGCGAAAATTTTGAAATTTTTGCTATAGATAATTTGACAGATGAAGACTGGAGGAAGCCTATAGTTGAATATTTGCAAAATCCAACGGCTTCGACAGAGCAAAAAATCAGGTATCAAGCTTTAAGCTATGTACTTTTGGGTAATGAATTGTTTAAAAAGACCCCTGAGGGAGTCTTATTGAAATGCCTTAGTGAAGCAGAGGCATATTTGGCTCTTTCGAAAGTACATAGTGGGGCATGTGGAGCACACCAAGTTGGCCAGAAGATGAAATGGCTGTTGTTTCGACAAGGCATGTATTGGCCTACTATGCTGAAAGATTGCGTAGAATTTGCTAAGGGTTGCCAAGAATGTCAAATTCATGCTGGCATACATCATATCCCTGCAAGTGAATTACATTCCATAGTGAAACCATGGCCTTTCAGAGGATGGGCTTTGGATATAGTGGGAGAGATTCGACCAGCATCTTCAAAGAACCAAAGATATATTTTGGTGGGAATTGATTATTCCACCAAGTGGATTGAAGCAATACCACTGGCGAATATAGGTCAAGAAGACGTTATTGAATTCATTCAAAATCACATTATTTATAGATTTGGTATTCCTGAAACAATCACTACGGATCAAGGATCAGTGTTTACTGGTCAAAAGATGCAGGAGTTTGCCAAAAAAATAGGTTTTAAGTTATTGACTTCTACACCTTATTATGCTCAGGCCAATGGGCAAGTCGAAGCTGCCAATAAGGTAGTGATTGGACTAATTAAGAAGCATGTGGGAAAGAGGCCTAGAAATTGGCACAAGACATTAGACCAAGTTCTTTGGGCATGTCGAACATCCCCTAAAGAGGCTACTAATACTACCCAATTTCGACTTACTTTTGGTCATGATGCAGTATTTCCTGTTGAGATTTATTTACAATCTATAAGAGTTCAAAGACATCATGAGATTCCCTCTGAGGATTATTGGGAAATGATGATGAATGAATTAGTGGATTTGGATGAAGAAAGGCTTAGAGCCTTGGAGTTGTTAAGAAGACAAAAGAAAAGGGTCGAAGAATCCTACAACAAAAGGGTTAAGTCTAAATCTTTTGCATGTGGGGATTTAGTTTGGAAAGTGATTTTGCCTATGGATCGAAAGGATAGAACATTAGGCAAATGGTCTCCTAAGTGGGAAGGTCCATTCCAAGTCATACAAGTTTTCTCTAATGGAGCCTATGAAGTTGAAGAGTTGGACAAAGATAAAAGAGTCTTGAGAGTAAATGGCAAGTATTTGAAAAAATATAAGCCTATTTTGCAAGAGATTCGCATCAAAACTTAAGCTTTATTCAATAAAAAGAAAGTCAAAATAGGCCAACTCAGGCTAATATGGCATACAAAGCAAAGGAGAATCAACATAACATCTTTCAAAGATAGGAAGGATTATTCATAATCTCTCCAGTCAATGGATTTGAGGAAGTCCATATAATCTGCATCTGGTTCATCATCAAAGTCCTGGGTGTTGGAGCGTCCTTTCTTAGAGATCTTCATTTTAGTTTCTCTCTTCTTGGCTTGAGAGGTTGCTCCAATAGAGGCTTCAGGTTTCTTTGTTGCCTCCATCTTTTTTGTTTCCTCAACTGCCTTTGCCTTTCCAGCCATTTTCTTGGCTGATGATTTCTCTGAATTGTTCATGTTTGCTTCTATGTAAAACTTGGTCATGTGGAAGAGAATTTATAGAGGCGAAGTGTTGATTGGATTGGCCAGTCAAACGGTGGAGACACGTGAGTTATTCTTGGAAGTATGCCTGAGGGCTATGCTATAAATGTCAGTTTAAAGCTAGAGGCTTATGCCTTGGAGTTAAAGCTGAAAAGTTTGGCTTTCCAAGAAAAAGATAGAATGCCTTAATTGCAAATTTGACTTAGATGTGAGGCAATAAATAAAATGCATCATAATATAATATGGGTCGAAAGCAGTTAATGGCGAAATACTAACGATTGATTAATCAATGCTAAAGGCATAAAACTGTCATTACATAAAGGCCTGAAAAGGCCAAGAAACAAATGATTGGTTGATTAAATAAAGATCTTGAAAGCATCAGAAGGGAAGCCTCGACTCCAACTGGGCAAAGGTTTCTATGTGATGTTTGAGGCGAGCATTGCACAAGGATTCATCAAGTTTGGTTGTGGCAAGCTGTTTCTCAAGTTTTTGGGCTGCCTCAATACGATCCATGGCATGTTTCATTTCCCTAGCCATCTCAATGGTGTCGAAATTCTGCAAATCACGGTTGCGTTTTTCAGCAATCTCAATTTTAGCTTGTAACTCAATGATTTGCTGCTTCCAGGATTCAATATGCTTCTGATTGGAGGCTATTTCATTTTGTGTTTTCTTTTGTTCAGCCTCTATACTTTCGACCTTCTCATATGACTCCTTTGCACCACACCAAGCTGAACTCTCAAGACCAGATGTTTCTTCTATGGTATTCCTGATAGATGGAAGCAGCTTTATTTCTGCAGCTATCTGGTTCACCACAGCGGTTAACTCTATCAGAAAACCAGAAACGTCTGGATTAAGAGTGGTGAGTTCAAGCTTTTCAAGGGTATCCTTCAGATAAGTGGTTGCAGATGGGTCTGAAGCCAAAACTCTGTGAATGTCCCCCTTGAAGAATTTTTTCTTTATGGCTTGGAGGATTGGTTTGGTGAAATCATCTGATGCTGGAGTCAAAGAGACAGAAGAAGAAGAACCATACTTCTGCCCGAGTATTAATTTGGAATACTCACGTGGGTTCGACCACTTGAGTGCTATCAGTGAGTCTCCAGGAGGTGGAATGTTAGCCAGGGTTTGCTGGACCACAGGCGAAGGAGTATGGTGGGGATTAGGATCAATTTGTTCTTCTTCCTCCTCTTCTTCCGATTCTTCTCCTTCTTCATCTTTTTCTTCTTCGACTACAATTTCTTCGTCAGGCTCTTCAGCAGTTGGTCGAATATTCTCCTGGTCATCAGCTGGTGTAGGATGTGGTTCATTTGTCTCCTCAGGCGCAGCTTGACCAGGATTGTCGTTGTGTGTTTGAACTTCAAGTTCATTTCTTTCTTCTTCAACCAATTGATCATTATCCATGAAGTTAGCCAGGTTGAAAAGTGGTGGACTTGAGGCATCATCATCAGAATTGGCGCCATCAGCTTGTGCATTTTGAGTAGTGGTTTGAACTGGTGGTGTGGTGTGTTCTGCAGCATGTGGATTAGGTTGATTGATCTCACTCAAACCAGAGCTAATATCAGAAGATGGGTGATAAGTTGGCTCACCTTGGATGTTGAGGAGCGTGGTGGTGAAGCTTCCTGCAGTCGGTTGAGGAGTGGGATTGTTAATTATGTTGGTGGCGAGGTTGCTTGGAGTTGGTTGGGGATCAGGATTATTGATTATGTTTGCCTAAAGAACACAAGTGGAGAAAATGAGATTGAAAGAATTTGGGCGAAAGACGTCAGTATAATGAAAAATGGTGCACATACCTGAGCTTGTACAACAGCAGGACTTGAGTTCTCACTCCCATGGTCACCAAGAGGTGTTCTCAAGGCCACCGTGGAAGGTTCTTTTTCGACACCACTTATTGTGGGTGCCTTTTCGAGTATTTTGGCCACCTTCGAAGGAGGTGGGCCAGCAGGTCCAGATGCTTTGATTGGTTTTCTTCTTTTCTTTGTAAGAACCTCCTCAGGAGATTCATCTGAAGCATCTGAAGATATAACAACAGCTGGGGCATCCTTTTTACCTTTCTTTGAAGGAGTTGGAGGTTTTCGACCAGTCTGAAGAGGCAATGCAAATATAAGAAAGAAATTCATATAGTAAAAGCGTAAGCAGGGGATATGAAATATACCTGTGTGCTCTCTGGTTCTTTGCCACTTTGTGAGGTAGCATTCCTAGTTGAAGCAGTTTTCCTAGGCACAGCTGGAAAACAGTAAAAATCATTACAAGTTAATGATTACGTGGTTAGTTATAAAGCCATGGATTAAGGGTTTCAAACCTTCATACATTTCAGATTCGACACGAACGTCCTGAATTCCTATATGAAGGTGTCCTTTAAAATTTTCTAACATATGCTTAGTCGAAACCACTCGTTAGGTCTTTGGCTGAGACTGTTGTCGAAGAAGTTTTAAATCCTCCCCACAAACAAACCAATCTGGAAATGGAGGGGCAAGCGCCACTCCAAAATCAGCATTAGGCAGTCGAGGGAACTTTGGAGGAAAAAGTTTAAAAGCTACCTCATAATGTTTCTCACGAGGAACGTTGGGAGGAATTTTTAGTTGATCCAGCTTTTCTAGAAATTTTCTCTTTAGAGTGACAGCAGCCTCATGAATGGTTCGACTAAGATCATCTGGTTGATAGATAGTTTCAAAGTATTTTTGAAAAGCCTATATTTCTTTGATGTGAGTATACTTACTCTTTTTCGTCTTGTCCTGCACATTGAGAAAAGCTTGGTCAAGTAATGAAGAAAATGTAGGCACATCAAGAAAGTGCTCACTATAGTGCTTCGACCACCATTAGTGGAATGATGAAGTGCATAGAAAAGAAGGCTCAAAAAACACAGGAGATAGGACTTTTCTTTTCTCATTCCGGCTGTCGAGTGTAATGGAGACATTTTCCTCGTCGAAGCAGGCAGTGTGAAGAATTACTTGGCCCTTTCTCTCATACAAGCATTGAGGAAAGCTCTGGGCCAGCCCAAACTGTCGAGAGACAAGGTTTGGTTGATAGGCAACCAGTGCTGATAAACCTCTCCCTAAGTTCAGCCTGTGGATAAAGAATCTGGGAATAAAAAAGGCTTCCCAGATAGCAACAGATTCTTGATCAAGAGTTTGGTGAGGATTTGGAAATGGCCTTTTAAACCACACAGGGTCGTATCTTCTTTGAGCAAAAGGTGCCATGCTAGGAGTGAACTCATAGCGCTTGGTAAACATCATATTATAACTGGTAAAGGCCCTTTGAAGGGTTTCACCATCATCATTGGGAGTGAGTTTGGTCAGACGCGTCCCTTCGACACTCCTTTCCCTAATTTCAGTAGAGGCTTCATCAACTAGGCCTTTTCTGGGGAGGCTAGCCTCAAATGTAGGATTAAGCCACAATTGAAGTAGCCAAAGAGGCCCACTCAAGTGCATAGGACCTTGGGCCTCCATATTTCTAAGTCGAGAAGCCCCTTCGCTGATAGACTCATAAAGGTTCTCCAGGATGAGTTCACTCAAGCAGGTTCCTCTGTTGTTGTGAAGTTGATTCGCCAGGGGCAGGTACTTCTTAGCTACCTGCAAAGATTTTGTACAAAAAACATATCTCGACAGCCAGACTATGAGAAAAGCAATATGTTCTTCATCAGACACTTTGTCATCTTCTTGTTTAAAGTGGTGTTTGATGAAGAGAGTGTATGTAAGTTTAAAGCCTGAAATATTGATGGTGTCTTCAGCATCAACATCAGGGTTATAGGTAAGGCCATCTGGACGAAGCGCTATGATGGCAGCTACATCGAACAAGGTTAGGGTAACCATTCCACATGGCAGATGGAAGGTATAATGGGTGATGTCCCAAAAGTATAAGGACGCTGCCAACATGTTCAGACAGTATGGTATGCTAGTCTTCGACAACATAAGAAGGTCATAAATCCCTATATTCTTCCAATGTTCAGCTTTGACCTTCTCCATCTTCGCCATCCATTGGTCAAATTCCTTCAAGGGAGTGACAGCTCTCACCAGCCTAGTGCCATCAGTGAGATAGCTAACATTGATCTTAGGCAGTGGAATTTCTTCAGAAGAGGTTTCATCAGAAACGTTAATTTTGGAAAAGCTTTTTTGCCCTAATGGCCTTGTTTTCTGGTAAGAGGGGAGAAACTCACTTAGTTTCTCATTAGAAATGTCAACATCAGCTAGAGGACCAGACAGTGCATAAGGTTTGTCAGAAACGACTAAAGGGATCATTACTTGAGACTTATATATGGCTCGTGTTTCTTCAGTGGTGGGTTCCGGCATGCAACGGCGGTTATCCACTATTTGGGGGCCTGGGATATTAGCGAATGGAGGAATGGCTTGTTTAAATTGAGTAGCCTTGCCTCTTTGAATTTTCTTTGGTTGAGGATTGGTTTGGGAAGACGCCATTGTTGAAGAAGACGAAAAGATGGTGTTTTTTCTGGGTTTCGCGTAAGAGAAACTGAAGAGAATAAGATGTTCGCTTGAGAATATGAGAGTGTGAAAAGTTCACAAGGTGGTGGAAATGGGTATTTATAGACGTTTGAAAATCCCAAGAGCCTGGGATCTACCGTTGAAGTTGAGAAGTGATAAGTGCAAATTGTACCTATTTTTGTATATAAGTTTTGTTGTACTTATCCTTACTTTGTGTTAAAATTGGTTGAATAAACCCCATTTTATGTGTAAATACGTTTACTTTACGTTTTCAGTGTATAGTGCGTTATCGTGTAAATATCATTGAGTTTAATCGATTTTCATTTATTTTTGTAGGTGTTCCAGCAATGGGATATTTCCATATTCATAAAGAGCATTGAATAAGCTTTCCAACGCATCAAACCGTGCGTCAATCGGAGTTACGGTTCAAGAGTTATGATGAAAACAAGTTCTGGTTTTCTGTCATGCTCGCTAGGCGAGCCCCCGTAGCAAACACTCGCTAGCTTGTTCGCTAGGCGAACCGGGGCGAACGAAAAGTTCCAGAATCGTGAAAAAACTCAACAGAAAGGCGGTTTACGTTCGCCTAGCGAACGGGGACTCGCTAGGCGAACCTGGAAAAGCAGAATTGCCCATTTAAGCCATTTTTCATCATTTTTTAGTAATGGGTTTGATATTTTTAGTTCCAAATCCATCCAATAGCATTTTTTGAGTGTAATTAGGCTAGAAAACACATTGGAGCATGAATTAGGATGATCCGGAGTCGAATCCTTCATCAATCGGAGCCGACAACTTTTGAGATGTTTGGTTTTTCTCCATTTCTTCTCTATGTATTTCTCTATTTTGTGGGTTATGTTTGTATTGTTACTCTAAACCTATGTACATGTATTGATCATGGTTGTATAATATATATGCTTTACAAATCATTATCGATGTTTTCCTTGATCTTTTTGCATTTATGTTTGGATTTGTGTTGTGTT
Source organism: Lathyrus tuberosus (assembly GCA_022829125.1). NCBI lineage: Eukaryota > Viridiplantae > Streptophyta > Magnoliopsida > Fabales > Fabaceae > Lathyrus > Lathyrus tuberosus. Next base: position 22,163,863 of record JALAZF010000012.1, on the reverse strand, counting down.
AGAGATAACCATCATGAATCTTGATTAGGGAGGGATATCTATTGTCTAGACTCTAGAGATAGATTTAGATAATAATCTTATTGGTGTCGGAACTTAATGTCTTCCGTGTTTCGAGGCGTCCTGCGCGAGAGCGTCGACGAGAGTAACACGGTTGCTCTCTCAACTGTGCGTTAGACATAACCTTTGTTGTGAGCGATACGTGATGATTTTGATGAGTATTGTATGTTGAATGCGATCGATCGATAGGTTTACGTGTGTTCTGAGTAGTGTATATTCATGCTTGATAGGTTTCTTCTCTTCAAAGAATGTATTCTTTTTATGTTTTAATATTTACTTTTCTATTTTCTTGTTTGAAACCATTTAATCCAAACTCATTAACGCGAGAGATTGTCGAACGGCATTCTTTCCCTCGAACCGATCTCTGTGGACACGACATAAATCCCGGAGGGAATTCTTCCGAAAATAAATATTTTTGCTTGCTTGCCCTATTCTGCAATCAACAAAATGGCGCCGTTGCCGGGGATTGGTTTTGATATTGAATCGCATTGCGATAGTTTCTTTGTTTTTGAGTTTTGTATATAGCGTATATATTGTCTATTTCCATTATGTTTGTTCAAGTGTTGTATACATTTTGTTCCCGTAACCGTTTGTTCATATGTTTGGTTAGGACACTTACTTTAGGTTTGCGCGGTGAGGAATCACTATGGCATGAAGGAAGTGAGTTTGCTAGCTAAGCAATGTAAAGGCGTCGAGCTTACGACGTAAAACAAGCATGTTGTATTATTTTCTTTGGTTGTGTGGTGAACTTTCATTAAACAAGTTGTACTCGGATTTTTCGTAAACTTATCAAATCTTCACTTTACAACTTGTTTAATGAAATTTCTCCCTTTCTTTTCGTTTGTTTATATTAATAATTCTTGTTCTCGCTAAGCGAGTTCTGGCGAAGTCACCAGCGAAGGTTCGCCTGGCGAACGTTGGCGAAGGTGCCAGCGAGGGAGTGGCAGAAAGTATGCAAAAACCTTCAGTAGGAAAACTGGGTAAATTCGCTGGGCGAGGGAGCCAGCGAATGCTCGCTGATGTGTTCGCGAGGCGAAGGTGCCAGCGAGGGGGGTGGCAGAAACTTTCACTTTTGAAAACACCCAAACTTCGCTGGGGCGAAGGATGTAGCGAAGGCTCGCGTCGCGAATGATTTGGTTCGCCTAGCGAACCCACGATAACTTTTGTGGGCGGTTTAAGTTTGAGGCACTTAAAGTGCCATGTTTTAGTTCATTCGCTAGGCGAATGATTCCTTCGCTAGGCGAAGGCTGCTAAGATTTTGGTTGTTGTTTGCTCACAGATTTTGATTGACTTATTTGAGGATGCTTTTGTGATTTTCCAAGTTGGTTCATTTCAACTTGCGGATGTTTGGTAATGATCTTGTTAAGTTTTGTACACGTCTGAGGTATGTATTTATCGCTTTCTTGACTTTAGCATATTCATGATACTTAGGCTTTTTACAAACTTCCATGCCATCCATTCTTTTGTATACTTGTTCTATTGTGAATCACTTTAGTTCCCAACCTTTTTGTGAGGTGGCTTTCCATTGTTCATATATGCGCGGAGAACCAACATTCTTGTTATAACTGGATTTTATTATGTTGAATCTTTTATTTGTGTTAATTATATGAATGCATGAAAAGGATCAAGGCAATTGTTTCATTTTGAGCACAACTACCTTAGCCAAATAGTCAATTCACCTTGTGAGTGTGTGATCATTTGTAACCCCTTTGAGCCTTTGGTCATTATCCATGTTGTTTGAGCTTGGTGCTTGTCTATGAGTGTCAAATTCATATTTTTGTGTGGATCTTGATTGTTGTTTTTACTTGAGCCCTCAACTTTTTGTGTTGTTGTATGAATTTTTTCCTTGCCTTAGAAAGTAGGGAGTATTCACATGATGGTGCGGTTGAATTCAAGTTGGGGAGAGGATGATTGTGTGTACTCATTGGTTGAATTCTATGAGGATTGAAAAAGAAAAGAAAAAAGAGAAAAATATGACAAAGAAAAGAAAAGAAAAAAGTGAAAAAGAAAGAAAAAAGAAAAATCCTTGAAAAAGGAAACAAAAAGAGTTGCAATAATTGTGCTAAATAAGTATTGTGTGTTGTGTAGCACTTGGGATTTTGGAAGAAGTTGGTTGAAATTTTGTGTGTGAATCTTTGTGAGTTTTCACTTCCTTAGGTTTAGGCAAGTTTTTGTTTCAATTACCTTTAGAAATTGCCCCTTGTTTGTTTACCCGACCACGCTACAACCTTGAAAAGCCCTTGTGATTCTTGCCTTTGTATTTTCAATGTGAATTTGTGGATGTATGCATAATTTAGTCTTTTGTTTGCAAGATTGTTGTGTGAGTGAAAGAACCTCATTTTGTGTTTTTCATCTACCGATGATTGTTTTTGCTAGGTGTGATTCACATTTGAACTTGTGTTGTTTTAGAATTTTTGGCATGACTTTTGTACTTTGCTTTTGTTTCGTGACTATGTTATCGTTGCAGTTTAGTGGTAAGTATTTACTTTTTGTGTGTACCGTTTTCATTTGAACCATTCATTCGTTTCTGTTTTTCAAAACCTGTTGATTCGTCATTCTTTGGATATTTCTTGCGCATTTTCAAGTTTGTTTGATTCTTGTTTGTGGACAAACAATTATGTAAGTTGGGGAGAGTTTGATAAGTGCAAATTGGACCTATTTTTATATATAAGTTTTGTTGTACTTATCCTTACTTTGTGTTAAAATTGGTTGAATAAACCCCATTTTATGTGTAAATACGTTTACTTTACGTTTTCAGTGTATAGTGCGTTATCGTGTAAATATCATTGAGTTTAATCGATTTTCATTTATTTTTGTAGGTGTTCCAGCAATGGGATATTTCCATATTCATAAAGAGCATTGAATAAGCTTTCCAACGCATCAAACCGTGCGTCAATCGGAGTTACGGTTCAAGAGTTATGATGAAAACAAGTTCTGGTTTTCTGTCATGCTCGCTAGGCGAGCCCCCGTAGCGAACACTCGCTAGCTTGTTCGCTAGGCGAACCGGGGCGAACGAAAAGTTCCAGAATCGTGAAAAAACTCAACAGAAAGGCGGTTTACGTTCGCCTAGCGAACGGGGACTCGCTAGGCGAACCTGGAAAAGCAGAATTGCCCATTTAAGCCATTTTTCATCATTTTTTAGTAATGGGTTTGATATTTTTAGTTCCAAATCCATCCAATAGCATTTTTTGAGTGTAATTAGGCTAGAAAACACATTGGAGCATGAATTAGGATGATCCGGAGTCGAATCCTTCATCAATCGGAGCCGACAACTTTTGAGATGTTTGGTTTTTCTCCATTTCTTCTCTATGTATTTCTCTATTTTGAGGGTTATGTTTGTATTGTTACTCTAAACCTATGTACATGTATTGATCATGGTTGTATAATATATATGCTTTACAAATCATTATCGATGTTTTCCTTGATCTTTTTGCATTTATGTTTGGATTTGTGTTGTGTTAGAGATAACCATCATGATTCTTGATTAGGGAGGGATATCTATTGTCTAGACTCTAGAGATAGATTTAGATAATAATCTTATTGGTGTCGGAACTTAATGTCTTCCGTGTTTCGAGGCGTCGTGCGCGAGAGCGTCGACGAGAGTAATACGGTTGCTCTCTCAACTGTGCGTTAGACATAACCTTTGTTGTGAGCGATACGTGATGATTTTGATGAGTATTGTATGTTGAATGCGATCGATCGATAGGTTTACGTTTGTTCTGAGTAGTGTATATTCATGCTTGATAGGTTTCTTCTCTTCAAAGAATGTATTCTTTTTATGTTTTAATATTTACTTTTCTATTTTCTTGTTTGAAACCATTTAATCCAAACTCATTAACGCGAGAGATTGTCGAACGACATTCTTTCCCTCGAACCGATCTCTGTGGACACGACATAAATCCCGGAGGGAATTCTTCCGAAAATAAATATTTTTGCTTGCTTGCCCTATTCTGCAATCAACAAAATGGCGCCGTTGCCGGGGATTGGTTTTGATATTGAATCGCATTGCGATAGTTTCTTTGTTTTTGAGTTTTGTATATAGCGTATATATTGTCTATTTCCATTATGTTTGTTCAAGTGTTGTATACATTTTGTTCCCGTAACCGTTTGTTCATATGTTTGGTTAGGACACTTACTTTAGGTTTGCGCGGTGAGGAATCACTATGGCATGAAGGAAGTGAGTTTGCTAGCTAAGCAATGTAAAGGCGTCGAGCTTACGACGTAAAACAAGCATGTTGTATTATTTTCTTTGGTTGTGTGGTGAACTTTCATTAAACAAGTTGTACTCGGATTTTTCGTAAACTTATCAAATCTTCACTTTACAACTTGTTTAATGAAATTTCTCCCTTTCTTTTCGTTTGTTTATATTAATAATTCTTGTTCTCGCTAAGCGAGTTCTGGCGAAGTCACCAGCGAAGGTTCGCCTGGCGAACGTTGGCGAAGGTGCCAGCGAGGGAGTGGCAGAAAGTATGCAAAAACCTTCAGTAGGAAAACTGGGTAAATTCGCTGGGCGAGGGAGCCAGCGAATGCTCGCTGATGTGTTCGCGAGGCGAAGGTGCCAGCGAGGGGGGTGGCAGAAACTTTCACTTTTGAAAACACCCAAACTTCGCTGGGGCGAAGGATGTAGCGAAGGCTCGCGTCGCGAATGATTTGGTTCGCCTAGCGAACCCACGATAACTTTTGTGGGCGGTTTAAGTTTGAGGCACTTAAAGTGCCATGTTTTAGTTCATTCGCTAGGCGAATGATTCCTTCGCTAGGCGAAGGCTGCTAAGATTTTGGTTGTTGTTTGCTCACAGATTTTGATTGACTTATTTGAGGATGCTTTTGTGATTTTCCAAGTTGGTTCATTTCAACTTGCGGATGTTTGGTAATGATCTTGTTAAGTTTTGTACACGTCTGAGGTATGTATTTATCGCTTTCTTGACTTTAGCATATTCATGATACTTAGGCTTTTTACAAACTTCCATGCCATCCATTCTTTTGTATACTTGTTCTATTGTGAATCACTTTAGTTCCCAACCTTTTTGTGAGGTGGCTTTCCATTGTTCATATATGCGCGGAGAACCAACATTCTTGTTATAACTGGATTTTATTATGTTGAATCTTTTATTTGTGTTAATTATATGAATGCATGAAAAGGATCAAGGCAATTGTTTCATTTTGAGCACAACTACCTTAGCCAAATAGTCAATTCACCTTGTGAGTGTGTGATCATTTGTAACCCCTTTGAGCCTTTGGTCATTATCCATGTTGTTTGAGTTTGATGCTTGTCTATGAGTGTCAAATTCATATTTTTGTGTGGATCTTGATTGTTGTTTTTACTTGAGCCCTCAACTTTTTGTGTTGTTGTATGAATTTTTTCCTTGCCTTAGAAAGTAGGGAGTATTCACATGATGGTGCGGTTGAATTCAAGTTGGGGAGAGGATGATTGTGTGTACTCATTGGTTGAATTCTATGAGGATTGAAAAAGAAAAGAAAAAAGAGAAAAATATGACAAAGAAAAGAAAAGAAAAAAGTGAAAAAGAAAGAAAAAAGAAAAATCCTTGAAAAAGGAAACAAAAAGAGTTGCAATAATTGTGCTAAATAAGTATTGTGTGTTGTGTAGCACTTGGGATTTTGGAAGAAGTTGGTTGAAATTTTGTGTGTGAATCTTTGTGAGTTTTCACTCCCTTAGGTTTAGGCAAGTTTTTGTTTCAATTACCTTTAGAAATTGCCCCTTGTTTGTTTACCCGACCACGCTACAACCTTGAAAAGCCCTTGTGATTCTTGCCTTTGTATTTTCAATGTGAATTTGTGGATGTATGCATAATTTAGTCTTTTGTTTGCAAGATTGTTGTGTGAGTGAAAGAACCTCATTTTGTGTTTTTCATCTACCGATGATTGTTTTTGCTAGGTGTGATTCACATTTGAACTTGTGTTGTTTTAGAATTTTTGGCATGACTTTTGTACTTTGCTTTTGTTTCGTGACTATGTTATCGTTGCAGTTTAGTGGTAAGTATTTACTTTTTGTGTGTACCGTTTTCATTTGAACCATTCATTCGTTTCCATTTTTCAAAACCTGTTGATTCGTCATTCTTTGGATATTTCTTGCGCATTTTCAAGTTTGTTTGATTCTTGTTTGTGGACAAACAATTATGTAAGTTGGGGAGAGTTTGATAAGTGCAAATTGTACCTATTTTTGTATATAAGTTTTGTTGTACTTATCCTTACTTTGTGTTAAAATTGGTTGAATAAACCCCATTTTATGTGTAAATACGTTTACTTTACGTTTTCAGTGTATAGTGCGTTATCGTGTAAATATCATTGAGTTTAATCGATTTTCATTTATTTTTGTAGGTGTTCCAGCAATGGGATATTTCCATATTCATAAAGAGCATTGAATAAGCTTTCCAACGCATCAAACCATGCGTCAATCGGAGTTACGGTTCAAGAGTTATGATGAAAACAAGTTCTGGTTTTCTGTCATGCTCGCTAGGCGAGCCCCCGTAGCGAACACTCGCTAGCTTGTTCGCTAGGCGAACCGGGGCGAACGAAAAGTTCCAGAATCGTGAAAAAACTCAACAGAAAGGCGGTTTACGTTCGCCTAGCGAACGGGGACTCGCTAGGCGAACCAGGAAAAGCAGAATTGCCCATTTAAGCCATTTTTCATCATTTTTTAGTAATGGGTTTGATATTTTTAGTTCCAAATCCATCCAATAGCATTTTTTGAGTGTAATTAGGCTAGAAAACACATTGGAGCATGAATTAGGATGATCCGGAGTCGAATCCTTCGTCAATCGGAGCCGACAACTTTTGAGATGTTTGGTTTTTCTCCATTTCTTCTCTATGTATTTCTCTATTTTGTGGGTTATGTTTGTATTGTTACTCTAAACCTATGTACATGTATTGATCATGGTTGTATAATATATATGCTTTACAAATCATTATCGATGTTTTCCTTGATCTTTTTGCATTTATGTTTGGATTTGTGTTGTGTTAGAGATAACCATCATGAATCTTGATTAGGGAGGGATATCTATTGTCTAGACTCTAGAGATAGATTTAGATAATAATCTTATTGGTGTCGGAACTTAATGTCTTCCGTGTTTCGAGGCGTCGTGCGCGAGAGCGTCGACGAGAGTAATACGGTTGCTCTCTCAACTGTGCGTTAGACATAACCTTTGTTGTGAGCGATACGTGATGATTTTGATGAGAATTGTATGTTGAATGCGATCGATCGATAGGTTTACGTTTGTTCTGAGTAGTGTATATTCATGCTTGATAGGTTTCTTCTCTTCAAAGAATGTATTCTTTTTATGTTTTAATATTTACTTTTCTATTTTCTTGTTTGAAACCATTTAATCCAAACTCATTAACGCGAGAGATTGTCGAACGGCATTCTTTCCCTCGAACCGATCTCTGTGGACACGACATAAATCCCGGAGGGAATTCTTCCGAAAATAAATATTTTTGCTTGCTTGCCCTATTCTGCAATCAACAAAATGGCGCCGTTGCCGGGGATTGGTTTTGATATTGAATCGCATTGCGATAGTTTCTTTGTTTTTGAGTTTTGTATATAGCGTATATATTGTCTATTTCCATTATGTTTGTTCAAGTGTTGTATACATTTTGTTCCCGTAACCGTTTGTTCATATGTTTGGTTAGGACACTTACTTTAGGTTTGCGCGGTGAGGAATCACTATGGCATGAAGGAAGTGAGTTTGCTAGCTAAGCAATGTAAAGGCGTCGAGCTTACGACGTAAAACAAGCATGTTGTATTATTTTCTTTGGTTGTGTGGTGAACTTTCATTAAACAAGTTGTACTCGGATTTTTCGTAAACTTAACAAATCTTCACTTTACAACTTGTTTAATGAAATTTCTCCCTTTCTTTTCGTTTGTTTATATTAATAATTCTTGTTCTCGCTAAGCGAGTTCTGGCGAAGTCACCAGCGAAGGTTCGCCTGGCGAACGTTGGCGAAGGTGCCAGCGAGGGAGTGGCAGAAAGTATGCAAAAACCTTCAGTAGGAAAACTGGGTAAATTCGCTGGGCGAGGGAGCCAGCGAATGCTCGCTGATGTGTTCGCGAGGCGAAGGTGCCAGCGAGGGGGTGGCAGAAACTTTCACTTTTGAAAACACCCAAACTTCGCTGGGGCGAAGGATGTAGCGAAGGCTCGCGTCGCGAATGATTTGGTTCGCCTAGCGAACCCACGATAACTTTTGTGGGCGGTTTAAGTTTGAGGCACTTAAAGTGCCATGTTTTAGTTCATTCGCTAGGCGAATGATTCCTTCGCTAGGCGAAGGCTGCTAAGATTTTGGTTGTTGTTTGCTCACAGATTTTGATTGACTTATTTGAGGATGCTTTTGTGATTTTCCAAGTTGGTTCATTTCAACTTGCGGATGTTTGGTAATGATCTTGTTAAGTTTTGTACACGTCTGAGGTATGTATTTATCGCTTTCTTGACTTTAGCATATTCATGATACTTAGGCTTTTTACAAACTTCCATGCCATCCATTCTTTTGTATACTTGTTCTATTGTGAATCACTTTAGTTCCCAACCTTTTTGTGAGGTGGCTTTCCATTGTTCATATATGCGCGGAGAACCAACATTCTTGTTATAACTGGATTTTATTATGTTGAATCTTTTATTTGTGTTAATTATATGAATGCATGAAAAGGATCAAGGCAATTGTTTCATTTTGAGCACAACTACCTTAGCCAAATAGTCAATTCACCTTGTGAGTGTGTGATCATTTGTAACCCCTTTGAGCCTTTGGTCATTATCCATGTTGTTTGAGTTTGATGCTTGTCTATGAGTGTCAAATTCATATTTTTGTGTGGATCTTGATTGTTGTTTTTACTTGAGCCCTCAACTTTTTGTGTTGTTGTATGAATTTTTTCCTTGCCTTAGAAAGTAGGGAGTATTCACATGATGGTGCGGTTGAATTCAAGTTGGGGAGAGGATGATTGTGTGTACTCATTGGTTGAATTCTATGAGGATTGAAAAAGAAAAGAAAAAAGAGAAAAATATGACAAAGAAAAGAAAAGAAAAAAGTGAAAAAGAAAGAAAAAAGAAAAATCCTTGAAAAAGGAAACAAAAAGAGTTGCAATAATTGTGCTAAATAAGTATTGTGTGTTGTGTAGCACTTGGGATTTTGGAAGAAGTTGGTTGAAATTTTGTGTGTGAATCTTTGTGAGTTTTCACTCCCTTAGGTTTAGGCAAGTTTTTGTTTCAATTACCTTTAGAAATTGCCCCTTGTTTGTTTACCCGACCACGCTACAACCTTGAAAAGCCCTTGTGATTCTTGCCTTTGTATTTTCAATGTGAATTTGTGGATGTATGCATAATTTAGTCTTTTGTTTGCAAGATTGTTGTGTGAGTGAAAGAACCTCATTTTGTGTTTTTCATCTACCGATGATTGTTTTTGCTAGGTGTGATTCACATTTGAACTTGTGTTGTTTTAGAATTTTTGGCATGACTTTTGTACTTTGCTTTTGTTTCGTGACTATGTTATCGTTGCAGTTTAGTGGTAAGTATTTACTTTTTGTGTGTACCGTTTTCATTTGAACCATTCATTCGTTTCCGTTTTTCAAAACCTGTTGATTCGTCATTCTTTGGATATTTCTTGCGCATTTTCAAGTTTGTTTGATTCTTGTTTGTGGACAAACAATTATGTAAGTTGGGGAGAGTTTGATAAGTGCAAATTGTACCTATTTTTGTATATAAGTTTTGTTGTACTTATCCTTACTTTGTGTTAAAATTGGTTGAATAAACCCCATTTTATGTGTAAATACGTTTACTTTACGTTTTCAGTGTATAGTGCGTTATCGTGTAAATATCATTGAGTTTAATCGATTTTCATTTATTTTTGTAGGTGTTCCAGCAATGGGATATTTCCATATTCATAAAGAGCATTGAATAAGCTTTCCAACGCATCAAACCATGCGTCAATCGGAGTTACGGTTCAAGAGTTATGATGAAAACAAGTTCTGGTTTTCTGTCATGCTCGCTAGGCGAGCCCCCGTAGCGAACACTCGCTAGCTTGTTCGCTAGGCGAACCGGGGCGAACGAAAAGTTCCAGAATCGTGAAAAAACTCAACAGAAAGGCGGTTTACGTTCGCCTAGCGAACGGGGACTCGCTAGGCGAACCTGGAAAAGCAGAATTGCCCATTTAAGCCATTTTTCATCATTTTTTAGTAATGGGTTTGATATTTTTAGTTCCAAATCCATCCAATAGCATTTTTTGAGTGTAATTAGGCTAGAAAACACATTGGAGCATGAATTAGGATGATCCGGAGTCGAATCCTTCGTCAATCGGAGCCGACAACTTTTGAGATGTTTGGTTTTTCTCCATTTCTTCTCTATGTATTTCTCTATTTTGTGGGTTATGTTTGTATTGTTACTCTAAACCTATGTACATGTATTGATCATGGTTGTATAATATATATGCTTTACAAATCATTATCGATGTTTTCCTTGATCTTTTTGCATTTATGTTTGGATTTGTGTTGTGTTAGAGATAACCATCATGAATCTTGATTAGGGAGGGATATCTATTGTCTAGACTCTAGAGATAGATTTAGATAATAATCTTATTGGTGTCGGAACTTAATGTCTTCCGTGTTTCGAGGCGTCGTGCGCGAGAGCGTCGACGAGAGTAATACGGTTGCTCTCTCAACTGTGCGTTAGACATAACCTTTGTTGTGAGCGATACGTGATGATTTTGATGAGTATTGTATGTTGAATGCGACCGATCGATAGGTTTACGTTTGTTCTGAGTAGTGTATATTCATGCTTGATAGGTTTCTTCTCTTCAAAGAATGTATTCTTTTTATGTTTTAATATTTACTTTTCTATTTTCTTGTTTGAAACCATTTAATCCAAACTCATTAACGCGAGAGATTGTCGAACGGCATTCTTTCCCTCGAACCGATCTCTGTGGACACGACATAAATCCCGGAGGGAATTCTTCCGAAAATAAATATTTTTGCTTGCTTGCCCTATTCTGCAATCAACAAGAAGGTAGTGGGACGCGTGTTCTTTTCCTGGAGACGTGATGAATGGTAGCAGTTATGAACAGACTGCAAACATCTGTTTTTAAGAAAAGTGTTATGATGAATACGACTGAAGTGACGTTTAAGGATTTGTCATGATGGTATGACGTCATAAGCGTGGGTCAAAGAAACTGAACAATTCAGCCACTAAGTAATTAGTGGGATATTCAGTTGAGGCCATGCAAACAAGCGTCGAAATTGTTATTATATCAAGAAATGACCTTCCTACCAATTCTGGCGAAAGGACATTCCTTGGGGGCAATTTGTTAACCCTCATTTTCGACGCTAGAAAGAATCAAAGCTATTTTAAGTTAAAAAATTATTTTTAACATAAAGAAGGCTTCGACCCAGTTTTGGTGAAGCCTGAGTGGAATAGGGGTTTTGGAAGCCTAAAAAATGACTAAGTGTTGGGAAAGGTTTCGACCATGGGAATACTGAAACGCGCGCTGCATTTGTTATACTAAGGCTGGAGGGAATTTCCAATGTTTGAAATTCAAATAAGAGTAGTTGTGAATGTGGGAACAGTTGAGGCCAAGGAGAAGGCGCCAAAGGGACACATTTGAAGCAATAACCACCACTTAGTAGTTATTTCTTAGCACTATAAATAGGAGTTAGTTCTATGTAATAAGGGTGTTCATATTTTTGTACAAGTTACTCAAAGAAACTCAAAGTACCCGCGTGTAGAGAAACGAGTTCGTGAGAATGTACGTAATATAACACCACCCTTTATTTATTCATTAATGCAATTTATCTTCATCATGTTTAAGCTCCAAGCATTTACTTTCCATGTCTTTACATTTTCCTGAATTTTACTTTTCATGTCAAATTTACTTAAAGTCTTGTTTTTAAACTTTCATTTAAGCTTCCTGCATTTACTTTCGACTGCACCTTTATATTCAAGCATTTACCTTTAAAGTCTTTATTTTCAAGAACGTGGAGTTCATCTTTATTTCTTGTCTTTTATCTTCAAAGTCTTTTAGTTTTAAAGTCATTTATCTTTCCGCATATTTACTTTCGACAGCACCTTTACATTTCAGTCTTTATTTTCAAGAACATGGAGTTCATTGCATTTTATTTTCAAAAGCTTTTACATTACTGCATTTACCTTCAAAGTCATTTATTTTCTTGCCCTTTACTTTCTACAGTCATTTACTCTTTCTGCACCTTTTACATTCAAGAACGTGGAGTTCAAGCACTTTTACATTTCTTGTTGTTTACTTTCGACAATTATTTATCTTCCTGCACTTTTATTTTTCAAAGTCATTTACCTTTTTGTCTTTTACATTCGACGCCTTTAAATTCTGCATCATTTATTTACAGCCCTTTACATTTCCAAGCCTTTACTTTATTTGCAAGTAGTCGAACGTGGAGTTCATGTAGTTTTCTTTTACTGTCGAACATGGAGTTCAATTTACATTTCTTGCATTTATCATTGTCAGTTACATTTTCCCTTAAATTTAGCACATGTCCTAGGATTTGTGTGGTCGATCCTGCAAGTTAGTCAGTTTTATTTAAAATTGATAGACCAGAGATTGTTTACCAAAATTCACAGTAAACAAATACACAATCCAATACCTCAAGGATTATGGATCTGTGCGACACCTATATCTACCACAGTGTATCAACTGATACACAGGGAGAATTACAACCTAGAAAGCCAACGACTCTCAAAACCCTAAACCCTTGTTTCTTACACAAGAAAAACAAGATTACAACAGGCGTACTAAGGCATACAGAAACCTAGGTCTAAGTCTTCTATTTATAGTGTCTTTTGCTTCCTTGGGCTTCAGTCCTTGATCCATGCAGGAAATTCTCCTTGAGTGTTGCAGCAGATTAAAACTAACTTAAGCCATTCAGTCCAGGATGTCAAGATGCATGTTAAGACATCTTGTTCGACATCACGTCTTCAGCAGAGTTATTTAGCTTGATCTCATTGTTGGAATAACAATTATGTTTTCCCAAATTTTTTTCAAAAACCTAGAGCGTTCAATCTCCCCCTTTTTGCAAATTTTGGCTAAAACACATGCAAGGTAAGCTCCAGATCGATGGTACATGCAGTGACCTATACATTACCCGTGATGGAGTACATGAGAAAGAAGATGCAAGATGCTCCCCCTCAACCCATGAACCAATACTTGTCACGAAAGGATAAATCTTCCTCTTAAGAGGAGTAAGAAAACCATTAGGAAAAAGCAGTAGAAATACCCTTAGTAGCAAAGTACTTCCTTGGGTAACTCAGAACATAGGACATGACTGTGTTCATGACTCAGATCACAAGACACAAAAGTCTATTTGAGAGCTGAGATCTAGAATGTTGAAACATCCTGTTAAGCATTTTGACAAGCTGCTTTATCAGACGTGAGATCCTTATGAGAAGATCAGAACATTTCTCTCCCTTTTTAGACACAATTTGACAAGTATTACCAAGGTATATCCAGATCCAAAGAGTGCTCAACCAGAACCTTATGTAAGCCATAAAGACACCAGCTGGAGAGATACAGTAATGAGTAAGATGAATTTCGAGATCCCTTTATTTGAAGTGTATCAACCACTACCTAGTCTTTTTGTCTTTATTCATTTCTGGACACATTCTTTTTGAATAACAAGTTCCAACACATGTGAGTGTATATTCAAGGACAAGACTTTACACGTCCTTCTGACAAGTATAAACTCTAAGCGCTTCCCAAGACGGAATCAATAATTCTGTCATTAGACTGTCAGAGATTCTCCAGACATTCTTTACTGCAATGACGTCCTCGACCAAGTCCCACCCAACAATGTTAAAGAAAATATCTGTATTGAATACAATCTTCACAGTATAGTGAACACAATCCGCAGAGAAAAATAAATCCTCCCAGACTCATCAATGATTCTTAAGCATCCAATAAGAACCATTCAAGTATGCATTGCCAAGTTTCCCACTACTTGCAACAATACTCCATTGTCAAGACATCCTCCTTGACATCTCAGTTTGCTTGACGCACAAATGCAAACTGGATTTTTAACAATAATGTCAAGCCATCCTCCTTGACATCTCAGTTTGCTTGACGCACAAATGCAAACTAGAACTTCATCTTAGATCAAGAGGCCTCTCCCCATGACTAAGGTAACTGGTGCTCCTCCACTGAACACCCAAGCTAATGACTGGAAAATATAAGACACATCTTCATGTCTTCAAGAGCGCACCCTCTGTTCAACACATCTGCTGAACGCAACCATTAACTCATTATTGTTCCCTCTGACAAGAAACAATAATTACTCACACATGATCAAAGTCATGCATCCCATGAGTGCATGTATACCAACCATAACAAACTCTTGGCTTGAGATCAAAGTCTCATTGATCCCCCTCATCCTGCAACTATCTACACACCACACGAACTCCTCTTGAATTCTCATGTATAGACCTCCAGCTGCTTGAGGCACAAACCAATTGAATCAGAATGCTTCACATTCCTCAAAGAGACGCACAGGGCCTCTTAGTTTGTTATAACGATGTCAATTATCGTATGCATGCTACAGAACTTCACAGCTGCTAAACTGATCCACTACTAGCATGACTTGCTCCAAGGGCTCCAATGACGTATGCAAGATTTTCCACTGACCTCACCCAGCCAGCAATAGAGATAAACCCCGCAATCCAAGACAGTCATTCCTATCATTCTCCCGTATGATAACCTGGAATACTTCTGATTTATGGTAAATCTCTACTTCTGAATCCATTCAGGAAACAGACTTCCATGCAATCAACACATGATCCACTTCAGTCTTCACAAATACTTACATCCTCCTTCCAAGGGACCCTTCTACTCCATCATTCTCCCGGATGATCATGTAGATACTTCTTGGACACGATGCAAATAACCAGTTCATCATAGAACCTGAAATCCTTCACCAAGGATAATTACCCAAAGATGTTCTAACATCAGTTAGGACATCTTCTACACATCACAGACACCACACACCATGGTTCTTGATATGCTCCACTACTGGACTTACTATCAGCATAGTAATCCATACTGAAGATCTTCACACAACACTGACCCACCAGCTTGAACAAAGAAGTCTTCAGGAACCCAGAGAGAAATAAACTCTCAACCACCAAGAAGGTATGCTTCCATTCTCAACCCAGAACTTCTGCCACAAGCTCCCAGAGAACCAGAACCTTCAATAATTTCAACTAACTACTCTTCTATAAAAGAGCAATCAGTTTCAAGCATCTTGCTTAAACGCACATTGTGAAACCAATCAAATGCCACCTTTTGATTGACCTCACTCATCCTCAGAACTCCCACAAGATACCCTGATCTACTAATGAAATCAGATCTTCAAGTCACATGAACTACTTGCCCTATAGCAAGACATCTTGGATCCACCATGTAACGCCCCAGTTTTTGTCAGTTTTATTTAATCGAGCCGTTTTAATTATTTTCTTTTTATATTATTTTATTATCGACTTTTATTTGGCAATATATTATTTTTCATTGTTATTATATTTTATCGCGTTTTGAGAGCGTTTGCGAGATATTTGGGCGTAAGGGCAAAATGGTCATTTTGTGTAGTTAGATATTTTGTTATAAATAGAAATAGAAAGAAAGAAAAGAGAGAAAAAGAGAAAGAGAAAAGAAAAGGAGAAAGAGAAGAGAAAAAGAGAAAAGAAGAGAAAGAGAAGAAAGAAGAGGAAAAAGAGGATAATCGGGAATTCATCCGTTTAAAGCGCGATTAATCGGGTAAGGGTGAGAAGTTTCAATTATATCTTGCTTGTATATGTATATGTGTGTGATTGTGTGAATGTTTTACTTGTTTTTCATAATTTTTCAATTCTAGGTCAAAATGAGAAAAATGATTAGAAATCGATGTCTTTACGGATGAAAGTCGGAATAAATCGTGTAGTAGAGTCGTGTGATGTTGGGTCGTGATTTAGTGTGATCGTTTGATTGAATCGAGTTGAATTTGTAACTTTTGAGTTTTTGATATATATCGATGTTTTTGTGCAATTGATGTTGTGATCGAGTAAAAGTGTTTGGATATGTCTGATAACATTGGTATAGGTTGATATTTAATCGGGTAAGGATAGGAATTAATCGGGAATGGTTATTTGTGTGTTTTTGAGTGGTTTTGACCGAGTTTGGAGTTGGTATAAACTGATAAAATTATGTTTCAAAATATTTCAAAAATGGAAAATGTGTTAGATGGCTTCTTAATGATGGAAATATTGTAGTACGTTGAATTCTGAGATCGCAGCTTTTTACGGAATCGAAAACGGATGTCCGGAAGTCTAAAAATGGTGTTATTGAGGCTGAGACTCAGCATGTAGCGCGCTCAGCGCGCAGGTCTGGGAAAAATGAAAAATTCTAAAAGTTCAAAAATTCATAACTTTTGAACCGTAAGTCCGTTTTGACCCCCGTTTGAAGCGTTGGAAAGCTAATGAAAAGTTATTTCTATTAAAGATGGTTTGGAGGGTAAAAGATGATTTAACTAATTCGTGTTTTTGGAAAAATAGTCGGGTTGTCGGGTTTTTATCGAGTACAATGTGTGCGGTTGATGTGTTATCATGCTATATACTTTTAATATGTAACGTGTAGCTTGTGTGCCATGATATGATGTGAATATACATGATAGAATGTTGTGATGATGGTTTGTGGCTTTATGGCAAATATGTGCATTGTTTTGAATTAGACTTCGATGCGGGATTAATGATGTTGTTGTGTGGTAAAATACATTGTTTGATTGAATATCAATGTATGTTGTTATGATGTGTTGTGAGTACCCTTTGTGGTGTGAATCCCTTGTGGAAGTAATTGTGATGGCACGATTGTTGTGGTTTGTAGTTTGTGGTGAAATACATTGTTTATGTGAAATTTCAATGTATGTTGTGTGGTGGCCTTTATGGTTTGATATGCATTGTTTGAATTGTTTTCAATGCATGAATATGATGATGTGATAATCATATTGTTGATTTGTGAAGATGCATTTGATTGTCATGAGTTCTTGTGTGTCAAGCATCATGATATGCATTGTTGTGACGTCCTGAGTGACGGTTTGGTTCCAGAGGGAATCTGCTATAACATCGTGTGCCCATGTGGGGACCTAAAGCAATGGTTATAGATGATCATGTGCCCATGTGGGGACCTAAAGCGATCGGATTGTGTGCCCATGTGGGGACCTAAAGCAATCCATAAACGTCGTGTGCCCATGTGGGGACCGAAAGCGACGGGTGAACATCGTATGCCCGACGGGGTGTTACTAGAGCGACCCTCAGTAACGAGCGATGGTTCCAATAGTTCCTGAGTGAACTGGTGATGAGACATGAAATATTGGAGTCAGTACCGCATGGCATTTGCATAGGGTCGTTGTGTCGGTCTCTGTGCATTTGCATAAATCATGGATTGATTATGTGTGAGAATTGTGAATGGATGCATTATGTGTGGAAAATCATGAGTTGATTGATTATGTGTGGAAATTGTGCATTGATTTGTGATGTGTTGAGGTTATGATAGCATTGGTAATTTGATGTGCATACGTGATAAATGCATTGGTTGTGAGCAATATGGTTATACGTAGACATATGTTATGTGATGTGGTGATGTGATTCTTTATGTCATAACTTTGGTGTGCATTATGTGTAAATATGTGATTATGTCGGTATAATTGATATATGCTATATTTTGTGGTGATGTGGTGGTGTGGTTCCATATGTCATAATGGTGGTTGGATTATGTGTGATATGTTTTGTAATTGTGGCATGCTATATGTGTTAGTATGTGATGCATGAGGTGAGAATAACTGTGTATGTGATTGGTAAGTGTGTCTGCATATTATTATGCAATCTTGATTTAGTTGTTATTTCTCACCCTTATGCTGTTTTATAATGCTCTATGAGGCATTGCAGATTAGAGTTGCTGGACGTCTTTTTGTGAAGATTAGCCCTCCGTTCTGTTGTTGGTCTTGGTGTCTACTCTGATACGTAGCACGGGAGTCGGGGAACGATTATATATATATGTATACATTTGTTGAATGTATTTGGTAGTACTTTTGTATATATAGTAGAGAATCTAAAATGATTTATTTGCAAAACAAGTCGGTTATGGATCTTTCCGCTTTATTCCATAATTGACCTTTCTCCTTATATGGAAAAAGTTTCCCCTTTGAGGGTATTCTATTTTATGCTATGTATCAAATTTATGAGCAGGGATTGTATTTTATTTTCTTAAAATGTAGCATCCCTGTTTCTGTCGGAAAAATAAATTTTTATCTACTCTGATTTATTTATGTATTATTTTATTCGCGATGGGAGATGGGGTGTTACATTAGTGGTATCAGAGCAGGTCGGTCCGTCCGGCCAAGTTGTTGAGTCAGTTGGTGTGACAGTTGAATACTGTCGTTGTTGTTTGTCCCTTAGTACGTGATATGTGTGTGGCACACTGTCAGTGCTTTATAGTTTTTGGTAATCCTTTGTCTTCAGGTGTGAGACTGAGATAAGTGGGGGAGAAGTTGGTACTTCTCCAAGTTGTTTCAGGTGGAGCGTTGGCTCAGTGTGTTGTGAATTACAAGATGGTAAGTACTCTTTGGACAGTGTGGTTCCCGGTTCTGGAGAGAATGCGGAGGTAAGGTTTATGTCAACTACGGATTTGTGCCTTAGGTAGTTTTGGGCATGAGAGGGTAAGGAATACTATTATAGTTTGGTAAGACGGTTTATGCCCCATCATGATTGTCGACTGTCTATTGACAAATTGAGGAACTGATCACCCTTAATCTCTTGTTGATAGCAGAAGGGAATTATGTTGGATGGAATAGACGTGTCTTTCCAGCTTTGATAGTGTGTGAAATGGATTGTTTGGATTTAAGAAAATGGTTACGGATTGTTTTGATGAGTTGATGAAGATTCTAATATCGGAAGATGAGACGGATTAGAGGCCTTGGTATGTTGGTCCAGTTGGGAAGTCATTGAGAGAGGATGATTGGGTATTACTAATGGCTGCTTCTCAGGGAGTAGAGATTTAACTTAATTGGACGAATGTGAATATTTGAGGTTTATATCTCCTAAGTAAGTAGGAAACTCTTAGTAGACGGGACTAAGATGTTTGTTTTGTCCGTGATGATAGTGTTCTGGAAAATTGGAAGGAAGTCATAGTGATGGGCCGTCAGTTGTGCACGGTTTTCAGATGTGTTTTTGGATGGAACATTAAGGTGTTGTCTTAGAGAGCTCCAGCTTTGTTAGTAACAAAAAGGAATGGATGATTGAACGGAATAACAAGTATAATGGTATTGAGACTATGGAAAGCAAAACTTGGAGTTCTGGCGAGGTTTGGAATCTTTGAAGTTTTAGAGCACTGATGGAAATTTTGAGAAGACCCTAGGTGTGGGTGTAATATTTGAGAGTTATTTTTGGTTGGTTGTTGCTACAAGTTGGGATTTATGGAATTTGGACTGTTAAGAGAAGAAATTGTGTATGGATTACTGACAGATGGATAAGGTAATAATTGAGAACAAGTGTCCACTTTCATGAACCGATGACTGGAATGGTTTGGTTGAGTTTGATTGAAATTACATTTGTTTGGAACGTTTGATAAGGATAATGAATCTTGTGGGGTAGAGGAATCCTATCTTCCATATTTATTTGGATAAGTTCGTAAGGGCTTTGATTGAGAACGTTCAGATCTATTATAAACTCAGAGGAAGAACAGGTAGGGTGTTTGAGATATGAATTACAAGTGTTGAAAAGAGATGAAGTTTTTTTTGCTAAGTTATTCGAGTGAGAATTTGGGTTGGAAAAAGGTTAGTCTTCTTGGATATGTTATTTCAGATGAGAGTATGGTTAATGGATCCATCGGAAGTAGATGCAGTTCTACATTGAGAGGCTCCGAAGTTGGTTAAGGAGATTAGAAACTTTTGGGCTCAGTTGGTTGTTACTGCAGGTTATGGAAGACTTTGCTAAGTTAGTATTTCTATTATCTCAGTTGACGCGCAAAGGGTAAGTCGTTTGTTTTGGATGTTCATTGTGAGGAAAGTTTCAGAGAACTGATGTAGAAGTTGTCTACGACTCCAGTTTTGATTTTGTGTGATCCTGTTCAACCGTTTGTGAGGTATTGGGATGTGTCTTTGAGGAGTTAGTCAGTGTGCTGATGTAAGAGGGTAAAGTCATTTCTTATGCTTTACGACAATTGAGGATTTATAAAAGGATCTATACTATTTTGGGTTTGGATTTGGTCACGGTTGTATTGTGTTGGAATAGTTGGAGGTATTATCTTTATGGTTCTAGATTCGAAGTGTTTAGTAATCACAAGGATATGGAGTACTTGTTTGGTTTGAAGGAACAGAGTATGAGACAACGAGGATGGTTAGAATTCGTGACGAGTTATGAATTTGGCTTGGATTATCCTTCGGGAAAAACTAAGGTTGTGCCTGAAAAGTTAAGTCGAAAGTTGTTATGTATGTCTGTTTTGATGGTCTGAGAATTAGAATTATTTGAGTAGTTCAGAGACTTGGGTCTGGTGTGTGAGATAACATAGTCGAGTGTGAGGTTGGGAATATTAACAGGGAGTAGTGATTTTTGGTGAATAAGAGAAAGAGTTAGACTTTGGACGTGAAATTGGTAGTTTTGATGGTTACGAGTAATCAGAGTGTGCAACGGAAATGTGAAGTGGCATGATTCGTATATGTGTGTGGGACTGGTAAGAGTTCATAGGTTGAACATTGGGAATATGTAGGAGTGTTGTGACCATTGGACGTTTCAGAATGGAAGTGATATGTGAAAGGTTTAACTATTATTCATGGGCTACTGTGTAGATGGAGGTTTTGGTTATATGGTCGATTGGGGAATCATAGCATGGTTGTAATAATGTTGTGTGACAAGGATATTGGTATTATGGTTGTGTGGAGGTTGTTTAATTGATGTTGTGTCATGGAGCTTGTGTTCTTGTTTGTGTTGTTGCCTCATTTCCATCGTGTTGGTTCGAGTGCGAGTAGCTATTTCCGGTGTGTGTTCGTAGCTTGGGTTTTCCTTGAGTCGTGAGTTAGTCATCAAGTGCATTGTATGGGCTTTGCATCTTGTCGTGGTAGTTGTCATCGTTGTCGTGTCGTTGTTGTAGTCGCTGTTAGCAAGGTGGGTTGTCAGTTGTGTTATTCTTGGTGTGCCTAGTAGTGGCGTGTTAGTTTGTTGGTCGGATGCGAGAGTCATATCCGGAGTTGTTCGTATCGGTTATATTTTCGAGGACGAAAATGTCTAAGTGGGGGAGAGTTGTAACGCCCCAGTTTTTGTCAGTTTTATTTAATCGAGTCAATTTAATTATTTTCTTTTTATATTATTTTTTTATCGACTTTTATTTGGCAATATATTATTTTTCATTGTTATTATATTTTATCGCGTTTTGAGAGCGTTTGCGAGATATTTGGGCGTAAGGGCAAAATGGTCATTTTGTGTAGTTAGATATTTTGTTATAAATAGAAATAGAAAGAAAGAAAAGAGAGAGAAAAGAGAAAGAGAAAAGAAAAGGAGAAAGAGAAGAGAAAAAGAGAAAAGAAGAGGAAGAGAAGAAATAAGAGGAAAAAGAGGATAATCGGGAATTCATCCGTTTAAAGCGCGATTAATCAGGTAAGTGTTGGCCCGGGCTGAGCGCGCTACACCAGAACCAGAAACAAAATGATTTGGTAGTATTTTTCCGGGAATTTATCGTGTCCACAGAGATCGGTGCTACTGAACTGCCGTTCGACAATATCAATGTTAATGAGTTTGGGTTTAAATGGTTTAAAGCGTAAATCAGAAAAGTAAATAAAAACATAAAAACAATTCATTCTTCAACAAGACGAACTTATCAGGCGTGTATATATTCGACTCATCACAGACTTAAACTTACCGACCAGTTACACTCAACTTATAATACTCCTCAATATCACCCGGTATCGCTCACAACAATGTCCATCTCTGGCACACTGAGTTGAGAAATCACCCGTATCACTCTCTTCGTCACTCTCGCGCACGAAGCCTCGAGACACGGACGTCATTAAGTTTTGACACCCTTACGGATTGTTAGCCCTAAATCTATCTCTAGCATCCAGAAACTAACAGATAATTATCCTTAATCGAAGTTTGTGAAGTTTATCTCTAACACGACCCAACCCCCGCGCATTTAAGCAAAAATCAAGAACAATCACCAATAGAGATTCATAAAGCAAATTAAATATAACACCCTGATCAACAAATATACATAAGATCAAAGTAAAAACATATACAAACCCAACAAAAAGAAATTACAAAGAGAAGAGAGAAGAGGAACCAAACATTTCTTGGTTTGTCAACACCAATCAACGAGAGATTCGACTCCGGATCATCCAAATGCAAGCTCCAATGATGTTTTCTAAGCTAATCTACAAGAAAAATGAAGTTGGATGGAGTTGGGAGCAAAAAATACCCAAAACCATCCCTAAAAATGTGTTTTTTCACTATATTTATTGCTGTCATCATCGCAGACCGCGCTCCGGGCGCTCAGCGCGCGTTTTTGAAGTTAAACCGCCTTATGAGCGCGCTCAGTGCGCAACTCACTATAAGTAGCTCTTTCTGGGGGGCTTGGAGCGCGCTCAGCGCGCTCCAAGCATGCTTCCTGGGGCTTGGAGCGCGCTCAGCGGGCTCCAAGCATGCTTGAAAATCCAAAGCTTATTTTCTTCATAACTCTTGAACCGTAATTCCGTTTTTCGCCCGGTTCGAAGCGTTGGAAAGCTTATTCAATGCTCTATACAAAAATGGCAAAATACCACTGCTTGAATACCTACAAAAATGAGATAAAATCAATTAAACTCAATGATATATACACGAAACGCAATATATACACTAAAATGTAACTATACGCATTTATAAACAAAACAGGGTTTATTCGTATGATATTTAACAAAAAGCAACGATAAGTGCAACAAAACATATATACACAAATAGCTACAATTTGCACTTATCAACTCTCCCCAACTTACATAATTGTTTGTCCTCAAACAAAGCCAACAAACTAAAGGAACAAAAGCGAAATCCAAGAAATCACGCAACAACAAGTTTTTACAAACTAAAACAAATGCAATGGTTCAATCGAAAATGGTACACACAAAGTAAATACTTACCACTAAGCTACAACGATAACATAGTCACGAAACAAATGCTAAATACAAAAGTCATGCCAAACATTCTAAAACAACACAAGTTCAAATGTGAATCACACCTAGCAAAAACAATCATCGGTAGATGAAAAACACAAAATGAGGGATTTTTCACTCACACAACAAACTTGCAAACAAAAGACTAAATTATGCATCCATCCAAAAATTCACATTGAACATACAAAGGCAAGAATCACAAGGACTTTTCAAGGTTGTAATGTGTTCGGGAAAACAAACAAGGGGCAATTCCTAAAGCTAATCGAAACAAAAACTTGCCTAAACCTAAGGGAGTGATCAACTCACAAAAGTTCAAACACAAAATTTCAATGAAACTTCTTCTTCACACCCAAGTGTTACACAACAACACACAACTTATTTAGCACAATTATTGGAACTCTTTTTGTTTCCTTTTTCAAGGATTTTCTTTTTCTCCCTTTTTCTCTTTCTTCTTTTCTTTTTCAATCCTCATAGAATCCAACCAATGAGTATACAATCATCCTCTCCCCAACTTGAATTCAACCACATCATCATGTGAATACTCCCTACTTTCTAAGGCAAGGAAAAAATCCATACAACAACACAAAGTTGAGGGTTCAAGAAAAAACAAAATCCATTCAAAAATAAGTGAACTAAATACTCATAGACAAGCATTAAGTTCAAATAAAAACATGGATCAAAAAGCTCAAAGGGGTTACAAATTCTCACACATTCACAAGGTGAATTGACTATTTGGCTAGGGTGGTTGTGCTCAAAATGAAACAAATGCCTTGATCCTTTTCATGCATTCATATACACAACATAAACAAAAGATTCAACATAATAAAATCCAGTAAAACAAAATTGTCGGTACTCCGAGCATATAACAATGGAAGGTTTCCTCACAAAAAGGGTAGGAACTAAAGTGATTCACATACGAACAAGTATATAAAAGAATAAATGGCATGAAAGTTGTAAAAAGCCTAAGTATCATGAATATGCTAAAGTATAGAAAGCGATAAATACATACCTTGAACGCGTACCAAACTTTAAACACTATCATTACCACGCATTCGCAAGTTGAAACGATCAAAAATGGACAAACACCGAATGAGACTTCAAGCAATCGGGCAAAAATTTGAGTCCAAACAACAACAAAAGAATTAGAAAAATTACTAATAATTACTAATATATAAGGCATTGGTGGAAGTGGGAAAAAGGGGGAGCCAAGTGAACAATTAAAAGAAATCATTGGCTCAGCACAGCAGAGCGCGCTCAGCGCGCAGGCCCGCGCTGAGCGCGCCACACCAACAAGGTTCTGGTGTAGGCCTCCACTTAACACCTACACAATCTCATATACAAAAATTGGTCCAGAAAGACAGGGTGAAAATGAATTAAACAAGTTGTAAAGTGGAGATTTGAGAATTTTACGAACAATCCGAGTACAACTTGTTTAATGAATGTTCACCACACTACCTACGCTATAATGAAAAAGTAATAATGGAACAAAAAATGATAAAACATGCTTGTTTTACGTCGTAAGCTCGACGCCTATTATTTATACACACTTCTCCAAGTTGCCTCTTTACACGGTTAGCGCTCACCGACGATGAAACCTAACCAAACACTTAGCAAACGTGAAGAGAAACAAACATATACACTAAATTTACAAGTATGCAAAACATGTAAAATTCACAAATATGGTAAACATATACAAGTATCAATATAAAAAAAGTGAAAATAGACAATATATACGATATCTACAAAACTCAAAAATAAAGAAACTATCGCAATGCGATCCAATAAAAACACCAATCCCCAGCAACGGCGCCATTTTGTTGGCCCGGGTTGAGCGTGCTACACCAGAACCAGAAACAAAATGATTTGGTAGTATTTTTCCGGGAATTTATCGTGTCCACAGAGATCGGTGCTACTGAACTGCCGTTCGACAATATCAATGTTAATGAGTTTGGGTTTAAATGGTTTAAAGCGTAAATCAGAAAAGTAAATAAAAACATAAAAACAATTCATTCTTCAACAAGACGAACTTATCAGGCGTGTATATATTCGACTCATCACAGAATTAAACTTACCGACTAGTTACACTCAACTTACAATACTCCTCAATATCACCCGGTATCGCTCACAACAATGTCCATCTCTGGCACACTGAGTTGACAAATCACCCGTATCACTCTCTTCGTCACTCTCGCGCACGAAGCCTCGAGACACGGACGTCATTAAGTTTTGACACCCTTACGGATTGTTAGCCCTAAATCTATCTCTAGCATCCAGACACTAACAGATAATTATCCTTAATCGAAGTTTGTGAAGTTTATCTCTAACACGACCCAACCCCCGCGCATTTAAGCAAAAATCAAGAACAATCACCAATCGAGATTCATAAAGCAAATTAAATATAACACCATGATCAACAAATATACATAAGATCAAAGTAAAAACATATACAAACCCAACAAAAAGAAATTACAAAGAGAAGAGAGAAGAGGAACCAAACATTTCTTGGTTTGTCAACACCAATCGACGAGAGATTCGACTCCGGATCATCCAAATGCAAGCTCCAATGATGTTTTCTAAGCTAATCAACAAGAAAAATGAAGTTGGATGGAGTTGGGAGCAAAAAATACCCAAAACCATCCCTAAAAATGTGTTTTTTCACTATATTTATTGCTGTCATCATCGCAGACCGCGCTCAGCGCGCTCCGGGCGCTCAGCGCGCGTTTTTGAAGTTAAACC
This sequence comes from Lathyrus tuberosus, assembly GCA_022829125.1. Taxonomy (NCBI): domain Eukaryota; kingdom Viridiplantae; phylum Streptophyta; class Magnoliopsida; order Fabales; family Fabaceae; genus Lathyrus; species Lathyrus tuberosus. Next base: position 22,137,900 of record JALAZF010000012.1, on the reverse strand, counting down.
GCCTTATGAGCGCGCTCAGCGCGCAACTCACTGTAAGTAGCTCTTTCTGGGGGCTTGGAGCGCGCTCAGCGGGCTCCAAGCATGCTTGAAAATCCAAAGCTTATTTTCTTCATAACTCTTGAACCGTAATTCCGTTTTTCGCCCGGTTCAAAGCGTTGGAAAGCTTATTCAATGCTCTATACAACAATGGCAAAATACCACTGCTTGAATACCTACAAAAATGAGATAAAATCAATTAAACTCAATGATATATACACGAAACGTAATATATACACTAAAATGTAACTATACGCATTTATAAACAAAACAGGGTTTATTCGTATGATATTTAACAAAAAGCAACGATAAGTGCAACAAAACATATATACACAAATAGCTACAATTTGCACTTATCAACTCTCCCCAACTTACATAATTGTTTGTCCTTAAACAAAGCCAACAAACTAAAGGAACAAAAGCGAAATCCAAGAAATCACGCAACAACAAGTTTTTACAAACTAAAACAAATGCAATGGTTCAATCGAAAATGGTACACACAAAGTAAATACTTACCACTAAGCTACAACGATAACATAGTCACGAAACAAATGCTAAATACAAAAGTCATGCCAAACATTCTAAAACAACACAAGTTCAAATGTGAATCACACCTAGCAAAAACAATCATCGGTAGATGAAAAACACAAAATGAGGGATTTTTCACTCACACAACAAACTTGCAAACAAAAGACTAAATTATGCATCCATCCAAAAATTCACATTGAACATACAAAGGCAAGAATCACAAGGACTTTTCAAGGTTGTAATGTGGTCGGGCAAACAAACAAGGGGCAATTCCTAAAGCTAATCGAAACAAAAACTTGCCTAAACCTAAGGGAGTGATCAACTCACAAAAGTTCAAACACAAAATTTCAATGAAACTTCTTCTTCACACCCAAGTGTTACACAACAACACACAACTTATTTAGCACAATTATTGGAACTCTTTTTGTTTCCTTTTTCAAGGATTTTCTTTTTCTCCCTTTTTTTCTTTCTTTTTATCTTTCTTCTTTTCTTTTTCAATCCTCATAGAATCCAACCAATGAGTATACAATCATCCTCTCCCCAACTTGAATTCAACCACATCATCATGTGAATACTCCCTACTTTCTAAGGCAAGGAAAAAATCCATACAACAACACAAAGTTGAGGGTTCAAGAAAAAACAAAATCCATTCAAAAATAAGTGAACTAAATACTCATAGACAAGCATTAAGTTCAAATAAAAACATGGATCAAAAAGCTCAAAGGGGTTACAAATTCTCACACATTCACAAGGTGAATTGACTATTTGGCTAGGGTGGTTGTGCTCAAAATGAAACAAATGCCTTGATCCTTTTCATGCATTCATATACACAACATAAACAAAAGATTCAACATAATAAAATCCAGTAAAACAAAATTGTCGGTACTCCGAGCATATAACAATGGAAGGCTTCCTCACAAAAAGGGTAGGAACTAAAGTGATTCACATACGAACAAGTATATAAAAGAATAAATGGCATGAAAGTTGTAAAAAGCCTAAGTATCATGAATATGCTAAAGTATAGAAAGCGATAAATACATACCTTGAACGCGTACCAAACTTTAAACACTATCATTACCACGCATTCGCAAGTTGAAACGATTAAAAATGGACAAACACCGAATGCGACTTCAAGCAATCGGGCAAAAATTTGAGTCCAAACAACAATAAAAGAATTAGAAAAATTACTAATAATTACTAATATATAAGGCCTTGGTGGAAGTGGGAAAAAGGGGGAGCCAAGTGAACAATTAAAAGAAATCATTGGCTCAGCACAGCAGAGCGCGCTCAGCGCGCAGGCCCGCGCTGAGCGCGCCACACCAACAAGGTTCTGGTGTAGGCCTCCACTTAACACCTACACAATCTCATATACAAAAATTGGTCCAGAAAGACAGGGTGAAAATGAATTAAACAAGTTGTAAAGTGGAGATTTGAGAATTTTACGAACAATCCGAGTACAACTTGTTTAATGAATGTTTGCCACACTACCTACGCTATAATGAAAAAGTAATAATGGAACAAAAAACGATAAAACATGCTTGTTTTACGTCGTAAGCTCGACGCCTATTATTTATACACACTTCTCCAAGTTGCCTCTTTACACGGTTAGCGCTCACCGACGATGAAACCTAACCAAACACTTAGCAAACGTGAAGAGAAACAAACATATACACTAAATTTACAAGTATGTAAAACATGTAAAATTCACAAATATGGTAAACATATACAAGTATCAATATAAAAAAAGTGAATATAGACAATATATACGATATCTACAAAACTCAAAAATAAAGAAACTATCGCAATGCGATCCAATAAAAACACCAATCCCCGGCAACGGCGCCATTTTGTTGGCCCGGGCTGAGCGCGCTACACCAGAACCAGAAACAAAATGATTTGGTAGTATTTTTCCGGGAATTTATCGTGTCCACAGAGATCGGTGCTACTGAACTGCCGTTCGACAATATCAATGTTAATGAGTTTGGGTTTAAATGGTTTAAAGCGTAAATCAGAAAAGTAAATAAAAACATAAAAACAATTCATTCTTAACAAGACGAACTTATCAGGCGTGTATATATTCGACTCATCACAGACTTAAACTTACCGACCAGTTACACTCAACTTACAATACTCCTCAATATCACCCAGTATCGCTCACAACAATGTCCATCTCTGGCACATTGAGTTGAGAAATCACCCGTATCACTCTCTTCGTCACTCTCGCACACGAAGCCTCGAGACACGGACGTCATTAAGTTTTGACACCCTTACGGATTGATAGCCCTAAATCTATCTCTAGCATCCAGACACTAACAGATAATTATCCTTAATCGAAGTTTGTGAAGTTTATCTCTAACACGACCCAACCCCCGTGCATTTAAGCAAAAATCAAGAACAATCACCAATAGAGATTCATAAAGCAAATTAAATATAACACCATGATCAACAAATATACATAAGATCAAAGTAAAAACATATACAAACCCAACAAAAAGAAATTACAAAGAGAAGAGAGAAGAGGAACCAAACATTTCTTGGTTTGTCAACACCAATCGACGAGAGATTCGACTCCGGGTCATCCAAATGCAAGCTCCAATGATGTTTTCTAAGCTAATCTACAAGAAAAATGAAGTTGGATGGAGTTGGGAGCAAAAAATACCCAAAACCATCCCTAAAAATGTGTTTTTTCACTATATTTATTGCTGTCATCATCGCAGACCGCGCTCAGCGCGCGTTTTTGAATTTAAACCGCCTTATGAGCGCGCTCAGCGTGCTCCCAGCGCGCTCAGCGCGCAACTCACTGTAAGTAGCTCTTTCTGGGGGCTTGGAGCGTGCTCAGCGCGCTCCAAGCATGCTTGAAAATCCAAAGCTTATTTTCTTCATAACTCTTGAACCGTAATTCCGTTTTTCGCCCGGTTCGAAGTGTTGGAAAGCTTATTCAATGCTCTATACAACAATGGCAAAATACCACTTCTTGAATACCTACAAAAATTAGATAAAATCAATTAAACTCAATGATATATACACGAAACGCAATATATACACTAAAATGTAACTATACGCATTTATAAACAAAACAGGGTTTATTCGTATGATATTTAACAAAAAGCAACGATAAGCGCAACAAAACATATATACACAAATAGCTACAATTTGCACTTATCAACTCTCCCCAACTTACATAATTGTTTGTCCTTAAACAAAGCCAACAAACTAAAGGAACAAAAGCGAAATCCAAGAAATCACGCAACAACAAGTTTTTACAAACTAAAACAAATGCAATGGTTCAATCGAAAATGGTACACACAAAGTAAATACTTACCACTAAGCTACAACGATAACATAGTCACGAAACAAATGCTAAATACAAAAGTCATGCCAAACATTCTAAAACAACACAAGTTCAAATGTGAATCACACCTAGCAAAAACAATCATCGGTAGATGAAAAACACAAAATGAGGGATTTTTCACTCACACAACAAACTTGCAAACAAAAGACTAAATTATGCATCCATCCAAAAATTCACATTGAACATACAAAGGCAAGAATCACAAGGACTTTTCAAGGTTGTAATGTGGTCGGGCAAACAAACAAGGGGCAATTCCTAAAGCTAATCGAAACAAAAACTTGCCTAAACCTAAGGGAGTGATCAACTCACAAAAGTTCAAACACAAAATTTCAATGAAACTTCTTCTTCACACCCAAGTGTTACACAACAACACACAACTTATTTAGCACAATTATTGGAACTCTTTTTGTTTCCTTTTTCAAGGATTTTCTTTTTCTCCCTTTTTTCTTTCTTTTTATCTTTCTTCTTTTCTTTTTCAATCCTCATAGAATCCAACCAATGAGTATACAATCATCCTCTCCCCAACTTGAATTCAACCACATCATCATGTGAATACTCCCTACTTTCTAAGGCAAGGAAAAAATCCATACAACAACACAAAGTTGAGGGTTCAAGAAAAAACAAAATCCATTCAAAAATAAGTGAACTAAATACTCATAGACAAGCATTAAGTTCAAATAAAAACATGGATCAAAAAGCTCAAAGGGGTTACAAATTCTCACACATTCACAAGGTGAATTGACTATTTGGCTAGGGTGGTTGTGCTCAAAATGAAACAAATGCCTTGATCCTTTTCATGCATTCATATACACAACATAAACAAAAGATTCAACATAATAAAATCCAGTAAAACAAAATTGTTGGTACTCCGAGCATATAACAATGGAAGGCTTCCTCACAAAAAGGGTAGGAACTAAAGTGATTCACATACGAACAAGTATATAAAAGAATAAATGGCATGAAAGTTGTAAAAAGCCTAAGTATCATGAATATGCTAAAGTATAGAAAGCGATAAATACATACCTTGAACGCGTACCAAACTTTAAACACTATCATTACCACGCATTCGCAAGTTGAAACGATTAAAAATGGACAAACACCGAATGCGACTTCAAGCAATCGGGCAAAAATTTGAGTCCAAACAACAATAAAAGAATTAGAAAAATTACTAATAATTACTAATATATAAGGCCTTGGTGGAAGTGGGAAAAAGGGGGAGCCAAGTGAACAATTAAAAGAAATCATTGGCTCAGCACAGCAGAGCGCGCTCAGCGCGCAGGCCCGCGCTGAGCGCGCCACACCAACAAGGTTCTGGTGTAGGCCTCCACTTAACACCTACACAATCTTATATACAAAAATTGGTCCAGAAAGACAGGGTGAAAATGAATTAAACAAGTTGTAAAGTGGAGATTTGAGAATTTTACGAACAATCCGAGTACAACTTGTTTAATGAATGTTCACCACACTACCTACGCTATAATGAAAAAGTAATAATGGAACAAAAAACGATAAAACATGCTTGTTTTACGTCGTAAGCTTGACGCCTATTATTTATACACACTTCTCCAAGTTGCCTCTTTACACGGTTAGCGCTCACCGACGATGAAACCTAACCAAACACTTAGCAAACGTGAAGAGAAACAAACATATACACTAAATTTACAAGTATGTAAAACATGTAAAATTCACAAATATGGTAAACATATACAAGTATCAATATAAAAAAAGTGAAAATAGACAATATATACGATATCTACAAAACTCAAAAATAAAGAAACTATCGCAATGCGATCCAATAAAAACACCAATCCCCGGCAACGGCGCCATTTTGTTGGCCCGGGCTGAGCGCGCTACACCAGAACCAGAAACAAAATGATTTGGTAGTATTTTTCCGGGAATTTATCGTGTCCACAGAGATCGGTGCTACTGAACTGCCGTTCGACAATATCAATGTTAATGAGTTTGGGTTTAAATGGTTTAAAGCGTAAATCAGAAAAGTAAATAAAAACATAAAAACAATTCATTCTTAACAAGACGAACTTATCAGGCGTGTATATATTCGACTCATCACAGACTTAAACTTACCGACCAGTTACACTCAACTTACAATACTCCTCAATATCACCCAGTATCGCTCACAACAATGTCCATCTCTGGCACATTGAGTTGAGAAATCACCCGTATCACTCTCTTCGTCACTCTCGCACACGAAGCCTCGAGACACGGACGTCATTAAGTTTTGACACCCTTACGGATTGATAGCCCTAAATCTATCTCTAGCATCCAGACACTAACAGATAATTATCCTTAATCGAAGTTTGTGAAGTTTATCTCTAACACGACCCAACCCCCGTGCATTTAAGCAAAAATCAAGAACAATCACCAATAGAGATTCATAAAGCAAATTAAATATAACACCATGATCAACAAATATACATAAGATCAAAGTAAAAACATATACAAACCCAACAAAAAGAAATTACAAAGAGAAGAGAGAAGAGGAACCAAACATTTCTTGGTTTGTCAACACTAATCGACGAGAGATTCGACTCCGGGTCATCCAAATGCAAGCTCCAATGATGTTTTCTAAGCTAATCTACAAGAAAAATGAAGTTGGATGGAGTTGGGAGCAAAAAATACCCAAAACCATCCCTAAAAATGTGTTTTTTCACTATATTTATTGCTGTCATCATCGCAGACCGCGGTCAGCGCGCGTTTTTGAAGTTAAACCGCCTTATGAGCGCGCTCAGCGCGCTCCCAGCGCGCTCAGCGCGCAACTCACTGTAAGTAGCTCTTTCTGGGGGCTTGGAGCGTGCTCAACGCGCTCCAAGCATGCTTGAAAATCCAAAGCTTATTTTCTTCATAACTCTTGAACCGTAATTCCGTTTTTCGCCCGGTTCGAAGTGTTGGAAAGCTTATTCAATGCTCTATACAACAATGGAAAAATACCACTTCTTGAATACCTACAAAAATGAGATAAAATCAATTAAACTCAATGATATATACACGAAACGCAATATATACACTAAAATGTAACTATACGCATTTATAAACAAAACAGGGTTTATTCGTATGATATTTAACAAAAAGCAACGATAAGTGCAACAAAACATATATACACAAATAGCTACAATTTGCACTTATCAACTCTCCCCAACTTACATAATTGTTTGTCCTTAAACAAAGCCAACAAACTAAAGGAACAAAAGCGAAATCCAAGAAATCATGCAACAACAAGTTTTTACAAACTAAAACAAATGCAATGGTTCAATCGAAAATGGTACACACAAAGTAAATACTTACCACTAAGCTACAACGATAACATAGTCACGAAACAAATGCTAAATACAAAAGTCATGCCAAACATTCTAAAACAACACAAGTTCAAATGTGAATCACACCTAGCAAAAACAATCATCGGTAGATGAAAAACACAAAATGAGGGATTTTTCACTCACACAACAAACTTGCAAACAAAAGACTAAATTATGCATCCATCCAAAAATTCACATTGAACATACAAAGGCAAGAATCACAAGGACTTTTCAAGGTTGTAATGTGGTCGGGCAAACAAACAAGGGGCAATTCCTAAAGCTAATCGAAACAAAAACTTGCCTAAACCTAAGGGAGTGATCAACTCACAAAAGTTCAAACACAAAATTTCAATGAAACTTCTTCTTCACACCCAAGTGTTACACAACAACACACAACTTATTTAGCACAATTATTGGAACTCTTTTTGTTTCCTTTTTCAAGGATTTTCTTTTTCTCCCTTTTTTTCTTTCTTTTTATCTTTCTTCTTTTCTTTTTCAATCCTCATAGAATCCAACCAATGAGTATACAATCATCCTCTCCCCAACTTGAATTCAACCACATCATCATGTGAATACTCCCTACTTTCTAAGGCAAGGAAAAAATCCATACAACAACACAAAGTTGAGGGTTCAAGAAAAAACAAAATCCATTCAAAAATAAGTGAACTAAATACTCATAGACAAGCATTAAGTTCAAATTAAAACATGGATCAAAAAGCTCAAAGGGGTTACAAATTCTCACACATTCACAAGGTGAATTGACTATTTGGCTAGGGTGGTTGTGCTCAAAATGAAACAAATGCCTTGATCCTTTTCATGCATTCATATACACAACATAAACAAAAGATTCAACATAATAAAATCCAGTAAAACAAAATTGTCGGTACTCCGAGCATATAACAATGGAAGGCTTCCTCCCAAAAAGGGTAGGAACTAAAGTGATTCACATACGAACAAGTATATAAAAGAATAAATGGCATGAAAGTTGTAAAAAACCTAAGTATCATGAATATGCTAAAGTATAGAAAGCGATAAATACATACCTTGAACGCGTACCAAACTTTAAACACTATCATTACCACGCATTCGCAAGTTGAAACGATTAAAAATGGACAAACACCGAATGCGACTTCAAGCAATCGGGAAAAAATTTGAGTCCAAACAACAACAAAAGAATTAGAAAAATTACTAATAATTACTAATATATAAGGCCTTGGTGGAAGTGGGAAAAAGGGGGAGCCAAGTGAACAATTAAAAGAAATCATTGGCTCAGCATAGCAGAGCGCGCTCAGCGCGCAGGCCCGCGCTGAGCGCGCCACACCAACAAGGTTCTGGTGTAGGCCTCCACTTAACACCTACACAATCTCATATACAAAAATTGGTCCAGAAAGACAGGGTGAAAATGAATTAAACAAGTTGTAAAGTGGAGATTTGAGAATTTTACGAACAATCCGAGTACAACTTGTTTAATGAATGTTCACCACACTACCTACGCTATAATGAAAAAGTAATAATGGAACAAAAAACGATAAAACATGCTTGTTTTACGTCGTAAGCTCGACGCCTATTATTTATACACACTTCTCCAAGTTGCCTCTTTACACGGTTAGCGCTCACCGACGATGAAACCTAACCAAACACTTAGCAAACATGAAGAGAAACAAACATATACACTAAATTTACAAGTATGCAAAACATGTAAAATTCACAAATATGGTAAACATATACAAGTATCAATATAAAAAAAGTGAAAATAGACAATATATACGATATCTACAAAACTCAAAAATAAAGAAACTATCGCAATGCGATCCAATAAAAACACCAATCCCCGGCAACGGCGCCATTTTGTTGGCCCGGGCTGAGCGCGCTACACCAGAACCAGAAACAAAATGATTTGGTAGTATTTTTCCGGGAATTTATCGTGTCCACAGAGATCGGTGCTACTGAACTGCCGTTCGACAATATCAATGTTAATGAGTTTGGGTTTAAATGGTTTAAAGCGTAAATCAGAAAAGTAAATAAAAACATAAAAACAATTCATTCTTCAACAAGACGAACTTATCAGGCGTGTATATATTCGACTCATCACAGACTTAAACTTACCGACCAGTTACACTCAACTTACAATACTCCTCAATATCACCCAGTATCGCTCACAACAATGTCCATCTCTGGCACACTGAGTTGAGAAATCACCCGTATCACTCTCTTCGTTACTCTCGCACACGAAGCCTCGAGACACGGACGTCATTAAGTTTTGACACCCTTACCGATTGTTAGCCCTAAATCTATCTCTAGCATCCAGACACTAACAGATAATTATCCTTAATCGAAGTTTGTGAAGTTTATCTCTAACACGACCCAACCCCCGCGCATTTAAGCAAAAATCAAGAACAATCACCAATAGAGATTCATAAAGCAAATTAAATATAACACCATGATCAACAAATATACATAAGATCAAAGTAAAAACATATACAAACCCAACAAAAAGAAATTACAAAGAGAAGAGAGAAGAGGAACCAAACATTTCTTGGTTTGTCAACACCAATCGACGAGAGATTCAACTCCGGATCATCCAAATGCAAGCTCCAATGATGTTTTCTAAGATAATCTACAAGAAAAATGAAGTTGGATGGAGTTGGGAGCAAAAAATACCCAAAACCATCCCTAAAAATGTGTTTTTTCACTATATTTATTGCTGTCATCATCGCAGACCGCGCTCAGCGCGCGTTTTTGAAGTTAAACCACCTTATGAGCGCGCTCAGTGCGCTCCCAGCGCGCTCAGCGCGCAACTCACTGTAAGTAGCTCTTTCAGGGGGCTTGGAGCGTGCTCAGCGCGCTCCAAGCATGCTTGAAAATCCAAAGCTTATTTTCTTCATAACTCTTGAACCGTAATTCCGTTTTTCGCCCGGTTCGAAGTGTTGGAAAGCTTATTCAATGCTCTATACAACAATGGCAAAATACCACTGCTTGAATACCTACAAAAATGAGATAAAATCAATTAAACTCAATGATATATACACGAAACGCAATATATACACTAAAATGTAACTATACGCATTTATAAACAAAACAGGGTTTATTCGTATGATATTTAACAAAAAGCAACGATAAGTGCAACAAAACATATATACACAAATAGCTACAATTTGCACTTATCAACTCTCCCCAACTTACATAATTGTTTGTCCTCAATATGGTTATACGTGATAGCATTGGTAATTTGATGTGTTGAGGTTGTGATAGCATTGGTAATTTGATGTGCATACGTGATAAATGCATTGGTTGTGAGCAATATGGTTATACGTAGACATATGTTATGTGATGTGGTGATGTGATTCTTTATGTCATAACTTTGGTGTGCATTATGTGTGAATATGTGATTATGTCGGTATAATTGATATATGCTATATTTTGTGGTGATGTGGTGGTGTGGTTCCATATGTCATAATGGTGGTTGGATTATGTGTGATATGTTTTGTAATTGTGGCATGCTATATGTGTTAGTATGTGATGCGTGAGGTGAGAATAACTATGTATGTGATTGTTATGTGTGTCTGCATATTATTATGCAATCTTGATTTAGTTGTTATTTCTCACCCTTCTGCTGTTTTATAATGCTCTATGAGGCATTGCAGATTAGAGTTGCTGGAGGTCTTTTTGTGAAGATTAGCCCTCCGTTCTGTTGTCGGTCTTGGTGTCTGCTCTGATACGTAGCACGGGAGTCGGGGAACGATTATATATATGTATACATTTGTTGAATGTATTTGGTAGTACTTTTGTATATATAGTAGAGAATCTAAAATGATTTATTTGCAAAACAAGTCGATTATGGATCTTTCTGCTTTATTCCATAATTGACCTTTCTCCTTACATGGAAAAAGTTCCCCTTTGAGGGTATTCTATTTTATGCTATGTATCAAATTTATGAGCATGGATTGTATTTTATTTTCTTAAAATGTAGCATCCCTGTTTCTGTCGGAAAAATAAATTTTTATCTACTCTGGTTTATTTATGTATTATTTTATTCGCGATGGGAGATGGGGTGTTACACACCAAGCCTCTTAGTCATGTAACATCTTCCCATCCATAGCTACCGCAAACTATATGAGATAGACCTTTTTGAAGAATCCATAACTTTCATTATCCTGTAGATCACCTTATCTGAAGCTGATGTGCCACATCACCAGCTGAGACTTCTGATGTTAAGCTAGATGTCAAAACATTATGACATTCAACTGTTGAATTTAGCTCTTCCTTCTGCCACTTATAAGAACCTCCTCCCTTTGCAGAAACAGATTTCCATGCTCTCACAGACTTCATTCAACAACCAAGTTTAGAGTAGACAACCTCCATTCTGCTTTGAAACTCCAAAGACTTCAAACCTGCCACGTCTGAATCTTCAGAAAATAAGTAGTCCAAGACTACCCCATAGCAATACCAAAGAATGCCACTTCCCTTAGTAGACCCGTCAAAAGAAAGCCAGAGATAACAGTCACTTATCCTCGACCTTCACAACCAGAGCAAACACTATGCTCCAAAGCACCTAGATCAGAAATAAACTGACCCAAGCTGTAACCATCAAGATTATGATGTCTTCATAGTCTTCTATCTCCATCTTCAACAGCATCACCATCTAGACAAGTCATTCACAATACTTTCCAGGAAACAGATGCTAAGCCAATAATCCCAGGTCAACACCTAGGAGACTTTTGAGCGAATGCAGAACCCCTCCCATAATTCTTCCAGCCTCTTATGAAAAGATGTCAGAACATCTAACAGAACATCCTTAATCTTGAATCTCAAGGATAATCAATTAAATACAAGTGGATTCCACAAATAGCAATTGATCTTTAATCCTTGTACAATAACCCTTCTTCACTGCTGCAGCTGAGCTCCACCAGATCATGTCATGAACACTTATAAAGTATTCAATCCTTTTTGCAAGTATCTTTTTCAAAGGACAATGTTGAGATACCAAGGCTGCCACCCTTGACTCAAGTAACTAAGACTTTCTCTGAACAAGTCTTATTTACCTCAACAACTCTTTAATCAGATTGGATCCACTCTTAGGGTCAAGAGAGATGAATCCTTCCTTGATGTTTTTGGATGGTGAAAATAAATCACCTCCACTTTCTTCAGATCATGTTTCAAAGAAACACCTTCTAGTCAGAAGAGTAACTAGAAGACTCCAGATACACGACATAGATGTCTTTATGAGTGGACTTGAGAGAATTCTCAAGTATCTTTTATAACCTAGTCGTTCAAACATCTATCAAACTCCTAGAGCAAGAACCTGATAAACTTTACACCTCAACACATCTCCTCTTCAACTGACTCCAAGTTGTACCAGGAAACAAGCTTCCAAGTAGCAAGTCATCATACTAGATATCTGACTATAGCTTCCTTCACTCCATCGCTCCCGACTCTGGAATAAAAGAATGCCGATACCTTTAAGATTATAGAGGCCGACTATTGAGACCTTCCACCAACTGTCTTCAGTAACAACTCCAGAATCCCATAATTCAAGAGCTCTTCCATCAGAAACACATGCAGCGGAACCACCAAGGAACATATCTTGCTTGCCCTAATAAGATGTCATAACATCTTATAAGACACACCAACAAGAGAACTAGCCACTTCTCCTGTAGTTGTTGTAGAATCTCCTCAACAACATGAACAACCTCCGGGTTGCTCCCTTCGATCCAGAACATTCATCTCATCCATTAATACCCTTGGGTGTGTTTGAGTTGATTGATCTGATCTCCAAAACTCCTCCTTATTTAAACGCCAGAAAGTATCTCCCAAAGATCTCATCCAGAACCAGACAGGATGCCTGCTCTGATACCAATTGAAATTCTGGCCTATGCAGACAGCAGGTGTCCTAGCAAATGTCAAGACATTGTGTTGCATAATCTTTTAAACTTGGAGGCGCAACTGCAGACTGATACCTTGAATATCAGAACTGTAGACTCTCAGATATCACGACATCTGATCCAACATGTTTATCACGAACCCTAACAGAAAACATAAATCTGCAGAATGATAAAGAACACAGTAATTATTAACCCAGTTCGGTGCAACTCACCTACATCTGGGGGATACAAATCCAGGAAGAAGACTTCACTATTATGTAGACTGTTACAAAGTTAAACTCCCACGTTTATAACTTTATCCCTAACATATACCCCATGAACATCTTTACCAAGGTTAAACTCAAACGTTTAGAACCCTGATACGAGATACCCCACTCACTTCCCTTAATCACCAACTGTGATTTCTACATCACCCCTATCAATATAGAAATCTGTCAAGCATACTTGACAAACAAGCTAACTCGGATTTGCTTAAAAGCTTCATCCAAGAATAATACACAATCCAATACCTCAAGGCTTATGGATCTATACGACACCTATATCTACCACAGTGTATCAACTGATACACAGGGAGACTTACAACCTAGAAAGCCAACGACTCTCAAAACCCTAAACCCTTGTTTCTTACGCAAGAAAAACAAGATTACAATAAGCGTACTAAGGCATACAGAAACTTAGGTCTAAGTCTTCTATTTATAGTGTCTTCTGGTTCCTTGGGCTTCAGTCCTATATCCATGCAAGAAATTCTCCTTGAGTGTTGCAGCAGATTAAAAATAACTTAAGTCATTCAGTCCAAGATGTCAAGATGCATGTTAAGACATCTTGTTCAACATCACGTCTTCAGCAGAGTTATTTAGCTTGATCTCATTGTTGCAATAACAATTATGTTTTCCCAAAATTTGTTCAAAAACCTAGAGCTTTCACTTTGTACCTGCTGGCACAAAACCTGTTTATTTTGAGCTTGCACAGAAACCTCCACCGACACAGAAATATGTTTCTAAACCTAAATATCATGCACAAATTCCAGTTGATTATCCTGTTGCACATAAACCCAAAGTTGCTAAACACTCTGGGAAAACTAACAAAAAAGGACCTAGAAAGTGGGTACCTAAGGAAAAGATAGTTTATGTTGCAGACATCCTTAGCAACTCAATTGAAACACCAATCATGGTACCTGGACAGTGGTTGCTCGCGACACATGACGGGAAGAAGGCATATGTTACAAAGTTTGGAACTTAAGCCTGGAGGCTTTATTGGTTTCAGAGGAAACCGGAAAGGAAAAATCATTGGCTCTAGAACTATCAGTAATGGTAAACTTCCCTCTATTACTAATGTTCTTCTGGTCGATGGTTTGATGCATAACATATTATCTATGAATCAGCTTAGTGAAAATGGTTATAATATTATTTTTAATCAAAAGTCCTGTAAGGCTGTCAGTCAGAAAGATGGCTCAATCCTTTTTACTGGAAAGAGGAAAAACAACATTTACAAGATTAGACTTTCTGATCTCAATGAACAAAATGTCAAATGCTTAATGTCTGTTAATGAAGAGCAATGGGTATGACATAAACATTTGGGCCATGTTAGCATGAGGAGGATTTCTCAGCTAAATAAGCTTGAACTGGTCAGAGGCTTACCAAACCTGAAGTTTGCTTCAGATGCTTTTTGTGAAGCATGTCAGAAAGGCAAGTTCTCTAAAACAAAGCAAAAAATGTTGTTTCCACCTCTAGATCGTTAGAACTTCTACACATTGATTTGTTTGGACCAGTGAAAACGGGTTCAATCAGTGGAAAGAGGTATGGATTAGTTATCGTTGATGACTATTGTCGTTGGACATGGGTAAAGTTATTGAAACACAAGGATGAGTCGCATTCTGTGTTCTCTACCTTTTGCTCTCAAGTGAAAACAGAGAAGAATTGTAAAATAGTCAAAGTCAGAAGTGATCATGGCGAAGAATTTGAGAATAAATACTTTGAGGATCTATTTGATTCTTATGGCATTTCCCATGATTTCTTCTGTCCTAGAATTTCACAACAAAATGGAGTTCTAGAAAGAAAGAATAGGACTTTGCAAGAAATGGCTCGTACCATGATCCAAGAAATTGATATGGTTAAGCATTTCTGGGCAGAGGCGGAAAACACAACATGTAACATTCAGAACAGGGTTTCTGCTAGACCTATTCTGGGTAAGACTCCTTATGAATTGTGGAAGAACAAAAAGCCCAACATATCTTATTTTCATCCTTTTGGTTGTACATGTTTTATGTTAAACATTAAGGAGAGTCTTGGCAAGTTTCATCCTTTTGTTGTTAGGATATTCTGAACGCTCAAAAGGCTACATAATCTATAACACAAAAACATAAATTGTTGAAGAATCAATTCATGTTAGATTCAATGATAAGCTTAACCCTGAAAAGTCAAAGCTAGTTAAGAAACTTGCAGATTTAGAAATCACCTTCTCAGAACCTAAGGATAAAGACTCTAGAGATAAAGACACAACTGCTAAAACTAAAGACTCGGAAACTGTTGTTGATCCATCTCATCAGAAGAAAAGCAGACTAGGAACTTCTCATTCTGAAGAATTGATTCTGGGAGATAAAGACGCACCAGTCAGAACCAGATCATCATTCAAAACTTTTGAATAAACTCTTCTTGGCTTGGTCTCTCTCATCGAACCAACCTCTATATATGAAGCTCTTCAAGACAACAACTGGATTCTGGCTATGGAAAAATAACTATATCAATTCACCAGAAATGATGTTTGGGATCTTGTTCAGAAACCAAAAGGTGTCCACGTCATTGGAACCAGATGGGTATTCAGAAACAAGCTCAATGAAAAATGTGTGGTCATAAGAAACAAAGCACGTCTAGTAGCACAAGGTTATAGTCAGCAAGAAAGAATAGAGTATACAGAAAACTTTGCATCAGTCGCCAGGTTAGAATCTATTCGTCTCAGAGGTATGATTAGATCTCTCCTTTATCCGACTGCTTCTAGACTAGACATCCTCTTCAGCACGTGCCTATGTGGTCGTTTCCAATCTCATCCTAGAGAAACTCACTTAACAGTTGTTAAGAGAATCTTTAAGTATCTAAAAGGTACTTCTAACCTTGGGCTATTCTATAGAAAATTATTTGAGTACAAACCGGTAGGCTATTGTGATGCTGACTATGCTGGAGGCAGAATAGAAAGAAAAAGTACTTCTAGAAGTTATCAATTTCTGAGAGATAATCTGATCTCATGGTCCAGCAAAAGACAGTCCACAATTGCATTATCAACTGCTGAAGCTGAATATATTGCAGCTTCTGGATGTAGCATACCGATTCTTAGGATGAAAAGTCAATTAGAAGATTATCAGATTTCTGAGAGTAACATTCCTATCTTCTGTGATAATACATCTGCTATTTGTCTATCCAAGCTAAACATATTGAAATAAAACATCACTTTTTACGTGACTATGTTCAGAAGGGCATTTTTCATTTAAAATTTGTGGATATAGACCACCAGTGGGGTGATATTTTCACAAAACCCCTTGCTGAGGATAGATTCATATTTAGTCTGAAAAATTTATTTATAAAACCGTGTCTAGAATGAGTTGATGAAATTTAAACGTGTCAAGTTACCAAAATTTTCTGAAATAAGATTCTGATGAATTTATTTGTTTATTTTATTTTTAAATTACACGTTTGGTTCTGAAACATGAGCTTTCTAAAGTAAGGGAGTTTCATGAATTAGAATGTTTCTTTCAGAAGGAAACCCTTTGATTTATCTTCTGGATTGTGAACAGTTACAACTTTAATTGTTTTCTTTTCATCTGAGAATGTGAGAACGCTAGTGGTGACAACTGTCCCTTTTGATGAACATGCATAATCATGATTTGATGGATTGGGTTTCGTAACCTTCTTGAGAATAGGTTAAATCTTTACGCCTTCCCCCTATTACTGTGCATTTACTGTGTGTAATTATGATTAATTATTTTTATTGCTTTTTTTGTGCCTATATAAAATCACATCATTTACACTTCACACTACGCTCACTTCTCCCACACTTTTAGTTTTCAAACCCTAAAACTCCTCAGAACAATTGTTCACCCAAAACCATCTGTCTTCATTCCTTCAACTTCAACTCTCAACATCTATGGCTGAATCATCTCAATGTTCCTCACAATCTCAGCAACAAGAAAGACAGTTCATGTTTCCTGATAAATCTTCTATCACTCTCGACATGTCGTTAGATGATCTTTATGTTCTTAGTGAAACAATGGTGGATTTCAACAATCTGAAGGATAATGGGTGCGATCTTACTCAAACTCTTGATTTCTAAGGCTGGAGCGGGTTCTTTAAGAGAATACAAGGACCCGCCTTTCCAATCCTGGTTAAAGAATTCTGGATTCATGCATCTGCATGCAAGAATGTCATTATCTCTTTTGTTTTTGGAAGACATATCATCATCACGGAAAAGACTATCTGTGATTTAATCTCCCATGATAGATAAGGTTTAAGAATCTACAATGTTCAAGTGGATAAGCAAAGGGAAGCTAAATTCACCACATCTATCTTCAAGGAAGGAACTGTTCTGGACTCTAAGAATAATCCTTCTTCATCGCTCTTAAAAGATTCTTTAAGAGTTTGGTTCAAGATCATGTTAGGGTGTGTTTACCACCATCATCCTACTCACTCTTCTGATTATATCAATCTTTCTCAA
The DNA here is from genome assembly GCA_022829125.1 of Lathyrus tuberosus. Lineage (NCBI taxonomy): Eukaryota > Viridiplantae > Streptophyta > Magnoliopsida > Fabales > Fabaceae > Lathyrus > Lathyrus tuberosus. Next base: position 22,120,087 of record JALAZF010000012.1, on the reverse strand, counting down.
AAGTATGTTTTGTACTTCCTGATGAAAGGAATAAAGATACATCTCTCAGTCATCCTGTTCAGATTCCTGAGAGACTCGATTATGACCTCAAGAACTGGCTCTACCAAAAAGGGGAATCATATCCCTTACGACACACTCATTTCTGACATTCATGTTGAGTGTGGAATAGTTGAAGATCTTTTGATTGCTGGACAAGCTAAGGAGCTAGTAAAGGTTGCTGGAAACGTCTTCTGGGCAAAGAATTTGAAGAGTATGAAGCTTATTGAAAAGATCACTCATCCAGCCATTCTTCCATCAAAGGAAGAAATTGATGCTATAAGGATTCCAGTTTCTGGATTTCTATCTTTTTCTAGAACTTATCATCCGATGAGTTAGCACTCTACCTTGCTGGATGCAGAGATGAAGCACTGGATGTGTGGATTGACATGGGCAATCTTTCAAATACTCTTCCAGAGATCTTAAAGAGAAAAAGAAAAGGAAAGAAAAAGAAGACTACTGATGGTGAAAAACCATCAATCAAAAGGAAGAAGATGGCAACTACATCAATTAATGTGAATGAAATTCCCGTCGATGATCAACTGCAAGACATGCTTCTTGGTGATACTCATTACTCTTCTCAGATAACTTCATCTGCTCCCCTTTCTGGTGATCACAGTAAGTCTATTGCCAATGACTCTTCTCTTGTCTTTAATTCTGGTGTTTCCAATGCTGTCTTACCAACACTGCCCACTCCATCACCATCACCCATCACTATCTCAACTCTACCACCATTACATTCCAAAGGAACTGTGTCTGAAAATCGATTACATGAACAACGTTCTTCTTTTGGCTACATGACCCCTATACACCATCCACCATCTCTACTAACACCCATCATATCTCCATCTGTTAATGCTCCCTAACTAGAAAATCCAAATATTCAACTGTCTGAGGGTACTCCTGATGACTTGACCAATGCTCCCCAATTAGAGGCATATGAAGATCTTCCATCCCTTGTAATACCCAGTATGTATGGTCCTGATCCCAACCCCAATATTTGTGACTTAACCATCAAATTCCCTAACATCTCTAAGACAAAAAATCCTAATGTTAGTAAGATGCTGTGGAAATTTGATCTAGAATTCAAGAATCGTCTGGATACTGCTATGCGGATTAGTCTCAAATCTGTCAATCCAGCAGAAAGTGATTCAGCTTAGGAAACTTACAGGAAATAGGTTGATTCTTGCCTCGTACCTGCCATGGAAGTCTTGAAGAAAAAATTTGCTCCTCTATGTCTTCCTGCCCCTGAGATAGAGGAAGAAGAAAGGAATGAGAATGATGCCTTGGTTAATGTCACATCTGATAAAGGTAAGCAAGTTGTCTCTGAAGATGTCCACCAAACTACAGATAGTGGCTCTGAACAACGAGTTGTTGTTTTTGAAAATTTGAATACTGTTGCTGGGACTTCTACTTCTGGAGTAATTCCAGAAATTCTGAAGATTCTTGCTGAGCTGAAGGAAGACAAGGACTAGATGAATGAACGTTTGGATAATCAAGAAAAGATGTTTCAGATTATTCTCTCCAGACTTCCCTCATCCAACCCTAACCCTTAGTTGCACCTAGTTGTTTGTTTGTTTGGGTTGGTATCTTGTTTTGTTCTTTGTTTATGTACTTTTGCGCCTCTGGCATTAGCTTTTTTATCAAATGAATATTATCTTTTTGTTGCATCTGATTGCATGTTACTGCATATTTTGTTTTTGATTGCTGACAAAAAGGGGGAGAAAGTATTGATTTTGATATACCTAATTTCTCTTGAATCAAACCCAAACATTTCAAATGTTTGCAATAACCCTTGTTTAAAAGGATATTATGTTAGTTGTTTTCTTTTAGGAAAAACTTACTATATATCAGAAACACCTGAAAAATTAGAATAGAACGTATGAAGCCCAAACTCTGAAGATATGCTAGCTTCTTAAAGTTCTGAATCATCTTGAGTGAGAAAAGACTTCGAAGATTATTCAACTGATAAGAAGTAAAACTCATCAGAAGTTGATATGTGTTGTTGTGTGTTAAATCCTTATTAAAATGCTTAACAACAGTAAGGACAACTTCAAGAAACTTCTGGAAGATAAACCAGTTCTTTTGAACAGAAGGTTCGTCTACTCTAACAAAAAGGTTAATCAGGAAAGTGTTCTTTCATTCTGATTATATTTTTAGAGTTGCTCAGCTCAGGGGGAGCTTTGTGCTTCTTTCTGATATATGTCTTGGTGATTACCCGACAAAAATTGTTCATCAAAATACAGTGTTTTGTAATCATCAAAAAGAGGGAGATTGTTAGAACAAGATTTGGTTCTGGATCTGTATCTCTAAGTTTTGATGATAACAAGTTAGTATTTGTGTGAGAACAATTTTTGTACCCTAACGGTTTGTTATTGTGTATCTTTAGCAAACAAATCTGATATTGACTCTTGAACATGAAACGTTACAAGTTTCTAAATATATTGATCTAAATCGCTTCTGTTCAAACTCAGGGATGAGATGTTTCTAAGAAAACTATATGTTGCTACTGCAACGTTCTCTTGGCTCTTGCTTCTGACATATGACTCTGATCAATTAACTTCTGAAGACTGCTCAAGCTTCTGAAGATTAAACGTTGAAGGTTCTAAAAACTCTGAAGAATCTCAAGTCAGATATTGATGTGATCAAGCTTTTGATTGATGATTGAAGTTTCTGAACTCAAGCAAAATTAACTCTTCTAACTCATGCTTCAAACAACTATTTATCCAGAAGCCACTGAAGAATAGAAGATAAGAACGAGTTTATACGTGGGAAAAATAGTACATGGTATAAACCAATATTCCTTCCACTAAGCGGATTTCGTGGAGTAAGGAAATTGAGGTAGTATGATTCTTGTCCCCTCTATATCAAACCGTTACTCAAGTCGCCAGCTCATTCCTGAAGAATACTAGATCTACCATTCAACAGATCTTTTTTACTGGCTATATACAGACTTGAAGACTTGAAGAATTACTAAAAGCAAGCAGGCAAGCAAGTAAGCAAGCAAGTAAGCGAAATAACGAAGAAATTTTTACAAGACTGTTGTCTAAATTTGTGCAGAATTTTCTTTAAGTGTATTGTGCTTTTAACTTGTTTATACCTGCTTGTGTAGAAGCAATCTTTGTAAACACAACTTTGTAATCAAACTGTTGTTTGTATTTTCTTAAGGGACCAGTTAGGTCAGAATCCTTGAGAAGACTTAAACTGTGTGTCTTTGTGGATTGTTAGTCACCAGCGGTTGCTAGTGCAGTTGTAATCAGTTGATTATAGTGGATTAAGTCCTTGGGTATAAGTCGAAATCACCTTGGCGGGTGGACTGGATTAACTTTCAGATTTTCAAGTGAACCAGTATAAAAATCGTTGTGTATTTCTCTTTGTTATTCATTAACGGTGATTTTTATTGAGTGAGTAAAAAGCTTTTGTTTTTGAAAACCCCAATTCAACCCCCCCTTTCTTGTGTTTTTCTCACCTTCAGGGACTCTGTTAAGTCTATCCCGCGACCGTGCAATTGCGCATTGCGAGGTCGTCTCTCATTTTTCAAGGTTCGACAGGTATGTGTCATTGAGATGGGAGAATAATTGAGGGGCTGTGACCATATGATTAATCTAGAATAATTTAGAGTTATTATAGATAGTTAAAATAATGATTTAATTGATTATTTAATTAAATAGTAAGAAAAACTGAGTGTGTGTAGAGATTTTAAGGGCAATATTGGGCTTATGTTGATTCATGAAAACTATGGAGTAGATGGTGAATTAGGAAGTTATAACCATGAGAAATTGGATTTATTTGATGGACTTTCGTAGCATAAGTTTTTGGAACATGAGGGAGTGTTTGGATAGCTTAAAAACTAATTTTTGGGAAACTTTCGCATTATGTGTCTGAAATTCTGGTATCAGATATGTGATGTCGAGTGAGATGTCACAACATCAATATCTGCTATATGAACAAGACAGTAAAAGTAACAGCACTTAAAAGCAATAAATAAACACAGAGAATTGTTCACCCAGTTCGGTCTAACAACGTCTGGGGGCTACCAAGCCAGGGAGGAAATTCACTATTAGTAGTATCAATTTGTAGACTCTACAGCCAACTCACAAGTTGACAATCTACTCACTAAATCACTACCCAATGACACTTCTACCTAAGACACTCTTAGATATGAGACACCTCTCACTCCCCCTCAATCACAGCAGTGATGACAACTTACAATAATGAAAGTAGAAGACACACTTCAAAGACACACCTTGGTCTTGCTTAAGAGCTTCAACCAAGAACAATACACTCGTGCTTAAAAGCTTTGAGTGGACAAATTACAACTCAACTAAATCATTCCAATTCAAACATCAAAACAGATTAATGAATGGCTCACAAAAACAAACACAAAACACAAGCCCTAAAACTTGAACACACCTCTCACAATCCTTATTCTCCACGAGCAGCAGTTAGGGTTGATCATCTATAAATAGCAATACATGTCTTGGGCTTGGGCAATTGCAGATCCTTGATTTAATTTCCAATAAAAGCAAATTAATCTCCAAATCTTTATGCATGAAAATAGAAACTCCCTATTCTTCATAAACATATTGCCTCCAAAAATAACACTCCAATATATTACCACTTTAGTAAATTTCACAGCAATCAGATAACATAAACACACAAAAGATTGCTAAAAATCGCGCAGCAAATAAAACCTAAAACCAGAACTGGAAGTTCTGTCAACTGATGTCAAAACATCGTGTTTGACATCATGCACACAGTCTGTAATACTAACAAACACCACCAACACTTCACCTGCAGAATGTTAGAGACAGCATGTCAAGACATCAAGTAGAACATCTTGATGCAACACATTGGTTTACCAAAATTGCTGCCAATACAAAACCAACAAACTCCCTCTTTGGCAAATTTTGGCTAAAATAACTCCATATCAGAGATCCCTTCAAGAAAACCAGCAGCAGCACACTACACAACTCTACAGAGCTACTCAAAAATAACCAAGAAAACCAGCTGCACACTACCTTCAAGAAAACCAGCAGCAGCACACTACACAACTCTACAAAGCTACTAAAAAACTAGAGGTTACTCTCCCCCTTTTTAGCCATAATTTAGACAAACCAAAAACCATATCAGACAGAAATTCCATCACAAACAAAGCTAAATAATAAAATGAAACTGTCAGCAAGAGTAGAACAACCAAATAAAGTCAGAAAATAAGCACACGCAGGTGCCAGCAGAAATCCAGAACAAGATACGAGCACACAAAGGTGCTTAAAGAAATCCAACCAAAACCAAAAAAAAAAAAAAAACAATAAGGAAAACTTCAAGGCCAGAATCCTCAAGTCTCTCTAGAATCACCAGAATCCTCAATATCAGTCATGTCATTAGCACTCTCCTCAGATCCTCCCTTTTTACTAGCATCATTCCCACCATCACCTTCTTCCATTCTTAGAGTCATGATAATTCTTTGAAATTTTTGTTTCCTTTTTGTGCTGACTCTAATGACATCATCTAGTTCCCTGCACGCCTCTTCCAACTCAGAAATCACCCCAGACTTGGATGGTGGTTGGTGTGAAGTTGAGGCAGATGTCTTGACAATGTCAGGAACATGCTTACCTTCAAACAATTTGCAGTGAAGGGACAGAGCAGACTCCCTCTTGCACACAACATCAGACTGGGATAGAATACTAGGGTGCTGAGTCAAAATGATTCCACAAATAAGGGAGGGGAAGGCAATTGGCATCTTCACAGCGCAAGTGCCAGTTTGCTTCATTGTTTGATCAAAAATTACAGAACCATAATCAACTTTCTTCCTAGTTCCAACAACATATATAAACTTACCCAGACCAACAGAAATAGTGGAAGTGTGGTTGGTGGGGATCCAATTGACTGCTCTAATCCTGTGGAGAATAGCATACTTCACACTCAGACAACCAGCTGACAATTTGTTAGGCTTCAAGGGCCAAGCCTTCATTTGATTAGCAGTTATTTCCTTAGACACTTGATTATCTGTGACTTCAAGCTCACCACATTCTTCTTCACTTCTGCCAAGAAATTTGTTGATGAATATTGGGGAAAACTCAACACATTTTCCTCTGACATAGACTTTTCTAAAATCCTGACTCTTGTTATTAAAATAGTCTTCAGGAATGTTAACAATGAATTCTTTTACCAACACCTCATAACATTTGGAGAACTTTGTTACAGTCTTCATCAAACCAACAGACTCAATAAGCTCCATGATCTCTTTAAGATCCAAAGCATCTCTTCCTAACTCACGCTCCAGAGCCAACCTCCTTTGATGAACATATTTCCACCTATGAACACTGTTAGCATAGTGGAAGAAAATGTTGTCCAAAGGCACATCAGGGACTTTGTCAGACATCCTTTTTAAAGCAGTCTTCCTCACAGGAGTGATTCCTGAACATCCTCCTCAACATCAAAATCAGAGTCAGAATCAGCCCTAGTCTTCCTCTTTTTGGAAGAGGTAGACACTTTGCTCCAAGATTTTGTAGGACCTACAACTGGAGTCTTCCTCTTACTGATATCGGTTCTCACCTTTGGAGGTGAATCTACAGCTTTCCTTTTTCTTGATTTCAACCTTTTAGCAATACCAGGAACCACATTAGCAATTATCTCATTATCAGACAGTTCATCCATAACATCAACATTCTTCTTTCCTTTAGGACTAAATGTGCCTTCCTTAGTAGGAGATGTTTCAACATTAGCTCCAACATCAGTTTCAACATCAGCCAGGACAGAGATGGCCAACCTGTGAAGATTTCCTTCAAGATTATCTATGTCAGAAGGATCAGCAGTTTGCCTATCATCTTTCTTAGCCTCAGAGTGAGGGGCAGAAATTTGAGTAAGTGGCCTAGATATCCCAGCCACAGAAATACCCTTCTCCAGAACCTTAGTAACTATCTGGTCTAGACGCTTATCCACTGAAAACTCTTCTTCCTCATTTTAATTTTTATCAACTTGGGGGAGTGGAGTAGAAATCCCAGGAACTGATTTGTCTCCATACAAAATACTAGTCACAACACTCCTAACTTCACTATCAGCATACTTTCTACAATCAAAAGGGTCAAATGATTTACCTGCAGGAGTACGTTTTAAGCTCTTTGCCTGTAGTTTGCTTGGCCTTGTCATTTTAGGATCAGAGAAAGGAATCATGGACAGAGGAGCAATGTCAAGAGCATCATCAGGAGAGACCCCTTCCAAAGAAACCCTAGATTTTAAATGCGTAGGATTTTTGGCAGCAGACTTCTTGGACGGAGATGACTGTTGTTGAGACATTGTAACCTTCTGGCAACTGATTGACAAAGGAGTGGAAGGGCTTCTTTTTCTGAGAGAGAAGATGAACAACCAGTATGTAGCAAAATGGAGGTAACGTGTGGGAGCAAGGAGATGAAATGATTGCCTATGGAAAAGGGGCTGCTTTTGTTGGAAACTTAAAAGGCAGTAAATGAAATTTCCACAACAAAATAAATGACTTTTTAAAATTTTGAATTTTAATGAATGTTGTCCATACGCCATTAACTGCTGTTGACCTTCATATCTACACATGCCCAATTCTTCTCTCAAGGTTTCACATTGACTTGCATCCACATCCTTAGAGAAAATGTCATCAAACTTCTTCTCTATAGTGACATGTTCCAACTGACTGGCCTTGTTTTCTCCAAGTTCTCTTATGAACAGATGATGAATATTAATGTGCTTAGTGCTCCTCAGGTTGTCACAGTAAGATGTCATGACATCATGCTTGACATTGAACTTAGTCAGTCTTTGTTCCACCCCTTTCAGATGTAAGTGACCAAGTCTTTGATGTCCCAATTTCACATCATCACCTTTCGTAAAAGTACACATGGAGGAGTAACTGGAATCTTGAGGAACCCACAAGTAGCAGTTGTCTTTAGATCTGACTCCCTTCATCACAACTTCACTCTTTTCATTAGTCACTAAACATTCAGAATTTGTGAAGTTTACCTTGAACCCTTGATCACATAGTTGACTGACGCTTATCAAGTTGGCAGTCAACCCTTTCACTAACAGAACATCATCAAGCTTAGGAGCTCCTGAACAGTCCAGTTTACCAACCCCCTTAATTTCACCTTTGGCTCCATCACCAAAAGTCACATAGCTAGTAGAATGAGATTTGATGTATACCAAAAAGTTCTTGACACCTGTCATATGTCTAGAACATCCACTATCAAAATACCAATCTCCTATGGTAGAACCTCTTAGAAACATGTGAGCTATCAAGCTGTTAGCAGCAATCTTGGGAACCCATTGTTTTCCACTTGTATGAATGCTTTGATTTGGTCTAGGTTGAGGATCAGGTTTAGGATATCCATGCAGTCTGAAGCAAAAAGGTTTCGTGTGACCGAATCTTCCACAGTAATGACATCTCCATCTTTGAAATCCTCCTCTGAAGTGGTTGGGATGTCTCCTCCCTTGAGGACGTCTTCTCCCATGATGTTGAGGTTGTCTTCTGCCATGATGTTGGGGCACAAAATGATTAGGTCCAGAAACATGACCTTTCCCATGATGTTGAGATATCTAATGAGGCACAAACTGCTTAGGTCCAGAAGCATGAACTTTCCCATGATATTGAGACATATGATGGGACAAGTTATGTTTGGGACCAGAAGAACTAGCATCTGAAGAAGGTTTCTTCTCACCATCAAATCCCAGCCCAGTCATATCTCCAGCCACTTTTCCAATATGAAGAATATCATCCAAGGTATCAGTTCCCTTGTTTAGCATTCTGATCGATTTGACCATTTGATCAAGCTTGGAGTTCAGAGACTGACTTCATTCTCCAGTTCAGCCTTTTCAGCCTTTAGTCGAATTATAATTTTCTTCTGCTTCTCCCCTTCTTGACAAACTTCTTCACTTCTAATGCACAACTCTCTATATGATGCAGCTAGCTCCTCATAGGTAATCTCTCCATCACTTGAATGATCATCAGACTCACATATTCCAGTCATTGCTCTGACATGCTTGGCAGATTCATCTTCACTTTCAGTGTCCTCATCAGACCAAGTGACATACAAACCCTTTTTCTGTTTAAGGTATGTAGGGCATTCAGCTCTTATGTGACCATAACCTTTACAGCCATGGCATTGGATTCCTTTGTCATTATTAGGCTTCTCCTCTGCTTTGGTTTTCTTCATCTGATCACCTGACCTATTGATGTTAGATGTGATATTCTTGACATAAGGTTTATAACTCTTGTCCATTCTTTTCAACACCTTATTAAACTGCCTTCCCAGCATCACGATTGCATTGGATAGCTCCTCCTGGGTTTCAATATCACACTATTTCTTTTCATCTTCAGTACTAGACACCAATGCTATGCTTTTGGCCTTCTTTTCTGATCTGTCATTCAACCCTAATTCAAAAGTCTGAAGGGAACCAATCAATTCATCTACCCTCATCTGGCTGATGTCTTGAGCTTCCTCTATAGCAGTCACCTTCATTTCAAATCTCTTGGGGAGAGATCTGAGAATTTTTCTCACCAGCTTCTCATCAGACATCCTCTCTCTTAGGGCACTAGAAGTATTTGACGGTTCAAGTATATTCATGTGAAAGTCATGAATGGTCTCTTCATCTTTCATCCTCAAACTTTCAAACTTTGTTGTTAGCAGCTGAAGTCTTGACATCTTGACCTTGGAAGTTCCTTCATGCTATCATCATTTTCCTTACCTACCATGCTGGACCTCTTCAAGTTAACACACTAATGTTTCATCCAAAAACACATCTGAAAACCATGCACAACTGACGGCCCATCACCGTGGCTTCCTGCCAATTTCTAGAACACTATCATCACAAACATGACCAACATCTGAGTTCCACTTCCTAAAAGTTCTTCTACTTACTTAGCAGATCCAAACCTCAAATCCTTACCTTCGTCAAATTTGAGTTCAATCTCTACTCTCTGAGAATAACCATTAATGATACCCAATCGTTCCCTCTCAATGACTTCCCAACTGGACCAACATACCAAAACCTCTAATCCGTCTCATCTTCCGATATAAGAATCTTCATCGACTCATCAAAATAATCCGTAATCATTTTCTTAATTCCAAACAATTCATTGCACACACTATCAAAGCCGGAAAGACACGTCTATTCCATCCAACATAATTTCGTCTACTATCAACAAGAGATTAAGGGTGATCAGTTCATCAATTTGTCAATAGACAGCCGACAATCATGATGGGGCACAAATCGTATTTACCAAACTATAATAGCATTTCTTGCATCTAGTGCACAAAACTACCTAAGGCACAAATCCTTAGTTGACATAAACCTTACCTCCGCATTCCCTCAGGAATCGGGAATAACACTGTCCAAACAACACTTACACTCTTGCAACCAACGCTCCACAACTGAAGCAACTTGGAGAAGCATCAGCTTCTCCCCCACTTATCTCATTCTAAATCCTGAAGACAAAGGATTAGAAAACCAGAAAGTACTGACAGTGTTTCACACACATATCATATACTAATGAACAAACAACATCGACAATATTCAACTGTCACACCAACTGACTCTACAACTTGGCCGGACCGACCGACCTGCTCTGATACCACTAATGTAACACCCCAATTCCTATCGCGAATAAATAATACATAAATAAATTAGAGTAAATAAAAATTGTATCCTTAGACAGAAACAAGGATGCCACATTTAAAGAAAGAAAATACAATCCCTGCTCATACATTTGATACATAACACAAAATGGAATAAACATAAAAGGGAAACTTTTTCCAACAAAGGGAAAGTTCAATTATGGAATAAAGCGGAAAGATCCATAACTGACTTGTTTTACAAAATAAATTGTTTTATAACATCAAAATATTCATACAAAGGTAATACAAAATAGATCCAACAAAGATATACATATAACAAAAGCGTTCCCCGACTCCCGTGTTACATATCAGAGCAGACAGACCGACAAAAGGATGGAGAACTAATCTTCACAAAAGCCTCTAAGATAATAATCTGCAATTTCCTCATAGAGCAACAAACCACAGCAGAAGGGTGAGAAATAACAACTAAATCAAGATTGCATAATAATATGCAACACATATAAATTCACATGCATAATTATTCTCACCACAAGCATCACATACTAACACATATAGCATGGCAACACATACATAACATATTCCTAATAATCCAACCACATAGCATATATCAATTATACCAACATGATCACATATTCACACATAAGGCATACCAAAGTTATGACATATGGAAACACACCACCACATCACATAGCATATGTCTATACATAAAACATATCATCCATAACCAATGCGTTTATCACAAATGCATATCAAATCACCAATGATATCACAAGCTCAACACATAATCAATCAATTCACAATCTCCCACACATAAGCAATCCATTCATGTTTTTTCACACATAATCAATCAATTCATGATTTTTCACACATAATCAATCCATTCATGATTTTTCACACATAATCAATCCATTCATGATTTATGCAAATGCACAGAGACCGACACAACGACTCTATGCAATGTAATGCGGTACCATCCATCCATCATTCTCATCATTAATTCACTCAAGAATTATTGGAATCATCGCTTGTTACTTAGTGTAACTCCCCGTCGGGCAAACGATGTTCCCCGTCGCTTTAGGTCCTCTTGGTATAAGGCTCACGACGTTTATGGATCGCTTTAGGTCCTCTTTGTATAAGGCTCACGATCCGATCGTTTTAGGTCATCTTTGTATAAGGCTCATGATCGTCTATAACATCGCTTTAGGTCCCCTTTGTATAAGACTCACGACCGTTATAGCAGATTCCCTCTGGAATCGTTTCGTCGCTCACACCCACTAGGGCACACGACATTACAAGAATGCATATCATGATGCTTGGCATACAAAGACTCATGACAATCAAATGCATACATATATACAACCATGTGAACCATTCCAACATCCATAATCATGCATATACAATCAAACACAACACAATGCATTTACTTGCCCTTAGGTCACCAAATAACACACATTGAATTTCACATAAATAATGCATTTCATCATAATCCACAAACCACAACAATTAGCATTTTAGCATATACACTCATATCAATTCACATCAAGAATTACTCACCATCAACCACAACAATCCTACAATCATACAATGATACTCACAACACTAGTATTCACGCCACGAAGGCTACCCACAACAACATTCATAATAACATACACTTGTAATTCAACTCAACAAAGTATTTTTCCATTAGGCCACAAGCAACCACGACAAATTATCACATGCTTCAACATCATATAAACCACATAAAAGATCCACGTTATAGAACAATAGCACAACACACGGTAAAACACCGACCACACACATTTAGCGCGATAAAAACCCGACGACCCAACACTTTTACAAAACCACGACTTAAATAAATCATCTACTGCCCTCTAAACCATTTTTAATAGAAATAATATTTTATTAACTTTCCAACGCTTCGAACGGCGACCAAAACGGGCTTACGGTTCAAAAGTTATGAAGAAAACAAAATAGAAAAATGTCACGTTCACTCCAGTATTCGCTAAGCGAACCCTAGAGAACCGTGGCAGAAAAAAACCAACATAAAGTTCACTAGGTGAACCTTCGCCCAATCCTTTGCTGTGGTTCGCTAGGCGAACCCGCGAAACCCAGAATTCGCAGCAGCGTCAATATAGGTCATTTGGGGCCAAAATCCATCATTTCTTCCACCCAAACCCTTCAAATTCATACCAGAACAACCAAAACATGTTCCAACATAATCAACAAGTATTCTACGCAGTTTATATCGAGTTTCACCCGTGAAAACATCGATTCTAATCAATTGTTCACAAATTCAACCAAATGGAAAACATATATTTTTCAACCAAACATTCAAACAATTACATACATATACATATACAAGCAAGGTATAATCTAAACTTCTCACCCTTATCCGATTAATCGTGCTTGAAACGGAGCTATGGCAATTTCCACCTTTTTTCCTCTTCTCCATTTCTTTCCTCTCCTTTTCCTTCTTTCTCTCTTTCTTTCCTTTCCATTTCTTTTCTCTCTTTTTCTTTCTTATAATAACAAATATCTAAACCCCTAAAAAGACTATTTTACCCCTCAGCTCAATATCTCGCAAACGCTCTCAAAACGCGATAAAACATAATAACGATGAAAAATAATATATTGTCAAATAAATGTCAAGAATAAAATAATATAAAAACGAAAATAATTAAATCGACTTGATTAAATAAATCTAACAAAAACCGGGGCGTTACAGAGATCGCTCCTCCATAACATCACGTCTTCCCCGAAAATAGGAACAACTGATTATTGGACTGAATCAAGTTCATAGAGACTTATAAATATCACCAGCAGTGAATGGAAACGGGATCAATCACTAATTTAAAGAGAAATACATAGAGTCTCCCACGATCTATACGTGAGTACTCTCTCTCTCTCTCTCCCTCTCTCCCTCTCTCTCTACCATGTGGAAAATGACGTGTTTTGCTCAAAGGAAGTGCATAAGCGAAGTAAAGGGAATAACCCACATCTCCCTAGAAAATATGGATTCAATGGTTCATTACCATTACTAGGTGGGCAGTTGCAAGTTTAAAAAAAACCTAAAATGCAAGCCCATAAGCCTATATAAATACCTCAACTTAAGAATCAAAGAAACAACTCAATTATACACATGAAATATACATAAAGATACAGAGCTTTTCACTTCATGTGAGTTTTCTCTCTCTCCATAGCAAAAACACCTCAAAACAAGGTTTCTCACCACCGTGAACTAACCCAAAAACCACCATAATTTTTAAAAGCCCGTGGCGACCCCTACTTGCATATGGGTGCCACAAATCTGTATCTTTTAACAAGTACACACTACTACAGAAAACCCCTTTCACAACGGTTTGAAAAAGGGTACCATCACGCCTGACATACCGTTATTAAGTAGAGTGTCGTTGTAAGTTCGCTATTTCTACAACGGTCTGGAAACCGTTATTGAAAGGCAGGACGCGCGCCACATATCACAATGGTTATGCTAATAAACTGTTGTGATATATACATTTAGGTACTGGGTTCGAAACCCATCAACAACAAATTATGTAAAACATAAATTATCTTTGATATCGGTTACAATAGATAACCGTTGTTGAAAGTAACCAGAGTTTATCATATTATCTTTGATCTCAGTTATAATAAATAACCGTTGTTGAAAGTACCCAGAGTTTGTCATATTATATGTAGATTGTTTGTTTTTCCATACACCTCACTAAAGAAATACAAGGATTCAGTTTGATGAAGAAGTCTATAATCTGAAAATTAAACTATTCTTGAAAACCAACTTAAACAAATCATTGTTGTTTTCTGATTGCATTCGTCTCATCGTGCATTTCACGCTCTTTTACATATATATTGTGGTTTATTGGTCTGACTCCTTCGATATATCGCTATCTTTGATTATAGTTAAATTCCATAAGAACAAGACATTGGATAATCTGCCTCATCATCATCACTTATCATCATAATTTTTATAATCGTAATTTTTACGATTATAAGTGTTGATGGCGAGGCAGATTAACCAATAAATTACTGTTAATGAAATTTAACTATAATGGAAGATAACGATGCATCTAAGGAGCCAGATCATTATACCATAATCTATATATAAAAGAATGTGAGATGAACGATGAGAGGCATGCAATTCAGAAACATTGATTCATATAAGTTGGTTTTCAAATACAACTTAATTCGCAGATTATAAGTATCTATGTCAAATTAAATGAATGTATTTTAAGTGAGGGTTAGTGAAACAAACAATATACATAAAATATAATAAACTCAAACAACATCATATACCAGAACCACATATTATAAACTCATACAATACACTTGCTACCACCAGCATCATCACCATGAATCATCCCCTTAACCTGTAAGGAAACACAACAAACTTCAACAATGAGCATCCTCAGTTGAAACCAAACCCTAAAACCATAATCCAGTGAAGAGTAAAGAGAGATCGAAAGAGATATATTATAAATTTCCAGGATGCACCTTTTAATGAAACTAATTGCGGAACAGGAATCAATTAGGATGTTCATCTAGTTTAGGAAGCAATGAAAACGAAATATAAGGAGGAAGAAGCTTACACAAAAGCTTCATACTTCTTATATTTCTTTTAATTGTTTCCAAAACTAGATGAAGTTTGCTGCCACTGTTGTTTCTTCATTTACTAACATCTTGTTTGTGAAGCTATGAAGAAGTACAAGGTGGGTGAAGTTTCCATCATAGCTTCATGCTTTTAGTACTTTTTTCCATAGCTACATAAACATTATGTACCATAGCCAAAGTATGGACTTTGTTAAGGAAGTGAAGACGAATCTGAAAAAAATGAGAACAATCAACAAAAACAACATGCAACAAACGAGATAATGGTAAATATCTAACAATAGATGGAAGAAGAAGAATACCTTAATGTATGAAGCACAAGATTAACGGCTAATGATGAAGACGATGAGAAAAAATGGGTTCTAGGGTTTCGCTGTGAAGGAAACGGCGCTACTGTCAATAAGTGAAAGTTAATTTGCTTATATATGGGTAAACTATTTCACAACGGTTAACAATACCAACCGTAGATAGGTATTTATTTATTTTAAATATATCACTATGGTTAACTAGAAGAACCGTAGTGATATCCCTTTTATTTGTGAATTTTAAAATAAATAAAAAAGAAAAGGTGCGCCTTAACGTTAAAGGAATAAAATATTGTATGGCGCTGAGGGTCGAATCGATGAAAGTTTGATTGTATCACAACGGTTGGTTCTGTAACCGCTGTTATATACAAATAATTTTTAATCAAAAAACAAAATAAATATGGTAGCGCCTTAGTTAAGATATGTCACCACGGTGTACGGAAAAACCGTGGTGACCATGGCGTTGTTGAATACGTGTTTTGTAGTAGTGACAATATATATAATTTAAATTGTTGATTTATATATATATATATATATATATATATATATATATATATATATATATATATATATATATATATATATATATAATTAGAATCTTAGAACAATTAATACATCCTAGTTGAGATATCCCTTCTACTTTAAAAAAAATTAATTGTTAAAGTAATTTTATAAAAATAGAAATAAACATGTGTTACTTTTATATAGTTATCTTACAATTTATATTATAATAGAAGTGAAAAAATAAACTAGTATTTTTCTGTTATATATTTAATAGGATTATTATTGAAACTTTTATTAAATATTTTATAGAAAAGGATAATAAATATGAAAAATATGTTTTATAATAAAAGAATATAAAGTACTCCCTCCGGTCCTTTTTATAAGGAACACTTCACTTTTTTAGATTCATTAAATAATTAATATATTTGATCTGCAAAGTAGACCAGATACATTAATTATTCAATACATCTAAAAAGATGAAATATTTCTTATAAAAAGGATCGGAGGTAGTATTACAAAATCTATTTTTTTATTAAAAATAATAATGATTTTCTTTAGATTATTTTTGTGAGATCTATATTATATACACCCATAGAAAGATTTAAAGAAATAAACGGCAGAGGTAGAATATTATTAAATAATTTGGTTTGGTGGTTCATTGAAGGTTAATTAATACAGCTAAAACTAAAACCATTGACTCAAGTTTGAGAGGGAAGACAAAGGAACCACCCCAACGTGCGAAACAAAAAGGCCTTCTTTTATGGCCCACCTTATGGAAAATTAAAACCCTCTTTGAAAACAACATCAACGGGAATTCCTCTAACTCTTCATCTTCTTGTCTTGGGAACAAAACAATCTTCTCCTATATTACTCTTCTCTTTCTCTCTTTTTCATCAATCTAATAACTCTTTGTTTTTCTTTATAAACCCAAACATAGTGATACCTTTTTGTGTTTTCATCAAAGCATTGAGGTCATGGACAAGAAGAACAAGATCAAGAAGAAGATAGTTGTATTATTGGATTTTGCAAAGATTCATTTTCATTTGTTTGATGATGTTTGTTTGTGACTTTGTTGGTACGAGGCAAGGTTTTGAGTACTAGGATCGCTCTCAGTTTTGGTGAAGAATTCACCACTAACGGCGTACATGGGAAAGCCAGGCTTTTTTTCATTTTCATATTGTTATTTAATTTTCATTATACATTTTAGTGTATTTTATTTGCAATTTTTTTCTTTTATTATATATTATGTTGTTTTAATTATACGGGCTTAGAGATTACCAGGAATAGTTACATTTGTAAGCAGTTTTTGCTAGTTCAAAGATCAAAAAGTTAAAATATTGAAATAAAATTTCTGACTGGTTTTCCTAGTCCCTCTTCATTTGCTTCAGATTGCTCTCATCTATCTTATATTTTTTTTTGTCTCTGTAATAAATTGTTACTTTATGCACATGGATTTATAAAAAACGAGAATGATATTTGATCGTACCTGGATCAGACAGTTTCTGGTGGCCAACGATGTCTGTTGAACTTTGGCTCCAGTGAGATTGAAAGACGAGGGGGGGGGGGGGGGGGGGGTGTACCTGCAAGGCACTCCGACGCTCAAGTAAGGTGGTTGTCAGAGAGAAGGCAAGTACAGAAATGAGTAAGAAGTAAGTGTTACCTGACCCTCTCAAGTGAGAGGGTATTTATAGAGCCCCCAGCGCGGGGCCAACGGTTACTTGCATTGGGCTGGATTGCCAGGCCCAATCCAAGTAACTGCCAGGGCTTACGTGGCGTAGTGAAGACCAGCACGTGGTCTTCGCCCTGGGGTAACCGTTTCTAGATCTCCGGAATTAGGGCAGACCGATTCTATCGGGAGTAGAGCGGTTACGTGAGAACGTGTCCTCGCGGGGAGGACTCTTGCATGTCGGGGAGAGACGTGTCCTCGCGGGGAGGACTTGCTGCGGGGACGGAGATGACTCCTCGCGTGGAGCAACGTCCTCGTGTCGAGGAGGGGAGCACCCCGGGGAAGGCTCAGTGCTTCTGCCCGAAATTCCACGCCACTCGTGCCCGACACTGTGATGTGATGCTTGCCCGACATTAGCTTGGCTAAGTCCTTCGTATGGGCCGCCCCAGAGCGAGTGGGCTGGGCCTGTTCGGGTGTTGAGCAGGTCCTCGGCCCAGTCCGGAACAGGAGCCCCCCAAGTCGTTGCTCTGAGATGTCGGAGTGATGACTTAAGGGTCCAAGTTATGTCGAGGGTATGCCCGTTCGGGAAAAGGCTTCGAAAGGGGAGCAGTCCTCGCGAACCTGGCAGAAGTAAACAAGCATGCTCGAGCGAGATTGGTTGTAGAGGGAAAAAAATTTGCGGGGATACGAGGAGTCACAGCCGAGGTGAATGAAGGGACGCGTGCGAGGGAATGAACAGACGTGCCTGGGGAAGCGTGCGCCACGTGTCACATCTCATTATTGCGTAGGGCGGCTGCCCTAAGGTAGCGTACTCGATTGCCTAGGGATTCCTCGAAGCTCGTGAGGGGCTTATAAAAGGGGCGAGTTCGTGCCATTTGCACGTTCCCCGCTTTTTCGCTCTGCATCTCCTCTAGTCGCCATCACTGCTCCGCCGCAGCACGCCGCCGTGTACCGCCGTTTCTGCTGCTCTACTCCGCTCTCCACTGCTCAAGTAAGTTTCTCATCCTTTGTGGTTTATTTTGTTTTATCTTTTAGTAGTATTCCGGCGAGTGGACGTAGGGTTCATCTTTTAGTAGTTCTCCGGCGAGTGGAGTGTATTCCCGGTGCTCCGTTAGGGTTCCGCCGGGAACGGCGGAAAATTCCTAGGTTTCCGGTAGGTTCTGACGGTGGTTTGGGATGAACATACCGAGGGCAAGATGAATGTCCCGAGGACTATTATGAACGCACCGAGGATGCGCGATGAATGTCACGGGGAAGTGGGACGGGGAGATCGGGGAGCGAAGAGAGAAGGGACGGGGTGACGGCCTCGGGCAGTTCGCCGTGTCCCCGAATATTTCTTGCTCGCTGCCCTTTCACTTGATCTGCGGTGGAAGGGTGGACTTGGTCGCGATCGACGAATTCACCTGTTTCCTCTGCTTTTCAGGTAAAAATGGCCGCGAGGATTCCGGGGGTTATCTACGTAGATACTGAGCCCGACGTGGATGGTCCCGCTCAGATCCCCGGGGAGGCGCCCGTGCGTCCTGCAGCCGAATGGGCCGGGGAAGAATCTCTGCGTCTCGGGTCGTGTTTCTCGGTCTACGACACAGACGGGTTCGCCTTCGTCGAGAACGTCCCCGACGGAGAGGAGGCCACATGGACGGTTTTCCAGCCCCGGGTACACCATCGCATCTGCTCGAACTATCACGGGCTGCGATTTCCCATGTACGAGTTCGCCTTCAAAGAGGCCGGTATCCGTCTCCCCTTCAATAGCTTCCAATTTGGGGTTTTCAACCGCCTGCACCTGGCGCCGTCGCAGCTTCACCCCAACGCGCTCGCCTTTATGCGGGCGTTCGAAATCGTCTGCGACTATCTCCATATCAGGAACATCCTCGAGCTCTTCTTCCGCGTCTTCCATTTGCAACGCTCGGCGGATAATGGGCGACATAGTTGGGTATCTTTCAAACAACCCCAGAAGTTGTTCAAGGCATACGCGGATTCAATAAGGGGCTTCAAGAGAAGGTTCTACTATGTCATGCCCGCGGCGCACTCGGCCGTGGGTAGCCTTTATGACATCGTGCCCGACGGATCCGGGGGGGAGAGGTTCGTATCCAAGTGTCCTCTGTCGTAGGGATGGAAACCTCCTCCGCGACTCCCAAGGGAGGGTTTTGCGAGAGGCCCGCTATATAAATACCCGGGGGCTCCTCGAATGCAAGTCTCCTGACGAGGCCAAGCGGTTCTTAGGTGGGATTTCCTCGCCATGTTCGGGCCTTCATTTTGCTTTGTCTCCGTGCTAACTTTTTCTGTGTTTCTCTTGCAGCTCAAATGTCTAACGCCACCGAGCGCATCATGAAGTTGGCCACTGAGCGGGCACCCAAGCGCCCCAAGAGCCGTGTTCGAGATATTATCGAGACTGTAGCGCCGGTTGGGACGACGAGTGGATCCTCCTCGCCACAATGCAGCCAGTCTCCTCCCCCAGAGAGCACCCCTGCCAAGAAGGCAAGGACCGAGGGGCCTGTCCTCGTGGATCTTGTTGACCCCGTCTCGCCGGAAAAGTTTCAGCTCCCCACTTGCCATCTCCAGCGGAATTTTTTCGGGGGAAGCCCCCCTGTTATTGCTGATGCCGAGGTGAAGGCGGTTCTGGGTATGGACGAGACGACCAGGAGAGAGGCGCTTGTCGAGGACCTTGCGGCCATGATACGGGTCTTTGAGACTGCTTTGATATTGAATGACGGGGCCCCTTCTTCATCCAAGCTGCAGAGGCTGAAAGACGACTATACGGCCCTCGAGAAGGAGAAGAATAAGGTTGCGGCTGACCTGCTGAAGGCCCAGGTTGAGTGCGAGGGTCATGCCAATACCCTCCGCGAGCTGAACGAGGTCAAATCTGCCCTGAAGGAGACCCAAGAGGAGCTTGACCGCTCTCGGGAAAAGGTCGAGGAGTTGGAGGCTGCTGTCCGTCCCGCGGAAAATGAGTCCCCGGCGGAGCAAAACCTTGCTGATCGCGCCGCTCTGATTGGCAAGATTCGGGAGCTTCAGAAGGATAGCCTGGAAGCTCTGGAGATAGGTTTCAAGAATGTCGTGGATCAGATCGCCGCTGAGAATCCCGGGGTTTCGCTGGTGCTCGACAGAATCGACTCGTTCCTTCGTGTGGTCGAGGGCAAACTCAATCTTCCGGAGGAAGGGCAGGAGGAAGGTGGAAGCCGGGTCGAAGATGATATAGCTGTGTAATTCCTTTGATTGTTTTAGCCAGCGCGCCATTTCCTTTGTAATGATTTGTGCCCGGCCTATGTGCCAGGGGCTTTCTGACGCTTTTGTAATACTTGTTTTGTAATATTCGTACACTGGGCTTCTGCCCGTTTCAATGTACTGTTGTTTACTTGCCAATATTGTTTGCATGTTTTGAATTGTGTGTGATGTGTTATTTGTTATACTTTATTTTTGTTTAAGTAACAAGGCTTTGGGGTTTGCTCAACCTTGATAGTCCCTGACCGCGTGGAGAGCTGGCCGGGCGGCCGGAGGTGTATTCCGACCTTCAACGAGGCTAAGAGTTCGATTGAGGTCCTAGCTTCGTGGCATGAACTTCCCATCGCGAGCTGGGTGTTATGCCCGGTTGGTATGACGACGGTGGGCCTCGATCGAGGTATCCCCGCCGGATCAAAGGTCCTCGCGCACACACAACGCGGTCTCTGATCGTCGTGTTCCGTATAGGGGTGTCGCGCTTATACCCTAGCGCGTCCCCGTAATCGCGGTGCTAGTGAGCCGCGGGTAGTGCTTAACTGTAGTACTGCTTGAGCTTCTTAGCATTCCATGGTCGAGCAAGTTCTTCCCCGTGCAGGTTTTCGAGGAAGTAGGCTCCCGTCCCCATTTTTTCCGCGGACGCGGTACGGGCCCTCCCAGTTCGCGGCGAGTTTGCCTTCTCGCGAGTCCTTCTGGTTCCTGCGTAGGACGAGGGTGCCTACCTAAAATTCACGTTTGATAACTTTGTCGTTATAACGTAGTGTTATTTTTTGTTTAAGTGACGCCTCTCAGAGAAAAGCGCCCGAGCGTGTTTCCTCGACGAAGTCGAGCTCTTCCCTCAAGGCTTCATCGTTCGCGTCCCCGTCAAGGGGGGCTTCTGTCCTCCTCGAGGGTTCCCTGATCTCCACGGGGATCACCGCTTCCGTTCCGTAGGTCAGACGGAATGGGGTCTCCCCGGTCGTGGAGTGTGGGGTCGTTCGGTAGGCCCAGAGGACGCTTTGAAGCTCCTCGACCCACCTTTGTTTGGCGTCGCCTAATCGGCGTCTCAATCCTCAGAGGATTACCCTGTTCGCCGCCTCATCCTGCCCGTTTGTTTGGGGGTGCTCGACCGACGTGAAGTGCTGCTTCGTGCCCAGTTTGGTGACGAAGTCTTG
Organism: Lathyrus tuberosus; assembly: GCA_022829125.1. Classification (NCBI taxonomy): domain Eukaryota; kingdom Viridiplantae; phylum Streptophyta; class Magnoliopsida; order Fabales; family Fabaceae; genus Lathyrus; species Lathyrus tuberosus. The sequence continues at coordinate 22,097,988 of JALAZF010000012.1, read as the reverse complement.
GAAGTTCTTGTCGGTGAACTGTGTCCCGTTGTCGGTGACAATGGCTTGAGGCACGCCGAATCGGGCGAGGATGTTTCTTTTGTAAAAACACAGTTTGTTAAAGGCCGTGATTTTGGCCAATGCTTCCGCCTCGATCCACTTCGTGAAGTAATCCACCCCGATGATGAGGTATTTGTTTTGATATGATCCTACGACGAAGGGGCCGAGGATGTCCATTCTCCACCAAGCGAACGGCCACGGGGATGATAGCGTTTTGAGCTCGCTGGGAGGAGCGAGGTGCATGTCCCCGTGACGCTGGCACCTCTCGCACTTCTTGACGTGTTCCTTGGCGTCTTGTTGCATGGTGGGCCAGTAGTATCCTGCGCGAAGCGCCTTACGGGCCAACGAGCGGCCGCCGAGGTGCTGGGCGTTGATTCCCTCGTGGATTTCCTGGAGGATGCCGGGGACCTTAGTCTCCTCTACACACCGGAGAAGGGGGATAGAGAACCCTCGCCGGTATAGCTTACCCTCGACTACCGTGTAGGAGCACGCCCGCCTTTTGACCATCCCTGCTTCTTTGGGATCTTCGGGCAGTTTGCCTGTTATGAGGTATTCGTATACCGGGGTCATCCAGCAGTTGCTATCCCCTATGGCGTTGATGTCCGAAACCATGACTGGTTTGTTGATGCTTGGGTGGGAAAGCACTTCTTGTATGACAGACTTGTTTCCGCCTTTCTTCTTTGTGCTCGCCAACTTTGATAGGACGTCCGCTCGGGCATTGTGCTCGTGGGGGATGTGCGTTACTTCCGCGAAGGTGAACTTTTTCATCTTTTCTTTTACTAAGGCCAAGTATTCTACGAGGCTGTCATTCTTGGCTTGGTACTCTCCTCGGACTTGCGAGGCTACGAGCTGAGAGTCGGTGAAAAGTTTGACCTCCTTGGCGCCAAGGTCCTCGGCCAGCCGGAGTCCTACGAGGAAGGCTTCGTATTCGGCTTGGTTGTTCGATGTCTGGAAGGACATCTCGAGGGATACCTCGATCAGGATGCCTTCCTCGTTTTCGAGAATGATGCCCGCCCCGCTCCCCTTCGGGCTGGATGCTCCGTCGACATAGATTGTTCATTTCTATGACCCGTCGGTCGAGGGTTCTGGGACGGTTATCTATGCTACAAAGTCAGCCAGCACCTGTGCCTTCAGGGCATTCCTCCCTTCATATCGGACGTCAAACTCGGCGAGCTCGAGCGACCACCTGAGCATCCTCCCCGCCACATCCAGTCGTCCGAGGAGCTGCCTAATAGGCTGTTCGGTCCTTACGATGACGGTATGGGCGAGGAAGTAGTGGCGTAGCCTCCTGGCCGCGATGACGAGGCCAAGCGCGACTTTCTCGATCTGCTAATTTCTGAGCTCGGGGCCTTGGAGGGCCTTGCTTGTGAAGTAGACTGGCTTCTGCCCTTCCGAGGTTTCCCGAATGAGGACGGCGCTGACTGCTTCACCGGTGATCGCCAGATACAAGAAGAGTGTTTCCCCTTTCCCAGGCCGTGAGAGGACCGGGGGTTGTGACAGGACTTATTTTAAGTGTGTGAGTGCTTGCTCGCATTCCTCGCTCCAATCAAACTCCGCTTTTTGTCGAAGAAGTTTAAAAAATGGGAGTGTGTACTGCGCGGATTTGGCGACGAAACGGGAGAGGGCGGTGAGCATCCCGTTCAACGATTGTATTGACTTCTTTGAGTCCGGGGTAGGGAGTTCAGAGAAAGCCCTACACTTGTCGGGGTTTGCCTCGATTCCTCGTTCCGTGAGGTAGAATCAGAGGAACTTTCCTGCCCGGACGCCGAAGGTGCACTTGTCGGGATTGAACCTCATGCGGCATCTCCTCGCCGTGTCGAACACCTTCTTGAGGTGCGCGGCGTGGTCGACTTCTTCTGTAGACTTCACGATCATGTCGTCCATGTAGACTTCGAGCATGTTGCCGATTTCAGCCCGGAAAACCTTGTTCATCATCCGTTGGTAGGTCGCACCGGCATTCTTCAGACCGAAGGGAATTACGTTGTAATAGTAGTTGCCCGACGCGGTCATGAAGGCCGTGTGTTGTTTGTCGACCTTGTCCATGGGAATTTGGTTGTATCCCGAGTAAGCGTCCATGAAAGATAGTAGTTTGTAACCTGCAGAATTGTCGACCAGTTGGTCGATGTTAGGCAAGGGGTAACAGTCTTTTGGGCAAGCCCGGTTGAGATCAGTGTAATCAACGTACATTCTCCATTTTCCATTATTCTTTTTAACAAGTACAACGTTGGACAGCCATGTCGTGTATTTGGCTTCCGAAATAAAATTTGCCTCTAGGAGGTCTTTTACAGCTTTTTCAGCAACCTCCGCTTTCTCGGGAGACTATTTACGCCTACGTTGTGCTATGGCCCTAGCGGGCGGATCTACTGCGAACTGATGGCAAGACACCTCGGGGTCGAGGCCAGGCATCTCGGATGCGCTCCACGCGAAGAGGTCAGCATTCTCCCTCAGACATGCTTTCAGCTGCTCCTTTTCCAGGTCGGGGATCCCGGCGCCAATCTTTACGTTGCGGTCTGGATCGTCCCCGAGGGTCACAAGTTCGAAGTCTCCATCTGGGATGGGGCGCGCTGGGTGGAGAGGCTGCCCGTTGTTTTCTGCCTGGTGGTTGGGATCTTCGACACTGTCTTCGTCGGGCTCGCGGGAGAACCTGCTGTCGAGGTCGACCGCGTTGACTCGCGGGAGAGGTACCTGTTCAGCATCCTGGGGTGGCTTGGCCACGGTCTTGGGTTTGGGGCCGATGGAACTTAGGCCTTTGATAGCGGCGTCGAAGCATCTTCTAGCTGCGTTGATGTCCCCATGCATCGTCACTACTCGTCCCCTGGTCGTGTAGTACTTCATTTTGAGGTGGACCGTCGATGGCACCGCCGTTAGTTCAGCCAGGGTGGTCCTCCCGAGGATGCAGTTGTAAAGTGATGGGCATTCGACCACCAGAAAGCGGATCTTTACCTGTCGGGTCGTGTCTTCGGCCCCGAACGTAACCATTAGCTCCACGTAACCCCATGGTCTGGTGGTGGTCCCATTGAACCCCTATAGATCTGAACCGACGTACGGGGTCAGATGCCTCTCGTCGAGCTGAAGGGTCCCGAACAAATGAGAATACATGATGTCGACCGAGCTCCCCTGGTCGACTAGGATCCTTCGGACGTCAAAGTTCGCCATCTGCGCCCTGATCAAGAGGGGAATAGTGGCGTTTGGTGCTCCCCCGGTGAGTTCCTCGAGGTAGAAGATGATGGGATTGGAGTTTCCCCGCACTTTCTCGAGGGTGGTCGTCTTCGCAGATGTCGCGGACTCCAGTTCGTCAAACTTTCGTTTGATTGATCCGACCGATAATTTCTCGGGACCGCCTCCGGAGATGACCATTGCTTTAGGGAAGCCTTCCCAGGTACTGCAGGCAGTGACGGGGTCCTCGTCAGGGAAGGTCGCCCACATGTTGCGGATTGCTTCTTCGCCCTCAATGATCGGGGGGACGAAGAAGTCCTCGGGCCGAGTGACGCTGAGGGCGACCTGAAGCTGGTTGTCGGCAGGAGGAGGTGTCGTCTCCTCGACGTTCTGCGCTTCCCGTGAACTTGGACGAGGAGGGTCGTTCTTTTGGGCATATTTCTTCAAGTGCCCCTCTTTGATGAGAATCTCAATTGCGTCCTTGAGATGGATACAGTCTTCGGTCACATGTCCGTGGCTCTGGTGGAACCTGCAGTACTTTGATTTGTCAACGTTTGATTTGGGAGCGGCGGGCTTCGGGAAGCGGACTCCTCCTTTTACAAAGTCGGAATTCTTGCATTCGGAGAGGATTCGAGACCGAGGAGTGTTAAGCGGGGTGTACTCCGTGAATCGGCCAGCCGGTCCGCGCGGTTCCCGAGGATCACGGTTGCGGTTCTCTTTCTTCTTCTCTCCTCCTCGCCGGGGAGAAGAGTCTTCATCCTTGTGGCCGCGGGGGCCTTCTCTTTGTCTCGTCTCGAGAGCGATCTGAGCTGCTTCGGTCTCCTCGAGTTCGATGTACTTCTGGGCTCGAGCGAGAAGGTCCTCGAGACGCCGGGGTCTTCGGAGGCCTATGGATTTGGCAAAGTCAGACCCGGCACGCAGTCCATGGATAATTAAGTATTTCTTCATGTCATCGGTCGTGTGGACCTCGACGGCTTCTTTGTTGAACCTCTCGATGTAGTTTCGGAGAGATTCGTTCCTCCCTTGGAAGATACTTTCCAGGGCAGCCTCCGTCTTCGGGTGTCGACGAGACGCGGTGAAGTGCTTAATGAAGCGTTGCTTTAGTTGCTTCCATGACGTGATGGACCCAGGTTCCAGACCCTTATACCAAGTCATGGCTCCCTTCCGTAAGGTGGCGGGGAACAGCCTGCACCTGATGGCTCCCCTGACATTTCAGAAGTCGAGCATTGCTTCGAAATTCTCCACGTGACCGTCAGGGTCGGTCAGCCCGTCATAGGTCCCCAATGGTGGGGGTTTCTCCATGCCTGCAGGGATTGGGGCGTTCATGATTTCCCATAACAAGGGGGTCCTCTGGTCCTCATCGTCGCTACCAGCCAGGGATCCCAAAGGTAACCGAGGGTGCCGTGGAGGGGAGTTCCTCGAACGGTTCTTTGGTCTTTCTTCGGTCTGCTTGGACTTTTTGGAGGTGGTGGAGGCCCTAGGTTCCTTCCGAGGCAGGGAACGAGGGCGTTTCTGGGAGATCGTCGGCTGAGGGTGCTCTAGACGCGGTCGGCGACCCTGGCGTACCGGTGACGGGGTCCGAGAATCTTCGGAAGGGGTCCTTCCCGGGGAAGGAGAACGACGAGGTGACGGGGGACGACGGTGTCTTCGCGGGGAAGATCGTTGTGCCCGTCCTTGCTCCAAGGCTTCATTTCTGGTGTTCTGTTGCGCGATCAGCTGATTGGTCTGGTTGATCAATGCAAATAGGGCCACGGTGCTCGGGTCCATATTGGGCGGCGGAGCAACTAGTTGGAGAATGGTTTGCTGATCGTCCTGGCGGGCAGTGTTGTACGCCATGTCTTGGGAGTTCGGGGGAAGCGGTCTGCCCGTCTCTTATCTCGCCTTCGCCGCTGTTGGGGGTGACGGCGTCTTCACGGTGGCTCCCGTTCTCGAGTTGTGCGAGTACGGTGTCCAGAGCTTGGTTAACTGACGGATTGGCCATGTTGGTGATGAACGGAGAAAGCTTTGGTTTATCGAGCAGAAAAACGGGGAAGCTTATGAGTTTCCCACAGACGGCGCCACTGATCGTACCTAGATCAGATAGTTTCTGGTGGCCAACGACGTCTGTTGAACTTTAGCTCCGGTGAGATTGAAAGACGGCGGGGGGGGGGGGGGGGGGGGGGTGTACCTGCAAGGCACTCCGACGCTCAAGTAAGGTGGTTGTCAGAGAGAAGGCAAGTACAGAAATGAGTAAGAAGTAAGTGTTACCTGACCCTCTCAAGTGAGAGGGTATTTATAGAGCCCCCAGCGCGGGGCCAACGGTTACTTGCATTGGGCTGGATTGCCAGGCCCAATCCAAGTAACTGCCAGGGCTTACGTGGCGTAGTGAAGACCAGCACGTGGTCTTCGCCCTGGGGTAACCGTTCCTAGATCTCCGGAATTAGGGCAGACCAATTCTATCGGGAGTGGAGCGGTTACGTGTCCTCGCGGGGAGGACTCTTGCATGTCGGGGAGAGACGTGTCCTCGCGGGGAAGACTTGATGCAGGGACGAAGATGACTCCTCGCGTGGAGCAACGTCCTCGTGTCGAGGAGGGGAGCACCCCGGGGAAGGCTCAGTGCTTCTGCCCGAAGTTCCACGCCACTCGTGCCCGACACTGTGATGTGACGCTTGCCCGACATTAGCTTGGCTAAGTCCTTCGTATGGGCCGCCCCAGAGCGAGTGGGCTGGGCCTGTTCGGGTGTTGAGCAGGTCCTCGGCCCAGTCCGGAACAATATTTTTTATGTTTTATTTTTTTTTATAGTTTTGAAATACGAGAATGGTCGTAATTTGTAAGTTTTTTTCTCTAATCAATTTTGTGTTCTAACCCATTTGCAAGGTGTCCAAGTGTACATTTCTATTTCTTATTCAAGCCTAACTATCGTTTTCATGATGAGTTACCTTATTTTTTGCATTGGTTGGTTTGTGTTGTAAGATTTGAAGCTTTAATATATATATATATATATATATATATATATATATATATATATATATATATATATATATATATATATATATATATATGGGAGGGGATCATTTGACACCGGTGTCAAAATATTAACTTTGACACCAATTCTCACCCCTTTATTATTATTCATTCAATGGCTAAGATAAATTTCCTTAAACCACTCATGTGTTAGTTTTAAGTGAATATATCTTAACCATTGAATGAATAATAATAAAGGGGTAGAATTTGGTGTCAAAGTTAATATTTTGACACCGGTGTCAAATGATCCCCTCCATATATATATATATATATCTATATATATATATATATATATATATATATATATATATATATATATATATATATATATATATATATATATATATAGGGAACATATTATATGAGAATGCTATTTTTATGTGAGAACATGAGAATGAATTTGAACTATTAGATTTTAAAATAAATGGTGGAGATTATGTGTCAGTTTTGTTCTCTTTCCTCCATCATTTATTTTAAAAATGGAGGAGAGAGAAAAATAGAAACTATACACAATCTCTATCATTTATTTTAAAATCTAATGATTCAGATTCATTCTCACATTCTTACATAAAAATAGCATTTTCATAGGATATGAACTATATATATATATATATATATATATATATATATATATATATATATATATATATATATATATATATTATTGGAATTAACCCAAAACCTTTTGGGAATTCGTATTCAATCTTGATCTCAAAATTGTTAACAAACACGCAATGACAATGAAAAGGGTTGAGAAAGAACAGAAAGAAAAACGTTGGAGGAGAAGATGAACAATTTTCTGCAGAGAACTCTCTGCCCACAAACTGTGGAAAATCTGTTATTTCACTTGCAACTGCAAACCGTGAATACAAGTTCTCAATTCTGAGTCTATTAAAAAAATAAGGGTTTCTCCCCATTTATAGATTTAGTTTAGCTTGCACCACAAGCCAAGGCCCAAAACTATAAAAGCCCAAAATAGTTAACATTACTAAAATAGGTCTAAGTCAAAATCTTGTGTGAAGGAACTTCCTTCGACACTTCGACACACTATTACACCTTAACACACACATTATCACAATTCGTCTGCTCCTTATTTCTGTCGAGCTAAACTGCTTCGACACAAGGAATTACAACTCAACACACTACCTAATTCATTGTGTCTAAGCTGTCTACATTCATCATGGCTCTTAGTTTTCTGAAAACTTCAACCTGCGCTCCCTTTGTCATGATATCTGCAATCTGATTCTCAGTTCTGCAGTGTTCCTAGTTCATCTTCCCTTCTGTTATCTGCTCTCGAAGATAATGGAACCTCATTTCGATGTGCTTGCTCCGACCGTGTGCTATTGGATTCTTCGGCAAGTTGATAGCTGACATGCTGTCGATCTTCATGGTAATTGCTCAATGACTCTTCCCTGTAATCTCTTCGACCAAGTTCACCATCCAGGTTGCTTGACATGCACAAAGAGAAGCAGCTATATATTCTACTTCGCATGATGACAATGCCACTACTGGCTCCTTTCTCGAACTCCAAGCAACTGGTGCACCACCTAACATAAACACATATCCAGCTGTGGATTTTCTATCCTCAACATCACTACACCAGCTAGAGTCGGTGTATCCCACTAACTTGCATTCTTTCCCTTCATCAGCTGCAGGAAACAAAATGTCGTAGTCGAGAGTCCCTTTTAGATACCTCAGTATCCTCTTCGTTGCTGCTAGGTGTGATACCTTTGGCTTTTGCATGAATCTACTTACCATACCCACACTATATGCTAAGTCAGGCGTTGTGTGACAAAGGTATCTAAGTGACCCAATAAGTCTTCTGTATTGGGTTGGGTCGACATCATCTTCATCTGAATCCTTTGACAGTTGCAGTATGGTCTCAGCTGGAGTCGAAGTTGGGTTGCAATCTTGTATCTCAAATCTCTTGAGTATTTCGCCTGCATATCTTCTTTGGTGCATCATCAAACCTCTACTAGTCTTGTAGAATTCAATGCCAAGGAAATATGAGAGATCTCCCAAGTTTGACATTTTAAACTCCTCACTTAGGTCATGTTTGAAATCTTCGATCTCCTTCTTGCAACTCCCTGTTATCAACAGGTCATCGACATAGAGGCATAGTATAAGGAATTCATTATTTCTTCTCCTTACATACACTCTATGCTCAGTCGCACACTTCACAAATTCTTTCTCCCTTAAGAAGTTGTCGATTTTCTTATTCCAAGCTCTTGGAGCTTACTTAAGTCCAAACAGGGCTTTATGCAGCTTATACACCTTTCCTTCTTCGCCTCGTTTCACATACCCAGCTGGTTGTGCGACATAAACTTCTTCATCTAAGGGGCCATTAAGGAACGCACACTTCACGTCCGTCTAACATGTGTGCCAATTGTTCATATTTTCTAGACCAACAACCAACATGATTGCTTCGATCCTAGCAACAGATGCGGACACTTCATCGAAGTTAATTCATTCCTTCTGTAGAAATCTTTTCGCCACAAGTCTTGCCTTGTGTCGAGTTACTTCTCCTCTAGGATTCACCTTCACCTTGTAAACCCACTTCACATCAATTGCCTTCTTGTCTTGAGGCAATTCAACAAGTGACCAGGTATTGTTAACTTCGATGGACTCTAACTCCTCATTCATTGCTTTCACCCACTTCGAATCTTTCAATGCCTCAGCTGCATTGACTTGTTCGACATCTGCGTAGAAAGCATAATGTACCAGCTCACCCTCTTCATCGACCACATCATCTGATGTAATTACATATTCTTGCAACCTTGCAGGCATGTGTCTTGTTCGTCGAGGTCTGCTTGAGCCTGCTTCATCTCTGACTTGTTCTTGTCTAACTTCTCTTTCGACTTCACTGACTGGTTCTTCACAAGAGATTCTAACTGAATCCTTCTTGGCATTCTCAGTCAAATCCCATTCTTTAAGCTCATCTATGATCACGTCTCTGATGATCACTACCTGCTTATTCACTGGGTCGAACAGTTTGTAACTTCTAGTCGAATGATATCCTATCAAGATCATCTGATTCGACTTGTTATCAAGCTTTCTTCTCAACTGATCTGGAACATGTCTATATGCTATAGATCCAAACACCTTCAAGTGACTGAGGCTAGGCTTTACGCCAGACCAACATTCTTCTGGTGTGATTCCTTCAAGCTTCTTCGTCGGACATCTGTTCAAAATATATGTTGCTGTCGAAACCACTTCTCCTCATAATTCTTTGGGTAGATGCTTTCCATTCAGCATACTTCTCACCATGTTCATGATGGTTCTGTTCTTTCATTCTGCAATTCCATTTTGCTGTGGAGTGTTGGGTGACACCACCTCATGCACAATCTCTTCTTTTTCACATAATGCATCGAACTCTTTCGAAACATACTCTCCACCACCATCAGTCCTCAGAATTTTCAGCTTTCGACCACTCTGTCTTTCGACCATAGATTTGAATCTGGCAAATACCTCGATCACATCACTTTTCTTCTTGATGACGTAAGTCCACGACTTTCGATTGTAATCATCTATGAACGTGACAAAGTATCTGTTGCCACCAATCGAATCCACCTGGATTGGACCACATACATCAGAGTATATGACTTCTAGAATTGCCTTCAACTTCCTTCTTGCATCCTTGCTGAAGCTATTCTTGTGTTGTTTTGACTGAACACACTCTTCACAGACTTCACTTGGAATGTCGATTTCTGGTATCTAGAGCTCCGGTTGCGATTCAAGGAAGGAAAATCATGATGGCGATGAACTATCCGAACCTTTTGGGATACCAGGCTCTGATACCAGATGTTGGAATTAACCCAAAACCTTTTGGGAATCCCTATTCAATCTTAATCTCAAGATTGTTAACAAACACGCAATGACAATGAAAAGGGTTGAGAAGGAACAGAAAGAAAAACGTTGGAGGAGAAGATGAACAATTTTCTGCAGAGATCTCTCTGCCCACAAACTGTGGAAAATCTGTTATTTCACTTGCAACTGTAAACTGTGAATACAAGTTCTCAATTCCAAGTCTATTACAAAAATAAGGGTTTCTCCCCATTTATAGATTTAGGTTAGCTTGCACCCCAAGCCAAGGCCCAAAACTATAAAAGCCCAAAATAGTTAACATTACTAAAATATGCCTAAGTCGAAATCCTGTGTGAATGAACCTCCTTCGAAACTTCGACACACTATTACAACTTGACACACACATTATCACAATTCGTCTGCTCCTTATTTCTGTCGAGCTAAACTGCTTCGACACAAAGAATTACAACTAAACACACACACACACACACACACACACACATATATATATATATATATATATATATATATATATATATATATATATATATATTCAAAAAGTTATGTGTCTCAAAAAGTGATTTTTTTAAATAAAAACATTCAATGTATTTTAAAATTAATTTTTTTTCATTATAATAAGAACTAATGGAGTAATAATTTAGTAGTAGTACTATCGACTGATACAGTAATAGCCTTTTTTTTAAGTAAGCTTTATCATTGAATAGAGTATAAGGTGGTCTTGCTTGACTACTAGGCATGCCAATGGGATGGGTCGATGTTGATTTTTATATTCAAATTCGAATTTTAAAGCGGTTTTTGTTCCCCCAACCTAAATCCGACCGAAGATAGAGAATTAAAACTCAAATTCATCTCAAACGAGTTCGTGTTGAGTTTGAATATTCGCTACCATCTATTTAAGTGAAATTATTTTTTAAATAAATATTTATTATTTCAAAATAAAATTACATTATAAATAATAAAATAAAAAATCTCAAAAAATTTCATATAGACATTTTAAATATTTTAAATAATAAATACAAATCAAAATTTCAAAATATTTATCATATATTTAATATTTTAAATATTCAAAACTAAAATAATGAAGCACATAATAAACTTAACGGGGCAGGTTTTGGGTGGGTCATAGTGTACCCATTACTCGACTCGTCACCATATTTAATAATCAGGAAAATCCAAACCCGAACTTAAACCCAGTTAAAGTAGGTTTTTCTTTTCAAATTCGGGGCGGGTTTGCCTGACTACCCGCAAATATGGATTATGTTGTCATGCCTACTAATTACAGTGAATTCAAATATCGAAAAGAAGATAACTTGCATACCAACAACAACTAAGAAAGATAACTCAAAAGCGCCATACAAAATAAATAAAAACGTTACAGTTAGAATTTGAAATATCTCTTTTAACTCCATTTTCAAGCTACAACTTTGAAAGACCAAACTAAGTCAACCACATTACAAATCGAATTATTGAACAAAATATCGTTTTTATGCTTCCAAATATACCAAAGAGGGGCTAACCACAAGACTTTCCTTGCCTTCTTTAATTTTCCTATTAAGGTCCCTTTTACACATGTTAAAACTCTTCCAAGTTGGGTTGTCCTAGATAATATCTATCCTTATCCATTTCTCAATTTCTGTCTATACTTAATACACCACAGTGCAACAGAAAAATATGTGGTCTAGGTTTTCCTCATGGTGATAACAGAAAACACAAGGCATTTCATGATTAGAAAAATTGACCCCTTTCTCCTCAATTGATCTCTACCACGAAGACGATTTAATAACATTCTTCATGTCCTCTTCTATGTCTACAACAAAAGAGTTATAGCAGGAATTAATAATGAAAACATGAGACTTTTCCATCTTTCATTTAAAAATATTTGCATCTCCATCTCTTGAAACCTATTCAACTAAGAGATCAAGGATCTCTTGCAGACTGGATTGAAGATTTGCCAACAAAGGACATTCTACCCCAAGGTCACTCCAAAGCCAACCTCATTAAACCCAAACCACATTTGATCCCCTGAACCTTCCTGATTGATGCTAATATTATACAACTCAGGGAACTTATGCTTCAGAGGAGGTTCTCCACACCAAGATACAAACCAGAAAGGGATGCAATTTCCTTTTCTCAACATACAATTTACTTTACCTGTAAATTCTACTACTTCTCTATGAATGTTGAAGTTAGTGGCAACAACTTTCCAACTATTCGATGATGGTGATTAACTTGAAGATATCTCAAGCTTCATCAAGTAAAAGCTTAAACTTTTTAGTGAAGTTCTTATATAATCAAATATATGGCAAAGGAACTTGAAAGCTTAAGAGGTATGAAAAAGAGGAAGTGACAAAGCTCGTTTGGTCGTTTCTGTCTGAGTGATCAGAGTGTTGTGAAAGTAGGAGATTAATTTCTAAGATACTAAGGTAACACACACACACACACACACAGTGTATTATGGGATTGTCTATTTGATTAGGACAATTTTTTAAATTGTCTAATCGATTACATTATATGCCTAATCGATTAGATGATGTCTAGTTGAGTCTATAATATATTATGAAAGTCTTAAAATTATTTGTAACGGCTCTATATTAAAACCAATATTGTTGGGCCATAATAATCGATAATGGGATACACCTAATCGGTTAGGCCATTAAATCGACCCATAAATTTTTTCCCATTTGAGCCAATTGTTTACCTATATAAAGTAGGTCTCTCCTCACTTTAGACCACCCCATAATTTGAATTTTTCCTAATTTTTACAATTTATCTGTCTATTCTCTGTCTCTTTTAATATCTTCTTGCATCAAAGTTGCCTTAATTTCTTGTTAGTGAAAACTGCTTGCGACGAAATTGTTGTATCGGTGTCGTGTCATTGTTGTTATTTTCAAAAGTTTGATACTTTTGAAGAAGTTAGTTTAGTTCTTGAGATTAACCACTCGTAAAATCTCTATTTGTTTATAGAATTCAGCCTGAAAAAATGTTGTTTGGTTATTGAGACCAGTTTGTAAAATATCTACTTTGTTCATTAGATCATCCCATGGAAAAGTTCTCTTTAGGTTGGGGGATATACTAGTGTAAAATCTCACGATTTTCTTATATCAAAATTGTGTGGAAATATACTATAAAACCTCAATATTATAGTGAAATCTTAAGAAGATCTATTGGGGAAAGGACTAGGCCAACGTTCATCCAAACCTGGAAAAATTCATTGGTCATATATCTCTAACCTTTATCTCTTTAAATAATGTTATTTACTTTACTATTTTATTTTTTCCATTGCCATTCTCTCAAATCATAAAGATACTCACACAATTTTCCTTTTAATTAATAAAACTTTTAAATTAATTACGAATTTTGTATACTACGAACTAATCCCCCCATCTTGTGCTTGGAGTCACTTGTCAAAAAATTGTGACCTCTAAATGGTCTAAGAGGTCAATCAAGATGAAAAATTAAATTTTGAAGCCTAAAATGTCTACCACCACCAAAAAGTTTGTCGTCTCGAGCAAATAGAAAAAGAAAATTGTTTTGAAGAAAAAGAAATACGTCAAAAAAGGGAAGAAGAATGCTGTAAATAAAAGTTTCACTGGAGAGAAAGAAGATTGTTGTACTGAAAACAAAGAAAGGTTTTGAAAAAGAAGTTGTCGAAGAATATGTTATAGAAATTACTGATGATATTTTGGTACCTGCTACTAAAATAAGTAATAAAGTAGTAGGAGGAAATGAGCTACCACAAAATGTTCCTACTATGTCTTTGAACGCATAGCCCCCAATAGAAAGTTACATGAAGAAGCCAAAAGGTGTTTTGAAATCATGGAGTTTTTTAATGGTGCACAGGTCCTGAGGACTATGGTCAAATTTGGTCCTCTTTATCCTAGATTGGTAAAACAATACATTGTGAACCTTCCCAAAAGTTTTGTTGATGCAGGAAGTAGCGATTATAGAAAAGTCCATGTTCGTGGACATTGCTTGGGTTTTTCTCCCGCCATCATTAATGTATACCTAGTAAAAGGAAAAATAATCATTGTTGATTGTGTTCCTTCAATGAAGATAACTTCTCAAGATATATATGGAAATATCCATGATGATGGATAATCCAATGGTTTGCTGTCAACCTCCAACTTAAGCATCAAATATGCCATCTTGTACAAGACTGGTGTTGCTAAATAGGCACCCTCCAATCATGGTTCATGTATTACCCATAACCTTGTTAGTTTGCTCTATCAAATAGGAATTAGGTGTCATACCCTAAATTTTGACCCTAAGACTTCACATCATTGTGCAAATTATCACTACAATAGGGATTTACCTTTATGCATCTCTGATCCTCTCAAAGATTGTTGAGTGTTCACTCTAGGCAAAAATTAGGGTTTGGAGCCTCTCATAGGATTCAGGCAAAGGATCAATCAAGAATTGACATGATCTTTCACTTATCAAGCCTCTCAATCATCCATAAAGGTCAAGAGATCCTCAACATCAAGAATGAAACACAATATTTCATCATTTCAAGTTGATCAAGCCTCAAGATCATCTTCGTCACCAAATTAGGGTTTTGGTCGACCAAGGCCTCCAGAGGGAAATTTTTCATCTGAGCATGAGCCAAGACCTCAAGATATGTTTCAAGGACCTCAGATACATCCTATTAGTCCATTCATATGATTAGATTGATTCAAAGAACTTGATTCATTAACAATGCAAGAATTCAAACCCATCTGAGCTATACACTAGGGTTTTGATGAAAAGTCAACCATACATTTGACTTTTGGTCAAGACATGATCTCAAACCTTGGGATATGATTCAAGACACTCAAATGTACCCTTGAAGTCCCTTCATGAGTTTAAAATCACCTTGGGACATCCATTCAGTGAAAATCAGGAATTAGGGTTTCTCTGCACAAAATTCATCTGAGACCCAAAGTCAAAGTTTGACTTTTTGGCTAAAAATGTTCATCATGAACCTTTATACAAGAAAACATGATCCATTGTTTCATTTGAACAAGATTTGATCAGGAAATCAAGGTTACTTATAAAAAGGGCAATGTTGAAGAATTGAAAATTTCACTAAGTTATGAAAAAATATGGTTTTTCCTAACTTTGCAAGGCCATAACTTGTGATCCAAGCAACCATTTTCTTGGATCCAAAGCTCAAATGATAGATCTTCTTCCATACAACAAGATTGTTGAGCTGAACCATCCCTAAAAAATGCATAGATTTTGAGTTATAAGGCCATGAAGTTAGAGTTTCATGATGTTTTGAACTTTGACACTTAGAAATTTTTAGGTAGAATCTGTTTCATGTTTTGGTCAACTTTGAGGACATTTTCACCATGATCCAAGAAGATTCAAGACCAAATGCAAACATCAATGTTGTAGTACCTCATATCAGCTTTCCAAATAGTACAAAAACATCCCTTAATTTAACTTGAGCAAGAAGTTATGAACCTCACAACTCACCTTGCTGCAACTGTTTTTCCAAGACAGATTTTGTGCATTACTTGTAGCACACGATTTTTGAGTCCAAATTTGGTGACTATGTAAGACTAATCCTCATCTAATTCAACAAGAATCTTAGTCAATCATGAAGAACCTGCAACTTTGGACCAAAGAGTCAAGAATCTAGCTTAGCATGTGCAAATTCATCATTACAAAAGCCTTGAATTTCAATTTTGGCATTTGGTATTTATGTGATGCATAGAGGTGGCATGAATCAAGCACAAACCAGTCAAGGCATATCCAAGAACCATAAAGGATCAAGCCTGCAAAATTGGTTGGAGTCAATGCCTAGCTATGCTAGAGGAGACTTGTAATACCTTAGCATTCAAGTCATGCCACATGACAAAATCCATTGGACAATAGAGTGATCCTTCATCCATTCACTATTCCTCCAAAAACAAACTTGCTCTCCTATAAATAGGAGTTGTTTCTGATCATTTCAAACACACCAAAACAACATCACACTTGTTTTATCTCATTTCCCTCTTTCATTCCAAAGTTCTAAGTTTCAAAGAGTGAAAATCGAATTTCTCAAACCAGAGCAATTACATCCAAACCAATGATCTAAACACCTCACATACATCATATATAAGTGATCCAAACACTTAAACATCATCTGCAACATCAAATTCATCAAGATCATAGTTCATCCAAAGCAAGCGGCAGTTGGATTCGAACCCATCAATCCAGAAGGTTTCAATCCATTCCAAGCACATCAACACAATCCTTGAGGTCTAGGGAAGATATCCAGATCATCAAAACAGTTATGTAACACCTCTACAACAGAATTTGATTCCTTCTTGCAGAGGTAAGCCTTGAACTTTCAAACTCCATAATTCATGCATCAGTTTTTATATTTCAAGTTACCAACATGTTTCTGCATGTGTATAGAATGTTTTCCCTCAATCAATTGCTATGTATCAATCGTGTATAGGATTTCACATTGTTCTTGCAAAAATTAGGGTTCATTTGTTCATTACATGATATCTTGCTCTACACTTAAAATAAATGCAATTAAACACCACCATCGTGTTCCTTGTTCAAAAGCGAGCAATTTTCATGTTTACATCTTTTAAAATCATTGCGTATTGAGGGAGATAAGAGAGGTTTTGCAAATCTGATGATGGTGGTGGTGCGCGAGGAAGAAGAAGATGTTCTTCGCGCCATAATTCAAATTTTTAAAATATTTTATATTTTTTATATTTTTCATATTATTTTCAAAAATTAATTTCTATATTCAATTTTGATTATTTTCAAATGAATTTTTGTACACATATAATTCACATATTTAAATATTTTATTCACCAAAAAATATTTTGTATTTGATATACTTTTTAATATATTAAAAAATATTATTTTTTTTTAAATATTTAAATTAATTTCAAATATTCATTTCTCCTACCAAATTAATTGTTTTTTATCCCAATTTTCACACATATCATTCAAATACCCAATTATTTTAATCCACAAAAAATCACAAAAATAATATTTTGTTTTGAAAAATATTATTTTTTAAAATTGTTTTAATACCTTTAAAATAATTTATTTTCTTGATTTTTCTTAAACCTAATTGATTCCAAATATTCATGTGATTAAAACATCTTTTTATAAACCTTAATCATTGTTCATGACATGATTAATGGATTCATTTGATAAATTATACCATTTTTAATTGATTTTCTTTTAGAAATATCTTAAAACATGAAATTAGGGTTTTCACCTTGATTCAACCTTTTCAAACTTCATTTCAATACACTTGGGCCTCTATTAGAGTGTAAGACCCAACCCTTTCTGTAAATAAACTAATCTCTGGGCCTCTGCTATAGTATAAGTCCCATTGTGTTTTCAAAATCACGGTGCGATCACTGTTTTCATAACAATCATCTGGGCCTCTGCTATAGTATAAGTCCCATTGCGCTTTTCAAAAATCACGGTGCAATCACTGTTTTCATAACAATCATCTGTGCCTCTATTAGTAGTGTAAGTCCCATCCCGATGTACACAAACAATTAATATTGGGCCTCTGATAGAGTGTAAGACCCAATATTCCCCTTTGTAAATAGAATAATCTTTTAGCCTCATTCATCCTGGGCTTTGTACAGGATACAAATAATCATGGGCCTCTATCCAGAGTGTAAGACCCAACACCTTTCTTCTCTCCCTCATTTTCGAAGTCAAAGTCATCTTCAAATTCAAATTCAAATTTAAATCATCTTCTCCTATCAAAACTTTCTTCAATTTCTCAAAACCCTAATTCATTCAATCAATCACAATACACTTAGGGCTCTATCAGAGTGTAAGACCTAACACCACCTTTTCAATTCCTTTCATGCTTGTTAATATACTTGTTTATATCTTGTTAAGTTTCTCTTAGCATTTAAGTCATCCTCAGATTAGACATAAGTCAAACAATAGGATCTCTTTACTCACTACAACTTAGTTCAAACAACTAGTTTATTTCTTGTACATAGGAAATTTCCCCAATACAGTTAGCCTTCTCTTGGGCTTTATCCAAGCATCATAACATCCTCTCGGGCTTTATCCAAGCATCATTGTCTGCTCTTGGGCATCATACAAAGAATCTCCCCAGCAAGATAGCCTCCTCTTGGGCTTCATACAAGGAGACTTAGGGAAGTCTCACTCAATCCTCTAGCCTCCTCTTGGGCTTCATACAAGGAGACTTGGGAAGTCTCACTCAAGCATCATAGCCTCCTCTTGGGCTTTATCCAAGCATCATAGCCTCCTCTTGGGCTTCATATAAGGACCCTCAGGTTTCTTAAAAGCATAGGTCAAGTCTTAGTCATTTATACAAATAAACTCTTTTAGCCTCACCATCCCGGGATTTGTACAGGATACAGATAAACTCTTTTAGCCTCGTCATCCTGGGCTTTGTACAGGATACAGATAAACTCTTTTAGCCTCATTCATCATGGGCTTTGTACAGGATACAAATAAAATCCTCAAAAGAGTCTGTCAAATCATCAGTAATGAGCCTCAACAGTTATTAGCCTTTTCTCATGCTATACCAATAATTTCTCCAATCAGTCAGCCTCAATCTTGGGCTTTGTACAAGACATATAAAACTCTCCCAGTTGAGTCAGTTTTCAACTTTTTTAGCTTCAACCTTGGGTTTTGATCAAGGAATTAAATTCAACTTCCCCACAGATGAGACTCTGAGTCCTCTCTGTAGGAAGGTCTCTCTTCTATACATCACATTTCAAATCAAATTAAAAAATCAAATCAAATTGTTTTACATAAAGGAAGATGTGGCATTGTTATGGACATTTCAAAGTCCAAGTTCAAAGCTTCTTCCGTTATGATAAAACTCATGAAGAAAGATGTGGCATTGCTCTGGATATTTCAAAATCCAAGTTTAAAGCTTCTTCCTTCATGATATTTCACTTTTCCCATAAATAAAGATGTGGCGTTACTTAGGATGACAAGGATCTAAGTTAAAGCTTCTTCCATTATGATTTTACTTCTCAATATTTGTGATGAATATGTGAGATATCTCCCTTTAGAGATGACAAATTCTCTCAGTCAAACTTTTAGCTTCAATCTTGGGCTTTGATCAAGACACAAATACTCTTTTAGCTTCAATCTTAGGCTTTGAACAAGACACCAAAATTCCTCCTCCCATAGAATAGGAGGAACTACGAACGCTCTGATTTCCTCAATCTCTTTATGGGAATACGTAGGCATAAGATTGCGAAATCTTAGCGAGCGCACTAATTAAAAACCTTAGGTCTAGCACCTTCCCAAAAATAATAGAAAACCATAAAAACAACAAAAACATTTCCTTGGCTTTCACAAATGAGAAACTTTCCCAATTCAATAGTAGAAATATATGTAAATAAAGGTTCCTATAGATTACTATAGATACTCAGGGTGTTAGTAGCTTCCCTCAACATAACCAACCCCCGATTCCAAATCTCTTAGCATTTATAAGGAAAACATTTGCGAGCAGGGTTAATTTACAATATTTTACCCTTCCTTTTAAGCATCATAGGATAAATATTAGAAATCGGAAAGTAGCACTAAATGCGGTAGTGGTTGCATCACAAAACGGGAGCTAAACTAGGGTTGCATTTGACTTTGGAGACTATGTGTTTGAGCAAGTGTTAAAACTTTTTGAATACTATGCTAAGCTTCCAATTGGTTTCCCTTCCTCAATCTCTGGTATTTTGATTAAACAACAACTTGATTTTGTGACCACTGAAAAATGAAATTTGTGTTTCTCTTAGTCCTTTGAATTTTAATTACAAGTTATTTGTTGGAAAACATGTCTCAAACATTGTTCTTCCCAACATTTCAAATTTTGATGAATCTAATTGGACTGTTGGTGAAAATGTTCCTAAAATATGTACCTCTCATGTATAAGATTGTTATAATCCATATTCTTAATGTTATTATGTAGGAATCTAAGGCTTTACGGGAAATAATTGTCACTTTCACTACTAGAAAAGGTGTGGTTAAAAGGCTTATGTAAATTATTAATCCAAAGGCTATTTGTGCATCTTCTTCTCTGACCACATTGCATGATGCAGAGAAAGATGCTGGACAATAAGTGTCGATGAAGAACAATTAAATTGTGATGGTGAAGAAGTGGTTGAGTACAAGACTAATTCAAGTGGTAACACTACAGGTTCCTCCAAATGATTTGTTATTTGTTTCTAAAGAATGTTAGTTTTTATGTTGACTTGTTCCTAATTCTGATGATGTATGCCATATGTATGGTTAGATAATCTGTTCTTTTGCCCATGTGTGGGTTGGATTTCTTTGTTCTCTAATGGTACTTTTTCCCGTATGAGTTGGTTTTCATATTCTATGGTGATGCTGTTGGAAAAAGAAAACAAAGCATAGAGAAAAAAGAGGAACACAATCACATCACAAGAACATAACGTAGAAACTCCAAAACCAGAGAAAAAATCACGACCGTTGTCAATAGACAACCAGAGAATAACACTATGTGAAAATTGTTACAACACATATTATACCCTGAACTAACCCAGACTCCCAGTACACCCACACCCTCCAAAACAAATATTTAACTACATCTCACAACACTCTAATACAAGAGCATAAGAGAATGAAGAAAGTCAAATACAAGCTTAAAGTGTTTTTGACCGGTGCATCTTGAAATGAAGAACTTGAATCCTATATATAGCATTATACTCCCATTTCCTTCATAAAACTAAGCGATGTGGGACTTCAAATAACTTGTATCATATATATAGCCTTGGACTCTCTCTTCATTCACAAAACTAAGCGATGTGGGACTTCTTTAACATGTGTATTTTCAACCAACCCCAACAATCTCCACCTTGATTGAAAATAATACATAAGCTTTCATTGTCTTCACCGACAATCATACTCCACCATAAAGAGTATCAACATGTATATTTTCAACCAACCCTAACAATCTCCACCTTGATTGAAAATAATACATAAATTTTCATTGTCTTCACCGACTATCATACTCCACCATAAAGAGTATAGTCACTTGAAACTACACCACTCCAAGAATTTTTACATTGTCTTCACTGATAATCATAGTTTTAAAAACTATCATACTCTCTCATGAAAAACACATTTCACTTGAAGATAAACCACTTGAAGCATTTCACATTGTCATCACCGACAATCATATATTTTATCACGAAGAATAAATTTCACTTGAAGTTAAACCACTCCAAGAATTTCACATGTCGAAAACCAGGTTGAAACTTTATGGTGAAACTTCCTTGTTGGCAGGAAGCTCTTCAACCACCGACATAATCTTGCACCTTATGTAATCTTGATTGTATCAAGACATCTTTGACTTGAACTTTCCACGAGTCAAAAAAATTCTTCCATCAATTTTCTCTAGGCTAAACTACACAGTGGAATTTGTGACTGCAGCTTAACAACTCTTTCACAACATTACCCTTCTTTTTTGATGTGGATGATCAGACAAAACTGCAACCACAGAGCATACTAAGAACACTTATCCCTGGATCAAACCAGGCTCTGATACCGGTTGTTAGGAAAAAAACAAACATAGATAAAAAAAGAGGAACCGAATTAGGGGTGGCAAACGGGCATGCCCGCCCCGTTTAGGCCCGCCCCACAAATGCCCACAAAAAAATGGGGCGGGGCAGGGCAGTCATAGTTGAGGATATGGGCCTAAAACCTAGACC
The DNA here is from genome assembly GCA_022829125.1 of Lathyrus tuberosus. Lineage (NCBI taxonomy): Eukaryota > Viridiplantae > Streptophyta > Magnoliopsida > Fabales > Fabaceae > Lathyrus > Lathyrus tuberosus. The sequence goes on along the minus strand of JALAZF010000012.1, from coordinate 22,076,290 downwards.
CACCCCACAAAAAAGTGAGGGCGGTGCGGGGAAAGCTCGCGGGAACTGCTCCATTTAAGCCTAAAAATACAAAATTTTATGTAAATGCTCTTGCCCGCAAAAGCCCACGAAAAAAACGGGGCGGGGCAGAGCGGACATGTTAGAGGATGAGGGCCTAAATTCTTATCCCACCCCGCACTAAATGCGGGTAAAACAGGCATGCCCAACGGGCCGGGCCCGTTTTGCCACCCCTAAACACAATCACAACATAAGAACATAACGTGGAAACTCAAAAACCGGAGAAAAAACCACGACCGTTGTCAATAGACAACTAGAGAATAACACTATGTGAAAATTATTACAACACACAATATACTCTCAACTAACTCAGGCCCCCAGTACGCCCACACCCTCCAAAACAAATATTTAACTACATCTCACAACACTCTAATACAAGAGCATAAGAGAATAAAGAAAGTCAAATACAAGCTTAAAGTGTTTTTGACTGGTGCATCTTGAAATGAAGAACTTGAATCCTATATATAGCAATATACTCTCACTTCCTTCACAAAACTAAGTGATGTGAGACTTTAAATAACTTATATCATATATATAGCCTTGGACTCTCTTTTCATTCACAAATCTAAGCGATGTGGGACTTCTTTAACATGTATATTTTCAACCAACCCCAACAATCTCCACCTTGATTGAAAATAATACATAAGTTTTCATTGTCTTCATCGACAATCATACTCCACCATAAAGAGTATCAACATGTATATTTTCAACCAACCCCAACAGATGCTTCTTGACCCTTGGTGGACTGAACAATCTCCACCTTGATTGAAAATAATACATAAGTTTTCATTGTCTTCATCGACAATCATACTCCACCATAAAGAGTATCAACATGTATATTTTCAACCAACCCCAACAGATGCTTCTTGACCCTTGGTGGACTGGATATTCAATTTCATGTTTTGTATGTCGTTAAGGGCCTGACAAGTCTCCATCCTTTGCCCCTCTGATGCAAATAGGAAGAGTAAAGGACATTTCCTTTCCTTATGATATGCAATTTGTTTAGTTCATAATGAACTATGATCTCTATCTACTATATTTTCATGCTCTATTTATGACTCCGTTGTGATTTGATGTATATTGCCAAACATGTTGTATGTGTTATTTGTTAGTGTTTATTTTTTGAAGTTGATATCTAATAAGGAAGATTTTCCGTAAGAGTGTGCATAACATCTTGCATGTTGTTAATTTGTCTAAAAATTAATCAAATAAGGAGTTTGTTATTATATGTGATTGACAAAATTTTGTAGGAACATGTTAAACAAGATGTTCCGACAAAATGCGAGACATTATGTCTCAAAGTGCTTCGTGACACATTTGTGGAATGCAACATATAAAATAAGAGGTTCTAACATTATACTAGACATCTTGTCACTAGCTTCTTACTTGACGCGTAAGTCTTAATAGAATGTATCTCGCGCTTTCAAGATTTGTTTTCTTTGTTACAACACCTTATCGTCACTTACATTTTTTCACCACTGTTTGACAGCTTATTATTAATATAACAAAATTTCAGCCTTAGATAATTTTGTATTAAAGACTGCTTCATAACTATTATTGTTGAATAATTGGATTGTGTTTAGGAGGTTATGCATCAGTCTTTGAGAGCTTTCACACTTAGAGGCAGATAACTCGCACCAACATATGTTTAATATGTTTAGTCTTGTTTTAATACTCCCTCTCTTTAAATCTTGCGCGAGATGAAGCAACATTTTTTATACAAGATGAGAACTATTCAATTCTAATTTGAATGTATTTTTGAAAGGCTAAAGTCATGTCATTATTGCTACATTTTCTTTAACAGTTGAGGTTGTGGGGATTTGGAATAAGATTTGTACATTCAACGACAGAAATGTCTAGAACTTTGTACAAGATTAAACATTGTCAAACTGGGTTTTGTTTAACTTTGACATTGTGTTCCATCCCTTTCATAAATGCATTCAATATTTTGTCTCTATATGTCTCTCTGACTGTTTGCACGTGTATATGTGTTTGTTTTCTTCATTTCATCAATGTACAAGTAATTGACTACCATTGTATCCAAATCAAGGGATGCCTAATTTCTTTGAAAAGTTTGACACATGCAAACAACACTCAAGCATAAAAAAATACTATCTCATTTTTTTTTTCTATTTTAAAATATTTGTCCTTTAACAATGCGACTGTTATTATATTTTTCACTACTACTACACTTTTATTTGTTAATTTTTACTTCGATTGTTTATTTATTTAAATATGTAATCAAGTACAAATAATTAAGGTATTTTAGTAAAATGAACATAATTTATTATGTATTTTTATATATATTAATAAATCTACTTTTATAATTTTTTTTAATATTTATTAATACACAATTATGTAAATTCAAATTAAGTTGTTTGAGTCAACACTATTCATGTACAACTATATATATATATATATATATATATATATATATATATATATATATATATATATATATATATATATATATATTATTACGATAAATTTTGACAAGATTTTGAACATTCAAGTCCTTATATAATTTGTATTATGTACATTCTTAATTTTTCATTTAATAAAATATGTATATATATGGATTCACATTCTCTTTCAAAAAAACTTCTTTTTGGAAGGTGGCTTAACAAAAAAGTTAAAAAGAAAAAAAATGGAGTTTTAACTCTAAGAAATATAGAAGTTACTCCTAATTTGCCATATGGAATTGTTGTATTGGGTATTTACAACATAAAATTAGGGGTCCGTAATGATTTTGAGTATTTAGTAAAAATAAACAAAGTGTTGAAACTTTATCAGATTAAAGGCGATTACGATGATTTAGTGCAAAATGACGAATATTATTTTAAAATTTACACTCATTATACGGAAAACGGGTGTAAATAAGAAATTCGGTGGCAAATTTGTAAATAAAATATCTTTTTAAGTATTAGCATGTGACAATAAACACCTTATTTTTAAAAAAATGGTGTAAATTAAAAATATTATCATAATAAATTAAAATTATTATTATAGTCAAATCTCTATTTCTCGTTAAAGGTAAAACGGATATAAGTTTAGATTGGCTGAAAAAAAAATTATTTATTTTAATAATTCTAAATATTAATCTTAAACACATTAATAAATTACAATATATTTTATTAAGTGTTTATTGGATAAGTACACCCTCTGGTCACTATTATAAACAAATTTAACTTTTTATGGTACATTTGATTATTAATGTATCTAGTCCATATATAGACTAGATACAGTAATAGTCAAATGTACCATAAAAAGTTAAATTTGCTTATAATAGTGACCAGAGGGTGTAAGTGAATTAATAAGTATAAATTTACTAAATTAATATTATATAAATAAAATAATAAAAAAACATATATCAAATATTGCATCAATCAAAATTCTTTTTCTATTGCATCAATCAAAATTCTTTTTCTAAAACTCTATATCTCTCTTAAACCCCATTTCTCAAAACCCATTGTCTCTGCAATCCCCATCTTCTTCCTCTCATCGCACGTCAGATCCCAGGAAAATTTATCAAAACACAACCTTTCTCATGTGTACATACGACATACAAAACAACGCGATTGCAACTAAAATGACGGTGAAACCTATCGAATGAAAAGCCACCGCCTAAATAATGTGTTCTCAATTTCTTTTTTATTCAACTACATATCACTTTGGGTACATATATGAACAACTATTCCTCTAGGAATTTTGCAGAGTAATTGGAGCTGTAGGATTCATGAATCATCGTCCAGAAATTCCAAAAGACTGTGATCCAGGGTGGACTTCTTTGATTGAGATCTGTTGGCACAGGTGTGCATTCTCATCTCATTGTTAAACTTTGTACTTGTAATCGTTTTCCGCATAGCTCTGAATAAAGCATGAATTGACATTTTGATTTTTGTAAACAAAGTGTTTGTTGAAATGCCACATCGAGTTTACTTATGTTGATTTTGCTTTTTTGTTTTGTTTTGTTTTTGTTTTGTAGTTTATCTTATTAGTGAACTTCTGTGTAGTTATAAGTTGTTTAGTGTTGGAAACAATTGTAGGCTTGAATTTAAATTATGTTATTTGTTTGACCACAGGTTATGTGTTTACGATATTGGCTTGTCTGATAGACGTCATTTTTGTTTAGGTAGACCATATTTCTATATGTTTGAGTGTCAAATACTTGAGTGACTTATTTAGTTGTATCAACTTTAATTATGATGGACAATATGTATATCCTATAGTATAGAATGGACATGAATCATTAGTTTTGTTTACTATTTTATGGATACCCTGTATTTCTATATGTTTGAGTGTCAATACTTCGACAAGTGCGCTTGGACACTGATAAAAATTGGTAACCAAATCTTACTTCTTTGATTGATAATGATGTAAATCTCATATCATAAACAAGTATGGATGTGTATTCCGATTCCAAATTCATTTATGCTCTTTGTTGATTAACAAGGTTTTATGTGTAACTTTCTTCTCTATTTTCTTTGTTAATTTTAACTTGTTGCTTCTTTATATTACTTAATCTTGCCTTTGCATCGTTGTTTACGGAGAATCACATTATGTGTAAAACCCAAGGTTATATCCCACATCATTATAAAGATAATATAGAAAGTATTTAATCTAAAATAGTCTTTTCGAAGATCAAATTTAGTAGATCATATTTTTATTTGGTGTGTGGCATTGCATGTCAATTTTAGGCGCATGCTGCTCCATGTAGTGTTGAATGTGAAGTAAATATTATTTTATGTGGCTTTTGTCATGGTGGTATATCTTTCCATTTCCGTTTATTTGTAATAGGAGTAGACATCATTATGAAGGGTTATATCTCTCGCCTATTTTCCTTTCTTCTTTATAAATTATCTTAGTATTTTGTTTTAATTTTAGTGTCACAAGTGAATGGTTCATAGTTGTCTAATATGAAAATGACTATAAATTTTGACACGTTATGCCACATTCAAGTGATCACTGAATAAGAATCTTTAAAAACTAGATTTGTCAATTATGAAGTGATAAATGGCCAAAACCAGAGGAATGTAATTTAAGAGGGATCAATACAAAAAAAAATATTTACAGGGATAAAAATCATATTTAAGTCATCGACATGATATTCTCTGTTTGTAATAATTTGAAATTTTTGTTCTCTATTTTCTTCTTCCTTGCCTAAAGCCCCTATTTTTCTGACTGTTCCTAAACTGAATTATTTTTTCAAGATTCCCTTTCCTAAACTGAAGAGCTCTGTGAAAATATTTGGGAAAAATCTATCTTACCATTGAAAGAGTTGCTTGAACATTCAGGCTTGACAGCAGATCAAATGCTTGCATTGGAGTTAATTGGAGGTGCTACTAGAGTGCCAAAATATTTGGCCAATGTGTTTACACTTGTAACATGATGCATCAACTCTATGTCAAGCGCGTCGAAGGAAGGACACGACCTGCTCTCATCACAGTTTTCATCTTTCTTTCATTCCTGTTTATTTGAATTTTGACTGTTCAAAGTTGTTTTTTTTCTTAGATTGCCACCTAACTGATAACACGAAAACATATCGTATTTTTACTTTGATTTATGTTAAAATCGTATTCCATTTCCGTCTAATCTCCGATTATTCTGAGAATATTTGAGTGTTTTCGCAGGTATTTCAATTTCCAAGTCAAAAGTATGCAAAGTGTAGAAAAGAAGCAGAACAAGCAAGAAAAGAGCATAAAAGAACAGAAAATTGCAGAAACCATATTTTGCTGGTGTGACGACCGTCACAGCTCCCTCACGATCGTCATGGACTTAAAATACATCACGCTCGTCACAGCCCTCTCACGATCGTCATGAAATTAAAAACAGAAATTACACGTTAAGCACATACGTGGTCACGAAGCTTCAAATTCAGTATTGCACGATCACTTTTCCTCCGAGGATTTCTAGGTCCCAAACGAAATAACTGCTAAAGTGGTGTCCCTAAATTTTCTCCAACCACTGCCATAGCGGAGGCTATATATATGCGAAGGATTCCAAGAACAAAGGGTGGTCCATTTTCCTTTCCAAAGTGTCGTATTGCTGCAGAATTATTTCCAGAATTTTATTCTTGTTTTGCTTAGTTTCCTTTACCATTTCCTTGTCCCCTACTACCACCGAACCAAGTAATAGTTTCTCACATTGAGGAACTATTGCACCTTAGTTTAAGTTTTTGTTTCCTGCCTTCATCATTTTGTTGTTTAAATTTATTCAAGCAAAAGCATGCCGATCTGTGGAGGAATTGCTTAGACCGCATTTACCAGGTTTTTATCATTTCAATTTATTGCAATTGTTTTTCTTATATCATGTCTGAATTTAGATTTAATTGTTTATTCGCATTCATGTCTATTTTAATTAGTATGTCGAGCTAAACCGATTTTATCGGTATGTAATTGAGTAATCGGAATGGATTAAATATTTCTAAGCTAAAATTATAAATCAACTTATTTTCTGGCTTCGATTTCTTAATTTAAAACCAACTTTTATTACGAGAGTAAAAAGGTAACAAAGGTTAAGGTCAAGACCACGAGAGTGTGAGATTTTACCCGGATAGCTGAAATCGAGCATTAGTTTTAAAAACAGCGGAGCGCTTTAAAGTTAATTAGGACTTATTAGTTTTCAAAAATTATTTTTAAACTCGTATGGGCTAGCGAGAGCAGACATATTGACTTAAAGATATAGTCCGAAGCAATAACCACGAGAGTGTGAGGTGAAGGCTTTTAAACTGGTTTTTTCTACAGAATTATATTGTGATAAATTTTTATACGCTTAGGTTTAATGAAATCCACGATGGTATACTGAATTATATACCGATATCCTAATCATAACTAGTTTATTCCTAAATTTTAATTCCCCTTTAATTTCCCTTTTTGAACCTAAAAACCATATCAGATTAGCCTTAGATTTACATAGTAGCATTAGATAACGATACGTTCGATTTTTAGTCTCTGTGGGATCGATAATCTTTTAAAACTACGCGATACGACTGTATACTCGCAGTCAAAATCATTTAGGCACACTAAATAGCGATCAAGTTTTTGGCGCCGTTGCCGGGGTGGTTACTGTGAATTTTGGTAAACAACCTCTGGTCTATCAATTTTAAATAAAACTGACTAACTTGCAGGATCGACCACACAAATCCTAGGACATGTGCTAAATTTTAAGAGAGAGTGAATATAACTTGAAATAAAGGAAATGTAAACTGAACTCCACGTTCGACAATGCTGAAAAAAGAAACCTAAGTGAACTCCACGTTCGACTACTTGCAGTAAAGTAAAAGCTTGGAAGTTAAAAGGTTGTAAATAAAGAATGCAGAATTTAAAGGCGTCGAAAGTAACAGATAAGAAGTAAAAAGCATTGAAAATAAGGCTTGAAGATAAAGACTTGAATTGATAAAAATGCAGGAAGATAAATTACTGTTGAAGATAAATGACAAAAATGTAAAAGTGCTTGAACTCCACGTTCTTGAATGTAAAAGATGCAGAAAAATAAATGACTGTCGAAAGTAAATGACGAGGAAATAAATGACTTTAAAAGTAAATGCAATGATGTAAAAGCTTTTGAAGATAAAATGCAATGAACTCCACGTTCTTGAAAACAAAGACTGGAATTGATAAAAGTGCAGTCGAAAGTAAATGTGGAAAGATAAATGACTTTAAAAATAAATGACTTGAAGATAAAAGACTTTGAAAGTAAATGCTTGAATGTAAAGATGCAAGAAGATAAATATCGAAAGCTTTTAAATGAAAGTAAAAGCAAGGTTTAAAATAAACTTGACTGAAAATAAAGATTCAAGGAAAAGTTAAGACATGAAAGGTAAAGTTCAGGAAAATATAAAGTGCTGAAACATAAACATGATGAAGATAAATTGCATTGATGAAAGAAAATGGTGTTACATTGCGTACATTCTCACGAACTCGTTTCTCTACACGCGGGTACTTTGAGTTTCTTTGAGTAACTTGTACAAAAATACGAACACCCCTATTCTATTGAAATAACTCCTATTTATAGTGCTAAGAAATAACTACTAAGTGGTGCTTATACTTCCAAATGTGTCCTCTTGGCGCCTTTCTCCATTTCAACTGCTCCCACGTTCAGCAACTGATACTTTTGAAATTCAAACATTTGAAATTATCCCTCCAGCCTCAATGTGATAACTGCAACGCGCGTTTCAGCATTCTCACGGTCGAAGCATCTCCCAACACTTAGCCATTTTTTGAGGTTTCCAAAACCCCTATTCGACTCAGGCTTCACCAAAACTGGGTCGAAGCCTTCTTTATGTTAAAAATAATTTTTTAACTTAAAATAGCTTTGATTCCTTCTAGCGTCGAAAATGAGGGTTAACAAATTGCCCCCCAAGAAATGTCCTTTCGCCAGAATTGGTAATAAGGTCATTTTTTGATTCAATAACCATTTCGGCGCTTATTTGTATGGCTTCAACGTTTGACTGGAAAATCCAATCAATACTTCGCCTCTATAAATTCTCTTCCATCTGAACCATGTTCATTCATCAAGGTAACTATGAACAACTCAGAGAAGTCATCAGCCAAGAAGACAGCTGATAAGGCAAAAGAAACTGAAGAAACCAAGAAAACGGAGGCAACAAAGAAACCTGAAGCCTCTACTGGAGCAACTTCCAGAGCAAAATAGCGAGAAACCAACATGAGGATCTCTAAGAAAGGGCGTTCCAACACCCAGGACTTTGATGATAATGAGCCAGACGCAGACTACATGGACTTCCTCAAATCCATTGACTGGAGAGATTATGAATAATCTTTCCTATCTTTGAAAGATGTTATGTTGATTCTCCATTGCTTTGTATGCCATATTAGCCTGAGTTGGCCTATTTTGGCTTTCCTTTCTTACAATAAAACTTACGTTTTAATATGAATCTCTTGCAACATAGGCTTATATTTTTTCAAATACTTTCCATTTACTTTCAAGATTCTTTTATCTTTGTCTAACTCTTCCACTTCATAAGCTCCATTAGAGAAAACTGATATGACTTGGAATGGACCTTCCCACTTAGGAGACCATTTTCCTAATGTTCTATCCTTTCGATCCATAGGAAAAATCACTTTCCAAACTAAATCCCCACATGCAAAAGATTTAGACTTAACCTTTTTGTTGTAGGATTTTTCGACCCTTTTCTTTTGTCTTCTTAACAACTCCAAGGCTCTAAGCCTTTCTTCATCCAAATCCACTAATTCATTCATCATCATTTCCCAATAATCCTCAGAGGGAATCTCATGATGTCTTTGAACTCTTATAGATTGTAAATAAATCTCAACAGACAATACTGCGTCATGACCAAAAGTAAGTCGAAATGGGGTAGTATTAGTAGCCTCTTTAGGGGATGTTCGACATGCCCAAAGAACTTGGTCTAATGTCTTGTGCCAATTTCTAGGCCTCTTTCCCACATGCTTCTTAATTAGCCCAATCACTACCTTATTGGCAGCTTCGACTTGCCCATTGGCCTGAGCATAATAAGGTGTAGAAGTCAATAACTTAAAACCTATTTCTTTGGCAAACTCCTACATCTTTCGACCAGTAAACACTGATCCTTGATCCGTAGTGATTGTTTCAGGAATACCAAATTTATAAATAATGTGATTTTGAATGAATTTAATAACATCTTCTTGACCTATATTCGCCAGTGGTATTGCTTCAATCCACTTGGTGAAATAATCAATTCCCACCAAAATATATCTTTGGTTCTTTGAAGATGTTGGTCGAATCTCTCCCACTATATCCAAAGCCCATCCTCTGAAAGGCCATGGTTGCACTATGGAATGTAATTCACTTGCAGGGATATGCTGTATGCCAGCATGAATTTGACATTCTTGGCAACCCTTAGCAAATTCTATGCAATCTTTCAACATAGTCGGCCAATACATGCCTTGTCGAAACAACAACCATTTCATCTTCTGGCCAACTTGGTGTGCTCCACATGCCCCACTATGTACTGTCGAAAGAGCCAAATATGCGTCTGCTTCACTAAGGCATTTCAATAAGACTCCCTCAGGGGTCTTTTTAAACAATTCATTACCCAAAAGTACATAGCTTAAAGCTTGATACCTGATTTTTCGCTCTGTCGAAGCTATTGGATTTTGCAAATATTCAACTATAGGCTTCCTCCAGTCTTCATCTGTCAAATTATCTATAGCAAAAATTTCAAAATTTTCGCCATCTATGCATCCAAGCTTAGTTGTTTCTAAGTCTGATGGGCACAATCCAACAGCCACCACTTTACCTCTTGCTTCAATTACTTATTGAAGATTTTCCTTTGACACTTTGTATCCAGAGGCAATTTGAGTCAAGTCATTAGCAACTTGATTCTCTATTCTAGGTATGTGTTGGATGGCCACTACCTCAAATTTCTTTAATAATCTATTGGCTATCACAAAGTACATAATGAGATTTTCTTTAACACATTTATATTCCTTTGTGATTTGTTTTATAACCAATTCCGAGTCTCCCATTATTTCGACTCTAGTTGCCCCCAATTCTAACAAAATTTCAAGGCCAGCAATTAATGCTTCATATTCAGCCTCATTGTTAGAGCAAGGTCCTTCGACCTTGTACTTGAATTTTGTTGGAATTTTTTCAGGAGAAATAACGTATATTCCCACTCCTGTTCCATTTTTATGACTTGATCCATCAAAGTATAACTTCCAGGATTTTAATTCAACATAATTCAAATCATTTTCATTTATGGAGTGGTCAACTATAAAGTCTGCAGCTATTTGCCCTTTCACAGCTTTTAAAGGTTGATATGTTAGGGAAAATTCTGTTAATGCTAATGCCCATTTGCCAATTCGACTATGCAAAATAGGCTTAGATAACATATGTTTTACAACATCAAAGTGAGAAGAAACATACACATCAACTGGATTTATATATTGCTTCAATTTAGTACAAGAGAAATACAAGCATAAACATAACTTTTCAATCATGCTATACCTAGTTTCTGCATCATTTAAAACTCGACTAAGGTAATAAATGGCTCTTTCGACTCCATTTTCATCCTCCTGAGCTAACATGCTCCCTAGAGTTTTATCTGATGCAGCTATATACAATCTCATACTCTTGTTTCTACAAGGTGGTGAAAGAATTGGAGGGTGGCTTAGGTACTCATTGATTTTGTCGAAGGCTTCCTGCTGTAATTGCCCCCACTCAAAACCATCTTTGTTGAAACGAAGCAATGGCGAAAAGGCTTGTGTTTTGCCACTCAGGTTGGATATAAACCTTCTTAAGAAGTTGATCTTGCCCAGCAACGACTGCAACTCCCTTTTAGTTGATGGCGCTTTCGCCTCCATTATGGCTTTCGTTTTATTCTGATTTATTTCGATCCCTTTCTTGTGGACCACAAAGCCTAGGAAATCCCCTGCCTGCACACAAAAATCACATTTGAGAGGATTCATTTTAAGACCATATTTTCTCATCCTTTCAAAGGATTGTCGAAGATGGTCAATGTGAATTTTCCCATAAATAGATTTTATAACAATATCATCAATGTAAATTTGCATGAATATGTCTTTAAAATCATGGAAGATTGAATTCATCGCCCTTTGATAAGTGGCACCAGCATTTTTGAGACCAAAAGGCATCACTACCCATTCATAGGTGCTTAAGGCTCCAGGGCATCTAAAAGTTGTTTTATGAACATCTTCCTCAGCAATGAATATTTGGTTGTAGCCAGAATATCCATCCAGCATACTAAGATATTCATGTCCTACTGCAGAATCTATTAACATTTCTGCTACAGGCATTGAATATTCATCTTTATGAGTTGCAGAGTTTAAATCTCTAAAATCAATGCAAACTCTCAAAGATCCATTCTTTTTAATAACAGGTACTATATTAGCCAACCATTCGACATACCTTACCGTGCGAATGAATTTGCAACGAAGCAGTCTTTCGACTTCCTCTTTGATCTTTGACAATATCACTGGTGCAAACCGTCTTGGATTTTGCTTGACTGTTTTTTTCCAGGTGTCATAGGTAACCTGTGTTCGACCAACTCCCTGCTCAAACCAGGCATCTCATCATAATCCCAGGCGAAGCAGTCCTTGAACTCTTTCAACAACTGAACCACTTCAACCTTCAATTGGGGATCAAGGTTGGCACTAATGTAGGTAGGCCTTTTGGTTGTCCCCTCACTGAGGTCAACTTCTTCTAAAGGATCTTGTGCTAGCATTTTGATATTATTCGCCAACGGATCCTTCTCAAATCCCAAAGGCTCATCTTCATAGATGGCGTCGAGCCTCTGGCTTTGCTCTCCAGTTTCAGCCTTATCTGGAGGTTTTGGGTCAAAGTCCTTACTAGGACCTTCTTGATAAAATTCAGAAATGGCTTCGCCAGCTATATAGTCATTGGCAACTTCCAAAGCCGCTTGTAGTTTTGTTTCAGCCACATAGACCGAAATTCTTTTTAAAGCTTCGAACTCAGTCATGATCACTGAATTCATTTCCCCATCCTGTGGGCTCTATTGGAGGTGAGCCTAAGCATGGCAACCTTCCTCCTGGTACTTCCCTGTCCCATCTGAAACCTTTGACAGGTGTAAATACAATGAATAAAACGTTTCTTCATCAGGCGTAAACTCAAAGTCGCTGGAGGACATGGGGCAATGTTCGCCAAATGTTTCTCAAACTGTCTACTATCCACATGATTAATAGGCACCTTAAAGTACCCTTGATCAGCTTCAATATTTTCAACTATCCCATCTGGTCTCCAAATGGTGATTCTTTGATGCATAGATGAAGGTACAACACCTATTCCATGAATCCATTCCCTACCCAAGAGTATATTGTAGTTAGCTTTTGTCTCAACAACCATAAACACTGTTGGTCTGGTAATGGTTCCCACAGTAAGATCCACTTGAATCACTCCTAGATTGGAACCAACTTTTCCTTCATAGTTCGACAGAACCATGTTGTGGGGTTTGGTATCAGTCTCAAACTTCCCAATCTTGCTCAGCAAAAATCTTGGCATTAAATTAACAGTTGCACCACAATCCACCAAGATTTTGTTAACAGGAACATTTTCTACTTTGCCAGTAATGTAGAGAGGCTTCAGATGACCCTTCATTGCCTCTGTGGGGCGTTCAAAAAGAGCATTCTGTTCTTCAACGCACCCATTGTTCATGATGTAATAACACGCAGGCTTGTGTGCCAACATTTCTAATTCAGCAGTTTGATCCAAGTCTTCGACCTCTGAAACTTGACCAAATTCTTTTGGCATCACTGGTACCACATTCACAACAATATCTAGAGAAGCTGCTGACTCACTGTCGAAATTATCAGTCATATTCTCATCATCTTTAACTTTCTTCTCTTGCTGAACATTAAACAGCTTTCGCCTTATGGGCATCTTCTCAATTGTCCCAGCTTGATTATCAATATTGGTGCTTGACTCTCCTTGTACCTGAGCCTCCCTGATAGCCTTTCGCCTACGTTGCTCTCTTTGCCATTGTGATCTAGACATGGGATTTTTACCCTTGTAATTTTGAGAAATGTATGCTGACTTGTTGGTGGTATGGTTCTCTTTTCTATACTCAAATGAAGAACCTCTTTCCACATCAAATTTATCACACTTCTTCTTTTGTCCTCTTCCTTCGATAGGCTTGATCCAACTACCTGTTGGCACATTCGCAACTGGTTTGAATGTACCTGGCCTAACTCCTGGTACTTGGTTTTTCAACCCTGTTGAAAGTCGTCTATGGTCAAAACTTCTGGGACCTTTATTTACCTTCTGCCCCCAGCTTCCACCAGCTTTTTTGACACCATCTAACTTGTGGGCGGCTTTCTCATCAAAAATGGCGCTGCATCTAGGACATAGCATTACTCCAGAACCTTTCTTCTGGCAACGGTGCAGAAAATCCACAATTGTCTCCTCTTGCTTAGGATAAGCTATTTTGTTGCGTTCTTCTTGTTCATCTGCCTTACTCACTGCTTTTTGATCTGTAATTTCGACCATATTAACATCAATTTTATCCTTTAAGCGCATCTTGGAGAAATGAGCTTCAAGACTTTCAGTGGTCTTCGCCAGACAACCACCACTTGCTGCTGCTCTTGCGGCTTTTTGGGAAGCCTTCTGCCAAGCAGTCTTTTCAGCTTCGACGATTTCCTCAGCATTGACTCTTTCAACATCAGGAGATGTCTTGAAGAATTGTTCAGCAGCCATACATATCCAGTTTTCTACTAAACAACCATCCATGTCTATCATCTCTCCTCCCATTAGCATGTCATCTTCCAACTCTTTAACAACTTGGACTTTAGGGGCGTTCCTGCCCATAGCCTCGTTGGTACTGATACTGCCTGAGCTAGCATCAGATTCTTCAACCAATTCGACCATGTTAATGCCCTCAGTGGCATTTATCTTTAATTCTCTTACTGCCATATCCAATATCTTGGCAGCATTATCCATCTCAACAAACTTGTCAGTAGCTTTTTTGGTCACCAACATTAAACTGGCCCCATCAGCATTCAAGCCATTCACAGCCTTATTAAAACCTTCAGTTACCACAGGATTGGTGGCGAAGTCCTCAGTGACTTCCACCATGTTGACTGACTGATCAAATCCTTCTGTGGCTTCAACCATCTGAACCTCGTGAGGCTCTGTATAGTTAGCCTTTGCAACTTGCAATGGGTCAGAGTCAATTTTCATCTGAGTTTTGCCTTTGTCACCAAACTTCAGCCTCCCTTCTTGAATAGCATTTTGCACCAAATCCCTGAAAAGAAAACATTGAGAAGTTTTATGACCCAAAAAATTATGGTACTTACAAAAACCACTTTTCTTTCTTTGTTCTAAAGGTGGCATCTTAGCACCAGCAGGCACTATCATTTGCCCATCTTTAACTAACAAATCAAAAATTTCGTCACATTTAGTGATGTCGAAAGTGTATGTTTTCTTAGGAAATTTGTCGTTAGATTCGACAGGATTTTTTCCATTTGAAGGAGCTAATAATTTGCAGGCATAAGGTGGACCTTGCTTTAACTCAGCAACGTCAACCTCATTTCCTTCGAAATAAGATGTTTCATCATACAAATTCTCCACATCTTCATTACATTCGACAAAGGCTACTTTTTTACCCCTGCTGAATTTAGCCTTTTCCTCTTTTAGCCTTTCTAGTTGTCAGTCTCTATTAGCTAACTGGGCCATATCTCTAAGATATTGGGTATCTAATTTCTTCCTAATGGAATAATCAAGACCCCCAGCAGCCATTTCAACCAACTCATGTTCTGGTACTTGTGTAAAGCACCTGGCTTTAAGAAGTCGAAACCTATTCAGGTAATCATCAATTGGCTCAGTAACTTTGCATTTCATGCTAGCCAATTCTTTCAAACTAATCTTAGTTTTCCCCATGTAGAACTGTTCATGAAACAAACGCTCTAACTGGGTCCAATTGTATATGGAATTTAGAGGCAAAGTAGTGAACCATGTGAAGGAATTCTTGGTAAGGGAACTTGGGAAGTACTTGATCCTAAGGCTTTCGTCAGCTTCAATTTCGCCTGCTTCAATCAAATACCTAGCCACATGTTCGACAATAGATTCAGTAGTATCTCCTGAAAACTTACTGAACTTTGGAACCTTCGTCCTAAGGGGTAATTCTGCTTGGAGAATATAATCCACTATAGGCGAAGTATAATTTGGCCTTGTGAAGCCAAGATTCACAACATTTCTGGTCATTATCCTTTTAACCATGGCTGCGAGATTATTTTCTTCTGCTTGATTTTGATGTCGAACCTGTCTAAGGAACTGATCAACATTTTGGTTCCTGTTCACCATCACTACTGGCTCTTCCTCTAACTGGATTGGCATCTGGTTTCTTGGTGGTTCGACTCTAAAATGATCAATCATCTCTTGATCTTCCAAGTTCACCTCAGGTACCTGACGTGGATGACATCTTGGGATATCTTCGACAGCAGTTGCTCTTCGATCCACCGCTGGTACTCCCATGAAATCAGCCATGCGTGCCAATTGTGTAGCCAATTGTTGGTTAGTTTGAGTCATATTCTGAATCAAGGGTTGAAAAATTTCTCCCATTGTCTGAGACAACGTATGCACCATTTGCATGTTACTTTAATCCATCTGTTGTCTCAAATAATTTATGGATGTATTTGTAAGACTAGGCGCTTGCACGGAGTAACCAACACCTATACTCTGATTGTTTCGACCCCCTGATCCTGATCCTTGTAATGGCGAAGACACTACATTCTCTGAAAATACAGGTGGAGCATTTTGCAGATTTTGCATCATTGATGTAGGCATACCATAGGGTTGACTCCTTGACCCTGGATGTGGAAAACCTTGAGAAGGGAAATGCCGTTACATTGAATTTCCTCCTGGGGGTGTTGGTGAATTAGGACTTTGTGGTCCTATGTATTCCATCACAGGTTGAGTATATGATTTTGTGCATGTTGATCCTGGTTCAGACACTACTAATGAAGGTGACGTCTGTCCTCCTGTCGAAGACACTGGTGATGGTGTGCTTTGAGACCCCATACTTTGACTGTGTATTTGAAATACTCCCTTGAGGATCAACTTGTTGGTTATCATTAGTTGCCATTCTCTTAGTGTATCTTCTCTTTGGTATTCCTTCGTTTGTTGTGGCTAACTTCCCACTTCTCAATAACATACAACGAAAGTATTTCTTCACCAAGAAAGATAAGGTTAACAAAAAGTATAAAACTTACCACTAGGTCCCACCGGGTGTGCCAATTTGTTTACTGTGAATTTTGGTAAATAACCTATGGTCTATCAATTTTAAATAAAACTGACTAACTTGCAGGATCGACCACACAAATCCTAGGACATGTGCTAAATTTTAAGAGACAGTGAATATAACTTGAGATAAAGGAAATGTAAACTGAACTCCACGTTCGACAATGCTGAAAAAAGAAACCTAAGTGAACTCCATGTTCGACTACTTGCAGTAAAGTAAAAGCTTGGAAGTTAAAAGGCTGTAAATAAAGAATGCAGAATTTAAAGGTGTCGAAAGTAACAGACAAGAAGTAAAAAGCTTTGAAAATAAGGCTTGAAGATAAAGACTTGAATTAATAAAAATGCAGGAAGATAAATTACTGTTGAAGATAAATGACAAAAATGTAAAAGTGCTTGAACTCCACGTTCTTGAATGTAAAAGATGCAGAAAAATAAATGACTGTCGAAAGTAAATGACGAGGAAATAAATGAATTTAAAAGTAAATGCAATGATGTAAAAGCTTTTGAAGATAAAATGCAATGAACTCCACGTTCTTGAAAATAAAGACTGGAATTGATAAAAGTGCAGTCGAAAGTAAATGCGGAAAGATAAATGACTTTAAAAATAAATGACTTGAAGATAAAAGACTTTGAAAGTAAATGCTTGAAGATTAAATGCTTGAATGTAAAGATGCAAGAAGATAAATGTCGAAAGCTTTTAAATGAAAGTAAAAACAAGGTTTAAAATAAACTTGACCGAAAATAAAGATTCAAGGAAAAGTTAAGACATGAAAGGTAAAGTTCAGGGTTTAGGGTTTAGGGTTTAGGAAAAGTTAAGACATGAAAGGTAAAGTTCAGGAAAATATAAAGTGCTGAAACATAAACATGATGAAGATAAATTGCATTGATGAAAGAAAGTGGTGTTACATTGCGTACATTATCACGAACTCGTTTCTCTACACGCGGGTACTTTGAGTTTCTTTGAGTAACTTGTACAAAAATACGAACACCCCTATTCTATAGAAATAACTCCTATTTATAGTGCTAAGAAATAACTACTAAGTGGTGGTTATGCTTCCAAACGTGTCCTCTTGGCGCCTTTCTCCATTTCAACTGCTCCCACGTTCAGCAACTGATCCTTTTGAAATTCAAACATTTGAAATTTTCCCTCCAGCCTCAATGTGATAACAGAAACGCGCGTTTCAGCATTCTCACGGTCGAAGAATCTCCCAACACTTAGCCATTTTTTGAGGTTTCCAAAACCCCTATTCGACTCAGGCTTCACCAAAACTGGGTCGAAGCCTTCTTTATGTTAAAAAGAATTTTTTAACTTAAAATAGCTTTGATTCCTTCTAGCATCGAAAATGAGGGTTAACACAGAGACTAATTAAGTCGATATCGTAACTCCTTTGTTGCGCCGTATAGACTAAGGCAAAAACCAAATTTCCCCTTTTTCTCGATTGTATGCCAAGTACTCGCTCACAAAGCGAAGGCTTGCAACCACCCATCGCCGAATTACAGCGTTTCTTACATTTAAGACGTAGAATACTTGAGTATCAACGCAAGTATAATATTTCCGATCTCCTTGCTCATACTCCTGAATCAGTCAAAGAACGAAACATGGCCGAAGGACCCCAGAACCGTCCTCTTAAGTATTATGCTACCCCATCTGAGCAAGAACCACATAACAGCATTGCTGCCCCTGCTATCAACCGAAATGATTTCGAGTTGAAACCCTCAATGCTGTCAGCCGTACAACAACTTCAATTCTCTGGAAATCCTACAGAAGATCCTAACGAACATTTGACCAAGTTTGTACAGTACGCAGACACAGTGAAGGCAAATGGTGTAACTGCAGACGCGATAAGACTACGTCTTTTCCTTTCTCATTAAGAGATAGAGCATGGGCTTGGTTGCAATCCTTGCCATCAAACTCTGTTACTACGTGGGATGAGTTGAAAAAGGTATTCTTAGCGCGATATTTCCCCCCAAGAAAAACAGCTATGCTGAGAGCCCAAATTAATAGTTTTCGACAAAAGGACAGCAAATCTCTTTACGAAGCATGGGAAAGATACAAAGACATGATGAGGATGTGTCCGCATCACGGTCTTGAAGATTGGCTAGTCATCCACACGTTTTACAATGGTCTCTTGTACAATACAAGATTGACAATAGATGCCGCCGATGGTGGTACACTTATGGATAAACCTTATGAAGAAGCCTATCAACTGATCGAAAGCATGGCTCAAAACCACTACCAATGGGGAGGAGAAAGAGCTGCAGTGGAAAAATCCCAAACGAAAGGTCGAATGTACGAGGTTAGTAGCCTTGATCGTGTCAATGCTAAGGTAGATGCCCTTGCCCAAAAGATTGATAACTTAACCATAACGCCTGCAGCCACCGTGGCTGCTGTAGCTCAAAATTGCGAATTATGCGGAACACCTGGACATGCCGCCACTGAATGTCAAATTTTGGCAGGAGTCTCCAGTGACCAAGTGAATTATGCTCAGGGGAACCCTTATGCAAATACCTACAACCCGGGCTGGAAGAATCATCCAAACTTCGCTTACAAAAATAACAATGCATTGTATGCCCCTGGTCAAGCACCTGCTACACCACCAGGCTACCAAAAGGCTGCCATAACTGCCCCTAATGTTCCTAGGAAGTCCAACCTTGAACTAATGATGGAAAACTTTATAGCTACCCAGGCTCAAACAAACAAAGACTTCTTGAATCAAAACATACACACTAGTGAGCAAATTAAGCAGTTAGAAAACAAAGTAGACGCTTTAGCCACCTACAACAAAATGCTTGAAACCCAAATTTCACAAGTGGCACAACAACAAGCACCTACTGCTGCTCCTGCTGGAACATTTCCTGGACAGCCACAACCTAATCCGAAAGGACATGCAAATGCCGTTATATTGAGAAGTGGTAAAGAACTAGACGGACCCATTGATCCGAGACTTCAGAACCCAGCCATGTACCAAAGGCCTGATAGCACAATAATTGAGAAGGAAAGTGAACCCAAGGAAAAGGAAGGCAATGACCAAGAGGCTGCAAACAAAGAAAAACCTTATGTGCCTCCACCACCCTATAAACCACCTATTCCGTATCCTCAAAGATTTTCAAATTCTAAAACTGCAGGGTAATTTAAGAAATTTGTTGAACTTCTGAAACAATTAAACATCACGATACCTTTTACAGAAGCCATCACTCAGATGCCCTCATATGTTAAGTTCCTTAAAGAAATCCTATCCAAAAAGAAAAAGATTGAGGATAACGAAACAGTTACACTTACTGCTAAGTGTAGCGCGATAATTCAAAACAATATGCCTCCTAAGCTGAAAGACCCAGGTAGTTTCTCCATACCTTGTGTAATTGGGAAGTTCGTCATAGACAAAGCTCTATGCGACTTAGGAGCTAGTATTAGTGTTATGCCCTTATCCATATACAAGAAGCTTGATAGGGAGACTTAAGACCAACTAAGATGTCTGTTCAATTAGCTGACCGCTCTATTAAATACCCAGTTGGTATACTAGAAAATGTTCCAATTCGCATAGGACAATTCTATATCCCTACCGATTTCATAATCATGGATATTAAAGAAGACTCCACTACTCCTATCATACTAGGAAGACCATTCTTAGCTACCGCTGGAGCCATTATAGACGTGAAGAGGGGTAGGCTAACTTTTGAAGTTGGTGAAGAGAAGGTTGAATTTATTTTGACACAATTCTTACAAGCTCCAGCTATAGACGACATATGTTATCTACTAGATGTCATAGATGAGTGCGTAAGGGAAATAGAGATGGAACCAACCACATACTCAGATATTCTAAAAATTCCAATACCTCTGATTTTTGAAGATGATAATTGGCGTGAACCTTATCAAGACGATAGCCTAAGTGAATGTTTAGCACTTACACCAGATCATCTGCCTTGCCCGAAGAAACCAGCTCTAGAACTGAAAACACTACCCAATAATTTAAGGTATGAATTCTTGGACGCAGAACTCGAACGACCCGTGATAGTCAATGCAGACTTAGGACAGACCGAAACTAAGAAACTTTTAGATGTCTTGAGAAAATACCCAACTGCGTTAGGCTATAACATCGCTGACCTTAAAGGAATAAGTCCTTCTATTTGTATGCATCACATTATGCTAGAGGAAGACTGTAAATCCTCTAGAGAACATCAGAGAAGGATTAATCCGATCTTAAGCACTGTAGTCAAGGATGAAGTGAAAAAGCTTTTAGAAGCAGGAATTATATACCCGATATCAGACAGTAAATGGGTTAGCCCAGTACATGTCGTACCAAAGAAGGGAGGTGTTACAGTTGTTAAGAATGCAAAAGGTGAGTCTATAACACAAAGAGTTGTAACTGGAAGTAGAATGTGCACCGATTATAGAAAGTTGAACAAAGCTACTCGTAAAGATCATTTCCCATTACCATTCATTGACCAAATGTTAGAACGATTGGCAAAACACTCTTACTTATGCTATTTAGACGGTTACTCAGGATTCTTTCAAATCCCGATACATCCTGATGACCAAGAAAAGACAACCTTCACATGTCCCTATGGAACATTTGCTTATCGATGAATGCCGTTTGGACTATGTAACGCTCCTGCCACATTCCAAAGATGCATGATGTCGATCTTTTCTGATTTTATAGATGACATTATGGAAGTGTTTATGGATGACTTTTCTGTTTGTGGGCAGAGTTTTGAAGGATGTCTATCAAACCTAGAAATGGTACTTGAAAGATGCGTAAAAGTCAATCTCGTATTAAACTGGGAGAAATGCCATTTCATGGTAAATCAAGGAATCGTACTTGGACACGTAGTATCTGACAGAGGGATTGAAGTTGATAAAGCCAAGATAGAAATTATAGAAAATCTTCAACCTCCGAAAACCGTACGAGAAATACGAAGTTTCTTAGGACACGCCGGTTTCTACCGACGATTCATAAAAGATTTCTCGAAAATTACCAAACCTCTTACCGGTCTATTAATGAAAGATGCTGAATTTATCTTTGATGAGAAATGTCAAAAGGCGTTTGAACAGTTAAAAATGGCTCTCATCACCGCACCTATCATTCAACTACCAGATTGGAGACTACCTTTCGAAATCATGTGTGATGCGAGTGATTATGCCGTAGGTGCAGTTCTAGGGAAAAGGAGGGATAGAAAACTCCATGCTATTTACTATGCAAGTAGAACCTTAGACCCTGCCCAAATGAACTACGCCACCACAGAAAAAGAACTTCTAGCCGTGGTTTTCGCCCTTGACAAATTCTGTTCTTACCTAGTGGGAGCGAAGATCATCATTTATACAGACCACACGGCTATTAGGTATTTATTGAACAAAAAGGATGCAAAACCTAGACTGCTAAGGTGGATCCTGCTTTTACAAGAATTTGATTTAGAGATCAAAGATAAGAAAGAAACTGAAAATGTAGTAGCAGACCACTTATCCCGATTAGATGGCATCAAACCAGAGCCAGTCCCTATTAATGAAGATTTCCCTTATGAACGACTCATAGCCCAACTTGAAGATGATATGTCAAAACTACATTTAAATGAACCAAAAATAGAAGAAGTCGTGGAAGAAATTAACTCACACACAATACTGCCATGGTATGCTGACATAGTCAACTACTTAGCAGCTAGAGTACTTCCACCAGACCTATCTTATCAACAAAAGAAAAAATTCTTTCATGATCTAAAACATTATTATTGGGATGAACCTCTGCTCTTTAAGAGAGGAGCCGACGGTATTTTCTGTCGTTGTGTCCCTGAAACTGAAATAGAAGACATCATCTCTCAATGTCACTCTGCTCCTTATGGAGGACATGCTAGTACTTCAAAGACATGCGCTAAGATTCTGCAATCCGGCCTATTTTGGCCTAACCTCTGGAAGGATGTCCACATTGCAATACTAAACTGCGACTGGTGCCAACGCACTGGTAACATATCAAGACGCGATGAGATGCCCCAAAAAGGCATATTGGAAGTAGAAGTCTTTGATGTATGGGGGATTGATTTCATGGGACCTTTCCCATCACCTTTGGAAATAAATATATAATCGTAGCTGTCGACTATGTTTCGAAATGGATTGAGGCTATAACTCCTCCTAAAAATGACGCACGAGTAGTCATAAAGCTTTTCAAAAACACAATTTTTCCCAGATTTGGTGTGCCGAGATTTGTCATAAGTGACGGTGGCTCTCATTTCATATCAAAAATATTTGACAAACTTCTATCAAAGTATGGAGTAAGACACCGCATAGCAACACCATATCATCATCAAACTAGTGGATAGGTTGAGGTCTCGAATAGAGAAATAAAACAAATCTTAGAGAAGAGCGTAGCCACCTCTAGGAAAGATTGGTCCTCTAAACTTAATGAAGCTTTATGGGCATATAGGACGGCCTACAAAACACCAATTGGAACTACACCTTTCAAACTAGTCTATGGTAAATCCTGCCACTTACTAGTAGAATTAGAACACAAAGCCTATTGGGCTATTAAAACACTGAACTTAAGGTACGATTCTGCAGGTGAAAAGCAAATCCTAGATCTGCACGAACTAGAAGAGTTAAGACTAGACGCTTATGAGAACGCAAAAATATATAAAGAACGAACTAAGAAATGGCATGATAAGCGTTTATCTAGAAAAGAATTTAGTGTGGGAGACGTTGTGCTCCTATTTAATTCAAGACTAAAACTCTTTCCTGGGAAACTAAGATCTAGATGATCCGGTCCTTTTGAAATTACCAAGGTATTACAGAGTGGAGCAATAGAAATTAAGGGTAGGAATAGCGAACCATTCATAGTAAATGGGAAACGGTTAAAGCACTATCATAGCATTGAAATAGGGACTATTTGAATAGCCTTAAACTTTTAGAGTTGCCCGCTGATCCCCCTAACTAAAATATCTAATTGATTTCGTCAGGCTTACAACGTTAAAAACAACGCTTAATGGGAGGCAACCCATGATGATTGTTTTTCCTTCTTTATGATTGTTATTTCTTTACATTTTCTATATTTTATTTTGTTTTCAAATTTCTAGTTTTCATTTATATTTTCCTAAATTTTTTGGAAATTGCTGTGCTAATTATATAATTGCAAAATACAGGATTACAAAGTCTTTCTACATTTTCTGTTCTCCTCTTCTGATTTCATTCTTGCTTAATCACTAAAAAAAATGGAGAACGAAGATAATATGTTGGTAGAATTCAAAGATGCAGCTCAGTGGCATCGCTATGAGGCTCTGTCTCTTCGACCCTTCGCCCTGACAAAATTTGCCCACAGACCCACCATGACCTCTTTAGGCCTAGGTGAGAGCATTGATTTTCTGTTTAACCAACTAGGTTGGGAGGGTTTTGCTAATAAGAAACACAAGACTTATCGTAGACTGACTTTAGAATTCCTAAGTTCAATGAGTTACAATCCTTACTATGGAAAAGGCATTAATAGGGGCCGAATTACTTTTAGGTTGTTTGGATACCACTGGCAGTTTACCATTAAGGAACTGTCGGATCTTTTAGGTTTCCCTGAAGGACCCACCGTTTTCTCCGTGGTTCAAGAGGATTTGATGTTAGTAGGTGAGCTGAATGCCTTCTGGGGTAGAATTTCAGGGAGACCTGATCTTGACATGAACCCTATGCTGTCAACCGAAATTCATAACCCAGCCATCCGATACTTTCATATGATCCTAGCCTACACCCTGTTTGGAAAGCTTGAGAATGACAATACTGTTTCAAGGGATGAGCTCTTTATTATCTTTTGTGCATTTCAGTCTCGAGAGGTTAACGGACTGACTTTCATGTTTAATAACTTCTGCAAAATCATTAGAAATGAAAACACCCCAATTCTGATAGGTGGTCTAGTTACCAAAATAGCCGATGCTATGGGATTTAGGACCAGACTTCCTAAAATCAACCCTTTTGGAGACTTTAGGCCTCTGAATATCACCTTCTGTTTCAATAGGGCCATGATTAGGAACCAAGGTCCACACCATTTCCAGCTCCTGATCAATAATGTAGTTGTGCCACATTTTACTCTACCAAATCATGAACGCACAAGTATGCACAACGAACACAACTGGTTATATGACCTAGATGAACCACAGCCTGAACCTGAAGTAACCTTTCCTGAGCCTGAAATTGATCCTAAGACACCCCCTCATTACCATGACTTTGACTTTATGGAATTCCAAGATGACACTGGCATTCCTAAGGTTGATGCCACAAATTATGCTGCAAATCTGACTACCATCCTTAAAACTATGGATGACTATCATAAAGAGATCACCTCAGTAAAGGGTGAACTGAACACCATGCGACAAGACATTGTCGGCCTCATGGATCTGACAGTTAAGCAATTTGATCATTTGAACCAAGCCATTGCATCTTTGAAGAAACGCCTTGGCTGGATTTTTGAAGCACTGCTTTTTCATGTTTTACTGCTTTTACTTTGGAAACAATTTATTTTCATTTTTTCCTTTTCTCTTTTTTTATGTTGGGAACAAATTAATTTACATTCAGTTTTTATCTATGATTGAATACACTGCTTGTCTTTGCTAGCATATTTTCTGGTTTTAATGAATTATTCAATTTATTGCTTAATATTGATCTTGATGGTATTCAATTTGCTCCTGTCATATTCTATTTTATTTTGTCATTTTATTTATGCTTATGTATGCATTATAGTGTTACCATATGTGCTAACAATTGCCTGTTACGAAAAAGAAAAGAACTGAATATTTGCTGCTGCCAACCCCCAGATTTTACTGGTGTCACGATCGTGACAGCCCCATGATGACCGTCATGCAGTTTTGGGACGCGTTCTGTGTTAAAACAGAAACGTTCCCCTCTTCTTCTTCTTCTTTCTTCCAATTGAAACTCCACCGTCCCACTACCTCCAAAATTCGAAAACCGTCATACCACTACATATTTGACCAAATTCCATAAATTCCATTACCATTCGTCTTCCCACTCATTATTTAACCACACTCGTACACCATTTTTCTCACAAACCTTCTTTCTCCAAAAACCTAATTTCTTCCATACCTTGTTTCTTTGTGAACCTGCCATGGCAAGACAAACTCCAGACCTTTCCACCGTGAATTTCAGAGAAGGAGCAGTCGGAGAACGTCAAAGGGCTAATTACATTAACTTCTACCAACGTTCCATGCAACCAACTCATTATGTCGACATTGCATGTCTTGAAGAACTCAGAATGCTTGAGGGAGTTAAATGGATGTTACAAAATGCTAGTCTATGGCAGCTCTGTACTCAGAGCCGGCCTACTTACGAAGCCCTGACGGTCGAGTTTCTAAGTTCGTTCACATACGTAACACCTTCTGGCGAAACGAACCAACTCACCGGCGTAGCCACGTTCCGCATGTTTGATACTGAGTATAAAATCGGCCAAAATCAACTTGCCGAGATGCTTGGTTTCCACCATGGTGAGAATGTGCACTGCCGGGTACCACATGAAACCTTCTTTCAAACAGCGTTTGATTTATGGAACAGATTGACCAAAACAAGGGTCGATAGCTGGGAAAGCCTAAACGCAACATATATCCACAACCCAGCCATCAGATATGTTCACCGCACATTAGGAAGCACTATTTTTGCAAGGGACAGCAACCACAAGGTGAACTCAAAGGAACTCTTCTTCTTCCATTGTATGTTTCACCCCGAGCCTATCAACGCCGCACCCTTTCTGTTAGCACACATCCAAGCTAACTGTGATAGAGGTTCTAAACCCTTATATTTTGGAGGGATTGTCACTTCTATTGCTCTAAGTTTGGACTTGGGGGACGCACTTAACAGATTACCTTCCATGCCTCCAGTGTTGCTCGACATAGACTACTGCCGCAGCTCACACCTCATCAAACTGAGAAGAGATGGTAAATACCATCCAATGGTCCGCGCACGAACAGTTCGAAGTATCATTATGCCTTGCAGGAACCGCATTGACCCTCAGAATATGGCCAATTGGCTCTTTGATTTGAATGCTCTTGAGCAAAATGCGCCTGCCCATGATGATCAAAATCAGGACCCTGTTGATGAGATGGAGCAAGAGATGGATAACCCCCCAGAAAACCAACCACCGCCTGCCAATGATGCTCCTTCGACCTCCAGACGTCGTCGCCGCCCCGACCAAGACACCGTTACTAATGAAGAAATCTTGAGGGCTATATGGCAACAAAACCAGCTGGCTGCACAGAGAGAAGCACAACAACAGGCGCAACACAATGAAATGATGACTCTCATGCGTCAAATCCAGCAAGGGCAAGTTGACCAAGGTCAGAGGCTTGACGGTGTCATCGATGAGATGGGTGCATTGACACTGCGAGTGCAGAACTTACACGATTACATCCACCACGTGGGCATTCCAGATCACATGGCACAACATGGACGCGGGCGTCCTAGAGGCAGAGGACGTGGGGCTCCTTGATTATTTTGTCTGTAGTTTTTTTTGTTGTTCCCCTTTATATCGCAACATTGAGGACAATGTCCGATATAGTGTGGGAGAGCTAGTCTATTTTCATTTTATTTCCCTTTTTGTATTTTCCTTTTTCCCTTATCAAAGTCAATATATGAGAATTTTCGTTCAGTATCCGATTTCCCCATTTTATTCTGCCATAACGAAAAATTTTTTACGATCAATGCACATCGTGACATACCAAGCTTTAAATTATGTTAGGAAGTTGGGAAAGTGCTAACAAGATCGATACCGTCTTGACACCTTAGACTTCTTGTGTATGCGATATCAGTTTCAATACTTATTATACCGATACCTTGAGTTCAGTCCTAAAGTAACCCCTAATAGTTTATATTAGCAGTCAGCACCGTCTAAATCACAAAACCACGTGGGGAGCCGATGAATATAAGTGTTTGATGCCCAATCATGAAAAGAAGATCTTTTCTTATTTGTCTGCCGTGAAATATAGAATATGCAACAATTCTTACAGTTGTGAAAACTTACAAGAAAAGAAAGAAATCCGTTGTCGATTGGTTCAGAGGTACCTGATTCTGGACTCGGTAGGGCGAACTACGGTTCGATCCCCCGCAATCTACAAATGGGATGCATAAAGGGTTACCACACTTGTGTATCAGGCCCCGTAAGAAAAAGGTATCAAAGTCACTAACCGGCTACTCCACTACGTGCGTGAATAAGGCAAATGGCTTAATGTGATTGCTTTAGAATGAAACCGGGAGAAACAGACGCGAAAACTTCAGGTTGAACTATAATAGAATGATTAGAGCTGGATTGCACAAAAGAGAGGTCTATGACAAAGCTTGTCGCTTTGTATCATTAATGTATTTTTAGTGTTCATGCAAGTACCTGACTTACTAACGTAAATTCCTCCAACATTTTCAAATCCATTGGTGTACCATGTATGTGCATTTGATGAAGTTTGTCTGATTTTAACTTGTTGATTGCTTGAGGACAAGCAAAGATTCAAGTGTGGGAGAGTTTGATAACACGAAAACATATCTTATTTTTACTTTGATTTATGTTAAAATCGTATTCCATTTCCGTCTAATCTCCGATTATTCCGAGAATATTTGAGTGTTTTCGCAGGTATTTCAATTTCCAAGTCAAAAGTATGCAAAGTGTAGAAAAGAAGCAGAACAAGCAAGAAAAGAGCAGAAAAGAACAGAAAATTACAGAAACCATATTTTGCCGGTGTGACGACCGTCACAACTCCCTCACGATCGTCATGGACTTAAAATACATCACACTCGTCACAGCCCTCTCACGATCGTCATGAAATCAAAAACAGAAATTACACGTTAAGCACAGACGTGGTCACGAAGCTTCAAATTCAGTATTGCACGATCACTTTTCCTCCGAGGATTTCTAGGTCCCAAACGAAATAACTGCTAAAGTGGTGTCCCTACATTTTCTCCAACCACTGCCATAGCAGAGGCTATATATATGCGAAGGATTCCAAGAACAAAGGGTGGTCCATTTTCCTTTCCAAAGTGTCGTATTGCTGCAGAATTATTTCCAGAATTTTATTCTTGTTTTGCTTAGTTTCCTTTACCATTTCCTTGTCCCCTACTACCACCGAACCAAGTAATAGTTTCTCACATTGAGGAACTATTGCACCTTAGTTTAAGTTTTTGTTTCCTGCCTTCATCATTTTGTTGTTTAAACTTATTCAAGCAAAAGCCTATCGATCTGTGGAGGAATTTCTTAGACCGCATTTACCAGGTTTTTATCATTTCAATTTATAGCAATTATTTTTCTTTTATCATGTCTGAGTTTTGATTTAATTGTTTATTCGCATTCATGTCTATTTTAATTAGTATGTCGAGCTAAACCGATTTTATCGGTATGTAATTGAGTAACCGGAATGGATTAAATATTTTTAAGCTAAAATTATAAATCAACTTATTTTCTGGCTTCGATTTCTTAATTTAAAACCAACTTTTATTACGAGAGTAAAAAGGTAACAAAGGTTAAGGTCAAGACCACGAGAGTGTGAGATTTTACCCATATAGCTGAAATCGAGCATTAGTTTTAAAAACAGCGAGAGCGCTTTAAAGTTAATTAGGACTTATTAGTTTTCAAAAATTATTTTTAAACTCGTATGGGCTAGCGAGAGCAGACATATTGACTTAAAGATATAGTCCGAAGCAATAACCACGAGAGTGTGAGGTGAGGGCTTTTAAACTGGTTTTTTCTACAGAATTATATTGTGATAAATTTTTATACGCGTAGGTTTAATGAAATCCACGATGGTATACTGAATTATATACCGATATCCTAATCATAACTAGTTTATTCCTAAATTTTAATTCCCCTTTAATTTCCCTTTTTGAACCTAAAAACCATATCAGATTAGCCTTAGATTTACATAGTAGCATTAGATAATGGTAAGTTTGATTTTTAGTCTCTGTGGGATCGATAATCTTTTAAAACTACGCGATACGACTGTATACTTGCAGTCAGAATCATTTAGGCACACTAAATAGCGATCACTAACACTTTTGCTTTCATCACAGTTTTCATCTTTCTCTCATTCTTGTAGATTTGTTCATGTTGGCGTAAGAGGTGGTAATTAGGAGTAACTGAATGAGTTTATTGAAACTTTTTCTGACATTTTATCTTATAGAGATTCTGATAAGGTCTTGTAGTACATCTGAGGTGTTTTAAATCACAAAGTTAACAGCTAGAGTTTGATCATGATCAATTCCATGATAATTCAGATGTTCTCTATTTGGGTTGAGTGGTTGTGGTTTAGTTTTGTTCAATCTCAACATTTCTCTTTTATTTTTGTAGTTAACAGCACAGTCTTACTCTAATTGTACAGGTTTGGTGCGTGAACAGTAAGGAAAAGATTCTTCTCCCAGTTTATGATCATTCAAAATTTTATAGTGGCTTGATTAATGTCAGGAAATTATGTTTTTGGCCTTGTGTTAAATATTATTTATGCTTATTTCTCATCTCTTCACTGATAATAAGCATATTTGATTGACTGATGCTCGTATATATGTAGGCAATGAACCAATTCATTTTCATTCTATCCTACAAACCTTTATAGTTTTTAAGGTTTGTATGGTCCTGATATTGTGGAAGCTCAGACCCCATATATTATTGGCTATATAACTTTTTCTTATTCATTTTAATCAGTGTGGGTTGGGTGTGCATACAAGACTTACATTGCAGAAAAGGAAATTCCATATGAAATATTTATGTATGATGTGTTTACTAAAGCTTCTTGTTAATTGCATCATTGTTTTGATTTTCTGTTCTAATTGCTTGTGGTGTTGCTGGATCAGGGGTGTGATGCTTCATTGCTATTGGAGGAGAATGGTGATAGAATCAGTGTGGGTTAGGTGTGCATACAAGACTTACATTGCAGAAAAGGAAATTCCAGATGAAATATTTATGTATGATGTGTTTACTAAAGCTTCTTGTTAATTGCATCATGGTTTTGATTTTCTGTTCTAATTGCTTGTGGTGTTGTTGGATCAGGGGTGTGATGCTTCATTGCTATTGGAGGAGAATGGTGATAGAAACCGATCCTCTGAGAAGCAAGTTATTCCAATTCAAACATTAAAAGGTTTTGACAAAATTGACTTGATTAAAGAGGAAGTTGAACAAGCATGTCCTTGCGTTGTGTCTTGTGCTGACATACTTGCTCTTGCAGCAAGAGATTACGTTCTTTTGGTTTGTTCCTAACACTTATAAATTATTTCTTTTGTTATAAGGTCTGATTTTTGATTTGTTTTGTGCACATGTCCAAGGTAGGCTGGCGGACCTTTCTATCCGGTTTTAACCAGAAGACGAGATAGCCATCAATCGTTTTTTAAGGATGCAAGTGATAAAATTCCAAGGCCTGACAATAACATTAATCACAGGTTTCACCTGTTCAATCTTAGAGCAAAAGGTTGAAGAGAAAATGTAAATGGCTGAAGAACATGAGGACCGGGAAGACATACAAATATTGCTAAAACCAAAGCGAAGGAGGAAAAATTACATAGATAATTTTTGTTAATATGATTTTGATGTACGACTTTATGCTATTAGATAATATGATTTGATAAGATTTATATATATGATGATGTTATGATATGTTTGTTTTGGTTGTATTTTTTGTTTATTAAATGTTTAGGGGTATACAAAAAAATTTGATTAAATGAAATAGGGTCTAAATCTAATTAAATATAATATAATTATGAAACTAAAACAAACATATAGTAAAGTCAGGTGTAAACATGCCAACATCAATAGTAAAATCGGGTGTACATATGTCAATTTCAATAGTAAAATCGGGTGTAAATATGTCAATTTCAATAGTAAAATCGGGTGTAATATACCGTATTTTTACACCCTATTTAAAGAAAATAGGGTGTAAGCTTGCAAACGTCTATAGTAAATATTGTTCATTTTACATCCAATTTTTATCAAATGGGCTTTGATTTAAATGCAATTATTTAAACATTTACACCCGTTTTCTATAAAATAGGGTGTAATATGAAATATATACACATCCATTTTAAAAAACAAAAAGGTGTAATATACTATCTATAAATGTATATATGTAAAAATTTACACCCAATTTCTATAAAAAGGGTGTAATATGAATTATATTTACTCCCGTTTTCAACAAAAAAGGGTGTACTATAATATCAAATTTAAAACGGATGTAAATTCGTCAAACATTTCTCACCCGTTAAATTCACATTCTCTAATAACGAGTGTTAAATATAAAAAAAAATGGATGTAAATTAATCTTTTTGCACTAGTGTCAACTCCAGAAATGTCTAGAACTTTGTACAAGATTAAACATTGTCAAACTGGGTTTTGTTTAACTTTGACATTGTGTTCCATCCCTTTCATACATGCATTCAATATTTTGTCTCTATATGTCTCTCTGACTGTTTGCACGTGTATATGTGTTTGTTTTCTTCATTTCATCAATGTACAAGTAATTGACTACTATTGTATCCAAATCGAGGGATGCCTAATTTCTTTGAAAAGTTTGACACATGCAAACCACACTCAAGCATAAAAAAATACTATCTCATTTTTTTTTCTGTTTTAAAATATTTGTCCTTTAACAATGCAACTGTTATTATATTTTTCACTACTACTACACTTTTATTTGTTAATTTTGACTTCGATTGTTTATTTATTTAAATATGTAATCAAGTACAAATAATTAAGGTATTTTAGTAAAATGAACATAATTTATTATGTATTTTTATATTTATTAATAAATATACTTTTATAATTTTTTTAAATATTTATTAATACACAATTATCTAAATTCAAATTAAGTTGTTTGAGTCAACACTATTCATGTACAACTATATATATATATATATATAGAGAACGTATCATATGAGAATGTCATTTTTATGTGAGAACATGAGAATGAATCTGAACCATTAAATTTTAAAATAAATGGTGTAGATTATGTGTTAGTTTTTTTTCTCTCTCCTCCATCATTTATTTTAATAATGGAGGAGAGAGAAAAACAAAAACCACACATAATCTCCACCATTTGTTTTAAAATCTAATGATTCAGATTCATTCTCAAGTTCTCACATAAAAATGTCATTCTCATAAGATATGAACCCTATATATATATATATATATATATATATATATATATATATATATATATATATATTATTACGATAAATTTTTTATAAGATTTTGAACATTCAAGTCCTTATATAATTTGTATTATGTACATTCTTAATTTTTCATTTAATAAAATATGTATGTATATGGATTCTCATTCTCTTTCAAAAAAACTTCTTTTTGGAAGGTGGCTTAACAAAAAAGTTAAAAAGTAAAAAAATGGAGTTTTAACTCTAAGAAATATAGAAGTTACTCCTAATTCGCCATATGGAATTGTTGTATTGTGTATTTACAACATAAAATTAGGGGTCCGTAATGATTTTGAGTATTTAGTAAAAATAAACAAAGTGTTGAAACTTTATCAGATTAAAGGCGATTACGATGATTTAACAAGACCGGTATACTCAATTTCTTAGTGTATAATTCAATATTTACACTACATATCCATTATCCATTAAGTCAGTTCGAAGTTAAAACAGGAAAAATTGGTACGTTAAGTTAAAACAGGAAAAATTGGTACGTTAAACCTTAAGCCACAACTTACAATTGTTTATTCCTAAATCAATTACTAAATTAAAATGTTAATCTATACCATATTCATAGTGTAAAGGTCAATAATTCCTACGAACCTAAGTTCGATCTATGAGTTCATCAATGCACAAAAGGTTTACGTAAGAGATTAATTGAATAAAAATACTGAAATATATCAATTCATGCAAATAATACAAAACCAAACACGTGTCACAACAAATCCATATAGATTCATATAACAAAACCTAATCAAATAGAAACCTAGCTACTTATATTGAAGAAATACATAGCAATCCATTTATATGAATTATACATGAAACTCATGGTGAAATCTAGTCTTCAATGGTGAAAACCTTCATTCTAGAGCTCTGTTGCAATATTCCTTCGTCAAAACTTCTAACTCATGTTGCATCAGTCAAACACTCTTTTAAACGCGTTAGAAAAATGTTGAAATTGTGCCACGATCCCATTCTTTTGTGCTACAATGTGATGTATTAATGATGGATCGTGCCATAATACCTTTTCCTCGTGGTACGATTTGTTGAATTTATTGGTTTCTTGGACGATTTTGCGCACAAATTTTCCCGGGGATTTATCTACTTTTCCTTCACAATTTCTTCAGATAAACTCTTTTCGTCATATTTCTTCAACTTCTTCATTTTATTCCATTTTGTTCTTAAAATTAGGACACATTGTACTGCAAATAGCCTAAAACAAACATAAATGCTCGATAAATTTACATAATGACAGTCAATCATCACAACCCCAAACTTAAATTGTTGTTTGTCTTCAACAAACTTTCATGTAATTGAAAATTTCAATAGAAACAATATGCTTACCCTTAGAAATGATCATCATCAATCTCCTATCTCTTCTTATCACTTATGTTCGCTACTTCAATCCAGATAAATATAAACAGTTATTCCAACATTCAAAGTAATTAACATGACTCTCATTATTGCATTTTCACTCGAATCGAACATGGTGGTCACACAATCAACATACAAAAATATATTACCATAAGCTTACAAAATGTCTCACAAGTTAGTCAAAGTCGCATCTTAATACACACTTTCAATGACTTTTAAGGTTGTAATAGATCTTATCTCAGGGTAGAATATTTTTGGGATAGTAGGCTAAAATATTTGGAGTTAAGTACATACTTTCTTTATGTCACAATCATCCTTAGAAAACAACATTTCACATATTCACATGTACTAGAGAATAACATATTCTTGGTTCTTTCCTTTCACATTTTTTTAAGAAGCTATTTTTACTTCTTTATTTTGTTCTATATTTTTTTATTTAATAAATGTCTCTAGTATCCTAACCCCAAACGTAAAACGTTGCTATTTACAAGAGCAACCCCAAAATTAATCTTTTGCATTAGTCAAGATAAACTAAATTTTTTACCTAACTCCAAAAAGGGTGGAAAGATTAATCTTTCAATTCAAATAGGCTTCATGTGAGGCTATGTCACTGAACAGAAGACTTAGGCTCAAAGGGTTTAACAACAGATAAATTTTTCATTACACAGTGACTTTAGAAGGCTTAGAGTTACCACAAACAAGCACTTCAGCATGTGATCAACAGACCAATGGACTAAATCAGAAAGAAAGTAAATAATAGAAAATATCAGCTATACAAACACTTTCATAAAAAAGAAAATGTAAACAATAGATTGTTTGGCTCAAATCTTACTTATGGAGGTATTTGGAACTTGAGTACAATTCAGTTGAATACCCCTCTTCTTCTTTAACTATCTAGCTGCACTTGGAAACTTATGCAATGATCAACTGTTTTATTTTATTCCTTTATAGGTGATTTATTTCATGTAGCTTTTTCACATTTTCATTGGTAAGGAAGCATAGTATTAACTGAGAGAAACAACATTAACAAACTCATCATTAATATATCAACAGAAAGCTTAAAATTAAGGAAAGGATATAGGAATTAAAAACTAACTAGGAAAACTGAAAAATACATCAAATGATTAAAAAAATAAAAATAACTAAATGATAGTGAACTCGAGTCCTTACGGTTCAAAGTTGTACATGGCATCCATGAGAGCTTCATGTTCTTGCTTCTATTTGAAGAATGTTTCTCAAATCGTGTTCTGTCTGTCTTTTAGAGCTTTGTTTTGCCTAGAAAAATAATTCTTCGGGTTTTGAGGAGTGATAAGTTGCTCCTGCACATTTGGAATTGGCATGTGGTGGCGATACTCATCAAATTGACTTGGGACATAAAGTAGGAGGCTCTACATAAAGGTTGGTTAATATGTCAGTTGCCTAACTAGCCATTCCTAATTCATGCTCTTGAAGTATCTGGTACTGCTGCTGTAGGAAGACTTGAGTTGGCGGTGCTTCAGGTTGATAATGATGTTGTTATTCAACGTCATTGTCGTCTTCTTCACCTTTTTGCCTATACGCGGTGTGCGCATCACATTTTCAGTAACAAAGTTAATGGGTAGCGTTGGTTGAAGCGTAATGTCATCAGTTTCCCCCTATACTCCATCCAACCTGTATAATTCATTAGTGATACAAAAAATTCCCACATGCCTTTTGTTTTGTGTCAACCATTAATTTAATATTTTAGACAATCACATACTCTACATCAATCTCATAATTCCTAATAGTAGCTAACAACCCAAATACCCTGATAATAATGAATTCTGAAGTATTAGAGGAAGCCTCTCAAGTAGAAACAAAGAATGAACCACATGATTTTGGAATAGGGCACAAATCAGTAGTACTCAAACTGGTTGGATTGTAACCAGGCTTTCTGATCCACTAATCTCCTGGACGAAACATCTCATTTTAATTTTGATCCCACTCAGCATCAGATGGAATGTTTCCATGGTGCCTTTTCCTTTTGATGCCGCACTCATGCGGTGCTCACAAGCCCAACAACATGTTAATAGCAACACTACTATAATCAATCGCCTTTCCTGTCACAGAAGAAACAAACTTACCAGCGCCTTTGTTATGACACAGTGACATGAAAGAGGATGAAAATAAATATGAGAGTTAGATTATGACACACCGACATGATTCAAATTAATTTGTATAAGAGGGAGACTTTTGATAGAGAAATGTGAAGTTATGTCTTTGCAATATCCTAGGTGTGCTGTTAGTACCAATGCAATTAAGCATTAGCCGATCCGATTTTTGTGTGCCACGTATGATTAATTATGATGCTATGTTTCATAAGTCCTTTTTACATCTACTTCTTCATTTTCAATAATTTTTCATTCTAGCTAGCTTGCTTAAGGACAAATAAGGTTTAAGTGTGAGGGAGTTTGATGACTCGAAAACATATAGTGTATTTTGACTCAACTTTCATTCGTTTTAGTGTGATTTTCATGTCTTTTGTAGTATTATCCCGATAGAATGTGTCTGTTGCAGGTACTTGGCAGTTGGAGGCTTTCGCGTGACAAAACGGCGAAAAAAAAAAGAAAAAAAAGAAAGCTTTCTATAATCATGACGGTCACCCTGGCCGTCATGACGGTCGTTACCTGCCTTGGAGGTCAACCCATCATAAAAAAGTCTACGTAATGGAGGAGCTTAGTCTGAATTGGCTGACGGATGAAGCGTCATGAAGAAGACGATCGTCACGAGCCTGACGGATGCCCCATCATGGTCATGACGCTCTTCATGACCCCGTCAATTTAGAAAATTCGTCCTCTTTCACTAATAAGTTTCTTCACTTCTCAAATTTCTCTCCACCCTTTTAAAAACACATTTTAATAACTTCCAACACGAATTAGCATATACAAATAGACTTTCAAGACTCAGAAAAATTATTAAAGCTTTGTAATAGTCAAACACTTCATTGTGTAAAAAGTGATAATTGCCTATATTGAGTGGTTATTACAATTTCTGTTCTTAGTTTGGAGCAAAGTTTCTGAACCAACTGTTTTATATTTTCTGTCATAACTTTTCTCCAAATTTATTTCAAGTTTTCCTCTACCAGATTGAAGTCTCCGTTTGGAGCAGTTAATTATTATACTTCAATTTATTTACTCAGGTTCCTATTTTCTTCTCTTTTTACTTTTCTCACTGTGCTATTTTAAATTAGTCAAGTCTGGAATGTGAGGACTGTCATACCGACGGTACTCTAATGAGTCATAAAATTAAGGTAAAATACCTTTTTTTGGTCCTTTAACTTTATCTCGGGGTTCATTTTGGTCTCTTAACTTTAAAAAGTGTCATTTTGGTCCCTTAACTCTTCAAAACGTTCCATATTAGTCTTTTTGTCTTATTAGCGACGAATTTAGCGATTGATTTTTGAATTTTTCCGTCGTTAATAAGACGAAAAGGACTAATATGAAACATTTTGAAGAGTTAAGGGACCAAAATGACACTTTTTGAAGTTAAGGGACCAAAATGAACCCCGAGATAAAGTTAAAGAACCAAAAAGGTATTTTGCCTAAAATTAATGTTTATATTGAGGATTGTTTTTATGTTAGAATAAATTATATTTTTAAGATTTAAGTTTCCTACAAAAGAAGAAACGTAGAGATACCAATTTCAACTCGAAAGAGTGAAACTTTTATCTGGCTGTAGAAAAATTCAGTAATTTATTCTAAACACCGCGAAAGAAATTTTTTATTGATTAGGAAAAGTCTAATTTTCAAAAAGGTGATTTTAAGAGTATAGACAAACACGCGAAAGCGGGCGTTTTTACGCTTAAAATATGATACCGGTCACGCAAAAGCGAACGATACCTTAAAATTTTTTTTTACCTAAACCAATTTTTTTGAGTAAATAAAAGCTATTTTTCTATAAGGAATTTCACACTGTAACACGTTGGACACGCGGAAGCATGCAGTTAAAATACAAAGCTAAAATCTGATACCAGTCACGCGAAAGCGGATGGTGCCTTCAATTTAATCATTTTTCTACAATAAAATATTGTCTAAATATAAACATAAATAATGACTTTGTGAGCACTAACGATTGACGAGAACTACATTTTAGTATCTCGTTTTCATAACTACATTAAAACCAATTTAATTTTTGTTTTTGTTCTAAACCATTTTCGTCGCCTTAGATAAACATAGTGATAGTAGAAAATAGTAGTTGTCTATCGATTTTTGTGGGATCGATACTCTTTTATACTAAACATGATAGAGTCGTTCACTTGTGGTCGCATCAGGTAGTAATCTAGCTAACTCATGAGATGGTCTCCCAAGTTAGTTTTACTAGGGCCCTGCGGTGGGCACCAATTAAACTTGTTTAAAGTACAATACTTGACAATCCCTTGTGATGTATAGGTGTTAGAGGTTTTTAGAATTGTGGTGGTGTTAGAGAAAGCTCATAGATTGAGAGAAGCTATGTATATGGTATTTTCAAAGTGAATTGAATGTCCATATTAACCTTATGGTTGAGGTATTTATTGGAATCTCTTAGGTCTAGATCTCAGGCTCCAAGGAATCAGTAACAGAACTTTCCACTCCTAGGAGCGTGGGGAATGCGTATTTACTTCTCCTATTACTTTAGAGAATGCAAATTCCCCTTCTTGACTTCCCCTCCCATACCTTTATGGATAGGGACATGTAACTCGCATCATTTACTTAAACAAATCAATATTCCAATAAAAGAGCGATCATTACAAATTATGGGAAGATGTTCCAATAAATAGGCGACTAGGAAGCTCACCGGGGAGATATATTGTGTCTCCTAACCTTAGGAAGCTCTTGTACCACCTACTATGGAACTTTTACAAATATATTGGCACACTCGCCTAGCTTATTGAAAAAGACCCATTGGGTTCCAACTACATGGGCATAGAAATTTCCACAAAAAAGATTGGTTAATGATTGGACAAAAAGATCCATGCACAAAAGTTGTAGAAATGACATTTTTTTGCTTTAAAAGAAGCCCTCACTTGTTTAACATTTTGGAAAGTGCCACATAACCCATTCTTTTCAAAACATAAGTTTATAAAACCAATTATTAAGTTCTTGTGGACCAACTTATTTAAGTGGTCCTAGTGGATACGAGCTATTCTCCTATGTCATAGTCATGATTCATCCTCTTTACTCCAAAGACATACATCATTTGAAGGAATTTTGTATAAATTCACAATGTAAGTATTTTTGTTTCTTGAACCAATAAAGGTGGTTTTATTTAACTTTGAATTAGAGATGGTTTAATGAAAATTTACATTCTTACATTTGTCACATAATTTACTAATACTTAGTAAATTATGATTTAAATCATCAACTAAAAGAATCTCCCCAATTTTTGAATTGGGGAACTTACTAATGGTAACACTACCAATGAGTTTTCCCTTATTTTTCTCACCATATGAGACAAAACCTCTATTTTTAAGAGTATAGGAAGAGAAAATAAATTTATCTCCAGTCATATGTTTTGAAGATCCACTATCAAGATACCACTTACCTTTGATACTTTAAAGCATTCATGCTTCAGAAACTTATGCTTTAACTTTAGGTACCCAAATCATTTTGGGTCCTCTAATGTTTGCTTGATCAATTTTTTCACAAGATTTCTTTTGATAATCATAATTGAAAGAATATGATGAAGTAGAAATGTTTCTAATTTTTTCGATCTTGATGCTCTATATAAAAATGTGAAGGAGGATAACCACATTTATTTTCATGGATCTTATCAATAATACAAAATAATGCAATATGAACAATTTAATTACAATAATTTCATTTGAGGGTTTTTGCATTTAGAGGTTTAATGAGCATCACATATGTTACTAAAGTTATTAATAATTATTAGTTTCATAACCTAGGCCAAATTTATTATATGATTCTCTTTGGTTAATGAAGCTAGCGGGATTATACCTGAGTGAATCGCACACTCAAATATACAATAGAGTCGCCACCGAACTTTATTTAGTCCTAAAGGACAGGGAAAATATCGATAAAACCCGAGGGGAAGAGAAACGGGTAAGGGGGTCGGTTATGCGAAAGGAAGGCACTAGCACCTTTCGCATCCGTCGTACTCAACGGGAACCATTACGCTTGCTTCTAGGCTTGGATGGGTTATCTATCTAGAGGTTTCTAGCTAAAAGAAGGAGGAGAGAGAAGAGAAAAGAGAAAGAAAGCACTCGCAGAGGATTAGGGCCCTCGTGCCTATATACCCTCATAGTGCAATGATGAAATCAGAGCTCTGTAGTTCATGGAACCAGGGAAAAAGAAGAAGAATGGAAGAAGGTGGCTCGCCAAGATCTCGCAATCTCGTGCCTACGTATCCTCATAGTGCAATGAGGAATTCAGAGCCTACGTAGTTCGGGGAACAAAGACATGAAAAGAAAAGGAAAATAGTGTCAAAACCAAGAGCAAAAGAGGTAGAGAAAACTCCGTTAGGGATGCAAAAGAATTGGTTTCATAACCAAGAAAGACGTGCAAAGGAAAAGATAGTAACTATGCTGAGGATAAAGTGAAAGAATGGTGTTGAAATCAGGAAGATAAAGGAGCAAAAGAATAATAATGCCTCTACTAGGGAGTAAGAGAACAAAGTGACTATGCTGGGGATCAGAGGGTAAACGACCCTACTGGGGAACAAATAAATGTATGGTGTTGAAACCAAGAGAGTAAGGATTCGGTATGTTAACTAACTGGCAGTGGTTAACTGAAGAAAAAGAGATTAAAACTCTGTGGGGAAAAAGGGTTTGGTGTTAACAGGCAGGTTGTGATGAACCAAACGAGAGAGTACTAAACCAAGAGAAGGTGTTTGACTATGAAGGGATTTCGGTATATTAACTGATAAACAGTGGTTATCCGAAGAAAGAAAAGATTCACTACTACAAAACATGTAAACAACGACGCCATGCTCACAACGGTTCATCCCTACACCGTTGTGACATATCTAAACTAAGGAGCGGTTGTATTTTATTTGATTATTGAATTAAAATTATCTGTATATAACAATGGTTGACAAACCAACCGTGGTGATTATCTGTATATAACAACGGTTGATAAATCAAACGTAGTGATACCATCAAGCTTTCATGTGTTCGAACCTCAGCGCTATCATATATATTATTCCTTTTATGTTAAGGCGCGCCTTTTCTTTTTTATTTACTTTTAAATAAAAAAATTAAAAGTTATGACTACGGTTGTTTATTTACACCATTGTGATATATTTTGTATGTTTTTTAATTTTTAATTCTAAATATAATTCTTGCGCTTTAATATGAAATTTCATTATGAAAATAATATATCATAACGGTTTATAATGTTGACCGTCGCAGTAGCTTTTCAATATTCTCCAAGCTAGCTAGTTTCATTGTCTCTTCAGTATCTTTTTTTTCATTGAAAATAGAAACCAGACGAAACGTTACACGATTTCAACCCTAAATCCTAACGTTCAATACTGTGAAACAATACACGATTTCAACCAAAGCTTGCATCATCAGTATCCATTCTTCACCGTGTTGTTGTCATTTTCGTCATCATTGTCATGATCGTGAAGAAAATAGAAGATTACGCACCTACCAACATCGTCGTCATCATCGTCACCGTCGAGAAGGAAGATAACAACAACACCGTCGTTGTCATAAGGAAGGAAGACAACAACAACACCAACACCAACATCGTTTACTTAGTCGTCACGTTTAGGGTACGTAAAATATTTTCCCCATGCATCTACAGTATACTCATTTGCCATTGTTGTTCATGTTATTGTTGTTGTTTTTGAACATAGATGTCGACCTTGTCGAGTTCTACATCAGGAAGCAGCGAAGATGCTCAAACGATTGAGTGTTCTGCGAATACAACTCAAACGATTGATACTCAATCGAAAAGATCACAAAGAGGTGTCACAATGATGCCCTAATTCACATCAGTCCGCAACTCATCTAGTGAAAAAATTCCGATCGAGTTTGATTCGCACTACAGATTAGTGGATTGTCCATATTACGCTACTTTTAGGAGTTATGTTGCGTTCCTTGCATGTAGCAAAGTCAGTATACTGATTGATGATTGGAGAGAAGTGGATGTTAATGTCAAAGACAACATATGGACAGACGTTAAGGTATTTCATACTATAATTTTCATATATTTGATATCACTGCCTATAGTTTCTAATTCATACTTATATATTAATTTAATGTAGTTGAATTTTGAGTTTACCGATGACTCAAAATTGAAAAGAAAGTGGATAACTTATGCCGGTGTTCGTTGGAGGGGATTTAAGTCACGACTCATGGATGGCTACATTATGAAGCCTAAGAGCAGTCTTCAACCTCCATGGATTCGGTATAGTTTTTTATTGAAGAAGATGTGGAACAAGTTTGCGAAGAAACGCCGTTCTGAGGAATTCAAGGTTAGTACTAGTCTTATGTAACCTATAATGTTATGCTAATAAGTTATAGATACTAATCTTACACATTTTTCACTATGTTAATAACAGGCTAAAAGCAAAGTAGGAATTCAGAACAAGGCAAAAACATTTACCCCCATAGATTGTCTCGTGGGGGGTTACAAGAAACTTGAGAAGAGGATCATGCAGGAAAATCAACAAGAAGGAGAAGATGGTGATATTCCATCTCCACCTTCAAGACATGAGAAATGGAAGAGGGCTCGATTAAGACCTAATGGAGAGTACACCTCTGAGGCTTCAAGAGTAGTTGCTGAGAAAATTGTAAGTATATGTTTTGTTTAAATGCATTTGCTTATGTAAGTTGCTCATGAGTTGTTATTTAAATGCGTTTGCTTAAGTAAGTTGCTCATGTTGCGTAGGATAATTTGGTTGTGGCGGCCCGTGAAGGCACATTTGTTCCAAAAGCACGACATGACATATTAGTCGATGCTATCCGAACAACTGAGCATGGAGGTCGTGTCCGTGGTGTTGGAGATGGGGTCGGCTTAAGGTCATACTTTGGACCTCAAAGAAGAAGCACCGAAACCGCTGAATTTATTGCTCAGCAACAAAAGATTGAGAATGTTTAGAAGCAATTGGCAGAGCAAAGGAGGTTGTTTGAAGAGGAGAGGGAAAAAAGGGAGAAAGAAGTGGAAAAGTTACCAGAGTTGTATTCGGTATGTATCATAAATCGCGCTTATTTTTGTATGATATATATTGTATGTTCTAATTGAATATATTGTGCTTATTTTTGTTTTATGTTCTAATTGAATGTTATGATGTAGAGATTAAGTGAAAGTCTCGAACAACGAACTAATGAAGATCATCGTTG
This sequence comes from Lathyrus tuberosus, assembly GCA_022829125.1. Taxonomy (NCBI): domain Eukaryota; kingdom Viridiplantae; phylum Streptophyta; class Magnoliopsida; order Fabales; family Fabaceae; genus Lathyrus; species Lathyrus tuberosus. The sequence goes on along the minus strand of JALAZF010000012.1, from coordinate 22,032,695 downwards.
CGTTGGTGATGATCAAACTCCAAGTAGAAGTGTTGTAAATCATGCTTCTACAAAATGAAGTAATTGTACAGCCCCCCCTGTAGATAACCGCAATGGGATATTGGACCCTAGTCCAAATGAAATAACAAGTTTATACTTGTCCATTTCAACAACAGACCTTGCCCAAGCTCTCCCGCTAGAACATTGCCCGAAATTGGATTTAGTGTATTACACTCCTGAAGATGTGAGGGATTTTCTCGCACGATTTAAGTGGCTTGACATAGCTATTTTGTAAGTTTTGTGCACGTAAGTATATAGTCGAATATACATGTCATTATAGAACATTATAATTTTTTGTATTTTCTCCCTTAATTTATTCATTTTCTTTGACCATTTAGGTACATTCACCGTGTTTGTATAGAATTGAATAAATCAAGTACCTATGGAATCTTGGATCCAAGTTTTATTTCTTGGGAATATAATGATAAAAATATCAGAGAAAAGTACTTGAAAAGCCGGCTAAATGACGGAGGAAAAGAATGTTACCTTGCACCATTCCTCTATGGGTTAGTATTGTTGTAATTTATTTCTATATTCTATATTTAGTTTTGTTTTAGTAACAACTTATATATTTAGTTTAGTTTTGTATTCATTCAGTGGTCATTAGAAATTGATCATAATATCGTTTAGGACAAATACGGTGACATTACTGTGTTCCTTGCACTTTCCACTCCACAAACCAATGAAAGATCTTGTATTAACGTAAGTGTCTTTGTTTAATAATATCATTTTCTTTGGCATTAATTGTAATTAGTTTATCATGTAATATGTTTAATTCAATTTTCAATGTGCAGTATTGTGGAGCAAGTTAATATAATGAATAATGTTAGAAAAAAGCTCACATACCTTGCTCCTAAAGTAAGTGGCCCGATTACCTGTTTATTTTATTTACATTCATGCATGTGTGGTTGTATTCATGTTGTTATATTCATGTAATTTGTAGACGAGGAAACAACGCGGGAGTTACGAGTGTGGGTATTTTATCATGAAACACATGTTAAACATTGTCCTTGCTGACACTGTTGATTCATGGGATATGGTATATATGCCATAAAATGTTTACATATATTAATATATAAGTTGACTATTGAATTATTATCATGCATGATCTTCAATTATTTGCTCTTATGTAGATGTTTAACGACAAAACCCCATTCCCCGTTGAGGACTTTGTGGATCTTCGTAAACGTTGGGCGTATATCCACAATGCGCTTAAGGGTAGTGCTCCTGCTGTTTGATATATCAGCAACATTTTTTGATGCACATATTTTTGGCTTTTGATGCACATAATGTGAACAATAGTTTTGGCTTTTGATGCACATAATGAAATCAATAATATTGGCTTTTGATTTAAACAATGTTAGCAGTTTAAATCTCTGATTCATTTAGCTTTTGATGTAAATTTCTTTTGATGTAAATTCTCTTATTTATTTATAAGGATAAAATATTGGAAGAATTGTGTTTGATGCACATATTGTGTTTGCATGTAAGCAGAAGTTGTTTTGACAGGATAAAATATAGGAAGAATTTGATAAGCAGATAATTTTTATATTTAAAACAGGCTGGTTTTGGCAGCGGTTATAAACCTATCCGTAGTTGTATGTCAAACACTGACCAGAATAATATAAATAAAAAATGTTGTAGCTGAGAATCGAACCAGATCACCTTTAGTTATATCACAACGGTTGAGTAAACTAACCGTTGTGAAATGGTGCACGCATACTGGAATACAACAACGGTCCCAGGACCGTCATTGTACGTACCTCATATATAACAACACTCTACATAACAACGCCTTCGCCCCCGTCATTATATGTCATTTCCAACCATTGTTAAATGGGTTTTTCGTAGTAGTGATTGCAACTCTGCAGGGAGAAAGGTTGTAACAGATAGAGTGTGAACAACCAAAAGAACGGGTGTAGAACCAAGCAAAGGTTGTGACCCAAAGGACGGGTGTGGAACCAGGCAAAGGTTGTGACCCAAAGGACGGGTGTAGAACTAAGAAAAGGTTGTGACCCAAAGAACATTCAGTATACTGACTGAACAAACAATATCTGACCGAAGAAAGGGTATTTGAACCAAAAGAAGGTTACTAACCCAAGGGTGCGAGTATTCGAACCAAAAGAAGGTTACTAACTCACAGGGTATTAGTTTTAACAGAAAGACTGTGTTTGACCAAAAAGAATGAGTGATTACCCAAGAGAAGGTGATTAACTTAAAAGGAGCTCAATACGTTAACAGACAGACTATGGTTAACTGAGAAATGAGTGATTAACTAAGAGAAGGTGATTAACCTAAGAGAAACTCAGTATGTTAACAGATAGACTGTGGTTAACTAAGAAGAAGTGCAAAATGGTGTTTTAACTGACAAACAGTGGTTAACCAATCAAAGGGAGAGGAACCAAGAGAAGGTTGCGAACTCCGCTAGGGTTTCGGTGTTTAACAGGAAGACTGTGTTTAACTGGAGAAAAGGGATTGAGACTCTTCTGGGGAATCAATAGGCAATGATTGACCACAAGAAAAGAATATTGAGACAAGAGATGGGTGTTAACCCAAGAAACAATGATCTTTACCTAAGAGAATGGTGATTGATCAAAAGAGTGATTGAAAAAAGGAAAAAGTGATCAAGGATCGACTCGATTGAGGATTGAGAGACACTACAGCTTGGAGATAAAGACGATTATTCCAGGCACATGGTCATTCGTCCCCTACCCAAAATAATCAAGATGAGTGTAGGAATTCTCCACTCTCATCCCATACCTAGCACCAAAGTATAGTGCAGAAATTTGAACAAATAACATAACAACGCCAATTTGTACAGTGCTCTAGCGCGTCGTGTGAAACTCTGACTCTGCAGGGGAGAAAGAGAAAGAAGACTCTAAAGGAAGCCTAGAGAGAAGAGAAAAGGAAGGATCAACTAATCTAAACAAGGTTTCGATTAATCAATCAAAGGGAATTGATGTGCTAACAATTTTCCAAAAAGGTGGAAAATCATTAAAGCAAAAGTGTGGATTATTGATTATACAAGATTAAGCTCACTCTTTGAAGAACAAACTTAACGCCAACATGAAAATAAAGTGCAAAACAGTACCAAATATCAATTAGCATGTATCACAAATCATGTTATCATGTGAGCAAAAGATGTGCAAGAATGAACATGAGCAAACATTGTCAAATTGCAAACAATTGATAATGGAAAAATCGATCATCGGATGTTGTCAAGCATGCTTCAAACAGAGGTTAAACAAATCATAAAACATCCATAAAATCAAGCATATCAAGCCATGGAAGTTAAATGAGGAAAGAAGATCAAACAAGCTTGAAAAATAGGAAAATTTCACATTCTGGTTCAGTGTTAATTGTTCTCTATTTTATATAATGCTTTTCTTGTGATTGTTTAGAGCAATGGTGTCGCATGCAAGTATACATGCTTGATAATGTAGCAAGTGATAAAGTAAAGGTCGAACCCACAAGGAAGTGTAAAGGACTTGAACTACTAATATTAATTTCTTTGTTTAAGAGAAAGTATGAGCAAGGTAACAGAAACATGAGAATAATGAACAGGGGCAACACACAAATAACTAAGATAAAAGTTATACTAAAAAGGAGTTAAAAATATCAGAAAGAGTAGTTGATGAGCTAAATCCATTAGTATAGTTGTTGTTGGAATGCTTTTATGATGTGAAGTGTCGTGCCTCAAAAGGTCAGAACGTGATCTAGTGGTGTATCTCTACAACATCAAAAACATGCATAACTAGTGCAAGGGAACAAATCTCTAAGTCTCACTTGTAACCCTAAAATACGTCTAGTTTTAATTCTGAAAATCTTTATGGTCTCAACTCCTTATCTCTAAGAAAGTTGAATTAAGTGAACATCTCTACCCTACTTTATTAACCACTTTTGGTATGAAATCCGCTTGTTTGTTGGATCTCTCTCAACAACAAGCTTTTACCTTTTTCCTAGTTGATCAGTCTAAGAACCAAGTTTATAGCATAAAAACACATAACAAAATAAGACATTAGTCAACACATCATATTAACATAAAAATAACTTTTATACTAACTTCATTAGTCTCATCAAACAAAGGTTTAGCTCATAGTGTGCTGAGTACAAACTACTGGAGTGAGACTAATAGGAAACATTGTCTTACAAAGTGTAGTAAAGAAATGCAACCTAGTAGTAACTTGGAAATCTCTTGCGTTGAGTAAACAGCAACAACTCTCTTCAGTCACGACACCTTTCAGCAGAGTGTACCGATCTGGATGAGAATAGAATACCCTCTACTAATGCTCAAACTCTTCGAATAAAAATAAACTTAAAACTTAAAACTGGAATAAACTGTTTGTTGTGTGTAAAATCTCCAGTCCTCTTCTCTTCAATGTACAAGCCTTCTTTATATAGTGATGAGTGGAAGTGATAATTGCTACTTTCTTGGATCGTGGGTCTCTTGATAAAAATAAGATTAGGCCCAAATCAAATCCTCATGTGGACCAACTGTCCCTCAGTCCTTTCGCTGCAAGTAATCTGGTACAAATGTTGGTGGGAGACAAAGCTGCTTTTTGCAGGCGGCTGTGGCAGAGTGGTGGAGCAGTGCAGGCGGCTGGTGGTTTTGATGTTGGGCATTCTTTTGCATTGTGGTCCCCACTGTACTACCATTTTTCTTCTAGCTTCCTTGATCTTATCCATTCCTTTTGCTCCAATGCTCTTCAAAATACTTCCACGTGAGCCCTAGTTATTCTTGGCTTCCAGCACCAATCTTTAATCTCATGATGAAATAGTTGATTAAACTATCAACTACTTCCTTTCCAAAAGCTCTTCATTCTGCTCCAGAAGCTGTCATTCGGGGTCATGCCTCCTCTCACCATCATCTAGCTTCCATTTAGGACACAAACACATTGAAAACATAAAAGAAGCACCTAATGTGCTTAAAGCTTAAAACATGCTGAAATAAGTTAAACTCATACCAAATCAATAAATAATGAACTAAAAATGTCACATAAAATGGGCCAAAGTAACACACTAAAATAGTGTTATCACTCCCCCAAACTTGAATGATCACATGTCCTCAGGTGACGTGACAGTGAAAGACATAGGAAAGTGAAATTGGTTTTCAACAGCTTCAGTCAAGTCAACAAGGTACTTGTGGCTTTAGAATTGGAAGAGCAATAAAGCTTAATCTAGTGAAATTTGCTCAGCTTTGCAATTGGCCAAAAGTGTTGTTAGCTCAAGGGAGGACTGACGTCTCTTTTCACGACCCTACTCTTCTAGGAAACAAGTCACAATTCTCTCTTTTGATCCCCTTTGTGTGTACTTTCGTGAGTGGGGTCTCTTCCTTTGGTTTCATTAGGGAATTATTTTCTGACTCAAATGATATTTTTTATTTGCACACCTGGGACCACACTTCTCCACTTATTATTTTTTTCTTTCTTTTTTTCTCTTCTTTTTTCTCTTTCTTTTTTTTTTTGCAAAACGTCTCATCTCAGAAGAATCTCACATATAATGAGGTCAACTGCATATTATGATGAAACGCTTGTTGTTCCTCCAGTTTCGGGCTCAGGAACTTTATTGGTGGTATTTGCCACTTTTGCACACTTTTGTGTGTTTTTGTGTGGAGTGTGCCCCTTCCGTGATCATCTCAATCATTATTTAAATCTTTTTGTCCTTCCCTTTGTGATTCCTAAGGTTTCAACCTTTCTCTTGATTCCCACAATTCAGTTATCTTTTTGAAAAAAATTTCTGGCTGGTTTAATAGACTAGTGCCGTCGTGACAGAGAGCATCAGTCTCCTCTGTCAAAACTCACTTGGCATAATTCCTACACTTTGCTCTGCTCACTCATAAAAGCGTCATTCCCCTTTTTCATTCTTAAGCCCAAAATTTTGAGAATTAATGCTCCTGACCTATTGCAGTTTAATCCAATCATTTCCTAGCCTTCCTTACTCTAAACTATGACATGCAACTAAATAACACAAATTCAGCAAAAGAATAACAATCAAACAGATGCCAACTAAATGAAACACACATGACATTAAGAAAAACAAACGGATCCTCATGTTCTTGGGGCATCAAAGCTTCCCCACAAAAAGATTTAAAAACTTATGGCTCAAAATATGGCCATCCCAAACACCAATCCAAAATATTATCGAAAAGCAGAAATAAGCAAGACAACAGACATAAGCGTTTGTGATTTCAGAGGGTTAGAGTGGTGAGAATAGGCTAAGCGTTGGTTCCCTCCCCCAAACTTAAAGTAAGGACAGTGTCCTCACTATTAAGTGATGAGAGAAGGCAGGCCATTGCTTGCCTATTTCACTTTACCAATTAGGCCCAAAGCCTAGAGCTCTTCCTAGGTGCTGGCATGTCTTGTTGCTTCTTATTTTTCTTTGCCTCTGTGCCTTGTGCTCCTAGCTCCTTTTTCTAAGTGCCCTTTTCAGCCGTGACTCTAGTAACCACCTTCCCAATAGCTTTGCTTGGACTTTTAGCCTTCTTTTTAGGCTGCTCCTCAGCTTTCTCTGGTTGCTCCTCTGGAACAATATTATCTGCATTTGCAGTAGGTTCCTTGACAGGATGGGATTCTGGGCCAGTTGTGATATTTCTCGTCTCTTCACTGTCTGCCTCATCATCTCCTTTAACAATTTCTTCCTTCTCTATCTCTGTTGAGGAATAATACCTCCTCAACTATTCTCCTTCTTTGTCTTCTTCAGCTCCTTCTGACTGGATCATTTCTTCCACCTGATTCTCCTTCTCTTCACTCCCTTCTTCCTCTTCAGTTACATTTTCTTTATTCAATTCCAAATCTCTAGCATCCTTGTCTACCTCCGCTAAGAAGGTTTCCAAAACCTCGTCTTTGCCAGAGCCTTCCTCCTCTTGATCAGACTTGTTAAGATCAAACTTATTTGCAGGACTGACGGGTGGTGTCGTGGTTGTAGCGGTCTCTTTCTTCCTCCATTATGCCTTCAACCTTTTCTGTTTTGGGCTGCCTTCAAGTTCTAGAGGTTGAGAAGAGTAGGTCTTTCTCAGCTTCTTCTTTTTCTTCACCTGGCTCTGGTTGGTATCTACTGACATGCCCTTGCTCGTCTATTCTACCTCTTTCTTTTTCAACTACTTCTCCTTCTTTCTCTTGCACGAATATCTTGCCAATATTGATATCCCTCAATCCAGTGATGTAATGAAGAAGCACCAAACTAGGCCTAGAGACTGTCTCGTTATGAGCAGTGGGCTTGATTGAATGCTTGAGAAATCGATACCACACCTTAACTTCTGGCCTCAGATCTATCCTTTTCACAGCTTTGTCAACCCATTTTGTACCAGCAACACACAACGACTCCATGTAGGCGTCGTATTCTTCTTCATGTGAACTGAGCACCAAATTCTGGTACTCGTCTTCAGTATTCTCCAGCTTGAAATAAAAGTTAATATTTGACTCATTATAAATCACCTTCGCCCCCCTAACCAAAACCTCTAACCTATTGTGCCCAGGATCCGTCAAGTTGGAATAAAATTCCTTGACCAGCGTTGCATTGTACAAACTAGGTTGCTTACAAAAGCTTCCCCATTTCAAATGTGAGATGGTTGTTCCTATGTCGCCTGGGAGTCCAGCTTCTCATCTTCAATATCCATGATGAATCCTCTTTCAGCAAACACATTCATTTTGTTGAAATGCTCCACAAATCTTTTGTGGGCTTCAACATTGACGAACGTGTCATTTTCCTCTTAACTGGAGAGGTCAATCGTGGGGACGACAGTTTTCTTTCCTGCAGTCTCGTAACAACGGCCAGTGGTTGGGTCTCTTGTCATTTTTCTTGGTGAATGGAGGAGATAGGGTTTGAGAGATTAGGGTTACAGAAAAGATGATAGAAAATGAAAAGTGAAAGGTTTTGTTTGAATATTTGGGTATAGAGAGATATGGAGGGAAGTTGGAAAGGTGATTAGAAAAGTTGAGAAAAGAATAATAAAAAAAAGTCCTTGGAGAGATGGAGAGAGAAAGATTTCCGTTTTTGTGATTATTAGGGTAAAGAGTAAAAGGACTTGGGACTGACAACTAAAAAGACTCCTTTAGTGGTTTTGCGTGTTTGGCTAGCTGAACAGTCTGACGTGTCAGACATAGCCATTATGACCCTACTGTTACACACGACCGAAGGCGCTCAATCCCCATTCCACACTTTGATTCTCTCTCTTCCTCTTTAAACACAACGGTCCATTGTCTTTCTGATGTCCAAAAGAAAATATTTAATGCTAGCTCAGCATTAATATTATTCTTTTTGGACTTAACAAAATTAATTCCTTCAACTCTTCCAATATTCCAATTCCACTTTTTTTTTTCGTGTCTCTTACTGGCGTGTCACATCTTGTCATGAGCTGATACCATAAAAACTTTCATGATCCTGTACAAAAATAAAAACAAAAGAAAAATGCATAAAGTGGGGCTGCCTCCCAGTAGCGCTATTTTAAGGTTTTATCGCCTGACCAAAACAAGTGTCCATCAATCGATGAAATGGAGAGAACCCTTTGTGTTACTTGAAGGTTCTCCAAGATAAGTTTTGACCCTTTGGCCATTAACCTTAAATCTTTCTCCATTTTTCTCATTCAACAATTCTACATCACCATGGGGGTAAATCTCTTCCAAAATAAAGGGTCAAGACCATCTTGATTTTAATTTCCCAGGGAATAGCTTCAGCCTTGAGTTAAAAAGTAGAACTTTTTGGCCTTTCATTAACTCCCTCTTCTGACATTTCCTGTCATGCCACTTTTTGGTCTTTTCTTTATACAATCCAGCATTCTCGTATGAGAACAACCTATGCTCATCTAACTCATTCAATTGAAGCATTCTAGCTTGGCCAGCATTTTGAATATTAAAGTTTAATTGTTTCACACCCCAAAATGCCTTATGCTCCAATTCAATGGGTAGGTGACAAGCCTTTCCATAGACAAGTCTATATGGAGACATGCCTAAGGGAGTTTTATAGGCGGTTCTATACGCCCATAGTGCTTCGTCCAAGTGCTTGGACCAATCCTTTCTTGTGGGGTTAACCACTTTTTCCAAAATTCTCTTGATTTCTCTATTGGAATGCTCCACTTGTCCACTAGTTTGTGGATGATAAGTTGTAGCAACCTTGTGTTTAATCACATATTTTGTCATTAAATTTTCAAAAAGTTTGTTGCAAAAATGGGATCCCCCATCGCTAATGATAGCTCTAGGCGTGCCATGTCTTGTAAAGATGTTCTTGAGCAAGAACTTAGTCACTACCTTAGCATCATTGGATGGTGTTGCTACTGCTTCAATCCATTTGGACACGTAGTCCACAGCTACAAGGATGTAAAGATTTCCAAAGGATGGAGGGAAAGGTCCCAAGAAGTCGATGCCCCACACATAAAAAATTTCTACTTCAAGAATACTCGTGAGTGACATCTCTTGCCTCATAGACACATTTCCAACTCTGGCATCTATCACACCTTTTTGATAATTCATGAGCATCCTTGAAAATAGAAGGCCAGAAATAACCTGATTGCAACACTTTTGCTGCAGTTCTGAGTCATCCAAAATGTCCACCATAGGGGGCTTTGTGGCAGGCTGATAAGATCTGTCGCGCCTCCTCATAGTCCACACATCTCCTTAATAACTGATTAGCACACTTCTTGTACAGATAAGGCTCATCCCAGAAATAATTCTTTACAGTGTGGAAGAACCTCTTTCTTTGTTGGAAATTGAATTCTGGTGGCACGACTCTGCTGACTAAATAATTAACAATGTCAGCGTACTAAGGAGTTGCACCATCAGTAATCAACAACAGCTTCTCATCTGGAAAACTTTCTTTAATGTCTCCACTGTTTTGAGATTGCACTTCTTCAGGTAGTCTTGAGAGATAATCAGCAACTGAGTTTTCTACTCCTTTCTTGTCTCTTATCTCTAGATCAAACTCTTGTAAGATAAGCACCCATTGTATGAGCTGTGGCTTTGCATCTTTTTTGGCAATCAAATACTTTAATGTTGCATGATCCGTGTACACAATGACTTTAGTTCCTACCAAGTAAGGTCTGAACTTATCAAAACCAAACACTACTGCCAGCAGCTCCTTCTCCGTGGTTGTGTAATTGATTTATGCTTCTATCAAAGTTTTGCTCGCATAGTAGATGGTGTGAAAAACTTTGTTATGCCTTTGGCCTAGCACAACACCAATGGCAAAGTCATTGGCATCATACATTAACTCAAATGGTTTGGACCAATCTGGAGTTTTAACTACAGGTGCAGAAATGAGAGCTTTTTTCAAAAGATTGAAAGATTCAAGGCACTCTTTACTGAAGACAAAAGGCGTGTCATACTGCAGCAACTGGCATATAGGTTTAGTTATTTTTGAGAAATCTTTTATAAACCTCCTATAAAATCCAACATACCCCAAGAAACTCCTAATGCCCTTGATGTTGACTAGTGGGGGTAGCTATTCAATTACCTCCACCTTAGCTTGATCTACCTCTAATCCTTCTTTTGAAATTCTATGACCAAGAACAATTCCTTCTTTTACCATAAAATGACATTTTTCCCAATTAAGGACTAGGTTGTTCTCTTCACACCTGGTCAGCACCAACTCCAGACTCTTTAGACAATCTTTGAATGATTCTCCAAAAACTGAAAAATCATCCATGAAGACATCCATGGAATTTTCTATGATGTCTAAAAAAATAGCCATTATGCAGCGTTAGAAAGTGGCTGGTGCATTTGTAACACCTCAAAATTTGCCCCCGTGTTTATTCTAACTGGCTTATGTTTCATTTCATTTTTGCATTGTCATTTCTGCATTTTTGCATGGTTCTTTTGGGGCATGGGATCAAGGTATTTTCTCGCGCTTCAGTAGCTCATCCAGTTCAGAAGGAATTCCAACAGTGTTTAGGGGCCAAGCAGATAGTCTTTAAAGTCTTTTTGAGCATTTACTTTGCTCATTAGATGATTTAATGGTCAGAAGCGCCTGCACTCCCTTTTTGATCAGTGATTCAGCACCAGACAGTTGATTTCAGCAATTTATTCCGTGTGCGAAACACATTTCACAGCATATTTCAAGAGTACATCAGTGGTGATACCCAATTGCAAGTTTCAGAGGTCTAATGTGGCTCAGAACAAGTGGAATCAGACAATTCTCCAAGTTTCCCTCCTTTTGGCGCAAAAAAATTGAAAAATTGAATGTGTTAATCGATTAAACTAAGCCAGTTCACTTATGTTAATCGATTAACCATTGTGAATTTTGCTCAAATGCTTCATATTCAGTAATATCCCCAAGCAAGTTCGGTATTATTGACTTGTCTCCCCAAGCAGATTCGTTATTATTGACTTGTCTCCCTAAACAGAGTTTGATGGTGATCTTCACAGTGGTTTGTTCAACAGCGGTTGACGTCCCCAGTAGGTTTTAAGTCCAATTGTTATTGGCATATTTCAGATCTAGGGTTTGGGTTCTATCTTCGGTAGAAGTCAATGGTAATCTCCAGCGGAGATAAAGTTCTTGGGTTCCATCTTTAATATTCATATTCATCCATCTCCAACAGAGTGGAATTTCTCTCGAAGTTTTTCATCTCCAACAGAGTTTGTGATCAGGAAGTCATTCAGTGAAATCTTCCTCAGCAGGATCGTTTAATTCAGAGGACAATTTAGTTTGTCATCCCCGGTGGAGTTTCCTTCATCTTCGGCATTTATTTTACTGGAGCGCCTCTTTTGCATTGTATCCGGCATGGCATCCTCCTAAACGCGTAACATTTCCATTTCGTATGGAGCATTACGCCATAGAAAAATTCAAACATATGCATCCGAAGCATAAGCCAGGTTTGATATCGGTTACCAGTTTCTGGCCCCAGCAGAAAGAGATGTAATTCGGGAGTTGTTGTTTAACATTACATCGCAACCAGTGGATTCGTCCGTCTTACTGTTATTCCTTCCTATACTCCCCTACAGGGTTGTTTGTTTAGATTAATCTTTTCCCCAGCGGAGTCATCTTTGTAGATCTGTTGATTCTAGTTATCTTAGGTGTGAAAGTCTACCTTCGGCTTAGTCTTTCCTTGAAAGTTCACCTTCGGTTTGGTCTTTCTTTTCGAGTCCATCTTTGGCTTGGTCTCGTATTCCTTTGTTGGAAAGTCTACCTTCGGCATAGTCTTTCTTTGAAAGTCCACCTTCGGTTTGGTCATTCTTCTTCGAGTCCACCTTTGGCTTGGTCTCGTATCCTTTGGTTGGAAAGTCTACCTTCGGCTTAGTCTTTCTTTGAAAGTCCACCCTCGGCTTGGCCTTTTTTCTCGAGTTCGCCTTCGGTCGTCCTCTTATCCTTTGTTTGAAAGTCTACTTTCGGCATAGTCTTTCTGTGAAAGTCCACCTTCGGCTCGGTCTTTCTTTTTGAGTACACCTTTGGCTTGGTCTCGTATCCTTTGGTTGGAAAGTCTACCTTCGGCATAGTCTTTCTTTGAAAGTCCACCCTCGGCTTGGCCTTTCTTCTCGAGTTCGCATTCGGTCATCCTCTTATCCCTTGTTTGAGAGTCTACCTTCGGCATAGTCTTTTTTTGAAAGCCCACCTTCGGTTTGGTCTTTCTTTTCGAGTCCACCTTTGGCTTGGTCTCGTATTCCTTTGTTGGAAAGTCTACCTTCGGCATAGTCTTTCTTTGAAAGTCCACCTTCGGCTCGGTCTTTCTTTTTTGAGTCGACCTGTGGCTTGGTCTCGTATCCTTTGGTTGGAAATTCTACCTTCGGCATAGTCTTTCTTTGAAAGTCCACCCTCGGCTTGGCCTTTCTTCTCGAGTTCACCTTCGGTCGTCCTCTTATCCTTTGTTTGAGAGTCTACCTTTGGCTTAGTCTTTCTTTGAAAGTCCACCTTCGGTTTGGTCTTTCTTTTTGAGTCCATCTTTGGCTTGGTCTCGTATTCCTTTGTTGGAAAGTCTACCTTCAGCATAGTCTTTCTTTGAAAGTCCACCTTCGGCTCGGTCTTTCTTTTTTGAGTCCACCTTTGGCTTGGTGTCATATCCTTTGGTTGGAAAGTCTACCTTCGGCATTGTCTTTCTTTGAAAGTCCACCCTCGGCTTGTCCGTTCTTCTCGAGTTTGCCTTCGGTCGTCCTCTTATCCTTTGTTTGAAAGTCTACCTTTGGCATAGTCTTTCTGTGAAAGTCCACCTTCGGCTCGATCTTTCTTTTTCGAGTCCACCTTTGGCTTGGTCTCGTATCCTTTGGTTGGAAAGTCTACCTTCCGCATAGTCTTTTTTTGAAAGTCCACCCTCGGCTTGGCCTTTCTTCTCGAGTTCGCCTTTGATCGTCCTCTTATCCTTTGTTTGAGAGTCTATCTCGGCTTAGTCTTTCTTTGAAAGTCGACCTTCGGCTCGGTCTTTCTTTTCGAGTCCACCTTTGTCTTGGCCTCGTATTGTTGGGTTGGAAAGTCCACCTTCGGCTTGGCCTTTCTTTTTCGTGTTCGCCTTCGACCGTTCTCGTATCCTTTTGTTGATTAGCTCGCCTTCGGCCGGTCTTGTCTTCCTCCTCAGCGTAGCTCGCCTTCTGCCGGTCTACCTTTGTTTGAAATTCCTCCCTCGGCTGGTGTTTCTTTTCGAGTTCGCCTTCGGTCGTTCTCGTATTATCTTGTCCCCCCGCAGAATCCGCCTTCGGTCGGTCTTCCTTTTCGAGTTCGCCTTCGTCCGCCCTCGTAATCACTATATTCCATTACCCCCACAGGTTGCAAATTTTCAGGTTATTTTGGTATTCAAACCCCATGTATCCAGATTGTCTGAAAGCCGTGGCCATCATACCCTCGGATCCAAGAAGTTTGAATAGGGGCAGTTGTAACACCTCAAAATTTTCCCTCGTGTTTATTCTAACTGGCTTATGTTTCATTTCATTTTTGCATTGTCATTTCTGCATTTTTGCATGGTTCTTTTGGGGCATGGGATCAAGGTATTTTCTCGCGCTTCAGCAGCTCATCTAGTTCAGAAGGAATTCCAACAGTGTTTAGGGGCCAAGCAGATAGTCTTTAAAGTGTTTTTGAGCATTTACTTTGCTCATTAGATGATTTGATGGTCAGAAGCGTCGATACTCTCTTTTTGATCAGTGATTCAGCATCAGACAGTTGATTTCAGCAATTTATTCCGAGTGCGAAACACATTTCATAGCATATTTCAAGAGTACATCAGTGGTGATACCCAATTGCAAGTTTCAGAGGTCTAATGTGGCTCAGAACTAGTAAGTGGAATCAGAAAATTCTCCAAGTTTCCCTCCTTTTGGCGCAAAAAAATTGAAAATTTGAATGTGTTAATCGATTAACCTAAGCCAGTTCACTTATGTTAATCGATTAACCATTGTGAATTTTGCCCAAATGCTTCGTTTTCAGCACTGCATCTTTTTAATCCAAATTTTAATCACCAAATCTCATTTCACATCAGTAGAAGGATCTAGAGAGAGTTGATTTTCCATACAAATTCAAATTCTTTCCACTCTAATTCCTCATTCCCTTTCCTAATTCATTTTTCACTCCACTTTCCACCTACTAAACCTCACTCCAAACCCAAACTTAACTCCTAACCTAGGGGTTATTTAAATCAATTCATCCCAAACCAAAAAAGGAAAAAACCTAGATCATTTTTCACTCTCATTTTTCAGAATTTGCTCTCAATTCTCTCTCACTTTTTCATTCTCCAACTTCATCTTCAATCACACTCAAAGCTAGCTCCATATTCATAGATTCACAAATTCTTCATTTGAATTCGTGAATTCTTGAGCTAAACCTCCATCACATCCTCATTCTTGGTCCAATTCTGCAGTAGCTACTGGTTTGATCTTGGATTGAGTTGTTGGAATCACTTTTGGAGGAGCTTTTGCTTATTTGAGGTGTTCTTGCTTGGATCTTCAAGTGTTCTTGGTAGAGCTTCATAGATCTCTGGATTTCTTGCCTTGATTCATCAATTTTCTGTTAACAACACTCACCAAAGCAAATCTCAGCTTTGTAGGTTGGTTTTCTTTAGATCTATACTTGATTTGGCTTATTTACAACTTATTCGATGTAGATCTTTGGTTGTTCTTTATTTTGATCCAATTGCTTGAATTTGATTCTTGATGTTGATGATTCTTGGATCTAAATGACGTTTGTATACTGTATTTGAACTTAATTTTCGTGCATTGTTGATTACATGATCATTGGAGTTGATTGCATAAGTGATTTTGCTGCTGGAAGTGCTTTTGAAACTTGATTTTCTACTACTAGTACAGGGTTAATCGATTAACCATTTGTAGTGCATATTCGTTAATCGATTAACTAGTGTATTTTTGCTGTTTTTGGAGCTGTTAATCGGTTAACACATTTGGTTAATCGATTAACACTATTGCAGAGTGTAATTTTTGTGTATTTTTGAGCATGTTTCGATTCCGTTCCAATTTTAATCTTCATGGATTGATATGATGCATATTTGTGGATTGTTTTAATGCTGTTTCACCTCACACCATAGTATGCACACAATTTTCCGGCACGCGACTCATGGATTTTTATCGTTTATGATTATGTTTGCGTTATTACGTTCTTGATGCGATGAACACATAGCACACACTCCTTGAGCATGTTGGTTGCGAATTAATGCTTGTGTTGCTGGAATTGTGTTGTACATGCTTGTTTGCATTTAATTTCGTGTGATGCATGCTTGACTTAACTTGTTCATGTGCTTAATATTGTGCATCCTTTCATGATGTGGTGCATTCTTCCATGATGTTTTCAAGCATTGCTTACTATGATGTGTGATGTGTTTGTAATCATGATTGATCCAAGAATGTATGATGCTTGATGCTTGCTCGTTATGCCATGTTCGATTCGTTTTCGATTGCATGCTGCCCTGCTTCTACTGCTATTTATGTGTATATGTGCTGTTATATGTGCTGCTTTTTGGCTTTTACACCTCCTTGTTGTGCTGATTGTGTGCTGTTAAATGCTGTTTGGTGTGTTTGCTGGAATATACTGATGTACAGGTGCTAAAGTGTTGTAGTAGCTACTGTTTTTGTTCATTCACCTCCTTTCTTCTTCATCTCTTAACTCATCTTCTTCCCTTGAATCTCAAGACTTGTTTAAGTCTTGGATTTGCTCCCTTAGGGCTACCTAGTCTAACTTAATCGTTGATTAAGCTTGGAGTAGGATTAGCATTAGGCTTTCACTTTGCATGCTAACTTAGGTAGATGTTTCCCCTTTAACCTCAACCTTAGGGCCACTTTTGCATGACAACATTAGGAGAGAATTCCCCTTAGTGTTTTCTTTTCCTTGAGTCTTCTCTTCTCATCTCATAATATCTCTAAAACACTTAATAAAGGTTAACATGTATTGTGCACGAGCCTTATATATGGGAAGTGAGGCATGGGGGATCCCCCTTCATTCTTTTAGGGTACTTAATGTACGTCCTGTTGGGGACGATACGCGACGTATTCGTTCCTATGTTGTAGACTTGGGTGCAATGCAAGTTACAAATTAAATTCAATCCACTTCTTGTATAAAAAACACAAAACAAATTCAAACCTTTTTATCCTTCGGGATTGTTAAGTTTCAAACTATTTTTCAAAAAAGGGCACGTTATTTTCCGTCTCGTCGCAAACAGGCATCGACTCTAACTGCTGGACGCGAACTTAATGTCGTTTATAAAAAACACCAAGACCTCGTTAAGTCGAACTATGACTGCTCTGATTTCCTCCTTCTGCTCTGACTTTCCCATTGCACGAGGGAATACGTAGGCCTAGGACGACGATGTCCTATCGAGTCACTTCTTTTTTTATTTTCTTCGTTCTCCTCGGTTCCCGTTCCTTTTCCTTTCCAGTAGCAGTGAAGCTCCAGATGACGACACCCTTTGATCGAGACAACAAGCGTGGATTCCATCGAGTGCGATGGACGCGTGAGGGTGCTAATACCTTCCCCTCGCATAACCGACTCCCTTACCCGTTTCTCTTGGTCGCGAGACCATGTCTTTTCCCTTCCCTCAGGTTTACGCAGTGTTTCCTTTCCCTTTCTTGGGATAAATACACATTGCTGGCGACTCTGTTTCTGCGCCACTTTCGCGTTTGTACCTAGATGAAAATCCCGGGAACGACAACTGGCGACTCTGCTGGGGATGAGTTGACCTATTGCTGGTTTATCCCCTTTGCGAGTCAATCCTAGTGCTTGGTTGTTTATTTTCATTGGGTGTTTTTTATGGTGCTTTATTTTGTTGTGTATTACTGTATTACTGCGTTACTGTTTTATAGTCTTTACCGCATTTATGGCATTGCATTTCATTATTATCCTGGACGGTGCTGTGCTGTACTGGATTTTCTTTTTGGCAGGTTGGGATTTCTGAGAGATAAGCCCACTACCCAGGCTTGAGCATACATATAGGTATTAGCGTGGGCAGGCGTGACGCTCCCGTGGTGTTGGCCACGTGCGGGTGTTCACGAGACCTACAGCCAGACGAGGTTCTATCGGGAGATACCTGCTACTGTATGTTAATACAGGCCAATAGTTATTCTCTTGAGGAATTGTCGACTTTGGTGACCATTCCATGGGACTCAGTTGTGGCACTCCTCCTGAGATGTGATAATGGAAGACCAGAATTGGTAAACCCATTACACTTCTCGATCCGAGGACCCAATGCTGGGAACTTGCTATAGGATATCCTGTTTTAGGGGAATCAGTTGAGGCCTCCTCGATTGATGATGATGCCAAACCAGAAATGGTGAACGTATCATCATTTATCGACTTGAGAGTCCGTATATTGAGGATCCTCGCCTTTCTAGTACCCACATGTGAGAGGGGATGGGTGTTTGCAGGTTTGCAGGTGACCTTAACCTTCAACCCACCTGGTTTTCTGGATTTCTCGTCGGTGTAGTTATCTGCCTGGTTTTCTGGTTATCTCAGTGATCCGATGTCCCGAAATTTTGGGTTTCTGGGTTTGTGGTCCTCGTTCAGGTGAACAGCACAGCAGATGTTCAGTGCATCCGGCTTGTGTGGATACCTTGATTCCATGCTTTGCATTGCATTTCATTTTTCGGACATTCATATTTTTGTATTTCCAGGTAGTATCTGATCTTTTGATTCCAGTCAACGGGCAGTCATCGGGATAAACACTAAGAAGAGTAAGAAGAATATCATTGTTTACAAGTTCCCGAAGCTCACTCTTGACCAGATTGGCAGTTTACAGGATATGGTCGGTCCGAAAGTGTTGGGAATGTTCAAAGAGAAATATGGTTGGATCTTATCTTTCGCCCGTAACATCAGTGAGTATGAATATAACGGCTTGCACACCTTGATGCAGTTCTATGATCCTTCCCTGAGATGCTTCGTGTTGCCAGACTATGTATTGGTCCCTACTCTGGAGGAGTACTCCAACATCCTGGGGATTTACATTAAAGAAGGTGTTCCATTCTGTGCTTCCAAGGCAGACCTTGACTTCAAAGCTGTGGCTGAGGCTCTTTATTTGAGTAAATCAACTTTGGAAGCTAATATCACCAACAAGGGAAAGTCCCGTGGCTATCACTTGGCGTACTTGGTAAAGAAGGCTCAAGAAGCGGCTAAGGAGAAGAGGTGAACAACTTTCAATGCAATACTGGCTCTCTGTGTATATGGCATTGTCCTTTTTCTTAATGAATATGATTTTATTGATACGGATGCTATCCGGATCTTTGCAACTCAGAATCCAGTGCCGACCTTGTTAGGAGATCTTCACTATGCCTTGTACAACAGGAATGAGAAGAGACAAGGTGAGATAGTTCATTGTTGTGCATCTTTTTTCTATAAGTGGTTTACAAACCGTCTACCCTGGTCAGGTGCTTTTGTGGGTACTAGGACTTCTCTGGATTAGAGTAAACGTCTGATGGGTCTAGCTACTAAGGATATTGTTTGGGTGGACGGTGGATTGCTTGGCAAAGACATTTTGCACAGCTGTGGTGAGTACCCTAACGTACCATTGATAGGGAGAAAAGGGGGTATTAATTACAATCCTTCTTTAGCTATCAGGAAGTTTGGATATGCTCTAAAAGATCCTCCGGTTGAAAAAGATTTGAAAGAGTCTTTGTATTTTCGTGTAGCTGATGGTTTAACTGTTGCGCAGAAGGCTTCCGAAGCATGGCTCAGTAAACAAACGAAAGGAAAAGCCGCTCTGGGCAAACCCAATAGCCAAGCTTTCCCTCCATATGTAGCCTAGGTAAAGAAGAGAGTGGAAGAGTTCTAATTGCCTTTTGATTGGGCGCCTCCTTTGTATCCTGAGACTGTGGAGGAGAGGCTCACTGTACCCATTGAAGAATTCGATAGGCAACGAGAATTGGTGCATGATTTGAGGATGGAGAATGCTGGTATGAGTAGTCAGCTGCAAGGTGCTTTACATGACAACCAGGAATTGAAATGGAAAGTTCAAGATATGACAGAGCGCCTGGAAGAGAAGGATCTCACTGACAGAGTTCAGCACTTCAAAAAAGTCAGTATGGCTGCTGAAGCCTCTAGCAAGGCCTATAGGAAAAATAAGAAGCTCTTGACCGAGACTGAAGCCAAGCTTGCCACGTATCAGGAGATGTGGGAAAAACTCAAGATTGAGAATGGGGAATTGAAAGAAGAGCTTCAAAGGATGAAAGTAGATAAAAAACACTTCTCTGGTAAGTGGAAAGAAGCTCAAAGGGAAATTGAAGAGCTCAAGTTGCAAGCCGAAGTCAAGAAATCAAGGCGCGAAGGCAGCGATGTTGAAGAACAGATTGCTAGGCTGAATCAAGATATTGAAAAGAGAAACAGACTGATCAAAGGGCTGATAGAGCGACCTACACATCCAGACACTGTGGATCTTCTTGAGGAAGTTGAAGCCAGCTTGTTTGGAATTAATTGGTAGTGGTCTTGTTGTTATGTTTTGTTAGGATTACCATCAGGATTGTTGATGGAATCGCCTTTGATTGTATCAGACCCGTCTGTATGAATTCTTATGACATGATATAAAATGCTTGGTTTAATCATGTCTGTATCAACAACTCTCAGTTTTTGAAAAGGATGTGCTTCCTCTGTGTTTATTCTGCAGTATTTCTGGGTTTGGATTTATTTTTCGATGATTGTGTCCAATCCCTTGCCTGGTTTCAAAGACTGGAATCAAAACAGATACGGCCTAGGAATGTTTAAATATGATGTT
Organism: Lathyrus tuberosus; assembly: GCA_022829125.1. NCBI lineage: Eukaryota > Viridiplantae > Streptophyta > Magnoliopsida > Fabales > Fabaceae > Lathyrus > Lathyrus tuberosus. Next base: position 22,012,549 of record JALAZF010000012.1, on the reverse strand, counting down.
TGCATCTACATGACCATAATCATTTTGCATTTTGCATAGCAGGTTTATCTCTGGTTTTCTCATCGTGTTCTTTCTTTAGGCAGGATTGCTGATCAGCAGATTCATCGGTATTCTACCAGACCCAATCAAAAGAAAGCTATGGAACAGATGCAGGCTGAGATGGGCGCCATGCAGACTCGCATAGCCCAGATCATGGAATTAATGCAAGGCGTTACACAAGGGCAAGAACAGCTGAGAACCCTTGTCCAACCCTTGGCGGCGAGAGTTGACGAGGATGGCGTTCTTCATGGCGGCCTTCATAATGATGTTATTCGTCCGGGCGGATGTGTTGGGGGTAATGGTATTCCTATTGGTCCTCCAGGCGGAGGCGTTCATGTCCATTCTGGTGTGATCCCTCCGGGAGGAGGAAAGCAGGTTGCGATTCTTTCTGTTGTAGGAGGAGGAAATAGTGTATGTGATGTTCATGGCTGTCGATATGATGACCAACAGGATGACATATTTTATGAGCAAGGCAGGGACGCTGGTGTTCCCCCAATTGTTGATGATCAGAGGATCAGGTTGATTAAAGAACAGCTAAAAGGGGTTGTGAATTAGAACTCTATGGGTATGGATTTGGATGATTTAGGGCTGGTCCCCAGTGTCAAGATTCCGCACAAGTTCTAGGTTCCCACCTTTGAGAAATACAATGGTACCACTTGCCCAAAGACTCACGTCCGGGCATACGCAAGGAAATGGCTGCGTACTCTAGTAACGAGAAATTACTGATGCATTTCTTCCAGGATAGCCTGTCTGGGGCATCTTTGGAGTGGTATATGAAATTGGAGAGATGTCACGTCCATAATTAGAGAGAGTTGGTAGAGGATTTTGTCATGTACTACCAATATGACACTGATATGGCTCCCAATAGGACTCAATTGCAGAGTATGTCTTAGAGGAACAATGAAAGCTTCAAGGAATACGCCCAGAGGTGGCGCGAACTGGAAGCGAGGGTACAACCTCCCATGTTGGAGAAGGAGATTCTGAATATATTCATGGCTACCTTGTCGGGTCATTATTACGAGAAGCTGTTGCCTTGCATGTCAGGAAAGTTTGCTGATCTGATCTTGGTTGGGGAAATGTTAGAAAGTGGAATTAAAACTGGAAAGGTATCAGGCAGTGATGGGTCTTCTTCTGGAGGAGGGAAGAAACCTTATGTAAACTACAAGAAAAAAGAGGAAGCAAATTCTGTTTCTTCATACCGCGATAAGAGAAAGCAGCGTCAGAATTATAATCAGCAGGTGGCCTCAGTGACTATTCCCGCAGAACTTCCGCCTCAACAGCAAAATCAAGTTCCTCGCAAATATCAGCCAAGGCCTAAGAAGAATAGGCAATTTGATACTCCATCGTTGCCTTATTCCCAGTTGTTTCAGGATTTGATGCAGTTGCAGTTAATTCAGAAGAGGACTCTGGCTCCTATTAATGGCAATCCACCTCCGGGTTACAATCCCAATGCCCACTGTGAATTTCATTCTGGGGCACCCGGGCACCACATTAAGGACTGTAAAGCTTTTAAGCATAAAGTCCAAGATTTGGTGGATTCGAAGGCCATCAACTTTTCCAACGACGTGCCAAATGTCATTCAAAACCCAATGCCGAACCATGATGGGCCGAGGGTTAATGTTGTTATAGAAGAAGGTGAATCTTTGAATTTGGTTCTAGGCGTGAATGATTTGAGGACTCCGTTGTTAGTAGTGAAAAAGAGACTACTGAAGGGTGGGGTATCCCCTAGTTGTGATAAAAACTGCTTAGAGTGTATGTTGCATACAAATGGTTGTGATCTGTTGAAATCTGGTATTCAGAAGCTGATTAATGAAGGTTGGTTATAGTTCGATAGGTGCGATCAGAAGAATGAAGTTACTAGCAGAAGGAATGATATTGCCACTATTATTATCCCTTTCAAGACGGTAACTATTTCAGCGCCGGCAAGACCAGCGCCGGTCATTATTACGACTCCTGGGCCTGTTCCGTATGAGAGCACAAAAGCTATTCCTTGGAATTACGGTGCTGAAGTATTTGTTAACGGGCAGAAGCAAGAACTGATAGGAACGTCAGTGATGAACTCCAGTTCTGAGAATAATGAGGAAGCAGGAGCCATTACCCGGAGTGGTAGAGTCTTTATCCCATCTGATAATCAAGCTGATGGTTCTAGGCCAGATAAAGGAAAGCAGGTTATCGATAATTCTGTACAGACGCCGGTAGTGAATGATTCCACAGCAAAGCTAGTTGATAATTCTTTTTCAGAGAATATAGAAGAGTTTATGAGGCTGATTCGGAAAAGCGACTATAAAATTGTTGATCATCTGCACCAAACACCGTCTAAGATATCCATTTTATCTCTGTTATTATGCTCTGAGGCGCATCGAAACGCACTGTTGAAGGTATTGAATGCTGCGTATGTACCTCAGGAGATATCGGTTAATCAGCTTGAGGGGGTAGTGGCCCATGTTAATGCAGGAAATGGCTTGGGGTTTATTGACGTTGATTTGACTCCAGCTGGGAGGAACCACAAGAACGCCTTGCACATTTCAGTCGAATGCCGAGGATCGTTAATGTCACATGTGCTTGTTGACACTGGGTCATCTCTGAATGTTTTACCGAAGAAAGCACTGATGAAGTTGGACACTCGTGGGTTAATCTGCACACCAAGTGACTTGGTGGTGCGTGCTTTCGATGGTTCCAAGAGATCTGTCTTTGGGGAAATTGTGCTGCCAATTAAGGTTGGTCCAGAGGTTTTTTATGCTACTTTCTATATCATGGACATTCAACCTGCTTACAGTTGTCTACTGGGCCTTCCATGGATCCATAGTGCTGGGGCTGTGACGTCCACTCTGCATCAGAAGCTGAAGTACATGGTAGACGGACATGTCGTGAAAGTTTGCGGAGAAGAGGATATCATGATAAGTCACTTGTCTACTTTCAAGTATATGGAGGTAGATGGCAAAATACATGAAACTTTATGTCAGGGTTTCGAAGTAGTGAAGATCCCCGAGGAATCTCTCAAGGAAGTCAGCCAATCTGATGTGGTAAAGCAGCCTGTAGTGGTATATCAGCCAGAGATCTCCATGTCTTCCTTCAAGGATGCACAGACGGTGGTTGAAGCCGGCAGTTCACAGAAATGGGGTCAGGTTATTAAGGTCCAGAAAAAGCAGAATACTTATGGGCTGGGTTATAAGCCACCCAGGCGTCCTGAGGATCCTCCCAAGTTTTATGGTCCGGTTCGTTTCACCAGTGCTGGTGTATTCTTTGACAGAATCAACATTATTGATGAGGAAGGGGATAGCGATTGCGATATGGATAATTGGATCCACCCCTGCATTCCAGGTCAAAGTCTTTGCAACTGGTCATCAGAGAAAGCCATTCAAGTGACCGGCCCAGTGTAATTGCTTTTGTTTTCCTGTTATGACAATCCTACGTTCTGCCCAAGGCGTAGTGATTTTTGTTTGTAGGGCTTGAATATTGTGTGTTTTCTTTATCATTAATAAAGGAAGTTTTTCACATTCAAATATTTTGATCCCTGTTTTTCTGTTTTTACTTTGTGCATTAAATCACATCAAAATGACAATGTGTTTTTGTTTGTTGCATACATAATAAATATAAATCATCAATCATGCAGGTTTCCTTGTTCAGATACCACCAATCATGATTCAGCTATGGCTCGGTATGATTTCGATAATCCCATTTATCAGGCTGAAGAAGAGATTGATGAAGATTGTGACTTACCCGAGGAATTGGCCAGACTGTTGAAACAGGAGGAAATGGTCATTGTACCTCATCAGGAGGAAATTGAGATTGTTAACTTGGGAACCGAGAACGCAAAGAAAGAAGTAAAGATTGGGGCTGCTTTGGAAGACAATGTAAAGGGAAGATTGATTGAAATGCTTCGAAAGTATGTTGATATCTTCGCCTTGTCTTACCAAGACATGCCCGGGCTTGACACTGACATCGTGGTACACCGGCTGCCGCTCAAAGAGGGATGTATTCCAATTAAGCAAAAGCTGAGAAGGATGAAACCGGAAATGTCTGTCAAGATTAAAGAAGAGGTTCAGAAACAGATAGATGCTGGATTTCTAGCTGTGATAAGTTATCCTCCGTGGGTTGCTAACATTGTGCCTGTACCTAAGAAGGATGGAAAGGTCAGGATGTGTGTTGACTACAGAGAACTGAATAGAGCAAGCCCAAAAGATGATTTCCCGCTCCCTCACATTGACGTGTTAGTGGAAAACACTGCTCAGTACTCTGTATTTTCCTTCATGGATGGTTTCTCTGGGTATAACCAAATCAAAATGGCCCCAGAGGACATGGAGAAGACGATGTTCATAACACCATGGGGAACATTCTGTTACAAGGTAATGCCCTTTGGATTGAAAAATGCTGGGGCAACCTATTAGCGAGCAATGGTGACTCTCTTTCATGATATGATTCACAAAGAGATCGAGGTCTATGTTGATGACATGATTGCGAGGTCACAAACGGAGGAAGAGCATCTGGTGAATCTTCAGAAACTATTTGAAAGGTTGATTAAGTTCAAACTGAGGTTGAATCCGAACAAGTGCACCTTCGGGGTGAGATCTGGAAAATTACTGGGGTTTATTGTTAGCGAAAAAGGTATCGAGGTTGATCCTGCTAAAGTAAAAGCCATACAAGAAATGCCTGAACCGAGAACAGAAAAAGAGGTTCGTGGTTTCTTAGGGAGGTTGAACTACATTGCTAGATTCATCTCTCATCTTACAGCCACGTGTGATCTAATATTCAAATTGTTAAGAAAATATCAAGAGGTCAGGTGGAACGAAAATTGTCAAAAGGCGTTTGAAAAAATAAAAGAATATTTGCAGGAACCTCCGGTCCTTATGCCGCCAGTGCCAGGAAGGCCATTGATTATGTATCTTACGGTTCTTGAGAACTCAATAGGGTGTGTGCTCAGTCAACACGACGAGTCGGGTAGAAAAGAGCACACCATATACTACCTAAGTAAAAAGTTCACTGATTGTGAGTCGAGATACTCATTGCTGAAAAAACATGTTGTGCACTCGCTTGGGAAGCCAAGCGTTTAGGGCAGTATATGTTAAACCACACAACCCTTTTGATTTCGAAGATGGATCTGATCAAGTATGTGTTTGAAAAGCAATCGCTGTCTTGAAGAATAGCTCGTTGGCAGATGGTTTTGACAGAATACGATATTCAATATGTTTCCCAAAAGGCCATTAAGGGAAGTGTTTTGTCATAATATCTTGCCGAACAACCGATTGAGGATTATCAACCGATGAAGTTTGAATTTCCAGATGAACATATCATGTTTCTGAAGATGAAAGACTGTGAAGAGCCGCTACATGATGAAGGACCCGAAATTGGATCCCAATGGAAGCTGGTCTTTGATGGGGCTGTTAACTCATACGATAACGGAATCGGGACAATCATTACGACTCCAAAGGGTTCTCATATACCCTTCACTACCCGGTTAGCGTTCATATGTACCAACAGTGAGGCGAAGTATGAAGCATGCATCATTGGGTTAGAAGAAGCAATTGATCTAAGAATCAAGAACCTCGATGTCTATGGTGATTCCGCATTGGTATTTAATTAGATTACAGGTGAATGGGAAACTCGTCAAGCAAATCTGGTGCCTTAGAACAACTATGCCAGAAGGTTGTTATGTTTCTTTGACAGAGTCGATTTCCATCATATACCCCGATTGGAGAATCAAATGGCAGATGCGTTGGCAACGTTATCTTCAATGTATCAGGTGAATCGTTGGAATGGAACTCCCTCAATCAGAATTATGCGTCTGGATAGACCCGCTTTTGTGTTTGCGGTTGAAGGTGTATCAGATGGCAAACCTTGGTATCATGATATTAAGGTTTTTCTGAAGAGTCAAGAGTATCCAGAGGGTGCGTCAACCAAGGATAATAAAACTCTGAGGAGGATGGCCGGGAATTTCTTTTTGAATAAAGATGATGTGTTATACAAGAGGAACTTTGACATGGTCTTGCTACGTTGTGTTGATGAACACGAGGCAAGCCTGTTAATGGAAGAGGTTCATGAAGGATCTTTTGGTACCCATGCCAATGGGCATGCCATGGCTAGAAAATTGTAGAGAGCGGGGTATTACTGGATGACTATAGAGTCTGATTATTTTAAATACGCCCGGAAATGTCATAAATGCCAGATTTATGCAGATTAGGTGCACGTGCCGCCTACTCCTCTGAATGTGTTGTCATCACCTTGGCCCTTTACCATGTGGGGCATTGATATGATTGGAAAGATTGAGTCGAATGCTTCCAATGGGCATCGTTTCATTTTGGTTTCCATTGATTATTTCACGAAGTGGGTGGAAGCAGCCTCGTATGCCAACGTCACCAGACAAGTGGTAGCCCGGTTTATTAAGAAGCATCATCTGCCGGTATAGAGTCCCGAAGAGAATCATTACTGATAATGGTTCAAATTTGAACAACAAGATGATGAAGGAGCTATGTCAGAGCTTTAAGATTGAACATCACAATTCTTCTCCCTATCGTCCGAAGATGAATGGGGCTGTTGAAGCAGCAAATAAGAATATCAAGAAGATTGTGCAGAAAATGGTGGTGACGTATAAGGACTGGCATGAGATGTTGCCTTATGCTTTACATGGTTATCATACTTCGGTGCGTACATCAACTGGGGCAACTCCTTTCTCACTGGTATTTGGTATGGAAGCAGTTCTACCATTAGAGATTGAGATTCCTTCTTTGAGAATTCTGGCAGATGTGAAGCTTGATGAAGCTGAATGGGTGCGCTCCAGATTGAATCAACTGAACCTTATCGAGGAAAAGAGATTGGCAGCCATTGGACATGGTCGGTTGTATCAAAATAGGATGAAGAAAGCCTTTGACCAGAAAGTGCGTCCTCGGTGTTTTCAGGCTGGCGAGTTGGTTTTGAAAAGGATCCTTCCTCCTCAAACAGATCACAGGGGCAAATGGACTCCAAACTACGAAGGGCCACATGTAGTAAGACAGATTTTCTCTGGTGGAGCCTTATTACTCTCAACTATGGATGGGGAAGATTTTACGTCCCCTGTGAACGCAGACGTAGTCAAAAAATACTTTGCATAAAAGAGACCCGCTGGACATAAAAAGAAGATCCAGGCAAAAAAGGGCATCCCGGCAAACCATAAAAAGAAGAGGTTCGGGCAAAAATTAGGGATAAAAAGAAAAGAAAAGAATAAACCCGCAAAGTTGAAAACCTGAAAAGGCAACTTTGGTAAAAATGGGTATCCCGGTGGATTGAAAACCCGAAAAGGGCGATCCAGCCAAAAGTTAGGGATTTGAAAGCAAGAGGTTACGATCTGCGTTCGATCTATGAATACTTTTGATACTTGGAAAATTCATAGGAAAGGAGTCAGTCCAGTCAGTCTCTTCGAAGGTCAAAGCATTTGCGGATAAACGAGCCATATCGGATCATAGCTGAATTGAATCATGGTGGATATATGTTCCCCACATTGCCGACATGTGTAGTTTCTTTTACTTTTTTTGTGCAATTACCTCTTTTCAGGAATTGCTTCCGAATGTAAATGCCTATTTACAGGCCAATTCATTCAATAAAATTTCCATTTTCATTCAAAGAGCTTTCCTTTGTGTTTTTACTTTAACTGCTTTTGTTTGTGAAAACGTCCGATATTATTGATAAACATTGCATGCGAAAATGTTAAGCATTGCGAATCATATCGAAAAATAGTGGAAATTGCTCATGTAACAGTCATGGTGATGGTAATCGAGATGGCCATTTTGCATATACTGCTGGTTTTGTTTGCAGGATAGCAGGATTTCTCCCCAGTAGAGCTATTCCCCTTAGCACTGAAAGTTCATCATCCTCAGCAGAGCTTACTCTCCCCGGCAAGAGTACAGAGGATTGTGTTCCCCAGCTGAAGTCATGGTTGGTTTATTATTCCCCATCAAGCAGTCAGAAGTGGATTGCTCCGAGGTGAATGTGGTTGTATCTCCAGTAGGAGATGTGTTTGATGTCTTCGAAAAGACTTTATCTTCCCCACAGAGCCTGGTAATCACTTTCCTCAGGAGGCCAGGAAGTGTAATTCTGTTAGCAACGACATGCTCTAATCCCCAGCAGGGAAATTTCATCCTCCTCAGTAGGTTGTTACTCTCCCCAGTCAGAGTACAGAGGATTATTCCCCAGCTAGAGTTGTGATTGATTTATTACCCTCTCAGCAAGCAGCCAGAAGTTGATACTTCTGCATCCCCAGCAAGAGACTGATGGAGTACCGTCTTTGGACAAAGAGGTTGTTTTCCCCACAGAGTCTGGGTAATCACTTTCCTCAGCTAGTCAGGAAGTGTTTTTCTCATCAGCAACGGTATGGTTTGATCCCCAACAGATGAGAGAGCTTGATGGTATCCCCTAGCAGAGTTGATGTCGTCAATCACCATTCCCTAAGCAGGTTTGCTAATAGTGGCTGATATTCCCCAGCAGGGTGAAGATAAAGACATCTCCCAACAGTAGGTTAAGTTCAGTAATATCCCCAAGCAGGTTCGGTATTATTGACTTGTCTCCCTTAGCAGGTTCGCTATTATTGACTTGTCTCCCCAAACAGAGTTTGATGGTGATCTTCACAGTGGTTTGTTCAACAGCGGTTGACGTCCCCAGCAGGTTTTAAGTCCAATTGTTATTGGCATATTTCAGATCTAGGGTTTGGGTTCTATCTTCGGTAGAAGTCAATGGTAATCTCCAGCGGAGATAAAGTTCTTGGGTTCCATCTTCAATATTCATATTCATCCATCTCCCACAGAGTGGAATTTCTCTCGAAGTTTTTCATCTCCAGCAGAGTTTGTGATCAGGAAGTTGTTCAGTGAAATCTTCCTCAGCAGGATCTTTTAATTCAGAGGACAATTTAGTTTGTCATCCCCTGTGGAGTTGCCTTCATCTTCGGCATTTATTTTGTTGGAGCGCCTCTTTTGCATTGCATACGCATTCTGGCATGGCATCCTCCTAAATGCGTAGCATTTCCAATTCGTATGGAGCATTACGCCATAGAAAAATTCAAACATATGCATCCGAAGCATAAGCCAGGTTTGATATCGGTTACATGTTTCTGTCCCCAGCAGAAAGAGATGTAATTCGGGAGATATTGTTTAACATTACACCGCAACCAGTGGATTCGTCCGTCTTACTATTATTCCTTCCTATACTCCCCTACAGGGTTGTCTGTTTAGATTTCTCTTTTCCCCAGCGGAGTCATCTTTGTAGATCTGTTGATTCTAGTTATCTTGGGTGTGAAAGCCTACCTTCGGCTTAGTCTTTCTTTGAAAGTTCACCTTTGGTTTGGTCTTTCTTTTCGAGTCCACCTTTGGCTGGGTCTCGTATTCCTTTGTTGGAAAGTATACCTTCGGCATAGTCTTTCTTTGAAAGTCCACCTTCGGTTTGGTCTTTCTTCTTCGAGTCCACCTTTGGCTTTGTCTCGTATCCTTTGGTTGGAAAGTCTACCTTCGGCTTAGTCTTTCTTTGATAGTCCACCCTCGGCTTGGCCTTTCTTCTCGAGTTCACCTTCGGTCATCCTCTTATCCTTTGTTTGAAAGTCTACTTTCGGCATAGTCTTTCTATGAAAGTCCACCTTCGGCTCGGTCTTTATTTTTCGAGTCCACCTTTGGCTTGGTCTCGTATCCTTTGGTTGGAAAGTCTACCTTCGGCATAGTCTTTCTGTGAAAGTCTACCCTCGGCTTGCCCTTTCTTCTCGAGTTCGCCTTCGGTCGTCCTCTTATCCCTTGTTTGAGAGTCTACCTTTGGCTTAGTCTTTCTTTGAAAGTCCACCTTCAGTTTGGTCTTTCTTTTCGAGTCCACATTTGGCATGGTCTCGTATTCCTTTGTTGGAAAGTCTACCTTCGGCATAGTCTTTCTTTGAAAGTCCACCTTCGGCTCGGTCTTTCTTTTTCGAGTCCACCTGTGCTTGGTCTCTTATCCTTTGGTTGGAAAGTCTACCTTCGGCATAGTCTTTCTTTGAAAGTCCACCCTCGGCTTGGCCTTTCTTCTCGAGTTCGCCTTCGGTCGTCCTCTTATCTTTTGTTTGAGAGTCTACCTTTGGCTTAGTCTTTCTTTGAAAGTCCACCTTCGGTTTGGTATTTCTTTTCGAGTCCACCTTTGGCTTGGTCTCGTATTCCTTTGTTGGAAAGTCTACCTTCGGCATAGTCTTTCTTTGAAAGTCCACATTCGGCTCGGTCTTTATTTTTCGAGTCCACCTTTGGCTTGGTCTCGTATCCTTTGGTTGGAAAGTCTACCTTCGGCATAGTATTTCTTTGAAAGTCCACCCTCGGCTTGGCCTTTCTTCTAGAGTTCGCCTTCGGTCGTCCTCTTATCCTTTGTTTGAAAGTCTACCTTCGGCATAGTCTTTCTGTGAAAGTCCACCTTCGGTTCGGTCTTTCTTTTTCGAGTCCACCTTTGGCTTGGTCTCGTATCCTTTGGTTGGAAAGTCTACCTTCGGCATAGTCTTTTTTTGTAAGTCCACCCTCGGCTTGGCCTTTCTTCTCGAGTTCGCCTTCGGTCGCCCTCTTATACTTTGTTTGAGAGTCTACCTTCGGCTTAGTCTTTCTTTGAAATTCCACTTTCGGCTCGGTCTTTCTTTCCGAGTCCACCTTTGGCTTGGCCTCGTATTGTTGGGTTGGAAAGTCCACCTTCGGCTTGGCCTTTCTTTTTCGTGTTCGCCTTCGACCGTTCTCGTATCCTTTTGTTGATTAGCTCGCCTTCGGCCGGTCTTGTCTTCCTCCCCAGCGTAGCTCGCCTTCGGCCGGTCTACCTTTGTTTGAAATTCCTCCCTCGGCAGGTGTTTCTTTTCGAGTTCGCCTTCGGTCGTTCTCGTATTATCTTTTCCTTTTCGAGTTCGCCTTCGGCCGCCCTCGTAATCACTATATTTCATTACCCCCACAGGTTGCAAATTTTCAGGTTATTTTGGTATTCAAACCCCGTGTATCTTGATTGTCTGAAAGCTGTGGCCATCATATCCTCGGATCCAAGAAGTTTGAATAGGGGCAGCTGTATCACCTCAAAATTTTCACTCGTGTTTATTCTAACTGGCTTATGTTTCATTTCATTTTTGCATTGTCATTTCTGCATTTTTGCATGGTTCTTTTGGGGCATGGGATCAAGGTATTTTCTTGCGCTTCAGCAGCTCATCCAGTTCAGAAGGAATTCCAACAGTGTTTAGGGGCCAAGCAGATAGTCTTTAAAGTCTTTTTAAGCATTTACTTTGCTCACTAGATGATTTGATGGTCAGAAGTGTCGACACTCTCTTTTTGATCAGTGATTCAGCATCAGACAGTTGATTTCAGCAATTTATTCCGAGTGCGAAACACATTTCATAGCATATTTCAAGAGTACATCAGTGGTGATACCCAATTGCAAGTTTCAGAGGTCTAATGTGGCTCAGAATAAGTGGAATCAGACAATTCTCCATGTTTCCCTCCTTTTGGCGCAAAAAATTGAAAATTTGAATGTGTTAATCGATTAACCTAAGCCAGTTCACTTATGTTAATTGATTAACCATTGTGAATTTTGCCCAAATGCTTCATTTTCAGCACTGCATCTTTTTAATCCAAATTTTAATCACCAAATCTCATTTCACACCAGTAGAAGGATCTAGAGAGAGTTGATTTTCCATCCAAATTCAAATTCTTTCCACTCTAATTCCCCATTCCCTTTCCTAATTCATTTTTCACTCCACTTTCCACCCACTAAACCTCACTCCAAACCCAAACTTAACTCCTAACCTAGGGGTTATTTAAATCAATTCATCCGAAACCAAAAAAGGAAAAAACCTAGATCATTTTTCACTCTCATTTTTCAGAATTTGCTCTTAATTCTCTCTCACTTTTTCATTCTCCAACTTCATCTTCAACCACACTCAAAGCTCCATATTCATAGATTCACAAATTCTTCATTGGAATTTGTGAATTCTTGAGCTAAACCTCCATCACACCCTCATTCTTGGTTCAATTCTGTAGTAGCTACTGGTTTGATCTTGGATTGAGTTGTTGGAATCAGTTTTGGAGGAGCTTTTGCTTATTTGAGGTGTTCTTGCTTGGATCTTTAAGTGTTCTTGGTAGAGCTTCATAGATCTCTGGATTTCTTGCCTTGATTCATCAATTTTCTGTTAACAACACTCACCAAAGCAAATCTCAGCTTTGTAGGTTGGTTTTCCTTAGATCTATACTTGATTTGGCTTATTTACAACTTATTCGATGTAGATCTTTGGTTGTTCTGGATTTTGATCCAATTGCTTGATTTGATTCTTGATGTTGATGATTATTGGATATAAATGATGTTTGAATACTGTATTTGAACTTAATTTTTGTGCATTGTTGATTACATGATCATTGGAGTTGATTGCATAAGTGATTTTGCTGCTGGAAGTGCTTTTGAAACTTGATTTTCAGCTACTGGTACAAGGTTAATCGATTAACCATTTGTAGTACAAATTCGTTAATCGATTAACCAGTGTATTTTTGCTGTTTTTGGAGCTGTTAATCCGTTAACACATTTGGTTAATCGATTAACACTGTTGCAGAGTGTAATTTTTGTGCATTTTTTAGCATGTTTCGATTCCGTTCCACTTTTAATCTTCATGGATTGATATGATGCATATTTGTGGATTGTTTTGATTCCGTTTCACCTCACACCATAGTATGCACACAATTTTCCGACACGCGACTCATGGATTTTTCTCGTTTATGATTATGTTCGCGTTATTGCGTTCTTGATGCGATGAACACATAGCACAATCTCCTTGAGCATGTTGGTTGCGAATTAATGCTTGTGTTGCTGGAATTGTGTTGTACATGCTTTGCATTTAATTTCGTGTGATGCATACTTGACTTAACTTGTTCATGTGCTTAATATTGTGCATCCTTTCATGATGTGGTGCATTCTTCCATGATGTTTTCAAGCATTGCTTACTATGGTGTGTGATGTGTTTGTAATCATGATTGATCCAAAAATGTATGATGTTTGATGCTTGCTCGTTATGCCATGTTCGATTCGTTTTCGATTGCATGCTGCCCTGCTTCTACTGCTGTTTATGTGCATATGTGCTGTTATATGTGCTGCTTTTTGGCTTTTACACCTCCTTGTTGTGCTGATTGTGTGCTGTTAAATGTTGTTTTGTGTGTTTACTAGAATTTACTGTTGTACAGGTGCTGAAGTGCTGTAGTAGCTGCTGTTTTTGTTCATTCACCTCATTTCTTCTTCATCTCTTAACTCATCTTCTTCCCTTGAATCTCAAGACTTGTTTAAGTCTTGGATTTGCTCCCTTAGGGCTACCTAGTCTAACTTAATCGTTGATTAAGCTTGAAGTAGGATTAGCATTAGGCTTTCGCTTTGCATGCTAACTTAGGTAGATGTTTCCCCTTTAACCTCAACCTTAGGGCCACTTTTGCATGACAACATTAGGAGAGAATTCCCCTTAGTGTTTTCTTTTCCTTGAGTCTTCTCCTCTCATCTCATAATATCTCTAAAACACTTAATAAAGGTTAACGTGTATTGCGCATGAGCCTTATATATGGGAAGTGAGGCATGGGGGATCCCCCTTCATTCTTCTAGGGTACTTAGTGTACGTCCTGTTGGGGACGATACGCGACGTATTCGTTCCTATGTTGTAGACTTGGGTGCAATGCAAGTTACAAATTAACTTCAATCCAATTCTTGTCTAAAAAACACAAAACAAACTCAAACCTTTTTATCCTTTGAGATTGTTAAGTTTCAAACTATTTTTCAGAAAAGGGCACGTTATTTTCCATCTCGTCGCAAACAAGCATCGACCCTAACTGCCGGACGCGAACTTAATGTCGCTCATAAAAAACACCAAGACCTCGTTAGGTCGAACTACGACTGCTCTGATTTCCTCCTTCTGGTTAGATTGACGATACGTAGGCACAAGGCGGCAATGTCTTGGCGAGCAACCTCCCCCTTAGTTTGTGTCCGAACTACGTTGACTTTGACTTTCCCATTGCACGAGGGAATACGTAGGCCTAGGACGGCGATGCCCTATCGAGTCACTTCTTTTTTTCTTTTCTTCGTCGTTTCTTCGTTCTCATCCGTTCCCATTCCTTTTCCTTTCCAGTTGCAGTGAAGCTTCAGATGACGACACCATTTGATCGAGACAACAAGCGTGGATCCCATTGAGTACGATAGACGCGTGGGGGTGCTAATACCTTTCCTTCGCGTAACCGACTCCCTTACCCGTTTCTCTTGGTCGCGAGACCATGTCTTTTCCCTTCCCTCAGGTTTACGTAGTGTTTCCTTTCCCTCTTTTGGGATAAATACATATTGCCGGCGACTCTGTTTCTGCGCCACTTTCGCGTTTGTACCTGGATGAAAATCCCGGGAGCGACAACATTGCACAGTCCAAACGGCATCCTTCTAAAGGCAAAGGTGCCATATGGGCATGTGAATAGTTTTTTCTTGATCTTCTGGAACAATTGCAATTTGGTTGTAGTCCGAATATCCATCTAAGAAGCAATAGTACTCCTTTCCAGCCAGTCTATCCAACATCTGATCAATGAAAGGCAAAGGAAAATGATCTTTCCTAGTTGCCTTGTTCTGCTTTCTATAATCCATGCAGATCCTCCAACCAGAAACAGTTCTAGTGGGAATGAGCTCATTCTTTTCATTGATTATTACTGTCATGTCCCCTTTCTTCGGTACACACTAGATTGGACTTACCCACACACTATCAGAGACAGGGTAAATAATTCCTGCGTCTAGCCACTTGATAATCTCCTTTTATACAACCTCCTTCATGATAGGGTTCAGCCTGCATTGACTCTCAATGTTATTCTTAGGATTTTCTTCCAACAGAATTTTGTGCATGCATATTGCTGGGCTGATTCCCTTGATGTCAGAAATTTTCGATGCAATTGCCTTCTTGTGTCTCTTCAGTAGTGAAATCAATTGATCTTTCTGCTCCTCTTGTAGGTCTGTGGCAAAGATTACTGGCAGATTCTGTCCTGCCTCTAGATATGCATACTGTAAATGCTCCGGCAGTTGCTTGAACTCCAATTCAGGGGGTTCCTCTATGGAAGGTAGCTGCTGCTTATGAGCAACAGTGGTGGATTCTATCACTTCCACATATTCTTCCTCTTACTTTTGCATTGGACCGTAGATGATCCCATCTTTTAGTTCCTTATCTTCCACTTTTCCCAACTCCATTTTCAACACATCATTAGCCTTTAGAAGGTTTTTATGAATTAACCCTTCCCAGCTAGATATCATAGAACAATCAGCCACCTCTTCTTCTGGGTATTGCAAGGAATTAAGTATGTTGAACACTAATTGCTGCCCGTTCACTCTCATAGTGAGTTCTCCTCTTTCTACATCAATTAAAGTTCTACCTGTTGCTAGGAATGGCCTTCCCAACAAAATGGGTGTCTCCTCATCAGCTTCAAAATCCATAATGATGAAATCAGCAGGGAAGACAAATTTTTCAACCCTTACCAGAACATCTTCTATCTTCCCTTGTGGGTAGCAAATACTTCTATCTGCCAGCTGCAAGGTGATGGCTGTAGGCCTGGCAGCACCTATCCCTAGCTTCTGGAAGATGGATAGGGGCATGAGGTTAATGATGGACCCTAAATCACATAGTGCCTTTCCACAAAAGGCGTCTCCAATGGTGCATGGAATAGTAAAACTTCCAGGATCCTTCAATTTGGGAGGGAGTTTTCCTTGAACCAATTGACTACACTCTTGTGTGAGTGCAACCGTAGCAAATTCTCCTACCCTTTTTCGCTTGGTAAGCACATCCTTCATGAAATTTGAGTAGTTTGCCATTTGTTGAATGGCTTCAATCAATGGTATGTTGATGTGAAGCTGCTTCAAGATCTCCATGAACTTTGAAAATTGTTGCTCTTCCTTGGCCTTTTTAATTCTTTGTGGAAAAGGAGGTGGTGGCCTTTCTTGCACAAACTTTTACTTCTTGTTGGCCTTAGTAATGACCTCTTGACTTCCCGGAGGAATGTAGTCTTCAATAGGTACATCATATTTGTGCTTTTGTTATTTTGATGAAGACGGTTCTCCATCATTATCTTTTGATCTAGAACTGTTTGACTCAGACAAATCAGTACTTGACTCCTAGCTCTTTGTAACAGTCTCTTCAATTTCCTTGCCTCTTCTGAGCTTAAGAGCTTGGCAAGTTTCAACATTCTTCACTCCAGCTTGTGTATTGGGAGTCTCAGTGGAGCTAGGGAGAGTTCCCAAGTTTCTTGAACTTAGAGCTGTGGCAATTTGGCCTACTTGGTTCTCCAAGTTCTTGATGCTCACCCCTTGTGCTTGAAATTGATTCTTTACTTCTTGAATAAAGGACTTAAGAAAATTTTCCAGATGGTTATTTCCTTAACTGACCCTAGCATAGTTAGGGTTAGAAAAACCAGGTGGAACTTGTGGTGTAGTTGCTTGCGGTTTAGGTTGACCTAGATTGTTACTCCAAGAAAAATTGGGATGGTTGCTCCATCCAGGGTTGTAAGTGTTATTGTAAGGATTGTTGTATCTTTTGTTGTTGTTGGGATTGCCAAAATAGCTAACAGAAACATGATTTGCAGAACATTCTTCAAATAGATGTGGTCCTCCACAGTAAACACAGGCAACCTCAGAAGCGTCAGTAACCATCTTAATAGGGTCAGACTTTGTCACTTCAGGACTCATCAGATTCATCATCATTTGGTGGATTTGAGCCACTTGAGCAGCAAGAGCTATGGTCTCAGTGACTTCATGAACTCCAGCAGGCTTCTTTTGAGTTGAACTTGTATTAGCCCTTGTGACCGGCCATTTATAAGTGTTGGCAGTAATGCTCTCAATCAACTTATAACCATCATCGTAAGATTTAGACAATAGGGCTCCACCACTGGATGCATCTAACATATTCCTTGAGGATGGAATTAATCCATTATAGAAAGTCTCAAGTTGTATGCAGATGGGAATCCCATGATGTGGACATTGTCTCAACAGCTCCTTAAATCTTTCCCATGCGTCCAACAACCACTAGTACAAAAATTCCTTTTTAGCAGACGTTTTTAGGTCGGTTCATAATTTACCTGACTTAAGAAGCGACATGGTGGCAATTCCGTAAATATTTGTAATTTTGTTAGGTCGGGTGTACATTAAACTGACCTAAGAAAGATTAAATATAAAAAATATAATTTACATTAAATTTCTTAAGTCGCCTATTTTTTTAACTGACTTAAGAAGTCTATTTATTAAGTCATGTGTTTCGCAACTGACCTAAGAGGATCTAATAGGGCGTCGGTTCGATTCCAGCTTAATGCACTTTAGTGAAATAAAACAATAAGAAGTCTATTTTTTGGTGAATGTTCACCACTACTTGTCTAGATAGGCCTACAGCTAGGCTTATCAAATAATTTGCAACCAATGTGAAAACGTTTTCAATAAAAACCTAGTTCACGCTAATATCTTTCCTCAAAGACATCGCGCAACCGTCACTCTTCAACTGTTCATGTTCTTTTTCTTTCCATCACTCTTCAGCAGCCCTCTTTTTCTTTCCATCACTCTCAATCCATCAAACAACAACACGCATCGCTCATCCTCTCAATCCTTGAAGCGCGGCCGACCACTCAATCCTTCTGCCGGAGCAACCCAAACGCATACTTTCGCCTGCCACGACATTGCAGGTCCGGCCGCCACGACGTCGCAGACGCACCTTCTCCACCACGACATTACAGGTACTTCCGCGGTAATGTTTTTATTCAAACTGTATTCAGTCCTATACACCGAGAGAAGTGAATTTGACGTGAATATGAAATAGTGAAAATACAGGGAAGTTTGAATGCTTCGGAATCATCAATGGTGATAGAAAACCTTAGAAGTAAGGGTTGGTATTTGGAAAACACCGACAATCTTAAGGCAATCATCGTTATTCAAATTGCACTCGCCGATGACAGTTCCAAGGTGCTATAGTCCGTCGAGTCGGAGCTCCTCAATTTCGACCTCAGATCCATCTGAGCCAAGTCGTTACCCAAATAAACTCTTCTTCGTAACCCTTCTTTTTATCTCCAGGGACCTAAATTTCTTCAGGTAAAATTACTACTACTGAATCCCTTTTTAATTTTCGTAATTCAATTTTTGCGTAGATTTGTTATAGAGGTAATTTATGGGTTCAAATTCAACAAATTTCTTTCGTGAGGGACATTTCCATGATTAGTATGGATAACATTTCGAGAAATACAAGTGGTCGGAGAGTTCTGAGATTATGTCTTACTGCCGTGTAATTTGTTCATAAATTAAGGTGATATCACAAGTGGAAACCTCATGCTACTATGCTCACATATCTGTGTTACATATATCTTAGTTATATGTACTTATATGTTTATTTTCTTCTAGGTCCTCCTTATTTTTCTAATTGTATCACTTGATTAGCTTTTTCTCTTTGGAACTGTGTTCATTAGATTGAGTATATGGTTTTGATCTTTTCTGTTCCGATTTTGTTCCTCATATTTTGAATTAACTAGAACTTAGAAGTTATAATTTAGAAGTATAACTGAACAGAACAATGGGAGTATGGAATGTTGAAGTGTAGCCTAAGATAGAGCTTTGTAATTAGAACTAGTGAAGCACAGAAAGTACCATATAACAATATTATCCATGATGTTTTTTGATAATTGTTCTACTTGACATGTGAAATTATGTTGTATTGTAGGTGGTGAATCGACCGTAGATAATTGCCAAATACTTCAATCAAGAGTTAATAGATTAAAATCGGACAAATATCATATTGATTCGGGTGGGATAAGAAGAATTTACAAGACCTAAATGGTGTTTATGCATTTCATCTTCCTGAAGGAGACTATCTAGATAGGCCTACAACTAAGCTTATCAAAGAATTTGATAATCTTCACGGTAACTTTTTTTTTGCTGCTGCTAGACAAAATTTTTTTTTAATGCTAGCTACTTCTCATGTTTTTTAATCTTCTCTAGATTCTTTTTCCAAAATCATTGGAAGCCACCATGGCGTCTTGCATTTGATATTTGCGTCCTTGATTTTTATATTAAATGATCGAATCATTCTTCAAATTCAAAATGTAATGCTCTTTTATACGTTCTTTGTAACTCTTGTCTATTGCAATAGTTTCTTATTTAGTGAGGATGAGGTTGTTAGCCTAGATAATTACTTTTGCTCACAAAGCTGTTTATTCGATATTCTTGATTGATAACTTGGTAGCCTACAACTACAAGTATTTTGAATGTCTTTAATTGTTCAGTCCTCACCCCAACCAGTGAACCTAACTGTGAACGTTCTTTAATTATCATTATATTCTTATTTAAATATTTGTTAGTTTTTGAGACTTCTTGTTTTGTCTGTAAGTTGGAGTCATATTTTTTATGTTTTAAAATTTTGTTGAACAGGTTCCAGCTCGAGCTGCTACCGCAGCTGCCGTAGCTCGTGCTATTGCAGGGTTACTTCCTCATCAAAGGTATAGTCTTTCATCAAGTTTGGCAGAGCTGAGTTCAATATATGGTAGCATACCTCGTGGCCCTGCAGTGGAGGAACTGGAGGATGAATTCTACGAGGAGGTGAGATTTTCCTGTATCAATTTAGTGTCAATTTCGTAATGTGTTTCCTGCAACATGAACATCCCTTGTGTTGGGTGATGGAAAATATTTTGATTTATGGAGGCTAGGTTAGGAGAGATGCTTTTTCTGTATGTCCAGGTTCATAAGAAGATGCAAGATATGCATTTTTAGAATTTAGAACATACGACTTTTCTTTGTAATATTTAGTTTTTTGTAGCTTTGGCCATTCATATATCTCTTCATAACTGCTCACTCCAAAGTTTTAACATTTCATTCATATTTGGTTATTCCATTGTTTAGAACTTGTACTTCTGGGAATGAAATCCATATTGATTAGAAACCACAGTTTGTTTGAAACTACCTTTTCATTTTTTCACTTAATTGAAATCTTATTCTAACTACTCATTTCATCACTGTGAATTATGAGGTGAACGGATTCTTTACTGGTGTTACTCAAATCTGTCATAAATATCTTAATGCAGGATTTTGATCCAATTAGACATGTTTTGGAGCATGTTCCATCTGAAGAAAATGAGCTATCATATCTTAATGGAATTCTATGTTGGATGTTAGTTGTTGGCTATTCGGATGATGATGTGAACTTTTTTGGCCAATTTTTAAGGTTTCTTGTTTTGATTTTATTTTGATAGTTACTCTTGTTTGTACTTTTTGATAAGACTATTGTTATCGCTATTGACTTTATATTTCAGTGGAATTGAACTTACCTGCTAGCGCAGTGGATGTGCACCTATTTTGGTTACAATGAAGTTTTAATTTGATATGATAATATTTTCACTTCTATGGTTTTATTTTTATTATTCTGCCTACCGTTGTTGTCAATTATATATATATATATATATATATATATATATATATATATATATTGAAATTCTGGTATATCAGACTACAGATGTCCTATAGAATGTCTGGACATCTGATATGAACAAAACATCATGGCAAGGTATAAACAAATAAAACCAGTACAGAAAAACACAAGAACACACCAGAATTGTTTACCCAGTTCGATGACACACATCTACTCTGGGGGCTATCAAGCCAGGGATGAAGTCCACTATTAGCAGTATTAATTTGCAGACCCTATAGCCAACACACCCATTGACGATCTACGCACTTAATCACTACCCAATGACCTTTCTACCTAGGTCCTCCCTAGATATGAGACTCCATCTCACTCCCAATCATCGTAATGATGTCTAGCAGTCAACATCTCAGCCACTGCATCGACAGCCCTTCGCCTACATTCTGATCACACAGATAGACATGAAGCCACACTTCCATGGTGAGGAGACACACTCCTATGACACATCAACATCTAATGAGAACAATACCTAGCTAAGTATGATGCCAAACTCCACCGTTTGTTAGCTTCTTCCCTTAACTAAGACCACAACCTGGAGTTGCTTCAAAGCTTCCTCCAAGAACAATACGTACTGCCTCTTACCTACAGGTTTTGAGGGATACAGGTAACCTTCCCACAAGCCAGGAGGTTTACCTAGACAGAACCCTAGACTTCTACATCTTGAGTCGTATCTTCCAAGGTTACAAACCCTTCTATTTATAACCTGTACCCAACTGGATTTGGGCCTTCAATCACAGCTTCATTAGCTGTTACAATTAGCAGTTGCTTCTGCCACAAGTTAGGTCTTCAATCTTTTAGTTTCCTAAATAATCTCCTTATTTAGAAAATCTTCATTTAACTTGATTTCTATTTGAATCTTCTAGACCTTTAAAAATGCGCTACATAGGATGCATAATTTTCTCTTGTAGATTTTGCACAATTCAAAACATAACTGAATCTCATTAATCCAGCTCAGCAGGCACGATGTCGAATGCTCCCTCTTAGGACATCTTCTTCGACATGTTATTCCAGTTGTTGAATAACTTCAACACAACATGTTCTTGGTGTACCTGTTCTTCTTAGCAAGTTTATACATCCTATTCTCTATTACATTATTGCTGCTATTATTTGTTTTACAAAAATTAAGCCAATCCTAATACAAGAGAACTAACAATCTCCCCCTTTGGCAAATTTTGGCTAAAACAAATAATCTAAAAACAATTACAATCCAGGAGTTTACAGCAATATAAAAATACAACCAACAACAGTAGTGTTCAGAGTCTACTGCACACAGTAACAAATCTTTAGTTTGAAAATAATGTCTCAACATCTTTGTTCGACATCTTCTTTGCAGCACTCTGAAGAACTCCATTGCACCAGCACCATCGAACAGCAATCTTCAGGATAAAAGGAAGGAAAGTCCTGAAGTTTGTTGGTGCACACGAGGAAGAAGATAGCAGAAGACAGCTTGTACTCCCCCTCAATCCAGGAACCTCTTCTTAACATCGAAGACCAATGGTGGCATAAGAGAACTCTTAATTACTCTTTGAAGGGCATAAGAGGAAACTTAAGACCAAACCCTCCACCATTCCTGGTAACTCAGAACACAGATCACAACTGTGTTCATAACTCAGATCACAGGTCACACAAAAATATCTAAATAGAAACATGATAGACATTTGATTCGACATGTTTGGACAAAAATTGTAATCACAGACTCCTGTCTGAACATCTGAGCAACAAGCCCTTTCTCCCCCTTTTTGGCCAAAAATTGACAAAGGAGGCCATCACAAAACCAGACCCAGGCACAGCTTACCCAGACCCGAACAAAACCCATTTTGTTGATGAGAACAACACTCACTTGATGGTAGAGGATAGGAGAAGCCTCTATAAATAGCAGAGCAGTTTCTTAGATATTAACGATCTTTAATTCTTGGTCAAAGAAAACGTTAATTAAGAATGGAAAAACTGCAGCTTAATTCAAGGTGCACCGTCCAAACTGACTTTGAACGCCTTTAATAGCTCTTAGACTGTTTCTGCTGAAACGAACCAGTCCTAATTCATGCACCTGCATGGTCCATCAACACATTCTAGGCTCCCTTCTTACACGTGGCTGGATACACAATCTAGAATATTCCTTTGTTGGGCTCAGGGAAACATGTCTTGAGTAATGTTCTGACATCTTTTCAGACATTGTCTCCAACAAATCTTCAGTACTTTGGTCAGGGATGTTTCCCAGACTTCTTCAAAAGTTCAGAGGCATGACCACAATGCCTTCAACTGAAATCTCTAAGTGAACTTCTTTCACTTAGTGTCACACACCACAAGGCAAAACAAATGTGACATCTCCCAACAACCAGCATGACACCTTACTTGTCCCATTCATCACTGCAGAGAAAATAAATTTTCGTAGACATAACACATCCTCATAAGAGGCCAACAACTCCATAAGCTCAAGCTCCAGAACAAACCCATTATTCTACTGACTCCCCCTATCATGGACAATCACAACTCCAGCTGAGCACAAAACTTCATTGTGGAGAATACTCAAAATTGAACAATCACCAGCTCATAGGGAATTACTCCAAGTACCCTGAACTAGTCTCTGAATCATGCCTTTGCACCTCCACACATACTTTCATGACTCTCTGGATGGCTGAGAAGTCATGCAACCATAGTTTGAAACCAATCTCCAACCTTTTCTTAGTGTGCTTAAAAGCTTTACTAAGATTCAGACTCTCTAACAATAACAGAAGGAATACCCCTTAAACAATATGCTGATCAAATCATCCTTCTGCACATTAAGTCTTCAAACCAAAATAGTAGTTATGCATCGCTGAGCATACTACTCCAAACAGACTTAGAATCTTCTTATTCTATACCAGAGATAGAACTGCCACTTCTGAATTTGGTGTTTGAATATTAAGATTCATGGTCCCAAGTCTCTGCCACAGACTATCAACAAAAATGATGTTATGACATCATTTGGGACATCAGCAACATTACCATAGAACCTATCAGCTTTTGGTTCTGAAGGCATTATTCAAGGGACTTAATTCCATCCACGCCCTTTACTAAGCACCCAAACTACACAACAGGATCCCAATAGATCTCATCTTCAGTAGAACCACACAACAGAATATCATAGAGAGAATTAAACTCTCCACCATTTTCTAAAAAACATGTTCAGAAATCATATTTGCACTCAACCATCAGACAAACACTTAGTCTCCCGTCAAAGTATTTGTAGTCAACTTTCATGCACAATCCTGATACATACTCAGTCTCCCGTCAAAGTACTTATCAGTTAGTCAGATAGGATTACCTTTTCACATAAGGTAAGACTTTAACCTGACATACTTCTTCTTCACACCTGTGGTACTTGTCGAATCTTCTACATAACATCCAGTCATGGCAGCCAGAACGTCCTAGTTTAGGTCAGTGGCTTGAGACTTCCACCTCTACTCACAAACAAACTGAGATGATGTTCCAACATCTGATACCTTATCATCCATTCTTACTATGGTTATGGGGGTAACATCCATAGTAACTCATATATACCTCTTGTGAGGGTAATACAAGGAACCAAACCAAGTACTGATCATCTTCAGGATCAGATCACACCCTTATGCAGGGAGTTACACGAGCCACATCTTAATAAGCTTCAAATCAGACCTCCTATCTGATGTTGAGATGATGGATGCCATTTCCTGCACCTACAAAGGAGATTCCCTCTATTAGCTCTCTAGAACACAGAAAAATATACAGACTGTTCAAAGAGGTCTGTTTCCCCTGATCTTCAAAAACAATGCCCTTCAGACTTTAACATCTTCAAACATGTCACGACATCATGTCTGACATTACTTCAACCCTAGACTAGGGAATCTTCTTCATTATAACTCACTTAGATCAGAAATAAACTAATCCAAGTTGTAACCATCAAGATTATGATGTCAGAACGTCTGACAGAACATCCCCTCTCTTGAATTTTCAAGGATAATCAATTAAATACTTGTGGATTTCACAAATTGATCTTAAATCCTTATACAATAACCCTTCTTCACTGCTGTAGCTGAGCTCCACCAGATCATGTCATGAGCACTTATAAAGTATTCAGTCTTGTTGCAAGTAACTTTTTCAAGGACAATGTTGAGATACCAAGGCTGCCACTCTTGACTCACGTAACTAAGAATTTCTCTGAACAAGTCTTCTTTACCTCAACAAATCTTCAAACAGATTGGATTCACTCTTAGGGTCAAAATAGATGTATCCTTCCTTGCTGATTTTATGAAAGGTGAAAATAAATCACCTCCACGATCTTCACCCCTATGCTTCCTAGGAAGCACCTCCTAGTCTGAAGAATAACTAGAAGACTCCAGAACATGACTCAGTTGCCTTGATTGGACTTGATCATCATATCAAGTGTCTTCAACAACATAATCAACAAGAAATCATCAAAACCCTAGAGCATGAGCTTGAAGATTCATCTTACCCTTCAATCTGAATTCAGCATACATGATGAAGCCACTCACCCATGTACCAAGTCATACAAGACTCAACCATCACAAAGACACCCCTCTGCTCCCGACTTTGGTATGCTATGTGACATCACACCGGTTGACATCTACAAGAACAGAAAAACGAGTAAGGACAGCTACAATCTTCCTTTAATCATAACTCCAAAATCCCATACTTCTAGAGCTCTTCAATCAGAACCTCATGCAGCGGAACTACCAAGGAAACAGATCTTGCTTTCCCTAATAAAATGTCAGAACATCATATAAGGCACATCAACAAAAGAACTAGCCACTTCTTTCGTAGATGTTGTAGAATCTCCCTCAGCAATATGAACAACCAGGAATTTTCCATTAGATATATATATGCAGTGGAACACACACCAGAAAACCCCTCTACAGCCTTCAGACAAGACATAATAACCCACTTCACTCCATATGCAGTAGGTCAACATAGGTTTGAAAATAAATCAAACCACACAACAGCTCACCACCAAAGCTAGACGCCTGATAACTTCAAACAAAGCCAATACACATCCTATCATGAATAGTCCATCCTCCAGAAAGTATCTTCCCTAGTTCTCATCCAGAAACAGACAGGATGCTTGCTCTGATACCAATTGAAATTCTGGTATATCAGACTACAGATGTCCTATAGAATGTCCGGACATCTGATCTGAACAAAACATCATGGCAAGGTATAAACAAATAAAACCAGTACAGAAAAACATAAGAACACACCAGAATTGTTTACCCAGTTCGATGACACACATCTACTCTGGGGGCTACCAAGCCAGGGATGAAGTCCACTATTAGCAGTATTAATTTGCAGACCCTATAGCCAACACACCCATTCACGATCTACGCACTTAATCACTACCAAATGACCCTTCTACCTAGGTCCTCCCTAGATATGAGACTCCATCTCACTCCCAATCATCGCAATGATGTCTAGCAGTCAACATCTCAGCCACTGCATCGACAGCCCTTCGCCTACATTCTGATCACACAGATAAACATGAAGCCACACTTCCATGGTGAGGAGACACACTCCTATGACACATCAACATCTGATGAGAACAATACCTAGCTAAGTATGATGCCAAACTCCACCGTTTGTTAGCTTCTTCCCTTAACTAAGACCACAACCTGGAGTTGCTTCAAAGCTTCCTCCAAGAACAATATGTACTGCCTCTTACCTACAGGTTTTGAGGGATACGGGTAACCTTCCCACAAGCCGGGAGGTTTACCTAGACAGAACCCTAGACTTCTACATCTTGAGCCGTATCTTCCAAGGTTACAAACCCTTCTATTTATAACCTGTACCCAACTAGATTTGGGTCTTCCAAGGTTACAAACCCTAGACTTCTACAACTAGCTGTTACAATTAGCAGTTGCTTCTGCCACAAGTTAGGTCTTCAATTTTTTAGTTTCCTAAATAATCTCCTTATTTAGAAAATCTTCATTTAACTTGATTTCTGATTGAATCTTCTAGACCTTTAAAAATGCGCCACATAGGATGCATAATTTTCTCTTGTAGATTCTGCACAATTCAAAACATAACTGAATCTCATTAATCCAGCTCAGCAGGCGCGATGTCGAATGCTCCCTCTTAGGACATCTTCTTCGACATGTTGTTCCAGTTGTTGAATAACTTCAACACAACATGTTCTTGGTGTACCTGTTCTTCTTAGCAAGTTTATACGTCTTATTCTCTATTACATTATTGCTGCTATTATTTGTTTTACAAAAATTAAGCCAATCCTAATACAAGAGAACTAACATATATATATATATATATATATATATATATGCGCGATGTCGAATGCTCCCTCTTAGGACATCTTCTTCGACATGTTGTTCCAGTTGTTGAATAACTTCAACACAACATGTTCTTGGTGTACCTGTTCTTCTTAGCAAGTTTATACGTCCTATTCTCTATTACATTATTGCTGCTATTATTTGTTTTACAAAAATTAAGTCAATCCTAATACAAGAGAACTAACATATATATATATATATATATATATATATATATATATATATATATATATGCGCCATAAAAATGATATTACAAAAAAAAATATTACAAAAAAAATATTAAAAAAAAATTCAACTTGTTAGGTCGGTTAATAATATCCGATTTAAGAAATGAAATTATTAGGTCGGTTATAAAAGGCGGAAGAGTTTCTTAAAAGCCTAGACTTATTAAGTCGGTTTCTGTTTACCCGACCTAACAACCATTTCTTAAGTCAGTTCTAAAACCGACTTAAGAAGTCAAAACTTCTTATGTCGGCAACTCTTAGGTCGGGCTCGGACCCGACTTAAAAAGTCGTTTTTTAACTGACTTAACAAGTGTTTTTTCTACTAGTGAACGTTTCGTCATATCCTTGCCAAAATGATGTGATATCATTTCTCATTTTTGCATTCTTGGAAGGAGGAAAATACTTGGCCAGAAACTTTTCTGCCAAGGCGTTCCATGTGGTAATGGAATTTGGTTCCAAAGAATTAAGCCATCTCTTGGATCTATCCTTTAGAGAATATGGAAACAGCCTCAACCTAAAGGTATCCACTGGTACGTCATGGATTTTGAAGTTGTCAGCAACATCCAGAAATTATTTTCGGTGCAAATGAGGATCTTCATGAGGAGAGCCTGAATATTGACTGGCAGCTTGTAACATTTGGAACATCATAGGCTTGAACTCGAACTGTGGTGTTGCGATGGCTGGCCTAGCAATGCCAGTATTCGTAGCATTAGGATCAAAGACAGCATAGTCCCTGATGTTGCGCGCTCGGTCATTGGCAATGCCAATGATGTCTGGCTCCGCCATGGTTGTGTCGTGTAAAGACTCGTATGAAGAATACGATGAACTTTCTTCGTCTGTGTCCTCCTCGTGCACTATCCCTTCAGGTTCAGCCACGGCTGAGGTTGAGGAATCTCTAGATATTTACTGAGCACGTACAAATCTCCTTTGTTCTTTGAGAATTCTTTCAGGTTCAGGATAACCACTGTAAACTGGTTGTAACGACCTGCGCATACAATAGCTTAAGCCTATCGAGACACCAAATCACACCAAACGTTAAAAGCTCAAATACAATCTTAAACAAAAAATTAAATACAGTTTTTCAAACTTTATCACTTCCCTGGCAACGGCGCCAAAAACTTGTTCTCTACTTTATATAATGCTTTTCTTGTGATTATTTAGAGCAATGGTGTCACATTCAAGTATACA
The DNA here is from genome assembly GCA_022829125.1 of Lathyrus tuberosus. Taxonomy (NCBI): domain Eukaryota; kingdom Viridiplantae; phylum Streptophyta; class Magnoliopsida; order Fabales; family Fabaceae; genus Lathyrus; species Lathyrus tuberosus. The sequence continues at coordinate 21,984,359 of JALAZF010000012.1, read as the reverse complement.
TGCTTGATAATGTAGCAAGTGATAAATTAAAGGTCGAACCCACAAGGAAGTGTAAAGGACTTGAACTACTAATATTAATTTATTTGTTTAAGAGAAATTATGAGCAAGGTAACAGAAATATGAGAATAATGAACAGGGGCAACACACAAATAACTAAGATAAAAGTTATACTAAAAAGGAGTTAAAAATATCAGAGAGAGTAGTTGATTAGCTAAATCCATTAGTATAGTTATTGTTGGAATGCTTTTATGATGTGAAGTGTCATGCCTCAAAAGGTCAGAACGTGATCTAGTGGTGTATCTCTACAACATTAAAAACATGCATAACTAGGGCAATGAAACAAATCTCTAAGTCTCACTTGTAACCCTAAAATACGTCTGGTTTTAATTCTGAAAATCTTTATGGTCTCAACTCCTTATCTCTAAGCAAGTTGAATTAAGTGAATATCTCTATCCTACTTTATTAACCACTTTTGTTATGAAATTCGCTTGTTTGTTGGATCTCTCTCAACAACAAGCTTTTACCTTTTTCCTAGTTGATCAGTCTAAGAACCAAGTTTATAGCATAAAAACACATAACAAAATAAGACACTAGTCAACACATCATATTAACATAAAAACAACTTTTATACTAACTTCATTAGTCTCATCAAACAAAGGTTTAGCTCATAGTGAGCTGAGTACAAACTAATGGAGTGAGACTAATAGGAAACATTGTCTTACAAAGTGTAGTAAAGAAATGCAACCTAGCAGTAACTTGGAAATCTCTTGCGTTGAGTAAACAGCAACAACTCTCTTCAGTTGCGACACCTTTCAGCAGAGTGTACAGGTCTGGATGAGAATAGAATACCCTCTACTAATGCTCAAACTCTTGGAATAAAAATAAACTTAAAACTTAAAACTGAAATAAACTGTTTGTTGTGTGTAAAATCTTCATTCCTCTTCTCTTCAATGCACAAGCCTTCTTTATAAAGTGATGAGTGGAAGTGATAGTTGCTACTTTCTTGGATCGTGGGTCTCTTGATAAAAATAAGGTTAGGCCCAAATCAAATCCTCACGTGGACCAACTGTCCCTCAATCCTTCCGCTGCAAGTAATCTGGTACAAATGTTGGTTGGAGACAAAGCTGCTTTTTACAGGCGGTTGTGGCAGAGTGGTGGAGCAGCGCAGACGACTAGTGGTTTTGATGTTGGGCGCCCTTTTGCATTGTGGTCCCCACCCTACTACCATTTGTCTTCTAGCTTCCTTGATCTTATCCATTCTTTTTGCTCCAATGCTCTTCAAAATACTGCCACATGAGCCCTAGTTATTCTTGGCTTCCAGCACCAATCTTTAATCTCTTGATGAAATAGTTGATTAAACTATCAACTACTTCCTTTCCAAAAGCTCTTCATTTTGCTCCAGAAGCTGTCATTCGGGGTCATGCCTCCCCTCACCATCATCTAGCTTCCATTTAGGACACATGCACATTGAAAACATAAAAGAAGCACCTAATGTGCTTAAAGCTTAAAACATGTTGAAATAAGTTAAACTCATACCAAATCAGTAAATCATGAACTAAAACTCTCATATAAAATGGGCCAAAGTAACACACTAAAATAGTGTTATCACTCCCCCAAACTTGAATGATCACCTGTCCTCAGGTGATGTGACACTGAAAGACATAGGAAAGTGAAATTGGCTTTCAACAGCTTCAGTCAGGTCAACAAGGTACTTGTGGCTTTAGAATTGGACTGGCAATAAAGCTTAACCTAGTGAAATTTGCTCAGCTTTGCAATTGGCCAAAAGTTTTGTTAGCTCAAGAGAGGACTGACGTCTCTTGTCACGACCCTACTCTTCTAGGAAAAAAGCCACAATTCTCTCTTTTGATCCCCTTTTTGAGTACTTTTGTGAGTGGGGTCTCTTCCTTTGGTTTCATTAGGGAATTCTTTTCTGACTCTCAAATGATATTTTTTATTTGCACACCTGGGACCACACTTCTCCACTTATTATTTTTTTCTTTCTTTTTTTCTCTTCTTTTTATTCTTCTTTTTTCTCTTTCTTTTTTTTTGGTAAAACGTCTCATCTCAGAAGAATCTCACCTATAATGAGTTCAACTGCATATTATGATGAAACGCTTGTTGTTCCTCCAGTTTCGGGCACAGGAACTTTATTGGTGGTATTTGCCACTTTTGCACACTTTTGTGTGTTTTTGTGTGGAGTGTGCCCCTTATGTGATCATCTCAATCATTATTTAAATCTTTTTGTCCTTCTCTTTGTGATTCCTAAGGTTTCAACCTTTCTCTTGATTCCCACAATTCAGTTATCTTTTTGAAAAAAATTTCTGGCTGGTTTAATAGACTAGTGTTGTCGTGACAGAGAGCATCAGTCTCCTCTCTCAAAACTCACTTGGCATAATTCCTACACTTTGCTCTGCTCACTCATAAAAGCGTCATTCCCTTTTTTCATTCTTAAGCCCAAAATTTTGGTGAATGGGCATAGAAACCCTTATTTTTTTTGCTTGTGATGATGATGTGATAACTTTGTGAGGATGTGCTTAATCGGGCTTAGAAAACCTGAATATTCCTACAACAAAAACACAGAGAAAAAGTGTGAATGCGTATGCCAGCAATGTGAATGCTCATGCTTATGCAAAAGGCAAAAAGGAGGTCAAATTTCGGGTTACGACAGCTGCCCCTATTTAATCCACTTGGACCTGAATGTTCGAATTACGCCAGCTTTTCGACGATTCGAGGTAGAAGGGGATTCAGTAAAAGAGTAGCTCGAAAATTTGGCCGACGACGGCAAAAGAAGAGTTTTTGTGGCTGAGAAGTTTGGATGAATATCTGCTGGGGAGTTGAATCACTCAAAGGGAAGTATGCTAGATGTGTATGCTATGTATGTGTGATCTACAAGATGCTTGATATCATGTTATGCGATGGTGCAGGTTATTGTACAGTGTCACGAGTTGCAGGTTCTAGGCGGCACCGAGGGTAAGTGTAGCGGCAAAATCGTGAGTGTAAGCTATTGATTAACTTAACTTAAAAAGCAAGAGTCGCCACCGCACTTTTATTTTATCCAAAAAGGAAAGGAAAAAAGAGCGAACAAAACCTACACAAGCTCTAAACAAGAACAAGTGAAGAGAGTCAGGATAAGGGGGGTTGGTTACGCAATGGGAAGGTGTTAGCACCCAAAATGTCTATAGTACTCTATAGGTGTTTGCTTGAATAGTAATTGAGGAGATGAGAAGAGAAATTGTTTTTATGATTTTTGTGTTTGGAGAGACTCGTCGTCTCATGCCTACGTACCCACGATATGCAATGTAGGATCAAAACCCCGTAGTTCGTGGTACAAAGAATGAAATTTATCTGTTTTGATTGATTTTAAATGTAAAGACAAGTCGTCATTTCTAAGCGAATAATTCCGCTTAAAGAAATGAATCATGTCTAAACTTATGAAAAAAAGTTAAAGGAAAAGTGCACGAGGGCACAAAAAGAGAGTGATGAGTTTGATGTTTTTTAAAGTCTTTTGAAAAAGGTGTCAATATGCTTATGTAGTTTAGCATTTGTTAAGAAATGAAAAGAAAAGAGTAAAATCGCTTGACAAAGTCAAGGTTTAGTTATGAAAAAGAGATAGTTTGAAATCAAGAATGTTTTGAAAAAGGGAGAGAGTTTTGAAAATTGAAGAATGGGGAGGAGAAGAAGTGACTATCCTAAAGCATAAAATAAAAGCCAAGGATAAGAATAGCCTAACCACATAAGTAAGCTCCATAGTCTTCGAACCATAATTCAGAAGCAAAGGGAAAAGGTCCTAGTTCTAAGTCCAAGGTTCCAAGAATTGCATTGGATGTCCAAGGTCTAAGTTCAAGGATTCAAGAATAGCATTGAAGTCCAAGGTCTAGGTGCAAAACTCCATGTCCATTGCATAGGATAGTAACCATAGTCCAAGATTAGAAGCACAAGTTTTTTAGAGGTTTTGGCCTTTATTAATGTTTTTGGTCCAAGTGGACAAAGAGAAAAAGTCATAAGCATAAACATGTGTCCAACGGACAAAGGAAAAATTGCGGAAACATAAAAATATGTCCAACGGACAAAGGGAAAATTGCAGAAGCATAAACATATGTCCAACGGACAAAGTAAAAATTGCGGAAGCATAAACATGATATGAAATGATAAAAATGAAGCATAAAAGTAAAGTTAGAAGTTAGTGATTATTTGTTAGTTGTTAGTGTTAATGATCAATAACAATTGAATAATTGCACTTAGGTCAAGGTTGATGAAAACTCATTAGAGGATTGATAAGACCAAAGCCTCCTAACAACAAGTTTCAAGAGTTTTGAACCATAAGACAAATAATCAACCATTCTTGATAGTTTTCCGATACGGGACAAATATTGCGCTATGTTAAGCAATCGCCGAGTAATTTACAGAGTAATTACCCTATAAATGAGGCCGGTCAATAGCTCTTTGTGCTAATGTATGCTAGATGAACGATATGTAAATTGTCACCCAAAAGCAATACCGCACGAAAAGAAAAGAAGGTAACGATCTAGTCTAGATTGAAATTCAACAACGGAATTCCAAGATCTTTACGACTTTCATCGATCAAAATAAAAGAGAAATATATGAAGAGAAAGCCAAATTAAACCACATAATTATGTGATCTAAGGCTAAGAACAAAAGGAGAGGGAAGAAAATGGAAAAAGAACCAAAACAACCCCAAAAATAGGCCAAAAACACAATTATGACTCTGTGCAGTCGATTGCACAAAAGGTGCAGTCGATTGCACACTAACAGATTTGCAAAAACAAGGCAAAAAACAGCACTGTGCAGTCTATTGCACAAAAATGCAAATCGATTGCACCCTGCTGTGACAGCAAAAATTCAGCAAAATTCAACATGATCATAATCTTAAACTTTCTTCAAATACCTCATGATCATGGAATCAAAAGTGCACGAAATTTCAAAGCAAATAGCAACAAATACCAGTAATTAAACACAATTACAAGATCCAAAGGATCAAGTAACAAGGATCTCCAAAGATCTACATTGTGGAAGATGAAGATGAAGCTTCAACAATGGTGAAAGATGAATTACCACTTCAAATCTGAAAATTCCTTCAAATTGCTTAAAGATCTACACTCCAAAGCCTTGATCTACTATAATTGATGAACAAAAACAAGAATGGATGAAGGTTTAGCTCAAAGTTGAACAAGATTCAATGTGAATTCTTGTTAACTTTCAAAAAGACATGTGAGCTTTGGTGAATTTTGTGGTTGGGGAGAGAATTTGCAAGAGGTTTTTTGGCTCTCAAAAGCTTGAATGAATTAATGAAATGAAGGCTCTATTTAAAGAGTTTAGGCTTGGGAATTTGGTGGTTTGGAATTAGGCTTGGAATTTGAAAATTAGGATTGGACTTCAAATTTGGAGGGAATTATTAAAAGAGTGGTGATTAGTGGAGGTACAAGGTAGTAATTAATCAAAGTGATGTAGGGGAATTAAAATGAAATGGAATATTCCAAAATGATAAAAATTGGTTCCAAATGCTTCAAAATTTGAAAATTGCTGATTTTGGCCAATTTTGTCCCTGTTCAGTCGATTGCATTGTAGCGCGAATAGACTGCACTGCTGAAAACTTTAAATTCTAGGAAAAAAATGAATGGTGCAATCAGTTGGACCAATAGTGCAATCGATTGCACAGTTGAAAAACTTGAAAAATGGCTTGTTGGCTGGATTGTGATGGTTCTGGCTCAATTTTCTTGATTTGTCAAAGAAGGCATGGAAATAAACACATGAACCTTGGAGTCTCTTGAATAATAATCAATTAAATATTGGAAACTCTTGATCAGATGAATTTTGAATTGTTTGCAGATCAACTTTGACTTTGTTCAAATGAAATTCATTCGAGCTGAGGGACTGTTTGATATCCTTGATTCCCTTCCTGAAAAAGTTAGCGAAGATAAAAACAAACATATTTTTGGATTTTGATTAAAGGTTAGTAAACATAAGAAAATAAAGGCAAATAAGAAAACACACAGATGCTCGGTGATCCCTGCAAGGTACAAACCTATAAAAGAGGGAACCAATGTGTGATCTTGTTTGTGGTAAATATGCAAAAATGAGATGTAAATGATATGTGGAATCTTAGGGGTAAAAAATTAGGGTCTTACAATAAGGAAAGGAAAGGAAGAGACTTTTGAAAAAGTCTGCAATACGAGAACTGGACTTTGAAAAAGTGTGCCACATGTGAACTGGACTTTTAGGAGTTTACTAGACGAGAACTGGACTTTGAAAAAGTTGGCCAGACGAGAACTGGACATTGGAAAAGTTTGCCAGACGAGAACTGAACTTCGAAAAAGGTGTACCATACGAGACATGGACGTTACAAGGATATATCATACGGGAACTGACTGGATTTTATAAAGATTGGTAAGACGAAAATTGACTACCAGACGAGAACTGAATTTTGAAAAAGTTTTCCAGACGAGAACATGACTTTATAGGGATAAGCCAGACGAAAACTGACTACCAGACGAGAACTGGAATTTGAAAAAGTGTGACTGGCGAGAACTGGAATTCAAAGGGACAAATCAGACGAGAACTGACTACCAGACGAGAACTGGATTTTAAAAAGACAAGTCAGACTAGAACTGACTTCCAGACGAGAACTAGATTTTGATGAGACAAATCAGACGAGAACTAATTACCAAACGAGGATTAGATTTTGCAAAGAGGTTTGGCCAGGCAATAACTGAGTACCAGACGGGAACTGGATTTTAAAGAGACGGGTCAGACGAGAACTGACTACCAAACGAGAACTGGATTGTGAGGAGACAAGTCAGACGAGAACTGACTACCAGATGAGAACTAGATTTAAAATAGACAAGTAAACCGAGAACTGACTACCAGACGAGAACTGGTGTCTGAGGGGACAAACTAGATGGAAACTGACTACCAGACGAGAACTTGATTTTAAAGGGATAAGTCAGACGAGAACTGGATTTTGGAGAGATAATTCAGTCGAGAACTGACTACCAGATGAGAACTGGATTTTAATTAAGCCAGACGAGAACTGACTACCAGACGGGAACTGGGTTTTGTTTGGGATGCATGTTTAAACCTGTATTGTGTAATGATCCATCTTGATGAATATGCTATGCGTTTGAGATGCAATGTTGTGCGATAATGATTACTACATGTAGAATGTCAGTAATCAGGTTTTTGAAGAGATGTCAAATATGATTGGGCTTATGTCAAGGCTTCATGCTATGCTAGATGATTGATATGCATGAGTAAAGCGACATGATTAATGTATAAGAGTGGTCTATGCAACGGTTTTTGAGAATCTATCAAGTGTCTTTGTTGTGGGAGGTGAAAGAGTTGAGGTTAGAGTGCAGCCATAAAGACGTGATTCCCCGACACCTACTTCAGGATTAGAAGTTGTTGATGCATCATTGCTCTTGCCTCAAAATAGGGAGAGAACTTGTACCTTGGTAGCCTGTCTCTTCCCCAGTCGGTAGGGTATCCGCACGGATTGGCCCAGTTGCAAGTTACGGAGTGATCTAGTCATCTGACTCTGACTTTCCCCAACGTATTGGAACAATATTCCCCTGATTAACTATCTCTTGGAGAGGTCAACTTCTTAGACTCTTGAGCTGGCCTGCCCCAGTATGAGCCCTGAAGTGATTTTGCCCTTGGCTGATCGATCTTTGGAGGAATGCGCCTGACCGGCTGATCTTTGAGAGATTTGCTGAATCTCGACATGATTGCCCCTTGAGATGACCAAAATTTCCATTGTGGAAACCTTCTTGATGTCAAGTGTTTGTTCGCAAGTAGAAAATGTTTGTTTTGAAAATGATAATTCTAATGCCATGCATATGTCAGTTTTGAAATCCAAGTATGTTCACTAAGATTATGACATATAGTGAATGAATCACTATTTAGAGTGACATGTCAATACCAGCACAAATGATAAACAAATATTTGGGAGTCAGCTTTGACATGATCCCACTGTAGTATTCTTTTGAAATAAACCCTGCTTCAGTTAGGTCTTTTGCAGGTTGTAATGTGGCCTAGTTCACGGTTTAAGAAAGAAGGGATATAAGGCTCAAAATTTATTTTAACCCACCCATTCTCCTTGATGTTCTCCAGTCCTACGTTCAGATAGTTTGACACAAGTGTTCACCTTTCAAAAGGATTTTGAATGAGAGATGTGATGGTAGAGGAACCGACGAGGGTTTTGGAGCGGCAGTCACTCACCTTTTGCTTTTGTCACATGTGATCGCACGAACTTGTTCTCTGTTTGGTTTTCTTTATTTTCCCTAATTTTTGCGTAGATTAATTATTTTGGATTTGCAGTCTACCGGGATGCCCTAATTTTTGCCTAAGTTATTTGTTTGTGACTTAGCGGGCTTTTTGTCTTTCTTCTTTTTCTTTCTTGCTTTTGTTATTTTGATTTTTTTTGAACAAAATCGTGTGACATGTATTTGATTTGTAAAGGTGAGTTGTGACTGCCTCATTCCTTTGGTCGGTGAGGAATAACTGTTGTGGATCTGAGATTTTTTCGACCTCTTGCGAGGGATCGAATATGGTTGAACAGCAGATGGGGTGCTCCTCTTTTTGAAATTTGAACCCATGGTCAAACTAACTTAAGACTACCCTTCCCCTGGTTAAGATTGAGGGTTTTTTGTATACAGAAAGAAACTCCTACTTCAAGGCCCAAAGGGGTTGACTAGGGATTATCTTCCTTATAACTCCAGTGTTTGGGGATTTGAAAAAATACCTTACATCGTCAGTAAGGTTTTATTCAAAGCATTCAGACATTGATCTCATGTCTTTTTGATTTCATCATTCTCCTTTTGATTTTGCTTGATCAAATGTGTGATACAAATAAAAAGTATGAGTGAACACAAATGAATTTATTCAAAACATGCATATTCATTTCATTGTTATTATCATATGAAAACAAATAAGTTTTACAAATGAACAGTGCTTGACAAACAAAAAGATTACAAATGGAAATGATAGAATGACATATTGATTGCCGATGTTGAGGATGTGCTCTCAGGCTTGATCAATTATTTCAAGGGATGCGTTTGCAATCTTGGCCCCTACACAGACAAGGGATTTCTGTTCACCCACAGTTTCTCACCTTGAAATTTGAATAGTTAGGTGCTTCTTGTCAATCAACTGTTGGACTTTAGCCTTGAAAGCATTGCAATCCTCAGTCGAATGCCCAGCTGACCCAGCATGATATCCGCATCGCACATTGGGATCATACCTAGGTGGGAATGGTTTTGGAGGAGGCTTCAGAGCATTAGGAACCACCAGCAAGTTCTGAACCAGATATGGGAGAAGTTGACTGTATGTCACAAGAATCAGATCTAGAGGAGCATTCCTTCGTTCTAGATTATTCTGGGGTTTGTGTTGGTTCTGGTGCTCTCGGCCTTGGACTTGCTGATTATGAGCCTGAGGAGGCTGTTGATATGGTGGTTGATAATACTGGGCAGCAACAACATATGGGTATGGGCAGTATGACATAGGAGCCATGGGAGTTTGCGCTTGAAGGTGGACACTTGCCATGACAACATTTGTTTCATCTTCATTTCTTTAGAGAACCCGCCTTGTGGCTTATTGACCCCTGATTGTTGATTCACAATGCCAGCAATTTTCCCTATTTTAAGCCCATTCTCAACACGTTCCCCAATGGTCACAACATCAGCGAAAGCCTTTGGCATGCATGTCGAAGGCAGAAAATCCTTTAATAGCTCTGATTCTGTCTTCTAACAGCTTGTAATCTACAGGCTTATTATGATCAGCAAGTCTGGCAAGAATCTGAGGATTTGGACGTTAAGACGCGGTTGGAGCAAGCACTTGAGGAAAAGCAAACTGAAATGGATGGACCAACCTAGAATTAACCATCTGACCTGAAGTCTGACCCATATTAACACCATATAAATAACCAGGAGGAGGTGCCATAGCAGCTGCAGATGCCCCAGGGTATGGCATTCCAGAATGAACATTGTGAACAGCAGTTTGAGCAGATTGAGATAAAATCGGAACATGAATAGGAGAACCTTTGTAAACATGCTCGTCTTCATCAGGGGTCTCAACATCATTTGGCACAAAAGCCTGGCGAGTTTGTGTTTGAGGAATCTCATGATCAACATGATTCACCACAGGAGGCGGAAGCGGAATAGGCATGCCCTGTAACAGCCCAAAATAATTATAATGTTTATTTATTAAATTATTATGATTATTCGGTGTTTTTGGTGTACCTTGTGACGTTGATGAATTATGTGATTTGTGGGGTATCCTTGGGTTAAGGAAAACCTTGAGACCTTAGAGTTAATAAATTAATTAGATTATTTTATTAATAATAATATTGAAATAATTTGAATAATTAGAATATTATTTAGATTATTATTATTGTTAATTAAATAATTAGGAGACCATTAAGGGTAAGACGGTAATGTTGAGGGGATTAGTGGAGGATAATACGGTAAACAGAGTTTAAGGCCCAAACACATAGGTTTAACAAAAGAGAATTAGGGATTTTGAGATCAGTATTTTGTAACCCTAAGGAGTGATTAGAGAGCTGAGGAAAGGAGGCTAGATCAAGGAATCAACCGTAGAACCCCGGAAACGAAGAATTTCTGCTGAAAAAATTGAGGTATGGGGAGTAATCCGGGTTAATGTGTTTGATATGGGTTTAAGGTAGAGGTAGTTATGCGTTTTCATTTTCTGATGATTTCGTGTTGATCTGTGATAAATCTGTGATGAAAATTTGTGAATTTATGTGTGCGATTTCTGTGATGAACTCTGTGTAAATTGCTGTATCTGATGTTGAATCTGTTGGAACGATTGTTGATGGTGTGACGAACTTGTCGGTAGCCAGATCTGTAAATCGAACCTGATAATAATCAAATCCAGACTTAGTAATTAGGAATAATTGATGTAGATGATGAAGTAGGATGAATAACATAGATTTGGAATGAATCGAAGCTACTTTGGGGCTGATTTTGGTAGATCGAAGGTGCTGGAAGGAGGAAGTTGCGTTCAGATGCGAGATCTGAGTTTGGGAGTGGTCTCTGGTGATACGCATAATGGGGGAAGTATTACGCGTAAGGTGGGGGCTTCACAGGGTGATACGCGTAGCGTACACACCCGTCCCCAAGGGCTGATATGGCCTCTACTGGTACACGTATGGGGTTGTGGGTTATAGCGTATGGAGTGTTGATACGCGTATGGGAATTGAAGGAAAATGGGGCATACGCGTATGGGAAGGGGTACGCGTATGTGAAATGTCTTACGCGTATGGGATAGCCATTACGCGTAAGGGGAGATCTGAAGGAAAATTGAGAGGAAAAACCTCTCTATTGATACGTGTATTGGAGGGTGCGGTACGTGTGTGAGGTGGCGTGAAGGTTTAGGCATACGCGTAACAGGATGGTCCTTACGCGTATGGGCAGTGATGTGGGCAGAATTTCCTGTTCTTGTGATTTTTGTCCAGATTTCGCTTGTGACGTGGTTCTTTTGAGACGTATGACTATGATGAGATAACATGACACTAGTAATCTAGTAATGACGATGAATGGAATAAAAATCAGGGATTTTATGTGATGAACCAACTATGACGCATTGTAAGTTATAATGATGAACTTTGACGAGTGCGACTTGGTGTGATGCTATGATGTTTGTTTGATAATGAATTCATGGATGATGATGCAACTTTGACGATATTATGACGATGATTATTATGACGCTTTGCATCATGCATTCATGGGATAGTTAGGACTTCGGTCCATTTGGTGGCTTCAATCCCATTGTGTGGATTGTGCCGTTTTTATGACGTGCTCTGGTTCTTGTGTAGAATCGATCCTATTGGTGGGGATCTTTGGAGGGTGATGACCCAGTGTCCATCGATTATGACAATGTTGGTACCACATACATGAGTCTGATGTTGCATTGCAGATTATGTGGCATTGCATGAGATTATTGTGATTGATGTATTCTTGACGTTATTGATGATTTGATGTTGTTGTTGTGTTGTGCTTTATCTTTTACTTATATCTTATATATTGATTTCGTGATTACTCACCCTGCTTGTTTGAATATTGCCTCCGCGTGGGTAACGTGCAGGTGATCAGGCTTAGCTTCTTGGCGCATGAAGATTTAGTTTTGAAGCATTTTTTATTTTCTCCATCGATTAGAGGGTCTTGCTCTGATATGTAACATCGGGTCAGGACATTTGAGTTGAACGATTACATTCTTTTGTTTTGTGGACATGATGTTTTTCATGAGTTTTATTTGAGAAGTTTTGAGCTATAAAAGTGTTGGTTTAACTTGATTTTCCGCTGCGTGGTGTTTAATTAATTTATGATTGTAAAAACCCGTGTGACGGGACAGGTGGATGTTTCTGATGATTTATGACGTTATGTGATACCCTTTTTGGGATGTTACTCTGATTACTTGTCGTGTTATTCGTGTTAATTTGTTGGGTAGAAAAAGGGTGTTACATTAGTGGTATCAGAGCAGGTCGGTCCGTCCGACTAGGTTTTTACGTGATGTCAGTCCCCTGTCAGTCGACATGTATGTGTACATTGTCGATGTTTTGTTTCTTCTAACCTTGTTGGTGGTGTGCAGGGTGGCTGGAAGAAGTGATCGTGCTATTGCTAATGCTTTAGAATCAGTTGCTAATGTAGTGGCATAACTCAATCCAAATGGTGGAGTTCCAGATGAGTTTCGTGCTTTGGGGAATTTTAGAGGAACAATCCACCGAATTTTATGGGTACGTATGATCCAGAAAGTGCACACAAGTGGCTAAAGGTAATTGAAAAGATCTTTCGGGTGATGGGGTGTACTGACACGCAGCAAGTGCAGTTTGGAATGCATAGGCTGGAAGAGGAGGCTGAAGACTGGTGGGATAACACCCGTCAAAGACTGGAAGATGTTGGAATTGTGACAACCTAGGCTATGTTCAAGCAGGAGTTTCTGGGCAAATATTTTCCAGAGGATGCTCGTGGCAAAAGAGAAGTGGAATTCCTTGAGCTGAAGCAAGGAGACATGACTGTGGCAGAGTATGCTACGAATTTTGAGACGCTAGTGAAGTTCTGTCCTCACTACAACTGTGCTGATGCTGAGATGTCCAAGTGTCTCAAGTTCGAGAATGGCCTTAGACCAAAAATTAAGCAAGGTATTGGGTACCAACAGATTCGCTGGTTTACTGAGTTGGTTGACAAGAGAAGAATCTACAATGAGGATAGTCGAGCTCGATCTTCTCACTACAAGTAGATGAGTGAGAAGCGCCTGAGAAGGACAATCTGATTCGAGGTACTTGTTTTATTCAAAATATCGAGTTGGTTGCTATTATTGATACTGGTGCTACTCATTCTTTTATCTCGCTTGAATGTGCTAATAGATTGGATTTGAAGTTATCTGATATGAATGGTAATATGGTAATAGAAACTCCAGCTAATGGTTCTGTTACTACTACCTTTGTGTGTTTGAGATGTCCTGTGACGATTTTTTAGAAGAGTTTTGTGATGGATTTGGTGTGCCTACCCTTACACCAAATCGATGTAATCTTTGGGATAAACTCGTTGGAGTTCAATCGTGTTCATATCAATTGTTATAACAAGACTATGGAGTTTCCTGAGATTAATGATAGTGGGGAGTTGATGTTCCTATCTGCTAAGCAAGTAGGCGAACTTCAAGAAGACGAAGCCTTGGTGTTTGCAATGTTTGCATCGTTGCAAATTGATCGTGAAGCTGCGAGTGTTGAGTTGCCCGTTGTCTGTGAATTCCCATATGTGTTTCCAGATGACATCAGTGATTTGCCTCCAGAACGTGAAGTAGAGTTTGCAGTGGATTTAATACCAGGTACGAGTCCAGTTTCAATGGCTTCTTACCGGATGTCCGCTTCTGAATTAAGTGAGTTGAAGAAACAGTTGGAAGAGTTGCTTGAGAAGAGGATTGTTCGACCAAGTGTTTCTCCGTGGGGTGCTCCTGTGCTGTTAGTGAAGAAGAAGGATGGAAGTATGAGGCTGTGTGTTGATTATCGGCAGTTGAATAAAGTGACTATCAAGAATAAGTATCCACTACCGAGAATCGACGATCTGATGGATCAGCTAGTAGGTGTCTGTCTGTATAGCAAGATTGATTTGAGATCAGGTTATCATCATATTCAAGTTAAGCCTGATGGTATTCCGAAGACAGCTTTTAGGACGAGGTGTGGTCAATATGAATACACTGTAATGCCGTTTGGAGTGTCCAACGCACCTGGTGTGTTCATGGAGTATATGAACCGGATCTTTCAAGAGTATTTAGATCAGTTTGTTATGGTCTTCATTGATGATATTCTAGTATATTCAATATCGGAAGAAGAGCATGATGGGCATTTGAGGACGGTGTTGCAAGTCTTGAAAGAGAAGACGTTGTATGCAAAGTTGTCGAAGTGTGAGTTCTAGTTGAAGGAAGTGAGTTTTCTTGGCCATGTGATTTCAAGTGGTGGAATTGCTGTTGATCCTTAGAAGATTAATGTTGTATTACAGTGGGAGACTCTGAAATCTGCTACTGAGATACGATGTTTTTTGGGTTAGGTGGGTTATTACCGTAAATTTATTGAAGGCATTTCTAAGTTGGCATTACCTTTGACTCAGTTGACTCGAAAGGGTCAAGCTTTTGTGTGGGATGGAGCTTGTGAAGAGAGTTTTATGGAGTTGAAGAAAAGGTTGACTACTGCTCCAGTGTTGATTTTGCCTAATCTGAATGAATCTTTTGTGGTGTACTGTGATGCATCGAAGATGGGTCTTGGAGGAGTATTAATGCAGAATGGTCAAGTTGTTGCTTATGCTTCCAGACACTTGAGAGTTCATGAAGTGAATTACCCCAACCCATGACTTAGAGTTGGCAGCGGTGGTATTTGTGTTGAAAATTTGGAGACATTATCTGTTTGGCTCTAAATTCATAGTGTTCAGCGATTATAAGAGTTTGAAGTACCTGTTTGATTAGAAAGAGCTGAATATGAGGCAGAGAAGGTGGTTGGAATTGTTGAAGGATTTCGAATTTGACTTGAATTACCATCCGGGTAAAGCAAATGTAGTGGTTGATGCATTAAGCAGAAAGTCATTGCATATGTCGATGCTTATGGTGAAAGAGTTGGAGTTACTTGAACAATTCTGAGATTTGAGTTTGGTATGTGAAGCGACTCCTGATAGTGTGAAGTTGGGAATGTTGAAGTTGACTAGTGGTATTCTGGAAGAGATCAGAGTAGGACAATAAGCTGACTTAAAGTTGGTTGACCAGTTGACATTGATTAACCAAGGTAACAGAGGTGAATTCCGGATCGGTGAGAATGGTGTGAAGATGTTCAGAGACAGGGTGTGTGTCCCAGATGTTCCATATATTAAGAAGAGAATTCTTGAAGAAGGACATCGAAGTAGGTTGAGTATTCATCCCGGTGCTATGAAGATGTACCAGGATATGAAGAAGTTGTTTTGGTAGCTAGGGATGAAGAAGGATATTGCGGAGTTTGTTTATGCATGTTTGACTTGTCAGAAGTCGAAGATTGAGCATCAAAAGCCTTTAGGTATGACGCAGCCGTTAAATATTCTAGCGTGGAAATGGGATAGTATTTCCATGGATTTTGTGTCGAGATTGTCGACGACTGCTAAGGGAAATTATTCGATTTGGGTGATCGTGGATAGATTAACTAAGTCGGCTCATTTCTTGTAGATGAAGATTAATCATTCCATGTAAAAGTTAGCTGAGATGTATATTGAGGAGATTCTGAAGTTGCATGGTATACCGTCGAGTATTGTGTCGGATAGAGACTCGAGATTTACATCGAGGTTCTGGAAGAGTTTGCAAGAGGCCTTGGGTACTAAGCTGAGGATGAGTTATATCATCCGCAGACGGACGGTCAGACAGAAAGGACTATCCAATCTTTGGAGGATTTGCTGAGGGCATGTGTGTTGGATCACAGAGGATCTTGGGATAGCCATTTACCATTGATTGAGTTCACGTACAATAATAGTTTTCATGCTAGTATTGGAATGGCGCCCTATGAGGCTTTGTATGGGAGAAGATGTATGACTCCTTTGTGTTGGCATGAGTCAGGCGAGAGGGTTGTACTCAGACCTGAAATTGTGCAAGAAACGACTGAGAAGATTAAGATGATCAAAGAAAGGATGAAAGCTTCGCAGAGTCGTCAGAAGAGTTACCATGATAAGAGGAGGAAGGCACTTGAATTCCAAGAGGGAGATCACGTGTTTTTGAGGGTGACGCCAGTGACTGGTGTGGGTCGAGCTTCTAAGTCTAGGAAGCTCACTCTATGTTTTGTTGGTCCTTACCAAATCTTGCAGAGGATAGGAGAGGTGGCCTATCGGATTGCTTTACCGCCGACACTTGCGAATTTGCACTACGTGATCCATGTATCTCAGTTGAGGAAGTACATTCCAGATCCGTCGTATGTGATTCAGATGGATGATGTACAAGTGAGGGATAATCTGACTGTGGAAGCATTACCTATGCAGATTGATGGCCGTGAAATGAAGCAATTGCGGGGTAAAGACATAGCTTTGGTGAAGGTGTCGTGGGGTGGACCAGCTGGAAAAAGTTGGACTTGGGAGCGTGAAGATCAGATGAAGGAGTCGAATCCGACTCTGTTTCCTTCAGGTAATTTTCGAGGGCGAAAATTCTTTAAGTGGGGGAGAGTTGTAATGCCCCAAAATAATTATAATGTTTATTTATTAAATTATTATGATTATTTCGTGTTTTTGGTGTACCTTGTGACGTTGATGAATTATGTGATTTGTGGGGTATCCTTGGGTTAAGGGAACCTTGAGACCTTAGAGTTTATCGATTTGGTGTAAGGGTAGGCACACCAAATCCATCACAAAACTCTTCTAAAAAATCATCACAGGACATCTCAAACACACAAAGGTAGTAGTAACAGAACCATTAGCTGGAGTTTCTATTACCATATTACCATTCATATCAGATAACTTCAAATCCAATCTATTAGCACATTCAAGCGAGATAAAAGAATGATTAGCACCAGTATCAATAATAGCAACCAACTCGATATTATGAATAAAACAAGTACCTCGAATCAAGATTTTATGTGATGAACCAACTATGATGCATTGTGAGTTATAATGATGAACTTTGACAAGTGCGACTTGGTGTGGTGTTATGATGTTTGTTTGATGATGAATTCATAGATGATGATGCAACTATGACGATATTATGACGATGATTCTTATGACGCTTTGCATCATGCATTCATGGCATAGTTAGGACTTCGGTCCATTTGGTGGCTTCAATCCCATTGTATGGATTATAGCATTTTTATGACGTGCTCCGGTTCTTGCATAGAATCGATCCTATTGGTGGAGATCTTTGGAGGGTGATGGCCCAGTGTCCATCGATTATGACGATATTGGTACCACATGCATGAGTCTGATGTTGCATTGCATATTATGTGGCATTGCATGAGATTGTTGTGATTGATGTATTCTTGACGTTATTGACGATTTGAAGTTGTTGTTGTGCTGTGCTTTATCTTTTACTTATATCTTATATATTGATTTCTTGATTACTCACCCTGCCTGTTTGAATGTTGCCTCCACGTGGGTAATGTGCAGGTGATCAGGCTTAGCTTCTTAGCGCATGAAGATTTAGTTTTGAAGCAATTTTAATTTCTCTGTCGATTAGAGGGTCTTGCTATGATATGTAACATCGGGTCGAGACGTTTGAGTGAACAATTACGTTATTTTTTTTTGTGGACATGATGTTTTTCATGAGTTTTATTTGAGAAGTTTTGAACTATAAAAGTGTTGGTTAACTTGATTTTCCGCTGCGTGGTGTTTAATTAATTAATGATGATAAAAACCCGTGTGACGGGACAGGTGGGTGTTTTTGATGATTTATGACGTTATGTGATGCCCTTTTTAGGATGTTACTCTGATTACTTGTCGTGTTATTCGTGTTAATTTGTTGGGTAGAAAAAGGGTGTTACATTAGTGGTATCAGAGCAGGTCGGTCCGTCCGACCAGGTTTTTACGTGATGTCAGTCCCCTGTCAGTCGACATGTGTGTGTACATTGTCGATGTTTTGTTTCTTCTAACCTTGTTGGTGGTGTGCAGGGTGGCTAGAAGAAGTGATCGTGCTATTGCTAATGCTTTAGAATCAGTTTCTAATGTAGTGGCGTAACTCAATCCAAATGGTGGAGTTCTAGATGAGTTCCGTGCTTTGGGGAATTTCAGAGGAACAATCCACCAAATTTTATGGGTACGTATGATCCAGAAAGTGCACACAAGTGGCTAAAGGTAATTGAAAAGATCTTTCGGGTGATGGGGTGTACTGACACGCAGCAAGTGCAGTTTGGAATGCATAGGCTGGAAGAGGAGGCTGAAGACTGGTGGGATAACACCCGTCAAAGACTGGAAGATGTTGGAATTGTGACAACCTAGGCTATGTTCAAGCAGGAGTTTCTGGGCAAATATTTTCCAGAGGATGCTCGTGGCAAAAGAGAAGTGGAATTCCTTGAGCTGAAGCAAGGAGACATGACTGTGGCAGAGTATGCTACGAATTTTGAGACGCTAGTGAAGTTCTGTCCTCACTACAACTGTGCTGATGCTGAGATGTCCAAGTGTCTCAAGTTCGAGAATGGCCTTAGACCAAAAATTAAGCAAGGTATTGGGTACCAACAGATTCGCTGGTTTACTGAGTTGGTTGACAAGAGAAGAATCTATAATGAGGATAGTCGAGCTCGATCTTCTCACTACAAGTAGATGAGTGAGAAGCGCCTGAGAAGGACAATCTGATTCGAGGTACTTGTTTTATTCAAAATATCGAGTTGGTTGCTATTATTGATACTGGTGCTACTCATTCTTTTATCTCGCTTGAATGTGCTAATAGATTGGATTTGAAGTTATCTGATATGAATGGTAATATGGTAATAGAAACTCCAGCTAATGGTTCTGCTACTACTACCTTTGTGTGTTTGAGATGTCCTGTGACGATTTTTTAGAAGAGTTTTGTGATGGATTTGGTGTGCCTACCCTTACACCAAATCGATGTAATCTTTGGGATAAACTCGTTGGAGTTCAATCGTGTTCATATCAATTGTTATAACAAGACTATGGAGTTTCCTGAGATTGATGATAGTGGGGAGTTGATGTTCCTATCTGCTAAGCAAGTAGGCGAACTTCTAGAAGACGAAGCCTTGGTGTTTGCAATGTTTGCATCGTTGCAAATTGATCGTGAAGCTGCGAGTGTTGAGTTGCCCGTTTTCTGTGAATTCCCATATGTGTTTCCAGATGACATCAGTGATTTGCCTCCAGAACGTGAAGTAGAGTTTGCAGTGGATTTAATACCAGGTACGAGTCCAGTTTCAATGGCTCCTTACCGGATGTCCGCTTCTGAATTAAGTGAGTTGAAGAAACAGTTGGAAGAGTTGCTTGAGAAGAGGATTGTTCGACCAAGTGTTTCTCCGTGGGGTGCTCCTGTGCTGTTAGTGAAGAAGAAGGATGGAAGTATGAGGTTGTGTGTTGATTATCGGCAGTTGAATAAAGTGACTATCAAGAATAAGTATCCACTACCGAGAATCGACGATCTGATGGATCAGCTAGTAGGTGTCTGTGTGTATAGCAAGATTGATTTGAGATCAGGTTATCATCATATTCGAGTTAAGCCTGATGGTATTCCGAAGACAGCTTTTAGGACGAGGTATGGTCAATATGAATACACTGTAATGCCGTTTGGAGTGTCCAACGCACCTGGTGTGTTCATGGAGTATATGAATCGGATCTTTCTAGAGTATTTAGATCAGTTTGTTGTGGTCTTCATTGATGATATTCTGCTATATTCTATATCGGAAGAAGAGCATGCTGAGCATTTGAGGACGGTGTTGCAAGTCTTGAAAGAGAAGAAGTTGTATGCAAAGTTGTCGAAGTGTGAGTTCTAGTTGAAGGAAGTGAGTTTTCTTGGCCATGTGATTTCAAGTGGTAGAATTGCTATTGATCCTTCAAAGATTGATGTTGTATTACAGTGGGAGACTCCAAAGTCTGCTACTGAGTTACGATGTTTTTTGGGATAGGTAGGTTATTACCGTAAATTTATTGAAGGCATTTCTAAGTTGGCATTACCTTTGACTCAGTTGACTCGAAAGGGTCAAGCTTTTGTGTGGGATGGAGCTTGTGAAGAGAGTTTTATGGAGTTGAAGAAAAGGTTGACTACTGCTCCAGTGTTGATTTTGCCTAATCTGAATGAATCTTTTGTGGTGTACTGTGATGCATCGAAGATGGGTCTTGGAGGAGTATTAATGCATAATGGTCAAGTTGTTGCTTATGCTTCCAGACACTTGAGAGTTCATGAAGTGAATTACCCCAACCCATGACTTAGAGTTGGCAGCGGTGGTATTTGTGTTGAAAATTTGGAGACATTATCTGTTTGGCTCTAAATTCAAAGTGTTCAGCGATCATAAGAGTTTGAAGTACCTGTTTGATTAGAAAGAGCTGAATATGAGGCAGAGAAGGTGGTTGGAATTGTTGAAGGATTTCGACTTTGACTTGAATTACCATTCGGGTAAAGCAAATGTAGTGGTTGATGAATTAAGCAGAAAGTCATTGCATATGTCGATGCTTATGGTGAAAGAGTTGGAGTTACTTGAAAAATTCTGAGATTTGAGTTTGGTATGTGAAGCGACTCCTGATAGTGTGAAGTTGGGAATGTTGAAGTTGACTAGTGGTATTCTGGAAGAGATCAGAGTAGGACAACAAGCTGACTTGAAGTTGGTTGACCAGTTGACATTGATTAACCAAGGTAACAGAGGTGAATTCCGGATCGGTGAGAATGGTGTGAAGATGTTCAGAGACAGGGTGTGTGTCCCAGATGTTCCATATATTAAGAAGAGAATTCTTGAAGAAGGACATCGAAGTAGGTTGAGTATTCATCCTAGTGCTATGAAGATGTACCAGAATATGAAGAAGTTGTTTCGGTGGCTAGGGATGAAGAAGGATATTGCGGAGTTTGTTTATGCATGTTTGACTTGTCAGAAGTCGAAGATTGAGCATCAAAAGCCTTTAGATATGACGCAGCCGTTAAATATTCTAGCATGGAAATGGGATAGTATTTCCATGGATTTTGTGTCGATATTGTCGAGGGCTGCTAAGGGAAATGATTTGATTTGGGTGATCGTGGATAGATTAACTAAGTCGGCTCATTTCTTGTAGATGAAGATTAATCATTCCATGTAAAAGTTAGCTGAGATGTATATTGAGGAGATTCTGAAGTTGCATGGTATACCGTCGAGTATTGTGTCGGATAGAGACTCGAGATTTACATCGAGGTTCTGGAAGAGTTTGCAATAGGCCTTGGGTACTAAGCTGAGGATGAGTTATATCATCCGCAGACGAACGGTCAAACAGAAAGGACTATCCAATCTTTGGAGGATTTGCTGAGGGCATGTGTGTTGGATCACAGAGGATCTTGGGATAGCCATTTACCGTTGATTGAGTTCACGTACAATAATAGTTTTCATTCTAGTATTGGAATGGCGCCCTATGAGGCTTTGTATGGGAGAAGATGTATGACTCCTTTGTGTTGGCATGAGTCAGGCGAGAGGGTTGTACTCAGACCTGAAATTGTGCAAGAAACGACTGAGAAGATTAAGATGATCAAAGAAAGGATGAAAGCTTCGCAGAGTCGTCAGAAGAGTTACCGTGATAAGAGGAGGAACGCACTTGAATTCCAAGAGGGAGATCACGTGTTTTTGAGGGTGACGCCAGTGACTGGTGTGGGTCGAGCTTCTAAGTCTAGGAAGCTCACTCTACGTTTTATTGGTCCTTACCAAATCTTGCAGAGGATAGGAGAGGTGGCCTATCGGATTGCTTTACCGCCGACACTTGCGAATTTGCACGACGTGTTCCATGTATCTCAGTTGAGGAAGTACATTCCAGATCTGTCGTATGTGATTCAGATGGATGATGTACAAGTGTGGGATAATCTGACTGTGGAAGCATTACCTATGCGGATTGATGTTCGTGAAATGAAGCAATTGCGGGGTAAAGACATAGCTTTGGTGAAGGTGTCGTGGGGTGGACCAGCTGGAAAAAGTTGGACTTGGGAGCGTGAAGATCAGATGAAGGAGTCGAATCCGACTCTGTTTCCTTCAGGTAATTTTTTAGGGCGAAAATTCTTTAAGTGGGGGAGAGTTGTAATGCCCCAAAATAATTATAATGTTTATTTATTAAATTATTATGATTATTTGGTGTTTTTGGTGTACCTTGTGACGTTGATGAATTATGTGATTTGTGCGGTATCCTTGGGTTAAGGGAACCTTGAGACCTTAGAGTTTATCGATTTGGTGTAAGGGTAGGCACACCAAATCCATCACAAAACTCTTCTAAAAAATCGTCACAGGACATCTCAAACACACAAAGGTATTAGTAACAGAACCATTAGTTGGAGTTTCTATTACCATATTACCATTCATATCAGATAACTTCAAATCCAATCTATTAGCACATTCAAGCGAGATAAAAGAATTAGTAGCACCAGTATCAATAATAGCAACCAACTCGATATTATGAATAAAACAAGTACCTCGAATCAGGATTTTATGTGATGAACCAACTATGATGCATTGTGAGTTATAATGATGAACTTTGACAAGTGCGACTTGGTGTGGTGTTATGATGTTTGTTTGATGATGAATTCATAGATGATGATGCAACTATGACGATATTATGACGATGATTCTTATGACGCTTTACATCATGCATTCATGGCATAGTTAGGACTTCGGTCGATTTGGTGGCTTCAATCCCATTGTGTGGATTGTAGCATTTTTATGACGTGCTCCGGTTCTTGCATAGAATTGATCCTATTGGTGGAGATCTTTGGAGGGTGATGGCCCAGTGTCCATCGATTATGACGATATTGGTACCACATGCATGAGTCTGATGTTGCATTGCATATTATGTGGCATTGCATGAGATTGTTGTGATTAATGTATTCTTGACGTTATTGACGATTTGAAGTTGTTGTTGTGCTGTGCTTTATCTTTTACTTATATCTTATATATTGATTTCTTGATTACTCACCCTGCCTAGTTGAATGTTGCCTCCACGTGGGTAATGTGCAGGGGATCAGGCCTAGCTTCTTAGCGCATGAAGATTTAGTTTTGAAGCATTTTTTATTTTCTCTGTCGATTAGAGGGTCTTGCTATGATATGTAACATCGGGTCGAGACGTTTGAGTGAACAATTACGTTCTTTTTTTTTGTGGACATGATGTTTTTCATGAGTTTTATTTGAGAAGTTTTGAACTATAAAAGTGTTGGTTAACTTGATTTTCCGCTGTGTGGTGTTTAATTAATCCATGATGGTAAAAACCAGTGTGACGGGACAAGTGGATGTTTTTGATGATTTATGACGTTATGTGATGCCCTTTTTGGGATGTTACTCTGATTACATGTCGTGTTATTCGTGTTAATTTGTTGGGTAGAAAAAGGGTGTTACATGCTCCATGGTGTGATACCCCAAATTTTGACCACTAAGATCAATATGGGTAATCCATCCTACCTCATTAGTCTCCCCAAAGATGGGTGAGCATCCACTACAATCAAGCTTAGGGTTTCAAGCCCTCTCAGAGCTCTTAGACAAATGATCAATCAAGAATTGACATGATCTTCAACTTTTCTAACCTCTCAAAAATCCACAAGGGATCAAGAGGACTCACACATCAAGGATTAAGCACAAGGTTGCAACCTTCTAAGTGGATCAAGCCTCAAGATCGCCAGTGTCACCAAATTAGGGTTTTGGTCGACCAGGGCCTCCAGATGGAAATTTTCCCCTGGGTATGAGCCAATGCTTCAAAGCATAACTTAAACTACTCCATGGGACCTCATAGACCCCATCATCAAGTCAATTTAGCCTCAGGGGATGCATTCACTAAAAATCAGGAATTAGGGTTTCTTGACCTAATTCACCCCTAAGTTGACTTTTGGGACAAATCATGAGCCAAGACCTTAAGAGATGATTTGAGGGTCCCTAACACACCACATTGATCCATTTTGCAACAATGGATTGGTCCAAGAAGCTTGATCACCAAGTTTCAGTTTCATCTGAACCACAATTAGGGTTTCGCGAGAAAAGTCAACTGTACCTTTGACTTTTGACCAGGACATGCTCCCAAACCCTAAGGCATGATTCAATACACCCTATAAGACCTATGAAATCAATCTATCAAGTTTGATTTAGGTCAAGGACTTGATTTCATAAAGGATCGCACAGTTTGGAATTCATCTGACAAAAAATCAACTGTGCACAAAAGCCAACTTTAACTTTTTGAGATTTTTCTCAATTATGGTTCCTTAACCCTAAAATGATGTTAATGTGTGATTTGAATCAACATTCATCAAGAAAAATCAAGAAAAGTGGGTTTACTTGTAAAAGGGGTAACCATAAAAACTTAGAAATTTTTCTAAGTTATGGAACAAAGTGGCTAGGGTACCAACTTTGGAGGATCATAACTCCTAAACCACAAGGCCATTTTTCCTCATTCAAACCTGGATTTGTAGCTCTCATGGCCCTCTACAAAAGCTTTAAACACAACTCATTCCAATTCCTCATGGATTTTAAGTTATGGAATGATCAAAATCACAAAAAGTGAAAATGTCACTTTTTTCCAACACTTAGTGAAATTTTCACTAAGTAAGAATCTGCCTTACTTTTTTCTAAATGTAGGGGCATTTTTCACTTGAATCCAAAAAGTATCAAAACCAATTATGATCAAACACTTGTTGTATCATATGAGGGCTTTCCAAAATGGCCAAGAACTCCATCAAAGTCCACTTGAGCCATGAGATATGACAATGCCAATATGCCTTGCTGCAAGCTGTTATGGCAAGGCAGATTTGGGACTTTTGCTCGATTTGCTCAAATTTTACAAAGGGCACGCAACTCTATCCATCTGAACACCTCAAGGGGGGACCAAGGAGGAACCAACTCTGATCCCAAGCCTCCTAAGTCTTTGGAACCAAAAATAGCATGCCAAACCTAGAAATCCCTATGTAGCAAGTGATTTTTGGATGTGGTTGCGAAGCACAATCGCTCTGGTACTACAGTTCGATTCATTTTTTATCCTATTAAAGCTGATGAAGGAAGGGAAATAGATGTCTCCAACTAACCCTGCTTGCATACTGAGATTAAACAGTCAAAACTATTGGTTTACAAATGCTACAAAGAATCGGGGTTTTTCCTAGGTTTATTTTGTTGACGAGGGGTGCTTTAGGCTATCGGTTGAGATGTTAGGACGAATATATATGAAAGTATGGGATTTTGGTTTTTTTTGTTTAGTCTGCTCGCTAAGATTTTTCTTTCAATCTTATGCCTACGTATTCCCGTTTACCGAAACAAGGAAATCAGAGCGTTCGTAGTTCCTCCTATTCTATGGGAGGAAATGGGTGTTTTGGTGTCTTGTTCAAAGCCCAAGACGTGAAGCGAAAAGGTGATTTATATCTTGTTCAAAGCCCAAGATGTGAAGCTGAAGGGTCTATTTGTATCTTGTTCAAAGCCCAAGATATGAAGCTGAAGGATTTATTTGTATCTTGTTCGAAGCCCAAGATATGAAGCTAAAAGGTCTCACCTTTAGAGAGAATTTGTCATCTCTAAAGAGGGGTTTGTCTGTTACGAGTGTTTATAAAGGAGAATTACTTTAACCGGGATTTGTGAATCCGGCAATGCCATAATTTCCTTTATAGGGGATTTTAACCTGAAGGAGAAGACTTTAACTCAGTTTAGAGCAATGCCATCTTTCCTTAGGAATTTCTCATGCTAAAAGAGGTACAGTGGCATGGATGTAGATGATCCAGAGGCTTGCCGCTTACAGCGATTAGATGGAGGGGAAGGATTTATTGATGTTTGTGTACTGTGAACGAGGCACAGCTTTGATGCTAAAAGGTTAATTGGATCAACCAGTGGTTTTTTTATACAAAGCCTAAGAGAAGGCTATTGTGTCTCGTACGAAGTCCGAGAGGGAGGCTAAAAGGAGATGACTCAACAAGAGAGTGCTTTTAGATGTGTCTTGTACGAAGCTCAAGACGGAGGCTAAAAGGTTTTGACTCAACGAGGGAATCTTTTGGTATCTCGTATAAAGCCCGAGATGGAGGCTAAAAGGTTTTGACTCGACGAGGGAATCTTTTGGTATCTCGTATAAAGCCCGAGATGGAGGCTAATTGACTCAACAGGAGAGTTTTTGTATCTCGTACAAAGCTCGAGATGGAGGCTGAAGGTTTGTTTAGCTCAATAAGAACCTTTTTGTATCTCGTATAAAGCCCGAGATGGAGGCGAAAAGGTGATTGACTCAACGAGGGAGTCTCTTATGTGTCTCGTACAAAGCCCGAGAGAGAGGCTAAACGTTGTTTGACTCCGCTGGGGAGGATCATTGTATAAAGCCCAAGAGAGAGGCTAACTTCACGGGACAAGGATCTTTATACAAAGCCTAAGAGGAGGCTATGGCGACTGTTCAGTTAAGTGACAGGTCCAGTATACTGATTTTTAAAGAGAAAATCAGTTCTTATACGAGCAATGCTGTACTCGGGGATTTGATTCGAGGACCCGGGTTATTCCTGTTCTTTAAAGAAATGGGAAATCCGAAGGGTATTGAGACTGTCCGAGTCTGCGGGTTTCCTTCCTATTTAACGAAGGGGTCACTTAAGAATGTCTTTGAGACTCATGGACATTAGACTGTCCAAGTCTAGAGTGTCATCTTTTGTACCATGCTTCGAGAAATAATAGTAGACTCTATGAAAGGATTGTTCTATGCAGATGACTAAGTTATGTTCCTATACCTCTAGGAGGTCGTCGGGACAATTTATACGAAACCCAAGAGGAGGCTGGAAACTTTTAAGAAGCCGACGGGTCCTTGTATGATGCCCAAGAGGAGGCTATCATTCCCGGAGGAAGAGATCATTATACGAAGCCTAAGAGGAGGCTGTGAATACTTCTAAGAAGCCGATGGGTCCTTGTACTAAGCCCAAGAGGAGGCACGGTTGTTTTTAGGAAGCCTGTGGGTCCTTGTACGATGCCCAAGAGGAGGCCGATGCTTTTAAGAAGCCCGCGGGTCCCCAAACCCCGAGAAATTCAAGGCAAGCTATTCACAAGGAATAGATCAAGTCAGGAAAGTTCGAGAATTTGGAAGAAACTCAAATATGCCATTCACGGAGAAAACATTCATCTCTGGGAATAAAGTTTCTTGACAATTCCTAACGAGGACAGCCGAAGAGAAGACTGTATCTGGTGATCCTATTGGGGATCTAGTTGTCTATTTCTACGAATAAACGAAACGGCGTCACCTAGTTCTAGACGTAGTGGCCGGGAAAACTCGAAATATCTGTACTATTATTACATAGTTAATATGAGTTTATGAAAGAAGACTTACAGCGAAACAGCCCCACAATACAGTTATATGTATATGAAAGCGGTAAATGAAAGCGATAAACACTTACTCGGTTGTAGAGCTTCCATGTTGTTTGGTTAGTTGTTCAACAAAGAAAGATTGAAAACAACAGTATATTCAAAATCAAAGGAGAAAGTGTTTTGAAAGAAAGATTTGGGGCTTACAGCTCAAGGAGAGGCCCAGGGTTTTATCAGTGAGCGCACTGTTTGAATTTGTACAGAGGGGCTTATACAAGTGACTGTGGCCCAAAAATTGTTTTCTGTACAAAGGGATGGGTCTTACACTCTCTCAAGAGGCCCAAAAAGTTTTAAAGAAAAAGAGTGGGGCTTATAACACGAGTGTAGGCCCAGATGATTTTTCCGTTTGAAATGGCGATCGCGCCGAGGTTTTCTTTTAACGCAGAGGGGCTTATACAATATCTGAGCCCCAAAGTGATTTTGGTTAAAAGGGGGTTGGGTCTTACACTCTATTAGAGGCCCAAAAATTTTGAATGGGTCTTATAGCTCAAGGAGATGCCCAGTTGGTTAATTTTAAATTGGCGACAATCGCGCCGTTTGTTTTTTACGGTATCGGGACTTATACAATACACTGAGGCCCAAAAATGATTTGGTCAAAAAAAAGGATTGGGTCTTACACTATATTAGAGGCCCAAAAGTTTTGAAAATGATTTATGAGGGTTGAATTAATCCAAAAACCCTAATTTATTTTCAAAAATGTATTTAATTGAATAAAAATTCAATTAAAATGATTAAAATTGTTTAACATATGGAAAACAAATTGTGATCTTGGATTAATGCTTCAAAAATTAAGTATTGACCTACAAAATAATTAGAAAGCATTAAAAGTTGTAAAATCAAGGTGGAAAAAATATTTCAAATGTCAAAAACAATTAAAACATTAATTCTTTGCAAAAATATCAATTATATACAATAAATAATATTTTTGGGATTTTTTGGGAAAATAAAATATTTTAACATTTTTGTGAATTATTAAAAAAAGAATCAACTCAAAATCATTAAAAATCAGAGAGAAATTAATTTTTGAATCAATTAAATAAAATCACAAAATTCAAATATTTGAATTTATGAAAAACGGCGCCAAGAACAGCTGAAGAACACGCGCGTGTTTCAGCTTGGCCCAGATTTGCATTTTCTCTCCAATCTCACTGAATACTTAATCATATCATGTAATCCACATACCAATCAACTCGTTTCAACCTCACGATCATGTCTATGGTATTTAATTTCATTTAAATTAAACATATAACAAGAAATCATGAAAAATCCTCAAGAACCCTAATTTCTGCATGAAGGCTAGGATTTTTTATACACGATTCAAACAAAGCAATTACTTGAGGGGAAACATTCCATGCATGATTATGAACATTTGGCAAAAGTATTGTGCAAGGAGATATGCATAGATTGAGAGATGACCAAGTTTAAGCTTACCTCTAGGTCGGGATAGCAAGAGCAAATTTATTTCTGAGTAGGAGGTGTTACAGATGAATTGTGATGATCTGAACAGCTTCCCTACACCCTATGGAGTGTGTTTGAATGCTTGGACTTGACTGAGAATGGTTGGATCACCTCATGGCATCTCAACTGCACTTTGGTTAAAACCTTGAGCAATTGACTGGTGATTCTGAGAAATCAGTGTTCCAGTTGTTGTTTAAGTGTTTGATCAGCTCACATATGATGTATATGAGGTGTGTGTGTGTGTGATTGGTTTGAGTGGAATTGCTCTCTAATGAAAAACCAGATAGTGACTTGCTAAGAAAGGCATTTTTGAGAGTAAGAAGTTGTTTTTGAGAAAGGCAAGTGTTGTAGGCCTTTGGTGTACTTAAACTGATCACAATTGAGCTCTATTTATAGTAGAGCAAGTTTGTTTTGCAAGGAATAGTGAATGGCAACTGCAGCAGGTGTTTGTTCAATGTTGGCCAATGGAAATCCAAGTCTCCTCTAGCCATTGACTAGAGGTTAGGGCACAGGGTTGTGGTTCCCTTGGTCTTGGATAAGTCTTGACTGAATTCAGTTGCAAATGGCTCAGTCCATTCCACCTTGATGCTTCCATTGAATGCTCCAATCCAAAATTGGAGTCTTGTCCCTA
The DNA here is from genome assembly GCA_022829125.1 of Lathyrus tuberosus. NCBI lineage: Eukaryota > Viridiplantae > Streptophyta > Magnoliopsida > Fabales > Fabaceae > Lathyrus > Lathyrus tuberosus. The sequence continues at coordinate 21,954,810 of JALAZF010000012.1, read as the reverse complement.
TTTTGGCCATTATAGGTTCAACATGCTCTTTCTTGTTCCAAAGACTTTGGAGGCTTGGCTCAGTGATTGTCCCCTTTAGATTCAATCCTCAGAGGTGTCCAAGTGGATAGGAGCATTTGGATTTGGCTGATTTTGGCAAATCGAGCAAAAATGCAAATTCTGCCTTGCCTTGGCAGATTTCAGCAAGGCAACTTTCCAATGTCATATCTTATGACTCAAATTGAATTTGGTAATGTTCTTGGTCATTTTGGAAAGCCCTTACATGATACAACAACTGTTTGAACATATTTGGTTTTGATCTCTTTTGAATCCAAGTGAAAAATCCCCCTACATTTGGCAAAAAGTAGGGTAAAATCTGACTTAGTGAAATTTTCACTAACTGTTGGAACAAAGTGACTTTTCTTGATTTTGATCACTCCATAACTCAAAATCCATGAGGAGTTGGAATTAGGTCTAGTTGAAGTTTTTGTAGAGGGAAATGAGATCTACAAATCAAGCCTTGGATGGGAGAAAATGGCTTTGTGGTTTAGGAGTTATGACCCTCCAAAGTTAGTACCCTAGCCACTTTATTTTTAACTTAGAAAATTTTCTAAGTTTTTTATGGTTACCCCTTTTACAAGTTATCCAACTTTTCTTGATTTTTCTTGATGAATGATGATTCAAATCATACATTAACATCATTTTAGGGTTAAAAATCCATTTTGGTGAAAAATCTCAAAAAGTCAAAGTTGACTTTTTGTGCACAGTTGACTTTTTATCAGATGAATTCCAAACTGTGCAATTCTTCATGAAATCATGTCCTTGACCTAAATAAAACTTGATGGACATGTTCCATGGGTGTCATAGGGTATATTGATGCATGTCATAGGGCTTGGGAGCATGTCCTGGTCAAAAGTCAAAGTTACAGTTGTCTTTTTCCTTAAAACCCTAACTGTGGTGCAAATGAAATTGAGACTTGTTGCTCAAGCTTCTTGGATTAATCCATTGTTCCAAATGGATCAATATAGTTCATTAGAGACCCTCAAACCCTCCTTTGAGGTCTTGGCTCATGATTTGCCCTAAAAGTCAACTTAGGGGTGAATTAGGTCAAGAAATCCTAATTCCTGATTTTTGATGAATGCATCCCCTGAGGCAAAATTGACTTGATGATTGGGTCCATGAGGTTCCATGGAGTATATTAGGTTAGGTTTTGGATCATTGGCTTGTGCCCAGATGAAAAATTTCCATCTGGAGGCCCTGGTCGACCAAAACCCTAATTTGGTGACACTGTCAATCTTGAGACTTAATCCACCTAGAAGGGAGCAGCCTTGTGCTTAATCCTTGAAGTGGGAGTCCTTTTGATCCATTGTGGATATTTTAGAGGTTAGAAAATTTGAAGATCATGTCATTCCTTGATTGACCCTTTGTTTAAGCACTCAGAGAGGGCTTGAAACCCTAATTTTGATTGTAGTGAATGCTCACCCATCTTTGGGGAGACTGATGAAGTATAATGGTTCCTCCATATTGTGATGATGATTTGCACAATGATGGGAAATCTTAGTGGTCAAAATTTGGGGTATGACAGATGCCCCTATTTAATCTTCTTGGACACGAAGGTGTGAATGACGAAGGTATTCGGGCATTCGGGGTGCAAGAGGATTAAATATCGGAATACCCGAAATTTTGATGGTGGTTATGAATGGTAGCTTACGCATTCATCTTCTTTAGCTAAGCAATAATGCTTAGAAAAGGTAAACTTCCCCTCGATCCTGGTCTTCAGCCAAGGAACTGGTCTCAGTTTCTAAAATAAACTTCCCCTCGATCCTGGTTTCCTACCAAGGAACTGGTCTTAGTTTCTGATGTAAACTTCCCCTCGATCCTGGTTTCCTACCAAGGAACTGGTCTTAGTTTCTTTCGTCAATAAACTTTACTGACAAGGGACGCTATTCGTAGCGGCTTTCCTTCAAACTTCTCGCCGAATTTTCCTGGGGAGATGCCATTTGAGTGGAAAAAGTTTCGATGTCAGACTTGCTGGGGAACCCAGTCGTCTGAGTTGTAGAGGTGTACAAACTTCTCTGTTGGAGATGCCATTTGTTGACTCTACTTGGGGAATGCGAGTCCCTTGAGAGACTGCGTTCGCTTGGGGTCTTTACATCATACTTTTCTCGGAGATCTTCTCGGAGAAATGCCATATGATGTGATCCAATTTTGAGGTGCCGATGACCTTTTCATCAGTGGGTTTTTTGGAGAAAAACTGCCGTACTGTCGGATCTTCGATTTAGGAGGCTTTCTCTCGGGATTTTCTTTAATCCGGGAAAACAAGGATATCATCTTCAATGGCGAAGAGTGATGTTAACTGAGGGCTCTCTGGTCTTCAGAGGTTCAAGTTATCAAAGTGGTCGAGGACCCAACTTCAATCCAGAAATAAAACTGGAGGAGAGAGAATGTTCAGACAAAACACTTCCTGACGAGGAAAGGGTTGACAACTCGATTGAGAGGACTTTTATCACTAGGGGACAAGGCCGACTAGAGTGATAGTGATGCAATATGAAATGTGAATGCAAATCAATAATACAATGATGCATGTATGTTTATGCTGACAAAACAGACGCGACATACAAACTGACAGGTGAACACGACTGGATACTCGGCCATCGCGGGGCGAAGAAGTACCGTTGGTTCAGAATAGCAATTCCACCTTGCTTAGGAGAGATAGTCCCTGTGGGGAATACCGTTGATCGGGCTTAGGAGACAAGAACTCGACCGAAGCGTGTCAGACGAAACAAGGTCTCTGACACAGTTGATCCCTTCATTCAGGCGTACTGGGTTAGAAGGAGTACTTTGATTCTGCACTTTGAGGTTCGATTACTTCTGGAGAAGCGACCGATGTTCTTCTGATGTTCAACAGTCAAAAGAAATTGTCGTCTTTAATTTAAAAGCAGAAAAAGTTCTAACAAGTAAATTCATTTTTGTTTTATTTCAAGAATCGTTAATCATATTAAAATGTCGTTCCGTAAAGCTAAAACAAATAAGAATTACAAACAAAAGCACAAAGGCTCAAATTTTATTGATAAGATGGAGATCAGCCAAACGCGTGATTCCAAAGAGTATTTACAAAGTTAGAAAATGGTAATTTACAGGGAAAAGGGCTACGTTGAAACATAACGACCACTATCCTTCTACCAACTTTGAATTCGGGACATCCTGAGCTTCTGGCGAAGATGACCTTGACTGGAGTTTTCTGGCGGATGATGTAACTGTTGCTGAGGGATTCGCCTCGGTTGAACATAGTTACTTGCCATTATCCCTAATTTTTGCCTGGATTGTACTTTGATGTTTCCAATCCACCGGGATGATTTTTTTTTATGTCTCTAACTTTTGCCTGGACCGCCCTTTCGGGTTTTCAATCCACCGAGTCGTTTTTTTTTTTAGTTTAGGCGAAGTATTTCTTGACTACATCAACATTCGTGGGGTAGGCAAATTCCTCTCCGTCCATGGTTACAAGTCTCAAGGCGCCGCCTGAGAAAGCTTTCGTGACCACATAGGGGCCATCATAATTCGGAGTCCATTTACCTCGCGAATCAGTGAGAAATGATTGTATCTTTTTGAGCACGAGGTCTCCTTTTCTGAAGACACGAGGTCAGACCTTTTTGTCAAACGCCCTCTTCATTCTCTGTTGATACAATTGACCATGGCATAGTGCCGTGATTCGCTTCTCCTAGATCAGATTCAATTCGTCGTGTCGGTTTTGACACCATTCAGCTTCGGTGAGCTTAGTTTCCATCAATACTCGGATTGACGGGATCTCTACTTATATGGGGAGCACTGCTTCCATGCCATACACTAGAGAGAAAGGGTTGCCCCTGTTGAAGTGCGAACAGATGTGCGATAACTGTGAAGAGCAAAGGGTAGCATTTCGTGCCAATCTTTGTAGGTTACAACCATCTTCTGAACAATCTTCTTGATGTTCTTGTTAGCCGCTTCTACCGCTCCGTTCATCTTGGGTCGGTAGGGAGATGAGTTATGGTGTTCGATCTTGAACTTAGCGGATAACTCCTTCATCATCTTGTTGTTCAAGTTAGATCCATTATCAGTAATGATCTGGCTCGGAACACCATAACGGTAGATGATATTGTTTTTGATAAATCGGACCACCACTTGTCGGGTTACATTGGCGAATGACGCTGCTTCGACCCACTTAGTGAAATAGTCAATGGCTACCAGGATGAACCGATGTCCGTTTGAAGCTTTAGGCTCAATCAAGCCAATCATGTCGATTCCCCATATGGAAAAATGCCATGGGGAAGAAAGAACTTTGAGATGCGTTGGCGGTACATGAATTTTGTCGGAGTATATCTGACACTTGTGACACCTCCTCATGTACTTGTAGCAGTCAGATTCCATTGTCAACCAATAGTACCCTGCTCTGAGAATTTTTCTCGCCATTGTGTGTCCGTTGGCATGAGTGCCAAAGGATCCTTCATGAATTTCTTTCATAAGCATGTCTGCTTCTGGTCTGTCTACGCATCGGAACAAGACCATGTCAAAATTTCTCTTATAGAGAGTGTCACCGCTCAGGAAGAAGTTTCCAGCCAATCTTCTGAGGGTTTTTCTGTATTTTCTGAGTGCCCCAGATGGGTACTCCTGTTTCTGAAGGAAGCATTTGATATCGTGATACCAAGGTTTGTCGTCTATGATTGCTTCAATCGTGAAGACGTAGGCAGGTCGTTCAAGGCGTATTATGTCGATCTTAGGTAAGTCGTTCCATTGACCTACACTAATCATAGAAGAGATGGTGGCTAATGCATCAGCCATGTGATTCTCCTCACGAGGGATATGATGAAACTCGACTCTGTTAAAGAAAGGTAACAACCTTCTTGCATAGTCTTTGTATGGAATCAGTCCTGATTGGTATGTGTTCCAATCTCCTTTTATCTGATTGATAACCAGAGCTGAGTCACCATATACGTCCAAGTTTTTTATCCTTAAATCAATTGCTTCTTCGAGACCCATGATACAAGCTTCGTATTCGGCCTCGTTGTTCGTACATTTGAACGTAAGTATGGCAGTGAAAGGAATGTGGGTACCCTGAGGGGTAACAATTATTGCCCCAATTCCGTTTCCATAATTATTAACTGCTCCGTCAAAGATTAGTCCCCATTGGGAACCTGGTTCTGGCCCTTCACTGGGTAACGGTTCATCGCAATCTTTCATTTTTAGATACATGACATCTTAGTCTAGGAAGTCAAACCCGATTGATTCTTGATCGTCAATCGGTTGATGAGCCAAATGATCGGCTAAAATACTTCCCTTGACAGCTTTCTGAGCGTGGTACTCTATGTTATATTCTGATAACAACATCTGCCAACGGGCAATTCTTCCCGTGAGAGCAGGTTTTTCGAAAACGTACTTGATTGGATCCATTTCGGAGACCAACCAAGTAGTATGACGAATCATGTATTGGCGAAGACGTTTGGCTGCCCAAGCCAAAGCGCAACAAGTTTTCTCAAGCATCGTGTACCGAGTCTCGCAGTCGGTGAACTTCTTGCTCAAATAGTAAATGGCAGACTCTTTCCGTTTGGTTTCGTCTTGTTGGCCAAGTACACATCCCATTGAATCCTCTAGGACTGTGAGGTAAATGATCAGTGGTCTTCCTTCCACTGGAGGTGATAGAATCGGCGGATTCAACAGGTATTCCTTAATACTGTCGAAGGCGGTTTGGAAATCTTCTGACCAAACGCAATCCTGGTTCTTTTTGAGTAATTTGAAAATCGGCGCACACGTGGCGTTCATAAGGAATATGAATCTGGAGATGTAGTTCAAACGTCCCAAGAATCCTCTGACTTGTTTTTCAGTTTTCGGAGAAGGCATTTCTTGAATGGCCTTGACCTTGTCAGGATCAACCTCAATTCCTTTCTGGCTGACGATGAACCCTAAGAGTTTCCCTGAACGGACACCAAAGGTGCACTTGTTGGGATTCAAGCGGAGCTTGAATTTTCTTAAACGTTCGAACAATTTGGACAGATGTTCAACGTGCTCACTCTCTGTTTTAGATTTCGCAATCATATCATCGACATACACTTCAATTTCTTTGTGTATCATGTCATGAAAAAGAGTAGTCATGGCCCTTTGATAGGTTGACCCGACGTTCTTCAAACCGAACGACATTACCTTGTAACAAAAGGTACCCCATGGGGTAATGAATGAAGTTTTCTCCATGTCTTTCGGCGCCATTTTGATCTGGTTATAGCCCGAGAATCCATCCATGAAGGAGAAGACTTTGAACTTTGTTGTACTGTCTACCAGCATGTCAATGTGTGGTAAAGGAAAGTCATCCTTTGGACTAGCCTTGTTTAGATCCCTGTAGTCGACACACATTCTGACATTTCCGTCCTTTTTCGGAACGGGTACGATATTGGCTAACCATTGAGGATATTCTGACGTGGCGAGGAAACCCGCATCAATCTGTTTCTGTACTTCCTCTTTGATTTTGATGGCCATGTCCGGGTGAGTGCGTCTCAACCTATGTTTTACTGGCGGATATTCCGACCTCAACGGTAAGTGTTGTTCCACGATGCTGGTATCCAACCCTGGCATATCCTGATAGGACCAAGCGAATATATCGGGGAATTCTTTGAGAAGCTTTATCAAACTCTCTTTGGCAGTTGGACTGAGCAGTGCCCCAATCCTGATTTCTTTTCTCTCTTTTTCTGAACCCAAGTTTACCGTTTCCAACCGCTCTTTGTGAGGTTTAATGGAACTTTCCTCTTGTCTGAGTAGTCGAGAGATCTCTTCTGGAATTTTGTCGTCATTTTCTTCTTCAGCCTCGAATATCGGGAACTCAAAGTTGGGGAGAAGGCATCGGATCGTATGTTTCAACGGGGTTTAAAACAAGCAATCTGCATGACGTGATGATTCGTGTTTAGAAGAGATAGAGAAAATGCAAGTGTGTGCAGTGTTTTATTTTACTGCTTGTTTTTTATTTGAATTGTTTTTTAGGATTACCATTTTCAGAAAAAGCAAAAAGAGAAAACAGCGATTAATGCGGAAATTACTGAACGACGTTATTTTATTAATGAACAAGTCGATCCTTGAAACTACAGCCCTATAAAACAAAACTCCATCGCTTCGGGCAAAGCAAAGAGGGAAATTTACAAAAATCGAGCCCTATCAAAACATCCGTTTCACCTGGGCAGGGTGAAAGGTTAAAGATGGCAATTACTTTGACTTATGAACAATCCTTGGAACATCGACAGCAACCCACTGGCGGCGAACTCCTCGGTGAATCACAAAGTCTGGAACCTTCCTTGATTTGTCTTCAGAAATAATGCTGATTTCTGGTGGAGCAGGATCATTGGAATCTGTCTCCCAGGCAGAATTGTCGTAGGATAATTCCTCAGTTGTATTTTGCATAGCATTCGTGCTCTCAGCTGTATCTCCCCATCCAGTTGGCTGGATGTCTTCGAGCCTGATACGAGAGCTTTCGGGAGCGGTGTACCTGACCATGAAGTCGTATATTCCACTTGGTTCTCCCAAGGTGTCCCAAACTTCTTTGGAACTGGAGGAGTCATTTCTCTCAATGACGTTGACCTCGGGAAAAGTATAGTTGATGAATTCAAGTCCTGCAAACGTTGCAAATTCATCTTCATGTTGAGTAGTTTCTGAATGACCTGGGTGTTGATCCCATGACATGGTGGGGACACAGGTATTCTGTTCAATGATGGTCAGCTAATTTTCATTGTTCGGCTGACTCTCTTGCCCCAAGTTTCCTGGGTAAGGCTACCACATTGGCAGACCATCCATTGGGCCATAGTAATTGTGGTCAAAGTTGTCTTTCATCAGAGTGTCTTCCTCTAATGAATTTGGCGGAGCACGGTATCCTTCCGGATCACAATCCCCGTATATCATCTCGACATCTGACCTGGGTATAAATTTCGGACTCTGTGCGGCATAGCAAAATGGTATAGGCACCTCTTCCTGAGACATATAACCGTCCTCATTAAGATAGGACTTCCATTCTTCATCTGTGTCAGAGGGATCTTCCTCATTGATAGCATGTACTGCCTGAGACACTGGGTGAAGAAAACCTCCACTGTGGAAGAAGTTTTGAAGGGGATGAAGACTTTCATCGTTGGCAGCTGTCTGGGTACAGGTTACAGAAAAACTAAGACCCTTCTTTGTTGCATTGCTAGTAGGAATGACAAGCTGTCCCCATCCTGTTGTATCGGTACTCTCGACCGCTTTGATAGCATCTTTGTATGAGGAAATCGAGGTTCCTCCTTTGAACTGATTGTTCTTGCTTACCGATAGTGCTTGGAACTGAGTTCCAATAACCTCCTCAGGTTCTACACAAGTAGATGATGATAAGTTACTCACGAGCAAGGCTTGTTCCCCACAAACTGTGACAAGTTGATCGTTCTTGACGAACTTTAGCTTTTGGTGGAGGGTTGAAGTGACCGCCCCAGCCTGATGTATCCAAGGTCTTCCTAATAAACAACTGTACGTTGCCCGGATGTCCATGACCTAGAAAGTGATTTGGAAAGTGTGAGGAACAATAGTATGGGAAGATCAACTTTGCCGATAACTGTTTTTCTGGATCCGTCGAACGCTTTGACGACGACCTCGCTGATTCTCCTCGGAGGGCCTTTGAATGATAATTGCATCAAAGTGGACTTCGGCATAACATTCAGGGCTGACCCTGTGTCTACCAGTACGCTGGCTAAAGCATCGTCCTGGCAGTTAACTGTGATATTGAGCGCCATGTTATAACGGTGACCCTCTTTAGGTAATTCCTCATCACTAAATCCCAAATTATTGCAGGAAGTGATGTTAGAGACAATGCTATCAAATTGTCTAATTGTTACATCCTGTTCCACAAAAGCTTGCTCCAAGACTTTCTGTAGAGCCTCCCTGTGGGCTTTTGAACTGAGCAACAGTGATAATACCGAGATCTTTGAAGGAGTTTGTAACAGTTGATCGACAATGTTGTATTCACTCCTTTGGATGAGCTTCAGCATCTCATCATTATTTTTCGAAAGGTCGGGATTACTGGATTGACCGACTGGTGGATCAGGAGTTTCCGTCTGAAGTTCCTTTTCTCTGTTGGACTATCCAACTCCTCTGTTGAAGATTCTACCACTCCGCGTTACATGACTGATGTCTGCAATATTCACGACGGAGGGTAATGGAATTTCCTTTCCATTTTCGACTATTGTTGCACCGTATTTGTAAGGGATTGCCTTAGCTGATTCATACGGTAGTGGTCCCGGTAGATAGATGACTATGGGAACCTTCTGATTTTTCTGACCATCATAATTAATCTCGATCCGTTCCCGGTTGGGAACTTTAGATTCATCAAGTAGAGGGATAATGGCAAAAACATCCCTGGTCCTGTGATGACCAGAGATCGTGACAACATCCTCAACTTGCTCGGCAAGGTAGTTCGGCGTCTAGTTGATGGGTCCAAAACCCGGATATGGACGAATCTCTCCACGATCCACCTAACCCTGAAGAGCTGCTCTCACAAGGTAACACCCTTGGTTACTTTTTGAACAGACACTACAACGTTCATAATTATGTGGTGGCACCTGGCCACGCCCACTTTAAATATAATGTAAACTCACTAGGTTAGCTTCCACAGATCGGACATCCTGACTCTGACGCCGAGTGGGGTTTCTGTTATTGATACTAATCTGCTGAGTATCTTCATCCATATAAATTGGCATCCACAAGTGATTTAACAAGTGCTGAAGTGCCTCCTGGATAAGGGTACAACCTCGATTATTTTCGCAACCCGCCCTACAGCTTTGATAGTCATGTGATATTAAGAATCCGAGTCGGACCTGCTCAGCATGTAACTCTACCAGGTTGGTATTCATCATGCGAATATCGAAGATCTGAACCATGTTGATCTGATAGGAATTCCTATCATGGTAGTCTTGGATCCATCCAAGATCCATCTGACGCTGGAGGGCCTCTTGTATGAAAGAGCATCCCTGTTTGTTTACCGAGCAAATCAGACAGGAACTATAATCGTGTCGTGGCAGATTATGATACTGGCTTTGCCTTGAGTGCATTGCCACCAAGTTGACATTCATCGCATGGATGTCGTGGTTTTGAATGACATTAGAATTCGTGTAGACCATGTTAACTTCACGAACTCGGTGCTCTTGGATCCATCCGAGATCCATCTGTTCCTGTAGGGCTGCTCGCACCACAGAACATCCTTGGTTGTCTTTAGAGCAGATATCACACTAGTGATAGTTATGAGGTGGCACATGGCCATATCCACTCTGTCTACAATGCATCTTGACCAAATTGGTTTTCAACAAGAGTACATCGTGAATTTAATAGACATCGTTAGTCTCTCCTTCTATCAAATTGACTGCAGCCTTCTCATGTTGAGGCAGCGGGTTTGTGAGAACATTAGGATTTGTATCCTTGAAGGATAAGACCCCGCTCCTAACAAGTTTTTGCACGTCGGACTTGAAATTGAGACAAGTCTCTATATTATGCCCCGATCCTCCTTAATGATAAGGGCATGTTTGATCCACCTTAAACTAAAACGGTGGATTTTCCGGTACTGTAAGAGGAGATTTAGTCTGAATGTGCCCCTTAACCAGTAGTAATGGAAATAGATCTGCGTACAACACGGGTATAGGATCAAATCCTGGTGGCCGCGTGGTACGGTTGTTGTTGTATGGAGGACGAGCCTGCTGAAGAGGCTGTTGTGTCCTTTGTTGATCAGGTTGGCTCTGTGCAACCTGAGGTTGATACGTAGGAATAGGCGCAGGGCAGATAGCAGGAGTCACAACTGCTACCGGTTGATAACGTCACCTTTGCTTTCCGAGAGAGATATTCCCAATATCTTGCTCTTTTTTCTTAGGGAGAGCACTACCGTATTTTTTAGCACCGCTCGTCGATCCAGTGTCTTTTACCAAACGTCCTTCTCGGACGACTTCCTTAAGACGTACGCCCATGCCAACCATTTCGGTGAAATCACTGGGCGCACTGGTAACCATTCGGTCATAGTAAAATGAGCTTAAGGTCTTTAAGAAGATCTTTGTCATCTCTTTTTCCTCCAGAGGTGGACAAATTTGAGCGGCAATCTCACGCCACCTTTGAGCATACTCCTTAAAGGTTTCCTTGTCTTTTTGCGACATTGATCTGAGTTGATCTCTGTCAGGTGCCATGTCCAAATTGTATTTTTATTGTTGGACGAAGGCAGTACCAAGATCTCTGAATGTGCTGATCGTGGCACGGTTTAAACCCATGTACCATTTTAATGCGGCACCGGTTAAACTATCCTGAAAGTAGTGAATCAGCAGGTCCTGATTCTCCGTCTGAGCTGGCATCCGCCGAGCGTACATCACCAAATGGCTTTGAGGGCAAGAGTTACCCTTGTACTTTTCAAAGTCGAGCACTTGAAATTTGTGCTGGACTTTCACGTTTGGGACCAAGCAGATATCTGCGGCGTCCTTTCCAAATAGATCCTGACCGTGAATGGCTTGCAGTTCCTTCTGCATTTCCAAGAACTGCTCCTGGAATTCCTCCATTCTGTCAAACATAGTTTCCTTCTTACCAGAAGGTGTCTGTGGAATCTGTCCTTCCGGGACAGTGTGCACCACAAGGGGTGGTACCGTGACTACGATAGTGAGTCTTGGCGTTTCCCGAAGTTTGTAACCTTCAGGAGTCTTCAGTGTGCCCTTGGCATCTTCGCTTTCCCAAAGTTTGTAACCTTCAGGCCCAGCGGCTTCTGTTGTGATTCCCTGATCTTCAGTGATCGACGGAACATATCCTTCCGGGATATAGCTAACAGGCATGCCCCAAGGACGATCTTTTGACATTTGATACCTAGGATTATACTTCTCCACTATAGGCGTTGAGGTGGTCTCTAAGATCACAGTTCTTTGTAGCTGAGCTTCTGCCATGGTTTGCATGTCGTTACGAAGCTTCCGCATATCCTCTCTCAGAGCGTCGATCTCTTCTTTCAACTCTCTGTTTTCTTCCTCAAGATCATCCATCTTTTTCTGACGATTGGCCAGAGTATTATACGAATGAGACAGTTTGACTCTAGAACCGAGACACAAACGTGAGATTCGTAGGTAAGAAGAATACGCGATGTGAGAATGATGAATGCAATGATTATATTAATTGTTTTTTTGGTTTAATCAAAATAAACTTCGACAATTAGATTGCAAATATCAAACGGTGGGGAAACCCCTTTTTATTGAATTCAAAGGATTACATAAATGAAAAGACAGTAGATTACAAAGTGCAGAAACAGAAACCTAAGCTAATGGGTCCCGAGTCCTCTCTGAAGAGAAATCGGGTGCTGGCTCTGGTATTTTCCTTTTCTTCGACCAGGGCTCTTGGGCCATTGTCGGGTTGTCATTCCTTTGCCAGGTGAAAGGAGCGGGCAAATTCCTTTGGTTATCCTGATTTTCTACAGCATGTTGCTCCAAAATCTCGATCAGAGTATCTTTCTCTTTCAGTAATTGCTGTATTTTGATGCACTCTACGTCGAGGGCGCGGTACTTGTTCTTCCAAGACCTTATCTCCTTTTGAACTTTGTTGAGAGTAACCTGAAGCTTTTCAGTTTTCGTCATGAAGTACATGACAGATTCCCTCGGCGGAAGAATTCCGTAACGAGGATAAGGCATCTTTAGCTTGAGAGCTCTAGCTTGTACCCAATGGAGGTAAGGCTCCACCGAGACACAGTCTGTTTTTCCCAGAGACTCTCGTCCTTTCTTATGAACATACTTCCAAGCATGCACTATTTCCATCTTTAGTGCTCTATCGTTTTCTCCTTCTTTGAAGAAAAGACCTTCCAGATGAACACCCCGTGGGACGTGTTTCATCGGGTATCCAAATTGACGATGAACGAGAACTGGATGATAGTTGATTCCTCCCTTAGTTCCTATAAGGGGCACGTTGGGGAAGTTTCCACAATGGTCAATGATCCTAATTCCATCATAGATCCTATTGCACCAATCTATATCAGAGTTGGTAAGAGACATGATCTTCTGCGACCAACGTAAGGCACTCTTGCAATCCCAAAAAGCAGCAGACTTGGGCAAGTGGGAGATAAACCATTTATAAAGCAGAGGTACACAGCATGTGATCTCCCCTCCACTGTACAAATTCCCTAAGTGTACAGAATGATACGCATCTGCGTGCAAAGTCGGTACAGCGTTTCCAATGAGAAAAACCTTAATGGAGTTGATATCGACGAAATTATTAATGTTGGGAAACAAAAATAACCCGTAGGCGAGCAAGACAAAGACGCTTTCAAAAGCAGTCACGTTTCCTATACTGGCAAAATACAGGGCTTTCTTTGTCAAGAACTGGGCTGACAAACCTTGGATGCCACCCTTGGTAGTTAGGTGAGTCCTGACCTCAGACTCGTCCAAATGAATTGCTCTTGCAATAGTCTGATTCTTTGGAATTTCTTCTAGTCCAGAAAATGGAGCTCGATCAGTAATGTGTAAATCAATCAGATGAGAATACTCCTCCAGCGTTGGTGCGAGCTGGTAATCCGTGAATGTGAAACAGTGATAAACTGGATCATAAAACTGAATGAGCGCATCCATGATTCCTTCAATCACATGGACTCTTAACAGTGGTAGCAAACCTCCATGCTTGGCTCTGAAAGCCTCTGGGTTAGTGATCATCCTCGCTAACCTTCTCAAATCCTCTAGCTTTGGAACCTTGAAGGTGTAACTATGAGTTCTCCTTCTACCGAAATCCATCAGTGCAATCCTTTTCTCTGATATTTGCAATCACAGTCTTAGTTTAATTTGAAAAACAGAGAGACTAGAAGAGAAATTTTTTGAATGTTTTTAATATTTTTTTAAATGAATGCATGAATGCAGCACACAAAAACATAGAAAAAACATGGGGTCAAAGGGTCGTTGTCATGAAGTCAAGGCTCTACCCATCCCAAAAGGTTTAACTAGGGTGATTTTTGTACCTGTACTCATTATCATCAGCTCCTCCCAAGAAAGCAAAACAACAAGCGGATCGCCAGCGAGTTGTAGAGCAATCTTAGAGTAAGTGTCATTCACCGAGAATAGATTACCAGCCTCAAATGAGGGTTGTAACACCCCGATTTTTATTAATTAATTATTTATATTAATTATTGAGTGAATTTATGAAATATTGATTTATGTGATTTATCTAATTTATTTGAAATATTTGATTTACATGAATTACTTGATTTATTGAGTTTATATAAATTAATTGGTTTATTTAATTTATGTGAATTAATTGATTTAATTGACTAAATTAAAATATGTGATTTAATTTATTATTTGAAAATAAATTGAATTTTGGAATTTATCTGATTATTTATTTTAATTAGATTGTTAGTATTTAGTAAAATATTTAATCTATTATATTTTATATGATATTGTAATTGTTGGAAATTATTGGGCTTAAGGTGAGGTGTTAATATTAAGAGTAATGAGTTGGGTTAGACCCATTTGGTTTATGAATAGTTAGGTTTTAGAGGAGAAAGTTAGTAAGAAAAGTTGGAGAAGAGAACTTAGAAGAGTAGAAGAGAAGGAAGAGTAGAAAGGAAAGAGGAGAGGAACTCAAAGATCAAGGAACAAATTCATCAAGAAATTCAAGGTAAGGGTGGGTTTTTCTCTCATTATTGGAGTTATTGGGTGTTAATTATTGAGTAGAAATAGTAATAGAATAATCCTAAAATTTTTCTGTGAAATCTGAAATTAAATAGGTTGAGAATAATTTCTGAGATGATTAATTTTGGATGTTGAGGAACTGATTTAGGTGACATTTTAGAGACCCATTAATAACTGTACTGTAGTGTAAAGGTTGGAAATAAATGATTTTTACAGATCTATTCCCAGTCCTGCAGCGCAGCATCTACAGTAGGACTAGAACAAATTCTCTTTTCATGCCTTTAACTCACACTGTAGCGGTATGAGAAACAGGAATAGTAAATATTTATAATTTCTTCCATGAAGGAGTGTAGCGCATAGATTCATTAACAAAACTTTTCCTGTGCTATAATACTGACCAATGAATTCTGTAGTGATAATGAGAAGTATATATCATATGCATTTATTAAGTGGCTTATTAATTAATATAAAAATAATAATGTTAGATTATTAAATTCTGTTAAAACGGCTTGTTGAAATGAAGTCAGTGGACTTGGTATTGAATTCGAAGTTACGCTTTGCTATCAATTAGTTAATGAAAACAAGCCAGTGTATGTACTGATGTTGGAATTAGCAAAACAATTGAGTTAGTTAATTCTCATGTTAAAACTGTTAGTGTATTATGTTAGTTAGGAAAGTAAAACAAAAGTATGAGATATTGAAAATTATTAATTGGGATATGTTTTCTTTCTATAGCATTTAATGTAGCTCCTTTTGACCCATATCACACTGTAGCAAAAACGGAACTCTTCCATCTGAATTCATTGCAGTGGCGCATGGAGACTAGGAAAAGCATGCATACATATTAAAGTGGTATTGGATAATAGGACTTGCTATATGGATTACATGATAATAGTATACTACCTTACCAATTATTAATTAATTAAAGCATGGATTAATTAGTTTTATTATTGACTAATTATCGAAATATTTGTAGTTTATTAAAATAGTAATTATTTATTGGATATTAAATTGATTATTTATTTAGATATTGAATATTTATTTAAATAGTAATAATTTAATAAAATATTGATTATTTATTGAATATTGAAGAATTCTTGATTATTGAATTGAGTAGTGAATATGTATTGAATATTGAATTCAATTATTTGTGATGGATTAATTATTCTATATTTAATCGGTAAATTGTGTTGTGAGTTGTGATTAGATCTAATTGGTCCTTGTGAGTTAATTGCTAATTGTGGTGATGATGTTTGAAGTATGAATGTTATGATTATGAAAATGCGTTGTGTGTGCAATTGTGTGGTAATTCAAATGTGATGAATTATTGAAGATATGCATGATATTAAGATTAGAGAATGGTCTTAATTGCATATGGTTGTTGATTGCATACGCATCATTTGTGTCAAGAGGCAATGTTTGGTAATTCCGTGGGAATTATTGACTTGTCCCAAACCTAACGCCGAATGGGGTTTGAAAGCCTAGGGGACGGGCTTTTGTTTTGTTATTCGTCTAGGGGACGGACCCGGTTTAAATGTAAAAACCGAAAAAAAATAACAAGTGTTGGTACCACATGACATGAGTTGCATTGAGTTTGCATCGAGTCACATGACATATATGATTGTTATATGGAAATATGTGTGTGAGTGTGACTTGTTGAGTATTGGAATTTGATATGAATTGTGTGGATACTTGAGTGACACTTGTTGATGAATATTGAAGTGTGAGATTATTTATTATTTGTGTTTATATGTTTTACAATAATCATTATCTTATAATTTCAATATTGATGTGAATTCTCACCCTTCTGTTGGAATGATGTTTTATACGACATCGCTCAGGTGCCGAGGAGTAGACTTGCTCGTAGCGCGAGGTAGCCGTTGATGCAGTTGTTTAGCGTCTTTATTTATGTTGGGTCGAGTCATGCTCTGATCATGAAACACTGGGATCGTTGGGTTTATGTTTTAGAGATATACTATGTACTCTACTTTATGCTTTATGCTTACTTGGTTTGTATGAAGTTGGATTTTATGCCCAAGTTTCGTTTATTAATGTGTTAAGCATGAAACTCTCTTTATGTCTTTTATGATTATTTGGAATCCGCTGCTACATGCTAAGAGAAGTTTTGAAAAGCATGAAATTACTAAAGTGTTAACGAGCATGACAGGTGTTTTATGATGTTTTATGATTATGTGTGACACCCTTAAATGAATAGCATGATTATTTACTCTGATTTATTGTATGTTTTTATGCGGGGATTAGAAGGGTGTTACAAGGGTAGTATCGCGTAACAACTATTCCCGATAGTTTCCGCACTACAAAAGGGTTTGGCTCCTCAGCTTCTCAGACATCACAATCGGCCCATTGTCTAGGTGAGAGAATGGGTTGCATTGGTCAGCCTCCACTGAGGTTGATGGTCGACCTCGTCGCCATCACTTATCTTAAGTGTATACTCGATCTTTCCACATGCGGCATCACACGCATTCCCATTAGCAGAAAAATAAACACGTATAGCAATTAGGAAAAGCAGTATATATATTTGTCCTAATCATCCTAGACTTTTAAAAGCTAAGAATCTTAAGTTCCTGACAGAAAATGGTTTCCCGGCGGAGTCACCAATCTGTGGTTTCATTCCAAATTAACGGCGTTTTGACCTAAGATCCTAGTGATGTCAAGGTTTCCACCTAGGGGACCAAAAAGAACAAAATCCCTAAAGAGACCTATGATAGTCCCCAGCAGAGTCGCCATTTTTCTGTAGCGAGTGATTTTTGGATGTGGTTGCGAAGCATGATCGCTCTGGTACTACAGTTTGATTCATTTTTTATCCTATTAGAGCTGATGAAGGAAGGGAAATAGATGTCTCCAACTAACCCTGCTTGCATATTGAGATTAAACAGTCAAAACTGTTGGTTTACAGATGCTACAAAGATTCGGGGTTTTTCCTAGGTTGATTTTGTTGACGAGGGGTGCTTTAGGCTATCGGTTGAGATGTTAGGACGAATATATATGAAAGTATGGGATTTTGGTTTTTTTTGTTTAGTGTGCTCGCTAAGATTTTTCTTTCAATCTTATGCCTACGTATTCCCGTTTACCGAAACAGGGAAATCAGAGCGTTCGTAGTTCCTCCTATTCTATGGGAGGAAATGGGTGTTTTGGTGTCTTGTTCAAAGCCCAAGACGTGAAGCAAAAAGGTGGTTTATATCTTGTTCAAAGCCCAAGATGTGAAGCTGAAGGGTCTATTTGTATCTTGTTCAAAGCCCAAGATATGAAGCTGAATGGTTTATTTGTATCTTGTTCGAAACCCAAGATATGAAGCTAAAAGGTCTCACCTTTAGAGAGAATTTGTCATCTCTAAAGAGGGGTTTGTCTATTACGACTGTTTATAAAGGAGAATTACTCTAACCGGGATTTGTGAATCCGGCAATGCCATAATTTCCTTTATAGGGGATTTTAACCTGAAGAAGAAGACTTTAACTCAGTTTAGAGCAATGCCATCTTTCCTTAGGAATTTCTCATGCTAAAAGAGGGACAGTGGCATGGATGTAGATGATCCAGAGGCTTGCCGCTTACAACGATTAGATGGAGGGGAAGGAGTTGTTGATGTTTGTGTACTGTGAACGAGGCATAACTTTGATGCTAAAAGGTTAATTAGATCAACCAATGGTTTTTTTATACAAAGCCTAAGAGAAGGCTATTGTGTCTCGTACGAAGCCCGAGAGAGAGGCTAAAAGGAGATGACTCAACAAGAGAGTGCTTTTAGATGTGTCTTGTACGAAGCTCAAGACGGAGGCTAAAAGGTTTTGACTCAACGAGGGAATCTTTTGGTATCTCATATAAAGCCCGAGATGGAGGCTAAAAGGTTTTGACTCAACGAGGGAATCTTTTGGTATCTCGTATAAAGCCCGAGATGGAGGCTAATTGACTCAACAAGAGAGTTTTTGTATCTCGTACAAAGCCCGAGATGGAGGCTGAAGGTTTGTTTGGCTCAATAAGAACCTTTTTGTATCTCGTATAAAGCCCGAGATGGAGGCAAAAGGGTGATTGACTCAACGAGGGAGTCTCTTATGTGTCTCGTACAAAGCCCGAGAGAGAGGCTAAACATTGTTTGACTCCGCTGGGGAGGATCATTGTATAAAGCCCAAGAGAGAGGCTAACTTCAAGGGAGAAGAATCTTTATACAAAGCCTAAGAGGAGGCTATGGCGACTGTTCAGTTAAGTGACAGGTCCAGTATACTGATTTTTAAAGAGAAAATCAGTTCTTATACGAGCAATGCTGTACTCAGGGATTTGATTCGAGGATCCGGGTTATTCATGTTCTTTAAAGAAATGGGAAATCCGAAGGGTGTTGAGACTGTCCGAGTCTGCGGGTTTCCTTCCTATTTAACGAAGGGGTCACTTGAGAATGTCTTTGAGACTCAAGGATATTCGATTGTCCAAGTCTAGAGTGTCATCTTTTGTACCATGCTTTGAGAAACAGTAGTAGACTCTATGAAAGGACTGTTCTATGCAGATGACTAAGTTTTGTTCCTATACCTCTAGGAGGTCGTCGGGACAATTTGTACGAAGCCCAAGAGGAGGCTAGAAACTTTTAAGAAGCCGACGGGTCCTTGTACGATGCCCAAGAGGAGGCTATCATTCCCGGAGGAAGAGATCATTATACGAAGCCTAAGAGGAGGTTGTGAATACTTCTAAGAAGCCGATGGGTCCTTGTACTAAGCCCAAGAGGAGGCACGGTTGCTTTTAGGAAGCCTGTGGGTCCTTGTACGATGCCCAAGAGGAGGCCGATGCTTTTAAGAAGCCCGCGGGTCCCCAAACCCCGAGAAATTCAAGGCAAGCTATTCACAAGGAATATATCAACTTAGGAAAGTTCGAGAATTTGGAAGAAACTCAAAGATGCCATTCACGGAGAATACATTCATCTCTGGGAATAGAGTTTCTTGATAATTCCTAACGAGGACAGCCGAAGAGAAGACTGTATCTGGTGATCCTATTGGGGATCTAGTTGTCTATTTCTACGAATAAACGAAACGCGTCACCTAGTTCTAGACGTAGTGGCCGGGAAAACTCGAAATATCTATACTATTATTAAACATTTAATATGAGTTTATGAAAGAAGACTTACAGCGAAATAGCCCCACAATACAGTTATATGTATATGAAAGCGGTAAATGAAAGCGATAAACACTTACTCGGTTGTAGAGCTTCCATGCTGTTTGGTTAGTTGTTCAACAAAGAAAGATTGAAAACAACAGTATATTCAAAATCAAAGGAGAAAGTGTTTTGAAAGAAAGATTTGGGGCTTACAGCTCAAGGAGAGGCCCAGGGTTTTATCAGTGAGCGCACTGTTTGAAATTGTACAGAGGGACTTATACAAGTGACTGTGGCCCAAAAATTATTTTCTGTACAAAGGGATGTGTCTTACACTCTCTCAAGAGGCCCAAAAAGTTTTAAAGAAAAAGAGTGGGGCTTATAACACGAGGGTAGGCCCAGATGATTTTTCCGTTTGAAATGGCGATCGCGCCGAGGTTTTCTTTTAACGCAGAATGGCTTATACAATATCTGAGGCCCAAAGTGATTTTGGTTAAAAGGGGGTTGGGTCTTACACTCTATTAGAGGCCCAAAAAGTTTGAATGGGTCTTATAGCTCAAGGAGAGGCCCAGTTGGTTAATTTTAAATTGGCGAAGATCGCGCCGTTTGATTTTGACGGTATCGGGACTTATACAATACACTGAGGCCAAAAAATGATTTGGTCAAAAAAAACGATTGGGTCTTACACTCTATTAGAGGCCCAAAAGTTTTGAAAATGATTTATGAGGGTTGAATTAATCCAAAAACCCTAATTTATTTTCAAAAATGTATTTAATTGAATAAAAATTCAATTAAAATGATTAAAATTGTTTAACATATGGAAAACAAATTGTGATCTTGGATTAATGCTTCAAAAATTAAGTATTGACCTACAAAATAATTAGAAAGCATTAAAAGTTGTAAAATCAAGGTGGAAAAAATATTTCAAATGTCAAAAACAATTAAAACATTAATTCTTTGCAAAAATATCAATTATATACAATAAATAATATTTTTGGGATTTTTTGGGAAAATAAAATATTTTAACATTTTTGTGAATTATTAAAAAAAGAATCAACTCAAAATCATTAAAACTCGGAGAGAAATTAATTTTTGAATCAATTAAATAAAATCACAAAATTCAAATATTTGAATTTATGAAAAATGGCGCCAAGAACAGCTGAAGAACACGCGCGTGTTTCAGCTTGGCCCAGATTTGCATTTTCTCTCCAATCTCACTGAATACTTAATCATATCATGTAATCCACATACCAATCAACTCGTTTCAACCTCACGATCATGTCTATGGTATTTAATTTCATTAAAATTAAACATATAACAAGAAATCATGAAAAATCCTCAAGAACCCTAATTTCTGCATGAAGGCTAGGATTTTTGATACACGATTCAAACAAAGCAATTACTTGAGGGGAAACATTCCATGCATGATTATGAACATTTGGCAAAAGTATTGTGCGAGGAAATATGCATAGAATGAGAGATGGCCAAGTTTAAGCTTACCTCTAGGTCGTGATAGCAAAAGCAAATTGATTTCTGAGTAGGAGGTGTTACAGATGAGTTGTGATGATCTGAACAGCTTCCCTACACCCTATGGAGTGTGTTTGAATGCTTGGACTTGACTGAGAATGGTTGGATCACCTCATGGCATCTCAACTGCACTTTGGTTAAAACCTTGAGAAATTGACTGGTGATTCTGAGAAATCAGTGTTCCAGTTGTTGTTTAAGTGTTTGATCAGCTCACATATGATGTATATGAGGTGTGTGTGTGTGTGATTGGTTTGAGTGGAATTGCTCTCTAATGAAAAACCCGATAGTGACTTGCTAAGAAAGGCATTTTTGAGAGTGAGAAATGGTTTTTGAGAAAGGCAAGTGTTGTAGGCCTTTGGTGTACTTAAATTGATCACAATTGAGCTCTATTTATAGTAGAACAAGTTTGTTTTGCAAGGAATAGTGAATGGCAACTGCAGCAGGTGTTTGTTCATTGTTGGCCAATGGAAATCTAAGTCTCCTCTAGCCATTGACTAGAGGTTAGGGCACAGGGTTGTGGTTCCCTTGGTCTTGGATAAGTCTTGACTGAATTCAGTTGCAAATGGCTCAGTCCATGCCACCTTGATGCTTCCATTGAATGCTCCAATCCAAAATTGGAGTCTTGTCCCTATTTTGGCCATTCTAGGTTCAATATGCTATTTCTTGTTCCAAAGACTTTGGAGGCTTGGCTCAGTGATTGTCCCCTTTAGATTCAATCCTCAGAGGTGTCCAAGTGGATAGGAGCATTTGAATTTGGCTGATTTTGGCAAATCGAGCAAAAATGCAAATTCTGCCTTGCCTTGGCAGATTTCAGCAAGATAACTTTCCAATGTCATATCTCATGACTCAAATTGAATTTGGTAATGTTCTTGGTCATTTTGGAAAGCCCTTACATGATACAACAACTGTTTGAACATATTTGGTTTTGATCTCTTTTGAATCCAAGTGAAAAATCCCCCTACATTTGGCAAAAAGTAGGGTAAAATCTGACTTAGTGAAATTTTCACTAAGTGTTGGAACAAAGTGACTTTTCATGATTTTTATCACTCCATAACTCAAAATCCATGAGGATTTGGAATTAGGTCTAGTTGAAGTTTTTGTAGAGGGCAATGAGATCTAGAAATCAAGCCTTGGATGGGAGAAAATGACTTTGTGGTTTAGGAGTTATGACCCTCCAAAGTTATCCAACTTTTATTGATTTTTCTTGATGAATGATGATTCAAATCATACATTAACATCATTTTAGCGTTAAAAATCCATTTTGGTGAAAAATCTCAAAAAGTCAAAGTTGACTTTTTGTGCACAGTTGACTTTTTATCAGATGAATTCCAAACTGTGCAATTCTTCATGAAATCATGTCCTTGACCTAAATCAAACTTGATGGACATGTTCCATGGGTGTCATAGGGTATATTGATGCATGTCATAGGGCTTGGGAGCATGTCCTGGTCAAAAGTCAAAGTTACAGTTGACTTTTTCCTTAAAACCCTAATTGTGGTGCAGATGAAATTGAGACTTGTTGCTCAAGCTTCTTGGATTAATCCATTGTTCCAAATGGATCAATATAGTTCATTAGAGACCCTCAAACCCTCCTTTGAGGTCTTGGCTCATGATTTGCCCTAAAAGTCAACTTAGGGGTGAATTAGGTCAAGAAACCCTTATTCCTGATTTTTGATGAATGCATCCCCTGAGGCAAAATTGACTTGATGATTGGGTCCATGAGGTTCCATGGAGTATATTAGGTTAGGTTTTGGATCATTGGCTTGTGCCCAGATGAAAATTTTCCATCTGGAGGCCCTGGTCGGCCAAAACCCTAATTTGGTGACACTGTCGATCTTGAGACTTAATCCACCTATAAGGGAGCAGCCTTGTGCTTAATCCTTGAAGTGGGAGTCCTTTTGATCCATTGTGGATATTTTAGAGGTTAGACAAGTTGAAGATCATGTCATTCCTTGATTGTCCCTTTGTCTAAGCACTCAGAGAGGGTTTGAAACCCTAATTTTGATTGTAGTGAATGCTCACCCATCTTTGGGGAGACTGATGAAGTATAATGGTTCCTCCATATTGTGATGATGATTTGCACAATGATGGGAAATCTTAGTGGTCAAAATTTGGGGTATGACACCCTAAAGAGGGGACAAGACTCCAATTTTGAATTGGAGCATTCAATGCATACACCAAGGTGGCATGGACTGAACCATTTCTAACTGAATTCAGTCAAGACATATCCAAGACCAAGGGAACCAACAGCATGTGCCCTAGCCTCTAGTCAATGGCTAGAGGAGACTTGGATTCTCATTGATCAACATTGGCCAAACCTATGCAGCAGTTGCCATTCACTATTCCTTGCAAAAAAACTTGCTCTACTATAAATAGAGCTCATTTGTGATCAGTTTGAGTACACCAAAGCCATCAAACAGCTGCTTTCCTCAAAATCACCTTCTCACTTCCAATTTTGCCTTCTAAGGCAAGTCACTATCGGGTTTTGAGTTTGAGAGCTATTCCAACCAAACCAATCACACACACACCCCTCTTAAACATCATATAGAAGTGATCCAAACACTTAAACAACATTTGGAACACTGATTTCTCAGAATCACCAGCCAGCTGCTCAAGGTTTTAACCAAGTTGCAGTTGGGATACCATCTTCAGTTCCAGATCATTTCCATTCATTCCAAGCATCCAGACACACTCCATATCACCTAGGGAAGTTGTCCATATCCTTGGAACCAAGCTGCAACACCTCTAAAACAAAACACAATCTCCAGCTGCAAGAGGTAAGCATGAGCTCTTCTAACTCTATGATCCATGCATTTTTTGCTGCACAATAATTTGGCCATATGTTCATAATCATGCATAGAGTGTTTTCCCTCAATCAATTGCTTTGTTTGAATCGTGTATGGAATTTCTGAGCCTTCATGCAAATTTTAGGGTTCTTGAGGTTTCTCTTTGATTTCTTATTCCATGTTTAAAATAAATGAAATTAAAGACCATAGACATGATCGTGGGGTGAAAACGAGTAGATTGATATGTAGATTGCATGATATAATCAAGTATTCAGTGAGATTGGATAGAAAACGCAAATATGCAGAAACAGAGGGTGGCGCGTGTTCTTTCCATGTTCTTGGCGTCATTTTTGAACATTTGAATATTTGAATTTTGTGATTTTATTTAATTGATTCAAAAATTAATTTCTCTCTGAGTTTTAATGATTTTTAGTTGATTCTTTTTTTATTTTATATACTTTATATTTTTGTAAAGAATTAATATTTTAATTGTTTTAGACATTTAAAATATTTTCTCCCTCTTGATTTTTCAAATTTTAGTGATTTTCCAAACATTTTATGGATCAAAACCTAATTTTTGAAACATTAATCCAAAATCACAATTTATTTTCCACATGTTTAACAATTTTGATCATTTTAATTGAATTTTTATTCAATTAAAATACATTTTGAAAACAAATTAGGGTTTTTGATTAATTCAACCCTCATCAAACTTTTTCAAACTCTTTGGGCCTCTAATAGAGTGTAAGACCCAATCATTTGTAAATACAAACCTTTTGGACCTCAAATGCTGTATAAGTCCCATTGTATTTCAAAATTTCGGCGAGATCATCGCCCGTTTAAAACAAATCGTATGGGCCTCTCCTCGAGCTATAAGACCCATTCAAAATTTTTGGGTCTCTAATAGAGTGTAAGACCCAACCCCTTTTGTAAATACACCACCTTTTGGGCCTCAGTCATTGTATAAGACCCACTGTATTTTCAAAAACAACGGCGTAATTGTCGCCTTTTTAACAAAAAAAATCAACTGGGCCTCTCCTTGAGCTGTAAGCCCCATCACTTGTACAAAAATAATCATTGGGCCTCTAATAGAGTGTAAGACCCAATCCCCTTTTAACCTAAACCTTTTGGGCCTCAATGCATTGTATAAGTCCCTCTGCGTTAAAAGAAAAATCTCAGCGCAATCGCCAATTCAAAATCAAGACGTCTGGGCCTACCCTTGTGTTATAAGCCCCATTCTATTTCTTTAAACCCTTTGGGCCTCTTGAGAGAGTGTAAGACCCATCCGTTTGTACATAAAACCTTTTTGGGCCTCAGTCACTTGTATAAGTCCCTGTACAATTTCAAAATAATAGCGCAATCACTGATAAAACCTTGGGCCTCTCCTTGAGTTGTAAGCCCCAACAATCTTTTCAAAACACTTTCTTCTTTGATTTTGAATATAATATTGTTATCAAAGCTTTCTTTGTTGAACAACTAACCAAACAACATGGAAGCTCTACAACCGAGTAAGTGTTTACCCGCTTTCATATATATAACTGTATTGTGGGGCTACTCACTGTAAGTCTCCTTTCACAAACTTTTATATACTCGTCATATACCAACTGTGTAATATTAGTATAGTTATTTAGAGTTTTCACCAGCAACTACGTCTAGCACTAGGTAAAGCCCCGTTGGTCACTCTTAAATACAAACAAAACTAGATCCCCATAGGATTACCAGACACAGTCTTCCCTCCTCTTGGGGTTAAACAATATAGAGACGTGAAAGGCAGCATTCTCAGTGAACCCTTTCTCAGACAATCACCCTTAGAAATTGTCAAAGAGACTCTACTCCCCGGGATGATCTTTTTTCCGTGAATGGCATCTCTTGAGTTTCTTCCAAATTCTCGAACTTTCCTGGCTTGATCTATTCTCGGTGAATGGAATGTCTTAAACTTCTCGGGGTTTGGGGACCCACATGCTTCTTAAAAGAAACCCCGCCTCCTCTTGGGCGTTGTACAAGGACCCTTCGGCTTCTTAAAAGCTCTCATGCCTCCTCTTGGGCTTAGTACAAGGAACCAGAGACCTCTACAGGTATAGGAACAGAACCTAATCATCAATTTGCTAGAGCTGTCTTTCTGAGTCAAGTGTCAGACCTGTTAATGGGTTGACCTTCATCCTTTAACATACCAGCCTTCTCTTGGGCATCGTACAAAGATCATTCACTATCTGAGAATCGATTTCTCAAAACACCCGTAGACTTGGATAGTCTCAATACCCTTTGGATTTCCCATTTCCTTAAAGAACAGGAAATAACCCTGATCCTTTGATCAGTGCCAAAGCACAACAATACCTTTAAATCAGTCCCTTTATAAGAACTAATTTTCTCTTTTATCCAACATACTGGACCTGTCACTAAACCGAAACAGTCACCAGCACACTAGCCTCCTCTTGGGCTTTGTACAATGATTCTCCCCACCGGAGCTAACCTATTCACACTCTCTTGTTGAGTATAAAAGACTCTCATGTTGAGTCAACCACTTTTCGCCTCCATCTCGGGCTTCGTACGAGATACAAAAGCACTCTCTTGTTGAGTATAAAAGACTCTCTTGTTGAGTCAAATCCCTTTCAGCCTCCATCTCGGGCTTCGTACGAGATAAAAATCACTCTCTTGTTGAGTATAAAAGACTATCTTGTTGAGTCAAACATTTTCAGCCTCCATCTCGGGCTTCGTACGAGATAAAAATCACTTTCTTGTTGAGTATAAAAGACTCTCTTGTTGAGTCAAACATTTTCAGCCTCCATCTCGGGCTTCGTATGAGGTACAAAAACTCTCTTGTTGAGTCAAACACCTTTAGCCTCCGTCATGGGCTTCGTACAAGACACATACAAAAGCACTCTCTTGTTGAGTCAACCCTTTTAGCCTCTCTCTCAGGCTTCGTACGAGACACATAAAAACACCCTCTTGTTGGGTCAATAGCCTCCTCTTAGGCTTTGTATAAGGAAACCCCGGTTGAGTCTATCAACCTTTTAGCATCAAAATTTGTGCCTCGTTCACAGTATACAAACATCAACAACTCCTCTTTAGAGATGACAAATTCTTTCTAAAGTCAAAACCCTTCAGCTTCACATCTTGGGCTTCGAACAAGATACAAATAGACCCTTCAGCTTCACATCTTGGGCTTTGAACAAGATACAAATCACCCCTTTAACTTCACGTCTTGGGCTTTGAACAAGACACCAAAACAACCTTTTTCCTCCCTTATAATAGGAGGAACTACGATCGCTCTGATTTCCCTATTTTGTTAAACGGGAATACGTAGGCATAAGATTGAAAAAATCTTAGTGAGCACACTAATCAAAAACCCAAAATCCCGTACCTTCATACATCAATCAAAAAGCATCAGTCTTAAACCTCCCACCAATCGCCTGGGCACTATTTTAACAAAATAACCTAAGAGAAACCCAAAATCTTTGTAACATCTGTAAACCAACAGTCATCTGTTCAAACTCAATTTGCAAGCAGGGTTAATTGGAGACTCGCTCTAGTGCTTCGCAACCACACAAAAAACTCGCGCTACAGAAAAATGGCGACTCTGCTGGGGATAACCATTGCATGATCTTGTTTCTTAGGTAGAAACCTTAGACAGTGCCACAGCAGATTGGTGACCGCAGTGGGAGGTATTCTTTCTTGCTTTCCCAAGGGGCGAAACCCTAATTTCGTGTCACAGAAATGACAGCTCTGCTGGGGAGTCATTGTCTGTATAGGATTATAAGACTAGAGGTCTAGGATGATTAAGACAAATATATATACTGCTTTTGCTAATTGATATCTGTGTTTATTTTTCTGCTAATGGGAATGCGTGTGATGCCGCATGTGGAAAGATTGAGTATACACCTAAGATAGGTGATGGCAATGCGGGTAATCTTACGGGGAGTGAATTCCGGTTAAGAGCCACCGATCGACCATCAAACTCAGTGGAGACTCCCTTTGCAGATACATTGCCTATACGACTTCGGTTGTTGAAGGTAGTGTGGTCGACTGCATTATCTTAGAAGCTGAGGTTTTTAGTAGACTTAAGCCATTTTGTAGTGCGGAAGCTATCGAAAATAGTTGTCACGCAATACTACCCTCATCTGAGATCACTCCAGGATACATCAGCTCGCTGGAGATCCGCTTGTTGTTGTTATCCCATAGGGGTCAATGATTTTGCGGACAAGTACAAAAAATCACCAGTATAAACCTTTGGGGGGAGGGGGTAGAGCCTTGACTTCATGACACCGACCCTTTGACCCCATGTTTTTTCTATGTTTTTGTGTGTTGCATTCATAAATTCATTTAAAAAACATTAAAACAAAGAAAATCTTCTCTTCTAGTCTCTCTTTTTCAATTTAAACTGAGACAATGATTGTAAATGTCAGAGAAAGGAGATTGCGCTAATGGATTTCGGTATAAGGAAAACTCATAAGTACACCTTCAAGGTTCCAAAGTTGGAGGATTTGAGAGGTTTGGCGAGAATGATCACCAATCACGAGGCTTTCAGAGCCAAGTATGGAGGACTGTTGTCCTTGTTAAGGGTCCACGTAATTGAAGGAATCCTGTCCACGTTAATCCAGTTCTACGATCCGGTCTATCACTGTTTCACAGTCCCGGATTATCAGCTTACACAAATGCTGGAGGAGTATTCTCACCTGACTAGTTTACATATTACTAATCAAGCTCCCTTTTCTGGACTAGAAGAAATTCCAAAGGATCAGACCATTGCAAGAGCAGTTTACTTGGATGAGTCAGAAATCAGGACTCACATGACCACTAAGGGTGGAATCCAAGGTTTGCCAGCCCAGTTTTTAACAAAGAAAGCCTTGTACTTTCCTAGTATAGGGAACGTGGCAGCTTTCGAGAGCGCCTTTGTTTTGCTCACCTACGGGTTATTTTTGTTTCCCAACATCGATAAATTTGTAGATCTCAACACCATTAATATTTTCCTGATTGGAAACCCCATACCGACCTTACTCGCAGATGTATATCATTCGGTACACTTAAGGAATTTATACAGCAGAGGAATGATCACATGCTGTGTACCCCTGCTTTACAAATAGTTCACTTCCCACTTACCTAAGTCTGCTGCATTTTGGGATCAAAATAATACTTTACGTTGGTCGCAGAGAATCATGTCTCTTACCAACTCTGACATCGATTGGTACAATCGAATCTACGATGGGATCAGAATCATTGACCGTTGTGGAAATTTACCAAATGTACCCCTTATAGGAACTAAGGGGGGAATCAACTATCATCCAATTCTCGTTCGTCGTCAATTCGGATACCCAATTAGGCACGTCCCACGGAATGCTTATCTGGAAGGTCTTTTCTTTAAGGAAGGAGAAAATAACAGGGCACTAAAGACGGAAATAGTGCACGCCTGGAAACACGTTCATAGGAAAGGACGAGAGTCTCTAGGGAAACCAGACTGTGTCTCGATGGAGCCTTATCTCCATTGGGTACAAACTAGAGCTCTCAAGCTGAGGATACCTTACCCTCGTCAGGAAGTTCTTCCATTAAGGGACTCTGCCCTTTATTTCATGTCTGGGACGGAAAAACTTCAAGTAACTCTCAGCAAAGTTCAGCAGGAGAAGAGGTCTTGGAGGAACAAGTACCGTATTCTCAATGTGGAGTGTAAGAAAATACAGCAGCTGTTAAGAGAAAAAGATGATCTGATTGAGATTTTAGAGCAACATGTTGTAGAAAATCAGGATGACCAAAGGAATTTGCTCGCTCCTTTTACTTGGCAAAGGAATGACAACCCGACAACGGCCGAAGAGCCCCGGTCAAAGAAGAGGAAAGTACCAGAACTAGCACTTGAGCTCTCCTCCGAGAGGACTCAGGATCCATTAGTTTAGGTTTCCTTTTTCAGCACTTTGTAATCTACTGTATTTCCATTTCCACAATCCTTTGAATTCAATAAAGCGGGGTTTCCCCACTGTTTGATATTTGCAATCTAATTGTCGAAGTTTACTTTGAATAAACAAAAATAATTAATAAAACCATTGCATTGCATTCATCATTCTCGCATAACGCATTCTTCTTACCTACGAATCTCATGTTTGCGTCTCGATTCTAGAGTCAAACTGTCTCATTCATACAATACTCGGGCCAATCGTTAGAAAAAGATGGATGATCTCGAGGAAGAGAACAGAGAGTTGAGAGAAGAGATCGACACTCTGAAAGAGGATCTGAGAAAGCTTCATAACGACATCCAAGCTCTAGTAGAAGCTCAGATGCAACAACAAAGGATTGTGATCCTAGGTACAAAATGCCGAAAGATCGTCCCTGGGGCATGCCACTTAATTATATCCCAGAAGGATATGTTCAACCGATCGCTGAGGATCAGGGAACCGCAACAGGAGCCGCTGGGCCTGAAGGTTACAAACTTCGAGAAAGCAAAGATGCCAGGGGCATGACAGCAACTCCTGAAGGTTACAAACTTCGGGAGGCACCGAGAGTCTCGGCCATAATGACTATACCACCGCCCATGGTACAC
Source organism: Lathyrus tuberosus (assembly GCA_022829125.1). Classification (NCBI taxonomy): domain Eukaryota; kingdom Viridiplantae; phylum Streptophyta; class Magnoliopsida; order Fabales; family Fabaceae; genus Lathyrus; species Lathyrus tuberosus. The sequence continues at coordinate 21,924,263 of JALAZF010000012.1, read as the reverse complement.
ACTGTCCCAGAATGACAGATTCCCCAGATACCTTCTAGTGAAAACGACAACATGTTCGACAAAATGAATGAGTTCCAGGAATAGTTCCTGGAAATGCTGAAAGAGCTACAAGCCCTTCGCGGTCAGGATCTATTTGGAAAGGACGCCGCAGACCTTTGCTTGGTCTCCAATGTGAAAGTTCCGCACAAGTTCCAAGTGCCTGACTTTGAAAAATACAAGGGTAACTCTTGCCCTCAAAGCCACTTAGTGATGTAAGCTTGGTGAATGTCAGCTCAGACAAATAACTAGGAACTACTGATTCACTACTTTCAGGATAGTTTAACCGGTGCCGCATTAAAATGGTACATGGGTTTATACCGCGCTACAATCGACACGTTCTGAGATCTTGGTGCTACTTTCGTCCAACAATACAAATATAATCTGGACATGGCACCGAACAGAGATCAACTCAGATAGATGTCACAAAAGGACAAGGAAACTTTTAAAGAATACGCTCAGAGATGGCATGAAATTGCCGCTCAGATTTGTCCACCTCTTGAGGAAAAAGAGATGACAAAGATCTTCTTAAAGACCTTGAGCTCATTTTAATACGACAGAATGGTCGCCAGTACACCCAGTGACTTCACTGAGATGGTGGGCATGGGAGTTCGTCTTGAGGAAGCCGTCCGAGAAGGACGTTTAGTAAAAAACGTTGGATCATCAAGTAGTACGAAATGATACGGTAGTGCTCTCCCTAAGAAAAAAGAGCAGGATATTGGGAATATCTCTCTCGGAAAGCAAAGGTGACGTTACCAACCAGTAACAACTGTAACTCCTGCTATCAACCCTGCGCTTGTTCCTACGTATCAACCTCAGGTTGCGCAAAGCCAACCTAATCAACCGTCTCTTCAGCAGACTCGTCCTCCATACAACAACAACCGTACAACACGACCACCAGGGTTCGACCCTATACCCATGTTATACGCATAACTGTTTCCATTATTACTGGTCAAGGGGCATGTCCAAACCAGGTCTCCTCTTACAGTACCGGAAAATCCGCCTTTTAGGTTCAAAACGGATCAGACTTGTCCTTACCATCAAGGAGGACCAGGGCATAACATAGAAAATTGTCTCAGTTTCAAATCCGATGTGCAAAAGCTTGTTAGGTGCGGGGTCTTATCTTTCAAAGATACGAATCCCAATATTCTCACGAACCCGCTGCCTCAACACGAGAAAGCTCCAGTCAATTTGATAGAGGGAGAGTCTAACAACACCTATCAAATTCACGATGTACTCTTGTTAAGGGCCAACTTGGTCAAGATGCATTGTAGACAGAGCGGATATGGCCATGTGCCACCTCATAACTATCACCAGTGTGATATCTGCTCTAAGAACAATCAAGGATGTTCTGTGGTGCAACCAGCTCTACAGGAACAATTGGATCTCGGGTGGATCCAAGAGCATCGAGTTCGTGGAGTCAACATGACCTATACAAATTTCAACATCATTCAGAACCATGACGTCCGTGCAATGAATGTCAACTTCGTGGCAATGCACTCAAGGCAAAGCCAATATCATAATCTGCCGCGTCACGATTATAATTCCAGTCTGACTTGCTCGGTAAACAAACAGGGATGCTCTTTTGTACAAGAGGCCCTCCAGCGTCAGATGGATCTTAGATGGATCCAGGACTATCCATGATAGATATTCGTATCAGATCAACATGATTCAAATCTTTGATATTCGTTTGATGAATACCAGCTTGGTAGAGTTACATGCCAGGAAGGTCCAACTCGGTTTTCTCACTTCACATGATTACCATAACTGTAAAGGATGTTGTGAGAGTAACCAAGGGTGCGCTCTCGTTCAGAGAACTTTACAAAACTTTTTAAACCACTGGTGGCTTCCAATCTATCTGGATGAAGACACACAACAAATCAGTGTGCATAATAGAAACCCTACTCGGCGTCAAAATCAGGATGTCCGATCTATGGAAACAAACCTGGTAAGGTTGAACTGCATTCAAAGCGGGTGTGGCCAGGTGCCACCACACAACTATGAACGTTGTAGAGTCTGCACGGAGAATAACCAAGGATGCTACCTCGTGCGAGCAGCTCTCCAATGTCAGTTGGATCGCAAGGAGATTCACCCATACCTAGCTTCGGGGTCCATTGACTGGACGCCAGACTACTTCGCAGATCAAATCAGAGACGTGGTTGTAATTTCTGACCCTGAGAGGAATAAGGATGTTTGTACCATCATCCCTCTACTAGACGAATCAAAGGTTCTTAGCAAGGAACCGATTGAAGTTACTTACGACAGTCAGAAAAATCAGAAGGATCGTGTAGTTATCTATCTACCGGGACCGTTACCGTATGAATCAGCTAAGGTGATCCCTTACAAATACGGTGCAACAATAATTGAGAATGGAAAGGAAATTCCATTACCCTCCGTCGTGAATATTGCAGACATCAGTCGTGTAACACGAAGCGGTCGAATCTTCAATCGAGGAGTTGGAGAACCTAACAGAGAAAAGGAACTTCCAACAGAAGTTCCTAATCCTCCATCCGATTAGTCTAGTGATCCCGACCTTTCAAACAACAACGATGAGATGTTGAAGCTCATCCAAAGGAGTGAATACGACATTGTTGATCAGCTATTACAAACTCCTTCAAAGATCTCTGTGCTATCACTTTTACTCAGTTCCGAAGCCCACAAGGAGGCTCTACAGAAAGTCTTAGAGCAGGCCTTTGTGGAACAGGATGTGTCAATACGACAGTTCGATAGCATAATCTCTAACATCACTTCCTGCAACAACTTAGGATTCAATGATGAGGATTTTCCAGAGGGGGGCAAAAGTCACAACATGGCGCTCAATATCACGGTTAACTGCCAGGACGATGCTTTAGCCAGCGTACTGGTAGATACAGGATCAGCCATCAACGTTATGCCGAAGTCCACTTTAATACGACTATCATTCAAAGGATCCCCGATGAGGGGCAGTGAGGTCATCGTCAAAGCGTTTGACGGATCTCGGAAAGTAGTTATCGGCGAAGTCGACCTTCCCATAACTATCGGTCCTCACACTTTCCTAATCACTTTCCAAGTCATGGACGTCCGGGAAGCGTACAACTGTTTATTAGGAAGACCTTGGATACACCAGGCTGGGGCAGTCACTTCGACGCTGCACCAAAAACTGAAGTTCGTCAAGAACGATCAACTCGTCATGGTCTGTGGAGAACAAGCCTTGCTCGTGAGTAACTTATCATCGTCTACTGGTGTAGAACCCGAGGAGGTTGTTGGGACTCAATTCCAAGCAATGTCAGTGAGCAATGAGAATCAATCGGAGAAAGGAACCTCGATTTCCTCGTACAAAGATGCTCTCGAGGCGATCAAAAGTAATAACGCGAAAGGGTGGGGACAACTTGTCATTCCCACTGATAACAAAAAAAAGAAGGGTCTTGGTTTTTCTTCAACCTGTACCCAAACTACTACCAATGATGAAAGTCTTCATCCCATTCAGGACTTCTTCCACAGTGGAGGTTTCCTTCACCCAATGCCTTAAACAGTCCATATTATCAACGAGGAGGATCCCTCCAATACGGATAGGGAATGGAAGTCCTATCTTAACAAGGACGGTTATATGTCTCAGGAAGAGGTGCCTACGCCATTTTGCTATCCCGCACAGGGTCCGAGATTTATACCCAGGTCAGACGTCGAAATGATATATGGAGATTATGATCCGGAAGGATGCCGTGCTCTGCCAAATTCATTAGAGGAAGACACTCTGATGAAGGACAAATGGATGGCTTGCCTATCTGGCAACCGTACCCAGGAGACTTGGGGCAAAAGAATCAGCCGAACAATGAAAATCAGCTGAGCATCATTGAACTGAATACCTGTGTCCCCACCATGTCATGGGATCAACACTCAGGTCATTCAGAACATATTCAGTACGAAGATGAATTGGTAAAGCTTGCCGGACTAGAATTAATCAACTATGCTTTTCCAGAGGTCAATGCCATCAAGAGAGATAACCCCTCCAGTTCCAAAGAAGTGTGGGACACCTTAGGACGACCAAGTGGAAAATTTGACTTCATGGTCAAGTACACCACTCCCGAAAGCTCTCGTATCAGGCTCGAAGACATCCAGCCAACTGGATGGGGAGATTTGCCTAAGAGCACAAATACTATACAAAATACAACAGAGGAATCCTCCTACGACAACTTTGCCTGGGAGACAGATTCCAATGATCCTGCTCCACCAGAAATCAGCGTTATTTCTGAAGACAAATCAAGGTACCAGACTTTGTGACTCACCGAGGAGTTTGCCGCCAATGGGTTGCTGTCGAAGTTCCGAAGATTGTTCATAAGTCAAAGTAATTGTCGTTTTTAACCTTTCACCCTGCCTAGGTGAAACAGATGTTTTGATAGGGCTCGCTTTCTATAAATTTCCCTCTTTGCTTCACCCAAAGCGATAGAGTTTTGTTTTATAAGGCTGTAGTTTCAAGAATCGACTTGTTCATAAATAAAATAACGTTGTTCTGTAATCTCCGCATTAATTGTTGTTTTCTCTTTTTGCTTTTTCCGAAAATGGTAATCCTAAAAAACAAATCAATCATAAAAACAAGCAGTTTTCAAAGAAAAAAACACTGCACGCACTCTTGCATTCTCTCTATCTCTTCTAAACACAAATCATCACGTCATGCAGATTGCTTGTTTTAAACCCCGTTGAAACATACGATCCAATGCCTTCTCCTAACTTTGAGTTCCCGACATTTGGGGCTGAAGAAGAAGTTGACAACGAAATTCCAGAAGAGATCTCCCGATTACTCAGACTGGAGGAAAGGTCCATTGAACCTCACAAAGATCCGTTGGAAACGATCAACGTGGGTTCAGAAAAGAGAGAAAAGAAATCAGGATTGGGGCACTACTCAGTCTAACTGCCAAAGAGAGTCTGACAAAGCTTCTCAGACAATTTCCCGATGTGTTTGCTTGGTCCTACCAGGACATGCCAGGGTTGGACACCAGCATCTTGGAACATCATTTACCGTTGAAATCGGAATGTCGGCCATTGAAACAAAGACTGAGACGGACTCATCCAGACATGGCCATCAAAATCAAAGAGGAGGTACAGAAACAGATTGATGCGGGTTTCCTCGCTACATCAGAATATCCTCAATGGTTAGCCAACATCGTACCCATTCCAAAAAAGGACGGAAAAGTCAGAATGTGTGTGGATTACAGAGATCTGAACAAGGCTAGTCCAAAGGACGACTTTCTCTTACCACACATTGACATGCTGGTTGACAGTACAACAAAGTTCAAAGTTTTCTCCTTCATGGATGGGTTCTCGGGCTATAATTAAATTAAAATGGCACCGAAAGACATGGAGAAAACTTCGTTCATTACCCCATGGGGTACCTTTTGTTACAAGGCAATGTCGTTCGGTTTGAAGAACGCCGGGGCAACCTATCAAAGGGCCATGACTACTCTGTTTCATGACATGATACACAAGGAAATTGAGGTATATGTCGATGACATGATTGCAAAATCTAAGACAGAAGAGGAGCATGTGACCCACCTGTAAAAACTATTCGAGCGGTTGAGAAAGTACAAACTCTGCTTGAATCCCAACAAATGCACCTTCGGTGTCCGTTCAGGGAAAGTTTTAGGGTTCATCGTCAGCCAGAAAGGAATTGAGGTTGATCCTGACAAGGTCAAGGCCATTCGAGAAATGCCTTCTCCGAAAACTGAAAAACAAGTCACAGGATTCCTGGGACGTTTGAACTACATCTCTAGATTCATATTCCTCATGACCGCGACATGTGCGCCGATTTTCAAATTACTCAAAAAAAACCAGGACTGCGTTTGGACAGAGGACTGTTAAACCGCCTTCGACAGTATCAAGGAATACCTGTTGAATCCGCCAATCCTGTCACCTCCAGTGGAAGGAAGACCACTGATCATATACTTAACAGTCTTGGAAGACTCCATGGGCTGTGTACTTGGCCAACAAGACGAAACCAAAAGGAAAGAGTCTGCCATCTACTATTTGAGCAAGAAATTCACCGACTGCGAGACTCGGTACACTATGCTTGAGAAAACTTGTTGCGCTTTGGCTTGGGCAGCCAAACGTATTCGCTAGTACATGATTCGTCACACTACTTGGTTAATCTCAGAAATGGATCCAATCAAGTACGTCTTTGAAAAACGTGCTCTCACGGGAAGGATTGCCCGTTGGCAGATGTTGTTATCAGAATACGATATCGAATACCACGCTCAAAAAGCCGTTAAGGGAAGTATTTTAGCCGATCATTTGGCTCATCAACCGATTGACTATCAGGAATCAATCGGGTTTGACTTCCCAGACGAAGATGTCATATATCTAAAAATGAAAGACTGCGATGAACCGCTACCCAGTGAAAGGCCAGAACCAGGTTCCCAATGGGGACTTATCTTTTACGGAGCTGTCAATCATTACGGAAACGGAATTGGGGCAATCATCATAACACCTCAGGGTACCCATATTCCTTTCACCGCCAGACTTACGTTCAAGTGTACAAATAACGAGGCCGAATACGAAGCTTGTATTATGGGTCTCGAGGAAGCGATTGATTTGAGGATCAAGAACTTGGATGTATATGGCGACTCAGCCGTGGTTATCAATCAGATCAAAAGAGATTGCAACACTTACCAATCAGGACTGATCCCTTACAAAGATTACGCAAGAAGGTTGTTACCCTTCTTCAACAGAATCGAGTTTCATCATATCCCTCGTGAAGAGAATCACATGGCTGATGCATTAGCCACTCTCTCTTCCATGATTAGTGTAGGTCAATGGAACGACTTACCTAAGATCAACCTAATACGCCTTGAACGGCCTGCTTACATCTTCATGATTGAAGCAGTCATAGACGACAAACCTTGGTATCACGATATCAAATGCTTCCTTCAGAAACAAGAGTACCCACCTGGGGCACTAAGGAAGGACAGAAAAACCCTCAGAAGACTGGCTGGCAGCTTCTTCCTGAGCGGGGATACACTCTATAAGAGAAATTTTGACATGGTCTTGCTCCGATGTGTAGACAGACCAGAAGCGGACATGCTGATAAAAGAAATTCATGAAGGATCCTTTGGCACTCATGCCAATGGACACACAATGGCGAGAAAAATTATGAGAGCAGGGTACTATTTGTTGACCATGAAATCCGATTGCTACAAGTACATGAGGATGTGTCGCAAGTGTCAGATATACTCCGATAAGATCCATGTACCACCAACGCATCTCAAAGTTCTTTCTTCCCCATGGCCTTTTTCTATATGGGGAATCGACATAATCAGCATGATTGAGCCTAAGGCTTTAAACGGTCATCAGTTCATCCTGGTAGCCATTGACTACTTCACCAAGTGGGTTGAAGCGACACCATACGTCATTGTAACCCGACAAGTGGTGGTCCGATTTATCAAAAACAATATCATTTGCCGTTATGGTGTTCCGAACCAGATCATTAGAGATAATGGATCTAACTTGAACAATAAGATGATGAAAAAGTTGTGCGCAGAGTTCAAGATCGAACACCATAACTCATCTCCCTACCGACCCAAGATGAATGGAGCGGTAGAAACGGCTAATAAGAACATCAAGAAGATCGTTCAAAAGATGGTTATAACCTATAAAGACTGGCATGAAATGCTACCCTTTGCACTTCACGGTTATCGAACATATGTTCGCACTTTAATAGGGGAAACCCTTTTCTCTCTAGTTTATGGCATGGAAGCAGTGCTCCCCATCGAAGTAGAGATCCCATCAATTCGGGTATTGATGGAAGTTAAGCTAACAGAAGCTGAATGGTGTCAAAGTCGACACGACGAACTGAATCTGGTCGAAGAAAAGAGAATAACGGATCTATGCCATGGCCAGTTGTATCAGGAAAAAATGAAGAAGGCGTTCGACAAAAAGGTTCGACCTCGCGTCTTCAGGAAAGGAGACCTTGGGCTCAAGAAGATACAATCATTTCTCACTGATTCTCAGGGCAAATGGACTCTGAATTATGACGGCCCCTATCTGGTCAAGAAAACTTTCTCAGGCGGTGCCCTGAGACTCGCAACCATGGACGGAGAGGAATTTTCCTACCCCACAAATGTTGACGTAGTCAAGAAATACTTCGCCTAAAAAAAATGTCTCGGTGGATTGAAAACCCGAAAGGGCGGTCCAGGCAAAAATTAGAGACATGATCAAAAATCATCCCGGTGGGTTGGAAATCTCAAAGTACAATCCAGGCAAAAGTTAGGGATAATGACAAGTAACTACATCTGATCAGTTCAACTCCTCAGCAGTAATGCCATCCATCAAAAGAAAACTCCAGTCAAGGTCATCTTCGACAGAAGCTCAGGATGTCCCGAATTCAAAGTTGGTAGAAGGACAATGGTCGTTATGTTTCGATGTAGCCATTTTCCCTTAAATTACCATTTTCAAACTTTGTAAATACTCTATGGAATCACGCGTTTGGCTGATTTCCATCATATCAATAAAATATGAGCCCTTGTGCTTTTGTTTGCAATTCTTATTTGTTTTAGCTTTACAGAATGACATTTTAACATGATCAAGGGTTCTTGAAATAAAACAAAAATGAATTTACTTGTAAAATATTTCTGCTTTTAATAAAGATGGAAATTTATTTTGATTGTTGAACATCGAAAGAACATCGATTGCGTCTCCAAAAGTGTTCGAGCCTCAAAGTGCTGAATCAAAGTACTCCTTCTAAGCCAGTGCGCCTGAATGAAGGATCAGTTGTATCAGATGCAACTTTCCCATCTGATACCCCCGGCAGAGTTCTTATCTCCTAAGCCCGACCAACGGTTGTCCCCGCAGGAACTATCTCTCCTAAGCAAGGCAGAATTGCTATCGTAAACCAGCGATATTTCTTCGTCCCCCACAGTGGCTAAGTATCCAGTCACGTTCATCCATTAGTCTGTATGTTGCATCAGTTTTGTCAGCATAAACATACATACATCATGTATTGTTGATTTGCATTCACATTCATATTTCATCACTATCACTCTAGTCGGACTTATCCCCTAGTGATAACAGTCCTCTCAATCGAGTTGTCAGTTCTTTCCTCGTCAGGAAATGTTGCGTCTGAACAATCTCTCTCCTCCAGTTTATTTCTGGATTAGAATTGGCCCTTGACGACTTTGATAATTTGAACCTCTGAGAAAACCAGAGAAACTTTTGGCAAATGTCACTCTTCATCATTGAAGATGATATCTTCGCTTTCTCGGATTAAGGAAAATCCCCAGAGAAAGCCTCTTAATCAGAGATTTGGCAGTACGACAGTTTTTCTCCGAAAAATCTGCTGACGAAAAGGTCATCAGCACCTCAAAATTGGATCACATCATATGGCATTTCTCCGAGAAGATCCCGAGAAAAGTATGATGCAACATCCCCAAGCGAAAGCAGTCTCTCAAGAGACTCGTTTTCCCCAGATAGAGTCAACAAATGGCATCTCCAACAGAGAAGTTTGTACCCCTCTACAATTCAGACAGATGGGTTCCCCAGCAAGTCTGACATCAAAATTTTTTCTATCAAATGGCATCTCTCCAGGAAAATTCGGCGAGAAGTTTGAGGAAAACCGCTACGCATAGCATCCCTTATCAAGAAAGCTTATTGACAAAAGAAACTAAGACCAGTTCTTTGGTAGGAAACCAGGATCGAGGGGAAGTTTACATCAGAAACTGAGACCAGTTCCTTGGTAGGAAACCAGGATCGAGGGGAAGTTTACATCAGAAACTGAGACCAGTTCCTTGGTAGGAAATTAGGATCGAGGGGAAGTTTATATCAGAAACTAAGACCAGTTCCTTGGCTGAAGACCAGGATCGAGGGGAAGTTTACCTTTTCTAAGCATCAATTCTTAGCAAAAGAATAAGGATATGTGAAATGTCATTCTTAACCAACGTCAAAATTTCGAGTATTCCGATATTTAACCCTCTTGGACCCCGAATGCCCGAATACCTTCGCCATTCACACCTTCGGGTCCAAGAAGATTAAATAGAGGCATCTGTCATACCCCAAATTTTGACCACTAAGATTTCCCATCAATGTGCAAATCATCACCACAATATGGGTAATCCATCCTTCCTCATTAGTCTCCCCAAAGATGGGTGAGCATCCACTACAATCAAGCTTAGGGTTTCAAGCCCTCTCAGAGCTCTCAGACAAAGGATCAATCAAGAATTGACATGATCTTCAACTTTTCTAACCTCTCAAACATCCACAAGGGATCAAGAGGACTCCCACATCAAGGATTAAGCACAAGGCTGCAACCTTCTAAGTGGATCAAGCCTCAAGATCGTCAGTGTCACCAAATTAGGGTTTTGGTCGACCAGGGCCTCCAGATGGAAATTTTCCCCTGGGCATGAGCCAATGCTTCAAAGCATAACTTGAACTACTCCATGGGACCTCATAGACCCCATCATCATTTCAATTTAGCCTCAGGGGATGCATTCACTAAAAATCAGGAATTAGGGTTTCTTGACCTTATTCATCCCTAAGTTGACTTTTGGGACAAATCATGAGCTAAGACCTTAAGAGATGATTTGAGGGTCCCTAACACACCACATTGATCCATTTTGCAACAACTGATTGGTCCAAGAAGCTTGATCACCAAGTTTCAGTTTCATCTGAACCACAATTAGGGTTTCGCGAGAAAAGTCAATTGTACCTTTGACTTTTGACCAGGACATGCTCCCAAACCCTAGGACATGATTCAATACACCCTATAAGACCTATTAAATCAATTCATCAAGTTTGATTTAGGTCAAGTACTTGATTTCATAAAGGATCGCACAATTTGGAATTCATCTGACAAAAAGTCAACTGTGCACAAAAGTCAACTTTGACTTTTTGAGATTTTTCACAATTATGGTTCCTTAACCCTAAAATGATGTTAATGTGTGATTTGAATCAACATTCATCAAGAAAAATCAAGAAAATTGGGATAACTTGTAAAAGGGGTAACCATAAAAACTTAGAATTTTTTTTAAGTTATGGAACAAAGTGGCTAGGGTACCAACTTTGGAGGATTATAACTCCTAAACCACAAGGCCATTTTTCCCCATTCAAAGCTGGATTTGTTGCTCTCATGGCCCTCTACAAAAGCTTCAAACACAACTCATTCCAATTCCTCATGGATTTTAAGTTATGGAATGATCAAAATCACAAAAAGTGAAAATGTCACTTTTTTCCAACACTTGGTGAAATTTTCACTAAGTCAGAATCTGCCTTACTTTTTTCCAAATGTATGGGCATTTTTCACTTGAATCCAAAAAGTATCAAAACCAATTATGATCAAATAGTTGTTGTATCATATGAGGGCTTTCCAAAATGGCCAAGAACTCCATCAAAGTCCACTTGAGCCATGAGATATGACAATGCCAATATGCCTTGTTGCAAGCTGTCATGGCAAGGCAGATTTGGGAGTTTTGCTCGATTTGCTCAAATTTTTCAAAGGGCAAGCAACTCTATCCATCTGAACACCTCAAGGGGGGACCAAGGAGGAACCAACTCTGATCCCAATCCTCCCAAGTCTTTGGAACCAAAAATAGCATGCCAAACCTAGAAATCTCTAAAGAGGGGACAAGACTCCAATTTTGGATTGGAGCATTCAATGCATAAACCAAGGTGGCATGGACTGAACCATTTCCAACTGAATTCAGTCAAGACTTATCCAAGACACCTGAAACCAGCAGCCTGTGCCCTAACCTCTAGTCAATGGCTAAAGGAGACTTGGATTCTCATTGATCAACATTTGCCAAACCTATGCAGCAGCTGCCATTCACTATTCCTTGCAAAAAAAACTTGCTCTACTATAAATAGAGCTCATTTGTGATCAGTTTGAGTACACCAAAGCCATCAAACAGATGCTTTCCTCAAAATCAGCTTCTCACTTCCAATTTTGCCTTCTAAGGCAAGTCACTATCGGGTTTTGAGTTTGAGAGCTATTCCAACCAAACCAATCACACACACACACCTCATAAACATCATATAGAAGTGATCCAAACACTTAAACAACATCTGGAACACTGATTTCTCATAATCACCAGCCAGCTGCTCAAGGTTTTAACCAAGTTGCAGTTGGGATACCATCTTCAGTTCCAAATCATTTCCATTCATTCAAAGCATCCAGACACACTCCATAGCACCTAGGGAAGCTGTCCACATCCTTGGAACCAAGTTGTAACACCTCTAACACAAAACACGATCACCAGCTGCAACAGGTAAGCATGAGCTCTTCTAACTCTATAATCCATGCATTCTTTGCTGCACAATAATTTGGTCATATGTTCATAATCATGCATAGAGTGTGTTCCCTCAATCAATTGCTTTGTTTGAATCGTGTATGGAATTTCTGAGCCTTCATTCAAATTTTAGGGTTCTTGAGGTTTTTCTTTGATTTCTTATTCCATGTTTAAAATAAATGAAATTAAAGACCATAGACATGATCATGAGGTGAAAACGAGTAGATTGATATGTAGATTGCATGATATAATCAAGTATTCAGTGAGATTGGATAGAAAACGCAAATCTGCATAAACAGAGGGTGGCGCGTGTTCCTTCCATGTTCTTGGCGCCATTTTTGAACATTTGAATATTTGAATTTTGTGATTTTATTTAATTGATTCAAAAATTAATTTCTCTCTGAGTTTTAATGATTTTGAGTTGATTCTTTTTTTTAATAATTCACAAAAATATTAAAATATTTTATTTTCCCAAAAAATCCCAAAAATATTATTTATTTTATATACTTCATATTTTTGTAAAGAATTAATATTTTAATTGTTTTTGACATTTAAAATATTTTCTCCCTCTTGATTTTTCAAATTTTAGTGATTTCCCAAACATTTTGTGGATCAAAACCTAATTTTTGAAACATTAATCCAAGATCACAATTTGTTTTCCACATGTTTAACAATTTTGATCATCAATTAAAATACATTTTGAAAACAAATTAGGGTTTTTGATTAATTCAACCCTCGTCAAACTTTTTCAAACTCTTTGGGCCTCTAATAGAGTGTAAGACTCAATCCTTTGTAAATACAAACCTTTTGGGCCTCAAATGTTGTATAAGTCTCATTGTGCGCGATCATTGCCCGTTTAAACAAATCATCTGGGCCTCTCCTCGAGCTATAAGACCCATTCAAAAATTTTGGGCCTCTAATAGAGTGTAAGACCCAACCCCTTTTGTAAATACACCACCTTTTGGGCCTCAGCCATTGTATAAGACCCATTGTATTTTCAAAAACAACGGCGCGATTGTCGCCTTTTTAACAAAAAAATCAAATGGGCCTCTCCATGAGCTGTAAGCCCCCTCACTTGTACAAAAATAATCATTGGGCCTCGAATAGAGTGTAAGACCCAATCCCCTTTTAACCTAAACCTTTTGGGCCTCAATGCATTGTATAAGTCCCTCTGCGTTAAAAGAAAAATCTCGGCGCAATCGCCAATTCAAAATCAAGACATCTGGGCCTACCCTCGTGTTATAAGCCCCATTCTTTTTCTTTAAACCCTTTGGGCCTCTTGAGAGAGTGTAAGACCCATCCCTTTGTACAGAAAACCTTTTTGGGCCTCAGTCACTTGTATAAGTCCCTGTACAATTTCAAAACAACTGTGCAATCACTGATAAAACCTTGGGCCTCTCCTTGAGTTGTAAGCCCCAACAATCTTTTCAAAACACTTTCTCCTTTGATTTTGAATATAATATTGTTATCAAAGCTTTCTTTGTTGAACAACTAACCAAACAGCATGGAAGCTCTACAACCGAGTAAGTGTTTACCCGCTTTCATATATATAACTGTATTGTGGGGCTGCTCACTGGAAGTCTCCTTTCACAAACTTTTATATACTCGTCATCACTACTACAAAACGCTAAAACAACAACGCCAGGCTTACAACGCATCCTTTTATGCCGTTGTAATAGGTTAAAAAATTTGTGCCCATTTAAAAGCTGAGTCATTTAATGACGGTTGAATGAAACCACCGTAGTAATAAATAAAATGTATCAAGCTTCGATTCCCTGCAACTACATTTTTTTCCATTTTTTAGAGTACATTTAGCGTGTGTCAATTAAGTCCATTATTTATAAAATAAAATGTAAATTATTTTACAACGGTTAAGATGAGCAACCGTAGTAATAAATGAAATATATCAAGCTTTGATTCCCTGCAACTACATTTTTTCCATTTTTTAGAGTACATTTAGCGTGTGTCAATTAAGTCCATTATTTATAAAATCAATTGTAAATTATTTTACAACGGTTAAGATGAGCAACCGTAGTAATAAATGAAATGTATCAAGCTTCGATTCCCTGCAACTACATTTTTTCCATTTTTTAGAGTACATTTAGCGTGTGTCAATTAAGTCCATTATTTATAAAATAAATTGTAAATTATTTTACAACGGTTAAGATGAACAACCATAGTAATAAATGAAATGTAACAAGCTTCGATTCCCTGCAACTACATTTTTTCCATTTTGTAGAGTACATTTCACTTAAGATTCCACTACGGTTTGTTTCTCCACCGAGATTAAAAGGTTTACTGATAAATTAAAACAAAACTTATTATCTATTTCTTTCATAAGACGCCCTAAACGAACAAGTGAGCCAGCGACGCCCTAACCTTTACACTCTTCAACATCTTCATTCCTTTTTTCTTGGTTTATGCTCAAATATTGACCGTCTTCATTCATTTGCTTCTTCAGCTTTGAAGTAAGGTTCTCTTCAACATCTTCATTCCTTTTTTCTTGGTTTATGCTCAAATATTTACCGTCTTCATTCATTTGCTTCTTCAGCTTCGAAGTAAGGTTCTCTTCAACATCTTCATTCCTTTTTTCTTGGTTTATGCTCAAATATTGACCGTCTTCATCATTCATTTGCTTCTTCAGCTTTGAAGTAAGGTTCTCTTCAACATCTTCATTCCTTCTTTCTTTGTTCATATTGTATATGCTCAAGTCAGAATGAGATGTTTCATATGCTTTACGTTTAGTATTAGAGTACATCTTCATTGATTTTTTCTTTGTTTATATTGTATATGCATATGCTTGAGTTTTTGGATTAGATTTTGGTGTGTCATTCACATTATTATATATGTATAAATTTCAGAAGTTGTAATGGATCGTAGTTGGATGAAAGCCAATAGATTAGATCCAGTTTATGAGAACGGAGTTTGTGAATTCCTTGAATACGCTGATAAATATCTTCCCGACAATTATGGTATGTTTTATTGTCCTTGTGTTGTTTGCGCTAATATCAAAAAGGGTACAAAGAAAGAAATACACAATCACCTTTGTTGTGATGGTATATGTCAAAATTATATAATATGGGTGTGGCATGGTGAGGTGGATAATAAGGAAAGTCGAGCGTCACAAAGTCAAAGAGTGGAGGAAGATGAATATATGGAAGATCACCTAGAGGATATGTTCCATGATATTGGGGAATCTTCTTTTATGAATGTTCATATTTATGATAATTTATTTAGTGATAAAGACACCCCTTTATATAAGGGACGCACAGAGTTCACACGATTGTCGGCGGTGTTAAAGTTGTTTAATCTGAAGGAAAAAAATGCATGGTCGGATAAAAGTTTCACGGAATTACTTGAATTGCTACAGCAAATGTTACCAGAAGATAACAAATTGCTGGATCGTTGCTATGAGGCCAAGAAGATATTGTGTCCACTGGGTCTGGAGTATATCAAGATACATGCTTGCCCTAATGATTACATATTATTCCGGAAAGAGTATGAAGACTTGTTTCAATGTCCGAAATGTGGTGTGTCGCGTTACAGGCAGAAGGCTAGCAATGGTGATGACAATGATCACTATGACAATGTTAGTAGGAAGCATCCTCCTGCTAAAGTGTTATGGTACTTGCCAATACTTTCACGATTAAAGAGACTTTTTGCTAATTCGAATGACGCAAAGAATCTTAGATGGCATGCAGATGAAAGGATTCGTGATGGAAACATTCGCCATGTAGCTGATTCTTTGCAATAGAAGAAAATTGATTCGTTGTTTCCGGATTTTGGAGTCGAGCCAAGAAATCTTAGGCTTGGGCTTGCCACCGATGAAATGAACCCCTTTGGTAATATGAGCACTAATCATACTTCGTGGCCTATTCTTCTCACTATTTACAACCTATCTCCTTGGTTGTGCATGAAGCGCAAGTATATACTGTTAAGTATGATGATTTCTGGACCACGACAACCTGGTAACGACATAGATGTTTATCTTAGTCCATTAATTGATGATTTACGACTCTTGTGGGATGAAGGCGTTGAAGTTGATGATGCATATTTTGGGAAAAGTTTAATATGCGTACAATGTTATTTTGTACAATTAACGACTTTCCGGCTTACGGTAACTTGGCGGGATACAGTGTCAAAGGACATAAAGCGTGTCCTATATGTGAAAATGATACTTGTTATCACTAACTTGAGTTTGGAAAAAATGCCGTTTACCTTGGGCATCGAAAATTTCTAAAATCGGGTCATCCTTATCGTAGATTGCGAAAGGCTTTTAATGGAGAGCAAGAGCTTGGTGAGGCTCCTAAACCTTTAACCGGTGATGAAGTTTATCAACGGCAGGAATACATTAATGTTGTCCTTGGGAAGAGAGAAAAAGAAAAAGGTGGGAAGAGAGAAAAAGAAAAAGGTGGGAAGAGAGGAAAAGAAAAAAGGGAAGTTGCGAAAAATATATGGAAAAAGAGGTCCATCTTCTTTGATCTTCCATATTGGTCAAGTCTTGATGTTAGACATTGTCTTGATGTGATGCACGTGGAGAAAAATGTGTGTGATAGTTTGATTGGTACACTTCTAAACATTCCAGGCAAGACTAAAGATAGTAAGACTTCCCGTCTTGATATGGAGAAGATGGGTATACGAAAACAGTTGGCTCTAGTAGAGAAAGGAAAAAGAACTTATCTGCCTCCAGCATGTCACACTCTATATAAAAAGGAAAAGAAGATGTTCTGCGAGTGTTTGCAAGGTATTAAAGTTCCGCAAGGTTACTCATCAAACATCAAGAAACTTGTATCAATGAAAGATCTCAAGTTAATTGGTTTAAAATCTCATGACTTTCATGTATTGATGCAACAACTTCTACCAGTGGCTATCCGTGGGATCCTTCCAAAAAATGTGAGAGTAACTATAACGAGACTGTGTTTATTCTTCAATGCCATATGTAATAAAGTACTTGATTTCAAAAAATTGGATGAATTAGAAGATGAGGCTGCCATAATCTTGTGTCAATTGGAGATGTATTTTCCGCCATCATTTTTTGACATTATGGTTCACTTATTTGTTCATCTCGTAAGAGAAATCAGAATTTGTGGTCCAGTTTATTTAAGGTGGATGTATCTAATAGAGCGATATATGAAGATCTTTAAAGGATATACGAAGAATCATCACCGACCGGAAGCTTCGATTGTTGAAAGGTACATCACAGAAGAAGCTGTTGAGTTTTGTACAAACTATTTTTCGGATGCAGATTCTATAGGAATTCCAAAGTCTCGTCATGCTGACACAGACGGAAGAGGTATTCAAGGTCTAAATGTTAGGTCAATGGCTTGGGATATAGTTATTCAATCACATTTCTATATTTTGAATAATATAGATGAGGTTCAACCTTTCATAGATACTCACAAAAGACTTATGAAGAAAAAATATCCCCGAATGAATGACAAGTTGTTGTTGATAGAGCATAACAATAGATTCATGGATTGGTTTAATAAAAGTGTATCTAATGATCCTAGTGCATCCGAGATACTTAGATGGTTGTCGTACGGGCCAAAATTTTGTGTCATTACCTGGAGTGCATACGATATTGGTCATTATACCTTTTATACAAAATCAAAAGATGATCGTAGTACAATGCAAAATAGTGGGGTTATGGTTGAAGTCGAATCGATGTATTTCTCTAGTTCGAAAGATAAGAATCCGGTATTGGAAACTACCGTGTTTTATGGTGTCATTGATGAGATTTGGGAGATTGATTATGTTATTTTCAAAGTGGCTTTATTTAAATGCAAGTGGGTTCCCAATAATAATAATGGTGTAGACATTGATGACTTAGGATTCACCCGGGTCGACCTTGGCAAGGCATCTTTTAATACAGAACCATTCATCATGGCTTCTCAAACAAAACAAGTTTTCTATGTTTCCGATCCATCGGACAAATCGGGGAAATGGTCAATCGTTCTCCAAGGAAAATACATTCCTCTTAGTGATGAAAGTCTTGATATTCCGTCCACACCTTCTTACACAACACAAGTTCCTACCTCATATGATGAAGTTGATGGAGATGTCGTGCATGCTATACGACTCGATCATGAAGAAGGCATATAGGAAAATTAACAAGTACGTAATTTATTATTTATTCATAATATATTAATTGTATGTTATAGTTTAGAAGTATTTTTACTAACAAGTATAATTATTTGAAATCATAGGTATTTTGAGTCCAGACACCAGGCCAGGAGACAAGACACCAAGAGACAAGATACCAATACGCCAAGTTACAATTATGTGAAGTTATGTAATGTGTGTAAACTGTAATATGGTATATGTGATATTTTATTTATGTAGGTTGTTTGTTCTGATAAACTGTAAACTGGTATATGTGATATTATGAATATGACACGATTAATATTATTATTAAAACTGTATCACAAAATGTGAATTGTATTTTTCTGCTGTGCTGAGATATGGAGAACAATAATACAGGTAAAAAAATGGGATTAATTATAAAAGCAGGATGATATTTGTTAATTTTGCTGAAACTTTAGCGACGGTTATATTTTCGAACCGTTATAATATCTGGCGCGCTGGCCAGCAAAAAATAAATGTCAAAACTGTGCTGCTGGGAATCGAACCGAGGATAATTATATTTATTACAACGGTGTAATGTAAAACCGTTGTGATAGTTAGCACACTTTCCTCATTATTACAACGCTACACAAGGCTGTCGTTGTAAGTATCATATATACAACAACAATCTACATAACAACGCCCTCGCCCGCGTCATTATATGTCATTCCCAACCGTTGTTAAATGGGTTTTTCGTAGTAGTGCATATACCAACTGTGTAATATTAGTATAGTTATTTAGAGTTTTCCCCAGCAACTACGTCTAGCACTAGGTAAAGCCCCGTTGGTCACTCTTAAATACAAACAAAACTAGATCCCCATAGGATTACCAGACACAGTCTTCCCTCCTCTTAGGGTTAAACAATATGAAGACGTGAAAGGCAGCATTCTTAGTGAACCCTTTCTCAGACTGTCACCCTTAGAAATTGTCAAAGAGACTCTACTCCCCAGGGATGATCTTTTCTCCGTGAATGGCATCTCTTAAGTTTCTTCCAAATTCTCAGACTTTCCTGACTTGATCTATTCTCGGTGAATGGCATGTCTTGAACTTCTCGGGGTTTGGGGACCCACAGGCTTCTTAAAAGCATCCCCGCCTCCTCTTGGGCATTGTACAAGGACCCTTCGGCTTCTTAAAAGCTCTCATGCCTCCTCTTGGGCTTAGTACAAGGAACCAGAGACCTCTACAGGTATAGGAACATAACCTAGTCATCAATTTGCTAGAGTTGTCTTTCTGAGTCAAGCGTCAGACCTGTTAATGGATTGACCTTCATTCCTTAACATACCAGCCTTCTCTTGGGCATCGTACAAAGATCATTCACTATCTGAGAATCGATTTCTCAAAACACCCGTAGACTTGGGCAGTCTCAATACCCTTTGGATTTCCCATATCCTTAAAGAACAGGAAATAACCCTGATCCTCTAATCAATGCCAAAGCACAACAATACCTTTAAATCAGTCCCTTTATAAGAACTGATTTTCTCTTTTATCCAACATACTAGACCTGTCACTAAACTGAAACAGTCACCAGCACACTTGCCTCCTCTTGGGCTTTGTACAATGATTCTCCCCAGCGGAGCTAACCTATTCACACTCTCTTGTTGAGTATAAAAGACTCTCTTGTTGAGTCAACCACATTTAGCCTCCATCTCGGGCTTCGTACGAGATACAAAAGCACTCTCTTGTTGAGTATAAAAGACTCTCTTGTTGAGTCAAACCCCTTTCAGCCTCCATCTCGGGCTTCGTACGAGATAAAAATCACTCTTTTGTTGAGTATAAAAGACTATCTTGTTGAGTCAAACATTTTTAGCCTCCATCTCGGGCTTCGTACGAGATAAAAATCACTCTCTTGTTGAGTATAAAAGACTCTCTTGTTGAGTCAAACATTTTCAGCCTCCATCTCGGGCTTCGTACGAGGTACAAAGACTCTCTTGTTGAGTCAAACACCTTTAGCCTCCATCTTGGGCTTCGTACAAGACACATACAAAAGTACTCTCTTGTTGAGTCAACCCTTTTAGCCTCTCTCTCGGGCTTCGGACGAGTCACATAAAAACACCCTCTTGTTGGGTCAATAGCCTCCTCTTAGGCTTTGTATAAGGAAACCCCGGTTGAGTTAATCAACCTTTTAGCATCAAAATCTATGCCTCGTTCACAGTATACAAACATCAACAACTCCTCCTTAGAGATGACAAATTCTCTCTAAAGTCAAAACCCTTCAGCTTCACATCTTGGGCTTCCAACAAGATACAAATAGACCCTTCAGCTTCACATCTTGGGCTTTGGACAAGATACAAATCACCCCTTTAGCTTCACATCTTGGGCTTTGAACAAGACACCAAAACAACCTTTTTCCTCCCTTAGAATAGGAGGAACTATGATTGCTCTGATTTCCCTGTTTTGTTAAACGGGAATACGTAGGCATAAGATTGAAAAAATCTTAGCGAGCACACTAATCAAAAAACCCAAAATCCCGTACCTTCATACATCAATCGAAAAGCATCAGTCTTAAACCTCCCACCAATCGCCCGGGAACTATTTTAACAAAATAACCTAAGAGAAACCCACAATCTTTGTAGCATCTGTAAACCAACAGTCATCTGTTCAAACTCAGTTTGCAAGCAGGGTTAATTGGAGACATCTATTTCCCTTCCTTCATCAGCTTCAATAGGATAAAAAATGAATCGAGTTGTAGTACCCCAAAGTGATAGTGCTTCGCAACCACACAAAAAACTCGCGCTACACATGGGTAAGCAGCAAAATTCCCATTAGACACAGGCATGGAAATTTTTTGATAAGGCGCGAGGGCACCACCATTAGCAGTCTGATGAGTGAAATTCGGGAGCATTCCCCAAGGATAGGCAACAGTCATCCTATTTGGCGCGGGCAGAGATCTTGGCAAATTGACAGTAGGTTGAACAACAGTCTCAACTGACACTCTAACAACGGCTGAAGAAGAAGTAACAATAGGAGTGACAACAGTTGCATCAGTGATAGTTGCGATAGTAGAGGTAACAGTGGCATCCCTCCGAGTACGAAGGAGTTCCATGATGGCGTCCATGTTATCCTGGAATTGACCCATCCTACCCTGAAACTAAGCCAAGGTTTCTGTGTAAGCGGTATTCTCATCATCAGCCATGATTCTTGACTCGTTGGATCTGATGAAGTACCGGTGTCGGGTCGTCTTCGTCTTCTGGCTGATGAAGGGAAGAAAGTGAGCTTTTTCTGGGTTGTATGTATGCGATGCAAATGTATGTATACATATGTTGCTTATACAGATGGAATACAAATGAGATATGCAACTCCCAATGATGCAAAGGTTAGATGATGTAACAGTTCAGCACATATATGATGATACAATAATCCAAGTTCAAAATTTCGGCATACATGATGATGCAACAACAGTATGCAAAAACGTAAGTTAGAGATGCAACATCTTCTGGATAGTTTGCACATGTAATACTGTGTAAGATGCAAAGATCTGACGTGCGTGGGAGAACAAAGGTATGACGAGGCTTGTTTTCCTACAAAAACACAATATCCCACTCACAGATGTGATCTAGACATAACAAGGTGGTCCCTAGAAAGGTTACCCAAACCATAGGACTCATGATGAAAACCCCCCGATGTAGCGAGTTCTCGCAGAATAGAAGTATTCTCAAATGAATCACGATCTGGGATGTGGCTCTCATGATAACCCAACACGCAAAACGCAGGCCTCACGACTATCCACGTTTTAGCCTATGTGCATGCTCAAGTCCGGTGTTAGGACTTATCTCTCCAATAATATCTACACATCCCAGCAACAGCAGAAAATATAACAAATATCCAGAATATACAACATATGAATATTCAAAGAAGTAAAGAAATGCAGTAAATAAACATAAAGCTAAAGCGAGTAAAGCGGAAAAGATAAACACCTAAACAAGCAAGAAAGCAAACAAAACTAGACGAGATCCCAACTTGCAAGAGCAAGGACTCCCCAGCAGAGTCGCCAGCTGAAGCTAGCGGGATTATACCTGAGTGAATCGCACACTCAAAGATACAACAAAATTGCCATCGAACTTTATGTAGTCCCAAAGGACAAGGAAAATATCGATAAGACCCGAGGGGAAGAGAAACGGGTAAGGGGGTCGGTTATGCGAAACGAAGGTACTAGCACCTTACGCATCTGTCGTACTCGACGGGAACCATTTTGCTTGCTTCTTGGCTTGGATGGGTTATCTATCTAGAGGCTTCTAGCTAAAAGAAGGAGGAGAGAAAAGAGAAAAGAGAAAGAAAGAAAGTGCTCGCAGTGGATTAGGGCCCTTGTGCCTACATACCCTCATAGTGCAATGAGGAAATCAGCGCTCCGTAGTTCATGGAACCAGGGAAAGAGAAGAAGAATGGAAGAAGGTGGCTCGCCAAGATCTCGCAATCTCGTGCCTACGTATTCTCATAGTGCAATGAGGAATATAGGAGCTTACGTAGTTTGGGGAACAAAGACAGGAAAAAGAAAGTGAAATGTTGTCAAAAACAAGTGCAAAAGAGGTAGAGAAAACTCCGTTGGGGATGCAAAAGAATTGGTTTCAGAACCAAGAAAGACGTGCAAAGGAAAAGATAGTAAATGTGTTGAGGATAAAGTGAAAGAATGGTGTCGAAACCAGGAAGATAAAGGAGCAAAAGAATAATAATGCTTCTACTGGGGAGTAAGAGAACAAAGTGATTATGCTGGGGATCAGAGGCTAAACGAACCTACTGGGGAACAAACAAAGGTATGGTGTTGAAACCAAGAGATTAAGGCTTCGGTATGTTAACTGGCTGGCAGTGGTTAACCGAAGAAAAAGAGATTAAAACTCTGTGGGGAAACAGAGTTTGGTGTCAACAGGCGAGTTATGATGAACCAAACGAGAGAGTACTGAACCAAGAGAAGGTGTTTGACTCTAAAGGGATTTCGGTATATTAACTGATAAACAGTGGTTAATCGAAGAAAGAAAATATTGCAACTCTGCGGGGAGAAAGGTTGTAACAGATAGACTATGATCAACCAAAAGAACAGGTGTAGAACCAAGCAAAGATTGTGACCCAAAGGACGGGTGTGGAACCAAGCAAAGGTTGTGTCCCAAAGGACGTGTGTAGAACCAAGCAAAGGTTGTGACCCAAAGGACGTTCGGTACACTGGCTGAACAAACATTATCTGGCCGAAGAAAGGGTATTTGATCCAAAAGAAGGTTACTAACCTAAGGGTGCGAGTATTCAAACCAAAAGAAGGTTACTAAGTCACAGGGTATTGGTTTTAACAGAAGGACTGTGTTTGACCAAAAAGAATGAGTGAATACACAAGAGAAGGTGAGTAACTTAAAAGGAGCTCAGTACGTTAACAGACTGGTTGTGGTTAACTGAGAAATGGGTGATTAACCAAGAGAAGGAGATTAACCCAAGAGAAACTCAGTATGTTAACAGATAGACTGTGGTTAAATGAGAAGAGGTGCAAAATGGTGTTTTAACTGATAGGCAGTGGTTAACCAATCAAAGGGAGAGGAACCAAGATAAGGTTGCGAACTCCACTAGGGTTTCGATGTTTAACAGGAAGACTATGTTTAACCGCAGAAAAGGGATTGAGACTCTTCTGGGGAATCAATAGGCAATGATTAACCACAAGAAAAGAATATTAAGACAAGAGATGAGTGTTAACCCAAGAGACGATGATCTTTACCCAAGATAATGGTGATTGATAAAAAAAGTGATTGAAAAAAGGCAAAAGTGATCAAGGATCGACTCGACTGAGGATTGAGAGACACTACAGCTTGGAGATAGAGACGATTATTCAAGGCACAGGGCCATTCATCCCCTACCCAAAATAATCAAGATGAGTGTAGGAATTCTCCATTCTCATCCTTTCCCTAGCACCAAAGTATAGTTCAGAAATTGAAACGGACAACATAACAACTCCAATTTGTACAGTGCTCCAGTGCGTCGCACAAAACTCTGACTCGGCAAGGGAGAAAGAGAAAGAATACTCTAAAGGAAGCCTAGAGAGAAGAGCAAAGGAAGGATCAACTAATCGAAGCAAGGTTTTGATTAATCAATCAAAGGGAAGTGATGTGCTAACAATTTTCCAAAGAAGTGGAAAATCATTAAAGCAAAAGTGTGGATTATTGATATACAAGATTAAGCTCACTCTTTGAAGAAAAAACTTAATTCCAACATGAAAAGAAAGTGCAAAATAGTACCAAATATCAATTAGCATGTATCACAAATCATCTTATCATGTGAGCAAAAGATGTGCAAGAATGAACATGAGCAAACATTGTCAAATTTGCAAACAGTTGATAATGGAAAAATCGATCATCGAAACTTGTCAGGCATGCTTCAAATAGAGGTTAAACAACTCATAAAACATCCATAAAATCAAGCATATCAAGCCATGGAAGTTAAATGAGGAAAGAAGATCAAACAAGCTTGAAAAATAGGCAAATTTCACATTCTGGTTCAGTGTTAATCGATTAACACTTTTGCACAGCAAAGTGTTAATCAATTAACATTTGCAAAAAGTAGAAAAACTGAAAAAACAAAGTGTTAATCGATTAACACTTTTGCACTGCAAAGTGTTAATCGATTAACACTGGAGCAGTGGCCAAAAATCAATTTTCCAAAAGTACTTCGAGCAGTTAATCACTTATTTTAACATCCACATGCTATGGTTTAAACTTGTGCACGAAAATTACATGAATTATGAGCAATTGAACAAAAATTGAAAGTACTAACATGAAGATCAAAATTACACCGAAAACACGCGAAAATGATCGAAACAGTGAGTAGAGTAAGAGCTACCAACCTACAAGTCGGAGAATTGGCTTGGTGATTGTTGTGAGTGAAAGGTAGAGAGAAGAAAGCAATAAAACCATAGAATTCTGCACTTGCACTTCGAATCATAGTGAAACCGAGCAAAACGCGAAAATGCACCGAGATCGAATTTGCACCGAATTTATTGATATGAACACTTGAACTGAAGTAGAATTTGCTGTGATTCCAGAAATCCATACACAATTGAAGATGGATGAATGCTTAAGCTCAAGAGAAAGCAAATTCAATGTGAAATTTGCTACTCTTTAATGGTGATAATGGAGCTTTAATGTGGTTTGAAGAAGATGATGAAGATGAGTGTGTAGAAATTACAGAAAATGGAGAGAGAAATGAGAGAATTGAGAGTGAAGAGAGTGAGAAATATGTGAAATGGTTCAAGGTCCGTGTGAAATGGTGGAGTTTGTTTATATAGAGTTTTGTTTTGGAGTGTGATTAGTTTGGAATGTGCTTTTGAGTGAGCTTTGGAGCTCGGTTGGGAGTTAGTTACACTTGACTCACCGAGTCAGCGGTTAACTCAGTTAGTTAGGTAGTTAACTCAGTGGAGCAATCCCAATGCAAGTCTAGATCAATGGATCACATGCTTGGAAGTTAAGGAACATGGTGTTCTTAATTCAAAGTGATGTATTGGAATAAATGTAAGCGGAGTGTCTTGAATGGTCTTGAACTGTCTAGAATGTTCCACACGCTACTAGAACCAAGTAGAACCAAAAAATTGGGAGTGGTAAGTTGCTGTCATGAAAAGTAGCAAAATCTGCCAAATTTCCGTGTTAATCGATTAACACTTTTTGCACTGTAAAGTGTTAATCGATTAACCAGGCCAAAATTTCCTTAATTTGCTTAAAAATGGTGTTGTGGCCACGGTTCTGATTTTTGAGCTTTTGTTTTGGTGAATAGGCATATAAACCCTTGTTTTTTGCTTGTGATGATGATGTGATAACTTTGTGAGGATGTGATTAATCGGGCTTAGAAAACCTGAATATTCCTGCAACAAAAACACAGAGAAAAAGTGTGAATGCGTATGCCAACAATGCGAATGCTCATGCTTATGTAAAAGGAAAAAAGGAGGTCAAATTTCGGGTTACGACAGCTACCTAGAAGAAGACTCAAGTTATCTTTTCCCTTAGTGAACTTATCAATTGTATTTTTTAAATCCTTGTTTTCACTTTTAAAAATATCACATTGATAACACTTGACAGATTCATCTAATACTTCGTGAGAAGAGGAAGAAATTTGATTTAAAACATTTAACCTCTCCTTAAGAATTTCTATTTTTCCAAAAGGTTTTTATTTTCAAATTTTAGGGAAGAAATAATGTTTTTATAGGTGAAGACAAGATGTTTTAACTTGTTCCTTTATTTAATTATTTTGTTACAAATAAGAGATAAGCCTTGATAAGAGAAATATGATGTTACTTCGTTTTCTTCATGATCTTCTATGAGACAAAATGTTGGCTTCTTCATAATTTTTTTTTAGGTTTCTTGAATTTTCTCTAACTATGGTTACTTTTTTTGGTTTTGAGGGTATTTGGTCTTATGTGTCCCTTATTTTCACATTAAAAGCATTTATAAGTAAAAGAGGATCTTCCTTCATTTTTTTGTTGCTCCTCTTGATACTTTCCACGTTTCATTAATCTTCTAAAATTTTGAACAATTAGCGTCATTTCTTCATTGAAATCAGAATCTTTTTCTTTTTTGATTTTTAGTGTTGAGTTTCTTTTTCTTGTCGCCTTCCTTATCATTTGCAAGTTTATTCAACTTCATCTCCTATTGTTACAATTTACCGAAAGATTATTTAAGTCCATGGATGACAAATCCCTAAATTGAGAAATCACATTGACTTTTAGGTTGCCAACTAGGATTCAAGAATCTAAGGACTTTTACCACAGAATACTCATTTTGAATAACATTTCCAAAATTTCTCATGTGATTTAAAATGTGGACAAACTTTTTTTGCATATCATACACGTTTTCTTCAGGTTTCATTATGAAGAGTTCTTATTCATGAGTTAATGTGTTCAACATTGCCCTGTTTACCTCTGTTTTTTCCTTAATGGGTAACTTGAAGGGTGTCCCAAATTTCTTTTACAAACTTGCAGTGAGAAACACACAACTAGTAGTAGTAATGATAGTTTTAGCTTTCAAATTGAACTTTACATTTTCTCTTTCTTCTTTGGTTCAATCATCTTACTCTTTGTTTTCCACAACACAATTAACTTGATGTGTGGGAACAAAGTGACCATTTTTAAAGATTTCCAAATATAAAAAGTCATCCCCTTTATTAAGATTCTCATCTTATATTTTCACAAAGAAAACTTTCTCCATTAAAGGATGAGGGTTTGTTTAATGAACCGTTTGAAGTCATTCTTTTCTTCTGGGATGATTAGTCTTAAAATAGATGTTAGGCTCTAATGCCACATGTAGCCCAAGTGAATCCAAACATAAGAGAGGGGGGGGGGGGGGGTGAATTGTGTTATTTAGAAATAGGGATTAGTTTAAAAATTTATTTCTTAAAATTTATTTCTTATTAGAGAGGAATAAAAGTAAAAGAGAGAAATTAAATAGATAGAGTTAGAGAGAGTGCACTAGAGATTTATACAGGTTCGAGCTACCACTTGGCCTACTCATATCCCCAAGAATTTCCTCTTGAGAGTTCCACTAATAATAATTCTTGAGCTTTAAGTATATTCCCACTAACCTTTTACAACAATGATAGACTTTACACATGTTGATCCTCAAACCAAATGAAGATTTGAATAGGCCGAGCTCAGAAACCAAATAGAAATTTTAACCGGTTGATCTCAAAAACCAAACAAATATTTTAACAGGTTAATCTCAAGAACCAAACAAGAATATTTTCTCAAGATAATCACATTCTTGAATAAGAACTAATGCAACTACCCACTAGTATAATCAAACTCTCACAAGTATTTTTTTACTTTCTTGGAACTAAGGCAACTTTAGTGAAGAATAAGAAAATAGAGAAGAAGAGAGTAGAAAATAATATAAATAGTTTCAATTTTGAAAAATGGTGTAAAATATAATGAGAATAAGCTCTCTATTTATAGGAGAAGATTTGCCTCAAAAGGGAAAAATATATATGGGTTGTTTTAATTATCTAATTGATTAACCCTAAATGATAATTGATTAGAAAATCTAAATAAGAAAGGTTTTTGAAATCCACTATCACCAATTGATTCAAGGTCTTCTTAAATGAGTTAATATATTAACCCTAATGTGTTAATCGGTTAACTAGTGTAAAATCACTCATAATTATTTAAGCAAGTCAATAATCACTTAGGTATGTGTATAGAAATATTTGCAACTGTTTTATCAAAATGATATAGGCTCCAAATAATTTTTAAGTGTATGTGTGAACTGCCTTAGTATCTCGAGAGTTACTCTTATATCTTTACATTAGATTGATCACACATACACATGACCAGGAAAGCTTTCCCTCTTCCTCTCTCATATAATCTTGAAGCTTTAAGTTCCTTTGCTTAATTCATCATTTATTTAGCACCTCATCTTAAACTTGACTCTTTTCAATGAAGAGGCTTGATATTTCTTCTTTGATTAGATGTTATCATCATATATTATTAGATTAGAGATCATCAAGGACTTCACCTAAATTCGTTTGATATTAGATGTTGCACCGTCAAAACCACCATGGTTATCTAACATTTTTACACAATTGTACCTACTAGCACATAAATCCACAATTTATGCCTATGAAATCTTGATTTTGATCGGTTGTCATTAAAAAGAATCACGTCTAATGTTAGTCTTTCTATTAATTCATGCATTCTGACCTTCATTTGTCCATTACCAACATCAATCATCATTTGAGTTTTCTTCATGAAAGGTATTCTTAGGATAATTTGGAACTCCTCATCTTCTTCAATATCCATAACTATGAAATCCACTAGGAATAAGAATTTGTATACTTTTATCAATACATCTTCTACAATACCGGAGGGAAGCTTTAAAGATTTGTTTGCTAGTTGTAAAGTCTTTTTTGCCTTTTTTAACTCGAGATCACGAATTGTCCTAACAGATGATAATGGAATCCAATGCTAGCGTCTAAGTTTATTAGCGTTTTTCCAACACTAACATTGCCCATAGTTATGGGAAATTTAACTCTTCCTGCGTGATTTTTCCTTTTGAGGCAATGTTAGTTGAATAACTACAATGCAACTAGCTTCTAATTGAATTGTGTCCTCATCAATATATCTTTTTTTCTTGGTCAAGATCTCTTTCATGAGTTTTTCATAAGTAGGAATTTTTCCTAAGACTTTCAGAAGTGGAATGTTTATTTGCAATCGTTTGAAATTGTCTTGAAACCTTACATATTGTCTTTCCTTATCTTTTTTGTTTGGATTATAAGGGTAAGGCAAGTTCTGAACTGGTGGGTTTTTTTGTTTTTTTTTTCTCTTCCTTTTTTTTAATGGATATTATATTCATCCCTTATTTCGAAGTCATTTTTTCTTCTCTTTTTATATTTCTGTTTCTATTTTATTCTCTTTTTCCTCTTCTTTTTTACCTCAGCAACAATTCTCTCTTTTCCTCTGTAACTGTTGCCACCCGACCACTTCTGGTAATAACAACTTTACATTGTTCCCCTTTTTAGTATGATATATGCTTGGCAAAATGCCAATTAGGGTTGCAAGGTCTTTGATGGAAGCATTTGTACTCTTATGGTCAGCTACCGACAATTGCATGATTTTGAGAAGGTTTTCTAGTTGAAGGGCCAACTTCCGATCTCTAATTGAATTTTTTTTGGAAATTTTTGCTTTGATATTTCTATAACCTTTGGTAGTACTTTACATGATTAACCTCTTCATGTGTTGGATGGCAAAATACAATTGGATGATCACTGCTGCATAGTTTAAAAAATGCATTGCGATGATTCATCCATTTCTTTCAATTGTTGTGAAAGTTTGGACAACTGTTTTGTTAGCTCATCCATTGTTTACGTCAATGACTTTTTAAGTGCAGGAACATCATCACTAATGTTCAGCTCCATGATACAATTCTTTCTTTGAAAAAATTTTATGTTATGTTGTACTTGATTATCATTGAGCGCCACTTTTTAAATGATTTCAATTTCATCTTTTGTGCTATTTGACATGAGATAACCCCCTATAGTAGCATCTGACACAACTTTTGTTATTGTTGTAATCCATTCATGAAGATCTGAATCCATGTGAGATCGTCAAAATCGTGATTTGGGCACCTCCTCAACATGAGATTGTATCTCTCCCACACTTCACAAAGACTTTAGGTTGCACCTTGGGAGGACACCACAATGAATTTGTTGTGACGGAAGAATCTGTTAAAAAATATCCTCCGACACGTTCCAATTTGTCATTGTTGATGTTGGTTGGTCTAGTTACCACTCATTTGATTTTTCCCGTCAATGAATGTGGAAACAATATTAGGAATACCATTTCCTCCTCAGTTTCTGGAGCTCCTAGCGTACTAGAAATCTCATAAAACTCTATGAGCTGTGTATACGTTTCCTTATAGTCTAATCCTGGAAAAGGGTTACCATAAAGAATTCGTAACAACCCTGTTTTCATTTTTGTTTAACGAACCTTCCATTGTGGTATAGCTATGTGTGAAATACGTCTTGGATTGTTGTAGCATGGCATGCCACAACCATTTTTTTATTGTTTGTATTGTTGCCAATATCATGGTTTTAGTTATTGTTGCTATTGTTATTGTTGCCAATATCAACCATGGTTTTTTTGCTTTGATATAGAAGACTATTCTAGATCTTGTTTATTGGCTCATAAAATTTTCTTTTTTATATAAGTCAACGATATTAGATCAACCGTATTACCTAATAGAGGATTTCTTAGCCTATAAAACCAATACGATAACATTAAGCTTTAATGTTATATTAAAATATTAAACCCAAATTTATGTCTAGAGTTTAGTATGCAATGTATGAAAGCTTGGATCCAGTAATAACCAGTTCCTTTCGCATATAAAGTCATACCATGAAAACATGTTTTAGGTAGCTAATCCAAAATAGATATTAATAAAGAAAAATCCATCAATATTAAACCTTAAATAGAATTACATAAAATGCCATGATCGTAATAGATACATGAGTATAATGATGAATAAATCTAAACCCAAAAAAAAAATCAGTTACGATTACTCATCTTAGCTTTATAATTAAGCCATAGAAGAAAGAAGTTTAACACGATCTGCCATAATTCCTCAAACAACGCCTCTACCTTCAGTCTTCCTCTCTTTTTCTATCATGTTGTGATTTGTGGTGTAAACCTAACGTTCTCTGACCTCAAATCCACCGATGAAATCCCTTTGAATTGAATGCCACCGTTATTTATGGGGTATGATATGGTATGCTCATTTGGAACTTTATTCTTTGATAAGAAATGTCAGCTCATCTGCAACATGTCATTGCCTCTTTATCCCACTAAGAGCTCTACTCATCCTCGCCTAGCGCATAATTCCTTTTTTCCTTCATGAACCATATTACCTGACTAAATGAATTTTGCCACTATGCTAAGTGAGTCTAGTTACTTAATCTTGAAGTTGTTAGGCCATGAAGTCTTTTTTGCCGCCTTTGCTCGCTAAGGGGGGCTATGTTCTTGGCTTTGCAAACCTTGCTTGTGGGAAGGTTTTTCGGAAAGGTCTTTTTTGTTAATTTGGATTTTTCTTAGTCCTTTTTACTTATTTTTAGTCAATGTGGAGTTAAATTGTTCAAACAGGTGTTTTTATCACTTTTCATTGATTAATCAAGGTTTTTTTTTTGGTTAATTACTTGTAAAATAGGTTGATAAATGTCTACATATTTTAATTTTTTTTTACTTTTATCAACATCCTAGGTCCCATTACCTTGGAGCCCGAGAAACTAAGCATCCTTCTTATGGGGTGGATTACTTCTCATATTGGATCAAAGAAAATGTGGAGTCTAAGATCACGGGAGATAGGCTACGACACTTCTATTGGAAGTGGCATAACTCAGGACTCAAAAAAAATTTGTCACAGTGGTGCACCCTAACCCAATGGACATGCATAGTGGACCAATAACATTATCCTATAGGGTATAAAAAAGAAGCTCTATGAAACAACTGGCCTATGGTACAAAACTTTGTCGCATTCCTTATCTCTCTCCGTCAATACATACCACCCCAATTTAAAAAAATAATTCCTAAAATCTAAAAGTATTATGCTCATGTCACATGATATGTCACTCCTCCACTAAGGAGACATCCTTCAAAATGGTTTATGATGAAGGTATAACTCTCTAAGTGATAAAATTTTATGTTTATTCGTTAACATGATTTCTAAATGTTGTCCATTTGTGTTTTCTCTCAGTTATATATAACTTAATAAACCTATGCAAATGCTGTACCTTTCTAAGAACTTGTTTTCTTTGATCCAAAACTTATCTAAATTATTTTTGTCTTAAGAGCAACTTTCACTACTGCAAATGATATATTTAATGAAAAATGTCACTAATGCATATTCTGATGACGTGAAACATTTGAAAGACCGGTTCTTTTTAGTTACTCCTCTTAATGAAGAGGCTCATGCGAAGGTCTACGCCATAGAGACTAAACCAGAATACCGATGCACGAGCTTATGTCGTAAGTTATGGAGCCAATTCCATGTTTTAATAGGGAATGGTTCATATGTCCCCTAGGATGAAGCCTCAAGGAAATGTTTGAAATGTCTCATTGAAGCTTGTCTGTTGGGGGATGCCAAAACCAAGGAGGAGAGGAAGGTCATCTTGTGTAAGCTTATAGTATATATATGGCTTAATACCCTTTTTGGTCCTCTAACTATAGGGGTAGGTCCAATTAGGTCCTCTTTCTTTTAAAAGTTTCAAATTGATCCCATACGTTTTTAAATAGGTCCACGTTTGTCCTCGTCGTTAGAAAAGTTAAAATTTCCCTTAAAATGTTGATGACATGGCATGGATGTGCTGATGTGTATGTTTCTGAATGGGATGTAGCACGATTTATATTATTATATTTAATAATTAAATATTTTATTGATATTTGATTTTCACAAACTTTAATATAAAATATTTGGCCCTAAAGCCCATATTCTTTGTAATAGCAACCCATTAGTCAAGCTTTATTGGTAATGTGTGAACAAGTTGTTTATAATTACTAATGCTTATTACTGCAATTTCGATGTGGGACTCAAACAAAGCAAATATTAAAGCACCTGTAAGTCATGTGGTAGAAACTTCATGAAAGCATGCGTGAAAGCATGGTAGAAACTTCAGTAGCAGTATTCACATAGTATATACCAGAACATGGAGTGAAGTACCGTAGCTTAATCAAGTTAGCTTCAATTATTTATTAATGGCTTAGAATTCCCTCACTTTAATATAGTAATTTTTTTGGCAGTAGTTTAGGAGTAGGAAGTACTGTAGAGTTTGGTTATCTGTTGTTGCTTTGTATTAAACTGTTATGTTGTTTCTGATCTATTTTTTTGTAAAAATTTGTTTCATTGTTCATTTTCGATTGTGTGTTTTGACTTTCCATGGCTTGTACTATTGATACTATAATGATGAAATCCGTCTGATATGTTGATGATGAAATTAAACTCCGATTTCGTATGTTGATTCTGTGATATGGTGATGATAATTCAATGTCAAGTCCAGTTATAGAAAAAATGTTTTTGAATTGATTTCATGGCGTCGTTAACGTTTCGTATTTGTGTTTTATACTTTGAGCAACATTGTTGAAAAACTCACACTACTGCTGCTATCTGCTCGTGCTTGATGTCATGCTGTTACTATTTATTCTTGCTGCTATGTGAGGAAGAGAAAAACATGATAGATTAGATTAGATGAAGAGAAAAAGCATGGTTGAATAGCAGTAGTCACAAGTGAAATCAGAAAGTTTATTTTGGTTATGTGTGGGTGGTGATGGTTTATGAAAAAGGGAAGAATAACTCAATTTCCAATAACTCAAGTCCCACATTGAAATTGGAATAATAAAATTAAGTGTTTATATAAAAGATTTGTTCACAATATAATAACAAATCTTAACTATTGGGCTCCTACTCTAATGACCTTGGGCCCAAAAATTTTATATTACAATGTGCAACAATTAATTTAAATTGATTTTCAAAATAAATAAATTAAAATAAATAAAAACATTTAATTATTAAATGTAATAATAAAAAATAATTATGCCACTTCAGCTGCCACGTCACTTATTACTAACACCGTTACTAATATTTGACGGAAATGACTTAATTGATTCAGTTAGATAACGTAAGGGACCAATTTGGAACTTTTAAACGAAAGAGGACCAAAATGGACCCAGGCCTATAGTTAGAGGACCAAAAAGGGTATTAAGCCTATATATATTCTTCTATCTTAGTTATTTTTACCTGCAATGTTTCTTAACGTTCTGAAAATTTCCATATGTAGATTCAATGAAGTGTGAGGAAATAATTAATCAAATGAAGAGAGGATCCCAAGTTGTTCCGGCGATTTCCTGACGATTGTTGGCCCTTCTAACGTTCCAACACCAACCTTTCTCTATGCTCCAATCAGAGTGATGAAAAGATTAACCTAGTTCTCTCAGCTAGATTTATCACAGCCTCGAGGAGGGACTGCCCTGGTGTCAAATCCTAATATTGAGATTCTTGGAGACACATGAAGAGT
The DNA here is from genome assembly GCA_022829125.1 of Lathyrus tuberosus. Taxonomy (NCBI): domain Eukaryota; kingdom Viridiplantae; phylum Streptophyta; class Magnoliopsida; order Fabales; family Fabaceae; genus Lathyrus; species Lathyrus tuberosus. Next base: position 21,889,356 of record JALAZF010000012.1, on the reverse strand, counting down.
GTCACACACTTTAAGCCTTCCAACTCCTATTTGTTGAGACAAGTTTGGTTTATACCATGTATCCTCTAAGGTTTTGATGATGATCGAGTATTTGAAAAACAATTAGGATTTCTAACTAGCTAGTTTGTGTGTGCAGAACTTTATTTAGTTGGTGAAATTGGTTTTGACAAAGAAGTGGCTTTGGTTCAATTCTGGTCATACACTCATGAGAGAGACTGATCAGAAAGCAGCTGCTAGTACACTCTAGAATCACAAGCGTGCTATGGCTCCCTCTGAAACTGAGTAGTGTCAACTCAGTTCTACTAACACGGAACTCGAGATATATTGACATTATCTTCAACAGATTATGTTGTACCTGAATCATAGATATGTCCTCTGGACAAAGGCCTTGTTCTGTGGATATTTCCTTGACTGAAAGCTCCAACCTGCTTTATTGGAAAAGAAGGTGTACTAGAAGATTTGATCTGATTATAGTCTTTGTGGATGCTCCAACGACTATATTTCTTTATCTATATAAGGAGTAGAAGATTTAAATATCAACTAAGAAATAACACTTCAACTAATTGATAAATACACGCACTGCATATTAGAAGCAAAATCTGTTAAGAGTTCTTACTCTTGTATAGCTTAAGAATCCTTTGTAAAATTGTGTTGTATCATATTTGAACACCTCTAATTGTTAGTCAAGTATTGTTGTAAGTTATTCCTTCTCTAAACAGTTGGTTTAGATAAAAGTCTATTGCTGTAGGCTTGAGCAGAAAAGTCTTAGACAGTGTGTCTGAGCAGGGAAGTCTAGGATCGAGGATCTGAGTAAGGGAAGGCTTAGGTAGCGTATCTAAGCAGAGAAGTCTTGAACTTGGTGGTTTGAGCAAGGAAAGTCTTAGGATATAAGGATCTAAGTAGAAAGTCTTGATCAGGTGCTGATTAAGCAGGAAAGTCTTAGACTAGAGGTCTGAACAAGGAAAGTCTTATACATGTGTGTATAAGCAAGTGTAATCAGATTGATTATAGTGGAAAATCTCTTGCGAAGCAAAGGAACTGGAGTACTCTCAGTTAGGAGAGTAACCATGATAAATGTTGTGTGTTCTTTGTTATTTTTGCTTTACTTCTGTTACATTTTCCGCTGCACTATTTATCAAATTCTAAACTCAGCTTTAGAATCTGAACTCTGGTTCAGAAGTAAAACTATTTTTTCAAACACAATTCAACCCCCCTTCTTGTGTATTTTTCTCACCTTCAGTTGGCATCAGAGCAAGGTTTATATATAACACTTAACACTGGTACAGTCAAAGATCCAGCGAGAAAAATATGGCTATTAAGGATACTAATGCCAGTGCCTCAGGAAGGGGAGTTCCCTATGATTACAGTAGCTCTAAGAGAAATCATTACTCTGCTAAACCTCCTGTATTCAGTGGTGACTCCACTGAGTTTGAATGGTGGAAAAACAAGATATATACATATATCATTAGACTCGATGCTCTACCTATGAAGGATATCAGCAAGTCAGAAAAGCAAAAGCTAACTTGTTGGTACAGAAGTACGAGCTGTTCAAGATGAAGGTTGATGAGGATGTTGAAACCATGTTCTCCAGGTTTCAAACTCTTGTATCAGGCTTTCAAGTGCTGAATAAAAACTATTCTACAGCAGATCATGTGAAGAAGATTGAGAAGTCTTCCTCATAAGTTTAGACCTAAAGTAACAACTATTTAGGAAGCTAATGACCTGAATACGCTGTCTCTTGAAAGTCTAATAAGAAATCTTCAAAGTCGTGATATTGAACTAAATGGAGACGAGTCTTCAAAGAAACTTAAATCTCTTGCTTTGAGATCTGCTTCGGAAAAGTCTAGTGAAAAGTCCAGAAGATCTTCTAAGAGCAGTAAATATGATGAAACTTATGAAGAAGAGTCTAATGGAAGATCTGATGATGATGACATAGCTTGCTTCTTCAGAGGAATTCAGCAAATGGCCAGAAGAAATAGGAGATTTCCTAAAAATAATAGAAGATTCAACTTTAAAGAAAAATAAGAAGAGAGAATCTGCTACAACTTCAACAAGCCTGGTCACTACAAATATTACTGTCCTGATCTTCAGAAAGATAGTCAGAAGAAAGGAAGCTATTGTCGCTCCCGAGGATTTTCATCCGATGGTACAAATACAAAAGTGGCGCGGAAATAGAGTCACCAACAATGTGTATTTATCCCAAGAGAGGGAAAGGAAACACTGCATAAACCTGAGGGAAGGAAAGAAGCATGGTCTCACGACCAAGAGAAACGGGTAAGGGAGTCGGTTACGAGAGGGGAAGGTATTAGCACCCCCACGCATCCATCGTACTCGATGGGATCCACGCTTGTTGTCTCGATCAAAGGGTGTCGTCGTCTGGAGCTCCACTGCTACGGGAAAGGAAAAGAAACGGGAACGGAGGAGAACGAAGAAACGAGGAAGAAAAGAAAGAAGTGACTCGATAGGACATCGCTCGTCCTATGCCTACGTATTCCCTCGTGCAATGGGAAAGTCAGAGTCAATGTAGTTCGGACACGAACTAAAGGGGGAGGTTGCTCGTCGAGATATCGCATCTCGTGCCTACGTATCCTCAATCGGACGAGAGAGAGGAATCAGAGCAAACGTAGTTCGACCTAACGAGGTCGGTTAGTGTTTTTTATGAGCGACGTTAGATTCACGTCCGGCAGTTAGGGTCGATGCCTGTTTGCGACGAGACGGAAGTAACGTGCCCTTTTCTGAAAATGACTTGAAACTGAACAATCCCGAAGGATAAAAAGATTTAAATTTGTTTTTGTGTTTTTGAGACAGAAATGGATTGAAGTTTGTTCGTAACTTACATTACACTAAAGTCTACCATGCGGGAACGAGTGAATCGCATGGTCGCCCCCAAATGGGACGTATGCTAAACACTCTAGAAGAGGAGGGGAGACCCCTCGTTCTTCATTTCCTACACTTAAGGCTCGAGCGCAATATTCGTTAGATTTATTAAGTGTTTTAGAAGTGTTATGAGATGAGAAGAGAAGACCCAAAGGAAAAGAAAACACTAAGGGGAAACTAAAAGTTCCTAATGTTATCATGCAAAGGTGGCCCTATAGTTGAGTTTGAAAGGGGAAACATCTACCTAAGTTAGCATGCAAAGGAAATCCTAATGCTAATCCTACTCCATGCTTAATCGAAAATTAAGTTGGACTAGGTAGCTCTAAGGGAGTGAATCCAAGACTTAAACAAGTCTTGAGATCTGTGGGAAGAGAAAGAGTGAAAGAGATGAAGGAGAGAGAGAGGTATAAGATGAGAAATAAGATGGGGCAGCAAGCACATACTGCATATTATGTCTAAATCATATCATTAATCATGCTTCAAAAGATCACACAAGAAAGCTCAAGTAAGCAAGTAAGAACTAACAAGAAAGGATGCAAGCAAACTCGCATAAGAAGCACAATTAAACATCATTGAACCTCGCACAAAGATGACATGGATAAGGTAAGGTAAAAATGAATCCAAGTCAGAACTTAAGTCATGCCAAAGTTAACCAATTCAAGCATGTAAGAATGCTTCACATCATGATGCATTATGAGACAAAGAAGCAACAAGTCAAATGATAATGATATGCATCATACAAATCAAACCATAATGATCAAATGAGATGGAAACAAGGCAACGAATCCAAGGGGCAGTAGCAAATGCATCATCAACAAACCAAGATCAAACTCAAATCAATCAAGATGAATCACTAAGCATCACATTCAAGACATGCATCAAAACTAGACAAAGTATTCACTTATATCATTCATGCAAGACACAAAGGATCATGTGAGGTAAAGAGTGAGAAAATTTCACATAATGAACCCTAAACCAAGGGGAACAGAACCTTAAACATGTCATTTAAATCAAACAAAAGTCCTCATGCATTGATTGGATCATACAAGAAAACATCTCACAAGATTAGGTCAAGCACACCAAAGGATTCAAGTCAAAACATTGTCAACTTATAAAATCAAGAACAAATAGGAAAATGGACAAATGAGGATGAATCCAAAGCCACAAACAAGCTAATACAGTACATGATAACATCAAATAATCATCTCAAGCATCATTCAATCACAAGTAATCAAAAGCATCCAAACTAGGTCAAGTATCCAAGCATGCTTCAATCAAATTCAAACCACAAGTAGGCATCAACCAAAAATAGCAAAGTGATCCAATAAAATTCCAAAAAATAATCAAAGGCAAGATTAAACATCCAATTAACATGTACTAAAATATTGGAACAGAACTAACTCAAGAACATGTTCAAAAGTGGTTCACAAGTCAAGATATGCATATAATCGTGTATGAATCGAGGAGCATCAAAAATCACATGAAAAACAATCAAAGGTGATCACCAAGGCAGCAAGATAACAATAAAACATTCCTCAATCAAGTTTCAAGACATGTAAAAAAAAATAGGCTCAAGAAGGCATGGCAAAGTCATCAAACACAATCATGAATCACGAGGGTAAACATGAAAGACACCTTGGAAAAGAAAATCATAATTAATTATCAAAACAAATGAAAAACTAAAATAAAATTCATAAAAAATTAAATAAGACATTAAACTACGTTCATGATTTTTTTTGGAATTTTTTGATAAAAAAATTATTTTTAACAATTAAAACTAAAACGAAAAAAAAAAGAAAGAAAATAAAAAGGAGTGATTGAAATGGAGGGTGCATTAGCAATAGGAAATAAAGGCCACGGTTTGGGCCTGGAAGTGGGGGTGTGGAAAGAAATTGCGCAGGCCCATGATGTTAATTCAGATTGTGATATCAGATTTTTTTAAAATAATAAAAAAGAGAAGGAAATTAAATGAACAAAGTTATGTGGAACAAAAATCAATTGGTCACATATGGCTTAAGTGACTAAAAGGCAAAACTAATCACCAACCAACCACACATTGCCAACACATCATCATCTTCATGAAACATGCAGCAAAACGTGAAATGCTCAATGTGAACAGTACCACCGCTGGAAACACGATATAATCCGGCCGGCCACCACCGGCGACGGCTGGTGCGGCCGGAAACAACGCGTAGACCACCTCTCCCCCTCAATTTTTCGCGTAGATTCCGAAAATCAACTTACCTTCTCAAGATTTCTCCTCTAAAGCCATGAAAAATGAACAACAAGGAACAACATCCATGGAACAACAAACTCAAAACAAGACAAGCCATACATCATATTGCTCAGAATTCCAAGGAGATTACAAATCCACTTTCAAAAGTCATTTAAAATCACTTAACAGCCATGAAAAACGAGCTCGAAAGTTCAACATACAAATTGAAATCCGTGTAAACTAAAACAACATGCGCATAATCATTGCCTCTACATACAGAGGACTTCAGAACCATGAACAACAAGCTTCAAACATGCATAACAAGTCAGGAAATAGAGTGGGAAGTTTACCTAACGGAATATTGTCCGTTGCACCTTGAAATGAGTCTAAATCTCAAGAAATCCTTTCCTCTTGATGCTAAGAGTTCCCAGGGAGAATAATAAAGAAATAAAAATGAGAGAAATCCTTGGTTCAGTGAGATTCGAGAGCTCCAACTTTGAGTGAAAGAGAATGATTCAGATCTGAGTTTTCATCCAAGAGTGAGTGTTTGCGTGTTTAGGGTTTGAGCGACCTTAAATACAGTGGGTTAGGGGAGTTTTTGAAGGCCCAAAATGAGAGTAAAGGTTCAGTTACAAAATGGCCAAAAAAAATCACAAGAATGGTGCACATTCGGGTTTTGTTATGGGAGGGTGTTTGTAGCTCTTTTTGTGAGTGGAAATGAGTGTGAGAAAGGTGTGAAGAGAGAAAGCACGTGGGAAGGGATGTGGTCAGAATGTAGCAACTTTTTGCTTTTTCCAAGTTTTGGCAAAAAAGTAATATATGGTGTGCATGGCGTTATGACTTTGTTTGGCTATATTTGGCAATGTATGGAATGTTGTTTTGAGTGATTTTGTACGTATGGGAAATGGCATAAGGAATTGCTGCAAGAACCAAAAGAAATGGTGCATGAAAATATGCCATAACCATGCATGGACCTTATTCATAAAGTTTTCTTTGAATGGCTCTAACTTGAGGTAGACCATTTGATGAAAGCTTGGTGTCTAATGAAACTAGGAAGCAAGGTGAATAAATGCCATGTCCAACATAACTTATTTTGAAGCCTAAATCAATGAGAAAAATCAGGTTGAAGGTATGTGCACAAAGCTATCTAAGAATAACATAGAAAAAATTTCTAAGTTTTTGAATTTGGCAAGGTGAAAATGTCACACTTTGAGAAACCATAACTCACTCAACAACAACTCAAATGCCATGATTCTTGTGTCCATTTTAAAGGAAAAGTTTCAAGCTACAACTTTCATGTGGAAAAGATTTTTGAATGAGGCCTTGAACATGGTGAAAAATGGCTTAGAAAGTGATTAAAAACTTACTAAAAATAGTAAGTTTCTAAAAACCTAATTTTCCAATTTTAGTAACTTTTCCAAATTCTTGATTTTTCATGAACCCTTGAACATTCCTTGACAAAATCTTGTCCATGGACCATATTTGACTTGAAAATCACGATGTTGACCTCAAAAAAGTCAGGAGTTGACTTTTTCACTGCACAGTTGACTTTATTCCCAATTCTCCTGATTTTCAATCTTCTGATCAATTGAAACCCTTCTGAACCAATTTGACGGACAATTCTCCAACCCTAGACACTTAGAGACATGAGGAATACAATGGAATTAAGTCTTTCCCAAAAAATCAGAAATAAACTGATTTTATGGAAAAACCTTAATTTTGGTGCCTTCAGTCTAGGAGGAATCAGCACATCCTCTAAATCCAAATTCCTCTGAGTATGATGTGTATCCTGTCAGACAGTGATGAGATGTGCCATTTGATGATGATAAAAACTCAAAGAACATGCCCATTGTGGTGTTAAGCTCAAGAATCTCAAAACCCTAATTTGAACCATCATGCTAGGAGAGTGTGATTCCCTTGAAATTTCTTGTCAAGCTTGATCATATGATGAGGTGATGGACCAATCATGATACCTTGAGGCCCAAGGCTATTGGTAGTATCAAGAACCATCTCTCCTCTTAGCCCCTTGGACAATACACATGAACTTTTGCTGAAACCCTGGAAAACATCTTATTCTTGTGAATAAGGTTAGATACCTTGATCCCATGCTAAGGACCAATGATACGCAAAGATTATAATGCAAGAATGAAATGAAACATAAGCCAGTTAGTGCTAAAAGTAAGAGGGAAAATTTTGAGGTGTTACAGCTGCCCCTATTCAAACTTCTTGGATCCGAGGGTAGGGAAGCCAAAGGCTTCCAAACAATCGGGATACGTGGAGATTGAATACCAATATAACCACACAAATTTTCATCCTGCAAAAGAAGAGACGACTCCGCTGGGGAACAAACAATAAAAAGTATAAGATCATAACACGGACGAGTGTCAGAGATCAATACAGAAGAAATATTGAAATAGATTGAAACAAACATAAACGAGTGTTGACTGTGCTGGGGATAAACACGGACGAGTGTCTAAAATGTTCACACACGGACGGGTGTTGAAAGAACACAGACGGGTGTCTAAAGGTCAATACGGACGGGTATTGGCTAAAACGTTCAAACACAGACGGGTGCTGAAATGACATGGACGGGTGTCTAAGGTCAATACGGACGGGTATTGGCTAAAAAGTTCACACACGGACGGGTGATGAAAGAACACGGATGGGTGTCTAAGGGTCAATACAGACGGGTATTGGCTAAAAAGTTCAAACACGGACGGGTGATGAAAGAACACGGACAGGTGTCTAAGGGTCAATACGGACGGGTATTGGCTTAAAGAGGTTCAAACACGGACGGGTGTTGAAAGGACACGGACGGGTGTCTAAGGGTTAATACGGACGGGTATTGGCTAAAAAGTTCAAACACGGACGGGTGATGAAAGAACACGGACGGGTGTCTAAGGGTCAATACGGATGGGTATTGGCTTACAAAGGTTCAAACACGGACGGGTGTTGAAAGGACACGGACGGGTGTCTAAGATCAATACGGACGGGTATTGAAAACAAAGGTTCAAACACGGACGGGTGCTGAAATGATACGGACGGGTGTCAAAGGTCAATACGGACGGGTATTGAAAAAGTTCAAACACAGATGGGTGCTGAAAGGACACAGACAAGTGTCAAAGGTCAATACAAACGGGTATTGAGAAAACTTCAAATGGCAACTTTACTGGTGATTGAAATGTTAAACTGAACACGGACGAGTGTTAAGAGAACACGAACGAGTGTCAAAAGAACACAGACGGGTGTTTGAGAGAACACTGACGAGTGTTTAAAATCAATACGGGCGAAGTATTGAGGCAATGAAAAAGCAAACGGACGAGTGTTGAAGGAACACGGACGGGTGTTCAATAAAACTCTGAGGGGACGAACCAAGAGAGTGATTACGAAGACGGTCGAAGGCGAACTCGAAAAAGAAAAACCGGGCGAAGGTGGAATTTCAAGCCCAAGATTAGTATAATCAACAGATCTACAAAGATGACTCCGCTGGGGAAAAGAGAAATCTAAACAGACAACTCTGTCGGGGAGTATAGGAGAAAACAACAATGAGAGGACGAATCCACTAGCTGCGGTGTATTGTCAAACAACATCTCTCGAGTTATCGCTCTTTCTGTTGGGGAAAGAAACTGGCGAAAGATGTCAAACCTGGCTTATGCTTCGAATGCATATGTTTGAATTTTTCTATAGCGTAATGCTCCATACGAAATGGAAATGCTACGCGTTTGGGAGGATGCCATGCAAAATGCTCATGCAATGCAAAAGAGGCGCTCCAGCAAAATAAATGCTGAAGACGAAGGCAACTCCACCGGGGACGACAAACTAAATTGTCCTCCAAATTAAGAGATCCTGCTGAGGAAGATTTCACCTCTTCCTAATCACAAACTCTGCTGGAGATGACGACTCTGAGAGAAATTCCACTCTTCTGGAGATGGATAAGGATGAATACTGAAGATGGAACCCAAGAAATTTCACTCCGCCGGAGATTACCCATGGCTTCTACCGAAGACAGAACTCAAAACCTGGATCTGAAAGATGCCAATAACAATTGGCCTTAAGACCTGCTGGGGATGTCAACTACCGTTGAACAAGCCACTGTGAAAATCACCACCAAACTCTGCTTGGGGAACCAGTCAATAACACTAAACCTGCTTGGGGATATTACTGAGCTTAACTTGCTGTTGGGAGATGACCTTACCTTCACCCTGCTGGGGAATATCAGCCACTATTAGCAAACCTGCTCGGCGATTGACGACACCAACTCTGCTAGGGGATACCATCAGGCTTACACATCTGCTGGGGATCAGACCATACCGTTGCTGGTGAGAAAATATTTCCTGACTAGCTGGGGAAAATAGGTGTTCAGACTCTGTGGGGAAATAACCTCTTTGTCCAAAGAAGATATTCCATCAGTCTCTTGTCGGGGATGCAACAACATCAACTTCTGACTGCTTGTTGAGAGAGTAATAAATCAACCCCAACTCTAGCTGGGGAAATAATCCTTTGTACCCTGGCTGGGGAGAGCGACTACCGTGTTGGGGATGATGAAATTTCAATGCTAAGGAGAATAGCTCTACTGGGTAGAAACTTGGGTGTTTCACGTTTCTGCTGATCAACTACATACTGATCTCCATGCACGACCAACGGTCCCTTGAACTTTCCACTTGCCCCAGACCACAGGGTCTAATGGAAGAAATCATCTCAAGAGGATTTTATAGAAGACCGGGCATTCACACTGCCTCAGGGTCTTCAAACTCTTGGAGAGATTTATCAGATCTCGACGCAACTACCCCAGACTTCATAATCCATGAAGTAAACTTGCCTCGAAAGGATTTGTAATGACCTGAGGTACTTTCAATTAACCGTCTTCAAGAGTGGACAACTTCTCACGCTCTAGAGGTGGCCTGCCCCAATACAAGCCTTGAAGTGAATTTTCCCCTGACTGATCTTACAGAGATTTGTCAAATCGACCTGGTTGCCCCTGTTTGGCTGCTTTAGGGAGAGTTTTCAGTGTGACTGCTCCAGATTGACTGCATCTTATCACCATTTACCGGGAGCCCCCAGGCTGCGCACGGTTTCTTGGCCACATACCCCTTAACATGACTGTACTTTGGAGTTTTCACCATCTCAACTTGGCATGATCGAGCTTCTCAACTGATGTTCATCATGTAAGCTTCTTTAATGTCAAACACATGCAAGCAGAAAATGTTTATTATGAGAATGACAATCCTAATGCAACACTCGTGTTAATCTCGAAGTTTTTATTGAAAATGTCGCAAGGCCACGTGAGAGAATCACTACTTAAAATACGACATTGATTTTTGAATGGAAAACAATACGCACATGCAATACCAACAAAAATCTTATTAGCACAACTTATAGGAGTCAGGAACGCTATCTCGCTGAAGTGTGCTTTCGGAATAAACCCTGTTTCAATTAGGACTTTTGAGGGTTGTATCGTGGCCTGGTTAATGATTTTGAGAAAAAAGGATTTAAGGCTCAAAGTTTTGTTTGTACCCACCCATTCTCCTTGATGTTCTCCAGTCCTACGTTCAGCTAATTCGGCACAAGCGCTCGCCTTTCAAAAAGTTATTGAATGATAGAAGGATGAAAGGATCCCACACGGTTTTTGGAGTGACAGTCACCCCTTTCGTCTCTGGTGTCTGTAGTCATACGACTTTTTCTTTATCATGGATTTTTCTTTTGATCGATTTTGAAGTCCAGCGGGATGCCCTAATTTTTGCCTAAGTCACTTGTTCTAAAGTTTCGACTTAGCGGGCTTTCTTTCTTTTCTCTTTTTTTTTGAACAATCGTGTGACACTGGCTTGTCTGACTTGTTTGAAAGGGTTGTGACTGCTTCACTCCTTGATCATTGATGGATAACCATTGTGGATTCACATCTCTTGACCTCTTGACGGTGGAATAGAAGGTAATGGATCCTTGAATGCACACTCCTTTCAAAATTTGAACGCTCGGTCAAATTAACTGACGCCTACCCTGCCCCTGGGTTAAGTGTGAGGGTTTTTTCGTATGAAAGAAACTCCTACTTCACGGTTCAAAGGGATTAAGGAGGGTTTATCTCCCTTGTATCTCCAGTGTTTTAGGGATTTAAAACAATGCCTGTACATCCTCAACAGGGTTTTATCCGAAAACATACAACCAAAGATTTTGCGTTCTCAAATCATCATCCTCCCTCAAGAGTTTAAAACAAGAAAGTCGGTATTGCAGTGCATATAAACATGATATGAGTGCATAAAAGTAAAGTACTTCCAGAACAACACGTTCATTTCATTAAAATCAGCATTCAAAACACAAACAAGTTTTTACATGCAAACACTGTTTAAACAAACAAATGAAAGATACATATGAAAATGCAGTAAAGAAACTGAAGATTGCCATTGTTGAGACAACTTGACTCCGTCTGGACTAATTGCTTTGGATGGCATACTCGCAGTCCCGAGTGCCCACTTGGGAAGCTTCAGTTGAAATGCATACCATCCGCAGTGAAAGTAATGACCCCTGCATCAATCATTCTCAACACGAGAGCTCACCACAGAAGCTCCCACCAGCTCTTGTTTCTGTCCATTAACGAACACTTCGGCTCCATAGTTCCAAGGAATAGCTTTGGGGCTCTCATACGGAACAGGTCCAGGAGTGGTGATAATGACCGGCGCTGGTCTCGCCGGCGCTGAAATAGTGATTGTTTTGAAGGGGATAGTGATGGTAGCCACCTCATTTTTTCTGCTAACAACTTTTTTCTGTTGGTCACACCGGTCAAACTGCAATCGACCTTCATCTATCAACTTTTGAATTCCTGACTTCAACAAACCACACCCATTCATTTGCGACATACAATCTGAACAATTCTCATCACATCCGGGGGACACACCACCCCCTCAATAACCTCTCCTTTACCACCATCAAAGGAGTCTTTAATTCATTAACATCCATAACCAAATTCAAAGATTCATTCTCCTCTAACACAGCATTAACCCTCGGCCCACCATGGTTCGACATTGGGTTTTGGATGACATTGGGCACATTGTTTGAGAAGTTGATGGCCTTCTAATCCACCAAATCTTAGACTTTATGTTGAAACGCCCTACACCTTTCGATTGTATGCCCAGGGGCACTAGAGTGGAAATCATAGTGTGCGTTTGCATCATAGCCCGGAGGTCCCTGTGGGTGGAGCCAGGGTGCGGAGCTCAACTAAACGCAGCTGTAACAAGTGTTGCAACAATTGAGCATAAGACATAGGCGGCTGATCAAAATTCCTTTCAACGCTCCTTTGACGGTTCTGATACTGGTCGGGCTGCCTATTCTAGTACTGATTAGGGGTACTCCTCTGTTGCTGAGGTGCAGTTAGAATAATTATAGAGGCAACTTGCTGATTATAATTCTGGTGTTGCTTCCCCTTACCTCGGTAAGATGACACATAATTTGCTTCCTCCTTCTTCTTATAATTCCCATAAGGTTTCTTCCCCTGACCAGAAGATGACCCATCATTACCTGGTACTTTCCCAGCTTTGAATCCACCCTCTAACATCTCCCCAACCATGATCAAATCAGCAAACTTGCCTGACATGCAAGGTAACAGTTTTTCATAATAACGTCCCGGCAACGTATCCAAAAACAGATTCAGTATCTCCTTCTCCAACAAGGGTGGCTGCACCCTTGCCGCTAGTTCACGCCATCTCTGCGTGTATTCCTTAAAGCTTTCGTTATTCTTATGAGACATATTCTGTAGCTGGGTCCTGTTGGGAGCCATATCAGTGTTATACTGGTAGTGCTTGATAAAGGCCTCGACCAACTCTCTCCAATTACGGACATGGCATCTCTCTAATTGCATATACCATTCCAGGGATGCCCCAGACAGGCTGTCCTGGAAGAAATGCATAAGCAATTTCTCATCTTTAGAATACGCAGCCATCTTTCGTGCATATGCCCTGACATGCGTCTTGGGACAAGTGGTACCATTGTATTTCTCAAAAGTGGGCACCTAAAATTTATGCGGAATTACAACATCGGGAACCAGCCCCAAATCCTCCAGATCCATACCCACAGAATTTTGATTCACAACACCCCTTAGTTGTTCTTCAATCAGTCTGAACCTTTGATCATTGTCGACTTGAGGAGTAGCATCAACACATTGCATAGAAAAAATGTTGTCCTGTTGGTCGTCATAACGACGGTCATGAACAGCGCAAACACTATTTCCTCCTCCGACAACAGAGGCAATCACCACCTGCTCTCCTCCGCCCGGAGGTATCACCACACCAGGAATGGGGATCTCTATGCCCACAGGACCTCCCTGAGCACCGTTACCAACAATACCATTATGGACTCCGCCATTAAGAACCCCGTCTTCATCCACTCTTGCCACTAAGGGTTGGACCAGAGTCCTTAATTGCTCTTGCCCTTGGGCAACACCCTGCATCAATTCCATGAACTGGGCCATGCGAGCTTGCATGGCGGCCATTTTTGCTTGTATTTGCTCCATAATTCTCTTCTGATTTGATCTAGTAGTATATCGGTGAATCGGTCGATTATCAATCCTGCCTGCAACCAAATAAAGGTTAGAAAAGCCCGGGACGAGCACCTGTTATGCAAAAATGATTATGATTATGCAAATGCAAATGAACATGCTTGAATCTTTGCAGGGCGATCCACCCCTTGATTCCAGTTTAAAGACAATATGGAATAAAACTTCTGCTCATATATCGGAGAAAAATCAGTGTTAGAGATTACAACCCAAGATAACATAATAAGTTTGAAGCAAGATGAACAAATATCCCAGCCAACAATTCTGGTGGTGACCCAAAATACAACAAAGAAAGAGCCAACTACATAGTATCACCCATTGCCTAAGCTAGAGCCTTCAGCCCTAGGCCTCTTCCTTTGAGCATCCATGATGAGGAAACCTCAACCACCGGAATCAAGGGTAAGATGCAAGCCCTGAAAAATGTCAAACATGTTAGAATGCAAGAAATGATGCAAATGCAAACATGGGATCAAGGTATCACTGCTCTGGACATGTGTTGTGCTGTTAACTGAACAAGAACCACAACCCAGAAAACCAGAATTCCAGAACATCGGACCACTGAGATAACCAGAAAACTAGGTAAATAACTATACACTGTCGAGAAATCCAGAAAACCGGGTAGGTTGAAGGTTTCGGTTACCTGCAGACCTGCAAACACCCATCCCCTCACACATGTGGGTTCTAGAAAACTGAGGACCCTCAATATCACGGGCTCTCAAGTCGAGAAATAATGATATGTTCACCATTTCTGGTTTGGCATCATCATCAATCGAGGAAGCCTCAACTGATTCCCCTAAAAAATAAGGTCATCCTATAGTAAGTTCCCAGCATTGGGTCCTCGGATCGACAAGTGTAATGGGTTTGCCATTTCTGGACTGCCATTATCACATCTCGGGAGGAGAGGCGTTGGGGAGTTCTTGGGAGACGGTCGCCAGAGTCGACAGTTTTCCAAGTTATATTTCATCGTCTGCCCCAAATGAGCAGGATAGAATATTACCAAGGAAACCTCGTCTGGATGTGGAGTTTTCATGTATACTAAGTCTAGCCAAATGCCAAACAAGTCACACTACTTTCCACGCTAATCATAGGCGTATGCTCAAGCCTGGGTATTGGGCTTTTCTCTCATGAATCCAACCCACCCTACAAACAGAAAATCCAGCAGCAGAACAGTACAGTATAATAATGAAATGCAATGCAATAAATGCGGTAAAAATAGTAAAACAGTAATACAGTAATATACAACAAAATAAAGCACAACAATAACGGTAAACACCCAATGAAAAATAAACAAATAAGCGCTAGGATTGACTCGCAAAAGGGGGTGGATGTCAGCATCTACCGTTCCCCAGCAGAGTCGCCAGTTGTCGCTCCCGAGGATTTTCATCCGAAGGTACAAACGCGAAAGTGGCGCGGAAACAGAGTCGCCAGCAACGTGTATTTATCCCAAGAGAGGGAAAGGAAACACTGCGTATACCTGAGGGAAGGAAAGGAGCATGGTCTCACGACCAAGAGAAACGGGTAAGGGAGTCGGTTACGCGAGGGAAAGCTATTAGCACCCCCACGCATCCATCGTACTCGATGGGATCCACGCTTGTTGTCTCGATCAAAGGGTGTCGTCTTCTAGAGCTCCACTGCTACGGGAAAGGAAAAGGAACGGGAACGAAGGAGAACGAAGAAACGAGGAAGAAAAGAAAGAAGTGAATCGATAGGACATCGCTCGTCCTATGCCTACGTATTCCCTCGTGCAATGGGAAAGTCAGAGTCAACGTAGTTCGGACACGAACTAAGGGGGGAGGTTGCCCATCGAGATATCGCATCTCGTGCCTATGTATCCTCAATCGGACGAGAGAGAGGAATCAGAGCAAACGTAGTTCGACCTAACAAGGTCGGTTAGTGTTTTTTATGAGCGACGTTAGATTCGCGTCCGGCAGTTGGGGTCGATGCCTGTTTGCGACGAGACGGAAGTAACGTGCCTATTTCTGAAAATGACTTGAAACTGAACAATCCCGAAGGATAAAAAGATTTAAATTTGTTTTTGTGTTTTTTAGACAGAAGTGGATTGAAGTTAGTTCGTAACTTACATTGCACTAAAGTCTACCATGCGGGAACGAATGAATCGCATGGTCGCCCCCAAATGGGACGTATGCTAAACACTCTAGAAGAGGAGGGGAGACCCCTCGTTCTTCATTTCCTACACTTAAGGATCGGGCGCAATATTCGTTATATTTGTTAGACGATGGCTATGGATCTAGAAGGGGGTTGAATAGATTCCTTGAGTTTTACACGCAAATGGTTTACAAAATTTGTTTTTAAAAAATTGTTTAAACGGAAGCTACCACTGGATAGAACGTCTACAACGAACCTTCTACCAAAAGGATCGGATATGCACGGATGAATACGGAAGAGAAAAATTCAGTTTTGAATACTACACTTAAGACACGCAATCAACAAAATATCACTTGGTTGATGTATATTCCAATCCAATGAGGTAAAGTGATAAGCAATTTAAAAGCAATGTGTTCGAATTTTTCTTTGAAACAAATTATCAAACACCTAGTGTGCGTAAACACACTATGTGCAGAATTTCTATGGAGGGTAATGTACAACTGCTCCAAAACACAATTCAAGGAATTGTATCAGTTTAACAAAAACAATTTATCAGCGTACAATTACTCTACTACATAAATTTCAATAACTTGCGACTTCACCAATTCGAACCAACTGAATTGTAAAAGAGTTAGGGAGAGAGAGAGAGAAAACACGATTTGATTAGGCAGTTCCCTAATCATCCTTGCTTTGGGTACGTCTGCCCCCAACTCCACAAATGGAATTGAGATATGTATATATATAGTTGTTGCAAATTGTTTGTTACAAGAGAAAACTATGAACATCCAAACCCTCGAACGTCTTCGATAGTTGATGCAGAATTTTCTCTTCCCTTGATTCAAGATGAATCAAGTGCTTCGAATATGGTTGATTCAATTACCATCCCACGCTACTAAGCCAAAAGAATCCACTGCTCTTTGGTTACCTTCACTCGGTCAATTGCAATCTTCCAAGAATTCGAACCCAAACCTTCCTTCTACGATCCTCTAATTACAGCTACTAAACCGAATAGTTGCGCCAAATTCCGATTACCTTCGCCCAGCCCAATCCCTGTAGAAAGAACAGTTTGTGCAAAAACCCCCAAAATTTATCCAATTTTTGGATGACAAACCAACTGGTTTGATTCAAGAAACACCTGCCAAACTCTCAACCCAGAAGATGAAGATCATACTTCCTAAATTCTGAACGTTATCACTTCGATCAGTGGGCAACACAAACAAAGATGATTATGTGTGATTGTTTGTTTACTCAATGAAGAAGATGAAGATAAAGAGAGAAATGACATATATCTTTCACGTTTCTTGTTGTTATTATAAAAAGGATGACCAAAACTATTTATAGGAGAATAGTATGACTCACAAAAATAATAACAGAAATAACAGAAAAGAAATTAAGTGAAAAATGCAGAATTTTGAAGTCATACGTCGACCTCCAACCTTCATGCGTCGACGCATAAAAGAAGATTTTAGTGTCCATTGAATTGTGCGCTTTCCCGCAAGTTTTGGAGGTTAGCGCATGAATTTGGAGGTTAGCGCATGAACTGGGAGGGTCAGCGCATGAAGTGCATTTTTTTTTGGAAATTCAATTTTCTGAGCATTTTCACCAGACCAAGATCGGAAACACATACTAGACACAACTAAAACGATAGTGGACATTTACTTTTGGAGAGGACAAGATCCTATGCATCTAGACACATGAACGATAATGGTTAGACGCTATATGCCCGACACGTGAAGTGATACCGCTCAAATTACAATCTAATATGTTTGTTTACATCATTAAAACAAGGTAGCTAGAAGAATATCCCTCACATACTCCCCCTTTTTGATGATGGCAACACTTTCTTAGCTGTCACGAGATATGTAATTTGAGAGTGAACAAAGCTCCCCCTGTCTTTGACATCTGGTTAATAAAATTTCTTCTTGTTATTCTTCTCCCCCTTTGACAACATCAAAAAAAAGAAAAGAAGGTGGTCAAAATAACGCACTATAATACGTAGTGGATCATCATATATTTACAACAACCAAACATTAACATGCATCCACATATGATACCGCTAATGTAAACTTAGGAATGATTAAATAAGGAACAAAAACATACAAGCAAAACATTCACTCCAGAAGAGTTTAAACAAACGGAAGCACACGTCAAAGTTAAGCAACAGAGAAAAATAAAAACAACCAAACCACAAAACATAAATGCAAACACAGGTGAAACATAATGCCCTAAGCTCTATGGTCTTCTCCCCCTACACGGATGTCCTCTTCCCCTATAATGTTGGCCTGGAGGTAGGAGATCCTCTAGGTGTAGGTTGAGTTTAATCAACGAACTGTTTAGGTTGCCAAGACTATTTGCTAGGTTCAGGTTTTGTTGAGTCAAGTTGGCATCCATCTGATTGAAACGATTCATAGCGGCGTTAGCAAAATTGTTGAAGTTGGTAATGTGAGATGAGACTTGATCAGACAGATTGGTGAACCGTTCTTCCTGAGCAGAATAGCGAGTATCTTGCAGAGCTTGAAATTCTTGATGCTGAAGAGTCAACTCATTCAACGTAGCCAGAATTTCTTTAGAACCCTGCTGATCATGCTGAGACGGTGGAATTGGAGGAGCAGAATATTCAGGTTGATGCCATTCATAATCCTCACCATAAGTTGGGGCACATAGGCGTTTCCTGCCACAGTCCAGCAATTTTATTGCCACTGACCCCAGGCCTGATTTTCAGAAGTTTCTTCAGGTTGATAGCCCATCCATGCCTCATTGTCCTCTTCTTGCATAACCACATTTTCTTGCATAACCACATCTTCTTGCATGCCCACATCTTCATCATTAACAGTTTGATTTGCATTTTCTGGAATGCCCTCATTATCACTTCCTTCAAGGTGAACCGGTTCACCATGTTCAGGATGGATGGATCTTGGTCGATAAAAGAACTTGTTCTCACGTGAATGCCAAAAGTAACCCATCATGGAAAGGGTTTTGGCAAGAAATTGTTGTTCAGCGGTAATATGAATGTGACAAATCTGCGGAATAGGAACATCAAAATGATTCAAAATGTTTGCAACAACAGATGCATAACCAAGTTCCAGAAATTTGCTGGAGCTGTGAGTAACGAACATCCTATAAGCAAAATAATAAGGCCAGTTAATTTTGATCTTATTCTTGAGAATATAGATGAGGTGAACCTTTGCCTGCTCAACTCTTGAGTATCCTCCTTTCTTAGGCCTCAAGATGCGAGCAACAATCCACTTAAGAATATGGTCTTTGAATTTTAGATGGCCGGTAGTGACACTTTTAGGAAATAATCCACTTGCCACAAAATCATCTGAATACGGTTCCCGCAACATCGAATTCAGAGCAGTTTTGAACTCATAGTTCTGAACAAAGGTTTTATCAGTAACCTTTGGGAGAGTGTCATCAGTATCCAATAAAAAAAGTGTAGACCATACATCATTGGTCACTTTAAATTTTGTATTATTCATAAAGAATTTAAATTCAGCCCCATGAAATTTGCCCTTGATCCCACAATAGAACAACCGAGTCAAATCTTCACAATAATTATCATCACATTCTACAAATTCACTAAGATTTTGAAAATTTATAAGTTCAAAAATCTCAAGAATGTGAAAATCTGGACCCATCAGAGGATAAAACCCATGTTGTCTTATAACAGCCCGGTTAGAAAATAGTTCCTCAAAAGGAATAGTTAGCCTTTCAGAAATTAAAGACTTAAAGGTTACCCGTTGTGAAGATGATGTTCTGGTTGGTGCTGGTTGTGAAGATGAGCCTCTTGTTCCCCTTCTACTAGGATTTCTTCTTGAAGCCATGGTTGAAGAAGAGTTGGAAGAAGATGATGACACTAGATTTTCGCAGAGAGTCAAGAGGAGATATGTGCAGCCCTTAGAAAACCTTGCAGCAGTAATGTAGATAATTTTCTCTTGGTGGGTTTTTAAGTTTTTAGGGTTTTTTATGAGGATTTAGTGGAGAATGATGGTTATTGATGAGGTTTAATGGAGGAAGATAAGGAGAGATTGACCACAAAGTCTAATGAGATGACATGCAATAACCATAAATCAACGTGCAATGAGAAAATGTAGGGAAAATGAACAACACTAGGTCGGCACACACGTCCCAGTAAAGAAGGGAGTCTGAACGGTCGAGTTATGCGTCGACCTATGAATCTGTGCGTCGGCGCATGATTTTTGAATTTTATTAAAAAGTTGAACATTTGGTTATGCGCTATCCCGAGAGTTTTCACTAGGTCAGCGCACAAATCATGCGTCGACGCATGAACATACAAAAGTGAATTTTTGCAATTTTTTAAGTTCCATCCAGATAAATAAACATATACACACACAGACTAAAACATCCACATGAACGATAAGTGCTCAAAATGCAATAAACATCAAGATTAGATTAAATAATATGGCACAAAATATTGATAAACATCTATACATCGGAACGATATTACCTTGATCATCATGACGATAAGATCCCTCACATATAGCTAAATATCTCTTCGCATTGTTAGTTAAAAGAATAAACAAGCATGTATATATGTGAATATCATGACAATTAAGCACGATCCGAGATATCGAAAATGCCAAGTTCCCTACGGATGTGAAAGAAAGGCTTTGTAGCTAACGGTTTTATGAAAATGTCAGCAAGTTGATTCTTAGTGTCAACATGCTCAAAAATTACATCACCATTCTCTACATGATCCCTAAGAAAATGATGGCGTATTTCGATATGCTTGGTGTGTGAATGCAATACGGGGTTCTTAGTTAGATTAATCGCACTAGTGTTATCGCACAAAATTGGAATACGTTCAAGTTTTAGGTTGAAATCAAGTAATTATTGTTTAAGCCATAAGACTTGAGAACAACAACTACCGGAGGCAACGTATTCTGCCTCGGCTGTTGACAAAGAAACGGAAACCTGTTTCTTGTTATGCCAACTCACCAAGGAATTTGGGAAAAAGTGACACGAGCCACTAGTACTTTTCCTATCCAACTTGCACCCAGAAAAGTCGGAATCGGAGTAGCCAACTAAGGAACAAACACTACCTTTGGAATACCACAACCCATACTTTGGAGTACCAGAGAGATATCGAAGTATGTACTTAACTGCCTTTAGGTGGGATTCCTTGGGATGTGCCTGATACCTCGCACACATGCATACACTAAACATTATATCGGGACGTGATGCGGTAAGATAAAGAAGAGACCCTATCATACCTCGATACTTCTTTACCTCAACATTCTTACCCTTTTCGTCACGATCAAGATTAGCACTTGTAGGCATAGGAGTGTCTATTGCTTTGCAGTTCAGCATATTAAAACGTTTTAGTAACTCAAGACAATATTCTGTTTGACTCACGAATGTGCCCTCTTCAAGTTGTTTGATTTGCAATCCAAGGAAATAGTTGAGCTCCCCCATCATGCTCATTTCAAACTCCCCCTGCATCAAACTAGAAAACTCCTTGACCAAGGTCATGTTAGTAGACCCAAAAATGATATCGTCAACATAAATTTGAACCAAAATTAAGTGTTTTCCTTGACGTTTAATAAAGAGGGTTGTGTCAACCTTTCCTCTTGAATATCCTTGATCAACTAGAAATTTGCTTAGACGTTCATACCAAGCCCTAGGGGCTTGTTTAAGTCCGTACAAAGCTCGTTTAAGTTTATAGACATGATCAGGATATTCGTGGGATTCAAAACCTGGAGGTTGGGCGACATAAACCTCTTCATTTATGTATCCGTTAAGGAATGCACTTTTAACATCCATTTGGAATAATTTAAAGTTTTTTGTGCAAGCATAGGTAAGTAGAAGGCGTATGGCCTCGAGTCGGGCAACCGGCACATAAGTTTCCTCATAGTCGATTCCTTCCTCTTGGTTATAGCCTTGTGCTACAAGCCTAGCTTTGTTACGCGTTATTACTCCATTTTCATCAAGTTTATTCCTAAACACCCATCGGGTTCCGAATACTCCATGATCTCGCGGAGGGGGGACAAGGTCCCAAACCTCATTTCTCCAGAATTGATTTAATTCATCTTGCATTAATAGAAACCAATGCTCATCGAGTAACGCATCCTTAGCGTTTTTAGGTTCAACTTGGGAAACAAAAGCAGAGTAATAACAAAAGTTACTAAGTTTAGAGCGAGTAATTACTCCCTTAGAGATATCACCAAGAATGTTGTCAATTGGATGGTCTTTTGAAGACTTCCAAGCTGGAGGAAGTTCATCTTTATCAGCATGATGATCATCCTCAGTTTTCACTGGTTGGTGATCCTTTTCCTCCTCAATACGCACTACTTCAGGTTGATCAATTCCCTTATCAGTGTCCTTGAGTATGTCTTCAGTAGGTACACCTGCACCATGAAAAGAACTACCTTCTCTGACATTTCTTGGATAAGACTCGTCAAAAGTAACATGAACTGACTCTTCAACTATGCGTAACCTCTTATTATAAATTCTATATGCTTTACTTGACTGAGAGTATCCAAGAAAAATACCCTCGTCGGCCTTGGAATCAAATTTACCAAGAGTCTTTTTCCCATTGTTTAACACAAAGCATTTGCAACCAAATACATGAAGGTGAGAGATGTTTGGCTTACGCCCTTTTAAAAGCTCATACGGTGTCTTGTTTAGAATAGGTCGGATGAGCACCCTATTCAAAACATAACAAGCCGTACTTATGGCGTCGGCCCAAAAGTATTTTGGTAATCCACCATCATTGATCATAGTCTTTCCAAGTTCTTCCAAAACTCTATTTTTACGTTCCACTACCCCATTTTGTTGAGGGGTACGTGGTGCGGAAAAATTATGATCAATTCCGTTGGAATCACAAAATGCTTCAAATAAATGATTTTCAAACTCACCCCCATGGTCACTTCTAATTGACCCAATGTTTGTGTTTAACTTGTTCTGAGATAACTTAGCAAATCGTTCAAAGGCCGAAAAAGTATCACTCTTATTTGCTAAGAAAATTGTCCAGCAAAACCTAGAAAATCATCGACTATAACAAACCCATAATAATTACCACCTAGACTTTTAACCCTAGATGATCCAAAGAGGTCCATATGGAGGAGCTCAAGGGGTCTCATAGTTGAAACGATGTTTTTAGATTTAAATGAGATCCTTGTTTGCTTCCCCATTTGACACGCATCACAAAGGTGATCCTTTGTGAATTTAATTTTGGGCAAACCGATGACTAGGTCTTTAGAGACAATTTTGTTAAGCAAATCAAAGTTTATGTGAGCCAACCGTCTATGCCACAACCATGAATCTTCATTCATAGCGACTAGACACTTGTCTCCATTCAACGATACCTCATTTAAGTCTAGCATATAGACGTTGTTCACCCTCAGGCCCTTAAACACATTCTTTTTGTCGCTATCTTCAACTATGCAACAATCCTTTGAAAAAGATACTTTATAATTCTTGTCACATAGTTGACTAATGTTTAAAAGGTTGTGTCTAAGGCCTTCCACAAGCAGAACATCAGAGGTAGTAGTAGATGAGGGGTTACCTACACTACCTTTGCCGAGAATCTGTCCCTTATTGTTATCTCCGTAGGTAACAAACCCCTTTTTCTTCGCCACAAAGTCGATGAAAAGAGATATGTCGCTAGTAATATGTCTCGAGCAGCCACTATCCAGAACCCATCTTCTTTTGGTGGTCTCAAGACTTTGTACCTCTTTTACTTTGTTGTGGCGTGCCATAAGACAAAAGTTAACGGATTCACTTTCGTCACTTGAGGAATCATCTTTCTCCGACTCACTATCGCTTTCCCAAGCGATGTATGCTCGTCAAGACTTGTTGGACTTTTTGTTTGAGCAACTCTTGTCATTATCCTTATCTTTGTCTTTCTTTAGAGATGGGCAATCCGGCTTGTAGTGCCCGGATTTTCCATAGTTTTAGCACGTACCTTTTACCTTGCCATTTTTATTCCCTTCGCTTCTAGATTGCTTCCTAAACTTGACTAGATTTTTGTCCGAGTGTTGAATATCGTTCTTACGAACATATCTATTGTATCTCTTCACAAATAAGCCCATATCATCACCGGATTCTTCATCTTTGTCATTATTGGTTTCATCATCACTTAGCTCTTGATGTGTGGACTTTGAACAAGAAGCCTTAAGAGCTATCGACTTCTTCTCCGTATCTTTTGCCTTCTCTTTCTTGATACTCTTTTCATGTTTATCCAAGCTAATGAGCACTTGCTCATGCTCATCGAGTTTGCTAAAGAGTGTTGTGAGGTCTAGTGTAGCAAGATCATTTGCCTCCTTGATAGCGGTGACCTTCGGTTGCCATTCCTTGTTAAGACACCTCAGAATTTTGTTAGTAGAAACCTCATTTGGAATTGGTTTACCAAGAACATGCAATTTGTTGATAATGTGAGTAAATCGTTTTTGCATATCCGCAATGGTTTCCCCTTGCTTCATGTAAAACAAATCAAACTCTTGCTTTAGTGTATTAATACGAGCCATCTTAACATCATTAGTGCCTTCGTGAGCTACTTATAAAGCATCCCACATGGCTTTGACCGTTTCACAATGGGAGACTCGATAATACTCATCAACTCCCAATGAGGAGATGATCATATTACGAGCCTTCCAATCATAGATGTACTTTTTCTCGTCCTCCTCAGTCCATTGAGCTTCGGGTTTAGGAACGACAACGCCTTCCGTGTTAGTCATAGTAATTTCCATGGGACCGTTTAAAATAACATTTCAAACCTTCCGATCTATGGAATTAATATGGACGCGCATACAATCCTTCCAGTAGCTGTAGTTTTCACCTGTAAAGACTGAAGCTCTATTATAAGACCCCTTAGGTTAGTTCACCATGATCCAAGAAGTTTTACCGAAGCACCAGTTTTGAATACTAAACTTAAGACACGCAATCAACAAAATATCACTTGGTTGATGTATATTCCAATCCAATGAGGTAAAGTGATAAGCAATTTAAAAGCAATGTGTTCGAATTTT
The DNA here is from genome assembly GCA_022829125.1 of Lathyrus tuberosus. Taxonomy (NCBI): domain Eukaryota; kingdom Viridiplantae; phylum Streptophyta; class Magnoliopsida; order Fabales; family Fabaceae; genus Lathyrus; species Lathyrus tuberosus. Next base: position 21,864,629 of record JALAZF010000012.1, on the reverse strand, counting down.
GCTTTGAAACAAATTATCAAACACCTAGTGTGCGTAAACACACTATGTGCAGAATTTCTATGGAGGGTAATGTACAGCTGCTCCAAAACACAATTCAAGGAATTGTATCAGTTTAACAAAAACAATTTATCAGCGTACAATTACTCTACTACAGAAATTTCAATAACTTGCGACTTCACCAATTCGAACCAACTGAATTGTAAAAGAGTTAGGGAGAGAGAGAGCAAACACGATTTGATTAGGCAGTTCCCCAATCGTCCTTGCTTTGGGTACGTCTGCCCCCAACTCCACAAATGGAATTGAGATATGTATATATATATAGTTGTTGCAAATTGTTTGTTACAAGAGAAAACTATGAACATCCAAACCCTCGAACGTCTTCGATAGTTGATGCAGAATTTTCTCTTCCCTTGATTCAAGATGAATCAAGTGCTTCGAATATGGTTGATTCAATTACCGTCCCACGCTACTAAACCAAAAGAATCCACTGCTCTTTGGTTACCTTCACTCGGTCAATTGCAATCTTCCAAGAATTCGAACCCAAACCTTCCTTCTACGATCCTCTGATTACAACTACTAAACCGAACAGTTGCGCCAAATTCCGGTTACCTTCGCCCAGCCGAATCCCTGTAGAAAGAACAGTTTGTGCAAAAACCCCCCAAAATCTATCCAATTTTTGGATGACAAACTAACTGGTTTGATTCAAGAAACACCTGCCAAACTCTCAACCCAGAAGATGAAGATCACACTTCCTAAATTCTGAACGTTATCACTTCGATCAGTGGGCAACACAAACAAAGATGATTATGTGTGATTGTTTGTTTACTCAATGAAGAAGATGAAGATGAAGAGAGAAATGACATATATCTTTCACGTTTCTTGTTGTTATTATAAAAAGGATGACCAAAACTATTTATAGGAGAATAGTTTGACTCACAAAAATAATAACAGAAATAACAGAAAAGAAATTAAGTGAAAAATGCATAATTTTGAAGTCATGCGTCGACCTCCAACCTTCATGCGTCGACGCATAAAAGAAGATTTTAGTGTCCATTGAATTGTGCGTTTTCCCGCAAGTTTTGGAGGTTAGCGCATGAATTTGGAGGTTAGCGCATAAACTGGGAGGGTCAACGCAGGAAGTGCATTTTTTTTTGGAAATTCACTTTTCTGAGCATTTTCACCAGACCAAGATCAGAAACACATACTAGACACAACTAAAACGATAGTGGACATTTATTTTTGGAGAGGACAAGATCCTATGCATCTAGACACATGAACGATAATGGTTAGACGATATATGCCCGACACGTGAAGTGATACCGCTCAAATTACAATCTAATATGTTTGTTGACATCATTAAAACAAGGTAGCTAGAAGAATATCCCTCACAATATTTATTAAGTGTTTTAGAAGTGTTATGAGATGAGAAGAGAAGACTCAAAGGAAAAGAAAACACTAAGGGGAAACTAAAAGTTCCTAATGTTATCATGCAAAGGTGGCCCTATAGTTGAGTTTGAAAGGGGAAACATCTACCTAAGTTAGCATGCAAAGGAAATCCTAATGCTAATCCTACTCCATGCTTAATCGAAAATTAAGTTGGACTAGGTAGCTCTAAGGGAGTGAATCCAAGACTTAAACAAGTCTTGAGATCTGTGGGAAGAGAAAGAGTGAAAGAGATGAAGGAGAGAGAGAGGTATAAGATGAGAAATAAGATGGGCAGCAAGCACATCATGCATATTATGTCCAAATCATATCATTAATCATGCTTCAAAAGATCACACAAGAAAGCTCAAGTAAGCAAGTAAGAACAAACAAGAAAGGATGCAAGCAAACTCGCATAAGAAGCACAATTAAACATCATTGAACCTCACACAAAGATGACATGGATAAGGTAAGGTGAAAATGAATCCAAGTCAGAACTTAAGTCATGCCAAAGTTAACCAATTCAAGCATGTAAGAATGCTTCACATCATGATGCATTATGAGCCAAAGAAGCAACAAGTCAAATGATAATGATATGCATCATACAAATCAAACTATAATGATCAAATGAGATGGAAACAAGGCAATGAATCCAAGGGGCAGTAGCAAATGCATCATCAACAAACCAAGATCAAACTCAAATCAATCAAGATGAATCACTAAGCATCACATTCAAGACATGCATCAAAACTAGACAAAGTATTCACTTATATCATTCATGCAAGACACAAAGGATCATGTGAGGCAAAGAGTGAGAAAATTTCACATAATGAACCCTAAACCAAGGGGACCAGAAACTTAAACATGTCAATCAAATCAAACAAAAGTCCTCATGCATTGATTGGATCATACAAGAAAGCATCTCACAAGATTAGGTCAAGCACACCAAAGGATTCAAGTCAAAACATTGTCAACTTATAAAATCAAGAACAAATAGGAAAGTGGATAAATGAGGATGAATCCAAAGCCACAAACAAGCTAAGACAGTACATGATCACATCAAATAATCATCTCAAGCATCATTTAATCACAAGTAATCAAAAGCATCCAAACTAGGTCAAGTATCCAAGCATGCTTCAATCAAATTCAAACCACATGTAGGCATCAACCAAAAATATAAATGTGATCCAATAAAATCCCAAAAAATAATCGAAGGCAATTTTAAACATCCAATTAACATGTACAAAAATATTGGAATAGAACTAACTTAAGAACATGTTCAAAAGTGGTTCACAAGTCAAGATATGCACATAATCGTGTATGAATCGAGGAGCATCAAAAATCACATGAAAAACAATCAAAGCTGATCACTAAGGAAGCAAGATAACATTCAAACATTCCTCAATCAATTGTCAAGAAATGTCAAAAAAATCGGCTCAAGAAGGCATGGCAAAGTCATCAAACACAATCATGAATCACGAGGGTAAACATGAAAGATACCTTGGAAAAGAAAATCATAATTAATTATCAAAACAAATGAAAAACTAAAATAAAATTCATAAAAAATTAAATAAGACATTAAAATACGTTCATGATTTTTTTTGGAATTTTTTGATTAAAAAAAGTTCTTTTAACAATTAAAACTAAAACGAAAAAAAAATAATAATAAAAAGGAGTGATTGAAATGGAGGGTGCATTAGCAATAGGAAATAAAGGCCACGGTTTGGGCCTGGAAGTGGGGGTGTAGAAAGAAACTGCGCAGGCCCATGATGTTAATTCAGATTGTGATATCATGTTTTTTTAAAATAGAAAAAAAGAGAAGGAAATTAAATGAACAAAGTTATGTGGAACAAAAATCAATTGGTCACATATGGCTTAAGTGACTAAAAGACAAAACCAATCACCAACCAACCACACATTGCCAACACATCATCATCTTCATGAAACATGCAGCAAAACGTGAAATGCTCAACATGAATAGTACCACCGTCGGAAACACGATACAGACCGACCGGCCACCGCCGGCGACGGCTGGTGCGGCCGAAAACAACGCGTAGACCACCCCTCCCCCTCAGTTTTTCGCGTAGATTCCGAAAATCAACTTACCTTCTCAAGATTTCTCCTCTAAAGCCATGAAAAATGAACAACAAGGAACAACATCCATGGAACAACAAACTCAAAACAAGACAAGCCATACATCATATTGCTCAGAATTCCAAGGAGACTACAAATCCACTTTCAAAAGTCATTTAAAATCACTTAACAGCCATGAAAAATGAGCTCGAAAGTTCAACATACAAACTGAAATCCGTGTAAACTAAAACAACATGCGCATAATCATTGCCTCTACATACAGAGGACTTCAGAACCATGAACAACAAGCTTCAAACATGCATAACAAGTCAGGAAATAGAGTGGGAAGTTTACCTAACGGAATACTGTCCGTTGCACCTTGAAATGAGTCTAAATCTCAAGAAATCCTTTCCTCTTGATGCTAAGAGTTCCCAGGGAGAATAATAAAGAAAAATGAGAGAAATCCTTGGTTCAGTGAGATTCGAGAGCTCCAACTTTGAGTGAGAGAGAATGCTTCAGATCTGATTTTTCATCCAAGAGTGAGTGTCTACGTGTTTAGGGTTTGAGTGACCTTAAATATAGTGGGTTAGGGGAGTTTTTGAAGGCCCAAAATGAGAGTAAAGGTTCAGTTACAAAACGGCCAAAAAAATCACAAGAATGGTGCACATTCGGGTTTTGTTATGGGAGGGTGTTTGTAGCTCTTTTTTGTGAGTGGAAATGAGTGTGAGAAAGGTGTGAAGAGAGCAAGCACGTGGGAAGGGATGTGGTCAGAATGTAGCAACTTTTTTCTTTTTCCAAGTTTTGGCAAAAAAGTGATATATGGTGTGCATGGCGTTATGATTTTGTTTGGCTATATTTGACAATGTATGGAATGTTGTTTTTAGTGATTTTGTACGAATGGGAAAGGGCATAAGGAGTTGCTACAAGAAGCAAAAGAAATGGTGCATGAAAATATGCCATAACCATGCATGGACCTTATTCATAAAGTCTTCTTTGAATGGCTCTAACTTGAGGTAGACCATTTGATGAAAGCTTGGTGTCTAATGAAACTAGGAAGCAAGGTGAATAAATGCCATGTCCAACATAACTCATTTTGAAGCCTAAATCAATGAGAAAAATCAGGTTGAAGGTATGTGCACAAAGCTGTCTAAGAATAGCATAGAAAAAATTTCTAAGTTTTTGAACTTGGCAAGGTGAAAATGTCACACTTTGAGAAACCATAACTCACTCAACAACAACAACTCAAATGCCATGATTCTTGTGTCCATTTTGAAGGGAAAGTTTCAAGCTACAACTTTCATGTGGAAAATATTTTTGAATGAGGCCTTGAACATGGTGAAAAATGGCTTAGAAAGTGATTAAAAACTTACTAAAAATAGTAAGTTTCTAAAAACCTAATTTTCCAATTTTAGTAACTTTTCCAAATTCTTGATTTTTCATGAACCCTTGAACATTCCTTGACCAAATCTTGTCCATGGACCATATTTGACTTGAAAATCACGATGTTGACCTCAAAAAAGTCAGGAGTTGACTTTTTCACTGCACAGTTGACTTTATTCCCAATTCTCCTGATTTTCAATCTTCTTATTAATTGAAACCCTTCTGAACCAATTTGATGGACAATTCTCCAACCCTAGACACTTAGGGACATGAGGAATACCATGGAATTAAGTCTTTCCCAAAAAATCAGAAATAAACTGATTTTATGGCAAAACCCTAATTTTGGTGCCTTAAGTCTAGGAGGAATCAGCACATCCTCCAAATCCAAATTCCTCTAAGTATGAAGTGTATCCTGTCAGGCAATGATGAGATGTGCCATTTGATGATGATAAAAACTCAAAGAACATGCCCATTGTGGTGTTAAGCTCAGGAATCCAAAACCCTAATTTGAACCATCATGCTAGGAGAGTGTGATTCCCTTGAAATTTCTTGTCAAGCTTGATCATATGATGAGGTGATGGACTAATCATGATACCTTGAGGCCCAAGGCTCCCTTGTGGCTCATCTATTGGTAGTATCATGAACCATCTCTCCTCTTAGCCCCTTGGACATTACACATGAACTTTTGCTAAAACCCTGGAAAACATCTTCTTCTTGTGAATGAGGTTAGATACCTTGATCCCATGCTAAGAACCATTGATACGCAAAGATGATAATGCAAGAATGAAATGAAACATAAGCCAGTTAGTGCTAAAAGTAAGAGGGCAAATTTTGAGGTGTTACAGCTATCAGAAGGATAACTTCAGAAATAGGTTCAAGAAAAACTTTATGGCGACATTAGAAGAGCTGGATGATGAAGTTTCAGAGAAGGAATATGATGCCAATCTTGTACAAATGGCACATTCATCTGACGAAGGACTATTATTTGAATCCGAAGACGAAGATAAGGTATACTTCTACTCTAACTTTATTTCATATGTTAATAATCTTATAAATTACTACAAAGATCAAGCTAGTTATGTTAAAATTTTGAAAAGAGATCATTTCATTTTGAAAGAAGAATTAAAAGAAATTAGTACATCTCAAAATGAATGTTCATCTCTGGGTAAGCATGATCAAGCTTTTCATAGATTCATTACATTCGGAATTGATCGAACTAAACTTGCATCTATGATTTATGGAGTTGGAAAATTTAATAGAGAAGGTTTATGATGTGATGAAGAATGTTCTAGTTCTGATGTTTCATTAAAAGTTCTTCCAAATTTTTGCTCATCCAAAATTACTCAAACAGTGTTAAGTAACTATTTTGTTCCTGCTGCCAGTACTATGAAAGTTGTGAATTTGACTGAACCTATTGATCAGAAGTTAAAAGGTATTGCAATATCAGAACCTGATAATTCAGAAATTCTGATATCCACAGTCTCTAACACTTCTGGATCAAGGGCTAAGACTAATTCTCTAACTAAGATTGAAAATAACTCCAACCAAAAATCTTGGAGCGAAGCTAAATATTCTTACTTGGCAAAAGGAGAAAATAGAAAAGAACCTATTAAAACTAACAAGAAAGGACCCATACACGTATGGGTACCTAAATTTCAAATTATCTTTGCTGCATATATGCCCAAAGGAAAGGATGGAAAGCCAATCCTGGTACCTGGACAGTGGCTGCTCATGACATATAACCGGAGAAAGTCATATGTTCCAAACCCTTAATCTGAAAGAGGAGGGAAATGTGGGTTTTAGAGGAGTCCAGAAAGGAAGAATAATTGGTACAAGTACCATTGTTAATTCACAAACTCTTATTAATAAGGTCTGACTGGTAGATGGCTTGAAATATAATCTATTATGTATAAGCCAGTTGTGTGACAATGGATGTGAAGTTTTGTTTAATAAGAATTTCTGCTCTGTTGTTAATGTTGACAAAACTGTTGAATTTAAAGGGAAAAGAAAGGGAAATGTTTATATAATCAATATTTCTAAATTGGCTGATCAGAAGGTCATTTTCCTGATGGCAGTGAGTGATGAGAAATAAATTTGGCACAAAACGTTAGGTCATGCTAACTAGAGATTAATCTCTAAACTTAGCAAGCAAAAACCTGTTAAGGGGGTGCCTGATATTGATTATCACTCTGCTACTCTTTGTGGAGCTTGCCAAGTTGGAAAGATTGTGAAAACCTCTTTTAAAACCAAGAACATTGTCTCTACCTCTAGCCCCTTGGAATTTCTTCACATTGATTTGTTTGGCCATATTGGGACTGCTTCAATCATTAGGAAGAAATATGGTTTGGTTATTGTTGATGAATTCAGCAGATGGACTTGGGTAAAGTTCCTTTAATCTAAAGGTGAAACATACAAAGTTTTTAGCACCTTCTGCATTCAAGTACAAAGTTGTTATATGTTGTTTTGGAAATGTTTGGTTTGAGAAAATATCATTTTTGGATGAATTGGTGCGCTGCTGGGTTTTGCTGAAATCGCAGGTTCGCACTGCGAATGGCCAGCGAATGGGTGGCGAGCGTTCGCGTGATGTTCGCACTGCGAACATTGTAGTATTGTTCATTCTGCCACTGTTCGCTGGAGGGTTCGCACTGCGAATGGGGTAGCGAGCATTCGCTGGATGGTTTGCACTGCGAACGGTGGGAATTTTCTAGGCTATTTTTGCTTCTGCCTTGGTTCGCTGGGACATTCGCACTGCGAATGGAGTAGCGAAGGACTCGCTAGGAGCTTCGCACTGCGAATGTAGCAGTTTTTCCCAATTTGTTTTCTTTGTAACTTTTGATCTGTGTTTCGGTTTGAGGTGTGGTTTGATGCGTTAGAAAGCTTATAAAATGTACTTTCTTATGATGATGGTTTTGAGAATTGTTGGACGATTAAATTATGTCAAGAATTAGAAAATGTGTTGTTTTTGTTGTCGACTTTTGCCATTTAATTGTGTGAACTTGATGTGTACGTGCAATATGCTGTTGGTGTGGATATTGTATGACTTGTGTACTGTTGAGTGATGAAATTGCATAAAATACATATTGTGATGATGATTGGTGGCCTTATGGCAAGAAAATGCGATGTATGGTAATTGTTGATATATGCATGATTATGGATGTGTATATGTGTGCATATTAACTGTCATGAGTCATTGTATGCCAAGCATCATGATATGCATTGTTGTGACGCCCTGAGTGGCGGATTGATTCCAGAGGGAATCTGCTATAACATCGTGTGCCTTAAAAGTAAGAGGACCTAAAGCGATTTGATATATCGTGCGCCTTAAAAATAAGAGGACCTAAAGCGATGGTTATAGACGATCGTGTTCCCATGTGGGGTGTGAGCGATCGGATTGTGTACCTTATACTGAGAGGACCTAAAGCAATCCATAAACGTCGTGCGCCTTATACCAAGAGGACCTAAAGCAACGGGGAACATCGTAGGCCTGACGGGGTATTACTTGAGTGATCCTCAGTAACGAGCGATGATTCTAGCAGAGTTCCTGAGTGAACTAGTGATGAGAAATATTGGAAGTCGGTACCGCATGGCATGTGCATAGAGTCGTTGTGTCGGTATCTGTGCATTTGCATAAATCATGGATTAATTATGCATAGAATTGTGAATATGATTGATGAGATGAAATATGTGAAATTGTATTGATGATGAGTGTATTGTGTATGATTGATGTGTATGGGTATTTGATACTTGAGAATTGTACTGTGTTGTGTTGTATTTGATTGTGGTGCATTTGTGGTGAGAATGTTTTACCTGTGTATTTCTATGTTAATATATAATTATATGCAACTGTAATATGATTGTTTTTCTCACCCTTCTGCTGTTTTATAATGCTCTATGAGGCATTGCAGATTAGAGTTGCTGGAGGTCTTTTTGTGAAGCTTTGCGTCTTCATTATTTTGTCGGTCGGCTCTGATATGTGACACCGGGTAGTTAGGGTGGCCGTTTGTGATTATTTTGTACTATGTATATGTATCTTTTGGATTGTACATGTATGATGTTGTATATGACAAACAAACTTTCATGATATATATATATATATATATATATATATATATATATATATATATATATATATGTTGATATTCAGTTACGGATTTTTCGCTTATATTCTGTTTCTGAATTATGGGTATAATACTACCTGAATGGTTGCATATCTGTATGAGCAGGTGTTGTATGTTTGTTTCAAATTGTTGTGGCGTCTCCGGTCTATGTCGTGCATATCTTAAATATACTCTGATGAAAATTTGGAATTTTTATTTATTGTTTTAATAGCTTTGGGGTATAGATTGGGGGTGTCACAATAAGTGGTATCAGAGCCAGTCCGTGTCAGTCAGAGCCAGTTCGTGTCAGTCCGTGCCAGTCCGTGTCAGTTTGTGTCAGTCCTTGTCGGTCTTGGTGTTTGGAGTGAGCTGTTTGTTTAACCATAGTTTCTGTTATTGGAAATGAACAGAATATGGCTGGTAGGAACGATGCTGCTTTGGCTGCTACGATGCAAGCTATGGCTCGTGTTGTGCAGGGTGCACTTAATGCTGCTGGTAATGATGAGTTCAGGAAGAACAACCCGCCTGTCTTCAAAGGAAGATATGATCCTGATGGTGCACAGATTTGGTTGAAAGAGATTGAAAGGATTTTCCGAGTTATGGATTGTGCTGAGGACAGTAAGGTGAGACTGGGAACTCACATGTTATAGGAAGAAGTTGATGACTGGTGGGTTAGTACTCGTCAGGTGTTAGAAGCTGGGGATGAAGAAGTTACTTGGGAATTGTTTAGCCAGGAGTTTCTGAGGAAGTATTTTCCCGAGGATGTTAGAGGAAAGAAGGAGATTGAGTTCTTAGAACTGAAACAAGGTAGTATGTCTGTTGTTGATTATACTGCTAAGTTTGTGGAGCTTGTGCAGTTTTATCCTCATTATGCTGAAGCGACTGCAGAGTTTTCTAAGTGTGTGAAGTATGAGAGCGAATTGCGTCCTGAGATTAAGCAAGAAACCGATTATCAAAGGATAAGAAGGTTTTTTGATTTGGTGGAATGTTGTAGGATTTATGAAGAGGATAGTAGGGCTCTTTCTACTCATTACAAGAGTGTGAGTGACAGGAAAGGGAAGCAACAGTTTCGTAGTGGTCTGTATGTAACACCAGTGGATAAGGGTAAGCAAAGGGGTACTTTTGAACGAAGGTCAGGTGGAGGAGGTATGTCTAATTCTTCGAGATGTTTTAAGTGTGGTGAGTTGGGGCATCGTCAGTTTGAGTGCAGGAAAGATGTGAGAAAGTGTTCTAATTATGGAGGTGTCGGACATGTCGTAGCTGATTGTAAACGGAAGAATGTGGTGAAGTGTTTTAACTGTGGTGAACCTGAACATATTAGTACAAAGTGTCAGAAACCGAAGCAAGCTCCAACTAGTGGGAAGGTACTTTCATTGGCAGGGACTCGGATTTCAAGTGCAGACCGTCTGATCCGAGGTACTTGTTTTATTAATAGTATGCCTTTAGTTGCTATTATTGATACTGGAGCGACTCATTCGTTTATTTCGTCTGAGTGCGCTAAGTGTTTAAATCTTGTGTTGTCTTTGATGGGTGGTGAGATGGTTATTGATACTCCAGCAATGGGGTCAGTAACTACTTCTTTGGTTTGTTCGAGTTGTCCTTTGACCATTTATGGTAAAGACTTTGAAATGGATTTAGTGTGTTTGCCGTTGGAAGGTTTGGATGTGGTTTTAGGAATGAATTGGTTTCAATTCAATCGGGTTCATATTGATTGTTATCATAAGTTAGTAAGGTTTCCTTCTCTTGAGGAAGACGAAGACTCGAGTTTCTTATCTACCAAAGAGTTGAAGAGACTTTTGGCGGAGGAAGCTCAGTTGTCTGGGTTGTTTGCGTCGTTGACTGTGGATAGTCAAGTTTCACTTGATGTGTTTCCGGTTGTGTGTGATTTTCTTGAAGTGTTTCTTGAGGATATTTCGGACTTGCCGCCAGAGAGAGAGGTGGAGTTTTCTATAGATCTAGTTCCTGGTACTAGACCTGTATCGATGGCACCTTATCGTATGTCGGCATCTGCGTTGGTTGAGTTAAAGAAGCAATTGAATGAATTGTTAGAGAAGAGGTTTGTGAGGCCAAGTGTTTCTCCTTGGGGTACTCCAGTTTTATTGGTGAAAAAGAAAGATGGAAGTATTCGGTTGTGTATTGATTATCGCCAATTGAATAAGGTGACGATTAAGAATAAATATCCTCTTCCGAGAATTGATAATCTGATGGATCAGTTGGTTGGTGCTTGTGTGTTCAGTAAGATTGACTTAAGGTCGGGGTATCATCAGATTAGGGTGAGGGAGGAAGATATTCAGAAGACGGCTTTTAGGACACGTTACGGTCATTATGAATATTCTGTGATGCCGTTCGGGGTTTCTAATGCGCCAGGTGTGTTTATGGAGTACATGAATCGTATTTTTCACGAGCATTTGGATCGATTTGTTGTTGTGTTTATTGACGACATATTGATTTATTCTAAGTCTCGGGAGGAGCACGCAGAGCATTTGCGTATTGTTTTGCAGGTTTTGAAGGAAAATAAGCTTTTTGCCAAATTGTCTAAGTGTGAATTTTGGTTGTCGGAAGTGAGTTTTCTTGGACACGTAATTTCAGGTAATGGTATTTCTGTGGATCCATCTAAAGTAGAAGCAGTTCTACAATGGGAGGCTCCGAGATCTATTACTGAAATTTGAAGCTTTTTGGGTTTGGCCGGTTATTATCGAAGGTTTATTGAAGGTTTTTCTAAACTAGCACTTCCTTTGACCCAGTTGACTTGTAAAGGGCAAGCGTTCATTTAGGATATTCGGTGTGAGGAAAGTTTTAATGAGCTGAAGAGAAGATTGACGACAGCTCCGATTTTGATTTTTCCGAATCCTAATGAACCGTTTGTGGTGTATTGTGACGCGTCTTTGATTGGTCTAGGTGGTGTGCTTATGCAAGACGGTAAGGTTGTGGCGTATGCCTCGAGGCAGTTGAGAGTGCATGAGAAGAATTACCCTACGCATGACTTGGAGTTAGCGGTTGTGGTTTTTGTGTTGAAGATTTGGAGGCATTATCTTTTTGGTGCGAGGTTTGAAGTCTTTAGTGATCACAAAAGTTTGAAATATCTGTTTGATCAGAAGGAATTGAATATGAGGCAACGAAGATGGTTGGAATTTCTGAAAGACTACGACTTTGGCTTGAATTACCATCCTGGAAAAGCTAATGTGGTAGCCGATGAGTTGAGCCAGAAATCTTTGCATATGTCCACTTTAATGGTTAAGGAGTGGGAGCCTTTGGAATCGTTTAGAGATTTGAGTTTGGTTTGTGAAGTGTCGTCGGATAGTGTGAGGCTGGGTATGTTGAAGGTTACGAATGATTTTCTGATGTCGGTAAGTGAGAAACAGAAGTTGGACGTGAAATTAGTGGATTTGATGTTGGTTGGCAGAAAAGATGCGAGTAGTGATTTTTAAGTGGATGTTAATGGTGTGTTGAGGTTCCGTGGGCGAATTTGTATTCCGGACGATTCGAAGTTGAAACGGATGATTTTGGAAGAAGGGCACCGGAGTAATTTGAGTATACATCCGGGAGCGAACAAGATGTACCAAGATTTGAAAAATATTTTCTGGTGGTTTGGATTGAAAAGAGATGTAGCTCAGTTTGTGTATGCTTGTTTGACGTGCCAGAAGTCGAAAGTAGAACATCAGAGACCGAGTGGTTTGTTGCAACCGTTGGATATTCCGGAATGGAAATGGGATAGTATTTCTATGGATTTTGTAACGGGGTTTCTGAATACTCAGCGAGGGCATAATGTTGTTTGGGTGGTTGTTGATAGGCTGACTAAATCGGCTCATTTCATTCCGATTGACATCAGTTTTTCTTTGGAGCGGTTAGCTAAGATTTACATCAGTGTGATTGTGAAGTTGCATGGAGTTCCGTTAAGTATTGTTTCGGATCGAGATCCTAGATTTACCTCGAGATTTTGGGAAAGTTTACAGAAGGCATTGGGTTCTAAATTGAGGTTGAGTTCGGCTTATCATCCGCAGACGGATGGGCAGACGGAGAGAACGATTTAGTCTTTGGAAGATTTGTTGCGAGCGTGTGTTCTTGAACAAGGTGGTGCATGGGATAGTTATCTTGCGTTGATTGAATTCACGTATAATAACAGTTTTCATTCGAGTATTGGAATGGCACCGTTTGAAGCATTATATGGATGAAGATGTCGAACACCGTTGTGTTGGCACGAATCTGGTGAGAGAACGGTGGTTGGACCGGAGTTGGTACAGTAGACTACGGAAAAAGTGAAGTTTATTCGTGAGAAAATGAAGGCTTCTCAGAGCAGACAAAAGAGTTATCATGATCGGAGACGGAAAGATCTTGAGTTTCAAGAGGGCGATCATGTATTTCTAAGGGTTACGCCGGTAACGGGTGTTGGTCGTGCATTGAAATCAAAGAAACTTACTTCTCGATTTATTAGTCCTTACCAGATATCTGCGAGAGTGGGTGTTGTGGCTTATAGGGTGGCATTTCCGCCGAGTTTATCGAATTTGCATGATGTTTTCCATGTTTCACAGCTTCGAAAGTATGTTCTGGATCCGTCGCATGTGATTCCGATGGATGAGGTTGAGGTAAGGGAGAACCTTACGGTTGAGGCTTTGCCGGTGAGTATTTTGGATCGCGAGTTGAAGAGGTTGCGGGGCAAGGATATTGCACTTGTGAAAGTGGCGTGGGGAGGCGCTGCTGAGGGCAATTTGACTTGGGAGTTGGAGAGTCGGATGCGGGAGTCGTATCCAGAGTTGTTCGTCTCAGGTAAGATTTTCGAGGACGAAAATTTCTAAGTGGGGGAGAGTTGTAACGCCCCGGTCAGTTTTGTCAGTTTTGTCTTTTTAATTAATTGAGTCGTTTTGAGTATTTTATTATTATATTATTTTATTTCTGACTTTTATGTGAAAATATGTTATTTTTCGTCGTGAATATATTTTATCGCGTTTTGGGAACATTTGCGAGATAATAGAAAGAAAAAGAGAGAAAATAGTAAGAGAAAGAAAAGAAGATAAGAAGAAAAGAAAAGGAGAAGAGAAGAAAAGAGAGAATTTGGAAAAACTTGGAAATCAATCAACCGACTTTCTAGATCACGATTAAATCGGGTAAGGGTGCGAAACTCAATTATACTATGTTTGTGTATGATTATGTATGTGTTTGCTTGGATGTTTCTTGCTTTTCCATAGCTTTGAGTTCTAGGTTGAAATGAGAGATATGATGAAAAATCGATGGTTTTGCGGTTGAAAATCGCTATAAACGTAGTAGAATACTTGTTATCGTGATTAGAATAGGTTCTGATTGTTATATGTTGTTTTGGAAATGTTTGGTTTGAGAAAATATCATTTTTGGATGAACTGGTGCACTGCTGGGTTTTGCTAAAATCGCAGGTTCGCACTGCGAATGGCCAGCGAATGGGTGGTGAGTGTCTGCGTGATGTTCGCACTGCGAACGTTGTAGTATTTTTCATTCTGCCACTGTTCGCTGGAGGGTTCGCACTACGAATGAGGTAGCGAGCATTCGCTGGATGGTTCGCACTGCGAACGGTGGGAATTTTCTAGGCTATTTTTGCTTCTGCCTTGGTTCGCTGGGACATTCGCACTGCGAATGGAGTAGCGAAGGACTCGCTAGGAGCTTCTCACTGCGAATGTAGCAGTTTTTCCCAATTTGTTTTCTTTGTAACTTTTGATCTGTGTTTCGGTTTAAGGTGTGGTTTGATGCGTTAGAAAGCTTATAAAATGTACTTTCTTATGATGATGGTTTTGAGAATTGTTGGCCGATTAAATTATGTCGAGAATTAGAAAATGTGTTGTTTTTGTTGTTGACTTTTGTCGTTTAATTGTGTGAACTTGATGTGTACGTGCAATATGCTGTTGGTGTGGGTATTGTATGACTTGCGTACTGTTGAGGGATCAAATTGCATAAAATACATATTATGATGATGATTGGTGGCCTTATGGCAACAAAATACGATGTATGGTAATTGTTGATATATGCATGATTATGGATGTGTATATGTGTGCATATTAACTGTCATGAGTCATTGTATGCCAAGCATCATGATATGCATTATTGTGACGTCCTGAGTGGCGGATTGATTCCAGAGGGAATCTGCTATAACATCGTGCGCCTTAAAAATAAGAGGACCTAAAGCGATTTGATATATCGTGCGCCTTAAAAATAAGAGGACCTAAAGCGATGGTTATAGATGATCGTGTGCCCATGGGGGGTGTGAGTGTCATACCCCAAATTTTGACCACTAAGATTTCCCATCATTGTGCAAATCATTATCACAATATGGAGGAACCATCATACTTCATCAGTCTCCCCAAAGATGGGTGAGCATCCACTACAATCAAAATTAGGGTTTCAAGCCCTCTCTGAGTGCTTTGACAAAGGATCAATCAAGGAATGACATGATCTTCAACTTGTCTAGCCTCTCAAATATCCACAATGGATCAAAAGGACTCCCACTTCAAGGATTAAGCACAAGGATGCTCCCTTCTAGGTGGATCAAGCTTCAAGATCGCCAGTGTCACCAAATTAGGGTTTTGGTCGACCAGGGCCTCCAGATGAAAAATTTCATCTGGGCATGAGCCAATGGACCCAATCATCAAGTCAATTTTGCCTCAGGGGATGCATTCATCAAAAATCAGGAATTAGGGTTTCCTGACCTAATTCACCCCTAAGTTGACTTTTGGGACAAATCATGAACCAAGACCTCAAGAGAGGGTTTGAGGGTCTCTAATGAACTATATTGATCCATTTGGAACAATGGATTAATCCAAGAAGCTTGAGCAACAAGTCTCAATTTCATCTGCACAACAATTAGGGTTTTAAGGGAAAAGTCAACTGTAACTTTGACTTTTGACCAGGACATGCTCCCAAGCCCTAAGACATGATTCAATATGCCCTATGACACCCATGGAACATGTCCATCAAGTTTGATTTAGGTCAAGGACATGATTTCTTGAAGAATTGCACAGTTTGGAATTCATCTGATAAAAAGTCAACTGTGCACAAAAGTCAACTTTGACTTTTTGAAATTTTTCACCAAAATGGTTTTTTAACCCTAAAATGATGTTAATGTATGATTTGAATCATCATTCATCAATAAGAATAAAGAAAAGTTGGATAACTTGTAAAAGGGGTAACCATAAAAACTTAGAAAATTTTCTAAGTTAAAAATAAAGTGACAAGGACACCAACTTTGAAGGATCATAACTCCTAAACCACAAGGCCATTTTTTCTCATCCAAAGATGGATTTGTAGCCCTCATTACCCTCTACAAAAACTTCAACTAGACCTAAGTCTAATTCATTAAGGATTTGGAGTTATGGAGTGATCAAAATGGCTGAAAAGTGAAAATGTCACTTTTTCCAACACTTAGTGAAATTTTCACTAAGTCAGAATCTGCCTTCACTTTTTGCCAAATGTAGGGGGATTTTTCACTTGGATTCAAAAGAGATCAAAACCAAACATGTTCAAACAGTTGTTGTATCATGTAAGGGCTTTCCATAATGGTCAAGAACATTACCAAATTCAACTTACACCATGAGATATGACATTGGCAAGTTGCCTTGCTGAAATCTGTCAAAGGCAAGGCAGAATTTGCAATTTTGCTCGATTTGCCAAAATCAGCCAAATTCAAATGCTCCTATCCACTTGGACACATCAGAGGATTGAATCTAAAGGGGACAATCACTGAGCCAGGCCTCCAAAGTCCATGGAACAAGAAATAGCATGTTGAACCTAGAATGGCCAAAATAGGGACAAGACTCCAAATTTGGATTGAAGCATTCAATGGAAGCATCAAGGTGGCATGGATTGAGCCATTCTCATCTGAAATCAGTCAAGACTTATCCAAGACCAAGGGAACCAAAGCTCTGTGCCCTAACCTCTAGTCAATGGCTAGAGGAGACTTGGATTTTCATTTGCCAACATTGGCCAAACCTACTTACCAGTTGCCATTCACTATTCCTTGCAAAACAAACTTGCTCTACTATAAATAGAGCTCAATTGTGATCAGTTTGAGTACACCAAAGCCATCTAACAGATGCTTTCCTCAAAATCTCTTTCTCTTGGTAAAAATGCCTTTCTTAGCAAGGTAGCTATCGGGTTTTGAGTTTGAGAGCTTTTCCAATCAAACCAATCACACACACACCTCATATACATCACATATGAGCTGATCAAACACTTAGATCACAACTGGAACACTAATTTCACAAAATCACCAGCTGGTTGCTCAAACCTTCAATCAAGTTGCAGCTGAGGTACGACAATAATTTGCCCATATGTTCATAATCATGCATGGAATGTTTTCCCTCAATTAATTGCATTGTTTGAATCGTGTATCAAAAATCCTAGCCTTCATGCAGAAATTAGGGTTCTTGAGGATTTTTCATGATTTCTTGTTATATGTTTAATTTAAATGAAATTAATGGACATAGACATGATCGTGAGGTTGAGACGAGCATAATGATATGTGGATTGCATGTTATAATCAAGTATTCAGGGAGATTGGATAAAAAATGAAAATCAGCCAAACCCAGAACACGCGCGTGTTCTTCAGCTGTTCTTGGCGGCTTTTTTGAATTTTCAAATATTTGAATTTTGTGATTTTTCTTTAATTGATTCAAAAATTAATTTCTCTCTGAGTTTTAATGATTTTGAGTTGATTCTTTTTTTAATAATTCACAAAAATGTTAAAATATTTTATTTTCCCAAAAAATCCCAAAAATATTATTTATTTCATATAATTGATATTTTTGCAAAGAATTAATATTTTAATTGTTTTTGACATTTTAAATATTTTTTCCACCTTGATTTTGCAACTTTTAATGCTTTCTAATTATTTTGTAGGTCAATACTTAATTTTTGAAGCATTAATCCAAGATCACAATTTGTTTTTCACATGTTAAACAATTTTGATCATTTTAATTGAATTTTTATTCAATTAAATACATTTTTTGAAAACAAATTAGGGTTTTGGATTAATTCAACCCTCATAAATCATTTTCAAAACACTTTGGGCCTCTAATAGAGTGTAAGACCCAATCCCTTTTTTTTACCAAAACATTTTGGGCCTCAGTGTATTGTATAAGTCCCGATACCGTCAAAAACAAACGGCGCGATCGTCGCCTTTTGAAAAATAACCTTGGGCCTCTCCTTGAGCTATAAGACCCATTCAAAACTTTTGGGCCTCTATTAGAGTGTAAGACCCAACCCCCTTTTAACCAAAATCATTTGGGCTCACTTATTGTATAAGTCCCTCTGCGTTAAAAGAAAATCTCGGCGCGATCGCCATTTTTAACGAAAAATCAATTGGGCCTACCCTCGTGTTATAAGCCCCACTCTTTTTCTTTAAAACTTTTTTGGGCCTCTTGAAATAGTGTAAGACCCATCCCTTTGTACAGAAAAACATTTTGGGCCTCAGTCACTTGTATAAGTCCCTCTGTACAAATTCAACAGTGCGCTCACTGATAAAACCCTGGGCCTCTCCTTGAGCTGTAAGCCCCAAATCTTTCTTTTTCAAAGCACTTTCTCCTTTGATTTTGAATATACTGTTGTTTTCAATCTTTATTTATTGAACAACTAACCAAACAGCATGGAAGCTCTACAACCGAGTAAGTGTTTATACGCTTTCATTTACCGCTTTCATATACATATAACTGTATTGTGGGGCTGTTTCACTGTAAGTCTTCTTTCATAAACTCATATCAACTGTGTAATAATAGTATAGATATTTCGAGTTTCCCCGGCAACTACGTCTAGAACTAGGTGACGCCGTTTCGTTTATTCGTAGAAATAGACAGCTAGTTCCCCAATAGGATCACCAGATACAGTCTTCTCTTCGGCTGTCCTCATTAGGAATTGTCAAGAAACTCTATTCCCAGAGATGAATGTATTCTCCGTGAATGGCATCTTTGAGTTTCTTCCAAATTCTCGAACTTTCCTGACTTAATCTATTCCTTGTGAATAGCTTGCCTTGAATTTCTCGGGGTTTGGGGACCCACAGGCTTCTTAAAAGCATCGGCCTCCTCTTGGGCATCGTTCAAGGACCCACAGGCTTCCTAAAAGCGACCCCGCCTCCTCTTGGGCTTAGTACAAGGACCCGCCGGCTACTTAGAAGTATTCACAGCCTCCTCTTAGGCTTCGTATAATGATCTCTTCCTTCGGGAATGATAGCCTTCTCTTGGGCTTCGTACAAGGACCTCTCAGCTTCTTAAAAGTTTCCAGCCTCCTCTTGGGCTTCGTACAAATTATCCCGACGACCTCCTAGAGGTATAGGAACAGAACTTAGTCATCTTCATAGAACAGTCCTTTCCTAGAGTCTACTATTGTTTCTCAAAGCATGGTACAAAAGATGATACTCTAGACTTGGACAGTCTAATTTCCTTGAGTCTCAAAGACATTCTCAAGTGACCCCTTCGTTAAATAGGAACGAAACCCGTAGACTCGGACAGTCTCAATACCCTTCGGATCTCCCGCTTCCTTAAAGAACAGGAATAACCCGGATCCTTGAATCAAATCCATGAGTACAGTGTTGCTCATATAAGAACTGATTTTCTCTTTCAAAATTAGTATACTGGACCTGTCACTTAACTAAAATAGTAACCATAGCCTCCTCTTGGGCTTTGTACAATGATTCTTCCCAGTGGAGTCAAACAACATTTAGCCTCCATCTCGGGCTTTGTACGAGATACAAAAAGACTCTCTTGTTGAGTCAAACTTTTCGCCTCCATCTCGGGCTTTATACGAGATACAAAAAGGTTCTTATTGAGCCAAACAAATTTTAGCCTCCATCTCGGGCTTCGTAAGAGATACAAAAACACTCTCTTGTTGAGTATAAAAGATCCTCTTGTGGGATCAACCCCTTTTAGCCTCTCTTTCGGGCTTTGTATGAGACACATATCAGCCTCCGCTTAGGCTTTGTATAAGAAAACCACTGGTTAATCCAGTTAACCTTTTAGCATCAAAGTTGTGCCTCGATCACAGTACACAAACATCAACAACTCCTTCCCCTCCATCTAATCGCTGTAAGCGGCAAGCCTCTGGATCATCTACATCCATGCCACTGTCCTTCTTTTAGCATGAGAAATTCCTAAGGAAAGATGGCATTGCTCAACACTGAGTTAAAGTCTTCTCCTTCAGGTTAAAACCCCCTATAAAGGAAATTATGGCATTGCTAGGATCCGCGTATCCAGGTTAAAGTAATCCTCCCTTTATAATCAGTCACCCAACAGTTGTGGCTGACAAACCTCTTTAGAGATGACAAATTCTCTCTAAAGTTGAGACCTTTTAGCTTCACATCTTGGGCTTTGAACAAGATACAAATCACCTTTCGCTTCACGTCTTGGGCTTTGAACAAGACACCAAAAAAAACCACTTCCTCCCATAGAATAGGAGGAACTACGAACGCTCTGATTTCCCTGTTTCGGTAAACGGGAATATGTAGGCATAAGATTGAAAGAAAAGATCTTAGCGAGCACACTAAACAAAAACCCAAAATCCCATATCTCCATCAATCAAAAGCAGTAATTCAAAGCATCAGTCCTAACGTCCTAACCCTTGTTCCCCGCCAGAAACCTTCTGTCTGGATAAAAAGAAAGAAACTGTATTGGCGAAAATACAAATAACCAGTACAAAGGCCCCCCACATTGATAGCATTCGTAACCTAACAGACCGCTGTTTAAACTCAGTATGCAAAGCAGGGTTAATTGGAGACATCTATTTCCCTTCCTTCATCAGCTCACAATAGGATAAAAAATGAATCGACCTGTAGTTTAAGCTCAGCCGCAGAGAGCGACCAGCGCTTAAGAACCGCGTCCAAAATCGCTCGCTACAGAAAAATGGCGCCCACCGTGGGGCCGGTTCAAAGTTAGATCTAGGCACGGTCTTCCTTTTCACCTCTTGTGTGAAAGCCACAGATTGGGGCTTCCGCCGGGGAACCCATTTCTATCAGGAACTTAGGATTCATAGCTTTAAAGGTCTTGGATGTTTAGGACAAATATATATACTGCTTTTCCTAATTGCTATACATGTTTATTTTTCTGCTAATGGGAATGCGTGTGATGCCGCATGTGGAAAGATTGAGTATACACTTAAGATAAGTGATAGCGACGAGGTCGACCATCAACCTCAGTGGAGGATGACCAACGCAACCCATTCTCTCACCTAGACAATGGGCCGGTTGTTAAGTCTAAGAAGATGAGGAGCCAAACCCTTTCGTAGTGCGGAAACTATCGGAAATAGTTGTTACCCGATACTACCCTCATTTGAGGCTGGTGATCTATTCTCGGTGAATGGCACTTACTCTAAGATTGCACTACAACTCGCTGGCGATCCGCTTGTTGTTTTGCTTTCCTGGGAGGAGCTGATGATAATGAGTACAGGTACAAAAATCACCTTAGTATAAACCTTTGGGGATGGGTAGAGCCTTGACTTCATGACAACGACCCTTTGACCCCATGTTTTTTCTATGTTTTTGTGTGCTGCATTCATGCATTCATCTAAAAAAACATTAAAACATTCAAAAAACTTCTCTTCTAGTCTCTCTGTTTTTCAAATTAAACTAAGACTGTGATTGCAAATATCAGAGAAAAGGGATTGCACTAATGGATTTCGGTAGAAGGAGAACTCATAGTTACACCTTCAAGGTTCCAAAGCTAGAGGATTTGAGAAGGTTAGCGAGGATGATCACTAACCCAAGGCTTTCAGAGCCAAACACGGAGGTTTGCTACCGCTATTAAGAGTTCATGTGATTGAGGGAATCATGGATGCGCTCATTCAGTTTTATGATCCAGTTTATCACTGTTTCACATTCCCAGATTACCAGTTAGCACCAACGCTGGAGGAGTATTCTCATCTGATTGATTTACACATCACAGATCGAGCTCCATTTTCTGGACTGGAAGAAATTCCAAAGAATCAGACTATTGCAAGAGCAATTCATTTGGACGAGTCTGAGGTCAGGACTCACATAACCGCTAAGGATGGCATCCAAGGTTTGCCAGCCCAGTTCTTGACGAAGAAAGCCCTGTATTTTGCCAGTATAGGGAATATCACTGCTTTTGAAAGCATCTTTGTCTTGCTTGCCTACGGGTTATTTTTGTTTCCCAACATTAATAACTTCGTCGATATCAACGCCATTAAGGTTTTTCTCATTGGAAACCTTGTACCGACTTTGCTCGCGGATGCGTATCATTCTGTACACTTGGGAAATTTGTACAGCGGAGGGGAGATCACATGCTGTGTACCTTTGCTTTACAAATGGTTTATCTCTCACTTGCCCAAGTCTGCTGCTTTTTGGGATTGTAAGAGTGCCTTACGTTGGTCGCAGAAGATCATGTCTCTTACCAACTCTGATATAGATTAGTGTAATAGGATTTATGAGGGAATCATGATCATTGACCGTTGTGGAAACTTCCCCAACGTACCCCTCATAGGAACTAAAGGAGGAATCAACTACCATCCGGTATTGGTTCACCGTCAATTTGGATACCCGATGAGGCACATCCCACTAGGTGTTCATCTGGAAGGTCTTTTCTTCAAAGAAGGAGAAAGTGACAGAGCACTAAAGATGGAAATAGTGAAAGCTTGGAAACAGGTTCAGAAGAAAGGACGGGAGTCTCTAGGAAAACCGGACTGTGTCTCAGTGGAGCCTTATCTCCATTGGGTACAAACTAGAGCTCTCAAGCTAAAAATGCCTTATCCTCGTTACGGAATTCTTCCGCCAAAGGAATCTGTCATGTACTTCATGACGGAAACTGAAAAGCTTCAGGTTACTCTCAACAAAGTTCAAAAGGAGAGAAGGTCTTGGAAGAACAAGTACCGCACCCTCGACGTGGAGTGCATTAAAATACAGCAATTACTGAAAGAAAAGGATGCTCTGATCGAAATTTTGGAGCAGCATGCTGTAGAGAATCAAGATGACCAAAGGAATTTGCTCGCTCCTTTCACCTGGCAAAGGAACGACAACCCGACAACGGCCCAAGAGCCCCGGTCAAAGAAAAGGAAGATACCAGAATCAGTACCTGATTTCTCTTCAGAGAGGACTCGGGACCCATTAGCTTAGGTTTTTGTTTCCGCACCTTGTAATCTACTGTATTTCCATTTCTGTAATCCTTTAAATTCAATAAAAAGGGGTTTCCCCACTGTTTGATATTTACAATCTAATTGTCGAAGTTTATTTTAATTAAACCCTAAATAATTAATATAATCATTGCATTCATCATTCTCACATCGCGTATTCTTCTTACCTACGAATCTCACGTTTGTGTCTCGGTTCTAGAGTCAAACTGTCTCATTCGTATAATACTCGGGCCAATCGTCAGAAAAAGATGGATGATCTTGAGGAAGAGAACAGAGAATTGAAAGAAGAGATCGACGCTCTAAGAGAGGATATGAGAAAGCTTCGTAACGACATACAAGCCATGGCAGAAGCTCAGCTACAAAGGACTGTGATCTCAGAGATCACCTCAACGCCCATAGTGGAGAAGTATGATCCTAGGTATCAGATACCGAAAGATCGTCCTTGGGGCATGCCTGTTAACTATATCCTGGAAGGATATGTTCCACCGATCATTGAAGATCAGGGAATCACAACAGAAGCCGTTGGGCCTGAAGGTTACAAACTTCGGGAAAGCGAAGATGCCAGGGGCATACTGAAGACTCCTGAAGGTTACAAACTTCGGGAGACGCCAAGACTCACTACCGTAGTTACGGTACCACCCCCTGTGGTGCACCCTGTCCCGGAAGGGCAGATTCCACAGACACCTTCTGGTAAGAAGGAAACTATGTTTGATAGAATGGAGGAATTCCAGGAGCAGTTCCTGGAAATGCAGAAGGAACTGCAAGCCATTCGCGGTCAGGATCTATTTGGAAAGGACGTCACAGATCTCTGCTTGGTCCCAAATGTGAAAGTCCCGCACAAATTTCAAGTGCCCGACTTTGAAAAGTACAAGGGTAACTCTTGCCCTCAAAGCCATCTGGTGATGTACGCTCGGCGGATGTCAGCTCAGACGGAGAATCAGGACCTACTGATTCACTACTTTCAGGATAGTTTAACCGGTACCGCACTCAAATGGTACATGGGTTTAAACCGTGCCACGATCAGCACTTTCAGAGATCTTGGCACTGCCTTCGTCCAACAATACAAATACAATTTGGACATGGCACCCGACAGAGATCAACTCAGATCAATGTCGCAAAAGGACAAGGAAACCTTTAAGGAGTATGCTCAAAGGTGGCGTGAAATTGCCGCTCAAATTTGTCCACCTCTTGAGGAAAAAGAGATGAAAAAGATCTTCTTAAATACCTTAAGCTCATTTTACTATGACCGAATGGTTGCCAGTGCGCCCAGTGATTTCACCGAAATGGTCGGCATGGGCGTACGTCTTGAGGAAGCCGTCCGAGAAGGACGTTTGGTAAAAGACACTGGATCGACGAGCGGTACTAAAAAATACGGTAGTGCTCTCCCTAAGAAAAAAGAGCAAGATATTGGGAATATCTCTCTCGGAAAGCAAAGGTGCCGTTATCAACCGGTAGCAGCTGTAACTCCTGCTATCAACCCTGCGTCTGTCCCTACGTATCAACCTCAGGTTGCGCAGAGCCAACCTGACCAACAAAGGACACAACAGCCTCTTCAGCAGGCTCGTCCTCCATATAACAACAACCGTACAACACGACCATCAGGGTTTGATCCTATACCCATGTTGTACGCAGAACTGTTTCCATTACTACTGGCTAAGGGGCACATTCAGACTAAATCTCCTCTTACAGTACTGGAAAATCTGCCTTTTTGGTTTAAGGTGGATCAAACTTGCCCTTATCATCAAGGAGGATCAGGGCATAACATAGAGACTTGTCTCAATTTCAAGTCCGACGTGCAAAAACTTGTTAGGAGCGGGGTCTTATCCTTCAAGGATACAAATCCTAATGTTCTTACGAACCCGCTGCCTCAACATGAAAAGGCTGCAGTCAATTTGATAGAAGGAGAGACTAACAATGTCTATCAAATTCATGATGTACTCTTGTTGAAAACCAATTTGGTCAAGATGCATTGTAGACAGAGTGGATATGGCCATGTGCCACCTCATAATTATCATCAATGTGATGTCTGCTCTAAAAACAACCAGGGATGTTCTGTAGTGCAAGCAACTCTACAGGAACAGATGGATCTCGGATGGATCCAAGAGCACCGAGTTCGTGGAGTTAACATGGTCTACACGAATTCTAACATCATTCAGAACCACGATATCCGTGCAATGAATGTCAACTTGGTGGCAATGCACTCAAGGCAAAGCCAGTATCATAATCTGTCGCGGCACGATTACAGTTCTTGTCTGACTTGCTTGGTAAATAAACAGGGTTGCTCTTTTGTACAAGAAGCCCTCCAGCGTCAGATGGATCTTGGATGGATCCAAGACTACCATGATAGGAACCCTTATCAGATCAACATGGTTCAGATCTTCGATATTCGCGTGATGAATACCAACCTGGTAGAGTTACATGCTGAGCAGGTCCGGCTCGGATTCTTAATATAACATGACTATCAAAGCTGTAAAGCGGGTTGCGAAAACGATCGAGGTTGTACCCTTGTCCAGGAGGCACTTCAGCACTTGTTAAATCACTGGTGGATGCTAGTCTATATGGATGAAGATACTCAGCAGTTTAGTATCAATAATAGAAACCCCACTCGGCGTCAAAGTCAGGATATCCGATCAGTGGAAGCTAACCTAGTAAGGTTACATTGTGTCCAAAGTGGGCGTGGCCAGGTGCCACCACACAACTATGAACGTTGCGGCGTCTGTTCGGAAAGTAACCAAGGGTGTTACCTTGTGAGAACAGCTCTTCAGGGTCAGGTCGATCTTGGACAAATTCGTCCATATCCGGGTTCTAGACCCATCAACTGGACGCCGAACTACCTTACCGAGCAAGTTGAGGATGTTGTCACGATCGCTGGTCATCACAGGACCAGGGATGTTTTTGCCATTATCCCTCTACTTGACGGATCTAAAGTTTCCAACCGGGAACGAATCGAGATTAGTTATGATGGTCAGAAAAACCAGAAGGTTCCCATAGTCATCTATCTACCGGGACCACTACCGTATGAATCAGCTAAGGCTATCCCTTACAAATACGGTGCAACGACAATTGAAAATGGAAAGGAAATTCCATTACCCTCCGTCGTGAATATTGCAGACATCAGTCGTGTAACACGGAGTGGTAGAATCTTTAACCGAGGAGTTTGAGAGTCTAACAAAGAAAAGGAACTTCAGACAGAAGCTCCCGATCCACCAGTAGATCAATCCAGTAATCCCGACCTTTCAAAAAACGATGATGAGATGCTAAAGCTCATCCAGAAGAGTGAATACAACATTGTTGATCAACTGTTACAAACTCCTTCAAAGATCTCAGTATTATCACTGTTACTCAATTCAGAACCCTACAGGGAGGCTCTACAGAAAGTCTTGGAGCAAGCCTTTGTGGAACAAGATGTAACAATCAGACAGTTCGATAGCATTGTCTCTAACATCACTTCCTGTAATAATTTGGGATTTAGTGATGAGGAATTACCTGAAGAGGGTCGCCGTCATAACATGGCACTCAATATCACAGTTAACTGCCAGGACGATGCTTTAGCCAGCGTACTGGTAGACACAGGGTCAGCCCTGAATGTTATGCCGAAGTCCACTTTGATGTAATTATCATTCAAGGGCCCTCCGATGAGAGTCAGCGAGGTCGTCGTCAAAGCGTTCGACGGATCCAGAAAAACAGTTATCGGCGAAGTTGATCTTCCCATAACTATTGGTCCTCAGACTTTCCAAGTCACTTTCCAGGTCATGGACATCCGGGCAACATACAGTTGTTTATTAGGAAGACCTTGGATACATCAGGCTGGAGCGGTTACTTCAACCCTCCACCAAAAGCTAAAGTTCGTCAAGAACGATCAACTTGTCACAGTCTGTGGAGAACAAGCCTTGCTTGTAAGCAACTTGTCATCATCTACTGACATAGAACCCGAGGAGGTTATTGGAACTCAGTTCCAAGCACTGTCGGTGAGCGAGAACAATCAGTTCAGAGGAGGAACCTCAATTTCCTCATACAAAGATGCTATCAAAGCGGTCGAGATTACCGATACAACAGGATGGGGACAGCTTGTCATTCCTACTGACAATAAAACAAAGAAGGGTCTTGGTTTTTCTGCAACCTGTACCCGGACAGCTGCCAACGATGAAAGTCTTCATTCCCTTCAAAACTTCTTCCACAGTGGAGGTTTCCTTCATCCCGTGTCTCAGGCAGTACATGCTATCAATGAGGAAGATCCCTCTGACACAGATGAAGAATGGAAGTCCTACCTTAACAAGGACGGTTATATGTCTCAGGAAGAGATGCCTATGCCTTTTTGCTATCCCGCACAGAGTCCGAGATTTATACCCCAGTCAGACGTCTAAATGATATATGGAGATTGTGATCCGGAAGGATGTCGTGCTCCACCAAATTCATTAGAGGAGGACAATCTGATGAAAGACAACTTTGACCACGATTACTATGGCCCAATGGATGGTCTGCCAATGTGGCAACCTTACCCAGGAAACTTGGGGCAAGAAAGTCAGCCGAGCAATGAAAATCAGCTGAGCATCATTGAACAGAATACCTGTGTCCCCACCATGTCATGGGATCAACACTCAGGTCATTCAGAAACTACTCAACATGAAGATGAATTCGCAACGTTTGCAGGACTTGAATTCATCAACTATGCTTTTCCTGAGGTCAACGTCATCGAGAGAGATAACTCCTCCAGTTCCAAAGAAGTGTGGGACACCTTGGGACAACCGAGTGGAAAATACGACTATATGGTCAAGTACACCGCTCCCGAAAGCTCTCGTATCAAGTTCGAAGATATCCAGCCTACTGGATGGGAAGATACGGCTGAGAGCACAACTAGTCTGCACAATGTAATAGAGGAATTCTCCTACGACAATTCTGCCTGGGAGATAGATTCCAATGATCCTGCTCCACCAGAAATCAGCGTTATTTCTGAAGACAAATCAACGAAGGTGCCAGACTTTGTGATTCACCGAGGAGTTCGTCGCCAATGGGTTACTGTCGAGGTTCCGAAGATCGTTAATCAGTCAAAGTAATTGCCATCTTTAACCTTTCACCCTGCCCAGGTGAAACGAATGTTTTGATAGGGCTCGCTTTCTGTAATTTTCCCTCTTCGCTTTGCCCAAAGCGATAGAGTTTTGTTTTATAGGGCTGTAGTTTCAAGAATCGACTTGTTCATTAATAAAATAACGTCGTTCTGTAATTTCCGCATTAATTGCTGTTTTCTCTTTTTGCTTTTTCAAGAAAATGGTAATCCTAAAAAACAATTCAATAATAAAAACAAGCAGTAAAATAAAACACTGCACACACTTGCATTTTCTCTATCTCTTCTAAACACGAATCATCACGTCGTGCAGATTGCTTGTTTTAAACCCAGTTGAAACATACGATCTGATGCCTTCTCCCAACTGTGAGTTCCCGGTATTCGAGGCTGAAGAAGAAAATGACAACAAAATTCCAGAAGAGATCTCCCGACTACTCAGACAAGAGGAAAGGTCCATTGAACCTCACAAAGAGCCGTTGGAAACGGTAAACTTGGGTTCGGAAAAAGAGAAAAAAGAAATCAGGATTGGGGCACTGCTCAGTCCAACTGCCAGAGAGAGTTTGTAAAGCTTCTCAAAGAATTCCCCGATGTATTCGCTTGGTCCTATCAGGATATGCCAGGGTTGGATACCAGCATCGTGGAACATCACTTACCGTTAAGATCGGAATGTCCGCCAGTAAAGTAAAGGTTGAGACGGACTCACCCGGACATGGCCATTAAAATCAAAAAGGAGGTGTAGAAACAGATCGACACGGGTTTCCTCGCTACATCTGAATATCCTCAATGGTTAGCCAACATTGTACCCGTTCCCAAAACGGACGGAAAGGTTAGAATGTGTGTCGACTACCGAGATCTGAACAAGGCTAGTCCAAAGGATGACTTTCCTTTACCACACATCGACATGCTGGTAGACAGTACAACAAAGTTCAAAGTTTTTCCCTTTATGGATGGATTCTCGGGCTATAACCATATCAAAATGGCGCCGGAAGACATGGAGAAAACTTCGTTCATCACCCCATGGGGAACCTTTTGGTACAAGGTAATGCCGTTCGGTTTGAAGAACGCTGGGGCAACCTATCAAAGGGCTATGACTACTCTGTTTCATGACATGATACATAAGGAAATCGAGGTATATATCGATGATATGATTACAAAATCAAAAACAGAGAGTGAGCACGTTGAACATCTGTCAAAATTGTTTGAACGTTTAAGAAAATTCAAGCTCCGCTTGAATCCCAACAAGTGTACCTTCGGTGTCCGTTCAGGGAAACTATTAGGGTTCATCGTCAGCCAGAAAGGAATTGAGGTTGATCCTGACAAGGTAAAGGCCATTCAAGAAATGCCTTCTCCGAAAACTGAAAAACAAGTCAGAGGATTCTTGGTACGTTTGAACTACATCTCCAGATTCATATTCCTTATGACCGCCACTTGTGCGCCGATTTTCAAATTACTCAAAAAGAACCAGGATTGCGTTTGGTCAGAAGATTGCCAAACTGCCTTCGACAATATTAAGGAATATCTGTTGAATCCTCCGATTCTATCACCTCCAGTGGAAGGAAGACCACTGATCATTTATCTCACAGTCCTAGAGGACTCAATGGGATGTGTACTTGGCCAACAAGACGAAACCAAAAGGAAAGAGTCTGCCATTTACTATTTGAGCAAGAAATTCACCGACTGCGAAACTCGGTACACGATGCTTGAGAAAACTTGCTGCGCTTTGGCTTGGGCAGCCAAACGTCTTCGCCAGTACATGATTCGTCATACTACTTGGTTAATCTCAGAAATGGATCCAATCAAGTACGTTTTCGAGAAACCTGCTCTTACGGGAAGGATTGCCCGTTGGCAGATGCTGTTATCAGAATATGACATAGAGTACCACGCTCAGAAAGCCATTAAGGGAAGTATTTTAGCTGATCATTTGGCTCATCAACCAATTGACAATCAAGAATCAATCGGGTTTGACTTCCCAGACGAAGATGTCATGTATCTAAAAATGAAAGATTGCGACGAACCGTTACCCAGTGAAGGGCCAGAACCAGGTTCCCAATGGGGACTTATCTTTGACGGAGCAGTTAATCATTATGGAAATGGAATTGGGGCAATCATTGTTACCCCTCAGGGTACCCACATTCCTTTCACTGCCAGACTTACGTTCAAATGTACAAACAACAAGGCCGAATACGAAGCTTGTATCATGGGTCTCGAAGAAGCGATTGATTTAAGGATCGAAAACTTGGACGTATACGGCGATTCAGCCTTGGTTATCAATCAGATAAAAGGAGATTGGAACACATACCAATCAGGATTGATTCCTTACAAAGACTACGCAAGAAGGTTGCTACCTTTCTTCAACAGAGTCGAGTTTCATCATATCCCTCGTGAGGAGAATCACATGGCTGATGCATTGGCCACTCTCTCTTCCATAATTAGTGCAGGTCAATGGAATGACATACCTAAGATCGACATCATGCGCCTTGAACGGCCCGCTTACATCTTCGCGATTGAAGCAGTCATAGACAACAAACCTTGGTATCACGATATCAAATGCTTCCTTCAGAAACAAGGATACCCATCTGGGGCATCCAGGAAAGACAGAAAAACCCTCAGAAGATTGGCTGGAAACTTCTTCCTGAGCGGTGACACTCTCTATAAGAGAAATTTTGACATGATCTTGCTCCGATGCGTGGACAGACCAGAAGCAGACATGCTTATGAAAGAAATTCATGAAGGATCCTTTGGCACTCATGCCAATGGACACACAATGGCGAGAAAAATTCTCAGAGTAGGGTACTATTGGTTGGGAATTGAATCCGACTGCTACAAGTACATGAGGAGGTGTCACAAATGTCAGATATACTCCGACAAAATTCATGTACCGCCATCGCATCTCAAAGTTCTTTCTTCCCCGTGGCCTTTTTCCATATGGGGAATCGATATGATCAGCATGATCGAACCTAAGGCTTCAAACGGACATTGGTTCATCCTGGTAGCCATTGACTATTTCACCAAGTGGGTCGAAGCAGCGTCATTCGCCAATGTAACCCGACAAGTGGTGGTCTGATTTATCAAAAACAATATCATATGTCGTTATGGTGTTCCAAGCGAGATCATTACTGATAATGGATCTAACTTGAACAATAAGATGATGAGAGAGTTGTGTGCAGAGTTCAAAATCGAACACCATAATTCATCTCTCTACCGACCCAAGATGAACGGAGCGGTAGAAGCGGCCAATAAGAACATCAAGAAGATCGTTCAAAAGATGGTCGTAACCTACAAACACTGGCATGAAATGCTACCCTTTGCTCTTCACGGTTATTGTACATCTGTCCGCACTTCAACAAGGGCTACCCCTTTCTCTCTAGTATATAGCATGGAGGCAGTTCTCCCCATAGAAGTAGAGATCCCATCAATCCGAGTATTGATGGAAGCTAAGCTCACCGAAGCTGAATGGTGTCAAAACCGACACGACGAACTAAATCTGATTGAAGAGAAGCGAATCACGGCACTATGCCACGGTCAGTTGTATCAACAGAGAATGAAGAGGGCGTTCGACAAAAAGGTTCGACCTCGTGTTTTCAGAAAAGGAGACCTCGTGCTCAAGAAGATACAACAGTTTCTTACTGATTCTCGGGGCAAATGGACCCCAAATTATGATGGCCCCTATGTGGTCACGAAAGCTTTCTCAGGCGGCGCCTTGAGACTTGCAACCATGGACGGAGAGGAATTTGCCTACCCTACAAATGTTGATGTAGTCAAGAAATACTTCGCCTAAACTAAAAAAAAAACGTCTCGGTGGATTGAAAACCCGAAAGGACGGTCCAGGCAAAAGTTAGAGACATGAAAAAAAATCATCCCGATGGATTGGAAACATCATAGTACAATCCAGGCAAAAATTAGGGATAATGGCAAGTAACTATGTTCAACAGAGGCAAGTCTCTCAGCAGCAGCAGTTACACCATCCATCGGAGGAAAACTCCAGTCAAGGTCATCTTCGACAGAAGCTCAGGATGTCCCGAATTCAAAGTTGGTAGAAGGATAGTGGTCGTTATGTTTCAACGTAGCCCTTTTCCCTGTAAATTACCATTTTTAAACTTTGTATATACTCTTTGGAATCACGCGTTTGGATGATCTCCATTTTATCAATGAAATTTGAGCCCTTGTGCTTTTGTTTGTAATTCTTATTTGTTTTAACTTTACGGAACGACGTTGTTAACATGATTAACGATTCTTGAAATAAAACAAAAATGAATTTACTTGTTAAAACTTTTTCTGCTTTTTAATAAAGATGGCAATTTCTTTTGACTGTTGAACATCGAAAGAGCATCGATTGCGTCTCCAAAGGCGTTTGAACTTCAAAATGCAGAATCAAAGTACTCCTTCTAGGCCCAGTACACCTGAATGAATGGATCAACTGTGTCAGAGACCTTGTTTCGTCTGACACGTCTCGGCCGAGTTCTTATCTCCTAAGCCCGATCAACGGTGCTCCCAACAGGGACTATCTCTCCTAAGCAAGGTGGAATTGCTATCTTGAACCAACGTACTTCTTCGCCCCGCGATGGTCGAATATCCAGTCGTGTTCATCCATTAGTTTGTATGTCGCGTCAGTCTTGTCAGCATAAACATACATACATTATGCATTATTGACTTGCATTCATATTGCATCACTATCACTCTAGTTGGTCTTGTCCCCTAGTGATAGAAGTTCTCTCAATCGAGTTGTCAGTTCTTGCCTCTTCAGGAAACACTACGTTTGAGCAACCTCGCCTCCAGTTTATTTCTGGGAGGAAGTTGGCCTTTGACCACTTTGATAACTTGAACCTCTGAAAAGCCAGAGAAACCTTCTACAAATGTCACTCTTCGCCATTGAAGATGATATCCTTGCTTTCCCGGATTAAGGAAAATCCACAGAGAAAGCCTCTTAAGCAGAGATTTGGCAGTACAACTGCCATTCTACGAAAAACCCACCGATGAAAAGGTCATCGGCACCTCAAAATTGGATCACATCATATGGCATTTCTCCGAGAAGATCTCCGAGAAAAGTATGATGTAAAGACCCCAAGCGACAGCAGTCTCCCAAGAGACTCGCTTTCCCCAGTATAAACAAATGGCGCCTCCAACAGAGAAGTTTTTGCAACTCTACAACTCAGACGACTGGGTTCTCCAGCAAGTCTGACATCAAAATTGTTTCCGTCAAATGGCATCTCCCCAGGAAAATTCGGCGAGAAGTTTGAGGGAAATCCGCTACAAATAGCGTTCCTTGTCAGTAAAGTTTATTGACAAAAGAAACTAAGACCAGTTCCTTGGTAGGAAACCAGGATCGAGGGGAAGTTTATTTCAGAAACTAAGACCAGTTCCTTGGTAGGAAACCATGATCGAGGGGAAGTTTATTTAGGAAACTAAGACCAGTTCCTCGGTAGGAAACCAGGATCGAGGGGAAGTTGACAAAAGAAAACTGAGACCAGTTCCTTGGCTGAAGACCAGGATCGAGGGGAAGTTTACCTTTTCTAAGCATCATTGCTCAGCAAAAGAAGATGAATGCGTAAGCTACCATTCATAACCACCATCAAAATTTCAGGTATTCCGATATTTAATCCTCTTGCACCCCGAATGCCCGAATACCTTCGTCATTCACACCTTCGGGTTCAAGAAGATTAAATAGGGGCATCTGTCATACCCCAAATTTTGACCACTAAGATTTCCCATCATTGTGCAAATCATTATCACAATATGGAGGAACCATCATACTTCATCAATCTCCCCAAAGATGGGTGAGCATCCACTACAATCAAAATTAGGGTTTCAAGCCCTCTCTGAGTGCTTAGACAAAGAATCAATCAAGGAATGACATGATCTTTAACTTGTCTAGCCTCTCAAATATCCACAATGGATCAAAAGGACTCCCACTTCAAGGATTAAGCACAAGGATGCTTCCTTCTAGGTGGATCAAGCTTCAAGATCGCCAGTGTCACCAAATTAGGGTTTTGGTCGACCAGGGCCTCCAGATGAAAAATTTCATCTGGGAATGAGCCAATGATCCAAAACATAACCTAATATACTCCGTGGAACCTCATGGACCCAATCATCAAGTCAATTTTGCCTCAGGGGATGCATTCATCAA
This sequence comes from Lathyrus tuberosus, assembly GCA_022829125.1. NCBI lineage: Eukaryota > Viridiplantae > Streptophyta > Magnoliopsida > Fabales > Fabaceae > Lathyrus > Lathyrus tuberosus. Next base: position 21,830,383 of record JALAZF010000012.1, on the reverse strand, counting down.
AAATCAGGAAGTAGGGTTTCTTGACCTAATTCACCCCTAAGTTGACTTTTGGGACAAATCATGAACCAAGACCTCAAGAGAGGGTTTGAGGGTCTCTAATGAACTATATTGATCCATTTGGAACAATGGATTAATCCAAGAAGCTTGAGCAACAAGTCTCAATTTCATCTGCACAACAATTAGGGTTTTAAGGGAAAAGTCAACTGTAACTTTGACTTTTGACCAGGACATGCTCCCAAGCCCTAAGACATGATTCAATATGCCCTATGACACCCATGGAACATGTCCATCAAGTTTGATTTAGGTCAAGGACATGATTTCTTGAAGAATTGCACAGTTTGGAATTCATTTGATAAAAAGTCAACTGTGCACAAAAGTCAACTTTGACTTTTTGAAATTTTTCACCAAAATGGTTTTTTAACCCTAAAATGATGTTAATGTATGATTTTAATCATCATTCATCAAGAAGAATCAAGAAAAGTTGGATAACTTGTAAAAGGGGTAACCATAAAAACTTAGAAAATTTTCTAAGTTAAAAATAAAGTGACAAGGGCACCAACTTTGAAGGATCATAACTCCTAAACCACAAGGCCATTTTTTCTCATCCAAAGATGGATTTGTAGCCCTCATTACCCTCTACAAAAACTTCAACTAGACCTAAGTCCAATTCATTAAGGATTTGGAGTTATGGAGTGATCAAAATGGCTGAAAAGTGAAAATGTCACTTTTTCCAACACTTAGTGAAATTTTCACTAAGTCAGAATCTGCCTTCACTTTTTGCCAAATGTAGGGGGATTTTTCACTTGGATTCAAAAGAGATCAAAACCAAACATGTTCAAACAGTTGTTGTATCATGTAAGGGCTTTCCAAAATGGTCAAGAACATTACCAAATTCAACTTACACCATGAGATATGACATTGGCAAGTTGCCTTGCTGAAATCTGTCAAAGGCAAGGCAGAATTTGCAATTTTGCTCGATTTGCCAAAATCAGCCAAATTCAAATGCTCCTATCCACTTGGACACATCAGAGGATTGAATCTAAAGGGGACAATCACTGAGCCAGGCCTCCAAAGTCCATGGAACAAGAAATAGCATGTTGAACCTAGAATGGCCAAAATAGGGACAAGACTCCAAATTTGGATTGAAGCATTCAATGGAAGCATCAAGATGGCATGGACTGAGCCATTCTCATCTGAAATCAGTCAAGACTTATCCAAGACCAAGGGAACCAAAGCTCTGTGCCCTAACCTCTAGTCAATGGCTAGAGGAGACTTGGATTTTCATTTGCCAACATTGGCCAAACCTACTTACCAGTTGCCATTCACTATTCCTTGCAAAACAAACTTGCTCTACTATAAATAGAGCTCAATTGTGATCAGTTTAAGAACACCAAAGCCATCTAACAGATGCTTTCCTCAAAATCTCTTTCTCTTGGCAAAAATACCTTTCTTAGCAAGGTAGCTATCGGGTTTTGAGTTTGAGAGCTTTTCCAATCAAACCAATCACACACACACACACCTCATATACATCACATATGAGTTGATCAAACACTTAGATCACAACTGGAACACCAATTTCACAAAATCACCAGCTGGTTGCTCAAACTTTCAATCAAGTTGCAGCTGAGGTACCACAAATCGTTCCAGCCAATTTCAATCAAGTCCAAGCATTCAAACACACTCCATAGGGTGTAGGGAAGCTGTTCATATCATCACCACTCATCTGTAACACCTCCAAATCAAAAATCAATTTGCTCTTGCTGTCACGACCTAGAGGTAAGCATACACTTGGTCATCTCTCAATCTATGCATATTTCCTCGCACAATAATTTGCCCATATGTTCATAATCATGCATGGAATGTTTTCCCTCAATTAATTGCATTGTTTGAATCGTGTATCAAAAATCCTAGCCTTCATGCAGAAATTAGGGTTCTTGAGGATTTTTCATGATTTCTTGTTATATGTTTAATTTAAATGAAATTAATGGACATAGACATGATCGTGAGGTTGAGACGAGCATAATGATATGTGGATTGCGTGTTATAATCAAGTATTCAGGGAGATTGGATAGAAAATGCAAATCAGCCAAACCCAGAACACGCGTGTGTTCTTCAGCTGTTCTTGGCGCCTTTTTTGAATTTTCAAATATTTGAATTTTGTGATTTTTCTTTAATTGATTCAAAAATTAATTTCTCTCTGAGTTTTAATGATTTTGAGTTGATTCTTTTTTTAATAATTCACAAAAATGTTAAAATATTTTATTTTCCCAAAAAATCCCAAAAATATTATTTATTTCATATAATTGATATTTTTGCAAAGAATTAATATTTTAATTGTTTTTGACATTTTAAATATTTTTTCCACCTTGATTTTGCAACTTTTAATGCTTTCTAATTATTTTGTAGGTCAATACTTAATTTTTGAAGCATTAATCCAAGATCACAATTTGTTTTTCACATGTTAAACAATTTTGATTATTTTAATTGAATTTTTATTCAATTAAATACATTTTTTGAAAACAAATTAGGGTTTTGGATTAATTCAACCCTCATAAATTATTTTCAAAACACTTTGGGCCTCTAATAGAGTGTAAGACCTAATCATTTTTTTTTACCAAAACATTTTGGGCCTCAGTGTATTGTATAAGTCCCGATACCGTCAAAAACAAACGGCGCGATCGTCGCCTTTTGAAAAATAACCTTGGGCCTCTCCTTGAGCTATAAGACCCATTCAAAACTTTTGGGCCTCTATTAGAGTGTAAGACCCAACACCCTTTTAACCAAAATCATTTGGGCCTCACTTATTGTATAAGTCCCTCTGCGTTAAAAGAAAATCTCGGCGCGATCGCCATTTTTAACGAAAAATCAATTGGGCCTACCCTCGTGTTATAAGCCCCACTCTTTCTCTTTAAAACTTTTTTGGGCCTCTTGAAAGAGTGTAAAACCCATCCCTTTGTACAGAAAAACATTTTGGGCCTCAGTCACTTGTATAAGTCCCTCTGTACAAATTCAACAGTGCGCTCACTGATAAAACCCTGGGCCTCTCCTTGAGTTGTAAGCCCCAAATCTTTCTTTTTCAAAGCACTTTCTCCTTTGATTTTGAATATACTGTTGTTTTCAATCTTTCTTTGTTGAACAACTAACCAAACAGCATGGAAGCTCTACAACCGAGTAAGTGTTTATACGCTTTCATTTACCGCTTTCATATACATATAACTGTATTGTGGGGCTGTTTCACTGTAAGTCTTCTTTCATAAACTCATATCAACTGTGTAATAATAGTATAGATATTTTGAGTTTCCCCTGCAACTACGTCTAGAACTAGGTGACGCCGTTTCGTTTATTCGTAGAAATAGACAGCTAGATCCCCAATAGGATCACCAGATACAGTCTTCTCTTCGGCTGTCCTCATTAGAAATTGTCAAGAAACTCTATTCCCAGAGATGAATGTATTCTCCGTGAATGGCATCTTTGAGTTTCTTCCAAATTCTCGAACTTTCCTGACTTGATCTATTCCTTGTGAATATCTTGCCTTGAATTTCTCGGGGTTTAGGGACCCATGGGCTTCTTAAAAGCATCGGCCTCCTCTTGGGCATCGTTCAAGGACCCACAGGCTTCCTAAAAGTGACCCCGCCTCCTCTTGGGCTTAGTACAAGGACCCGCCGGCTTCTTAAAGTATTCACAGCCTCCTCTTAGGCTTCGTATAATGATCTCTTCCTTCGGGAATAATAGCCTTCTCTTGGGCTTCGTACAAGGACCTCTCGGCTTCTTAAAAGTTTCCAGCCTCCTCTTGGGCTTCGTACAAATTGTCCCGACGACCTCCTAGAGGTATAGGAACAGAACTTAGTCATCTTCATAGAACAGTCCTTTCCTAGAGTCTACCACTGTTTCTCAAAGCATGGTACAAAAGATGACACTCTAGACTTGGACAGTCTAATTTCCTTGAGTCTCAAAGACATTCTCAAGTGACCCCTTCGTTAAATAGGAAGGAAACCCGTAGACTCGGACAGTCTCAATACCCTTCGGATCTCCCGCTTCCTTAAAGAACAGGAATAACCCGGATCCTTGAATCAAATCCATGAGTACAGTGTTGCTCATATAAGAACTGATTTTCTCTTTCAAAATCAGTATAGTGGACCTGTCACTTAACTGAAACAGTAACCATAGCCTCCTCTTGGGATTTGTACAATGATTCTCCCCAGCGGAGTCAAACAACATTTAGCCTCCATCTCGGGCTTTGTACGAGATACAAAAAGACTCTCTTGTTGAGTCAAACTTTTCGCCTGCATCTCGAGCTTTATACGAGATACAAAAAGGTTCTTATTGAGCCAAACAAATTTTAGCCTCCATCTCGGGCTTCGTACGAGATACAAAAACACTCTCTTGTTGAGTATAAAAGATCCTCTTGTGGGATCAACCCCTTTTAGCCTCTCTCTCGGGCTTTGTACGAGACACATATCAGCCTCCGCTTAGGCTTTGTATAAGAAAACCACTGGTTAATTCAGTTAACCTTTTTGCATCAAAGTTGTGCCTCGTTCACAGTACACAAACATCAACAACTCCTTCCCCTCTATCTAATCGCTGTAAGCGGCAAGCCTCTGGATCATCTACATCCATGCCACTGTCCTTCTTTTAGCATGAGAAATTCCTAAGGAAAGATGGCATTGCTCAACACTGAGTTAAAGTCTTCTCATTCAGGTTAAAACCCCCTATAAAGGAAATTATGGCATTGCTAGGATCCGCGTATCCCGGTTAAAGTAATCCTCCCTTTATAATCAGTCACCCAACAGTTGTGGCTGACAAACCTCTTTGGAGATGACAAATTCTCTCTAAAGTTAAGACCTTTTAGCTTCACATCTTGGGCTTTGAACAAGATACAAATCACCTTTCGCTTCACGTCTTGGGCTTTGAACAAGACACCAAAAAAAACCACTTCCTCCCATAGAATAGGAGGAACTACGAACGCTCTGATTTCCCTATTTCGGTAAACGGGAATATGTAGGCATAAGATTGAAAGAAAAGATCTTAGCGAGCACACTAAACAAAAACCCAAAATCCCATATCTCTATCAATCAAAAGCAGTAATTCAAAGCATCAGTCCTAACGTCCTAACCCTTGTTCCCCGCCAGAAACCTTCTGTCTAGATAAAAAGAAAGAAACTGTATTGGCGAAAATACAAATAACCAGTACAAAGGCCCCCCACATTGATAGCATTCGTAACCTAACAGACCGCTGTTTAAACTCAGTATGCAAAGCAGGGTTAATTGGAGACATCTATTTCCCTTCCTTCATCAGCTCACAATAGGATAAAAAATGAATCGACTGTAGTTTAAGCTCAACCGCAGAGAGCGACCAGCGCTTAAGAACCGCGTCCAAAATCGCTCGCTACAGTGAGCGATCGGATTGTGCGCCTTATACCGAGAGGACCTAAAGCAATCCATAAACGTCGTGCGCCTTATACCAAGAGGACCTAAAGCGACGGGGAACATCGTAGGCCCGACGGGGTGTTACTTGAGTGATCCTCAAGAACGAGCGATGATTCCAGCAGAGTTCCTGAGTGAACTAGTCATGAGAAATATTAGAAGTTGGTACCACATGGCATGTGCATAGAGTCGTTGTGTCGGTCTCTGTGCATTTGCATAAATCATGGATTAATTGTGCATAGAATTGTGAATGTGATTGATGAGATGGAATATGTGAAATTGTATTGATGATGAGTGTATTGTGTATGATTGATGTGTATGGGTATTTGATACTTGAGAATTGTACTGTGTTGTGTTGTATTTGATTGTGGTGCATTTGTGGTGAGAATGTTTTACCTGTGTATTTCTGTGTTAATATATAATTATATGCAACTGTAATATGATTGTTTTTCTCACCCTTCTGCTGTTTAATAATGCTCTATGAGGCATTGCAGATTAGAGTTGCTGGAGGTCTTTTTGTGAAGCTTTGCGTCTTCATTATTTTGTCGGTCGTCTCTGATATGTGCACCGGGTAGTTAGGGTGGCCGTTTGTGATTATTTTGTACTATGTATATGTATCTTTTGGATTGTACATGTATGATGTTGTATATGACAAACAAACTTTCATGAGATATATATATATATATATATATATATATATATATATATATATATATATATATATATATATATATATATATATATATATATGTTGATATTCAGTTACGGATTTTCCGCTTATATTCTGTTTCTGAATTGTTGGTATAATACTACTTGAATGGTTGCATATCTGTATGAGCAGGTGTTGTATGTTTGTTTCAAATTGTTGTGGCGTCTCCGGTCTATGCCGTGCATATCTTAAATATACTCTGATGAAATTTTGGAATTTTTATTTATCGTTTTAATAGCTTTGGGGTATAGATTGGGGGTGTCACACAATCAACAATTGCTCTCTCAACAGCAGAAGTAGAATATATATCCGCGTCACTGTGCAGTACGCAGTGTGAGGGATATTCTCCTAGCTACCTTGTTTTAATGATGTCAACAAACATATTAGATTGTAATTTGAGCGGTATCACTTCATGTGTCAGGCATATAGCGTTTAACCATTATCGTTCATATGTCTAGATGCATAGGATCTTATTCTCTCCAATAATAAATGTCCACTATCGTTTTAGTTGTGTCTAGTATGTGTCTTTGATATTGGTCTGGTAAAAATGCTCAGAAAAATTGAATTTCCTGAAAATTTGCACTTCATGTGCTGACCCTTCAGTTCATGCACTAACCCCAAATTTTATGCGCTAACCTCCAAAACTTGCGGGAAAGCGCACAAATTTGTGGACACGAAATTTTTGTTTTATGCGTCGACGCATGAATGCTGGAGGTCGACGCATGACCTCAAATTCGACACTTTTTCACTAAATTTCTTTTCTGTTATTTTTTTGTCATTTTTCTGTTTGTCATATTTTTCATATAAATAATTTTGGTCATCCTTTTTAATAACAACAAGAAACGTGAAAGATATATGTCATTTCTCTCTTCATCTTCATCTTCTTCATTGTGTAAACAAACAATCACGCATAATCATCTTTGTTTGTGTCGCCCATTGATCGAAGTGATAACGTTCAGAATTTAGGAAGTGTAATCTTCATCTTCTGGGTTGAGAGTTTGGCAGGTGTTTCTTGAATAAAACCAGTTGGTTTTGTCCTCCAAGAATCGGATAGATTTTGGGGGTTTTAACACAAACTGTTCTTTCTACAGGGATTCGGCTGGGCGAAGGTAACTGGAAATTGGCGCAATTGTTCGGTTTAGTAGCTGTAATCAGAGGATCGTAGAAAGGAGGTTTGGGTTCGAATTCTTGGTAGATTACAATTGACCGAGTGAAGGTAACTGAAGAACGGTGGTTTCTGTCGGTTTAGTAGCGTGAGACGGTAATTGAATCAACCATATTCGGAGCACTTGATTCATCTTGAATCAAGGGAAGAGAAAATTCTGCATCAACGATCGAAGACGTTCGAGGGTTTGGATGTTCATTGTTTTCTCTTGTAATAAACAATTTTCAACAACAGTATATATATATATATATATATATATATATATATATATATATATATATATCAATTCCATTTGTGGAGTTGGGGGCAGACGTACCCAAAGCGAGGACGATTGGGGAACTACCTAATCAAATCGCAAGTCATCGAAATTTCTGTAGTAGAGTAATTGTAAGCTGATAAATTGTTTTGTTAAACTGATAAAATTCCTTGAATTGTATCTTGGAGCAGCTGTACATTACCCTTTACTGAAATTCTGCACTTAGTGTGTTTTCGCACACTAGGTGTTTGATAATTTGTGTCAAAGCAAAATTAGAACTTGTTGTCTTTAAATTGCTTATCATTTTACCTCATTGGATTGGAATATACATCAACCAAGTGATATTTTGTTGATTGCGTATCTTAAGTGTAATATTCAAAACTGAATTTTTCTCCTCTGCACTCGTCCGTGATATAATCGTGCATATCCGATCCTTTTGGTAGAAGGTTCATTGTAGACGTTCTATCCAGTGGTAGCTTCCGTTTAAACAATTTTAAAAACAAATTTTGTAAACCATTTGCATGTAAAAATCAAGGGATCTATTCAACCCCCCTTCTAGATCCATAGCCATCGTCTAACAAGTGGTATCACGAGCTCCGGTTAATTCTGGTGCTTCGGTAAAACTTCTTGGATCATGGCGAACGAACCTAAAGGGGCTTATAATAGAGCTCCAGTTTTTACAGGCGAAAACTACAGCTATTGGAAGGATTGTATGCGCGTTCATATTAATTCCAATGATCGGAAGGTTTGGAACGTTATTTTAAACGGTCCCATGCAAATTACTATGACTAACGTGGAAGGCGTTGTCGTTCCTAAACCCGAAGCTCAATGGACTAAGGAGGACGAGAAAAAGTATAGCTATGATTGGAAGGCTCGTAATATGATCATCTCCTCCTTGGGAGTTGACGAGTATTATCGAGTCTCCCATTGTGAAACGGCCAAAGCCATGTGGGATGCTTTACAAGTAGCCCACGAAGACACTAATGATGTTAAGTTGGCTCGTATTAATACACTAACGCAAGAGTTTGATTTGTTTTACATGAAGCAAGGGGAAACCATTGCGGATATGCAAAAAGGATTCACTCACATTATCAACAAACTGCATGTTCTTGGTAAACCAATTCCAAATGAGGTTTCTACTAACAAAATTCTGAGGTGTCTTAACAGGGAATAGCAACCGAAGGTCACCGCTATCAAGGAGGCCAATGATCTTGCTACACTATACCTCACGACACTGTTTGGGAAACTTGATGAGCATGAGCAAGTGCTCATTAGCCTGGATAAACATGAAAAGAGTATCAAGAAAGAGAAGGCAAAAGATACAGAGAAGAAGTCGGTAGCTCTTAAGGCTTCTTATTCAAAGTCCACACATCAAGAGCTAAGTGATGATGAAACCAATAATGACAAAGATGAAGAATCCGGTGATGATATGGGCTTATTTGTGAAGAGATGCAATATATATGTTCGTAAGAACGAAATTCAACACTCGGATAGAAATCTAGTCAAGTTTAGGAAGCAATCTAGAAGCAAAGGAAATAAAAATGGCAAGGTAAAAGGTACGTGCTACAACTGTGGAAAATCCGGGAATTACAAGTCGGATTGTCCATCTCTAAAGAAAGACAAAGATAAGGATAATGACAAGAGTCGCTCAAACAAAAAGTCCAACAAGTCTCGACGAGCATACATCGCTTGGGAAAGCGATAGTGAGTCGGAGAAAGATGATTCCTCAAGCGATGAAAGTGAATCCGTTAACTTTTGTCTTATGGCACACCACAACAAAGCAAAATAGGTAAAGCATTCTAAATATGATCATGTTAATACTATGTCTCATTTAGAGTTACGAACGGCTTTTGACATGTTACACTATGAGGCTAAGGAAGCATTTCAACGCTTAGCCTCAAACAAAAGAATTTTCACATATTTGGAGAAGAAGGTTTCTGATTATGAAAAGGAATTGGAAGCTCTCAAAAACTCTATAGTGGACACATCAAAAGCCAAGGTTGAAAAGGATCCTACCTCTTGGTTCAATTGGGGCTGTGACACTTGTCATATTTGGAAACGAGAGGTGAGAACCCTCAAGGCCAAATTGGACAAGGCTCTTAAGCCAAAAGTTACGTTTGTTATTAATCGATCACATTTTCGTGAGAGCATGAATAATTCATATCAAAAGTATACTTATGTGATTCGAGATAGTGATAGCAAAAGTAAATTCCAAATGAATCGTAATTGTCTTTACTGTTGTAAGCCTGGTCATACTAATGAGAAATGCCGCTTCAGAAGGTTTCTTGTTCCGAAAGGCATCTACCAATGGTTGCCCAAGTGCGGTTTTGGTTTCACTCACCTTAAAGGACCCAATGAGAATTGGGTACCTACTCTCCCTTGATTGTTTTTGTAGGTACAAAGTCTTGAGACCACCGAAAGAAGATGGGTTCTGGATAGTGGCTGCTCGAGACACATGACCGGAGACATATCTTTTTATCGAGTTTGTGGCGAAGAAAAAGGGGTTTGTCACCTACGGAGATAACAACAAGGGACAGATTCTCGGCAAAGGTAGTGTAGGTAACCCATCATCTACTACTATCTCTGATGTGCTGCTTGTGGAAGGCCTTAGACACAACCTTTTAAGCATTAGTCAACTATGTGACAAGAATTATAAAGTATCTTTTTCAAAGGATTATTGTATAGTTGAAGATTGCAATAAAAAGAACGTGTTTAAGGGCTTGAGGGTGAACAACGTTTATATGCTAGACTTAAATGAGGTATCGTTGATTGGAGACAAGTGTCTAGTCGCTATGAATGAAGATTCATGGTTGTGGCATAGATGGTTGGCTCACATCAATTTTGATTTGCTTAACAAAATTGTCTCTAAAGACTTAGTCATCGGTTTGCCCAAAATTAAATTCACAAAGGATCACCTTTGTGATGCGTGCCAAATGGGGAAGCAAACAAGGATCTCATTCAAATCCAAAAACATCGTTTCAACTATGAGACCCCTTGAGCTCCTCCATATGGACCTCTTTGGACCATCTAGGGTTAAAAGTCTAGGTGGTAACTATTATGGGCTTGTTATAGTCGATGATTTTTCTAGGTTTTGCTGGACATTTTTCTTAGCAAATAAGAGTGATACTGTCTCGGCCTTTGAACGATTTGCTAAGTTATCTCAGAACAAGTTAAACACAAACATTGGGTCAATTAGAAGTGACCGTGGGGGTGAGTTTGACAACCATTTATTTGAAGCATTTTGTGATTCCAACGGAATTGATCATAATTTTTCCGCACCATGTACCCCTCAACAAAATGGTGTAGTGGAACGTAAAAATAGAGTTTTGGAAGAACTTGGAAGGACTATGATCAATGATGGTGGATTACCAAAATACTTTTGGGCCGACGCCATAAGTACGGCTTGTTAGGTTTTGAATAGGGTGCTCATCCGGCCTATTCTAAACAAGACACCGTATGAGCTTTTAAAAGGGCGTAAGCCAAACATATCTCACCTTTATGTATTTGGATGCAAATGCTTTGTGTTAAACAATGGGAAAGAGTCTCTTGGTAAATTTGATGCCAAGGCTGATGAGGGTATTTTTCTTGGATACTCTCAGTCAAGTAAAGCATATAGAATTTAAAATAAGAGGTTACGCATAGTTGAAGAGTCAGTTCATGTTACTTTTGACGAGTCTTATCCGAGAAATTTCTGAGAAGGTAGTTCTTTTCATGGTGCAGGTGTACCTACTGAAGACATACTCAAGGACACTGATAAGGGAATTGATCAGCCTGAAGCAGTGCGTATTGAGGAGGAAAAGGATCACCAACCAGCGAAAAGTGAGGATGATCATCATGATAATAAAGATGAACTTCCTCCAACTTGGAAGTCTTCAAAAGACCATCCAATTGACAACATTCTTGGTGATATCTCTAAGGGAGTAACTACTCGCTCTAAACTTAGTAACTTTTGTTATTACTCTGCTTTTGTTTCCCAAGGTGAACCTAAAAATGCTAAGGAGGCGTTACTCGATGAGCATTGGTTTCTATCAATGCAAGATGAACTAAATCAATTATGGAGAAATGAGGTTTGGGACCTTGTCCCCCCTGTCGCTCCTGAAAAGATTTGCATCCAACGGTACAAACGCGAGAGTGGTGCAAAAGAACACAGAGTCGCCAGCAAAGTGTATTTATCCCAAGAGAGGGAAAGGAAACACTGCGTAAACCTGAAAGAAGGGAAAGAGCATGGTTACGCGACCAAGAGAACGGGTACGGGAGTCGGTTACGCGAAGGGAAGGTGTTAGCACCCAACACGTCCATCGTACTCGATGGGATCCACGCTTGTCGTCTGCATCTAAGAGTGTCGTCACCTGGAACTCCACTGCTACTGGACCGGCGGAAAGAACGAGAACGGAAAGAAATGAAGAAACAAATGTAGGGAAAATAAAAGAAGTGAAGAAGTGACTCGATAGGACATCGCTCGTCCTATGCCTATGTATTCCCTCGTGCAATGGGAAAGTCAGAGTCAACGTAGTTCGGACACGAACTAGGGGGGGAGGTTGCTCGCCAAGACATCGTCGTCTTGTGCCTACGTATCCTCAACTGGACGAGAAAGAGGAAATCAGAGCAGTCGTAGTTCGACCTACGGGTTGAAAAGAAACAAAGAGATGAGAAAGAAAGGTTGTGCTCGGAGAGATCTCGCACGATCTCCTGCCTACGTATCTCGCTCGCACGCGAGAATCAGAGCGACGTAGTTCCCCTCACTAGGGGTGGATTGTGTTTTTTAGGGAACGGCTTACGTTCTAGCTCAGGTGTTGTAGCTCGCTGAATCGAGGCTTAGGCGTTACCGTCTTGCAAGAGAACGAGTAGAAGCACATTCGTACGCTGAGAGTGAGTGAGATGAGAAAAGAATTCCCGAAGGAAAGACATTATTGTTTGTTTTGATTTTTTTAGGCAGAATTGTTTTAAGTTAGTTCATAACTTGCATTGCACCAAAGTCTTAAACGTAGGAACGAATACTTCGTGCATCGTCCCCAACAGGACGTACACTAAGTATCCTAAAAGAATGAGAGGAAGCCCCTCGTTCCCCACTTCCCACATAGAAGGCTCAAGCGCAATACACGTTAACTCTTATTATGTGTTTTGAAGAAGTTATGAGATGAGAAGAGAGAAGACACAAAGGAAACTCTAAAGGGAAACTAAGAGTCCTAATGTTATCATGCATGGATGACCTAGGGTTAGTGAGGTTTAGGAGAGAAACAACTAACTAAGACCTAATGCTAATCCTACTCCAAGCTTAATCAGAAATTAAGTTGGACTAGGTAGCTCTAAGGGGGAAGGAATCCAAGACTTAATCAAGTCTTGAGATTCATGGGGTGAGAAAGAGTGAAAGAGAAGAAGAAGAAAGAGAAGGATAAGATGAGAAGCAAGATGGGGCAGCAAGTACATCATAATCATCATATCCAAATCAAAACATTAAACATGCTCCAAAGATCATACGATCACACCTTAGGTATACAAGTGAAAGCACATAAGAAGGGATGCAAGTAAACTTGCACAAGATTCACAAATTCACACACTAAGGCCTCATACAAAGATGACATGAACAATATAAGATGAAAGTGAAACCAATTCAGAATTTAATTCACATCATGATCATCCAATACAAACATGCAAGAATGTTTCACATCATGATGCGTTATGAGCCAAAGAAACCACAAAACCAATGATAATGATATGCATCACATAATTCAAACCATGAAGATAAAGTGAGATGAAAACCAAGAAATGAACTCAAGGGGCAGTAGCATACACATTAACATCATGCCAAGATCAAACTCAAGTCATACAAGATTAATAACCAAGCAACACATCCAAAGCATGTATCAAAATTAATCAAAGCATCCATTTACTATTCATGCAAGCAAGCAAAGAAACATGTGAAGCAAAGAGTGAGAACATGTCACCAAGAGCACCTTAAACCAAGAGGGTCAGAACCTCTAGCATGTCATACAAATCAAACAAAAGGTTTCATACATGAATGGATTCACACAAAGAAGCAATCACAAGATTAGGTTGAACATTCCACAAAGTTCAAGTCCAAAACAACATCCACTTAGAAAATCAAGAACAAATAGGAAAATGATCATATGAGGATGATTCCAAATCCACAAGTAAGCTCAAACAGAACATGATCATACCATAAAAACATCCTAAGCATCATTCAATCACAAGTAAGCAAATACACTCAAACTAGGTCAAGTATCAAAGTATGTCTCAATTAAACTTGCATCACAAACAAAACTCAACCAAAAATAGCAAAGTTGTCCAATAAATTCCCAAAAAAATAATCAAACAGAAGATAATTCAGTCAAGTAACATGTCCAAAAAGATTGGATCAAAAACAGTTAAAGAGCTTGTCTAAAAGTGATCCACAAGTCAAGATGTGCACATAATCGAACAAAGATCGAGGGTCAATAAAACTTGAGTGGCAAGTCACTAAAAGTAACTCAAACCAACCTTAAACCAGCATCAAAACATCCTCATATAAACCTCCACAAGTAACCAAAAGATCAATATCAAATGATGAGTAAAAGTTAAGAACATCCTAACCCTAGATGAAGGGTATCATTGGAAACTCATCACCAAATTAAATCAAAATAAAATATGAAAATAAAATAAGAAATAAAAATAAAAATATGGAAAATAATCACAAGACAATAAATGATTAGAAAAAATATTTTTGTGAATTTTTTATAAGAGTTTATCAATTAAAATAAAATTGAAACAAACTAATTAAAACAAAAGAGAAATTAGAACAAGTAAAAACTATGGGGGGGTGCAGAAGCAAAACGAGCTATCATATTGACCAAGCTTGTGCGCACAGTGGGCCTCAAATGGTGGGGTGCGAACATCAAAAGTGTTAAGCCCAAACACCAACAAAATGTCATCAGCCTCTTTAAATGGAATAAAATAAAAGGAAAGGAAATGAAATGTCACGCAAACCATGTCAACCTTTTAATCAATCGGACACCCTCATTTAAAACCAGAAAAAGACAAAACTCAACAGCCAGTCCAACGATGCCACTACATCATCTTCCTCATGAAGAAACCTAAACATACCTCCATGCATCGTGAAGCTACAGTAGATAACGCAACAAACAAGCCATCTTCTACGCTACATTAACCCATGGAAATTCAACCAAAAACAACAAAATAACACATGAAACTGACGCTCGTGGATCATAGAATATCATGATGCTATTTATTTATTAAAACACAAACCCTAACACAGATAAAAATGAACTCAAAGAGGTGGGTACCAAGTAAAAAAAACAACGAACCAGATCATCCAAACAAAATTCAGTTCAACACTTAAACAAGACCATCATTTCAGGCCATCTCAGATGCAAGGTATGAGCAAGATAAAAACGTTTAGATCTACATGATGATGGATCAAAAGTTTGAAGGAGCTTACCTAGTGGAGTTATGTCCACTGCACCTTGATACTTGTCACGACCTTGAGGAAAACTTCAATAAATCTACTCAACAACCTTCAGTACTGGTGATTTAAGAGCTAAACCAAACCAAAATCTCTTAATGAACTAGCTTCGTGAGTGAGAAAAAATGGAGAGCAGTGGTCTTTTCAGATCTGGAAAATGAGCAGAATGAAGAAGATCCTTCACTATTAGGGTTTTTCAGTCTTTATAGGATGGGTTGGAGTTGTTTTAATGGGCCTAAGAGTGGGTTTAAAGTTTTTTACGTGAAAATGGACATGATGAGGGATATCGTTTTTTGCTATGTTATTGAGCCAAATTGGGGTGGTTTTTTTAGTGATTCTTGTGGACAAAAATGAATGGTTTATGCGTGTCCTATTGGGCTGCCACTCTGCTGAAACCATATGGACAGGTTTTGCATTCCAAGTGTGTCCAAATTTGCTAATCCTCCTTTTCATGGCAGGTTGCATGTTGGTCCATTTTTGGCAAAGAGGCAACAAGATTTGTGGCCCACAATGTGAAAGTCGTAGGCTGCATGACCAACTCAGATTATGTGCCAAAATGAGAACTTTCAAGCATGTCCAAGTTTGGTTCGTGTGTGACACTTTAGAGCATCACAACTCTTTGAATTCTTTACCAAATGATGAGATCTTGAATTCATTATAGAGGTAGCATGGTGGGGAACAAGGCTTGTGTTGAAAAGAAGTGGAAATGATGCTTGGAAGTCACCTAAAAATGAGCATGAAGATGTGTCCACCAAGTCTGCCGAAAACACTTAGAGAAAATTCTAAGTCTTGAACTCATCATGAACATGAAAAACCTTGGATTTCAAGAGACCATAACTTGCTCGATATTGATCCAATCAAGGCATACTTGTACTCTTTTGAAAGAGGGGATTGCCCTCTACAATTCTTATGCTAGAGGTTTCTCAATTTAAGGCTTGGAAGCCACTCAAAATTGGCCATGAACATTGATGTACCAAGCTGTCAAAAGTAACTTAGAAAAAAAATCTAAATTTTCCAATTTTCCAACTTGAAACCTCCATTTTTAAAACATCATAACTCTCTCAAAAATGATCCAAATGGGACAAACTTTACATGGTTGGAAAGCTTGGAACAAGCTCTATAACTTTCATGTTTGAGAAAAATTAAAATTAAGCTTGTATCATGATGGAAATTGGCTTGGAAGATGGCTGAATTCATGTTAGAACTTTCCCAAAATAGCAACTTCTTAAAAAAACCTAGATTTCCAAAAATAGCAACTTTTCCATATTTTTGATTTTTCATGAATCCTTGAACATTTCTTGATCAAATATTGTCCATGGACCATATTTGACCTGAGAATCATGATGTTGACCTCAAAAAGTCAGGAGTTAACTTTTTCCACTACACAGTTGACTTTATTCCCAATTCTCCTGATTTTGAAATTTCTGATCAATTGAAAACCTTTTGAAGCAAATTGATGGGCAAATCTTCCATCCCTAGACACTTGAGGTCATAAGAAATACCATGAGATTGAGTCTTGCCCCAAAAATCAGAAATAAATTGATTCTATAGGAAACCCTAATTTTGGCCCCTCTGGTTAGGAGAAATCAGCACATCCTCCAAATTCAAATTCCTCTGAGTATGATGTGTGTCATGTCCACCAATGATGATAATTGCCATTTGGAGATGATAAACAATCAAAGAGCTTGCTCATTTGAGGGTTAGATCTCAGAATCTCCAAAACCCTAGTTTAAGAAATCAGGTTAGGAGAGTGTGATTCCCTTGAAATCTCTTGCCAGTCTTGATCTTGTGATGAGGTGATGGACCAATTAAGACACCTTGAGGCTTGAGGCTCCTTTGTGATTCAAGAATTTATAGCATCAAGAATTTTATCTCCTCTTAGCCCCTTGGACAATACACATGAACTGTTGCGTGAACCCTGAAAACCTCTTCTTCCCTCGAGTTAAACCAAGTACCTTGATCTCATGCTAAGAACCAATGATATGCAAAGATGACGATGCAAGAATGAAATGAAACATAAGCCAGTTAGTACTAAAAGTAAGAGAGCAAATTTTGAGGTGCTACACCCCCTCCGCGAGATCATCGAGTAATCGGCACCCGATGGGTGTTTAGGAATAAACTTGATGAAAATGGAGTAATAACGCGTAACAAAGCTAGGCTTGTAGCGCAAGGCTATAACCAAGAGGAAGGAATCGACTATGAGGAAACTTATGCACCGGTTGCCTGACTCGAGGCCATACGTCTTCTACTTGCCTATGCTTGCACAAAGAACTTTAAATTATTCCAAATGGATGTTAAAAGTGCGTTCCTTAATGGATACATAAATGAAGAGGTTTATGTAGCCCAACCTCTGGGTTTTGAATCCCACGAATATCCTGATCATGTCTATAAACTTAAGCGAGCTTTGTACGGACTTAAACAAGCCCCTAGGGCTTGGTATGAACGTCTAAGCAAATTTCTACTAGATCAAGGGTATTCAAGAGGAAAGGTTGACACAACCCTCTTTATTAAACGTCAAGGAAAACACTTAATTTTGGTACAAATTTATGTTGACGATATCATATTTGGGTCTACTAACATGACCTTGGTTAAGGAGTTTTCTAGTTTGATGCAGGGGGTTTGAAATAAGCATGATGGGGGAGCTCAACTATTTCCTCGGATTGCAAATCAAACAACTTGAAGAGGGCACATTCGTGAGTCAAACGAAATATTGTCTTGAGTTACTAAAACGTTTTGATATGCTGAACTGTAAAGCAATAGATACTCCTATGCCTACAAGTGCTAATCTTGATCGTGACGAAAAGGGTAAGGATGTTGAGGTAAAGAAGTATCGAGGTATGATAGGGTCTCTCCTTTATCTTACCGCATCACATCCAGATATAATGTTTAGTGTATGCATGTGTGCGAGGTATCAGGCACATCCCAAGGAATCCCACCTTAAGGCAGTTAAGCGCATACTTCAATATCTCTCTGGTACTCCAAAGTATGGGTTGTGGTATTCCAAAGGTAGTGTTTGTTCCTTAGTTGGCTACTTCGATTCCGACTTTGCCGGGTGCAAGTTGGATAGGAAAAGTACTAGTGGCACGTGTCACTTTTTTGCAAACTCCTTGGTGAGTTGGTACAGCAAGAAACAGGTTTTCGTTGCTTTGTCAACAGCCGAGGCGGAATATGTTGCCGCCGGTAGTTGTTGTGCTCAAGTCTTATGGCTTAAACAACAATTACTTGATTTCAACTTAAAACTTGAACGTATTCCAATTTTGTGCGATAACACTAGTGCGATTAATCTAACTAAGAACCCCGTATTGCATTCACGCACCAAGCATATCGAAATACGCCATCATTTTCTTAGGGATCATGTAGAGAAAGGAGATGTAATTTTTGAGCACATTGACACTAAGAATCAACTTGCAGATATTTTCACAAAACCATTAGCTACAGAGCCTTTCTTTCACATCCGTAGGGAACTTGGCATTCCCGATATCTCGGATCGTGCTTAATAATCCTTTAGGGTATTGATCTTTACATATATATATATATATATATATATATATATATATATATATATATATATATATGCTTGTTTATTCTTTTCACTAACAATGCAAAGAGATATTTAGCCATATGTGAGGGATCTTATCGTCGTGAAGATCAAGGTAATATCGTTCCGATTTATAGATGTTTATCAATATTTGGTGCCATACTAATTACTCTAATCTTGATGTTTATTGCATTTAGAGCACTTATCGTTCATGTGGATGTTTTGTTCTGTATGTGCATGTGTCTATCTATCTGGTTGGAACTTTAAAATTGCAAAATTTCACTTTTTTTGTGTATGCGTCGACGCATAGATTCATGCGCTGACCTACTAAATCTTCGGGATAACGCATAAACACATGTTCAACATTTTTAAAAAAATTCACGAATCATGTGCTGACGCACAGATTCACAGGTCGACGCATAACTTGACCGTTCAGACTTCCTTCTTTACTGGGACTTGTGCGCCGACCTAGTGCTGTTCTCTTTCCCTACATATTCTCTTTACACATTAATCTATGATTCTTGCATGTCATTCCATTAGTCTTTATGGTCAATCTCTCCCTATCCTCCTCCATTAAACCTTATTAATCACAATTACTCTCCACTAAATCCTCATCCAAACCCTAGAAATCAAAACCCACCAAGAGGAAATCTTCTATACTGCTACACGGTTTTCTAAAGGCTGTCATATCTACTCTTTACTCTCAGAGAAAAACAAGTGTCATCATCCTCTCTCAACTTTTCTTCAACAATGGCTTCAAGAAGAAATCCTAGTAGAAGGGGAACAAGAGGATCATCTTCACAATCAGCACCCACCAGAGCATCATCATCTACACAACGGGTAACATTTGAATCTTTAATTTCTGAAAGGCTAACTACTCCGTTTGCGGAACTGTTTTCTAATCGGGCTGTTATAAGACAACATAGGTTTTATCCTCTGATGGGTCCAGATTTTCACATTCCTGAGATTTCTGAACTTATAAATTTTCAAAATCTTAGTGAATTTGTAGAATGTGATGATAAGTATAGTGAATACTTGACTCGGTTATTCTATTGTGGGATCAAGGGAAAATTTCGTGGGGCTGAGTTTAAATTCTCCATGAATAATACAAAATTTGAAGTGACAAATGATGTATGGTCTACATTGTTTGTCTTGGACACTGATGACACTCTCCCAAAGGTTACTGATAAAACCTTTGTTGAGGGCTATGAATTTAAAACTGCTCTTAATTCAATGTTGCGGGAACCGTATTCAGCTGATTTTGTGGCAAGTAAATTATTTCCTAAAAGTGTCACTACCGGCCATCTAAAATTCAAAGATCGTATTCTTCAGTGGATTGTTGCTCGCATCTTGAGGCCTCCGAAAGGAGGATACTCAAGAGTTGAGCAGGCAGAGGTTCACCTCATCTATATTCTCAAGAATAGGATCAAAATTAACTGGCCCTATTATTTTGCTTATAGGATGTTCACTACTCGCAGCTCCCACAAATTTCTGGAACTTGGTTATGCGTCTGTTATTGCAAACATCTTGAATCACTTTGATGTTCCTATTCCGCATATTTGTCACATTCATATCACTGCTGAACAACAATTTCTTGCCAAAACCCTTTCCATGATGGGTTACTTTTGGCAGTCACGTGAGAACAGGTTCATCTATCGACCAAGATCCACCCATCCTGAACATGATGAACCGGTTCATCTTGAAGCAAGTGATGATGAAGGCATTCCTGGAAATGCAAATCAAGCTGTTAATGATGAAAATGTGGTCGTACAGGAAGATGTGGTTATGCAAGAGAATATGGATATGCAGGAAGAGGACAATGAGGCATAGATGGGCCAAAAACCTGAAGAGACCTCTGAAAATCAGGGCTGGGGTCAGTGGCAACAAAACTGCTGGACTGTGCTTGGTGATGCATACGTTCCTCCATCTTATGGTGAGGACTATGAATGGAAGCCACCGAAAAATTCTGCTCCTCCAACTCCACCATTCCAGCATGATCAGCAGTCGTCTGAAGAAATTCTAGCAAGACTGAATGAGTTGTCTCTGCAACATCAAGAATTCCAAGCGCTGCAGGACACTCAATACACGACTCAGCAGGAACAGATCACAAATCTGTCTAACCAACTATCTTCTCACGTCACCAACTTCAATAATTTCGCAAATGCAGCCATGAATCGGTTCAATCAAATGGATGCCAACTTAACTCAGCAAAATCTGAACTTGGCAAATAGCCTTGGTAACCTCAACAGCACCTTGATTGAGCTCAACCTTCAACTCGAGATTCTTCCACCACCAAGTCAACATTATAGGGGAAGAGGTCATCATTTTAGGGGGAGAAGACCATAGAGCTTAGGGAATTATGATTCATTTGTGTTTGCGTTTATGTTTTGTGATTTGGTTGTTTTTTGTTGCTTAACTTTGACATGTGCTTCCGTTTGTTTAAACTTTTCCAGAGTGAATGTTTTGCTTGTTTTTTTGTTCCGTATTTAATCATTCCTAATTTTACATTAGCGGTATCATATGTGAATGCATGTTAATGTGTGTTTGTTGCAAATATATGATGATCCAATACGTATTATACCGCATTATTTTGACCACTGTCTTTTCTTCTTTTTGATGTTGTCAAAGGGGGAGAAGAATAACAAGCAGAAATCTTATTTACCAGATGTCAAAGACAGGGGGAGCTTTATTCACTCTCAAATTACATATCTTGTGACAGCTAAGAAAGTGTTGCCATCATAAAAAAAGGGGGAGTATGTGAGGGATATTCTCCTAGCTACCTTGTTTTAATGATGTCAACCAACATATTAGATTGTAATTTGAGCGGTATCACTTCACGTGTCGGGCATATAGCGTCTAACCATTATCGTTCATATGTCTAGATGCATAGGATCTTATTCTCTCCAATAATAAATGTCCACTATCGTTTTAGTTGTGTCTAGTATGTGTCTTTGATATTGGTCTGGTAAAAATGCTCAGAAAAATTGAATTTCCTGAAAATTTGCACTTCATGCGCTGACCCTTCAGTTCATGTGCTAACCCCAAATTTTATGCGCTAACCTCCAAAACTTGCGGGAAAGCGCACAAATTTGTGGACACAAAATTTTTGTTTTATGCGTCGACGGATGAATGCTGGAGGTCGACGCATGACCTCAAATTCTGCACTTTTTCACTAAATTTCTTTTATGTTCTTTATATGTCATTTTTCTGTTGGTCATATTTTTCATATAAATAGTTTTGGACATACTTCTTATTAACAACAAGAAACGTGAAAGATATATGTCATTTCTCTCTTCATCTTCGTCTTCTTCATTGTGTAAACAAACAATCACACATAATCATCTTTGTTTGTGTCGCCCATTGATCGAAGTGATAATGTTCAGAATTTAGGAATTGTAATCTTCATCTTCTGGGTTGAGAGTTTGGCATGTGTTTCTTGAATAAAACCAGTTGGTTTTGTCCTCCAAGAATCGGATAAATTTTGGGGGTTTTTCACAAACTGTTCTTTCTACAGGGATTCGGCTGGGCGAAGGTAACCGGAAATTGGCGCAATTGTTCGGTTTAGTAGCTGTAATCAGAGGATCGTAGAAAGGAGGTTTGGGTTCGAATTCTTGGTAGATTGCAATTGACCGAGTGAAGGTAACTGAAGAACGGTGGTTTCTGTCAGTTTAGTAGCGTGAGACGGTAATTGAATCAACTATATTCGAAGCACTTGATTCATCTTGAATCAAGGGAAGAGAAAATTCTGCATCAACGATCGAAGACGTTCGAGGGTTTGGATGTTCATTATTTTCTCTTGTAATAAACAATTTGCAACAACAGTATATATATATATATATCTCAATTCCATTTGTGGAGTTGGGGGCAGACGTACCCAAAGCGAGGACGATTGGGGAACTGTCTAATCAAATCGCGTTTGTTCTCTCTTTCCTTAACTCTTTTATAATTCATTTCGTTCAAATTTGTGAAGTCGCAAGTCATCGAAATTTCTGTAGTAGAGTAATTGTAAGCTGATAAATTGTTTTGTTAAACTGATACAATTCCTTGAATTGTATCTTGGAGCAGCTGTACATTACCCTTTACAGAAATTCTGCACTTAGTGTGTATTTGCACACTAGGTGTTTGATAATTTGTGTCAAAGCAAAATTTAAACTTGTTGTCTTTAAATTGCTTATCATTTTACCTCATTGGATTGGAATATACATCAACCAAGTGATATTTTGTTGATTGCGTATCTTAAGTGTAATATTCAAAACTGAATTTTTCTCCTCTGCACTCATCCGTGATATATTCGTGCATATCCTATCCTTTTGGCAGAAGGTTCGTTGTAGACGTTCTATCCAGTGGTAGCTTCCGTTTAAACAATTTTAAAAACAAAATTTGTAAACCATTTGCGTGTAAAACTCAAGGGGTCTATTCAACCCCCCTTCTAGATCCATAGCCATCGTCTAACACGCAGATGCTGTGGATGAAGAACCAGTTAGAAGATTATCAGATACATGAGAGTAACATTCCTATCTTTTGTGATAATACTGCTGCTATCTGTTTAAGTAAGAATCTAATCTTACGTTCTAGGACTAAGTACATAGAAATCATTTTATTAGAGACTATGTTTAGAAGGGAATTTTATGTTTAAAATTT
Source organism: Lathyrus tuberosus (assembly GCA_022829125.1). Lineage (NCBI taxonomy): Eukaryota > Viridiplantae > Streptophyta > Magnoliopsida > Fabales > Fabaceae > Lathyrus > Lathyrus tuberosus. The sequence continues at coordinate 21,807,171 of JALAZF010000012.1, read as the reverse complement.
ATACAGACCATCAATGGGCTGATATCTTTACAAAACTCTTGGCTGAAGATAGAATTCTATTTACTCTGAAGCATTTGAAAATGGACTATTGTGCAGAGTAAGATTTCATCAGAATCAGATGTGTTTAGTGAGAGTCTGAAGATGTCAGATTCCCATTTAAACTTAGAAGCACTTGTTTTTAACCTTAGTCATCAGAAGATGTTTTGTCATAAGTGTCTCTGATCAGATGAAAACCTTTTGGCTTTCCAGACTCTAAGGATATTAAAGCGTGTCCAAAAGATACCTCGAGCATTGTGATTTTGTGAGACTAGGCTTCAAGTGATTATTACCTATTACTCATTAATATCATGTCTAACAGATTGGATTTGAAAATTTATTTGATAAATGTGTAAATCTTTACATCTTTCTTCCTCTTTAGGCATTCATAAAGATGCATGTAAGACAAAGATTTCTTGGAACTTAACACTTGTCTTCCCTCCTTTATTCTGTGTCAGACTATGCCTTCTCATCTTCGAGTATACATTTATTCATATTTATTGGCTAATGTCTGTTGAACCCTAATTTTTACCCCTAAGATTTCTCTCATCTCATTTGCATCTCATACGACAAACAAGATCACAATCTGTGTTTCTTCCCGATATCTGTGTATTTCTCACTTGCTTTATCATTTGTTTATGTTTACTAACCTCTAACCAAAATACCAAAAATATGATGCAGTTCGTTTCTTCTTCTCTGTGTGTGTTTAAGGTTTTGCAGGTTTGTCAAAGCAAGGGCATAGTTTCAAATCACATGTGGTTGTTCGTTCATGATCCAGTTCAGATGGAAGTTTGACCTAATATTGGTCAAACTATCAAGAGATTGCTTCTAGTGCAAATTACCTGTTTTAGTGGGCTATTTCTCAAGCAGCGACTGTTCAAAGTCAAGATGTCTTGTGTTGAGATTCTTCAGTTTATCAAGTAGTGGTTTATGTGAAGTTTGGGTTCAGAAAGTCAGGTTCATCATGATCAGAGTTCATCAGTTTAATGTTCAACTGTGTTCATATGTGGATTTATTTTTCCAGATAACTGATTCAGACGAACTTTAAAATGATCCAGAACTTATTATCAGATATTCAGAAGATGTATGATTCAAATGTTTTATTTCAGTGATAGTTGTGTGCACTTTATCAGAGGCTTGCGAAAAAAGTCAAGATTTGTTTTGGGCTAAAGATTTGCTATCCATGATCCACCTCATAAACCATTTTTTATTCTAAACTAGCGAGTTACCCGTGCTATCGCACGGGTACTGTTTGTCATGACATATAAAGTAGTATTAATCCACTAAAAATAGTACATCTTACTTAATAAATGTATTAATCCTTTTAGTGTCAAAAACCTTTAATAGTACATCTAATTTAATAAATGTAATGACCCACAAAAAAATTTACGTTAAAATATCAAAGTAGTATAACATAAAAATAATTAAAAATAAATGAAATAAATCATATTTCATACAAAAAAGTGAAATGTAATAAATTTAAAATATTTAAATTAAATGAATATGGACTAAATTTAAAAATGCTATCAATTATAAAAAATAAGTAACATAGAGTGATTAAATAAATTATAATAATTAAATAAAAATCGTTTATTTTAAATGAGAAGAACATTAAATAGCAAGTTATGGCAGATTTAACTATGGGCCCATTTTTCATAACCCAATTTACACAAATATAAGCCCAAAGCAAAATGGCCCAGTATAATATGCCATCTCCAAAAGGGTTTCATTCGTTTCAGCATTTCCCCAACCTGCATGCGTCTTGAAGCTCCGTATAATGACAATGGCTGGTATGAGGGAGACAAATTCTTTGAGGGAGAACAACAACAACAACGTGACAGAAACGATGTCGTAAGTTTCGTATTCCTTTGATTTTCGTTCGCAAATCATAAATTAGTGATAAATCGTAATAGATTTGTTGAGAAAACAGAGTTAAATTGATTATTAGATATAATAATAGTTATTGTCTTTGAAAAAGAAATGATAAAATTAGGGTTTGTCGTCAATTTAGAAACGATATGTTTGGGTAATAAATGTTTTATGAACAATATTTGTTATGTATAGATAACTAACGGTGTGTATTGAATTTTTTATGACATGAAGCTGCAATGGATGTAATAAAGGGATTGGTTATGGAGGTTGGAGGAAGTTCAACCTTTAACAGAGTTGCGGACAAAACGAAAAAAAGGACAAAATCCAAGAAAAAAGTTGATCATAGGAGACAAATCAAAGGACGTGAGGCTACGGCTAACACAGTTGATGAAATAATGGAAATATCTTATAATGATTTTCATTTGGCTATGAAGGTAAGAAATGCGTCGGTATAGTAATTTTATCAGAGTCCTTATTTGTTTTCATTCTATGTTATAATTTAAAAAAACCTTTTTATATGTTTGTTTATTATAACTCACAAAGAAGGAAGTAGCTAAGGGTAAAAAGAAGATGGCGTTATATAAAGATAAGGCAAAAATGGTGGCAGAAGCTATCTATTAAGGAGAAGTCTGTCAAGCATCCGGTTGGAGGTAATATAATTCGGTTAGAAGGGGAAACACAAACTGATATGGAAAAAATTGTTGCAAATAGAGTATATGAAGAAGGAGTGAGGGGAAACAGAGTCTATGTTTGGGAAAGCATTGTGTTTGATGCAAAACGCAAAGTCAGAAACGTACTGGTAAGCTATTGCTCATTCATTGACTATTACTTTAAATATTATATATTGGGTCTGAAATGTTATTTTTTGTATGTTATATTGTTATAGCATTTTCCTAGAAGTATGGTTAAGCAATGCCTTCGATTTAATTAGAATGATATAAAAGTAGTTGATGTTGAAAGTGATGAGACTATCAAATGGGAAATTCACACGGCTAGAAGGAATAATAGACCAAATCGTTATGAGAAGTTTTTTGCTCAAGAATGGTATGATTACGGGAGGAAGAAAGAAATCTGTAATGGGGATATATTAGTTTTCAAGATGATGCGTTTTTCCCCATACATTTATCTAACGATAAAGAGGGCTTGATGTGTTAGTGGTTTTTTGTATAAACTTTTGTTTTTGCTTTTAACTGTACTGATGTTTGTAGCGTACTGATGTTTGTAGCACGGTTAGCTGAAGAACAACACTTTTTGTTTTCTTGAATGTTAAGATATATATAACTTTATCATTTCTAAGTGATGATATATATGCATGAAAGATAATATTGCACAGTCCTTTGAATTGAAATTATGCAGTATAGAAAAGGTTATTTATTATTAGTGATTTGGGCTGTTAAACAATTGCCTGTATAATTTAATATCAGGGTATAAATATTTAATGTGTTTTTGATACTCCACATGAATTTGTTAGGATGTTGGATGTGGTGAATTTATTTTGCAGCTTTGGTGTTGCAGCCGTCCACCATTGTCTTGTTTTTGCAAAATTGGTGCCTTACACGTTGGTTTTGTGGAAGTTTTGGAAGTTTTGTTTTGGCTGGGGAAGAATCGTAAAGCACTTGTTAGTGTGTTCTGCGGGAAGCTAACCGTGTTTTGCAGAATAAGTTGATTCAATGAAAATTGCTTGTTTGGTTGCTACATTGCAGTCTGATGTTGGAGATTTTGCTTGGTGCTTTAGCCATTACGTTGCCGTAGCAGTGCTTTGTATCATAGGCGTGTTTGAAAGTTTTCCTAAAGTAGTTATTGTGTCAGTCATTTATAGTCAAGTCGAAATTGTATTGGAACTGATTTTGTGTTATGTTGAGGTCCGGTTTCTTTTGGTAGCCATGTTGGTTTTGCGATTTTTAAACATTATTGTTTGTCTTTCACGATTGTACTGGTGTTGTTCTTGTTACAGACATCCATTTTAATAAAAAAAATGATTGGCAAAGTCTACAATGTTTAACATTTTTGTATGTTGTAAGTGATTTCCAAATTGTATACTGTGAGGGATATCCAAATAATTAGTAATAACTGTGAGAGTTTTACAACATGATTATTTGAAACATATAAATAAAGATTAAATTGCTTATGGCATTGCATGTGTCAAAATATCTATTAAAATATATGATATGCAAAAAACTAAACACGAACATATAGAATTGTGTTAAGTAGAAGTATTTAATACAATGTTGTAGCCAATACAAAAAATTATGAAAAAGGCATTGTCCATTAGCATTATGTTGGCTTGTGCAAAAATGATGTTCTTGTGCAAAGTAGTTATAAAGAAACCAATAACAATAATATTTTATATCCCATAAAGGCAAAATGAACTAAAACAAAAAACATAAGAAATTCAAAAATTTCCATGATATAAATACGCAATGCATTCGTTGTCCCATCTAGTAAGTGCATCAAACATCCCAAATTAAGAACAACAATCCAGCTATTGTACAATGGTTCCTGCAAGAATAATACAAAAAAATTAAATTATAAACGTATTTATTGTGCTAAACAAAATCAAGAATAATTCAACAATATTTCAAAAAATAAAAAAATTAAGAAATGTCATTATTGTTATAATAAAATACAGTTTCATGTAAATATAAAGATAAATAGTTTGTCCGGAAAAATTAAGAAGTTTAATGGAAATTTCAATTTTGTCACAATAGTATAAAATAAAATGTTTACCGGCTAACAAAGTGCTTCGAAGACTTCCTTGTACACAACATTTGTAGTCGTCGAACACGGTTCATTATCCTTGTCATGTATTAGGATTTTTAGACCACTTTTGCTCTTAACTCGTGAAATAGCAACGTACAATTGACCATGACTAAAAACGGGAGTAGGCAGGTAAAGTCCAACACTATCAAGTGACTGACCTTGTGACTTATTAATTATCATTGCATAGGAGACAATTATCGGAAATTGTCTCCTAATCAACTTGAAGGGCCAAGGTGAATCAGAAGGTGACATAGACATTCGGGGAATGTAAAAAATGTTACCTATGTTCTTTCCAGACATGATCTTTGCCTCTATAACGTGATTTGCTAACCTTGTAACAATTAACCTTGTACCATTGCACAATCCATCAGCTTGGTCCAAATTTCTCATTAACATAATAGGTGTACCAACCTTCAATTTTATAGCATGATTTGGAATTCCCGATGTTCTTAATTTACTAAGAAATTCAGGAGTTAAAACTTCATAAGCTTCATTATAACTTGTATCTGTTCTAGCGAATACACGTGCGATAGTCTTGTCTGTATTCACACACTACGTTACGAAATATCACTTGTCAATCTTGCAATCTTTTTTCAAAGTCTAAATTTTTTACAGCGTAAATCGCTGCAACAATAATAAATTCCTGATAGAATTATTCATTCCTATAATAACATAAGTAAATATATCAAACTTAATTCAATGTATGAAAAAATAAAATTCAAATTATCCGTCTATAGTTGGTATCTCATAGATTTAATATATATGAACATTAAAATGATCGGTCTACAACTGATATCTCATAGATGCGTTCACATCTACCCATTTGTAGTCACACGCTATGTTGCGAAATATCTCTTCTAAAATCTACAAACTTTTTTTCAGACTCTAAAAATTTTACATAACCAACATAATGGGTTGATAAATTCAACAACAATATTTATATCAACAGGTAGACATTTTCTCGTTTAAAAATAATTATTGTAACTTATTTCTGTATATAAAAATATTTATATAAACATGTCGACTTTTTCCTGTTTATAAGCGCCTTAAGTCTGTATGACAATATATAAAGCAATTTTTAATTTATTCATGTTAAAAACAATTATTTTAATAATTCAATTTTTCTCCTTTATAAAAATATTTGTAACTTATTCCTTTTTATAAAAATAATTATAACTTATTCTCGTTTATAAAATTATTGTAACTTTTTTTCCATTTATAAGCACCTTGAACTCGTGTGCCCATTTATAAAAATATTTGTAACTTATTCTCATTTATACAAATAATTGTATAAATAGTTGAATTTATTATGATTATAAAATTATTATGAATTTATTCCCGTTTATAAAAACAATTGTAACTTATTCAGTTTATAAATAAATGTCGCCTATTAGTGATTAATATTGAATTTATCATTTTAATGCCTAGTTAATTTGATTAAAGTAAAATAAATATTCTAACTTTATTAAAATAAATATTCTATATAAAAAAACAAATTTAAAAGACAACTTTTAGAAGTTTTTTTAAATATAACATAGTATTTTTCTTCTGAGTCAAAAAAATAATTGTAACCTATTCCTGTTTATAAAAAATAATGGTAACTTATTCTCGTTTTTATTGATTTTATAAGTTTAAAAAAATTACAAAATCTCATATTAAATTATGTTTATAAATAAATGTCATTTATTAGTGATTAATATAGAATTTATTATTTATAAAAATATTTATAACTTATTTTTGTTTATAAAAATATTCATAACTTATTCTCATTTATAAAACTACTTGTAACTTAGTTCCGTTTATAAAAGCTATTGTAGCGTATTTCCGTTTATAAAAATAATTGTATCAACATATAGAATTTGTCACGTTCATAAGCGCTTTGAACACGTGAGTCTATTTATCAAAATATTTTTAACTTATTCTCGTTATAAACAATTAAATCAATAGTTGAATTTCTCCCGTTTATAAAAATATTTGTAATTTATTTCGGTGTATACAAATATTTATAATTTATTCCCGTTTATAAAAATAATCATATTAATAGGAAGACTTTTTCCGTTTATAAATGCATTTTACCACATGATTATAAATAGATTTGATTCCTTATTTAAATCATAATCAAATTTTGACCTTAATTTCATTTAATCCCATAATTTCATTTTAAACAAAATATGGGATTAAAAATTTTAACGAATTAGTAATTACAATTGTATTAGAGTGTTAAATTGCAATAATTACGTGATATCTTTCTATTTTTTTTAGAGATATCTTTCCATTAATTACAATAATTCAAATTTTAAACTCAAATCTGTTTTTTTATATTCCTAGAGAATTTATGTATTTTTACATAAATCTTTTCATATACCATTTCATATACCAAGATAATTAATTAATATGTTTTTAATTTTTCCAGTAAATTATAACTATTAACAAAATTAAAACAAAATATTTAAATAAGTAACACAATATACTTTTCACATTTATAAATATATTTGTAACTTCCAACCTAATCTTTTACTAATATAATTTATTATTGATAATGTCAAATCCTATCAAATTATAATTATTTGTAACAATATGTTAGTATAAATGCTAATATGGACGTGAGAAACTGATTCCCCAACATGAGTAAAACATGATTATAGAGAGAAAAAAACATGATTATAAATAGATTTGAATCCTCTTTAAAATCATAATCAAATCCAACCATTCACCTTAATTTTATTTAATTTTTTCAAACAAAACGAATGAAAATTTAAATTTTATTTATTTTTAAATATGGGATTACAAAATTTAACGAATTAGTAATTTCAAATGTATTATAATTCTATAGGTCTAATTTTTAGATTTATAACGGAAAAAGTTATAATTGAATCATTCAATTAATAAAAAAATTTCACATGCATACTAAAAACATTGAAATTTTATTTATGTTAATTTTTATTTATCGATTCATATTCTTACCTTATATTAACAAATTTAAACAGGTAATACTCTTTATAATTAAATGTAAGCTATATTTTCCAATTTAAGAAATAAATTCTAAAATTTACTAATAGTAAACCCAATAATTGGAAACATTCAAATATTATATACAGTACTTATGAAAATAGATTACATGTGATATCTTTCTATTTTTTTTTATTTTAGAGATATCTTTCAATTAGTTGTAATAATTCAAATTTTAAACTCAAATCTGCTTTTTCATATTCTAAGGAATTTATTTATTTTTACGTAAATCTTTCCATATACCATTTCATATACCAAAAGAATTAATTAATATATTTTTTATTTCTTAGTAAATTATACCTATTTCAAATAAAAAATTACAGATAATAACTATTAACTCTTTCATTTTCTGTTGGCTATAATTTTTAAAGACTTCAATTTTTTTTTCAATTTTAAAGGAATTCCATTTTCAAAGACTGCATCGAATATTTTCAACATTTTTTTTCTCCAAATCCCTATCATATATGACTTCATCTTTTCCCTCTTCATAGTATGACTAAACCTGATATTACATCTATGTTATAACAACCAAACTGAAGTAGTTGTTGAAATATGGTCAAGTGTGCGAAGGAACGTACAATAAAACAATATAGTCTCAATAATAATAAGGGTCGTTCATTTTTAAATCTCACAAAATGCCTAAATTTTGAATGACATAAAGAAAAATACCATGGAATAAAGAAGAATACCATGTTATAGATATCAAACATTATGATGGTATATCAACAGTTTCTTCTTCGTACCTTATCAGCCAACTTCTAAGTATCAACAGTTTCTTCTTCGTACCTTATCAGCCAAAAGGTTCTCTCTGGTGTAAATGCATTCCCTTAATTGAATTTTAAAATTACAGAAAATAATAATAATAATCTACCTTCATAAACATGATCAAATGGTACAATTTCTGCTCTGCAGAATCATCACCTTCCTTATTTATTCTTGCTCTTAACTCATGTAATTTCTCCAAATAATTAGTCTTTTAGTGATTCTGCAGACCAACTAAATAAGAAACAATCTAAAAACCAAAATCAAATTGACCTTGACCTAATATGGGAGAAGCTCATACCCTTATCTATTTTATTAGTCTTCTAGTGATTCTGCAGACCAGCCAAATAAGTAAAAATCTAAAAACCAAAATCAAATTGACCTTGACCTAATATGGGAGAAGCTCATGTCTGACCCTTATCTATTTTATTCAATGTTATATGCATTATAACGTCCTCTACAATTCAAGTTCCAAAAATTATCGCCAGTCGATAAACTAAACTTAACCAAATCCAAATTAATCATATTATTTCATTTCAATCTAAAAAATAGAAACTTACCCCAATTAATTTCAAACCAAAATTAACATCATAACACTCATAAACACAAACATGAATATTAGGTAAAGTAAAAATAGATAACTCAGAATCACAAATCGAACCTTATGCTTACCGAAAATTTTATAAATGAAAATCGAAAAAACTCAGAACAAATCGAACCTGAAGCTTACCAAAAATTTTCTTCTTCAATAGATTTTTCTGTTCTTTGAAATGCAACAACGATCTTCAACCTAAATCACCTCAATCGCTCTTCTTCTTTTTCAAGTACTCCTTCTTGTTGTCTCAATGAAACCAACATTGTTCTGTCTAAAAAATTTTATGGATCTAAAACTATAAATAAAACACAAAAACATGATCGGAACACCAACTCAGATCCAAAAACGGAAGAAAAAAAATCTAAACTTTAAGGCATAAATCTTTTGCAAATTTACAAACAATCCATACATTGGTTGCTCAAGCTCAATGCTTGCTGTTTGAGTTCTTCAACCGTCTTCCCCATCTCCGATTTGTAAGGAACTCCTGTATAACATATTCCAGAAAAAATCCTAAATCAACAAAATCTCAGAATAAATTTGAAACTGAATAGAGATAAAGAGGAAAAAATTAGGAGAAAAAATCCATTAACAAAAAGCGAATCAATTTGAAGCATGGTCAATTTCAACCCTCTCATTTCTCGTTGTTCAAGTGATTTTGAAAAAAAATCCATTAACCAAAAGCGATGGAAAGAGAAGATATGAAAATAGAGATAAAGCAAAAATAATTTGAAAAAAAAGTGACTTTTGCGTGTTCTGATGAAAAGAGGAATTGTAAGAGGAAGAGATGTGGATTGTTTCTTGATTCAAAGTATGCTGATATAGTCATAATAATAGTAATGAAAAAAAGTGACTTTTGCGTGTTCCGATGAAAAGAAAGAGAGAGTAAGCGATTTATGAGTGGAGAGAGAGATTCGTTTGGAATTTAGAATATAGGAGAGAGAAGTTGTTAGAGTTTTATGAGATTAGGTTAAATTACCATGACTCTACAACTTCCAAGAGTTTATTTCCAACTTTTTTTAATTGAAAAATAAAACCCAACAAAATAATAGCATGCCACATCAGCAGCATTTAATGTCAAATGGCTAATATTGTAGCAAAAGTGTGCAAAGTCGTTAACACCCTTTTTGTTTAGTGTTATTAAAGATTTTTGTAGAAGGGTATTATGGATAAACAGCGAGGTAAAAAGAAGATGGCGTTATATAAAGATAAGGCAAAAATGGTGGCAGAATCTATCTATTAAGGAGAAGTCTGTCAAGCATCCGGTTGGAGGTAATATAATTCGGTTAGAAGGGGAAACACAAACTGATATGAAAAAAATTGTTGCAAATAGAGTATATGAAGAAGGAGTGAGGGGAAACAGAGTCTATGTTTGGGAAAGCATTGTGTTTGATGCAAAACGCAAAGTCAGAAACGTACTGGTAAGCTATTGCTCATTCATTGACTATTACTTTAAATATTATATATTGGGTCTGAAATGTTATTTTTTGTATGTTATATTGTTATAGCATTTTCCTAGAAGTATGGTTAAGCAATGCCTTCGATTTAATTAGAATGATATAAAAGTAGTTGATGTTGAAAGTGATGAGACTATCAAATGGGAAATTCACACGGCTAGAAGGAATAATAGACCAAATCGTTATGAGAAGTTTTTTGCTCAAGAATGGTATGATTACGGGAGGAAGAAAGAAATCTGTAATGGGGATATATTAGTTTTCAAGATGATGCGTTTTTCCCCATACATTTATCTAACGATAAAGAGGGCTTGATGTGTTAGTGGTTTTTTGTATAAACTTTTGTTTTTGCTTTTAACTGTACTGATGTTTGTAGCGTACTGATGTTTGTAGCACGGTTAGCTGAAGAACAACACTTTTTGTTTTCTTGAATGTTAAGATATATATAACTTTATCATTTCTAAGTGATGATATATATGCATGAAAGATAATATTGCACAGTCCTTTGAATTGAAATTATGCAGTATAGAAAAGGTTATTTATTATTAGTGATTTGGGCTGTTAAACAATTGCCTGTATAATTTAATATCAGGGTATAAATATTTAATGTGTTTTTGATACTCCACATGAATTTGTTAGGATGTTGGATGTGGTGAATTTATTTTGCAGCTTTGGTGTTGCAGCCGTCCACCATTGTCTTGTTTTTGCAAAATTGGTGCCTTACACGTTGGTTTTGTGGAAGTTTTGGAAGTTTTGTTTTGGCTGGGGAAGAATCGTAAAGCACTTGTTAGTGTGTTCTGCGGGAAGCTAACCGTGTTTTGCAGAATAAGTTGATTCAATGAAAATTGCTTGTTTGGTTGCTACATTGCAGTCTGATGTTGGAGATTTTGCTTGGTGCTTTAGCCATTACGTTGCCGTAGCAGTGCTTTGTATCATAGGCGTGTTTGAAAGTTTTCCTAAAGTAGTTATTGTGTCAGTCATTTATAGTCAAGTCGAAATTGTATTGGAACTGATTTTGTGTTATGTTGAGGTCCGGTTTCTTTTGGTAGCCATGTTGGTTTTGCGATTTTTAAACATTATTGTTTGTCTTTCACGATTGTACTGGTGTTGTTCTTGTTACAGACATCCATTTTAATAAAAAAAATGATTGGCAAAGTCTACAATGTTTAACATTTTTGTATGTTGTAAGTGATTTCCAAATTGTATACTGTGAGGGATATCCAAATAATTAGTAATAACTGTGAGAGTTTTACAACATGATTATTTGAAACATATAAATAAAGATTAAATTGTTTATGGCATTGCATGTGTCAAAATATCTATTAAAATATATGATATGCAAAAAACTAAACACGAACATATAGAATTGTGTTAAGTAGAAGTATTTAATACAATGTTGTAGCCAATACAAAAAATTATGAAAAAGGCATTGTCCATTAGCATTATGTTGGCTTGTGCAAAAATGATGTTCTTGTGCAAAGTAGTTATAAAGAAACCAATAACAATAATATTTTATATCCCATAAAGGCAAAATGAACTAAAACAAAAAACATAAGAAATTCAAAAATTTCCATGATATAAATACGCAATGCATTCGTTGTCCCATCTAGTAAGTGCATCAAACATCCCAAATTAAGAACAACAATCCAGCTATTGTACAATGGTTCCTGCAAGAATAATACAAAAAAATTAAATTATAAACGTATTTATTGTGCTAAACAAAATCAAGAATAATTCAACAATATTTCAAAAAATAAAAAAATTAAGAAATGTCATTATTGTTATAATAAAATTCAGTTTCATGTAAATATAAAGATAAATAGTTTGTCCGGAAAAATTAAGAAGTTTAATGGAAATTTCAATTTTGTCACAATAGTATAAAATAAAATGTTTACCGGCTAACAAAGTGCTTCGAAGACTTCCTTGTACACAACATTTGTAGTCGTCGAACACGGTTCATTATCCTTGTCATGTATTAGGATTTTTAGACCACTTTTGCTCTTAACTCGTGAAATAGCAACGTACAATTGACCATGACTAAAAACGGGAGTAGGCAGGTAAAGTCCAACACTATCAAGTGACTGACCTTGTGACTTATTAATTATCATTGCATAGGAGACAATTATCGGAAATTGTCTCCTAATCAACTTGAAGGGCCAAGGTGAATCAGAAGGTGACATAGACATTCGGGGAATGTAAAAAATGTTACCTATGTTCTTTCCAGACATGATCTTTGCCTCTATAACGTGATTTGCTAACCTTGTAACAATTAACCTTGTACCATTGCACAATCCATCAGCTTGGTCCAAATTTCTCATTAACATAATAGGTGTACCAACCTTCAATTTTATAGCATGATTTGGAATTCCCGATGTTCTTAATTTACTAAGAAATTCAGGAGTTAAAACTTCATAAGCTTCATTATAACTTGTATCTGTTCTAGCGAATACACGTGCGATAGTCTTGTCTGTATTCACACACTACGTTACGAAATATCACTTGTCAATCTTGCAATCTTTTTTCAAAGTCTAAATTTTTTACAGCGTAAATCGCTGCAACAATAATAAATTCCTGATAGAATTATTCATTCCTATAATAACATAAGTAAATATATCAAACTTAATTCAATGTATGAAAAAATAAAATTCAAATTATCCGTCTATAGTTGGTATCTCATAGATTTAATATATATGAACATTAAAATGATCGGTCTACAACTGATATCTCATAGATGCGTTCACATCTACCCGTTTGTAGTCACACGCTATGTTGCGAAATATCTCTTCTAAAATCTACAAACTTTTTTTCAGACTCTAAAAATTTTACATAACCAACATAATGGGTTGATAAATTCAACAACAATATTTATATCAACAGGTAGACATTTTCTCGTTTAAAAATAATTATTGTAACTTATTTCTGTATATAAAAATATTTATATAAACATGTCGACTTTTTCCTGTTTATAAGCGCCTTAAGTCTGTATGACAATATATAAAGCAATTTTTAATTTATTCATGTTAAAAACAATTATTTTAATAATTCAATTTTTCTCCTTTATAAAAATATTTGTAATTTATTCCTTTTTATAAAAATAATTATAACTTATTCTCGTTTATAAAATTATTGTAACTTTTTTTCCATTTATAAGCACCTTGAACTCGTGTGCCCATTTATAAAAATATTTGTAACTTATTCTCATTTATACAAATAATTGTATAAATAGTTGAATTTATTATGATTATAAAATTATTAGGAATTTATTCCCGTTTATAAAAACAATTGTAACTTATTCAGTTTATAAATAAATGTCGCCTATTAGTGATTAATATTGAATTTATTATTTTAATGCCTAGTTAATTTGATTAAAGTAAAATAAATATTCTAACTTTATTAAAATAAATATTCTATATAAAAAAACAAATTTAAAAGACAACTTTTAGAAGTTTTTTTAAATATAACATAGTATTTTTCTTCTGAGTCAAAAAAATAATTGTAACCTATTCCTGTTTATAAAAAATAATGGTAACTTATTCTCGTTTTTATTGATTTTATAAGTTTAAAAAAATTACAAAATCTCATATTAAATTATGTTTATAAATAAATGTCATTTATTAGTGATTAATATAGAATTTATTATTTATAAAAATATTTATAACTTATTTTTGTTTATAAAAATATTCATAACTTATTCTCATTTATAAAACTACTTGTAACTTAGTTCCGTTTATAAAAGCTATTGTAGCGTATTTCCGTTTATAAAAATAATTGTATCAACATATAGAATTTGTCACGTTCATAAGCGCTTTGAACACGTGAGTCTATTTATCAAAATATTTTTAACTTATTCTCGTTATAAACAATTAAATCAATAGTTGAATTTCTCCCGTTTATAAAAATATTTGTAATTTATTTCGGTGTATACAAATATTTATAATTTATTCCCGTTTATAAAAATAATCATATTAATAGGAAGACTTTTTCCGTTTATAAATGCATTTTACCACATGATTATAAATAGATTTGATTCCTTATTTAAATCATAATCAAATTTTGACCTTAATTTCATTTAATCCCATAATTTCATTTTAAACAAAATATGGGATTAAAAATTTTAACGAATTAGTAATTACAATTGTATTAGAGTGTTAAATTGCAATAATTACGTGATATCTTTCTATTTTTTTTAGAGATATCTTTCCATTAATTACAATAATTCAAATTTTAAACTCAAATCTGTTTTTTTATATTCCTAGAGAATTTATGTATTTTTACATAAATCTTTTCATATACCATTTCATATACCAAGATAATTAATTAATATGTTTTTAATTTTTCCAGTAAATTATAACTATTAACAAAATTAAAACAAAATATTTAAATAAGTAACACAATATACTTTTCACATTTATAAATATATTTGTAACTTCCAACCTAATCTTTTACTAATATAATTTATTATTGATAATGTCAAATCCTATCAAATTATAATTATTTGTAACAATATGTTAGTATAAATGCTAATATGGACGTGAGAAACTGATTCCCCAACATGAGTAAAACATGATTATAGAGAGAAAAAAACATGATTATAAATAGATTTGAATCCTCTTTAAAATCATAATCAAATCCAACCATTCACCTTAATTTTATTTAATTTTTTCAAACAAAACGAATGAAAATTTAAATTTTATTTATTTTTAAATATGGGATTACAAAATTTAACGAATTAGTAATTTCAAATGTATTATAATTCTATAGGTCTAATTTTTAGATTTATAATGGAAAAAGTTATAATTGAATCATTCAATTAATAAAAAAATTTCACATGCATACTAAAAACATTGAAATTTTATTTATGTTAATTTTTATTTATCGATTCATATTCTTACCTTATATTAACAAATTTAAACAGGTAATACTCTTTATAATTAAATGTAAGCTATATTTTCCAATTTAAGAAATAAATTCTAAAATTTACTAATAGTAAACCCAATAATTGGAAACATTCAAATATTATATACAGTACTTATGAAAATAGATTACATGTGATATCTTTCTATTTTTTTTTATTTTAGAGATATCTTTCAATTAGTTGTAATAATTCAAATTTTAAACTCAAATCTGCTTTTTCATATTCTAAGGAATTTATTTATTTTTACGTAAATCTTTCCATATACCATTTCATATACCAAAAGAATTAATTAATATATTTTTTATTTCTTAGTAAATTATAACTATTTCAAATAAAAAATTACAGATAATAACTATTAACTCTTTCATTTTCTGTTGGCTATAATTTTTAAAGACTTCAATTTTTTTTTCAATTTTAAAGGAATTCCATTTTCAAAGACTGCATCGAATATTTTCAACATTTTTTTTCTCCAAATCCCTATCATATATGACTTCATCTTTTCCCTCTTCATAGTATGACTAAACCTGATATTACATCTATGTTATAACAACCAAACTGAAGTAGTTGTTGAAATATGGTCAAGTGTGCGAAGGAACGTACAATAAAACAATATAGTCTCAATAATAATAAGGGTCGTTCATTTTTAAATCTCACAAAATGCCTAAATTTTGAATGACATAAAGAAAAACACCATGGAATAAAGAAGAATACCATGTTATAGATATCAAACATTATGATGGTATATCAACAGTTTCTTCTTCGTACCTTATCAGCCAACTTCTAAGTATCAACAGTTTCTTCTTCGTACCTTATCAGCCAAAAGGTTCTCTCTGGTGTAAATGCATTCCCTTAATTGAATTTTAAAATTACAGAAAATAATAATAATAATCTACCTTCATAAACATGATCAAATGGTACAATTTCTGCTCTGCAGAATCATCACCTTCCTTATTTATTCTTGCTCTTAACTCATGTAATTTCTCCAAATAATTAGTCTTTTAGTGATTCTGCAGACCAACTAAATAAGAAACAATCTAAAAACCAAAATCAAATTGACCTTGACCTAATATGGGAGAAGCTCATACCCTTATCTATTTTATTAGTCTTCTAGTGATTCTGCAGACCAGCCAAATAAGTAAAAATCTAAAAACCAAAATCAAATTGACCTTGACCTAATATGGGAGAAGCTCATGTCTGACCCTTATCTATTTTATTCAATGTTATATGCATTATAACGTCCTCTACAATTCAAGTTCCAAAAATTATCGCCAGTCGATAAACTAAACTTAACCAAATCCAAATTAATCATATTATTTCATTTCAATCTAAAAAATAGAAACTTACCCCAATTAATTTCAAACCAAAATTAACATCATAACACTCATAAACACAAACATGAATATTAGGTAAAGTAAAAATAGATAACTCAGAATCACAAATCGAACCTTATGCTTACCGAAAATTTTATAAATGAAAATCGAAAAAACTCAGAACAAATCGAACCTGAAGCTTACCAAAAATTTTCTTCTTCAATAGATTTTTCTGTTCTTTGAAATGCAACAACGATCTTCAACCTAAATCACCTCAATCGCTCTTCTTCTTTTTCAAGTACTCCTTCTTGTTGTCTCAATGAAACCAACATTGTTCTGTCTAAAAAATTTTATGGATCTAAAACTATAAATAAAACACAAAAACATGATCGGAACACCAACTCAGATCCAAAAACGGAAGAAAAAAAATCTAAACTTTAAGGCATAAATCTTTTGCAAATTTACAAACAATCCATACATTGGTTGCTCAAGCTCAATGCTTGCTGTTTGAGTTCTTCAACCGTCTTCCCCATCTCCGATTTGTAAGGAACTCCTGTATAACATATTCCAGAAAAAATCCTAAATCAACAAAATCTCAGAATAAATTTGAAACTGAATAGAGATAAAGAGGAAAAAATTAGGAGAAAAAATCCATTAACAAAAAGCGAATCAATTTGAAGCATGGTCAATTTCAACCCTCTCATTTCTCGTTGTTCAAGTGATTTTGAAAAAAAATCCATTAACCAAAAGCGATGGAAAGAGAAGATATGAAAATAGAGATAAAGCAAAAATAATTTGAAAAAAAAGTGACTTTTGCGTGTTCTGATGAAAAGAGGAATTGTAAGAGGAAGAGATGTGGATTGTTTCTTGATTCAAAGTATGCTGATATAGTCATAATAATAGTAATGAAAAAAAGTGACTTTTGCGTGTTCCGATGAAAAGAAAGAGAGAGTAAGCGATTTATGAGTGGAGAGAGAGATTCGTTTGGAATTTAGAATATAGGAGAGAGAAGTTGTTAGAGTTTTATGAGATTAGGTTAAATTACCATGACTCTACAACTTCCAAGAGTTTATTTCCAACTTTTTTTAATTGAAAAATAAAACCCAACAAAATAATAGCATGCCACATCAGCAGCATTTAATGTCAAATGGATAATATTGTAGCAAAAGTGTGCAAAGTCGTTAACACCCTTTTTGTTTAGTGTTATTAAAGATTTTTGTAGAAGGGTATTATGGATAAACAGCGAGGTAAAAAGAAGATGGCGTTATATAAAGATAAGGCAAAAATGGTGGCAGAATCTATCTATTAAGGAGAAGTCTGTCAAGCATCCGGTTGGAGGTAATATAATTCGGTTAGAAGGGGAAACACAAACTGATATGAAAAAAATTGTTGCAAATAGAGTATATGAAGAAGGAGTGAGGGGAAACAGAGTCTATGTTTGGGAAAGCATTGTGTTTGATGCAAAACGCAAAGTCAGAAACGTACTGGTAAGCTATTGCTCATTCATTGACTATTACTTTAAATATTATATATTGGGTCTGAAATGTTATTTTTTGTATGTTATATTGTTACAGCATTTTCCTAGAAGTATGGTTAAGCAATGCCTTCGATTTAATCAGAATGATATAAAAGTAGTTGATGTTGAAAGTGATGAGACTATCAAATGGGAAATTCACACGGCTAGAAGGAATAATATACCAAATCGTTATGAGAAGTTTTTTACTCAAGAATGGTATGATTACGGGAGGAAGAAAGAAATCTGTAATGGGGATATATTAGTTTTCATGATGATGCATTTTTCCCCATACATTTATCTAACGATAAAGAGGGCTTGATGTGTTAGTGGTTTTTTGTATAAACTTTTGTTTTTGCTTTTAACTGTACTGATGTTTGTAGCGTACTGAGGTTTGTAGCACGGTTAGCTGAAGAACAGCACTTTTTGTTTTCTTGAATGTTAAGATATATATAACTTAATCATTTCTAAGTGATGATATATATGCATGAAAGATAATATTGCACAGTCCTTTGAATTGAAATTATGCAGTATAGAAAAGGTTATTTATTATTAGTGATTTGGGCTGTTAAACAATTGCCTGTATAATTTAATATCAGGGTATAAATATTTAATGTGTTTTTGATACTCCACATGAATTTGTTAGGATGTTGGATGTGGTGAATTTATTTTGCAACTTTAGTGTTGCAGCTGTCCACCATTGTCTTGTTTTTGCACAATTGGTGCCTTACACGTTGGTTTTGTGGAAGTTTTGGAAGTTTTGTTCTGGCTGGTGAAGAATCGTAAAGCACTTGTTAGTGTGTTCTGCGGGAAGCTAACCGTGTTTTGCAGAATAAGTTGATTCAATGAAAATTGCTTGTTTGGTTGCTACATTGCAATCTGATGTTGGAGATTTTGCTCGGTGCTTTAGCCGTTACGTTGTCGTAGTAGTGCTTTGTATCATAGGCGTGTTTGAAAGTTTTCCTAAAGTAGTTATTATGTCAGTCATTTATAGTCAAGTCGAAATTGTATTGGAACTGATTTCCTGTTATGTTGAGGTCCGGTTTCTTTTGGTAGCCATGTTGGTTTTGCGATTTTTAAACATTATTGTTTGTCTTTCACGATTGTACTGGTGTTGTTCTTGTTGCAGACATCCATTTGAATAAAAAAAATGATTGGCAAAGTCTAGAATGTTTAACATTTTTGTATGTTGTAAGTGATTTTCAAATTGTATGCTGTGAGGGATATCCAAATAATTAGTAATAACTGTGAGAGTTTTACAACATGATTATTTGAAACATATAAATAAAGATTAAATTGCCTATGGCATTGCATGTGTCAAAATATCTATTAAAATATATGATATGCAAAAAACTAAACACGAACATATAGAATTGTGTTAAGTAGAAGTATTTAATACAATGTTGTAGCCAATACAAAAAATTATGAAAAAGGCATTGTCCATTAGCATTATCTTGGCTTGTGCAAAAATGATGTTCTTGTGCAAAGTAGTTATAAAGAAACCAATAACAATAATATTTTATATCCCATAAAGGCAAAATGAACTAAAACAAAAAACATAATAAATTCAAAAATTTACATGATATAAATACGCAATGCATTCGTTGTCCCATCTAGTAAGTGCATCAAACATCCCAAATTAAGAACAACAATCCAGCTATTGTACAATGGTTCCTGCAAGAATAATACAAAAAAATTAAATTATAAACGTATTTATTGTGCTAAACAAAATCAAGAATAATTCAACAATATTTCAAAAAATAAAAAAATTAAGAAATGTCATTATTGTTATAATAAAATACAGTTTCATGTAAATATAAAGATAAATAGTTTGTCCGGAAAAATTAAGAAGTTTAATGGAAATTTCAATTTTGTCACAATAGTATAAATAAAATGTTTACCAGCTAACAAAGTGCTTCGAAGACTTCCTTGTACACAACATTTGTAGTCGTCGAACACGGTTCATTATCCTTGTCATGTATTAGGATTTTTAGACCACTTTTGCTCTTAACTCGTGAAATAACAACGTACAATTGACCATGACTAAAAACGGGAGTAGGCAGGTAAAGTCCAACACTATCAAGTGACTGACCTTGTGACTTATTAATTGTCATTGCATAGGAGACAATTATCGGAAATTGTCTCCTAATCAACTTGAAGGGCCAAGGTGAATCAGAAGGTGACATAGACATTCAGGGAATGTAAAAAATGTTACCTATGTTCTTTCCAGACATGATATTTGCCTCTATAACGTGATTTGCTAACCTTGTAACAATTAACCTTGTACCATTGCACAATCCATCAGCTTGGTCCAAATTTCTCATTAACATAATAGGTGTACCAACCTTCAATTTTATAGCATGATTTGGAATTCCCGATGTTCTTAATTTACTAAGAAATTCAGGAGTTAAAACTTCATAAGCTTCTGATCGTACCTGGATCAGACAGAGGTAGTGGCCAACGGCGTCTGGAACGGCAGCTCTGGTGATGGTGAGAGACGGCGGGGGGTGTACCTGCAGGGTACTCCGACGCTCAAGTGAGAGAGTGTACAGAATATCAGTAAATACAGAAAGTGAGAATGGTAGGAAGAAAGTGTCTAACCTGACCCTCTCAAATGAGAGGGTATTTATAGAGAGCCCCCAGTGCGGGGCCAACGGTTACCTGCAATGGGCTGGATCAACTAGGCCCACTCCAAATAACTGTTAGGGCTTACGTGTAGGAGTGATGACCAGCACGTGGTCTTCGCCCTAGAGTAACTGCTCCTAGATTTCCGAAAGTAGGGCAGACTGAATCTTTCGGAAGCGGGAGGTTACTTGGAACGTGTCCACGCGGGGTGGACCGTTGGGTGCTCCTCGGGGAGGAGCCTTATGTGTCGAGGAGATGTGAAGCCCGTAGGAAAGGCATGCCTCGCGGGGAGGGATAGTGTCCGTCGAGGAGGGACGCGTAGGATGCTCGCGGGGGAGAAGCTAGCTTGTCGAGGAGTCGAATCTCGGCGAGGTGGGACGTCCTCGACTCATATTGTCCAGCGTGCCCGACACTACCTGAGTGCCCGGCGAGACTGTGACTAGCACGTGGCAGTCGCGTGTCCGCAGAAGGACCTTACCTTATTGGGCCTCCCCTAGGCAGTATGGGTTGGGCCTGCTCGACTGTTGGGCAGCCTCGGCCTAGTCTAGAACAGGAGCCCCCCAAGTCGTTGCTCTGAGGTGTCAGAGTAATGACTTAAGGCTTACTGGCACGTCGGGGATACACCAAGAGAGGAACCGAGGAGGCCATTCTCGTGGTCGACGTCCGTACGGTCGCACATAAGTCGGGCATCATACAGTCGCGTTTGGTCGACACGCCGGGGAGATGAGGAGTTTCAGATCCAAAGCGTTGGGGGAAACTGGAACGACACGCGTGGGAAGACGCGCAGCTGCATGCGCGCCACGTGTCGCCTGCCATTATGACCTAAGGAGGCTAGGGCGGCTGGCTAGGGTAGTGCACTTAAGTGCCCTACGCCCCTCGAGTTCCGCGAGAATCGCCTATAAAAAGCTGCTCCCCTCGTTCATTTTCACTTTTCCGCTTCTCTCTCAAGAATCCCTCTCCTTCTCTCTCTACCCTCTCTAGTTGCCGTTCGCCGCCGTCAGCCGCCGGACACTCCTTGCCTGAAACCTACAACAGTCGCTCGCCGCCGTAAAGCAGCCGGAAACTCCGTGCCGGAACCCTAAACCGCTACTCACAAGGTACTTGCTTCGAAATTGATATTTTTCTTACATTTCTCTTTAATTTCATCTAGGGTATAGCGTTTCCTTGGTGAACTGATGATGTTCCCACGAGAAATGAGAGGGTTCCTGGCGAATACGGCGGGAATCTTTAGTTGTTGAGAGAGGGGGTGCTAAGAACTTCACTCGCTCTCGTTGAATATTTCGGGGACTAGGGATGAACATGTCGGGGACCCGTTGAATGTCTCGGGGTCCTCAATAATTACTCTTTTCATCTGCGTCGCGGGGACACGGGGCAGAATCTTCTGGGGAGACGACGAGTTCCCCGGCGAACACGTCGACCCTCGGCCGGCTATATCGGGGAACCGAGAGAGCCTTGCCCCTTCCTCGCCCGTTCGCTTGAACAGCGGTGGAGGGGTGAATTTGATACGACCCATCGAATTCACCGTTTCCTTCTGCTTTTCAGGTAAATGGATGATTTGTCTGCGAAGGTGGTCGTAAGATCATTCGTAGAAGACGACGATCAACCCGAATCCCCCATGGCCCACATGGCTTTCGCACGGGAGCGCCCGCCCGAAGAGTGGGTCTGTAAAGAAGCCCTGGAGATGTCGTCTATCTTCGTCTACAAAGACGTGGACGACGCGTTCTGCACCGTCGAGCACAGGCTCATCGGGTCCGACAAATCTTGGAAAGTTTTTCGTCCAGAGGAGCATCATCGGATATGCTCACCTTACCGGGGAATGCGCATCCCGTTATATGAATTTATGTTCGACAAGGCGGGGTGGAGGTTTCCCTTCACGGACTTACAAGAGGGAATCTTCTCCTGGTTGCAGCTGGCCCCCTCGCAAATTCATCCGAACTCCTTGGCTTTTATCCGGGCCTTCGAGCTTGTCTGTAAGTATTTAGAAATCGTCCCGATGGCGTCCCTATTTTTCCGGATATTCCATCTACAGAGGTCGTCGGCCGGTGGACGACATGGATGGGTGTCCTTCAAGCAGAGCAAAGCTCTGTTTCATACATATTTAGATTCCATCCGGGACTTCAGGTTCCGTTATTATTTCGTGAAGCCGGTCACCATCGGGGCCGTATACTTGTTGTACCGGAAAGTCACTCGCGAGGTCGACGGTGTCTCCGAGGAGGTTCTCGAGCCGAGGTTCCCCCTATACTGGACAGAGGAACACTTCAAAAAGGGGGTCGACAAATACAAGGTGAAGCATAATCAGTTGGATGTCTATGAGCGGGAGGCTTACGATAAGTTCGTCGCGAGTTTCAACGAGGCTCAGCACAAAACGCTGGACAGCCAGCCTATACTGGAAGCAGACGGGCAGGTGAAGAAACAGCGTCGTCTGATCAATACCCGCGTTCTGCTCGAGACCTTCTCCGACGAAGAGGCCATCGAGTTGTTAGGTGGTGAAAACATCCACGATCTAAGCTTTCCTCGCATCTGTATTCTTTTCATTCTTTGCCTTACTAACATTTGCTTTCTTTTTGCAGGAAAAATGGCCGGAGCCGAGGAGAGGTTCAAGAAATTGAAGGCGAAGAGGGCTAGGGAAGAGCAAGCCCGGGGAGAGGTGTCCCGCTCAAAAGGTCAAGATGTTGCTCCTTCCGGGGCCATGCCTGAGGGTGGTTCCTCGGCCGCTATGCCCGAAGGTTCCAGTCAGTCTCAGCCTGCTGCCATTGTGTCGGAGATTTCAAAGAGGCGGACACCTCCTGCTGGGAGCCAGTCTCCGGGGACTCAAGGGACGCCAAAACGATAACGGGTTTCGAGCGTGGAGATCGTCGACCTAGGCCACGAAGACAGTCCCCCACCTCCTTCAAGGTTTGAACTTCCACCATGCCATCAAAAGCCTCGCTTCTTCTTCGACGTCATCTACCCTCGTGTCCCTCCCTCTGAAGTCCAAGCTGTGCTGGGAGCCGCCGCGGAGGCGAGGAGGAAGACGATCTTCGAGGACCTGTCTGCGGTCATGCGGCTTTGCTCGACCGCCATAGTCCTGAACGACGAGACTCGCCCTGCTGCTGAGTTTTCTCGACTGCAAGAAAAGCTTGAGAAATTGGATGCTGAGATGCTCGACCTGCGCAAGGAGCTGAAGGAGTGCAGGGACTTGAACAAAGAACAAAGCGAGCTGCAGCAGCGGGCTGAGGGGAAGCTGAAGGAAGTCGAGGAGAAGGAGAAAGGCCACCTTGCCCGAATCGCCGAGCTGGAGGCGGAGGAGAAGCGGCTCAAGGAGAGGATCGCCGAGTTGGAGGATGCTGTGCGGCCGGCCGAAGGCGAAACCGAGGAGGACAGGCTCCTAACCACTCGAGCAGCGCTGGTGGCTCAACTCAGGAAACTCGAGGAGGATCTCCGGCTATCTGAGGACGATGCGCTTGAAGCTGCGGGCATAGGGTTCCGGAATGCGGTTGCGCAGCTTCGAGTTCTAAACCCCGACCTGGTGACCGAGGGGGCAGATGCTGATTTTGAAGTGGTCGACGGCCGGATAGTTCCGCTCGGGCAAGGAGGAGACGCCAACGAGGGAGGTGGGCCGGACGCCACCGAGACTGCCGCAGAGTAGGGACATAGTTCGCTTGGCCTGCGTGCCCTTTTGTTTTCGCCCGGCTTGTGGGCTTATTTGATGTACTATTAGCACAATGGTTATTTTCGCCCGACTTGTGGGCTTGTATCCGTAACATTTTTTTGTACTAAGGGTTTTGCCCGATTTTCCTACTTCGTTATGCCTCTTTATTAATTTTGCTTGTGTGTGATATTTTATGCATTACTTATTTTTGTCTAAGTAGTTGAGATCACTGGCGCCTTGGGCTTTTGCTCGACTCTGATGATGCTCGACTGCGTAGAGAGCTTAGCCGAGTGGTCAGGGGTTGTACTCCGACCTTCGACGAGGCTAAGAAAGCGGTCGATTTCTTAGCTTCGTGGCGTAAACTTCCCATCGTGAGCTGGGTGTTCCGCCTATTTGGTACGTCGACGACGGAGCTCGGTTGAGGATTCCTCGCCGGGCCAAAAAGTCTCACGCACACAATTCGTGGTTTTTGGCCGCCGCGTGCTATATAGAGGTGTCGCGCATGTACCGTTGCACGCCCCCGTGTTCGCGACGTTGTATTGTCCCGGGCAGTGTCTAACTGTAGTATTGCTTGAGCTTCTCAGCATTCCATGGTCGAGCAAGTTGTTCACCGTGGAGGTTCTCGAGGTAATAGGCACCCGTCCCCGTCTTAGCAGTGACGCGGTACGGGCCCTCCCAGTTTGCGGCCAGCTTTCCTTCGCGTGAATCTTTTTTATTTCTCCGCAGGACAAGACTGCCTACTTGGAAGTCTCGTTTGATAACTTTTTCATTGTAACGCAAAGTTATTTTTTGTTTTAGAGAGGCTTCTCGGAGGGAAGCGCCGGTCCTTATCTCTTCGACAAGGTTGAGTTCCTCGCGCAGGGCTTCGTCGTTCGTTTCATCGTCGAGGGGAGCTTCTGTTCTCCTCGAGGGTTCCCTGATCTCGACGGGGATAACCGCTTCGGTCCCGTACGTTAGGCGAAACGGGGTCTCCCCGGTCGTGGAGTGTGGGGTTGTCCGATACGCCCAGAGGACGCTGTACAATTCCTCGACCCACCGTTGTTTAGCCTCACCGAGTCGTCGCTTCAGTCCCTGGAGTATCACTTTGTTCGCTGCTTCAGCCTGCCCGTTGGTTTGGGGGTGTTCGACCGACGTGAAGTGCTGTTTTGTGCCCAGTTTGGCGACGAAGTCCTGGAAGTTCCTGTCGGTGAACTGTGTCCCGTTGTCCGTGACAATGGCTTGGGGCACCCCGAATCGGGCGAGGATGTTTCTCTTGTAGAAACGGAGTATGTTGAAAGCAGTGATTTTGGCCAGTGCCTCGGCCTCAATCCACTTCGTGAAGTAATCCACCCCGACTATGAGGTACTTGTTTTGGTACGACCCCACGACGAAAGGTCCGAGGATATCCATTCCCCACCACGCAAATGGCCACGGGGACGACAATGACTTAAGCTCGTTTGGAGGAGCGAGGTGCATGTCTCCGTGTCTTTGGCAGCGGTCACATCTCTTAACGTGCTCCTTTGCATCATGTTGCATAGTGGGCCAATAATACCCTGCTCGGAGTGCTTTTCGGGCTAGGGACCTTCCGCCGAGGTGTTGGGCGTTGATTCCTTCGTGGATTTCTTGGAGGATCCCCGAAACTTTGCCTTCTTCGACACACCGGAGTAAGGGAATGGAGAATCCTCGACGGTATAGTTTACCTTCGACGCTCAAGTGAGAGAGTGTACAGAATATCAGCAAATACAGAAAGTGAGAATGGTAGGAAGAAAGTGTCTAACCTGACCCTCTCAAATGAGAGGGTATTTATAGAGAGCCCCCAGCGCGGGGCCAACGGTTACCTGCAATGGGCTGGATCAACTAGGCCCACTCCAAATAACTGCTAGGGCTTACGTGTAGTAGTGATGACCAGCACGTGGTCTTCGCCCTAGAGTAACTGCTCATAGATTTCCGGAAGTAGGGCAGACCGAATCTTTCGGAAGCGGGAGGTTACTTGGAACGTGTCCACGCGGGGTGGACCGTTGGGTGCTCCTCGGGGAGGAGCCTTATGTGTAGAGGAGATGTGAAGCCCGTAGGAAAGGAAGGCCTCGCGGGGAGGGATAGTGTCCGTCGAGGAGGGACGCGTAGCATGCTCGCGGGGGAGAAGCTAGCTTGTCGAGGAGTCGAATCTCGGCGAGGTGGGACGTCCTCGACTCATATTGTCCAGCGTGCCCGACACTACCTGAGTGTCCGGCGAGACTGTGACTAGCACGTGGCAGTCGCGTGTCCGCAGAAGGACCTTACCTTATTGGGCCTCCCCTAGGCAGTATGGGTTGGGCCTGCTCGACTGTTGGGCAGCCTCGGCCCAGTCCACAACAGCTTCATTATAACTTGTATCAGATATTCAGAGGATGTATGATTCAAATGTTTTATTTCAGTGATAGTTGTGTGCACTTTATCAGAGGCTTGCGAAAAAAGTCAAGATTTATTTTGGGCTAAAGATTTGCTATCCATGATCCA
Source organism: Lathyrus tuberosus (assembly GCA_022829125.1). NCBI lineage: Eukaryota > Viridiplantae > Streptophyta > Magnoliopsida > Fabales > Fabaceae > Lathyrus > Lathyrus tuberosus. Next base: position 21,780,217 of record JALAZF010000012.1, on the reverse strand, counting down.
CCTCATAAACCATTTTTCATTCTAAATATTATCCAATTCAATTCCAAAACCATATTTCTAAACCATACAATTTTCCATTCAAATTTCCAATTTTTTATTCAATATCCATTATCCATTTCAAAATTCACAATGTAAATATCCATTTTTCATAACCTTTATCTTCTTAATATCTAATATCCATTTTTTTGTTATCCATAATCCAAACAAATATCATTTGTCCAAATCATGGTCCATTTCCACATTAAAGGTGTAATTAGAAATCACAATTTGCCAAAACCAAACTGCAAGGAATGGATTTTGACCTACTCATTGTCATTTTGCCTAATAATGATGGTTATCTTTATGGTAACCTCAAGTGTATTTGTGAGACTGGCCTGGGGATTATTTCTCGGTGTTGTTCGACTAAACATGTTTTAAGTTGAACAAGCAGTACTTTGCGGATGAATCATAATTGTTGGACTTATAGTATGTTATTGAGATCACTTTGCGAATCGAATCATCATTTGTTTGACAAAATTGGTTTATGAGTGTACGGTATTTGATGGGCAGGTTCTTGACAATTTGTTGTAAGGATTTTTTTTTTGGTTGTCTTATTCATTAATTGATAAGTTTGGTACTTCAAAAAGAATTATGCAGTGCAATGCAAGTTTGTTTGTTACAACCTACCTGCTCTAGAAGAGTTTACTAAGAATTCATCCTCGTGTGCATTGTACATCTTTTCAACAAAAGCGTTATCCCATGACCAAGCTGACAAAGCTACCACTTATTATTTTTCCAAGCTATTTCTGATAAAAAATTGCCCAGCTACACACACATGAGCCGCACGCTGCAGTGAATTTCCACATGCTGCTACTACTTGAATTCAGATGACCCACGCAAGCCATTTCTCAATATAGTTTAAGTTAGCTACAACCAAAATCAAAGAAACAACGTCACGTTACAAGTTGCTAGTAAAACGCTCCAAGTTTCTCATGTAACTTCGGAGCCTTCCAAGCCTTTAAGTTGTACAAGCCTTCCCCACGCAACTGGCTGCAAATACAAAACATGTGACTTAATATTGCAGTGCGTACACAAAACCAAAACGGGATGAAAAATAAAAAACGACATGAGCAAAGCCAACACAAGTGAAACGACTTGCAAATGATGAAAATGACAACCAATTTTTCAGATTTTAATTTCATCACTCACCTTCAATTTCTCCTATAAATAAGTGCTTTTCTTCATTGCAACTTCAAGCTTTTCAGCCAAACTCACCCTGTCAAACTAATTCTTGAAAGCTTCAATCACCCTTCACCTCTATTCCATTTTTCGTTCATTAAATATTCAATACCTGCAATTCAATCACAACTCACACAATGAATTCAACAATTCAAACTTCAACAACTCAAACTCAGAAGAACAAATTCTTCAACCTTCATCACCGATTTGAACCAAAGAACAACAACAACCATCAACAACAATTACGACTCGCCACTGCAACAGTGAACGAAATCGCATCAAAACCAACATCAGAAGCTACAACCAATTCGCAACAATCGCACATACCTGAGACCGGATCGAGACAACCTTTGCGACGGTAATCCCTTGTGCGCAGATCTGCAATTTCTCGGAAGCATCTTGGACCTTTTGTTTGTTTTATCCCGTTAATTGCTGTGAATCATTGTTTGATGATGAATTCATATTTTCTTGGGAAGAAATTGGTGATTGATTTTTGAAGAGAAAGGGAAGTGATGGTAGCTACAGTATCCGCGGCTGAAATCACACGAAGAAGATGATAATTTGCTTTTTGACCTTTTTTTTTGTTTTTTTAATTAGTAATGTGTGTTTGGGCTGAGCTGTGAATGTGTTTGGATCCATCACCACCTCCATTGCTAATATACATCTCTCTCCTTTTTTTTTAGAATTTTATTTTTATTTTTCTTTTAGTTAAAAATATTTTCACCATTTCTTGTTCTTTTTTCTTTTAATGATTTCTAAAAAAAATAGATTTTATGAGGATCTTTGTATTTTTTAAATATTTCTTGAAAAAATCATTAAAAAAATATATATCATGTGAATATTTTAAGTCTTGATTTTATTTTGAATTCTTTTTTTGGTTATTTATTGGTTGTGGATGGATCATAACTTGTTAGATCCATTTTTCTCTTCGTCTATTTCTCTTTTATTTTGATCGATGAAAGTCTTATGGATCTTAGAATTTCTTTGTTGAATTCTTGATCAAGACTAGATCGCTACCTATTTTCTTTTCGTTCGGTATTGATTCTGGATGACGATTTATATAGCGTTCATCTAGCATGCATTAGCACAAATATCACTATTTACCGGCCTCGAGTAGGGTGACTTCTTTATAAGTCACTTGGTGATTGCTTAACATAGCGCTACATATGTCCCGTATCGGAAAACGATCAAGGATGGTTGATTATTTGTCTTTTGGTTTAATACTTATGAGACTTGTTGTTAGGAGGCATTCGTCTTATCAATCCTCTAATGAGTTCTCATTAACCTTAACCTAAGTGCATTATTCAATCATTATTGATTATTTACTCTAACAACTAATCACTAACTTACTAACAATACTATTGCACTAATCTTATTTATGTTTCCTTCTTGCTCCCTATTTCTCTTTACTTTTATGCTCCATTATTATCTCATATCAAATCATGTTTATGCTTCCGCAATTTTTTTTGTCCACTTGGACACATGTTTATGCTTATGCCTTTTTCTCTTTGTCCACTTGGACCAAAAACATTAATAAAGGACAAAACCTCTAAAAAACTTGTGTTTCTAATCTTGGACTATGGTTACTATCCTTTGCACCGGACATGGAGTTTTGCACCTAGACCTTGGACTTCAATGTTATTCTTGGATCCCTGGACTTTGAACTAGGACCTTCTCCCTTTGCTTTGGAATTATGGTTCGAAGACTATGGAGTTTGCTTGTGTGGTTAGACCATTCTTATCCTTAGCTTTTACTTTATGCTTTAGGATAGTCACTTCTTCTCCACCCATTCTTCAATTTTCAAAACTTTCTCCCTTTTTCAAAACCTTCTTGTTTCCAAACTTTCACCTCTTTCATAATCAAACCTTGACTTTTTCAAGTGATTTTACTCTTTTCTTTTCATTTCTTAACAAATGCTAAACTACACAAGCATATTGACACCTTTTTCAAAAGACTTTAAAAAACATTCAAACTCTTTTTGTGCCTTATGCACCTTTTCTTCTAAAACTTTTTCATAAGTTTAGACATGATTCATTTCTTTAAGTGGAATTATTTGCTTGGGAATGACGACTTGTCTTTACATTTAAAATCAACTAAAACAAACAAATTTCATTCTTTGTACCACAGACTATGGGGTTTTGATCCTATATTGCACTTTGTGGGTACGTAGGCATGAGACGACAAGTCTCTCCAAACACAAAAATATTAAAAAATATTTCTCTTCTCACCTCCCCAATCTCTTTCAAACAAACCATTTTCAAACCAAAAGCGTGAGATATTTCAAAGGGTTTCTATAGAGTACTATAGACATTTTGGGTGCTAATACCTTCCCTTAACGTAACCAACCCCCTTATCTAGTCTCTGTTCACTTGTTCTTGTTTTAGAGCTTGTGTAAGTTTTGTTCACTCTTTTTCCTTTCCTTTTTGGATAAAATAAAAGTACAGTGACGACTCTTGCTTTTTGAGTTAATTTAATCAATAGCTTACACTCACGATTTTTCTGCTACAATGTCATAATATCAATAACGTATACTATTCCATAATCTTTTGGAGACTGATACACTTCTTCATCATTTCTTATTCTTGTTTGTATCCCTTGTATTGGAAATGATGAAATTCTCATCTCAATTCATCCAGTATTTATTGCTATTTATGCCTATCAATCTTTATTCTCTTTATATATCACATAACCAGTTATCAGTTTCTAAACTTGTTTCTTGCTCCTATCCTTCTTACTTTCAAGATGTCTTCTAAAACCATTAGAGGAGAAATCTCTGATTTGGATCTCTTGAAAGAATACTCTATTGATCTTAATGATCTTGTTGAAAATGGTCATACCAACATTCTCTCAGATATCATCTACCAAAACTGGGACAGATATCTTGAAATTCTCAACGGACCTATCTATCCAGCTCTTATAAAAGAATTCTTGGCCAATGCTCGCATCCTTTCATATGAATCTGATGCTTGTTGTATTCTATCTTCTGTATACGGATTACCCATCATGATCAACTCCTCAATCATATCTCAAGCTATTGAATGCAAAGAAGATGGTGAATGTGTTGAATACTACGGAGGAAATAACTGGTTTGCTAAACATATTCACATCATCTATCTCTCAGAAGGACCCGCTGACAGTCCCTCTTCTCTCACTCCTGAGCCTAAAATATGGTACCAAATCATGGGAACAAATCTTAGACCCAGGGAAAAAGGAACAGGAAGACTATCTGCTATGGATAAGCTTTTCATTTTCTTCTTAGTCTCCAAGATTAAGATTAATCTGCCTCAAACCATATTCAACTTCTTGAAAGGAGAAATTCTTTCGTAAAGAGCAGAATTTTCGTTTCAGATTCCTTACAGTAGAACTATTTCTCACATTCTTGATCTTCAAGGAGTTGTTTCTCACTTAAGACAAATCGGAATGAATGAGGAACTTGATACTGAATGGTGTTCTCCCATGAACTATTCTGAAACCATCATTGGGAAATAAGATAGCTGGTTGACATGCGAATCATCACTGTTTGTGTCTTTTAGGATGCTTGGTTCTTGGTCTCTCTTCCGTTTTTTCTCATTCTTGTCTGTTGTCCTTATTGTTGTTTGTTTTCATGTTTTATGATTTTGTGTCTGTAATGCGCTCTGGCGTTTTTGTTGTTTTGTCAATGAAGTAATTTTTTATTCCCTTTATCTGGTCTTACTGCATTCCATAATAATTACCATAAAAAGGAAGAAAATAACTAGATTTAACTTATCTAAATTCCTTCAAATCAAAATAATTTAGTTAAAATTCTGATAACATATGAACGATAATGGTAACAACTGCTTGACACATTGGGTTTCGTAAATCTCTTGAGAATAGGCTAAAATCTTTACGCATTCCCCCATGTTTGTGCATTCATAAATGATAAGACATATGTGAGTTAAATTTTCTTGAAAATAAGCTATACTCTCTTCTGTCTTTACTGTGAGTCAGTTCTCAATTGCCACTTATAAGTATACATTTATTGTCTCCTGTTAGAACTTAAATATTGTATCCTTATTTGTGACCTTTTTAGATATTCAGTTTTAAGAAACTGCTACACTCCTTTCCTATTCCTAGATATTCTTGTCTCTTACTCTGCCATTGTGTCCTTGGCATATCTTATGCGTGATATGCACCTTGACCTATGTCATTTTCTCAGTCAGTCACGTCTCATACCCATATATATATATACTTCATTCCTTCTCTCTTGATCTTACTGTCCAAATCCTCTCCTCATGTCTCTAATTACTTTCCAAGGATGTTATTTCCTTGATTCTGTGGTTGGCATTTATTTTGCTAAAACTTTTCTAGCAGCAAGGTGTTTAAAACTTTTCTAGCAACAAGGTGTTGATAAATGATGTTCTAATTTGCTGCATTCAACATGTCGAATGAAGATGTCCCATACCTGCTCATAGGACATCGCGTCTGGATTCAGTTTTTAAAGCAGATTCTGTTGCTGTGAATTGTTACTAAATATTCTATGAATATTTGGTTATCCTATGTGGCATCCAAAGCATTTTTGGATTGTGTTTATATGTTGGTTTTTCGGATTTTCGGCTGTTTCTAATTATGGAGACATATTAGGAAACTTTGGATTGAAGACCTATTTTCTTGGAGTTTATTTTGCAGATTTGTGAGCAGTCTATTGCTGCGTTTTTGAAGCCCAATTCAGTCCAGATTAAATTCTATATATTGACTGATGTAAACCTAGTTTAGGTGTGGAACTTACATGTGTTTTTGTTAGGGTTTTCGAGTGTATTTTGTGAGCCTAACTGGCATCATTCTGATAACAGTATAAGGACCGGTTTTTGTGTTGTAAGTTCTGTCAGTTACTCATAAGCTTTTAAGCATTGAGTTTCTTGTGTGTCTATTCTCATAAGCTTTGAAGTATTGAGAATTGTGTGTTTTGAAAGTGTGACTTTCGGTTTGTTACTTGTGTGGAAAGATACCAATCACGGATTGTGGTTGTAGAGGGATTTGAGGAGGGCCTCATACCTAGGTGAGTCTTAGGTAGAAGTCATAGGAAGGGTAGTGATTAAGTGAGTAGATTATTCGGTAATTGTATGATCTATGAATTGATACTATCGTATATTGGTTTCGTCCCTGGCTTGGTAGCCCCCAGAGTAGGATTGTTGATCCGAACTGGGTAAACATATCACTGTGTTATTTACTTTCTGCACTGTTATTCTTATTGTTATCTTGTTCATTGTGTTGGATATCAGTGTCTCAACATCTGTGTAGGACATCTGATATCTGTGCCAGAATTTCAAAGGAGATGAGAACCTTCTTGAGGTCATATCAGAAGAACAAATCAATCCTCTTTATCTTGGAAATAGAGAAATTGCTAGCAGTATCACCTCAATCATGCACTATCAAGAATGGGCAAAATACTTCATGATTCTGGATAAACCAGTCTACTTAAATCTTGTAAAAGATTTTTGGAAGCATGCCTACATTAATGATGAAGGTCGCTCAATTTCTTCTCGTGTCTTTGATGTCCCCATAAACATCACTCCCTTCACCATTGCTCTAGCAATTGGCTGTGAAAACATTGGCTTTACCGTTGAACATGTTAAGTCAAGGTATCTTATTTTTTAGGAACTAGCCCCTCTTCACAACCCATCATCCAAATATGAACCTCTCAATCCTGAAAATCTTCTTCCCATTCCCAAAGCTTGGTTTAAGCTTTTGCTGGCCAATTTTGGTCCTCGGGAAGAAAACAAAAATATCTTGTTTCACGATGATCAAGTCTTCATCTTTCTTCTGATGGCTCAGATGCGAATTAATCTACCTCGGACTATCTTCAACTTTTTGCAAAAATCCATTACTGACTCCAGAAATGGCGATTTCATCAAGCCCTACATACCTTTTGTAAGAGTTCTATCTGAAATCTTCTTTAAAGAAGGAATTGTTGAACTTGTCCAGTCAGAAGGTCTAGAAAATGGTCCGTTGAAGAAACATTGTGAAGTCTTTGATGGTTAATCAGTAGCATGTCGTATCTTGTGTTTTCTGTCTTGTTTCTAGATTGTTCTGTGTTCAAGCTATGTCAATGTACTTCAATCCATTGTTTCTATCTTGCTTATGAGTGTTATGGCCTATCTTAGAAATTTCTTTCTCACATATTTATCCTAATATTGCACTGTTTATTGCATTATCTTTTTGATTATGACAAAAGGGGGAGAAAGTAAAATGATTTTGATAGCACTTATTCTCAGAATCTCGAACTCAAACATTACATAATGCTTATATAATGCTTTTGCAACTAACCGTTTGTTTGATGTTTCAATTAAGGAACTTAGAAAAAGTTCACTTAGCATTCTAGACAGGTTGAATATAAAGATCCAACTCTTTAAAGATTGAAGATCTTATGGATAATTTCAACTCTGATAATTCATAGTTAAGAAGTTGTACACTTTGAGAATATATGATCATTCAAACAGATGTTCCAATACTGTTCAGAAGTTGTGAACTTTCTGAAAGTCAAGAAATCTTGTTTATTCAAACAGATGTTCCAATACTGCTCAGAAGTTTTGAACTTTCTGAAAGTCAAGAAATCATGTTTGATCAAACAGATGTTCCAATACTGTTCAGAAGTTGTGAACTTTCTGAAAGTCAAGAAATCTTGTTTGATATCATAGTGTTCAGAAGTTGTAAACTTTCTGAAAGTATGAAATTCATACTCAAAGCGTCAGAAGAAGAAATCTCCTTGAAAACAAGTCAAGTCAATTCTCTGATTAAAAGATACCATTCAGAAGATACGCTCTGTAACGATGATATTCTGATTAAATCAATCTGGCTCTGAATCTGATAAGATTGGAGAATCTAAGAAAATATTGACAAAAGAGAAGTCATTTAAGAAGTTGTGATTCCTCATCGAGATCTGATAAGAAGTTCTGATACGAGATGCGCGACATCCTCCAATTAGACTCAAAATTAAGTTTTTGGTTTTTCATCAAAATTTTGATAGTAACCAGGTTCTGAGATGAAGACCTAGTGTTCTAGTCAGACTCTGATGAGTTGTTGTACGGAAGTATTCCTTCTCTATTGTTATATTCTGAAGAACTCAAAATTTATTTTGTGAGTCTTGGGATCAGGGGGAGACTCTAAACAAGCATAAATGAAATTCTGAGATTAACACATTCAGGGGGAGCTGCGAGCTTATTTGTTGGTTATGGTGATTACCCTGTATAAATTGTTCTATCAAAATACATGGTTTTGTCATCATGAAAAAAAGGGAGATTGTAAGAACAAGATTTAGTTCAGCATCTTGTCTCTATGTTTTGATGATAACAATGAAGTATTTTTGTGAGAATAATTATGGTGCTCTAACGTTTGTTATTTTGATGGTTTTAACAAACAAGTTCTAACTCTGATAAAGACCATGTGTTACGTCACTCTGATACTCTCTATGGTCACTTCTGTGTGAAGAAGCAAGATTGGTTCTAATCTACTGTGCGTCAGAAAGATTCTGAGAAGACACTATGTTGCTGTTGTAACGTTTCTTGGATTCTAATTTCTGAGCATGACTCTGATGTTCTATTTCTGAAGCCTGTTTAGCTTCTGAGGTTGTTAACTTCTGAAGACTAAGTGCTAAAGATTCTGAAGACAAGGTTCTGCTGAACGAAGTTCTGAAGATTCTGAAGACTTAAAGATTCTGAAGATTAAAGGTTCTGAAGACTAAGTGTTGAAGATTCTGAAGACAAGGTTCTGCTGAACGAAGTTCTGAAGACTCTGAAGACTTAAGTATTCTGATAACCAAGGGTTCTGAAGTAGAAGTGCTGAAGACTCTAAAGACTCAAGACTCTGAAGACCCAATGATTCATTCTTTTGATCATGCTTCAATCAAATCAACTTAGAAGCCTCTGATGAATAGAAGAAGATGAAACGTTTACGTGGAAAAATAGTACATAATACAGATAAAGCACGTTCTTTTCCACTACCCTAATTTGGTGGTACAAAGGACAATTTAAGTGTACGATTTTCACTCCAGCATAACGGCATTATTTCAAGTCGCCAGTACTTCTCTAATGTTATTGATCTTCTTTTCAACGGATCTATTTCTGGCTATATATAGACTTGATTATTCAATGAATCAAGTGCTCGCGGAGATGTGAGTGAGTGATACACGATGTAGTACTCAGTGTGAAAAGGAGACATATCACAAACACTGATGCATATGAAGAAAGAACTCAATAAAATGAAGAAACTTATGAGTGAACAGTAAAGCACCACAATACAAAGAAGAAGAATGTTATTACTGTGTAGATTCTCTCTAAGTTAGATTGAGCTTAAAATGCATGTTTACCCTGCTTGTGTAGAAGCATCATTATTGTAAACAAACCTTGTAACAAATAGATTGTTTGTATTCCTTAAGGGACCAGTTGGGTCAGAATTCTTAAGAAGACTAAGACAGTGTGTTTTAGTGTTGTTAGTCACTTGCAGTTGGCTTGTGCGTTGTATTCCTTAAGAGACCAGTTGGGTCAGAATTCTTAAGAAGTCTAGGACTAGTGTGTCTTAGAGGTTGTTGTTAGTCACCAGCAGTTTGCTAGTTCAGTTGTAATTAGTTTGGTTATAGTGGATTAAGTCCTTGTGTATAAGGCAAAATCACCTTGGCGGGTGGACTGGATTAGCTTGATAGTTTTCAAGTGAACCAGGATATATCGCGTATCTTTCTCCATTGTTAGTTTATTTATGACATTTGTTTGAGTTTCATAAAAAGCTTTCAAAGTGGAAAACCCAATTCAAACCCCCAATTTCTTGTGTTTTTCTCACACCTTCAGTGTGTGTTCCTAAAGAAAAATGTATAGAGGATGATGTTTCAGAATCTATTACTATATCATAAGAAATACCAGAAGCTGCAGAAATTGAAGGTACTCCAATTGGTCCTATTGTTACTAATTTAGTGATTGCTTAGAATGGAACTGAAGCCTCGGTTCAACCAAAGAGACCGTTTAAATATAAAGCATTTCATCTAGAAAGGAAAATCATTGGTAATAAAGATGAGACATTGAGGACCAGATCTGCCTTCAGAAATGATCATTCAATGCTTGGACTTATTTCATTGATTGAGCCTACTTTTATTGATGATGCTTTAACAGATAATGTTTAGATCATGGTTATGCAAGATAAACTAAATCAGTTTCAAAGAAATGATGTATGGGATCTTGTTCCAAAACCTCAAAAGAAAAACATCATTGGGACTAAGTGGGTCTTCAGAAACAAGCTTAATGAACTTGGAGAAGTCATTAGGAACAAAGCTAGACTTGTAGCTCAAGACTACAGTCAGCAAGAGGGAATTGACTTCTTTGAAACCTTTCCTCTTGTGGCAAGGTTAGAAGCCATAAGAGTCCTTCTCTCTTATTCCATCAACCATGACATTATACTCTATCAAATGGACGTGAAAAGTGGTTTTCTGAACGGAGTTATTACTGAAGAAGTGTATGTCAACCAACCTCTAGGATTTATAGATCCAAACCATCCAGACTTTGTCTATAAGTTTAAGAAATCACTCAATGGTCTTAAACAGGATCCAAGAGCTTGGTATGAGAGACTGAGTAATTTCTTGCTTAAAAATGGTTTTTCTAAAGGCAAGGTTGACACTACACTATTTAGGAAAACTCTACAAGAAGAAATCTTGATTGTTCAAATTTATGTTGATGACATAATTTTTTGTTCCACTAATGTATCTCTTTGTCAAGAATTTTCCAAAATTACGCAGGCTGAATTTGAGATGAGCATGATGGGTGAACTAAAATACTTTCTTGGAATTCAAATTAATTAGAAGTCTAAAGGTATTTATATTCATCAGTCTAAGTACACAAGAGAGCTCTTAAAAAAATTCAATCTTGATGAATGCAAAGTCATGTCAACTCCTATTCATCCAACTTGCAATCTAAACAATGAAGAGTGCAGTGATAAGGTAGATCCAACTAAATATTAAGGTATGGTAGGTTCTTTACTCTATCTCACCGACAATAGAGCCAAAAACTTATCGTGTGTAAAAACGATTATGGTGTCACATGCAAGTATACATGTATGTTTTAATTGCAACAAGTGATATTAGTAAGGATATCGTTCCCATAGGGAGTGAAAGAGGTTTATATTGAACTTTTTGTAAGTATTCTTGTTTAAATCTAGCATGAGCAATGTAACAAAAAATAGTTGGTAACAAGCTTAGATTTTTCCACAACACATAACTAAATTAAATAAGTGTAGGGTTGATTGCATCAAGAGAGTTAGTATTGAGCTATGATCTATTAATATGCAAGTGACCAAAATGTGTATATGAAGAAATGTGTCGTGCCTCAAAAGATCAGAACGCAATCTATATGTGTATCTCTACAACATCAAAACATACATTAGCAGGGCAAGGAAACAAATCTCTAAGTCTCACTTATAACCCTGAAATACGTCTGGTTTATATTATGAAAGTTCTTTATGGTCTTAGACTCTTATGTCTAAGCAAGTATATTATGAAAGTTCTTTATGGTCTTAGACTCTTATGTCTAAGCAAGCTAATTAAGTGAATATCTCTATCCTACTTGTTTAACCACTTTTGCTATGAAATCCACTTGTTGTTGGATCTCTCACAACAACAAGATTTTATCTTTTTCTAAGTTGATCATTCAAAGAGTCTAGTTTATATCATAAAAACACATAACAAAATAAGACACTTAACATCACATCATTTTAACATAAAGGCAACATTATATTAACCTCACATTGATCAACAAATAAATGTTTAGCTCATGGTGAGCTGAGTACAAACTGCTGAACTAAAACTACTAGGAAAAATACTTAACAATAAATGTGAAAGAAATGAGAACCTAGAAGTAACTTGGAGATCTCTTGTGTTGGATAAACAACAAGTGAAGACTCCAATCGTGCCAGCTCTCAGCAGCGATTACATGATTGTATGAGAAGAAGAACTCTCTATTTTCTCTAAACCTCACGCTAAAATAAACTAAAACAATACTAAAAACTATCTTCTTGGTGAATGCATGTGGAACCCTTTTTCCAATTCCTAACGTCAGCTTTTATAGGCACGAGGGTGGATGTGAAAGGTAGTAGGCATTGGATCATGGGATTTTTGATGCAAACAAGATTCAACCCATATTCAAATCAACATATGTCCTCCATTCTTCATGAATAAGCATCCTGGTACAAAGAGTGATGGGGGACACGGCGTCCGGTTCAGGCTGCTAAGCAGGTAGTGGCGCAGAGGTGCAGGCAACACAATGCTTGTGTGCAGGGTGCACTTTTGCAGTGGTGGTCCCCACAATACTACTTCTTTGTCTCCTTGTGCAATTGATCTTATACATTTGATTTTCCATTTCTTCCAAGCACAATTCTGCCACGCAAGCCCTAGAAATGAGCACACTCCATGCTTTTGGCCATTATCCATTTGTGATCTTTAGCAAACTTTAAATTTTCCTCTCAGCTCTCTCCTTCAGACGCTTCCTAGACCAGGCATGCCTCAACTTTCCTTAACTTCTTAAAAATTCATTCACACACACATATAAAATACAAAAGGAGCACCTATTATGCTCAAAGCAAGATAAGCTAAAAATAATAAAACTTAGGAAATAAACATTAAATTCATCACAAAAACAGAAATGAAATGGGATGATAATGACACATTAAACATGGATTATCAAGAGGTGTTGAAGGGAGTGCACTTGTCAAATCGGTCATAGGTTCTATAGTCTCCTTCCACTCTATGCCTGTTGGGCTCCTTCCATGATGACTGGTGAGAGCCTGTATTTGTCAATGCTTGGATATCTCCTCGGGTAATAAGATTCTTTTCATACTTAACAAATGGTTGAACCGTATTTAGTAGCTCTTTCAAACTGTGGGCCTCCTTACACCCTAACTTATCTATGAAGGAGCTATCATGCTTCAAGCCATTTTCAAAAATCCAGCATTACAGGCTCTCATTGGAGTCTTTCACTTTCACAGCTACTTTCATAAAAAGCGGGCGATATACGCCTGCAAACTCTCCTTATTTCCCTGCATAATCTCGTTGAGTGAGGCTATTGTTGAGGTTGCCTCTTCTAGGAAGTGAAGCGAGCAGTGAAGTTTTCACATAAGTCCGTCCATGAATCAATGCTCAAGTCAGGGAGATATTTGAACTAGATCATGGTCGATCCAGTTAGAGTCAATGCAAAGAGCTTACACTTTTATGTATCATCAGTATGATAGTAATCTAGATGATTGTCAACATGTTCATAAGGATCTCCCTTTCCGTCATAACTATTCAATATTAGAGGTTTCTCTAGTGATTTCGGTATCTGACTGTCAAGGATACGAGCATAAAAATGATGTTTCTTTCAATCTGTAGCAGAAAGATTCTCCATTTTTTCCTTGTGGAAGCATGAAAAACTCTTCATCTTTCAAGACATGGAGGAGAAGTTTGGCGTCTCTGGTTTCTCTGATGGCTCAAATATCTTGGAGCTACATCCTGGTGAGATGCGGGCGGTTCGGGATGACGGTATGACTCCTTTGGGAAACAACTTCTTGAATCGTGTTACCCTTCGGAGTTGCGTTATGTAGGCTTTCTTTGAGGCATAATAACCTTTCCTCAATTTCCTGTGAATTTTGTTGTCGAACCATGTTGTAAACACTATTCAGTAGTTTGTTAGCGCCTTACACACCGAAGTTGGCTTGAAACAATTGGAAACTAAGTAAGGCCTCCAGTCTAGGTACCATCGGCGGTGCTGAATGCTTGAGCGATGGTTTCCTTGATGAAATTATGGAGAAGAACCTATGAACAAGAGAGGTTGAATTGGATTTTGATGTGGCAGTGAAGACATAGTGTTCATAATGACTTGATCACCATCGTTCTGCGGAGGAGGTAGTGGATTTCTTACAGCTTAAGCCATTATAACTTCCCCGCATTGTGTGGTGGAACGAGTGGCTTTGGGACTTGCCATTACTGGTGGATTTGGTGGAGGTTTAAGGAGAGTTGTTGATCTTTGATCAGATAGGATTGAGAACAGAGATTTGCAATTCAAATTCAAGAAATCTAAATTTCTAGGTTGCGTTTGGTTCAGTGAATTGAGAGATGAATGTTCAAACGTGGAAAATTGAAGAATAACATGTCAATTCTCATATAATGCACAATTGTTTCGCGAGGGAATTAATGAGAATTGATCGGTTATTAATAAATATGGATAACAAGTGTGGACTTGAGATTCCTGTATGGTGGAAGTGAGGCTGACTTGTAAGGTTAACAGTCAAACGCTCAAGTCAGTATGTGAGAAAGATATATTAATAAAATTTGAATTCAAAAGTACCTACTCCCTCTTATATAGTATGATGGTTATAACCGCTTGTTAATTTATTAACGTGGAATGCAGAGATCCATATGATTGATCTTGAATCGAAATCACCTGCATTCTAAACTAGAATAGTCCAATGTTCTATGAGTCATGATCCATGATTGTTAGCCCCTGTGGAGGGTCGTGTATATATATATATATATATATATATATATATATATATCACGTATCCTATGAGAATGTCATTTTTATGTGAGAACATGAAAATGAATCTGAACCATTAGATTTAAAATAAATGGGTGAGAGGAGAGAATATTAATTGTCAAAAATATAATATTTTAATTTAATTCATTTATTTTAATAATGAATGAGAGAGAAAATAAAAATGACACATAATCTTATCCATTTATTTGAAATCTAGTGAGAATAGGTAAATTATATGAGAATGTGAGAATGAATAAGAACCATCAGATTTAAAAAGAAAAAGTTGAGATTAAAAGATATTTTTAAACTTTGATTAATGATTTCTCTTTCCTCTTAATGACACACGATTTAGTGAAAATCGCGATTTAATCTCAATCTTTCCCTTTTAAATCTGATGGTTCTTATTCATTTTCACACTCTCATATAACTTACTCATTCTCATTAGATATGATATATATATATATATATATATATATATATATATATATATATATATATATATATATATATATATATATATATATATATATATGAATGAGATTCATTCACTAAGAAGGGTATTTGATCTATATTTAACTAAAATATATTAATTATTTAATAAACTTATATTTAGAAAAGGGAGTATTATATATGATTAAATGTATATTGATAATTCTATTTAAATTAAAATTAAAATACTAATAAAAAAAGTAGTAATTTGAATAAATATTCTCTTACCTAACCCCTAACCTTATTCCTAAATGAGATTTAATTGACTAACATATATGTCATTTTTTAAAAATTATTTCCCATAAATCTTTCCAAGTTCAATGTTTCTCAGAAAATGCATGAACAAGTTGTGAAATCCAAACCAAATTCACAGAAAATGCATGAACAAGTTGTGAAATCCAAACCAAAAGGGGTAAGACGACGGAACAGAACCATTTTTCCTTTACCGACAGTTTTGCTTCGTATGTAAACTCAAACACAACACAATCCTTCAGTTTCAATTTTTCATCTTTTTCTTATTGTTGTGCGATTTTGACAATTCCCATTACCCTTTTCAATGGAATCCTTGATTTCTCTCAAGAATCACATTCAGGCTTTCCCTTCATTCTCATCCAAACCCAGAATCACGATTCCTCCAACTCAAGTGAATACTTGCAGAAAAAACTCCCTTTTTTCTTTTTCTCTTAGAGCACAGGTATATTTTTCATCCAAATTTTCTGTCTTTTTTGTATTATTTTAGTTTTTCTTCTTGTGCATTTATATGAGTCTGTGTCTTTTTATTTTGTTTTCATTAAGAGGAACCCCTTTTGATTTGTATCATGCTTTTGAGATTCCGTGTCAAAAGTTGGACACTTGCATTGCATTGACACTTGTAATTACATTTAATTTATTCAAAATTTCAAACTTTTATCGGTGTCACTGTCAGGTGTCACTGTCAGGGTCGTGTTCGAGTGTCCGTGTTTCATAGTTTTGAGATTATTTGATGTTTTTTATTAGGTGAACCATAATGAAGGTTCAACTACAATAGCCACATCTAGTGAATCTGTGGTTGAAGCTCTCAAAGTTAAGGAATGGGAAGTAGGAATGTTTCAAAATGAGATTGCTGCTAACCAAGGTATAAGAATAAGGAGAAGACCACCTACCGGACCTCCTTCTCATTACGAAGGACCTTTTCAATTCCGGTTGCAGAACGACGAAAACACGCCGCGTAACATCTTGGAAGAGATTGTATGGAACAAGGACAAAGAAGTTGCACATGTATTATATTTGATTTGCCTTGTGTTCTATTGAGTTTTTCTTGATGTGTATTTTTTCGTTGTTTTTCATGAATTCGATAGTTTGGGATAACGCGAACTTTTTGATTTTCAGCTAAAAGAAAGAAAACCACTTGGTTTGGTTAAGAAGGCCGTTGAAATTGCACCTCCGGTTAGAGATTTTATCAGGGCTCTTAGGGCAGCAAATGGACGAACTGGAGTGCCTGGATTGATCGCCGAAGTGAAGAAGGCTTCACCAAGTAGAGGCATTTTGAGAGAAAACTTTGATCCAGTAAGTTTGTTTTGTTCTCCACTATGATTTTTAAGGATATAACTATTATCTTTCTACATTATTTGTATAATTCCGAGGTTATTACTGAAGTTATCTTTCGAACAGGTTGAAATCGCGCGATCTTATGAGAAGGGTGGAGCGGCATGTCTAAGTGTTTTGACAGACGAAAAGTACTTTAAGGTAAACTAACTAACTTCAAATTCGTTAAAAGGTCCTTACAAATTGAGCGCTGATAAATGCTAACTAACTCGAACTTGAACTCGTTTTCTTGTCCAGGGAAGCTTTGAAAATCTCAAGTTAATAAGAAACGCCGGAGTAAAGGTTTGCTTAGTGAATTGCATTAATCCTTGATATACGATTTATTCTACAATCAAATGCTCCGTGTCAGCCATGCTGATGACACTAGAAAAATTATGCAGTGCCCTTTGTTGTGCAAGGAATTCATCGTAGATGCTTGGCAACTATACTATGCTCGATCAAAGGGCGCAGATGCAGTCCTTCTAATTGCCGCTGTTTTACCTGATCTTGACCTCGAGTACATGGTTAAGATATGCAAATTACTCGGACTGGCCGCTCTTGTTGAGGTAACGTCGTTGCTTCTTTATCTCTTTCGTTTATGAGAATGACGTCCGATTTGAATAGAACATTTTTTAGCTTTTTGATACTTGATCTGTATGCCAAGTTTCTTATTTGTGCCGAATCTCAGGTTTTTATTTTTCTTTTCGATTTTTTTTTGTTATAATGTAGGTGCACGATGAGAGGGAGTTTGATCGGGTTCTTGGAATAGAGGGTGTTGAGCTTATCGGCATCAACAACCGCAATCTTGGTATTTATATATCAACCCTATTCTTTTGTTGCATGTCAATATCTGAATACTTAAACTTAAGGATTTGAATAATCAACTATGGCTCCTATTTTTTTTGGCCTGCAGAAACATTTGAGTTGGATATCAGCACCACAAAGAAGCTTCTTGAAAGAGAGCGAGGC
The DNA here is from genome assembly GCA_022829125.1 of Lathyrus tuberosus. NCBI lineage: Eukaryota > Viridiplantae > Streptophyta > Magnoliopsida > Fabales > Fabaceae > Lathyrus > Lathyrus tuberosus. The sequence continues at coordinate 21,762,476 of JALAZF010000012.1, read as the reverse complement.
AAAATAATCCGCGATAGAAACATAATCGTACGTGCTCAAAGAATTTTTATTCTGTTTTAACTTACTCTAAAGAAATTTAATTTTAATCTAATGATTATATGGTTTGTTTAGATGGTAGGGGAATCTGGTTTGTTCACTCCTGATGATATTGCCTATGTACAAGAAGCAGGAGTTAGAGCTGTAAGTATTGAGAATTTCATTTCTATGATTATTGAAGTCAACTTTTTATATAAGCTATTATCTGATTTCAAAAGCTATCTTAAAGAGCTTATGAAAATAAGCTGAAATTGTCTGCAGGTTTTGGTGGGAGAGTCTATTGTGAAACAGAATGATCCAGGAAAGGGAATTAGCAATCTCTTTGGCAAAGATATGTCAGTTTGAGTTGACAGATTTACATAGCAGATTAAGTGTCTGTTTGGAACATCTTTTAGTTATCGCATTCCATGATTTCTAGCTTTGAGGGTAAGTAGGTTTTCAACGTGATTTTCGTAGTTTCCAAACATAGACTTAGTTAATGTTCTTCATCTTGTGCTTTTTTGTAATTGGCTGTACTAAGTTATAATCAAAATTTTGCCAGCTTCAAACATTTATCGAAAAGCTTTTCATTACAGTTTTTCATTACAGATTATAATAAGATTCTTCATTTGATTCCTTTTGCATTTTGCGTATACTAAATGATCAAAATTTTGTCAGCAGCAAACATGTACCATTATATATTATGCATGTTCATAGATATTTTACATATAAATTATATCATTTTGTGAGATATGGATTATTTGGTACATCTTTTCTGTGTCCCTATCGTATTGAAATTCATTTGGTATATCTTTTCCATTTACAAGTTTTACCATTGCTGATTTCTCTTTATCATTGATCTAAACAGCATAATACGATGAGAAATATTCTAAATAAGCATTTGAATTCGACACTCCACGGAGAAACAAATGTTGTGTGAGATTTTCATCATCTTAAGCATCCTCTTCGACTAGAGGACCATCACTAGTCCTTATTGCTTCGCCATTGAGCCTATTGATGTAGGATCGTAACAGATTGTCTTTTCCTTTTCTGATGGCTTCTAAGCTTTCTACTGACTCAAGATGCCTTCGGGACGCCGTAAAATATGCGGAGAAACGGTTGTGTAGTTTTTCCAATGAGTCGATTGACCTGCTTTTTAACTCTCTAAACCAGAGAATTTCCCCTACTAGGCATGGCAACGGGGCGGGTCGGGTGCGGGTTTAGCTAGCCCCGCACCCGCACCCGCACCCGCTTCCCTGTTATAGACCCGCCCCCGCCCCCAAACCCAGTCAGGGGTGAAAATTTAACACCCAGACCCGCCCCCGATATAAACGGGTTTGCCCGCACCCGCACCCGCACCCGCCCCCACCCGTAAAAAAATATTTTTTTTAAATAATAATAAAAATTAACAATTTTATTAAAAACTTAACCATTTTAATAATAAACTTGTTTCTAAAGATGTGAGTTTGAGTGAATGGTGAGAAATGATTAATGAGGATTTTTAATTACTTGTTCAAAAGTGAATAAATGTGATATACAATAATTTAAATATGGGTATTAAAGTAAATATTATAAGACCGGGCGGGGGCGGGGGCGGGTGCAGGCGGGTAGTAGCATCCCCCCACCCTCGCACCCGCACCCGCAATTACAAACCAGGTTTTACCCGCACCTGTACCCAATCAAATCGGGTTTCCCCCGTTAATTTCGGGCCGGGTCCGGGCGGGCCCCGGCGGGCCCGGGTTTTCTTGCCATGCCTATCCCCTACTATTAGGTTAAGGACAAATAGTTTGCATTTCTTGGGGCCTCTTGACCCTTTAAAGTTCAGCAAGACGTCAATTAAATCTCCATCCTTAATGATTTATGAAGTTCTCTTTTGATGGAGAACTCATTGATTCTTCTGCTGAAGACGTTTTAGAAGGAGATATCTTTGTCCCCGTCGAAACTCTCTAAAGATGAAGAATGTGAGGTATGTTAGAGACAAAAAACCCTAATTTCTTATTCGGTTGCCTTCGGGTTCTGATTCGGATGTAGAGCATCTTCTTGTTTGGGGGAACAACTTATGTGTCTCTAGTTGTCGGCCCCTTAAACATCTTTCAACGTGGTTTGGAACTACGTCGTTGTGCAGCTTTAAGGGCGGTACATGGATGAGATCTAGAGCTTTGACTTCTTGATCTTGATTGTTACAAATCACTAGGGCTGCGTGTTGTCTATTGGTGACTTATAATATATTTCTTAGTAAAGTATTTGTCTCATCGATTTATTTTTGGTTCACTTAGGTGAGATCAGGAGGTGCGTCGTTTTCTCACTAGGTTTCCTTTCCGTGATGATGATGTTTGATTGTTTAATGAAAGTTTAATGTTTGTCTTAAAATTTGGTGGAGGTTGGATCCGATTCTCTAGGTTTAAAGACTAGCTGTTAGCTATTTTTGAAGATGGTGGTTTCTTCTCACCACTTCACTAGACACAAATCGTGGGAGATTGGAATGAATCAATTTTTCTCTCTCGATTTTCCACTATGATGTTTGAGTAGGTAGTTTGAATGTTAAATTTCGTTCCCGTAGACGAAGCCATGTTCCCGTAGACGAAGCCAATGTTCCTATTAGTAAGAAAAAAATTCATTTTGTTATGAATATAGTTAGAGATAGGTGCTTCCCGAAAGAAATATTTTTTCCAGTACGTCTTCTTAAAGGGGCCTGCTGCCTCGGAAAAGGAGGTAGTACGTAAAAACACTTCAACGTCCAATTTAGTAACTACCAGAGGTGTGAGGTAATTTAGTCAAGGACTTTAAGTATACCTTGATTTGAAATTTGCGGCCTTTACATAGGAGTTTTTCTTACGGTTTTAAGTGATATGGAATTTTCATGTATAAACTGTCGTTATGATAGACAACTGTTGGAATATAATTCATACTATCATTTGATAATCCGTTTTTTGTCATACCTTCTCATCAGAAGATTTTCTAAGGCAAGTCAGCACATGTTTCATAGATCCTAGAATTTTTCATTTGGTTTACAACTATCAGTATTGCGGAATTTTTCTTAATGGCTTGAAAAGAAATTTGGATCCCCTCATGCTATGATATGACCTTGATAAGGATTGCCCCAGTATTTAGATCATTAAAAATATATCCCTGATTAGATGACTTTCGGAGTGATTGGTCTAACCATCACCTTGAGTTGGTATGTGTAATACCCTAATTTTTGCCCCTAAGATTCTCTGCTTTTCATGTGCATTCATACGTACAGACAGGATCACACATTGATTCCCTCTTCTATAGGATTGTGCCTTGCAGGGATCTTTGGGTTTGTGTGTGTTTGTTAGTTGTTTTATTGTTTAATTGTTTATGTTTACTAACCTTTAATCAAAATCCAAAAATATTTTGTTTTATTTCACTAACATTTTCAGGAGAAGAATAGGTTAAAAATACCAAAAATCAGTCCCGCAGCTCGAATGAATTTCATCTGAACAAAGTCAAAGTGGATCTACAATTAATTCAAAAATCATCTGATCAAGAGTTTCCAAGATTTAACTGATTATTATTCAAGAGACTCCAAGGTTCATGTGTTTATTTCCATGCCTTCTTTGACAAGTAAGAAAAATCGAGCCAGAGCCAAGACAACACATCAAAAAGCCATTTTTTCTCATTTTTCATTGTGTTAATCGATTAACCTAATTGCACTGTGAAATGGTTAATCGATTAACACATGCAATTTTTGAAAAAATGTGCCAAATTCAAATTCTGCAGCAATTGGCACCAATTTTCATCATTTTGATCACAAGTGGAATATTCTAGACCATCCCATTTTAATTTCCTACATTATCATAATTAATTTCCACCATGTACCATCTCTAATCACCACTCTTTTGTGATTTTCCTCCAAATTTGAATTCCAATCCTAATTTTGATCTTCCAATCCAAATTCCAAACCACCAAAATTTCCAAGCCTAAATTCTATAAATAGAGGCTTCATTTCCTTCATTCTACAAGCTTTTGAGAGCCAAATTCACCTTGCTCAAATTTCTCTTGAAGCTTTTGATAGCCAACAAACCTCTTGCAAATTCTCTTCCCAACCACAAATTTCACTAAAGCTCATTTTTCTTCTTTTGAAAGTTAACAAGAATTCACATTGAATCTTGTTCAACTTTGAGCTAAACCTTCATCCAAACTTGTTTTCTTCATCAATTCTCATAGATCAAGGCTTTGGTATTTGGATCTTGAAGCAATTTGAAGGAATTTTCAGATTTGAAGTGTTAATTCATCTTTCACCATTGTTGAAGCTTCATCTTCATCTTCCATATTGTAGATCATTGGAGATTCTTGTTACTTGATCCTTTGGATCTTGTAATTATGTTTGATTGCTGGTTTTTGCTACTGTTCTACTCAAAAATTTGTGCACAATTGAATTCTTGATCCTAAGATGTTTGAAGAAATGAGTGATCAAGGATTTGACAATTTTCAAACTGATATTCTGCTGTTTTTACAGTGTTAATTGATTAACCAAAACCAGTACAATTAGGTTAATCGATTAACAGCTTGTTTTTGCGCAAAAATTGGAAGTTTGCACTAGTTAATTGATTAACATAATTACACTGTGAGTTGGTTAATCGATTAACCAACATCCAGAATATGTTTTTTGCTTGTTTTTGGGGCTGTTTTGGTTTTTCTTTCTCCTTCTTCCCCTTTCTTCTTGTTTTAGCCTTGAATTACATTGTTGAGATTAATTTCTCTTCAATTTCAATGGACTTTGGATATGGTTAAAGTAATTAAACATTCATTAGTTCAAATCTATCTTTTAATGAATTGTTGAATTCATTTGAGGTGCTTTGAATTAGTGATATGTTTTCACACTTAAACTTATCAATTAAAAGTGATTGAACTTGAAGATGAAAAGATCTTGAAAATGTAATTCAATTTGGCTTTCTCTTCATCTATTTCTTTTTTATTTTGATCAATGAAAGTATTATGGATCTTAGAATTTCTTTGTTGAATTCTTGATCAAGACTAGATCGTTATCTATTTTCTTTTCGTGCGGTATTGCTTTCAGATGACGATTTACATATCGTTCATCTAGCATGCATTAGCACAAAGATCTATTGACCGACCTCATCGTAGGGTAATTACTCCGTAAATTACTCGGCGATTGCTTAACATTGTGCAACATTTGTCCCTCTTTATCCAATTCGGAATTTGAACTTTCGTGGTCCGGACCTTGATTGGTCGCGTCAACCCAATGGTGATTGATCTTTTGTATTAGGTTCAAAATCTTTGAAGCTTGTTGTTGTAGAGGCTTTGATTCTATCAATATTCTAACAAGTATTCATTAACCTTGACCTAATTACATTGTTTAATCACTATAGTTCAAGACGCGAAACGGAATAATCGGTGAAGGCTTATGGCACTAGAGCCCTGTGCTACTAACCACTAACTTCTAACTTTATATTTCCTTCTCGCTCCCCATCTCTCTTTTACTTTTATGCAATTTTTCCTTTGTCCGTTGGACACATGTTTATGCTTCCGCATATTTTTCCTTTGTCCGTTGGGCGCATGTTTATGCTTCTGCAATTTTTCCTTTGTCCGTTGGACACATGTTTATGTTTATGCCTTTTTCTCTTTGTCCACTTGGACCAAAAATATTAATAAAGGCCAAAACCTCTAAAAACTTGTGCTTCTAATCTCAGACTATGCTTACTATCCTTTGCAATGGACATGGAGTTTTGTACCTAGACCTTGGACTTCAATGCTATTCTTGGATCCTTGGATTTAGAACTAGGACCTTTTCCCTTTGCTTTGGAATTATGGTTTGAAGACTTTGAAGCCTTGTGCTTTTGTTTGGTTTATGGTGAAGATAACTACATTTGTGGTTAGATCTTTCTTATCCTTAACTTTTATTTTTATGCACTAGGATAGTCTCTTCTTCTCCACCCCTTTTTCAATTTTCAAAATTTCCTCTCTTTTTCAAAACCTTATTGTTTTCAAACTTAAAACCGTTTTCATAATATATGTCAATCCATGTTAATCATATTTTGACCATTTCAAAAAAGACTTTAAAAAACACCAAACTCATCAATATTTTTTTTTGTGCCTTATGCACTTTTTCCCTTTAAAATTTTTTCATAAGTTTAGACATGATTCATTTCTTTAAGCAGAATTATTCTCTTGGAAATGACGACTTGTCTTTACACTTAAAATCAACCAAAACAAACAAATTTTTGTTCTTTGTACCACGAACTACGAGGTTTTGATCCTACATTGCACATCGTGGGTACGTAGGCATGAGACGATCAGTCTCTCCAAACACAAAAATCTTAAAATATATATTTCTCTTCTCATCTCCTCAATCTCTTTTCAAGCAAACCATTTTCAGACCAAAAAGTGATAGATATTTCAAAGAGTTCCTATAGGGTACTATAGACGTTTTGGGTGCTAACACTTTTCCATTGCGTAACTAACTCCCCTTACCCATTCTCTGTTTGTTCTTTTTTTAGGACTTGTTAGGTTTTGTTCGCTCTTTTTTCCTTTTCCATTTTTTGGATAAAAATAAAAGTGCGATGACGACTCTTGCTTTATGAGTTAAGTTAATCAATAACTTATACTCACAAATTTCCCCGCTACAGAAAAGTGGCGACTCTGCTGGGGAAATTCCCTTTAGGGGTTTAGCCTACTTTGATTTATTTATTGCTTTTTTGTCTGATTTGTTTGTTATTTGTTTATTCTGTTTGGGAATTCTTCTGTGTGGTGAGATAAGCCCAATACCCAGGCTTGAGTATACACCTAAGACTAGGGTGGAAAGTAGTGGGACCTATGCACCATCTTGGTACGTTTGGTGTTCACGAAATTCACATCCAGACGAGGTTTTCTTTGGAGATATTCTGACGTGCATGTCTTGCGCATTTCGGGGTGTTGATCTAGAGAGCTGTCGACTCTGGTTACTATTTCCCCGAGGACTCAGTAGAGGCACTCCTCCCAAGAGGTAGTAATGGCAGACCAGAAATGGAAAACCCGTTATGCTTCTTGATCCGAGGACCCGAAGATGAGGACTTTAGAACCCTTAACCCATCTTGGCCTTATTAGGACGTGGTGTGGTGGCTATTCAGGTGCAGACTTGAATCTGTTGTTACGCGATACCACACTCAGACGAGACTCTCTTGAGAATATTATTGACTACCAAGAGAGTTAAGAAATCGATAATATCCGAAAGATGGGTTGTAGACTCTGGGAACTTCTTTAGAACCTTGTTCGACAGGTGTTATACCTTTAGTACATACCATTGTGGGAGGTTCTTAACCCTCGGCTCCATGCTCGTGACTCGGAACCTTGAACCCGTGTGCTTTGTGTGATCTTGCTTGTGGTTGCTGCATACATGCACTCATGCATTCATAGAAATTCTGTTTCAGTCAATTTTCAAGGATTATAGAGATTTTCCTTTTGCAAACATCACATATAATATTCAACAAAATGAGATGTTTATCAGTATTTCAAAAAAGAGTTATTACGATGCTTGCAATTGCTTTATATTTTAAAGATCCTTGAAAGTTGAATGAAACATTTGCATTTTGCATTAGCATTCACATCATTCTGCATTGTTTCTTGCCTTTTCCAGGTGTCTTATTGTTTCCCTTAGGTCTTCATTCAGCCAAGCTGTCGCACCAGTTTAATACTCGGGATAATCAGAGAAAGAAGAGGATTTAACTGATTTTCTGGCATTCGTACCAAGTTTGAGGTAGTTACTGAAGGAACATGGAGAGAACAAAAGATGATGAACTCATGCCAGGCTTTACAATGATGACCAATCCGATGTATGATTCTCCTCTGGACGACGATGTTCCACAAGTGGTTGTTCCAACTCGATCCTGACCTGTGCAAAATGATCTGGTTGGTCAAGTTGTTGAAAAAGATTCTCGACTTTCGAGGTATATGCCAAATCCTTAGAATGTTCACCCTGTGAAAGAGATGATTGATCTTAAAGTTGTGGAAATGAAAGAAGGACTTCGTGATCTCAGTGAGGAATTGAAAATGTTGACAAGATCCAATGCATCCAGTTTTAAGGCTCATGACTTGTTCCTGGTTCCAGATATGGTTATTCCTCCGAAGTTCAAAATGCCAGTCTTTGAAATATACAAGGGTGTTAGCTATCCAAGGAACCATTTGACGATGTTCTGTCGAAAGACGACCACTCATATCAATAATGATCTGCTGATGATTTACTGCTTTCAAGAAAGTTTATATGGAGGATCTTTGATGTGGTATACGAAACTGAAAAAGGGACCATATTCAGTCTTGGGAAGACCTAGCTGATGCTTTTGTAAAACAATATGACTACAATTTGGACATGGCTCCAGATAGTGATGAATTGATGCGTATGAGTCAGAAGGATAACGAATCCTTCAGAGAGTATGCACAAAGGTGGAAAGAATTAGTAGCTCAAGTTCATCCACCGCTCTTAGAGAAAGAATTGGCCAAAATGTTTTTAAGAACGCTGTCAGACTCTTATTATGTCAGGATGGTAGGCGTTGTGCCTTTAGAGTTCTCCAAAATTGTTGAAGTCAGAACAAACCTCAAAAATGCATTTAAATGTGGAAGGATCCGAGATGTTCCAGATGACCATGCAAGTGAAGAGAAATCTGTATGTGATTCCCAAGAGGAAGAAAATGTTGAAGTTGATGCAATTCATGATTCTCCTCAGATTTTGCAAGCTCCAGTTCCGATACCTTATCACTAACATCAGAATCAGTTCCAGAAGCAGCAGAGACCTCTGAATAATTCAGAAAGAGAGACTCGTCAGTTTGATTCATTTCCAATGACTTACAGTCAATTGTGGTTTTATTTTGCCCGAAACTCGGTGATGACACCCAGAAAGACTAGAGCCATGAAGTCTCGCCCTTCTTGGTACAACCCAAATACCAGTTGTAAATTTCATGATGGAGTAATGGGGCATCCAATTGAGGAGTGCAAGGTTTTCCAGGAAAAGATTCTAGAGATGATTGGCGATGAGGTGTTGACTTTCAAGGAAGGAAGCGCATTTGTGAATGGAACACCTTTATGCTGATATTAGTAGAGTGACCCGCAATGGTTGTATGTTTGCTTCTGTGTCTCCCAATAAAGTTGATAATGTTCTTTCAAGCTCAAGCTGACACAGTTTCCTCAGATCTTTAGTTCATTTACTGCAATTATTTGTAATCTTTCATGATTGTTAATGCTTTGTTTACATGTAGAAGCTTGTTTGATTTTGAATATTAATCATAATGCAATGAGTATATTTGTCTTAAAGTAATCCATTCACATTCGCTCGTAATTTGTTTTCTGCATTTGCAATACCAACTTCTTGTTTAAACTCTTGGAGGGAGGATGATGAAGTGAAAACGCAAAATTTCTGGTTGTGTGCTTTTGAATAAGACCCTACTGATGATGTAAGGCATTGTTTCAAATTCCCAAACATCGGAGATATAAGGAAGATAATCCCTTGCTAACCTCTTTGAGCCTTGAAGTATGAGTTTCTTTTCTAAATAAGAAAACCCTTACATTTAACCTTGGGGCTGGGTAGTCTTCAGTTAATTTGACCAAGTGTCCAAATTTCAAGAGGAGTGGGCGTCTAAGGAAACCACAATGGTTATTCCTCATCCATGAAGGAAAGAGGCAGTCAAAACCCTTTCAAATAAGCCAATGTCACATGATTTGTTCAAAAAAAAAAATAAAAAAAATAAAAAAATGAAAAAAAAGGAAAAGCCCACTAAGTCGAAAAAGAAAAATTGAAAACAAGTGACTTAGGCAAAAATTGGGGCATCCTGCTGGACATCAAAAATTCAAAAGAATCAGTCCAGGCAAAAGTTAGGATGTGAAAAGTGATGATAAAATAAAAAAAATCCTCATTAAAGGAACAAATCTGCGACTCACCAGTCAAAAGACAAAAGGGTGACTGTTATTTCCCAAAAAATCTCATTGGTTCTTATACCATCAGTTTATTCCTTTTGGAGATGATGAACATTTGTGTTAAATTAGCTGAATGTAGGACTGAAGAACATCACGGAGAATGGGTGGGTACAAATGATTTTGAGCCTAAAAATCCTTTTTTCTGAAAACCGTGAACCAGGCCAAGTTATAACCTTCAAAAGACCTAATTGAAGCAGGGTTTATTTTGAAAGCATACTCCAAATGAGATAGCGTTCCTGACTCCCATGAGTTGCGCTAAAAGATCTTTGTTGGTATTGCATGTGCAATAAAAAATCAATGTCGTATCTAAACTAGTGATTCATTCACAAGGTTTTGCGACATCTTTTCAATAAAAACTTTAAGATAACATGTTTGTTGCATTAGAATTATCATTCTTAGAATTAACATTTTCTGCTTGCATACATTTGTTTGATATCATAGAAGCTTACATTTGAGCATCAGTGATGAGTCTAATCTTTTGAGGCCTGAAACTCTGATGAATAATTGGCAAATCATTTCAAGAATGATCCTATCCAGGGGCATGTTGCCTGAAGGCTTTGTTGAGTATGAGAAAACTTGTTTTCCCTGTTGATGCTTTCACATAGGGCAAAGCTGGAAGACTCTATTGATTAAAGAGCGTGCCGAGTTCAGTAGATCTGGGGCGGTTACATTGAGATTCGACGAATCCAAGAGTTTGAAGACACTGGGACAGATTATCTCAAGTCGTTATGGTACAAAGTTTCCTTTTGGTGTAAAATCCTTTGTAGACCACGCAGTCTGGGGAAAAAGTTAAATGGTGAATTCAACGCACATAAGCAGATTTGTTCTTGTGGATGTAATCAAGTTGTTAATCAGATGATGGATTGTTGTGAGGTGTTGGACTCTTGAAATCCATTATTCCCCAATTGAGCGCCATTTTGGGTATTTCCAGTCCAAGTACTATTTTGGGTATTCCTCCGGCTAAGTCTTGATTCAGATTTCCCCAGCTGAGTATGATTCTATTCTTCGGCCAGGTTATGATCAAGCATTTGTGAAGCTTTGGGGTGATGTTTTCCCTTGATGTGGAATCCCGACACAGAGTTTTACCTCTTGTTGTGATTGCTTTGATCACTTCTCAAGCAAAGAGTAATGTTGACTTCTTATTCCCCCAATTGGTTGATATCCCCATTAGGGTTTACTTTGTGTGTACTCCTTGATAGGATCTCTTTTGGTATATCTATCTTGTTGAGATTAACCGAGTATTCAACGGAGTTGTGGTGTTTATTCATCATTTGTTCATCCGTATGTCTGTTTTGTCAGCATATTCATACTCATACGCATTCCATACGCATTCTTTTGTTGTGCATAGCATTGTTGTTGTTTCATTGTACATTTTTCATCTATTTTAGTGCTTCCCGACTCTCTGGTGTTGTAATCCTCCGCAGAGTGTGTGTATGTGTGTCCTCTCTCCAATAGAGTGTCAACCTTAAGCAGAAAGTGTTTATCCTTTCTAATTCCCCACCGAGTTTGTTCCTCGTGGAGGATTTTGTTTTGGCTTTCCTTTCCAGCTCATTATCTGGATGAGACCAATCCCCAGTTGAGTTATTTCCTCCTTGGGATGAGTCTTGTTTGACCGTTTCTCTCAAGTTTGTTCCTGGACTGAACTTTGGTCTCCGACGGTGACTATTTTGAAACTCCCTAGGTTGTGCAACCTAGATGATTGGGAGTGCATTTATTTTGCACCTTTAAGGATTTTGTATTCCTCAGCAGAATATCTGTTTATGGTTACCATTAGAAGATGAAGATTTTGTTTCCTCCAGCAGTGTTGTTGCAACACTATTTTGGAATCCATTGCATGACAACAACCAGCATCCTCTTTATTTGAGAAACTTGTGTGTCTCCAGTTATCAGACGTTATCTTTTCCATCAAATGGTATTTCTCAGGTTGTGCCTGTCTGTTGCGTGATCTGACTTGCCCATATCTCCTGTGAAGATCCCTTGTAGAGTTATTGGTTCCTAGTTCCTGGCAAATCTCGGCAGAAGATTTCCAGTTGACCTCGGCATAAGGTATTTTCTTTCCAAGAATATCGGCAGTAGATTTCTTGGATATTTTCAAAAGATTTCCAGCAAACCTCGGCAGAAGGTGGCTTTATTTCAGATTTCTTTGGATGATCTCGGCAGTAAATTCTCCAGTTGATGACACTGAATTTCACCGTATTTTTGACTCCGATTTCGCATGCATTCTTAGTCTTTTAATGTCATTTTATTATGTTATTATTATGTTTTTCTTTGTTTTCAGGTTTTTAGTCTAATCAGAGCCCCGAGCGAGAAAAGGAGCGAAAAGGAAGTCGAAATGAGCTAAAATAGAGAAAATCAGCATTTTACACTTATGGCATCCACTATGGCGGCCGCCACAGGGTCTTCCATGACGTGGCCATGTCTCAAACTCCTCCCAACTGTTTTTCCCCACGATCTCCAACTGCCCAAGCAAGTTTACACTCATGGCGGGCGCCATGGTGTTGTGGCGGGCGCCACAAGAACAAAACGAGTTCCCTCCCAAATTCAAATGCTAGGGGCATCCTTGTCTTTTCCACATGTTTCCTTGCCTATAAATAGGACTTTAGATTTTCGTTTTTCTTCATCCAAGCTTAGTTGTTCATAAGCATATATCAGTGTAATAGTGGTAATCGCTTCACATCGAGGTGTTACTACATTCGAGAGATCGAGTCTGTAAGAGCCTGTGAGATTGAGTCTTGGAGCACTCTGGAAGGAAGTTAATCCTGCCGCCATTTTACTTTCAGTTCGCATTTTATTCAACCACTCCGATTGGAGCAGGTTTTTATTACTTTACCTTTTGTCAACTTTATTTCTTGCATTGTCTTTTAATTTCATTTACTTTCCGCACTCGCATTACTTTCATTTACTTTCCGCACTCGCACTACTTTCATTTATTTTCCGCACTGCTTTACTTTCATTTACTTTCCGCACTCGCACTTAAATACTTTTTTATGAAAAATCTAAAAATGAACTTTTACTTTACCATGTCTGGCTAATTTTATAAAGGTTAGAATGTGAAGATCATAACCGAACCGATAATCTGTACAATTGTTAGTGGAAACACTTAAGGGCTATTTTAACTTTCAATATAAGTTTTCCTGTTCTTAAATTCCGTTGGGTAAGATCGAAAGCCGTCCAACGCCTATCTAAACTTAATTGTTTTTAAACTATTTCGAAAACAGCGAAAGCGCTTTGTTTAGTTTATTAGGAGTTTTTAATTTAAAAAGAAAAGAGATTTTAAAACCATTTTCGGACGCGTTAAGAAGTTTAAAGTCTGGTTCGTAAGGACCTCTTTTTTTTTAGAAAATCCAGGTTAAAATACTTTTCAACTTGGTCAAGATACTATATTTCTTAAAAATAGGTTTACTACTCTAACGCAATGCGCGCCTTTTTATCCGTGACAATAAGAGGGTTTGATTAGGGGGTACAACTCGGTTCTGAATACGCGAAAGCGACAGTTCCTGTCAAATTAGTTCTTTTCAAAGTAGAAAACATTGCCCGTAAGTAGTTCTATTAGCAAGTACTTGGATTATCAATTGGTTGTGTGAATTGCATTCGAACCTGTCTTTATCAATTAATTTTAATTACTTTATTTACTACCGTGCACTCTTCAAAACTACTATTTTCAATCACCTTAGATACACACCTTAACAATAGATAGCGATAGATTGACACTTGGTCTCTGTGGATACGATAATCTTTTATATTACTCTGACGCGTTCGTACACTTGCGAAAAAAACACGCATCAAGTTTTTGGCGCCGTTGCCGGGGACCAATTTCGTCAAATTTCGTACCCTGTTGTTATACCGTTTAGACTAAGGAAGTTACCCGCCGGTCAATGCGAAAAACTCGTAGTACCGGTAGTTTAGTAGACCCTCTAGCTGAACCAGAACGTTACGCTCGCACACGTTTATATTTCCGTAAACTTAGGAAAGCTATGGCCGAAGATCAAAATCAAAGACCTCTTAAGGATTTCGCCCAACCATCCAACGAGGAACCTAGTTCTAGTATAGTAAATCCAGCCATACCAGCTAACAATTTTGAACTTAAACCATCCCTGCTGCAGTTAGTACAGCAGAGACAATTCGCAGGTCTTGCTACAGAGAACCCAAACCAACATTTGAAAAACTTTCTCCAACTAGCAGACACCTTTAAAACCAATGGAGCCCCTCCTGAGGCGATTCGCTTAAGATTATTTCCTTTTTCCCTCAGAGATAAGGCCCTATCTTGGTTAGATTCCCTTCCACCAAATTCCATAACAAGTTGGGAAGACCTTAGAAAAGTATTCCTTGCCAGATATTTTCCCCCGAGTAAGACCGCTGTTCTTCGAAACCAAATAACTAGATTTACCCAAAACCAAGGAGAATCGTTGTTCGAAGCCTGGGAGAGATATAAAGAGCTGTTAAGAGCATGCCCACATCATGGTTTAGAAAATTGGTTAATCATTCAAACCTTCTATAATGGACTTCATTATAACACTAAGATGACCATTGACGCCGCCGCAGGTGGCGCACTGATGAACAAACCTTACCCTGAAGCTAGTGCCCTTATCGAAGATATGGCCCAAAACCATCAATCGTGGGGAGTAGAACGAGCGACAGTGGAAAAGAAGGAAGCCCAAGGAGGAATACATGAGTTAAGCTCTATAGACATGATGCAAGCTAAAATGGACGCATTGGCCCTAAAAGTTGAGCATATGTGTACAACCCCGAATACTGCAGCCGCAGTTTCGTCAGATTGTGAGATATGTGGGACGAAAGGACACCAATCCGCAGAATGCAGTCTGTTAAACGAGACCAGCTCTGAACAAGTGAACTACACCCAAGGAAACCCATTTTCAAATTCCTATAACCCTGGATGGAGGAATCACCCAAACTTTTCCTATAAGAATAATAACCCTATCCAAAATACTGCCCCTCCGAGACAATCAAGTTATCAAGCCCCAAGATCAAATCAACCTATGCAACCTGTACCACCAAAACCGAGCCTTGAGAAAATCGTGGATAATTTTGTCGCTGCTCAAATCCAACAAAACAAGGAGTTCATGAACCAAAACGTTCATGTTAACGAACTAATTACCCAGTTAGGAACCAAGGTTGACCAAATAATCACTCACAATAAGATGCTTGAAACCCAAATCTCGCAGGTAGCTTTAAACCAAGCCCCTCAGACCACACCTGGAGGACAATTCCCTGGACAACCTCAACAAAACCCGAAAGGACAAGCAAATGCCATTACCCTACGAAGTGGGACCGCTTATGATGAACCTTGTAACCCGAGGTTGAGTGATCCCAAAACTTCTAAGGAAGATGACAACATCCCAGATAAAAAGAAGAAACCAGAGGAATCTGTAAACCAGGAAAGTCAAGAAAAAGGAGAAGAACCCAAAAACAAAACCTATATACCACCCCCGCCATACAAACCACCAATACCATATCCGCAAAGACTTAAACAAACCCAGATCAATAATCAGTATCAGAAATTCATTAAAGTTATAGAAAAACTTCACGTAGAAATCCCGTTCACAGAAGCCATTACCCAAATACCATCCTACGCAAAGTTTCTCAAAGACATCCTTACCAATAAACGTAGACTTGATGATCCGAAACCCTTGGAATGTAATTCTATTGCCGAAAATAAATTAGCAAAAAAGGATAAAGATCCTGGAAACTTTTCCATTCCTTGTACTTTGGGGAGTCATGTCATCGAAAAAGCCTTTCTAGACTTAGGAGCTAGTGTGAGCTTAATGCCCTTAGCGGTTTGCGAAAGGTTAAATTTAGGAGAGTTGCAACCTACCAAGATGTCACTTCAATTAGCCGATAGATCTGTTAAATATCCGATAGGCATACTTGAAGACGTCCCTGTTAGGATAGGTCAGCTGTTTATCCCTACTGATTTTGTTGTCATGGACATTAAAGAAGATGATGACATACCAATTCTTCTAGGTAGACCATTCTTATCGACTGCTGGAGCCATAATAGATGTCAAAAAGGGGAAGCTAACCTTTGAGGTAGGGAACGAGAAGATAGAATTTATACTTTCAAAATTTCTTATGGCACCTGTGATAGGAGATGCGTGTTATGCGATAGATATCATTGATGAATGTGTTAGGGAGTTAGAGCAAGAAGAAGTCATTGAAACAATTAAGCTGCCATCAACTCTTATTTTGGAAGATGACAATTATAAGAAACCCTACATCGATGATAACCTTTACGAATGTTTATCCCTTACCCCAGATCCTATGCCTTGCCCTATTAAACCAGCCTTGGAACTTAAGGAACTACCTAAGAACCTGAGATATGAGTTTCTTGATGAAGAAATGAATCGTCCGGTTATAGTTAGTGCTGCCTTGAGACAAAAAGAAACAGATCAACTCTTGGACGTTTTACGAAGATATCCCTCAGCCTTAGGATATAATATCTCTGATCTGAAAGGTATAAGTCCATCCGTATGCATGCATCAGATTTCGCTCGAAGTAGATTCAAAACCTTCCAGAGAGCACCAGAGAAGGATAAACCCTATACTGAGTGATGTTGTCAAAAAGGAAGTTCTGAAGTTGCTTGAAGCAGGTATAATATATCAGATCTCGGACAGTAAGTGGGTGAGCCCTGTGCATGTGGTACCCAAGAAGGGAGGCATCACAGTTGTGCAAAATGAGAAAGGTGAACAAATAGCAAAGCGGATAGAAGGAGGTTGGCGTATGTGCATAGACTATAGAAAGTTAAATAAAGCAACTAGGAAGGATCATTTCCCTTTACCGTTCATAGACCAGATGTTAGAACGTCTTGCCAGACATTCTTACTTCTGCTATCTAGACGGGTATTCGGGATTCTTTCAAATACCTATACATCCAGAAGATCAAGAAAAAACTACCTTTACATGCCCTTTTGGAACTTTTGCCTACAGACGAATGCCTTTTGGACTCTGTAATGCCCCTGCTACTTTCCAACGTTGCATGATGTCAATCTTTGCAGATTATCTAGATGGAATCATGGAAGTATTTATGGATGATTTCTCGGTTTGCGGTTTTGATTTCCAAAATTGTCTTATCAACCTTGAGAAAATCCTGGAAAGATGTGTGGAGGTGAACCTTGTGCTGAATTGGGAAAAATGCCATTTCATGGTGACTGAAGGAATTGTTTTAGGACATATAATCTCCGAAAGAGGTATAGAGGTAGATAAAGCAAAAATAGAAGTTATAGAGAACCTAAAACCCCCCAAGACTATCAGGGAAGTTAGAAGTTTCCTTGGACACGCTGGATTCTACCGCCGTTTCATCAAGGACTTCTCCAAAATAACAAAACCTTTAACTGGCCTGTTAATGAAAGATGCTGAATTCATCTTTGATGAAAAATGCAATGAAGCATTCAACCTTTTGAAGCAAGCATTGATTTCAGCACCCATTATGAAACCCCCTGATTGGTCTGAACCGTTTGAGATAATGTGTGACGCCAGTGATTACGCTGTAGGAGCCGTTCTAGGTCAGAGAAAAGATAAAAGATTACATGTAATATATTATGCCAGTAGAACCCTAGACGCCGCCCAGCTCAATTACGCAACAACCGAGAAAGAACTCCTAGCTGTAGTTTTTGCTATAGACAAATTTAGATCATATCTAGTAGGAGCCAAAATTATAGTTTACACCGATCATGCTGCCATCCGTTACCTACTAAGTAAAAAAGATGCTAAACCCAGGTTACTTCGATGGATTTTGTTGCTACAAGAGTTCGACTTAGATATCCGAGATAAAAAAGGCACAGAAAATGTAGTAGCCGATCACCTATCTAGGCTAGAATACCTGAATCCTGAATTAGTACCCATAAATGATGATTTTGCCTATGATAGATTGATAGCCCAGTTGGAAACCATTGAAGATAAAGAACCAGACCCTCATGAGCACTTCCAAAAATCCTTAGCTGTAAGTAACGTGCCCTGGTACGCTGATTTTGTTAATTACCTAGCCGCTGATATCATACCCCCTGATCTCGATTACCACAAGAAGAAGAAGTTCTTAAGTGATGTTAGAAATTTCTATTGGGATGAGCCACTTCTTTTCAAGAGAGGTAAAGATGGCATTTTCCGCCGTTGCGTTCCAGAAGACGAGGTAGAAAGTATAATTCAGCATTGTCACTCTGCACCTTATGGTGGACATGCAAGCACCTCTAAGACCTACACCAAGATTCTTCAAGCTGGCCTATTCTGGCCTACCATGTGGCATGATGTCCATGCTTACATTGTCAAATGTGATAGATGCCAAAGCACAGGAAATATATCAAGACGCGACGAAATGCCTTTAAGAAACATCCAAGAAGTAGAACTCTTCGACGTATGAGGTATAGATTTCATGGGACCATTCCCACCATCTTTAGGAAACAAGTATATCTTAGTTGCAGTAGACTACGTGTCTAAATGGATTGAAGCGATAACTGCACCCACAAACGACACTAGAGTAGTGATTAAATTATTTAAAAATTATATATTCCCCAGATTTGGAACACCCCGTTTAGTTATAAGTGATGGAGGATCTCACTTCATATCAAGAATATTTGATAAGCTTTTAAGCAAGTATGGAGTTAAGCATAGAGTAGCAACACCATATCACCCACAGACTAGTGGCCAAGTGGAAGTATCTAATAGGGAGATTAAACAAATTTTAGAAAAAACTGTCTCTGTATCCAGAAAAGATTGGTCGCAAAAGCTTCAAGAGGCTTTATGGGCCTACAGAACCGCTTTCAAAACCCCTATAGGAACAACCCCCTACCAACTAGTCTATGGAAAATCTTGTCATTTACCTTTTGAGTTAGAGCATAAGGCCTATTGGGCCATTAAAACTTTGAATTTGGATTACCTAACTGCTGGTGAGAAACGTATCCTTGACATCCACAAATTGGAAGAACTCAGACAGCAAGCCTACGAGAATGCCATAATATACAAAGAAAGAACAAAAGCTTGGCACGACAAAAGAATCGTAAGAAAAGACTTCAACTTAGGCGACCCTGTTCTCCTGTTCAATTCTAGGCTACGACTCTTCCCAGGAAAGCTCCGTTCAAGATGGACTGGCCCCTTCAAAGTATCAAAAATTCTGAGGTCTGGAGCTGTTGAAATAAAAAACGAGACATGTAAACCATTCATCGTCAATGGACAAAGACTGAAGCTCTACGAAGGAGGAGACATTCCAACAACCTACTCCAGCCACACTCTAAGTGATCCACCAATCCCGACAAGAGATGTATAAGTTCCAGTCGTCAAGCTAACGACGTTAAACAAGCGCTGCATGGGAGGCAACCCATGATTTTCTTACCTTATTTACTCTTTCTACATTTTGTTTTATTTTATTTCTTGTTATATTTTGTCAGGACTAATGTTTAAAATGTTTGTGTTTTACAGGACTTTCTTCCTAACTCTGTGCAGAATGCAGAACTTTGACGACATGCATGTGACTTTCAGGAATGACGCCCAGAGAGAGCGTTACTTTGTCCACTTCAGACGTCCTATGGCACCTACGAGGTACCCAGATCAGGCTTGCATGGAGGCTTTAGGCATTGAGCCTAGTGTCAGATTCTTATGCCACCAGCTTCAATGGGACCAGTTCGACGACCTGAACAACACCTATAGGAACCTCACTTTGGAGTTCCTCAGCTCGTTTTCTTATGACCCCTGGGCCGGACCAGATGGATGTGCTATTTTCAGGTTATTTGGGACTGAGTACTCCTTCACTCATAAGGAGTTTGGTGATTTATTAGGTTTTCAGACGACCCCTGATGCTATTCCTGAGACACCTATGGGATACTTTCTGAGTAGGGAAGTGGAGAAGTTCTGGAGTGATATCTCTGGTGGAGGGAGTCAGGATCCTTCCACCCAGTTCTCACATGTTATCCACAACCCTGCATTGAGGTATTTTCAGATGATCATAGCACACTCTTTCTTTGGATTGCCAGATGCTGAGACCTTGCTTAGTGAGGAGGAGATCTTTCTACTATTTTGTGCGACCCAGTCACGTCCTGTGGCATGTGGGAACTTTCTGCTGAAAGGTCTTAGCAGTATTGCCAGGTCATCAGTAGGTATTATTCATGTGGGAGGTATTGTTACCCAGATTGCTGCTGCTTTAGGCCTTTCGCGTAAGTTGTTACATCTCAGGATTTTCTGTGAATACACCACCATGGACGTTGATTTCTGCCTAGACAGAGGGTTGATAAGGAGAGCCTCTGCAAACCCCAACCAGTTCAGATTGTTGATCGACAACGAGGCTGTTCATTACTTTTTGCTGCCTGATCCGATGATGACCAGTGTTCATGACCCAGCTAATTGGAGATATGCTTTGGAGGGTTATGGAGAGACTATTGAGGAGCCTAGATCGCCTCCTATTGCTGAGTACACCCCTACACCTCCGTCTCCCAAAATCACTGTATTATCTAATAATTTGTCTTTGCAGCCACCCGATTTATACACCCAGGTTGTTGAGCTCCGCAGAGAGACTTCCAAGCTCAAGCAGGAGGTAGCTGATCTTGCTTTGCAGATTGAGGTATCTGATCTCACTCATGCTACTGAGGCAGACTCTTTATACCAGGAGATCGGAGAGCTTCGTCGCGAGATCGCTGAGCTTCGTGGATCCAGCCAGGCAGAGGAGCCAGCTGATTGATCATATTGCCCTGACTTACTACTCTATTATTTACTATTCAGTATTTCTGCGTTTTCTTTACTTTTTAGCATATCTGGACACATTTCGTATTTTCGCATTTCCTATATTTCCTATGTACTTTGATTTTATATATATATATATATATATATTATGTGTGTTTTTATTTTTCCTTTTATATATATATATCCAATAATAATGTTATTTTTCTCAATATTTGATTTTTATTTCCACAAAAATTGTGCAAGTCCCGTGTTGAAGAAGAAAGCAAATGAGAACGCTATCGGGACCCCCGAGACGCAAAAGGTAAGAGAGGCCCATTCCAAAATTCAAAATTTTGGCCCAAGTCCGAAAATGACCTTATGGCGCCCGCCATAGCCTTATGGCGCCCGCCACGGCGTCCTGGTAAATACGGGGGAGAACTACATCTTCCACCATTTTTGAACCTCTAAACTCCCAAAACCCATTTTTCTCCTTTTCCAAAACTCCATTAAAACTCACAAAAGCTCCCACATTTATTTAATACCCACTATCCATTAACCCTTTCAAACTTCCATTTGAAAGTCCACCAATTAAATTCCATAAAAATCTCACCTTTACCAACTTATATTTAAACCCATCTTCACTATCTTCAAATCAATTCAAGGAGCAAGCTATGGAGTTCGAAGGATATATTTTGCGAGAAGGAAAACCCGGGGATAGGCAGAGGAGGAATATTCAAAGGCTTCAAGGTCGAGAAATTCTCTCGACGAGGTACGTGGACGACAACTGTCTCTATACCTTGGGTATTTATCATAGTGTTTATCATTTACTTGATTTTTTGGGACTGCACTCTATTTTTGAAAACCAAGAACCAACCTTTGAGAAACTGACAATTGAGTTTTTAAGTTCTTTGATCTACACTGTCCACCCTAACACTGCTAGCACAGTCGGTACTGTCCAATTTAGAATGTTTGGAATAGAATATAAGTACAGTACCGACGAACTAACAAGTCTGTTAGGGATTCCTCTTTGGGAAGGTGCTATTTGTGAGACCCCTTTGGATGACGGATGGTCGGTCGATGCATTTTCTTTTTGGCAGAGATTGTCGAATAATTTAATAACTTCTTTTGAAGGAATTCTTGCATCGACCATCCACAACCCGGCCATCAGAGTTTTTAGATACCTGTTGGCATGTACTATTTTTGGCCGGGATAATCCAAATAAGGTTAATGCTAAAGAGCTTCAGTTTTTACAAGGAAGTATCACAAATAGAAGAATCAATCCGGTCCCGTTTATGCTTTCTCACATGTCTGTTACTATTAATAAAGCAGGACCGATTGTTTTTGGAGGACTAATTACGTCTATTGCTCGGGCACTAAACCTGAACAATGAGATAGCCACACTAGAGCCCTTAACTCCTCGCACAATCAACCTAAAATTTCTAAAAGATATGAAATTGTGCCGAGCGAGAAGAGAGGGTGGTTTCGTATTGATGATCCATGGTGTAGCTATCCCATCTGTTGCCTTGCCCTGCAGTAGACGTACCGATGTACGTAATGAAAGGAACTGGACCTATGATTTAAATGCTCCACCTGTTCTAGGTCCACTTCCTCCTAATATTCCTGATACGGAGGGACACGACACTGACGAAGAATTTGAGCGGAGAGATCAGTCTCCCATACCTCATGTGTCCCCCCATCATCCTTCACCACCACACACCGCACCCTCTTCCTCTAACCCTTTTGCAGGTTCAGTCCCTGGATCCTATGTCACTGAGGAGATGTGGCGTGACCTTATGGCTAGAGAAGAAAGGCGAGATGACCTTCTCTCTACCATTCAGCAACAACTGACGGATAATATGAGCTTCATGGAAGAATCACGGCGGAGGACAGATCGATCCTTCGAGTCCGTTTCTCACACCTTGCTTGCGATAGCAAACGAGCAATCCCGTCAGCAAGACTTCAACCGCCGGCATTACGAGCTTATGGAGGCTACTCAAGGTTCCGTTCTAGGTAACCTTCGACAGGTCAGAGATGCCCAGGCAGCCTTATCAGCCCGATTGGACTGGAGAGACCAGCATCATAGCAGATCCCGTCGTCCCAGGCATTCCCAGCAGGACGACGAGGGCACCAGTGGTCCACATCAGTAGTTTTACAGGTTACTCTCCTTATCTTATTTCGAAACATTGGGGACAATGTTCGATTTAAGTGTGGGAGGGGATTTTATTGCTTTCTATTTTATTGCTTTCTATTTCCATTTTTTTAGTTAGTTGTTTATTTCTTGTTTTTGTCTATGTCTTTTTTCTAGAAAATGCATGAGTCTGACGAGTCACCAGTACAGTGTATCCCTAGTGCACCCTCATTTTTCCCCATTTCTTTAGCCCTACAAAAATTTTTTTGCAAAAAGAAAACATTGTTGTTCTACACGTTTTTTGGGCTTTAAGACAGGTTTGGATTAGGATGTGGTGACTTAGGTGAACTTTTTGAAACATTAGTATCGTTTTAGCACCATAGACTTCATGAATATAGGAATCATTCCAAAACCCCATGTACCATGGCCTTAATTATCATTTCCAAATTTGTCCTAAGTAGTTTATTTCAGCAGTCAGCTCCGGCCTAAGCATGTTCTACGTAGGGGACCGATGAACATAAGTGAATGATCCAGTAAAATAAATAAAGAATAAGGCAAACTCCGGATAGATGACCCTCACAAGGTCGTTTAACCCAAAAAGTTGAATTGTTGCCACACAAAAAAATATAATTTTAGCTCACCCATTGTTAGTTGGTTCAGAGGTATCTGGCGCTGAACTCGGTAGGGCGGATTACGATCCGATCCCCCACAACTGCATTTGGGTTAAATAAAAGGGTTTACACAGTCTTATGTGCCAGAAACCCTATGTTTTGGATCAGAATCACTAACAGGTCACTCTACTATGAAACATGTACGGATAACGGGCTTAATGTGATTGCGCCTGAATGAAAAGGACCCAAAAAAGAGATGAAGAGGTAGGCCTAGTTATTGTGGGATGGTACGGTTGATTAATATAAGAATGAAGTTTATGTCTGCCTCTGCGGATAAGTGTCATTACGATACCCTTGGTTCACTTAGTACCTGTCACTGCATCCTGACTTGAACCTAGAAGCCCTTTTTGCCCGAATCACGTGTCAGCACTAGTTTTCTTACTTTGAGCTTTAAATGTTTTGCTTGAGGACAAGCAAAGGTCTAAGTGTGGGAGAATTTGATGACACTGAATTTCACCGTATTTTTGACTCCGATTTCGCATGCATTCTTAGTCTTTTAATGTCATTTTATTATGTTATTGTTATGTTTTTCTTTGTTTTCAGGTTTTTAGTCTAATCAGAGCCCCGAGCGAGAAAAGGAGCGAAAAGGAAGTCGAAATGAGCTAAAATAGAGAAAATCAGCATTTTACACTTATGGCATCCACTATGGCGGCCGCCACAGGGTCTTCCATGACGTGGCCATGTCTCAAACTCCTCCCAACTGTTTTTCCCCACGATCTCCAACTGCCCAAGCAAGTTTACACTCATGGCGGGCGCCATGGTGTTGTGGCGGGCGCCACAAGAACAAAACGAGTTCCCTCCCAAATTCAAATGCTAGGGGCATCCTTGTCTTTTCCACATGTTTCCTTGCCTATAAATAGGACTTTAGATTTTCGTTTTTCTTCATCCAAGCTTAGTTGTTCATAAGCATATATCAGTGTAATAGTGGTAATCGCTTCACATCGAGGTGTTACTACATTCGAGAGATCGAGTCTGTAAGAGCCTGTGAGATTGAGTCTTGGAGCACTCTGGAAGGAAGTTAATCCTGCCGCCATTTTACTTTCAGTTCGCATTTTATTCAACCACTCCGATTGGAGCAGGTTTTTATTACTTTACCTTTTGTCAACTTTATTTCTTGCATTGTCTTTTAATTTCATTTACTTTCCGCACTCGCATTACTTTCATTTACTTTCCGCACTCGCACTACTTTCATTTATTTTCCGCACTGCTTTACTTTCATTTACTTTCCGCACTCGCACTTAAATACTTTTTTATGAAAAATCTAAAAATGAACTTTTACTTTACCATGTCTGGCTAATTTTATAAAGGTTAGAATGTGAAGATCATAACCGAACCGATAATCTGTACAATTGTTAGTGGAAACACTTAAGGGCTATTTTAACTTTCAATATAAGTTTTCCTGTTCTTAAATTCCGTTGGGTAAGATCGAAAGCCGTCCAACGCCTATCTAAACTTAATTGTTTTTAAACTATTTCGAAAACAGCGAAAGCGCTTTGTTTAGTTTATTAGGAGTTTTTAATTTAAAAAGAAAAGAGATTTTAAAACCATTTTCGGACGCGTTAAGAAGTTTAAAGTCTGGTTCGTAAGGACCTCTTTTTTTTTAGAAAATCCAGGTTAAAATACTTTTCAACTTGGTCAAGATACTATATTTCTTAAAAATAGGTTTACTACTCTAACGCAATGCGCGCCTTTTTATCCGTGACAATAAGAGGGTTTGATTAGGGGGTACAACTCGGTTCTGAATACGCGAAAGCGACAGTTCCTGTCAAATTAGTTCTTTTCAAAGTAGAAAACATTGCCCGTAAGTAGTTCTATTAGCAAGTACTTGGATTATCAATTGGTTGTGTGAATTGCATTCGAACCTGTCTTTATCAATTAATTTTAATTACTTTATTTACTACCGTGCACTCTTCAAAACTACTATTTTCAATCACCTTAGATACACACCTTAACAATAGATAGCGATAGATTGACACTTGGTCTCTGTGGATACGATAATCTTTTATATTACTCTGACGCGTTCGTACACTTGCGAAAAAAACACGCATCACCAGTGAATTTTAAAATAGAATTTGCAACAAGCCTCGACAGAAGGTATTTTCTTTCCAAGAATCTCGACAGTAGATTTCTCAGATAATTTCAAAAAAAAAATATTACAGCAACTGTAATACCCCAAATTTTGACCACTAAGATTCCCCATCATTGTGCAAACCATCATCACAATATGGGCGAACCATCATGCCTCATTAGTCTCCCCAAAGATGGGTGAGCATCCACTACAATCAAACTTAGGGTTTCAAGCCCTCTCAGAGTTCTTAGACAGAGGATCAATCAAGAAATGACATGATCTTCAACTTGTCTAACCTCTCAAACATCCATAATGGATCAAGAAGACTCCCACTTCAAGGATTAAGCACAAGGTTGCTCCCTTCTAGATAGATCAAGCTTCAAGATCGACAGTGTCACCAAATTAGGGTTTTGGTCGACCAGGGCTTCCAGATGGAAATTTTCATTTGGGCATAAGCCAAAGATCCAAAACATAACCTAATATGCTCCATGGAACCTTATAAACCCAATCATTAAGTCAATCTTGCCTCAGGGGATGATTTCATCAAAAATCAGGAATTAGGGTTTTTTGACCTAATTCACCCCTAAGTTGACTTTTGGGACAAATTATGAACCAAGACCTCAAGACATGATTTGACGGTCTCTAATATACCATATTGATCCATTTGGGACAATGGATTGATCCAAGAAGCTTAAGCAACAAGTTTCAATTTCATCTGAACCACAATTAGGGTTTCGCGGGAAAAATCAACTGTAACTTTGACTTTTAACCAGGACATGCTCCCAAGCCCTAAGACATGATTCAACATACCCTATAACACCCATGGAACATGTCCATCAAGTTTGATTTAGGTCAAGGACATGATTTCCCAAAGGATCGCACAGTTTGGAATTCATCTGACAAAAAGTCAACTGTGCACAAAAGTCAACTTTGACTTTTTGAGATTTTTCACAAAAATGGATTTTTAACCCTAAATTTATGTTAATGTATGATTTTAATCATAATTCATCAAGAAAAATCAAAGAAAATGGGATAACTTGTAAAAGGGGTAACCATAAAAACTTAGAAAATTTTCTAAGTTATGGAAAAAAGTGACAAAGGTACCAACTTTGGAGGATCATAACTCCTAAACCACAAAGCCATTTTTTTCCATCCAAAGCTTGATTTGTAGATCTCATTGCCTTCTACAAAAGCTTCATACTGACCTATGTCCAAATTCCTCATGGATTTTGAGTTATGGAGTGATCAAAATCAAGAAAAGTCACTTTGTTCCAACACTTGGTGAAAATTTCACTAAGTCAGATTTTGCCTTACTTTTTTCCAAATGTAGGGACATTTTTCACTTGGATCTAAAAAGTATCAAAACCAAATATGATCAAACAGTTGTTGTATCATATAAGAGCTTTCCAAAATGGCCAAGAACATCACCAAATTCAACTTGAGCCATGAGATATGACATTGGCAAGTTGCCTTGCTGAAATCTGCCAAGGCAAGGCAGATTTTTGCACTTTTGGTCGATTTGCCAAAATCAGCCAATTCCAAGCCTTTTCATCACCTTGGACACATCTGAGGATTGAATCTAAAGGGGACAATCACTGAGCCTAGCCTCCAAAGTCCTTGGAACAAGAAATAGCATGCTAAACCTAGAATTGCCCAAAATAGGGACAAGACTCCAATTTTGGATTGGAGCATTCAATGGAAGCACCAAGGTGGCATGGACTGAGCCATTAGCAGCTGAATTCAGTCAAGACTTATCCAAGACCAAGGGGACCAGCAGCCTGTGCCCTAACCTCTAGTCAATAGCAAGAGGAGACTTGGATTTTCATTTGCCAACACTGGCCAAACCTACTCAGCAGTTGCCATTCACTATTCCTTGCAAAACAAACTTGCTCTACTATAAATAGAGCTCAATTGTGATCAGTTTAAGTACACCAAATGCCTACAACACTTGCCTTTCTCAAAATCCACTTCTCACTCTCAAAAATGCCTTTCTTAGCAAGTCACTATCGGGTTTTTCATTAGAGAGCAATTCCACTCAAACTAATCACACACCCACCTCATATACATCATATGTGAGCTGATCAAACACTTAAAAAACATCTGGAACACTGATTTCTCAGAATCACCAGTCAATTACTCAAGGTTTTAACCAAGTTGCAGTTGAGATGCCATGAAGTGATCCAGCCAATTTCCATCAAGTCCAAGCATTCAAACACACTCCATAGGGTGTAGGGAAGCTGTTCAGATCATCACAATTCATCTGTAACACCTCCTACTCAGAAATCAATTTGCTCTTGCTGTCACGACCTAGAGGTAAGCCTAAACTTGGCCATCTCTCAATCTATGCATATTTCCTCGCACAATACTTTTGCCAAATGTTCATAATCATACATGGAATGTTTCCCCTCAAGTAATTGCTTTGTTTGAATCGTGTATCAAAAATCCCAGCCTTCATGCAGAATTTAGGGTTCTTGAGGATTTTTCATGATTTCTTGTTTTATGCTTAATTTAAATGAAATTAATTGCCATAGACATGATCGTGAGGTTGAAACGAGTTGATTGGTATGTGGATTGCATGATATGATTAAGTATTCAGTGAGATTGGATAGAAAATGCAAATCTGGGCAAAACTGAAAAGCGTGCGTGTTCTTCAGCTGTTCTTGGCGTCATTTCTCTCAAATTCAAATATTTGAATTTTGTGATTTTATTTAATTGATTCAAAAATTAATTTCTCTCTGAGTTTTAATGATTTTGAGTTGATTCTTTTTTTAATAATTCACAAAAATGTTAAAATATTTTATTTTCCCAAAAATCCCAAAAATATTATTTATTTCATATAATTGATATTTTTGCAAAGAATTAATATTTTAATTATATTTTTTGACATTTTGAATATTTTTTCCACCTTGATTTTGCAACTTTTAATGCCTTCTAATTATTTTGTAGGTCAATACTTAATTTTTGAAGCATTAATCCAAGATCACAATTTGTTTTCCATATGTTAAACAATTTTGATCATTTTAATTGAATTTTTATTCAATTAAAACACATTTTGAAAACAAATTAGGGTTTTTGATTAATTCAACCCTCATAAATCATTTTCAAAACACTTTGGGCCTCTATTAGAGTGTAAGACCCAACCCTTTGTAAATACAACCTTTTTGGGCCTCACTTATTGTATAAGTCCCGCTGTATTTCAAAAAGTTCAGCGCGATCATCGTCCGTTGAAAAACAAACTCTAGGTCTACCCTCGAGTAGTAAGACCCATTTCAAAACTTTTGGGCATCTAATAGAGTGTAAGACCCAATCCCCTTTTAACCAAAAATAAATTTGGGCCTCAGATATTGTATAAGCCCCTTTGCATTAAAAGAAAATCTCGGCGCGATCGCCTTTTCAAACGAAAAATCATCTGGGCCTACCCTCGTGTTATAAGCCCCACTTTTTTTCTTTAAACCTTTTGGGCCTCTTGAGAGAGTGTAAGACCCAAATCCCTTTGTACAGAAAACAATTTTTGGGCCTCAGTCACTCGTATAAGTTCCTCTGTACAAATTCAACAGTGCGCTCACTGATAAAACCCTGGGCCTCTCCTTGAGCTGTTAGCCCCAAATCGTTTTTTCAAAGCACTTTCTCCTTTGATTTTGAAATATACTGTTGTTTTCAATCTTTCTTTGTTGAACAACTAACCAAACAGCATGGAAGCTCTACAACCGAGTAAGTGTTTATACGCTTTCATTTACCGCTTTCATATACATATAATTGT
Organism: Lathyrus tuberosus; assembly: GCA_022829125.1. NCBI lineage: Eukaryota > Viridiplantae > Streptophyta > Magnoliopsida > Fabales > Fabaceae > Lathyrus > Lathyrus tuberosus. Next base: position 21,733,250 of record JALAZF010000012.1, on the reverse strand, counting down.
ATTGTGGGGCTGTTTCACTGTAAGTCTTCTTTCATAAACTCATATCAACTGTGTAATAATAGTATAGATATTTAGAGTTTCCCCGGCAATTACGTCTAGCATTAAGCCCGTTAATCACTCTTAAATAGTCAAAACTAGATCCCTATTGGATTACTAGACACAATCTTCCCTCCTCTTGGGGTTAAACAATAAGAAGACATAAAAGGCAACATTCTCGGTGAACCCTTTCATAGACTGTCACTCGTAGAAGTTGTCAAAGAAACTCTACTCCCCAGAGATGATCTCTTCTCCGTGAATTGCATCTCTTGAGTTTCTTCCAAATTCTCGAACTTTCCTGGCTTGATCTATTCTTTGTGAATAGCCTGTCTTGAACTTCTCGGGGTTTGGGGACCCGCAGGCTTCTTAAAAGCACTTGTCAAGAAACTGTATTCCCCAGAGATGATCTCTTCTCCGTGAATTGCATCTCTTGAGTTTCTTCCAAATTCTTGAACTTTCCTGGCTTGATCTATTCTTTGTGAATAGTCTGTCTTGAATTTCTCGGGGTTTGGGGACCCACAGGCTTCCTAAAAGCATCCTCGCCTCCTCTTGGGCGTTGTACACGGACCCGTCGACTTCTTAGAAGTATTCACAGCCTCCTCTTAGGCTTTGTATAATGATTCTTCCTCCGGGAATGATAGCCTCCTCTTGGGCTTCATACAAGGACCACTCGGCTTCTTAAAAGTTTCCAGCCTCCTCTTGGGCTTCGTACAAATTGTCCCGACGACCTCCTAAAGGTATTGGAACAGAAATCAGTCATCTTAATAGAACAGTCTTTCCAAGAGTCTACTACTGTTTCTCAAAGCATAGTACAAAAGATGAAACTCTAGACTTGGACAGTCTAATTTCCTTGAGTCTCAAAGACATTCTCAAGCACCCTTCAAGAATAGGAAGAAACCCCGTAGATTCGGACAGTCTCAATATCCTTTGGATTTCCCATGTCCTTAAAGAACAGGAAATAACCCCGATCCTCGAAACAAATCCATGAGTGCAAACATTACTCATATAAGAACTGATTTTCTCTTTAAATCAGTATACTGGACCTGTCACTCAGCTGAAACAACACCATAGCCTCTCTCTTGGGCTTTATACAATGATTCTCCCCAGCGGAGCTAACAAATAGCCTCCATCTCAGGCTTCGTACGAGATACAAAATCACTCTCTTGTTGAGTATAAAAGATTCTCTTGGTGAGTCACCATCTTTAGCCTTCATCTCGGGCTTCGTACGAGATACAAAAAACTTTCTTGTTGAGTCAAATAGCCTCCATCTCGGGCTTTATACGAGATACCAAAAGACTCCCTCATTGAGTCAAAACCTTTCAGCCTCTCTCTCGGGCTTTGTACGAGACACATATTAGCCTCCTCTTAGGCTTTGTATAAGAAAACCACTGGTTGATCCAATCAACCTTTTAGCATCAAAGCTGTGCCTCGTTCATAGTACACAAACATCAACAACTCCTTCCCCTCCATCTAATCGCTGTAAGCGGAAAGCTTCTGGATTATTTACATCCACGCCACTGTCCCTCTTTTAGCATGAGAAATTCCTAAGGAAAGATGACATTGCTCTAAACTGAGTTAAAGTCTTCTCCTTCAGGTTGGAAATCCCCTATAAAGGAAATTATGGCATTGCCGGATTCACAAATCCCGGTTAAAGTAATTCTCCTTTATAAACAGTTGTGACATACAAACCCCTCTTTAGAGATGACAAATTCTCTCTAAAGTCAACACCCTTTTAGCTTCATATCTTGGGCTTTGAACAAGATACAAACTACCTTTGGCTTCACGTCTTGGGCTTTGAACAAGACACCAAAACACCATTTCCTCCCGTAGAATAGGAGGAACTACGATCGCTCTGATTTCTCTGTTTCGATAAATGGGAATACGTAGGCATAAGATTGAAAGAAAAATCTTAGCGAGCAACCTAAACAAAAACCCAAAATCCCATACTTTCATACATCTGTCCTAACATTTCAACTGATAGCCTAAAACACTTTTTTTTAACAAAATAACCTAGGAGAGACCCCGAATCTTTATAGCATCTGTAAACCAACAGTTTTGACTGTTTAACCTCAGTATGCAAGCAGGGTTAGTTGGAGACATCTATTTTCCTTCCTTCATCAGCTTCAATAGGATAAAAAATGAATTGAGCTGTAGTACTAGAGCGATTGTGCTTCGCAACCACATCCAAAAATCACTCGCTACAGAAGAATAGCGACTCTGCTGGGGACTACGAGATCTTGTTCTCTTCACATCTCTTAGGTAGAAACCTTAAAAATTCTCTTTCTTCCTTTTCTGGGGTGGGACTTCTTGTTGACTTCACTAGGATCTTAGGTCAAAACCTTTAAGTTGGGAACCACAGAATGGCGTCTCCGTCGGGGAGCCATTTTCTGTCAGGAACATAAGATTCATAGCTTTTAAAAAAATCTAGGACACTAGGACAAATATATATACTGCTTTTCCTAATTGATATCTGTGTTTATTTTTCTGCGAATGGGAATGCGTGTGATGCCGCATGTGGAAAGATTGAGTATACACTTAAGATAAGTGATGGCGACGAGGTCGACCATCAACCTCAGTGGAGGCTTCCCAATGCAACCCATTCCCCCTCATAGGCAATGGGCCGATTGTGACGTCTGAGAAGCTGAGGAGCCAACTCTTTTTTAGTGCGGAAACTATCGGAAATAGTTGTCACGCGATACTACCCTCATTTGAGGCTGATGATCTATTCTCGGTGAATAGAATTTGCACTAAGATTTCATACAGCCCGCTGGCGATCCGCTTGCTGTTTGTTATCCTGGGAGGAGCTGATGATTTTGAGTACAGGTACAAAAAATCACCCTAGTATAAACCTTTGGGGACGGGTAGAGCCTTGACTCCATGACAACGACCCTTTGACCCCATGTTTTTTCTATGTTTTTGTGTGCTGCATTCATGCATTCATTTAAAAAACATTAAAACATTCAAAAAATTTTTCTCTTCTAGTCTCTCTGTTTTTTTCAAAATAAACTAAGACTGTGATTGCAAATATCAGAGAAAAGGATTACGCTAATGGATTTCGGTAGAAGGAGAACTTATAAGTACACCTTCAGGATTCCAAAACTAGAGGATTTAAGAGGTTTGGCGAGGATGATCACAAACCAAGAGGCTTTTAGAGCCAAGTACGAAGGTTTGTTATCTCTGCTAAGAGTCCATGTGATTGAGGGAATCATGGATGCACTTGATCAGTTCTACGATCCGATTTATCATTGTTTTACATTCCCGGATTACTAGCTAGCACCAACGCTGAAGGAGTACTCTCACCTGATTAATTTACACATCACTGATCGAGCTCCATTATCTGGACTGGAAGAAATTCCAAAGAATCAGACCATTGCAAGAGCAATTCATTTGGATGAGTCTGAGGTCCAGACTCACATGACCATTAAGGGTGGCATACAATGTTTGCCAACCCAGTTCTTGACAAAGAAAGCCCTGTACTTTGCCAGTTTCGGGAACGTGACTACTTTTGAAACTATTTTTGTTTTACTCACCTACGGGTTATTTTTGTTGCCCAACATTTATAACTTCGTCGATATCAACGCCATTAAGGTTTTTCTCATTGGAAACCCTGTGCCAACTTTGCTCGCAGATGCGCATCATTCTGCACACTTGGGAAATTTGTACAGCGGAAGATCACATGCTGTGTACCTCTGCTTTATAAATGGTTTATCTCCCATTTGCCTAAGTCTGCTGATTTTTGGGATCACAAGAGTGCCTTACGTTGGTCGCAGAAAATCATGTCCCTCACCAACTCTGACATGGATTGGTGTAATAGGATTTATGATGGGATCAGGATCATTGACCATTGTGGAAACTTCCCCAACGTACCCCTTATAGGAACTAAGGGAGGAATCAATTACCATCCAGTTCTCATTCGTCGTCAATTTGGATACCCGATGAGACACGTCCCACGGGGTGTTCATCTAGAAGGTCTTTTCTTCAAGGAAGGAGAAAGTGACAAAGCACTAAAGACGGAAATAGTGCACGCTTGGAAACATGTTCATAAGAAAGGACGGGAGTCTCTAGGAAAACCGGACGGTGTCTCGGTGGAGCCTTATCTCCACTGGGTACAAACTAGAGCTCTCAAGCTAAAGATGCCTTATCCTCGTCATGGAGTTCTTCCACCGAGGGAGTCTGTCATGTACTTCATGACTGAGACTGAAAAGCTCCAGGTTACTCTTAACAAAGTTCAACGGGAGAGGAGGTCTTGGAAGAACAAGTACCGCACCCTCAACATGGAGCGCATCAAAATACAGCAACTACTGAAAGATAAGGACGCTCTGATTGAAGTTTTGGAGCAACATGCTGTAGAGAATCAAGATGACCAAAGGAATTTGCTCGCTCCTTTCACCTGGCAAAGGAATGACAACCCGACAACGGGCCAAGAGCCCCGGTCAAAGAAAAGGAAAGTACCAGAATCAGCACCCGATTTCTCTTTAGAGAGGACTCGGGACCCATTAGCTTAGGTTTCTGTTTCTGCACCTTGTAATCTACTGTATTTCCATTTCTGTAATCCTTTGAATTCAATAAAAAGGGGTTTCCCCACTGTTTGATATTTGCAATCTAATTGTCGAAGTTTATTTTGATTAAACCAAAAAACAATTAATATAATCATTGCATTCATCATTCTCACATCCTGTATTCTTCTTACCTACGAATATCACGTTTGTGTCTCGGTTCTAGAGTCAAACTGTCTCATTCATACAATACTCGGGCCAATCATCAGAAAAAGATGGATGATCTTGAGGAAGAAAACAGAGAGTTGAAAGAAGAGATCGACGCTCTGAGAGAGGATAGGAGAAAGCTTCGTAACGACATGCAAGCCATGGCAGAAGCTCAGCTGCAAAGGACTGTGATCTCAGAGATCACCTCAACGCCTATAGTGGAGAAATATAATCCTAGGTATCAAATGCCGAAAGATCGTCCTTGGGGCATTCCTGTGAAATATATCCCAGAAGGATATGTTCTGCCGATCACTGAAGAATAGGGAATCACAACAGATGCTGCTGGGCCTGAAGGTTACAAACTTCGGGAAAACGAAGATGCCAGGGGCATACTGAAGACTCCTGAAGGTTACAAACTTCGGGAAACGCCAAGATTCACTGCCGTAGTCACAGTACCACCCCCTGCGGTGCACACTGTCCCGGAAGGACAGGTTCCACCAATACCTTCTGGTAAGAAGGAAACTATGTTCGATAGAATGGATGAATTCCAGGAACAATTCTTGGAAATGCAGAAGGAACTGCAAGCCATCTGCGGTCAGGATCTATTTAGAAAGGACGTCGCAGACCTCTGTCTGGTCCCCAATGTGAAAGTTCCGCACAAATTTCAAGTGCCCGACTTTGAAAAATACAAGGGTAACTCTTGCCCTCAGAGCCATCTGGTGATGTATGCTCGGCGAATGTCAGCTCAGATGGAGAATCAGGACCTACTGATTCACTACTTTCAGGATAGTTTAACCGGTGCCGCACTCAAATGGTACATGGGTTTAAACCGTACTACGATCAGTACATTCAGAGATCTTGGTACTGCCTTCGTCCAACAATACAAATACAATTTGGACATGGCACTGAACAGAGATCAACTCAGATCAATGTCACAAAAAGACAAGGAAACCTTTAAGGAGTACGCTCAGAGATGGCGCGAAATTGCGGCTCATATTTGTCCACCTCTTGAGGAAAAAGAGATGACAAAGATCTTCTTAAAGACCTTAAGAGCATTTTACTATGACAGAATGGTTGCCAGTGCGCCCAGTGATTTCACCGAGATGATGGGCATGGGAGTTCGTCTTGAGGAAGCCGTCTGAGAAGGACGTCTAATGAAAGACGCTAGATCATCAAGTAGTACAAAGCGATACGGTAGTGCTCTCCCTAAGAAAATAGAGCAAGATATTGGGAATATCTCTCTCGAAAAGCAAAGGCGACGGTACCAGCCGGTAGCAGCTGTAACTCCTACTATCAGCCCTGCGCCTATTCCTACGTATCAACCTCAGGTTGCGCAAAGCCAACCTAACCAGCAAAGGACACAACAGCCTCTGCAGCAGGCTCGTCCTCCATACAACAACAACCATACAACGCGGCCACCAAGGTTTGATCCTATACCCATGTTGTACGCAGAACTATTTCCGTTACTATTGGCCAAGGGGCACATCCAAACAAAGTCTCCTCTTACAATACCGGAAAATCTGCCTTTTTGGTTCAAAGCGGATCAGACATACCCTTATGATCAAGGAGTATCAGGGCATAACATAGAGAATTATCTCAATTTCAAATCCGACGTACAAAAGCTTGTTAGGAGCGGGCTCTTATCTTTCAAAGATACGAATCCCAATGTTCTCACGAACCCTCTGCCTCAACATGAGAAAGCTGCAATCAACCTGATTGAGAAAGAATTTAACAATGTCTATCAAATTCACGATGTACTCTTGTTGAGGACCAATCTGGTCAAGATGCATTGTAGACAAAGTGGGTACGGCCATGTGCCATCTCATAATTATCATCAATGTGATATCTGCTCTAAAAACAATCAAGGATGTTCTGTGGTGCAAGCAGCCCTACAGGAACAGATGGATCTCGGATGGATCCAGGAGCACCGAGTTCGTGGAGTTAACATGGTCTATAAGAATTCTAACGTCATTCAGAACCACGACATCCGTACGATGAATGTCAACCTGGTGGCAATGCACTCAAGGCAAAGCCAGTATCATAATCTGCCGCGGGATGATTATAGTTCTTGTCTGACTTGCTTGGTAAACAAACAGGGATGCTCTTTCATACAGGAGGCCCTCCAGCGTCAGATGGATCTTGGATGGATCCAGGACTACCATGATAGGAATCCCTATCAGATCAACATGGTTCAAATCTTTGACATTCGCTTGATGAATACCAACTTGGTAGAGTTACATGCTGAGCAGGTCCGACTCGGATTCCTGGTCTCACATAATTATCACAGCTGTAAAGCGGGTTGCGAAAACGATCAGGGATGTGCCCTTGTCCAGGAGGCACTTCAGCACTTGTTAAATCATTGGTGGATGCCAATCTACATGGATGAAGATACTCAGCAAATTAGTATCAATAACCGAAACCTCACTCGGCGTCAAAGTCAGGATGTCCGACTCGTGGAAGCTAACCTAGTGAGGTTACATTGTATTCAAAGTGGGCGTGGCCAGGTGCCACCACACAATTATGAACGTTGTGGAGTCTGTTCGGAAAGTAACCAAGGGTGCTACCTTGTGCGAGCAGCTCTCCAGGGGCAGGTGGATCGTGGAGAGATCCGCCCATATCCAGGTTCCGGACCCATCAATTGGTCGCCGAACTACCTTGCCAATCAAGTTTAGGACGTTGTCGTCATCTCTGATCATCATAGGACCAGGAATGTTTTTGCCATTATCCCTCTGCTTGACGAATCAAGAATTCCCAACCAGGAACAGATCGAGATTACGTACGATGGTCAGAAAAACCAGAAGGTTCCCATAGTCATCTATCTGCCGGGACCACTACCGTATAAATCAACTAAGGCAATCCCTTACAAATACCGTGCAACGATAATTGAAAATGGAAAGGAAATTCCATTACCCTCCGTCGTGAATATTGCAGACATCAGTCGTGTAACACGGAGTGGTAGAATCTTCAACAGAGGAGTTGGAGAGTCCAACAAAGAAAAGGAACTTCAGACAGAAGCTCCCGATCCACCAGTCGGTCAATCCAGTAATCCCGACCTTTCGAAAAATGATGATGAGATGCTGAAGCTCATCCAAAGGAGTGAGTACAACATTGTTGATCAGCTATTACAAACTCCTTCAAAGATCTCGGTATTATCACTGTTACTCAGTTCAGAAGCGTACAGGGAGGCTCTACAGAAAGTCTTGGAGCAAGCCTTTGTGGAACAGGATGTAACCATCAGACAGTTCGATAGTATTGTCTCTGACATCACCTCTTGCAATAACTTGGGATTTAGTGATGAGGAATTACCAGAAGAGGGTCACCGTCATAACATGGCGCTCAATATTACAGTCAACTGCCAGGACGATGCTTTGGCCAGCGTACTGGTAGACACAGGGTCAGCCCTGAATGTTATGCCGAAGTCCACTTTGATGCAATTATCATTCAAAGGCCCTCCGATGAGAACCAATGATGTCGTCGTCAAAGCATTCGACGGCTCCAGAAAAATGGTTATCGGCGAAGTTGATCTTCCCATAATTATTGGTCCTCACACTTTCCAAGTCACCTTCCAGGTCATGGACATCCTGGCAATGTACAGTTATTTATTAGGAAGACCTTGGATACATCAGGCTGGAGCGGTCACTTCAACCCTCCACCAAAAGCTAAAGTTCGTCCAGAACGGCCAACTCATCACAGTCTGTGGGGAACAAGCCTTGCTCGTCAGCAATTTATCCTCATCCACTTATGTGGAACTAGAAGGGATAATTAAAACCCAGTTCCAAGCTCTTTCGCTACACAAGGACGATCAATCCGGAGGAGGAACTTCGATTTCCTCATACAAAGATGCTATTAAAGCGGTCGAGAGTACCGATACAACAGGATGGGGACAACTCATTATTCCTACTAGCAATACAACAAAGAAGGGCCTTGGTGTTTCTGCAACCTGTACCGGACAGCTGCTAACGATGAAAGTCTTCATCCCATTCAGAACTTCTTTCACAGTGGAGGGTTCCTTCACCCATTGCCTCAGGCAATCCATGCTATCAATGAGGAGGATTCCTCCAACATGGATGAAAGATGGAAGTCCTATCTTAACGAGGACGGTTATATGTCTCAGGAAGAGGTTCCTACACCATTTTGCTATCCCGCACAGAGTCCGAAATTTATACCACGGTCAGATGTCGAAATGACATACGGAGATTGTGATCCAGAAGGATGTCGTGCTCCGCCAAATTCATTAGAGGAGGACACTCTGATGAAAGACAACTTTGACCACAATTACTATGGCCCGATGGATGGCCTGCCAATGTGGCAGCCTTACCCAGGAGACTTGAGGCCAGAAAGTCAGCCGAGTAATGAAACTCAGCTGAGCATCATTGAATAGAATACCTGTGTCCCCACCATATCATGGGATCAACACTCAGGTCATTCTGAAAATACCCAGTATGACGATGAATTCGCAATGTTTGCCGGACTAGAATTCATCAACCTTGCTTTCCCTGAGGTCAACATCATCGAGAGAGATGACCCCTCCAGTTCCAGAAAAGTGTGGGACACCTTGAGACAACCGAGTGGGAAGTACGACTATATGGTCAAGTACACCGCTCCCGAAAGCTCTCGTACCAGGCTCGAAGACATCCAGCCAACTGGATAGGGAGATACAGCTGAGAGCATAAATGTTATGAAAAATACAATGGAGGAATCCTCCTACGACAATTCTACCTGGGAGACAGATTCTAATGATCCTGCTCCACCAGAAATCAGCGTCATTTCTGAAGACAAATCAAGGAAGATGCCAGACTTTGTGATTCATCGAGGAGTTCGCCGCCAATGGGTTGCTGTCGATGTTCCAAGGATTGTTCATAAGTCAAAGTAATTGCCATCTTTAACCTTTCACCCTGCCCAGGTGAAACAGATGTTTTGATAGGGCTCGCTTTTTGTAAATTTTCCCTCTTCGCTTCGCCCAAAGTGACAGAGTTTTGTTTTATAGGGTTGTAGTTTCAAGAATCGACTTGTTCATTAATAAAATAACGTCGTTATGTAATTTCCGCATTAATTGCTGTTTTCTCTTTTTGCTTTTCTTAGAAAATGGTAATCCTAAAAACATCTCAAATAATAAAAACAAGCAGTTTTTCAAAGAAAAAACACTGCACACTCTTGCATTCTCTCTATCTCTTCTAAACACGAATCATCACGTCATGCAGATTGCTTGTTTTAAACCCCGTTGAAACATACGATCCGATGCCTTCTCCCAACTTTGAGTTCCCGGTATTTGGGGCTGAAGAAGAAGTTGACAACGAAATTCCAGAAGAGATCTCCCGATTACTCAGACAAGAGGAAAGGTCCATCGAACCTCACAAAGAGCCGTTGGAAACGGTCAACTTGGGTTCGGAAAAAGAGAGAAAAGAAATTAGGATTGGGGCACTGCTCAGTCCAACTGCCAAAGAGAGTTTGACAAAGCTTCTCAGAGAATTTCCCGATGTGTTTGCTTGGTCCTATCAGGACATGCCAGGGTTGGATACCAGCATCGTGGAACATCACTTACCGTTAAGGTCGGAATGTCCGCCAATAAAGCAGAGGTTGAGACGCACTCACTGGAACATGGCCATCAAAATCAAAGAGGAGGTACAGAAATAGATTGACGCGGGTTTCCTCGCTACATCTGAATATCCTCAATGGTTAGCCAACATAGTACCTGTTCCGAAAAAGGGCAGAAAGGTCAGAATGTGTGTCGAATACAGAGATCTAAACAAGGCTAGTCCAAAGGACGACTTTCCTTTACCACATATTGACATGCTGGTTGACAGTACAACAAAGTTCAAAGTTTTCTCCTTCATGGATGGATTCCTGGGCTATAACCAGATCAAAATGGCGCCGAAAGACATGGAGAAAACTTCGTTCATCACCCCATGGGGTACCTTTTGTTACAAGGTAATGCCGCTCGGTTTGAAGAGCGCCGGGGCAACCTATCAAAGGGCCATGACTACTCTGTTTCATGACATGATACACAAATAAATCGAGGTATATGTCGATGATATGATTGCAAAATCTAAGACAGAAGAGGAGCATGTGACCCACCTGTCAAAACTATTCGAGCGTTTGAGAAAATACAAACTCCGCTTGAATCCCAACAAATGCACCTTCGGTGTCCGTTCAGGGAAACTTTTAGGGTTCATCGTCAGCCATAAAGGAATTGAGGTTGATCCTGACAAGGTCAAGGCCATTCAAGAAATGCCTTCTCCGAAAACTGAAAAACAAGTCAGAGGGTTCCTGGGACGTTTGAACTACATCTCCAGATTTATATTCCTCATGACCGCGACATGTGCGCCGATTTTCAAATTACTCAAAAAGAACCAGGATTGCGTTTGGACATAAGATTGCCAAACCGCCTTCGACAATATTAAAGAATATCTGTTGAATCCTCCGATTCTATCACCTCCAGTGGAAGGAAGACCACTAATCATCTACCTCACAGTCTTGGAAGACTCAATGGGGTGTGTACTTGGCCAACAAGACGAAACCAAAAGGAAATAGTCTGCCATTTACTATCTAAGCAAGAAGTTCACCGACTGTGAAACTCGGTACACGATGCTCGAGAAAACTTGCTGTGCTTTGGCTTGGGCAGCCAAACGTCTTCGTCAATACATGATTCATCACACTACTTGGTTGGTCTCCGAAATGGATCCTATCAAGTATGTATTTGAAAAACCTGCTCTCACGGGAAGGATTGCCCGTTGGCAGATGTTGCTATCAGAATACGACATCGAATACCACGCTCAAAAAGCCGTTAAGGAGAGTATTTTAACCGATCATTTGGCTCATCAACCGATTGACGATCGAGAATTAATTGGGTTCGACTTCCCATACGAAGATGTCATGTATTTAAAAATGAAAGATTGCGATGAACCGCTACCCAGTGAAGGGCCAGAACCAGGTTCCCAGTGGGGACTAATCTTTGACGGAGCAGTTAACCATTATGGAAACAGAATTGGGGCAATAATTGTTACCCCTCAGGGTACCCACATTCCTTTCACCGCTCGACTTACGTTCAAATGTACAAACAATGAGGCCGAATACGAAGCTTGTATTATGGGTCTCGAAGAAGCGATTGATTTAAGGATCAAAAACTTGGACGTATACAGCGACTCAGCCTTGGTTATCAATCAGATTAAAGGAGATTGGAACACATACCAATCAGGATTGATTCCTTACAAAGATTATGCAAGAAGGTTGTTACCTTTCTTCAACAAAATCGAGTTTCATCACATCCCTCGTATAGAGAATCACATGGCTAATGCATTAGCCACACTCACTTCCATGATTAGTGTAGGTCCATGGAATGACATACCTAAGATCGACGTAATGCGCCTAGAATGGCCTGCTTACATCTTCACGATTGAAGCAGTCATAGACGACAAACCTTGGTATCACGATATCAAATGCTTCCTTTAAAAACAAGAGTACCCACCTGGGGCACTAAGGAAGGACAAAAAACCCTCAGAAGACTGGCTGGCAGTTTCTTCCTGAGTGGTGATACCCTCTATAAGAGGAATTTTGACTTGGTTTTGCTTCGATGCGTCGACAGACCAGAGGCAGACATGCTGATAAAAGAAATTCATGAAGGATCCTTTGGCACTCATGCCAACGGACACACAATGGCGATAATAATTCTAAGAGCAGGGTACTATTGGTTGACAATAGAATCCGACTGCTACAAGTACATGAGGAGGTGTCACAAGTGTCAGATATACTCCGACAAAATTCATGTACCGCCAACGCATCTCAAAGTTCTTTCTTCCCCATGGCCTTTTTCCATATGGGGAATCGACATGATCAGCTTGATTGAGCCCAAAGCTTCAAATGGACATCGGTTCATCCTTGTAGCCATTGATTACTTCACCAAGTGGGTCGAAGCAGCGTCGTACGCTAATGTAACCCGACAAGTGGTGGTCTGATTTATCAAAAACAATATCATCTGCCGTTATGGTGTTCCAAACCAGATCATTACTGATAATGGATCTAAATTGAACAATAAGATGATGAAAGAGTTGTGTGCTGAGTTCAAGATCGAACACCATAACTCATCTCCTTACCGACCCAAGATGAACGGAGCGATAGAAACGGCTAACAAGAACATCAAGAATATTGTTCAAAAGATGGTTGTAACCTACAAAGATTGGCACGAGATGCTACCCTTGGCTCTTCATGGTTATCGAACATCTGTCCGCACTTCAACAAAGGCAACCCCTTTCTCTCTAGTATATGGCATGGAAGCAGTGCTCCCCATAGAAGTAGAAATCCCATCAATCAGGGTATTGATGGAAGCTAAGCTTACAGAAGCTGAATGGTGTCAAAGTCGACACGACGAACTGAATCTGATCGAAGAAAGGCGAATCACAGCTCTATGCCACGGTCAGTTGTATCAGCAAAGAATGAAGAGGGCGTTCGACAAAAAGGTCCGACCTCACGTCTTCAGGAAAGGAGACCTTGTGCTAAAAAAGATACAATCATTTCTCACTGATTCTCGGGGCAAATGGACTCCGAATTATGATGGCCCCTATGTGGTCAAGAAAGCTTTCTCAGGCGGTGCCTTGAGACTTGCAACCATGGACGGAGAGGAGTTTTCCTACCCCATAAACGTTGATGTAGTCAAGAAATACTTCGCCTAAACTAAAAAAAAAAACGTCTCGGTGGATTCAAAACCCGAAAGGGCGGTCAAGGCAAAAGTTAGAGACAAAATAAAAAAAATCATCCCGGTGGGTTGGAAACATCACAGTACAATCCAGGAAAAAGTTAGGGATAATGGCAAGTAACTATGTTCAACAGAGGCAAGTCCCTCAGCAGCAGTTACACCATCCATCGGAGGAAAACTCCAGTCAATTTCATCTTTGACAGAAGCTCAGGATGCCCAGAATTCAAAGTTGGTAGAAGGATAGTGGTCGTTATGTTTCAACGTAGCCTTTTTCCCTGGAAATTACCATTTTCTAGCTTTGTATATACTCTTTGGAATCACACGTTTGGCTGATCTCCATCTTATCTATAAAATTTGAGCCCTTGTGCTTTTGTTTGTAATTCTCATTTGTTTTAGCTTTACAGAACGACATTTTAACATGCTCAACGATTCTTGAAATAAAACAAAAATGAATTTACTTGTAAAACTTTTTCTGCTTTTAAAATAAAGATGGCAATTTCTTTTGACTGTTGAACATTAAAAGAGCATCAACCGCTTCTCCAGAAGTAGGCGAACTTCAAAGTGCAGAATCAAAGTACTCCTTCTACGCCAGTGCGCCTGAATGAAGGATCAACAGTGTCGGATGCAACTAATCCATCTGACATCTTCGGCCGAGTTCTCATCTCCTAAGCCCGATTAACGGTGTTCCCCGCGAGGACTACTTCTCCTAAGCAAGGTAGAATTGCTACTTTTTGGACCAATGGTACTTCTTCGCCCCGCGATGGCCGAGTATCCAGTCGTGTTTATCCATTAGTCTGTATGTCGCGTCAGTTCTGTCAGCATAAACATACATACATCATGCATTATTGATTTGCATTCGCATTCGCATTGCATCATTGTCACTCTAGTCGGTCTTATCCCCTAGTGATGAAAGTCCTCTCAATCGATTTGTCAAGTTCTTTCCTCGTCAGGAAATGTCGCGTCGGAACGATCTCTCTCCTCCAGTTTATTTCTGGATGGAAGTTGGTTCCTCGACCACTTGGATAACTTGAACCTCTAAAAAACCAGAGAACCTTCAGTCAACATCACTCTTCGCCATTGAAGATGATATCCTTGCTTTCCCAGATTAACGAAAATCCCTAGAGAAAGCCTCTTAATCAGAGATTCGGTGGTACAACAGTTTTTCTCCGAAAAACCACGGATGAAAAGGTCATCGGCACCTCAAAATTGGATCCCATCATATGGCATTTCTCCAGGAAGATCCCGAGAAAAGTATGATGTAATATCCCCAAGCGTGAAAGCAGTCTCTCAAGGGACTCGCATTCCCCAAATAGATTCAACAAATGGCGCCGTCAACAGAGAAGTTTGTACACCTCTACAACTCAGACGACTGGGTTCCCCAGCAAGTCTGAAATCAAAACTTTTTCCGTCAAATGGCATCTCCCCAGGAAAATTCGGTGAGAAGTTTAAGGAAAACCGCTACGCCTAGCGTCCCTTGTCAATTAAGTTTATTGACAAAAGAAACTAAGACCAGTTCCTTGGTAGGAACCTAGGATCGAGGGGAAGTTTACATCAGAAACTAAGACCAGTTCCTTGGTAGGAAACCAGGATCGAGGGGAAGTTTACATCAGAAACTAAGACCAGTTCCTTGGTAGGAAACCAGGATCGAGGGGAAGTTTA
Source organism: Lathyrus tuberosus (assembly GCA_022829125.1). Lineage (NCBI taxonomy): Eukaryota > Viridiplantae > Streptophyta > Magnoliopsida > Fabales > Fabaceae > Lathyrus > Lathyrus tuberosus. Next base: position 21,718,163 of record JALAZF010000012.1, on the reverse strand, counting down.
CATCAGAAACTAAGACCAGTTCCTTGGTAGGAAACCAGGATCGAGGGGAAGTTTAAATCAGAAACTAAGACCAGTTCCTTGGTAGGAAACCAGGATCGAGGGGAGGTTTACCTTTTCTAAGTATCATTGCTTAGCGAAAGAAGATGAATGCGTGAATTACCATTCATAGACGCCGTCAAAATTTCGAATATTCCAATATTTAATCCTCTTGCACCTCGAATGCCCGAATACCTTCGTCATTCACACCTTCGGGGTCCAAGAAGATTAAATAGGGGCATCTGTAATACCCCAATTTTTGACCACTAAGATTCCCCATCATTGTGCAAACCATCATCACAATATAGGCGAACCATCATGCCTCATTAGTCTCACCAAAGATGGGTGAGCATCCACTACAATCAAACTTAGGGTTTCAAGCCATCTTAGAGTTCTTAGACAGAGGATCAATCAAGAAATGACATGATCTTCAACTTGTCTAACCTCTCAAACATCCACAATGGATCAAGAAGACTCCCACTTCAAGGATTAAGCACAAGGTTGCTCCCTTCTAGATAGATCAAGCTTCAAGATCGACAGTGTCACCAAATTAGGGTTTTGGTCGACCAGGGCTTCCAGATGGAAATTTTCATCTGGGCATAAGCCAAAGATCCAAAACATAACCTAATATGCTCCATGGAACCTCATAAACCCAATCATTAAGTCAATCTTTCCTCAGGGGATGCATTCATCAAAAATCAGGAATTAGGGTTTCTTGACCTAATTCACCCCTAAGTTGACTTTTGGGAAAAATTATGAACCAAGACCTCAAGACATGATTTGAGGGTCTCTAATATACCATATTTATCCATTTAGGACAATGGATTGATCCAAGAAGCTTGAGCAACAAGTTTCAATTTCATCTGAACCACAGTTAGGGTTTCGCGGGAAAAAGTCAACTGTAACATTGACTTTTAACCAGGACATGCTCCCAAGCCCTAAGACCTGATTCAACATACCCTATAACACCCATGGAACATGTCCATCAAGTTTGATTTAGGTCAAGGACATGATTTCCCAAAGGATCGCACATGTTGGAATTCATTTGAAAAAAATTCAACTGTGCACAAAAGTCAACTTTGACTTTTTGAGATTTTTCACAAAAATGGATTTTTAACCCTAAATTGATGTTAATGTATGATTTGAATCATCATTCATCAAGAAAAATCAAAGAAAATGGGATAACTTGTAAAAGGGGTAACCATAAAAACTTAGAAAATTTTCTAAGTTATGGAAAAAAGTGACAAAGGTACCAACTTTGGAGGATCATAACTCCTAAACCACAAAGCCATTTTTTTCCATCCAAAGCTTGATTTGTAGATCTCATTGCCTTCTACAAAAGCTTCATATTGACCTATGTCCAAATTCCTCATGGATTTTGAGTTATGGAGTGATCAAAATCAAGAAAAGTCACTTTGTTCCAACACTTGGTGAAAATTTCACTAAGTCAGATTTTGCCTTACTTTTTTCCAAATGTAGGGACATTTTTCACTTGGATCTAAAAAGTATCAAAACCAAATATGATCAAACAGTTGTTGTATCATATAAGAGCTTTCCAAAATGGCCAAGAACATCACCAAATTCAACTTGAGCCATGAGATATGACATTGGCAAGTTGCCTTGCTGAAATCTGCCAAGGCAAGGCAGATTTTTGCACTTTTGGTCGATTTGCCAAAATCAGCCAATTCCAAGCCTTGTCATCACCTTGGACACATATGAGGATTGAATCTAAAGGGGACAATCACTGAGCCAAGCCTCCAAAGTCCTTGGAACAAGAAATAGCATGCTAAACCTAGAATTGCCCAAAATAGGGACAAGACTCCAATTTTGGATTGAAGCATTCAATGGAAGCACCAAGGTGGCATGGACTGAGCCATTAGCAACTGAATTCAGTCAAGACTTATCCAAGACCAAGGGGACCAGCAGCCTGTGCCCTAACCTCTAGTCAATGGCAAGAGGAGACTTGGATTTTCATTTGCCAACATTGGCCAAACCTACTCAGCAGTTTCCATTCACTATTCCTTGCAAAATAAACTTGCTCTACTATAAATAGAGCTCAATTGTGATCAGTTTAAGTACACCAAAGGCCTACAACACTTGCCTTTCTCAAAATCCACTTCTCACTCTCAAAAATGTCTTTCTTAGCAAGTCACTATCGGGTTTTTCATTAGAGAGCAATTCCACTCAAACTAATCACACACACACACGTAATATACATCATATGTGAGCTGATCAAACACTTAAACAACATCTGGAACACTGATTTCTCAGAATCACCAGTCAATTGGTCAAGGTTTTAACCAAGTTGAAGTTGAGATGCCGTGAAGTGATCCAGCCAATTTCCATCAAGTCCAAGCATTCAAACACACTCCATAGGGTGTAGGGAAGCTGTTCAGATCATCATAATTCATCTGTAACACCTCCTACTCAGAAATCAATTTGCTCTTGCTGTCACGACCTAGAGGTAAGCCTAAACTTGGTCATCTCTCAATCTATGCATATTTTCTCGCACAATACTTTTGCCAAATGTTCATAATCATGCATGGAATGTTCCCCCTCAAGTAATTGCTTTGTTTGAATCGTGTATAAAAAATCTCAGCCTTCATGCAGAATTTAGGGTTCTTGAGGATTTTTCGTGATTTCTTGTTTTATGCTTAATTTAAATGAAATTAATTGCCATAGACATGACCGTGAGGTTGAAACGAGTTGATTGGTATGTGGATTGCATGATATGCTTAAGTATTCAGTGAGATTGGATAGAAAATGCAAATCTGGGCAAAACTGAAAAACGCGCGTGTTCTTCAGCTGTTTTTGGCACCATTTCTCTCAAATTCAAATATTTGAATTTTGTGATTTTATTTAATTGATTCAAAAATTAATTTCTCTCTGAGTTTTAATGATTTTGAGTTGATTCTTTTTTTAATAATTCACAAAAATGTTAAAATATTTTATTTTCCCAAAAATCCCAAAAATATTATTTATTTCATATGATTGATATTTTTGCAAAGAATTAATATTTTAATTGTTTTTTTGACATTTTGAATATTTTTTCCACCTTGATTTTGCAACTTTTAATGCCTTCTAATTATTTTGTAGGTCAATACTTAATTTTTGAAGCATTAATCTAAAATCACAATTTGTTTTCCATATGTTAAACAATTTTGATCATTTTAATTGAATTTTTATTCAATTAAAACACATTTTGAAAACAAATTAGGGTTTTTGATTAATTCAACCCTCATAAATCATTTTCAAAATACTTTGGGCCTCTATTAGAGTGTAAGACCCAACCCTTTGTAAATACAATCTTTTTGGGTCTCACTTATTGTATAAGTGTAGCGAGCGATTTTGGACGCGGTTCTTAAGTGCTGGTCGCCCTCTGCGGTTTGAGCTTAAACTACAGGTCGATTCATTTTTTATCCTATTAAAGCTGATGAAGGAAGGGAAATAGATGTCTCCAATTAATCCTGCTTTGCATACTAAGTTTAAACAGCGGTCTGTTAGGTTACGGATGCTATCAATGTGGGGGGGGCCTTTGTAGTGGTTATTTGTATTTTCGCCAATACTGGTTTTTATCTAGACAGAAGGTTTCTGGCGGGGAACAAGGATTAGGATGTTAGGACTGATGCTTTTGATAGATACATGGGAGTATGGGATTTTGGGTTTTTGTTTAGTGTGCTCGCTAAGATCTTTTCTTTCGATCTTATGCCTACATATTCCCTTTTACCGAAACAGGGAAATCAGAGCGTTCGTAGTTCCTCCTATTCTATGGGAGGAAATGGTTGTTTTTGGTGTCTTGTTCAAAGCCCAAGACGTGAAGCGAAAGGTAATTTGTATCTTGTTCAAAGCCCAAGATGTGAAGCTGAAAGGGTTGACTTTAGAGAGAATTTGTCATCTCTAAAGAGGGGGTTGTATGTCACAACTGTTTATAAAGGAGAATTACTTTAACCGGGATTTGTGAATCTGACAATGCCATAATTTCCTTTATAGGGGGTTTTAACCTGAAGGAGAAGACTTTAACTCAGTGTAGAGCAATGCCATCTTTCCTTAGGAATTTCTCATACTAAAAGAGGGACATTGGCATGGATGTAGATGATCCAGAGGCTTGCCGCTTACAGCAGTTAGATGGAGGGGAAGGAGATGTTGATGTTTGTGTACTGTGAACGAGGCACAACTTTGAGGCTAAAAGGTTGATTGGATCAACCAGTGGTTTTCTTATACAAAGCCTAAGAGGAGGCTAATATGTGTCTCGTACAAAGCCCGAGAGAGAGGCGAAAAGGTTTTGAATCAACGAGGGAATCTTTTCGTATCTCGTATAAAGCCCGAGATGGAGGCTATTTGACTTAACAAGAAAGTTTTTGTATCTCATACGAAGCCCGAGATGGAGGCTATTGTTTGTTTGGCTCAATGTGAACCTTTTTGTATCTCGTATAAAGCCCGAGATGGAGGTGAAAGGGGTGATTGACCCAACGAGGGAGTCTCTTATGTGTCTCGTACAAAGCCCGAGAGAGAGGCCAAACGTTGTCTCAGTTAAGTGACAGGTCCAATATACTGATTTTGAAAGAGAAAATCAGTTCTTATATGAGCAACACTGTACTCAAGGATTTGATTCGAGGATCTGGGATATTTCCTGTTCTTTAAGGAAGCGGGAAATCCAAAGGGTATTGAGACTGTCCGAGTCTGCAGGTTTCCTTCCTATTTAACGAAGGGGTCACTTGAGAATGTCTTTGAGACTCAAGGAAGTTAGACTGTCCAAGTCTAGAGTTTTAACCTTTGTACTATGTTTTGAGAAACAGTAGTAGACTCTTTGAAAGGACTGTTCTATGCAGATGACTAGGTTCTGTTCCTATACCTCTAGGAGGTCGTCGGGATAATTTGTACGAAGCCCAAGAGGAGGCTGGAAACTTTTAAGCAGCCGACGGGTCCTTGTACCAAGCCCAAGAGGAGGCTATCATTCCCGAAGGAAGAGATCATTATACGAAGCCCAAGAGGAGGCAGTGAATACTTCAAAGAAGCCGTAGGGTCCTTGTACTAAGCCCAAGAGGAGGCTAGGTTGCTTGTAGGAAGCCTGTGGGTCCTTGTATGATGCCCAAGAGGAGGCCGATGCTTTTAAGAAGCCGATGGGTCCCCAAACCCCGAGAATTTCAAGGCAAGCTATTCACAAGGAATAGATCAAGTCAGGAAAGTTCGAGAATTTGGAAGAAACTCAAAGATGCCATTCACGGAGAGTACATTCATCTTGGGGAGTAGAGTTTCTTGATAATTCCTAATGAGGACAGCCGAAGAGAAGACTGTATCTGGTGATCCTATTGGGGGATCTAGTTGTCTACTTCTATGACTAAACGAAACGGCGTCACTTAGTTCTAGACGTAGTTGCTGGGGAAACTCGAAATATCTATACTATTATTACACAGTAGATATGAGTTTATGAAAGAAGACTTACAGTGAAACAGCCCCATAATACAGTTATATGTATATGAAAGCGGTAAATGAAAGCAATAACCACTTACTCGGTTGTAGAGCTTCCATGCTGTTTGGTTAGTTGTTCAACAAAGAAAGATTGAAAACAACAGTATATTCAAAATTAAAGGAGAAAGTGCTTTGAAAAAGAAAGATTTGGGGCTTACAACTCAAGGAGAGGCCCAGGGTTTTATCAGTGAGCGCACTGTTTGAATTTGTACAGAGGGACTTATACAAGTGACTGAGGCCCAAAAAAGGTTTTCTGTACAAAGGGATGTGTCTTACACTCTCTCAAGAGGCCCAAAAGGTTTTAAAGAAAAAGAGTGGGGCTTATAACACGAGGGTAGGCCCAGTTGATTCTTTCGTTAAAATGGCGAGCGCGCCGAGGTTTTCTTTTAACGCAGAGGGGCTTATACAATATCTGAGGCCCAAAGTGATTTTGGTTAAAAGGGGATTGGGTCTTACACTCTATTAGAGGCCCAAAGTGTTTTGAATGAGTCTTATAACTCAAGGATAGGCCCAAAAGGATATTTTTCAAAAGGCGACGATCGCGCCGTTTGTTTTTGACGGTATCGGGACTTATACAATACTGAGGCCCAAAAATGATTTGGTCAAAAAAAGGATTGGGTCTTACACTCTATTAGAGGCCCAAAATATTTTGAAAATGATTTATGAGGGTTGAATTAATCCAAAAACCCTAATTTGTTTTCAAAAATGTATTTAATTGAATAAAAATTCAATTAAAATGATCAAAATTGTTTAACATATGAAAAACAAATTGTGATCTTGGATTAATGCTTCAAAAATTTAGTATTGACCTACAAAATAATTAGAAAGCATTAAAAGTTGCAAAATCAATGTGGAAAAAATATTTAAAATGTCAAAAACAATTAAAATATTAATTCTTTGCAAAAATATCAATTATATGAAATAAATAATATTTTTGGGATTTTTTTATAAAATAAAATATTTTAACATTTTAGTGAATTATTAAAAAAAGAATCAACTCAAAAACATTAAAACTCAGAGAGAATTAATTTTTGAATCAATTAAAGAAAAATCATAAAATTCAAATATTTGAAAATTCAAAAAAGGCGCCAAGAACAGCTGAAGAACACGCGCGTGTTCTGGGTTTGGCTGATTTGCATTTTCTATCCAATCTTCCCGAATACTTGATTATAACATGCAATCCACATATCATTATGCTCGTCTCAACCTCACGATCATGTCTATGTCCATTAATTTCATTTAAATTAAACATATAACAAGAAATCATGAAAAATCCTCAAGAACCCTAATTTCTGCATGAAGGCTAGGATTTTTGATACACGATTCAAACAATGCAATTAATTGAGGGAAAACATTCCATGCATGATTATGAACATATGGCCAAATTATTGTGCAGCAAAAATTGTGTGGATCATAGAGTTAGAAGAGCTCATGCTTACCACTTGCAGCTGGTGATCGTGATTTGTGTTGGAGGTGTTACAACTTGGTTCCAATGATGTGGATAGCTTCCCTAGGTGCCAAGTGATGTGTCTGAGTGCTTGGAATGGATTGAAATGGTTTGGAATTGAAGATGGCACCTCAACTGCAAAACTGTCAAGAACTTGAGCAATTGGCTGGTGATTTTGTGAAATCTGTATTCCAGATGTTATGTGAGTGTTTGGATCACTTCTATATGATGTATTTGAGGTGTGTGAGTGATTGGTTTGATTGGAAAAGCTCTCAAACTCAAAACCCGATAACTACCTTGCTAAGAAATGCATTTTTGCCAAGAGAAAGAGATTTTGAGAAAGGCAAGTGTTGTAGGCCTTTGGTGTCCTCAAACTGATCACAATTGAGCTCTATTTATAGTAGAGCAAGTTTGTTTTGGGATCCACAGTGAATGGCAACTGCAACAGGTGTTTGTTCAATGTTGGCCAATGGAAATGCAAGTCTCCTCTAGCCATTGACAAGAGGTTAGGGCACAGAGCTTTGGTTCCCTTGGTGTTGGATAAGTCTTGACTGATTTCAGATGAGAATGGCTCAGTCCATGCCACCTTGATGCTTCCATTGAATGCTTCAATCCAAATTTGGAGTCTTGTCCCTATTTTGGCCATTCTCGGTTCAACATGCTATTTCTTGTTCCATGGACTTTGGAGGCTTGGCTCAGTGATTGTCCCCTTTAGATTCAATCCTCAGATGTGTCTAAGTGGATAGGAGCATTTGAATTTGGCTGATTTTGGCAAATCGAGCAAAATTGCAAATTCTGCCTTGCCTTGACAGATTTCAGCAAGGCAACTTGCCAATGTCATATCTCATGGTGTAAGTTGAATTTGGTAATGCTCTTGACCATTTTGGAAAGCCCTTACATGATACAACAACTGTTTGAACATGTTTGGTTTTGATCTCTTTTGAATCCAAGTGAAAAATCCCCCTACATTTGGCAAAAAGTGAAGACAGATTTGGACTTGGTGAAAATTTCACTAAGTGTTGGAAAAAGTGACATTTTCATTTTTCAGCCATTTTGATCACTTCATAACTCAAAATCCTTAATGAATTGGACTTAGGTCTAGTTGAAGTTTTTGTAGAGGGTAATGAGGGCTACAAATCCATCTTTGTATGACGAAAAATGGCTTTGTGGTTTAGGAGTTAGGATCCTCCAAAGTTGGTACCCTTGTCACTTTATTTTTAACTTAAAAAATTTTCTAAGTTTTTATGGTTACCCCTTTTACAAGTTATCCAACTTTTCTTAATTTTTCTTGATGAATGATGATTCAAATCATACATTGACACCATTTTAGGGTTAAAAATCCATTTTGGTGAAAAATCTCAAAAAGTCAAAATTGACTTTTGTGCACAGTTGACTTTTTATCAGATGAATTCCAAACTGTGCCATTCTTCATGAAATCATGTCCTTGACCTAAATCAAACTTGATGGACATGTTCCATGGGTGTCATAGGGTATATTGAATCATGCCTTAGGGCTTGGGAGCATGTCCTGGTCAAAAGTCAAAGTTACATTTGACTTTTCCCTTAAAACCCTAATTGTGGTGCAGATGAAATTGAGATTTGTTGCTCAAGCTTCTTGGATTAATCCATTGTTCCAAATGGATCAATATAGTTCATTAGAGACCCTCAAAACCTCTCTTGAGGTCTTGGTTCATGATTTGTCCCAAAAGTCAACTTAGGGGTGAATTAGGTCAAGAAACCCTAATTTCTGATTTTTTATGTATGCATCCCCTGAGGCAAAATTGACTTGATGGAATGGTCCATGAGGTTACATGGAGTATATTAGGTTGTGTTTTGGATCATTGGCTTGTGCCCAGATGAAATTTTCCATATGGAGGCCCTGGTCGACCAAAACCCTAATTTGGTGGCACTGGCGATCTTGAGGCTTGATCCACCTAGAAGGGAGCAGCCTTGTGCTTAATCCTTGAAGTGGGAGTCCTTTTTTATCTTTTGTGTATGTTTGAGAGGTCAGACAAGTTGAAGATCATGTCATTCCTTGATTGATCCTTTGTCTAAGCACTCAGAGAGGGCTTGAAACCCTAGTTTTGATTGTAGTGGATGCTCACCCATCTTTGGGGAGACTGGTGAAGTATGATGGTTCCTCCATATTGTGATGATGATTGACACAATGATGGGACATCTTAGTGGTCAAAATTTGGGGTATGACAGATGCCCCTATTTAATCTTCTTGGACCCGAAGGTGTGAATGACGAAGGTATTCGGGCATTCGAGGTGCAAGAGGATTAAATATCAGAATACCCAAAATTTTGATGATGGTTATGAATGGTAGCGCACGCATTCATCTTCTTTTGCTAAGCAATGATGCTTAGAAAAGGTAAACTTCCCCTCGATCCTGGTCTTCAGCCAAGGAACCGGTCTCAGTTTTCTGATTTAAACTTCCCCTCGATCCTGGTTTCCTACCAAGGAACTGGTCTTAGTTTCTGATATAAACTTCCCCTCGATCCTGGTTTCCTACCAAGGAACTGGTCTTAGTCTCTTTTGTCAATAAACTTTATTGACAAGGAACGCTTTTTGTAGCGGATTTCCTTCAAACTTCTCGCCGAATTTTCCTGGGGAGATGCCATTTGATGGAAAAAGCTTTGATGTCAGACTTGCTGGAGAACCCAATCGTCTGAGTTGTAGAGTTGCACAAACTTCTCTGTTGGAGACACCCTTTGTCGTTTCTACTTGGGAAAGCGAGTCTCTTGAGAGACTGTTTTTGTTTGGGATCTTACATCATACTTTTCTCGGGATCTTTCCGGAGAAACGCCATATGATGGGGTCCAATTTTGAGGTGCCGATGACCTTTTCATCAGTGTTTCTTTCGGAGGAAAACTGCCGTATTGTCGAAGCTCTGATTAAGAGGCTTTCTCTGGGGATTTTCCTTAATCCAGGAAAGCAAGGATATCATCTTCAATGGCGAAGAGTGATATTTGTTGAAAGTTTTCTTGTTTCTCAGAGGTTCAAGTTATCAAAGTGGTCAAGGACCGTCTCTAATCTAGAGATAAACGGGAGAGAGATTGCTTAGATGATTCACTTCCTAACGAGGAAAGGTTTGACAACTCGATTGAGAGAACTTTTATCACCAGGGGACAAGACCGACTAGAGTGATAGTGATGCAATATGAAATGTGAATGCAAATCAATAATGCATGATGCATGTATGTTTATGCTGACAAAACTGACGCGACATACAAACTAAAAGATGAACATGACTGGATACTCGGCCATCGCGGGGCGTGGAAGTACCTTTGGTTCAAGATAGTAATTCTACCTTGCTTAGGAGAAGTAGTCCCTGCGGGGAATACCGTTGATCGGGCTTAGGAGATGAGAACTCGGCCGAGGATGTCAGACGAAACATGGTCTCTGACATTGTTGATCCTTCATTTAGGCGTACTAGTCTAGAAGGAGTACTTTGATTCTGCACTTTGAGGTTCGATTACTTCTGGAGAAGCGACCGATGTTCTTCTGATGTTCAACAGTCAAAAGAAATTGCCGACTTTATTTTAAAAGCAGAAAAAGTTTTAACAAGTAAGTTCATTTTTGTTTTATTTCAAGAATCATTAATCATGTTAAAATGCCGTTCTGTAAAGCTAAAACAAATAAGAATTACAAACAAAAGCACAAGGGCTCAAATTTTATTGATAAGATGGAGATCAGCCAAAAGCATGATTCCAAAGAGTATTTACAAAGTTCGAAAATGGTAATTTACAGGGAAAAGGGCTACGTTGAAACATAACGACCACTATCCTTCTACCAACTTTGAATTCTGGGCATCCTGAGCTTCTGTCGAAGATGACCTTGACTGGAGTTTTCTGACGGATGATGTAACTGCTGCTGAGGGACTTGCCTCTGTTGAACATAGTTACTTTCCATTATCCCTAATTTTTGCCTAAATTGTACTTTGATGTTTCCAATCCACTGGGATGATTTTTCCATGTCTCTAACTTTTGCCTGGACCGCCCTTTCGGGTTTTCAATCCACCGAGACGTTTTTTTTTAGTTTAGGCGAAGTATTTCTTGACTACATCAACATTCGCGGGGTAGGAAAATTCCTCTCTGTCCATGGTTGCAAGTCTCAAGGCGCCGCCTGAGAAAGCTTTCGTGACCACATCGGGGGCCATCATAATTCGGAGTCCACTTGCCTCGCGAATCAGTGAGAAATGATTGTATCTTTTTGAGCACAAGGTCTCCTTTTTTGAAAACACGAGGTCAGACCTTTTTGTCAAACGCCCTCTTCATTTTCTGTTGATACAATTGACCATGGCATAGTGCCGTGATTCGCTTCTATTCGATCAGATTTAGTTCATCGTGTTGGCTTTGACACCATTAAGCTTCGGTGAGCTTAGCTTCCATCAATACCCAGATTGATGGGATCTCTACTTCGATGGGGAGCACTGCCTCCATGCCATATACTAGAGAGAAAGGGGTTACCCCTGTTGAAGTGCGGACAGATGTGCGATAACCGTGAAGAGCAAAGGGTAGCATTTCGTGCCAATCTTTGTAAGCTACAACCATCTTCTGAACGATCTTCTTGATGTTCTTGTTAGCCGCTTCTACCGCTCCGTTCATCTTGGGTCGGTAGGGAGATGAGTTATGGTGTTCGATCTTGAACTCTGCACACAACTCTTTCATCATCTTATTGTTCAAGTTGGACCCATTATCAGTAATGATCTCGCTTGGAACACCATAACGGTAGATGATATTGTTTTTGATAAATCGGACCACCACTTGTCGGGTTACATTAGCGTACGACGCTGCTTCGACCCACTTGGTGAAGTAATCAATGGCTACCAGGATGAACCGATGTCCGTTTGAAGCCTTAGGTTCGATCAAGCCAATCATGTCGATTCCCCATATGGAAAATGGCCATGGGGAAGAGAGAACTTTGAGATGTGATGGTGGTACATGAATTTTGTCGGAGTATATCTGACACTTGTGACACCTCCTCATGTACTTGTAGCAGTCGGATTCCATGGTCAACCAATAGTACCCTGCTCTTAGAATTTTTCTCGCCATTGTGTGTCCGTTGGCATGAGTGCCAAAGGATCCTTCATGAATTTCTTTCATAAGCATGTCTGCTTCTGGTCTGTCTATGCATCGGAGCAAGACCATGTCGAAGTTTCTCTTATAGAGAGTGTCACCGCTCAGGAAGAAGTTTCCAGCCAATCTTCTGAGGGTTTTTCTGTCTTTTCTGAGTGCCCCAGGTGGGTACTCTTGTTTCTGAAGGAAGCATTTGATATCGTGATACCAAGGTCTGTCGTCTATGACTGCTTCAATCGTAAAGATGTAAGCGGGCCTTTCTAGGCGCATGATGTCGATCTTAGGTATGTCATTCCATTGACCTACACTAATCATGGAAGAGATAGTGGCTAATGCATCAGCCATGTGATTCTCATCACGAGGGATGTGATGAAACTCAACTCTGTTGAAGAAGGGTAGCAACCTTCTTGCATAGTCTTTGTAAGGAATCAGTCCTGATTGGTATGTGTTCCAATCTCCTTTTATCTGATTGATAACCAAGGTTGAATCGCCGTATGCGTCCAAGTTTTTGATCCTTAAATCAATTGCTTCCTCGAGACCCATAATACAAGCTTCCTATTCGGCCTCGTTGTTCGTACACTTGAACGTAAGTCTGGCAGTGAAAGGAATGTGGGTACCCTGAGGGGTAATAATGATTGCCCCAATTCCGTTTCCATAATGATTAACTGCTCCGTCAAAGATAAGTCCCCACTGGGAACCTGGTTCTGGACCTTCACTGGGTAGCGGTTTGTCGCAGTCTTTCATTTTTAAATACAAGACATCTTCGTCTGGGAAGTCAAACCCGATTGATTCTTGATCGTCAATCGGTTGATGAGCCAAATGATCGGCTAAAATACTCCCTTTAACGGCTTTCTGAGCATGGTACTCTATGTCATATTCTGATAACAACATCTGCCAATGGCCAATTCTTCCCGTGAGAGCAGGTTTTTCGAAGACGTACTTGATTGGATCCATTTTGGAGACCAACCAAGTAGTGTGGCGAATCATGTATTGGTGCAGACGTTTGGCTGCCTAAGCCAAAGCGCAGAAAGTTTTCTCAAGCATCGTGTACCGAGTCTCGCAGTCGGTGAATTTCTTGCTTAGATAGTAAATGGCAGACTCTTTCCGTCTAGTTTCGTCTTGTTGGCCAAGTACACATCCCATTGAGTCCTCTAGAACTGTGAGGTAAATGATCAATGGTCTTCCTTCCACTGGAGGTGATAGAATCGGAGGATTCAACAGATATTCCTTGATACTGTCGAATGCGGTTTGGGAATCTTCTGTCCAAACGCAGTCCTGGTTCTTTTTCAGTAATTTGAAAATCGGCGCACACGTGGCGGTCATAAGGAATATGAATCTGGAGATGTAGTTCAAACGTCCCAGGAATCCTCTGACTTATTTTTCAGTTTTCGGAGAAGGCATTTCTTGAATGGCCTTGACCTTGTCAGGATCAACCTCAATTCCTTTCTGGATGACGATGAACCCTAATAGTTTCCCTGAACGGACACCGAAGGTGCACTTGTTGGGATTTAAGCGGAGTTTGAATTTTCTTAGACGTTCGAACAATTTTGACAGATGTTCAACGTGCTCACTCTCTGTTTTTGATTTTGAAATCATATCATCGACATATACTTTGATTTCTTTATGTATCATGTCATGAAACAGAGTAGTCATGGCCCTTTGATAGGTTGCCCCGGCGTTCTTCAAACCGAACGGCATTACCTTGTAACAAAAGGTGCCCCATGGGGTAATGAACGAAGTTTTCTCCATGTCTTTCGGCGCCATTTTAATCTGATTATAGCCCGAGAATCCATCCATGAAGGAGAAAATTTTGAACTTTGCTGTGCTGTCTACCAACATGTCAATGTGTGGTAAAGGAAAGTCGTCCTTTGGACTTGCCTTGTTCAGATCCCTGTAATCAACACACATTCTGACCTTTCCGTCCTTCTTGGGAACGGGTACAATGTTGGCTAACCATTGAGGATATTCAGATGTAGCGAGGAAACCCGCGTTAATCTGTTTCTGTACCTCCTCTTTGATTTTGATGGCCATGTCTGGGTGAGTCCGTCTCAACCTTTGCTTTACTGGCGGACATTCCGATCTTAACGGTAAGTGATGTTCCACGATGCTGGTATCCAACCCTGGCATATCCTGATAGGACCAAGCGAATACATCGGGAAATTCTTTGAGAAGCTTTATCAAACCCTCTCTGGCAGTTGGACTGAGAAGTGCCCCAATCCTGATTTCTTCTCTCTCTTTTTCTGAACCCAAGTTTACCGTTTCCAACGGCTCTTTGTGAGGTTCAATGGACCTTTCCTCTTGTCTGAGTAGTCGAGAGATCTCTTCTGGAATTTCGTTGTCATTTTCTTCTTCAGCCTCGAATACCGGGAACTCAAAGTTGGGAGAAGGCATCGGATCGTATGTTTCAACTGGGTTTAAAACAAGCAATCTGCATGACGTGATGATTCGTGTTTAGAAGAGATAGAGGAAAATGTAAGTGTGTGCAGTGTTTTATTTTACTGCTTGTTTTTATTTTTAATTGTTTTTTAGGATTACCATTTTCTGAAAAAGCAAAAAGAGAAAACAGCAATAAATGCGGAAATTACAGAACGACGTTATTTTATTAATGAACAAGTCGATCCTTGAAACTACATCCCTATAAAACAAAACTCTGTCGCTTTGGGCAAAGCGAAGAGGGAAAATTTACAGAAAGCGAGCCCTATCAAAACATCCATTTCACCTGGGCCGGGTGAAAGGTTAAAGATGGCAATTACTTTGACTGATGAACGATCTTCGGAACCTCGACAGCAACCCATTGGCGGCGAACTCCTCGGTGAATCACAAAGTATGGCACCTTCCTTGATTTGTCTTCAGAAATGACGCCGATTTCTGGTGGAGCGGGATCGTTGGAATCTGTCTCCCAGGCAGAATTGTCGCAGGAGGATTCCTCAGTTGTATTTTGCATAGCATTTGTGCTCTCAGCTATACCTCCCCATCCAGTTGGCTGGATATCTTCGAGCCTGATACGAGAGCTTTCGGGAGAAGTGTACTTGACCATATAGTCGTATTTTCCACTTGGTTCTCCCAAGGTGTCCCAAACTTCTTTGGAACTGGAGGAGTCATCTCTCTCGATGACGTTGACCTCGGGAAAAGCATAGTTGATGAATTCAAGTCCGGCAAACGTTGCAAATTCATCTTCATGTTGAGTAGTTTCTGAATGACCTGAGTGTTGATCCCATGACATGGTGGGGACACAGGTATTCTGTTCAATGATGCTCAGCTGATTTTCATTACTCGGCTGACTTTCTTGTCCCGAGTTTCCTAGGTAAGGCTGCCACATTGGCAGACCATCCATTGGGCCATAGTAATTGTGGTCAAAGTTGTCTTTCATCGGAGTGTCTTCCTCTAATGAATTCGGCGGAGCACGGCATCCTTCCAGATCACAATCTACATAGATCATTTTGACGTCTGACCTTGGTATAAATCTCGTACTCTGTGCGGGATAGCAAAATGGCGTAGGCACCTCTTCCTGAGATATATAACCGTCCTTGTTAAGATAGGATTTCCATTCTTCATCTGGGTCAGAGGGATCTTCCTCATTGATAGCATGAATTGTTTGAGACACTGGGTGAAGGAAACCTCCACTGTGGAAGAAATTTTGAAGGGGATGAAGACTTTCATCGCTGGAAGCTGTCTGGGTACAGGTTGCAGAAAAACCAAGACCCTTCTTTGTTTTATTGTCAGTAGGAATGACAAGCTGTCCCCATCCTGTTGTATCGGTACTCTCGACCACTTTGATAGCATCTTTGTATGAGGAAATCGAGGTTTCTCCTCTGAACTGATTGTTCTCTCTCACCGACAGTGCTTGGAACTGAGTTCTAATAACCTCCTCGGGTTCTATACCAGTAGATGATGACAAGTTACTCACAAGCAAGGCTTGTTCCCCACAAACTGTGACAAGTTGATCGTTCTTGACGAACTTTAGCTTTTAGTGGAGGGTGGAAGTAACCGCTCCAGCCTGATGTATCCAAGGTCTTCCTAATAAACAACTGTACGTTGCCCGGATGTCCATGACCTGGAAAGTAACTTGGAAAGTGTGAGGACCGATAGTTATGGGAAAATCAGCTTCGCCGATAACTGTTTTTCTGGATCCGTCGAACGCTTTGACGACAACCTCCCTGATTCTCATCGGAGGGCCCTTGAATGATAATTGCATCAAAGTGGACTTCGGCATAACATTCAGGGCTGACCCTGTGTCTACCAGTACGCTGGCTAAAGCATCGTCCTGGCAGTTAACTGTGATATTGAGTGCCATGTTATGACGGCGACCCTCTTCGGGTAATTCCTCATCATTAAATCCCAAATTATTGTAGGAAATGATGTTAGAGACAACGCTATCGAACTGTCTGATTGTTACATCTTGTTCCACAAAGGCTTGCTCCAAGACTTTCTGTAGAGCCTCCCTATGCGCTTCTGAACTGAGTAACAGTGATAACACCGAGATCTTTGAAGGAGTTTGTAACAATTGATCAACAATGTTGTATTCACTCCTTTGGATGAGCTTTAGCATCTCATCATTATTTTTCGAAAGGTCGGGATTACTGGATTGACCGACTGGTGGATCAGGAGTTTCCGTCTGAAGTTCCTTTTCCTTGTTAGGTTCTCCAACTCCTCGGTTGAAGATTCTACACTCCGTGTTACACGACTGATATCTGCAATGTTCACGACTGAGGGTAATGGAATTTCCTTTCCATTTTCAACTGTCGTTGCACCATATTTGTAAGGGATAGTCTTAGTTGATTCATACGGTAGTGGTCCCGGTAGATAGATGACTATGGGAACCTTCGGATTTTTCTGACCATCGTAAGTAATCTCAATTCGTTCCTGGTTGGGAACCTTAGATTCGTCAAGTAGAGGAATAATGGCAAAAACATCCCTGGTCCTGTGATGACCAGAGATCGTGACAACATCCTCAACTTGCTCGGCAAGGTAGTTCGGCGTCCAGTCGATGGGTCCAGAACCTGGATATGGACGAATTTCTCCACGATCGACCTGACCCTGAAGTGCTGCTCTCACAAGGTAACACCCTTGGTTACTTTCCGAACAGACGCTACAACTGTCATAGTTGTGTGGTGGCACCTGGCCACGCCCACTTTGAATACAGTGTAACCTTACTAGGTTAACTTCCACTGATCGGAAATCCTGACTTTGACGCCGAGTGGGGTTTCTATTACTGAAACTAATATGCTGAGTATCTTCATCCATATAGATTGGCATCCACCAATGATTTAACAAGTGCTGAAGTGCCTCCTGGACAAGGGTACAACCTCGATCGTTTTCGCAACCCGCTTTACAACTTTGATAGTCATGTGATATTAAGAATCCGAGTCGGACCTGCTTAGCATGTAACTCTACCAGGTTGGTATTCATCACGCGAATATCGAAGATCTGAACCATGTTGATCTGATAAGGGTTCCTATCATGGTAGTCTTGGATCCATCCAAGATCCATCTGACGCTGGAGGGCCTCCTGTATGAAAAAGCATCCCTGTTTGTTTACCGAGCAAATCAGACAGGAACTGTAATCGTGCCGCGACAGATTATGATATTGGCTTTACCTTGAGTGCATCGCCACCAAGTTGACATTCATTGCACGGATATCGTGGTTCTGAATGACGTTAGAATTCGTGTAGACCATGTTAACTCCACGAACTCGGTGCTCTTGGATCCATCCGAGATCCATTTGTTCCTGTAGGGCTGCTTGCACCACAGAACATCCTTGATTGTCTTTAGAGCAGATATCACACTGGTGATAGTTATGAGGTGGCACATGGCCATATCCACTCTGTCTACAATGCATCTTGACCAAATTGGTTTTCAACAAGAGTACATCGTGAATTTGATAGACATCGTTAGTCTCTCCTTCTATCAAATTGACGGCAGCCTTCTCGTGTTGAGGCAGCAGATTCGTGAGAACATTAGGATTTGTATCCTTGAAGGATAAGACCCCGCTCCTAACAAGTTTTTGCACGTCGGACTTGAAATTGAGACAAGTCTCTATGTTATGCCCTGAACCTCCTTGATGATAAGGGCATGTTTGATCCACCTTAAACCAAAAAGGCAGATTTTCCAGTACTGTAAGAGGAGATTTAGTCTGAATGTGCCCCTTAGCCAGTAGTAATGGAAACAGCTCTGTGTACGTTACGGGTATAGGATCAAATCCTGGTGGCCGTGTTGTACGGTTGTTGTTATATGGAGGACGAGCCTGCTGAAGAGGCTGTTGTGTCCTTTGATGGTCAGGTTGGTTCTGTGCAACCTAAGGTTGATACGTAGGAATAGGCGCTGGGCTGATAACAGGAGTCACAACTGCTACTGGTTGATAACGTCGCATTTGCTTTCCGAGAGAGATATTCCCAATATCTTGCTCTTTTTTCTTAGGGAGAGCACTACCATATTTTTTAGTACCGCTCGTCGATCTAGGGTCTTTTACTAAATGTCCTTCTCGAACGGCTTCCTCAAGACGTACGCCCATGCCGACCATTTCGGTGAAATCACTGGGCGCACTGGCAATCATTCGGTCATAGTAAAATGAGCTTAAGGTATTTAAGAAGATCTTTGTCATCTCTTTTTCCTTAAGAGGTGGACAAATTTGAGCGGCAATTTCACGCCACCTTTGAGCATACTCCTTAAAGGTTTCCTTGTCCTTTTGCGACATCGATCTGAGTTGATCTCTGTCGGGTGCCATGTCCAAATTGTATTTGTATTGTTGGACGAAGGCGGTGCCAAGATCTCTGAAAGTGCTGATCGTGGCACGGTTTAAACCCACGTACCATTTGAGTGCGGCACCGGTTAAACTATCCTAGAAGTAGTGAATCAGTAGGTCCTGATTCTCCGTCTGAGCTGACATTCGTCGAGCGTACATCACCAAGTGGCTTTGAGGGTAAGAGTTACCCTTGTATTTTTCAAAGTCGGGCACTTGAAATTTGTGTGGAACTTTCACATTTGGGACCAAGCAGAGGTCTGCGGCGTCCTTTCCAAATAGATCCTGACCGCGAATGACTTGCAGCTCCTTCTGCATTTCCAAGAATTGCTCTTGGAATTCCTCTATTCTGTCAAACATAGTTTCCTTCTTACCAGAAGGTGTCTGTGGAATCTGTCCTTCCGGGACAGTGTGCACCACAGGGGGTGGTACCGTGACTACGGTAGTGATTCTTGGCGTTTCCCGAAGTTTGTAACCTTCAGGAGTCTTTAGTATGCCCCTGGCATCTTCGCTTTCCCGAAATTTGTAACCTTCAGGCCCAGCGGCTTCTGTTGTGATTCCCTGATCTTTAGTGATCGGCGGAACATATCCTTCCGGGATATAGTTAACAGGCATGCCCCAAGGACGATCTTTCGGCATCTGATACCTAGGATCATACTTCTCCACTATGGACGTTGAGGTGATCTCTAAGATCACAGTTCTTTGTAGCTGAGCTTCTGCCATGGCTTGCATGTCGTTACGAAGCTTTCTCATATCTTCTCTCAGAGCGTCAATCTCTTCTTTCAACTCTCTATTTTCTTCCTCAAGATCATCCATCTTTTTCTGACGATTGGCCCGAGTATTATACGAATGAGACAGTTTGACTCTAGAACCGAGACACAAACGTGAGATTAGTAGGTAAGAAGAATATGCGATGTGAGAATGATGAATGCAATGATTATATTAATTGTTTAAGGTTTAATCAAAATAAACTTCGACAATTAGATTGCAAATATCAAACAGTGGGGAAACCCCTTTTTATGGAAATTCAAAGGATTACAGAAATGGAAATACAGTAGATTACAAGGTGCAGAAACAGAAACTTAAGCTAATGGGCCCCGAGTCCTCTCTGAAGAGAAATCGGGTGCTGATTATGGTATCTTCCTTTTCTTTGACCGGGGCTCTTGGGCCGTTGTCGGGTTGTCATTCCTTTGCCAGGTGAAAGGAGCGAGCAAATTCCTTTGGTCATCTTGATTCCCTACAGCATGCTGCTCCAAAATTTCAATCAGAGCGTCCTTCTCTTTCAGTAATTACTGTATTTTGATGCACTCTACGTCGAGGGTGCGGTACTTGTTCTTCCAAGACCTCCTCTCCCGTTGAACTTTGTTGAGAGTAACCTGAAGCTTTTCAGTTTTCGTCATGAAGTACATGACAAATTCCTTTGGCGGAAGAATTCCGTAACGAGGATAAGGCATCTTTATCTTGAGAGCTCTAGTTTGTACCCAATGGAGATAAGGCTCCACCGAGACACAATCCGGTTTTCCTAGAGACTCTCGTCCTTTCTTATGAAGATGCTTCCAAGCGTACACTATTTCCATCTTTAGTGCTCTGTCATTTTCCCCTTCCTTGAAGAAAAGACCTTCCAGATGAACACCCAGTGGGATGTGTCTCATCGGGTATCCAAATTGACGGCGAACCAATACCGGATGGTAGTTGATTCCTCCTTTAGTTCCTATGAGGGGTACGTTGGGGAAGTTTCCACAACGGTTAATGATCCTAATTCCCTCATAAATCCTATTACACCAATCAATGTCAGAGTTGGTAAGAGACATGATCTTCTGCGACCAACGTAAGGCCCTCTTACAATCCCAAAAAGCAGCAGACTTGGGCAAGTGAGAGATAAACCATTTGTAAAGCAAAGGTACACAGCATGTGATCTCCCCTCCGCTGTACAAATTTCCCAAGTGTACAGAATGATACGCATCTGCGAGCAAAGTCGGAACAGGGTTTCCAATGAGAAAAACCTTAATGGAGTTAATATCGACGAAGTTATTGATGTTAGGAAACAAAAATAACCCGTAGGTGAGCAAGACAAAGATGCTTTCAAAAGCAGTCACGTTTCCTATACTGGCGAAATACAGGGCTTTCTTTGTCAAGAACTGGGCTGGCAAACCTTGGATGCCACCCTTAGTAGTTAGGTGAGTCCTAACCTCAGACTCGTCCAAATGAATTGCTCTTGCAATAGTCTGATTCTTTGGAATTTCTTCCAGTCCAGAAAATGGAGCTCGATCGGTGATATGTAGATCAATCAGATGAGAATACTCCTCCAGCGTTGGTGATAGCTGGTAATCCGGGAATGTGAAACAATGATAAACCGGATCGTAAAACTGAATGAGCGCATCCATGATTCCCTCAATCACATGGACTCTTAACAGTGGTAGCAAACCTCCGTGCTTGGCTTTGAAAGCCTCTGGGTTAGTGATCATCCTCGCTAACCTTCTCAAATCCTCTAGCTTTGGAACCTTGAAGGTATACTGGTGAGTTCTCCTTCTACCGAAATCCATTAGTGCAATCCTTTTCTCTGATATTTGCAATCACAGTCTTAGTTTATTTTGAAAAAACAGAGAGACTAGAAGAGAAATATTTTGAATGTTTTAATGTTTTTTAGATGAATGCATGAATGCAACACACAAAAACATAGAAAAAACATGGGGTCAAAGGGTCGTTGTCATGAAGTCAAGGCTCTACCCATCCCCAAAGGTTTATACTAAGGTGATTTTTGTACCTGTACTCATTATCATCAGCTCCTCCCAGGAAAGCAAAACAACAAGCGGATCGCCAGCGAGTTGTAGACCAATCTTAGAGTAAGTGCCATTCACCGAGAATAGATCACCAGCCTCAAATGAGGGTAGTATCGCGTAACAACTATTTCCGATAGTTTCCGCACTACGAAAGGGTTTGGCTCCTCAGCTTCTCAGACTTAACAACCGGCCCATTGTCTAGGTGAGAGAATGGGTTGCGTTGGTCAGCCTCCACTGAGGTTGATGGTCGACCTCTTCGCCATCACTTATCTTAAGTGTATTCTCAATCTCTCCACATACGGCATCACCTGCATTCCCATTAGCAGAAAAATAAACACGTATAACAATTAGGAAAAGCGGTATATATATCTGTCCTAAACATCCTAGACCTTTAAAGCTATGAATCTTAAGTTCCTGACAGAAAATGGGTTCCCCGGCGGAAGCCCCAATCTGTGGTATTCACATAAGTGAAGAGGAAGACCGTGCCTAGAT
Organism: Lathyrus tuberosus; assembly: GCA_022829125.1. Classification (NCBI taxonomy): domain Eukaryota; kingdom Viridiplantae; phylum Streptophyta; class Magnoliopsida; order Fabales; family Fabaceae; genus Lathyrus; species Lathyrus tuberosus. The sequence goes on along the minus strand of JALAZF010000012.1, from coordinate 21,696,122 downwards.
CTAACTTTGAAGGACCCCACGGTGGGCGCCATTTTTTCTTTAGCGAGCGATTTTGGACGCGGTTCTTAAGCGCTGGTCGCCCTCTGCGGTTTGAGCTTAAACTACAGGTCGATTCATTTTTTATCCTATTAAAGCTGATGAAGGAAGGGAAATAGATGTCTCCAATTAACCCTGCTTTGCATACTGAGTTTAAACAGCGGTCTGTTAGGTTACGGATGCTATCAATGTGGGGGGGCCTTTGTACTGGTTATTTGTATTTTCGCCAATACTGGTTTTTATCTAGACAGAAGGTTTCTGGCGGGGAACAAGGATTAGGATGTTAGGACTGATGCTTTTGATAGATACATGGGAGTATGGGATTTTGGGTTTTTGTTTAGTGTGCTCGCTAAGATCTTTTCTTTCGATCTTATGCCTACGTATTCCCATTTACCGAAACAGGGAAATCAGAGCGTTCGTAGTTCCTCCTATTCTATGGGAGGAAATGGTTGTTTTTGGTGTCTTGTTCAAAGCCCAAGACGTGAAGCGAAAGGTAATTTGTATCTTGTTCAAAGCCCAAGATGTGAAGCTGAAAGGGTTGACTTTAGAGAGAATTTGTCATCTCTAAAAAGGGGGTTGTATGTCACAACTGTTTATAAAGGAGAATTACTTTAACCGGGATTTGTGAATCCGGCAATGCCATAATTTCCTTTTTAGGGGGTTTTAACCTGAAGGAGAAGACTTTAACTCAGTGTAGAGCAATGCCATCTTTCCTTAGGAATTTCTCATACTAAAAGAGGGACATTGGCATGGATGTAGATGATCCAGAGGCTTGCCGCTTATAGCAGTTAGATGGAGGGGAATGAGTTGTTGATGTTTGTGTACTGTGAACGAGGCACAGCTTTGAGGCTAAAAGGTTGATTGGATCAACCAGTGGTTTTCTTATACAAAGCCTAAGAGGAGGCTAATATGTGTCTCGTACAAAGCCCGAGAGAGAGGCGAAAAGGTTTTGACTCATCGAGGGAATCTTTTCGTATCTCGTATAAAGCCCGAGATGGAGGCTATTTGACTCAACAAGAAAGTTTTTGTATCTCGTACGAAGCCCGAGATGGAGGCTATTGTTTGTTTGGCTCAATGTGAACCTTTATGTATCTCGTATAAAGCCCGAGATGGAGGCAAAAGGGGTGATTGACCCAACGAGGAAGACTCTTATGTGTCTCGTACAAAGCCCGAGAGAGAGGCCAAACGTTGTCTCAGTTAAGTGACAGGTCTAGTATACTGATTTTGAAAGAGAAAATCAGTTCTTATATGAGCAACACTGTACTCAAGGATTTGATTCGAGGATCCGGGATATTTCTTGTTCTTTAAGGAAGCGGGAAATCCAAAGGGTATTGAGACTGTCCGAGTCTGCAGGTTTCCTTCCTATTTAATGAAGGGGTCACTTGAGAATGTCTTTGAGACTCAAGGAAGTTAGACTGTCCAAGTCTAGAGTTTTAACCTTTGTACTATGTTTTGAGAAACAGTAGTAGATTCTTTGAAAGGACTGTTCTATGCAGATGACTAGGTTCTGTTCCTATACCTCTAGGAGGTCGTCGGGACAATTTGTACGAAGCCCTAGAGGAGGCTGGAAAATTTTAAGCAGCCGACGAGTCCTTGTACCAAGCCCAAGAGGAGGCTATCATTCACGAAGGAAGAGATCATTATACGAAGCCTAAGAGGAGGCTGTGAATACTTCTAAGAAGCCGTTGGGTCCTTGTACTAAGCCCAAGAGGAGGCTAGGTTGCTTGTAGGAAGCCTGTGGGTCCTTGTATGATGCCCAAGAGGAGGCCGATGCTTTTAAGAAGCCGATGGGTCCCCAAACCCCGAGAATTTCAAGGCAAGCTATTCACAAGGAATAGATCAAGTCAGGAAAGTTCGAGAATTTGGAAGAAACTCAAAGATGCCATTCATGGAGAATACATTCATCTTGGGGAGTAGAGTTTCTTGACAATTCCTAATGAGGACAGCCGAAGAGAAGACTGTATCTGGTGATCCTATTGGGGGATCTAGTTGTCTACTTCTATGACTAAACGAAACGGCGTCACTTAGTTCTAGACGTAGTTGCTGGGGAAACTCGAAATATCTATACTATTATTACACAGTAGATATGAGTTTATGAAAGAAGACTTATAGTGAAACAGCCCCATAATACAGTTATATGTATATGAAAGCGGTAAATGAAAGCAATAACCACTTACTCGGTTGTAGAGCTTCCATGCTGTTTGGTTAGTTGTTCAACAAAGAAAGATTGAAAACAACAGTATATTCAAAATCAAAGGAGAAAGTGCTTTGAAAAAGAAAGATTTGGGGCTTACAGCTCAAGGAGAGGCCCAGGGTTTTATCAGTGAGCGCACTGTTTGAATTTGTACAGAGGGACTTATACAAGTGACTGAGGCCCAAAAAAGGTTTTATGTACAAAGGGATGGGTCTTACACTCTCTCAAGAGGCCCAAAAGGTTTTAAAGAAAAAGAGTGGGGCTTATAACACGAGGGTAGGCCCAGTTGATTCTTCCGTTAAAATGGCGATCGCGCCGAGGTTTTCTTTTAACGCAGAGGGGCTTATACAATATCTGAGGCCCAAAGTGATTTTGGTTAAAAGGGGATTGGGTCTTACACTCTATTAGAGGCCCAAAGTGTTTTGAATGGGTCTTATAGCTCAAGGATAGGCCCGAAAGGTTATTTTTCAAAAGGCGACGATCGCGTCGTTTGTTTTTGACCGTATCGGGACTTATACAATACTGAGGCCCAAAAATGATTTGGTCAAAAAAAGGATTGGGTCTTACACTCTATTAGAGGCCCAAAATGTTTTGAAAATGATTTATGAGGGTTGAATTAATCCAAAAACCCTAATTTGTTTTCAAAAATGTATTTAATCGAATAAAAATTCAATTAAAATGATCAAAATTGTTTAACATATGAAAAACAAATTGTGATCTTGGATTAATGCTTCAAAAATTTAGTACGGACCTACAAAATAATTAGAAAGCATTAAAAGTTGCAAAATCAATGTGGAAAAAATATTTAAAATGTCAAAAACAATTAAAATATTAATTCTTTGCAAAAATATCAATTATATGAAATAAATAATATTTTTGGGATTTTTTGATAAAATAAAATATTTTAACATTTTTGTGAATTATTAAAAAAATAATAAACTCAAAAACATTAAAACTCAGAGAGAAATTAATTTTTGAATTAATTAAAGAAAAATCACAAAATTCAAATATTTGAAAATTCAAAAAAGGCGCCAAGAATAGCTGAAGAACACGCGCGTGTTCTGGGTTTGGCTGATTTGCATTTTCTATCCAATCTCCCTGAATACTTGATTATAACATGCAATCCACATATCATTATGCTCGTCTCAACCTCACGATCATGTCTATGTCCATTAATTTCATTTAAATTAAACATATAACAAGAAATCATGAAAAATCCTCAAGAACCCTAATTTCTGCATGAAGGCTAGGATTTTTGATACACGATTCAAACAATGCAATTAATTGAGGGAAAACATTCCATGCATGATTATGAACATATAGCCAAATTATTGTGCAGCAAAAATTGTGTGGATCATAGAGTTAGAAGAGCTCATGCTTACCACTTGTAGCTGGTGATCGTGATTTGTGTTGGAGGTGTTACAACTTGGTTCCAATGATGTGGATAGCTCCCCTAGGTGCCAAGTGATGTGTCTGAGTGCTTGGAATGGATTGAAATGGTTTGAAATTGAAGATGGCACCTCAACTGCAAAACTGTCAAGAACTTGAGCAATTGGCTGGTGATTTTGTGAAATCTGTGTTCCAGATGTTATGTGAGTGTTTAGATCACTTCTATATGATGTATGTGAGGTGTGTGAGTGATTGGTTTGATTGGAAAAGCTCTCAAACTCAAAACTCGATAGCTACCTTGCTAAGAAAGGCATTTTTGCCAAGAGAAAGAGATTTTGAGAAAGGCAAGTGTTGTAGGCCTTTGGTGTCCTCAAACTGATCACAATTGAGCTCTATTTATAGTAGAGCAAGTTTGTTTTGGGATCCACAATGAATGGCAACTGCAGCAGGTGTTTGTTCAATGTTGGCCAATGGAAATGCAAGTCTCCTCTAGCCATTGACTAGAGGTTAGGGCACAGAGCTTTGGTTCCCTTGGTCTTGGATAAGTATTGACTGATTTTAGATGAGAATGGCTCAGTCCATGCCACCTTGATGCTTCCATTGAATGCTTCAATCCAAATTTGGAGTCTTGTCCCTATTTTGGCCATTCTAGGTTCAACATGCTATTTCTTGTTCCATGGACTTTGGAGGCTTGGCTCAGTGATTGTCCCCTTTAGATTCAATCCTCAGATGTGTCCAAGTGGATAGGAGCATTTAAATTTGGCTGATTTTGGAAAATCGAGCAAAATTGCAAATTCTGCCTTGCCTTGACAGATTTCAGCAAGGCAACTTGCCAATGTCATATCTCATGGTGTAAGTTGAATTTGGTAATGCTCTTGACCATTTTGGAAAGCCCTTACATGATACAACAACTGTTTGAACATGTTTGGTTTTGATCTCTTTTGAATCCAAGTGAAAAATCCCCCTACATTTGGCAAAAAGTGAAGACAGATTTGGACTTAGTGAAAATTTCACTAAGTGTTGGAAAAAGTGACATTTTCATTTTTCAGCCATTTTGATCATTTCATAACTCAAAATCCTTAATGAATTGGACTTAGGTCTAGTTGAAGTTTTTGTAGAGGGTAATGAGGGCTACAAATCCATCTTTGGATGAGGAAAAATGGCTTTGTGGTTTAGGAGTTATGATCCTCCAAAGTTGGTACCCTTGTCACTTTATTTTTAACTTAGAAAATTTTCTAAGTTTTTATGGTTACCCCTTTTACAAGTAATCCAACCTTTCTTGATTTTTCTTGATTAATGATGATTCAAATCTTACATTGACATCATTTTAGGGTTAAAAATCCATTTTGGTGAAAAATCTCAAAAAGTCAAAGTTGACTTTTGTGCACAGTTGACTTTTTATCAGATGAATTCCAAACTGTGCCATTCTTCATGAAATCATGTCCTTGACCTAAATCAAACTTGATGGACATGTTCCATGGGTGTCATAGGGTATATTGAATCATGCCTTAGGGCTTGGGAGCATGTCCTGGTCAAAAGTCAAAGTTACAGTTGACTTTTCCCTTAAAACCCTAATTGTGGTGCTGATGAAATTGAGACTTGTTGCTCAAGCTTCTTGGATTAATCCATTATTCCAAATGGATCAATATAGTTCATTAGAGACCCTCAAACCCTCTCTTGAGGTCTTGGTTCATGATTTGTCCCAAAAGTCAACTTAGGGGTGAATTAGGTCAAGAAACCCTAATTCTTGATTTTTTATGTATACATCCCCTGAGGCAAAATTGACTTGATGGATGGGTCCATGAGGTTCCATGGAGTATATTAGGTTGTGTTTTGGATCATTGGCTTATGCCCAGATGAAATTTTCCATCTGGAGGCCCTGGTCGACCAAAACCCTAATTTGGTGACACTGGCGATCTTGAGGCTTGATCCACCTAGAAGGGAGCAGCCTTGTACTTAATCCTTGAAGTGGGAGTCCTTTTTGATCCTTTGTGTATGTTTGAGAGGTTATACAAGTTGAAGATCATGTCATTCCTTGATTGATCCTTTGTCTAAGCACTCAGAGAGGGCTTGAAACCCTAATTTTGATTGTAGTGGATGCTCACCCATCTTTGGGGAGACTGATGAAGTATGATGGTTCCTCCATATTGTGATGATGATTGACACAATGATGGGACATCTTAGTGGTCAAAATTTGGGGTATGACAATAAATCCCGTTGTATTTCAAAAAGTTCAGCGCGATCATCGTCCGTTGAAAAACAAACTCTAGGCCTACCCTCGAGTAGTAAGACCCATTTCAAAATTTGGGCCTCTAATAGAGTGTAAGACCCAATCCCCTTTTAACCAAAAAACAAATTTGGGCCTCAGATATTGTATAAGCCCCTTTGCGTTAAAAGAAAATCTCGGCGCGACCGCCATTTCAAACGAAAAATCATCTGGGCCTACCCTCGTGTTATAAGCCCCACTCTTTTTCTTTAAACCTTTTGGGCCTCTTGAGAGAGTGTAAGACCCAAATCCCTTTGTACATAAAACAATTTTTGGGCCTCAGCCACTTGTATAAGTCCCTCTGTACAAATTCAACAGTGCGCTCACTGATAAAACCCTGGGCCTCTCCTTGAGCTGTAAGCCCCAAATCTTTTTTTCAGAGCACTTTCTCCTTTGATTTTGAAATATACTGTTGTTTTCAATCTTTCTTTGTTGAACAACTAACCAAACAACATGGAAGCTCTACAACCGAGTAAGTGTTTATACGCTTTCATTTACGGCTTTCATATACATATAACTGTATTGTGGGACTGTTTCGCTGTAAGTCTTCTTTGATAAACTCATATCAACTGTGTAATAATAGTATAGATATTTAGAGTTTCCCCGGCAACTACGTCTAGCATAAGCCCGTTGATCATTCTTAAATAGTCAAAACTAGATCCCCATAGGATTACCAGACACAGTCTTCCCTCCTCTTGGGGTTAAACAATAAGGAGACATGAAAGGCAGCATTCTCGGTGAACCCTTTCATAGACTGTCACTCGTAGAAGTTGTCAAAGAAACTCTACTCCCCAGAGATGATCTCTTCTCCGTGAATTGCATCTCTTGAGTTTCTTCCAAATTCTCGAACTTTCCTGGCTTGATCTATTCTTTGTGAATAGCCTGTCTTGAACTTCTCGGGGTTTGGGGACCCGCAGGCTTCTTAAAAGCACTTGTCAAGAAACTCTATTCCCCAGAGATGATCTCTTCTCCGTGAATTGCATCTCTTGAGTTTCTTCCAAATTCTCGAACTTTCCTGGCTTGATCTATTCTTTGTGAATAGCCTGTCTTGAATTTCTCGGGGTTTGGAGACCCACAGGCTTCCTAAAAGCATCCCCGCCTCCTCTTGGGCATTGTACAAGGACCCGTGGCTTCTTAGAAGTATTCACAACCTCCTCTTAGGCTTTGTATAATGATTCTTCCTTCGGGAATGATAGCCTCCTCTTGGGCTTCATACAAGGACCACTCGACTTCTTAAAAGTTTCCAGCCTCCTCTTGGGCTTCGTACAGATTGTTCCGACGACCTCCTAAAGGTATAGGAACAGAAATTAGTCATCTTAATAGAACAGTCTTTCCAAGAGTCTACTACTGTTTCTCAAAGCATAGTACAAAAGATGAAACTCTAGACTTGGACAGTATAATTTCCTTGAGTCTCAAAGACATTCTCAAGCACCCTTCAAGAATAGGAAGGAACCCCGTAGATTCGGACAGTCTCAATACCCTTTGGATTTCCCATTTCCTTAAAGAACAGGAAATAACCCCGATCCTCGAAACAAATCCATGAGTGCAAACATTACTCATATAAGAACTGATTTTCTCTTTAAATCAGTATACTGGACCTGTCACTCAACTGAAACAGCACCGTAGCCTCTCTCTTGGGCTTTATACAATGATTCTCCCCAGCGGAGCTAACAAATAGCCTCCATCTCGGGCTTCGTACGAGATACAATATCACTCTCTTGTTGAGTATAAAAGATTCTCTTGGTGAGTCACCATCTTTAGCCTCCATCTCGGGCTTCGTACGAGATACAAAAAACTCTCTTGTTGAGTCAAATAGCCTCCATCTCGGGCTTTATACGAGATACCAAAAGACTCCCTCGTTGAGTCAAAACCTTTCAGCCTCTCTCTCGGGCTTTGTACGAGACACATATTAGCCTCCTCTTAGGCTTTGTATAAGAAAACCACTGGTTGATCCAATCAACCTTTTAGCATCAAAGTTGTGCCTCGTTCACAGTACACAAACATCAACAACTCCTTCCCCTTCATCTAATCGCTGCAAGCGGCAAGCCTCTGGATTATTTACATCCACGCCACTGTCCCTCTTTTTGCATGAGAAATTCCTAAGGAAAGATGGCATTGCTCTAAACTGAGTTAAAGTCTTCTCCTTCAGGTTGGTTGGAAATCCCTTATAAAGGAAATTATGGCATTGCCGGATTCACAAATCCCGGTTAAATTAATTCTTCTTTATAAACAGTTGTGACATACAAACCCCTCTTTAAAGATGACAAATTCTCTCTAAAGTCAACACCCTTTCAGCTTCATATCTTGGGCTTTGAACAAGATACAAACTACCTTTAGCTTCACGTCTTGGGCTTTGAACAAGACACCAAAACACCATTTCCTCCCGTAGAATAGGAGGAACTATGATCGCTCTGATTTCCCTGTCTCGGTAAACAGGAATACGTAGGCATAAGATGGAAAGAAAAATCTTAGCGAGCACCCTAAACAAAAACCCAAAATCCCATACTTTCATACATCTGTTCTAACATTTCAACTGATAGCCTAAAACACTTTTTTTAACAAAATAACCTAGGAGATACCCCGAATCTTTGTAGCATCTGTAAACCAACAGTTTTGACTGTTTAACCTCAGTATGCAAGCAGGGTTAGTTGGAGACATCTATTTCCCTTCCTTCATCAGCTTCAATAGGATAAAAAATGAATCGAGCTGTAGTACTAGAGCGATTGTGCTTCGCAACCACATCCAAAAATCACTCGCTACAACAACCTCGACACAAGGTATTTTCTTTTTAGGATCTCGACAGTAGAATCCTTAAAAGATTTTTCAGTAAAGCCTCGGCAGCAGGCATGTTTTCAATTATTCCTCGACAGTAGGAATTACATATAAAATCTCGGCAGAAGGTTCTCTGGTTGATCTTGGCAATAGATTCCCCAGTAAATTTTTGATGGTTGACACATTTCTCAAAAAATCTTAGTAGAAAGTATTCCCAAATGAAGTCCTAAGTCTCGACAATAGACTCCTCCAGATGATATCTTTTAAAATCCCCGCAGTGGACATCATTCAGTAGGTCATCCTAGTGGAATTTATAAAAGATCTCATTAAAATATCTCCCTTCTTTGTTCGAGTTTATCACCTTTGTCGTCCTGCCCTGTATTGGTAGTAGGTGGTACTTCTCGACCCCTTTTTGAGATCATTACCTTTGTCGTCCTACCCTTTGTTGGTAGTAGGTAATCTTTCTCATACCCTTGGTTATTTACTTTGTTGTAACTGTCACTTGGTTGATGGTTGGTAATCTTTCTTTAGCTGGCTTATTACCTTTGTCGTCATGCCCTTTGTTGGTGGTAGGTAATATAGTCCGGTTTGGTTGCCTTGTTATAGTTGTCACTTGGTTGATAGCTGGTAATCTTATCCCCTTTGTGAGATCGTTACCTTTGTCGTCCTGCCCTTTGTTGGTAGTAAGTAATTCTTCTCATATCCTTTTGATTGACTGCCTTGTTGTAGCTATCACTTGGTTGGTAGTTGGTAATCTTTCCTTTTGATCATGCTATTACCAGATGTCTGGTATTAGACGATCTTTTCCCCAGCGAAGATTTTTCTCTCCATGTTGGGATGATGTTATCCCTCTTTTATTTCTGGTGTTGGTAATTTTCCCTCAGTTGGAATCTTACTCTTTATTCTTCCCCAGTGGAGTTTGTTTCCTCCCTTGTTGGGATTTGTTTTCCCTCGGTGGAGTCTTTTCTCTTTGCTCCCCAGTTTTTGTTGGTCTCCCGTGGCGTTTCTCCCCACGGAGGCCTTGTGTCTGCATACCATTTGCATGATCATATCATTGTGTGGTCTCTTAGGGCTAAAAATTGGGTTGTTGTTGTATTTAAGTCTCTTCTATCTCGTTGAGACAAAGACGCCCATCTTCGTATCTCCGGATAGAAGAAACTTAAATAGGGGCAGCTGTAATACCCTAATTTTTTCCCCTAAGATTCTCTGATTTTCATGTGCATTCATACATACAGACAGGATCACACATTGGTTCCCTCTTCTATAGGATTGTGCCTGGCAGGGATCTTTGGGTTTTGTGTGTTTGTTAGTTGTTTTATTGTTTAATTGTTTATGTTTACTAACCTTTAATCAAAATCCAAAAATATTTTGTTTTCTTTCACTAACATTTTCAGGGGAAGAACAGGTTAAAAATACCAAAAATCAGTCCCGCAGCTCGAATGAATTTCATCTGAACAAAGTCAAAGTGGATCTGCAATTAATTAAAAAATCACCTGATCAAGAGTTTCTAAGATTTAACTGATTATTATTCAAGAGACTCCAAAATTCATGTGTTTATTTCCATGCCTTCTTTGACAAGTAAGAAAAATCAAGCCAGAGCCAAGACAACACATCAAAAAGCCATTTTTCTCATTTTCACTGTGTTAATCGATTAACCTAATTGCACTGTGAAATGGTTACTCGATTAACACGTGCAATTTTTGAAAAAATGTGCCAAATTCAAATTCTGCAGCAATTGGCATCAAATTTCATCATTTTGATCACATGTGGAATATACTAGACCATCCCATTTTAATTCCCTACATCATCATAATTAATTCCCACCATGTACCATCACTAATCACCACTCTTTTGTGATTTCCCTCCAAATTTGAATTCCAATCCTAATTTTGATCTTCCAATCCAAATTCCAAACCACCAAAATTTCCAAGCCTAAATTCTATAAATAGAGGCCTCATTTCCTTTATTCTTCAAGCTTTTGAGAGCCAAATTCACCTTGCTAAAATTTCTCTTGAAGCTTTTGATAGCCAACTAACCTCTTGCAAATTCTCTTCCTAACCACAAATTTCACTAAAGCTTACTTTTCTTCTTTTGAAAGTTAACAAGAATTCACATTGAATCTTGTTCAACTTTGAGCTAAACCTTCATCCAAACTTGTTTTCTTCATCAATTCTCATAGATCAAGGCTTTGGTATTTAGATCTTGAAGCAATTTGAAGGAATTTTCAGATTTGAAGTGGTAATTCATCTTTCACCATTGCTGAAGCTTCATCTTCATCTTCCATAATGTAGATCATTGGAGATTCTTGTTACTTGATCCTTTGGATCTTGTAATTGTGTTTGATTGGTGGTTTTTGCTACTGTTCTACTCAAAAATTCGTGTACAATTGAATCCTTGATCCTAAGATGTTTGAAGAAATGAGTGATCAAGGATTTGGCAATTTTCAAACTGATTTTCTGCTGTTTTTACAGTGTTAATCGATTAACCAAAACCAGTACAATTAGGTTAATCGATTAACAACTTGTTTCTGCACAAAAATTGGAAGTTTACACTGGTTAATCGATGAACATAATTACACTGTGAGTTGGTTAATTGATTAACCAACATCCGAAATGTGTTTTTTGCTTGTTTTTGGGGCAGTTTTGGTTTTTCTTTCTCTTTCTTCCCCTTTCTTCTTGTTTTATCCTTGAATTACATTGTTGAGATTAATTTCTCTTCAATTTTAATGGACTTTGGATATGGTTAAAGTAATTAAACATTCATTAGTTCAAATCTATCTTTTAATGAATTGTTGAATTCATTTGAAGTACTTTGAATTAGTGATATGTTTTCACACTTAAACTTATCAATTAAAAGTGATTGAACTTGAAGATGAAAGGATCTTGAAAGTGTAATTCAATTTGGATTTCTCTTCATCTATTTCTTTTTTATTTTGATCGATAAAAGTCTTATGGATCTTAGAATTTCTTTGTTGAATTCTTGATCAAGACTTGATCGTTACCTATTTTCTTTTCGTGCGGTATTGCTTTCGGATGAAGATTTATATATTGTTCATCTAGAATGCATTAGCACAAAGATCTATTGACCGACCTCATTGTAGGGTTATTACTCCGTAAATTACTCGGCAATTTCTTAACATAACGCAACATTTGTCCCTCTTTATCCAATTCGGAATTTGAACTTTCGTGGTCCGGACCTTGATTGGTCGCGTCAACCCAATGGTGATTGGTCTTTTGTATTAGGTTCAAAATCTTTGAAGCTTGTTGTTGTAGAGGCTTTGATTCTATCAATCTTCTAACAAGTCTTCATTAACCTTGACCTAAGTACATTGTTTAATCACTATAGTTCAAGACGTGAAACAGAATAATCGGTGAAGGCTTATGGCACTAGAGCCTTGTGCTATTAACCACTGACTTCTAACTTTATATTTCCTTCTCGCTCCCTATCTCTCTTTTACTTTTATGCAATTTTTCCTTTGTCCGTTGGACACATGTTTATGCTTCGGTATATTTTTCCTTTGTCCGTTGGACACATGTTTATGCTTCCGCAATTTTTCCTTTGTCCGTTGTACACATGTTTATGTTTATGCCTTTTTCTCTTTGCCCACTTGGACCAAAAACATTAATAAAGGCCAAAACCTCTAGAAACTTGTGCTTCTAATCTCGGACTATGGTTACTATCCTTTACAATGGACATGGAGTTTTGTACCTAGACCTTGGACTTCAATGCTATTCTTGGATCCTTGGACTTAGAACTAGGACCTTTTCCCTTCGCTTTGGAATTATGGTTTGAAGACTTTGAAGCCTTGTGCTTTTGTTTGGTTTATGGTGAAGATAGCTACATTTGTGGTTAGATCTTTCTTATCCTTAGCTTTTATTTTTATGCACTAGGATAGTCTCTTCTTCTCCACCCCTTCTTCAATTTTCAAAATTTCCTCTCTTTTTCAAAACCTTCTTGTTTTCAAACTTAAAACCGCTTTCATATTAAAACCTTGACTTCGGTCAAGTGATTTTTTTTAACTTTCTTTTCTTTAATAAATGTCAATCCATGTTAATCATATTTTGACCATTTCAAAAAAGACTTAAAAAAACACCAAACTCATCAATCTTTTTTTTTGGGCCTTATGCACTTTTTCCCTTTAAAACTTTTTCATAAGTTTAGACATGATTCATTTCTTTAAGCGGAATTATTCGCTTGGAAATGACGACTTGTCTTTACACTTAAAATCAACCAAAACAAACAAATTTTTGTTTTTTGTACCACGAACTACGAGGTTTTGATCCTACATTGCACATCGTGGGTACGTAGGCATGAGATGATAAGTCTCTCCAAACACAAAAATCTTAAAAAATATATTTCTCTTCTCATCTCCCCAATCTCTTTTCAAGCAAACCATTTTCAGACCAAAAAGCGGTAGATATTTCAAAGGGTTCCTATAGGGTACTCCCTTACCCATTCTCTATTTGTTCTTTTTTAGAACTTATTAGGTTTTGTTCGCTCTTTTTTCCCTTTCCATTTTTTGGATAAAAATATAAGTGTGGTGGCGACTCTTGCTTTATGAGTTAAGTTAATCAATAGCTTATACTCATAAATTTCCCCGCTACAATATGCCCTAGTATAAAAGTTTTGAAAGGTTCCCCCTTATCATTAGGGTCATGGAGGTGTTTTGACATAGGTGGGTCAAATATTAAAATGTTTTGCCCCTAATCAGTGGGATCTTCAGACGATCTTCAAGGTGTGAAAAGTACACAAGAAGGGGGGGGGGGGGTTGAATTGTCTTTCGCGTTTTCTTTAATTTGACTTCTGATCAAAGTTTCAGAATCAGCACCGGTGTTCAGATTTTGTTTAATTCATTAGCAACGAATATAACAAAAGTAAATAAAATAACAATAGAAGACACAAAAGATTTATCCTAGCTCCTCCCCTAATTGAGAGTACTCTAGTCCCCTTGCCTCACAAGATATTTTCATTTTAACCACTTTATGATTACAATCGTTTATACTTCTGTATAAGGCTTTTACAACTGTTCAGACCAACTGTATGAGACTTCCTTTGCTTAGAGCACATGTCTAAGACTTTCCCTTGCTCACACCTTTTGATTGAGCCACCTGCTCCAAGGTCTTCAGGTTGATACTTCCCCTTGCTTAGAGCACATGTCTAAGACTTCTCTTGCTCTTACCCTCTGACCGAGCCACCTGCTCTTCTGGTCATCAGACTGAGACTTCCCTTTGCTCAAGCTCTCTTGAGACTTCTTGCTCACGCCCCTCAGACGGAGTCTTCCCCACTTTGCTCAATCAGACTAGCTGAATAAGATTTTCACAGCTCAAGCACTTTAGCAATGAGACTTACATGGCTTAAGTATCTTGGCTCAAGACTTGTTGCTTGAGTCCCAATGAGACAAGACTTTTTTCTCAAGTACATAACAAGAGACTTAATCTAAACTACTGAAGGCTCAGCAGAATAGAGAACAAGGTGTACATGATGTAAGCATCAGAGGTATGGGAAACCACCATAATAAAGACCTAAAGCTCTTAAGATTTCTAAGATATTTAATGGTAAGAAATCTTAAGGCTTTTACAATTACAACCTAAAATAGAAACACTACATATTACATTAGAGTTGATAATTGCTTGATCTTGCTACTCCTTCATCAGAAGAATCTTTGTTAAGATTCAAACTTGAATCTTCAGCCATATATATAGCCTTTGCAGAAACTACCCGTTGAGGAAGTGTCTTGATCAAGTGTCTTTTCCTTTACTCCATAGTACAAGAGACGTTGAAGATGATGCACAACAGATTCAGAATCCAGTGTGTAATGCTTTTAACCTTTGAGTCTTCAAGAGGTTTTGTACTGATAGAGTTGTTGTGAGTAGGCATCCGTAGAACGTACCAACCTTTCTTGAGCCTTGCAATCTTTTAGACTCGAATTAACAAGATGATAAGACAATACAACTTGCTTTCTGCATTACAGACAATCCACAACTTTATCACCAACTCTGAATGGTACCAAAGGCTGATATGAAGGGAAATCGCGATTCAAAACACAGCGGAAATTAAAGTTTCCCTTTAGTGATCCTTACAAAAGATCATGATCAGTGATAGAATGATTACCTCTTGTGGTGATGAAACCTTTGATTCTGAATCGAAGGAATGATCACGAGCGAAATACGATGAACAACGCCTCTACTCAGTCCACACGAACAACTTCCTTCAGTCTCAGTGCTAGCTGCTACGATTAAAAGCTTTGAGTGAGAGATAGAGAGAAGGAAAAATACGGCTAGGATTTCACAACTGAATTTTCATCAAGTGTTTATGTTTCTGCACAAGGGTTATATTTATAGAACCACTTGTGTGGGCTGCAAGCTAAAAATCCCACTTAAGTGCACGCACACCATATCTTATGATGTACCGTATATCACTTAACCACGCGGTACCTTACCACAATCCGTATTCTACTTAAGTGCATCGTACCTTACGGTGTTACATATTTACTGAAGTACACCGTACCTTACGGTGTACCTTATTTACTCTACCTCTTATCAAACTGTCCTTATGTGTGTGACCCTGTAGGATTTTGCGACGTTGGTAATTATATTAAATTATGCATTTAACATAATAAACAGTGAGCGGTATCTAGCAACACATCACTGCTACCCAAGTCACAAAATTGTTATGTGATCTGACAAAAACTTTTTGTGATAGTGCTTGTGTGTACAATTACCCTTTTGCCCTTATGTCTATATTGAACACAAGGCATATACCGTGTCATCCTTTTTCAGTTCAATATTGGGCCCTTAGACATTTATCCTGTTATGCAGGATGTACAAATTTCATCTAGGTCACTCATGTCCCTCAGCATGCTTTATGAAGTACCCATCAACTATCTTTATAGTCATCCAATTACGGACAATGTTTGATCAACAATAAAGTACTTGACTCTACATCTAGGGTCCATAGTGGTTTCAGGTCGAAGGGTGGTATACACCACTATCACCATGAGAGTAACTTATGACACTTTGCATAACATTCTATGTAGTACTCTCATAGTGGGTTAATCTTGTATAAATATTACTCCTAATATTTATACCTATGTTAAGACTTGATAACTCCTTATCCATGATCCATGAGATGTGATCGTCAGTCTATCTACATAATAGTCTTAATGCTTTAAGGTTATCCCATTTCACATTAAAGCTCGACTACGGATATTTTAAGAATAGTGTCCTTATGTTTAATGGAATCTCATGATTAAGTCACATTTAATATTTCATTAAACGAACTAGCTATTCTAGGGACTTTATCACTTTGGAAAAACAAACATAATAAAAAATGCCTTTTATTATTAATAAATAATTCGATACAAGTACCAAAAGTATTGGCCTCTAAGACTTACACCAACATGATATACAATTACAAAGTGTAGTAACTCGTCTGAGTGTTGAGGCCTTCAACTCAGAGTCTACGTCAAGCCACACTAGCAATTGTTCTTCAGACTCTGCCACCAGAAGCTAGCAATGGAGCATCTCCGAAGTGTGTCTAAGTAAAACAGATTATGATTATTTGTGTACAAGAACAAGAACCTGCATAAATAAAATACACATCAAATAAACCATTGTTCTTTTAATACTTTTGTTATCTTCAAAACTAAAAGAGAATATGTCATGAACAACTCTTGTTCTAACAATCTCCCCATTTTTTATGATGACAAACACAAGTATTTAAAGGACAATGTTGGGCATTTAATTTTCTCTACAACAACAGGGTAAGAGGTTTGTAAGCTCCCCCTAAGTCTGATAGTCCATAACTGATTCTATTGACTCTAACACCAAGAACTATTTTTCAAGAAAAAATAAATTAGTCTTCTTAGTAACATCAGGGTATGAGGTTTGCAAGCTCCCCCTGAGTCAAATCGTTCCAAGATTGAGGTTTGTAAGCTCCCCCTTATTTCCATATTTAAGAAAACCAAAAAGCTTTGGCAACATCAGAGTACGGGGTTTGTAAGCTCCTTCTGAGTCTAATAGGCTAAGTCAGAGGTTTGTAAGCTCTTACTTAACACTATGTACAAGAGACATAAAATATGTTTCTCTTTTTAACTTTCTTTGGCAACACCAGAATACAAGGTTTGCAAGCTCCTTCTGGGTCTGATAGGCTAAGTCTGAGGTTTGTAAGCTTTTCCTTAGACCTATGTACAAGAAAGTTAAAAATACACCTTGGGCATGGTCACCATAAAATAGAAAATAAATGACAAGAAAATAAATGACCAATATGTACAGGACATGTATTCAATGGGTTCAGTTTCCACTTAAATACTTACTATTATTTCTCCCCTTTTGTCACATAAAAAAGAATAGAAGGAAAAAAAAGTAAAGAGAAAGAATATTACTAATAAATGTAACTCAGATCATCATTACATGATCAGTTTCCAAAAAGTAAGAATAATAGAGTAATAAGAGTCATTAAAGTTTGTAAAGTGCATGCTTTGAAGTCTTAGTGGTCGTTACTATTCCAAGAATTAAACAAGGATTAATTAGAGACTCTTGGTATCCATATAAGCCATTATAAAAGCATTCAGCTCCTAAGTCATTTTCATCAATCACCAACCTAAAGATATGGAATCATCAACTGAGAGTCATAATACATCCGTCATAACAGACATAACCGAGAGTCATAAAGATATGGAATCATCAACTGAGAGTCATAATACATCCCTCAGAGGCGAGCTGCTTCCGATTCCTCTACAACTGAGCCTCTGCCCTCAGTAATACTTTCTACAGAAACAGAAACTTCAGCAGTACCTAAACGACCTCCAGAAGGAGGTTCAACAGTAGCTGCTTTGAAGCCATAGAGAAAAAGCATGAAGAGTTCAAAGAAGAAGAAAATGAGGGTCAACAAGAAGTTCTACCGCTCTCTTCCAGTCATAGAAGAGGAAGAAGTGATTAATTCTAAAGACGAAGAGGTGGACTATAGCAACAGTGGACGCCGCTGGGCACGAGATGCATTAGCTAGGGATCTCTTCTAGAATCACCATGTTCCCTTTTTCAAAAAAATTGTAATCCATCAGTTTAATATTAATGAGATAGTTTTTCTGACCAATACTACTTTAGCATGCAATTACATTCCAGTAATTTCTTTTGATTTTCTGATGGTACATTAACAAAGTGAAACTGACACAGAAACAATAGTTATATTAGATCAAACATAAACTCATAGTTATTCAGAGAATCTTAATATGTTAGACTGCTAGATCATATTTCCAAGAGTCATTATTAGAATACTAATAAGATTTAATCAGTACTTAAATAATATTAAACTCAAGACAATGCATGTAACACATCTATAAAAGGACTCTAGTAAGCTTTCTTCCATCACCACTTAATCCCTAAAACACCAAGATGTATAAGCAAAAGCAAATATGGGTTCTAAAGAGAGATTTCAGGAAGGAGGTACTATTGAATGCAGCAACTCAAGCAAATCAAAGCAAGGCAGCAACTGAAGAATCTGCAAGCAAGCAGACGGCTTCAGAAATGCTCTCCTTTTCAGTATCCTTTGTGAAGACTCATAGAAGAAGAAGATCTTCTGGATCCAGGCGCAGAAATAAACTGAGAAATGAGGCTTTGGAGTTTGCTAAGGAAGAATGGCAAGATTTCTTAGAAAATCTAGACATGTCAGATGATCCTAGGGAATTCCTTAGGACACATCCATTAGACTAGAAAATCTAATTGTCTTGTAATAGATTCCTTTTTATTGATAAAATAAGTTGCAAACATTTGAGTTGTTTTATCTATTTCAGATTCTCATAGAACAACAAGAATAAATATTAATCAGTTAAAACTGAACACAAGCATGAACAAACTCTGAATTTATTAATAAGATTCTTAATACAAAGATTTCAACAACATACAAAGCATAACTATGCAGAAATCTAACATCAGAATCTTTCATAGATAACTTCAAACTTGTCTCTCCAAATCTTGGAAGAACTAGCCTCAGAACTTATGGTAACCCCTTGCTGAACAAGTATTTCAGAAATAACTCGTCCATAAGGAATGAAAAAGATCTTTCCCTTTTGAAAAGAAGAAATAGACCTCTCTAGATGGTCAAACATAACTTGAGGAAAATCAATCTTCAAATCTTAATTAAGAAGTAGAAACAAATCCTTTTCAATAGGGCCCAATTGGTCTAAATCCTTATCCTTAGGAAGTAAGTTTGAATTCAGAATCTGATTCCAAACAACAACATCAGGAAGAAAATTTGAGACCTTTGATGTATTAGATGGGTCTACAAAGATACGCCACGAAGGAAGATAGTGTTCCCAAACAAGAGTTCATGGGATTTTTCCAATCTCTTCACAATTGATCACGTTTGTAATCGCTTTAGAGGTTGCTATAATAGAAACACCGGTTACTCTAGACAGAATAACATACTCATAATTTAGCTCAACAATGGAGGCATTGATCCAAAACTCTTTGACAAGATTTGGATAAGTGAAACCACAAAGCATCTCAAAGTAGCCATTCCAACCTTGTTTAGACACAATCTTCCAGAAGTTGAAACTAATCTTAAGCAACTCATCAAAATTCACAAACTTTTCATTGATGACAACCAGCTGATTCAAAGGAAAATTAACTAAAAACTCATCTTAGGGTTGGTTTGACCAACACACAACTAAGAAGAAGAGAAGAAGAAAAAGAAGAAGAAGAAGAAGAAGAATCTGAACAAGAATCTTACAAGAATAAGAATCTTGTCAGAAAAAGGACACAATGATGTTTCACAAGACAAGGAATAGTAACAACAAGTACCAAAAGAGAAAACATCATTACCCAAAGGTTCTTTATCCATAAAATATTTAGTACGGCTGACAGAACTCAAAGAGAAGTTGAAGATTTCTCATAGAAATGTCTTTTAAAACAACTTCCATGATGATCCTCAACCAATAAGCAATGGAGTTTCTTAATAAACCACCTTAAAGAACAAACTCCACATTATCAAATATTTTAAAGCAAGATAGCTTTAACAACATCTCTTGCTCTTCAATACTTGATTTTTATTTTAGAACACAAATGCTTCTTTTCACCTGTATCCTGCACTAATATCAGCTTCAAAAGACTAGACATTGAATAACATCTGATATTACGTTCTGGTAGTATTTCTTCTTGCTTTCAGACCTAGGAGATCAGTTGAAATACAAGTATTTCAGAAACTTCTAAAGTTACTCTTCTAACAACAAATATCACAATCCATTCAGTCAGTATGGAAGTACTTCTGATAAGAAACCTAAGTCTCTCATCGTCAACCATTCCAAGGAACTGAGCCAAATTGGGAAGGTGATTTTTGAATAGTTTTTCATCATCTAACTTCATTTTTTTTCCTTTGAAGATTGTAAGACAAATCTTCAGAACACAGCAGATTCAAGATGTAAAAATAAAAAAAAAGTTGCGACTTTAGTTTTAAGTCAAACAATAATCTTCTCAGAATTTTCTTGAAAAGATTAGATGAAGTGCAACTACTTCAAGCTTCAAAAACTGATCCCCACAAATATGAGCACAAGAATTCAAAGATAGTCCAAGCATCAGACATATCAATGATGTTGATATACTCAGAAGTGAGATAAAGCATCTACCAAAATGCAACTACCTCTGAAGATATTCAATGAGCATCTTCTGATTTGGTGAAAGAGATTTTCAACCATCAACTTCTATAGTAATACCTCTTTTAAGGATATTCTATAGACCTTCATCAACCCTTTATCAAGACCAATGATTTAAAAATATGTTAAGCTTTTTCATCATTTAAATTCAGTGGAGTTATCCATTTGAATATGGTAGGAAAAGCCGTATGATATTTTTCATGTGGCACTTGATTCCTTCTTGAAGAAGAAATATACTTTTCTTATTGGATCATTATCTACACCAGTGTTAAGTGTTAAGCACATACCATGCTCTGATACCAATTGAAGGTGTGAAAAGTACACAAGAAGGGGAGTTGAATTGTGTTTCGCATTTTCTTTAATTTAACTTCTGATCAAAGTTTTAGAATCAGAACTGGTGTTCAACTTCTGTTTAATTCATTAGTAGCGAATATAATAGAAGTAAATAAAATAACAACAGAAAATACAAAAGATTTATCCTGGTTCCTCCCCTAACTGAGAGTACTCCAGTCCCCTTGCCTCACAAGAGATTTTCATTATAACTACTTCATGATTACAATCGCTTATGCTTCTACATAAGACTTTTACAACTGCTCAGATCAACTGTCTGGGACTTCCTTTGCTTAGAGCAAATGTCTAAGACTTTCCCTTGCTCACACCTTATGACTGAACCACCTTCTCCAAGGTCTTTAGGTTGAGACTTACCTTTACTTAGAGCACATGTCTAAGACTTCTCTTGCTCACGCCCTCAGGCTGAGCCACCTGCTCTTCTGGTCATCATACTGAGACTTCCCTTTGCTCAAGCTCTCTTGAGACTTCTTGCTCACGCCCCTCAGATGGAGTCTTCCCCACTTTGCTCAATCAAACTAGCTTAATAAGACTTTCACAACTCAAGCACTTAAGTAATGAGACTTACGTGGCTTAAGCATCTTGGCTCAAGACTTGTTGCTTGAATCCCAATGAGACAAGACTTTTTGCTCAAGCATATAGCAAGAGACTTAATCTAGAGTACTGAAGGCTCAGCAGAATAGAGAACAAGGCGTACATGCTGCAAACATCAGAGGCACGAGAAATCACCATAATAAAGACCTAAAGCTCTTAAGATTTCTAAGATATTTAATGGTAAGAAATCTTAAGGCTTTTATAATTACAACCTAAAACAGAAACTTTGCATATTACATTAGAGTTGATATTTGCTTGATCTTACATATATATATCATTTGCAGAAACTAGCCATTGATGAAGTGTCTTGATCAAGTGTCTTTGCCTTTACTCAATAGTACAAGAGACGTTGAAGATGGATGCACAGTAGATTCTGAATCTAGTGTGTAACGCTTTTAACCTTTAAGTCTTCAAGAGGTTTTGTACTGATAGAGCCGCTGGGAGTACATATTCGTAGAACGTACCAGCCTTTCTTGAGCCTTGCAATCTTGTAGACTCGAGCTGACAAGCTGATAAGACAATACAACTTGCTTTGTGAGCACAAATAATCTACAGCTTTATCACCAACTCGGAATGGTACCAGATGTTGATATACAATTACCAAGTGTAGTAACTCGTCTGAGTGCTGAGGCCTTCAACTCAGAATCTGCGTCAAGCCACACTAGCAATTGTTCTTCAGACTCTGCCACCAGAAGCTAGCAATGAAGCAACTCCCAAGTGTGTCTAAGTAAAACAGCTTCTGATTATTTATGTACAAGAACAAGAACCTGTATAAATAAAACACACATCAAATAAACCATTGGTCTTTTAGTACTTTTGTTATCATCAAAACTAAAAGAGAATATGCCTTGAACAAATCTTGTTCTAACAGATGTGCCCATGATTATAAGGATTTTCCCCCTAATTAGAAGGATTCCTTGATGATTTTCCCCTAATTAGAAGTGTCTTAAATCAGTATACCCTTGATCAGACAATTTTTATTTAAATTTCCCCAATGCTAAGTATTGATTTGCGAGTAAAATTTTTCCTTTTGAAAAGTATTTCTAACTCAATGCTCATGCAAATTTTGAAATCGAGAATTGTTACAAATATGGTGTGTTCAATGGATAATATTTGGCCATGAGGTTGGCACAAATGAAGATGTAATGGTGTGATAAGAAAATGTGGTTATCGATGATTCAAAAAGCATTCGGAGTCAGTTTACAACAATTGTACTGAGTATGCTTTCATAATGAATCTAGCTTCTATTAGGACTTTTGAAGGGTGTAATGTGGCTTGGTTCACGGTTTATGAAACAAAATATACAAGGCTCAAAATTTGAAATTTAACCCACTTCATTCTCCTTGATGTTCTTCGTTCCTAAATTCAATTAACTCAACAAATTCTTTTAGTCTGCAAGAGAGTTTTGGTTGTCATGGTGATGAAAGAGGTACAATGTTTTAAGCACTTAGTGAGATCTTTGAGGTGGCGATCACCTACTCCCGTTTACAAGCTTGTTTCCATTTTTCCTTTCTTTTCTTTTAATTCCTATTTTTCCATGGACTTATTCTTTTGAATTTGTGGTCCATCAGGATGCCCTATCTTTTGCCTAAGCCAACTCCTTTCAGGCTTTTATGTGTTCTTGAATTAGCAAGCTCTTTTTTTGTTTGAAACTATTCTTGAGAATTCGCTTTTGATTTAGAACTATTGTGAGTGCCATGTTGACTTTTATGAATTTTTAGCTTTATTGCTTCCTCGATCTTTGATGATGTACGTGAGGAAGAAGATGTTGTGAGCTTTATTTTGTTGCTTCCTCGATGTTGGATGTGTCATACCCCAAATTTTGACCACTAAGATTTCCCATCATTGTGAAAATCATCATCACAATATGGAGAAACCATCAGACTTCATTAGTCTCCCCAAAGATGGGTGAGCATCCACTACAATCAAAATTAGGGTTTCAAGCCCTCTCAGAGCCTTAGACAAAGGATCAATCAAGGAATGACATGATCTTCAACTTGTCTAACCTCTCAAACATCCACAATGGATCAAAAGGAATCCCACTTCAAGGATCAAGCACAAGGCTGCTCCCTTCTAGGTGGATCAAGTCTCAAGATCGACAGTGTCACCAAATTAGGGTTTTGGTCGACCAGGGCCTCCAGATGGAAATTTTTCATCTGGGAACAAGCCAATGATCCAAAACATAACCTAATATACTTCATGGGACCTCATGGACCCAATCATCAAGTCAATTTTGCCTCAGGGGATGCATTCATCAAAAATCAGGAATTAGGGTTTCTTGACCTAATTCACCCCTAAGTTGACTTTTAGGGCAAATCATGAGCCAAGACCTCAAGAGAGGGTTTGAGGGTCTCTAATGAACTATATTGATCCATTTGGAACAATGGATTAATCCAAGAAGCTTGAGCAACAAGTCTCAATTTCATCTGCACCACAATAAGGGTTTCGCGAGGAAAGTCAACTGTAACTTTGACTTTTGACCAGGACATGCTCCCAAGCCCTAAGACATGATTCAATATACCCTATGACACCCATGGAACATGTCCATCAAGTTTGATTTAGGTCAAGGACATGGTTTCATGATGAATTGCACAGTTTGGAATTCATTTGATAAAAAGTCAACTGTGCACAAAAGTCAACTTTGACTTTTTGAGATTTTTCACCAAAATGGATTTTTAACCCTAAAATGATGTTAATGTATGATTTGAATCATCATTCATCAAGAAAAATCAAAGAAAGTGGGATAACTTGTAAAAGGGGTAACCATAAAAACTTCGAAAAATTTCTAAGCTATGGAAAAAGTGACACTAATGTGCCAACTTTGGAGGACCATAACTTCTAAACCACAAGGCCATTGTTCCCCAGTCAAAGCTTGATTTGTAGATCTCATTGCCCTCTACAAAAACTTCATACTGACCTATGTCCAAATTCCTCATGGATTTTGAGTTATGGAGTGATCAAAATCAAGAAAAGTCACTTTGTTCCAACACTTAGTGAAAATTTCACTAAGTCAGATTTTACCTTACTTTTTGCCAAATGTAGGGGGATTTTTCACTTGGATTCAAAAGAGATCAAAACCAAACATGTTCAAACAGTTGTTGTATCATGTAAGGGCTTTCCAAAATGGCCAAGAACATTACCAAATTCAATTTGAGTTATGAGATATGACATTGGGAAGTTGCCTTGCTGAAATCTGCCAAGGCAAGGCAGATTTTTACACTTTTGGTCGATTTGACAAAATCATCCAAATCCAAATGCTCCTATCCACTTGGACACCTCTGAGGATTGAATCTAAAGGGGACAATCACTGAGCCAAGCCTCCAAAGTCTTTGGAACAAGAAATAGCATGTTGAACCTAGAATTGCCAAAATAGGGACAAGACTCCAATTTTGGATTGGAGCATTCAATGGAAGCATCAAGGTGGCATAGACTGAGCCATTCTCAATTGAATTCAGTCAAGACTTATCCAAGACCAAGGGAACCAGCAGCCTGTGCCCTAACCTCTAGTCAATGGCTAGAGGAGACTTGGATTTTCATTTGCCAACATTGGCCAAACCTACTCAGCAGTTGCCATTCACTATTCCTTGCAAAACAAACTTGCTCTACCATAAATAGAGCTCAATTATGATTAGTTTGAGTAGACCAAAGCCATCAAACAGATGCTTTCCTCAAAATCTCTTCTTTCACTCCAATTTTGCCTTCTAAGGCAAGTCACTATCGGGTTTTGAGTTTGAGAGTTTTTCTAATCAAACCAATCACACACACACCTCACATACATCATATAGAAGTGATCCAAACACTTACATAACATCTGGAACATGGATTTCACAATATCATCAGCTAATTGCTCAAGTTCTTGACATATTTGCAGTTGGGGTACCATCTCAAGTTCCAGATCATTTCAATTCATTCCAAGCATTCATACACACTCCATGGCACCTAGGGAAGCTATCCAGATCATTGGAACCTAGCTGTAACACCTGCAACACAAATCACGATCACCAGCTGCAAGTGGTAAGCATGAGCTCTTCTAACTCTATGATCCATGCAATTTTTGCTGCACAATAATTTGGCCATATGTTCATAATCATGCATGGAATGTTTCCCCTCAATTAATTGCATTGTTTGAATCGTGTATCAAAAATCCTAGCCTTCATCCAGAAATTAGGGTTCTTGAGGATTTTTCGTGATTTCTTGTTTTATGCTTAATTTAAATGAAATTAATTGTCATAGACATGATCGTGAGGTTGAAACGAGTTGATTGGTATGTGGATTGCATGATATAATCAAGTATTCAGTGAGATTGAAGAGAAAATGCAAATTTGGGAAAACCCCGAACACGCGCGTGTTCTTGGTGTGTTCTTGGCGCCATTCTTTGAAAATTCAAATATTTGAGTTTTTGCGATTTTATTTAATTGATTCAAAAATTAATTTCTCTCTGAGTTTTAATGATTTTGAGTTGATTCTTTTTTTAATAATTCACAAAAATGTTAAAATATTTTATTTTCCCAAAAAATCCGAAAAATATTATTTATTTTGTATAATTGATATTTTTGCAAAGAATTAATGTTTTAATTGTTTTTAACATTTAAAATATTTTTTCCACCTTGATTTTGCAATTTTTAATGCTTTCTAATTATTTTGTAGGTCAATACTTAATTTTTGAAGCATTAATCCAAGATCACAATTTGTTTTCCATATGTTAAACAATTTTGATCATTTTAATTGAATTTTTATTCAATTAAATACATTTTTGAAAACAAATTAGGGTTTTGGATTAATTCAACCCTCATAAATCATTTTCAAAACTTTTTGGACCTCTAATAGAGTGTAAGACCCAATCCTTTTATTGACCAAATCATTTTTGGGCCTCAGTATATTGTATAAGTCCCGATACCGTAAAAAACAAACGGCTCGATCGTCGCCTTTTCAAAACAAAAAAACCTTGGGCCTACCCTCGAGTAGTAAGACCCATTTCTTTTCTTTTAAACTATTTGGGCCTCTATTAGAGTGTAAGACCCAACCCCCTTTGTACAGAAAACTTTTTGGGCCTCATTCGTTGTATAAGTCCCTCTGTACATTTTCAAATAAACGACGCGATCGTCGCCAGTTTAAAATTAACCATTTTGGGCCTCTCC
The DNA here is from genome assembly GCA_022829125.1 of Lathyrus tuberosus. NCBI lineage: Eukaryota > Viridiplantae > Streptophyta > Magnoliopsida > Fabales > Fabaceae > Lathyrus > Lathyrus tuberosus. The sequence continues at coordinate 21,669,738 of JALAZF010000012.1, read as the reverse complement.
TTGAGCTATAAGACCCATTCAAAACTTTTGGGCCTCTAATAGAGTGTAAGACCCAATCCCCTTTTGACCAAAACATTTTGGGCCTCACTTATTGTATAAGTCCCTTTGCGTTAAAAGAAAATCTCGGCGCGATCGCCATTTTTAACGAAAAGTCATCTGGGCCTACCCTCGTGTTATAAGCCCCATTCTATTTCTTTAAAACTTTATGGGCCTCTTGAGAGAGTGTAAGACCCATCCCTTTGTACAGAAAACTTTTTGGGCCTCAGTCACTTGTATAAGTCCCTCTGTACAAATTCAACAGTGCGCTCACTAATAAAACCCTGGGCCTCTCCTTGAGCTGTAAGCCCCAAATATTTCTTTTTCAAAACACTTTCTCCTTTGATTTTGAAATATACTGTTGTTTTCAATCTTTCTTTGTTGAACAACTAACCAAACAGCATGGAAGCTCTACAACCGAGTAAGTGTTTACAAGTTTTCGTTTACTGCTTTCATATACACATAACTGTATTGTGGGGCTGTTTCACTGTAAGTCTTCTTTCATAAACTCATATCAACTATGTAATAATAGTATAGATATTTAGAGTTTCCCCGGCAACTACGTCTAGCATTAAGCCCGTTGATCACTCTTAAATAGTCAAAACTAGATCCCCATAGGATTACCAGACACAGTCTTCCCTCCTCTTGGGGTTAAACAATATGGAGACATGAAAGGCAGCATTCTCGGTGAACCCTTTCATAGACTGTCACTCGTAGAAGTTGTCAAAGAAACTCTACTCCTCAGAGATGATCTTTTCTCCGTGAATGGCATCTCTTGAGTTTCTTCCAAATTCTCGGACTTTCCTGGCTTGATCTATTCTCGGTGAATGACATGTCTTGAACTTCTCGGGGTTTGGGGATCCATCAGCTTCTTAAAAGCACTTGTCAAGAAACTCTATTCCCCAGAGATGATCTTTTCTCTGTGAATGGCATCTCTTGAGTTTCTTCTAGATTCTCGAAATTTCCTGGCTTGATCTATTCTCTGTGAATAGCCTGTCTTGAATTTCTCGGGGTTTAGGGACCCATCGGCTTCTTAAAAGCACCGACCTCCTCTTGGGCATCGTACAAGGACCCACAGGCTTCCTAAAAGCAACCCCGCCTCCTCTTGGGCTTAGTACAAGGACCCGCCGGCTTCTTAGAAGTATTCACAGCCTCCTCTTAGGCTTCGTATAATGATCTCTTCCTCCCGGAATGATAGCTTCCTCTTGGGCTTCGTACAAGGACCCGTCGGCTTCTTAAAAGTTTCCAGCCTCCTCTTGGGCTTCGTACAAATTGTCCCGACTACCTCCTAGAGGTATAGGAACAGAACTTAATCATCTGCAGAGAACAGTCCTTTCAAAGAGTCTACTACTATTTCTCAAAGCATAGTACAAAAGATGAAACTCTAGACTTGGACAGTCTAATCTCCTTGAGTCTCAAAGACATTCTCAAGTGATCCCTTCGTTAAATAGGAAGAAAACCCGTAGACTCGAACAGTCTCAATACCCTTCGGATTTCCTAATTCCTTAAAGAACAGGAATAACCCGGATCCTCGAATCAAATCCTTGAGTACAGTGTTGCTCATATAAGAACTGATTTTCTCTTTCAAAATTAGTATACTGGACCTGTCACTCAACTGAAACAGTCACCATAGCCTCCTCTTGGGCTTTGTACAATGATCCTCCCCAGCGGAGTCAAACAACGTTTAGCCTCTCTCTCGGGCTTTGTACGAGACACATAAGAGACTCCCTCGTTGAGTCAATCACCCCTTTCGCCTCCATCTCGGGCTTTATACGAGATACAAAAAGGTTCTCATTGAGCCAAACAAACAACAGCCTCCATCTCGGGCTTCGTACGAGATACAAAAAAAAACTCTCTTGTTGAGTCAAATAGCCTCCATCTCGGGCTTTATACGCGATACCAAAAGACTCCATTGTCGAGTCAAAACCTTTTTGCCTCTCTCTCGGGCTTTGTACAAGACACATATTAGCCTCTTCTTAGGCTTTGTATAAGAAAATCACTGGTTGATCCAATTAACCTTTTAGCATCAAAGTTGTGCCTCGTTCACAGTACACAAACATCAACAACTCCTTCCCCTTCATCTAATTGCTGTAAGCGGCAAGCCTCTGGATCATCTACATCCACGCCACCGTCCCTCTTTTAGCATGAGAAATTCCTAAGGAAAGATAGCATTGCTCTACACTGAGTTAAAGTCTTCTCCTTCAGGTTAAAATCCCCATTAGAGGAAATTATGGCATTGCCGGATTCACAAATCCCGGTTAAAGTAATTATCCTTTATAAATAGTTGTGACGTACAGACCCCCTTTAGAGATGACAAATTCTCTCTGAAGTCAAACCCCTTCAGCTTCACATCTTGGGCTTTGAACAAGATACAAATAGACCTTTCAGCTTCACATCTTGGGCTTTGAACAAGATACAAACCACCTTTCGCTTCATGTCTTGGGCTTTGAACAAGACACCAAAACAACCATTTCCTCCCATAGAATAGGAGGAACTACAAACACTCTGATTTCCCTGTTTTGGTAAACGGGAATACGTAGGCATAAGATTGAAAGAAAAATCTTAGCGAGCACACTAAATAAAAACCCAAAATCCCATACTCTCACATATCTATCAAGAAGCATCCGTCCTAACATCCTAACATCCCACCAATCGACCGAACACCACTTTTAAAAAATACACCCAATAGAGACCCCGAATCTTTGTAGCATCTGTAACCTAACAGACCGCTATTTAACCTCAGTTTGCAAGCAGGGTTAATTTGAGACATCTATTTCCCTTCTTTCATCAGCTTTAATAGGATAAAAAATGAATCGAGCTGTTGACACCAAAGAGCGATAGCGCTTCGCAACCGCGTCCAAAATCGCTCGCTACAGAAAAATGGCGACTTCACTGGGGACTATGGCGACTCTGCTGGGGATCTGTCATTAGGATCTATCTCACCTTTGTAGCAGGATCTTGTTCTCTTCTCCTCTATTAGGTAGAAACTTTATAAGTGGCGCCCACCGTGGGGCTCTTCTACCCTTTTTTCTTTTCTCTTGTATGAAACCACAGATTGAGGCTTCCGCCGGGGAACCCATTTTCTGTCAGGAACTTAGGATTCATAGCTTTAAAGGTCTAGGATGTTTAGGACAAATATATATACTGCTTTTTCTAATTGCTATACCTGTTTATTTTTCTACTAATGGGAATGCGTGTGATGCCGCATGTGGAAAGATTGAGTATACACTTAAGATAAGTGATGGCGACGAGATCGACCATCAACCTCAGTGGAGGCTGACCAATGCAACCCATTCCCTCTCTTAGGCAATGGGCCGATTGTGATGTCTGAGAAGCGGAGGAGCCAAACCCTTTTGTAGTGCGGAAACTATCGGAAATAGTTGTCACGCGATACTACCCTTATTTGAGGCTGGTGATCTATTCTCGGTGAATGGCACTTACTCTAAGATTGCTCTACAACTCGCTGGCGATCCGCTTGTTGTTTTGCTTTCTTGGGAGGAGCTGATGATAATGAGTACAGGTACAAAAATCACCTTAGTATAAACCTTTGGGGATGGGTAGAGCCTTGACTTCATGACAACGACCCTTTGACCCCATGTTTTTTCTATGTTTTTGTGTGTTGCATTCATGAATTCATCTAAAAAACATTAAAAAATTCAAAAAAATTTCTCTTCTAGTCTTTCTGTTTTTCAAATTAAACTAAGACTGTGATTGCAAATATTAGAGAAAAGGATGGCGCTAATGGATTTCGGTAGAAGGAGAACCCATACGTACACCTTCAGGATTCCAAAACTAGAGGATTTAAGAGGTTTGGCGAGGATGATCACAAACCAAGAGGCTTTCAGAGCCAAATACGGAGGTCTGCTACCACTGTTAAGAGTCCATGTGATTGAGGGAATCATGGACGCGCTCGTTCAATTCTACAATCCAGTTTATCACTGCTTTACATTCCCAGATTACCAGCTAGCACCAATGTTGGAGGAGTATTCTCATCTGATTGATTTACATATCACTGATCGAGCTCCATTTTTCGGACTAGAAGAAATTCCAAAGAATCAGACCATTGCAAGAGCAATTCATTTGAACGAGTCTGAGGTCAGGACTCACATAACCACTAAGGGTGGCATCCAAGGTTTTCCATCCCAGTTCTTGACAAAGAAAGCCCTGTATTTTTCCAGTATAGGAAACGTGACTGCTTTTGAAAGCATCTTTGTCTTGCTCACCTACGGGTTATTTTTGTTTCCCAACATCAATAACTTCGTCGATATCAACGCCATTAAGGTTTTTCTCATTGGAAACCCTGTACCGACTTTGCTCGCAGATGCGTATCATTCTGTACACTTAGGAAATTTGTACAGCGGAGGGGAGATCACATGTTGTGTACCTCTGCTTTACAAATGGTTTATCTACCATTTACCTAAGTCTGCTGCTTTTTGGGATCACAAGAGTGCCTTATGTTGGTCGCAGAAGATCGTGTCTCTTACCAATTCTGATATAGATAGGTGTAATAGGATCTATGATGGAATCAGAATCATTGATCATTGTGGAAACTTACCCAACGTACCCCTCATAGGAACTAAAGGAGGAATCAACTACCATCCGGTATTGGTTCGTCGAAAGTTTGGATACCCAATGAGACACGTCCCACGGGGTGTTCATCTGGAAGGTCTTTTCTTCAAGGAAGGAGAAAATGACAGAGCACTTAAGATGGAAATAGTGCAAGCCTGGAAGCATGTTCATAAGAAAGGACGAGAGTCTCTGGGAAAACCAGACTGTGTCTCGGTGGAGCCTTATCTCCACTGGGTACAAACTAGAGCTCTCAAACTAAAAATGCCTTATCCTCGTTACAGAATTCTTTCGCCGAGGGAATCTGTCATGTACTTCATGACGGAAACTGAAAAGCTTCAGGTTACTCTCAACAAAGTTCAAAAGGAGAGAAGGTCTTGGAAGAACAAGTACCGCACCCTCAACGTAGAGTGCATCAAAATACAGCAACTACTGAAAGAGAAAGATGCTCTAATTGAGATTTTGGAGCAACATGCCTTGGAAGATCAAGATGACTAGAGGAATTTGCTCGCTCCTTTCACTTGGCAAAGGAATGACAACCTGACAACGGCCCAAGAGCCCCGGTCAAAGAAAAGGAAAGAGTCCGCACCCGATTTCTCTTCAGAGAGGACTCGAGACCCATTAGCTTAGGTTTCTGTTTCCGCACCTTGTAATCTACTGTATTTCCATTTCTGTAATCCTTTGAATTTCAATAAAAAGGGGTTTCCCCACTGTTTGATATTTGCAATCTAATTGTCGAAGTTTATTTTGATTAAACCAAAAAACAATTAATATAATCATTGCATTCATCATTCTCACATCGCGTATTCTTCTTCTCTACGAATCTCACATTTGTGTCTTGGTTCTAGAGTCAAACTGTCCCATTCGTACAATACTCGGGCCAATCGTCAGAAGAAGATGGATGATCTTGAGGAAGAAAACAGAGAGTTGAAAGAAGAGATCGACGCTCTGAGAGAGGATATGAGAAAGCTTCGTAACGACACGCAAGCCATGGCAGAAGCTCAGCTACAAAGGACTGTAATCTCAGAGATCACCTCAACTCCCATAGTGGAAAAGTCTGATCTTAGGTATCAAATGCCGAAAGATCGTCCTTGGGGCATGCCTGTTAACTATATCTCGGAAGGATATGTTCCGCCGATCGCTGAAGATCAGGGAATCATAACAGAAGCCGATGGGCCTGAAGGTTACAAACTTCGGGAAAGCGAAGATGCCAGGGGCATACTGAAGACTCCTGAAGGTTACAAACTTCGGGAAACACCAAGATTCGCTACCGTAGTCACGGTACCACCCCCTGTGGTGCACACTGTCCCGGAAGGACAGATTCCGCCAATACCTGCTGGTAAAAAGGAAACTTTGTTTGACAGAATGGATGAATTCCAGGAGCAGTTTCTGGAAATGCAGAAGGAGTTGCAAGCCATTCGCGGTCAGGATTTATTTGGAAAGGACGCCGCAGACCTCTGCTTGGTCCCCAATGTGAAAGTTCCGCACAAATTTCAAGTGCCCGACTTTGAAAAATGCAAGGGTAACTCTTGCCCTCAGAGCCATCTGGTGATGTACGCTCGGCGGATGTCAGCTCAGACGGAGAATCAGGACCTACTGATTCACTACTTCCAGGATAGTTTAACCGGTGCCGCATTAAAATGGTACATGGGTTTAACCGTGCCGCGATCAGCACTTTCAGAGATCTTGGCACTGCCTTTGTCTAACAATACAAATACAATTTGGACATGGCACCCGACAGAGATCAACTCAGATCGATGTCGTAAAAGGACAAGGAAACCTTTAAAGAGTATGCTAAAAGGTGGCGTGAAATTGCTGCTCAAATTTGTCCACCTCTTGAGGAAAAAGAGACGACAAAGATCTTTTTAAAGACCTTAAGCTCATTTTACTATGACCGAATGGTTGCCAGTGCACCCAGTGATTTCACCGAGATGGTGGGCATGGGCGTACGTCTTGAGGAAGCCGTCCGAGAAGGACGTTTGGTAAAAGACACTGGATCGACGAGCGGTACTAAAAAATACGGTAGTGCTCTCCCTAAGAAAAAAGAGCAAGATATTGGGAATATCTCTCTTGGAAAGAAAAGGCGTTGATATCAACCAGTAGCAGCTGTGACTCCTGCTATCAGCACCGCGCCTACGTATCAACCTCAGGTTGCGCAAAGCCAACCTGATCAGCAAAGGACACAACAGTCTCTTCAGCAGGCTTGTCCCCAATACAACAACAACCGTACAACACGGCCACCAGGATTTGATCCTATACCCGTATCATACGCAGAGCTATTTCCATTACTACTGGCTAAGGGGCATATTTAGACTAAATCTCCTCTTACAGTACCAAAAATTCCTCCTTTTTGGTTTAAGGTGGATCAAACTTGCCCTTACCACCAAGGAGGATCAGGGCATAATATTGAGACTTGTCTTAATTTCAAGTCCGACGTGCAAAAGCTTGTTAGGAGCGGGGTCTTATCCTTCAAGGATACAAATCCTAATGTTCTTACGAACCCGCTGCCTCAACACGAGAAGGCTGCAGTCAATTTGATAGAAGGAGAGACTAACAATGTCTATCAAATCCATGATGTACTCTTGTTGAAAACCAATCTGGTCAAGATGCATTGTAGACAGAGTGGATATGGCCATGTGCCACCTCATAACTATCACCAGTGTGATATCTGCTCTAAAGACAACCAGGGATGTTCTGTGGTGCAAGCATCTCTACAGGAACAAATGGATCTCGGATGGATCCAAGAGCACCGAGTTCGTGGAGTTAACATGGTCTACACGAATTCTAATGTCATTCAAAACCACGACATCTGTGTAATGAATGCCAACTTGGTGGCGATGCACTCAAGGCAAAGCAAGTATCATAATCTGCCGCGGAACGATTACAGTTCCTGTCTGACTTGCTCGGTAAACAAACAGGGATGCTCTTTCATACAGGAGGCCCTCCAGCGTCAGATGGATCTTGGATGGATCCAAGACTACCATGATAGGAATTCCTATCAAATCAACATGGTTCAGATATTTGATATTCGCGTGATGAATACCAGCCTGGTAGAGTTATATGCTGAACAGGTCCGACTTGGATTCCTGGTATCACATAATTATCACGGCTGTAAGGCGGGTTGCGAAAACGATCGAGGTTGTACCCTTGTCCAGGAGGCACTTCAGCACTTGTTAAATCACTGGTGGATGCCAATTTATATGGATGAAGATACTCAGCAAATTAGTATCAGTAACAGGAATCCTACTCGGCGTCAGAGTCAGGATGTCCGATCAGTGGAAGCTAACCTAGTGAGGTTACATTGTATTCAAAGTGGGCGTGGCCAGGTGCCACCACACAATTATGACCGTTATAGCGTCTGTTTAGAAAGTAACCAAGGGTGTTACCTTGTGAGAGCAACTCTTCAAGGTCAGGTGGATCGTGGAGAGATTCACCCATATCAAGGTTCTGGACCCATCAACTGGACGCCGAACTACCTTGCCGATCAAGTTGAGGATGTTGTCACAATCTCTGGTCATCACAGGACCAGGGATGTTTTTGCCATTATCCCTCTACTTGACGAATCTAGAGCTCCCAACCGAGAACGGATCGAGATTACTTATGATGGTCAGAAAAATCAGAAGGCTCCCGTAGTCATCTATCTGCCGAGACCACTACCGTATGAATCAGCTAAGGCAATCCCTTACAAGTACGGTGCAACGATAATTGAAAATGGAAAGGAAATTCCATTACCCTCCGTCGTGAATATTGCAGACATCAGTCGAGTAACACGGAGTGGTAGAATCTTCAACCGAGGGTTGGGGAACCTAACAAAGAAAAGGAACTTCAGACGGAAGCTCCTGATCTACCAGTCGGTCAATCCAGTAATCCCGACCTTTCGAAAAATGATGATGAGATGCTCAAGCTCATCCAAAGGAGTGAATACAACATTGTTGATCAGCTATTACAGAATCCTTCAAAGATCTCGGTATTATCACTATTACTCAGTTCAGAAGCCCACAGGGAGGCTCTATAGAAAGTTTTGGAGCAAGCCTTTGTGGAACAGGATGTAACAATCAGACAGTTCGATAGCATTGTCTCTAACATCACTTCCTGCAATAATTTGGGATTTAGTGATGAGGAATTACCCGAAGAGGGTCACCGTCATAACATGGCGCTCAACATTACAGTTAGCTGTCAGGACGATGCTTTAGCCAGCGTACTGGTAGACACAGGGTCAGCCCTGAATGTTATGCCAAAGTCCACTTTGATGCAATTATCATTCAAAGGCCCTCCGATGAGAGTCAGCGAGGTTGTCGTCAAAGCATTCGACGGATCCAGAAAAACGGTTATCGGCGAAGTCGATCTTCCCATAACTATTGGTCCTCATACTTTCCAAGTCACTTTCTAGGTCATGGACATCCGGGCAACGTACAGTTGTTTATTAGGAAGACCTTGGATACATCAGGCTGGAGCGGTTACTTCCACCCTCCACCAAAAGCTAAAGTTCGTCAAGAACGATCAACTTGTCACAGTTTGTGGGGAACAAGCCTTGCTTGTAAGTAACTTGTCATCATCTACTTGTGTAGAACCCGAGGAGGTTATTGGAACTCAGTTCCAAGCACTGTCGGTAAGCAAGAACAATCAGTTCAAAGAAGGAACTTCCATTTCTTCATAAAACGATGCTATCAAAGCAGTCGAGAGTACCGATACGACAGGATGGGGACAACTTGTCATTCCTACTAGCAATACAACAAAGAAGGGTCTTGGTTATTCTGCAACCTGTACCCGGACAGCTGCCAACGATGAAAGTCTTCATCCCCTTCGAAACTTCTTCCACAGTGGAGGTTTTCTTCACCCAGTGTCTCAAGCAATACATGTTATCAATGAGGAAGATCCCTCTGACACAGATGAAGAATGGAAGTCCTACCTTAACGAGGACGGTTATATGTCTCAGGAAGAGGTGCCTATACCATTTTGCTATCCCGCACAGAGTCCGAGATTTATACCACGGTCAGATGTCGAAATGATATATGGAGATTGTGATCCGGAAGGATGTCGTGCTCCGCCAAATTCATTAGAGGAAGACACTCTGATGAAAGACAACTTTGACTACAACTACTATGGCCCAATGGATGGTCTGCCAATGTGGCAACCTTATCTAGGAGATTTGGGGCAAGAAAGTCAGCCGAACAATGAAAACCAGCTGAGTCTCATTGAACAGAATACCTATGTCCCCACCATGTCATGGGATCAACACTGAGGTCATCCTGAAGCTACTCAACACGATGATGAATTTGCAACGTTTGCAGGACTTGAATTCATTAACTATGCTTTTCCCGAGGTCAACGTCATCGAAAGAGATGACTCCTCCAGTTCGAAAGAAGTGTGGGACACCTTGTGACAACCGAGTGGAAAGTACGACTATATGGTCAAATACACCTCTCCCGAAAGCTCTCGTATCAGGCTCGAAGATATCCAGCCAACTGGATGGGGAGATACAGCTGAGAGCACAAATACTATGCATAATACAACTGAGGAATTCTCCTACGATAATTCTGCCTGGGAGACAGATTCCAATGATCCTGCTCCACCAGAAATCAGCGTCATTTCTGAAGACAAATCAAGGAAGGTGCCAGCCTTTTTGATTCATCGAGGAGTTCGCCGCCAATGGGTTTCTGTCGAGGTTCCGAAGATCGTTCATCAGTCAAAGTAATTGCCATCTTTAACCTTTCACCCTGCCTAGGTGAAACAGATGTTTTGATAGGGCTCACTTTCTGTAAATTTCCCTCTTCGCTTTGCCCAAAGCGATAGAGTTTTGTTTTATAGGGCTGTAGTTTCAAGGATCGACTTGTTCATTAATAAAATAACGTCGTTCTGTAATTTCCGCATTAATCGCTGTTTTCTCTTTTTGCTTTTTCAGAAAATGGTAATCCTAAAAAACAATTTAAAAATAAAAACAAGCAGTAAAATAAAACACTGCACACACTTGCATTTTCTCTATCTCTTCTAAACACGAATCATCACGTCATGCATATTGCTTGTTTTAAATCCCGTTGAAACATACGATCCGATGCCTTCTCCCAACTTTGAGTTCCCGGTATTTGGGGCTGAAGAAGAAGTTGACGACAAAATTCCAGAAGAGATCTCCCGACTACTCAGACAAGAGGAAAGGTCCATTGAACCTCACAAAGAGCCGTTGGAAATGGTAAACTTGGGTTCAGAAAAAGAGAGAAAAGAAATCAGGATTGGGGCACTGCTCAGTCCAACTGCCAAAGAGAGTTTGATAAAGCTTCTCAAAGAATTCCCCGATGTATTCACTTGGTCTTATCTGGATATGCCAGGGTTGGATACCAGCATCGTGGAACATCATTTGCCGTTAAGATTGGAATGTCCGCCAGTAAAGCAGAGGTTGAGACGGACTCATCCGGACATGGCCATCAAAATCAAAGAGGAGGTACAGAAACAGATTGACGCGGGTTTCCTCGCCACATCAGAGTATCCTCAATGGTTAGCCAACATTGTACCCGTTCCAAAAAAGGACGGAAAGGTCAGAATGTGTGTCGACTATAGGGATCTAAACAAGGCTAGTCTAAAGGATGACTTTCCTTTACCACACATTGACATGCTGGTGGACAGTACATCAAAGTTCAAAGTTTTCTCCTTCATGGATGGATTCTCGGGCTATAACCAGATCAAAATGGCGCCGAAAGACATGGAGAAAACTTCGGTCATCACCCCATGGGGCACCTTTTGTTACAAGGTAATGCCGTTCGGTTTGAAGAACGCCGGGGTAACCTATCAAAGGGCCATGACTACTCTGTTTCATGACATGATACACAAAAAAATTGAGGTATATGTTGATGATATGATTGCAAAATAAAAAACAGAGAGTGAGCACGTTGAACATCTATCAAAATTGTTCGAGCGTTTGCGAAAGTACAAACTCCGCTTGAATCCCAACAAGTGCACCTTCGGTGTCTGTTCAGGGAAACTCTTAGGGTTCATCGTCAGCCATAAAGGAATTGAGGTTGATCCTGACAAGGTCAAGGCCATTCAAGAAATGCCTTCTCCGAAAACTGAAAAACAAGTCAGAGGATTCCTGGGACGTTTGAACTACATCTCCAGATTCATATTCCTTATGACTGCGACATGTGCGCCGATTTTCAAGTTACTCAAAAAGAACCAGGATTGCGTTTGGACAGAAGATTGTCAAACCGCCTTCAACAGTATCAAGGAATACCTGTTGAACCCACCGATTCTATCACCTCCAGTGGAAGGAAGACCACTGATCATTTACCTCACAGTCTTGGAAGACTCAATGGGATGTGTACTTGGCCAACAAGACGAAACTAAACGGAAAGAGTCTACCATTTACTATTTGAGCAAGAAATTCACCGATTGCGAAACTCGGTACACGATGCTTGAGAAAACTTGTTGCGCTTTGGCTTGGGAAGCCAAACGTCTTCGCCAATACATGATTCGTCATACTAGTTGGTTAATCTCAGAAATGGATCCAATCAAGTATGTATTCGAAAAGCCTGCTCTCACGGGAAGGATTGCCCGTTGACAGATGTTATTATCAGAATATGACATAGAGTACCACACTCAGAAGGCCGTTAAAGGAAGTATTTTAGCCGATCATTTGGCTCATCAACCGATTGACGATCAAGAATCAATCGGGTTTGACTTCCCAGACGAAGATGTCATGTATCTAAAAATGAAAGACTGCGATGAACCGTTACCCAGTGAAGGGCCAGAACCAGGTTCCCAATGGGGACTTATCTTTGATGGAGCAGTTAATCATTATGGAAACGGTATTGGGGCAATCATTGTTACCCCTCAGGGTACCCACATTCCTTTCACCGCTCGACTTACGTTCAAATGTACGAGCAAAGAGGCCGAATACGAAGCATGTATCATGGGTCTCGAAGAAGCAATTGATTTAAGGATAAAAAACTTGGATGTATATGGAGACTCAGCCTTGGTTATCAATCAGATAAAAGGAGATTGGAACACTTACCAATCAGGATTGATTCCTTACAAAGACTACGCGAGAAGGTTGCTACCTTTCTTCAACAGAGTTGAGTTTCATCACATCCCTCGTAATGAGAATCACATGGCTGATGCATTAGCCACTCTCTCTTCCATGATTAGTGTAGGTCAATGGAATGACATACCTAAGATCGACATCATGCGCCTTGAACGACCCGCTTACATCTTCATGATTGAAGCAGTCATAGACGAAAAACCTTGGTATCACGATATTAAATTCTTCCTTCAGAAACAAGAGTACCCACCTAGGGCACTAAGGAAGGACAGGAAAACCCTCAGGAGACTAGCAGGTAGTTTCTTCCTGAGCGGTGATACTCTCTATAAGAGAAATTTTGACATGGTCTTGCTCCAATGTGTAGATAGACCAGAGGCAGACATGCTGATAAAAGAAATTCACGAAGGATCCTTTGGCAGTCATGCCAACGGACACACAATGGCGAGAAAAATTCTGAGAGAAGGGTACTATTGGTTGACAATGGAATCTGACTGCTATAAGTACATGAGGAGGTGTCACAAATGTCAGATATACTCCGACAAAATTCATGTACCGCCAATGCATCTCAAAGTTCTTTCTTCCCCATGGCCATTCTCGATATAGGGAATCGACATGATTGGCATGATTGAGCCAAAGGCTTCAAACGGACATCGGTTCTTCCTAGTAGCCATTGACTACTTCACCAAGTAGGTCGAAGCAGCGTCATTCGCCAATGTAACCCGACAAGTGGTGGTCCAATTTATCAAAAACAATATCATCTACCGTTATGGTGTTCCAAGCGAGATCATTACTGATAATGGATCTAACTTGAACAATAAGATGATGAAAGAGTTGTGTACAGAGTTCAAGATCAAACATCATAACTAATCTCCCTACCGACCCAAGATGAATGGAGCGGTAGAAGCGGCCAATAAGAACATCAAGAAGATCGTTCAAAAGATGGTTGTAACCTACAAAGACTGGCATGGGATGCTACCCTTTGCTCTTCACGGTTATCGCACATCTATCCGCACTTCAACAGGGGCAACCCCTTTCTCTCTAGTGTATGGCATGGAAGTAGTGCTCCCCGTAGAAGTAGAGATCCCGTCAATCTGAGTATTGATGGAAGCTAAGCTCACCGAAGCTGAATGGTGTCAAAGCCGACACGACGAACTAAATCTGATCGAAGAAAAAAGAATAACGGCACTATGCCATGGTCAGTTGTATCAGCAGAGAATGAAGAAGGCGTTCGACAAAAGGTTCGACCTCGCATCTTCAGGAAAGAAGACCTTGTGCTCAAGAAGATACAATCATTTCTCACTGATTCTCGGGGCAAATGGACTCCGAATTATGATGGCCCCTATGTGGTCACGAAAGCTTTCTCAGGCGGCGCCTTGAGACTTGCAACCATGGACGGAGAGGAGTTTTCCTACCCCACAAATGTTGATGTAGTCAAGAAATACTTCGCCTAAACTAAAAAAAAAAGAGACGTCTCGGTGGATTGAAAACCCGAAAGGACGGTCCAGGCAAAAGTTAGAGACATGAAAAAAATCATCCTGATGGATTGGAAACATCATAGTACAATCCAGGAAAAAATTAGGGATAATGGCAAGTAACTATGTTTAACAGAGGCAAGTCCCTCAGGAGCAGTTACATCATCCGTCAGAAAACTCCAGTCAAGGTCATCTTCAACAGAAGCTCAGGATGCCCCGAATTCAAAGTTGGTAGAAGGATAACGGTCGTTATGTTTCAACGTAGCCCTTTTCCCTGTAAATTACCATTTTCTAACTTTGTAAATACTCTTTGGAATCACGCGTTTGGCTGATCTCCATTTTATCAATAAAATTTGAGCCTTTGTGCTTTTGTTTGTAATTCTTATTTGTTTTAGCTTTACAGAACGACGTTGTTAACATGATTAACGATTCTTGAAATAAAACAAAAATGAATTTACTTGTTAAAACTTTTTCTGCTTTTAAAATAAAGTCGGCAATTTCTTTTGACTGTTGAACATCAGAAGAATCTCGATCGCTTCTCCAAAGGTGTTTGAACCTCGAAGTGCAGAATCAAAGTACTCCTTCTAAAAAGCCAGTACGCCTGAACGAAGGATCAACTATGTCAGAGACCTTGTTTCATCTGACACACATCGACCGAGTTCTTATCTCCTAAGCCCGACCAACATAGCTCCCAACAGGGACTATCTTTCCTAAGCAAGGTGGAATTGCTATCTTGAACCAGCGATACTTTTTCGCCCCGCGATGGCTGCGTATCCAGTCATGTTCATCTATTAGTCTGTATGTCGCGTCAGTTTTGTCAGCATAAACATACATACATCATGTATTATTGATTTACATTTGCATTCATATTGCATCAGTATCATTCTAGTCGGTCTTATCCCCTAGTGATAAAAGTCCTCTCAATCGAGTTGTCGATTCTTTCCTCGTCAGGAAGTGAATCATCTGAACAATCTCGCCTCCAGTTATTTCTGAAGTGAAGATAGGTCCTCGACCGCTTTGATAACTTGAACCTCTGAAAAATAAGAGAGCCTTCAATCAACATCACTCTTCGCCATTGAAGATGATATCCTTGCTTTTCAGGATTAAGGAAAATCCACAGAGAAAGCCTCGTAATCAGAGATTCGGCAGCATGCCAGTTTCGCTCCGAAAAGACCGCTGATGAAAAGGTCCGCGGCACCTCAAAATTGGACCCCATCATATGTCATTTCTCCGGGAAGATCCCATACAGAAGCAGCCTCTCAAGAGACTCGCTTTCCCCAGATAGAGTCGGCAAATGGCGTCTCCAACAGAGAAGTTTGTACAACTCTACAACTCAGACGATTGGGTTCCCCCAACAAGTCTGACATCAAAATTTTTCCCATAAAATGACATCTCCCCAGGAAAATTCGGCGAGAAGTTTGAGGAGAACCGCTACAAATAGCGTCCCTTGTCAATAAAGTTTATTGACAAAAGAAACTTAGACCAGTTCCTCGGTAGGAAACCAGGATCGAGGGGAAGTTTAAATCAAAAACTAAGACTAGTTCCTTGGTAGGAAACCAGGATCGAGGGGAAGTTAACAAGAGAAACTAAGACCAGTTCCTTGGTAGGAAACCAGGATCGAGGGGAGGTTTATCCCAAAAGGAAACTGAGACCAGCTCCTTGGCTGAAGACCAGGATCGAGGGGAAGTTTACCTTTTCTAAGCATCATCGCTTAGCTAAAGAAGATGAATGCGTAAGATACCATTCATAACCACCATCAAAATTTCGGGTATTCTGATATTTAATCCTCTTGCACCCCGAATGCCCGAATACCTTCGTCATTCACACCTTCGTGTCCAAAAAGATTAAATAGGGGCATCTGTCATACCCCAAATTTTGACCACTAAGATTTCCCATCATTGTGAAAATCATCATCACAATATGGAGAAACCATCATACTTCATCAGTCTCCCCAAAGATGGGTGAGCATCCACTACAATCAAAATTAGGGTTTCAAGCCCTCTCAGAGCCTTAGACAAAGGATCAATCAAGGAATGACATGATCTTCAACTTGTCTAACCTCTCAAACATCCACAATGGATCAAAAATACTCCCAATTCAAGGATCAAGCACAAGGTTTCTCCCTTCTAGGTGGATCAAGTCTCAAGATCGACAGTGTCACCAAATTAGGGTTTTGGTCGACCAGGGCCTCCAGATGGAAAATTTTCATCTGGGCACAAGCCAATGATCCAAAACATAACCTAATATACTTCATGGGACCTCATGGACCCAATCATCAAGTCAATTTTGCCTCAGGGGATGCATTCATAAAAAATTAGGAATTAGGGTTTCTTGACCTAATTCACCCCTAAGTTGACTTTTAGGGAAAATCATGAGCCAAGACCTCATGAGAGGGTTTGAGGGTCTCTAATGAACTATATTGATCCATTTGGAGCAATGGATTAATCCAAGAAGCTTGAGCAACAAGTCTCAATTTCATCTGCACCACAATTAGGGTTTCGCGAGGAAAGTCAACTGTAACTTTGACTTTTGACCAGGACATGCTCCCAAGCCCTAAGACATGATTCAATATGCCCTATGACACCCATGGAACATGTCCATCAAGTTTTATTTAGGTCAAGGACATGGTTTCATGAAGAATTGCACAGTTTGGAATTCATCTGATAAAAAGTCAACTGTGCACAAAAGTCAACTTTGACTTTTTGAGATTTTTCACCAAAATGGATTTTTAACCCTAAAATGATGTTAATTTATGATTTGAATCATCATTCATCAAGAAAAATCAAAGAAAGTGGGATAACTTGTAAAAGGGGTAACCATAAAAACTTAGAAAAATTTCTAAGTTATAGAAAAAGTGACACTAATGTGCCAACTTTGGAGGACCATAACTCCTAAACCACAAGGCCATTGTTCCCCATTCAAAGCTTGATTTGTAGATCTCATTGCCCTCTACAAAAACTTCATATTGACCTATGTCTAAATTCCTCATGGATTTTGAGTTATGGAGTGATCAAAATCAAGAAAAGTCACTTTGTTCCAACACTTAGTGAAATTTTCACTAAGCCAGATTTTACCTTACTTTTTGCCAAATGTAGGGGGATTTTTCACTTGGATTCAAAATAGATCAAAACCAAACATGTTCAAACAGTTGTTGTATCATGTAAGGGCTTTCCAAAATGGCCAAGAACATTACCAAATTCAATTTGAGTTATGAGATATGACATTGGCAAGTTGCCTTGCTGAAATCTGCCAAGGCAAGCCAGATTTTTACACTTTTGGCCGATTTGCCAAATTCAGCCAAATCCAAATGCTCCTATCCACTTGGACACCTCGGAGGATTGAATCTAAAGGGGACAATCACTGAGCCAAGCCTCCAAAGTCTTTGGAACAAGAAATAGCATGTTGAACCTAAAATTGCCAAAATAGGGACAAGACTCCAATTTTGGATTGGAGCATTCAATGGAAGCATCAAGGTGGCATGGACTGAGCCATTCTCAATTGAATTCAGTCAAGACTTATCCAAGACCAAGGGAACCAGCAGCCTGTGCCCTAACCTCTAGTCAATGGCTAGAGGAGACTTGGATTTTCATTTGCCAACATTGGCCAAACCTACTCAGCAGTTGCCATTCACTATTCCTTGCAAAACAAACTTGCTCTACTATAAATAGAGCTCAATTGTGATCAGTTTGAGTACACCAAAGCCATCAAACAGATGCTTTCCTCAAAATATCTTCTTTCACTCCAATTTTGCCTTCTAAGGCAAGTCACTATCGGGTTTGGAGTTTGAGAGCTTTTCTAATCAAACCAATCACACACACACACCTCACATACATCATATAGAAGTGATCCAAACACTCACATAACATCTGGAACACAGATTTCACAAAATCACCAGCCAATTGCTCAAGTTCTTGACAGATTTGCAGTTGGGGTACCATCTCGAGTTCCAGATCATTTCAATCCATTCCAAGCATTCATACACACTCCATGGCACCTAGGGAAGCTATCCAGATCATTGGAACCTAGCTGTAACACCTCCAACACAAATCACGATCACCAGCTGCAAGTGGTAAGCATGAGCTCTTCTAACTCTATGATCCATGCAATTTTTGCTGCACAATAATTTGGCCATATGTTCATAATCATGCATGGAATGTTTCCCCTCAATTAATTGCATTGTTTGAATCGTGTATAAAAAATCCTAGCCTTCATGTAGAAATTAGGGTTCTTGAGGATTTTTCGTGATTTCTTGTTTTATGCTTAATTTAAATGAAATTAATTGTCATAGACATGATCGTGAGGTTGAAACGAGTTGATTGGTATGTGGATTGCATGATATAATCAAGTATTCAGTGAGATTGAAGAGAAAATGCAAATCTGGGAAAACCCAGAACACACGCGTGTTCTTGGTGTGTTCTTGGCGCCATTTTTTGAAAATTCAAATATTTGAATTTTGTGATTTTATTTAATTGATTCAAAAATTAATTTCTCTCTGAGTTTTAATGATTTTGAGTTGATTCTTTTTTTAATAATTCAAAAAAATGTTAAAATATTTTATTTTCCCAAAAAATCCAAAAAATATTATTTATTTTGTATAATTGATATTTTTGCAAAGAATTAATGTTTTAATTGTTTTTAACATTTAAAATATTTTTTCCACCTTGATTTTACAATTTTTAATGCTTTCTAATTATTTTATAGGTCAATACTTAATTTTTGAAGCATTAATCCAAGATCACAATTTGTTTTCCATATGTTAAACAATTTTGATCATTTTAATTGAATTTTTATTCAATTAAATACATTTTTGAAAACAAATTAGGGTTTTGGATTAATTCAACCCTCATAAATCATTTTCAAAACTTTTTGGGCCTTTAATAGAGTGTAAGACCCAATCTTTTTTTTGACCAAATCATTTTTGGGCCTCAGTATATTGTATTAGTCCCGATACCGTAAAAAACAAACGGCGCGATCGTCGCCTTTTCAAAACAAAAAAACCTTGGGCCTACCCTCGAGTAGTAAGACCCATTTATTTTCTTTTAAACTATTTGGGCCTCTATTAGAGTGTAAGACCCAACCCCCTTTGTACAGAAAATTTTTTGGGCCTCATTCGTTGTATAAGTCCCTATGTACATTTTCAAATAAACGACGCGATCGTCGCCAGTTTAAAATTAAGCATTTTGGGCCTCTCCTTGAGCTATAAGACCCATTCAAAACTTTTGGGCCTCTAATAGAGTGTAAGACCCAATCCCCTTTTGACCAAAACATTTTGGGCCTCACTTATTGTATAAGTCCCTTTGCGTTAAAAGAAAATCTCGGCGCGATCGCCTTTTTTAACGAAAAGTCATCTGGGCCTACCCTCGTGTTATAAGCCCCACTCTATTTCTTTAAAACTTTTTGGGCCTCTTGAGAGAGTGTAAGACCCATCCCTTTGTACAGAAAACTTTTTGGGCCTCAGTCACTTGTATAAGTCCCTCTGTACAAATTCAACAGTGCGCTCACTAATAAAACCCTGGGCCTCTCCTTGAGCTGTAAGCCCCAAATATTTCTTTTTCAAAGCACTTTCTCCTTTGATTTTGAAATATACTGTTGTTTTCAATCTTTCTTTGTTGAACAACTAACCAAACAACATGGAAGCTCTACAACCGAGTAAGTGTTTACAAGTTTTCGTTTACTGCTTTCATATACATATAACTGTATTGTGGGGCTGTTTCACTGTAAGTCTTTTTTCATAAACTCATATCAACTGTGTAATAATAGTATAGATATTTAGAGTTTCCCCAGCAACTACGTCTAGCATTAAGCCCGTTGATCACTCTTAAATAGTCAAAACTAGATCCCCATAGGATTACCAGACACAGTCTTCCCTCCTCTTGGGGTTAAACAATATGGAGACATGAAAGGCAACATTCTCGGTGAACCCTTTCATAGACTGTCACTCGTAGAAGTTGTCAAAGAAACTCTACTCCCCGGAGATGATATTTTCTCCGTGAATGGCATCTCTTGAGTTTCTTCCAAATTCTCGGACTTTCCTGGCTTGATCTATTCTTGGTGAATGGCATGTCTTGAACTTCTCGGGGTTTGGGGACCCATCGGCTTCTTAAAAGCACTTGTCAAGAAACTCTATTCCCCAGAGATGATCTTTTCTCTGTGAATGGCATCTCTTGAGTTTCTTCCAGATTCTCGAACTTTCCTGGCTTGATCTATTCTCTGTGAATAGCCTGTCTTGAATTTCTCGGGGTTTGGGGACCCATCGGCTTCTTAAAAGCATCGGCCTCCTCTTGGGCATCGTACAAGGACCCACAGGCTTCCTAAAAGCAACCCCGCCTCCTCTTGGGCTTAGTACAAGGACCCGCCGGCTTCTTAGAAGTATTCACAGCCTCCTCTTAGGCTTCGTATAATGATCTCTTCCTTCGAGAATTATAGCTTCCTCTTGGACTTCGTACAAGGACCCGTCGGCTTCTTAAAAGTTTCCAGCCTCCTCTTGGGCTTCGTACAAATTGTCCCAACGACCTCCTAGAGGTATAGGAACAGAACTTAATCATCTGCATAGAACAGTCCTTTTAAAGAGTCTACTACTGTTTCTCAAAGCATAGTACAAAAGATGAAACTCTAGACTTGGACAGTCTAATCTCCTTGAGTCTCAAAGACATTCTCAAGTGATCCCTTCGTTAAATAGGAAGAAAACCCGTAGACTCGGACAGTCTCAATACCCTTCGGATTTCCCAATTCCTTAAAGAATAGGAATAACCCGGATCCTCGAATCAAATCCTTGAGTATAGTGTTGCTCATATAAGAACTGATTTTCTATTTCAAAATCAGTATACTGGACCTGTCACTCAACTGAAACAGTCACCATAGCCTCCTCTTGGGCTTTGTTGATCCTCCCCAGCGGAGTCAAACAATGTTTAGCCTCTCTCTCGGGCTTTGTACGAGACACATAAGAGACTCCCTCGTTGAGTCAATCACCCCTTTCGCCTCCATCTTGGGCTTTATACGAGATACAAAAAGGTTCTTATTGAGCCAAACAAACAACAACCTCCATCTCGGGCTTCGTACGAGATAGAAAAAAAACTCTCTTGTTGAGTCAAATAGCCTCCATCTCTGGCTTTATACGCGATACCAAAAGACTCCATCGTCGAGTCAAAACCTTTTAGCCTCTCTCTCGGGCTTTGTACGAGACACATATTAGCCTCCTCTTAGGCTTTGTATAAGAAAATCACTGGTTGATCCAATTAACCTTTTAGCATCAAAGCTGTGCCTCGTTCACAGTACACAAACATCAATAACTCCTTCCCCTTTATCTAATTGCTGTAAGCGGCAAGCCACTGGATCATCTACATCCACGCCACTGTCCCTCTTTTAGCATGAGAAATTCCTAAGGAAAGATAGCATTGCTCTACACTAAGTTAAAGTCTTCTCCTTCAGGTTAAAATCCCCTTTAGAGGAAATTATGGCATTGTCGGATTCACAAATCCCAGTTAAAGTAATTCTCCTTTATAAATAGTTGTGATGTACAGACCCCCTTTAGAGATGACAAATTCTCTCTGAAGTCAAACCCCTTCAGCTTCACATCTTGGGCTTTGAACAAGATACAAACCACCTTTCGCTTCATGTCTTGGGCTTTGAACAAGACACCAAAACAACCATTTCCTCCTATTCTACGAACGCTCTGATTTCCCTGTTTCGGTAAACGGGAATACGTAGGCATAAGATTGAAAGAAAAATCTTAGCGAGCACACTAAACAAAAACCCAAAATCCCATACTCTCACATATCTATCAAGAAGCATCCGTCCTAACATCCTAACATCCCACCAATCGACCGAACACCATTTTTAAAAAAATACACCCAATAGAGACCCCGAATCTTTGTAGCATCTGTAACCTAACAGACCACTGTTTAACCTCAGTTTGCAAGCAGGGTTAATTTGAGACATCTATTTCCCTTCCTTCATCAGCTTTAATAGGATAAAAAATGAATCGAGCTGTAGACACCAAAGAGCGATAACGCTTCGCAACCGCGTCCAAAATCGCTCGCTACAGGAAGATGTGCGCGAGGAAGAGGATATGCTTAAACATCTTGCTTAGATAGACTGATTCTCTTGAGATTAGAATGCACCATTGACTTATTTGAAAAAACTACCCTGCCTCTGGTTAAGATTAAGGGTTTTTTATGAATACTAAAAAACACCGACTTCTAGCTCGAGGGGGTTGACTACGGATTATGTCCTTATTTATCCACTGTTTGGGAAGTGAAACAATGCCATACACGTCAGTCAGGTCTTACCAATAAAAGCATACGTCAGCAAATTCAATTATTTACATCATTCTCTTCTTAAGTTTGTTAATAGTTGAGAAGTGAAAAGAAAATGTGTGATTTTTTATTTTTATTTTTATTTTTTTATGACGGCATAAGAAAGAGTGGAATGGAATGGATTGATTCCAAAAACATGCATGCTCATTTTATTAGAATTATTGATCAAAGAGAACAAAGTTTACACCAAATAACACTTAGATACCAAGAAATTACAAGTAGAAATGATAAAGGCCTAATGATCCTAGCAGTGAGCTTCCTTGTTGATCAACCTACTTTAGGAGACGCTTCTTTAAGTTCTTTCACTTGTAAAGATAAGGGGTGAGCGTTCACCAATGGGACTCTTTCTTCACACCGGGCATTCTTGTCATGACTGGGAGGATATGGACGAGAAGGAAGATCAAAGGGGTTGTAGCTTTACTAGGGCACTTCTGAGTAAGTCATGAGACATTAGTATAGGATCTAGTTTCCTTCCAAACATCCTTTGTTGAAGCACATAAGGCTGCTACTGAAATAGATATTGTTGCAGACTTTGTTGAGGAGGCATCATCCATTGTTGTTGTATTTAAGACTCTAGGTAGGTCTCTGGTTGCCATAGTGAATGGTTACCTTCTATTTTCAATGGGGTATCCTTTGAGTTCATTTGTGAGTATCGGGAAACCTTTTAGCTCTTGACATTTGGATAAGAGAGAGAGAGAGTGGAAATGATATGAAAATGTACGTGTATGCATGCGAATGCATGAAAATACATTGGTTATGTAAAAATATTTTTTTTGAAGGTATGCTAAAAGTTTTTTTTAGATGCAATGCAGTTGTCTCATTAGGATAGTGATAGATAAAAGGAAACCCTTACGGGTTTAGAGGTTTTGACACACAAAAAGAAACCCCTACGGGTTAGGATAGTGATGGACACAAGGAAACCCCAACGAGTTTAAGGATTTTGATGGAAATAAGAAAACCCTTATGGGTTTAAGGATAGTGACATTCATAGGGAAACCTTATATAAGAAGGTTCGCTACAAATAGGGATAATGAAAGGTAAGGGAACCCATATATGGGTTTTAGGATAATTCCGAATATAAGGACACCTTATTTAAGAAAGCTCCTTACAAATAGGGATAATGATCGGCATGGGAAACCCAAACCGGTTTAGGGATAAGTAAGATAACATGCAAGCATGACCTAGTTAAGGTGGTCTTCTTATGACATTTCAGTTCTAAGTTTAGACTACCCAATCCCGTCACTTGTAGGATATAAAGTTCTTTTAGGATGATAGCTCTAGAGTCATGGATTATACCCATGTTTTATCATAGGAAGGAGCAAGCCTTTCTACGGTAATCCTTCGGGATAAGTCTCATCTAGGAGGGAACTTAGTAACGACCCTTGCGGGTTGATAACATAAGGTCACCATGAGTTGAAAGGGGTTATAGATAAAGGTTCCCAGAGTCATGGACCACATCTAAACCATCAGCATGTTGAGGGGTATACCCTACCATGAAGACAACTTTGGGGGGTCTATTCTGAGTGTAGCTTCCATGTATCGTTGAGATGTAACATCTCACCAAAAACATTTCAGTTTTACTTTTTAACTTAGGGTTTTTCTGAAGCTTTAGTTTTAGCTTCACACATGAATATCCCAACCAATGATATGACAGTGTAATAAATATAATAAAATAATAAGAAACATAAAAGAAAATAAATAAATGAGAAGCAATAACAAATAAAAAATAGAAGCAAGCAAACTAAGAAAACACACAAAACCCTAAATCCTAAGGATAGGATAGACTCTCTTTTAGGGAAGTATAAGAACTTCCCCAGCAGAGTCGCCAGCTGTTGCGGCCGACAAAATGACAGAGCCACCATCATCCTTTATTCGTCCTTAAGGAACAAGGAAACAACGATAAAACCTAAATGTTAAGGATGAGATACTAGGTTCGAGATTCGGTTAAGTCAGAGAAAGGTATAATGCACCCTCACCTCCATTGTACTAAATGAGATCCTCCTCTAAATCTAGGGTTAGTGCGTTCTTAAAATGTGTTTGCTTACCATTACCAATTATTAATTATTTATTTATTAACAAAAATTATTTTAGTTTATACAAAAGGAACCCTAAAAAATGTTTTGATTATCGTACTCACTAGAGTTGACAACTCTATGCCTACGTACCTTCATGTTAGATGAAGGATCAGAGCACCGTAGTTCTTCTCCAAAATTTTGGTTGGTTATTTTTATCCCTTGAAAATTCTCATGCATTGGGGGCAGAGAAATATTCGATTTTAAAAAATGCCTCAATGCACAAGGGCAGAGGACTTACAATTTAGGTGAGTGGAGTTAATTTTATCCCATTTATTTAATTGCAAAAATATCCCATTAGTTTGATTATAGAAAATAAAGTTGATAATATATTAAATTATTATAAAACTCTATATTTTTATCCCTTGATCCCATATACGAATTTTTTACCCTTTAAACCCTAAGAGTTTTATCCCCAAAAATTTATCCCATGAATTATCCCATGACTATCCCTAATATTAATCCATTAGAATTATCCCATAGAATTATCCCATACTTATCCCTTTATATTGTAAACCTTATATTTTATCCCTTGAAACCATAATAATTTATCCCATATTCACTATTTATTTATCCCAAATTGTATCCCTTAATTATCCCAAAGTTATCCCTAAATTATCCCATGAATTAATCCTAATTTAATTAGTATCCCATAATTAACCCTATATTTTTTGTTCCTTAAATTAATTATATCAACTCATTTAAAAATTAATCCCTAATTCCAACATGTTTAATTATTCTAAAATTAACCCCTAACTAATTTAAATCCCTAATCCTATTTGAGTATTTTTATTCCATGTTTATGATTATACAATTATTTTATGTTAATTAATTATCTAGATAATTAATTACTTGTTTTTAATTAATCCCATTATTAAATTAAACCCTAAATTAACTTAAATAATTTTAAATTATAAACTTAATTAATAATTTTTATAAAAATGTTATTAACCCTAATTATCCTAATTAAACCCTAAATTCTTGATTAATATTCCATAATTAATTATATATTCTTTGTTCTAATGTTTTTGAAAATTTTAATATGAAATATAAGAGATTTTTTTTGTTTTATAATATTTAATTAAATTAACTTAATTAGACTAATCAAAATTATCTAATATTTAATTATTCTAATTAAAGTTATTAATCACTAATTACTCTAATAAATCCTAAATTATCCTAAATAAATGGTTAAAAACCTAATACCCTTAAATTATCATAATATTAATTATAAGATGAAAGACATTAAATTTTATTTATTTTCATTAAGGGGAGATATTTATTATTAATTAGTTATTAACCCAATTATTCTTGATTATAAAATTATTCCTAATCCCACTTTAAATCTCCAATTATATATTTTCCATGTTAAATATAATTACCTAAATAACTACCTAATTATTTTATTACCCCAATTATTATGTTAATTAAACCCTAAGTATATTAATATTAATCATTATTAAAAACATGATATTAATTAAAACTTCATCATCCTACTTAGACTAATTAAATCACTAAATCCTAATTACCCTAATTAACCTAGAAGTATCCTAACTATATATATATATATATATATATATATATTATTTTTGTATTTTCCTTTTTTTATATTTGATATTTTAACTATTGTTTACTAAAAATATTTTTAGTTTTATTACAATATTTTAACCATACAAAAATTAAACATAGGTTAATGTTCATACCATGTCCATCACATGATCACAATCATGTAATGTTTGAGAAATAAGTTTGAAGTTATTCTTTTATATATATTTTTATTATGTTTGTTAATTGAAAAAATGGCAATAACTAAGAACACACTACTACAAAACGCGTAAACAACAACGCCAAAGTAACAATGATTTCCTATTCACCGTAGTAATACAAAAAAAGTGATATTTAGGAGCGTGCATTTTTATTTTATTTTATTAAAATACTTTTAATCACGGTTAAAATTTCAAGTGTGGTGAAAAGTGAGGCCTTTCACCACAGGTATTTAAAAAACCGTGATTATAGATAGCGTCTGGTCATGGGTTAAAGCCCCAGCACCAATATTTTTGGTTTTTTACTTATTTTTTTAAAATGCTGATAGACCTTTCACCACAGTTATTTAAAAAACCGTGATTATAAGTATCATTTTTTACTTATTTTTTCAAAATGCTGACAGACCTTTCACCACAGGTATTTAAAAAAACCGTGATTATAGGTAGCGTTTGGTCATGGGTTCAAGTACCAACACCAACATTTTTGCACCAACATTATAGGTGGCGCGCTTACTGAGTTTATTCACTTTCCTTAAACAAATCTTGGCCGTCCATTTAGTGATTATCAATGGTCAAGACACTACTAATAGTGATCCGCGTGAAACCCAAAACTTAGACGAACTTCCAACTTAGACGAACTACATCTTCCACCTCTAAACATCATCTTTCATTTACGATACTCTATTTCTCCACTAAACCAAACTCGAAAACAACATTTCTTTCATAAACAAAACTCAAAAATATCATTTCTTTCAATAACAAATTTCAGAACCCCATCATATCTTTTACAACTTGAATGAGACAAGGAAAGTATGAATTCGGGTTAGCAATGTTAGTTGTTGGTGCTCTTTTTTTATTATTGTTGTTCTTGTTGTTATTATTGTTATTCTTGATGTTATTTTGTTGTTGTTTCTGTTGTTATTGTTGTTCTTTTTCTTCTTCTTCTTGTTATTGTTGTTGTTGTTGTTGTTTTTGTTGTTTTTGTTGTTGTTCTTATTGTTGTTCTTGTTGTTGTTCTTGTTGTTCTTGATGTTGTTTTTGTTCTTGTTGTTCTTACCGTTGTTCTTGTTCTAATGCTGCAATTTTTTTTTAATTTTACAAAAAGACATACAACAATGGGTATTTAAAATAACCGTGTTTATAGGTAGTTCTAATGCTGCATTTTTTTTATTTTATTAAAAAACATACAACAACGGGTATTTAAAATAACCGTGATTATAGGTAGCGCACTTTCCAGTTTATTACAACGGTTACTGGTCCATGATTGTAAGTATCATATATACGACATTCTACATAACAACTCCTAGGCCCACGTGGTTATATATCTTTCCTAAACGTTGTTAAATGGGTTTTCCGTAATAGTGACAACTTCAATGGTGGGTAAAACTTTTAAATTTGTATTAATCTAGTTTTATAATTTTTTTATCTAAATTGATAGAAAATATATGAAATGGTTTTGATTAATTATATAAAAATATATAAACCAAAGTACCACCTATCATCCAAAATAATTCTAACTTCATCTTAAAGATCAAGCATCAACCTAAAGTATTCAGAAATTTATACAACAACATAAAAGTCATAAACATGACGGTAAAAGAAAATCAACCTACGGGGAGAAGGTTGTCCCCGGTGAGCGAAATAATTCCTTTTGATATGATCCTTGTCTTTTGCTCCGATCTTCATGCCACTAATTCCAATCCTTGTCTCTTGGTTTGATCATTTCCTTTTTCCTAGGTAGAATGAAAACGTGTAGGAGTTTTAGGGTTGTAGTGTTGTTGTTCTTCAGTGTGAAGAATAACAACTATAGGATAGATAATTTGTAGATTGTGAATTGGTTTTTTGTGTGTGTATATGAGATGGTGTATGAAGGTTAGTAAGGGGTACTGTATGTGTATTTTGGTTTTGAGAGTACTTTTGGATGTATATTGGGGGAGGGGTATTTTGTGGAGTGGCATCCCATTTATATTAAAAAAATAGGTCAAAGATATTCAATTATCAAATTAAAAGTTAATAAAAAAATTAAAGTAAAAAGTTAATGTAAATAGCTCTTTTTCTAAAAAGAAATTATTTTCTAAATTTATGCAATAAATCAAATATTTGATTTTCATGGTTTTTAATTAGAATAAAATTTCCAAAAAATGAAACAAATCATAAAAATGAAAAAAAAATGAAAATCAATTAATAAATTAATATTAAAAAATGAAAAATTAATATTGAAAATAATAAAATTATTTTTTTGACTCTTCTATAATAATAATTACCTAATTAACTTGATTGATCAAATGAGAAACACATTGATTATGATCTAATGATTAATCACAATAATCAACCAAATTGATTATTTCCTAAAATAAAAATACTATCTTAAACATAAAATAATTTAAAAGAGGAAAAAATCATTCACAATCTTTTTTATTTTATAATTTTTAACCATTTTATTCATAAAATCATGATTTTATTGAAAACAATAATTTTTTTAAAAATGCCTTAATAATAAAAACGAAAATTAGATTTAAAAAATAAAAATAAATTTATAATTTTTATGATTTAAAAATAATGCAAAAAGTTAGAAATAAAGAAAAAACAAATAAAAGAGAAAAAAATGCATTAAAAGTTAGAAATGTGGGACTTGAAGTCATGACCCCTCACACTTATACCACCTAGACATGCTCTTTTACCAAATGGGTTGTCCCAATCATTCAAAATAAACTACCACTAATAATAATATAATTTAACAATTTAATGCATTGCTTAACTTTAATGACTAATCATAATAATAATTCTTTTAATCAATAAAAATATAATATCTAATAATAAAATTTTTGTTCAACCCCCAAACTCTAAAAGGTTAATACTAGTCCTAGAAAAATAACAATAACAATTATACCCCTATAATATATTTTTTTTAGTAAATTGATCTCAAACTTTTTTTAATGAAAACTATATGTTAGTTTTGACAAATTAGATTATAACCTAAAAAAAATCGTAAGATAACAATTGGACTTTAATGTAAGATTAAACTCCTTAAGGGAGAATAAAAAGTAAAAAAAGACCTCCCTTTGACTTTTTAGGCCATTAGGATTGACTAGATGACTTATAAGGACACTGGATATGTTAGTGATCTAAGCTCTAAATTAGATAAAAGGAAAAGAGGGAGTGATCAAAATTTGGGGTACAACATTATTGTTTAGGTGTATTGATGTTTTTGTTTATCTCATATATGTTATTGTTTTTCTTATTGTGAATGTTATTGTTTAAGTATTGATGCTTTTCTAGCTCATATATGTTGTTGTTTGTGTCATTGTGAATGTAATTATTTACGTATATTGATGAATTTATTTATCTCATTTTGTTGATAAATGTTGCATGAGGTTGTTAAGGTATGTTGTTGTTTAATGTAAATTATTGTGAATGTTGTATTGTTGATGTTTTTTGAGATATGCTATAAATGTTTATGTTATTCTTGATGTTTTCGTTGAGGTATGTTGCAAATGTTTGTGTTAATGTTGTTGTTTTCATTATTTTTAATGATATACCTTGTTCATTGCAACTTTCATAACGTTCAGTCAACATGTCATAGAAGATGTGTTTATTATATCGTATATGGTTTGAGTGTTTTTCCAACCCCTTACTGGATATATATAGCCTTTCAAATTGAATTATAAAATTTTAATATAAGATATTAAGAGTTATTAGAAATCAACTTATTCTTAACAATGTTTTACGAGCATTTTACAGACTGTTATTCATATCGTACTCTTTAATAGTTAGAACTTGATTCATTGCTTTTAGTTCTTCTGTTATCACTCTCTTCACTTCGAATTTTGGCTTCAAATTAAATAATATTTTGCAAAGTGAACTAGAGGTAAAGGAAGTGTTTGTAGAAAAATTAGAGGCATTAAAACAAGTTCTAATCGTTAAAGAGAAAAATGCGGATAATGGGTTGTGTAAAGCGTGATTAACATTGATTAGTGTAACTTGTTCTTCTAACATAACTTAATTTGTTATATTATTGATTTCTAAATTAGATTGAAAGATTATATGTTTAGTGAGCAGTTGGTTAAATAAGCACTCCATATAAGTTACAATAAACTCAAGTAAGCATGTCACCACTTATAGAATCTGGGACCGTGGTGAAATATTGTGCGCTAAGTCTTTCACCACAGATAGAATCTAGGACCGTGGTGAAATGTATTGAAATCTGCAAAAATCCAAGAGCTGGATATCAAACCTCTGACATCAACCTTTTACTACAGTTGTTTTATACAATTGTAGTGGTATGTTATGTGCTACTGTGTTTTTACCACGGCTAGTAGCCCGTGGCGGTAAAGAGGGAACATACAACCACTCCCTTCTTTACCACGGGCCACCATCCATGGTGGAATACTTCTTCCAGTTTTTGTGAAATATGTATTCCATAGTAATGTCAACTGCATGTTGATAAAGAATACACCTGATTCCATTCGAGTCAAGAACCATGATATGCATAAAAAATAATCCTTATCAGGAATCATATCTCTAATTAACTCACAAGAGAAAACCAAAACTTTTGAAGGTCCCCTACTATGTTATATAAGAGGGAGTAATCTCCCAATGTCAATAGAGGAAAAAAATTTAACTTGAAGAGATCAGTTGGGTATATATAATTTTTTTAATCGAATACAAGCGTGACTTATCTAGTGACCAAAACTTGAGATCATTTTCTAAGGAACCATTAATATCCTCCATGGTTTCCATTAGATTGACCACTAACTCATTTTTTTAAAACAAGTAGATATCTTCTATAAGTGAGGTTTCAGAACTAAAACTCATTCACTAAGGGAAGATAAAAAACAAGTCAAACTCCCACTAGTACGAATTGGACCACACGAGCCCCATATCAAGCTAAAAGAATATCAATCCAAATGCCACCATCATGTAAAAATGTCCATCCCCACTTAGGAGTGCCATGTTAATCAAACTAAAATCTCTAACTTCAAGCATACATCCTTTCTAAGCCTACACACCTTCAATCAAGGGACCCAAGCAGTCTTATTCCTGAGACTGGTCCTTTCGCCAAAAAAACTTCCTCATGAGTCTAACTAGTTGTTCAAACTGCAGTAAAGCGGCAAGAAGCAAAAATATTATTTTGGAAGGATTCCCACCGGGATTTATATTGTATCCACAGGGATCGGTGCGAGGGAAAGAATGTCGTTCAACGGTCTCTACGTCTCTGAGCTTGTGGTGATTAAATTTGTTGATAGATCAAAGGTACCACAAATTAAAGCATAAAATATAAAGACGGAAAATATAAAGTAAATACTTTAAAATAAACGGAGCCTTGTTGGGATTGGATCTCATCAATTGATATCACATGCATTCTTCTAACCAATTAAACACAAATCAATCATTCGTCTAATATCCTTATGTAACACCTACAACCGAGGTTATGTCTAACGCAAAGTCGAGAGAACAATCGTATTGTCTCATTGGTGATGTCTCACGTAACTCAAGAACACAGAGCATTAAGAGCTGATGCCCAAGCAAATGTTAGGCCTAAATCTATGTCTAGAGTCTAGAACATAACAAATAATCATCCTAGATCCAGATCTAAAGAGTATACTTCTATAACGGTTCAAATCAAAGATAAATGGGTAAACAAAGATGACACCCATATCAGCTTCATGATTAATTCATATAAAATGCCATGATCATAATACACACATACACTTAACCCTTTTTACATGTATTCAACTAATTTGCCAAATGTATGTGAACAAGTTTCTCATCTCTATTATCACGCATCCTCATAATTCCGTATTGATCCTACTCATGCTACTCATGCTACTAATCAAGACAATAAAATAGAAGATACAAGTGAATATCAACTTACAAGACTATGTCAAAAGTTTGCTCATTGATAGATGAATATCTAAAATCTACGATTTGAAAAGAGTTTTGTCAAGACCCACAAATAAGAAATCAAATACAACATCAATATTGAATCAAAACTAGTTCACAAAACTTAAATTAGATAAAATGCATAAGGTATCAAAAGATTACATCCAAACCCAACAAGAAATCGAAGCTCTTACCTTCTCCACCTTAAAGTTTGTGTTTCTCTCTCTAAAATATGCTTGGAATGAAGAGAGATAAAGTTCTGATCTAAAAAATAAAAGATGCCATATAAATATCTAGCAAGTTCCCTTATATACAAGTTACAAAAAGTGCCTATAAGTGGCACCACGCTAAGCGCCAGTAGAGCGCACTTAGCACGACCAGTTCAAAGGCGACATATTTTAAGAGAGCGCGCTAAGCACGGTCAAAGCGTGCTAAGCGCAGTTAGCCTTGATTAGCTACAACCTCTGGTCCCAAAAGCGTGCTGAACCCGTGCTGGAAAATGCGCTAAGCGTGATTTGCCGCCAAATTGTCGCAAAAGTGATCTTGTTGTTGTTCGCACTGTGAACCTGCTGATTCCTCTTCATTCTCTGCCTTCCTTGTCCAATCCTTTGTGTCTTAATCATTGATATTTTATGCCTATATTCTGCACAATAACACACACATCAAAGAATCCAAAGGTATTTGCAATATGTTGAAGAATCACACAAGAACAAGAAATAAATCCATTAAAACATGAGAAATGAGTTGAAAAATGCCAAGAAAGATGGTTCAATTTAAGTCATATTTTGCACTTAACACTAGTATCTATCAAAATTTTACAAACATCAAATATATGATTTTTTTAGAATTTTCATGGTTATGGAGATAAAAGAACCAACTATCTTTATTTGGTTATTTTTTTCAAATGATAGCTCTGCAGATTATTTTTATATTCATAGAATTTTGTTTTAGGGCATTTCTTATAAATATCGATGTTGTTGTCTTATTTATTTTGTGTCTTAACTTATTATTCAATGGGCTATAGTGTCTATTGTATATCGTTTTCATTGTTTATTTATATTTTTCTAGTAATTTTAACCATTTCCGAGTTATATAACATAGAAAAATAAAGAATCTAGTTTCTCAAAATAATTAGAAATGAAATAGTGGTACTTAGCATTTATTTAAACATGATAATAAGTGCGGTACAATCGGTGAAAGGAATTTAAATTATAAGGGAAAAATAACCATCCTATTAAAGACAAGGCATGAAGATTGGGTGTGTGATTTTATTATACATACTTCATATGCATATATTCATAAATTTAGTTTTTATGGATGTTCCAAAGCCCTACTTGTCCGCGGCCTCCACCATTTCTACCTCTAGATCTTTTGTTTGTTTCTCTTGTCCAAACAGGTCCTTCATTTTCTATATATTCTCCTCTAATTCTTCTATTTCCCCCTCTTCTCCAATTTTCTTCATTTTCTCTTTCACCTTGTCCCCCAAGTCCGCTATTTTCTCCTTCTCTCCAACTTACTTCATTTTCTCGTCCGTGTTGTTCTTGAAGTCCACTGTTTTCTCCCCTTCCTCCTCTTCCTCCTCCTCCTCCTCCTCCTCCTCCTCCTCCTCCTCCTGAGAGTCCTTCATTTTTTATCCAACCTTTCCAACCCGCATGTTCTAACCAAGCTCCCCAACCACCTCCATCATTTATCCAAAATCCCCATTCTCCGTCTTCATGTCCCTTTCCTTTAACTCCATCGCGTCCACCTCCCGAGCCTGCATCCTTATTTACCGCAAGTTTTGTTTTTGACATATCAAAAGCATTAGCTGCAAACCAAATAAACACTGTTAATAAATATGTTATAAGAAGTAAGACTTTATGCAAATAAATAATAGTTATATACTTTGTTTCTCATCTTTGGAAGGCTCAATTCCCACAACCGAAACAAAAATTAGTGCACAAAGAAAGAACACAAAGATAAGAGGTTTGGTTTTCATCATTGATTTACTATGAGTTTAAATGTTGGTAAACATATATTCAATAAACCACTATATATAGCTATTATGATAATAGTTAAATTTAAGAGGCACAATAAGAACTTGAGTGCATGATATATTGCGTAGTAAGTAGTTGGCTTATTGTGAGAATAATGAGGCATTAACGACTATTTAGTGTTAACTTGGGACATGCTTATCAAATAAGGTAAGCATTGTTTTTACATTACTAACAAGATGTTGTTATTTTGCACAATGTTTTAATGTATTTTATATAAAATACAAAAACTTAATTTTAATTTTAATAATTAAAAATATAGATAGCTCTATGGTATTTTAAAATGTTCATATTAAATTAAATATTTGTAGTTATGTTGTTTCTCTCATTAAAATAATAATTCAAATTAAATAATCAAAATAAAAGAGATGTTGTTCTTTTAAATTGGAAAGATATTCCTTCATCTATTAAATTAAACTAATTATAGTTATGTTATCACCTAGTTGGAATAACAATGTCAATTTAATATTTTAAATATTAAATTAAAATAGATTATCTTTCACCTATATATATTTCAAAAGGTGGTATTATGTCTGATTAAAAAGTTGCAATATACACAAAAGCTAAAGTAGTATATGAGTTTGATTTTGTTTTTTTAATGGAAGAAATATAAACTATTTTTAGTAAAAATTACAGTCATTTTACAATTGTTTCATATGATATTTAAACTTTGTTCTTTGAGGATATAAAGTAAAATTTTGTTCAATGCAGGGACAAATGTTGGACACAATATCTAATACAATATGTTCAACATCATAAATCAGAATTGACATATAATAGAAAACAGATCATAAATAATAAAGCAATTAAAGAATATAAATGATTGTTAACGCAGTTCGGTGCAACGACACCTATGTTTGGGGGATTTCCGATCCAAAAAAATGAAATCCACTATCAGTAGAATTAGTATAAAGTGTCTTAGATGACCAACTATTGTTCAATGCTCTCTTCTTAATTCTACATATGTATTTCTATTTAGGAATCCACCTAAATATGAGACCCCTCTCACTTTCTCATAACCACTAACCCCAGTAATCAATACAATAATTAGAATATTGAATGTTTGAATTACAACACACTTATCAAACCAATCTCTGTGCCTTGAGATATGAATGGATGAGCTAGAGTAGCGCACAAACAATAACACAAAGGACTCAAAATAGAAAACCTAACATAAAGATTCTTCAATACTTGCACACCTTCAAACGTTAGGTTTGAGTCTTCTTAAATAGCAATGCAACTTCTGGGATTTTCTCCAATGGACATAAGATTTGATCGCATCTAGATTTGTAGAGGATTCTATTTTGATTTGTTTTTAAAAAATCTCCAACAAAATTATTTAATTTAATTTGATTCATATTTAAATCTCTAAATAATTAGATTTGATATTATTCAATTTTCCAAACAAATCTAATTAACACATTGCTAAAAGATAGCAACAAATTTGATTGAAACCCTACCAAAATTTTCTCTCATAACAACAACCCCATGGCCTGCTGACAAAGGCCATACGTTGCACACATGCTGGAACATCGTGTCTCATATGCGTTCTTTCTTCACCAAAATATCTTGTACACTCCAAGTTATTTTGCATAATGCAGCTAATAAAAAGGAACAACAATCCCCCTTTGGCAAAACAACTCTTTCAAAACTTACAAGATGTGTATGAGTAAATCTTAAAAAAATAACACAAAATCATCATCATAAGCACATCACAAACAAAACAAACAGAGTAAACAACAATAGTATAAGTACCAAATAAAAAGGTGGTTTCTACATAGAGATCATCTCACACAGGCACAAATAGTTGAAGGCCAAATGTTAGGCCGAATGTTCCAGCAAGTGTTACAGGACTATTAGATAATATGAGCACACAGTATCAGACCAGAAGCAGATATCAACAACATAAGTATCACACATAATCATGAGATCACAACATAAGCTAGGCACATATGCATGCACAAACCATTATTACTCCCCCTTTTTGCCATAATTTGACAAAGGCATAAAAAAGAGAACACATGCCAGAACAAATGCATGATCAGGACTAAAACATAAATCTAGAAAAACATAGTGCAGGACCATAGTCATTGGTAAATAGCCATTACAAACCCAAAATTAAAGCACACCGATATACATGGGCCAAAAAACTGAAATAAACATTATAGAATGCATTCCATCTTCAGAGCTTTATTCCTCTTCCTCACTAGCAAATTTCTCTTCTTCTTCACTATCTGTTTCTTCTTCCTCGGATTCCTTCTCCCTGGTCATCATTTTGATCAAACCATCCACATTCCTTTTCCTGGTGGCACTTGCAGTAACTGTTTCTTGTAGAGCCTTTGAAACTTCCATTAGTTCAAGCAACACATCTTTTATGGTGGTTTTGGGTACAATAGAAGAATTCCCACCAATAGACTTACCTTGGTGCTTTCTCACCACAATGTCTGGGAAATGTGTCTCGACAAACAACTTCTTTTCAAGATTTAGTGACCCTGCCTTTTTGTTTGGAGCTTCTTAAGGATACACAATC
Organism: Lathyrus tuberosus; assembly: GCA_022829125.1. Taxonomy (NCBI): domain Eukaryota; kingdom Viridiplantae; phylum Streptophyta; class Magnoliopsida; order Fabales; family Fabaceae; genus Lathyrus; species Lathyrus tuberosus. The sequence continues at coordinate 21,633,039 of JALAZF010000012.1, read as the reverse complement.
TCAAGATATTGATCTAAGATAATACCAATTAACAAATAAGGGAATGATATGGTTAACTTCATAGCAAAGTAGTCAGCTTGCTTCATTGTTTGCTCAAACAAATAATCTCCAAAATTCAGCTTAGCCTTTGTGCCTATTTGGAAGATAAGTTTGGCCAAAGTATAAGTTATACTTGAACTGTAATTTATGGGTTCCCAATTAGATGCACCAGTCCTATTTATAATAGCATACTTCTCACTTAATCTTCCACTAGAGAGTAAATCTTTATTAGGCTATTGCTTCATTTTCCCACCAGTTATTTCCTTAGTAGTCTTGTCAATGAATGAAGCCTTATCAGACCCCGCAGACTCGCTTCTACCCAAATAATCATTAATAATTGAGGGTGAAAACTTCACACACTTCCCTTAACATATAACTTCATATACTTTTGACTTCCTTCAACATTACAATCAGGTGAGATATTCACAATAAACTCCTTGACCATCTGTTCGTAGTATGGACTAATATCAGTTATGGTCTTCATTAATCTTGGAGCTTCAAATCCATAATCTCTTTACATTCAAGAGCATATGTGCCTAGCTCTCTTTCACAAGAAATCCTTCTTAGAAAAACATATTTCCACTTCTGAACACTTGTTTAAGAATGGAATGACACATTATGTAGGGGAGCAACAACAACATTAACAAGAATACCTTTTCCACCAACCTTTCTCCTTATGGTGGGCATAATGTCCTGGACATCTTCTTCAACATCTGTCACATATTTGCTTGATTGAACAAACTTTCTCTTTAGAGACTTTTTCTCAGCAGTTTTTTCTTCAACCTTTCTTTTCTTACTCACAGGAGTCCTATGATGAGTTTTCTTCTTCACAATTTCATTGTTCTTCAAGGAGGTTTTGGAAGGAATATGTTTCTTCTTCTCTTTCTCCCTATCAGCCATAGACCTAGCTATACTCTTCATCACAATGACAACATGTTCTTCACTAGTTTCAATTTCTTCATCCACATCCACCACTTCTTTAGCCTTCTCCGGAGTGTCTTTATCTTGAGACTTGGTTACAGGAATGATGCTCTTCATTATGTGGGCAATAGGAATGTGATTATCCTAATCATCTTCTACATTAATTTCACCTTGAACCTATGGTTCTTCATTTTGAGGGTTCTCATCCCTTAATTCTTCTGATGAATCATCATCTTTATCCAATATGTCATTCACATTTGTAACAAATACAAGAATATTCACATCTAGTTTAGAAAGGGGTTCAGCCCGTGGCTAACCATACAATTTATAGTACTAGGGCCTTATATGACCATATCTTCCATAATGCTGACATCTCCATGATGATCTCTTGATGCCTCTATTATGAGGATACATATGTTAAACCAAATATTGAGACATATGGTCCAACATTAGAAACCAAGCACTCTTCTCAGAGGGAACAAACTTTTTAACAATTTCTCTGTTCATGGAGCTGTAGTCAAACCCAATTCCCTTTATATTTCTAAACATCTTCTCAACTTCCTGTAGCGCAGTTTTTGTGGTTTCGAATCACTATCGCTTTGGGGTACTACAGTTCGATTCATTTTTTATATTGTGAAGCTGATTAAGGAAGGGAAATAGATGTCTCCAATTAACCCTGCTTGCATACTGAGTTTAAACAGATGACTGTTGGTTTACAGATGCTATCAAAATCGTGGGTCTCTCTTATGTTATTTGGCTTAAGCATAGAGTGTTCATGAGGCTTTTGGGAAGATACTATATCTAAAAATTTTCTGACTGGTGTATGAATGTGGACCTAGAGTTTTTGATTTGTATGCTCGCTAAGATCTCACAATCTTATGTCTACGTATTCCCGTTTAATGAAACAGGGGAATCAGAGCAATCGTAGTTCCTCCTATTCTATGGGAGGAAAAGATGTTTTGGTGTCTTGTTCAAAGCCCAAGATTGAAGCTAAAGGTGATTTGCATCTTGTTCAAAGCCCAAGATATGAAGCTAAAGGGTTTTGGCTGAGAGAGAATTTGTCATCTCTAAAGAGGAACTGTTGATGTTTATGTGCTTTGATCAAAGCACAAGTCTGATGCTAAAAGATTGATTGACTCAGCTAGGGATTTCTTTATACGAAACCTAAGAGGAGGCTAGATAAGACTGACTCAACAAGAGAGTGTTTATGTCTTGTACAAGGCCCAAGATTTAGGCAAAAAGGAGACTGACTCTTTGGGGATATCATTATATAAAGCCTAAGAGGAGGCTAACAGTTTGACTTTTCTGGGGAAAATGTTCTTTTTGTCTTGTACAAAGCCCAAGATTGAGGCTAAAAGAGATTTTTGACTCCGTTGGGGAGGTTTATATGTGTCTTGTACAAAGCCCAAGATGGAGGCTGAAATGAGTTTGTCTCAACAAGAGAATGTTTTTATATGTCTTGTACAAACCCCAAGACGGAGGCTAAAAGAGTTGACTCAACAAGAGAGTCTTGCAAAGGTGATTGACCAAACAAGAGAGTCTGAAAGTTGATTGACTCAACAAGAGAGTCTTTTATACTCAACAAGAGAGTGATTTGCTGTCTCGTACGAAGCCCGAGATTGAGGCTAAAAGGGTATTGACTCAACAAGAGAGCCTTGAAAAGTGATGGACTCAACAAGAGAGTCTGAAAAGGTTAGCTCCGCTAGGGGGAGGAGAATTATTGTACAAAGCCCAAGAGGAGGCTGACTGTGTTAAGGAAAGATCATTATACAAAGCCTAAGAGGAGGCTATCTTACTGCTGAGGATTAGATCCATAGGCAGGCCCAAGGGTGGGGAACTCTCATGAGATCGGTGTTTTCTCCTATGTTTGAAAGGAACTTGAGAATGTCTTTGAGACTCAAAGGGGGTTTAGATTGTCCAAGTCTATTGGTGCTGAAGAGTTTTATCTTTTGTAGGATGCCCAAAAGAGGGCCAAGGACTTAAGGGATGAGAATCAACCCTAAAGTGTCCTGAGATTTGACACTGGAAAGACTGCTCTAGCAAAGGATGACTAAGTTATGTCTTATACCTTTAAGAGGTCGTGAGGGTCCTTGTATTAAGCCCAAGAGAAGGCATGAGAACTTCTAAGAAGCCGAAGGGTCCTTGTACAAAGCCCAAGAAGAGGCGGGGATGCTTTTAGGAAGCCTGTGGGTCCCCAAACCAAGAGAAGTTCAAGAAATGCAATTCACAGAGAAGAGATCATTCCAGGAAAGTTCGAGGGTTTGGAAGAAACTCAAGAGATGCTATTCACGGAGAATAGATCAACTCTAGGGAGTAGAATTTCTTTGACAATTTCTAGGGGTGACAGTCTGAGAAAAGGTTCACCGAGAATACTGCCTTTCTCTTTGTTCCATAATGTTTAACCCCAAGAGAAGGGAAGACTGTATCTGGAAATCCTATGGGGGATCTAGTTTTGTTTGTATTTAAGAGTGATAAACAAGGCTTTACCTAGTTCTAGACGTAGTTGCCAGGGAAAACTCTAAATAACTATACTAGTATATATACAGTTGATATATGACGAGTATTTAAAAGGTATGAAAGAAGACTAACCATGCGCAGCTTCCCACAATACAATTATATATATATATATATATATATATATATATATTTAACGAATATTTAAAGGAATGAAAGAAGACTAACCATGCGCAGCTTCCCACAATACAGTTATATATATATTTGACGCATATTTAAAAGAATGAAAGAAGACTAACCATGCGCAGCTTCTCATAATACAGTTATATATATGAAAGCATATAAAAGAAAGCGGATAAACACTTACTCGTTGTAGAGCTTCCATTCTGTTTTGTTAGTTGTTCAACAAAGAAATTAAAGAAAGTTTTGATGACAACTATATATTTGGATTCAAAATCAAAGGAGAAAGTATTTTGAACAGAGATCGGGGCTTACAACTCAAGGAAAGGCCCAAAATTTAACAGTGAGCGCACCGTTGCTTGAATTTGTACAGGGACTTATACAAGTAACTGAGGCCTAAAGAAAGGTTTCCCGTACAAAGGGATGGGTCTTACACTCTTTTAAGAGGCCCACAAGATTTTTTAAAAAAAGAAATGGGACTTACAACACGAGGGTAGGCCCAGATGATCATTTGTTTGAAAAATGGCGATCGCGTCGAGGTTTGAAAACACAGTGGGACTTATACAATGACTCAGGCCCAAATTATTTTGGTTTTTTAAAAAAGGGGTTGGGGTCTTACACTCTATTAGAGGCCCAAAAGTATTTTCGTACAAGAGATGGGGCTTACAACTCAGGGAGATGCCCAGATGATTTTGAAGAGGCGACGATCGCGCCGTTAATTTGAAAATATACAGAGGGACTTATACAATATGAGAGGCCCAAATTTGTTTATTTACAAAAGGGGTTGGGTCTTACACTATATTAGAGGCCCCAAAGTGTTTTTTAAGAAAAAGAATGGGACTTATAGCTCGAGGAGAGGCCCAAAGGATTTGATTTGAACTGGCGATCGCGCCGAGATTTTTTTAACTCAGAGGGACTTATACAATATCTGAGGCCCAAATGTTTTTTTATTTTCAAAGGGTTGGGTCTTACACTCTATTAGAGGCCCAAAAGTGTTTTAAAAAGATTTGTTTAGGGTGATTAAGATCAAAACCCTAAATTAATTTCAAAATGTATTTTAATTAAATAAAAATTTAATTAAAATGATCAAAATTATCAAACATGTGTGAAAAACAAGTTGTGATCTTAGATTAATGTTCGAAAAATCATATTTTTATCCACAAAATGATTGGAAACCATTTAAGTTTGGAAAATCAAGAAAGAAAAAATACTTTAAATGTCAAAAAACAAATAAAAATTAATTCTTTGCAAAAATATCAAGTATATGAAATAATTAATATTTTTGGAAAATTATTGTAAAATAAAATATTTTAACATTTTTTTGAATTATTAAAAAAAGAATCAACTCAAAATCATTAAAAACCAGAGAGAAATTAATTTTTGAATCAATTAAATAAAATCCCAAAAATTCAAATATTTAAAAATTCAAAAAAGGGCGCCAAGAACACCAAGTTCTTGCCCGCGCCCTTTGTTTCTTCAGATTTGCGTTTTCCCCTCAATCTCACTGAATACTTGATGAAATCACACAATCCACATATCAATCTACTCGTTTTCACCTCACGATCATGTCTATGGTCTTTAATTTCATTTATTTTAAGCATGGAATAAGAAATCAAGACAAAACCTCAAGAACCCTAAATTCTGCATGAAGGCTGGGAATTTTGATACATGATTCATACAAAGCAATTAATTGAGGGGAAACCCTCCATACATGATTATGAACATATGGCAAAATTATTGTGCGAGGAAATATCATGAATCATGAAATGACCATGTTTAGGCTTACTTGAATGTCGTGGCAGCAAGAGCAATTTGATTTTTGAGTTGGAGGTGTTACAGATGAGTTGTGATGATCTGAACAGCTTATCTACACCATATGGAATGTGTTTGAATGCTTGGAGTAATTGGAAATGGACTGGAAAAGGTTATGGCACCTCAACTGCAATTTGGTTGAAAGCTTGAGCAATTGGCTGGTGATTTTGTGAAATTGGTGCTCCAGATGTTGTTTAAGTGTTTGGATCACTTCTATATGATGTTTATGAGGTGTGTGTGTGATTGGTTTGGTTGGAATTGTTCTCAAACTCAAAACCAGATAGTGACTTGCTTTAGAAGGCAATTTTGGAAGTGAAAAGGTGATTTTGAGGAAAGCATCAGTTTGGGTGCTTTGGTGTACTCAAACTGATCACAAATGAGCTCTATTTATAGTAGAGCAAGTTTGTTTTGTAAGGAATATGGTATGGCAAATGGTACAGGTCTGTGGCCAATTAGATCACTTTGGAATCTCAAGTCCCCTCTAGCCATTGACTACAAGTTAGAGCACAGGCCTATGTGTCTTTGGTTCAGGGATAAGTCTTGACTGAACTTGGATAACATTTTTTGATGAATGCCACCTCTATGCATCAGTTAAATGCTTTGAAACAAAATTGAATATTTTAAGCATCTTTGAATTTAGGAGTGTCATGCCTAAACATAGATCCATGGACTTGGGAGGCTGATAGATCAGTGTTTGTCCCTTGGTTGTCCCCCCTTGAGGTGTGCAGATGGATAAGCATGTTTGGAATTGCACAATTTGAGCAAATCGAGCCTTTATGTACAAATCTGCCTTGCCAAGACAGTTTGCAGCAAGGCATGTTGCAGCTGCCATAACTCCCAGCTCAGGTGGAGTTTGATGGAGTTCTTGGACATTTTGGAAAGCCCTTATGTGACACAACACATGTGTGATCATAGTTTGTCTTGAAACTTTTTGGATCCAAGTGAAAAATTCCCCTACATTTTGAAAAAAAGCAAGACAGATTCTGACTTAGTGAATATTTCACTAAGTGTTGGAAAAAGTGACATTTCATGTTTTCAGCCATTTTGATCACTCCATAACTTGAAATCCATGAGGAATTGGAATGAGGTGTAGTTGACACTTTTAAAGTATGCCATGAGAGCTACAAATCCATCTTTGGACCATCTAAAATGGATGCTTGGATCTCAAGTTATGATCCTTGGAAGTTGGTACCCTAGCCACTTTGTCCCATAACTTCGAAAAATTCTAAGTTTTTATGGTTACCCCTTTTACAAGTTATCCCACCTTCTTTGATTTTTCTTGATGAATGATGATTCAAATCACATATTAACATTGTTTTAGGGTTGAGGAACCATAATTGTGAAAATTTTTAAAAAGTCAAACTTGACTTTTGTGCACAGTTGACTTTTTATCAGATGAAATCCAAACTGTGCGATCCTTTGTGAACTCGAGTCCTTGATCTAAATCAAACTTGATGGATATGTTCCATAGGTGTCATAATGTGTATTGAATCATGTCCCAAGGTTTGGGAGCATGTCTTGGTCAAAAGTCAAAGGTACAATTGACTTTTCCCTCGAAACCCTAATTGTGGTCCAGATGAAAATGAAACTTGTGAGTCAAGCTTCTTGGATCAATCCATTGTTGCAAATGGATCAATGTGCTTTATTAGAGACCCCCAAATCATGTCTTGAGGTCTTGGCTCATGTTTTGTCCCAAAAGTCAACTTAGGGGTGAATTTGGTCAAGCAACCCTAATTCCTGATTTTTGGGTAAAGGCCTCCCCTGAGGTTAAATTGACTTGATGATTGAGTTTATGAGGTCCCTTGGAGTATCTTGGGTTGTGCTTTGAAGCATTGGCTCATGCCCAGATGAAAATTTCCATTTGGAGGCCTCAGTCGACCAAAACCCTAGTTTGGTGACATTGGCGATCTTGAGGCTTGACCCACTTGGAATGCTGCAACATTGTGCTTCATTCCTGATGTGGGGGTCCTCTTGATCCTTTGTGGATGTTTGAGAGATTAGACAAGTTGAAGATCATGTCATTTCTTGATTGATCCTTTGTCTAAGTGCTCTGAGAGGGCTTAAAACCCTAATTCTTGATTGTAGTGAATGCTCAACAATTCTTGAGGAGATTGATGAGGCATAAAGGTACATCCATATTGTGATGATGATTTGCACAATGATGGGAAATCTTAGTGGTCAAAATTTGGGGTATGACAGATGCCCCTATTTAATCTTCTTGGACCCGAAGGTGTGAATGGGGAAGGTATTCGGGCATTCGGGGTGGAAAAGGATTAAATATCGGAATACCCAAAAGTTTGATGGTGGTTATGAATGGCAGTTTGCTCATCCATCTTCTTTTGCTAAGCAGTATTACTTAGAAAAGGGTAAAACTTCCCCTCGATCCTGGTCTTCAGCCAAGGAACTGGTCTCAGTTTCTTGATGTAAACTTCCCCTCGATCCTGGTTTCCTACCAAGGAACTGGTCTCAGTTTCTGATATAAACTTCCCCACGATCCTGGTTTTCTACCAAGGAACTGGTCTCAGTTTCTTTTGTCAATAAACTTTCTTGACAACAGACACTATTCGTAGCGGTTTTCCCTTAAACTTCTCGCCGAATTTTCCTGGAGAGATGCCATTTGATGGAAACAGTTTTGATGTCAGACTTGCTGGGGAACCCATTCGTCTGAGCTGTAGAGGTGTTCAAACTTCTCTGTTTGGAGACGCCATTTGTCCGCTCTACTGGGGAAAATAAGTCTCTTGAGAGACTGCTTTCGCTTGGGGATATTTCATCATACTTTTCCTCGAGATCTTCTCGGAGGAAATGCCATGTGACGTAATCCAATTTGGGAGTGCTGATGACCTTTTCGTCAGTGAACCTTCCGAAGAAGAACCACTGTACTGTAGAATCTTCTGATTAAGAGGCTTTCTCTAGGGATTTTCCTTAATCCGGGAAAGCGAAGATATCATCTTCAATGGTGAAGAGTGACATTTGTCGAAGGCTTTCTTGTTTCTCAGAGGTTCAAGTTATCAAAGTGGTCTAGGACTGTCTCCACTCCAGAAATAAACTGGGAGAGACATTGCTTAGATGATCTACCTCCTGACAAGGAAGGAACTGACAACTCGATTAAGAGGAATTTTTATCACTTGGGGATAAGACCGACCAGAGTGATAGTGATGCAATATGAATATGAATGCAAATAAATAATATATGATGTATGAACATGTATGCTGTCAACACTGACGCGACATACAGGCTAATAGATGAACACGACAGGATACTCAACCACTGCAGGGGATGGAGAAGCACCATTTGTTCAAGATAGCAATTCTGCCTTGCTTAGGAGAGATAGTCCCCGTGGGGAACAACCGTTGGTCGGGCTTAGGAGATAAGAACTCTGTCGGGGATGTCGGACGGAATATTCGCATCTGACACAGCTAATCCTTCATTCAGGTGCACTGGTTTAGTAGGAGTACTTTGATTCTGCACTTTGATGTTCGATTACTTCTGGAGTAGCGATCGATGTTCTTTCGATGTTCAACAGCTGAAAGAATTGCCATCTTTATTTTAAAAGTAGAAAAATGTTGACAAGTAAATTCATTTTTGTTTTATTTCAAGAATCGTGAATCATGTTAAAAGGTCGTTCTATAAAGCTAAAACAAATGAGAATTATAAACAAAAGCACTAGGGCTCAGATTTTATTGATAGGATGGAGATCAGCCAAACGCGTGATTCCATGGAGTATTTACAAAGATAGAAAATGGTAATTTAAGGGAAAAGGGCTACATTGAAACATAACGACCACTATCCTTCTACCAACTTTGAATTCTGGACATCCTGAGCTTCTGTCGAAGATGACCGTGACTGGAGTTTTTCTTCTGATGGATGGCATTACTGCTGAGGAGTTGAACTGATCAGACGTAGTTACTTGCCATTATCCCTAACTTTTGCCTGGATTGTACTTTGAGATTTCCAATCCACCGGGATGATTTTTGATCATGTCTCTAATTTTTTCCTGGACCGCCCTTTCAGGTTTTCAATCCACCGAGACATTTTTTTTAATTTATTTAGGTGAAGTATTTCTTGACTACATCAACATTTGTGGGATAAGCAAATTCCTCTCCATCCATGGTTGCAAGTCTCAAGGCGCCGCCTGAGAAGGCTTTCTTGACCACATAGGGGCTGTCATAATTCGGAGTCCATTTACCCTGGGAATACGTGAGGAATGATTTATCTTTTTGAGCACGAGGTCTCCTTTCCTGAAGACGCGAGGTCGGACCTTTTTGTCAAATGCCTTCTTCATTCTCTGTTGATACAACTGACCATGGCATAGTGCCGTTATTCGCTTCTCTTCGATTAGGTTCAGTTCGTCATGACGACTTTGACATCATTCAGCTTCTGTTAGCTTAGCTTCCATCAATACCCTGATTGATGGGATATCTACTTCTATGGGAAGCACTGCTTCCATGCCATATACTAGAGAGAAAGGGGTTCCCCCTGTTGAAGTGCGGACAGATGTACGATAACCGTGAAGAGAAATAGGTAGCACCTCGTGCCAATCTTTGTAGGTTACAACCATCTTTTGAACAATCTTCTTGATGTTCTTGTTAGCCGCTTCTATCGCTCCATTCATCTTGGGTCGGTAGGGAGATGAGTTATGGTGTTTAATCTTGAACTCAGCGCATAACTCTTTCATCATCTTATTGTTCAAGTTGGATCCATTATCAGTAATGATCTGGCTGGGAACACCATAACGGCAGATGATATTGTTTTTGATAAATCTGACCACCACTTGTCTGGTTACATTGGAGAATGACGCTGCTTCGACCCACTTGGTGAAATAGTCAACGGCTACTAAAATGAACCGATGTCCGTTTGAAGCCTTGGGTTCGATCATGCCAATCATGTCGATTCCCCATATGGAAAGATGCCATGGGGAAGAGAGAACTTTGAGATGTGTTGGCGGTACATGGATTTTGTTTGAGTATATCTGACACTTGTGACACTTCCTCATGTACTTGTAGCAATCGGATTCCATTGTCAACCAATAGTACCCTGCTCTCAGAATTTTTCTCGCCATTGTGTGTCCGTTAGCATGAGTGCCAAAGGATCCTTCGTGAATTTCTTTTATCAGCATGTTTGCTTCTAATTTGTCTACACATTGGAGCAAGACCATGTCGAAGTTTCTCTTATAGAGTGTATCACCGCTCAAGAAGAAACTGCCAGCCAGCCTTCTGAGGGTCTTTCTGTCCTTTCTTAATGCCCCAGGTCGGTACTCTTGTTTCTGAAGGAAGCACTTGACATCGTGATACCAAGGTTTATCGTCTATGACTGCTTCAATCGCGAAGATGTAAGCGGGCCGTTCTAGGTGCATTATGTCGATCTTAGGTATGTCATTCCATTGACCTACACTAATCATGGAAGAGAGAGTGGCTAATGCATCAGCCATATGATTCTCTTCATGAGGGATGTGATGAAACTCGATTATGTTGAAGAATGGTAACAACCTTCTCACCTAGTCTTTGTAAGGAATCAGTCCTGATTGTTATGTGTTCCAATCTCCTTTGATTTGATTGATAACCAGGACTGAGTCTCCATACACATCCAAGTTCTTAATCCTTAAGTCAATTGCTTCTTCGAGACCCATGATACAAGCTTCGTATTCGGCCTCGTTATTTGTGCACTTGAATGTTAGTCTGGCAGTGAAAGGAATATGGGCACCCTGAGGTGTTACGATGATTGCCACAATTCTGTTTCCATAATTGTTGACAGCTCTGTCAAAGATTAGTCCCCATTGGGAACCTGGTTCTGGCCCTTCACTGGGTAGCGGTTCATCGCAATTTTTCATCTTCAAGTACATGACATCTTCGTTTGGGAAGTCAAACCCGACTGATTCCTGACCGTCAATCGGTTGATGAGCCAAATGATCGGCTAAAATACTTCCTTTTACAACTTTCTGAGCATGGTATTCGATGTCGTATTCTGATAACAACATCTGCCAACAGGCAATCCTTCCCGTGAGAGCAGGTTTTTCAAAGACGTACTTGATCGGATCTATTTCGGAGATTAACCAAGTAGTGCGAAGAATCATATACTGGAGAAGACGTTTGGATGCCTAAGCCAGAGCACAACAAGTTTTCTCAAGCATAATGTACCGAGTCTCACAGTTGGTGAATTTCTTACTCAAATAGTAGATGGCAGACTCTTTCCTTTTTGTTTCGTAAATGATCAGTGGTCTTCCTTCCATTGGAGTTGCTAGAATCAGTGGGTTCAACAGGTATTCCTTGATACTGTCGAAGGAAGTTTGACAGTCTTCTGTCCAAACGTAGTCCTGATTCTTTTTGAGTAATTTGAAGATCGGCACACATGTCGCGGTCATGAGGAATATAAATCTGGAAATGTAATTCAAACGTCCCAAGAATCCCCTGACTTGGTTTTCAGTCTTTGGAGAAGGCATTTCTTGAATGGCCTTGACCTTGTCAGGATCAACCTCAATTCCTTTCTGGATGATGATGAACCCTAGCAGTTTCCCTGAGCAGACACCGAACGTGCATATGTTGGGATTCAAGTGGAGTTTGTACTTTCTCAGGCGCTCGAACAGTTTTAGCAAGTGGGTCACATGCTCCTCTTCTGTTTTAGATTTGACAATCATGTCATCGACATATACCTAGTATTCTTTGTGTATCATGTCATGAAACAGAGTAGTCATGGCCCTTTGATAGGTTGCCCCGACGTTCTTCAAAACGAACGACATTACCTTGTAACAAAAAGTGCCCCATGGGGTGATGAATGAAGTTTTCTCCATGTCTTCCGGCGCCATTTTTATTTAATTATAGCCCGAGAATCCGTACATGAAGGAGAATACTTTGAACTTTGCTGTACTGTCTACCAGCATGTCAATGTGAGGTAAGGCAAAGTCATCCTTTGGATTGGCTTTGTTCAGATCCCTGTAGTCTACACACATTCTGACCTTTCCGTCCTTTTTCTGAACTGGTACTATGTTGGCTAGCCATTGAGGATATTTTGATGTGGCGAGGAAACCCGCGTCAATCTGTTTCTGAACTTCGTCTTTGATTTTGATGGCCATGTCTGGATGAGTCCGTCTCAACCTCTGTTTTACTGGCGGACATTCTTATCTTAACGGTAGATGATGTTCCACGATGCTGGTATCTAACCCTGGCATGTCCTGATAGGACCAAGCGAATACATCGGGAAACTCTTTGAGAAGCTTTGTCAAACCTTGTTTGACAGTCAGACTGAGCAGTGCCCCAATCTTGACTTCTTTTCTCTCTTCCTCGGAGCCCAAGTTGACCGTTTCCAACGGCTCTTTGTGAGGTTCAATGGACCTTTTCTCTTTTCTGAGTAATCGGGAGATCTCTTCTGGAATTTCTTCGTCATCTTCTTCTTCAGCCTCAAATACTGGGAATTCAAAGTTGGGAGAAAGCATTGGATCGTATGTTTCAATGGGGTTTAAAACAACCAATCTGCATGATGTGATGATTTGTTTTTAAAAGAGATAGAGAGAATGCAAGAGTGTGTGCAGTGTATTTTCTGATAACTGCTTGTTTTTATTATTTGAGATGTTTTTTAGGATTACCATTTTCTGAAAATGCGAAAAGAGAAAACATCAATAAATGCGGAAATTACAGAACGTCGTTTATTTTATTTATGATCTTGTCGATTCTTGAAATTACAACCCTATAAAACAAAACTATGTCGCTTTGGGCGAGGCGAAGAGGGATATTTACAAAAAGTGAGCCCTATCAAAACATCCGTTTCACCTGGGCAGGGTGAAAGGTTAAGATAAAGACGACAATTACTTCGACTTATGAACAACTTTCGGGACATCGACAACAACCCATTGGCGGCGAACTCCTTGGTGAATCACAAAGTCTGGTACCTTCCTTCTTAGTTTGTCTTCAGAAATAATGCTGATTTCTAGTAGAGCAGGATCATTGGAGTCTGTCTCCCAGGCAGAATTGTCGTAGACGAACTCTTCCGTTGTATCTTGCACAGTGTTTTCAGTCTCAGGCAGATCTCCCCATCCAGTTGGCTTGATGTCTTCGAGCCTGATACGAGAGCTTTCAGGAGTGGTGTACTTGACCATGAAGTTGTATTTGCCACTCGATTGTCCTAAGGTGTCCCATACTTCTTTGGAATTGGAGGAGTCATCCCTTTCGATGACGTTGACCTCAGGAAAAGCATAGTTAAGGAACTCTTGTCCTGCAATCTTTGCAAATTCATCGTTGTGCTGTATATTTTCAGAATGCCCTGAGTGTTGATCCCATGACATGGTGGGGACTTAGGTATTCTTTTAAATGATGCTCAGCTGATATGCATCGTTTGGCTGACTCTTTTGCCCCAAGTTTCCCGGGTACGGCTGCCAAATAGGCAGGCCATCCGTTGGGCCATAATAGTCGTGGTCAAAGTTGTCTTTCATCAGAGTGTCCTCCTCTAATGAGTTTGGTGGAGCACGACATCCTTCCGGATCACAATCTCCATATATCATCTTGACATCTGACCTTGATATAAATCTCGGACTCTGTGTCAGAAAGAAAAATGGTGTAGGCACCTCTTCCTGAGACATATAACCGTCCTCGTTAAGATATAACTTCCATTCTTCATCTGTATCGGAGGAATCTCCCTCGTTGATGGTATGCGCTTCTTGAGACACTGGGTGAAGGAAACCTCCACTACGGAAGAAGTTTTGAATGGGAGGAAGACCTTCATCGTTAGTAGCTGTCTGGGCACAGTTTGAAGAAAAACCAAGTCCCTTCTTTTTCTTATTTTCAGTAGGAATGACAAGCTATCCCCATCCATTTGCATTGTTACTTTTGATCACTTCGAGAGCATCTATGTACGAGGAAATCGACGTTTCTCTTTCTGATTGATTGTCATTGCTCACCAAAAGTGCTTGGAACTGGGTTCCCACAACCTCTTCCGATTCTACACAAGATGATGATAAGTTGCTCACGATCAAGGCTTGCTCTCCGCAGACTGTGACTAGTTGGTCGTTCTTGACAAACTTCAGCTTTTGGTGAAGTGTCGAAGTGACTGCCCTAGCCTCGTGTATCCAAGGTCTTCCCAACAAACAGCTGTATGTTGCTCGGATGTCCATGACCTGGAAGGTGACTAGGAAAGTGTGCGGACCGATAGTTATGGGAAGGTCGAATTTGCCAATAACTATTTTTCGGGATCCATCAAATGCTTTGACGGTGACCTCACTACCTCTCATCGGAGGTCCTCGGTATGATAATCGCATTAGAGTGGACTTTGGCATCACGTTTAGAGCTGATCCGGTGTCTACCAGTACGCTGGCTAACGCATCGTCTTGACAGTTGACTGTAATATTGAGTGCTATGTTGTGACTTTGGCCCTCTTCCGACAATTCTTCATCACTGAATCCCAAGTTGTTGCAGGAAGTGATGTTGGAGATGATGTTGTCGAATTGTCTTATTGTTACATCCTGTTCCACAAAGGCCTGCTCTAAGACTTTCTGTAAAGCTTCCCTGTGAGCTTCGAAACTGAGTAGAAGTGATAATACTGAGATTTTCGAAGGAGTTTGAAACAGTTGATCAACTATGTTGTATTCACTCTTCTGGATGAGCTTCAGCATCTCATCGTTATTCTTTGAAAGGTCGGGATCACAGGATTGACCGACTGGTTGATTAGGAATTTCTGTTTGAGGTTCCTTTTGTAGCGCGATTTTTGTGGTCTTGAATCACGATCGCTTGGGTACTACAGTTCAATTCATTTTTTATCCTATTGAGCTTATTAAGGAAGGGAAATAGATGTCTCCAATTAATCCTGCTTGCATACTGAGTTTAAACAGCGGTTTGTTAGGTTACAGATGCTATTAAGATGTGGGTCCCTCTTCAGTTTATTTTGTTAAAATTTGAATGTCTGGACTATTTGCGAGGTTTTTGGTAAGATGTTAGGATTTGGTGCCTTTGGGTTGATATATGGGGGTACTAGATTTTGGGTTTTTGATTAGTATGCTCGCTATGATTTTTGCAATCTTATGCCTACGTATTCCCGTTTAACGAAACAGGGAAATCAGAGCGATCGTAGTTCCTCCTATTCTATGGGAGGAAAAAAGGTTGTTTTGGTGTCTTGTTCAAAGCCCAAGATGTGAAGCGAAATGTGGTTTGTATCTTGTTCAAAGCCCAAGATGTGAAGCTAAAAGGTTTTGGCTGAGAAAGAATTTGTCATCTCTAAAGAGGAGTTGTCGATGTTTGTATGCTGTGAGCAAGACACAACTTTGATGCTAAAAGGTTGATTGACTCATCCAGGGGGTTTCTTTATACAAAGCCTAAGAGGAGGCGGGAAGTTTGACTTTTTCGGGGAAAATGTTCTTTCTGTCTCATACAAAGCCCAAGATTGAGGCTAAAAGGGATTTTGACTCCGTTGGGGAGAATGTATCTTGTATAAAGCCCAAGATGGAGGCTGAAAGGGTTTGACTCAACAAGAGAGTACTTTTATCTGTCCTGTATAAAGCACAAGACGAAGGCTAAAAAGGGTTGACTCAATTAAGAGAGTGCTTGTATGTGATTGACTCAACAAGAGAGTCTGAAGGTTGTTTGACTCAACAAGAGACTCTTTTATACTCAACAAGAGAGTGATTTACATGTGTCTTGTACGAAGCCCAAGACGGAAGCTAAAAGGAGATTGACTCAATAAGAGAGCCTTTTAGACTCAATAAGAGAGTGTTTTATATGTCTTGTACAAAGCCCAAGACGGAGGCTAAAAGGAGATTGACTCAACAAGAGAGTCTTATATACTCAACAAGAGGGTGTGTTTCTATCTCGTACGAAGCCCGAGATGGAGGCTAAAAAGGTTGACTCAATAAGAGAGTCTGAACGTGATTGACTCAACAAGAGAGTCTGAAGGTTGTTTGACTCAACAAGAGAGTCTTTTATACTCAACAAGAGAGTGATTTGTTGTCTCGTACGAAGCCCGAGATTGAGGCTAAAAGGAGATTGACTCAACAAGAGAGTCTTTTATACTCAACGAGAGAGTGTTTTACATGTCTTGTACAAAGCCCAAGATTGAGGCTAAAAGGAGATTGACTAAAAAAGAGAGTCTTTTATACTCAACGAGAGAGTGTTTTTCTATCTCGTACGAAGCCCGAGATGGAGGCTAAAAAGGAGGTTGACTCTACAAGAGAGTCTTTTATACTCAACGAGAGAGTATTTTTCTATCTCATACAAAGCCCGAGATGGAGGCTGAAAGGAGGTGACTCAACAAGAGAGTCTGAAAAGGTTAGCTACGCTGGGGAGAATCATTTGTACAAAGCCCAAGAGGAGGCTGCCTTACCGCTGTGGATTCTGGAGATCCTGAAGCGGGTCCAAGTGTGGGGAACTCTCATGAGAGAGACCAGGTGTCAGAGTGATCAGTGTTTCTTCCTATGTTTGAAAGGAACTTGAGAATGTCTTTGAGACTCAAGGATTTTAGACTGTCCAAGTCTAGAGTTTTATCTTTTGTACAATGCCCAAGAGGAGGCACAGGTATTAAGGGATGAGTATCAACCCTACAACGGCCAGAGTTTTGATGCTGGAAATACTGCTCTAGCAAATGATGACTAAGTTCTATCTTATACCTTTAAGAGGTCGTCAGGGTCCTTGTATGAAGCCCAAGAGAAGACATGAGAACTTCTAAGAAGCCGAAGGGTCCTTGTACAACGCCCAAGAGGAGGCAGGGATGCTTTTAGGAAGCCTGTGGGTCCCCAAACCAAGAGAAGTTCAAGACATGCTATTCACAGAGAATAGATCAAGCCAGGAAAGTTCGAGAATTTGGAAGAAAATCAAGAGATGCCATTCACGGAGAAAAGATCATCTCTGGGGAGTTAGAGTTTCTTTGACAATTTCTAAGAGTGACAGTCTGAGAAAGGGTTCACCGAGAATGCTGCCTTTCACGTTTCCATATTGTTTAACCCCAAGAGGAGGGACGACTGTATCTGGTAATCCTATGGGGATCTAGTTTTGTTTGTATTTAAGAGTGACCAACAAGGCTTTACCTAGTGCTAGACGTAGTTGCCGGGGAAAACTCTAAATAACTATACTAGTATTACACAGTGGATATGTGGCAAGTATATAAAAAGATGTGAAAGAAGACTTACAGTGAAGCAGCCCCACAATACTGCTATATATATATATATATATATGAAAGCGGTAAATGAAAGCGGATAAACACTTACCCATTGTAGAGCTTCCATGCTGTTTTTTAGTTGTTCAACAAAGAAAGTTTTGATAACAACATTGTATTCAAAACCAAAGGAGAAAGTGTTTTGAAAAGATTATTGGGGCTTACAGCTCAAGGAGAGGCCCAAGTTTTAACAATGATCGCACTGTTGTTTTAAAAACTATACAGAGGGACTTATACAATATGTGAGGCCCAAAAGTTTTTATGTACAAGGGGATGGGTCTTACACTTTATTAGAGACCCAAAGATTTATTTTTTTTACAAGAGATGGGGCTTACAACTCGAGGGGAGGCCCAATTGTTTTTGTTTTAAACTGGCGATCGCAGTGAGATTTTTCTTTTAACGCAGAGGGACTTATAGAATGTCTGAGGCCCAAAAAAGGTTTTGGTTAAAAGGGGATTGGGTCTTACACTCTATTAGAGGCCCAAAGATGGTATTTTAAAATAAAAGATGGGGCTTACAGCTCAAGGAGATGCCCAGGTGATTTTCAAAAGGCGACGATCGCGTCGAACGTTTGAAAATATACATAGGGACTTATACAATGTGTGAGGCCTAAAAATGTTTATTTACAAAAAGGGGTTGGGTCTTACACTCTATTAGAGGCCCATGGATATTTTAAAGAAAAAGAATGGGGCTTACAACTCAAGGAGAGGCCCAATTGGTTTTATTTTAAACTGACGATCGTGCCGATATTTTTGAAAATGCGTTGGGAGTTATACATTGATTGAGGCCCAAATTATTTTGGTTTCAAAGAGGGATTGGGTCTTACACTCTATTAGAGGCCCAAAGTGTTTGAAAAAGATTTGTTTGGGTGAAAATCAAAGAAACCCTAATTTCATCATTTTTAAAAGAAAATCAAATAAAAATGATAAAATACCAAATAAGTTTGAATAAACAACTTGTGATTTTTGGTTGAGGTTTGAAAAATGATGTTTTAATCACAAGATGAATTAAAATTCATTTGGTTTTGATTTTCATGATGAGAAATCACTTTTAAAATGTTTAAAAACAATTAAAAAGGGATTTATTCAAAAAAATAGCAACTATATTAAATAAATAATATAAATTTGATTTTTTTGTGGAATAAAATATTTTGGAGTATGAATAAGAAGTGTGTAAAACAGAATTGGAAAATGATGATTTTTGCTATGTGAAAGAATTGGTTGAGTTTTGAAGATAAGAGAAAAAGGAAAGATGTCACAACATCATATTCGACATCTTTCATGAGGCAAAAAACCAGAACTGAACCTTAGTTTTCAGCATCTTTTTTATCAAACTTCAAACATTCATAACTCTTTCAATTTTTAACGAAATTAAAATCTGTAAGAACCTATCTTGATCGATTTTTCGCAAGGAATCCAATGGTATCACTCATGCACACTGAAACTTAATGTACAGAACAAACAAAGCAAAAAACCAGAACTGGACCTTAATTTTAAAACAACATAAACTCCACATATAAACATGTTAAAGTGCAAACAGTAGGAAGATCACAACAAACACATGAAGGACTACATTTTTGCTTCAAGAATTGATCAATAATGATGCATGTATATGGAATTTCAAAGTGTAAGAACACTTACCGATTGGAGCAAGGTCCAATGCCTCTTCAATGTAATTACACCAACAAGAGGAAGAGTCTATGAGCTTCCTTGATCCTCCAGGAGTGTGTTTGACGTTTTATCTGGTTTGAAAAGTGACTGAATCAAGACATGGCTTGAAAAATGAAAAAAAGCCCTATTTTGAGGTATTGAGAGGGGACTTTGTGATTTTGGTGTTACAGGTCACTTGTGAGAGTTTGGACAGCTTAGATATGACATATTAGATGTGTTTGGATCATGAGCTATGAAGAAATTGCTCTTTAACTCAAAAACTCAGAGTTACCTTGCTAAAGAAGGCATTTTTGCCTAGAGAAAGAGATTTTGAGGAAAGCAAGTGTTGTAGTGCTTTGGTGTACTCAAACTCAGCACAAATAAGTTATATTTATAGTAGAGCAAGTTTGTTTTGCAAGCAATAGTGAATGGCAACTGCTGCAGAAGTTTGGCAAATGTTGATCAATAGGAATCCAAGTCTCCTCTAGCCATTGACTAGAGGTTAGAGCACAGGCTGCTGGTTCCCTAGTTCTTGGATAAGTCTTGACTGAATTCAGTTTGAATTTGGCTCAATTCATGCCACCTTGCTGAATGTATTGAATGCTTGAAAACAAAATTGGATATTTGTCATCTTTGTAGCTTTTTAGGTTTGGCATGCTACTTGTGGAATCTTGGACTTGGGAGGCTTGGGAATCAGAGCTTGTCCTTTGATTGTCCCATCCTCAGGTGTGCAAAAGGATGACAAGGCTTAAAAATTCGTGTGGCACAAGAAATGTGCAAATCTGTCCTGAAACCTGTCTTAAAAAATCAGCTGCAGCAAGCCTTGTTGTAAAATCCATAACTTCTTGCTCAAGAATAATAAATGGCTGTTCCAGGAATTTCTGGAAAGCTGAGATGAGATACTTCAACTTTGATGTTCAGGGTTTTTCTTGAATCAACTTGGATCATGGAGAAAAACATCCTTGAAGTTGGGACATTCTTGCTGGAAAAATATTAATGATGTCCTATGAAATGTTGAAACATTTGACAACTTTGAACATTAATAATTCCAAACTTTAATCACTTATATCTTTTAATCCACTATGATATTTTGAGTTGAAGTGAATTGCATCTTTGATGCTTGTCCTTCATGGTGACAAAGCTTGAAAATTGTGTGGCACAAGAAAAAGTGCACAAAATCTGTCCTAAAAAAATAGCTACAACAAGCCTTACTGTAAAGTCCATAACTTCCTGCTTGAGTATGATAAATGGACGTTCTACAACTTTCTGGAAATCTGAGATGATGTACTTCAACTTTGATGTTCAAGGTTTGTGAAGATAAGACTTGTAAAGTTGTCAAAAATTACCTTGAACTTGTGTGATCAAGTCTGTCGTAAAAGCTGTCTTAAAAATTCTATTTTATCAATGCCTTTTGCAGAGATCATAACTTTCTGCTCAAGAATGATAAATGGTTGTTCTAGGACTTTCTGGAAAGGTGAGATGACATACTTCAACTTTCATGTTCATGACATGGCTTGAATCAACTTGGATCATGGAGAAAAACGTCCTTAAAGTTGGGACTTTTTTGTTGGAAAAATAATTAATGATGTCCTACGAAATGTCGGAACATCTGACATTAAGAATTCCCAACTTTGATCACTTATATCTTTCAATCCTTATGATATTTTGAGTTGATTCCTTCTACAATGTTGAAGTATCAAATACCCTCTTTAAAAGTAGCCCTTAAGCAAAATCAATGGATGCTTGGATCAACAGTTACAACCTTGAAAAGTTGTGCACTTGAGCAAAATTTGGGGTATGACAGATGCCCCTATTTAATCTTCTTGGACCTGAAGGTATGAATGGCGAAGGTATTCGGGCATTCGGGGTGCAAGATGATTAAATATCGGAATACCCGAAATTTTGACAGTGATTCAGAATGGTAGTTTACGCATTCATCTTATTTTGCTAAGCAATAATGCTTAGGAAAGGTAAAAACTTCCCCTCGATCCTGGTCTTTAGCC
The DNA here is from genome assembly GCA_022829125.1 of Lathyrus tuberosus. Lineage (NCBI taxonomy): Eukaryota > Viridiplantae > Streptophyta > Magnoliopsida > Fabales > Fabaceae > Lathyrus > Lathyrus tuberosus. The sequence goes on along the minus strand of JALAZF010000012.1, from coordinate 21,611,858 downwards.
AGGGAACTGGTCTCAGTTTCTGATGTAAACTTCCCCTTGATCCTGGTTTCCTACCAAGGAACTGGTCTCAGTTTCTGATATAAACTTCCCCTCGATCCTGGTTTCCTACCAAGGAACTGGTCTCAGTTTCTAATGTAAACTTCCCCTCGATCCTAGTTTCCTACCAAGGAACTGGTCTCAGTTTCTAATGTAAACTTCCCCTCGATCCTGGTTTCCTACCAAGGAACTGGTCTCAGTTTCTGATATAAACTTCCCTCGATCCTGGTTTCCTACCAAGGAACTGGTCTTAGTTTCTTTTGTCAATAAACTTTCTTGACAAGGGACGTTATTTGTAGCGGTTTTCCTTAAACTTCTCGTCGAATTTTCCTGGGGAGATGCCATTTGATAGAAAAAATTTTGATGTCAGTTTTGCTGGGGAATCCAGTCGTCTGAGTTGTAGAGGTACATAAACTTCTCTGTCGGAGACACCATTTGTCGACTCTACTGGGGAAAACGAGTCTCTTGAGGGACTGCTTTCTGCTTGGGGTACTACATCATACTTTTCTCAGGATCTTCTCGGAGAAATGCCATATGATGTGATCCAATTTTGAGGTGCTGATGACCTTTTCGTCAGCGGGTTTTTTGGAGAAAAACGGTTGTATTGCCGAATCCTTGATTAAGAGTCTTTCTTTGGGGATTTTCCTTAATCTGGGAAAGCGAATACATCATCTTCAATGGCGAAGAGTGATGTTTGTCGGAAGCTCTCTGGCTTTTCAGATGTTCAAGTTATTAAAGTGGTCAAGGGCCAGCTTCAATCCAGAAATAAACTGGAGGCGAGGTTGCTCAGACGCGACACTTCTTGACAAGGAAAGAACTGACAACTCGACTGAGAGGACTTTTATCACTAGGGGATAAGATCGACTAGAGTGATAGTGATGCAATATGAATATAAATGTAAATCAATAATGCATGATGTATGTATGTATACGCTGACAAAACTGACGCGACATATAGACTAATAGATGAACACGACGGGATACTCGGCCACAGTGGGAGATGAAAAGTATCACTGGTTCACGATAGCAATTCTGCCTTGATTAGGAGAGATAGTCCCTGCTGGGAACACCGTTGGTCAGGCTTAGGAGGTAAGAACTCTGTCGGGAGTGTCAGACGAAACATGGTATTTGAAACAGTTGATTCTTCATTCAGGCATGTTGGTTTAGAAGGAGTACTTTGATTCTGCACTTTGAAGCTCAACCACCTTCGGAGAGGCGAACGATGTCCTTCGATGTTCAACAGTCAAAAGAATTGCCATCTTTGTTTTGAAAGCAGAAAAATTTGACAAGTAAAATTCATTTTTGTTTTATTTCAAGAATCGTTGATCATGTTAAAACGTCGTTCTGTAAAGCTAAAACAAATGAGAATTGCAAACAAAAGCACTAGGGCTCAAATTTTATTGATAGGATGGAGATCAGCCAAACGCGTGATTCCATGGAGTATTTACAAAGTTAAAAAAATGGTAATTTAAGGGAAAAGGGCTACATTGAAACATAACAACCACTATCCTTCTACCAACTTTGAATTCTAGACATCCTGAGCTTCTGTCGAAGATGACCGTGACTGGAGTTTTTCTTCTGATGGATGGCATTACTGCTGAGGAGTTGAACTGATCAGACGTAGTTACTTGCCATTATCCCTAACTTTTGCCTGGATTGTACTTTGAGATTTCCAATCCACCGGGATGATTTTTGATCATGTCTCTAATTTTTTCCTGGACCGCCCTTTCAGGTTTTCAATCCACCGAGACATTTTTTTAAATTTATTTAGGTGAAGTATTTCTTGACTACATCAACATTTGTGGGATAAGCAAATTCCTCTCCATCCATGGTTGCAAGTCTCAAGGCGCCGCCTGAGAAGGCTTTCTTGACCACATAGGGGCTGTCATAATTCGGAGTCCATTTACCCTGGGAATACGTGAGGAATGATTTATCTTTTTGAGCACGAGGTCTCCTTTCCTGAAGACGCGAGGTCGGACCTTTTTGTCAAATGCCTTCTTCATTCTCTGTTGATACAACTGACCATGGCATAGTGCCGTTATTCGCTTCTCTTCGATTAGGTTCAGTTCGTCGTGACGACTTTGACATCATTCAGCTTCTGTTAGCTTAGCTTCCATCAGTTCGTCGTGTACTTTGAGATTTCCAATCCACCGGGATGATTTTTGATCATGTCTCTAATTTTTTCCTGGACCGCCCTTTCGGGTTTTCAATCCCCCGAGACGTTTTTTTTAGTTTACGCGAAGTATTTCTTGACTACATCAACATTCGTGGGGTAGGCAAATTCCTCTCCATCCATGGTTGCAAGTCTCAAGGCGCCGCCTGGAAAAGCTTTCTTGACCACATAGGGGCCGTCATAATTCGGGGTCCATTTTCCCCGGGAATCAGTGAGAAATGATTGTATCTTCTTGAGTAGTTTGAAGATTGGCGCTCATGTCGTGATCATGAGGAATATAAATCTGGAAATGTAGTTCAAATGTCCCAGGAATCCCCTGACTTGTTTTTCAGTCTTTGGAGAAGGCATTTCTTGAATGGCCTTGACCTTGTTAGGATCAACCTTAAATCCTTTCTGGATGACGATGAACCCTAAAAGTTTCCCTGAACGGGCACCGAATATGCATTTGTTGGGATTCAAGCGGAGTTTATACTTTCTCAACCGCTCAAATAGTTTTGACAGGTGGGTTACATGCTCCTCCTCTGTTTTAGATTTGGCAATCATGTCATCGACATGTACCTCGGTTTCTTTGTGTATCATGTCATGAAAAAGAGTAGTCATGGCCCTTTGATAGGTTGCCCCGACGTTCTTCAAACCGAACGACATTACCTTGTAACAAAAAGTACCCCATGGGGTGATGAAGGAAGTTTTCTCCATGTCTTTCGGCGCCATTTTGATTTGATTATAGCCTGAGAATCCATCCATGAAGGAGAAGACTTTGAACTTTGTTGTACTGTCAACCAGCATGTCAATGTGTGGTAGAGGAAAGTCGTCTTTTGGACTAGCCTTATTTAGATCTCTATAATCTAAACACATTCTGACCTTTCTGTCCTTTTTCGAAAATGTTACTATGTTGGAAAACCATTGAGGATATTCTAATGTGGCGAGGAAACCCGCGTCAATCTGTTTCTGGACTTCCTCTTTGATTTTGATGGCCATATTTGGATGAGTCCGTCTCAACCTCTGTTTTACTGGTGGACATTCTGATCTCAACGATAGATGATGTTCCACAATGCTGGTATCCAACCCTGGTATATCCTGATAGGACCAAGCGAATACATCGGGAAACTCTTTGAGAAGCTTTATCAAACTTTCTTTGACAGTTGGACTGAGCAGTGCCCCAATCTTGACCTCTTTTCTCTCTTCTTCTGAGCCCAAGTTGACCCTTTCCAACGGCTCTTTGTGAGTTTTAATGGACCTTTCCTCTTGTCTGAGTAATCAGGAGATCTCCTCTGGAATTTCTTCGTCATCTTCTTCATCCCCAAATACCGGGAATTCAAAGTTGGGAGAAGGCATCGGATCGTACGTTTCAATGGGGTTTAAAACAAGAAATCTGCATGACATGAAGATTTGTGTTTAGAAGAGATAGAGAGAATGCAAGAGTGTGTGCAGTGTATTTTTTTTACTGCTTGTTTTTATTATTTGAATTGTTTTTTAGGATTACCATTTTCTAAAAAAATGAAAAGAGAAAACAACAATTAATGCAGAAATTATAGAACGACGTTTATTTATTTATGATTTTGTCGATTCTTGAAACTACAGCCCAATAAAACAAAACTCTGTCGCTTGGGGCGAAGCGAAGAGGGATATTTACAGAAGGTGGGCCCTATCAAAACATCCGTTTCACCCAGGCATGGTGAATGGTTAAGATAAAGACGGCAATTACTTTGACTTATGAACGATCTTCAGAACATTGACTGCAACCCATTGGCGGCGAACTCCTCGGTGAATCACAAATTCTGGTACCTTCTTTGATTTGTCTTCAGAAATAACACTAATTTATGGCGGAGCAGGGTCATTGGAATCTGTCTCCCAGGAAGAGTTGTCGTAGGAGGATTCCTCAGTTGTATTTTGCATAGTATTTGTGCTCTCAGGTAGATCTCCCCATCCAGTTGGCTAGATGTCTTCGAGCCTGATACGAGAGCTTTCGGGAGCAGTGTACTTGACCATGAAGTCGTATTTTCCACTTGGTTGTCCCAGGGTGTCCCACACCTCTTTGGAACTGGAGGAGTCATCTCTCTCGATGACGTTGACCTCGGGAAAAGCATAGTTAATGAATTCTAGTCCTGCAAACTTTGCAAATTCATCGTTGTACTGGACGTTTTCTGAATGACCTGAGTGTTGATCGCATGACATGGTGGGGACCCAGGTATTCTTTTCAAGGATGCTCAGCTGATTTTCATTGTTCGGCTGGTTTTCTTGCCCTAAGTCTCCTGGGTACGGCTGCCAGATAGGCAGACCATCCATAAGGCCATAGTGGTCGTGGTCAAAGTTGTCTTTCATCAGAGTGTCTTTTTCTAATGAATTTGGCGGAGCACGACATCCTTTCGGATCACAATCTTCGTATATCATTTTGACATCTGACCTCAGTATAAATCTCGGACTTTGTGCCGGAAAGCGAAATGGTGTAGGCACCTCTTCCTGAGACATATAAGTGTCCTCGTTAAGATAGGACTTCCACTCTTCATCTGTATCGGAGGAATCTGCCTCGTTGATGGTATGTACTTCTTGAGTCACTGGGTGAAGGAAACCTCCACTGTGGAAGAAATTCTGAATGGGATGAAGATTTTCATCATTAGCGGCAGTCTGGGTACAGGTTGCAGAAAAACCAAGACCCTTCTTTGTTTTATTATCAGCAGGAATGATAAGTTGTCCCCATCCCTTTGCATTGTTGCTTTGGATCACCTCGAAAGCATCTCTGTACGAGGAAATCGATCTTCCTTTCTCTAGTTGATCCTCATTGCTCACCGAAAATGCCTGGAACTGAGTTCCAACAACCTCCTCAGGTTCTACACAAGTGGATAATGAAAGGTTACTCACGATCAAGGCTTGTTCTCCACAGACCGTGACGAGTTGGTCGTTCTTGACAAACTTCAGCTTCTGGTGAAGGGTCGAAGTGACTGCCCCAGCCTGGTGTATCCAAGGTCTTCCTAATAAGCAACTGTATGTTGCCCGGATGTCCATGACCTGGAGAGTGACTAGGAAAGTGTGAGGACCGATAGTTATGGGAAGGTCGACTTCGCCGATAACTATTTTTTAGACCCGTCAAATGCTTTAACGACGACCTCGCTGCCTCTTATTGGATATCCTTTGAATGATAGTCGCATTAGAGTGGACTTCGGCATGACGTTGAGAGCCGATCCAGTGTCTACCAGTACACTGGCTAAAGCATCGTCCTGGCAGTTAACTATGATATTGAGCACCATGTTATGGCTTTTTCCTTCCTCTGGAAATTCCTCATCGCTAAACCCCAAGTTATTGCAGGAAGTGATGTTAGAGATGATGCTATCAAACTGTCGTATTGACACATCCTGTTCCACAAAGGCCTGCTCTAAGACTTTCTGTAGAGCTTCCGTATGGGCTTCGGAACTGAGTAAAAGAGATAACACAAAGATCTTTGAAGGAGTTTGTAACAGCAGATCAACAATGTTATATTCACTCCTTTGGATGAGCTTCAGTATCTCATCATCGTTCTTTGAAAGGTCGGGATCACTAGATTGACCGATTGGCGGATTAGGAACTTCTGTCTGAGGTTTCTTTTCTCTGTTAGGTCCTCCAACTCCTCTGTTGAAGATTCGACCGCTCCGTGTTACTTGACTGATGTCTGCAATATTCACGACGGAGGGTAATGGAATTTCCTTTCCACTCTCAACTGTTGTTGCACCGTATTTGTAAGGGATCGCCTTAACTGAGTCATACGGTAGCGGTCCCGGCAGATAAATAATTGCAGGGACCTTCTAATTTTTTTGACTGTCGTAAGTAACTTTAATCAAGTCCTGGTTAGGAACTTTTGATTCGTCAAGTAGAGGGATGATGGTACAAACATCCTTGGTTCTCTAATGATCAGAGATTACAACCACATCTTTAATCTGATAAGCAAAATAGTCTGGCGTCCAGTTGATAGACCCCGAAACCAAATATTGTTGAATCTCTTAGCGGTCCAACTGACTCTGAAGAGCTGCTCGCACGAGGTAGCATCCTTGATTATTTTCTGAGCAGACTCTAAAGTGTTCATAGTTGTATGGTGGCACCTGGCCACATCTGCTTTGAATGCAGTGTAACCTTACTAGATCTGTTTCATAGATCGAACATCCTGACTTTGATGCCTAATAGGTTTCCCATTAACCACACTGATTTGTTGTGTGTCTTTATCCATATAGATTGGAAGCCACCAGTGGTTTAACAAGTGTTGCAAAGTTCTTTGAACGAGAGCACATCCTTGGTTACTCTCACTGCATACTGTACAGTTTTGATAATTATGTGAATTGAGAAAACCGAGTTGGACTTGCTTGGTGTGTAATTCTACCAAGCTGGTATTCATCAAACAAATATCGAAGATTTGGTTCATGTTGATCTAATAGGGATTTCTATCATGGTAGTCTTGGATCCATCCAAGATCCATCTGACGTTGGAGGGCCTCTTGCACAAAAGAGCATCCCTGTTTGTTTACCGAGCAAATCAGACAGGAATTCTAATCATGCCGTGGCAGATTATGGTACTGGCTTTACCTTGAGTGCATTGCCACTAAGTTGACATTCATTGCACGGATGTCGTGGTTCTGAATGATGTTAGAACTGGCATAAAACATGTTAACCCCATGAACTCGGTGCTATTGGATCCATCCGAGATCCAATTGTTCCTGTAGAGCTGATTGCACCACATAACATCCTTGATTGTTTTTAGAGCAGATATCACACTGGTGATAATTGTGAGGTGGCACATGTCCGTATCCACTCTGTCTACAATGCATCTTGACCAAGTTGGCCCTTAATAAGAGTACATCATGAATTTGATAGTTGTTGTTAGATTCTCCCTCTATCAAATTCACTGCAGCTTTCTTGTGTTGAGGCAACAATTTCGTGAGAACATTCGGATTCGTATGTTTGAAAGATAAGACCCCACTCATAACAAGGTTTTGCACATCAGATTTGAAACTGAGACAGTTTTCTATGTTATGCCCCGGTCCTCCTTGATGGTAAGGGCAAGTCTGATCCGCTTTGAACCAAAAAGGCAGATTTTCTGGTACTGTGAGAGGAGACCTAGTTTGGACGTGTCGCTTGACCAGTAATAATGGAAACAGTTCTGCGTACAACACAAGTATAGGGTCGAACCCTGGTGGTCACGTTGCACGGTTGTTGTTGTACTGAGGATGAGCCTGCTGAAGAGGCTGTTATGTCCTTTGCTGATGCTGTTGTTGATTTGGTTGGCTCTGCGCAACCTGAGGTTGATACGTAGGAACAGGCGCGGGGTTGATAGTAGGAGTTACGACTGCTACTGGTTGGTATCGTCGCCTTTGCTTTCCGAGAGAGATATTCCCAATATCTTGCTCTTTTTTCTTAGGGAGAGCACTACCGTATCGTTTTGTACTACCTGATGATCCAACGTCTTTAACTAAACGTCCTTCTCAGACTGCTTCCTCAAGACAAACTCCCATGAGTAACACCTCAAAATTTTCTCTCTTGCTTTTAGCTCTTACTGGCTTATGTTTCATTGCATTGCATTTAGATCTTACTCCATTTCACATATCATTTCATGTTGCATAAGGGCATGTGATCAGTGGATTGTAGAGCATTGACTATTCGAAGCAAGAAAACAAGATCCAAGGGTCTCCCAACAAGTCTCAAGGGTCTCTTACATCTCACATGATCTCAATTGATTCCACAAGTCATGGGAAGATGGGAACTCATCAAGAAGAGGGGGCAGTGCATCATCTCCTATAAACAGTCCAAATTAGGGTTTGTGGTTCAAGCAGTCTCCTGATGAAATTTGATTCAAACTTGATCTCAATGTTTTCTGCATGATATCAAGTATTTAAGGATGAAAGATTGCCCATTGGTTCCTTTCAGAAGAGGTTCAATTGGCCCGTTGCTTGAGAATCAAGAAATTAGGGAAAAGTCAACTGTGAAGAAGAAAAAGTCAACTCCTGACTTTTTAGGGTCAAATTCATGAAATTTAAGTTACATATGATCATTGGTGAAGATTTGAGCAAGAAATAGGGGATTCTATGGATATCTGTCAAAGCGTGGAGTAGAGAATCGAGACCGGAGCCCAACATCATCTTTTAAGCAAAATTGGGAAAAATTGGCTTGAGTAATCGATTACTCTAATAGGGTAATCGATTACCCTGTGTCAGTTTGCAAATTTCTACTGCTTTTTCATGACAGCTCCATTGCACACTTGGGTTTTGATTCTACAAAGCATTATAGCAGCAAATGGAATATTCTAGACATCTCTAGACATTTCAATTCAATTCAATTCCAAGAGCATTGATTCTAGTGCTTCACTTCCAATCAAGTGCACCATATTCCTTGTTTTCCAAGCATCTCCATCTTTGGATGTTGAAGTTCACCTTGGGATTATTACCGAGTTGATCCTAACTAACCGAGTTAACTAACTTGACTTGGTGAGTTGAGTCTAACTAACTCCAACCCTAGCTCCTAACCCAGAGCTAAGTCCAAAGCTAATCCCAAACCTCCCACACTCCAAACCTAAAGTCTATATAAGAAACCCTTCACTCATTTCTAAAAAGAGAGGATTATTCACCATTTTTCACCAAGTTTCTCACATTGCACTTTCAATTCTCTTTTCCAAACCCTCACAAAAAAGCTCTTATTTCTTGAAGGATAATCACTTTTTACATTGAAAAGTGATTAATTCTTGAGCTCAAACTCCATCATTTGGCTTTCTTTGGTTGGATTTCTGGAAGTTCAGATTATTCTACTTCAATCCAAGGGTTTCACACCATTTATTTTGGTGCAAGTTCGATCTCGTTGATTTTCCGCGACTTTGCTCGGTTTCGACTCGTTTCGGCTACTAATCGAGGAATCTCTGGTTTTCTTGAATTTTCTGCACCAAGATCACTTTGCAACAATTACCAAAGCAAATCTCCGCTTTGTAGGTTGGTTTTCCTCAAATCTACACTTGATTTAGCTTATTCGTAACTTATTCGATGTAGTTCTTTGGTGATTTTGATTTGGATCCATGGTGCTTGAATTTTATTCTTGACATTGATGATTGTTGGATCTAATTGATGATGACTGCTGTGATTGAACTCAATTTTCGTGCATGGTTGTTTACATGATCATTTGGATGCTTGGATAAGTGATTTACTGCTGAAAAGTGCTTTTAAAAGTTGAATTTTTGCCTCTGTTTCAGTGGTAATCGATTACTCTAACAGAGTAATCGGTTACTCTGCCTTATTTTCACGATTTTAGCCAATTTTCAACTGAGTAATCGATTACCCTATGTGAGTAATCGATTACCACTGAAGCAAATTGTGTTTTTCTTGCATTTTCTTGCTTGTTTGAGATCTCTTGCATGTCTAAACTTCATGGATTGATTTATTGATAATTAGTGGACTATTCTTGAGCTGTTTCACTTCACACTATTGCATGAGCATGATTTTTCGACACGCGGTTCTTGAGTGTTAATCGATGAATGTTTATGTTTGCGTTGTTGATTAATCGATGCAATGAGCACATAATGCACACACCTTGAGCTTGGTAATTGTTAATTGATGCTTGTGTTACTGGAATTGCTATGTACATGTTCATTTGCTTTCTATTTCAAGAGGTGCACACTTGTTTTAATTTGTTCACATGCTTAACAACGTGTATTCTCTTACAATGTGCATTATTCCATGGTGATTTCAAGAATTGTTTATAATGATTTACGGTGGGATTGTGATCATGTTTGATTGAATAGTGTGCAAGGCTTGACGCATGTTTGTTTTTTTTCATTGTGCCCTCCAATTTTATTTTCTTATTTGGGTAGCATGATATGTTGTTTTGTGTAGAATTGTCTTCACACCTTTAGGATCCTTCTTCCATTGATTCTTAATTTGTTTGATCATTACTTGTTATTCTTTCCTTATTTCACTACTTGTAAATAGATTTTGAACTAATATTTTCATGTAGGTGCTAATGGTGAGTAAGTGTGAGGATATGCTTCCACATACACTTTTTCTTTTATCTTCTCTTGTCTCTTTTAATCATTCAACTTGTGATCATGATAAACATTTATATGCTCTTTTTGAATAACTTCTTTCTCCTCCCTTTTGAGTTATAACTCATCTTCTACTTTAGAAGTGAGTTGTTTAACTCACTCCTCTTCTCCTTTCTCTTAGGATTAGGTTTCTTAAACCACATTAACCATAGGAACATCCATGTATGATAACTTTAGGGTTGAGTCTTAGTCTCCCTCTTTAGTTTTCACCTTTGCTCCTTTTCAGTCTCTCTTCTTCTCATCTCAAAACAAAAATAAAAAACACTTAACAAAAGGCATAACAAATATTGTATTTGAGCCTTTCATGTGAGAACGAGATAGTGAGGGGTCTTCTCTCACTTTCTTAGAATGTTTAGTATACGTCCCGTCTTGGGTTGATATGTGAGGCATTCGATCCTACGTGAAGGACTTAAATACAACATGCGTTGTAAACACAAAATAATCAAAACACTTCTTTCTAAAAAACTTCAAACAAACAATAACGTCTTTCCTTCGGGATTTCCCTCCTCATCTCATTCACTCATTCCTTAAGGATGCGTCATTTCCGTTCTACCGCAAATAGGTAACGCCTAAGTCTCCATACAACGAGCTGCAACACCTAACTGCTAGGACGCGAACGTTGACGTTTCCACTAAAAAACACAAACAACTTTCCCTGGATGAGGGGAACTACGTCGCTCTGATTCTCATGTTCCCGATGAGATACGTAGGCAGTGGGGTAGGGCCCATTTGAGCACTTCTTTTATTTTCCCTACATTTGTTTCTCATTCTCTTTCCATTCCTTTTCCAGTATCTTTTCTTTCACCCTTTGATCGAGCCAGGAAGCGTGGATCCCATCGGGTACGATGGACGTGTTGGGTGCTAACACCTTCCCTTCGCGTAACCGACTCCCGAACCCAATTCTATTGGTCGCAAGACCATGCTCTTTCCTTTTCCCCAGGTTTATGCAGTGTTTCCTTTCCCTCTCTTGGGATAAATACACATTGCTGGCGACTCTGTTTTCTGCGCCACTTTCGCGTTTGTACTTGGATGAAAATCCCGGGAGCGATAGCTGGCGACTCTGCTGGGAATCGAACCCAGAATCTCTGGTTCCCTAAGCGAGTCAATCCTAGCGCTTGTCTGTTTTTCTTTCATTGGGTGTTTACTTGGATGCTGTATTTACTATTTTTACTGTATGGCTATTTATTGTATTATTGCTTTACTATATTACTGTATTTATCACATTTCTTACATTACATATCATTATTATACTGGACTGTGTTGTGCTGGTTTTCTGTTTGGCGGGATGGGTATTCTGAGAGATAAGCCCATTACACAGGCTTGAGTATATGCATAGGACTAGAGTGGATGGTACTGTGGCCTACGTAGCGTCTTGTTATGTATGGTTTATATGAAATCCACAACCAGACGAGGTTTTCTTGGGAGATGTTCTGATTCGCGCGTCTTGTGCATTTCGGAGTGTTAACCTAGAAAGCTGTCGACGCTGGTGACCGATCATTGAGGACCTTAGCGGAAACATCCCTCTTTAGTGGTGACAGTGGCAGCCCACATTCTGTGGCAAACCCATTCGTACCCGATGACCCACTTTGGAACTTGCATAGGATGGCCTTTATTTTTGGGGAATCAGTGGACGTTCTCTTTGTTTGGCGGTAGCATTGTATCCTACGGGCTGAATGTGCTATTGCTTCTCAAAATAGAGAATCCGAAACTGAGGAACCGATGTTCTAGTACCCACATGTGAGTATGGTTGGGTGTTTATAGGTTTGCAGGTAACCATGCCTGCCACATACCCTAATACTCTGGTATTTACACAGACAGATAATGTAACTTATTGCAGTCAGTGGGTTTCTATCTACAGTATTATTCTCAGATTTGTACTGACACCGTGCACATAGTCCAACACCGACACAGAGCACGCTGATACCATACCTTTTGCATTGCATTATCATATCATAACATTCATGTTTATCATTTCCAGGTGCTTATTACACTTCTGATTCCAGTCAATGGGCTTGATAGAGACAATTGTCAAGAGGAAGAGCAATGTTGCCTACAAGTTCCCAGAGCCAACGTTGGATTTACTACATAAGATGATAGCTATGGCTGACCCGAGTGTTCTTGTCAACTTTCAGAAGAAATATGGGAAATTGGTTGAGATGGTCTGCAGAATCACACAGTATGAACATGATGCTCTTCACACTTTGCTACAGTTTTATGAGCCTTCGTTGTGATGCTTTCTCTTTCCTGATTACATTTTGATGCCTACCTTGGAGTTGTTTTTATTCATTTTGGGTATTTCAGTCAAATCAAATGTACCATTCCTTTCTGGAGATCACCCTAGCATAGAAGAAATTGCAACGGCTCTACAGGTGGAACAGTCAGTGCTAAAGAGAAATATTGCTAGCAAGAGTGGAGTCAAAGGTTTTCACTTGGAATTTCTCGCCGACCAAGCTCAAGAATTTGCCAAAGCCAAGAATTGGGCAGTCTATAATTCTATCCTGGCCTTGTGTATCTATGGCATCGTTCTATTTCCTAACCAACATCACTTTGTGGATATGCATGCTGTGAGAGTTTTTATCCTGAAAAATCTAGTTCCCACCTTGTTAGGAGATTTTTACTACTCTATGCACTTCAAGAATGAAAAAAGAAGGGGAGGATCTGTCAATTGTTGCACTCCACTGTTATCTCACTGGTTTTTGAAGCATTTACCTCAGATAGGTGCTTTTGTAGATACAAAAGATTCTTTAAAATGGTTCAAGCGGATGATGGGATTAACTGCTAATAACATTGTCTGGTTTGATCGTAAGTTGCTGGGAATAGAGATTATCACTAGTTGTGGGAATTTTCCCAATGTGCCTCTAATTGGCAGGAAAGGGGGAATCAACTATAACCCGATCCTGGCCATTAGACATTTTGGGTATGCTTCTAGGTATCCTCCCACAGAGCGATATGTTGAGAAATCTTTGTTCTTTACAGGGACTGAAAAGGAGGAAATGCTGCGAGAAGCTGTGAATGCTTGGGGACACCAGCGTAAAACAACAAAAACAATTTTTGGAAAAATGGATTGCAGATATTATCCTGAGTACGAGAGATGGATTGAAGTGAAGGTGAACGAATTATTCTTGCCTTTTTCAAGGGAACCCCCTTTGTATCCAGCGATTCTGGAACAACCTACCACCGTTCCCATAGAGGAGTTTAACAAACTGCAAGCTTTGGTGAATGAGCTTCGGGTGGAGAATTCTGATTTGAGTAGTCTTCTTCAGGATGCTCTACATGCCAACAAAGAGTTGGAGCGGAAAGCCCAAGACGCCGAACAAATTTTAGCAGCAAAAGAAAGGGATTTTGCATAAAGAGCTCAACATTTCCAGAAAGTTAGTAAGGGTGCCGATGCTGCCACTCAAGCTCATAAGAAGACCAAACAGGCTTTAGCCCAGACTAAAGACACACTAGCCAAGCTTCAGCAAGCCTGGGATGAGGTCAGAACGGAGAAAGCATCGGGAAGACTTTGGAAAAAGCCAAGAGCAATTGAAGAATGTTAGTGATGGACTGAAAGGTTCCAAGAAAAAGCTTGAGGATGCCATGGTGGAGATGGGAAGACTCAAGATACAAGCTGGGGTGAAAAGGTTTAAGGAAGTGAGTACTGATGAAGCTCTCTTGATGTACGCAGATTCATTAGCTGAAGCTCTGAAGAAGAGAGACATTTTGATCAAAGAGATGATTGAAAAGCCAGGTCACCAGCGCACCAGAATCCTTTTTGACGAAATCAAGTATTCTAGTGACAAATTGAAAGATTTGGAGTTAGATGTTTGATCTTACTTTCCCATCTCCTTAATGTAGTTTTGTTGATGTAATGTTGGCTACCCTCTGGCTTATTGATGGAGCCATTTCCTTGATGTAATTCTCATTTACAGACTCATTGTAAAATGCTTCGGCACTTATTAGTTTTGTGTTGAATTCAATGAATGGCTTATTCAAAGGGGTTTCCTCGGCATCACGATATTCACCAGCGCATTATCACGACATTTTATCACAGCACAGTTCTTCACAATATTTTTCTCTCAACATTACGTGACTATTATTGAGCTTCTTGTGATTAAGACTGGAATCAGGGTGTAAAACGCCCTGGGGATGAAAAACATGACATTTGCATTCTCATAATCATAAGCGTTTTTGCATAACAGGTACTTGCTCCGATTTTTTTCCCTAACCTTTATTTGGTTTCAGGCAGGATAGCTGACCAACCGATTCATCAATATTCTACTCGACTCAACCAGAAAAGAGTGATGGAGCAAATGCAAGCAGAAATGGCCTCCATGCAAGCCCGTATCACCCAATTCATGGAAATGATGCAAGGGGTCGTACAGGGACAGGAGCAACTCAGAACTCTCGTTCAACCTCTCGTGGCAAGAGTAGATGATAATGGCGTACTACATGGTGGTCTCCAGAACAATGTTATTCCTCTGGGCGGAGGTGCTAATGGACACAATATTCAGAATGGACCTACGGGAGGAGTTCCAGTCCCCACTGTTGTTATCCCTCCGGGCGGAGGAGAGAATGTGGTGATTCCTTCTGTAGTTGGAGGAGGAAACAGTATCCATGCAGTTCATGGCCATCATTTTGATGACCAACAAGACGATGTTTTCTCGGTACCAGGTGGAGATGCTGGTACCCCGATTGTTGATGACCAAAGGATTAGAATGATTGAAGAACAGCTAAGAGGGATGGTAAATCAAAATTCTGTGGGCATGGATCTGGATGACATAGGCCTGGTTCCTGATGTGAGAATTCCTCATAAGTTTCAAGTCCCCACTTTTGAGAAATACAACGGTACTACTTGCCCCAGGACACATGTTCGGGCATACGCAAGAAAGATGGCTGCGTACTCCCGTGATGAAAAATTGCTGATGCACTTCTTCCAGGACAGGTTGTCGGGAGTGTCCCTGGAATGGTATATGCAGCTCGAGAGGAGCCATATACGCAACTGGAGAGAGATGGTGGAAGCATTTGTGAGACACTATCAATATAATACTGACTTGGCTCCCAATCGTACATAGTTGATCGCTCTATTTAGTGTGCCTAAATAAATCTAACTGCAAGTATACAGTCGTATCGCATAGTTTTTAAAAGATTATCGATCCCACAGAGACTAGAAATCGAACGCATCGTTATCTATCGTTACTATGTTTATCTAAGGCTAATCGGAATTGGTTTTTAAGTTCAAACGGGAAATTAAAGAGAAATTAAAATTTGGGAATACTAGTTATGAATAGGTTATCGGTATATAATTCAGTAAACCTACGTGGAATTAATTAAACCTAAGCGTATAAAGATTTATCACCCTATTCATCTGTAGGAAAAACCGGTTTAAAAGCCCTCACCTCACACTCCCGTGGTTATTGCTTTATACTATACTTCTAAGTCAATACGTCTGCTCTCGCTAGCCCGTACAAGGTTAAAAATACTTTTTGAAAACTAGTTAAACCTAATTAACTTTAAAGCGCTTCCGCTGTTTTTAAAACTAATGCCCGATTTCAGCTATCCGGGTAAAGCCTCACACTCCCGTGGTCTCGACTTTAACCTTTGTTACTTTTTTACTCTCGTAATAAAAGTTGGGTTTAAAATTAAGAAATCAAAGCCAGAAGAAGAATTGATTATTGATTTTAGCTTAGAGAAATTAGTTCCATTTTAGTTACTTCATTACATACCGATAAGATCGGTTTAGTTAGACATAATAATGAAATTAAACGTAAAAGCGGAAAAACAATAAATCAAAGACATAATTAAAAGAAAACAAGCGATGTTATAAATTTAATAATGGAAACCTGGTAAATGCAGTAGCAGCAATCCCTCCACAGACTGGTAGGTTCTTGCTTGGATAAAATTAAATAACAAATGATGAAGGCAATGAAACAAATTAAATCTAAGTGTAATAGTTCCTCAATGTGAGAAACTATTACTTTTGTTCGGTAATGGGTGACAATGAATTACAAAGGAAAAACGAAAGCAAAGGAATTCTGGAAATAATTTGGCAGCAAGACAGTACTCTTGAAAGGAAAATTTGGCCACTCTTTGTTCTTCGAAGACTCTAGTATTTATAGACTGATTTTAGGTGGAGGTTGGAGAGAATGTAGGAACTCCTCTTGACAGTTACGAGACTTTGAACCTAGTATTCTTCGGAGGAAAATGTGATCGTGTAACAAACTGGCTCTCTGAAACCTCGTAACCACGTTTCTGCTTCAACGTGTAAAATTGAGCGCATGACGATCGTGAGGCATTGTGACGATCGTGATGTATTTTGAAGCTGCCACGGTCGTGGTGTACCTGTGACGATCGTCACATCAGGAAAGTTTGGTTTCTGCAATTTTTCTTCTCTTTTCTGCTCTTTTCTTGCATGTTTTGGTTCTTTTCCACACTTAGCATACTTTGACTTGGAAAATGGGATTACCTGCAAAAACACTTAAATAATCTCGAGAAAATCGGATATTAGACGAAAAACAGAATAAGAAACTAACATAAATCAAAGTAAAAACATGATATATTTTCGTGTTATCAAACTCTCCCACACTTGAATCTTTGCTTGTCCTCAAGCAATCAATCTATTAAAACGGACAAACTTCATCAAATGCACATACCTGGTATACTAATGGATTTGAAAAAGAGTTTCTTGTTAGTAAGGCAGGTACTAGTATAAAACACTAAGGATACAATGATGACACAAAGCAACAAGCTTGTCATAGACCTCTCTTTTGTACAATCCAGTTCAAATCATTATATTATAGTTCAACCATAGGTTTTCGTATCTATTTCACCCGGCTTCATTCCAACGCAATCACATTAAGCCCTTTGCCTTATTCACGCACGTAGTGGAGTAACCGGTTAGTGACTTTGATCCCTTTTTCTCACGGGGCCTGATACACAAGTGTGGTAACCCTTTATACATCCCATTCGTAGATTGCGGGGGATCGAACCGTAGTTCGCCCTACCAAGTGCAGAATCAGGTACCTCTGAACCAATCGACAACGGATTTTCTTTCTTTTCTTGTAAATTTTCACAACTTTGAAAGTTGTTGCATATTCTATTTTTCTCGGCATATAGATAAGAAATATTTTTTTTTCTTTTCATGATCTAGGCATCAAACACTTATATTCATCGGCTCCCCACGTGGTTTGTGATTTAGACGGTGCTGACTGCTAATATAAACTACTAGGGGTTACTTTAGGACTAAACTCAAGGTATCGTATAATAAGTATCGAAACTGATATCGCATACGCAAGAGGTCTAAGGTGTCAAGACGGTATCGATCTTGTTAGCACTTTCCCAGCTTCCTAACATAATTTAAAGCTTGGTAACGCACAGTGTGCATTAATCGTAAATTTTTTTTTCGTTATGGCAGAATAAAATGGGGAAATCGGATTACTGAACGAAAATATTCATATATTAACTTTGATAAGGACAAAGAAAGTACAAGAAAGGGGAAATAAAACGGAAATAAACTGACTCTCCCACACTATATCGGACATTGTCCTCAATGTTGCCATATAAAGGGAAACAACAAGAAAAAATAAAAAGAAAAACAAAATAAAATCAGGGAGCTCCACGTCCTCTGCCTCTAGAGCGTCCTCTTCCATGCTGCGCTACGTGATCAAGAATGCCCACGTGATGGATGTACTCATGTAAGCTCTGCACTCGCAGTGTCAATGCACCCATCTCATCGATGACACCGTCAAGCCTTTGACCTTGGTCAACTTGCCCTTGCTGGATTTGACGTATAAGAGTCATCATTTCATTCTATTGCTGGTTTTGTTGCCATATAGCCCTCAAGATTTCTTCATTAGTAACGGGGTCTTGGTCAGGGCGGCGACGACGCCTGGAGGTAGAAGGAGCATCATTGGCAGGCGGTGGTTGGTTTTCTGGGGCGTTATCCATCTCTCGCTCCATCTCATCAACATGGTCCTAATTTTGATCATCAGGGGCAGGCGCATTTTGCTCAGGAGCATTCAGATCAAAGAGCCAATTGGCCATATTCTGAGGGTCAATGTGGCTCCTACAAGGCATAATGATACTTCTTACGGTTTTGGCGCGGACCATAGGATGATATTTACCATCTCGTCGTAACTTGATGAGCTGAGAGTTTCGGCAATAATCTATATCAAGGAACACAGGAGGTATGGAGGGTAGTCTAGCAAGGTCGTTTTCCAAATTCAAACCGAGTGCAATAGAGGTGACAATCCCTCCAAAATAGAAGGGTTTGGAGCCTCTAGCACAGTTTGATTGTATGTGTGCTAGTAAAAATGGTGCGCCATTGATTAGCTCTGGATGAAACATACAATGGAGGAAAAACAGCTCCTTAGAGTTTACCTTGTGGTTACTATCCCGTGCAAAGATGGTGTTTCCCAATGTACGGTGAACATATCTGACGGCTGGGTTGTGGATATATGTTGCGTTAAGGCTATCCCAGCTATCGACTGTTGTTCCTGTCAACTAATTCCATAATTGAAATGCTGCTTGAAAGAAAGTTTCCTGTGGTACTCGGCGGTGTACATCCTCACCATGGTGGAAACCAAGCATTCCGGCAAGTTGTCCTTGGCCGATTTTATACTCAGTACCAAACATGCGGAAAGTGGCTACGCCGGTGAGTTGGTTGGTTTCGCCAGAAGGTGTCACGTATGTGAATGATGATCGCGACTTTATGAGTCGAATGGGGGTTACTGCAAGTATATAGTTGTATCGCGTAGTTTTTAAAGATTATCGATCCCACAGAGACTAGAAATCGAACGCACCGTTATCTATCGTTACTATATTTATCTAAGGCTAATCAGAATTTGGGTTTTTTAGTTCAAACGGGAAATTAAAGGGAAATTAAAATTTGGGAATACTAGTTATGAATAAGTTATCGGTATATAATTCGGTAACCTAAGTAGAATTAATTAAACCTAAGCCTATAGAGATTTATCACCCTATTCATCTGTAGGAAAAACTGGTTTAAAAGCCCTCAACTCACACTCCCGTGGTTCTTGCTTCGGACTATACTTCTAAGTCAATACGTCTGCTCTCGCTAGCCCGTATGAGGTTAAAAATACTTTTTGAAAACTAATTAAACCTAATTAACTTTAAAGCGCTTCCGCTGTTTTTAAAACTAATGCCCGATTTTAGCTATCCGGGTAAAGCCTCACACTCCCGTGGTCTCGACTTTAACCTATGTTACTTTTTTACTCTCGTAATAAAAGTTTGGTTTTATATTAAGAAATCGAAGCCAGAAGAAGGATTGATTATTGATTTTAGCTTAGAGAAAATTAATTCATTTTAGTTACTTCATTACATACCGATAATATCGGTTTAGCTCGACATAATTAGGAAATTAAACGCAAAAGCAAGGAAATAAATAAACACAGACATAACTAAGAAATAAATAAACAATGCTTGAATTAAATAATGAAAACCTGGAATTCAGTAGTAACAGCAATAGCAATCCATCCACAAGCCGGTAGGTTCTTGCTTGAATGTAATAAATTGCAAAGGTTGAAGGCAATGAAACAAAGAAAACTAAAACTAAGTTGTAACAGTTCCTCAGTGTGAGAAACTGTCACTTTTGTTCGGTAATGGTTAACAAAGAATTGGAATGCAAAGTAAAAGAAATGAAATAAACTAAAGTTCTGAAAACAAATTGGCAGCAAGACGGTACACTTTGAAAGCAAAATTGGCCACCCTTTGTTCTTCGTAAATGCTTGTATTTATAGGCTCAGCTGAGGTAGCAGTTGGAGAAAATTCAACCACTTACACTGAAGGTTACTCCACTTGGACCTAGTAATCTTCGGAGGATATGGCATCGTGTGAAAACTGCTTTCTCTGAAAATTCTTAGACACGTTTCTGCTTCAGTGAGTGAATTTGAGCGCATGACGATCGTGATATGGTGTGACGATCGTGATACATTTTGAGGCTGCCACGGTCGTGGCATATCCATGACGATCGTGATATCAGTAAAAATGGATTTCTTCAATTCTTCTTCTCTTTTCTGCTCTTTTCTTGCACATTTTGGTTCTTTTCCACACTTAGCATACTTTGACTTGTGAAATATGATTACCTGCAAAAATACTTAAATAATCTCGAGAAAATCGGATATTAAACGAAAAACGGAATAAGAAACTAACATAAATCGAAGTAAAAATATGATATAAATTCGTGTTATCAAACTCTCCCACACTTGAATCTTTGCTTGTCCTCAAGCAATCAATCTATTAAAATGGACAAACTTTATCAAATGCACATACCTGGCATACCAATGGTGTTGAAAAAGAGTTTCTCGTTAGTTAGACGGGTACTAGTGTAAAACACTAAGGATACAATAACGACACAAAGCAACAAGCTTGTCATAGACCTCTCTTTTGTACAATCCAGTCCAAATCATTATATTATAGTTCAACCATAAGTTTTCGTATCTATTTTACCCGGTCTCATTCTGACGCAATCACATTAAGCCCTTTGCCTTATTCACGCACGTAGTGGAGTAACCGGTTAGTGACTTTGATCCCATTTTCTCACACGGGGCCTGATACACAAATGTGGTAACCCTTTATACATCCCATTCGTAGATTGCGGGGGATCGAACAGTAGTTCACCCTACCAAGTTTAGAATCAGGTACCTCTGAACCAATCAACAACGGATTTTCTTTCTTTTCTTGCATATTTTCACAACTATGAGAGTTGTTGCATAATTTATTTATTTTTTTCTCGGCATATAGATAAGAAAGATTTTTTTTCTTTTTCTTGATTTGGGCATCAAACACTTATATTCATCGGTTCCCCACGTGGTTTGTGATATAGACAGTGCTGACTGCTAGTATAAACTACTAAGGGTTACTTTAGGACTGAACTTAAGGTATCATATAATAAGTGTCGAAACTGATATCGCATACACATGAGGTCTAAGGTGTCAAGAAGGTATCGATCTTGTTAGCACTTTCCCAGCTTCCTAACATAGTTTAAAGCTTGGTACGTCACAGATGAGCATTAATCGTAAAAATTTTTTGTTATGGCAGAATAAAGTGAGGAAATCGGATAACTGAACGAAAATATTCATATATTACTTTGATAAGGAAAAAGCAAGTACAAGAAAGGGAAATAAACAGAAATAAATCTAACTCTCCCACACTATATCGGACATTGTCCTCAATGTTGCGATATAAAGGGGAATACAAAGGAAAACTAAAAAGAGAAAAAAAATACAAAAAACAAAATAAAATCAAGGTGGACCACGTCCTCTGCCTCTAGAGCGTCCTCTTCCATGCTGCGCTACATGATCAGGAATGCCCACGTGATGGATGTACTCGTGTAAGCCCTGTACTTGCACTGTCAATGCACTCATCTCCTCGATGACACCATCAAGCCTTTGACCTTGGTCAACTTGCCCTTGCTGGATTTGACGCATAAGTGTCATCATTTCATTCTGTTGCTGGGTTTGTTGCCATATAGCCCTCAGGATTTCATCATTAGTAACTGGGTCTTGGTCAGGGCAGTGACGACGTCTGGAGGTCGAAGGAGCATCATTGGCCGGCGGTGGTTGGTTTTCAGGGGCGTTATCCATTTCTTGCTCCATCTCATCAATAGGTCCCTGTGCTTGATCATCTGGAGCAGGCGCATTTTGCTCAGGAGCATTAAGATCAAAAAGCCAATTGGCCATATTCTGAGGGTCAATGCGACTCCTGCAAGGCATGATGATACTTCTTACGGTTTTGGCTCGGACCATAGGATGGTATTTTCCATCTCGTCGTAACTTGATGAGCTGAGAGTTTCTGCAATAATCTATATCAAGGAACACTGGAGGCAAGGAGGGTAGTCTAGCAAGGTCGTTTTCTAAATTCAAACTGAGTGCAATAGAGGTGACAATCCCTCCGAAGTAGAAGGGTTTGGAGCCTCTAGCACAGTTTGATTGTATGTGGGCTAGTGAAAATGGTGCGGCATTGATTAGCTCCGGATGAAAAATACAATGAAGGAAAAACAACTCTTTAGAATTCACCTTATGGTTACTATCTCGTGCAAAGATGGTGCTTCCAAATGCGTGGTGGACGTATCTGATGGCTGGGTTTTGGATGAATGTTGCGTTAAGGCTATCCCAACTGTCGACTGTTGTTCCCGTTAACTGATTCCATAGTTGAAACGCTGCTTGATAGAAAGTTTCCTGTGGTACTCGGAGATGGACATTCTCGCCATGTTTGAAACCAAGCATCTCGGCAAGACAATCTTGTTCGATTGAGTACTCTTTGCCAAACATGCGGAACTTTACGACTCCGAATAATTGGTTCATTTCGCCCGGAGGGGTTATGTAGGTAAAGGAACTGAGGAACTCTAAAGTGAGGTCTTCGTAAGTGGACCGGCTCTGAGTGCAAAGCTGCCAAAGACCGGAATTCTGTAACATCCATTGAACTCCCTCAAGCATTCCGAGTTCTTCTAAGCATGCAATGTCAACATAGCGGGTCGGTTGAACGGAACGACGGTAGAAATCGTTATACTGAGCTCTTTGGCGTTCTCCCTCCTCTCCATCTCGGAAGTTTAATGTAGATAAATCTGGAATTTCACGTGCCATTGTTGGGTTAAAGAGGATTTTGGAAAGAAAGTAGGTTATGTAATGTGAGGGTTTGTGAAAAAGAATTGGCGTACGGTGTGATTATATAGGGTAGTGGTAAGTTGAATGGTTATGGAAATGATTAATGTGGTTCAAATGGTAATGGGACGGTTGTGGAATTGTAGAAGGTAATGGGACGGCTGGGGTTTGAATGAGAGAAAGAAGAGGGAACGAGTGAAACAATTCTGTTTTAACGCAGAATCTGTTTCAAACCCACGTGACGGTCGTCACGGGGTCGTCACGATCGTGACGTCCACAAAATCTGGGTGGTGAAATTGTTTAATGACAGACACGGTTCCAAACACATTAATTCAATAGCAGGTTATAAGAAGCACATGGAAATAGCAGTATATTGCATACAAAGAGATAAGTAACATTATAACACAAATTAATATAGAATTAAAAGAATAGGAATGGAAATTAAAATCACAAAGATTTAATAGCAGCAGCAAATGAAATTATTATTTAAAACCAGAAAGGTGCTAGTTAAACTACTAGCACTGTATGAAAACTGTATGAAATCAAATTATTCCCAACATGAAAAAATGAAAACTGAAATAATGTAAATTGTTCTAAAGTAAAATGCATAAAAAGTCTTGAAAATAGGGTGCTTCATAAATCTAGCCAAGGCGTTTCTTCAAAGATGCGATGGCTTGATTTAAATGATCAAATTGTTCCATGGTCAAGTCCATAAGTCCAACAATATTTTGACGCACAGTGTTAAGCTCATCCTTTACTGAAGTGATTTCTTTATGATATTCATCCATAGTCTTTAAAATAGAATTCAGATTAGAAGCATAATTAGTGGCATCAGCTTTAGGAATGTCAATGTTCTCTTGGAAATCCATATAGTCAAGATCATGGTAATGAGGGGGTGTTTTTGGGTCGATCTCAGGTTCAGGAAAGGTTTCTTCTGGTTCAGGCACGGGTTCATCAAGGTTATATAGCCAGTTATGTTGATCGTACACACTTGTGCGTTCATGATTTGGAAGTGTAAAGTGTGGTACGACAACATTGTTAATTAAAAGATGGAAATGGTTCGGACCTTGGTCCCTAATCATAGCCCTATTGAAGCAAAAGGTGATATTCATGGGTCTAAATTCTCCAAAGGGGTTAATCTTAGAAAGTCAGGTTCTGAATCCCATAGCATCAGCTATCTTAGTGACCAGGCTACCTATCAAAATTGGACTGTTATCATTATTGATAAGTTTGCAAAAGTTATTCAGCATAAAAGTGAGTCCATTAACCTCTCTAGACTGAGAAGCACAAAACATAATAAAAAGCTCATCCCTCGAAACAATGTTATCACTCTCAGGTTTACCAAATAAGGTATAGGCCAGGATCATATGAAAGTAACGGAAAACGGGGTTATGTATTTCTGTTGAAAGCATAGGGTCCATGTCAAAATCAGGTTTCCCTGAAATTCTACCCCAAAAGTCACTCAGCTCTCCAACCAACTCCAAGTCCTCTTGAACCACAGAGAAAACATGGGGTCCTTCAGGAAATCCCAAAAGATCCGACAGTTCCTTTATGGTGAACTAACAGCTGTATCCAAATAATCTAAAGGTAATTCTACCCCTGGTTAAACCTTTTCCACAGTGAGGGTTATAACTTAAAGAGCTCAGGAATTCTAAAGTCAACCTACGGTAGCACTTATGTTTCTTATTGGCAAAACCCTCCCAACCTAACTAGCTAAATAGAAAGTCTATGCTCTCACCTACACCTAAGGTGGCATGGTGGGTCTGTGGGCAAATTTTGTCAAGGCAAAAGATCTAAGAGACAAAGCCTCATAGCGATGCCACTGTGCTCCATCTCTGAATTCTACTGGCATGTTATCTTCTTTTGCCATTAGTTAGTACTTTTTGCAAAAATGAAAGCAGAAGAGGAGAACAGAGAGAGTAGAAAGACTTTATAATCCTGTAGTTTTTTCAATTTTTAAGATCAGCACAATATTCTCAAATTAAATTTAAAATGATATAAATGAAACTGAAAATTTGCAAAATAAAAACAAAACATAGAAAGCATAAAGAAATAACAAATATAATGCATAAAAAACAAAAATCATGGGTTGCCTCCCATTAAGCGTTGTTTTTAACGTCGAAAGCCTGACGAATTCAATTAGATGCTTAGTTAGGAGGTTCGGTGGGAAACTCTAAAAGTCTTAGGAAGTTCAAATAATCTCTATTTTCAATGTTGTGATAGTGTTTTAGACGTTGTCCATTGACTAAAAATGGATTACTATTCCTCCCCTTTATTTCTACCGCTCCACTTTGTAGAATTTTTGTAATTTCGAAAGGACCGGACCATCTAGACCTTAATTTCCCAGGAAAGAGTTTTAATCTTGAGTTAAAGAGGAGTACAATGTCTCCCACACTAAATTCTTTTCTAGATAAGCGCTTATCGTGCCATCTTTTAGTTCGTTCTTTATATATCTTAGCATTCTAGTAAGCGTCTAATCTTAACTCTTCTAGTTCATGTAGATCTAGGATACGTTTTTCACCTGCGGAATCATACCTTAAGTTCAATGTTTTAATAGCCCAATAGGCTTTATGTTCTAATTCCACTGGTAGATGGCAAGATTTACCATAGACAAGCTTGAAAGGTGTAGTTCCGATTGGGGTTTTGTAGGCCGTCCTATATGCCCATAAAGCTTCGTTGAGTTTTGATGACCAGTCTTTCCTAGAGGTGGCTATGGTCCTTTCTAGAATTTGTTTTATTTCTCGGTTTGAGACCTCAACCTGTCCACTTGTTTGTGGGTGATATGGTGTTGCTACGCGGTGTCTTACTCCATATTTCGATAGTAATTTGTCAAATATTTTTGATATGAAATGAGAACCACCGTCACTTATGACAAGTCTTGGCACACCAAATCTGGGAAAGATTGTGTTTTTAAAGAGCTTTATGACTACTCGTGCGTCATTTGTAGGAGAAGCTATTGCCTCAATCCATTTTGAAACATAATCGACGGCTACGAGTATATATTTATTTCCAAAGGATGATGGAAAGGGTCCCATAAAGTCAATCCCCCATACATCAAAGACTTCTACTTCTAATATACCTTTTTGAGGCATTTCATCGCGTCTTGATATGTTACCAGTGCGTTGGCACCTGTCACAGTTTAGTATTGCGATGTGGACATCCTTCCAAAGGTTGGGCCAGAATAGGCCGGATTGCAAGATCTTAGCACATGTCTTTGAGGTACTAGCATGTCCTCCATAAGGAGCAGAATGACATTGAGAGATGATGTTTTCTATTTCTTCTTCTGGGATGCAACGACGGAAGATACCGTCGGCTCCTCTCTTAAACAGCAAAGGTTCATCCCAATAATAATGTTTTAGATCATGAAAGAATTTTTTCTTTTGTTGATAAAATAAGTCTAGTGGAAGTACTCCAGCTGCTAAGTAGTTGACTATGTCAGCATACCATGGCAGGGTTGTGTGCATGTTAATTTCGTCCACGACTTCTTCCATCTTTGGGTCAGTTAACTGTAGAGTAGACATATCACTTTCTAGTTGGGCTATGAGTCGTTCATATGGGAAATCCTCATTAATGGGTACTGGCTCTGGTTTAATGCCCTCTAATCTGGATAAGTGGTCTGCTACTACGTTTTCGGTTCCTTTCTTATCTTTGATCTCTAAATCAAATTCTTGTAGAAGTAGGATCCACCTTAGCAGTCTAGGTTTTGCATCCTTCTTGTTAAGTAAATATCTAATAGCTGCGTGATCTGTATAAATGATGATCTTAGCTCCCACTAGGTAGGAACGGAATTTGTCAAGGGCAAAGATCACAGCTAGAAGTTCTTTTTCTATGGTAGCGTAGTTCATTTGGGCGGAATCTAAAGTTTTACTTGCATAGTAGATGACATGAAGTTTTCTATCCCTCCTCTGTCCTAAAACTGCACCTACAACAAAATCACTTGCATCACACATAATTTCGAAAGGTAATCTCCAATCCGGTGGTTGCATGATAGGTGCGGTAATAAGAGTTGTTTTCAGCTGTTCAAACGCTTTTAGGCATTTCTCATCAAATATGAATTCAACGTCTTTCATTAATAGACCGGTAAGAGTTTTAGTGATTTTCGAGAAATCCTTTATGAATCGTCGGTGAAACTGGCGTGTCCTAAGAAACTTCGCATTTCTCGTACAGTTTTCGGAAGTTGAAGATCTTTTATAATTTCTATCTTGGCTTTATCTACTTCAATTCCTCTATTGGACACAACGTGTCCAAGTACAATTCCTTCATTTACCATAAAATGACATTTCTCCCAGTTTAATACGAGATTAACTTTTACGCATCTTTCCAATACCATTTCTAGGTTCGATAGACATCCTTCGAAGCTCTGCCCACATACGGAAAAGTCATCCATAAACACTTCCATAATGTCATCTATAAAATCAGCAAAGATTGACATCATGCATCTTTGGAATGTGGCAGGTGCGTTACATAGTCCAAACGGCATTCGCCGATAAGCAAATGTACCATAGGGACATGTGAAGGTCATCTTTTCTTGGTCATCAGGATGAATAGGAATTTGAAAGAATCCTGAGTAACCGTCTAAATAGCAGAAGTATGAGTGTTTAGCCAATCTTTCCAACATTTGGTCAATGAAAGGCAATGGGAAATGGTCTTTATGAGTGGCTTTATTTAACTTTCTATAGTCGATGCACATTCTACTTCCAGTTACAACCCTTTTTGTTATAGATTCACCTTTTTCGTTCTTAACAACTGTAACACCTCCCTTCTTTGGAACGACATGTACTGGGCTAACCCATTGACTGTCTGATATCGAGTATATGATTCCTGCTTCTAAAAGTTTTTTCACTTCGTCCTTGACTACAGTGCTCAAGATCGGGTTAATCCTTCTCTGATGTTCCCTAAAGGATTTACAGTCTTCCTCTGGCATAATGCGGTGCATACAAATAGAAGGGCTTATTCCTTTAAGGTCAGCGATGTTATAGCCTAACGCAGTTGGATATTTTCTTAAGACATTTAATAGTTTCTTCGTTTCGGTCTGTCCTAAGTCTGCGTTGACTATTACAGGTCGTTCGAGAGCTTCGTCTAGGAATTCATACCTTAAATTTTTGGGTAATGTTTTCGGTTCTAGGGCTGGGTTCTTTGGGCAAGGTAGATGATCTGGTGTAAGTGCTAAGCATTCGCTTAGGCTATCGTCTTGATAAGGTTCACGCCAGTTATCATCTTCGAAAATCGGAGGTATAGGAATTTTTAGAATATTTGAATATATGGTCGGTTCCATCTCGATTTCTCTTACGCACTCATCTATGACATCTAGTAAATAACATGTGTCGTCTATGGCTGGAGCTTGTAAGAATTGTGTCAAGATAAATTCAACTTTCTCTTCACTAACTTCAAAAGTTAGCCTGCCTCTCTTTACATCTAAAATTGCTCCAGCAGTAGCTAGGAATGGCCTTCCTAATATGATAGGAGTAGTAGAGTCTTCTGTAATATCCATGATTATGAAATCAGTAGGGATATAGAATTGTCCTATACGAACTGGAACATTCACTAGTATACCAACTGGGTATTTAACAGAGCGGTCAGCTAATTGCACAGACATCTTAGTTGGTCTTAATTCTCCCATATCAAGCTTCTTGCAAATGGATAAGGGCATAACACTAATATTGGCTCCTAAGTCGCATAGAGCTTTGTCTATAAAGAACTTCCCAATTACACAAGGTATTGAGAAACTACCTGGGTCTTTCAGCTTAGGAGGCATTTTGTTTTGAATTATTGCGCTACACTCAGCAGTAAGCGTAACTGTTTCGTTTTCCTCAATCTTTTTCTTATTGGATAGGATTTCTTTTAGGAACTTAGCATACGAGGGCATCTGGGTGATGGCTTCTGTAAAGGGTATCGTGATGTTTAATTGTTTCAGAAGTTCAACAAATTTCTTAAATTGTCCTGCAATTTTAGAACTTTTCAATCTTTGAGGATACGGAATAGGTGGCTTATATAGTGGCGGAGGCACATAAGGTTTTTCTTTGTTTACATCCTCTTGGTCATTATCTTCCTTTTCCTTGGGTTCACTCTCCTTCTCAGTTGTTTGGTCGTTAGCAGACTTTTGGTACATGGCTGGATTTTGAAGTCTTGGGTCAATGGGTCCATCTAATTCTTTTCCACTTCTCAATATAACAGCGTTTGCATGTCCTTTAGGATTAGGTTGTGGCTGTCCAGGAAATGTTCCAGCAGGAGAAGCAGTAGGTGCTTGTTGTTGAGCCACTTGGGAAATTTGTGTTTCAAGCATTTTGTTGTGAGTGGCCAAAGCATCTACATTGTTTGCTAACTGCTTAATCTGTTCACTAGTGTGTACGTTTTGATTCAGGAACTCTTTGTTTGTCTGAGCCTAGGTAGCTATGAAGTTTTCTATCATCAGTTCAAGGTTAGACTTCCTAGGAGCATTTGGAGCAGCTGTTGCAGCCTTTATATAACCTGGTGGTGCAGCAGGTGCTTGACCAGGTGCATACAGTGCATTGTTGTTTTTGTAAGAGAAGTTGGGGTGATTCTTCCAACCAGGATTGTAGGTATTTGCATAAGGGTTTGCTTGAGCATAATTCACTTGATCTGTAGAGGCTCCTGCTAAAACTTGGCATTCAGGGGCAGCGTGTCCAGCTGTTCCACATAATTCGCAGTTTGGCTCTACAGCAGCCACGGTGGCTGTGGGTGTCATGGTCAAGTTGTCTATCTTTTGAGCGATTGCATCTACCTTAGCACGGACGGCATCTAGGCTAGATACTTCGTACATTCCTCCTTTTGGTTAGGATTTCTCCACTTGAGTTCTTTCACCTCCCCATTGGTAGTGATTCTGAGCCATGCTCTCGATGAGTTGTTGGGCTTCATCATAGGGTTTATCCATGAGTGTACCACCAGCGGCGGCATCTATTGTCAATCTTGTGTTGTACAAGAGACCATTGTAAAACGTGTGGATAATTAACCAATCCTCAAGACCATGATGCGGGCATATCCTCCTCATATCTTTGTATCTTTCCCATGCATCATATAAAGACTCGTTGTCTTTTTGTCTGAAGCTATTGATTTGTGCTCTCAGCATAGCTATTTTGCTTGGCGGAAAATATCGTGCCAGAAAGACCTTCTTTAAATCTTCCCAAGAAGTAATAGAATTTGATGGCAAAGATTGCAACCAAGCCCAAGCTCTATCTCTTAATGAGAAAGGGAAAAGACGTAGTCTTATGGTGTCTGCGGTTACACCATCTGCTTTCACTGTGTCTGCATACTGCACAAACTTGGTCAGATGTTCGTTCTGGTCTTCTGTTGGGTTTCCAGAAAATTGATTTTGTTGCACAGAAGATAACAGTGAGGGTTTCAACTCGAAATCGTTTCGGTTGATAGCTGGAGCGACAATGCTGTTGTGAGGTTCTTGTTGAGATGCGGCAGCATAATACTTAAGAGGTCGGTTCTGTGGTGGATCTTCCATGTCTGGTTCTGATTCGGAATCTGATTCGGATTCAAGTTCAGGATCTGATTGAGATTCAGGTTCTGATAAAGGAAAAGGGATATCGTGAGCTAAGCAGTATTCTTGGATACGTCTTTTTACGGTAAGAAGACGTTCAGGTTCGTCTGTTGGTCGTACGAGGTCTTCGCCAGAAGAGCGAGTACTTGGCATACAATCAACAGAAAGGGAATTTTGGTTTTTGCCTTAGTCTATACGACGTAACAAATGAATTACGATGTCGGCTTAATTAGTCCCCGGCGACGGCGCCAAAAACTTGATCGCGACTTTATGAGTCGAATGGGGGTTACTGCAAGTATACAGTTGTATCGCGTAGTTTTAAAAGATTATCGATCCCACAGAGACTAGAAATCGAACGCACCATTATCTATCGTTACTATGTTTATCTAAGGCTAATCAGAATTTGGGTTTTTTAGTTCAAACGGGAAATTAAAGGGAAATTAAAATTTGAGAATACTAGTTATGAATAAGTTATCGGTATATAATTCGGTAACCTAAGTAGAATTAATTAAACCTAAGCCTATAGAGATTTATCACCCTATTCATCTGTAGGAAAAACTGGTTTAAAAGCCCTCAACTCACACTCCCGTGGTTCTTGCTTCGGACTATACTTCTAAGTCAATACGTCTGCTCTCGCTAGCCCATATGAGGTTAAAAATACTTTTTGAAAACTAATTAAACCTAATTAACTTTAAAGCGCTTCCGCTGTTGTAGCGAGCGATTTTGGACGCGGTTCTTAAGCGCTGGTCGCCCTCTGCGGTTGAGCTTAAACTACAGGTCGATTCATTTTTTATCCTATTGTGAGCTGATGAAGGAAAGGCAATAGATGTCTCCAATTAACCCTGCTTTGCATACTGAGTTTAAACAGCGGTCTGTTAGGTTACAGATGCTATCAATGTGGGGGGGGCCTTTGTACTGGTTATTTGTATTTTCGCCAATACTGGTTTTTATCTAGACAGAAGGTTTCTGGCGGGGAACAAGGATTAGGATGTTAGGACTGATGCTTTTGATAGATACATGGGAGTATGGGATTTTGGGTTTTTTGTTTAGTGTGCTCGCTAAGATCTTTTCTTTCAATCTTATGCCTACATATTCCCGTTTACCGAAACTGGGAAATCAGAGCGTTTGTAGTTACTCCTATTCTATGGGAGGAAATGGTTGTTTTTGGTGTCTTGTTCAAAGCCCAAGACGTGAAGCGAAAGGTAATTTGTATCTTGTTCAAAGCCCAAGATGTGAAGCTGAAAGGGTTGACTTTAGAGAGAATTTGTCATCTCTAAAGAGGGGGTTGTATGTCACAACTGTTTATAAAGGAGAATTACTTTAACCGGGATTTGTGAATCCGGCAATACCATAATTTCCTTTATAGGGGGTTTTAACCTGAAGGAGAAGACTTTAACTGAGTGTAGAGCAATGCCATCTTTCCTTAGGAATTTCTCATACTAAAAGAGGGACATTGGCATGGATGTAGATGATCCAGAGGCTTGCCGCTTACAGCAGTTAGATGGAGGGGAAGGAGTTGTTGATGTTTGTGTACTGTGAACGAGGCACAACTTTGAGGCTAAAAGGTTTATTGGATCAACCAGTGGTTTTCTTATACAGGGCCTAAGAGGAGGCTATTATGTGTCTCGTACAAAGCCCGAGAGAGAGGCTAAAAGGTTTTTGACTCGACGATGGAATCTTTTGGTATCTCGTATAAAGCCCGAGATGGAGGCTATTTGACTCAACAAGAGAGTTTTTTTTTTTGTATCTCGTATGAAGCCCGAGATGGAGGCTATTGTTTGTTTGGCTCAATGTGAACCTTTTTGTATCTCGTATAAAGCCCGAGATGGAGGCGAAAGGGGTGATTGACCCAACGAGAGAGTCTCTTATGTGTCTCGTACAAAGCCCGAGAGAGAGGCCAAACGTTGTCTCATTAAGTGACAGGTCCAGTATACTGATTTTGAAAGAGAAAATCAGTTCTTATATGAGCAACACTGTACTCAAGGATTTGATTCGAGGATCCGAGATATTTCCTGTTCTTTAAGGAAGCGGGAAATCCAAAGGGTATTGAGACTGTCCGAGTCTGCAGGTTTCCTTCCTATTTAACGAAGGGGTCACTTGAGAATGTCTTTGAGACTCAAGGAAGTTAGACTGTCCAAGTCTAGAGTTTTAACCTTTGTACTATGTTTTGAGAAACAGTAGTAGACCCTTTGAAAGGACTGTTCTATGAAGATGAATAAGTTATGTTCCTATACCTCTAGGAGGTCGTCGGGACAATTTGTACGAAGCCTAAGAGGAGGCTGGAAACTTTTAAGAAGCCGATCGGTCCTTGTACCAAGCCCAAGAGGAGGCTATCATTCCCGAAGGAAGAGATCATTATACGAAGCCTAAGAGGAGGCTGTGAATACTTCTAAGAAGCCGTAGGGTCCTTGTACTAAGCCCAAGAGGAGGCTAGGTTGCTTGTAGGAAGCCTGTGGGTCCTTGTATGATGCCCAAGAGGAGGCCGATGCTTTTAAGAAGCCGATGGGTCCCCAAACCTCGAGAATTTCAAGGCAAGCTATTCACAAGGAATAGATCAAGTCAGGAAAGTTTGAGAATATGGAAGAAACTCAAAGATGCCATTCACGGAGAATACATTCATCTTGGGGAGTAGAGTTTCTTGACAATTCCTAATGAGGACAGCCGAAGAGAAGACTGTATCTGGTGATCCTATTGGGGATCTAGTTGTCTATTTCTATGACTAAACAAAATAGCGTCACTTAGTTCTAGACGTAGTTGCCGGGGAAACTCGAAATATCTATACTATTATTACACAGTAGATATGAGTTTATGAAAGAAGACTTACAGTGAAACAGCCCCACAATACAGTTATATGTATATGAAAGCAGTAAATGAAAGCAATAACCACTTACTTGGTTGTAGAGCTTCCATGCTGTTTGGTTAGTTGTTCAATAAAGAAAGATTGAAAACAACAGTATATTCAAAATCAAAGGAGAAAGTGCTTTGAAAAAGAAAGATTTGGGGCTTACAACTCAAGGAGAGGCCCAGGGTTTTATCAGTGAGCGCACTGTTTGAATTTGTACAGAGGGACTTATACAAGTGACTGAGGCCCAAAAAAGGTTTTATGTACAAAGGGATGGGTCTTACACTCTCTCAAGAGGCCCAAAAGGTTTAAAAAAAAGAGTGGGGCTTATAACACGAGGGTAGACCCAGAGTTTGTTTTTCCGTTTGAAAATGGCGATCGCGCCGAGGTTTTCTTTTAACGCAGAGGGGCTTATACAATATCTGAGGCCCAAAGTGATTTTGGTTAAAAGGGGATTGGGTATTACACTCTAATAGAGGCCCAAAGTGTTTTGAATGGGTCTTATAGCTCAAGGAGAGGCCCAAAAGGTTATTTTTCAAAAGGCGACGATCGCGCCGTTTGTTTTTGACAGTATCGGGACTTATACAATACTGAGGCCCAAAAATTATTTGGTCAAAAAAAGGATTGGGTCTTACACTCTATTAGAGGCCCAAAGTGTTTTGAAAATGATTTATGAGGGTTGAATTAATCCAAAAACCCTAATTTGTTTTCAAAAATGTATTTAATTGAATAAAAATTCAATTAACATGAACAAAATTGTTTAACATATGAAAAACAAATTGTGATCTTGGATTAATGCTTCAAAAATTTAATATTGACCTACAAAATAATTAGAAAGCATTAAAAGTTGCAAAATCAATGTGGAAAAAATATTTAAAATGTCAAAAACTATTAAAATATTAATTCTTTACAAAAATATCAATTATATGAAATAAATAATATTTTTGGGATTTTTTGATAAAATAAAATATTTTAACATTTTTGTGAATTATTAAAAAAAGAATCAACTCAAAATCATTAAAACTCAGAGAGAAATTAATTTTTGAATCATTTAAAGAAAAATCACAAAATTCAAATATTTGAAAATTCAAAAAAGGCGCCAAGAACAGCTGAAGAACGCGCGCGTGTTCTGGGTTTGGCTGATTTGCATTTTCTATCCAATCTCCCTGAATACTTGATTATAACATGCAATCCACATATCATTATGCTTGTCTCAACCTCACGATCATGTCTATGTCCATTAATTTCATTTAAATTAAACATATAACAAGAAATCATGAAAAATCCTCAAGAACCCTAATTTCTGTATGAAGGCTAGTATTTTTGATACACGATTCAAACAATGCAATTAATTGAGGGAAAACATTCCATGCATGATTATGAACATATGGCCAAATTATTGTGCAGCAAAAATTGTGTGGATCATAGAGTTAGAAGAGCTCATGCTTACCACTTGTAGCTGGTGATCGTGATTTGTGTTGGAGGTGTTACAGCTTGGTTCTAATAATGTGGATAGCTTCCCTAGGTGCCAAGTGATGTGTCTGAGTGCTTGGAATGGATTGAAATGGTTTGGAATTGAAAATGGCACCTCAACTGCAAAACTGTCAAGAACTTGAGCAATTGGCTGGTGATTTTATGAAATCTGTGTTCCAGATGTTATATGAGTGTTTGGATCACTTCTATACGATGTATGTGAGGTGTGTGAGTGATTGGTTTGATTGGAAAAGCTCTCAAACTCAAAACCCGATAGCAACCTTGCTAAGAAAGGCATTTTTGCCAAGAGAAATAGATTTTGAGGAAAGCATCTGTTAGATGGCTTTGGTGTACTCAAACTGATCACAATTGAGCTCTATTTATAGTAGAGCAAGATTGTTTTGGGATCCACAGTGAATGGCAACTGCAGCAAGTGTTTGTTCAATGTTGGCCAATGGAAATGCAAGTCTCCTCTAGCCATTGACTAGAGGTTAGGGCACAGAGCTTTGGTTCCCTTGGTCTTGGATAAGTCTTGACTGATTTCAAATGAGAATGGCTCAGTCCATGCCACCTTGATGCTTCCATTGAATGCTTCAATCCAAATTTGGAGTCTTGTCCCTATTTTGGCCATTCTAGGTTCAACATGCTATTTCTTGTTCCATGGACTTTGGAGGCTTGGCTCAGTGATTGTCCCCTTTAGATTCAATCCTCAGATGTGTCCAAGTGGATAGGAGCATTTGAATTTGGCTGATTTTGGCAAATCGAGCAAAATTGCAAATTCTGCCTTGCCTTGACAGATTTCAGCAAGGCAACTTGCCAATGTCATATCTCATGGTGTAAGTTGAATTTGGTAATGCTCTTGACCATTTCGGAAAGCCCTTACATGACACAACAACTGTTTGAACATGTTTGGTTTTGATCTCTTTTGAATCCAAGTAAAAAATCCCCCTACATTTGGCAAAAAGTGAAGACAGATTTGGACTTAGTGAAAATTTCACTAAGTGTTGGAAAAAGTGGCATTTTCATTTTTTAGCCATTTTGATCACTTCATAACTCAAAATCCTTAATGAATTGGACTTAGGTCTCGTTGAAGTTTTTGTAGAGGGTAATGAGGGCTACAAATCCATCTTTGGATGAGGAAAAATGGCTTTGTGGTTTAGGAGTTATGATCCTCCAAAGTTGGTACCCTTGTCACTTTATTTTTAACTTAGAAAATTTTCTAAGTTTTTATGGTTACCCATTTTACAAGTTATCCAACTTTTCTTGATTTTTCTTGATGAATGATGATTCAAATCATACATTAACATCATTTTAGGGTTAAAAATCCATTTGGTGAAAAATCTCAAAAAGTCAAAGTTGACTTTTGTGCACAGTTGACTTTTTATCAGATGAATTCCAAACTGTGCCATTCTTCATGAAATCATGTCCTTGACCTAAATCAAACTTGATGGACATGTTCCATGGTTGTCATAGGGTATATTGAATCATGTCTTAGGGCTTGGGAGCATGTCCTGGTCAAAAGTCAAAGTTACAGTTGACTTTTCCCTTAAAACCCTAATTGTGGTGCAGATGAAATTGAGACTTGTTGCTCAAGCTTCTTGGATTAATCCATTGTTCCAAATGGATCAATATAGTTCATTAGAGACCCTTAAACCCTCTCTTGAGGTCTTGGTTCATTATTTGTCCCAAAAGTCAACTTAGGGGTGAATTAGGTCAAGAAACCCTAATTCCTGATTTTTTATGTATGCATCCCCTGAGGCAAAATTGACTTGATAAATGGGTCCATGAGGTTCCATGGAGTATATTAGGTTGTGTTTTGGATCATTGGCTTGTGCCCAGATGAAATTTTCCATCTGGAGGCCCTGGTCGACCAAAACCCTAATTTGGTGACACTGGCGATCTTGAGGCTTGATTCACCTAGAAGGGAGCAACCTTGTGCTTAATCCTTGAAGTGGGAGTCCTTTTTTATCCTTTTTCTATGTTTGAGAGGTTAGACAAGTTGAAGATCAAGTCATTCCTTGATTGATCCTTTGTCTAAGCACTCAGAGAGGGCTTGAAACCCTAATTTTGATTGTAGTGGATGTTCACCCATCTTTGGGGAGACTGATGAAGTATGATGGTTCCTCCATATTGTGATGATGATTGACACAATGATGGGACATCTTAGTGGTCAAAATTTGGGGTATGAAAGATGCCCCTATTTAATCTTCTTGGACCCGAAGGTGTGAATGACGAAGGTATTCGTTCATTCGAGGTGCAAGAGGGTTAAATATCGGAATACCTGAAATTTTGATGATGGTTATGAATGGCGGATCGCATCCATCTTCTTTTGCTGAGCAATGATGCTTAGAAAAGGTAAACTTCCCCTCGATCCTGGTCTTTAGCCAAGGAACTGGTCTTAGTTTTCTTTTGTCAACCTTCCCCCTCCCCCGTTCCTGGTTTCCTACCAAGGAACTGGTCTTAGTTGCTGATTTAAACTTCCCCTCGATCCTGGTTTCCTACCAAGGAACTGGTCTCAGTTTCTGAAATAAACTTCCCCTCGATCCTGGTTTCTTACCAAGGAACTGGTCTCAGTTTCTTTTATCAATAAACTTTATTGACAAGGAACGCTATTTGTAGCGGATTTCCTTCAAACTTCTCGCCGAATTTTCCTGGGGAGATGCCATTTGATGGAAAAAGCTTTGGTGTCAGACTTGCTGGAGAACCCAGTCGTCTGAGTTGTAGAGTTGCACAAACTTCTCTGTTGGAGACGCTCTTTGTCGTTTCTACTGGGGAAAGCGAGTCTCTTGAGAGACTGTTTTCGTTTGGGATCTTACATCATACTTTTCTCGGGATCTTTCCGGAGAAACGCCATATGATGGGGTCCAATTTTGAGGTGCCGATGACCTTTTCATCAGTGGTTCTTTCGGAGGAAAACTGCCGTATTGCCGAAGCTCCGATTAAGAGGCTTTCTCTGGGGATTTTCCTTAATCCGGGAAAGCAAGGATATCATCTTCAATGGCGAAGAGTGATATTTGTTGAAAGTTTTCTTGTTTTTCAAAGGTTCAAGTTATCAAAGTGGTCAAGGACCGTCTCTAATCTAGAGATAAACGGGAGAGAAATTGCTTCGATGATTCACTTCCTAACGAGGAAAGGTTTGACAACTCGATTGAGAGAACTTTTATCACCAGGGGACAAGACCGACTAGAGTGATAGTGATGCAATATGAAATGTGAATGCAAATCAATAATGCAATGATGCATGTATGTTTATGCTGACAAGATTGACGCGACATACAAACTAAAAGATGAACATAACTGGATACCCGGCCATCGCGGGGCGTGGAAGTACCTTTGGTTCAAGATAGCAATTCTACCTTGCTTAGGAGAAGTATTCCCTGCGGGGAATACCGTTGATCGGGCTTAGGAGATGAGAACTCGGCTGAGGATGTCAGACGAAACATGGTCTCTGACATTGTTGATCCTTCATTCAGGAGTACTGGTCTAGAAGGAGTACTTTGATTTTGCACTTTGAAGTTCGCTTACTTCCGGAGAAGCGGTTGATGTTCTTCTGATGTTCAATAGTCAAAAGAAATTGCCGACTTTATTTTAAAAGCAGAAAAAGTTTTAACAAGTAAATTCATTTTTGTTTCATTTCAAGAATTGTTAATCATGTTAACAACGTCGTTCCGTAAAGCTAAAACAAATAAGAATTACAAACAAAAGCACAAGGGCTCAAATTTTATTGATAAGATGGAGATCAGCCAAAAGCATGATTCCAAAGAGTATTTACAAAGTTCGAAAATGGTCATTTACAGGGAAAAGGGCTACGTTGAAACATAACGATCACTATCCTTCTACCAACTTTGAATTCTGGGCATCCTGAGCTTTTGTCGAAGATGACCTTGACTGGAGTTTTCTGACGGATGATGTAACTGCTGCTGAGGGACTTGCCTCTGTTGAACATAGTTACTTGCCATTATCCCTAATTTTTGCCTGAATTGTACTTTGATGTTTCCAATCCACCGGGATGATTTTTTTTCCATGTCTCTAACTTTTGCCTGGACCACCCTTTCGGGTTTTCAATCCACCGAGACGTTTTTTTTTAGTTTAGGCGAAGTATTTCTTGACTACATCAACATTCGTGGGGTAGGCAAATTCCTCTCTGTCCATGGTTGCAAGTCTCAAGGCGCCGCCTGAGAAAGCTTTCGTGACCACATAGGGGCCATCATAATTCGGAGTCCATTTGCCTCACGAATCAGTGAGAAATAATTGTATCTTTTTGAGCACAAGGTCTCCTTTTCTGAAAACACGAGGTCGGACCTTTTTGTCAAACGCCCTCTTCATTTTCTATTGATATAATTGACCATGGCATAGTGCCGTGATTCGCTTCTCTTCGATCAGATTCAGTTCATCGTGTCGGCTTTGACACCATTCAGCTTCTGTTAGCTTAGCTTCCATCAATACCTAGATTGATGGGATCTCTACTTCGATGGGGAGCACTGCCTCCATGCCATATACTAGAGAGAAAGGGGTTACCCCTATTGAAGTGCGGACAGATGTGCGATAACCGTGAAGAGCAAAGGGTAGCATTTCATACCAATCTTTGTAAGTTACAACCATCTTCTGAACGATCTTCTCGATGTTCTTGTTAGCCGCTTCTACCGCTCCGTTCATTTTGGGTCGGTAGGGAGATGAGTTATGGTGTTCGATCTTGAACTCTGCACACAACTCTTTCATCATCTTATTGTTCAAGTTGGACCCATTATCAGTAATGATCTCGCTTGGAACACCATAACGGCAGATGATATTGTTTTTGATAAATCGGACCACCACTTGTCGGGTTACATTAGCATACGACGCTGCTTCGACCCACTTGGTGAAGTAATCAATGGCTACCAGGATGAACCGATGTCCATTTGAAGCCTTAGGTTCGATCAAGCCAATCATGTCGATTCCCCATATGGAAAATGGCCATGGGGAAGAGAGAACTTTGAGATGTGATGGTGGTACATGAATTTTGTCGGAGTATATCTGACACTTGTGACACCTCCTCATGTACTTGTAGCAGTCGGATTCCATGGTCAACCAATAGTACCCTGCTCTTAGAATTTTTCTCGCCATTGTGTGTCCGTTGGCATGAGTGTCAAAGTTTCCTTCATGAATTCTTTCATAAGCATGTCTGCTTCTGGTCTGTCTACGCATCGGAGCAAGACCATGTCGAAGTTTCTCTTATAGAGAGTGTCACCGCTCAGGAAGAAGTTTCCAGCCAATCTTCTGAGGGTTTTTCTGTCTTTTCTAAGTGCCCCAGGTGGGTACTCTTGTTTCTGAAGGAAGCATTTGATATCGTGATACCAAGGTCTGTCGTCTATGACTGCTTCAATCGTAAAGATGTAAGCGGGCCTTTCAAGGCGCATGATGTCGATCTTAGGTATGTCATTCCATTGACCTACACTAATCATGGAAGAGATAGTGGCTAATGCATCGGCCATGTGATTCTCATCACGAGGGATATGATGAAACTCAACTCTGTTGAAGAAGGGTAGCAACCTTCTTGCATAGTCTTTGTAAGGAATCAGTCCTGATTGGTATGTGTTCTAATTTCCTTTTATCTGATTGATAACCAAGGCTGAATCGCCGTATACGTCCAAGTTTTTGATCCTTAAATCAATCGCTTCCTCGAGACCCATAATACAAGCTTCGTATTCGGCCTCGTTGTTCGTACACTTGAACGTAAGTCTGGCAGTGAAAGGAATGTGGGTACCCTGAGGGGTAATAATGATTACCCCAATTCCATTTCCATAATGATTAACTGCTCCGTCAAAGATAAGTCCCCACTGGGAACTTGGTTCTGGCCCTTCACTGGGTAGCGGTTCGTCGCAGTCTTTCATTTTTAAATACATGACATCTTCGTCTGGGAAGTCAAACCCGATTGATTCTTGATCGTCAATCGATTGATGAACCAAATGATCGGCTAAAATACTCCCTTTAACGGCTTTCTGAGCGTGGTACTCTATGTCATATTCTGATAACAACATCTGCCAACGGGCAATTCTTCCCGTGAGAGCAGGTTTTTCGAAGACGTACTTGATTGGATCCATTTCGGAGACCAACCAAGTAGTATGACGAATCATGTATTGGCGAAGACGTTTGGCTGCCCAAGCCAAAGCACAACAAGTTTTCTCAAGCATCGTGTACCGAGTCTCGCAGTCGGTGAATTTCTTGCTTAGATAGTAAATGGCAGACTCTTTCCGTTTAGTTTCGTCTTGTATGCCAAGTACACATCCCATTGAGTCCTCTAGAACTGTGAGGTAAATGATCAGTGGTCTTCCTTCCACTGGAGGTGATAGAATCGGAGGATTCAACAGATATTCCTTGATACTGTTGAATGCGGTTTGGCAATCTTCTGTCCAAACGCAGTCCTGGTTTTTTTCAGTAATTTGAAAATCTGCGCACACGTGGCGGTCATAAGGAATATGAATCTGGAGATGTAGTTCAAACGTCCCAGGAATCCTCTGACTTGTTTTTCAGTTTTCGGAGAAGGCATTTCTTGAATGGCCTTGACCTTGTCAGGATCAACCTCAATTCCTTTCTGGCTGACGATGAACCCTAATAGTTTCCCTGAACGGACACCGAAGGTGCACTTGTTGGGATTTAAGCGGAGTTTGAATTTTCTTAGACGTTCGACCAATTTTGACAGATGTTCAACGTGCTCACTCTCTGTTTTTGATTTTGCAATCATATCATCGACATACACTTCGATTTCTTTATGTATCATGTCATGAAACAGAGTAGTCATGGCCCTTTGATAGGCTGCCCCGACGTTCTTCAAACTGAACGACATTACCTTGTAACAAAAGGTACCCCATGGGGTAATGAACGAAGTTTTCTCCATGTCTTTCGGCGCCATTTTAATCTGATTATAGTCCGAGAATCAATCCATGAAGGAGAAGACTTTGAACTTTGTTGTGCTGTCTACCAGCATGTCAATGTGTGGTAAAGGAAAGTCGTCCTTTGGACTTTCCATGTTCAGATCCCTGTAGTCAACACACATTCTGACCTTTCCGTCCTTTTTGGGAACGGGTACGATGTTGGCTAACCATTGAGGATATTCTGATGTGGCGAGGAAACCCGCGTCAATCTGTTTCTGTACCTCCTCTTTGATTTTGATGGCCATGTCCGGGTGAGTGCGTCTCAACCTTTGCTTTACTGGCGGACATTCCGACCTTAACGGTAAGTGATGTTCCACGATGCTGGTATCCAACCCTGGCATATCCTGATAGGACCAAGCGAATACATCAGGAAATTCTCTGAGAAGCTTTATCAAACTCTCTCATGCAGTTGGACTGAGCAGTGCCCCAATCCTGATTTCTTTTCTCTCTTTTTCTGAACCTAAGTTTACCGTTTCCAACGGCTCTTTGTGAGGTTCAATGGACCTTTCCTCTTGTCTGAGTAGTCGGGAAATCTCTTCTGGAATTTTGTCGTCATTTTCTTCTTCAGCCTCGAATACCGAGAACTCAAAGTTGGGAGAAAGCATCGGATCGTATGTTTCAACTGGGTTTAAAACAAGCAATCTGCATGACGTGATGATTCGTGTTTAGAAGAGATAGAGGAAAATGTAAGTGTGTGCAGTGTTTTATTTTACTGCTTGTTTTTATTTTTAATTGTTTTTTAAGATTACCATTTTTTGAAAAAGCAAAAAGAGAAAACAGCAATAAATGCGGAAATTACAGAACGACGTTATTTTATTAATGAACAAGTCGATCCTTGAAACTACAGCCCTATAAAACAAAACTCTATCGCTTTGGGCAAAGCGAAGAGGGAAAATTTACAGAAACCGAGCCCTATCAAAACATCCGTTTCACCTGGGCCGGGTGAAAGGTTAAAGATGGCAATGACTTTGACTGATGAACGATCTTCGGAACCTCGACAGCAACCCATTGGCGGCGAACTCCTCGGTGAACCACAAAGTCTGGAACCTACTGTAAGTTCTTGTAATTGGCTGTAATTTTGTTAAAACAATGTTGATGTCATGGTTGATGTTGTAACATGAACTGCTAACAGTCTGGGTTGTAAATAGCGTTGAAGAGTTAAAGTGCTGAAGAGTGATGTCACATGCGAAGTATTAACATCACTATACCAGAACATTACAACATCAGGTCTGGGATGATTAATTAGGGTTGCACGTGTTTCTGGTGTGAATGAGATATTCTGCTAAAGAGAATCAGAGAATGCAGGCGAAGATCAAGGGAGAGATATATTCTGTTACAATCAGTTATGAAGATCAGTTTGTTGCGCATTTAAAGCATAAAGATATGGAGAATATTCAGAGTTAATAATTGAAGATTCAATTGAAGATATGATTGAAGATCTATTTAGAAGTAGATTTGTTACAGAAGATATGATATGATTTGAAGGCCCAAATCCTGTTGAGATTATGTTATAAATAGAATGCTTGTAATGGGTCCAAGATGTAGATCTTTAGGGCTTTGTCAAAGTGAACCACTCGGGTTGTGAGATGGTCACTGTGGTTAACTCAGAAACCTGTAGGTAATGAGTTTAGGTTTGTTCTTGGAGGAAGCTTTGAAGCAACTCCAATGTAAGTCATGGAAGTGTGTCTTCTGGTTTTCTGTGTTAGAAAAGGCATTGGTAAACAAGCTGTTGATGCAGTGACGGTGTAGTTGACTGCTAGACATCATTGTGATGATAGGAAGTGAGATGGAGTCTCTTACCTAGGGAGGACTTAGGTAGAAGGGTCATTGGGTAGTGATTAAATTAGGTAGATTGTCAACTGGTATGTTGAGTCTGTAATTTGATACTACTAATAGTGGACTTCCTTCCTGGCTTGGTATGCCCCTAGATGTAGGTTGTTGAACCGAACTGGGTGAACAATTCAGTGTGTTATTTACTGTTTCTATTATTGCCTTGTTCAGCAGATTGCGATGTTGTGACATTGCACAAAGACATCACACATCTGTACCAGAATTTCAATTGGTATCAGAGCAGGCATCCTGTCTGTTTCTGGATGAGATCTTGGGAAGATACTTTCTGGTTCATGAGCGAGGAAAATAGTTTTGAACTTGGTCAGTTCATAGAGATTTTTGTATGATCCCTTAGTGTGGAGAATCAAGTTATCAGGCTTGTAGCTTTAGTGGTGAGCTGATGTGTGGTTTGACTTAGTTTCAAACCTATGATGACCTAGTGCACTTGGAGTGTCGTGTTTATGCAAGGGTTATTTTGTTTTGCCTGAAGGTTGTAAAGGAGTTTTCTGGTGTATGTTCCGCTGCATATATATATATATATCTGATGGAAAATTCCTGGTGGTTTTGTGTCAAGGC
Source organism: Lathyrus tuberosus (assembly GCA_022829125.1). Classification (NCBI taxonomy): domain Eukaryota; kingdom Viridiplantae; phylum Streptophyta; class Magnoliopsida; order Fabales; family Fabaceae; genus Lathyrus; species Lathyrus tuberosus. The sequence goes on along the minus strand of JALAZF010000012.1, from coordinate 21,567,871 downwards.
TACAACTTTCTGTTCTCCTCTAAAGATGTATCACATGGTATGGTGATGCATGAGGACATCTTCAACTAGCTCATAAAGGAACTTTTATATGAGCGTGTTGAAAAGAGGTCGGAAGAAAGAAGTAAGTTATTTTGCCTCTAACCTTACAAGGTCAATCTCTGGGTTGTGTTAAAGGGTCTTCTGGGTGTGAAGAGAACTTATGTCCTACCAGCAGATGCTTGGGGGCTAAACAAATGTGTTGATCACATCTGTTTGGAACCTACTCCTGACTTGGAAGAGGAGGCATCTGGGTGGTGTGGAGATTCATCAAGAAAGAAGTTGAGCTTAATATGTCAATCAGCCTTTGGTAAATTGGAATTGGTGTTTGCATCAGCCTTGTGGCTTGAAGGATCAGAAGAAGGTAGAGCCAAAGCAAAAGAGTATCACTGTTAAAGTTTTCACGCGGGAGTGAAGATCTTGATAAGTTATCTCTTAAGCTTAGTTGTGGTAACCTAATGAGGATGGCATCAAAGGTTTGAAGATTCTTGGAATATTAGAGTATGCTGGGCCATGTGACTGGTGATGTTGAAACATTATGCTCAAGGTGAAGTATCAGGTCAAGCCACTTACCTAATCTAATGTGATCAGTGGGGTGGATTAGCAAAAGAAGGATCAATCAGTGCCTCAAGTCTGCAGAAAAAGGATGTCAGACCAGATAAAATGTTGTATCTTGTATATTTGTCTGCTTTGGATAAAGTTGTGCAGTCAACTGATGACAATATACATTGACGGGAGACTTTGTATTTGTCTGAGGTTAAAGTGCAGGACTGCAGAAATGTTGAGAAGTATTTTCAATGGTTAAGCACTTTAAAGATGAATCAACTGGTGGGGTTGATTGGTGACTATGGAGTATCATCCAATTTATCAGGGATGAGTTTGAGTTACTCTTGGGCAGTAGGTCGATGAGTGGAAGACTCAAGGAGACTATTCTTCTTGAAGAAGGATGAGAGGAAGATTATGCCCTGGTTCAGAAGATTGATGCCTACATCATGCTTAAGGAGCGTCTACATAATCATACGGGAGAATGATGAAGTAGAAGGTCTTCCTTAGATGAAGAGTTTAATAGAGAATGACTGCCTTGAGAGAAAGAGACAGTGGTACCAAAATGCATGTGCTCAGAAGTGTGCTCTATTGTTCATCCTCATCTAGAGCATTAGTTAACCATGACAGGGGGAATACTTGTCTATGGATTTTGGCTGAAAAGGTATATATACTGATCAAGATTGTGAAGATTAGTTGAATCTTGTGAGGAGATAATGTCAGATAACATGTTATGACATTAGGCTGTTGGATGGCATGTTGGTGTGGACATAAATAGTTCTACCCGTGTGAAGCTAATTGTTTGAATCATATGTGCACATGCTTCTGAGGAGGAGTATGAAGGACAGCTTTGTTTGTGGACAATGTGCTTTTCTATGCAATTTCTGGAAGAACTCAGCAGGGGTTTGTGTTGATGGAAGGTGTTCTTCTTGCAAAGGTGCACTGGTTATCCTTGATAGGGGGAGAATGATATTATGGTAGATTTTGGTGTTGGCACTTAGTTTGAAGCAAATTAAAAAGTTGTTTACATGAGGATGTAGTGTCTTGTACAGTTGTGTAAATGGAACAGAAGTAAAACAGAAATTTATTGCATTGATGAAAGCTTACAAGATTAGTAAAAACAACAAACAAAGCGTCTAACGATTATCCCAACCCCTCGAATCAAGAAAAATCTTCCAATCTTCATCCCATTCATCATCAGATACTTGAAGCTGCACTTGGTTTTTCTTGATAGTCTTCATCTTGGTTTTTGATGTTTTGCGTGTTCTTGTTGCTCCAGAAGATGCTCCAGCTTTGGACAGTGTTGTGTCCTTCAACTTCTGAGGATCTGGCTTCTTGTCCTCTTGCATGTGTCTCTTTGCTGGATTCTTGTTAGACTGACTCATGTTTCCTTCCTTGGTGTGCTGATAGGAGCAAGGAGGTTTGGTATTTATAATGGATAATATGGCATTGTTTGTATCGCCTGACCAGTCAGAGTAGTCTTTGGTGTGGGAATCTGTTTTTCTTGGGAACCTGCTTGTCTTGACATATTGGTTACCAGAACTTCGTGCTTGGTGCCTGGGTGGAAGTGGTCCTAGTAGGATGAGGCTAGGTCTTGTCTAGTTAAGTGGGATGGTCTTTTGTCTCGTGCTGATGTCCTACATGTTGGTTGAGTATGTACCATACTTATGGAGTTTGAAGAAGCAACATTATAGTCTGAAGTGGCAGTTCTGACATAGTGTGGATTAGAATGGGCAGATTCTAATCTTGATGGTAAGTAGTTCAGGAAATACATGGCTACTTTCATGTTGAAGACTTCATTAGGAGCTGGTGAATGTAAGGACAGAAGGGTGTTTATCTTGTGTGAGAAATTTCCAATCAAATGGGCCTTTGTTTATTGGACTTGGCATATCTTGTATCTAAAATCCCCATGAGGAATGTGGCATTATTGGTGGGATATCATAAAGGGCATTGAGTGTAAGACTGTTTACTATAGCCTGTTGCAGCATGTGTGTTGATCAAGCTTGCGCAGTGTGAAGATAGTGCCTATACAGGAGAGGTCTGAAAAGAAAAAGTGGTGTACTTGACTGATGGTTGGAAGCAATCTAGAAGAAGTTGTGAGAAGTTGTATCAATACCCATTAGATAAGAAGACGTGTTTGTAGAGTCTTGGGTTAATGAGCCAGCAGGCAATGTCTAAAGAGATGTCAGAACATGATACAGGACATGTTTTTCTTGAGCCAAATAGGGAAGTACTTTGGACGGTGGTGTTAGGATAAAGTGAAACACATGGCTTCGACTATGCATGGAGCGTTATTGTCCTAATTTATGGTAAGATTCAGTTGTGAAATATTTAAGGCAGTCAAGGCAGTTTTTGGAAGGTAGGCATTGAATTTGAATGCAGTTTTTGATACCTAAAATAGCGTTTGACCAAGAACATTGACATATTCAAGGCTCGTTAATTTCTAAGTTCTGGTCAGCTATTTATAGGGGTAGTTTGTTCACCTTCAGCCAGTGAGTCATATGGCATTTATTCGTGTTTGGGTGAGCACTTCTTGGGTCTGGTTTTGTGAGGGTTTCCTTTGCGAATTTGTGGCTAAAAAGGGGGAGAAAGGAGAGAGATGGTCTAAATGGTTTGCACAGATGTTATGCCTGGAATCCGTTGTTTCTGATTCTGCAAAACAGGATGGTACATCCTCTAGTTGGGGTTGAGTCTTTGTGACTTGTGTCCTGAGTTATGAACACAGTTGTGACTTGTGTTCTGAGTTACCTGGGTTGGCAGAATGGCACTTCTTAAGTTTCCTCTTATGCCATGGTCTAAACCCAGTGTCTGATCAATGATGGTGTGCAGAATTATCTTATGCCACCATTGGTCTTTGATTAATAGACAAACATTTCTTTTTTGGGGGAGTCTTCCACAATGATTCCGGGTCTGAGTTGAAAGGAAAAAGAAATGTGTTGTATTAAAGGGGAGTGTCTAAAATCTTCTTCCTCATGTACACCAGATATCTGTAATCTGAGTGCATAACTTCGGGACTTTCTACTTCTTCCTCCTGATGTGCTGCCTGAGGTGATTGCGGTGGGTTGTGCTGCCAAAAGAAGTTGTCAGACATGATGTCTTAACATCATTCAAATATTCCCTAGAAGATGTTTCTCCAGGATTGCTGCTCACAGTAGCTACTTATGGTTACTGTTAGGTTCAGTGGTTACTGATAACTACAGACAGTAGTATAGAGTTGTAATTACTGCTGTAATCTGAGTTGTAATGTTTATATAGTTGTTTTAGCCAAAATTAGCCAAAGGGGGAGATTGTAAGTTCTTGTAATTGGCTGTAATTTTGTTAAAACAATGTTGATGTCATGGTTGATGTTGCAACATGAACTGCTAACAGTCTGGGTTGTAAATAGTGTTGAAGAGTTAAAGTGCTGAAGACTGATGTCACATGCGAAGTCTTAACATCACTATACCAGAACATTACAACATCAGGTTTGGGATGATTAATTAGGGTTGCACGTGTTTCTGGTGTGAATGAGATATTCTGCTAAAGAGAATCAGAGAATGCAGGCGAAGATCAAGGGAGAGATATATTCTGTTACAATCAGTTATGAAGATCGGTTTGTTGCGCATTTAAAGCATAAAGATATGGAGAATATTCAGAGTTAATAATTGAAGATTTAATTGAAGATATGATTGAAGATCTATTTAGAAGCAGATTTGTTACAGAAGATATGATATGATTTAAAGGACCAAATCCTGTTGAGATTATGTTATAAATAGAATGCTTGTAACCTAGAATAGGTACGGGTCCAAGATGTAGATCTTTAGGGCTTTGTCAAAGTGAACCACTCGGGTTGTGAGATGGTCACTATGGTTAACTCAGAAACCTGTAGGTAATGAGTTTAGGTTTGTTCTTGGAGGAAGCTTTGAAGCAACTCCAATGTAAGTCATGGAAGTGTGTCTTCTGGTTTTCTGTGTTACAAAAGTCGTTGGTAAACAAGCTGTTGATGCAGTGATGGTGTAGTTGACTGCTAGACATCATTGTGATGATAGGAAGTGAGATGGAGTCTCTTACATAGGGAGGACATAGGTAGAAGGGTAATTGGGTATTGATTAAATTAGGTAGATTGTCAACTGGTCTGTTGAGTCTGTAATTTGATACTACTAATAGTGGACTTCCTTCCTGGCTTGGTATGCCCCCAGATTTAGGTTGTTGAACCGAACTGGGTGAACAATTCAGTGTGTTATTTACTGTTTCTATTATTGCCTTGTTCAGCAGATTGCGATGTTGTGACATTGCACAAAGACATCACACATCTGTACCAGAATTTCACCTTCCTTGATTTGTCTTCTGAAATGACGCCGATTTCTGGTGGAGCGGGATCGTTGGAATCTGTCTCCCAGGTAGAATTATCGCAGGAGGATTCCTCAGTTGTATTTTGCATAGCATTTGTGCTCTCAGCTGTACCTCCCCATCCAGTTGGCTAGATATCTTCGAGCCTGATACAAGAGCTTTCGGGAGCAGTGTACTTGACCATATTGTCGTATTGTCCACTTGGTTCTCCCAAGGTGTCCCAAACTTCTTTGGAACTGGAGGAGTCATCTCTCTCGATGACGTTGACCTCGGGAAAAGCATAGTTGATGAATTCCAGTCCAGTAAACGTTGCAAATTCATCTTCATGTTGAGTAGTTTCAGGATGACCTGAGTGTTGATCCCATGACATGGTGGGGACACAGGTATTCTGTTCAATGATGCTCAGCTGATTTTCATTACTCGGCTGACTCTCTTGCCCCAAGTTTCCTGGGTAGGGCTGCCACATTGGCAGACCATCCATTGGGCCATAGTAGGTGTAGTCAAAATTGTCTTTCATCGGAGTGTCTTCCTCTAATGAATTTAGCGGAGCACGGCATCCTTCCGGATCACAATCTCCATATATCATTTCGACGTCTGACCTTGGTATAAATCTCGGACTCTGTGCGGGATAGCAAAATGGTGTGGGCACCTCTTCCTGAGACATATAACCGTCCTCATTAAGATAGGATTTCCATTCTTCATCTGGGTCAGAGGGATCTTCCTCATTGATAGCATGAACTGTCTGAGACACTGGGTGAAGGAAACCTCCACTATGGAAGAAATTTTGAAGGGGATGAAGACTTTCATCGCTGGCAGCTGTCTGGGTATAGGTTGCAGAAAAACCAAGACCCTTCTTTGTTTTATTGTCAGTAGGAATGACAAGCTGTCCCCATCCTGTTGTATCGGTACTCTCGACTGCTTTGATAGCATCTTTGTATGAGGAAATCGAGGTTCCTCCTCTGAACTGATTGTTCTCGCTCACCGACAGTACTTAGAACTGAGTTCCAATAACCTCCTCGGGTTCTATACCAGTAGATGATGACAAGTTACTCACAAGCAAGGCTTGTTCCCCACAAACCGTGACAAGTTGATCGTTCTGGACGAACTTTAGCTTTTAGTGGAGGGTCGAAGTAACCGCTCCAGCCTGATGTATCCAAGGTCTTCCATATAAACAACTGTACGTTGCCTGGATGTCCATGACCTGGAAAGTGACTTGGAAAGTGTGAGGACCGATAGTTATGGGAAGATCAACTTCGCCGATAACTGTTTTTCTGGATCCGTCGAACGCTTTGACGACGACCTCGCTGATTCTCATCAGAGGGCCCTTGAATGATAACTGTATCAAAGTGGACTTCGGCATAACATTCAGGGCTGACCATGTGTCTACCAGTACGCTGGCTAAAGCATCGTCCTGGCAGTTAACTGTGATATTGAGTGCCATGTTATGACGGCGACCCTCTTCGGGTAATTCCTCATCACTAAATCCCAAATTATTGCAGGAGGTGATGTTAGAGACAATGCTATCGAACTGTCTGATTGTTACATCTTGTTCCACAAAGGCTTGCTCCAAGACTTTCTGTAGAGCCTCCCTATGCGCTTCTGAACTGAGTAACAGTGATAACATCGAGATCTTTGAAGGAGTTTGTAACAGTTTATCGACAATGTTGTATTCACTCCTTTGGATGAGCTTCAGCATCTCATCATTATTTTTCGAAGGGTCGGGATTACTGGATTGACCGACTGGTGGATCAGGAGTTTCCGTCTGAAGTTCCTTTTCCTTGTTAGGTTCTCCAACCCCTCGGTTGAAGATTCTACCACTCCGTGTTACACGACTGATGTCTGCAATGTTCACGACTGAGGGTAATGGAATTTCCTTTCCATTTTCAACTATCGTTGCACCGTATTTGTAAGGGATAACCTTAGTTGATTCATACAGTAGTGCTCCCGGTAGATAGATGACTATGGGAACCTTCTGATTTTTCTGACCATCGTAAGTAATCTCAATTCATTCCCGATTGGGAACCTTAGATTCGTCAAGTAGAGGAATAATGGCAAAAACATCCCTGGTCCTGTGATGACCAGAGATCGTGACAAAATCCTCAACTTGCTCGGCAAGGTAGTTCGGCGTCCAGTCGATGGGTCCAGAACCCGGATATGGAAGAATTTCTCCACGATCGACCTGACCCTGAAGAGCTGCTCTCACAAGGTAACACCCTTGGTTACTTTCCGAACAGACGCTACAACTGTCATAGTTGTGTGGTGGCACCTGGCCACGCCCACTTTGAATACAATGTAACCTTACTAGGTTAGCTTCCACAGATCGGACATCCTGACTCTGACGCCGAGTGGGGTTTCTGTTATTGATACTAATCTACTGAGTATCTTCATCCATATAAATTGGCATCCACCAGTGATTTAACAAGTGCTGAAGTGCCTCTTGGACAAGGGTACAACCTCGATCATTTTCGCAACCTGCCTTACAACTTTGATAGTCATGTGATATTAAGAATCCGAGTCGGACCTGCTCAGCATGTAACTCTACCAGGTTGGTATTCATCACGCGAATATCAAAGATCTAAACCATGTTGATCTGATAAGGGTTCCTATCATGGTAGTCTTGGATCCATCCAAGATCCATCTGACGCTGGAGGGCCTCCTGTATGAAAGAGCATCCCTGTTTGTTTACCGAGCAAATCAGACAGGAACTGTAATCGTGCCGCGGTAGATTATGATATTGGCTTTGCCTTGAGTGCATCGCCACCAAGTTGACATTCATTGCACGGATGTCGTGGTTCTGAATGACGTTAGAATTCGTGTAGACCATGTTAACTCCACGAACTCGGTGCTCTTAGATCCATCCGAGATCCATTTGTTCCTGTAGGGCTGCTTGCACAACAGAACATCCTTGATTGTCTTTAGAGCAGATATCACACTGGTGATAGTTATGAGGTGGCACATGGCCATATCCACTCTGTCTACAATGCATCTTGACCAAATTGGTTTTCAACAAGAGTACATCGTGAATTTGATAGACATCGTTAGTCTCTCCTTCTATCGAATTGACGGCAGCCTTCTCGTGTTGAGGCAGCGGATTCGTGAGAACATTAGGATTTGTATCCTTGAAGGATAAGACCCCGCTCCTAACAAGTTTTTGCACGTCGGACTTATTGAGACAAGTCTCTATGTTATGCCCCGGACCTCCTTGATGATAAGGGCATGTTTAATCCACCTTAAACCAAAAAGGCGGATTTTCTGGTACTATAAGAGGAGATTTAGTCTGAATGTGCCCCTTAGCCAGTAGTAATGGAAACAACTCTGTGTACGTTACGGGTATAGGATCAAATCCTGGTATCCGTGTTATACGGTTGTTGTTATATGGAGGACTAGCCTGCTGAAGAGGCTGTTGTGACCTTTGCTGGTTAGGTTGGCTCTGTGCAACCTAAGGTTGATACGTAGGAATAGGCGCAGGGCTGATAACAGGAGTCACAGCTGCTACCGGTTGATAACGTCGCCTTTGCTTTCCGAGAGAGATATTCCCAATATCTTGCTCTTTTTTATTAGGGCGAGCACTACCATATTTTTTAGTACCGCTCGTCGATCCAGGGTCTTTTACCAAACGTCCTTCTCGGATGGCTTCCTCAAGACGTACGCCCATGCCGACCATTTTGGTGAAATCACTGGGCGCACTGGCAATTATTCGGTCATAGTAAAATGAGCTTAAGGTCTTTAAGAAGATCTTTGTCATCTCTTTTTCCTCAAGAGGTGGACAAATTTGTGCGGCAATTTCACGCCACCTTTGAGCATACTCCTTAAAGGTTTCCTTGTCCTTTTGCGACATCGATCTAAGTTGATCTCTGTCGGGTGCCATGTCCAAATTGTATTTGTATTGTTGGACGAAGGCGATGCCAAGATCTCTGAAAGTGCTGATCGTGGCACGGTTTAAACCCATGTACCATTTGAGTGCGACACTGGTTAAACTATCCTGAAAGTAGTGAATCAGTAGGTCCTGATTCTCCGTCTGAGCTGACATTCGTCGAGCGTACATCACCAAGTGGCTTTGAGGGCAAGAGTTACCCTTGTATTTTTCAAAGTCAGGCACTTGAAATTTGTGCGGAACTTTCACATTTTGGACCAAGCAGAGGTCTGCGGCGTCCTTTCCAAATAGATCCTGACCGCGAATGGCTTGCAGCTCCTTCTGCATTTCCAAGAATTGCTCCTGGAATTCCTCCATTCTGTCAAACATAGTTTCTTTCTTACCAGAAGGTGTCTGTGGAATCTGTCCTTCCGGGACAGTGTGCACCACAGGGGGTGGTACCATGACTACGGTAGTGAGTCTTGGCATTTCCTGAAGTTTGTAACCTTCAGGAGTCTTTAGTATGCCACTGGCATCTTCGCTTTCCCAAAGTTTGTAACCTTCAGGCCCAGCGGCTTCTGTTGTGATTCCCTGATCTTCTGTGATCGGCGGAACATATCCTTCCGGGATATAGTTAACAGGCATGCCCCAAGGACGATCTTTCGGCATTTGATACCTAGGATCATACTTCTCCACTATGGGCGTTGGGGTGATCTCTGAGATCACAGTTCTTTGTAGTTGAGCTTCTGCCATGGCTTGCATGTTGTTACGAAGCTTTCTCATATCTTCTCTCAGAGTGTCGATCTCTTATTTCAACTCTCTGTTTTCTTCCTCAAGATCATCCATCTCTTTCTGACGATTGGCCCGAGTATTATATGAATGAGACAGTTTGACTCTAGAACCGAGACCCAAATGTGAGATTCGTAGGTAAGAAGAATAGGCGATGTGAGAATGATGAATGCAATGATTATATTAATTGTTTAAGGTTTAATCAAAATAAACTTCGACAATTAGATTGAAAATATCAAACAGTGGGGAAACCCCTTTTTATTGAAATTCAAAGGATTACAGAAATGGAAATACAGTAGATTACAAGGTGCAGAAACAGAAACCTAAGCTAATGGGCCCCGAGTCCTCTCTGAAGAGAAATCGGGTGCTGATTCTGGTATCTTCCTTTTCTTTGACCGGGGCTCTTGGGCCGTTGTCGGGTTGTCATTCCTTTGCTAGCTGAAAGGAGCGAGCAAATTCCTCTGGCCATCCTGATTATCCACAACATGTTGCTCCAAAATCTCAATCAGAGCGTCCTTCTCTTTCAGTAATTGCTGTATTTTGATGCACTCTACGTCGAGGGTGCGGTACTTGTTCTTCCAAGACCTCATCTCCCGTTGAACTTTGTTAAGAGTAACCTGAAGCTTTTCAGTTTCCCTCATGAAGTACATGACAGATTCCTTTGGCGGAAGAGTTCCGTAACGAGGATAAGGCATCTTTATCTTGAGAGCTCTAGTTTGTACCCAATGAAGATAAGGCTCTACCGAGACACAATCCGGTTTTCCTAGAGACTCTCGTCCTTTCTTATGAAGATGCTTCCAAGCGTGCACTATTTCCATCTTTAGTGCTCTGTCATTTTCCCCTTCCTTGAAGAAAAGACCTTCCAGATGAATACCCAGTGGGATGTGTCTCATCGGGTATCCAAATTGACGGCGAACCAATATCGGATGGTAGTTGATTCCTCCTTTAGTTCCTATGAGGGGTATGTTGGGGAAGTTTCCACAACGGTCAATGATCCTAATTCCCTCATAAATCCTATTACACCAATCAATGTCAGAGTTGGTAAGAGACATGATCTTCTGCTACCAACGTAAGGCACTCTTACAATCCCAAAAAGCAGCAGACTTGGGCAAGTGAGAGATAAACCATTTGTAAAGAATGATACGCATCTGCGAGCAAAGTCGGCACAGGGTTTCCAATGAGAAAAACCTTAATGGAGTTAATATCGACGAAGTTATTGATGTTAGGAAACAAAAATAACCTGTAGGTGAGCAAGACAAAGATGCTTTCAAAAGCAGTCTCGTTTTCTATACTGGCAAAATACAGGGCTTTCTTTGTCAAGAACTGGGGTGGCAAACCTTGGATGCCACCCTTAGTAGTTAGGTGAGTCCTAACCTCAGACTCGTCAAAATGAATTACTCTTGCAATAGTCTGATTCTTTGGAATTTCTTCCAGTCCAGAAAATGGAGCTCGATCGGTGATATGTAGATCAATCAGATGAGAATACTCCTCCAGCATTGGTGATAGCTGGTAATCCGGGAATGTGAAACAATGATAAATCGGATCGTAAAACTGAATGAGCTCATCCATGATTCCCTCAATCACATGGACTCTTAACAGTGGTAGCAAACCTCCGTGCTCGGCTCTGAAAGCCTCTGGGTTAGTGATCATCCTCGCTAACCTTCTCAAATCCTCTAGCTTTGGAACCTTGAAGGTATACTGGTGAGTTCTCCTTCTACCGAAATGCATTAGTGCAATCCTTTTCTCTATATTTGCAATCACAGTCTTAGTTTATTTTGAAAAAACAGAGAGACTAGAAGAGAAATATTTTGAATGTTTTAATGTTTTTTAGATGAATGCATGAATGCAGCACACAAAAACATAGAAAAAAGATAGGGTCAAAGGGTCGTTGTCATGAAGTCAAGGCTCTACCCATCCCCAAAGGTTTATACTAGGGTGATTTTTGTACCTGTACTCATTATCATCAGCTCCTCCCAGGAAAGCAAAACAACAAGCGGATCGCCAGCGAGTTGTAGAGCAATCTTAGAGTAAGTGCCATTCACCGAGAATAGATCACCAGCCTCAAATGAGGGTAGTATCGCGTAACAACTATTTCCGATAGTTTCCGAACTACGAAAGGGTTTGGCTCCTCAGCTTCTCAGACTTAACAACTGGCCCATTGTCGAGGTGAGAGAATGGGTTGTGTTGATCAGCATCCACTGAGGTTGATGGTCGAACTCGTCGCCATCACTTATCTTAAGTGAATACTCAATCTTTCCACATACGGCATCACCCGAATTCCCATTAGCAGAAAAATAAACACGTATAGCAATTAGGAAAAGCGGTATATTTATATTTGTCCTAAACATCCTAGACCTTTAAAGGTATGAATCTTAAGTTCCTGATAGAAAATGGGTTCCCCGGCGGAAGCCCCAATCTGTGGTATTCACATAAGTGAAGAGGAAGACCGTGCCTAGATCTAACTTTGAAGGGCCCCACGGTGGGCGCCATTTTTCCTGTAGCGAGAGATTTTGGACGCGATTCTTAAGCGGTGGCCGCCGTTTGCGGTTGAGCTTAAACTACAGGTCGATTCATTTTTTATCCTATTGCGAGCTGATAAAGGAAGGGAAATAGATGTCTCCAATTAACCCTGCTTTGCATACTGAGTTTAAACAGCGGTCTGTTAGGTTACGGATGCTATCAATGTGGGGGGGCCTTTGTACTGGTTATTTGTATTTTCGCCAATACTGGTTTTTATCTAGGCAGAAGGTTTCTGGCGAGGAACAAGGATTAGGATGTTAGGACTGATGCTTTTGATAGATACATGTGAGTATGGGATTTTGGGTTTTTTGTTTAGTGTGCTCGCTAAGATCTTTTCTTTCAATCTTATGCCTACGTATTCCCGTTTACCGAAACAGGGAAATCAGAGCGTTCGTAGTTCCTCTTATTCTATGGGAGGAAATGGTTGTTTTTGGTGTCTTGTTCAAAGCCCAAGACGTGAAGCGAAAGGTAATTTGTATCTTGTTCAAAGCCCAAGATGTGAAGCTGAAAGGGTTGACTTTAGAGAGAATTTGTCATCTCTAAAGATGGGGTTGTATGTCACAACTGTTTATAAAGGAGAATTACTTTAACTGGGATTTGTGAATCCGGCAATGCCATAATTTCCTTTAAGGGGGTTTTAACCTGAAGGAGAAGACTTTAACTCAGTGTAGAGCAATTCCATCTTTCCTTAGGAATTTCTCATACTAAAAGAGGGACATTGGCATGGATGTAGATGATCCAGAGGCTTGCCGCTTACAACAGTTAGATGGAGGGGAAGGAGTTGTTGATGTTTGTGTATTGTGAACGAGGCACAACTTTGAGGTTAAAAGGTTGATTGGATCAACCAGTGGTTTTCTTATACAGAGCCTAAGAGGAGGCTATTATGTGTCTCGTACAAAGCCCGAGAGAGAGGCTAAAAGGTTTTTGACTTGACGATGGAATCTTTTGGAATCTCGTATAAAGCCCGAGATGGAGGCTATTCGACTCAACAAGAGAGTTTTTTTTTTGTATCTCGTATGAAGCCCAAGATGGAGGCTATTATTTGTTTGGCTCAATGTGAACCTTTTTGTATCTCGTATAAAGCCCGAGATGGAGGCGAAAGGGGTGATTGGCCCAACGAGGAGTCTCTTATGTGTCTCGTACAAAGCCCGAGAGAGAGGCCAAACGTTGTCTCAGTTAAGTGACGGGTCCAGTATACTGATTTTGAAAGAGAAAATCAGTTCTTATATGAGCAACACTGTACTCAAGGATTTGATTCGAGGATCCAGGATATTTCCTGTTCTTTAAGGAAGCGGGAAATCCAAAGGGTATTGAGACTGTTCGAGTTTGCAGGTTTCCTTCCTATTTAATGAAGGGGTCACTTGAGAATGTCTTTGAGACTCAAGGAAGTTAGACTGTCCAAGTCTAGAGTTTTAACCTTTGTACTATGTTTTGAGAAACAATAGTAGACCCTTTGAAAGGACTGTTCTATGAAGATGACTAGGTTCTGTTCCTATACCTCTAGGAGGTCGTCGGGATAATTTGTACGAAGCCCAAGACGAGGCTGGAAACTTTTAAGAAGCCGATCGGTCCTTGTACCAAGCCCAAGAGGAGGCTATCATTCCCGAAGGAAGAAATCATTATACGAAGCCTAAGAGGAGGCGGTGAATACTTCTAAGAAGCCGTAGGGTCCTTGTACTAAGCCCAAGAGGAGGCTAGGTTGCTTGTAGGAAGCCTATGGGTCCTTGTATGATGCCCAAGAGGAGGCCGATGCTTTTTAGAAGCCGATGGGTCCCCAAACCCCGAGAATTTCATGGCAAGCTATTCACAAGGAATAGATCAAGTCAGGAAAGTTCGAGAATTTGGAAGAAACTCAAAGATGCCATTCACGGAGAATACATTCATCTTGGGGAGTAGAGTTTGTTGACAATTCCTAATGAGGACAGCCAAAGAGAAGACTGTATCTGGTGATCCTATTGGGGATCTAGTTGTCTATTTCTATGACTAAACGAAACAGCGTCACTTAGTTCTAGACGTAGTTGCTGGGGAAACTCGAAATATCTATACTATTATTACACAGTAGATATGAGTTTATGAAAGAAGACTTATAGTGAAACAGCCCCACAATACAGTTATATGTATATGAAAGCAGTAAATGAAAGCAATAACCACTTACTCGGTTGTAGAGCTTCCATGTTGTTTGGTTAGTTGTTCAAGAAAGAAAGATTGAAAACAACAGTATATTCAAAATCAAAGGAGAAAGTGCTTTGAAAAAGAAAGATTTAGGGCTTACAGCTCAAGGAGAGGCCTAGGGTTTTATTAGTGAGCGCACTGTTTGAATTTGTACAGAGGGACTTATACAAGTGACTGAGGCCCAAAAAAGGTTTTCTGTACAAAGGGATGGGTCTTACACTCTCTCAAGAGGCCCAAAAGGTTTAAAAAAAAAGAGTGGGGCTTATAACACGAGGGTAGGCCCAGAGTTTGTTTTTTCGTTTGAAAATGGCGATCGAGCTGAGGTTTTCTTTTAACGCAGAAGGGCTTATACAATATCTTAGGCCCAAAGTGATTTTGGTTAAAAGGGGATTGGGTCTTACACTCTAATAGAGGCCCAAAGTGTTTTGAATGGGTCTTATAGCTCAAGGAGAGGCCCAAAAGGTTATTTTTCAAAAGGCGGCGATCGCGCCAATTGTTTTTGACGGTATCGGGACTTATACAATACTGAGGCCCAAAAATGATTTGGTCAAAAAAAGGATTGGGTCTTACACTCTATTAGAGGCCCAAAGTGTTTTGAAAATGATTTATGAGGGTTGAATTAATCCAAAAACCCTAATTTGTTTTCAAAAATGTATTTAATTGAATAAAAATTCAATTAAAATGATCAAAATTGTTTAACATATGAAAAACAAATTGTGATCTTGGATTAATGCTTCAAAAGTTTAGTATTGACCTACAAAATAATTAGAAAGCATTAAAAGTTGCAAAATCAATGTGGAAAAAATATTTAAAATGTCAAAAATAATTAAAATATTAATTCTTTGCAAAAATATCAATTATATGAAATAAATAATATTTTTGGGATTTTTTGATAAAATAAAATATTTTAATATTTTTGTGAATTATTAAAAAAAGAATCAACTCAAAATCATTAAAACTCAGAGAGAAATTAATTTTTGAATCAATTAAAGAAAAATCACAAAATTCAAATATTTGAAAATTCAAAAAAGGCGCCAAGAATAGGTGAAGAACACGCGCGTGTTCTGGGTTTGGCTGATTTACATTTTCTATCCAATCTCCCTGAATACTTGATTATAACATGCAATCCACATATCATTATGCTCGTCTCAACCTCACGATCATGTCTATGTCCATTAATTTCATTTAAATTAAACATATAACAAGAAATCATGAAAAATCCTCAAGAACCCTAATTTCTGCATGAAGGCTAGGATTTTTGATACACGATTCAAACAATGCAATTAATTGAGGGAAAACATTCTATGCATGATTATGAACATATGGCCAAATTATTGTGCAGCAAAAATTGTGTGGATCATAGAGTTAGAAGAGCTCATGCTTACCACTTGCATCTGGTGATCGTGATTTGTGTTGGAGGTGTTACAGCTTGCTTCCAATGATGTGGATAGCTTCCCTAGGTGCCAAGTGATGTGTCTGAGTGCTTGGAATGGATTGAAATGGTTTGGAATTGAAGATGGCACCTCAACTGCAAAACTGTCAAGAACTTGAGCAATTGGCTGGTGATTTTGTGAAATCTGTGTTCCAGATGTTATGTGAGTGTTTGGATCACTTCTATATGATGTATGTACGGTGTGTGAGTGATTGGTTTGATTGGAAAAGCTCTCAAACTCAAAACTCGATAGCTACCTTGCTAAGAAAGGGATTTTTGCCAAGAGAAAGAGATTTTGAGGAAAGCATCTGTTAGATGGCTTTGGTGTACTCAAACTGATCACAATTGAGCTCTATTTATAGTAGAGCAAGTTTGTTTTGGGATCCACAGTGAATGGCAACTGCAGCAAGTGTTTGTTCAATGTTGGCCAATGGAAATGCAAGTCTCCTCTAGCCATTGACTAGAGGTTAGGGCACAGAGCTTTGGTTCACTTGGTCTTGGATAAGTCTTGACTGATTTCAGATGAGAATGGCTCAGTCCATGCCACCTTGATGCTTCCATTGAATGCTTCAATCCAAATTTGGAGTCTTGTCCCTATTTTGGCCATTCTAGGTTCAACATGCTATTTCTTGTTCCATGGACTTTGGAGGCTTGGCTTAGTGATTGTCCCCTTTAGATTCAATCCTCAGATGTGTCCAAGTGGATAGGAGCATTTAAATTTGGCTGATTTTGGCAAATCGAGCAAAATTGCAAATTCTGCCTTGCCTTGACAGATTTCAGCAAGGCAACTTGCCAATGTCATATCTCATGGTGTAAGTTGAATTTGGTAATGCTCTTGACCATTTTAGAAAGCCCTTACATGATACAACAACTGTTTGAACATGTTTGGTTTTGATCTCTTTTGAATCCAAGTGAAAAATCCCCCTACATTTGGCAAAAAGTGAAGACAGATTTGGACTTAGTGAAAATTTCACTAAGTGTTGGAAAAAGTGACATTTTCATTTTTCAGCCATTTTGATCACTTCATAACTCAAAATCCTTAATGAATTGGACTTAGGTCTAGTTGAAGTTTTTGTAGAGGGTAATGAGGGCTACAAATCCATCTTTGGATGAGGAAAAATGGCTTTGTGGTTTAGGAGTTATGATCCTCCAAAGTTGGTACCCTTGTCACTTTATTTTTAACTTAGAAAATTTTCTAAGTTTTTATGGTTACCCCTTTTACAAGTTATCCAACTTTTCTTGATTTTTCTTGATGAATGATAATTCAAATCATACATTAACATCATTTTAGGGTTAAAAATCCATTTTGGTGAAAAATCTCAAAAGTCAAAGTTGACTTTTGTGCACAGTTGACTTTTTATCAGATGAATTCCAAACTGTGCCATTCTTCATGAAATCATGTCCTTGACCTAAATCAAACTTGATGGACATGTTCCATGGGTGTCATAGGGTATATTGAATCATGTCTTAGGGCTTGGGAGCATGTCCTGGTCAAAAGTCAAAGTTACAGTTGACTTTTCCCTTAAAACCCTAATTGTGGTGCAGATGAAATTGAGACTTGTTGCTCAAGCTTCTTGGATTAATCCATTGTTCCAAATGGATCAATATAGTTCATTAGAGACCCTCAAACCCTCTCTTGAGGTCTTGGTTCATGATTTGTCCCAAAAGTCAACTTAGGGGTGAATTAGGTCAAAAAACCCTAATTCCTGATTTTTTATGTATGCATCCCCTGAGGCAAAATTGACTTGATAAATGGGTCCATGAGGTTCCATGGAGTATATTAGGTTGTGTTTTGGATCATTGGCTTGTGCCCAGATGAAATTTTCCATCTGGAGGCCCTGGTCGACCAAAACCCTAATTTGGTGACACTAGCGATCTTGAGGGTTGATCCACCTAGAAGGGAGCAGCCTTGTGCTTAATCCTTGAAGTGGGAGTACTTTTTGATCCTTTGTGTATGTTTGAGAGGTTAGACAAGTTGAAGATCAAGTCATTCCTTGATTGATCCTTTGTCTAAGCACTCAGAGAGGGCTTGAAACCCTAATTTTGATTGTAGTGGATGCTCACCCATCTTTGGGGAAACTGAGGAAGTATGATGGTTCCTCCATATTGTGATGATGATTGACACAATGATGGGACATCTTAGTGGTCAAAATTTGGGGTATGACAACTGTTTTTAAAACTAATGCCCGATTTCAGCTATCCGGGTAAAGCCTCACACTCACATGGTCTCGACTTTAACATATGTTACTTTTTTACTCTCGTAATAAAAGTTGGGTTTTATATTAAGAAATCGGAGCCAGAAGAAGGATTGATTATTGATTTTATCTTAGAGAAAATTAATTCATTTTAGTTACTTCATTACATACCGATAATATCGGTTTAGCTCGACATAATTAGGAAATTAAACGCAAAAGCAAGGAAATAAATAAACACAGACATAACTAAGAAATAAATAAACAATGCTTGAATTAAATAACGAAAACATGGAATTCAGTAGTAACAGCAATAACAATCCCTCCACAAGCCGGTAGGTTCTTGCTTGAATGTAATAAATTGCAAAGGTTGAAGGCAATGAAACAAAGAAAACTAAAACTAAGTTGTAACAGTTCCTCAGTGTGAGAAACTGTCACTTTTGTTCGGTAATGGTTAACAAAGAATTGGAATGCAAAGTAAAAGAAATGAAATAAACTAAAGTTCTGAAAACAAATTGGCAGCAAGACGGTACACTTTGAAAGTAAAATTGGCCACCCTTTGTTCTTCGTAAATGCTTGTATTTATAGGCTCAGCTGAGGTAGCAGTTGGAGAGAATTCATCCACTTACACTGACGGTTACTCCACTTGAACCTAGTAATCTTCGGAGGATATGGCATCGTGTGAAAATTGCTTTCTCTGAAAATTCATAGACACGTTTCTACTTCAGTGAGTGAATTTGAGCGCATGACGATCGTGATATGGTGTGACGGTCGTGATACATTTTGAGGCTGCCACGGTCGTGGCATATCCATGACGATCGTGATATCAGCAAAAATGGATTTCTTCAATTTTTCTTCTCTTTTCTGCTCTTTTCTTGCATATTTTGGTTCTTTTCCACACTTAGTATACTTTGACTTGTGAAATATGATTACCTGCAAAAATACTTAAATAATCTCGAGAAAATCAGATATTAGACGAAAAACGGAATAAGAAACTAACATAAATCGAAGTAAAAATATGATATAAATTCGTGTTATCAAATGAACTGAGAAATTCGAGCGTTAGGGCTTCGTAAGTAGGCCGACTCTGAGTGCAGAGCTGCCATATACCAGCATTTTGTAGCATCCATTTGACTCCCTCAAGCATTCTGAGTTCTTCTAGACATGCAACGTCTACGTAATGAGTTGGTTGTACGGAAAATTGGTAGTAATCGATGTACCTAGCCCTTTGACGCTCTCCTGCCTCGCCTTCTCTGAAGTTCAATGTTGATAGGTCCTGAATTTGTCGTGCCATTGTTTGGTTACAGAGAAATTAGGGAAGAAAATGGTTTGTGGAGAATTGAGGGTTTGTGAGTGGCCAAAGCGTCTACTTTGTTTGTTAACTGCTTAATCTGTTCACTAGTGTGTACGTTTTGATTCAGGAACTCTTTGTTTGTTTGAGTCTGGGTAGCTATGAAGTTTTCTATCATCAGTTCAAGGTTAGACTTCCTAGGAACATTTGGAGTAGCTGTTGCAGCCTTTTGATAACCTGGTGGTGCAGCAGGTGCTTGACCAGGTGCATACAGTGCATTGTTGTTTTTGTAAGAGAAGTTTGGGTGATTTTTCCAACCAGGATTGTAGGTATTTGCATAAGGGTTTGCTAGAGCATAGTTCACTTGATCTGTAGAGGTTCCTGCTAAAACTTGGCATTCAGGGGCAGCGTGTCCAGCTGTTCCACATAATTCGTAGTTTGGCGCTACAGCAGCCACGGTGGCTGTGGGTGTTATGGTCAAATTGTCTATCTTTTGAGCGATTGCATCTACCTTAGCACGAACATGATCTAGGCTAGAAACTTCGTACATTTATCCTTTTGGTTGGGATTTCTCCACTTGAGTTCTTTCACCTCCGCATTGGTAGTGATTCTGAGCCATGCTCTCGATGAGTTGTTGGGCTTCATCATAGGGTTTATCCATGAGTGTACCACCAGCGGCGGCATCTATTGTCAATCTTGTATTGTACAAGAGACCATTGTAAAACGTGTGGATAATTAACCAATCCTCAAGACCATGATGCGGGCATATCCTCCTCATATCTTTGTATCTTTCCCAAGCATCATATAAAGACTCGTTGTCTTTTTGTCTGAAGCTGTTGATTTGGGCTCTCAGCATAGCTGTTTTGCTTGGCGGAAAATATCGTGCCAGAAATACCTTCTTTAAATCTTCCCAAGAAGTAATAGAATTTGATGGCAAGGATTGCAACCAAGCCCAAGCTCTATCTCTTAATGAGAAAGGAAAAAGACGTAGTCTTATGGCGTCTGCGGTTACACCATTTGCTTTCACTGTGTCTGCGTACTGCACAAACTTGGTCAGATGTTCGTTTGGATCTTCTGTTGGGTTTCCAGAAAATTGATTTTGTTGCACAGCAGATAACAGCGAGGGTTTCAACTCGAAATCGTTCCGGTTGATTGCAGGAGCGACAATGCTGTTGTGAGGTTCTTGTTGAGATGCGGCAGCATAATACTTAAGAGGTCGGTTTTGTGGTAGGTCAGCCATGTCTATTTCTGATTCGGAATCTGATTCAGATTCAAGTTCATGGTCTGATTAAGATTCAGGTTCTGATAAAGGAAAAGGGATATCGTGAGCTAAGCAGTATTCATGGATACGTCTTTTTACGGTAAGAAGACGTTCAGGTTCTTCTGTCGGTCGTATGAGGTCTTCGCCAAAAGAGCGAGTACTTGGCATACAATCAACAGAAAGGGAATTTTGGTTTTTGCCTTAGTCTATACGACGTAACAAAGGAATTACGATGTCGACTTAATTAGCCCCCGGCAACGGCGTCAAAAACTTGATCGCTCTATTTAGTGTGCCTAAATAAATCTAACTGTAAGTATACAGTCATATCGCGTAGGTTTAAAAGATTATCGATCCCACAGAGACTTAAAATCGAACGCACCGTTATCTATCGTTACTATGTTTATCTAAGGCTAATCGAATTTGGTTTTTAAGTTCAAACGGGAAATTAAAGAGAAATTAAACATTTTGGGAATACTAGTTATGAATAGGTTATCGGTATATAATTCAGTAAACCTACGTGGAATTAATTAAACCTAAGCGTATAAAGATTTATCACCCTATTCATCTGTAGGAAAAACCGGTTTAAAAGCCCTCACCTCACACACCCGTGGTTATTGCTTCGGACTATACTTCTAAGTCAATACGTCTGCTCTCGCTAGCCCGTATGAGGTTAAAAATACTTTTTTAAAACTAGTTAAACCTAATTAACTTTAAAGCGCTTTCGCTGTTTTTAAAACTAATGCCCGATTTTAGCTATCCGGGTAAAGCCTCACACTCCCGTGGTCTCGACTTTAACCTTTGTTACATTTTTACCCTCGTAATAAAAGTTGGGTTTAAAATTACGAAATCAAAGCCAGAAGAAGAATTGATTATTGATTTTAGCTTAGAGAAATTAGTTCCATTTTAGTTACTTCATTACATACCGATAAGATCGGTTTAGTTAGACATAATAATGAAATTAAACGTAAAAGCGGAAAAACAATAAATCAAAGACATAATTAAAAGAAAACAAGCGATGCTATAAATTTAATAATGGAAACCTGGTAAATGCAGTAGTAGCAATCCCTCCACAGACTGGTAGGTTCTTGCTTGTATAGAATTAAATAACAAATGATGAAGGCAGTGAAACAAATTAAATCTAAGTGTAATAGTTCCTCAATGTGAGAAACTATTACTTTTGTTCGGTAATGGGTGACAACGAATTACAAAGGAAAAACGAAAGCAAAGGAATTCTGGAAATAATTTGGTAGCAAGACAGTACTCTTGAAAGGAAAATTTGGCCACCCTTTGTTCTTCGAAGACTCTAGTATTTATAGACTGATTTTAGGTGGAGGTTGGAGAGAATGTAGGCACTCCTCTTGACAGTTACGAGACTTTGAACCTAGTATTCTTCAGAGGAAAATTTGATCGTGTAACAAACTGGCTCTCTGAAACCTCGTAACCACGTTTCTGCTTCAACGTGTAAAATTGAGCGCATGACGATCGTGAGGCATTGTGATGATCGTGATGTATTTTGAAGCTGCCACGGCCGTGGTGTACCTGTGACGATCGTCACATCAGTAAAGTTTGGTTTTTGCAATTTTTCTTCTCTTTTCTGCTCTTTTCTTGCATGTTTTAGTTCTTTTCCACACTTAGCATACTTTGACTTGGAAAATGGGATTACCTGCAAAAACACTTAAATAATCTCGAGAAAATCGGATATTAGAAAAAAAACGAAATAAGAAACTAACATAAATCGAAGTAAAAACATGATATATTTTCGTGTTATCAACAGTTACAAAATATGTCTCAAAAGAGTGGTGAAAGCTTTAAGGAGTATGCACAGAGATGGCGCGAGTTGGCGGCAAGGGTACAACCACCCATGCTGGAGAAGGAAATGCTGAATCTGTTTATGGATACTTTGCCGGGACATTATTATGAAAAATTGTTACCTTGCATGTCGGACAAGTTTGCCGACTTGATCATGGTTGGGGAGATGCTAGAGGGTGGAATCAAAGCTGGGAAAGTTTCGGGTAATGATGGCTCGTCTTCTAGTCAGGGGAAGAAACCATATACGAATTACAAAAAGAAAGAGGAAACCAATTCTGTCTCTTCTTACCAAGGCAAAGGGAAGCAACGCCAGAGTTATAACCAGCAGGTAGCATCGGTGACAATTCCGACAGCACCTCCACAACAGCAACAAAATCGTGCTCCACGCCAACAGCATTTTATGCCTAAACAGAACCGACATTTTAAAACACCTCCCATGCCGTATTCCCAGTTGTTCCAGCATTTGCTTCAGCTGCAGCTAATTCAAAAGAGGACTCTAGCTCCTATCACTGGTAATCCACCTCCAGGTTATAATCCTAACGCCCATTGCGACTTCCATTCTAGGGCACCCGGACATCATATCGAGGACTGCAAGGCTTTTAAGCACAAAGTCCAAGACTTGGTGGATTCTAAGGCTATAAACTTTTCAAATGATGGGCCGAATGTTATCCAGAACCCAATGCCTGATCATGGCGGGCCAAGGGTTAGTGCTGTGTTAAAAGAGAACGAATCTTTGAATCTGGTTATGGATGTGAATGAATTAAGGACTCCTTTGATGGTGGTAAAGGAGAAGTTATTGATGGGTGGAGTGGACCCCGATTGTGATAAGAATTGTTCAGAATGCCTGATATAGACGAATGGTTATGGGTTGTTGAAATCAGGAGTTCAAAAGTTGATCGATGAAGGTAGGTTGCAGTTTGATAGGTGTGACCAACGAAAAGAGGCTATCGACAGCGATGTGGCTACCATCACTATTCCATTCAAGACAATCACAATTTCAGCGGCGGCAAGACCAACACCGATTATAATTATAGGTCCTGGACCCATTCCTTATGAGAGTACCAAGGCTATCCCTTGGAACTATGGGGCATAAGTTTTCGTTAATGGGCAGAAACAAGAGTTAATGGGAACGTCGGTAGCAAGTTCTAGTCTTGAGGAAGCAGGAGCTATTACCCGAAGCGGCAAAATCTTCACTCCTTCCGATGAACAGGCTGATAGTTCCAGACAGAACAAGGGTAAATAAGTTGTAGATAATTCCGTACAGACCCCGACAGTGATTGACTCCGTAGTAAGGCTAGTTGATAGTCCTTTCTCCGAGAATGTAGAGGAATTTATGAGGTTGATTCGAAGAAGTGACTATAAAATTGTGGATCATTTGCATCAGACGTCGTCCAAGATATCCATCTTATCCTTGTTGTTGTGTTCGGAAGCTCACCGAAACGCGTTGTTGAAAGTGCTGAATGCCGCATATGTGCCCCAAGAGATCTCAGTCAATCAGCTTGAGGGGGTGATAGCACATGTTAATGCAGGCAATGGTTTAGGGTTTACTGATGTTGACCTGACTCCAGCTGGGAGAAACCATAACAATGCCTTGCATATTTCTGTTGAGTGTCGTGGGTCGTTGATGTCTCATGTGCTTGTGGATACGGGATCATCTTTAAATGTTCTGCCTAAGAAGGTATTCATGAAGTTGGATACCCGAGGGTTGATATGCACGCCAAGTGATTTGGTGGTGCGCGCATTTGATGGTTCTAAAAGGGTTGTTTTTGGAGAGGTTGTGCTGCCAATTAAGGTTGGCCCGGAGGTGTTTGACGCCACATTCTATATAATGGATATTCAGCCCGCTTACAGTTGTCTACTTGGTCGGCCGTGGATTCACAGTGTTGGGGCTGTAACATCTACACTCCATTAGAAGCTGAAATATATGGTGGATGGACATGTGGTGACAGTTTGCGGAGAGGAGGACATTATGATAAGCCATCTATCTACTTTCAAATATGTGGAGGTAGATGGCGAGATACAGGAAACGTTATGTCAAGCTTTTGAAATGGTAAAAGTGCATGAAGAAGTTCCCAAGGAGGTTAGCCCATCTGAAGCGGTTAGGCAGCTTACTGTGGTTGATCAGCCGAAGATTTCTATGTCATCCCTCAAAGATGCACGGCCTGTAGTTGAAGCGGGAAACTCACAAAAATGGGGTCAGATTATTGAGGTACAAAAGAAGCAAGATACTTATGGGATGGGTTACAAGCCACCCAGGCATCCTGAAGAGCCTCCGAAGTTTTACGGCCCGGTTCGTTTTACCAGTGTTGGGGTATTCTTTGATAGAGTCAATGCTATTGAAGAGGATAGGGACAATGATTGCGACATGGATAATTGGATCCGCCCCTGCCTGCCTGGTCAAAGTCCATGCAACTGGTCATCGGAGAGGATCATCCAAGTGACTGGACCCGAGTAATTGTCTCTGGTTTTTCTGTTATGTTTGATCCTACGCTCTTCCCAAGGCGTAGTGACTCTTGTTTGTAGGGCTTAAACATTTCGTATGCTTTTCCTTATCAATAATAAAGGACTTTTCGCATTCCAATATTTCTGATCCCTATTTTTCTATTTTTCTTTTGTGCATAAAATCATATCAAAATGGCAATGTGTTTTCTTTGTTGCATACATAATAAAACATGAATCATCTATCATGCAGGTTACCTTGTTCAGATTCCATCCCTCATGATTCAGCTATGGCTCAGTATGATTTCGATAATCCCATATATCAGGATGAAGAAGAGGTTGAGGAAGGCTGTGAACTTCCTGAGGAATTGGCCAGACTACTAAAACAGGAGGAAAGGGTCATCGTGCCTCATCAGGAGGAGATTGAGATTGTTAATTTGGGAGCCGAGGATGCGAAAAAAGAGGTGAAGATTGGGGCTGCTTTGGAAGGCAGTTTAAAGGGAAGATTGATTGAAATGCTTCGAAAGTATGTGGATATCTTCGCCTGGTCTTACCAAGACATGCCTGGGCTTGACACTGACATCGTGGTACACCGGTTGCTGCTCAAAGAGGGATGCACTCCGGTTAAGCAGAAGTTGAGGAGAACAAAACCTGAGATGTCTATCAAGATCAAAGAGGAGGTTCAGAAGCAGATAGATGCTGGATTTTTGGCTGTGACAAGTTATCCTCCGTGGGTTGCTAACATTGTGCCTGTACCTACGAAGGACGGAAAGGTCAGGATGTGTGTTGATTACAAAGATCTGAATATAGCAAGCCCAAAAGATGATTTCCCGCTCCCTCACATCGACGTGTTAGTGGACAACACTGCTCAATACTCTGTGTTTTCCTTCATGGATGGCTTCTCTGGGTATAACTAAATCAAAATGGCCCTAGAGGACATGGAGAAAACAACGTTCATAACGCCGTGGAACATTCTGTTACAAAGTAATGCCCTTTGGATTGAAAAATCCTGGGGCAACTTATTAGCGGGCAATGGTGACTCTCTTTCATGATATGATTCACAAAGAGATCGAAGTATATGTTGATGACATGATTGTGAAGTCACAGACGGAGGAGGAGCATCTGGTAAATCTGCAGAAGCTTTTTGATAGGTTGATAAAGTTCAGACTGAGGTTGAATCTGAATAAGTGCACCTTCGGGGTGAGATCGGGAAAACTACTGAGGTGTATTGTCAGCGAAAGAGGTATCGAGGTTGATCTTGCTAAGGTAAGAGCCATACAAGAAATGCCTGAGCCGAGAACAGAAAAAGAGGTTCATGGTTTTCTGGGGAGGTTGAACTACATTGCTAGGTTTATATCTCATCTTACAGCCACTTGTGAACCAATATTCAAATTGCTAAGAAAAGATCAAGCAGTCAGGTGGAATGAAAATTATCAAAAGGCGTTCGAAAAAATAAAAGAATATTTACAGGAACCTCCGGTCCTCATGCCGCCAGTGTCAGGAAGGCCATTGATTATGTATCTTACGGTTCTTGAGAACTCAATAGGGTGTGTGCTTGGTCAACATGATGAGTCAGGTAGAAAAGAGCATGCCATATACTACCTGAGTAAAAAATTCACTGATTGTGAGTCGAGATACTCAATGCTGGAAAAAACATGTTGTGCACTCGCTTGGGCAGCTAAGCGTTTGAGGCAGTATATGTTAAACCACACAACCCTCTTGATTTCGAAGATGGATTTGATCAAGTATGTGTTTGAAAAGCAGGCGCTTTCTGGAAGAATAGCCTGTTGGCAGATGGTTGTGACAGAGTACGATATTCAATATGTTTCCCAAAAAGCCATTAAGGGAAGTGTTTTGTCAGAATATCTCGTTGAACAACTAATTGAGGATTATCAACCGATGAAGTTTGAATTTCCTGATGAACATATTATGTATCTGAAGATGAAAGACTGTGAAGAGCCTCTACATGATGAAGGACCTGAAATTGGATCCCAGTGGAAGCTAGTCTTTGATGGGGCTGTCAACTCATATGGTAACAGAATTGGGGCAGTCATTACGACTCCATAGGGTTCTCATATACCCTTTACTGCCCGGTTAGCGTTCATATGCACCAACAATGAGGCGGAGTATGAAGCGTGCATCATGGGGTTAGAAGAAGCAATTGATTTGAGAATCAAAAACCTCGATGTTTATGGTGATTCCGCGTTGGTGGTTAATCAGATCACAGGTGAATGGGAAACTCGTCAAGCGAATTTGGTGCCTTATAACAACTATGCCAGAAGGTTGTTACCTTTCTTTGACAGAGTCGATTTCCATCATATACCCCGGTTAGAGAATCAGATGGCAGATGCGTTGGCAACGTTATCTTCGATGTATCAGGTGAACCGTTGGAATGAAACTCCCTCGATCAGAATCATGCATCTGGATAAACCCGCTTTTGTGTTTGCCGTTGAAGGGGTGTCAGATGGCAAACCTTGGTATCATGATATTAAGGTTTTTCTGAAGAGTCAAGAGTATCCGGTTGACGCGTCCACCAAAGATAAGAAAACTCTGAGGAGGCTGACGGGAAACTTCTTTTTGAACAAAGATGATGTGCAGTACAAGAGGAACTTTGACATGGTCTTGCTACGTTGTGTTGATGAACACGAGGGAAGCCTGTTGATGGAGGAAGTTCATGAAGGTTCTTTCGGTACTCATGCCAATGGGCATGCTATGGCCAGAAAACTATTGAGAGCGGGTTATTATTGGATGACTATGGAGTCGGATTGTTTCAAATACGCTCAGAAATGTCATAAGTGCCAGATCTATGCAGATAAGGTACACGTACCGCCTACTCCTCTGAATGTGTTGTCATCGCCTTGGCCCTTTTCCATGTGGGGCATTGATTTGATCGGGAAGATTGAGCCGACTGCTTCCAATGGGCATCGTTTCATTTTGGTTGCCATTGATTATTTCACAAAGTGGGTGGAAGCTGCTTCATATGCCAACATTACCAAATAAGTAGTGGCCCGGTTTATCAAGAATGATATCATCTGCAGGTATGGAGTCCCGGAGAGGATCATTACTAATAATGGTTCAAATTTGAATAACAAGATTATGAAGGAGCTGTGTCAGAACTTTAAGATTGAGCATCACAATTCTTCTCCTTATCGCCCGAAGATGAATGGGGCGGTTGAAGCAGCAAATAAGAATATCAAGAAGATTGTGCAGAAGATGGTGGTAACGTATAAAGACTGGCATGAGATGCTTCCTTATGCTTTACACGGTTATCGTACTTCGGTGCGTACATCAACTAGGGCAACACCTTTCTCGCTTGTATATGGTACGGAAGCAGTTCTACCAGTAGAGGTTGAGATTCCTTCTTTGAGAATTCTGGCAGATGTGAAGCTTGACGAAGCTGAATGGGTGCGTTCCCGATTGAATCAGTTGAACATTGGCAGCCATTGCGTATGATCGGTTGTATCAGAGCAAGATGAAGAAAGCCTTTGATCAGAAAGTGCGTCCTCAGTGCTTTCAAGCTGGCGAATTGGTTTTGAAAAGGGTCCTTCCTCCTCAAACAGATCACAAGGGCAAATGGACTCCAAATTACGAAGGTCCATATGTAGTAAGACAGGTTTTCACTGGCGGAGCCTTATTACTCTCAACTATGGATGGCGAAGATTTTACATCCCCTGTGAACGCAGACGTAGTCAAAAAATACTTTGCATAAAAGAGACCCGCTGGACATAAAAAGAAGATCCAGGCAAAAAAGGGGCATCCCGGCGAATCATAAAAAAGAAAAAGGTTCGGGAAAAAGTTAGGGATAAAAAGGAAAAAAAGAATAAACCCGCAAAATTGAAAACCTGACAAGGCAACTTTGGCAAAAATGGGTATCCCGGTGGATTGAAAACCCGTAAAGGGCGATGCAGGCAAAAGTTAGGGATTTGAAAGCAAGAGGCTACGATTTGCGTTCGATCTGTGAACGCTTTTGATGCGTGGAAATCTCGAAGGAAAAGAATTAGCCCAGTCAGTCTCTTCGAAGGTCAAAATATATGCGGATAAGCGAGACATACGGGTCATAGCTGAATCGAATCATGGTGGATATCTGTTCCCCACATTGCCGACATGTGTATTTTCTTTTACTTTTTGTGCAATTACCTCTTTTCAGGAATTGCCTCCGAAAGTAAATGCCTATTTACAGGCCAATTCATTCAATAAAATTTTCACTTCAGTCAAAGAGCTTTCCATGTTTGTTTTATTTTTACTGTTTTGTTTATGAAAAATCCGATATTTTGATAAGACATTGCATGCAAGATGTTAAGATTTGCGAAGCGTATCGGAAAACAATGGAAGTTGCTCATGAAATAGTTATTTGGATGATAGTCTAGATAGCCATTTTGTATTGTTTGTTGATTTTTCTTGCAGGGTAGCAGGATTTATCCCCAGTAGAGTTACTCTCTTCAGCATCTGAAAGATCATCATCCTCAGTAGAGCTTACTCTTCCCTGTAAGTGTACCGGGTATTGTGTCCCCAACCTAAGTTATGGTTGATCTATTACTCCCGGCAAGTAGTCAGAAGTGGGCTGTTACAAGGACAGGAAACGTATGTTTCACTAGCAGCTGAGTGCTATAATCCCCAGCAGGGTAGGGTAAGTCTTTTCCTCAGCAGGTTATTACTCTCCCCAGCTAGAGTGGTAGTTGGTCCATTACTCTCTTAGCAGGCAATCAGAAGTTGATACGTCTATATCCCCAGCAGGAGACTGGTGGAGTATCTTATTTGGACAAAGATTATTTCCCCACAGAGTCTGAACACCTATCTCCCTCAGCTAATCAGGAAATGTTTTCTCACCAACAATGATTTGTTCTGATCCTCAGCAGAAGATTAAGCTTGGTGGTATCCCCCAGCAGAGCTAGTGTTATCAATCACCATTTTCCAAGCAGATTTGCTGGTAGCGGCTAATATTCCCAGTCGGATAAAGGTAAGAGTATCTCCCAACAGCAGGGTAAGTTCAATAATACCCTCAAGCAGGGTTGGTGTTATTGACTTGTTTCCCCAAGCATAGTTTGGTGGTGATCCTCACAAGTGGTTTGTTCAACAGCAGTTGATATTCCCCAGCAGCCCTTAAGTTCAATCGTTATTGGCATTCTTTCAGATTCAGGTAGAAGTCATTGGTAACCCCCAGCGGAGAGAATTTATTTTTCATCTCCAGCAAAGTTTGTGATCAATGTCTCCCTCAGCAGAGTCTTTTAATGCAGAGGACAACTTAGTTTGTCGTCCCCGGTGGAGTTGCCTTCGTCTTCAACACTTGTTTTGCTGGAGCGCCTCTTTTGCATTGCATAAGTATAGCATCCTCCCAAACGCGTAGCATTTCCATTTCGTATAGAGCATTACGCCATAGAAAAATTCAAACATATGCATTCGAAGCATAAGCCAGGTTTGATATCCTTTACCGGTTTCTTTTCCAGCAGAAAATAACATGACTCAGGAGATGTTGTTTACCATTACACCGCAACCAATGGATTCGTCCTTCTTGTCGATCCTTCCTACACTTCCCTGCAGAGTTATCTGTTTAGATTTCTCTCTTCCCCATCGGAGTTATCTTTATGGATCCGTTGATTCTACTTATCTTGGGTTGAAATTCCTATTTCGGTTGGTATTTCTTTTTGAGTCCGCTTTCGGTCGTACTTGTTTGTTGTTGAAATTCCGCTTTCGGTCGGTCTTTCTTTTCGAGTCCGCTTTCGGTCGTACTCGTTTGTTTTTGAAATTCCGCTTTCGGTCGGTCTTTCTTCTCGAGTCCGCTTTCGGTCATACTCATTTCTTGTTGAAATTCCGCTTTCGGTCGGTCTTTCTTTTCGAGTCTGCTTTCGGTCGTACTCGTTTGCCGTTGAAATTTCGCTTTCGGTCGGTTTTTCTTTTTGAGTCTGCTTTCGGTCGTACTCGTTTGTTGTTGAAATTCCGCTTTCGGTCGGTCTTTCTTTTCGAGTCCGCTTTCGGTCGTACTCGTTTGTTGTTGAAATTCCGCTTTCGGTCGGTCTTTCTTCTCGAGTCCGCTTTCGGTCGTACTCGTTTGTTGTTGAAATTCCGCTTTCGGTCGGTGTTTCTTTTCGAGTCCGCTTTCGGTCGTACACGTTTGCCGTTGAAATTCCGCTTTCGGTCGGTTTTTCTTTTCGAGTCCGCTTTCGGTCGTACTCGTTTGCCGTTGAAATTCCGCTTTCGGTCGATCTTTCTTTTCGAGTCCGCTTTCGGTCGTGCTCATGTATTGTTGACATTCCGCTTTCAGTCGGTCTTTCTTTTCGAGTCCGTCTTCGGCCGTCCTCGTTAACAATTCTATTTCGTTATCCCCACAATTCGCAAATTTCAGGTTATTTTAGTATTCAATCTCCCTGTATCTCAATTGTCTGAAAGTCGTCGCTATCATACCCTCGGATCCAAGAAGTTTGAATAGGGGCAGCTGTAACACCTCAAAATTTGCTCTCTTGCTTTTAGCTCTTACTGGCTTATGTTTCATTGCATTGCATTTAGATCTTACTCCATTTCACATATCATTTCATGTTGCATAAGGGCATGTGATCAGTGAATTGCAGAGTATTGACTATTCGAAGCAAGAAAACAAGATCCAAGGGTCTCCCAACAAGTCTCAAGGGTCTCTTACATCTCACATGATCTCAATTGATTCCACAAGTCATGGGAAGATGGGAACTCATCAAGAAGAGGGGGCAGTGCATCATCTCCTATCAAACAGTCCAAATTAGGGTTTGTGGTTCAAGCAGTCTCCTGATGAAATTTGATTCAAACTTGATCTCAATGTTTTCTGCATGATATCAAGTATTTAAGGATGGAAGATTGCCCATTGGTTCCTTTCAGAAGAGGTTCAATTGGCCCGTTGCTTGAGAATCAAGAAATTGGGGAAAAGTCAACTGTGCAAAAGAAAAAGTCAACTCTTGACTTTTTAGGGTCAAATTCATGAAATTTAAGTTACATATGATCATTGGTGAAGATTTGAGCAAGAAATAGGGGATTCAATGGATATATGTCAAAGCGCGGAGTAGAGTATCGAGACCGGAGCCCAACACCATCTTTTAAGCAAAATTGGGCAAAATTGGCTTGAGTAATCGATTACTCTAATAGGGTAATCGATTA
The DNA here is from genome assembly GCA_022829125.1 of Lathyrus tuberosus. Taxonomy (NCBI): domain Eukaryota; kingdom Viridiplantae; phylum Streptophyta; class Magnoliopsida; order Fabales; family Fabaceae; genus Lathyrus; species Lathyrus tuberosus. The sequence goes on along the minus strand of JALAZF010000012.1, from coordinate 21,536,086 downwards.
CCCTGTGTCAGTTTGCAAATTTCTGCTGCTTTTTCATGACAACTCCATTGCACACTTGGGTTTTGATTCTACAAACCATTATAGCAGCAAATGGAATATTCTAGACATCTCTAGACATTTCAATTCAATTCAATTCCAAGAGCATTGATTCTAGTGCTTCACTTCCAATCAAGTGCACCATATTCCTTGTCTTCCAAGCATCTCCACCTTTGGATGTTGAAGTTCACTTTGGGATTATTACCGAGTTGATCCTAACTAACTGAGTTAACTAACTTGACTCGGTGAGTTGAGTCTAACTAACTCCAACCCTAGCTCCTAACCCAGAGTTAAGTCCAAAGCTAATCCCAAACCTCCCACACTCCAAACCTAAAGTCTATATAAGAAACCCTTCACTCATTTCTAAAAAGAGAGGATTATTCACCATTTTTCACCAAGTTTCTCACATTTCACTTTCAATTCTCTCTTCCAAACCCTCACAAAAAAGCTCTTATTTCTTGAAGGATAATCACTTTTTACATTGAAAAGTGATTAATTCTTTAGCTTAAACTCCATCATTTGGCTTTCTTTGGTTGGATTTCTGGAAGTTCAGATTATTCTACTTCAATCCAAGGGTTTCACACCATTTATTTTGGTGCAAGTTCGATCTCGTTGATTTTCCGCGACTTTGCTCGGTTTCGACGCGTTTCGGCTACTAATCGAGGAATCTCTGGTTTTCTTGAATTTTCTGCACCAAGATCACTTTGCAACAATTACCAAAGCAAATCTCCGCTTTGTAGGTTGGTTTTCCTCAAATCTACACTTGATTTAGCTTATTCGCAACTTATTCGATGTAGTTCTTTGGTGATTTTGATTTGGATCCATGGTGCTTGAATTTGATTCTTAACATTGATGATTGTTGGATCTAATTGATGATGACTGCTTTGATTGAACTCAATTTTCGTGCATGGTTGTTTACATGATCATTTGGATGCTTGGATAAGTGATTTACTGCTGAAAAATGCTTTTCAAAGTTGAATTTTTGCCTCTGTTTCAGTGGTAATCGATTACTCTAATAGAGTAATCGGTTACTCTGCCTTATTTTCACAATTTAGCCAATTTTCAACTGAGTAATAGATTACCCTATGTGAGTAATCGATTACCACTGAAGCAGATTGTGTTTTTCTTTCATTTTCTTGCTTGTTTGAGATCTCTTGCATGTCTAAACTTCATGGATTGATCCGTTGATGATTAGTGGACTATTCTTGAGCTGTTTCACTTCACACTATTGCATGAGCATGATTTTTCGACACACGGTTCTTGAGTGTTAATCGATGAATGTTTATGTTTGCGTTGTTGATTAATCGATGCAATGAGCACATAATGCACACACCTTGAGCTTGGTAATTGTTAGTTGATGCTTGTGTTACTGGAATTGCTATGTACATGTTCATTTGCTTTCTATTTCAAGAGGTACACATTTGTTTTAATTTGTTCACATGCTTAACAATGTGTATTCTCTTACAATATGCATTATTCCATGGTGATTTCAAGAATTGTTTATAATGATTTACGGTGTGATTGTGATCATGTTTGATTGAATAGTGTGCAAGGCTTGACGCATGTTTGTTTTTTTTCGAATGAATCATTTGTGAGTGCATGTTGTCCCTGAATTTTCATTGCTGTCTACACACATATGTGTTGTTGTATGTGCTTCCATTTGCTTTTTACACCCATTTTGTATGCTGAACATGTGCTGTTAATTGTTGTTTGGTACAAGATGATGGATTTTACCGCAACATTGCACTTAGGAGCTATAAGTTTTGTTGTTTTCATTGTGTCCTCCCATTTTATTTACTTATCTGGGTAGCATGATATGTTGTTTAGTGTAGAATTGTCTTCACACCTTTAGGATCCTTCTTCCATTGATTCTTAATTTGTTTGATCATTACTTGTTATTCTTTCTTTATTTCACTACATGTAAATAGATTTTAAACTAATATTTTCATGTAGGTGCTAATGGTGAGTAAGTGTGTGGATATGCTTCCACATACACTTTTTCTTTCATCTTCTCTTGTCTCTTTTAATCATTCAACTTGTGATCATGATAAGCATTTATATGCTCTTTTTGAATAACTTCTTTCTCCTCCCTTTTGAGTTATAACTCATCTTCTACTTTAGAAGTGAGTTGTTTAACTCACTCCTCTTCTCCTTTCTCTTAGGATTAGGTTTCTTAAACCACATTAACCATAGGAACATCCATGTATGATAACTTTAGGGTTGAGTCTTAGTCTCCCTCTTTAGTTTTCATGTTTGCTCCTTTTGAGTCTCTCTTCTTCTCATCTCAAAACAAAAATCAAAAACACTTAACAAAAGGCATAACAAATATTGTATTTGATCCTTTCATGTGAGAACGAGATAGTGAGGGGTCTTCTCTAACTTTCTTAGAATGTTTAGCATACGTCCCGTCTTGGGTCGATATGCGAGGCATTCGATCCTACGTGAAGGACTTAAATACAATATGCGTTGTAAACACAAAATAATCAAAACACTTCTTTCTAAAAAACTTCAAACAAACAATAACGTATTTCCTTCGGGATTTCCCTCCTCGTCTCATTCACTCATTCCTTAAGGATGCGTCATTTCTGTTCTACCGCAAACAGGTAACGCCTAAGTCTTCATACAGCGAGCTGCAACACCTAACTGCTAGGACGTGAATGTTGACGCTTCCACTAAAAAACACAAACAACTTTCCCTGGCTGAGGGGAACTACGTCGCTCTGATTCTCATGTTCCCGATGAGATACGTAGGCAGTGGGGTAGGGCCCATTCGAGCACTTCTTTTATTTTCCCTACATTTGTTTCTCATTCTCTTTCCATTCATTTTCCAGTATCTTTTCTTTCACCCTTTGATCGAGCCAGCAAGCGTGGATCCCATCGGGTACGATGGACGTGTTGGGTGCTAACACCTTCCCTCGCGAAACCAACTCCCGAACCCAGTTCTCTTGGTCACAAGACCATGCTCTTTCCTTTCCCCCAGGTTTATGCAGTGTTTCCTTTCCCTCTCTTGGGATAAATACACATTGTTGGCGACTCTGTTTTCTGCGTCACTTTCGCGTTTGTACTTGGATGAAAATCCCGGGAGCGACACCATGCCCACCATCTCAGTGAAGTCGCTGGGTGCACTAGTGACCATTCTGTCGTAGTAAAATGAGGTTAAGGTTTTTAAGAAGATCTTTGTCATCTCTTTTTCCTCGAGAGGTGGACAAATCTGAGCGGAAATTTCATGCCATCTCCGAGCGTACTCCTTAAAGGTTTCCTTGTCCTTCTGTGACATCAATCTGAGTTGATCTCTGTCTGGTGCCATGTCCAGGTTATACTTATATTGTTGAACAAAGGCAGCGCCAAGATCTCTGAAAGTACCGATCTTAGTGTGGTTTAAACCCATGTACCATTTGAGTGCGGTAATGGTTAAGCTATCCTGAAAGTAGTGAATCAGTAGCTCCTGGTTCTTTGTCTGAGTTGACATCCTCCGAGCGTACATCACAAAGTGACTTTGAGGGCAAGAGTTGCCCTTGTATTTCTCAAATTCGGGCACTTTGAACTTGAACGGAACTTTCACATTAGGGACCAAACAAAGGTCTGTGGCGTCCTTTCCGAATAAATCCTGACCGCGAAGGGCTTGCAGTTCTTTCTGCATCTCCAGGAATTGTTCCTGGAACTCATTTATTCTGTCGAACATACTTTCGTTTCCACCATAAGGTATCTGTCGAATCTGTCCTTCCGGGATAGTGTGTACCATGGGCGGTGGTATAGTCATTATGGTCGAGACTCTCGGTGCCTCCCGAAGTTTGTAACCTTCAGGAGTTGGTGTCATGCCCCTGGCATCTTCGCTTTCCCGAAGTTTGTAACCTTCAGGCCCAGCGGCTCCTACAGAAGTTTCTGGATCTTTAGTGATCGGCGAAATATATCCTTCCGGGATATAGTTAATAGGCATGCCCCAGGGACGATCTTTCGGCATTTTGTACCTAGGATCATACTTCTCCACTATGGGCGTTGATGCGATCTCTGAGATCACAGTCCTTTTTTGTTGCATCTGAGCTTCTGCTAGAGCTTGCATGTCATTATGAAGCTTTCTCAGATCCTCTTTCAGAGTGTCGATCTCTTCCTTCAACTGTCTGTTCTCTTCCTCGAGATCATCCATCTTTTTCTGACGATTGGCCCGAGTATTGTACGAATGAGACAGTTTAACTCTAGAATCGAGACGCAAACGTGAGATTCGTAGGTAAGAAGAATGCGTTACGTGAGAATGATGAATGATATGCAATAATTATATTTTAATTAATTTTTTTTCAAGATAAACTTCGACAATTGGATTGCAAATATCAAACAGTGGGGAAACCCCATTTTATTGAATTCAAAGATTGCGGAATAGAAATACTGTAATTTACAAAGTGCTGTAAAAGGAAATGTCTAAGCTAATGGACCCTGAGTCCTCTCTGAGGAGAGCTCAGGTGCTGGTTCTAGTATTTTCCTTTTCTTTGACCGGGGCTCTTGAGCCGTTGTCAGGTTGTCATTCCTTTGCCAAGTGAAAGGAGCGAGCAAATTCCTTTGGTCATCTTGATTTTCTACAACATGTTGCTCTAAAATCTCGACCAGAGTTTCTTTTTCTTTTAACAGTTGCTGTATTTTCTTACACTCCACATTGAGAATACGATACTTGTTCTTCCAAGACTTCTTCTCCTGTTGAACTCTGTTGAGAGTAACCTGAAGTTTTTCCGTATCAGACATAAAATAAAGTACAAGGTCCCTTAATGGAAGAATTTCTTGACGAGGGTAAGGCATCCTCAGCTTGAAAGGTCTAGTTTGTACCCAGTGGAGATAAGGTTCCACCGAGACACATTCTGGTTTTCCTAGAGACTCTATTCCTTTCCTTTGAACGTGTTTCCAGGCATGCACTATTTCCTTCTTTAGTGCCCTGTCATTTTCTCCTTCCTTGAAGAAAAGACCTTCCAGATGAGCATTTTGCGGGACATGCCTAATCGGGTATCGAAATTGACGATGAACTAAAATTGGATGATAGTTGATTCCTCCCTTAGTTCCTATAACAGTACATTTGGGAAATTTCTACAATGGTCAATGAGTCTGATCCCGTCATAGATTCGATTGTAGCAATCGATGTCAGAGTTGGTAAGAGACATGATTCTCTACGACCAACGTAAAGTATTCTTTTGATCCCAAAATGCTGCAGACTTGGGCAAGTAGGAAGTGAACCATTTGTATAGCAGGGGTACACAACATGTGATCATTCCTCAACTGTACAAATTCCTTAATTGTACCAAATGATAAGCATCTGCGAGCAAGGTCGGTACAAGGTTTCCAATCAAGAAAATTTTAATGGCATTGATATCTACAAAGTTATCGATGTTGGGAAACAAAAATAACCCGTAGGTGAGCAAAACAAAGATACTTTCGAAAGCGGCCACATTCCCTATACTAGCGAAGTACAGAGCTTTCTTTGTCAAGAACTGGGCTGGCAAACCCTGAATTCCACCCTTAGTGGTCATGTGAGTCCTGACTTCTGACTCATCCGAATATATTTCTCTGGCAATGGTTTGATCCTTTGGAATCTCTTCCAGTCCAGAAAAGGGAGCTAGATCAGTAATATGTAAATCAGTCAAGTGAGAGTACTCCTCCAGCATTGGTGCTAGTTGATAATCTGAGAATGTGAAACAGTGATAGAGCGGATCGTAGAACTGGATTAGCGTGGACAGGATTCCTTCAATTACATGAACCCTTAATAGAGACAGAAGTCCTCCATACTTGGCTCTGAAAGCCTCAGGGTTGGTGATCATCCTCGCTAAACCTCTCAAATCCTCTAGTTTTGGAACCTTAAAGGTGTACTTGTGAGTTTTTCTTCTACCGAAATCCATTAGCGCAATCTCTTTATTTGACATTTGCAATCATTGTCTTAGTTTAATTTGAAAAAGAGAGACTAGAAGAGAAGATTTTTCTTTATTTTAATGTTTTTTAGATGAATGCATGAATGCAGCACACAAAAACATAGAGAAAACATGGAGTCAAAGGGTTGGTGTCATGAAATCAAGGCTCTACCCATCCCCAAAGGTTTATACTAGTGAATTTTTGTACCTGTCCACAAAATCATTGACCCCTCTTGGGACAACAATAGCAAGCGGATCGCCAGCGAGCTGATGTATCTTAGAGTGATCTCAGATAAGGATAGTATCACGTGACAAATATTTCCGATAGCTTCCGCACTATAAAATGGTTTCAGTCTATTAAAAACCTCAGCTTCTCAGATAACCCAATCGACCACACTACTTTCAACAATCGAAGTCGTATAGGCAATGCATCTGCAAAGGGAGTCTCCACTGAGTTTGATGGTCGACCGGGGACTCTTATCTAGGATTCACTCCCCGTAAGATTACACGCATTCCCATTAAAAGGAGATTGGCTCAACAAGAGAGTCTTTTATACTCAACAAGAGAGTGTGTTTCTATCTCGTACGAAGCCCGAGATGGAGGCTAAAAAGGTTGACTCAACAAGAGAGTCTGAGGTGATTGACTCAACAAGAGAGTCTGAAGGTTGTTTGACTCAACAAGAGAGTCTTTTATACTCAACAAGAGAGTGATTTACTGTCTCGTATGAAGCCCGAGATTGAGGCTAAAAGGAGATTGACTCAACAAGAGAGTCTTTTATACTCAACGAGAGAGTGTTTTACATGTCTTGTACAAAGCCCAAGATTGAGGCTAAAAGGAGATTGATTCAACAAGAGAGTCTTTTATACTCAACGAGAGAGTGTTTTTCTATCTCGTACGAAGCCCGAGATGGAGGCTAAAAAGGAGGTTGACTCAACAAGAGAGTCTTTTAAACTCAACGAGAGAGTATTTTTCTATCTCGTACGAAGCCTGAGATGGAGGCTGAAAGGAGGTGACTCAACAAGACAGTCTGAAAAGGTTAGCTCCGCTGGGGAGAATCATTTCTATAAAGCCCAAGAGGCGGCTCCCTTACCACTGTGGATTCTGGAGATCCTGAAGCGGGTCCAAGTGTGGGGAACTCTCATGAGAGAGACCAGGTTTCAGAGTGATCGGTGTTTCTTCCTATGTTTGAAAGGAACTTGAGAATGTCTTTGAGACTCAAGGGTCTTAGATTGTCCAAGTCTAGAGATTTATCTTTTGTACAATGCCCAAGAGGAGGCACGGGTATTAAGGGATGAGTATCAACCCTACAACGGCCGGAGTTTTGACGCTGGAAAGACTGCTCTAGCAAAGGATGACTAAGTTCTGTCTTATACCTTTAAGAGGTTGTCAGGGTCCTTGTATGAAGCCCAAGAGAAGGCATGAGAACTTCTAAGAAGCCGAAGGGTCCTTGTACAACGCCCAAGAGGAGGCGGGGATGCTTTTAGGAAGCCTGTGGGTCCCCAAACCAAGAGAAGTTCAAGACATGCTATTCACAGAGAATAGATCAAGCCAGGAAAGTTCGAGAATTTGGAAGAAACTCAAGAGATGCCATCACGGAGAAAAGATCATCTCTGGGGAGTTAGAGTTTCTTTGACAATTTCTAAGAGTGACAGTCTGAGAAAGGGTTCACCGAGAATGCTTACTTCCACGTTTCCATATTGTTTAACCCCAAGAAGAGGGAAGACTGTATCTGGTAATCCTGTGGGGATCTAGTTTTGTTTGTATTTAAGAGTGACCAACAAGGCTTTACCTAGTGCTAGACGTAGTTGCCGAGGAAAACTCTAAATAACTATACTAGTATTACACAGTGGATATGTGGAAAGTATATAAAAGGATGTGAAAGAAGACTTATAGTAAAGCAGCCCCACAATACAGTTATATATATATGAAAGCGGTAAATGAAAGCGGATAAACACTCACCCGTTGTAGAGCTTCCATGCTGTTTTGTTAGTTGTTCAACAAAGGAAGTTTTGATAACAACATTGTATTCAAAACCAAAGGAGAAAGTGTTTTGAAAAGATCATTGGGGCTTACAGCTCAAGGAGAGGCCCAAGTTTTAACGATGATCGCACCGTTGTTTTAAAAACTGTATAGAGGGACTTATACAATATGTGAGGCCCAAAAGTTTTTAATTACAAGGGGATGGGTCTTACACTCTATTAGAGGCCCAAAGATTTATTTTTGTACAAGAGATGGGGCTTACAACTCGAGGGGAGGCCCAATTGTTTTTGTTTTAAACTGGCGATCGCGCCGAGATTTTTCTTTTAACGCAGAGGGACTTATACAATGTCTGAGGCCCAAAAAAGGTTTTGGTTAAAAGGGGATTGGGTCTTACACTCTATTAGAGGCCTAAAGATGGTATTTTAAAATAAAAGATGGGGCTTACAGCTCAAGGAGATGCCCAGGTGATTTTGAAAAGGCGACGATTACGCCGAACGTTCGAAAATATACAGAGGGACTTATACAATGTGTGAGGCCCAAAAATGTTTATTTACAAAAAGGGATTGGGTCTTACACTCTATTAGAGGCCCATGGATGTTTTAAATAAAAAGAATGGGGCTTACAACTCAAGGAGAGGCCCAATTGGTTTTATTTTAAACTGGCGATCGCGCCGAGATTTTTGAAAATGTGTTGGGACTTATACAATGACTGAGGCCCAAACTATTTTGGTTTCAAAGAGGGATTGAGTCTTACACTCTATTAGAGGCCCAAAGTGTTTGAAAAAGATTTGTTTGGGTGAAAATCAAAGAAACCCTAATTTCATCATTTTTAAAAGTAAATTCTTAAAGAAAATCAAATAAAAATGATAAAATACCAAATAAGTTTGAAAAAACGTGAATTTTGGTTGAGGTTTGAAAAATGATGTTTTTATCACAAGATGAATTAAAATTCATTTGGTTTTGATTTTCATGATGAGAATTCACTTTTAAAATGTTTAAAAACAATTAAAAAGGGATTTATTCACAAAAATACCAACTATATTAAATAAATAATATAAATTTGATTTTTTTGTGGAATAAAATATTTTGGAGTATGAATAAGAAGTGTGTAAAACAGAATTGGAAAATGATGATTTTTGCTATGTGAAAGAATTGGTTGAGTTTTGAAGATAAGAGAAAAAGGAAAGATGTCACAACATCATATTCGACATCTTTCATGAGGCAAAAAACCAGAACTGAACCTTAGTTTTCAACATCTTTTTTATCAAACTTCAAACATTCATAACTCTTTCAACTTTTAACGAAATTAAAATCCGTAAGAACCTATCTTGACCGATTTTTCGCAAGGAATCCAATAGTATCACTCATGCACACTGAAACTTAATGTACAGAACACACAAGGCAAAAAACAGAGCTGGACCTTAATTATAAAACAACATAAACTCCACATATAAACATGTTAAAGTGCAAACAGTAGGAAGATCACAACAAACACATGAAGGACTACATTTTTGCTTCAAGAATTGATCAATAATGATGCATGTATATGGAGTTTCAAAGTGTAAGAACACTTACCGATTGGAGCAAGGTCCAATGCCTCTTCAATGTAATTACATCAGTAAGAGGAAGATTCTATGAGCTTCCTTGATCCTCCAGGAGTGTGTTTGAGGTTTCATCAGGTTTGAAAAGTGACTGAATCAAGACATGGCTTGAAAAATGCAAAAAAGCCCTATTTTGAGGTTTTGAGAGGGGACTTTGTGATTTTGGTGTTACAGGTCACTTGTGAGAGTTTGGACATCTTGGATATGACATATTGGATGTGTTTGGATCAAGAGCTGTGATGAAATTTTTCTCTAACTCAAAAACTCAGAGTTACCTTGCTAAAGAAGGTATTTTTGCCTAGAGAAAGAGATTTTGAGGAAAACAGTGTTGTAGTGCTTTGGTGTACTCAAACTGAGCACAAATGAGCTCTATTTATAGTATAGCAAGTTTGTTTTGCAAGCAATAGTGAATGGCAACTGCTGTAGAAGTTTGGCAAATGTTGATCAATAGGAATCCAAGTCTCCTCTAGCCATTGACTAGAGGTTAGAGAACAGGTTGTTGGTTCCCTAGTTCTTGGATAAGTCTTTACTGAATTGAGCTGGAATTTGGCTCAGTTCATGCCACGTTGTTGAATGTATTGAATGCTTGAAAACAAAATTGGATATTTGGCATCTTTGTAGCTTTTTAGGTTTGACATGCTACTTGTGGAATCTTGGACTTGGGAGGCTTGGGAATCAGAGCGTGTCCTTTGATTGTCCCCTCCTCAGGTGTGCAAAAGGATGACAAGGCATAAAAATTCGTGTGTCATAAGAAATGTGCAAATCTGTCCTGAAACATGTCTTAAAAAATCAGCTGCAGCAAGCCTTGTTGTAAAATTCATAACTTCTTGCTCAAGAATGAAAAATGGTTGTTCCAGGACTTTCTGTAAAGCTGAGATGACATACTTCAACTTTGATGTTCAGGACAGATTTGCACATTTCTTGTGGCACACGAATTTTTATGCCTTATCATCCTTTTGCACACCTGAGGAGGGGACAATCAAAGCACATTTCTTGAAGTTGGGACATTCTTACTGGAAAAATATTAATGATGTCCTATGAAATGTTGAAACATTTGACAACTTTGAACATTAATAATTCCAAACTTTAATTACTTATATCTTTTAATCCACTATGATATTTTGAGTTTAAGTGAATTGCATCTTTGATGCTTGTCTTGCATGGTGACAAAGCTTGAAAATTGTGTGGCACAAGAAAAAGTGCACAAAATCTGTCCTAAAAAAATAGCTACAGGAAGCCTTACTGTAAAGTCCATAACTTCCTTCTTGAGTATGATAAATGGACGTTCTATAACTTTCTGGAAAGATGAGATGACGTACTTCAACTTTGATGTTCAAGGTTTGTGAAGATAAGACTTGTAAAGTTGTCAAAAATGACCTTGAACTTGTGTGATCAAGTCTGTCCTAAAAGCTGTCTTAAAAATTCTGTTTTATCAATGCCTTTTGCAGAGATCATAACTTTCTGCTCAAGAATGATAAATGGTTGTTCTAGGACTTTCTGGAAAGGTGAGATTACGTAATTCAACTTTCATGTTCATGACATGGCTTGAATCAACTTGGATCATGGAGAAAAACGTCCTTAAAGATGGGGCTTTCTTGCTGGAAAAATAATTAATGATGTCCTAAGAAATGTCGGAACATCTGACATTAAGAATTCCCAACTTTGATCACTTATATATTTCAATCCTTATGATATTTTGAGTTGATTCCTTCTACAATGTTGATGTATCAAATACCCTCTTTAAAAGTAGCCCTTAAGCAAAATCAATGGATGCTTGGATCAACAGTTACAACCTTGAAAAGTTGTGCACTTGAGCATGATTTTAACTAAGAAAAAATTTCTAAGTTTCCTTTAATTTGATCAATTTTTCAATTTTTCATGATTTCTTGATTTAAATTTGATCAACTGCAATCATCCATCATATTTTCTTGAGTAATGGCTTGTGAAGCTCGTAGTTGACCAAAAGTCAAACTTAGACTTTCTGTGTCAGTTGACTTTGTATTAGATGAACTTGAGGCTTGATCCACTTGGAATGTTGCATATTTATGCTTGATTCTTGATGTAGGAGTCCTCTTGATCCTTTGTGGGTGTTTGAGAGATTAGACAAGTTGAAGATCATGTCATTTCTTGATTGATCTTTTGTCTAAGAGCTATGAGAGGGCTCAAAACCCTAATTCTGATTGTAGTGGATGCTCACCCATCTTTGGGGAGACTAATGAGGTATGATGGTCCATCCATATTGTGATGATGATTTGCACAATGATGGGGAATCTTAGTGGTCAAAATTTGGGGTATGACACCTTTTCTCTGGTAGGTTCTCCAACTCCTCGGTTGAAGATTCGACCGCTCTGTGTTACCCGACTGATGTCTGCAATATTCACGACGGAGGGTAATGGAATTTCCTTTCTATTCTCAATTGTTGTTGCACCATATTTGTAAGGGATAACCTTAGTTGATTCATACGGTAACGGTCCTGGTAGATAGATAACTACATGAGACTTCTGATTCTTCTGACCATTGTAAGTAATTTCAATCAGTTCCTGGTTGGGAACTTTCGATTCGTCAAGTAAAGGAATGATGGCGTAAACATCTTTGGTCCTCTTATGATCAGAGATTATGACGACGTCTTTGATTCTATCAGCGAAAAAGTTTGGCATCGAATCAGTTGACCCAGAACTTGGACACGGTCGAATCTCTTTGTGGTCCAACTGACTCTAAAGGGCTGCTCGCACGAGGTAACATCCTTGATTATCCTCAGAGCAAACTCTACAACATTCATAGTTGTGTGGTTGCACCTGGCCACGTCCGCTTTGTATGCAGTGTAACCTCACTAGATCTGTTCCCATTGTCGAACATCTGGACTTTGATGCCTATTAGGGTTCCCATTAATCATACTGACTTGTTGTGTGTCTTCGTCTAAATAGACCGGAAGCCACCAGTGGTTTAACAAGTGTTGCAAAGTTCTTTAAACAAGAGCATATCCTTGGTCGCTCTCACGACATCCCTTACAGTTCTGATAATTATGCGAAGTCAGAAAACTGAGCTGGACTTGCTTAGCATGTAACTCCACCAAGCTGGTATTCATCAAGCGAATATGAAAGATCTGAATCATATTCACTTGATAATGATTTCTATCGCGGTAATCCTGAATCCATCCAAGATCCATCTGACGTTGGAGGGCCTCTTGTACAAAAGAGCATCCCTGATTGTTTACCGAGCAAATTAGATAGGAATCATAATTGTGTTGTGGAAAATTATGATGTTGGCTTTGCCTTGAGTGTATTGCCACCAAGTTGACATTTATTTCCAGAATTTTTTGGTTTTGAATGACGTTGGAATTCGTATAAGTCATGTTGACTTCACGAGTTCGGTGCTCTTGGATCCATCTGAGATCCAACTGTTCCTGTAGAGCTGATTGCACCATAGAACATCCTTGATTATTCTTAGAGCAGATATCATATTGGTGATAGTTATGAGATGGCATATGCCCATATCCGCTCTGTCTGTGATGCATTTTGACCAGGTTGGCCCTCAATAAGAGTACATCATGAATTTTATAGCTGTGGTTAGACTCTCCCTCTATCAAATTTACTGCAGCTTTCTCATGTTGAGGCAGTGGGTTTGTCTGAACATTTAGATTCATATCCTTGAAGGATAAAACCCCGCTCCTATCAAGTTTCTGTATGTAGGATTTGAAGCTGAGACAATTTTCTATGTTATTCCCTGGTCCTCCTTGGTGGTAAGGGAAAGTCTAATCCGCTTTGAACCAAAAAGGTGGATTTTCCGGTACTGTAAGAGGAGACCTGGTTTGGACATGCCCCTTGACCACTAGTAGTGGAAACAGTTCGACGTACAACATGGGTATAGGTTCGAACCCTGGTAGTCGTGTTGTACGGTTGTTGTTGTACTGAAGACGAGCCTGCTGAAGAGGCTGTTGTATCCTTTGCTGATATTGTTATTGATTCGGTTGGCTTTGAGCAACCTGAGTTTGATAAGTAGGAACAAGCGCAAGGTTGATAGTAGGAGTTACAGCGCCTACTGGTTGGTACCGTCGCCTTTGCTTTCCGAGAGAGATATTACCAATATCTTGCTCTTTTTTCTTAGGGAAAGTACTACCGTATCTTTTGGTACTGCTTGATGGTCCAGCGTCTTTAACTAAATGTCCTTCTCGGACTGCTTCCTCAAGACGAACTCCCATGCCCACCATCTCAGTGAAGTCACTGGGCGCACTGGCGACCATTCTGTCGTAGTAAAATGAGCTCAAGGTTTTCAGGAAGATCTTTGTCATCTCTTTTTCCTCAAGAAGTGGACAAATCTGAGCGGAAATTTCACGCCATCTCAGAGCATATTCCTTGAAGGTTTCCTTATCCTTCTGTGACATGGCTCTGAATTGATCTCTGTCGGGTGCCATGTCTAGGTTATACTTATATTGTTAAACGAAGGCAGTGCCAAGATCTCTAAAAGTGACGATCTTAGTGCGATTTAAACCCATGTACCACTTGAGTGTGGCACCGGTTAAACTATCTTGGAAATAATGGATCAGTAGCTATTGGTTCTCTGTCTGAGTTGACATCCTCCGAGCGTACATCACCAAATGGCTTTGAGGGCAAGAGTTACCCTTGTACTTTTCAAATTCAGGCACCTTGAATTTGTGCGGAACTTTCACATTGGGGACCAAACAAAGGTCTGCGGCGTCCTTTCCAAATAGACCCTGACCGCGAATAGCTTGCAGTTCTTTCTGCATCTCCAAGAACTATTCCTGAAATTCCCTCATTCTGTTGTCCATACTTTCGTTTCCAACAGAAGATATCTGTGGAATCTGTCCTTCCGGGATAGTGTGTACCATAGTGGGTTGTACATTCATTACGGCAGTTACTCTTGGTACTTCCCTCTCCCGAAGTTTGTAACCTTTAGGAGTTGCTGTCATGCCTCTGGCATCTTTGCTTTCCCGAAGTTTGTAACCTTCAGGCCCAGCAGTTCCTGCTGCAGTTTCTGGATCTTCCATGATTGGCAGAATATATCCTTCCGAGATATAGTTGAGTGGCATGCCCCAGGGACGATCTTTAGGCATGGTATATCGAGGATCATACGTTTCCACTATGGGTGTCGATGTGATCTCTGAGATCACAGTCCTTTATTGTTGCATCTGAGCTACTGCCAGAGCTTGTATAACGTTGTGAAGCTTTCTCAGATCCTCTTTCAGAGCGTCGAGTTCTTCTTTAACTCTCTGTTCTTTTCCTCGAGATTATCCATTTTATTTTGTTGACTGGCCCAAGTATTGTACGAATGAGACAGTTTGACTCTAGAATCGAGACACAAACGTGAGATTCGTAGGTAAGAAGAATACGCTACGTGAGAATGATGAATGATATCAATGATTATATTAATTCATTTTTTTGTTTAATCAAAATAAACTTCGACAATTGGATTGCAAATATCAAACAGTGGGGATAACCCCGTTTTATTGAATTCAAAGGTTGCAGAATGGAAATACAGTAATTTACATAGTGCTGTAAAAGGAAAAATCTAAGCTAATGGATCCTGGGTCCTCTCTGAGGAGGGCTCAGGTGCTGGTTCTGGTACTTTCCTTTTCTTTGACTGGGGCTCTCGGGCCGTTGTCGGGTTGTCATTCCTTTTCCAAGTGAAAGGAGCGAGCAAATTCCTTTGGACATCTTGGTTTTCTACAGCATGTTGCACTAAAATCTAGATCAGAGCATCTTTTTCTTTTAACAGTTGCTGTATTTTCTTGCACTCCACACTGAGAATACGATACTTGTTCTTCCAAGACTTCTTCTCCTGTTGAACTCTGTTGAGAGTAACCTGAAGTTTTTCCGTATCAGACATAAAGTAAAGGACAGATTCCTTTGACGGAAGAACTTCCTGACAAAGGTAAGGCATCCTCTGCTTGAGAGCTCTACATTGTACCTAGTGGAGTTAAGGTTCCACAGAGAAACAATCTGGTTTTCCTAAAGACTCTCTTCCTTTCCTATGAACATGTTTCCAGGCGTGCACTATTTCTGCCTTTAGTACCCTGTCATTTTCTCCTTCCTTGAAGAAAATACTTTCTAGATGAACATTACTCGGGATATGTCTCATCGGGTATCCTAATTGACGACAAACCAAAACTGGGTGATAGTTGATTCCTCCTTTAGTTCCTATGAGGGGTACATTAGGGAAGTTTCCATAATGTTCAATGATTCTTATCCCGTCATAGATTCAATTATACCAATCGATGTCAGAGTTGGTAAGATCCATGATTCTCTGCGACCAACGTAAAGTATTCTTAGGATCCCAAAATGCGGCGGACTTGGACAAGTGGGAAATGAACCATTTGTATAGCAGGGGTACACAGTAGGTGATCATTCCTCTGCTGTACAAATTCCTTAAATGTACAGAATGATAAGCATCTGCGAGCAAGGTCAGTACGGGGTTTCCAATAAAAAATATCTTAATGGCATTGATATCAATGAAGTTATCAATGTTGGGAAAAAGGAACAACCCGTAGGTGAGTAAGACAAAGACGCTCTCGAAAGCAGTCACGTTCGCTATACTAGTAGAGTACAAAGCTTTCTTTATCAAAAATTGGGCTGGCAAACCTTGGATTCCACCCTTAGTGGTCATGTGACTCCTGACTCGTCCAAATAGATTGCTCTTGCAATGGTTTGATCTGTTGGATTTTCTTCAAGTCCAGAAAAGGGAGCTTGGTCAGTGATATGCAAATCATTCAGGTGAGAATATTCCTCTAGTGTTGGTGCCATCTGATAATCCGGGAATGTGAAACAGTGATAGATCGGATCATAAAACTGAATGAGCGTAGCCAGTATTCCTTCAATTACATGGACCCTTAACAGAGACAACAGTCCTCCGTACTTGGCTCTAAAAGCCTCAGGGTTGGTGATAATCCTTGCCAAACCTCTCAAACCCTCTAGTTTTGGAACCTTGAAGGTGTACTTGTGAGTCCTCCTTCTACCGAAATCCATAACGCAATCTCTTTATCTGACATTTGCAATCATTATCTTAGTTTAATTTGAAAAAGAGAGACTAGAACAGAAGATTTTGTTTAATGTTTTTAATGAAATGAATGTATGAATGCAGCACACAAAAACATAGAAAAAACATGGGATCAAAGGTTCGGTGTCATGAAGTCATGGCTCTACCCATCCACAAAGGTTTATACTGGTGGTTTTTTGTACCTGTCCTCAAAATCCCTGACCCATCTTGGGATAACAACAGCAGGCTGGAATCACCCGAGCGAGCTGTAGTATCTTAGAGTAATCTCAAATGAGGGTAGTATCGCATGAAAACTATTTCTAATAGGTTCCTCACTACAAAATAGTAACATGGTTTCAGTCTACTAAAATCCTCAGCTTCTCAGATAACCCAATCGAACAATCTGCTTTCAACAACAGAAGTCGTATAGGCATTGAATCCGCAAAGGGTATCTCCACTGATTCGATGGTCGACCGGGACCTCTTATTTGGGAGTCACTCCCTGTAAGATTACCCGTCTAGTGCCATCATTTATCTTAGGTGTATACTCAATCTTTCCAGATGCGGCATCACACGCATTCCCATTAGCAGAAAAATAAACACAGATATCAATTAGGAAAAGCAGTATATATATTTGTCCTAACATCCTAGACCTCTAGTCCTATGATCCTAACAGTCAATGACTCCCCAGAAGAGTCCCAATTCACCGTGGTACCTTTTAAACTTAAGGGATTCTACCTAAGAGATGGGAGAACGGAGCTCCCACTGTGGTCACCATTCTGCTGTAGCGCAGTTTTTGGTGGTTTCGAATCACTATCGCTTTGGGGTGCTACAGTTCGATTCATTTTTTATCCTGTGAAGCTGATTAAGGAAGGGAAATAGATGTCTCCAAGAGAGTGATTTGCTGTCTCGTACGAAGCCCGAGATTGAGGCTAAAAGGGTATTGACTCAACAAGAGAGCCTTGAAAAGTGATGGACTCAACAAGAGAGTCTGAAAAGGTTAGATCCGCTAGGGGGAGGAGAATTATTGTACAAAGCCCAAGAGGAGGCTGACTGTGTTGAGGAAAGATCATTATATAAAGCCTAAAAGGAGGCTATCTTACTGCTGAGGATTAGATCCATAGGCAGGCCCAAGGGTGGGGAACTCTCATGAGAGAGACCGAGTTTTTGCTGGTGATTTATCCAGACTGATCGGTGTTTTTTCCTATGTTTAAAAGGAACTTGAGAATGTCTTTGAGACTCAAAGGGGGTTTAGACTGTCCAATTCTACTGGTGGTGAAGAGTTTTATCTTTTGTAGGATGCCCAAAAGAGGGCAAGGGCCTTAAGGGATGAGAATCAACCCTAAATTGGCCTGAGATTTGACACTGGAAAGACTGCTCTAGCAAAGGATGACTAAGTTCTGTCTTATACCTTTAAGAGGTCGCGAGGGTCCTAGTATTAAGCCCAAGAGAAGGCATGAGAACTTCTAAGAAGCCGAAAGGTCCTTGTACAAAGCCCAAGAGGAGGCGGGGATGCTTTTAGGAAGCCTGTGGGTCCCCAAACCAAGAGAAGTTTAAGAAATGCAATTCACAGGGAAGAGATCATTCCAGGAAAGTTCGAGGGTTTGGAAGAAACTTAAGAGATGCTATTCACGGAGAATAGATCAACTCTAGGGAGTCGAATTTCTTTGACAATTTCTAGGGGTGACAGTCTGAGAAAAGGTTCACCGAGAATACTGCCTTTCTCTTTGTTCCATATTGTTTAACCCCAAGAGAAGGGAAGACTGTATCTGGAAATCCTACGAGGGATATAGTTTTGTTTGTATTTAAGAGTGACCATAGGGCTTTACCTAGTTCTAGACGTAGTTGCCAGGGAAAACTCTAAATAACTATACTAGTATATATACAGTTGATATATGATGAGTATTTAAAAGGTATGAAAGAAGACTAACCATGCACCGCTTCCCACAATACAGTTATATATATATATATATATTTGACGCATATTTAAAAGAATGAAAGAAGACTAACCATGCGCATCTTCCCACAATACAGTTATATATATATTTGACGCATATTTAAAAGAATGAAAGAAGACTAACCATGCGCAGCTTCCCACAATGCAGTTATATATATGAAAGCATATAAAAGAAAGTGGATAAACACTTACCCGTTGTAGAGCTTCCATGTTGTTTTGTTAGTTTTTAAACAAAGAAATTAAAGAAAGTTTTGATGACAACTATATATTTGGATTCAAAATCAGAGGAGAAAGTATTTTGAACAGAGATTGGGGCTTACAACTCAAGGAGAGGCCCAAATTTTAACAGTGAGCGCACCGTTGCTTGAATTTGTACAGGGACTTATCCAAGTGACTTAGGCCTAAAGAAAGGTTTCCTGTACGAAGGGATGGGTCTTAAACTCTCTTAAGAGGCCCACAATATTTTTTAAAGAAAAGAAATGAGACTTACAACACGAGGGTAGGGCCAGATGATCATTTGTTTGAAAAATGGCGATCGCGCCGAGGTTTGAAAACACAGTGGGACTTATACAATGACTGAGGCCCAAATTATTTTGGTTTTTTAAAAAAGGGCTTGGGTCTTACACTCTATTTTGAAGAGGCGACGATTGCACCGTTGTTTTGAAAATATACCGGGGGACTTATACAATATGTGAGGCCCAAAATTGTTTATTTACAAAAGGGGTTGAGTCTTACACTCTACTAGAGGCCCAAAAGTTTTTTTCTTAAGAAAAAGAATAGGACTTATAGCTCGAGGAGAGGCCTAAAGGATTTGATTTCAACTGGCGATCGCGCCGAGATTTTTTTAACTAAGAGGGACTTATACAATATCTGAGGCCCAAATGGTTTTGTAATTTCAAAGGGTTAGGTCTTACACTCTATTAGAGACCCAAAAGTGTTTTCAAAAGATTTGTTTAGGGTGATTAAGATCAAAACCCTAAATTAATTTTAAAATGTATTTTAATTAAATAAAAAATTAATTAAAATGATCAAAATTATCAAACATGTGTGAAAAACAAGTTGTGATCTTAGGTTAATGTTTGAAAAATCATATTTTTATCCACAAAATGATTGAAAACCATTTAAGTTTGGAAAATCAAGAAAAAAAAATACTTTAAATGTCAAAAAACAAATAAAAATCAATTCTTTGCAAAAATATCAAGTATATGAAATAAATAATATTTTTGGGAAATTATTGTAAAATAAAATATTTTAACATTTTTGTGAATTATTAAAAAAAGAATCAACTCAAAATCGTTAAAACCCAGAGAGAAATTAATTTTTGAATCAATTAAATAAAATCACAAAAATTCAAATATTTAAAAATTCAAAAAAGGGCGCCAAGAACACCTAGTTCTTGCCCGCGCCCTCTGTTTCTTCAGATTTGTGTTTTCCTCTCAATCTCACTGAATACTTGATGAAATCACATAATACACATATCAATCTACTCGTTTTCACCTCACGATCACGTCTATGGTCTTTAATTTCATTTATTTTAAGCATGGAATAAGAAATCAAGACAAAACCTCAAGAACCCTAAATTCTGCATGAAGGTTGGGAATTTTGATACACGATTCATACAAAGCAATTAATTGAGGGGAAACCCTCCATACATGATTATGAACATATGGCAAAATTATTGTGCGAGGAAATATGCATGAATCATGAAATGACCAAGTTTAGGCTTACTTGAAGGTCGTGGCAGCAAGAGCAATTTAATTTTTGAGTTGGAGGTGTTACAGATGAGTTGTGATAATCTGAACAGCTTATCTACACCATATGGAATGTGTTTGAATGCTTGGAGTAATTGGAAATGGACTGGAAAAGGTTATGGCACCTCAACTGCAACTTGGTTGAAAGCTTGAGCAATTGGCTGGTGATTTTGTGGAATTGGTGTTCCAGATGTTGTTTAAGTGTTTGGATCACTTCTATATGATGTTTATGAGGTGTGTGTGTGATTGGTTTGGTTGGAATTGTTCTCAAACTCAAAACCCGACAGTGACTTGCTTTAGAAGGCAATTTTGGAAGTGAGAAGGTGATTTTGAGGAAAGCATCAGTTTGGGTGCTTTGGTGTACTCAAACTGATCATAAATGAGCTCTATTTATAGTAGAGCAAGTTTGTTTTGCAGGGAATAGGGTATGGAAACTGGTACAGGTTTGTGGCCAATTGGATCACTTTGGAATCTCAAGTCTCCTCTAGCCATTGACTACAGGTTAGAGCACTGGCCTATGTGTCTTTGGTTTAGGGATAAGTCTTGACTGAACTTGGATAACATTGTCTTGATGAATGCCACCTCTTGCATCAGTTAAATGCTTTGAAACAAAATTGAATATTTGAAGCATATTTGAATTTAGGAGTGTCATGCCTAAACATAAACCCATGGACTTGGGAGGCTGTAGATTAGTGTTTGTCCCTTGGTTGTCCCACCTTGAGGTGTGCAGATAGATAAACATGTTTGGAATTGCACAATTTGAGCAAATCGAGCCTTTATGTACAAATTTTCCTTGCCAAGACAGTTTGCAGCAAGGCATGTTGCAGCTGCCATAACTCCTAGCTCAGGTGGAGTTTGATGGAGTTCTTGGACATTTTGGAAAACCCTTGTGTAGTTTGTCTTGAAACTTTTTGGATCCAAGTGAAAAATGCCCCTACATTTTGAAAAAAAGCAAGACAGATTCTGACTTAGTGAATATTTCACTAAGTGTTGGAAAAAGTGGCATTTCATGTTTTCAACCATTTTGATCACTCCATAACTTGAAACCCATGAGGAATTGGAATGAGGTGTAGTTGACACTTTTAAATTATGCCATGAGAGCTATAAATCCATCTTTGGACCATCCAAAATGGCTGCTTGGATCTCAAGTTATGATCCTTGGAAGTTGGTACCCTAGCCACTTTGTTCCATAACTTAGAAAAATTCTAAGTTTTTATGGTTACCCCTTTTACAAGTTATCCCACTTTCTTGTATTTTTCTTGATGAATGATGATTCAAATCACATATCAACATTGTTTTAGGGTTTAGGAACCATAATTGTGAAAAATCTCAAAAAGTCAAACTTGACTTTTGTGCACAGTTGACTTTTTATCAGATGAAATCCAAACTGTGCGATCCTTTGTGAAATCAAGTCCTTGATCTAAATCAAACTTGATGGATGTGTTCCATAGGTTTCATAGGGTGTATTGAATCATGTCCCAAGGTTTGGGAGCATGTCTTGGTCAAAAGTCAAATGCACAGTTGACTTTCCCTCGAAACCCTAATTGTGGTCCAGATGAAAATGAAACTTGTGAGTCAAGCTTCTTAGATCAATCCATTGTTGCAAATGGATCAATGTGGTTTATTAGAGACCCCCAAATCATGTCTTGTGGTCTTGGCTCATGTTTTGTCCCAAACGTCAACTTAGGGGTGAATTAGGTCAAGAAACCCTAATTCCTGATTTTTGGGTAAAGGCATCCCCTGAGGTTAAATTAACTTGATGATTGGGTTTATGAGGTCCCTTGGAGTATCTTGAGTTGTGCTTTGAAGCATTGGCTCATGCCCAGAGGAAAATTTCCATCTGGAGGCCTCAGTCGACCAAAACCCTAGTTTGGTGACAATGGCGATCTTGAGGCTTGATCCACTTGGAATGCTGCAACATTGTGCTTGATTCCTGATGTGGGAGTCCTCTTGATCCTTTTTGGATGTTTGAGAGATTATACAAGTTGAAGATCATGTAATTTCTTGATTGATCCTTTGTCTAAGTGCTCTGAGAGGGCTTAAAACCCTATTGCTTGATTGCAGTGAATGCTCAACAATTCTTGAGGAGATTGATGAGGCATAAAGGTACATCCATATTGTGATGATGATTTGCACAATGATGGGAAATCTTAGTGGTCAAAATTTGGGGTATGACACTTCCAAGATATCATCTAACATATCAGAACCATTGTTCAACAAATGTATAGACTTTGTCATATTATCAAGTTTGGATTTTAACAATGTGGCTTCCTGTTCCATACCTGCAATGGTTGAGCCAAGTTTCTATTGAAATCACAAAGTATCATCCGGTATCGTTTACATGCTTTGAGTATCATTTGTGTGTTTTGATGATTTTACAATTCGATTATTGATTGATATAATTAGAATTTTGTATTTTTAATTTGAATGTTATTTCATTCGTGTGCTTGTATGCTTATATAATTTCTATTTGATCGTAATCACTTCGGCTAGTATTAATTTGTACCACTGAGAACCCTCTACATTTCATGAATTAAATTCATTTGATCCTTTTTAGTATTTCATTTTTTAGCCCATGAAATTTCTCTTTTTTCATTTCCACAGGTGTAGCTTGAGTCACTAGCTAGAACATTTAAATTCGGATGTTTTGGTATTTGATTTGAATCAATCACCTTTGAAAATTAGAATTTACCTCTAGATAAAATGACTCGGATAACAAATTGAACATGATTCGAATCATGACCTCATTTGGTTTGGATCAAGTACAATTCATTATTCGAATCATAAGCTTTGAAAAGATGCACCTTTTGGGCATGTCCAGATTGATTCAAATCACATATCATTTTTTATTCGAATCATGTTTATAAAAGCTAATTTTCCATCAATAATTTAAATAGTTGTTTCTTTTGGTGAAAGCAACAAGTGTGTGAAACTTATGGTGAAATCCATAAAGACAAAAAATGTGATTATGTCTTCTCTTCTTAGTGTGTTCATCCTTACACCATTTTTCTCTCTTCTTCTCCAAAAAACAACTTCTTGATATTGAACCTATGTTAATTCATTATTCTTTTTGTTGCATCTTGTCCTTGTGAAATTTTCTTGTTGTCCTCGTGTGAATTAGAGAGTTAGTTAACTGATCTTGTTGTGATTGATCACGCTATTGATATCAATCAAGAACCAAGACCATTCATATTAAAACTTGATAGAACCTTGTGTGTGTTTTCTTCATTCACAAAACTAAATTACTTGACTAACACCTTGTATTTTCAGTGGTTGGTTGTGATTATCTGGAAATGTTCACCATCTTTATCCTTAGTCTTTTTCCTTTTATTGTGAACCTTCCTCTAGAAATTGAGTGTTAAAGGAGACTAGTGGTATATTAGGGTATCTAATGTTTTTGTGTGAAGTTAGTTGTTGTGTAATAGGTGCAGGTATCATTTGTTGAATCTAGTTTGTGATTGATTTGTTATCTATCAAGAAGATAGTTTCCCATATACTCTAATGAAGTATTTGGAGATATTAAGTATCAACGGTCTGTAAGAAGGAGTTGTAAGTTGTCCTTCTTTAGTTTAATTGGAGAAAGATTTCTCGCGGATAAAGTTGGGGGTTATGCAGTATACGCTCATCTAATGAAATTCGCTCATACAAGAAATCTGTGGGATCAACACACACGAATACTTGGAGCAGGTTATTGTGCATAGCGAGGTTATTATATTAGGATCATAAGGGATCTTGTTTTTGTTAGCATTTTAGTGTCTGCATCAACAGAGGGAATTATCGTGTGATAGTTCTTAGTAATTGTAATACCCCAAAATTTTCCCTCTCATTTCTTCATATCATTTAGCATGAGCTTTCATTTCATTGCATTGCATTCAAGCATAGAAAGATAAAACATTAAGCATTAAGCATTGCATATTGCATAAGGGCATGTGATTAGGTGATTCTCTAAGGTGTTGATCATCCAAAGCTAAAGGATAAAAGCCAAGGGTCTCTCACAAGCCTTAAGGGTCTATTACATCATATATCATCCCACTTGATCCCCACAAGTCATTGGAAGAGGGAAGATTATCAAGAAGATTGGACAGTGCATTCTTTCCTATCACAAAAAACAGTCAAAACTAAGGTTTTGGATTCAAGTGGTCTCTTGATGAAATTTTGATTCAAAGTTGATGTCAATGTTTTTTACATGATATCAAGTGTCTAAGGATGGAAAATTGCTCATCAATTGGCTTCAGAAGGGTTTTAATTGATCAGTTGCTTGATAGTCAAGAAATTGGGGAAAAAGTCAACTGTGCAGCGAAAAAAGTCAACTCCTGACTTTTTAAGGTCAAATTCATGAAATTCATGTTATATATGTTCATTGGACAAGATTTGATTAAGAAATGATGGAGGAATTATGAAAAATCAAGAAATCACAAAACTGCCAAAAATAGAAACTTTAGGGTTTCCAAAAATGGCAACTTTGGATCATTTTGCTCCCTACTTTGAGGCTCTCTTTCTCCAAGATAATAGCTCCAAACCTCAGGCCCAAGTTGAGCCAATTAAAGTTCATGTTCTAAGCTTTAAATCCATATAAAAAACTCTTCCATTGGATCAAAATTGAGGGAGTTATGATTGATCAAAGTTTGGTAAAAGTAGGTCAAAAACCAAGTCATGACCAGGCCCACGCGCCATAATTTTGACAAACACATGGTGTGCCAAAAGTCAATCCATTTTACTCCATCAAGGAAGCTTCAAATTGAAAACTTTCCAACATCAAAGTTGTTCCTTTCCATGCCCTCTTCAATGTTGATGTTGGACAAATTTTTATTTGAGCAAGTTATGAGATGGTTATGGTAGCCCAAAGTGGGTTTCTTCACACTGAAATTCCCTAAGTCATCATGCCTTGCCTGCAGACCAAGTAATATGCCATGCACCAGTCATGATTTCCAATATTTCAGGTCATTTTTGAGCAAGATAGAGGCCTCATTTCTAATCTTGTTTCACACCAAGCTTGTAGTATTACACTTCTTATTTCCAATGATCCCAAAACCTCATCAAACTATTCACTAAATTGAGAGATTCTCACCTGCAAATCACCATGCTTGACACTGATGTATTAACAGCTTGGTGCACTAGCTTACAACAAACACTTGTGTACTTTTGTTTCTTCATTTGGACAAACTTTCCTCTTACCATACATGTACGTCATAGCAGCCATACATCAAAGGGGAAAGTGTTTGAACAAATAGCTTGTGCACTAAGTAATGTCATGCTGCAATGTCATAACATCATCTCATCACCACTGATCCATTTCCACCTCACCATAACACCATAAACCTCCACCTCACTACATCACAGCCTCATTCACTCGCCCCTAACTAACTTGACTCAGTTAGTTAGGGTGCACTCACTTAACCCCACCTAGTTAACTCACTTAACCATGAGTTAACATAATTAACCCAACATATAAATCAAATCACACTTCACAATTCCATGAAAAGAACACTTCATTCTCACACTTTCTCTCAAATCGCTCTTAAATTCTCTCTGAACTTTATCGCTCTCTACACACGATTTCATCATCATCTACATCTGAATCCATCTTCAAGCTTCAAAATCAAGCAGCATTGGAACACATTGAAGCTTGGTAGCATTGAAGAGACTGAAGTATCCTCCACTGCATATTGAATTTCATCTACACTTGCAAGGATTTGTAAGACTTTATTTGGCAAATTGAAGCTCAAAGAGGAAGCACACTTCTCTGGTTTTCTTTCAACTCCAGTTTTCAACATTTTCAGGTTTCAATATCTCAAACTTTCCTGGCACGATTTACATTCTGTTTAGCTTGTTTTGTGTTGATTTAAGCTCATTAGGAGCATGGAAACATTTCTGGCTAGTTGATAGACCTGTAGAGGTGTAGATCCAAATTTAGGGCAAAGTGTTTGTCTTCGTATCTCTCTGATCTTGCCTTGTTTGCAAATTTCAATGTCAGATTCGAGATGTGTGTAACTTCAACTTTTGAATGATATGTATTTTGTGAATTTCTGGAGAAGAGGAAACTTGCAGACGGTGGGGAGTGCCCGGAGAAGATGACCGGAGGTCCTTCTCCAACCGATAGCTTTAACTGTTAGGGTTTATGTTAGTTTAAATCATGACCGTTGGATTGTCTTCATCGTGTGGTTGTAGCATTGCCAGTGCATTAAGATGCCATGTGTTCCTCACGTGTTTGGTTTGATGACTTGAGTGTTTGTGTGCATGCGTTCCACGATTGTTATGGTGTGTTTCGCTTCTGATCCATTCATCTTGCATGCTTGATCATCATTGACTGCATCCAACGCCTGATATTGTGCCAGCACATTAAAATTACATGTGTTTATCACGTGCCTTCACTTTGGTATGAGTTGATTATGCGTGCGTGCGCGTAGGAATCTTATCATGTGCTTGCCTCATGGATTATTGGATCAACATGCTTTATTGATTGATTTTGGTTGACTGGATTGTGTGGACGTGATTGCATTTTCATGATAACTGCACATGCACACTATCACACGCACACACATTTGTAGTGGACTAGAGTAAATGTGATATTTGTACCCCCATACTAAGCCCAATACACTTTTGAACGTGATATTTTACTTCTCTGCCCCCCCTGCTTTCTCTTTCTTTCTTTTAATTTCTTTTTATTCTTGTTTCATAATTGATTTTTAAAAATACCAAAACATCATGAAAAATTCTAAAAAAATTCATGTGATATCTTAACATGTTTAAATAATTTTCTATCATTTTTAATTTTGATTTTTTGAATATTTGCATATCATTCCATAATTTTCTTTTATTTCTTTTGAAACTTGTTGCTATTTTCATATCTTCATTTCAAAGATTTATTTCTCATAGCTCCTTAAACATTTTTGCATCAATCTTTTTGTAACCATTCAGTAACATCCAAAACTTCATAAAAATATTTTTGTTTCATTTTTTAGAACTTTATTTTATTACATTTAGGTCCCCCATCTTCGCACTTTGGTTCGTGATTCATAAGTGACTATTGCTTAATTGTTTGAGGTCCCTCCTCTCTGAATTTTTGTATAGGATTTTGAAATGTGATTAGTCCCTGGTTGAGGTCATTTACATTCTAATTCCAATAGCTTTGAATGCACTTTGACATATGTTTGTGTGCTTGTGTTTGAAGGAAGTTTTGCTTGAACTTTATGTGCCTTTCTTTAACCTTCATTGCATGAGGCATTTATGCCATTATTTGAGGTCTTTTGTTTGGGTTTAGGTAACATGTTTAGACTTTTAGAATCTTTGTTTGATCATTGTTAAGTCCATTTGGCATGTGTTGATCCTTTGTTTTATATGATGCGTCTTATGTGATCTTTTTACCTAATTTTTCTTATGTCTTCATCTTATGCTTTTCATGTTTGGTTGTGTGCTTATAATATGATCATATTATCATATCATTTGCATTTTGATCCATGACTTGCTACTGACCTATCCATAAGCATTCATACTTGTATGCCATTTTGCATCTTTTGCATTTCTTTTCAAGTATGAGGCATTCATTCTTTTATATGACTTCTTCTTACATGTTTGCTAAGTTTTACGGACTTGATTGCTATGTCCTTTTGCCATGATCATTTGTGCATCTTTAACATGTCATATCACTTCTGATTTTTATACTTGAGTTCATCTTGAGTCTTTTTAGGTTTGACTTATGCCTTAAGTAATTTCTTTCCATGTTTAATTCATATTCATATCTTCTCACTTCCTCTCTTTGTCACTCCTAATGCTTGGATATTTGATTGTTTTCCTTATGTGACATTTATACATCATATTTGGGCACATGTTTAGGTCATCCACATTCTGACTTTGACATTATTTGAAGCATTAATGCATGATCACCTGCATATCCACTCATTATTCATCTATTTCTTCCATGATTCACTTCTTTGATGTTTAAGATCTTTAGTTGTGCATAGTTTGTTCTTGATTGATCAATTAACATTATAGAACACCCTTAGAGCCTAGGTTCTGACCTTGATTGAGTTTCATCTCTTAGGATCTTTATCCTTTAACTCTTAACTTGTTGGTTCACCACTTGTTATTCCTTTTCTTATTGCACTACTTGTAAATTGTTTTGAACTAACTTTTTCATGTAGGTGTAAATGGTAAGTAAGTGTGTGGATATGCTTCCACATGCACTTCTTTCTTTTATCCTCTCTTATTTCCTTTAAATTCAAATTGTGTTTGATAAGCATAGACATGCTTTCTTTGAATAACTTCTTCTTCATCCCTCTTTAAGATCAACTTAACTTCCATCTTGGAAGTAAGTTGCTTCTTTTATTCTTCTTCTCCTTTCTTTTAGGATTAGGTTTCTTAAACCACATTAACCATAGGATTTCAAGCATGCTAACACTTGGGTGTGTCTTAGTCTTCCTCTTTAGTTTTTACCTTTACTCCTCCTTTTTGAGTCTCTTCTTCTCATCTTAAAACAAAAGTAAAAAACACCTAATAAAGGCAAAACAAACATTGTATTTGAGCCTTTCATGTAAGAATGAGATGGTGAGGGATCTTCTCTCATTTTCTTAGAATGTGCAAGTTCTAGTAATTGGATGAAATTTTGTTAAAACAATGTTGATGTCATGATTGATGTTGCAACATGAGCTGCTAACAGTATAGCTAACATTCTGGTTTATTGTTGAAGAGTTAAGGTACTGAAGAGTGATGTCACATGCGATGTCTTAACATCACTATACCAGAACATTAAAACATCAGACAGTTATGTGATTAGGGCTGCACGTGTTTCTGATGTGAATGAGAAATTCTACTAAAGAGATTCAGAGAATATAAGCGAAGATCAAGGGAGAGATATATTCTGTTACAATCAGTTATGAAGATCAGTTTGTTGCGCATTTAAAGCATAGAGATATGGAGAATATTCAGAGTTAATAATAGAAGATTTAATTGAAGATATGATCTATTCAGAAACAGATTTGTTACAGAAGATATGATATGAATTGAAGGCCCATATCGAGTTGGATGACATTATAAATAGACTGCTTGTAACCTAGAATAGGCACGGGTCCAAGATGTAGATCTTTAGGGCTTTGTCAAAGTGAACCACTCGGGTTGTGAGATGGTCACTGTGTGTAACTCAGAAACCTGTAGGTAATGAGATTGGGTTTGGTATTGTTCTTCGAGGAAGGTTTGAAGCAACTCCAAAGGGTGTCATGGAAGGGTGTCTTCTATGATTGTACAGTTGTTGGTAATCAAGTTGTTGATGCAGTGACGGTGTAGTTGACTGCTAGACATCATAGTTATGATAGGAAGTGAGACGGAGTCTCTTACCTAGGGAGGACTTAGGTAGAAGGGTCATTGGGTAGTGATTAAATTAGGTAGATTGTCAACGGGTTGTTGAGTCTGTAATTTGATACTACTAATAGTGGACTTCCTTCCTGGCTTGGTATGCCCCCAGATGTAGGTTGTTGAACCGAACTGGCTGAACAATTCAATGTGTTATGGTTTCTATTATTGCCTTATTCAGCAGATTGCGTTGTTGTGACATTACACTATGACATCACACATCTGTACCAGAATTTCAGAATGTTTAGCGTACGTCCCATCTCGGGTCGATATGCGAGGCATTCGATCTTACATGAGAGACTTAAATACAATGTGCGTTGCAAAATATAAAGTAATCAAAACACTTCTTTCTTAAAAGACAAAAAACAAACAATAATTCTCTTCTCATCTCCTTCTCTTTACTCCTTTCTTAAGGACTCGTCAAGTCCGTTCTACCGCAAACAGGTAACGCCTAAGTCTCCTTACAGCGAGCTGCAACACCTAACTTCTAGAACGCGCGCTCTGACGTTTCCATTAAAAAACACAAACAAAGCGACCCTTGTTGAGGGGAACTACGTCGCTTTGATTCTCATGCTCCCGATGAGATACGTAGGCAGTGGGGTAGGGCCCATTCGAGCACTTCTTTTATTTTCCCTACATTTGTTTCTCTTTCTCTCTCCTTTCCCTTCCCATTTCTCCAGTTAGCAGTTCCTTTTCCAGTATCCTTTCCTTACACCCTTTGATCGAAGCAGCAAGCGTGGATCCCATCGGGTACGATGGACGCGTCGGGGTGCTAATATCTTCCCTTCGCATAACCGACTCCCGAACCCAGTTCTCTTGGTTGTAAGACCATGCTCTCTTCCTTCCTCCCAAGTTTATGCAGTGTTTCCTTTCCCTCTCTTGGGATAAATACACATTGCTGGCGACTCTGTTTCGGTGCCACTTTCGCGTTTGTACTTGGATGAAAATCCCGAGAGCGACAGTAATTAAAATGTGGTAATAAATATTATCAAAATAATGGAAGACCGCGATTATGTTCTGTTGTGAAAAATGATGTCTTTGTACCAAGTATAAATGGTTTCTTGATGATCAAGAACCAAAACAAGGGTTAACGGAAAAAATAAAACAAGAAGAAGAAGAAGAAGCAACAAGGATTGGGCAAATAAATTCTTTTTACTATTCACTTTCTCATTAAAGTCACAAATTATTACAAGTGAATATCACAATTTGCCACACTCAATAAACTGAGTGTACTAGCCTATTTATAGACTAACTAGGTAACTTGCATCCCAAGAAAACCTAAACAATTGGATCCTTAACACAAGGCCCAATTCGACGGTACATATTAAACCAGACTTCGACTACAATATGTAACAATCAGGCATCAGCATGTGAACAAGCTTCGACTGCATGCTTGCTTCCTGTCGAACCACATGAAAGCTCTCCTTCGACACAGTATGAGTTCGACCCAAACCTCACAAATCTCCACCTTGGATCTAACTCAGCAACAAGGGAATCAACTAGCTTTCATCATGCAGCTTTATCAACTGCATACAGTGGAAAAACATGCAACTTGGTAACGTCTTGGTGATCATATCAGCAACATTATCTTCAGTCAAAACCTTCAGCACCAGGACTTCACCATGCTCGATTATCTCTCTGACGAAGTGCAGCCTCACATCGATGTGCTTAGTTCGCTCATGATAGGCTGAATTCTTCGACAGGTGTATTGCACTTTGACTATCACATTTAACACTGATACTTTGACCTTGAAGTTTCAGCTCCTTTGCAAAACCTTCAAGCCACAATGCTTCCTTCACAACTTCAGTGAGGGCAATATATTCAGCTTTAGTGGTTGATAAGGCAACAAACTTCTGAAGCGTTGCTTTCTAACTGATTGTTGTGCCAAACATTGTGAAAACATATCCAGAAATAGACTTTCTGGAATCCATACAACCTGCATAATTAGAGTAAACAAATCCTTCGATTTCGACTATGCTATCACCACCACAGGCTCCACCATAAATCAAGACTCTTTTTAGAGACCCATTTATGTACCTGAGAATCCACTTTACAACTTGCCAGTGCGCCTTTCCAAGATTGGCCATATACCTGCTCACAAGGCTCACTCCATATGCTATGTCTGGCCTCATACATACCATAGCATACATCAAAGAACCCACTACAGTAGCATATGGAATGCTATTCATATAGATTCTTTCACCTTCAGTACTCAGACTTTGAGTAGTACGAAGCTTAAACTGAGGATTTGTAGGTGTCACAACAGGCTTTGAATTCGACATACCAAAGTTGCCGAGAAGCTTCCGTAGGTATGTCTCCTGAGATAAGCACAACTTTAACTACTTACTATCTCTCCAGATGTCAATCCCAAGAATCCTGGCTGCAGCTCCCAGATCCTTCATTTCAAACTCCTTACTGAGTTCAGCCTTCACCTTCGTTACATCCTCAACACTGTTGCTAGCTATGAGGATATCATCCACATACAGCAGCAACATAACAAGTGAGTTTCCAGGTCGAAATCTGAAGTAAACACAGTGATCGAGCTGACTTATAGTGAAACTAATGTGTACCATGAACTTGTTGAATCTCCTGTTCCACTGTCGAGGAGATTGTTTCAGGCAATACAAAGACCTACTCAGCTTGAACACATAATCTTCTTTACCCTTTTCTGCATACCCTTCAGGTTGACGCATCAGGATCATTTCATCTAGATCACCATACAGAAATGTTGTCTTCACATCCATTTGCTCAAGTTCCAAGTCGAACTTTGCCACCATGGCCAACAGCATTCGAATGGATTTATGCTTTACAACAGGTGAGAACACATCATTGAAGTCGACTCCTTTTTTCTGAGTGAACCCCCTAGCAACTAGCCCCGCCTTAAAGCGCTTCGACATCATTCCTTCGATTCCTTCCTTGACCTTGAAAATCCACTTACAACTGACGAACCTAGCTCCTGCATGTTTCTCAATCACCTTCCAATTGTTATTATCATGAAGAGATTTCATCTCGTCATCCATGGCTTTTCGCCATTCAGTCTTGTTTCGACTCCTTATAGCTTCCTTGTAATCTCTAGGTTTTTCGTCTAGTACCTCACTTGCAGAGATTATGGTAAAAGCTATAAGATCTACATAACCAAGTCTCTGAGGTGGCTTGATGACTCTTATCGACCTATCTCTTGCCAGTAGGTAGTCATCGACAGTTTCCTTAACCTCTTCAGCATCTTGCTCTTCTTCTTCTTCTTTGACTTCATCTAGGCTATGCACTTCAGCATCACTATGCTCCACCTCAACAGGCATCTCTACCTGTTCCAGCTCCTCTTCAGAGATTTCTGCACTTCGACCAACATCACCAGTTTTCTTGAACGCTATTTCGACTTCATTGAAAACTACATCACGACTTGTGATACGTCTTCTGTGACCTGGTTCTAGGCACCACAGCCAATAACCCTTGACTCCCTCAGGATATCCAAGGAACATGCATCTCAGAGCTCTAGGTTCGACCTTGTCTTGCCTAATATGAGCATAGGCTAAACAACCAAATACTCTCAGTTTGTCGAGATCTGGTGGATGACCCGACCAAACTTCTTCAGGTGTCTTCATTCGCAGCGCAGTCGAGGGACATCTATTTATCAGATAAGCTGCTGTCGAAACAGCCTCTGCCCAAAACACCTTCTTCAATCCAGCACTAACCAACATGCATCTAACCCTTTCAAGGATTATTCGATTGAATATCTCAGCTAAGCCATTTTGTTGAGGAGTACCTGCTACAGTCCTATGCCTTGCAATCCCAGACTCAACACAGTAACTGTCGAACGCTTCGTTGTAGAATTCAAGGCCATTGTCGGTTCTCAACCTCTTAACCTTCCTGCCAGATTGAATTTCGACCAGAACCTTCCAACTTTTGAAATTATCAAAAGTTTCATCCTTCGTATTCTGAAAGAATACCCATAGCTTTCTGGAATAGTCATCAACGATGGATAGAAAATACCTTGCACCTGAGTGTGAAGGATTCCTTGCAGGCCCCCAAAGATCAGCATGAATATAATCCAGGGATCCATGTGTTCTTTGCTTGCCTTTGTTGAACTTCGCCCTACAGGATTTACTAAATACACAAGATTCACAAAACTCCAGCTTTTCGACTTTATCACCACCTAGCAGGTTCTGCTTCCCCAATTCAACTAGGCCTCTTTCGCTGACATGGCCCAATCTCATGTGCCATAATTCTGTCTTCGACACAGGTTTCATGGATACAACATCTGTCGAACCACTTACAACCTCAGCCTCAAGGGTATACAAGCCTTGTCATACAATAACAACAGTGCTTCATCTTCGTCATCGATCTTCACATCAATGTTTTCAAGATCAAGAATCAGTTTGTTGAACAAATCCAACTGCTCAGTCAACACTTTGTCTTCACTCATCTTAAACGAATACAAGGCTTGCTTCAGGTAAAGACGGTTCACCAGAGATTTGGACATATACAAACTTTTAAGTTTCACCCATAATCCTGACGCCGTAGTCTACTTTGATACCTGCCGGAGAACCTTATCACCAAGGCTCAACAATATTGCGCTGTGGGCTTTCTCGATCATTGCCGTCTTTTCTCTTTCCGTCAACGTAGCATCCATGGCTGCCTGTCCCTTCAACGCTTCCAAACAACCCTGATGTACCAGTAGGGCTTTCATCTTCAAGTGCCACAGACTGAAATCATTCACTCTAGTGAACTTTTTAATCTTATACTTTGTTGAAGACATCTCCTCCACGCTCACCGCACCAATTTGTTGTGAAAAACGATGTCTTTGTACCAAGTATAAATGGTTTCTTGATGATCAAGAACCAAATCAAGGGTTAACGGAAAAAATAAAACAAGAAGAAGAAGAAGAAGCAATAAGGATTGGGCAAATAAATTCGGTTTACTATTCACTTTCTCATTAAAGTCACAAATGATTACAAGTGAATATCACAATTTGCCACACTCAATAAACTGAGTGTACTAGCCTATTTATAGACTAACTAGGTAACTTGCAGCCTAAGAAAACCTAAACAATTGGATCCTTAATACAAGGCCCAATTCGATAGAATAATTGGACAGTACATATTAGACCAGACTTCGACTACAATATGTAACAATCAGGCATCAGCATGTGAACAAGCTTCGACTGCATGCTTAATTCCCGTCGAACCACATGAAAGCTCTCCTTTGACACAACATGAGTTCGACTCAAATCTCACATGTTCCAATGGCATCATTGATTAAAGAGTGTAGTAGGCAAAGCGAGGACAAACGACGAATCACCATATATCTCTGTGTATCTTTTCCTTTCCCTTCTCTCTTTTATTCATTCATATTTTTTGTTAGATCGTTGCATGATTGCATTAATTGTATACCATATAGGTTAGACCGTGCTTATAACAATTTAATGTATAAGCCTAGGTATGTGGTGTATCAATCTTATTGAATCAACATGAAGTCAATTATGCATTATTAAGAACATCTAAGTAATGTGTTTTTAAATCGCTTAATCTAAAGTAGCATTGGTTTTCTTGTAAGTGACTTGCACTAGAAACAATCAATCTCATGGTAATCTCATGTATCATTTCATGTGGCTTGATTCATTAAGATGCTTCCAAGCTCTCAGGTTTTTGTGTTTTGCTTCTGCGCTTCTTAAATTTTTTTATTTCGTTTATGGGACCTAAAAAGTTTTTCAAATTGTCTTAAGGGAATAAGGGTCTATTCAACCCTCCTTATAGACCTTTTTGTATCTATATTATCACCCAACAATTGGTATCAGAGTCAGGCTTTTGATCAAAGTCTAAAGACTCGAAAAGTTGAGGATATGGTTCCTTCGATTCTAGACGAGTTTTTCAAATTGTTTGGAAGCTTATTCAATTTAATGAATACCAATGAAACTACATTGATTTAATTGTGTTTGATTATTCGTTGCAATGCATTACATAGATTAATTCAAAGTAAAACCTTACTAGAATATTCTTCAAGCATTAATTTTATTTGAATTGTTCTCTTAGTTTTGATTCATCCATGATTGAACTGACAATTTCTCTGGGATATGTGCAGTATTTATTCGACACTATGTCTTAAAGTTTGTTCCTGATTGATCCTAATCTAAAAGGTCATGCATCCACACAACAATATTATGTAAAATCTTATGACAAAAGGAGAAGAAAACAAAAACATCTTCTAAGTGACCTAGTCTTCCATGGTCGTATAAAAAGAAGATGAAGGCAATTTTGTGGCTATTGGCAATGATTCTCCGAAGTTTCAACCAACTACAAAAGATTCTAGGAATATACTTGAAGTTCTAATCAATCATCAAAAAGTTAAATAAGCTATTCGGGATTGACAATTTGTGTACATTAGAAATAATCATAGTATTGCCATTTCAAAGTTCATCTGAAACCTTATTAAGGAGAATCTGATAATATTCTTCATACGCACAATAGGAGTTCTATCCAATTCAAATTTTACTATTCATGTTTTCAAAGCTTATGTTATTCTTGTTGTTGATATCCAATCAGTATCGTATGCAGGATGTTAAACTTAGATCGTCTAAATTGTTATAATTGTTCCAACACTCCTTTATTTCTTTTGAGTATGCATAGGAGTAAATATTCTATTGGCTAAATGTGTTGTGTGACTTATATATGTTTGTGTATGTGTTATGTTTGTGCATCTCATGATTTAAACACTTAATTATTCAATGCATCAGTTTAAATTTATGTTGTTCGTTCATTACATTCATCTGCATCTTTCATACATTGATGCATCATCATTCAATTTGAGCATTAAAAGTATTTTTGCATTCACATCAAACACATTTGCATTAAAATTGTTTTGAACAGTTGCATTATAAATAGCTCAACTATTTTACATTCATACATAACACCAAAATTGAATTTTCATAAGCATTAAAAGATATTTTCATTTTAATTGGATCAAATTTTTGAAAAGTCTCAAATTTTCAAGTTTTTCTGAAATTATGATTTTGTGACTTGAGTAAAAGATTTTTAACTAAACCCGTGATACGAATAAAATATTTGAGAATTGAGGTTGTTCAAATTGATTTGAATCAAATATTTTCAACTAAACTTGTGATTCAAATCATTTGTTTGAGGCTCGAGGCTATTCAAATTGATTCGAATATTGTTTTGAACATGATTCAAATTAAGATCTGAAGAGTCAAGTCCTGACTTATTTCACTTCCGTTTTTCTTTTTCAAATTCATTTCATCATTCATCTTTTTTCTTTCAAACATTGCAGACCCTTTTTGATCAAAATTTTGAATCATCATCAAAACATCATATGATCATTATATCTTCATCGACATCATCATCATCATCATCATCATCATCATAATCATAATCATGGCCTATGAACTTGAGTACAAGGGTAGATTTGAAAAATAAAATGGGAAAAATACTAGTTTCTACCTCCATATCATCTCCACCTCTTGTTCCATATAGGGATAGAATGAAGGATCAAGGAAGCAAAGCAACTGCTGATGGGGTTCTAAATAAGAAGTCAAAGAAATCATCTAGTTTAGGTTTTTCAAAATCTTCTCTGCCATTGGTGTGTGGTAAGGTAATCCACTTACTACCTAAGGATAATTTACAAAGGTATCAAGAAATGTTTCTAAACAAACCATTTGACCCTAAGTACTATGTTTATTCATCTGATGAAGTAGATCTGAGGGCTGAGTTTCTGAAACCTTTTGCTGATAATAATTTGCTGAAGTTTATTGGTATGAAAAGGGTGTATAGTTCTGATTATGTTAAAGCTTTTTATTACAACTTGGAACTTACTATTGCTGGGTTTGAAAGTAGGGTCAAAGACAAAAATGTTGAGTTTGACTATTTAGATTTTACTAAGTGTTTTGGTTTGTCTTATATTGGACTTGATATGTCTGTTAGAAAGTGTTAAAGATATGATAAAGTTTCTTTTGTTTTCTCCACACTACTACAAAAAGTACCTTTCGTAATGTCATTTCACCTCGACCAAAGTATTCACCATGGTAGAATCTATTCACTTAGGCGTTTTCCTTTTATTTTCATTTTTAAGCCTCTTTTCACCACGGTTGGAACTTCCAACCCTGGTAAAAAGTGGCTCCTGGCCATGAGTTTGAATCCTAGGACCCACTATTTTTTTTATATTTTTTTAAGTCACTTTTTACCATGATTGGAACTTCCAACCGTGGTGAAAAGTGGCGCATGGTCACGAGTGTAATACCCCAAAATTTGCTCTCCCCTTTTGTCATCATAGCATGGCATTATCATTTATCATATCATATCCACCTCATTAACATTACATTGCATTTAACATAGAAAAATGAAGCATGGCATCCTTCTTACCATCAGGGCATGTGATCAGGTGGAAGGTGGATAATCAAGGAATCATTCAAAGCACAAAAAGGTCAATCAAGTTGGCTCTAGGCAAGCCAAGAGGTCTCTCCTGTCTCATATTATCTCAATTGATCTTCCAAAACCTCAAGGAAGTGAGATTCAATGGGAGATTGAAGCATTACATCTTTCACTATGCAAGAGATTCAAAAACTGAAGGAAAACCTTCAAAAGAGATAGCTCATTGATCCAAAATCATCCTCAAATGGTATATCTCATCATCCTTTAAGAGGATACACAACATACTCTGAGGAATTTGAAATTGGAGACTGCACTTTTACCTCCTAACCAGAGGGGGCCAAAATTAGGGTTTCCATTTAAATCAGGGAATCTTTGCTTTTTTGGGCAAGACTTGATGTCATGGTTTCCTATATGTCCCTAGGTATATGGATGTGGAAGATTGCATCTCAATTGGTTTTAGAAGTGATTCAATTGGAAGAAAGATAAAAAATCAAGGAATTTGGGGCCAAGTCAAATAATCAGAGGAAAAAGTCAACCCTTGACTTTTTAAGGCCAAATTCATGAAATTCATGTTACATATGTCCAATGTACAAAATTTGATCAAGAAACTCCAAAGGAATCATGAAAAAATCAAGATGTGGAAAGTTGCCATTTTTGGATGAAGAAGGGTTACTAAAAATAGCAAGTTTTGGCCATTTTGCATCAGAGTTTGAACCAAGGCCATTCAAATTTGGAGCACCAAATGAAAAATCCACTCTGCCTCAATGAAAGATCTTGTTTTAAGCTTCACATCCATATGTGGAACATCTCCATTGGATAAAAATTGAGTGAGATATGATGGATCAAAGTTGGAGGAAAGTAGGCCCAAAACCATGTCATGACCAAGTTTGGCCAGGTCTGCGCGCAGTCATTTTCTCAAACAGTTTGTGGACAAGATGTATGGATCAATTACTCATAGTTAGAGGCTTCAAATGAAAAATCTTGCAACATCAGAGTTGTTCCCCTATGTGAGATCTTCAAGATTGATGTTCATGATTGTTTCATATGATCAAAGGATAAGGAATTATGATAGCTCAAAGATTGGTCAATACAACTGAAAACCCATGCTATGCATACCTTGCCACCCAACCTCATTTCCTCGCCCATGCACCAGTTGGTGTTTCTTCTGTTGCAAGCCACATTTGATCATGTTCCAAACTTCCATTCAACATAATTTCAACATCAATATTGTTCCCCAATGTATCATCTTTCTAATGCCACCAATATTTTGTTGTTTCATTCATTGACAAGTGAGAAATTCATCCTCAAACACCTGCTGTCACAATGAGGATTTGCTACATAGCTTTTGGTTCAAACATACATCAAAAAGTCCTATGTGTGCTGCTCCATTCTTTACTTCATTTGGCCAAGCACCTCTCACATTATGCATACATGCTTAAGCCTTACACGAAAAAGGAAATGAGAAACTTGTTTCACAAGCATTCCTGCTGCTACATCAGAACAACATAACATCACCATCCTTCTCCTACACACCACCATAACTCCATGGGCTGCACCACACTTTATCAAGGCCAAACAACTCGCCCCTAACTAACTTGACTCAGTTAGTTAGGGTGCACCCAGTTAACCAACTCAGAACTCATTTAACCTTGCCAATTAACCCTGGTTCAAGTGGTTTAACTCAAGATATAAATTGAAATTTCACTCACAATTCAGGGGGGGATTCATTTTTTCACTCTCACTTCAAGTTGCTCTCACTTTTTTCTCTCAGAGCTCTCAGTGTCTCTCTCTGATTTCACACGAGTTCTTCACACATTCTCACTTTGATCTTCATCAATTGTTCATCATCAAGCACTTCTGATCAAGAACAAGCTGAAGTAAGACCAAGCCATCAAGTGCAGCAATTTCTCCAATTGGAATTTCAAGTTACTCTCTCCAAGATCCAAAGATTCAGAGCATTTATTTTGCTCTGAGGAAGCTCGAGGATAATTGCTTTTCTCTGGTTTTTCTGTTGATTCAAGAGTTCTCCAATTTCAGGTTCCATTTTCTCACACTTTCTTCACAGATTTTAGCTTGTTTTTATGGCATTTGAGGCTTAATAGAAGCAGTGTGAATTCTGGCTAGTGATAGGCACTATAGGTGCTTAGATTATTTTCTAGGGCAAAAATGTTTGTGCTCGATTCTCTGTGTACGTGATTGATCTGTGAATTTAAAGGCTAGATTAGTGATGTGCATGAGTTCAGCTTTCTTTTGGTATATGGCTTGTGAATTTCTGGAAAAAATGTGAGTTACAGGTGGTGCTTGTTCGCCGGAGAAGATGACCGGAGGTCATTCTCCGGCCGGTGACTTCAACTGTTAGGGTTTGCATTTGTTTTAATCTCATCCGTTCATGTTTCGTTATCGTGTGGCTTATGTGGAGACAACACATTAAAAATCACATGCCTCTCACGTGCCTCTCTCTCTCTGGATGTTGACTTTGACTTGGTTTGGTGTGCGTGCGTTCATCATTATTAGCATGCGTGTGCATTTTGATTCGTTAGATCTGTTTACTTGTATGATTATAATTTGTTGACTGAATCATGTGGCTCTGATTGAGTCAACATTTGACTGAGGCTCCACCACTATTACCATAGACTGCGCGCTTAATGGACCTTATCAGATTGATACTTGCACCCCTTTGTTTTGAAGCCCATTGAATTTGCACTGTCCAATTGCTATGTTCATACCCCCTGCATTTTGCATTTATTTTTCATTTTTATTTCTTTCTCCACGTTTGACTTCTAATTTTTAAAAATACTAAAACATATTGGAAAATTCTAGAAAAATTCATGTGTATTCTTAAAACATTTAGGAAATTTTCTATGATTTTATTTTCTGATTTTATGACCATTTTGCCCCTGTTCCATTATTTCTTTTGAATTTCCATTTGTATGCATACTTAATGTGACATATGATTTTGTGCATTTTTGTTCTTGATCATAAAAAATGATTTTGATGCCTTTCTTTTTGCATTGTGGTCACAATATGTTGAGGTATGTTTGAGATTTATGAGATGATTTTTAAGTCTTTTTTGGATGACTTTTGATGTGTTGCTTTGAGCATGAATGCATGAAGCTTCCATGAGACTTTGACCTAATTGTTGAGTGACTTTGGTTCTGATTCATTGCTTGTGGACTTGATATGTTAATGACATGTGTTTAAGGTGTTTGATTGGTGAAAGTCATAATTTTTGAAGCATGTTTGCTATTTGTTTGAAGCATGAAGTTTAACTTGTTCATTTTGTGAATGCATGCCTCATGTTTGGTTTGCTTGATCATGAAGGCACTTGTGCCATGAGTTGTGGTTTTGTTTGAGGATGTATAGCATGTTAATTGACTTCTGATTGTGACATTTGGGTTTCATCTTTGCATGTTTGATGTTTATCTTGCACCTTAAGTCACTTGTTTCACAAGTATGAACCACATTCACATCACTTCACCTTTTCTTCTTTGCTTCTTGTTGGATTGAGATTTTGTTTGCATGATTTAGTATGCTCATTTAGGATAACATTAGGTTGTTTAAATATGAGTTACATTCTGACTTGGAAGCATGTATAGCATTCAATCTCATTTCACTTTGTTTGTCAACTTGTTTGAATTTGATTTGTTCATTATATTTTCTTACTTTACTTGTAAGTGATTGTGCTAACCATGTAGGGGCTTCGGTAAGTTTCAATTGAGTGTGGATAAGGAATCCACATTCAACTTCTATCCTTTCTCTTTTACAATTCCATTTGGTGTTTTGCTAAGCACTTATGTGCTTTCTTTTAATAACTCATTACTTTCCCTTTTTGAATTACAATTCATCTTCTACTTTGGAAGTGAATTGTTTAATTCTTTCTTTCTTTAGACTTTAGGTTGAAACCTCACAAACCTTTAGGTTCACTCTCTTTAATCTTCAATTAGGATTGAGTCTTAGTCCATATAGGTTTTACCTTTTCTCCTCTCTTGAGTCTCTTTTCTCATCTCAAAGAAAATTCAAAACATATAATAAAGGTAGGCATTTATTGCATTTAGGCCTTTCATATAAAGAAAAGATTATAAGGGGTCTTCTCTTGTAATCTTAGAATGTGTAGCATATAGCCCATCTTGGGTCAATGTGTTAAACATTTGATCTTGTATGGGGGACTTAAATGCAATACTTGTTGAAGGTGCAAATAATAAAAAACACTTCTTCACTTCATAATCAACAAAACATTTAATAAACACAAGTATGCTAGTGTGTTTGAACCTTGATAATTGGAACTAAGTGTGAGGGTCTTCTTCACCCTTAGTGTGCTTTCTTACCCATTCCATCTTGGAATGTGAGAAGGTACACATTCCAATGACTAAGATCCAGATACACTGTCGTATGCAAACAAATCCAAAACACTTCCTTCTAAAAGACAAAAACAAACAATAACGTCTTTCCTTCGGGAATTCTTTTCTCGTCTCATTCATTCTCAACGCACGAACGCGCTTCTACTCGTTCTCTTGCAAGATGGTAATGCACTCGGACCGGCGAGCCTGCAACACCTGAGCTAGGACGTAAGCCGTTCTCTAAAAAACACAGACAATCCATCCCTAGTGAGGGGAACTACGTCGCTCTGATTCTCATGTTCCCGATGAGATACGTAGGCAGTGGGGTAGGGCCCATGCGAGCACTTCTTTTATTTTCCCTACATTTGTTCCTCTTTCTCTCTCCTTTCCCTTTCCAGTTCTCCAGTTAACAGTTCCTTTTTCTAGCATCCTTTCCTACACCCTTTGATTGAAGCAAGCAAGCGTGGATCCCATCGGGTACGATGGACGTGAGGGGGTGCTAATACCTTCCTCTCGCGTAACCGACTCCCGAACCCATTTCTTTTGGTCGTAAGACCATGCTCTATCCTTTCCTTCAGGTTTATGCGGTGTTTCCTTTCCCTCTCTTGGGATAAATACACATTGCTGGCGACTCTGTTTGGTGCCACTTTCGCGTTTGTACTTGGATGAAAATCCCGGGAGCGACAGCTGGCGACTCTGCTGGGGAGTATTGCTGCAACCAGAATCTCTGGTTTCCTTAGCGAGTCAATCCTAGCGCTTGTCTGTTTTTCTTTCATCGGGTGTTTACTGTTGTGCTATATTTACTGTTTTATTGTATAGTTACTTATTGCTTTACTGTACTTTACTGTATTTATCACATTTACTGCATTACATATCATTATTGTGCTGGACTGTGCTGTTGTTTTCTGTTTGGCGGGCGGGGTGTTCTGAGAGATAAGCTCACTACCAAGGCTTGAGTACATACATAGGTATTAGAGTGGATAGTCATGACGCTTGCGTGGTGGTGACCACGTATTGTTGTTCATGAGACCCACAACCAGACGAGGTTCTATCAGGAGCTTTCTGCTACTGCATGTTATGCAGGCCAGTGGTTATTCTCTTGAGGAACTGTCGACTCTGGTGACCATTCCCGAGGACTCAGTTG
The DNA here is from genome assembly GCA_022829125.1 of Lathyrus tuberosus. NCBI lineage: Eukaryota > Viridiplantae > Streptophyta > Magnoliopsida > Fabales > Fabaceae > Lathyrus > Lathyrus tuberosus. The sequence continues at coordinate 21,492,688 of JALAZF010000012.1, read as the reverse complement.
CGGCACTCCTCCCGAGTTGTGACAGTGGCAGACCACATTCCGTGGCAAACCCATTGCACATTCTCGATCCGAGGACCCAATGCTGGGAACTTGCTATAGGACATCCCTTTTTGAAAGAGAATCAGCGGAGGCACTCCTCGATTGGCGGTAGTACTGTACCCTGAGGGATGAATGTACTATTGCTTCTCGACCTCAGTGCCAGAAGCTGAGGACCTTTTTGTTTTGGAGAATCAGTTGAGGCCTCCTCGATTGATGATGATGCCAAACCAGAAATGGTGAACGTATCATCATTTCTCGACCTGAGAGCCCGGGATACTGAACATCCTAGTGCCCACATGTGAGAAGGGCGGGTTGTTTACAGGTTTGCAGGTAACCATGACCTCCTACATACCCGGTTTTCTATCATCATTGCACAAAAAGGAAGTTTCATCCTATTGTATTCAGATGGTTCTTATCTATGGTTCTATATTAGTCTCAGAGCTACACTGACACCGTTCACAGTTCAGCACAGACACCTGATTACCTGATCACATTGCCCTTTGCATTGCGTTATCATATCCTAACATACATGTTTATTCATTTCCAGGTGCATATATTACCCTTGATTCCAGTCATCAGGTCCCTGCAAAGATGAACACTAAAGAGAGGAAGAATATCATCAGCTATAAGTTCCTTACGCCTACTTTGGGCCCTATTGTTGTGCTGAAGGGAATGGCGAGCCCGGCAGCACGAGAAGCTTTTGAAGAGAAATATGGGTGGATTTTATCTATGGTTCGTAATGTCAGTGATTATGAAGCCAGAAGTCTCCATACGTTGATGCAGTTCTATGATCCGCCTCTGAGATGTTTTGTATTTCCAGACTATGTGTTGGTTCCTACCCTGGAGGAGTATTCCAACATGTTGGGGATTGCTATCAAGGAGGAGCCCCCTTTCTTTGGATCAGTGGGGGATCTTGACTTTGGGAAGTTGGCTGGTGCTCTTTATTTGAGCAAATCAGAGCTAAGTGACAATGTCTCCAACAAAGGAAAGATTCGTGGTTACAAGCTGGAATATCTGATTAAGAAGGCCCAGGAAGCAGCTAAAGGCGAGAATTGGCTTGTTTTTAATGCTTTGCTAGCCCTTTGTATATACGGCATAGTGTTGTTTCCCAACGAGCCGGATTTTATTGATACGGACGCTATACGAATATTCATGATGAAGAACCCGGTGCCAACGCTACTGGGAGATCTTCACTACTCGTTGTACAACCGAAACGAAAAGAAAAGAGGAGGGATAATTCGTTGTTGTGCACCCTTGTTCTATAAGTGGTTTGCGGGCCGTTTACCACAATCAGGGGCTTTTGTGGATTCCAAAGATTCTCTAGAGTGGAAACAGCGTTTAATGGGATTGGTGGCCAAGGACATCGTATGGGTAGATCATGGGCTGATTGGTAAGAATATTATCCACAGCTGTGGTAAGTTCCCTAACGTTCCACTGATAGGAAGACTGGGTGGGATTAACTACAATCCTTCTTTGGCCATTCGGCAATTTGGATATGCCCTGACAGGTCCGCCTATCAAGAGAGATGTGGAGGAGTCCCTCTATTTTCATACATCAGAGGGATGGGAAGCAGCACAGAAAGCTTCTGAAAGCTGGGGTAGCATACTGAAAAAGGGGAAAGTTACTCTAGGAAAGCCTAACAACCGGGTTTATCCAGCATATGAAGAGTGGGTGAAGAAAAGAGTTGAAGATTTTCTCTTGCCTTTTGGTAAGGCACCCCTTTTGTATCCGGAGAATGAGAAAGCAAGAAGCACTGCTACTGTGGAAGAAGTTGACAAGTTGCAAGCCTTGGTGAAAAAGCTCCAAGGAGAGAATTCCGAGTTGAGTAGCCGTCTTCAGAATGCTCTACATGCCAACAAAGGGCTGGAGCGGAAAGCCCAAGATGCTGAACAAATCCTAACTGCAAAAGAAAAAGACTTTGCTGGAAGAGCCCAACATTTCCGGAAGATTAGTAAAGGTGCTGATGATGCTACTCAAGCCCACAAGCAAACCAAACAGGCGTTAGCACAGACCAAAGAAAAGTTAACAAAGTTTCAGCACGCTTGGGACGAAGTTAGGATAGAGAATGCTGAATTACAGGAACAGTTGCAGATTAAGGACGAAGAGCTTGAAAAGGCGCATGAGCAGAGGAGAAAGTATCGGGAAAGCCTCGGTAAGAGTCAAGAACAGCTAGAAGAGGCTAGAGGTGAGCTGAGGAATACCAAGAAAGAGCTTGAAGAAGTCATGATAGAAAGGGAGATACTCAAGACGCAAGCCGGCATAAAGAGACACAAAGGAGTGTGTGATGACGAGGCTCTGATGCTGCACCTGGGTTCTTTAACTGAAGCTCTTGAGAAAAGGGATGTCTTGATCAAAGAAATGATTGAAAAGCCGAATCACCAGCGTACCCGTATACTTTTTGAGGAGATCAAATACTCAAGTGATAAGCTGAAGGGTGTGGAATTGTCAGACTGATGTTCTTTTCCTTATATTTTGTTGTTAATGGTTACCATCAGGCTTGTTGATGGATCCATTTTTCCTTGTATTGCATTTGCGGATGAGCCTTTCTTAAATGTACTTGAATATTTTGTTGAATGAGTATGAGCAGTTTTATTCAGGATTATTCCTTATCAGATAGCTGCACACAAGCACATGACCACGACACGTCTCTTTATATCACAATTTCTGGTCTTCAGATTTCTGTGGTTGGATTGGAATCAGGGTATAAAGTACCTCGGAAATGACAAACATGGCATTGCATGGCATTGCATATCATTTTGCATTTTTTGTTACTTGCTTTTCAGGTACTCGTTGCGGGGTCTCTAACCTTTATTTGGTTTCAGGCAGTATAGCGGAGAATCATATTCACCGATATTCGACGCGAAGGAATCAAGTAAGAATCATGGATCAAGTGCAAAGTGATTTGGCGGAAATGAGGGCGCGTATGGACCAGTTCATGACCCTCATGACTGGCATGGCGCAAAATCAGGAGAGACTGAGGCTTCTGGTAGAGCGTCCCGACAATGGGCCCGAAGGTGATCATCATGACAATTCACAGGGACATGGCATTCCTACCCCCGGCGGCAACCCTCCTCCTGGTGGTAACAATCGGGGTAATGGAAATGGTAGGCAGGCTGGTGTTACTCTTGAAGATACTCTGGAAGACCAATTTACTCTGCTGGATGCTGATGTGGGTAATCAAGGGGATCGAAGGTATGATGAGTTAGCAGAGAAGATCAGGGCCATAGAATGCAAGAACTCTATGGGTATTGATGTTACCAGCTTGGGGCTGGTCTCAGGAGTCAGAATTCCCCCTAAATTCAAACCTCCCACTTTTGATAAGTATCACGGCAATGCGTGTCCCCAAACGCATCTTCAAGCTTACTTTGGGAAGATTTCAGCCCATACGGATGACGAGAAGCTATGGATGCACTGTTTTCAGGACAGCCTGGCGGGGGCGTCTTTGACCTGGTACATGAAGTTGAGTAGAGCTGCTGTGAAGAATTGGAAAGATCTGGCAGAAGCGTTCCTGAAGCAATACCAATATAATATTGACATGGCGCCCAACCGCACCCAATTGCAGGGATTGTCCCAGAATGCCAAGGAGAGTTTCAAAGAATATGCACAGAGGTGGAGGGAAATGGCTGCCCAGGTTCAACCTCCCTTGTCAGACAGAGAAATGGCAGATATGTTCATGGGCACCTTGCAAGGGGCTTATCTTGATAGATTAGCTGCTTGTCCGTCAACTGGATTTGCTGATATTGTGATTGCGGGAGAAAGAATAGAAAGTCTGTTAAAGCTTGGAAAGATCCAGGATGTGAGTGGGGCTGGCTCTTCGGGGACGAAGAAACCGTTTGCTAGTAACCAGAAAAGAAGAGAAGGTGATACGAATGCTGTGTTTAGAGGACGAGGCAGAGGGCGTTCTCGAGCTTATTATCAGGTAGATGCTATAACAATCCCCACACCGTCTGTTCAGAAACAACAACCCCAACAACAAGTTCAACAGCAACAACCTTTTTTTCCAGCAAAGGTCTAGACAGAGGGATCGTAAGATGGATCCTCTCCCTATGACTTATGCCGCGCTGTTGCCCCGGCTACTCGAGTTAAAGTTGGTAGAACTCCGTACTATGAAAGTTCCGGTTGCTGGAAACCTGCCACCTAACTTCGATGCTAATGCTCGTTGTGAGTTCCACTCAGGTGCTCAGGGGCACTCCATTGAAAGATGCTGGGCTTTCCATCATAAAGTACAAGATTTGATTGATGCTAAAGCCATCAATTTCTCTCCCGCTCCTAATATTACTCAGCATCCCATGCCTGATCATGGTGCAGCAAATGTGTACGCTATTGAAGATGGGAGGAGATTGAATTTGGTGGTAGGCATACATCAGGTGAGAACTTCTTTGTTGTTGGTAAAAGATCGTTTATTGAAGGGACAGGTGTTCCCGGGCTGTAATCAAGATTGCTCTGAGTGTATGAATCAGGAGAACGGCTGTGATAAGTTGAAGATGGGTTTACAGAATCTGATCGATGAAGGATGTCTACAGTTCGACAGAGTCGTGAAAGACACTGATGAGATATCAACCGTGACCATCTATTACACTCCCGCTGAGATTCAAATGCCGGTCAATGCAGCTCCCGTGGCGAGTGTTGCGCCAGAAAGGCCCAGTCCTGTCACTATCACGGTGCCAGGACCAATTCCGTTCACGTCTACGAAGGCTATCCCATGGCACTATGGGGCAGATGTATATTACGAAGGTAAAAAGCAAGAAGTTGAGTCGTCAGTCAGCCCAAATATTGATAATGTAGGGGGTGTAGGGGGCTTTACAAGGAGTGGAAGGTTGTTCGCTCCCCAAACCTTGAGAAGTGATAAGGAGGTAGAAGCTGCAGCAAAGGCTAAGGGTAAACAGGTGGTTGAAAGTGCGCCTACACCTGAAGCAGAGACGAAGATTACTTTTGATAAGGAAATGGAAGAATTTATGAAGATAATCAAGAAAAGCGATTATAAGATTGTGGACCAACTGAATCAGACCCCTTCAAAGATTTCAATCTTGTCACTATTGATGTGCTCTGATGCGCACCGACAGGCGTTGTTGAAAGTGTTGAAGAGTGCGTACGTGCCACAAGAAATTACTGTTAATCAGCTCGAGGGCGTAATCTCCAATGTTAATGTTAGCCATGGCTTGGGCTTTACAAGTAGAGATTTGACTGTTGAAGGAAGAAACCATAATAAGGCTTTGCATATCACGATGGAGTGTAAGGGCGCAGTGTTATCTCATGTACTGGTAGACACTGGTTCATCACTCAATGTCTTGCCCAAGAAGGCATTAATGAAGCTGGAAGTTGACGGTTTGATCTTAAGGCCTAGTGAATTGGTGGTCAGAGCATTCGATGGGACCAGACGATCTGTGTTTGGTGAGGTGGAATTGCCCGTACAAATTGGACCACAGGTATTCAAATCCACGTTCCATGTAATGGACATACAACCTGCATATAGCTGCCTATTGGGACGCCCTTGGATTCACGGAGCAGGGGCTGTTACTTCCACCTTACACCAAAAGCTGAAGTATGAGTTTGAAGGGCAGGTTGTGACGGTGTGCGGGGAAGAAGACATCTTTGTGAGTCACTTGTCTACGTTCAAGTACATTGAAATGGATGGGGAAATTCATGAGATGCTGTGCCAATCATTTGAAGCAGTCAATATTGACGATGCACCTGAGTCTTCTTCTGTACCAGTTGGGGCTGGTACCTCCATTTCATCTTACAAACAAGCTGTCGAAGTCGTCAGGGCAGGCAACGCCCAAGGTTGGGGCAGGTTGATAGAGACCCCAATGAAGGAAGACAAATTTGGTATTGGTTATCATCCCTCTACAACTTCAGATGCGGGGAGCAGGGGACCCATTACTTTCAATAGTGGGGGAATTATCTACATGGACCAGTCTTGTGCAGCCACGGAGGATAGTGTTGACAGTGATTGTGACCTGGACAACTGGGTACGCCCTCATGTTCCGGGACAACAAGTGCAAAACTGGTTCGTTGAAGAAGTCATCCGGGTTACTCTTCAGACAGAGTAATTTTTCTTTGTTTTTTCTAACCATAATGCATGACAAAATCTTGCGCTCTGCCCAAGGCGTATAGATTCATTTGTAGGGCCACCATGGTTGCATTTTCAATGTTTAATCATTAATAAAGGACGTTTTGCAATCAAATTTTGTTCTCTGTCTTTCAGTTTTTATTTTTGCACAAAAAAATATAAAATGGCAATGTTTCATTTTCTTTTGTTTTGCTTAAAAATAAATTCTAAAATAAGGCATGAACCCGTTCATGCAGACTTGATCCTCCGGATACCACTGATAACGATTTTGATATGGCCATGTATGACTTTGACAATCCAATTTATCAAGCCGAAGAAGGGGATGAGAAAGAGTGTGAACTTTCTGAAGAACTGGCCAGATTGTTGAAACAAGAGGAAAGGGTCATCCAGCCTCATCAGGAGACTGTAGAAATCATCAATATTGGTACCAAGGACGCCAAGAAAGAGATCAGGATTGGTGCCAGCTTGCAAGCAGATGTGAAGCAAACTTTGACGGAAATGTTGCGCGAGTATGTTGACATCTTCGCCTGGTCGTATCAAGACATGCCGGGGTTGGATACGGATATTGTCGTGCACAGGCTACCATTGAGAGAAGAATGTCCGCCAGTCAAGCAGAAACTTCGTCGGACTCACCCCGACATGGCCTTAAAGATTAAGGAGGAAGTCCAGAAGCAGTGGGACGCTGGTTTTCTTGCTGTGACAAAGTATCCTCCATGGGTAGCCAACATCGTGCCAGTACCGAAGAAAGATGGAAAAGTGAGAATGTGTGTGGATTATCGAGATCTTAATAAAGCTAGCCCGAAAGATGATTTTCCACTACCTCATATTGATGTGCTGGTCGATAATACAGCTCAGTTTTCAGTGTTCTCATTTATGGACGGTTTCTCCGGGTACAACCAGATCAAGATGGCACCTGAAGACATGGAAAAAACCACGTTCATTACTCCGTGGGGTACATATTGTTATAAAGTAATGCCTTTTGGGTTGAAAAACGCAGGGGCAACGTACCAGCGGGCGATGGTGACATTGTTTCATGACTTGATTCATAAGGAGATCGAATGTTATGTAGATGATATGATTGCCAAGTCGAGAACAGAAGAGGAACATTTGGTTAACCTGAAAAAGCTGTTTGAAAGGTTGAGAAAGTTCCGTCTGAGATTAAATCCAAACAAGTGCACGTTTGGGGTGCGGTCTGGAAAGTTGTTAGGTTTCATTGTGAGCGAAAGAGGAATCGAGGTTGATCCTGCCAAGGTGAAAGCAATACAAGAAATGCCTGAACCGAGAACAGAAAAAGAGGTTCGTGGTTTCTTGGGTAGATTGAACTACATTGCAAGGTTCATATCTCACCTAACAGCCACGTGTGAACCAATATTTAAATTGTTAAGGAAAGATCAAACGGTCAGGTGGAATGACGATTGCCAATTGGCATTCGATAAGATAAAAGAATACTTGCAGGAACCTCCGATTCTAATGCCTCCAGTTGAAGGGAGACCGCTGATAATGTATCTGACAGTGCTTGAAGGTTCCATGGGTTGTGTTCTCGGTCAACATGACGAGACAGGTAGGAAGGAGCATGCTATTTACTACCTGAGCAAAAAGTTCAATGATTGTGAGTCCCGATACTCAATGCTTGAAAAGACATGCTGTGCACTTGCATGGGCCGCTAAGCGATTGAGGCAATATATGGTTAGGCACACAACCTTGTTGATTTCAAAAATGGATCCTATCAAGTACATTTTCGAGAAACCGGCATTGACAGGCAGAGTTGCACGGTGGCAAATGGTCTTGACAGAGTATGACATTCATTACACTTCACAAAAGGCCATCAAAGGAAGTATCTTGTCCGACTATCTTGCGCCACAGCCGATTGATGATTACCAACCCATGAAGTTTGACTTCCCTGATGAAGACATCATGTTTCTCAAAGCTAAAGACTGCGAGGAACCACTTCCGGAGGAGGGGCCAGACCCTGAATCCAAATGGAGTCTGATGTTTGATGGGGCTGTCAATATGAATGGGTGCGGAGTTGGAGCAGTTCTTATCACGCCGGAAGGTGTTCATATGCCTTTCACTGCCCGAATAACTTTCGGATGCACCAACAATGAAGCAGAGTACGAAGCTTGTATAATGGGGATCGAGGAGGTGATTAATCTACGGATTAAGACCCTTGATATATTCGGTGATTCAGCTTTGGTAATCAATCAAGTGAAAGGGAGTTGGTACACGCACCAAGCAAATCTAATGCCGTATAGAGATTATACGAGGAGATTGCTGACATTTTTCACAACAGTGAAACTGTACCATATTCCTCGAGATGAGAATAGGTTCGCTGATGCCTTGGCCACTTTGTCTTCCATGATCAAAGTGCAAGGATGGAACCATGTACCTAAGATTGAGGTATCCCGCCTTGACAGACCAGCATTTGTGTTTGCGGTCGATGCAACGTCTGATGACAAGCCATGGTTTCATGACATTAAGTGTTTCTTGAAAAGTCAAGAGTACCCGTCAGGGGCATCGTCCAAAGACAGGAAGACGTTGAGAAGGTTAGCTGGTAGTTTCTTCTTGAACAAAGATGGCGTGCTGTATAAAAGAAATTTTGACACGGTCCTGCTTAGATGTGTGGATAGACATGAAGCAGACTTGTTGATGATTGAAGTGCACGAAGGCTCTTTCGGTACTCACGCCGGAGGGCAGGCAATGGCTAAAAAGTTGTTAAGGTCGGGATATTATTGGTTGACTATGGAGTCAGATTGTTGCAAATATGCCCGCAAATGCCATAAATGCCAGATCTATGCAGACAAGGTGCATGTGCCTCCAAATCCGTTGAGTATCATGTCGTCGCCTTGGCCGTTTGCCATGTGGGGCATTGATATGATCGGAAAGATTGAGCCTACAGCTTCCAATGGTCATCGTTTCATCTTGGTGGCAATTGATTACTTCACCAAATGGGTTGAAGCCGCATCCTATGCCAATGTTACAAAACAAGTGGTCGCTCGTTTCTTAAAACGGGATATCATTTGCCGATATGGAGTTCCCGAAAGAATCATTACTGATAATGGTTCTAATTTGAACAATAAGATGATGGCTGAGTTATGCCGGGACTTCAAAATCGAACACCACAATTCTTCTCCGTACCGCCCAAAGATGAATGGCGCGGTCGAAGCGGCCAACAAAAATATCAAGAAGATTGTGCAGAAGATGGTTGTCACGTACAAAGATTGGCATGAGATGTTACCATTTGCTTTGCATGGGTATCGAACGTCGGTACGCACGTCCACTGGGGCAACCCCATTCTCACTTGTATATGGTATGGAGGCAGTGCTACCGGTTGAAGTAGAGATTCCGTCCCTCAGAGTCATGATGGATGTTAAGCTAGATGAAGCTGAATGGGTACGAGCCAGATTTGATCAGTTGAGCCTTATTGAGGAAAAGCGATTGGCGGCTGTATGTCATGGGCAACTATACCAGCGCAGAATGAAGCAGGCATTTGACCAAAAGGTGCGTCCTCGGGTTTACAAAGTCGGAGATGTGGTACTCAAAAGGATCCTTCCTCCCAATACAGACCACAGGGGCAAATGGACTCCTAATTATGAAGGTCCATTCGTGGTTAAAAAGGTCTTTTCGGGCGGAGCTTTATTGCTTACAACCATGGATGGCGAAGACTTTCCATCCCCTGTCAACTCGGACGTAGTCAAAAAATACTTCGCATGAATAGACCCGCTGGATAATAAAAATAAAAAAAAATCCAGGCAAAAAAGGGCATCCCGGCGAACCAAAAACAGAATAAGGTTCGGGCAAAAATTAGGGATATAATTGAAAAATTTGTACACCCGGTAAGTTGAAAACCCGAAAGGGCAACTTAGGCAAAAAAGGGTATCCTGGTGGATTGAAAACCTGAAAGGGCGGTCCACACAAAAGAGGGATTTAAGCGAATGACTACAGTCTGAGTTATCTGTACCCATTACCGTTTGAACAACTGACGTTCTGAAGAATAGGAATCGGTCTGATCATTCCTCAGAAGGCAAGGTCGGGGAGTTTTGAAGACATACTGGTCATAACAGAATGGAAACTCAGTGGAATTCCGTTTTCACATTGCCATTAGGATAGTTTCTTTTCTCAATTTTCAGCGATCACCTCTTTCCAGGGATTGCTTCCAGATGTAATTGCCTATTCTGGGCTCTCAGTCAATAAATTGAATTTTAATAAAAAGCTTTCTATTTTTGTTTTATTGCTTTGTTTGCAAAAACGTCCTAATTGTTGATAAAACATTGCATTTGAAAACATGGCAGCCTTGCAATAACATGCGCAGAAAAAATATTTGAAATTACTTCGAATGTTGAATACTCCCGGATGGTGGATTCTAGCCACGCAATATTCGGGGCATGTGGGCATATTCTTTTGTTGCAGGTAGCAGGTGCAGACGATTTTAAGCACAAGACCAGCAATAAATCACCCCACGCAAAAGACTGGGGCAATTATGGGTAAGGAGACCGGCGTTCATCGTTCGGTCGACGGTCGGTCACGACGATTCGATATCAACGAACTGAGTTCAACTGGGTATCGTTGTATCTTATTAAGTCGATTCTCTCATTCAGTACTTCCAACAGCTACAAGCTTTTCTGTGTCGATAATGGTTGCGAATTCCCCAATAAAGTTGCTTCGCAGACACCGAAGTTGATGGTCAATCCCCGTTGAAGTCACAAGAGTTTGAAGAGGCTAGATCTTCTGTAAAGTCCTCTTATGACATCCTCTCCGGGGACAAATTGTTGGTTTTCTTAAGCATGGGGCATGTTGTTTCCCCAGCATGAAGTGTTGATCACCCCCCAGTAGAGTTTGATGGTCATTATCCCCGGCGAAGTCGCAGGAGTTTGAAGAAGTTAAATCTCCTGTAAAATCCTCTTATGACATCCTCTTCGGGGACAAATTGTTTGGTTCCCCAGCATGAAGTGTTGATCATCCCCAGTAGAGTTTGAGGACAGTTGGTCTTCTGTAAAATCCTCTCAAAAGGCATTCCCCAGCACGAGACGCTTTAAAGCAGTTTTCTCCAGCAGAGTTTGTTATAAACTCGTCATCCCCAACGGAATTGTCTAAAGGGAAGCTCGCCTAACATGGTGCATTGTGGTACTTATCCTAAGCTTGACAGTCATATTCTTCAGCAGACTACTGTGGATTTGCTTTGGGTTTCCCCAACAGATCTCTAAGGACTCTTTCCTAGCAAGTTGCAGGGGAATGTTCTAACCAGGATTCGCATATCCCTGGCAGAGTAGCCCTGATACCCAGCAAGATCGTATCTCTGGTCATGGTACCCCCACAGAGGTCAGCATCGAATCTTGTCAGCAACTTCCAGCTGAGTTGTTGTTCTCTCCGCAGAGGTTTATCAGATCGACAGAATCTATTCCTCAACAAGGATGGTACAGCCTTTCCCCAGCCGGGTCAGAAGGTTGATAACCCCTACAAAGGGTCTTGGGTTGAATAAATCCCCAAGCAGAGTTTTAATGGCTCATTTCCCCAGCAGGACGTCATTTAAAAATTCTCATCCCCAGCGGAATCGCTGTGACCAGAATTCGTTCCCCCAAACAGATGGAATAATTCCTGGCAGAGTCGTCATTCCCTCATATCTTAAAGTCCAATTTATTTTTGGCAAGCTTGACAATTCGAAGCAGACGGATTGTTCATCCATTCGCCAGCAGAGATATTATCCTTTTAGGAGTCTCCGAGATTAAATCATTGATTGTGGTTCCTCAGCAGAGTCGGCAGAGATGTCTGGCGCAGAGGCAGAGAGTAATTCGATTTTAAAATTCTAAAAGTCCAACAGTGGATTGGCAAAAGTCCGTCTTCGGGTGGCAAAAGTCCAACAGTGGATTGGCAAAAGTCCGTCTTCGGGTGGCAAAAGTCCAACAGTGGATTGGCAAAAGTCCGTCTTCGGGTGGCAAAAGTCCAACAGTGGATTGGCAAAAGTCCGTCTTCGGGTGGCAAAAGTCCAACAGTGGATTGGCAAAAGTCCGTCTTCGGGTGGCAAAAGTCCAACAGTGGATTGGCAAAAGTCCGTCTTCGGGTGGCAAAAGTCCAACAGTGGATTGGCAAAAGTCCGTCTTCGGGTGGCAAAAGTCCAACAGTGGATTGGCAAAAGTCCATCTTCGGGTGGCAAAGCAGCTAAAAGTCCAACAGTGGATTGGCAAAAGTCCGTCTTCGGGTGGCAAAAGTCCAACAGTGGATTGGCAAAAGTCCGTCTTCGGGTGGCAAAAGTCCAACAGTGGATTGGCAAAAGTCCGTCTTCGGGTGGCAAAAGTCCAACAGTGGATTGGCAAAAGTCCGTCTTCGGGTGGCAAAAGTCCAACAGTGGATTGGCAAAAGTCCATCTTCGGGTGGCACGAAGCTGCAAAGTCCACCAGTAGTGTGGCAAGCCAGTAGTCGTCTGGCGTCGTTCAAAAAGACATTTCCAAAGTCCACCAGTAGTGTGGCAGGCCAGTAGTCGTCTGGAATTGCATAAAAGACGTTATTAAAGTCCACCAGTAGTGTGGCAAGCCAGTAGTCGTCTGGCGTCGTTCAAAAGACATTATTAAAGTCCACCAGTAGTGTGGCAAGCCAGTAGTCGTCTGGCGTCGTTCAAAAGACAGATCTCTCCGACGTTTCATCGAAGATTCAATCCAGCAGTCTCGTTGGGTTTATATCCCTTTTCTTTTTCATCATCCAGAGCAAATTTTTGGTTATTTTTGGTATTCAATCACTATATACCTTGAAAGTCCGAAAGCATTTGCTTTCAGGCATTCAGGTCTACAGCGCTTGAATAGGGGCAGCTGTAATACCCCAAAATTTGCTCTCCCCTTTTGTCATCATAGCATGGCATTATCATTTATCATATCATATCCACCTCATTAACATTACATTGCATTTAACATAGAAAAATGAAGCATGGCATCCTTCTTACCATCAGGGCATGTGATCAGGTGGAAGGTGGATAATCAAGGAATCATTCAAAGCACAAAAAGGTCAATCAAGTTGGCTCTAGGCAAGCCAAGAGGTCTCTCCTGTCTCATATTATCTCAATTGATCTTCCAAAACCTCAAGGAAGTGAGATTCAATGGGAGATTGAAGCATTACATCTTTCACTATGCAAGAGATTCAAAAACTGAAGGAAAACCTTCAAAAGAGATAGCTCATTGATCCAAAATCATCCTCAAATGGTATATCTCATCATCCTTTAAGAGGATACACAACATACTCTGAGGAATTTGAAATTGGAGACTGCACTTTTACCTCCTAACCAGAGGGGGCCAAAATTAGGGTTTCCATTTAAATCAGGGAATCTTTGCTTTTTTGGGCAAGACTTGATGTCATGGTTTCCTATATGTCCCTAGGTATATGGATGTGGAAGATTGCATCTCAATTGGTTTTAGAAGTGATTCAATTGGAAGAAAGATAAAAAATCAAGGAATTTGGGGCCAAGTCAAATAATCAGAGGAAAAAGTCAACCCTTGACTTTTTAAGGCCAAATTCATGAAATTCATGTTACATATGTCCAATGTACAAAATTTGATCAAGAAACTCCAAAGGAATCATGAAAAAATCAAGATGTGGAAAGTTGCCATTTTTGGATGAAGAAGGGTTACTAAAAATAGCAAGTTTTGGCCATTTTGCATCAGAGTTTGAACCAAGGCCATTCAAATTTGGAGCACCAAATGAAAAATCCACTCTGCCTCAATGAAAGATCTTGTTTTAAGCTTCACATCCATATGTGGAACATCTCCATTGGATAAAAATTGAGTGAGATATGATGGATCAAAGTTGGAGGAAAGTAGGCCCAAAACCATGTCATGACCAAGTTTGGCCAGGTCTGCGCGCAGTCATTTTCTCAAACAGTTGGTGGACAAGATGTATGGATCAATTACTCATAGTTAGAGGCTTCAAATGAAAAATCTTGCAACATCAGAGTTGTTCCCCTATGTGAGATCTTCAAGATTGATGTTCATGATTGTTTCATATGATCAAAGGATAAGGAATTATGATAGCTCAAAGATTGGTCAATACAACTGAAAACCCATGCTATGCATACCTTGCCACCCAACCTCATTTCCTCGCCCATGCACCAGTTGGTGTTTCTTCTGTTGCAAGCCACATTTGATCATGTTCCAAACTTCCATTCAACATAATTTCAACATCAATATTGTTCCCCAATGTATCATCTTTCTAATGCCACCAATATTTTGTTGTTTCATTCATTGACAAGTGAGAAATTCATCCTCAAACACCTGCTGTCACAATGAGGATTTGCTACATAGCTTTTGGTTCAAACATACATCAAAAAGTCCTATGTGTGCTGCTCCATTCTTTACTTCATTTGGCCAAGCACCTCTCACATTATGCATACATGCTTAAGCCTTACACGAAAAAGGAAATGAGAAACTTGTTTCACAAGCATTCCTGCTGCTACATCAGAACAACATAACATCACCATCCTTCTCCTACACACCACCATAACTCCATGGGCTGCACCACACTTTATCAAGGCCAAACAACTCGCCCCTAACTAACTTGACTCAGTTAGTTAGGGTGCACCCAGTTAACCAACTCAGAACTCATTTAACCTTGCCAATTAACCCTGGTTCAAGTGGTTTAACTCAAGATATAAATTGAAATTTCACTCACAATTCAGGGGGGGATTCATTTTTTCACTCTCACTTCAAGTTGCTCTCACTTTTTTCTCTCAGAGCTCTCAGTGTCTCTCTCTGATTTCACACGAGTTCTTCACACATTCTCACTTTGATCTTCATCAATTGTTCATCATCAAGCACTTCTGATCAAGAACAAGCTGAAGTAAGACCAAGCCATCAAGTGCAGCAATTTCTCCAATTGGAATTTCAAGTTACTCTCTCCAAGATCCAAAGATTCAGAGCATTTATTTTGCTCTGAGGAAGCTCGAGGATAATTGCTTTTCTCTGGTTTTTCTGTTGATTCAAGAGTTCTCCAATTTCAGGTTCCATTTTCTCACACTTTCTTCACAGATTTTAGCTTGTTTTTATGGCATTTGAGGCTTAATAGAAGCAGTGTGAATTCTGGCTAGTGATAGGCACTATAGGTGCTTAGATTATTTTCTAGGGCAAAAATGTTTGTGCTCGATTCTCTGTGTACGTGATTGATCTGTGAATTTAAAGGCTAGATTAGTGATGTGCATGAGTTCAGCTTTCTTTTGGTATATGGCTTGTGAATTTCTGGAAAAAATGTGAGTTACAGGTGGTGCTTGTTCGCCGGAGAAGATGACCGGAGGTCATTCTCCGGCCGGTGACTTCAACTGTTAGGGTTTGCATTTGTTTTAATCTCATCCGTTCATGTTTCGTTATCGTGTGGCTTATGTGGAGACAACACATTAAAAATCACATGCCTCTCACGTGCCTCTCTCTCTCTGGATGTTGACTTTGACTTGGTTTGGTGTGCGTGCGTTCATCATTATTAGCATGCGTGTGCATTTTGATTCGTTAGATCTGTTTACTTGTATGATTATAATTTGTTGACTGAATCATGTGGCTCTGATTGAGTCAACATTTGACTGAGGCTCCACCACTATTACCATAGACTGCGCGCTTAATGGACCTTATCAGATTGATACTTGCACCCCTTTGTTTTGAAGCCCATTGAATTTGCACTGTCCAATTGCTATGTTCATACCCCCTGCATTTTGCATTTATTTTTCATTTTTATTTCTTTCTCCACGTTTGACTTCTAATTTTTAAAAATACTAAAACATATTGGAAAATTCTACAAAAATTCATGTGTATTCTTAAAACATTTAGGAAATTTTCTATGATTTTATTTTCTGATTTTATGACCATTTTGCCCCTGTTCCATTATTTCTTTTGAATTTCCATTTGTATGCATACTTAATGTGACATATGATTTTGTGCATTTTTGTTCTTGATCATAAAAAATGATTTTGATGCCTTTCTTTTTGCATTGTGGTCACAATATGTTGAGGTATGTTTGAGATTTATGAGATGATTTTTAAGTCTTTTTTGGATGACTTTTGATGTGTTGCTTTGAGCATGAATGCATGAAGCTTCCATGAGACTTTGACCTAATTGTTGAGTGACTTTGGTTCTGATTCATTGCTTGTGGACTTGATATGTTAATGACATGTGTTTAAGGTGTTTGATTGGTGAAAGTCATAATTTTTGAAGCATGTTTGCTATTTGTTTGAAGCATGAAGTTTAACTTGTTCATTTTGTGAATGCATGCCTCATGTTTGGTTTGCTTGATCATGAAGGCACTTGTGCCATGAGTTGTGGTTTTGTTTGAGGATGTATAGCATGTTAATTGACTTCTGATTGTGACATTTGGGTTTCATCTTTGCATGTTTGATGTTTATCTTGCACCTTAAGTCACTTGTTTCACAAGTATGAACCACATTCACATCACTTCACCTTTTCTTCTTTGCTTCTTGTTGGATTGAGATTTTGTTTGCATGATTTAGTATGCTCATTTAGGATAACATTAGGTTGTGTAAATATGAGTTACATTCTGACTTGGAAGCATGTATAGCATTCAATCTCATTTCACTTTGTTTGTCAACTTGTTTGAATTTGATTTGTTCATTATATTTTCTTACTTTACTTGTAAGTGATTGTGCTAACCATGTAGGGGCTTCGGTAAGTTTCAATTGAGTGTGGATAAGGAATCCACATTCAACTTCTATCCTTTCTCTTTTACAATTCCATTTGGTGTTTTGCTAAGCACTTATGTGCTTTCTTTTAATAACTCATTACTTTCCCTTTTTGAATTACAATTCATCTTCTACTTTGGAAGTGAATTGTTTAATTCTTTCTTTCTTTAGACTTTAGGTTGAAACCTCACAAACCTTTAGGTTCACTCTCTTTAATCTTCAATTAGGATTGAGTCTTAGTCCATATAGGTTTTACCTTTTCTCCTCTCTTGAGTCTCTTTTCTCATCTCAAAGAAAATTCAAAACATATAATAAAGGTAGGCATTTATTGCATTTAGGCCTTTCATATAAAGAAAAGATTATAAGGGGTCTTCTCTTGTAATCTTAGAATGTGTAGCATATAGCCCATCTTGGGTCAATGTGTTAAACATTTGATCTTGTATGGGGGACTTAAATGCAATACTTGTTGAAGGTGCAAATAATAAAAAACACTTCTTCACTTCATAATCAACAAAACATTTAATAAACACAAGTATGCTAGTGTGTTTGAACCTTGATAATTGGAACTAAGTGTGAGGGTCTTCTTCACCCTTAGTGTGCTTTCTTACCCATTCCATCTTGGAATGTGAGAAGGTACACATTCCAATGACTAAGATCCAGATACACTGTCGTATGCAAACAAATCCAAAACACTTCCTTCTAAAAGACAAAAACAAACAATAACGTCTTTCCTTCGGGAATTCTTTTCTCGTCTCATTCATTCTCAACGCACGAACGCGCTTCTACTCGTTCTCTTGCAAGATGGTAATGCACTCGGACCGGCGAGCCTGCAACACCTGAGCTAGGACGTAAGCCGTTCTCTAAAAAACACAGACAATCCATCCCTAGTGAGGGGAACTACGTCGCTCTGATTCTCATGTTCCCGATGAGATACGTAGGCAGTGGGGTAGGGCCCATGCGAGCACTTCTTTTATTTTCCCTACATTTGTTCCTCTTTCTCTCTCCTTTCCCTTTCCAGTTCTCCAGTTAACAGTTCCTTTTTCTAGCATCCTTTCCTACACCCTTTGATTGAAGCAAGCAAGCGTGGATCCCATCGGGTACGATGGACGTGAGGGGGTGCTAATACCTTCCTCTCGCGTAACCGACTCCCGAACCCATTTCTTTTGGTCGTAAGACCATGCTCTATCCTTTCCTTCAGGTTTATGCGGTGTTTCCTTTCCCTCTCTTGGGATAAATACACATTGCTGGCGACTCTGTTTGGTGCCACTTTCGCGTTTGTACTTGGATGAAAATCCCGGGAGCGACAGCGAGTTCGAATCCTAGCACATGCTGTTTTGTTTATTTATTTATTTTTAAGCCATTTTTTACCACAGTTGGAACTTCCAACTGTGGTGAAAAGTGGTACAAGGTCATGAGTTCGAATCCTAGCACCTATGGTTTTGTTTTTATTTATTTTTAAGCCACCTTTTACCACGGCTAAAACTTCCAATCATGGTGAAAAGTCACTCAGGGTCATGGGGAAATATAAGCATGTATATTGAGTTCTGCACCGTCCTTAAACAAATCTTTAGCGTCCATTTAGTGAGTATCAACGCTCAAGACACTAACATTAGTGATCCTCGTGAAACCTAAAACTTAGATGACCTTTCAACTTAGACGAACTTCATCTTCTACCTCCAAACATCATCTTCCATTTAAGACACTTTATCTCTCCACTAAACCATGCTTGAAAATATCATTTCTTCCATAAACAAAACTCAAAAACATCATTTCTTTCATTAACAAATTTCAGAACTCCATCACCTCTTCTCCAACTTGAATGAGCCAAGGTAAATATGGATCCAAGTTTGCAATGTTAGTTGTTGTTGTTCTTTTTGTTGTTGTTGTTGTTGTTGTTATTGTTGTTGTTGTTGTTGTTGTTGTTATTGTTATTGTTGTTCTTGTTATTATTCTTGTTGTTTTTCTTGTTGTTGTTCTTGTTGTTCTTGTTGTTATTGTTGTTGTTGTTGTTCTTGTTGTTCTTTTTCTTGTTGTTCTTTTTATTGTTGTTATTGTTGTTGTTTATGTTGTTGTTCTTGTTCTTGTTGTTCTTATTGTAGTTCTTGTTGTTCTTGTTTTTTTTTCTTATTCTTGTTGTTGTTTTGTTGTTATTGTTGTTCTACTGCTGCATTTTTATTTTATTTTGTTAAAAGACATACAACAACGATTATTTAAAGTAACTGTTGTGATAGGTTGAGACATAGAACAATGGTGGTTTAAAGTAACAATTGTGATAGGTTGTGCGCTATTTGACTTATAATCATGGTCGCACGATCGTGGTGGAAAGAATCATACATACAATCACACCTTACATCACAACGGCTGGTCGGACGTGGTTGTTTCCCTTTTCCAATAGTTATGAGAGGTGTTTTTTGTAGTAGTTCCATCTCCAAATCAGTTTGTGAAAATCTGGAAATGTTAAACTTTGGCATTAACTAAGTCAAGTTTTATATGTGTTTACTGCATTAGGTTGTTGTTAAAATTCTTTCCTATAAACTAGGAAACTGGGGCAGAGTTGACGATAGTGACCTTTATCTAATGTGGGGTCTTACTAATGAGGGCAGATATAATAGGGTGAGGTTTATCATTGACAGAATGATTCACTGTAAGGATAATCCAAGAAAAACACTTTTATACTCTTCTTTTGTCCAAATGATTCTTGAGTTAAATGGAATTTTGTGTAAAGAAG
Source organism: Lathyrus tuberosus (assembly GCA_022829125.1). Lineage (NCBI taxonomy): Eukaryota > Viridiplantae > Streptophyta > Magnoliopsida > Fabales > Fabaceae > Lathyrus > Lathyrus tuberosus. The sequence continues at coordinate 21,473,197 of JALAZF010000012.1, read as the reverse complement.
AGGAACTTAGTGAATCTCCAAAGATCGTTGATTATGGTGCTGTTGCAAAAATCAGGTACTACAGAGACACCAATGTTGACTACTACTACATTGAGGATTCTAGTAGTATGATATATGATGACAATATTATAGAGCCAGTGAAGGAAACAACTCAAGTTTCTGGTCCTTATGACATTGGAGTTACTTCTTCTGCATCTGCAGATGTGAAGACGCTTCTTAATGAGATACTTCAGAAGTTGTCGACTGATAATCATATCAGAGAGGATAGGATCATGGCACCCATTGATGCACTTGCTAATAATAATGAGAATAGCAGGTCCAAGATGAGTACAAAGTTGAGGGCTGAGGTGAAAGAGGAGATTCAAGCTTCTCAAGGCCGTATGATTGCTCAGATGGAAGCCTGGAAGGCCTCTGTTGACTACCTTGTTAGAAACAACTTCATTTTTCATCATGACACTGCTACAACAAACATCTCCATTCTAGTTTCAGAAGACACTATTGTTGCACCTCCTCCTTCCACTGATTATTTTCCTACTGATCTACAATGATGTCTCATTTCATGTATTTCATGACATTTAGCATGTTTAGTTTATAATTATGTCTTTTTGTTTTAGATACCTATTTTGTGACCTAATTGATCTTATTTTGATTAATGTACCTTATGAATACTATGGTTTTAATTCACGTATATCTGGTATCTCTGATATTCACTTTATTGATATCTTTGTCTTGATATTTCTTTCAAATGGCATATTTGTGTTAATTCTCTTATGCGATTTTTGTGGTACGTGTTTGTGATTCACTAAGTATGACATTTCTTAGTTTAGATTTTGTAATATCTTAGATTCATGTGCATGTTTCTTTTTCTTTGCTCCTCTTCTTTTTGATATTTGACAAAGGGGGAGAAGTGGTTGAGATATCGTCGATATTTACACGTATTAAGTGTTTAATATAGGGTGAGCTTTACAGCTTTTATGACTCAAAGAAAGTAGTGTACGCTAGTCACCGGATTGATTATGTTCCATCAAATTCCAAATATCGCTTTGGTTAATTCATGAACAAAAATCTCACATATTTGCCAAACATCAAAAAGGGGGAGACTGAAAGCACAAAGTATCATTTGGTATCGTTTATGTGCTTTAAGTATCATTTGTGTGTTTTGATGTTTTTACAATCAGATTATTTATTGATATAAGTAGAATTGTATAATTTTAATTTAAATGTTATTTCTTTCGTGTGCTTGCATGATTATATAATTTCTAATTGATTGTAATCGCTTTGGCTACTATTAATTTGTACCACTAAGAACCATCTACGTTCCACGAATTTAATTCCTTTTATCTTTGTTAGTATTTCATTTTTGAGCCATGAAATTGCACTTTTGTCATTTCCACAAGCATACCTTGAGTCATAAGTTAGAAAATTTAAATATGAATATTTTGGTATTTGATTCGAATTATGTGTTATCCCTGATTCAAATCAGCCTCCTTTGAAAATTGGAATTCACCTCTAGATCAAATGATTCGGATCACAAATTTAACCTGATTCGAATCACAACCTCATTTGATTTGGATTAAGTGCAAATCATGATTCGAATCATGAGCTTGAAAAACTCCCTTTTTATGCATGTCCATATTCATTTGAATCACATATTCTTCTAGATTTGAATCACGTTTCTAAAAATCCAATTTCCATCACTTATTTAAATAGTTGTTTCTTTTGGTGAAATCAACAAGTGTGTGAAACTTATGGTGAAATCTATAGAGACAAAAATATGAATTTGTATTCTCTTCTTAGTGTGTTTATCCTTACACAATATTTCTCTCTTCTTCTTCAAAAACTAACATCTTAATATTGAATCGATGTTAATTCATTAACTCTTTTGGTTGCATCTTGTTCTTGTGTAATTTTCTTTTTGTCTTTGTGTGAATTAGAGAGTGATTTGATCAATTTTGATGTGATTGATAAAGCTCACGATATAATTCAAGAACCAAGATCCATTCATATAGAAACTTGATAGAACCTCGTGTGTGTGTGTGTGTGTGTGTGTGTGTGTGTGTGTGTGTGTGTGTTCTTTATTCACCAAAACTATATTACTTGACTAACTCCTTGTAATTTCAGTGGTTGGTTGAGATTTCCTGGCACTGTTCACCATCTTCATCCTTAGTCTTTTTCCTTTGAGTGTGAACCCTCCTCTAAAGATTGAGTGTTAAGGGAAACTAGTGGCACATTAGAGTATGTAATTTTTTTGTGTGAAGCTGGTTGTTGTGTAATAGGTACATGTATCCTTTCTTGAATGCAATTTTCTGTTGATTTGTTATCTATCAAGAAGAGAGTTTCCAATATACTCCAAGGAATACTTTGGTGATATTAAGTATCAAAGGTTCGTAAGAAGGATTTGAAAATTATCCTTCTTTGGTGGTGTTTGCGAAAGATTGCTTTGCAGACAAAATTGGGAGTTGTCCAATGTACACTCAGCTAATGGAAATTATCATACCCCAAAATTTGACCACCAAGATTTCCCATCATTGTGAAGATCATTACCACAATATGGGTATACCATAAAACCTCATCAATCTCCTCAAGGATTGTTAAGCACTCACCTCAACCAAGAAATCGGGTTTTGAGCCCTCTCAGAGCACTTAGACAAAGGATCAATCAAGAATTGACATGATCTTCAACTTTTCTAACCTCTCAAACACCCATGAAGGATCAATAGGTCTCCCATATCAAGAATCAAGCACAAAAGTGCAATATCTCAAGCTGATCAAGCCTCGAGATCCACAATGTCACCAAATTAGGGTTTTGGTCGACCAAGGCCTCTAGAGGAAACTTTTCATCTGGGCCTGAGCCAATACTTCAAAACATGACCCAAAATGCTCAAAGGAACCTTATGAGTCCTATCATCAAGTCAAAATGGCCTCATAGGAAGCATTCATCAAAATCAGGAATTAGGGTTCTTTGACCTAATTCACCCCTAAGTTGACTTTTAAGGCCAGACATGAACCAAGACCTCAAGACATGATTTGAGGGCCTCAAATACACCACATTGATCCATTTACAACAATGAATTGATCCAAGAAGCTTGATTCACAATTTTCAAATTCATCTGGACCACAAATAGGGTTTTGAAGAAAAAGTCAACTGTACCTTTGACTTTGGACCAAGACATGTTCCCAAACCTTGGGACATGATTCAAGACACCCTAAACACCTATGGAATCCATCCATTAGGTTTGAATTAGGTCAAGAACTTGATTGCATAGAAGATCACACAATTGGGAATTCATCTGACAAAAAGTCAATTGTGCCCAAAATCAAGTTTGACTTTTTGAAAATTTTCACAAATATGGCTCCCCTAAGTAAAAAACAATGTTAATGCATGGTTTTGATCATCATTCATCAAGAAAAACCAAGGAAAATAGGGTTACTTGCAAAATTTATGAAACAAAATGGATTTGGTACCAACTTTGCAAGGTCATAACTCCCAAACCCCAAGGCATTTTTCTTCCATCCAAAGCTCAAATGAAAGTTCACATGACATACTTCAAAAGTGTCAACTTCAAAAGATTCCAAATCCTCATGGATTTTGAGTTATGGATTGATCAAAATCACAAAAACATGAAATTGACCACTTTTTCCAACACTTACTAAAAATTTTGGTCAAAATCTCTCTTGAATTTTCACCAACTTTGAGGCCATTTTTCATCTTGATCCAAGCTGAACCAGGTCCATTGGTGGACATCAAAGTTAAAGTATGTCATGAGAGCTTTCCAAAAAGTCCAAGATCATCTCCAAATTTAATTTGAGCAAGGAATTACAACCCTTGGAATATGGCACCAAAAACTGATTTCTTCCCAAGGCAGATTATAGGCATTTGCTCGAATTGGCTAATTTGTGCAATTACAAGTCTTGTAATCCTTCTAGAAACATTAAGGATCAGATCAAGGTAAAAGATCTCTGAGCCACAAGCCTCCCAAGACCAAAGACCATCATGTATGCATATGATATCTAATGATGCAAAAACCAAAAACTTTAAAGTTGTCATGGAGCATTCAATGGATGCATCAAGGTGGCATGGACTGAAGCAAATACAACTTAATGAGTCAAGCCTTATCCCTGCAACAGAAGACCATAGGCCTGCAAGATTGACCCAAGTCAATGGCTAGAGGAGACTTGAGATTCCTTTTGAAAACCAATGGACAATGGACTGTACCAGCCACCATTCACTATTGCTGCCAAAACAAACTTGACACACTATAAATAGAGCTCATTTGTGGTCAGTTTGAGTACACCAAAGCACCATAACACATGCTTTTTGTCATACCCCAAATTTTGACCACCCAGATTTCCCATCATTGTGAAGATCATCACCACAATATGGATGTACCTACATACCTCATCAATCCTCTCAAAGATTTTTGAGCATTCACTTCAACCAAGAATTAGGGTTTTGAGCCCTCTCAGAGCATTTAGACAAAGGATCAATCAAGAATGGACATGATCGTCAACTTGTATAGTCTCTCAAACACCTATAAAGGATCAAGAGGTCTCCCACATCAAGAATCAAGCACAAGATTGTAACATTCCCAGTGGATCAAGCCTCAAGATCGATAGTGTCACAAAATTAGGGTTTTGGTCGACCAAGGCCTCCAGATGAAATTTTCATCTAGACATGAGCCAATAATTCAAAGCATGATCCAAAATGCTTCAAGGGACCTCATGGATCCAATCATCAAGTCAAAACAACCTCAGGGGAAGCATTCATCAAATCTCAGGAATTAGGGTTTCTTGACATAATTCACCCCTAAGTTGACTTTGAGACAAGACATGAACCAAGACCTCAAGACATGGTTTGAGGGCCTTAAATACACCACATTGATCCATTTTCAACAATGGATTGATCCTGGAAGCTTGATTAACAAGTTTCAATTTAATCTGGACTACAATTAGGGTTTTGAAGAAAAAGTCAACTGTACCTTTGACTTTGGACCAAGACATGTTATCAAACCTTGGGACATAATTCAAGACACCCTAAAACACCTATGGAATCCATCCATTATGTTTGAATTAGGTCAAGGACTTGATTTCATCAAGGATCACACAGTTTGGAATTCATCTGACAAAAAGTCAATTATGCCTAAAATCAAGTTTGACTTTTTGGAATTTTTCACAAATATGGTTTCCCTAAGTCAAAAACAATGTTAATGTATGATATTGATCATCATTCATCAAGAAAAATCAAGAAAAGTGAGGTTTCTTGCAAAAGGGGCAACCATAAGAAACTAAAATATTTCTAAGTTATGGGACAATAGTGGTTTGGTACCAACTTTGCAAGGTCATAACTCCTAAACCACAAGGCCTTTTTCTCCCATACAAAGCTCAAATGAAAGTTCATCTTACATACTTCAAATATGTCAACTACATCTCATTTCAAATCCTCATGGATTTTGAGTTATGGATTGATCAAAATCCCAAAAAGTAAAAATGACCACTTTTTCCAACACTTAGTGAAATTTTCAAAAAGTCAGAATCTGTTTCACTTTTTCCAAACTTTGAGGCCATTTTTCATTTTGATCTAAGCTAAACCAAGACCAATCTTGGACATCAAAGTTAATGCATGTCATGAGAGCTTTCCAACAAGTACCAGATCATCTCCAAATTCAATTTAAGTAGGGAGTTACAACCCTTGGAACATGGCATCAAAGACATGTTTTTTTCCAAGACAGATTATAGGTTATTTGCTCGAATTAGCCAATTTGTACAATTACAAGTCTTGTAGTCCTTCTAGAAACATTGAAGATCAGATCAAAGCAAAAGATCTCTGAGCCACAAGCCTCCCAAGACAAAAGATCATCATGTAGGCAAGTGGAATTCAATGTTCCATATCCAAAAACTCCCATTTTGTTTAAAGGCATTCAAGAGGTGCATTGAGGTGGCATGGACTGAGTCTTTAAACACTGAATGAGTCAAGCCTTAGCCCTGCAACAAAGGACCATAACCTTGCTACACTGACCCAAGTCAATGGCCAAAGAAGACTTGGATTCCTTTATGCATCCATTGGCCAAGGATCTGTACCAGTTGCCATTCACTATTCCTTGCAAAACAAACTCGCTCTACTATAAATAAAGCTCATTTGTGATCAGTTTAAGTACACCAAAGCACCCAAACTGATGCTTTCCTCAAAATCACTTTCAAAAAACCAGATTTTCCTTCTATTTCAAGTCACTATCGAATTTTGAAATAGGAAGTAATTCAAACCAAACAAATCATGTCAGCACCTCATATACATCATATATGGGTGATCCATGGCCTTGAAGCACATCTGGAACATCTGAATCACAAAATCACCATCCATTTGCTCAAGCTTTTGGTCTGTTTACAGTTGAGGTGCCACAACAAGTTCTGAGCTGATTCAATCCATTTCAAGCCTTCAAACACATTACTTGAGGTCCATTGAAGCTGTCCAAGTCATCATACAACATCTGTAACACCTCTAACATAGAATTTGATCACCAGCTGCAAGAGGTAAGCCTGAAACCTTCAAACTCCATATTACATGCATCATAAATGAATTTTTGAGTTACCATCTTGTTTCTGCATGTATATAGAGTGATAACCCTCAATCAATTGCCATGTATGAATCGTGTATGGAATTTCATAGTGTTCATGTTGAAACTAGGGTTCTTGAGTTAATCCTCTGATATCTCACTACATACTTAAAATAAATGCAATTAATCTATATGGTTGTGATCCTTGTTCAAAAACGGGCAAGATTGGTGTTTGAATCGTGCAAAACCATTCCGTAATCAGAGAGAAAAGTGAGAAAATGCAAATCTGAAGAAGAAGAACACGCGCGACCAAGAACATGTGTTCTTGGCGCCATTTTTCAAATTTTTAAATATTCGAATTTTCCATTTTTTTTAATTAATCTTAAAATTAATTTCTCCCTGGTTTTTAATGTTTTTGAATTAATTCTTTTTTTCAAAATTCAAAAAAATGTTAAATTATTTTATTATACAAAAAAAATACAATTTATATTATTTATTTAATATAGTTATAATTTTTGTAATTTATTTCATTTTATTTGTTTTTAAACATTTTATAATGAAGTTCTCACCTTGATCTTTTCATTCCAAATGAATTTCATGCTTTCATGTGATTAAACATAATTTTTCAAAATATTTTTCAAAGTTGATAACTTGTTTTTGAATATATTTGATATTTGATATCATTTTTTATTTAATTTCCTTTGAAAATTATATCTTTTAAATTCAAAATTAGGGTTTTCTCTAAATTTTGATTATTCAAACTTCACATAAACAAGTTTGGATCTCTAATAGAGTGTAAGACCCATCCCTTGTCACACACAAAATTTTTAGGTCTCAATCAATTTTTAAGACCCGGTACGACTTTCAAAACGACGGTGCGATCATTGTCCTTCATTTGGGCCTCTCCCTGAGTTATAAGTCCCGTTCTCTCTTCTTTTTAACATTTTTTGGGCCTCTAATAGAGTGTAAGAGCCAACCCCCTTTGTACATAAATAATTTGGGACTCAGTCATTGTATAAGCCCCGATACATGAAATTCTGGCCTATGCAGACAGCAGAATACCTAACACCTGTCAAGACATTGTGCTACATAATCATTTAAACTCAGAGGCGCAACAGCAGACTGATACATTGAATATCAGAACTGCACACTTACAGATGTCACGACATCTGATCCAACATGTCAGTCAAGAACAATAACACAACTGTAAATTATAGAATGTTAAATAAGACAGTATGTGTTAACCCAGTTCGGTGCAACTCACCTACATCTGGGGGATACCAATCCAGGATGAAGACTTCACTATCTGTAGAACTGTTACAAAGCTAAACTCCCCCGTTTACAACTTTGTCCCTAACATCTACCCAATGAACATCTTTACCAAGGCTAAACTCAAACGTTTACAACCTTGATATGAGATACCCCACTCACATCCTAATCACAACCTGTGATATCTCTGTCTTCTGCCAATATAGAACCTGTCGCTGTTTCTTAACCTCCAAGTTATCTTGGACTTGCTTCAAAGCTTCGTCCAATAACAACACAACAACCATTACGTACAGGCTTCTGGTTATTCCCTGTACCTATGCCTTCCACTCTGCATCCCATATCACAGAGTGGAGACTTACAACTCTTAAGAGAGCCAACGACTCTCAAACCCTAAACCCTTATTCAACACAAGATAATTAGGTTACAAAGTTACAAGTGATGCAAAATGTAAAGTACAATTAACCCTAGCTCTAAGTCTCCTTATATAGTCTTCTGTTGTCTTGGGCTTTCACTCTTTTCTCTTTTATCCACTCTGCAAATTCCCACCAAATCTTTGACAGATTTGTTGAATAATTAAACCTACTATATTTGTAAGATGTTACGACATTTTCTTCAACATCTTTAATCTTGAGCAGATTTCTTCATCTTTATCATATTCATGTTTTGCCAAAATTTCGTTAAACCACAGGAACTTTCAATCTCCTCCTTTTGACAAATTTTGGCTAAAACATTCCCTTCTGTGCTGGATGAGCGAGATTGATAAAGGTCCATGAGTCCCTTCATCTTGTGAGTTTCCCTTCTGATATATTTTTCCTGAATTCCAGAAAGAGCTTAAATAGTCGTGACATGGAGTTCATAAAATATGTAACTCAGATCACAAGTCACAACCTGTTTTTCAACTCAGATCACAAGACACAAAGGAAAAAGAAAAGTTAAGATGTCGGAGCATCTTATCCAGCATTCTTGCAGAACAACTCCAGAAAGCCACAGAAAAATAGACTTCTTCTCCCCCTTTTTAGCCAAAACTTGGCAAAAATGACCAAGACAACTCCAAACCCAGAAGTAACTCACCCAGAATTTGAAAAATGCCAACGATCACTAAAGGAATGGTGAGACTAAGAAGAATCGATCCAGTCTTATTTATAGCCAAGTGACTCCCTTAGGAATTAACGAACCATAGAAAATAAACCTGGTCAATTCAAAGATTCATTAACTGAAGAAAATCACTCCACTAAATGATCATCGGCCAAGACTGTTGGTTGTTTCTTCTTTTAAGAACACCGACCAACAAACCCATTACATCCAACATGTTTAACAGTAATGTCCTGACATTGTGTCAGACATTGTCTATTTTTCATAGGAACTTTTCTGATTTTGGACTCACAGAGATTTCTTCACAAATTTATGATCCCAATCTGCAAAGAAAAATAAATTCCCCCAGATTCATTAATGGTTCTTAAGCATCCAATAAGAACCAATTAACTTGCACTGCCAAGCCTCCCAGAACTTGCAATAATACAACAATGTCAAGACATCCTCCTTGACATCTCAGCTTGCTTGACGCACAAATGCAAACTGGAACTTCAACTGCATCCTTGCAGTAATTCATCTTAGATCATGGGGCATTTCCCCCTATCTAAGGTAACCAGTGCTCCTCCATAGAACACCTAAGCTAATGAATGGAAAACATAAGACACATCTTCATGTCTTCAAGTCTCTTATTGCTTCCTCTGACAAGAAACAATAATCACTTACACATGATCACCATCATGCTACCCGTGAGGAAATGTATACCAACCATAAAAAACTCTTGGCTTTAGATCAAAGTCTCATTGATCCCCCCATCCTGTAACCATCTACACACCACACAAACTCCTCTTGAATTCTCATGTATAGACCTCCAGCTGCTTGAGGCACAAACCAATTGAATCAGAATGCTTCACATTCCTCAAAGAGACGCATAGGGCCCCTTAGTTTGTTATAATGATGTCAGCTATCGTATGCATGCTCCCGAACATCACAGCTGCTAAACTGATCCACTACTAGCATGACTTGCAGCCAGGGCAACATCCCCTTCGCAAGATTTTCCACTGACCTTACCCAACCAGCTATAGAGATAGACACCCCACAATCTAAGACAGTCATTCCTTATCATTCTCCTGTATGATAACCTGGAATACTTCTGATTTTATGGTGAATATCCACTTCTGAATGCATCAGAATCCAGACCTTCATGCAATTAACATATGATCTACTTCAGTCTTCCAAAACCTTACATCAGACCTACAAGACAGTTCTTCTACCCCATCATTCTCCCATATGACAATGTAGATACTTCTTAGACATGATGCAAGTAACCAGTTCCTCACAGAACCTGAAATCCTTCACCAAGGATAACAAACCCAAAGATGTTCTAACATCAGTTATGACATCTTCCACACATCATAGACACCACACACCATGGTTTTTGATATGCTCCACCATTAGACTTACTATCAGCATAGTAATCCACACTGAAGATCTTCACACAACACTGCGCCACCAGCTTGAACAAATAGAACTTCAAAAACCCAGAGAGAAATGAACTCTCATCCACCAAAAGAAGGTATACTTCCATCCTCAACCCAGAACTTCTGCCACGAGCTCCCAGAGAATTAGAACCTCCTTACAATTTCAACTAACTACTCTTCTGTACAAGATCAATCAGTTTCAAGCATCCGGCTTGAATACACATAATGAAACCAACCAAATGCCACTTTTTGATTGATCTTAATCTTCTTCAGAACTCCCACAAGATACATTGATCCACTAATGAAATCAGACCTTCAAGTCACATGAACTACTTGCCCCATAGCAAGACATCTTGGATCCACCAAGCCTCTTAGTCATGTAACATCTTCCCATCCACAACTCCCGCAAACTGCATGAGATAGACCTTTCTGAAGAATCCATAACTTCCATTCTCCTGTATATCACCTTATCTTAAGCTGATGTGCCACATAACCATCTGAGACTTCTGATGTTGAGCTAGATGTCAGAACATTTTGATATGTCATTCAACTGTTGAATTCAGCTCTTCCTTCTGCCACTTAGAAGAACCTCCTCCCTTCATAGAACAAGAGTTACATGCTCTCATAGACTTGATTCAGCACCCAAGTTTGAGTAGACAACCTCCATCCTTCTTTGAAACTCCAAAGACTTCAAACCTGCCACGTCTGAATCTTCAGAAAATAAGTAGTCTAAGACTACCCCATAGGTATACCAAAGAATTCCACTTTCCTCGATAGAGCCATCAGTAGAATGCCAGAGATAACTGCCACTTATCCTCGACCTTCACAAACAAAGAACAATCCATGCTCCAAAGCACCTAGATCAGAAATAAATGGATCCAAGTTGTAACTATTAAGATTATGATGTCTTCATCTTCATCTTCAACAGCATCAAAGTCCATACTAGTTTCTTGCCAGGAAACTCTCTAGAGAACACATGCTTCTATCACACCCGACTGAAGCCACTTCTTAGGTCACCACCTAAGACTAAAATTGATGCTAAAGCGTATGCAGTACCCCTCCCATGATTCTGCATAAACTCAGATGATGAGATGTTCCAACATCTTGTTGAACATCAGCAATCTTGACTTTCAAGGATAATCAATTAAATACTTGTGGATTCCACAAATAACAATTGATCTTAAATCCTTGTCCAATAACCCTTCTTCGCTGCTGTAGCTGAGCTCCACCAGATCATGTCATGAACACTTATAAAGTATTCAATCTTTTTGCAAGTATCTTCTTAAAAGGACAACGTTGAGATACCAAGGCTGCCACCCTTGACTAAAGTAACTAAGACTTTCTCTAAACAAATCTTATTTACCTCAAAAATTATTCAATCAGATTGGATCCACTCTTAGGGTCAAGAGAGATGAATCCTTCCTTGCTATTTTTGGATGGTGAAAATAAATCACCTCCGTTTTCTTCAGATTGTGTTTCAAAGAAACACCTTCTAGTCAGAAGAGTAACTAGAAGACTCCAGATACATGACTGAGATGTTTTTATGAGTGGACTTGAGAGAATTATCAAGTATCTTTGACAACCTAGCCGACCAATAATTTATCAAACTCCTAGAGCAAGAACCTAATAAACTTAACTCAACTCCTCTCCTCTTCAACTGACTTCAACTGTACTAAGAAACCAAGCTTCCAACTACCAAGTCACCATACCAGATATCTAACCACAACTCCTTTCACTTAATCGCTCCCGACTTTAGAATAAAAGAATGCAGATATCTTCAAATATAGAGGCCGACGATTGAGACCTTCCACCAACTGTCTTCAGTAACAACTCCAGAATCCCATAATTCTAGAACTCTTCCATCAGAAACACATGCAGCGGAACCACCAAGGAATATATCCTGCTTGCCCTAATAAGATGTTACGACATCTTATAAGACACACCAACAAGAGAACTAGCCATTTCTCCTGTAGTTGTTGTAGAATCTCCTCAACAACATGAACAACCTCCGGGTTGCTCCCTTAGATCAAGAACATCCATCTCATCCATTAATACCCTTGAGTATGTATGAGTTTATTGATCTAATTTTCAAACTCCTCCTTATTTAAACGCCAGAAAATATCTCCCAAAGATCTCATCCAGAACCAGACAGGATGCCTGCTCTGATACCAATTGAAATTCTGGCCTATGCAGACAACAAATGTCCTAACACATGTCAAGACATTGTGCTACATAATCATTTAAAATCAAAGGCGCAACAGCAGACTGATACATTGAATATCAGAACTGCACACTCATAGATGTCACGACATCTGATCCAACATGTCAGTCAAGAACAATAACACAACTGTAAATTACAGAATGTTAAATAAGACAGTTTGTGTTAACCCAGTTCGGTGCAACTCACCTACATCTGGGGGATACCAATCCAGGATGAAGACTTCACTATCTGTAGAACTGTTACAAAACTAAACTCCCCCATTTACAACTTTATCCCTATCATCTACCCAATAAACATCTTTACCAAGGCTAAACTCAAACATTTACAACCTTGATATGAGATACCCCACTCACATCCTAATCACAACCTGTGATATCTCTGTCTTCTGCCAATACAGAACCTGTCGCAGTTTCTTGACCTCTAAGTTATCTTGGACTTGCTTCAAAGCTTCGTCCAAGAACAATACAACAACCATTACCTACAGGCTTCTGGTTGTTCCCTGTACCTATGCCTTCCACTCTACATCCCATATCACAGATTGGAGACTTATAACTCCTAAGAGAGCCAACGACTCTCAAACCCTAAACCCTTATTCAACACAAGAGAATTAGGTTTCAAAGTTACAAGTGATACAAAAAGTACAGTACAATTAACCCTAGGTCTAAGTCTCCTTATATAGTCTTCTGTTGTCTTGGGCTTTCAATTTTTTCTCCTTTATCCACTCTGCAAATTCGCACCAAATCTTTGACAGATTTGTTGAATAATTAAACCTGCTATATTTGTAAGATGTTACGACATCTTCTTCAACATCTTTAATCTTGAGCATATTTCTTCATCTTTATCAAATTCATGATTTACCAAAATTTTGTCAAACCACAGGAGCTTTCAATACAGTTTTCAAATCGACGGTGCAATCACTGTCTTTCATTAGGCCTCTCCTTGAGTTGTAATCCCCATCTCTTGTACGAAAAGAAACTTTGGGCCTCTAATAGAGCGTAAGACCCAACCTCTTTTGTAAATACAATAAATTTGAGCCTTAGTCATTCTCTAAGTCCCTCTGTTGTTTTCAAAGTTACGACGCGATCGTCGCCTTTTCAAAAAAATTCATCTGGGCCTCTCCTTGAGTACAAGCCCCAAACTTCCTTTTAAAACAAATTTCCTTTTGATTTAGATTCAAATTCATAATTGTTAAAAAAACTTTCTTCAATTTTCTTGAATAACTTACCATACAGCTGTGTTTATAATACTGGAAGTTTGCTCACCTGTAAGTTCTACCTGCTTTCTTTTACATATTTTCTTATATATATTTCATCTGCATATATATGCCTGTATATCTACTTAGAGTGTTCCTCAGCAATTAGGTCTAGGATTAGATCAAGCCATCGGTCACTCTTTCAATACAGTCAAAACTAGTTCCCCATAGGAAATTTCAGATACAGTCTTGCCTCCTCTTGGGCTTATACAATATGGAACAGAGAAAGGTATTATTCTGGTGAAACTTTTCTCAAGATTGTCACTATTAGAAATTTGTCAAGAAGTTCATTTCCCTAGAGAGGATTAATTCCCAATGAAACCTCTCTTGAATTTCTTCAAACCATAGAACTGTTCATTACAGAAAGGATTATTCCCGGTGAAACCTTTCTTGAACTTTTCCTAGGTTTGGACCCACAGGCTTCCTAAGAGCATCCCTAGCCTCCTCTTGGGCTTTGTACAAGGACCCTCAGGCTTCTTAGAAGTTCTCAGCCTCCTCTTGGGCTTAGTACAAGGAGCCAAAAGACCTCCTACAAGTATAGGACAGAACTTAGTCATCTTTTGCTAGAGCAGTCCTCCAAAGAGTCAAAACATCAGACCAGCTTAGGGTTGATTTCTCATCCCTTAAAACATCAGCCTCCTCTTGGGCATCATACAAAGATTAACCTTCTCACGCCAGTATACTTGGACAGTCTCACCTCCTTTCAGATCTCAAAGAAACCCTTAAGTTTCCTAAAAGCACAGGAAAAACCCTGATCATTTCATCAATCCCCAACAGAGTTAAAACCTCCACAGGTTTCAAAACTAAATCTTTAACTCTCACTTTAAATTTCCCAAGCTAGGGTCAAATTACTATCAATAAACCTCAATCAGAACCTCAAGGCTTCTGATATTTCAACTCTTCTGCAACCCTCAACAAGAGTTGATTCCCCAATTTGGACCTGTCTCTGGATCTCAATAATCCTCAGCAGAAGTTAGCCTCCTCTTAGGCTTCATATAAGAAATTCCCCAACTAGCCTCCTCTTAGGCTTTGTATAATGATTTTTCCCTCAGCATGTTTAGCCTCAATCTTGGGCTTTGAACAAGACACAAATAAAACTTCCCCAGTGGAGTCAACTTTCTTTTAGCCTCAATCTTGGTATTTGTACAAAACATATAAATATTCTCCAGCTGAGTCAGTCAAATCTTTTAGCCTCAATCTTGGGCTTTGTACAAGACACATATAAAACCTCTCCAGTGGAGTCAATTTATTTTTAGCCTCAATCTTGGGCTTTGTACAAGACAGACAAAATATTCCCCAAAAGAGTCAATCTCCCCTTTTTAGCCGCAATCTTGGGCTTTGTACAAGACAGAAATAAAAACTCCCTAAACAGAGTCAACCCTTTTAGCTTCAACCTTGGGCTTTGATCAAGGCACACAAAAATCAACACCCCTCAGAGGAAAGAAAAATCTCCCTGTAAAAGGAAATTTCTCTGTACAATCACACATCAAAACAGACAATAAAAAAACCTTAATCCCAGATAATTGCTGTAAGTGGCACACTTGTTGATTCAAAAATCCAAGCTGTATGTCCATCTCTTATCCTGGTAAATCCCTTCTTTCATCTAATTGCTGTAAGTGGCAAGTCTCTGGATTATTTATATCCAAGCCAATGTCCCTATCTTAGCATGAAAGACTCCTTAGGAAAAATGGCATTGCTCTACAGAGTTAAAGTTTCCTCCTTCAAGACAAATCCCTTATAAAGGAAATTATGGCATTGCTGGATTCCATATATTCCAGTTAAAGTAATTCTCCTTTATAATCAATTACCCAACAACTGTGATAAACAGATGAGATATCTCCCTTTAGAGATGACAAATTCTCTCTCAATCAAACCTTTAGCTTCAATCTTGGGCTTTGAACAAGACACAAATACCTTTAGCTTCAATCTTGGGCTTTGAACAAGACACAAATACCTTTAGCTTCAATCTTGGGCTTTGAACAAGACACCAAACATCTCTTTCCTCCCATAGAATAGGAGGAACTACGATTGCTCTGATTTCCCTGTTATCATTACGAGAATACGTAGGCATAAGATTGCAAAATCTTAGCGAGCACACAAATAAAAAATCTTAGGTCCAGTACCTTACCAAAAACATTGAAAAAAGCCGAAAACAACAAAAATTACTCTCTCAACATTCCCAAAGGAGAAACTTTCCCAATTTATGACAGATAAACACCAGTAAGTAGATAACAGAAGAAAATGCTAAACAATCTATGGATAACCATATATAGGATGGGTAATTGACAACTCCCCATTGTATAACCTGACCCCGGACCCCCCAATCTCTTAGCATTTGTTAAAGAAAACATTTACGTGCAAGGTTAGTTTTAGATAGCTCCCTTTTCCTTTCCAGCTTCATAGGATAAATAAGAAATCAGAAAGTAGCACCCAATTCCAACCATTGCGGTAAGGTGGTCGCGTCAACGACAAAAATCGCACACTACAGAAAAATGGCGACTCTGTTGGGGATGAGTCCTAGGATTAGAGTTCCTAAGAGGTCTAGGTTATTTAGCATACTATATACTATATATATATATATATATATATATATATATATATATATATATATATATATATATATATATTGTTATTCCTATTTGATACCCATGTTTATTTTTCTGTCAAATGGGAATGTGATTGATACGCATGTGGAAAATTTGAGAGAACACTAAGATAAGGGTGGCATAGACAGAAGAAACTTATAGGGAGTGAATTCCGAACAAGTTATCTTGGTAGCCCACCGAATCAGGCGAGGTACCCGTGTGGAAATATTGATGTTGAACGACCGATTATCGTGAAAGCATCGTTTATCCCAGTGCGGTACCGGTGACCCTGAGGATTTAGTAAACTTTAACCATATGACCATTTGGTAGTGCGATGACTATCGAAAATAGTTGATACGCGATACTACACTCAAATGAGATTCATCCTAGGATATTATAACTCGCTCGAGTGAATCAGCCTGCTGTTGATATCCCTAGGGGGGTCAATGACTTTGGGAACCTTAGAACCCGTTCTACAGGTACAAAAATTTACCAAAATAATACAACCTTTGGGGATGGGTAGAGCCTTGACTCCATGCTTGTGACGTTGAACCCTTGAACCCATGTTTTCAAATGTTTTTGTGTGCTGCATTCATGCATTCATCTAAAAAACTCTTTTCAAACAAGAAAAATATTTTTTTCAAAATAAACTAAAACAATAATTGCAAATATCAGAGGTTGCGTTATGGATTTCGGTAGAAGAAAGACGCACAAGTACACCTTCAAGGCTCCAACAACTAGAGGACTTAAAAAGGTTAGCAAGGATGATTACCAACCCTGAGGCTTTCAGAGCTAAACACGGAGGACTGTTGTCTATGTTAAGGGTTAATGTGGTTGAAGGAATCCTGTCTACGCAGATTCAGTTCTACGATCCGGTTTACCACTGCTTCACTTTCCCGAATTACCAACTGGCACCAACATTGGAAGGGTACTCTCACCTGATTGATTTACCTATCACTGACTGAGCTCCATTTTCTGGAATGGAAGAAATTCCAAAGGAACAAACCATTGCAAGAGCGATCTCTTTGGACGAGTCAGAGGTTAGGACTCACATAACCACTAAAGGAGGAATCCAGGGATTACCAGCTAAATTCCTTATGAAGAAAGCTCTATACGTTTCCAGTATTGGAAACATAACTGCTTTCAAAGATATCTTTGTCCTTCTCATATACAGGTTATTCCTTTTTCCCAACATCGACAATTTCGTCGACACCAATGCTGTTAAGATATTTCTGATTGGGAACCCCGTACCAACCTTGCTCGCAAATGCTTGTCATTCTGTACACTTAAGGAATTTGTACAGTGGAGGAATGACCACATGCTGTGTACCGTTACTCTACAATTGGTTCATTTCCCATTTACCCAAGTCTGCTGCTTTTTGGGATCATAAGAGTACTCTACGTTGGTCACAAAGGATTATGTCTTTTACCAACTCTGATATATATTAATACAATAGGATTTATGAAGGGATAGAGATCATAGACCGGTGCAGAAATTTCCCTAACGTACCCCTCATTGGAACTAAAGGAAGTTTCAACTACCATCCAATTTTAGCTCGCCATCAACTCGGATACCCGATGAAGAATATTCCACATAATGTTCATGTGGAAGGTCTTTTCTTCAAGGAAGGGGAAAATGACAGGGCACTAAAGAAGGAAATAGTGCATGCCTGACAACATATTCACAGAAAAGGAAGAGAATCTCTGGGAAAACCAAACAGTACCTCCATGAAACCTTATCTCCACTGGGTGCAAACTAGAGCCCTCAAGATGAGGATACCTTACCCTCGCCATGAAGTTTTTCCATTAAAGGAATTTGTCCTTTACTTCATGTCTGATGCGGAAAAACTCCAGGTCGCTCTCAATAAAGTTCAACGTGAAAAGAGCTATTGGAAGAACAAGTACCGAATCCTCAATTTAGAGTGTACCAAGATTCAGGAACTATTAAAGGAAAAGAATGCTCTGATCAAGATATTAGAACAACATGCTATAGAAAGTCAGCAAGACTGAAGAAATTTGCTCGCTCCTTTCCTTTGGCAAAGGACTGACGACCCGACAACGGCTGAAGAGCCCCGGTCAAAGAAAAGGAAACTACCAGAACCAAAATCTAAGCTCTCTTCAGAGAGAACTCAAGATCCATGAGCTTAGCCATTTTCCTTACAGCACTTCGTAAAATACTGTACTTTTCCTTGTAAAATACTGCAATCTTTCGAATTCAATAAAAATGGGGTCTCCCCCACTGTTTGATATTTGCAATCTATTTGTTGAAGTTTATTTTTGAATAAAACAAAATCTAAAAAAATATGTCTTTGCATATCATTCATCATTCTCACATAATGCATTCTTCTTATTTTCGAGTCTCACGTATGTGTCACAATTCTAGAGTCAAACTGTCTCACTCATACAATACTCGGGCCAATCGACAAAAGAAAATGGACGATCTCGAGGAAGAGGACATAGAGCTGAGAGAAGAAATCGATGCTCTGAAGGAAAGTTTGGAAAAACTCACAGTGACATGCAATCCCTGGCAACAACTCAGGAGAAGCGACAACAAAGGACGGTGATCTCAGAGATTACATCTATGCCCAAAATGGAGACACATGAGAATCATCCTCGGTACAACATGCCTATAGGTCATCCCTGGGGCATGCCTCTCAACTTTATACCCGAAGGATACATCCCACCAGTCACTGAAGACCTAGAAGCCATAGCAGGAACCACTGGACGTGAAGGCTACAAACTTCGGGAAAGTGAAGATGCAAGATTTACGACAGCAACTCCTGAAGGTTACAAACTTCAGGACATGGAAGCACCAAGACTCACTGCTGTAATGTCAATACCACAACCAGTGGTACACACTGTCCTGGAAGGACGGATTCCGCAAGCAACTCCTGGTGGAAACGAAGACATGTATGAAAGGATGAATGAGTTCTAGGAACAATTCTTGGAAATACAGAAGGAACTGCATGCCATTCGTGGTCAAGATTTGTTTGGAAAGGATGCCGCAGACCTCTGTTTGGTACCTAATGTAAAGATACCGCACAAATTCAAGGTGACTGACTTTGAAAAATACAAAGAAAACTCTTACCCACAAAGTCATTTGGTGATGTACGCTCGAAAAATGTCAACTTAGACAGAAAATCAACAGCTACTGATTCATTACTTCCAAGACAGTTTAACCGGTGCCGCACTCAAATGGTACATGGGTTTAAACTGCACCAAGATCAGTACTTTCAGAGATCTCGGCGTAGCCTTCGTTCAATAGTATAAATACAATTTGGGGATGCCACTGGATAGGGATCAGCTCAGGGCAATGTCACAAAAGGACAAAGAAACTTTTAAAGAATATGCTCAGAGATGGCGTGAAATTGCAGCTCAGATTTGTCCCCCTCTTGAGGAAAAGGAGATGACAAAGATTTTCTTAAAAACCTTAAGCTCATTTTATTACGACCGAATGGTCGCCAGTGCGCCCTAGTGACTTCACTGAGATGGTGAATATGGGAATACGCCTTGAAGAAGCAGTCTGAGAAGGACGACTGGTCAAAGATGCAGAGCCATCTAGCAGTACCAAAAGATACGGTAGTGCTTTTCAAAAGAAGAAAGAATAGAAGATTACTAATATCTCTCTCAGAAAGCAAAGGCGAAGGTATCAACAAGTAGTGGCGGTAACTCCCGCTATCAACCCTACGCCAGCTCCGACTTATCAACCTCAGGTTGTTCAAAGCCAACCAAATCAACAACAGTATCAGCAAAGGACACAACAGCCTTTTCAACAGGCTCGTCCTCAGTACAACAAAAACAATCGTACGACACGATCATCAGGGTTTGACCCTATACCGATGTTGTACGCAGAACTATTTCCACTTCTACTAGCCAAGGGGCACATCCAAATCAGGACTCCTCTTACAGTACCGGAAAATCTACGTTTTTGGTTCAAAGCAGATCAAACTTTCCCTTACCATCAAGGAGGACCGGGGCACAACATTAAAAACTGTATCAGCTTCAAGTCTGATGTACAAAAGCTTATCAAGAATGGAATCCTATCTTTCAAAGATACTAATCCGAATGTTCAGACGAACCCTTTGCCGCAACACAAAAATACTACAGTAAATTTAATAGAGGAAGAATTTAGTTGTAGTTATCAATCTGGTGAATATACATTGCAGACAGAGCGAGTACAGTCATGTACCGTATCACAATTACCACCAGTGTGATATTTGCTCAAAGAACAATCAGGGGTGTTCCGTAGTGCAATCATCATTACAAGAACAAATGGATCTGGGTTAGATTCAGGATCATAGGATCCGTGAGGTAAACATGGCCCATGCACATCCCAACATTGTTCAGAACCACAACATTCTTGCGATGAACGTCAATTTGGTGGTGATGCACTCAAGGCAGAGTCAATACTATAATCTGCCATGGCACGATTACAACACTTGTCTGATCTGCTCAACAAGCGATCAGGGATGCTCTTTTGTACAAGAGGCCATCCAACGTCAGATGGATCTAGGATGGATCCAAGACTACCGTGAAGGAGATAACCATCAAGTCAATATGGTCCAGATATTTGACATATGCTTGATGAATACCAGTCTGGTAGAGTTATATGCTTGTACAAAGAACACTTCAACACCTTTTGGACCACTGGTGGCTGCCAATCTACCTGGATGAAGCTACACAGTGGATTAACATGACTAATGGAAACCCTGATAGACATCAAAGTTGTGATTTCTGCTCAATGGAAACAGATCTAGTAAAGATACACTGCATACAAAGCAGGCGAGGACGGGTACCACCTCACAATTATGAGTGTTGTAGAGTATGCTCGGAGAATAACCAAGGATGCTATCTTGTACGAGCGGCTCTTCAAAATAAGTTGGACCGGAAAGAGATTCAACCATGTTTAAGTTCTGGGTCGACCAACGTGATACAAGACTATCTCCCTGATCAAAGCAAAAACGTTGTCTTAATCTCCGATCATGGAAAAACCAAGGACGTTTGCGCCATAATCCCTCTACTCAATGAATCCAGAATCCCTCTTGATAGTAGAAGGGTTCCCAACTAGGAACTGATTGAGGTCGCCTATAACGGTTAGAGAAATCAAAAAGCTCCTGTGGTTATCTACCTGCCAGGACCAATACCGTACGAATCAGAGAAGGTTATCCCTTACAAGTACGGTGCAATGACGATCGAAAGTGGAAAGTAAACTCCATTACCCTCTGTCGTGAACATTGCCGACATCAGTCGGGTTACCCGGAGTAGCCAGATCTTCAACAGAGGAGTTGGAGAACCCACTAAAGAAAAGGAACCTCAAGCGGAGGTCCCAAATCAACAAGTCGGTCAATATAGTAATCCGGAACTTATAAAGAACAATGATGAGATGCTGAAGCTCATCCAGAAAAGCGAGTACAACATTGTGGACCAACTGTTGCAAACTCCGTCTCAAATCTCTGTGTTATCTCTCCTACTTAGTTCCGAAGCTCACAGGGAAGCTGTAATGACCCGAAAATCTAAATCAATTAATTAATTATTTGTTTAACTGAATTAGAAGGAATTAAGAGATTTTGGATAATTTTGGAAAAAGAAGGCACTTTTGAATAATTTAATAAAGTAAATGAGCATGTGTTATTTATATTATTATTATTATTTAAAATAAAATAAGAAAGGGCGAGGTAGTCTTATTGGAGAATAAGTAAGGATAAGATGAGAAGTTCATAAACTGGAATATATGACTAAAGGAGAAAAGGAACGATCATTCTAACGGATCGTGTTTTGGGTTAAGGAAACTGAAGCAGAGAAGAGGAAGAGGAAACCTAAGGGGCTGAGGAACTTCGAGAAGAATCTTGAAGAAGGAAAAGAAAGGGTTCTGATTACTCTAAGGTACGGGGAGAATTCCTAATTCCTTGTAGTTATGAAATTGGGGATTGAATAGATTAGGATTGTGTGGAATTGTGTCTGATTTTGATGATTTTGATGTGAAATGTATGATATGATGATAATATGAGGAACTTCACTGGTATGTGTTGATATATGTGTGTCTTATGAGTATTTTGATCAAATTTCGTGTAGAACACTAGTTTTGGGGGATATGGGGATCAAAATTGCAGAAAAATCAGATTTTTGGAAAAATGGGTTTTGTCGCACTCTGACACGGGCCGTGTCACAGGACACGGGCGGCCGTGTCAGCTTTCTGATCTCGTATAAAAATTGATTTTTGGAAAATTGGTCCTAGACCTTCTGACACGGGCCGTGTCACAGGACACGGGTGGCCGTGTCAGGCTGCTGACTTGTAAATTTGTTTTGATGTTTTGAAATCGTGTCTCAGGTTTCCTGACACGGGTCGTGTCACAGGACACGGGCGGCCGTGTCAGACTGCTGGTTGTTTTATATTTTGCTGTTTTCTTGAAGTTTCTCGATGTTTTCTCGTGTTGTTTACTTGGAGTCGAGGTGTTGATGATATATAATTGATGAAACATGATTTTGTGATGAATATTATGGAGATGAAATGAATGATGCACATGTTGATAATTGAATGGAATGAGTAGTTTAGCATCATTGCATTTCATGGCATATTTTATGTTGGGGCTTCGGCCTATTGGTAGCTTCAATCCCATAGTGCGGATTGGAGTGATATGTTGTTATGTTGTGCTCCCATTGCATACGTTGCATTTTCATTGAAGTTGACATTGCATTTTCTTATGAAGTAATTGTGATGAGTCGTATTATGAATTTTAAGTTGATGATGAGGTGAATGAAGGTGGATGATAATCTGTTGTTGTTGCTGCTTAATTTATTTAATTTCCATGTCTTTTATTACTATATCGAATTATGTTTTCTCACCCTGCCTGCTTGGAAATGTTGCCTCTTATGTGGGTAACTTGCAGATAACCCAGAGTAGCTTCGAGGTGACGATGGAGGTAGCTTTGGAGTGTCTCGTTTATGTTGTTTAAGTTTAGCGGTGTCTTGCTCTGTGTCATGTAACATCGGGTTGGGATGAATTGCGAACTTCGTGTTCTCTTGATTCATGTTGGAATTTTATACTAATGATGTTGTTCTAAATTGGATAAGTTGCTTATGAAATGTTTAATTGAATTAATATGACAAGTTGATTCTGCTGCGAGATTATGATTTCTTTTGTCAATGTTTGAGCAACCCGTGTTACGGGACAGGACTATGAGAATTATATGATGTTTTTGAATATGTACACCCTTGGTTGTGGAGTTTACTCTGATAATATGATTTATTTCTTTAAAAATGATTTATTTCTCTAATGCAACTATCATTTCAAAGAACTCCGATGAGGGGCAGTGAGATCATCATCAAAGCCTTTGACGGATCACGAAAAATAGTTATCGGCGAAGTCGATCTTCCCATAACCATTGGTCCTCACACTTTCCAAGTCACTTTCCAGGTCATGGACATCTGAGCAGCATACAACTGTTTATTACGAAGACCTTGGTTACACGAAGCTGGGGCAGTCACTTCGACACTTCACCAAAAGCTGAAGTTCGTCAAGAATGACAAGCTAGTCACAGTCTGCGGAGAGCAAGCCTTAATCGTAAGCAATTTGTCATCATTCTCCTGTGTAGAACCGAAGGAAGTTGTTAGAACCCAGTTCCAAGCACTCTCGGTGAGCAATGAGAATCAATCAGAAAGAGGCACATCAATTTCCTCATACAAAGATGCTCTCGAAGTAATAAAGAGTAATGAGCCAAAAGGATGGGGACAAATTATAATTCTTACTGATAACAAGACAAAGAAAGGTCTTGGTTTCTCTTCAACCTGTGCCCAGACTACAAAGAAGGATGAAAGTTTTCATCCCATTCAGGATTTCTTCCACAATGGAGGCTTTCTCCACCCAGTGTCTCAAGAAGTACACACCATCAAAAAGAGTGACTCCTCTGACACGGATGAGGAGTGGAAGTATTATCTCAACAGTGACGAGTATATGTCTCAGGAAGAAGCTCACATGCCATTCTGTTTTCCAAAGCAGAGCCCGAGATATATACCGAGGTCAGATGTCCGGATGATCTACGGAGATTGTGATCCCGAAGGATGTCGTGCTCCACCTAACTCATTAGAAGATGATCTAATGAAAGACAACTTTGACCAAGATTATTATGATCCCTATGATGACTTGCCTATCTGGAAGCCATACACAGAATGCTTGGGGAAAAGAGTCAGCTGAACGATACCTATCAACTGAGTAATATTGAAAAGAATACCCATGTTCCCATCGAGTCATGGGATTATTACTCAGGACACTCCGAAGATATCCAGCGCAACGATGAATTTGCAAAGACTGCAGGACAAGAGTTCATCAACTACGCTTTTCCTGAGGTCAATGTCATCGAGGAAGATAACTCGACCACACCCATAGAAGTATGGGACACTTTAGGACAGCCGAGTGGCAAGTATGACTTCTTAGTCAAGTATACCGCTCCTGAAAGCTCTCGCATCAGATACAAGGACATCTAACTAACTAGATGGGGAGATCCTCTTGAGAGTGAAAACACTAAGGAAGATACAACAGAAGAGTTTGTTTACGACAACTCTGCTTGGGAGGAAGACTCCAACGATCGTGCTCCGCCAGAAATCAGCGTTGTTCATGAGGACAAACCAAGAAAAAAGGTACCAGACTTTGTGATTCACCGAGGAGTTCGTCGCCAATGGGTTGCTGTCGATGTCCTGAAAGTCATCCATAAGTCTAAGAAATTGTCGTCTTTGTTTTAACCTTTCACCCTGCCCAGGTGAAATGGATGTTTTTATAGGGCTCACTTTTCTGTAAATGTCCCTCTTCGCTTAGCCCAAAGCGACAGAGTTTTGTTTTATAGGGCTGTATTTCAAGAATCAACAAATCATATATAAATAATGTCATTCTGTAATTTCCGCAGTTATTGTTGTTTTTACTTTTTGTTTTTCCAGAAACAAATTATTTCCACACTCTTGCATTCTCTCTATCTCTTCTAAAAACAAATTATCACATCATGCAGATTTCTTGTTTTAAACCCCACTGAAACATACGATCCAATGCCTTGTCCCAACTTTGAATTCCCTGTATTTGAAGCTAAAGAAGAAGAGGACGAAGAAATTCCAGAAGAGATCTCCCGATTATTCAGGCAAGAGGAAAGGTCTATTGAACCTCACAAAGAGCCGTTGGAAACGGTCAATTTGGGTTCAGAGGAAGTAAAGAAAGAAATTAAGATTGGGGCACTGCTCAGTCCAACTGCCAGAAAAGACTTGATAAAACTTCTCAAAGAGATTCTAGATGTATTTGCTTGGTCCTATCAGGACATGTCAGGGTTGGATACCAGCATCGTGGAACATCATTTGCCACAAAGAATCGAATGTCCTCCGGTAAAACAGAGACTAAGACGGACTCTTCCAGATATGGCCATCAAGATTAAGGAGGAAGTGCAGAAGCAGATCGACGCAGGTTTCCTTGTCACCTCAGAATATCCTCAATGGCTAGCCAACATAGTGCCAGTTCCAAAAAAATATGGAAAAGTCAGAATGTGTGTAGATTACAGGGATCTGAACAAGGCAGGTCCAAAGGATGACTTCCCCTTACCACACATAGACATGCGGGTAGACAGTATAGCAAAGTTCAAAGTCTTCTCTTTCATGGATGGATTCTCGGGCTATAATCAGATCAAAATGGCACCGGAAGATATGGAGAAAACTTCATTCATCACCACATGGGGCACCTTTTGTTACAAGGTAATGTTGTTCGGTTTAAGAACGACGGGGCAACCTATCAAAGGGTCATGATGACTCTGTTTCACGACATGATGCACAACGAAATTGAGGTGTACGCCGATGACATGATTGCCAATTCTAAAATAGAAGAAGAGCATGTGGCACACCCATCAAAGCTATTCGAGCGTCTGAGAAGATACAAACTCTGCTTGAATCCTAACAAATGCACGTTCGGTGTTCGCTCAGGAAAACTTTTAGGGTTCATCGTCAGCCAGAAAGGAATTGAGGTTAATCCTGACAAGGTCAAGACCATTCAAGAAATGCCTTCACCAAAGGCTGAAAAACAGGTCAGAGGATTTTTGGGACGTCTGAATTACATCTCAAGGTTCATAACCCTCATGACCGCGGCATGTGCGCCAATCTTCAAACTACTCAGAAAGAATCAAAGTTGTGTATGGACAGAAGACTGCCAAAAAGCTTTCGACAGTATCAAAGAATATCTGTTGAATCCACCTATCCTGTCTCCTCCAATGGAAGGGATACCACTGATCATTTACCTAACAGTCTTGGAAGACTCCATGGGTTGTGTACTTCGCCAACAAGACGAAACAAAAAGAAAAGAGTCTGCCATTTACTACTTAAGCAAGAAATTCACTGAATGTGAAACTCGGTACTCTATGCTCGAGAAAACTTACTGCGCTCTGGCTTGGGCAGCCAAACATCTTCGCCAATACATGATTTGTCACACTACTTGGTTAATATCCGAAATGGATCCAATCAAGTACATTTTTGAAAAGCCTGCTATCACGGGAAGGATAGCTCGTTGGCAGATGTTGTTATCAAAATATGACATCGAGTATCATGCTCAGAAAGCAGTCAAAGGGAGTATTTTAGCTGATCATTTGGCTCATCAACCGATTGACGATTAGGAATCAGTCCGATTTGATTTCCCAGACGAAGATGTCATGTACTTGAAAATGAAAGTTTGCGATGAATCGCTACCTAGTGAAGGGCCAGAACCAGGATCCCAATGGGGACTAATATTCGATGGAGCCGTCAATACTTATAGAAACGGAATTGGGGCAATCATCGTAACACCTTAGGGTACCCATATCCTTTTCACTTCCAGACTAACATTCTAATGCACAAAAAATGAGGCTGAATACGAGGCTTGCATCATGGGTCTCGAAGAAGCAATTGACTTAAGGATAAAGAACTTGGATGTGTATGGAGACTCAACCCTGGTTATCAATCAAATCAAAGGAGAGTGGAATACATACCAATCAGGATTGATTCCTTACAAAGATTACGCGAGAAGGTTGTTACCATTCTTCAATAGAATCGAGTTTCATCACATTCCTCGTGAAGAAAATCACATGGATGATGCATTAGCCACCTTATCCTCCATGATTAGTGTAGGTTAATGGAACTGCGTACCTAAGATTGACATAATGCGCCTTGAAAGGCCCGCCTACATCTTCACAATTGAAGCAGTCATAGATAAGAAACCTTGGTATCATGGTATCAAGTGCTTCCTTCAAAGACAAGAGTACCCACCTGGGGCATCCAGGAAAGACAGGAAGACTCTCAGAAGATTGGAAGGCAACTTCTTCCTAAATAGTGATACACTCTACAAAAGAAACATCGACATGGTCTTGCTCAGATGCGTAGACGGACCAGAAGCGAACATGTTGATGAAAGAAATTCACGAAAGCTCCTTAGGCACTCATGCCAATGGACACACAATGGCAAGAAAAATTCTGAGAGTATGATACTATTGACTGACGGTGGAATCCGACTGCTACAAGTACAAGAGGAGGTGTCACAAGTGTCAGATATACGCTGACAAAATCCATGTACCGCCAACGTATCTCAAAGTTCTTTCTTCTCTATGGCCTTTTTCAATATGGGGAATCGACATGATTGGCATGATCGAACCAAAAGCTTCGAACGAACATCGATTCATCCTAGTAGCCATTGACTACTCTACCAAATGGGTCGAAGCAGCATCATACACTAATGTAACCATACAAGTAGTGGTCCGATTTATAAAAAACAATCTCATCTGCCGTTATGGTGTTCTGAGCCAGATCATTACTGATAATGGATCCAACTTAAACAACAAGATGATGAAGGAGTTGTGCGCTAAGTTCAAGATCCAACACCATAACTCATCTCCCTACCGACCTAAGATGAACGGAGCGGTAGAAGCGGCTAACAAGAACATCAAGAAGATTGTTCAAAAGATGGTTGTAACCTACAAAGACTGACACAAGATGTTACCCTTTGCTCTCCACGATTATCGCACATCTGTCTGCACCTCAACAGGGGCAACCCCTTTCTCTCTAGTATATGGCATGGAGGCAGTTCTCCCCATAGAAGTAGAGATCCCATCAATCCAGATATTGATGGAAGCCAAGCTAACAGAGGCTGAATGGTGTCAAAGTCGACACGATGAACTGAACCTAATCGAAGAAAAGAGAATGACGACTCTATGCCATGGTCAGTTATATCAGCAAAGAATGAAGAAAGCATTTGACAAAAAGGTCTGACCCTGTGTCTTCAGGAAAGGAGACCTCGTGCTCAAGAAGATACAGTCATTTCTCACTGATTCTCGGGGCAAATGGACTCCAAATTATGACAGCCCTTATGTGGTCAAGAAAGCCTTCTCAGGCGGCGCCTTGAGACTCTCCACCATGGATGGAGAGGAATTTACCTACCCCACAAATGTTGATGTAGTCGAGAAATACTTCGCCTAAAAAAACGTCTCGGTGGATTGAAAACCCGAAAGGGCGGTCCGGGCAAAAATTAGAGACATAAGCAAAAAAATCATCCTGATGGATTGGAAACCTCAAAAGACAATCCAGGAAAAGGTTAAGGATTCATGGCAAGTAACTACGTCCGACAAGGTTAAATCCCCAGCAGTGATGCCATCCATCAGGAAAACTCCAATCAAGGTCACCTTAGAAAGAAGCCCAGAATGTCCAGAATTCAAAGTTGGTAGAAGGATAGCGGTCGTTATGTTTCAATGTAGCCCCTTTTCCCTTTAAATTACCATTTTCTAAACTTTGTAATGCTCTATGGGATCACGCGCTCAGCTGATTTCTATCCTATCAATAAAATTTGAGCCTTAGTACTTTCGTTTGCAATTCTCATTTGCTTTTGCTTTACAGAATGACATTTTAAACATGATCAATGATTCTTGAAAACAAAACAAAAATGAATTTACTTATCAAATTTTTTTTCTGCTTTTAAAATAAAGATGGAAATTCATTTTGACTATTGAACACAAAAAGGAACATCGATGGTTTCTCCAGAAGGGATTAAACCTTAAAATGCAGAATCCAAGTGCTCCTTCTAAACCAGTACCCGCCTGGGGCATCAAGAAAAGACAGGAAGACCCTCAAAAGACTGGCTGGAAACTTCTTCCTGAACGGTGATACACTCTATAAGAGAAACTTCGACATGGTTTTGCTCAGATGCGTAGACAGAGCAGAGGCAAACATGTTGGTAAGAGAAATTCACGAAGGATCCTTTGGCACTCATGCCAACGGACACACAATGGCGAGAAAAATTCTGAGAACAGGATATTATTGGTTGACGATGGAATCCAATTGCTACAAGTACATGAGGAGGTGTCACAAGTGTCAGATATACGCTGACAAAATCCATGTACCGCCAACGCATCTCAAAGTTCTTTCTTCCCCATGGCCTTTTTCTATATGGGGAATCGACATGATTGGCGTGATTGAACCCAAAGCTTCAAACGAACATCGGTTCATCCTAGTAGCCATTGACTACTTCACCAAATGGGTCGAAGCAGCATCATACACCAATGTGACCCGACAAGTGGTGGTCCTATTTATCAAGAATAATCTCATCTGCCGTTATAGTGTTCCAAGCCAGATCATTACGGATAATGGATCCAACTTGAACAACAAAATGATGAAAGAGTTGTGTGCTGAGTTCAAGATCGAACACCATATCTCATCTCCATACCGACCTAAAATGAATGGAGAGGTGGAAGCGGCTAACAAGAATATCAAGAAAATCGTTCAGAAGATGGTTGTAACCTACAAAGACTAACATGAGATGCTACCCTTTACTCTTCAAGATTATCGCACATCTGTTTGCACTTCAATAGGGACAACCCCTTTCTCTCTGGTATATGGCATGGAAGCAGTGCTCCCCATAGAAGTAGAGATACCATTAATACGAGTCTTGATGGAAGCCAAACTAACAGAAGCTAAATGGTGTCAAAGCCGACACAATGAACTAAACCTAATTGAAGAAAAGAGAATGACTGCTTTATACCATGGCCAGTTATATCAGCAAAGGATGGAGAAAGCATTCGACAAAAAGGTCTGACCCTGTGTCTTCAGAAAAGGAGACCTCGTGCTCAAGAAGATACAATCATTCCTCACTGTTTCCTGGGGAAAATGGACTCCGAATTATGATGGCCCGTATGTGGTTAAGAAAGCTTTCTCAGGCGGTGCCTTGAGACTCATAACCATGGATAGAGAGGAGTTTACCTACCCCACAAATGTTGATGTAGTTAAGAAATACTTTACCTAAATAAAAAAAATGTCTCGGTGGATCAAAAACCCGAAAGGGTGGTCCAGGCAAAAATTAGAGACATAAACAAAAGTCATCCTGATGGATTGAAAATCTCAAAAAAGGCAATCTAGGCAAAAATTAGGGATTCATGGCAAGTAAATACGTCCGACAAGGTTAGATCCCCAGCGGTAACACCATCCGTCGAAAAAACATCAATCTAGGTCACCTTCGACAAGAAGCTCAGAATGTCCAGAATTCAAAGTTGGTGGAAGGATAGCGGTCGTTATGTTTCAATGTAGCACCTTTTCCGTCAAATTACCATTTTCTAAACTTTGTAATGCTCTATAGGATCACGCGCTTGGCTGATTACCATTCTTTCAATAAAATTTAAACCCTAGTGCTTTTGTTTGCAATTCTCATTTATTTTGCTTTACAGAATGACATTTTTAATATGATCAATGATTCTTGAAACAAAAAAATGAATTTACTTGTCAAATTTTCTTCTGCTTTTAAAATAAAGATGACAATTCTTTTTTACTACTGAACACAAAAGGAACATCGATGGCTTCTCCGGAAGTGATTAAAACTCAAAATGCATAATCAAAGTACTCCTTTTAAACCAGTACACCTGAATGAAGGATCGACTGTTTCAGATGTAATGTCCCATCTGACATCCCCGACAGAGTTCTCGCCTCTGAAGAACAATTGATGATTTTCTCCCCGCAGGGTCTACCTCTCTTAAGAAAGACATGATTACTATCTTGAACTAATGGTACTTTTCATCCCCCGCAGTGGCCGAGTATCCAGTCGTGTTCATTCACTAGTCTGTATCTTGTGTCTGTTTTGTCAGCATAAACATACATACGTCATGCATAATTGATTCATATTCATATACATGTTCATATTGAATTACTATCACTCTAGTCAGTCTCATCCCCGAGTGATGAAGTCTTCTCGCTAGTAAAGTTTTCAGTTTTCCTTTCCACGTCAAATAGGACAAGATCCTGGTTTGAGTTCTTTCCCTGTCAGGAGATGTTTCGTCTGAGCAATTTCTCCCCAGTTTATTCCTAGATTGGAGCATGTCCTCAACCACTTTGGTAACTTGAACCTATGAAAGGCAAGAAGGCATTCGACATACACCTTTGGAACACCACTCTTCACCATTGAAGATGATATTTTCGCTTTCCCGAATTAAGGAAAATCCCTAGAGAAAACCTCTTAACCAAAGACTCTTGGCAATACATTGGTTTTTCTCCCAAAAGATTCGATGTTAATGAAGTCATCAACACCTCAAAAATTTGGATCACATCACATGGCATTTCTCTGAAATGATCTCGAAGAAAAGTATGATGTAATACCTTTAAGAAGAAAGCGGTTTTTCAAAAGACTCGTTTTCCCCAGTAGAGTCAACAAATGGCATCTCCAGCGGAGAAGTTTGCACACCTCTACAGCTCAGACAAATGGGTTTCCTCAGCAAGTCTGGCCTCAAACTTTTCCATCAAATGGCGTCTCCCCAGTAATAGCTCGACGAGAAGTTTGATGAAGACTTCTACAAATAACGTTCCTTGTCAGGAAAGAAACTCCACAAGAAGAAACTGAGACCAGTTCCTTGGCTGAAAGACCAGGATCGAGGGGAAGTTTATTTCAAAAAGAAACTGAGACTAGTTTCGTGGCTGAAGACCAGGATCGAGGGGAAGTTTATTTCAAAAAGAAACTTAGACCAGTTCCTTGGCTGAAAGACCAGAATCGAGGGGAAGTGTATTTCAAAAAGAAACTTAGACTAGTCTCTTGGCTGAAAGACCAAGATCGAGGGGAAGTTTGTTTCAAAAAGAAACTGAGACCAGTTCCGTGGCCGAAGACCTGGACCGAGGGGAAGTTTTTCCCTTTACTAAGTAACATTGCTTAGCAAAATATGATGGATGAGAAAACTGCTATCCATAACCACTGTCAAAATTTTAGGTATTCCAATATTTAATCCTCTTGCGCCCTGAATGTCCGAATATCTTCGCCATTCACACCTTCGGGTCCAAGAAGATTAAATAGGGGCATCTGTTATACCCCAAATTTTGACCACCCAAATTTCCCATCATTGTGAAGATCATCACCATAATATGGATGTACCTAATATAGCGCGCGATTTTTTTCGATGACGCAACCACCTTATCGCGGAATTTGGGTTTTCTCCTCAATGAAGAAGAGGGGGGTGCTACTTTCTGATTGCTTATTTATCCCATGAAGCTGGAAGGGAAAGGGATGCTATTTAAAACTAACCTTGCATGTGAATGTTTAATTGAACAAACGCTTAAAGAGATTCGGGAGTTCGGGGTTAGGTTATACAACGGGGAGTTATCAATTTCCCATCCTATATGTGGTTATCCACAGGTTGTTAGCTTTAGGCTTCGCTTTGTACTTGATGGTGTTTATCCATTAATGGGTTGGGAAACTTTCTTGGGAAATATGAGAGAGAGAGAGTGGGTTTTTCTTGACGTTCGGGTTTTTCTGATGTTTTTGGTAAGGTATTGGACCTAAGTTTTGATTGATATGAAGGTATTGGACCTAGAGTTTTTTATTAGTATGCTCACTAAGATTTCGCAATCTTATGCCTACGTATTCCCGTTTAAACGAAATAGGGAAATCAGAGCAATCGTAGTTCCTTCTATTCTAAGGGAGGAAAAAAGATATTTTGGTGTCTTGTTCAAAGCCCAAGACTGAAGCTAAAAGGTTGAGTATTTGTGTCTTGTTCAAAGCCCAAGATTGAAGCTAAAAGGTTTGCCTGAGAGAGAATTTGTCATCTCTAAAACGGAGACATCTCGTCTGCTTATCACAATTGTTGGGTGACTGTTTATAAAGGAGGATTACTTTAACTGGGATATATGAATCCTGCAATGCCATAATTTCCTTTATAGGGGATTTATCCTGAAGGGGAAAACTTTAACTCAGTGTTGACGAATGTCATTTTTCCTTAGGAATTTCTCATACTAAGAGAGGGACAGTGGCATGGATGTAAGTAATCCAGAGGCTTGCCGCTTACAACAATTAGATGAAAGAGAGGATTTACCAGGACAAAAGATGGACAACAACTTGGATATTTGAATCAACAAGTGTTCCACTTACAGCAGTTATCTGGGATTAGGGTTTGTTTTGATTTCTATTTTGATAAGTGATAAACAAAGAAGTGACTTCCTACAAAGGGATTTTGATTTTTGTGTGCCTTGATCAAAGCCCAAGGTTGAAGCTAAAAGGTTGATTGACTCCACTAGGGAAGTCCTTATACAAAGCCTAAGAGGATGCTAGAAAAGGCAGACACAACAAGAAAGTGTTTATACATGTCTTGTACAAAGCCTAATATTGAGGCTAAAAAGAGACTGACTAATTTGGGGATATCATTATACAAAGCCTAAGAGGAGGCTAAAAGCTTGACTTTTTCGAGGAAAATGTTCCGTCTGTCTTGTACAAAGCCGAAGATTAAGGCTAAAAGTGGATTTTGACTCCATTGAGGGAGGGTTTGTATGTGTCTTGTACAAAGCCCAAGATTGAGGCTGAAAAGAAGACTGACTCGGTGGGAAAGAAATCTTTATCTGTCTTGTACAAAGCTCAAGATTGAGGCTAAAATGACTCGACTGGCTCAGCTGAGGGTATTATAGGGGCCTTGTACAAAGCCCAAGATTGAGGTTGAAATGAGTTTGACTCTGCTGGAGAGTATGATCTGTCTTGTACAAAGCCCAAGATTGAGGCGGAGATAAGTTTGACTCTGCTTAGGAAATTATTTCTCAAAGCCTAAAAGTAGGCTGAGAGGAATTGACTCCGCTGGGGAAGATATTTGTCCCAAGCTTAAGATAAGGTTATGAATATTTATGTCTTGTACAAAGCCCAAGATTGAGGCTAACAGGGTTTGACTTAACAAGAAAGTGCTTTTATATGTCTTGTACAAAGCCCAAGATTGAGGCTAAAAGGGGTTTGACTCAACAAGAGAGTCCCAAAAAGGTGATTGACTCAACAATAGAGTTTGAAAGTTGATTGACTCAACAAGAGAATCTGAAAGGGTGATTGACTCAACAAGAGAGTCTAAAAGTTGATTGACTCAACAAGAGAGTATGAAAAGGTGATTGACTCAACAAGAGAGTTTGAAAAGGTTAGCTCCGCTGGGGAGAATCATTGTACAAAGCCCAAGAGGAGGCTGTTTATGCTGAGGAAAGATCATTATACAAAGCCTAAGAGGAGGCTATCTTTGTTGGGGATTATTGAGATCCCGAGGCAGGTCCAAATGGGGAATCAACTCTTGGTGAGGGTTCCAGAAGAGTTGAGATATCAGATACCTCGAGGTTCTGATTTAGGATAGTGTCATACTGATTATAAGCTGACCCTGGCTAGGGATTTTTTGGAGAGAGACTGGGTTTTAGAACCCATGGGTTTTAACTTAGTTTTGACTGTATTAAAGAGTGACCAACTGGCTCTACCTAGTTCTAGACCTAGTTGCCGGGGATAACTATAAATAACTATAGTAGTACATATATAGTAGATATATGACAAGTATTTAAAAGGGAATGAAAGAAGCACTTATAGAGGAGCAGCTTCCCACAATACAGTTATATTTATTAAAGCATGTAAATGAAAGCGGATAAAAACTTACAGGTGAGCAAGCTTCCATGTTGTATTGTTAGTTGTTCAAAGAAATTAAAGAGAGTTTTGATAACAACTGTATATTTGAACCTAAATCAAAAGAGAAGTTATTTTTTGAAAAGATGGTTGGGGCTTATACTCAAAGAGAGGCCCAAGGTTTACCAGTGATCGCACCGTTGTTTTGAAAATTGTATTGGGACTTATATAATGACTGAGGCCTAAATGGGTTTATTTACAAAAGGGTTGGGTCTTACCACTCAAGGAGAGGCCCAAAGATGTTTTAAGAAAAAGAAATGGGACTTATAGCTCAAGGAGAGGCCCAGATGATTTGATTTTGAACTGGCAATCGCGCCGAAGTTTTTGAAAATGTGTTGGGACTTATATAATGTCTGAGGCCCAAAAATTGCTTATGTACAAAGGGGGTTAGGTCTTACACTCTATTAGAGGCCCAAAGATTTATTTTTATACAAGTGATGGGGCTTACAACTCAGGGAGAGGCCCAAGTGATTTGGTTTTGAACCGGCGATCACGCCGAGATTTATGAAAATACAGTGGGACTAATACAATGTCTGAGGCCCAAAAATTGTTTTGGTTAAAAATGGATTGGGTCTTACACTCTATTAGAGGCCCAAAAGTGTTTGAAAATTTAAAATCGAGAGGAAACCCTAATTTTAAATAAAAGTGTTATTTTTCAAAGGAAATTAAATGAAAAAAGTGATATAAAATACCAAATATATTCAAAAATAAGTTGTACACCTTGAAAAACATTTTGAAAAATCACGTTTAATTACATGAGTTTGAAATTCAATTGGTCTTGAAAGATCAAAGTGGGAATTCCATTTAAAAATGTTAAAAAACAAATAAAATGAAATTAATTATAAAAATTCTAACTATATTAAATAAATAATATAAATTGGATTTTTTTGTAAAATAAAACATTTAAACATTTTAGTTAATTTTGAGAAAAAGAATCAATTCAAAAACATAAATATTCAGATAGAAATTAATTTTTGAATCAATTAACAAAAATAACTAAAATTCAAAAATTTGAATTATGGCGCCAAGAACACTTGGTTTTTGCCCGCGCCCACTGTTTTTACAGCTTTGTATTTTCTCACTTTTCTCCATGATTTCTCAATAGTTTTGTACGATTCAAACACCAATCTTGTTCGTTTTTGAACAAGGATCACAACCATATAGATTAATTGCATTTATTTTGAGTATTGAGTGAGAAATTAGAAGAAAACCTCAAGAATCCTAATTTCAGCATGAACACCATGAAATTCCATACACGATTGATTAATGGCAGTTGATTGAGGGTGTAATACCCCAAAATTTGCCCTCTCATTTTTCATATCATTTAGCATATGCTTTCATTTCATTGCATTGCATTCAAGCATAGAAAAATAAAACATAGCATACATCTTGCATAAGGACATGTGATCAGTGGCCTTCAGAGTGTTGATCATCCAAAGCAAGAGAACAAGAGCCAAGGGTCTTCAAACAAACCTCAAGGGTCTCTTACATCTCACATGTTCTCAATTGATACCACAAGTCATGGGAAGATGGGACTTTATCAAGAAGATTGGACAGTGCATCATCTCCTATGAAACAGTCAAAATTAGGGTTTTGGATTCAAGTGCTCTCCTGATGAAATTTTGGTTCAAACTTGATCTCAATGTTTTCTACATGATGTCAAGTATCTAAGGATGGAAGATTGGTCATTGGTTCATTTCAGAAGAGGTTCAATTGATCAGTTGCTTGAGAATCAAGAAATTGGGGAAAAAGTCAATTGTGCAGTGGAAAAAGTCAACTCCTAACTTTTTTAGGTCAAATTCATGAAATTCAAGTTACATATGGTCAATGGACAAGATTTGATCAAGAAATGATGGAGGGATCATGAAAAATCAAGAAATGTACAAAGTTTCCATTTTTAGAAACTTAGGGTTTCTAAAAATGGCAAGTTTGGACCATTTTGCACCACACTTTGAGGCTTCCTTTCTTCAAGATAAAAGCTCCAAACTTCAGGCCCAAGTTGAGCCAATTAAAATTCACATTCTAAGCTTCAAATCCATATAAATAACTCTTCCATTGGATCAAAATTGAGGGAGTTATGATCAATCAAAGTTTGGTAAAATCAAGGCAAAAACCAAGTCATGGTAAGGCATGTTCAGGCCTCCAGGCCATAATTTCATCAAACACTTGGTGTGCCAAATGTCATGCCATTTTTCTCATTGAAAGATGATTCAAATGAAAAAATGTTGAACATCAAAGTTGCTCATTTCAATGTCCCCTTCAACTTTGAAGTTGGACATTTTTCCATTTGAGCAAGTTATGAAGGAGTTATGGTGGTTCAAAGTTGAGGGTCTCATGCTGAAATTTCCTCAAGTCATGTTGCCATGCACGCACCAGGTCACACGCCCATGTACCAGTCTTGTTTCCTTGAGTTTTAAGCTATTTTTCATCCTCTTCCAAACATCTATTCAATCCAAAATTAACACCAACAATGTCCTATGATGTATCACCTTTCTAATGCCATCAATATCTCATCGTTCCATCCACCATTGTTATACCCCAAATTTGTCCTACCTATATATTTCCATTTGTACATCCATCCACTGACAATTATTCATAAAAAATCCAAAAATATGTTGTCTTCAACTTCATCCCTTTTTTATTTTTTATCCTTATATATTTAACCATTTTAGTCCTTTATCCAGTTAAATAACCATTTCCATGTTCATTTAAATTTCCCATATGTATTTCATATCCAAAACTAATTCTCTTAAAAAAAATCCATTCATAATCCATTTCAAACTAATTATCCATCAATATCCATTTATCCATTATCTATTTTTATGTCCATATCTATTTTTCAATTACACAATTCCATTGTCTAATTTCCTTATTTAGATACCCATTTTTTTATCCATATTCATATCCATTTCAAAATCCATTTCTTATCCAATGTCCAATTTCTAAATCCCTTTAGAATAGTCTTTTACCAAATATCCATTTTTAGGTCCACAATACAATGTCTAATCCATTCTCATGTCCATATCCAATAAACAAGTTATCCATTTATTTTCTAAGTCCACTTTTAATTTGGAAAATCTAAAAAAAACACATTTGTTTATTCTTCTTTGAAACCATCCATTATAAAAAGCCCAAGAGATCTACAAAAATTAATACAAAAAGGCTCATGAAATTACAAGAGCAAGAAAGCCCATTATTACGTTTCAACGCCCATTACAAAGGTGAAGACAAGCTTATGGAAACCACCACCTGCAACCAAACACAACAAGACAAGGCCATATCACAAATTTTGCAAAAAAAATCAAGCTTGTTATTCTGCTATACAGGAACCATGTTACAAATACCATCCTGCTGCTTTAAACCGTACAAACCTGCTACAATACCATGCCATAACAATGACATATAATGACACCAACCAACAACAACAGCTGCAAGCACTGCAGTGCGAAAGAGACAATACCACAACTGAAAAAATTCAAAAAATGAGATTAAGAGGCAAGTTTGTTTTAAAAAAGAGAAACCTTGGTCTTCTAGATATTCGATACTCCCTCCACTTCACCATTAACTTCCATACAAACCCAATAACAACCACCTTCAACCAAGACAACCTGCTCTCAATCTTCCGCCGCACCACCATCCTTCTTCTCACCACCTCACCATCAGCAACCATCCACAAATCACCACGACAACCATTATACGACTGCAACACAAATTCACACGACGCCAACAAACAACGACCTTTCTTCGACCTCTCCTCAATCACCCTTCATCATTCTCAAACCTCAAAAATCGAACTCGGACCAAACCACAGAACCACCAAAACATTCCTTCAACCTTTTGCTCACCCCTTAACTTTTCACAACTCAGTTCTCATAACCACGAAACACGATCTCTATCCCTTGATCCCTCGCCAGAAAACTAAACAAAACCGTTAACCCTTTTCTCCTCCAACAATCTTCAAACACAAACCACCGTCCAAACAACTTGTAGCATCCACCGCCATAACCTTTACTTCCTCACTCACAAAAGCTTCTCAAAAAAACACTTTTTTCAGAAATAGCTCATTTTCTCCGTAAAACCATATCCACGCCATAACTATATCACCACCTTCACTCTTCATATTTCCATCCGCCTCACTTAAATCCCTTCATCTTTAATTCCCCCAAACCTTCACTCACTACCAAACAACCTTCTTCAACCTGCATAAACCCTTCAACCCATACTTTCCACAACCCTTTTTTAACCCACATCACAAATTCTTTTACAGGATTCTCAAACCGCAAACCAATCAAAACCCAGAACTGAAAAAGAAAAAGAAGATGAAGTGAGAAACCGATTCAACCCAACCTCCATTTCTCTTCGCACCCACTCAAAAGTAACAAAATCAACCCACAAACCTATTCCAATTTAACGAACCTGAAGCATAACGAGAAAGAGAAGGTTGTTGTTGATCTATTTTCATCGTTAATCTTGTTCACTCTATTTTGTGATGAGAGGCTTGATGCTGTTGCCCTGTTCATTCATTCCACAGCTTTGTTTTTGTCCTTTTTGTTTCAAATAACGTTTTGGCTTTAAAGGAAATATGATGTGTGGTGGATGCTTTTAACCTAACATTGTGTTTTGTTTTTCATTCTGAGAAACTATATTACTAGGCCCTTGTTGTTATTCGCATGGCCTTGTTGGGTCGGGGAGCCCATGGTAGATCTCCACCCTTTGACTATGCACCGCGTTTTCGTAAAACCTTTTCTTCTTTTTTTAATTTCTGTCCATGTTTGATTATAAAGGATGATGGGCTCAACGTTCAGCCCATATGATTCCTTTGTTCATATTTTATTATTTTAGCATTCTTTTTTATTTATTTTATTAAAAAGGGATTTTCAAAACACTTGTTGTCATAAGATGGTGTTTAATTCTTGAGGTATGATTTCATCCCATTTTTATTTCCATTTCGACTCCATTTTCTATATTATCTTTGGGCCAATGATATAAAAGCATCTTTATTGGTTTAACAATCTTGATCTATATGAGGCCTATTTATTTTCTTTTTAATTTATTTATTTTTATTTCAATACATTATTTTTACTCATTTATTTTGGGTCAATGAAAACCAAATATCGATGATTTGTCGATTTCTCGACTTAATCTCGATAAAGGTGAGACCTTTACTCTTTTTCCTATATCTTTTCGATTTAATTTCATTTTCAATATTTTTGCACTATTTTTATTCATTTTGGGTCCATGAAAACTAAATATCGATTGATTTATCGATTTCTGAACTAAATCTCAATAAAGGTGAGACCTTTATTCTTTTTCCTATTTATTTTGATTTTATTTCATTTTTATTATTTTTATTCATTTTGGGTCCATGAAATCTAAATATCGATTGGTTTCTCGGTTTCTCGATTAAATCTCGATAAAGGTGAGACCTTTATTTCTTTGTATTCACATTTTCGATTTAACTTCTTAATTGTCACTTTATATTTTTTTATTTTCATTTTGGTCAATGAAAGTCAAAAATCGTTGATTATCGATTTCTCGATTAAATTCCGATTAATACGAGACCAATTTTATTTTATGCCAACTTTAATCTCATTTCAATATTGTCTTGATTATTATTGTTCATATTCTTATCATATGGTCCATATCATATTCATATCATGTTTATCTAACCATTTCGTTTGTTCATATTTTAAACCTAACACACATATTCAAACCATTTTTCTTAATTAAATCGCGAAAGAACTGAATTCTTGAGGTCTAGCACCTCATGGGTTCTTGAGTGAACACCATTGGGGCGCACGCCTTGAGTGGTGTGTCATTCGACCTTTCGCTCCTAAAACACGCGTCTTAATTATTTGGACAAAGGAATGCCATTGGACTCTAGCATTCCATATGGTACTTTCGTTGTTCATCAAACAATAGTTCGTAAATCAATCGAATGAAAAAGGTGTCGTTGGGATCTAGCATCCCAATAATGCCCCGATTAATTGGTTGCGAGACCGACGTCTCGTTTATCAAATAATCGTCATTCTCTCTAAAACATTTAACAAATCAAACCATTTCCAAACCAATTCTCGACTCGTCGTCGAGCCACTCTTCAAAACATTCTCGTAAGTCGAGTGCCTTTTGCCTCGTCGTCAAATGGACACTTGCACATCTCGTGGTTTCGTTACTAGGAGCACCCCTAGGGACTAGCATCGAACCTCGCCTATTTTCTCAACCAATCCGACTCAATCTTTTTT
Source organism: Lathyrus tuberosus (assembly GCA_022829125.1). NCBI lineage: Eukaryota > Viridiplantae > Streptophyta > Magnoliopsida > Fabales > Fabaceae > Lathyrus > Lathyrus tuberosus. Next base: position 21,431,654 of record JALAZF010000012.1, on the reverse strand, counting down.
CAAACGTTTTTCTTAATCAACTTACGAAAGGAGGAGATTCTTGGAATCTAGCATTCCTTGGATCTTCGAATGAATGACTCTTGAGGCACGCCCCTTAGGTTGTCATTCATTCACCTTTTGTCTTAATACACTTAATCCCTATCAAACATTTTCGCAATCAACTCACGAAACTACTAAGTTCTTGGAGTCTCGCATTTCTTGGATTCTTGAGTGACTGCTCCCGAGGCACGCCCCTTGGTTTGTACGTCATTCAATCTTTCGTCTCCTAAAATTCAAACCCTAATCCTCCTTTTCGTGGGCGTACCGCAAACTACAACTGCTCTGATTCTTTATTCTCGTCCGAGTAAAGATACGTAGGCACAAGATTGCAATAATCTTGGCGAGCTACCTTTTTCTTTTTCCCTCGTTTGTGTCCACACTTTTTCTTTTTCCACCTTTTCCACACTACCATCTTTTTCGTTAAAACCCGTAGTCGAACTACAATTGCTCTGATTTCTCATTCTCGTTCGAATGAGCATACGTAGGCCTGAGGTCACGATGATCTTGCCAAGCACCCTATCCTAAAACCACCCATTTCCCCTTAGTATCTTTTCCCTTTATCTTATCGTTTCACGTTTATCATTGAGAAGAAAACAAACAAGCTTAGATAACATTTCCTCACAAATCGAACTAAGAGGTTCCCGTTGAGTACAACGGACGTGAGGGGGTGCGCGTACCTTCCCCTCATGTAACCGACTCCCGAACCCAGAATGTGGTTGCGACGACCATGTTCTTATCCCTCCTTAAAGGTTTTCTCGATATTTTCCTTTCCCTCTTTTGGGATAAATAAAGTTCAGTGGCGACTCTGTCGAACCATTTTCCGCGCCTTTCGCGCGAAGGGTCGTATTTTCGCTGAATTTTCGAGGTGCGACAACCATACACAAAGATATTCACCCTCAAAATCCCTTGGTTGCATTAAAACCATGTTGTAACATTGTTGCTGTCGATTCATACAGTCACACTCATGCTACACTTCTCCATTCTTTACCTCATTTGAACCAACATTTCCTTACATACACATACCATACTTGTCATGCCATACATCAAAGAGGAAGCAATTTCAAACAAACTTACACCACAAGTAACCATGTTGCTACATCAGTACCACCATCATCATCATTCTCCATTATCCTCACCATAAGTGATCATGAGCTCTCCACACCATAGCCAACCTTCCCAACTCGCCACTAACTAACTTGACTCAGTTAGTTAGAGTGCGCTCACTTAACCCAACTCACTAAACTCAATGTCCAACTGTTAACCACCATAGTTAAATTCTAATCACACCTATATAATTTAAACCCTCACAGAATTGAAAAACAACACTTCACTTTTTCAATTCTCACAGATTTGGCATCTCAAATTTTCTCTACTCTCTCTGATCTTACACGGTTCAATCATTTTCATCAATCATTTTCATCAATCATTTTCATCAATCATCCTCATCATTGTGATTTTCTGAGCAAGAACAAGCAAGAACAATCACAAATTCCTCAAGTGCAGTTGCTGTTTCTTCTTATTCTCAAGGTCAAATAGCATTTATTTTGCTCAAACTGAAGTTCTAAGAAGCTAAAGATCAAGTTGATATCTCTGGTTTTCTAAACAACCTCAAAGATCTTCAAGTGTCAGGTTTCAAATTTTTTCAAACTCTACTTGCACGATTTCCTGTTTATTTTTCTATGTTTGTGTTGATTTAAGCTCAATAGGAGCATTTGACACTCCGGCTAGTTGATAGAGCTCCTTAGGAGTTTAGACTGAAAATTAGGGCAAAGCTTCTCTTCTTCGATTCTCCTTATTCATGCTTGATCTGTGAATTTTGTTGCTGAATTGGTGTTCCTCATGAGATTAGCTTTCGTTTGATACCTGATTTGTGCATTTCTGGGCCCAATCTTCATTTTAACTTGTTTTTTTACTCACGCTGCACTCCCTGCACTCTTTTCTTTACATTTTTATTTTCTTTTTTGTACACTTGTTTGATTTTCTTCTTTTAAAAATACTAAAACACATTAAATAATTCCATAAAAATTCATATAGCATCCTTAGACATAATTAATTTTATATTATTTTTAATTCCAATTTTATGAATTGTAGATCATAATTCCATAATTCCTTTTCAATTTCTTTTTGAGTGTGTTTCTTCATGAATACTTTAGCTTGCATATTTTATTTCACTCATTTCACACACTGTTTTTTATCCATTCTTTTTGCATTGGTTAAAGGACATCTTGAAGCATTTGAAAAAATTTCCTTTTGATTTTTAAAGTCATTTTATCACATGTTTACATGTTCATCTTTGCACTTCTTTTCGGTTTGTTTCAATGTGATTTTGTGAAATTCTTTGGTCATGTTTTCTTTTGAGTTTTGCTATGATTTTTGGTACATGTTTTTACTTCTGACTTGGATTGTTTAGGACCTATTTTTACAATTTTCTCATGTGCTTTGATATTTGTTTGATGCCTTACATTTGAAGTTACATGTATGCACATTCTTCTACTTCATTCTCATATGATTTTGTCAAGGCACTTGTGCCACCTCTTGTGTTTACTTTGTATGATATTATAGGTCATTTTTATGATATTATAGGTCATCTTGAACCATGATTATAGGTCATTTGTTTTCATTCTTTGTCATTTGTACATAATTGTTCTAAATGTCATCCTTACATGAATATTTTTGTCCTAATTCTTGCATCTTCTCTTCTTAAGCTCTACATGTTTCATGTGTGCATTTTGTATGACTTTTCATTCATCCCATTTGTATCTCATCAATGGTATTCCACTGCCCATATGCATTCATTAATCATTTCACATGTTATGCACTTTTGGTATGTCACTTTGTGCATCTAATTGGAAATTGTTTCTTTCTTTCTTATCTCTTCTTCATCTTATTTCTCTTACTCATATCATTGAATCCATGACTTGTATGATGATTTATATGCATTATGAGACATTTATAAATGGTATATTATTCTGATCTTGATCTTTTATGAAGCATCAATGCATGATCACATTGCATATTCACTCATTCTTTATCTTTTACTTCCATAGTGCACTTCTATGATGTTTAGGACATTTGATTGTGCATAGTTTGTTCATGTTTAATATCTTAACATTAGAGAACATCCTTAGAGCATAGGTTCTGACCTTGAATGATTTTCAAATCTTAGTATCTTTATCCATTGATTCTTAATTTGTTTAATCATTACTTGTTATTCTTTCCTTATTTCACTACTTGTAAATAGTTTTTGAACTAACCTTTTTATGTAGGTACTAATGGTAAGTAAGTGTATGGATATGCTTCCACATACATTTCTTTCTTTCATTTCCTCTTATCTCTTTTAATCATTCAACTTGTGATCATGATAAGCATTTATATGCTTTCCTTGAATAACTTCTTTCTTTTCCCTTTTGAGTTATAACTCATCTTCTACTTTAGAAGTGAGTTGTTTAATTCACTCTTCTTCTCCTTTCTCTTAGGGTTAGGTTTCTTAAACCACATTAACCATAGGAACATCCATGTATGATAACTTTAGGGTTTGAGTTTTAGTCTCCCTCATTAGATTTTACCTTTCTCCACCTTTTGAGTCTCTCTTCTTCTCATCTCTAAACAAAAGCAAAAAACACTTAACAAAAGGCATAACATGTATTGTATTTGAGCCTTTCATATGAGAATAAGATAGTGAGGGGTCTTCTCTCATTTTCTTAGAATGTTTAGCGTACGTCCCGTCTTGGGTCGATATGCGAGGCATTCGATCCTACATGAGAGACTTAAATACAATGCGTGTTACAAAACACAAAAATAATCAAAACACTTCTTTCTTAAAAGACAAAAAACAAACAATTCTCTTCTCATCTCCTTCATTCTATTCCTTAAGGATTCGTCATGTCCGTTCTACCGCAAACAGGTAACGCCTAACTCTCCATACATCGAGCTGCAACACCTAACTGCTGGGAAGCACACTCTGATGTTTCCACTAAAAAACACAAACAAAGCAACCCTTGTTGAGGGGAACTACGTCACTCTGATTCTCATGTTCCCGATGAGATACGTAGGCAGTGGGGTAGGGCCCATTCGAGCACTTCTTTTATTTTCCCTACATTTGTTTCTCGTTCTCTTTCCATTCTTTTTCCAGCATCTTTTCTATCACCCTTTTGAGCAGTACTTCAAGCGTGGATCCCGTCGAGTACGACGGACGTGAAGGGGTGCGATAACCTTCCCTTCACGTAACCGACTCCCTTACCCATTCTCTTTGGTTCACGAGACCTCGTTCTTTCCTTTTTCCCGGGTTTGTGCAGCATTACCTTTCCTTTTCTTTAGGATGAAAATGCCTGGCTGGCGACTCTCTTTCTCTATTCCGCGCCACTTTCACGTTTGTACCTGGATGAAAATCTCGGGAGCGACAGAGGGTTATCACTCCATACATGATTATGAACATCTGGTAAAATTATTGTGCAGTAAAATATGCATGCATCATGTAGTTTGAAGAGTTCATGCTTACCTCTTGCAGCTGGAGATCGAGTTCTGAGTTGGAGGTGTTACAGCTAGGTTCCAATGATATGGATAGCTTCCTAAGGTGCCATGGAGTGTGTTTGAATGCTTGGAGTGGATTGAATTTAGCTGGAACTGGTTGTGGTACCTCAACTGCGAATCTATCAAAAACATGATCAATTTCCTGGTGATTTTGAGAATCTGATGTTCCAGATGTGATTTTGTGTTATGGATCACTCACATATGATGTTTATGAGGTGTGTGTGATCGGTTTGGTTGGAATTACTCTCAAACTCAAAACCCGATGGTGACTTGAGTTAGAACGCAAAATTGGAGTGAAAAGGGAGATTTTGAGGAAAGCATCAGTTTGGGTGCTTTGTATATGATGGAAAATACTCTCTATGTACTTGATTTTAATGATGTCAAAACTATCATGATTAGAATATAGAGATTCACGTGAAAAACGTCATATGAAATGCTCATTAAGTGGTCTAAGAGTGTTTGATCATGATTAGTAATGGTATAGGTTCATTATATATGGTTTACACTTTTAGGAAAGTCAAAAAAGTGATTTTAGAATGTTCCAAGGGTGTGAGTCGACTCACAACCCTGTATTGGTCGAACTAAACATGTAGCATATGGCAGTACAACCAGCGGGAGTGCTCGCGTCGATCCTCCGGTCGACTCACACCTTCTGCATTTGTGTTTGCCCAAAACTGGGAGCTATGAGTCGACTCATAGCCTAGTTCGGTCGACACATAACATGCATTTTTGCGCAGTGAGTGCGCTGCCTTGCTCAGGTCGACTATACCATCTGTATAGGTCGACCTCTCGCTGAATGTCACCTAAATTTTGTTATGTTCTTCATTTTAAAATTCTGTTATTTCTATTGTATTGTCCAGGATAATATATATATCATTTTAGCTCATTTTTTTCAAACGAACAAGAAACGTGAAATTACATTGCCATTTCTCTTCATCTTCATCTTCAACATTGAGTGAACAAACAATTACACATAACAATCTTTGTTTGAGTTGTTCATTGTTTCAAGGTGATAACGTTCAGATTTTGGAAACGCGTGATCTTCATTTCTGAGTTGAGATTTTGGTAGGTGTTTCTTTAATAGAACCCTAGGTTTTCTCCTCCAAGAATTGGGGAGATTATGGGGGTTTTTGCATAAACCGTTTCGTTCTACAGGGATTCAGCTGGGCGAAGGTAACCGACAATTGGAGCAATTGTTCAGTTTAGTAGCTGTAATCGGAGGATCATATAAGAGAGGTCAGGGTTCGAAGTTTGGTAGATCACAATTGACCAAGTGAAGGTAAACGAAGAACGGAGGTTTCTTTCGGTTTAGTAGTGTGGGAAGGTAATTGGATCAACCATATTCGAAGCACTTGATTCATCTTGAATCAAGGGGAGAGAAAATTCTGCATCAATGATCGAAGACATTCGAGGGTTTGGATGTTCATAGTTTTCTCTTGTAATAAACAATTTACAACATCTACATATATATATATATATATATATATATATATATATATATATAGGGAACATATCATATGAGAATGCCATTTTTATATAAGAACATGAGAATGAATCTGAACCATTAGATTTTAAAGTAAATGGTGGAGATTATGTGTAAGTTTTTTCTCTCTCTCCTTCACAATTTATTTTAATAAAGGAGGAGAGAGAAAAATAAAAACCACACATGATCTCTACCATTTATTTTAAAATCTAATGATTCAGATTCATTCTCATGTTCTAATATAAAAATGGCATTCTCATAGGATATGAACCCTATAAATAAATATATATATATATATATATATATATATATATATATATATATATATATATATATATATATATATATATATATATCAATTCCAATTGTGGAATTGGGGGCAGAAGTACCCAAAGCGAGGAAGATTGGGGAACTGCCTAACCAAATCTCGTTTGTTCTCTCTTTCCCTTAGCTCTTTTACATTTCATTTTGTTCGAATTTGTGAAGTCGCAATTTATCAAAATTTTTGCTGTAGTGTAATTTTGAGCTGAGAATCTTTTTGTTTAATTGATACAATTCCTTGAATTGTATCTTGGAGCAGCTTTACATTACATTCCATAGGAATTCTGCACTTAGTGTGTTTACGCACACTAGGTGTTTGATAATTTGTTTCAAAGCAAAATTCGAACACGTCGCCTTTAATTGGTTATCACTTTACCTCATTGGTTTGGATTTAACATCAAGCAAGTGATATTTTGTTGACTGTGTTTTTTAAGTGTAGTAATCAAACTGAATTTTTCTCTTCCATACTCATTCTCGATATATTCGTGCATATCCGATCCTTTTAGTAGAAGGTTCATGATAGACGTTCTATCCAGTGGTTGCTTCCGTTAAAACAAATTTTAAAACTAAATTTTTGGTAACCATTTTCGTGTAAAACTCAAGGGATCTATTCAACCCCCTTCTAGATCCATAGCCATTGTCTAACAAGTGGTATCACGAGCTCCGGTTAATTCTGGTGCTTCGGTAAAACTTCTTGGATCATGGCGAACGAACCTAAAAGGGCTTATAATAGAGCTCCAGTTTTTACAGGCGAAAATTATAGCTACTGGAAGGATTGTATGCGCGTTCATATAAATTCCATAGATCGGAAGGTTTGGAACGTTATTTTAAACATTCCCATGGAAATTACTATGACAAATGCGGAAGGCATTGTCGTTCCTAAACCCGAAGCTCAATGGAATGAGGAGGACGAGAAAAAGTACAACTATGATTGGAAGGCTCGTAATATTATCATCTCCTCCTTGGGAGTTGACGAGTATTATCGAGTCTCCCATTGTGAAACGGCCAAAGCTATGTGGGATGCTTTACAAGTAGCCCAAGAAGGCACTAATGATGTTAAGATGGCTCTTACTAATACACTAACGCAAGAGTTTGATTTGTTTTACATGAAGCAAGGGGAAACCATTGCGGATATGCAAAAACAATTTACTCGCATTATCAACAAATTGTATGTTCTTGGTAAACCAATTCCAAATGAGGTTACTACTAACAAGATTTTGAGGTGTTTAAACAGGGAATGGCAACCGAAGGTCACCGCTATTAAGGAGGCCAACGATCTTGCTACACTTGACCTCACAACACTTTTTGGTAAACTCGATGAGCATGAGCAGGTGCTTATTGGATTGGAAAAACATGAAAAGAGCATAAAGAAAGAGAAGGAAAAAGATACGGAGATGAAGTCGATTGCTCTTAAGACTTCTTGTTCTAAGTCCACACACCAAGAGCATAGTGATAGTGAAACCAACAACGACGAAGATGATGAATCCGGTGAAGACATGGGCCTATTTGTGAAGAGATACAATAGGTATATTCGGAAAAATGAGATCCAACACTCGGATAAAAATCTAGTCAAGTTTAGGAAGCAATCTAGAAACGAAGGAAACAAGAGTAGCAAAGCCAAGGATCTTGTTTCAATTGTGGGAAATTCGGGCACTACAAGCCGGATTGCCCATTGCTTAAGAAGGACAAAGACAATGACAAGGGTCGTCAAAATAAGAAGTCAAATAAGTCAAGACGAGCCTACATCGCTTAGGAAAGCGATAGTGAGTCCGAAAAAGTGGACAACTTAAGTGACGAAAGCGAGTCCGTAAATCTATGTCTTATGGCTCAACGAAGCAAGAAAAAGGAGGTAAAGCACTCTAAATATGAAAATTCTCATAATTTGTCTCATGCTGAATTAATAAGAGCTTTTGATACATTGCACCATGAAGCTAAGGAAGCTTTTCAACGCTTAGCCTCAAACAAAAAGATCTTTAAATACTTGGAGAAAAAGGTTGCCGATTCCGAAAGGAAATTGGAAGATCTTAAAAACTCTATGGTGGATGTATCAAAAAATAAGATTGATGAGAATAAGTCTTCATGGTTCAAGTTTTGGGGTTGTGATACTTGTCGTATTTGGAAAGAAGAGGTGAGAACCCTCAAAGCCAAGTTAGACAAGGCTCTTAAGCCTAAAATTACATTTGCTATTGATCGATCACATTATCGACAAAGTATGAATAATCCGTATCAAAAGTATACGTATGTGATTCGAGATAGTGATAGCAAAGGTAAGTTCCAAATGAACCGTGATTGCTTATATTATTGTAAGCATGGTCATACTATTGCTAAATGTCATTTTAGAAGATTTCTTGTTCTAAAAGGCTTTTATCAATGGTTACCCAAGTGCGGTCTTGGTTTCATTCACCTTAAAGGACCCAATGAGAATTGGGTACCTACTCTCCCTGGATTGTTTTTGTAGGTTCAAAGTCTTGAGACCACCGAAAGAATATGGGTTCTGGATAGTGGCTGCTCAAGACATGACCGGATACATATCTCTTTTTATCGACTTTGTGGCGAAGAAAAAGGGGTTTGTCACCTACGGAGATAACAACAAGGGACAGATATTGTGTAAAGGTAGTGTAGGTAACCCCTCATCTACTACTATCTCTGACTTACTTCTTGTGGAAGGCCTTAGACACAACCTTTTAAGCATTAGTCAACTATGTGACAAGAAGTATAAAGTATCTTTTTCAAAGGATTGTTGCATAGTTGAAGATAGTGACAAAAAGAATGTGTTTAAGGGCATGAGGGTGAACAACGTCTATATGCTAGACTTAGATGAAGTATCGTTGAATGGAGACAAATGTCTAGTCACTTTGAATGAAGATTCATGGTTGTGGCATAGACGGTTGGCTCACATCAACTTTGATTTGCTCAACAAAATAGTCTCAAAAGACCTAGTCATCAGTTTGCCCAAAATAAAATTCACAAAGGATCATCTTTGTGATGCGTGCCAAATGGGGAAGCAAACAAGGATCTCATTCAAATCTAAAAACATTGTTTCAACTATGAGACCCCTTGAGCTCCTCCATATGGACCTCTTTGAACCATCTAGGGTTAAAAGCCTGGGTGGTAACTATTATGGTTTTGTAATAGTCGATGACATTTCTAGGTTTTGCTGGACTATATTCTTAGCAAATAAGAGTGATACCTTTTTGGCCTTTGAACGATTTGCTAAGTTATCTCAGAACAAGTTAAACACAAACATTGGGTCAATTAGAAGTGACCATGGGGGTGAGTTTGAAAATCATTTGTTTGAACCATTTTGTGATTCCAACGGAATTGATCATAATTTTTCCGCACCACGTACCCCTCAACAAAATGGGGTAGTGGAACGTAAAAATAGAGTTTTGGAGGAACTTGGAAGGACTATGATCAATGATAGTAGATTACAAAAATACTTTTGGGCCGACGCCATAAGTATGGCTTGTTATGTTTTGAATAGGGTGCTCATCCGGCCTATTCTAAACAAGACACCGTATGAGCTTTTAAAAGGGCGTAGGCCAAACATCTCTCACCTTCATGTGTTTGGCTGCAATTGCTTTGTGTTAAACAATGGGAAAAAGACTCTTGGTAAGTTTGATGCCAAGGCCGACGAGGGTATTTTTCTTGGATACTCTCAGTCAAGTAAAGCGTATAGAATTTATAATAAGAGGTTACGTGTAGTTGAAGAGTAAGTTCATGTTACCTTTGATGAGTCTTATCCGAGAAATGTCGGAGAAGGTAGTTCTTTTCATGGTGCAGGTGTACCTACTGAAGACATACTCAAGGACACTGATAAGGGAACTGATCAGCTTGAAGCAGTGCGTATTGAGGAAGAAAAGGATCACCAACCCATGAAAAGTGAGGATGATCATCATTCTAATAAAGATGAACTTCCTCCAGCTTGAAAGTCTTCAAAAGACCATCCAATTGACAACAATCTCGGTGATATCTTTAAGGGAGTAACCACTCACTCTAAACTTAATAACTTTTGTTATTACTCTGCTTTTGTCTCCCAAGTTGAACCTAAAAACGCAAAGGAGGCGTTACTCGATGAGCATTGGTTTCTATCAATGAAAGATGAGTTAAACCAATTCGGGAGAAATGAGGTTTGGGACCTTGTCCCCCCTTCGCGAGATCATCGAGTAATCGGCACCCGATGGGTGTTTAGGAATAAAATTGATGAAAATGGAGTAATAACCTGTAACAAAGCGCGGCTTGTAGCGCAAGGCTATAACCAAGAGGAAGGAATCGACTATGAGGAAACTTATGCGCCGGTTGCCCGACTCGAGGCTATACGCCTTCTACTTGCCTATGCCTGCACAAAGAACTTCAAATTATTCCAAATAGATGTTAAGAGTGAGTTCCTTAACGGATACATAAATGAAGAGGTTTATGTAGACCAACCTCCGGGTTTTGAATCCCACGAATATCCTGATCATGTCTATAAACTTAAACGGGCTTTGTACGGACTTAAACATGTCCCTAGGGCTTGGTATGAACGTCTAAGCAAATTTTTACTTGATCAAGGGTATTCAAGAGGAAAGGTTGACACGACTCTCTTCATTACATGTCAAGGAAAACATTTAATTTTGGTACAAATTTACGTTGACGATATCATTTTTGGGTCTACTAACATGACCTTGGTCAAGGAGTTTTCTAGTTTGATGCAGGGGGAGTTTGAAATGAGCATGATGGGGGAGCTCAACTATTTCCTCAGATTGCAAATCAAACAACTCAAAGAGGGCACATTCGTGAGTCAAACGAAATATTGTCTTGAGCTTCTAAAACGTTTCGATATGCTAAACTGCAAAGTAATAGATACTCCAATGCCGACTAGTGCGAACCTTGATCGTGACGAGAATGGTAAAGACGTAGAGGTAAAAAGGTATAGAGGTATGATAGGATCCCTTCTCTATCTTACCGCATCACGTCCCGATATTATGTTCAGTGTATGCATGTGTGCGAGGTATCAGGCACATCCCAAGGAATCCCACTTAAAGGCAGTTAAGCGCATACTTAGATACGTCTCAGGTACTCCAAAGTATGGGCTCAAGTATTCTAAAGGTAGTGTTTGTTCCTTAGTTAGCTACTTCGATTTCGACTTTGTCGGGTGCAAGTTAGATAGGAAAAGTACTAGTGGCACATGTCACCTTTTCGTAAATTCCTTGGTGAGTTGGCATAGCAAGAAATAGGTTTTCGTTGCTTTGTCAACAGCCGAGGCGGAATACGTTGCCGCCGGTAGTTGTTGTGCTCAAGTCCTATGGCTTAAACAACAATTGCTTGATTTCAATTTAAAACTTGAGCGTATTCAAATTTTGTGCAATTATACTAGTGCGATTAATCTAACTAAGAACCCCGTATCGCATTCACGCACCAAGCATGTCGAAATACGCCATCATTTTCTTAGGGATCATGTAGAGAAAGGTGATGTGATTTTTGAGCACGTTGACACTAAAAATCAACTTGCTGATATTTTTACAAAACCATTAGCTACAGAGCCTTTCTTTCACATCCGTAGGGAACTTGGCATTATCGATATCTCAGATCGTGCTTAATAATCTTTTCAGATAGTGATCTTCACATAAATACATGCTTGTTTATTCTTTTAACTAACAATGCAAAGAAATATTTAGCTATATGTGAGGGCTCTCATCGTCGATAGTGATCAAGGTAATATCGTTCCGTTTCAAAAATTCTCTCTAATTAAATGTACCATGTTGAGTGATTACATTGTTGTTTGTTGCACATATTAAGCACACTTTATCCATTTAGATGTTTGATATGTGTGTTGGCTTTCTATTTATTCAATATCATAGCTTAAATGTCACAAAAATTTGATTTTTTATAAAAATTTTAATGTTTGGGTCGACTCACAAATGCTTCTAGTCGACTCACTCTTGTTGCATTGTTAACATGTCTGGCCGGGAATGCTCAGGTTGACCCATAGGTCGACGCATAGCTCAAATTTTCAAAAATATAAGAAATACCCCAGTGTGCGTCGACGTACACAGAACTATAGGTCGACCGTTCGCTAAAAAGCTGTGAAAAATTTCTTGGTTACTGTGCATTTTTGACCCATTTAATTCCATTTATATTTTTCTGATTTTCTGTGTGGCATAAACAAAACATATGCATTGTTCCATCACATTATCTCATCTCCTCATCTTCTCTAACTCCTCTCTACACAAACCCTAACTTCACCTTTCCTACAAACAACATTTGGGGTTCACAAAAAAAATTGAACAAATTCGTCACTGTTCATCTCTTTCTAACATCACCACCAATGGCTTCTCGAAGAACTTCTCGAAAAAGAGTCGCAAGAGAGTCTTCATCTCAAGCGGGTACTTCTCAACCTCCTTCAAATCAACCGGTAACACTTTCATCTCTTCTCTCTGATAAATATGCTGATTTATATGAAGAAAAATTGAGCAAACGGTCTGTTATTAAGCAATTTACTTGCTATCGCGGTACTGTTGAATCATGTGACACTAAGTACAATGAAGATTTGGTTCGAATCTTCTATTCTGGTTTAGTTGCAAATGTTGAGGATTACATGTTTAACTGCAAACTAGGGGATAAGACTGTCGCTGTTGATGAAACTATTTGGAGAGATTTGTTCCGTATGTCTGTGACCAATGCTCAATCTACTCAGCATATAACTGATACTGATCATGTTAAAGACTATGATTTTAAACAAGCACTGAACTCTATGTTGAAGAGACCATACTCAGATCAGGTTGTGGCTAGCAGTCTCTTTCCCAAAACTGTAACAACAGGGAAACTGAGTCCTACTGTAAGGATTTTGCAGTGGATTGTTTCTCACATTCTCAGACCAAAGATAGGAGGTTACTCTATGGTGGATCAACCTGAGGTTCAGTGGATGTATGTTTTGAAGAATAAAATAAGGATTAGCTGGCCCTATTATATTGCAAGCTGAATGTATTCTCTTCGTGACTCCGGTAGGGGAATTGCGTTATCCTACGCATCATTCATTCAAAAGGAACTTAACCATGCCAAAATAGTTGTTATGGGTATTCCGTACAAATCTATCACTATCAATCAAGAATTCTGTCAGAAAACATTAACTATGATGGGTCATGTTTGGGATGCCAAAGATAAAAGGTATAAGTATGTGGTGAAAGCAAACACTGCTGTATTGGCAGAAGAATCTGACGAAAGCGATGAGGAAGAAGAAGACGAGGACGACGAAGACGAAAAAGACGCTGAAGAGGAACAAGGGGATAATGATCAACAACAACAAATGGATATTGGTGTTGAAGACAATAGTGCTTGGATGCCTAACTTGTCTGCTATGGTGTCGGAGGAATCCCCAGAATGGAACCAATGGCAATACACATGACACTACATGCCTCAATCTTCTCCTATGGAAGATGAAGTTGATCAAGGCTGGGGTCAATGGCAATATAATGGCTGGACCACTCTTGGCTCTAACTATATGCCATCCACGCAAGGCTTTGATCACCAAGACTCTTACTACACTCCTCCATCACCTCCGCGTCCTCAAAAAAACCATGAGGATATTCTTGCACTGATGCGGACTATGCAACTTGACCAAGAGAGGTTTGCCACAACTCAAGAGGAAAGGTTTCAATCCTTGCATGAACAATTTCAGAATCACACCACCAACTTTGACGCTTTTGCTACTAATGTGATGGGTAAGTTCAACACTATGGCTGAGACCTCTACAACTCAACACCGTGCTCTCACAAATAGCTTCAACATCCTGAATCAAACCGTGTTGGAGTTGACTGAACAGATGGATATGCAACCTCCACCACCTCATCATCCTCACCAGTTTCGCGGGAGGGGCCACTCATTTAGGGGGAGGAGGCCATGAGAATCATCCTTACATTTTGCATCATGTCTTTTAATGCTTTGTTTCTTGCACTATTTAGGTTTCTAACTCCAATATGTTGATTTTAGCTATGTGTGCCTTATGTTCGTACTGCTTTATTGTTCCTTATGGCTGTTCCATGTAGTGACAATGTACTATTAATCAAATTTGTGCTTCTTAAGTGTTTAATTTTATTTAGTTATTCATTTACTTGCATTATATGTGAATGTGCGTTAATGGTAACTGTTGCAATTGTGTTCAAAATGCAGCTCTCGTTTTCTATTCTTGACACTTTATCTTTCTCTCTTTTTGATGTTGTCAAAGGGGGAGAAGAACAAGGACATAACAGGTATTGAGGTGATCAAATAATAGTGGATGCATAAAGTCAGGGGGAGGACTTATGACCGTTTTTCCATCATCAAAAAGGGGGAGTATGTGAGGGAAGATTCTCTCTATGTACTTGATTTTAATGATGTCAAAACTATCATGATTAGAATATAGAGATTCACGTGAAAAATGTCATATGAAATGCTCATTAAGTGGTCTAAGAGTGTTTAATCATGATTAGTAATGGTCTAGGTTCATTAGATATGGTTTAACACTTTTAGGAAAGTAAAAAATGTGAGTTTTGCATGTTCCAAGGGTGTGAGTCGACTCACAACCCTGTATTGGTCGAACTAAACATGTAGCATAGGGCAGTACAACCAGCGGGAGTGCTCGCGTCGATCCTCCGGTCGACTCACACCTTCTGTATTTGTGTTTGCCCAAAACTGGGAGCTATGAGTCGACTCATAGCCTGGTTCGGTCGACACATAACATGCATTTTTGCGCAGTGAGTGCGCTGCCTTGCTCAGGTCGACTATACCATCTGTATAGGTCGACCTCTCGCTGAATGTCACCTAAATTTCGTTGTGTTATTCATTTTAAAATTCTGTTATTTCTATTGTATTGTCCAGGATAGTATATATATCATTTTAGCTCATTTTTTTCAAACGAACAAGAAACGTGAAATTACATTGCCATTTCTCTTCATCTTCATCTTCAACATTGAGTGAACAAACAATTACACATAATAATCTTTGTTTGAGTTGTTCATTGTTTCAAGGTGATAACGTTCAGATTTTGGAAGCGCGTGATCTTCATTTCTGAGTTGAGATTTTGGTAGGTGTTTCTTTAATAGAACCCTAGGTTTTCTCCTCCAAGAATCGGGGAGATTACGGGGGTTTTTGCATAAACCGTTTTGTTCTACAGGGATTCAGCTGGGCGAAGGTAACCGATGATTGGAGCAATTGTTCAGTTTAGTAGCTGTAATCGGAGAATCGTAGAAGAGAGGTCTAGGTTCGAAGTTTGGTAGATCACAATTGACCGAGTGAAGGTAAACGAAGAACGGAGGTTTCTTTCGGTTTAGTAGTGTGGGAAGGTAATTGGATCAACCATATTCGAAGCACTTGATTCATCTTGAATCAAGGGGAGAGAAAATTCTGCATCAACGATCGAAGACGTTCGAGGGTTTGGATGTTCATAGTTTTCTCTTGTAATAAACAATTTGCAACATCTACATATATATATATATATATATATATATATATATATATATATATATATATATATATATATATATATATATCAATTCCAATTGTGGAATTGGGGGCAGAGGTACCCAAAGCGAGGAAGATTGGGGAACTACCTAACCAAATCTCATTTGTTCTCTCTTTCCCTTAACTCTTTTACATTTCAGTTTGTTCAAATTTGTGAAGTCTCAATTTATCAAAATTTCTGCCTTAGTGTAATTTTGAGCTGAGAAACTTTTTGTTAAATTGATAGAATTCCTTGAATTGTATCTTGGAGCAACTTTACATTACATTCCATAGAAATTTTGCACTTAGTGTGTTTACGCACACTAGGTGTTTGATAATTTGTTTCAAAGCAAAATTCGAACACGTCGCCTTTAATTGGTCATCACTTTACCTCATTGGTTTGGATTAAACATCAAGCAAGCGATATTTTGTTGACTGGTTTTTTTATGTGTAGTAATCAAACTGAATTTTTCCCTTCCATACTCATTCTCGATATATTCGTGCATATCCAATCCTTTTAGTAGAAGGTTCGTGGTAGACGTTCTATCCAGTGGTTTCTTCCATTAAAACAAATTTTAAAACTAAATTTTTGGTAACCATTTGCGTGTAAAACTCAATGGATCTATTCAACCCCCCCTTCTAGATCCATAGCCATCGTCTAAAACTTTGGTGTACTAAAACTGGTCACAATTGATGTCTATTTATAGTGCAACAAGTTTGTTTTGGCATCAATAGTGAATGTCAACTGGTACAGGTCTGTGGCCAATTGTGATCAAATGGAATCTCAAGTCTCCTCTAGCCATTGACTTGAGGTTAGAGCACAGGCTTTGTAGCTTTGGTTCAAAGATAATTCTTGACTGAATTCAGTTGGAATAGGCTCAACTCATGCCACCTTGATGCATTCATTAAAGGCTTGGAAACAAAATTGGAGTCTTGTCATCTTTGTAGCCTTTTTAGGGATGACAAGCCTAATGTAGATCCTTGGACTTGGGAGGCTTGAAGATCAGATCATCCCCCTTGGATTTGATCCTCTGATGTGTCCAAATTGATGACAAGGCTTAGAGTTATCAGATTTGGACAAATCAAGCAAATGTGCACAATTCTGGCTTGTAAAACCAGTCCATGATTCCATGTTTCAAGGGTTGTATCTCCCTGCTCAAATTGAATTTGGAGATGATCTGGTACTTGTTGGAAAGCCTTTATGGCATACTTTAACTTTGATGTTCACCCCTAGACCTGGTTTGACTTGGATTAAGGTGAAAAATGTCCCTACATTTTGGAAAAAGTAAGGCAGATTCTGACTTAGTCAAAATTTCACTAAGAGTGTGTTTGGATGAAGAATTTGAGAATTTTTAGGGAATTTAAAATTCTAAGTAATTCAAATGATTCAATTGAAATTCATTCATTTTTAAATTCTTTTGTTTGGATGGAGTATTAAAATGATTCAATGTAAAAAATTTGGGGTCATTTTCATAATTTTTAAAACTTTTGGGTCAAATTTAAAATATGCAAAATAGGGACCAATTTGTAATTTTTGAAAATTTAAAGGGACCAATTTGTAAAATTTGAAAATTAGTAGGGACTAATTTGCAATTTTTTGAAAATTTTGGAGGTGAATTTGAAATTTTCATAAAATATGAGGACCATCTTGCAAAATTTGAAAAATTAATAATAAACAATTTAACATTCATATTATATAGTGTTAAGAAGTAATTTGAAATTCTTTACTTTTGGTGTCATTTTAAATTCCTTAAATTTAACATAAATGAAATACTCCATAAATTTACATCATTTTAACAATTCTCCATATTTTTTATCCAAACAATGGATTTTGATCAAATCATTTCAAATTCCCTCAAAAAATTACTTTCCCTCATCAAAATGGAAAAATGTCATTTTCATGTTTTTTGTGATTTTGCTCAAACAATAACACAAAATCCATGATGAATTAGAATGAGGTCTAGTTGACATATTTGAAGTATGTAACATGAACTTCAATCTGAGCTTTGAATGGGAGAAAAGGCCTTAGGGTTTGGGAGATATGGCCTTGCAAAGTTGGTACCCTAGCCACTTTGTTCCATAACTTAGAAAAATTCTAAGTTTCTTATGGTTACCCCTTTTACAAGTTAACTCACTTTCTTTGATTTTTCTTGATGAATGATGATCCAAATCACATATTAACATTGTTTTAGGGTTAAGGAACCTTGTTTGACTAAAAATCCAAAAAGTCAAACTTGGATTTTTGTACAGTTGACTTTTTCATTAGATGAAATTTTAACTTTGTGATCCCTTTGTGAAATCAATCCTTGGGCTCAATTAAACTTAATGAATGGCCTCCAAGGGTATTTAGGAATGTCTTGGACCCCTCCCGAAGGTTTGAAATCAAGGATAGGCCAACAGTCAAGGATATGGTTGACTTTCTCCATCAGAAACCCTAATTTGTGATCAGATGGTTTTGAGTTCTCGTGGTTTATTATTTGAGCTCTTTGAGTTAATAAAATCTTGTAAACATGCCAATTTGATGTATTTGAGGTCTTTGAAGTTCATTTTGAAGCTTCAAGCCACACCTCCCTTCACAAGTTAACTCAAAGGGTTGAATTGGGTCAAAACCCTAATTCCTGATTTTTTGATAGATGAACCTTCAAGGTGATTTTTTCCATTGCGGATGGGTTCTTGAGATCCTTTTGAGCTTATTGGACCATACATTGAGACATTGGCTCATGCCCAGATGGAAATTTTCATCTGGAGGCCTCAGTCGACCAAAACCCTAATTTGGTGACACTGACGATCCTAAGGCTTGATCCACTTTGAATGCTGCAACCTTGTGCTTGATTCTTGATGCGGGAGTACTCTTGATCCTTCATGGAGGTTTAAGAGGTTAGACAAGTTGAAGATCATGACATTTCTTGATTGATCCTTTGTCTAAATGCTCTGGGAGGGCTTGAAACCCTAATTCTTGATTGTAGTAAATGCTCAACCATCTTTGAGGAGACTGATGAGGCATAAAAGTACATCCATATTGTGGTGATTATTTTCACAATGATGGGAAATCTTGGTGGTAAAAATTTGGGGTATGACACCTACATACCTCATCAATCCCCTCAAAGATTTTTGAGCATTCACTTCAACCACTAATTAGGGTTTTGAGCCCTCTCAGAGCATTTAGACCAAGGATCAATCAAGAATGGACATTATCATCAACTTGTCTAGTCTCTCAAACACCTATAAAGGATCAAGAGGTCTCCCACATCAAGAATCAAGCACAAGATTGCAACATTCCAAGTGGATCAAGCCTTAAGATCGACAGTGTCACCAAATTAGGGTTTTTGTCAACCAAGGCCTCCAGATGAAATTTTCATCTAGAAATGAGCCAATACTTTAAAGCATGATCCAAAATGCTTCAAGGGACCTCATGGATCCAATCATCAAGTCAAAACAACCTCAGGGGAAGCATTCATCAAAAATCAGGAATTAGGGTTTCTTGACCTAATTCACCCCTAAGTTGACTTTTGAGACAAGACATGAACCAAGACCTCAAGACATGGTTTGAGGGCCTCAAATACACCACATTGATCCATTTACAACAATGGATTGATCCTAGAAGCTTGATTCACAAGTTTCAATTTCATCTGGACCACAATTAGGGTTTTGAAGAAAAATCAACTGTATCTTTGACTTTGGACCAAGACATGTTCCCAAACCTTGCGACATGATTCAAAACACCCTAAAACACTTATGGAATCCATCCATTAGGTTTGAATTAGGTCAAGGACTTGATTTCATCAAGGATCACACAGTTAAGAATTCATCTGACAAAAAGTTAACTGTGCCTAAAATCAAGTTTGACTTTTTGGAATATTTCACAAATATGGTTTCCCTAAGTCAAAACAATGTTAATGTATGATATTGATAATCATTCATCAAGAAAAATCAAGAAAAGTTAGGTTTCTTGCAAAAGGGGCAACCATTAGAAACTAAAATTTTTCTAAGTTATGGGACAAAAGTGGTTTGGTACCAACTTTGCAAGGTCATAACTCCTAAACCACAAGGCCTTTTTCTCCCATCCAAAGATCAAATGAAAGTTCATCTTAAATAATTCAAATATGTCAACTACATCTCATTCCAAATCCTCATGGATTTTGAGTTATGGATTGATCAAAATCATAAAAAGTGAAAATGACCACTTTTTCCAATACTTAGTGAAATTTTCAAAAAGTCAGAATCTGTTTCACTTTTTCCAAACTTTGAGGCCATTTTTCACTTTGATCTAAACTAAACCAAGACCAATCTTGGACATCAAAGTTAAAGTATGTCATGAGAGCTTTCCTACAAGTACCAGATCATCTCCAAATTCAAGTAGGGAGTTACAACTCTTGGAACACGACATCAAAGACTGGTTTTTTCCAAGACAGATTATAGGTCATTTGCTCGAATTAGGCAATTTGTGCAATTAAAAGTCTTGTAATCCTTCTAGAATCATTGAAGATCAGATCAAAGCAAAAGATCTCTGAGCCACAAGCCTCCCAAGACAAAAGATCACCATGTAGGTAAGTGGAATTTAATGTTCCAAATCCAAAAACTCCCATTTTGTTTCAAGGCATTCAAAAGGTGCATTGAGGTGGCATGTACTGAGTCTTTAATCACTGAATGAGTCAAGCCTTAGCCCTGGAACAAAGAACCATAGGCCTGCTACACTGACCCGAGTCAATGGCTAAAGAAGACTTGGATTCCTTTATGCAACCATTGGCCAAAGATCTATACCAGCTGCCATTCACTATTCCTTGCAAAACAAACTTGCTCTACTATAAATAGAGCTCATTTATGATCAGTTTAAGTACACCAAAGCACCCAAAATGATGCTTTCCTCAAAATCACTTTCAAAAAACCAGATTTTCCTTCTATTTCAAGTCACTATTGAATTTTGAAATAGGAAGTAATTCAAACCAAACCAATCATGCCAACACCTCATATACATCATATATGAGTGATCCATGGCCTTCAAGCACAGCTGGAACATCAGAATAAAAAAATCACCATCCATTTGCTCAAGCTTTTGGTCTATTTGCAGTTGAGGTGCCACAACAAGTTCTGAGCTGATTCAATCCATTCCAAGCCTTCAAACACATTACTTGAGGTCCACTGAAGCTGTCCAAGTCATCATACAACATCTGTAACACCTCCAACATAGAATTCGATCACCAGCCACAAGAGGTAAGCCTGAATCCTTCAAACTCCATATTACATGCATTATAAATGAATTTTTGAGTTACCATCTTGTTTCTACATGTATATAGAGTGATAACCCTCAATCAATTGCCATGTATGAATCGTGTATGGAATTTCATAGTGTTCATGCTGAAACTAGGGTTCTTGAGTTAATCCTCTAATTTCTCACTCCATAATTAAAATAAATGCAATTAATCTACATGGTTGTGATCCTTGTTCAAAAACGAGCAAAATTGGTGTTTGAATCGTGCAAAACCATTGCGTAATCAGAGAGAAAAGTTAGAAAATGCAAATCTGAAGAAGAAGAACACGCGCGACCAAGAACATGTGTTCTTGGCGCCATTTTTCAAATTTTTAAATATTTGAATTTTCCATGTTTTTTTTATTAATCTTAAAATTAATTTCTCCCTGGTTTTTAATGTTTTTGAATTAATTCTTTTTTTCAAAATTCAAAAAAATGTTAAATTATTTTATTTTACAAAAATATCCAATTTATATTATTTATTTAATATTGTTAGAATTTTTATAATTTATTTCATTTTATTTGTTTTTAAACATTTTAAAATGAAGTTCTCACCTTGATCTTTTCATTCCAAATGAATTTCAAGCTTTAATGTGATTAAACATGATTTTTCAAAATATTTTTCAAAGTTGACATCTTGTTTTTGAATATATTTGATATTTTATATCATTTTTTATTTAATTTCCTTTGAAAATTATATCTTTTAAATTCAAAATTAGGGTTTGCTCTAAATTTTGATTTTTCAAACTTCACATAAACACTTTTGGGCCTCTAATAGAGTGTAAGACCCATCCCTTGTCACACACAAAATTTTTGGGCCTTAATCATTGTTTAAGACCCGATACGACTTTCAAAACGACGGTGCGATCACTGTCCTTCATTTGGGCCTCACCCTGAGTTATAAGTCCCATTATCTCTTCTTTTGAACATTTTTTGGACCTCTAATAGATTTTAAGACCCAACCCCCCTTTGTACATAAATAATTTGGGCCTCAGTCATTGTATAAGCCCCGATACAGTTTTCAAATTGACGTTGCGATCATTGTCTTTCATTGGGCCTCTCCTTGAGTTGTAAGCCCCATCTCTTGTACAAAAATAAACTTTGGGCCTCTAATAGAGTGTAAGACCCAACCTCTTTTGTAAATACAATAAATTTGGGCCTTAGTCATTCTCTAAGTCCCTCTGTTGTTTTCAAAGATACGACTCGATCATCGCCTTTTCATAAAAATTCATCTGGGCCTCTCCTTGAGTATAAGCCCCAAACTTCCTTTTAAAACAACTTTCCTTTTGATTTAGATTCAAATTCATAATTGTTATCAAAACTTTCTTCAATTTTCTTGAATAACTAACCATACAGCTGTATTTATAATACTGGAAGCTTGCTCACCTATAACTTCTACCAGCTTTCTTTTACATATTTGCTTATATATATTTCATCTACATATATATGCCTGTATATCTACTTAGAGTGTTCCCCAGCAATTAGGTCTAGGATTAAATCAAGCCAGCGGTCACTCTTTCAACATAGTCAAAACTAGTTCCCCATAGGAAATTCCAGATACAGTCTTGAAGGTGTGAGAAAAACATAAGAAAGGGGGGGTTTGAATTGGGTTTTCCATTTTGAAAGCTTTTTATGAAACTCAAACAAAGATCATAAATAAACTAACAATAAGAAATACACACGATATATCCTGGTTCACTTGAAAACTATCAAGCTAATCCAGTCCACCCGCCAAGGTGATTTTGCCTTAGACAAGGACTTAATCCACTATAACCAAACTGATTACAATCGCACGAGCACACTGCTGGTGACTAACAACCTCTAAGACTCGCCAGTCCTAGACTTCTTAAGAATTCTGACCCAACTGGTCTCTTAAGGAATACAAAGCACAAGCCAATTGCAAGTGACTAACAACACTAAGACACACTGCCTTAGTCTCCCTAAAAATTCTGACCCAACTGGTCCTTTAGGGAACGCAAACAACTATTTGCTACAAGGGTTTGTTTACAATAATTATGCTTCTACACAAGCAGGGTAAGCATACATTTTAGCTCAATCTAACTTAGAGAGAATCTACAGTAATTACATTCTTCTTCTTTGTATTGTGGTGCTTTACTGTTCACTCATAAGTTTCTTCATTTCTTGAGTTGCTTTCTTCATGTACATCAGTGTTTCTGATTTACACTGAGTATTACATTGTTTGTTGCTCACTCATATTCAATCATGCTTACACGCATGCATCTGCTCTCTTAAGCTCATGTTGATCAACATCAGATTCGTTGAATAATCAAGTCTATATATTGCCAGAAAAAGGTACGTTGAAGGGCAGATCGGTAATATGATAAGAGTACTGGCGACTTGAAATAGAGCCATTATGCTGGGTTGAAAATCGTACACTGAAGTTGTCCTTTGTACCACCAAATCTGTTAGAGCAAGAGTTGTCTCTGCAAGTCATCTCTATGTTTTAATGATAACAATGAGTATTTGTGAAAGAACCATTTTATGTTCTAACGTGTGTTGTGTGCAGATCATAATCATAGAAGATATCAGATCCAACAAACACCAGTAAGATGTGCATAAACGATCATATGTGAGTTACTATGTGTAACACAAGTCGCAAGAAGCAAGTATGCTTCCGTATCTGATCATAATCAGATAGATCCAAGGATACCGAAATTGCTGCTGCAATGCTCTTGTGGATGTTACTCTGAAAGTGGTTATGATTCTGAAGATAGCAAAGCTTCTGAAGAGATAATCTTGTGGAGAACCGAAGTGCTGAAGATTCTCATGACTTGAAGTTCTGAAGGCTGAAGGCTCTGAATACCAAGTGCAGAAAAACTTTGAAGACTAAAGTGTTCGAAAGATTATGGTTCTAAAGGTCAAGTGCTGAAGACTCTGAAGACAACGTTCTGAGTGAACAAGGTTCTGAAGATTCTGAAGACTTGAAGGATCGAAGATAACGGGTTTTAAGATAAGTGTTGATGTTCTGAAGACAGATTCCTAATGGACATGTTCTGAAGACAGAATACTTGAAGTTTCTGAAGACCCTGTTATAAAGTCTCTACTCATGCTTCAATTAATTACCATCAAAAGCCTCTAAAGATTTGAAGACAAATGTTACCGTTAGCAATGACTGTACACCATGCTAAAAAGACATATCCCATCACTTCTTCTACAGTAAAAAGAAGATATGGCAGTACAACTTTCATCATTGTATAACGACTCTTTTCAAACAGCCAAGAACTCTCTAACGACTATATTTTACTTGGCAATTTAAAGGAAAGAAGAATGCGCTTCTGAAGGTGTCGATGTGATGATAGTCGCAACGATCAGTTATCGTTGTTACATTAAACACTTATAGCTATCACCATTAACACACGACCATTGTTGTTGAAGCTCAAAGATCATTATTCAACACAACAACAATTAATTGGAATAGAAGTTGTTGATGAACAAGACAACATCGCAAATCTGTCAAGTCATCAACCAACTTCATCATCTGAGCTATATTGAAGATCTGAAGCAAGGAGTTGTTGCTCGAAGCTTGCTCAACAAATAAGATGAAGAAGATCTATAAGATGTCATCAAACTGTCAAATATATATACATCTTTGTAGAATATAAAGATAGCAAGGAGCTGTTGCTCATATCTTGCTAGAACATTGAGTGTTCATTTGTACTTAAAATTAGGAGTTATCTGCTTGTTAAGAAGCATCATTGTAATCTCCAGAACAACTAATTCTATGTGAATTAGGATTCCTCAAGCGATCAGTGTGATCGGAGACTTGAGAAGACAATGGCTTGGTGTCATTGTGGAAATCCTGAAGTATGTTCAATGATAATCATATCTCAAAGAGGACCAGTTGTCGGTCAGACTCTTGTGAGATCACTGATGGAACTCAATGAAAAGCCTGGTAGAATAGTCAGTAAACATTATATTCATTAAGTCAAATCCCTGAACGTTTAGCTGTGAAATCCTGATAGTAGATCTTGCGAGATTGGAACCTATTAGGTCAATGTTCATTATATTCATTAATTTGAATCCCAGAATGGTTCATCGTGGGTTAGTCACAGTTGCGGTTGTGCAGGATGTTAGTCACCGGCTGTTGCCCATGCATCTGTAATCGGTGTTGATTATAGTGGATTAAGTCCTTGTGTTCAAGGCGAAATCACCTTGGAAGGGTGGACTGGACTAGCTTGGGAATGGCTCAAGTGAACCAGGATATATCGTGTGTTCTTTACTCTTGTTTATGCTTTGTTTAATTATTTATGTTTCTGTATCATTTATCAGAACCTTGCATAGAAAGTTAGAACCTTGTGTAGCGAGCGATTTTGGACGCGGTTCTTAAGCGCTGGTCGCTCTCTGCGGTTGAGTTTTAACTACAGGTCGATTCATTTTTTATCCTATTAAAGCTGACGAAGGAAGGGAAATAGATGTCTCCAATTAACCCTGCTTTGCATACTGAGTTTAAACAGCGGTCTGTTAGGTTACGGATGCGATCAATGTGGGGGGGCCTTTGTATTGGTTATTTGTATTTTCGCCAATACTGTTTTCTCTCTTTTTATTTTGACAGAATGTTTCTGGCGGGGAACAAGGATTAGGATGTTAGGACTGATGCTTTTTGATGTGAGAGTATGGGATTTTTGGTTTTTTGTTTAGTGTGCTCGGTAAGATTTTTTCTTTCAATCTTATGCCTACGTATTCCCGTTTACTGAAATAGGGAAATCAGAGCGTTCGTAGTTCCTCCTAGTCTACGGGAGGAAAATGGGTGTTTTTGGTGTCTTGTTCAAAGCCCAAGACATGAAGCTAAAGGTGGTTTGTATCTTGTTCAAAGCCCAAGATATGAAGCTAAAGGGTCTATTTGTATCTTGTTCATAGCCCAAGATGTGAAGCTGAAGTTGTTGACTTTAGAGAGAATTTGTTATCTCTAAAGAGGGTCCGTTTGTCACAATTGTTGGGTGACTGGTTATAAAGGGAGGATTACTTTAACCGGGATACGCGGATCCTAGCAATGCCATAATTTCCTTTATAGGGGATTTTTAACCTGAAGGAGAAGACTTTAACTCAGTTTAGAGCAATGCCATCTTTCCTTAATAATTTCTTATGCTAAAAGAGGGACAGTGGAATAGATGTAGATGATCTAGAGGCTTGCCGCTTACAGCGATTAGATGAAGGGAAAGGAGTTATTGATGTTTGTGTACTGTGAACGAGGCACAACTTTGATGCTAAAAGGTTAAATGGATCAACTAGTGGTTTTCTTATACAAAGCCTAAGAGGAGGCTAATATGTGTCCCGTACAAATCCTGAGAAAGAGGCTAAAAGGTTTTGACTCGGCGATGAAGTCTTTTGGTATCTCGTATAAAGCCCGAGATGAAGGCTATTTGACTCAACAAGAGAGTTTTTTGTATCTCGTACGAAGCCCGAGATGGAGGCGAAAGGGGTGATTAACTTAATGAGGGAGTCTCTTTATGTGTCTCGTACAAAGCCCGAGAGAGAGGCTAAACGTTGTTTGACTCCACTGGGGAGGATCATTGTATAAAGCCCAAGAGGAGGCTAACTTCACTGGAGAATGATCATTATACAAAGCCTAAGAGGAGGCTATGGCGACTGTTCAGTTAAGTGACAGGTCCAGTATACTGATTTTGAAAGAGAAAATCAGTTCTTATATGAGCAACACTGTACTCAAGGATTTGTTTCAAGGATCCGGGTTATTCCTGTTCTTCAAGGAAGCGGGAAGTCCGAAGGGTATTGAGACTGTCCGAGTCTACGGGTTTTCTTCCTATTTAAGGGGGTGTTTGAGAATGTCTTTGAGACTCAAGGAGATTAGACTGTCCAAGACTAGAGTTTTAACCTTTGTACTATGTTTGGAGAAACAGTAGTAGACTCTTTGAAAGGACTGCTCTATGGAGATGATTAAGTTCTGTTCCTATACCTCTAGGAGGTCGTCGGGACAATTTGTACGAAGCCTAAGAGGAGGCTGGAAACTTTTAAGAAGTCGATCGGTCCTTGTACTAAGCCCAAGAGAAGGCTATCATTCCCGGAGGAAGAGATCATTATAAGAAGCCTAAGAGGAGGCTGTGAATACTTCTAAGAAGCCGAGAGGTCCTTGTACTAAGCCCAAGAGGAGGCGGGGTTGCTGTTAGGAAGCCTGTGGATCCTTGTACGATGCCCAAGAGGAGGCCGATTGCTTTTAAGAAGCCGACGGGTCCCCAAACCCCGAGAAATTCAAGGCAAGCTATTCACAAGGAATAGATCAAGTCAGGAAAGTTCGCGAATTTGGAAGAAACTCAAGAGATGCCATTCACAGAGAAAAGATCATCTCTTGGGAGTAGAGTTTCTTGACAAGTGCTTTTAAGAAGCCTGTGGGTCCCCGAACCCCGAGAAGTTCAAGACATGCCATTCACCGAGAATAGATCAAGCCAAGAAAGTCCGAGAATTTGGAAGAAACTCAAGAGATGCCATTCACGGAGAAAAGATCATCTCTGGGGAATAGAGTTTCTTGACAACTTCTATGAGTGACAGTCTATGAAAGGGTTCACAGAGAATGCTGCCTTTCATATCTCTATATTGTTTAACCCCAAAAGGAGGGAAGACTGTGTCTGGTAATCCTATAGGGATCTAGTTTTGACTATCTCTATGAGTGATCAACGACTTTACCTAGTGCTAGACGTAGTTGCCGGGGAAACTCTAAATATCTATAGTATTATTACACAGTTGATATGAGTTTATGAAAGAAGACTTACAGCGAAACAGCCCCACAATACAGTTTATATGTATATGAAAGCGGTAAATGAAAGCGATAACCACTTACTCGGTTGTAGAGCTTCCATGTTGTTTGGTTAGTTGTTCAACAAAGAAAGATTGAAAACAATAGTATATTCAAAATCAAAGGAGAAAGTGCTTTTAAAAAGAAAGATTTGGGGCTTACAGCTCAAGGAGAGGCCCAGGGTTTTATCAGTGAGCGCACTGTTTGAATTTGTACAGAGGGACTTATACAAGTGACTGAGGCCCAAAAAGTTTTCTGTACAAAGGTATGGGTCTTACACTCTCTCAAGAGGCCCAAAAAATTTTAAAGAAAAGAAATGAGTCTTACTATACGAGGGTAGGCCCAGTTTGTTTTTCTGTTTGAATTGGTGATCGCGCCGAGATTTTCTTTTAACGCGAAGGGATTTATACAATAAGTGAGGCCCAAAGTTTTTAGTTAAAAGGAGGGTTAGGTCTTACACTCTATTAGAGGTCCAAAAGTTTTGAATGGGTCTTATAGCTCGAGGAGAGGCCCAGGGTTTGATTTCAAAAGGCGACGATCGCGCCGTTTGTTTTTTACGGTATCAGGACTTATACAATACTGAGGCCCAAAAATGATTTGGTCAAAAAAAAGATTGGGTCTTACACTCTATTAGAGGCCCAAGTGTTTTGAAAATGATTTATGAGGGTTGAATTAATCCAAAAACCCTAATTTGTTTTAAAAAATGTATTTAATTGAATAAAAATTCAATTAAAATGATCAAAATTGTTTAACATATGAAAAACAAATTGTGAACTTGGATTAATGCTTCAAAAATTAAGCATTGACCTAAAAAATAATTAGAAAGCATTAAAATTTGCAAAATCAAGGTGGAAAAATATTTTAAGTGTTAAAAACAATTAAAACATTAATTCTTTGCAAAAATATCAATTATACCAAATAAATAATATTTTTGGGATTTTTAGGGAGAATAAAATATTTTAACATTTTTGTGAATTATTAAAAATAGAATCAACTCAAAATCATTAAAACTCAGAGAAAAATTAATTTTTGAATCAATTAAATAAAATCACAAAATTCAAATATTTGAATTTGTGAAAAATGGCGCCAAGAACAGCTGAAGAACACGCGTGTGTTTCAGCTTGGCCCAGATTTGCATTTTCTATCCAATCTCACTGAATACTTGATTATATCATACAATCCACATATCAATATGTTCGTTTCAACCTCACGATTATGTCTATGGTATTTAATTTCGTTTAAATTAAACATATAAGAAGAAATCACGAAAAATCCTCAAGAGCCCTAATTTCTGCATGAAGGCTAGGATTTTTGATACACAATTCAAACAATGTAATTTATTGAGGGGAAACATTCCATGCATGATTATGAACATTTGGAAAAAGTATTGTGCGAGGAAATATGCATAGATTGAGAGATGACCAAGTATATGCTTACCTCTAGGTCGTGACAGCAAGAGCAAATTGATTTCTGAGTAGGAGGTGTTACAGATGAAATGTGATGATCTGAACAGCTTCCCTACACCCTATGGAATGTGTTTGAATGCTTGGACTTGACTGAGAATGGCTGGATCACTTCATGGCATCTCAACTGCACTTTGGTTAAAACCTTGAGCAATTGACTGGTGATTCTGAAAAATCAGTGTTCTAGTTGCTGTTTAAGTGTTTGATCAGCTCATATGTGATGTCTATGAGGTGTGTGTATGATTGGTTTGAGTGGAATTGCCCTCTAGCTCAAAACCCGATAGCTACCTTGCTAAGAAAGGCATTTTTGCCAAGAGAAAGAGATTTTGAGAAAGGCAAGTATTGTAGGCCTTTGGTGTACTTAAACTGAACACAATTGAGCTCTATTTATAGTAGAGCAAGTTTGTTTTGCAAGGAATAGTGAATGGCAACTGCTGAGTAGGTTTGGCCAATGTTGGCAAATGAAAATCCAAGTCTCCTCTAGTCATTGACTAGAGGTTAGGGCACAGGCTGCTAGTTCCCTTGGTCTTGGATAAGTCTTGATTGAATTCAAATGAAAATGGCTCAGTCTATGCCACCTTGATGCTTCCATTGAATGCCCCAATCCAAATTGGGAGTCTTGTCCCTATTTTGGCCATTCTAGGTTCAACATGCTATTTCTTATTCCAAAGACTTTGGAGGCTTGGCTCAGTAATTGTCCCCTTTAGATTCAATCCTCTGAGGTGTCCAAGTGGATAGGAGCATTTGGATTTGGCTGATTTTGGCAAATCGAGTAAAAATGCAAATTCTTCCTTGCCTTGGCAGATTTCAGCAAGGCAACTTTCCAATGTCATATCTCATGACTCAAATGGAATTTGGTAATGTTCTTGGCCATTTTGGAAAGCCCTTACATGATACAACAACTGTTTGAACATGTTTGGTTTTGATCTCTTTTGAATCCAAGTGAAAAATCCCCCTACATTTGGAAAAAAATGAAGACAGATTTGGACTTAGTGAAAATTTCACTAAGTGTTGGAAAAAGTGACATTTTCATTTTTCAGCCATTTTGATCACTCCATAACTCAAAATCCTTAATGAATTGGACTTAGGTCTAGTTGAAGTTTTTGTAGAGGGTAATGAGGGCTACAAATACATCTTTGGATGAGGAAAAATGGCTTTGTGGTTTAGGAGTTATGATCCTCCAAAGTTGGTACCCTAGCCACTTTATTTTTAACTTAGAAAATTTTCTAAGTTTTTATGGTTACCCATTTTTCAAGTTATCCAACTTTTCTTGATTTTTCTTGATGAATGATGATTCAAATCATACATTAACATCATTTTAGGGTTAAAAAACCATTTTGGTGAAAAATCTCAAAAAGTCATGTCCTTGACCTAAACTGTGCAATTCTTCAGGAAATCATGTCCTTGACCTAAATAAAACTTGATGGACATGTTCCATGGGTGTCATAAGGTATATTGAGGCATGTCCCAGGGTTTGGGAGCATGTCCTGGTCAAGAGTCAAAGTTACAGTTGACTTTTTCCTTAAAACCCTAATTGTGGTGTAGATGAAATTGAGACTTGTTGCTCAAGCTTCTTGGATTAATCCATTGTTCCAAATGGATCAATATAGTTCATTAGAGACCCTCAAACCCTATCTTGAGGTCTTGGTTCATGATTTGCCCTAAAAGTTAACTTAGGGGTGAATTAGGTCAAGAAACCCTAATTCCTGATTTTGGATGTATGCATCCCTTGAGGCCAAATTGACTTGATGATTGGGTCCATGAGGTTCCATGGAGTATATTAGGTTGTGTTTTGGATCATTGGCTTGTGCCCAGATGAAAAATTTCCATCTGGAGGCCCTGGTCGACCAAAACCCTAATTTGGTGACACTGTCGATCTTGAGACTTAATCCACCTAGAAGGGAGCAGCCTTGTGCTTAATCCTTGAAGTGGGAGTCCTTTTGATCCTTTGTAGATGTTTGAAAGGTTAGAAAAGTTGAAGATCCTGTTATTCCTTGATTGATCCTTTGACTAAGAACTCTGAGAGGGCTTGAAACCCTAATTTTGATTGTAGTGACTGCTCACCCATCTTTGGGGAGGTTGATGAAGTATGATGGCCCATCCATATTGTGATGATGATTTGCACAATGATGGGAAATCCTAGTGGTCAAAATTTGGGGTATGACAGATGCCGTTATTTAATCTTCTTGGAACCGAAGGTGTGAATGACGAAAGTATTCGGGCATTCGGGGTGCAAGAGGATTAAATATCGGAATACCCGAAATTTTGATGGTGATCCTGAATGGTAACTTACGCATTTATCTTCTTTAGCTAAGCGATGATGCTTAGAAAAGGTAAACTTCCCCTCGATCCTGGTCTTCAGCCAAGGAGCTGGTCTCAGTTTCCTTTTGGGATAAACCTCCCCTCGATCCTGGTTTCCTACCAAGGAACTGGTCTTAGTTTCTCTTATTAACTTCCCCTTGATCCTGGTTTCCTACCGAGGAACTGGTCTAAGTTTCTGATTTAAACTTCCCCTCGATCCTGGTTTCCAACCAAGGAACTGGTCTCAGTTTCTGATGTAAACTTCCCCTCGTTCCTGGTTTCCTACCAAGGAACTGGTCTCAGTTTCTTTTGTTAATAAGCTTTATTGACAAGGGACGCTATTCGTAGCGGCTTTCCTTCAAACTTCTCGCCGAATTTTCCTGGGGAGATGCCATTTGAGGGAAAAAAATGACGTCAGACTCGCTGGGGAGCCCAATCGTCTGAATTATAGAGGTGTACAAACTTCTCTGTTGGAGACGCCATTTGTTTCTACCGGGGAAAAGCAAGTCTCTTGAGAGGCTGCTTCTGCGTGGGATCTTACATCATACTTTTCTCGGGATCTTCTCGGAGAAATGCCATATAATGGGGTCCAATTTTGAGGTGTCGATGACCTTTTCATTAGCGGTCTTTTCGGAGCAAAACTGGCATGCTGCCGAATCTCTGATTACGAGGCTTTCTCTGTGGATTTTCCTTAATCCGGGAAAGCAAGGATATCATCTTTAATGGCGAAGAGTGATGTTGACTGAGAGTTCCTCTGGTCTTTCAGAGGTTCAAGTTATCAAAGTGGTCGAGGACCCAACTTCAATCCAGAAATAAAACTAGAGGAGAGATTGTTCAAACGCGACACTTCCTGACGAGGAAAGAATCGACGACTTGATTGAGAGGACTGTTATCACTAGGGGATAAGACCGACCAGAGTGACAGCGATGCAATATGACATGTGAATGCAAATCAATAATGCAATGATGCATGTATGTTTATGCTGACAAAACTGACGCGACATACAACTGACAGGTGAACACGACTGGATACTTGGCCATCGCGGGGCGAAGAAGTACCATTGGTCCAAAAGTAGCAATTCTACCTTGCTTAGGAGAGATAGTCCCTGCGGGGAATATCGTTGATCGGGCTTAGGAGATAAGAACTCGGCCGAGGCGTGTCAGACGAAACAAGGTCTCTGACACAGTGGATCCCTTCATTCAGGCGTACTGGGTTAGAAGGAGTACTTTGATTCTGCACTTTGAAGTTTGCTTACTTTTGGAGAGGCGATTGATGTTCCTTTGATGTTCAACAGTCAAAAGAAATTGCCGACTTTATTTTAAAAGTAGAAAAAGTTTTAACAAGTAAATTCATTTTTTGTTTTATTTCAAGAATCGTTAATCATGTTAACATGTCGTTCTGTAAAGCTAAAATAAATAAGAATTACAAACAAAAGCACAAGGGCTCAAATTTTATTGATAAGATGGAGATCAGCCAAACGCGTGATTCCAAAGAGTATATACAAAGTTAGAAAATGGTAATTTACAGGGAAAAGGGCTACGTTGAAACATAACGACCACTATCCTTCTACCAACTTTGAATTCGGGACATCCTGAGCTTCTGTCGAAGATGACCTTGACTGGAGTTTTCCTGACGGATGATGTAACTGCTGCTGCTGCTGAGGGACTTGCCTCTGTTGAACATAGTTACTCGCCATTATCCCTAATTTTTGCCTGGATTGTACTATGATGTTTCCAATCCATCGGGATGAGTTTTTTTTATGCCTCTAACTTTTGCCTGGACCGCCCTTTCGGGTTTTCAATCCACCGAGACGTTTTTTTTTTTTAGTTAGGCAAAGTATTTCTTGACTACATCAACATTCGTGGGGTAGGCAAATTCCTCTCCATCCATAGTTTTGAGTCTCAAGGCGCCGCCTGAGAAAGCTTTCGTGACCACATAGGGGCCATCATAATTCGGAGTCCACTTGCCTCGAGAGTCAGTGAGAAATGATTGAATCTTCTTGAGCACGAGGTATCCTTTTCTGAAGACACGAGGTCGAACCTTTTTGTCGAACGCCCTCTTTATTCTCTGTTGATACAACTGACCGTGGCATAGTGCCGTGATTCTCTTTTCTTCGATCAGATTCAGTTCATCGTGTTGGCTTTGACACCATTCAGCTTCGGTGAGCTTAGCTTCCATCAATACTCGGATTGATGGGATCTCTACTTCTATGGGGAGCACTGCTTCCATGCCATACACTAGAGAGAAAGGGGTTGCCCCTGTTGAAGTGCGGACAGATGTGCGATAACCGTGAAGAGCAAAGGGTAGCATGTCGTGCCAGTCTTTGTAGGTTACAACCATCTTTTGAACGATCTTCTTGATGTTCTTGTTAGCCGCTTCTACCGCTCCGTTCATCTTGGGTCGGTAGAGAGATGAGTTATGGTGTTCGATCTTGAACTCTACGCACAACTCTTTCATCATCTTATTGTTCAAGTTAGATCCATTATCAGTAATGATCTCGCTTAGAACACCATAACGACAGATGATATTGTTTTTGATAAATCGGATCACCACTTGTTGGGTTACATTAGCGTATGACGCTGCTTCAACCCACTTGGTGAAGTAATCAATGGCTACCAGGATGAACCGATGTCCGTTTGAAGCCTTGGGCTCAATCATGCCAATCATGTCGATTCTCCATATGGAAAAAGGCCACGGGGAAGAAAGAACTTTGAGATGTGATGGCGGTACATGAATTTTGTCAGAGTATATCTGACACTTGTGACACATCGTCATGTACTTGTAGCAGTCGGATTCCATTGTCAACCAGTAGTACCCTGCTCTTAAGATTTTTCTCGCCATTGTATGTCCGTTGGCATGAGTGCCAAAGGATCCTTCATGAATTTCTTTCATAAGCATGTCTACTTCTGGTCTGTCTACGCATCGAAGTAAGACCAAGTCAAAATTCCTCTTATAAAGAGTGTTACCGCTCAGGAAGAAGCTTCCAGCCAATCTTCTGAGGGGTTTCCTGTCTTTTCTGAGCGCCCCAGACGGGTACTCTTGTTTCTGAAGGAAGCATTTGATATCATGATACCAAGGTTTGTCGTCTATGACTGCTTTAATCATGAAGACGTAGGCGGGCCTTTCAAGGCGCATTATGTCGATCTTAGGTATGTCATTCCATTGACCTACACTAATCATGGAAGAGATAGTGGCTAATGCATCAGCCATGTAATTCTCCTCACGAGGGATGTGATGAAACTCGACTCTGTTGAAGAAAGGTAGCAACCTTCTTGCGTAGTCTTTGTAAGGAATCAATCCAGATTGGTATGTGTTCCAATCTCCTTTTATCTGATTGATGACCAAGGCTGAATCGCCATATACGTCCAAGTTTTGATCCTTAAATCAATCGCTTCCTCGAGACCCATAATACAAGCTTCGTATTCGGCCTCGTTGTTCGTACACTTGAACGTAAGTCGAGCAGTGAAAGGAATGTGGGTACCCTGAGGGGTAACAATGATTGCCCCAATTCCATTTCCGTAATGATTAACTGCTCCGTCAAAGATAAGTCCCCATTGGGAACCTGGTTCTGGCCCTTCACTGGGTAACGGTTCATCGCAATCTTTCATTTTTAGATACATGACATCTTCGCCTGGGAAGTCAAACCCAATTGATTCTTGATCGTCGATCGGTTGATGAGCCAAATGATCGGCTAAAATACTTCCTTTAACGGCTTTCTGAGTGTGGTACTCTATGTCATATTCCAATAACAACATCTGCCAACGGGCAATTCTTCCCGTAAGAGCAGGTTTTTCGAAAACGTACTTGATTGGATCCATTTCGGGGATTAACCAAGTAGTATGACGAATCATGTATTGGCGAAGATGTTTGGCTGCCCAAGCCAAAGCGCAGCAAGTTTTCTCGAGCATAGTGTACCGAGTCTTGCAGTCGGTGAATTTCTTGCTCAGATAGTAAATGGCAGGCTCTTTCCTTTTGGTTTCGTCTTGTTGGCCAAGTACACATCCCATTGAGTCCTCTAGGACTGTGAGGTAAATGATCAGTGGTCTTCCTTCCACTGGAGGTGATAGAATCGGAGGATTCAACAAATATTCCTTGATACTGTCGAAGGCGGTTTGGCAATCTTCTGTCCAAATGCAATCCTGGTTCTTTTTGAGTAATTTGAAAATCGGCGCACATGTGGCATTCATAAGGAATATGAATCTGGAGATGTAGTTCAAACGTCCCAGGAATCCTCTGACTTGTTTTTCAGTTTTCGGAGAAGGCATTTCTTGAATGGCCTTGACCTTGTCAGGATCATCCTCAATTCCTTTCTGGCTGACAATGAACCCTAGTAGTTTCCCTGAACGGACACTGAAGGTGCACTTGTTAGGATTCAAGCGGAGCTTAAATTTTATTAAACGTTCGAACAATTTTGACAGATGTTCAACGTGCTCACTCTCTGTTTTTGATTTTGCAATCATATCATCGACATATACCTCGATTTCTTTGTGTATCATGTCATGAAACAGAGTAGTCATGGCCCTTTGATAGGTTGCCCCGACGTTCTTCAAGCCGAACGACATTACCCTGTAACAAAAGGTACCCCATGGGGTAATGAATGAAGTTTTCTCCATGTCTTTCGGCGCCATCTTGATCTGGTTATATCCCGAGAATCCATCCATGAAGCAGAAAATTTTGAACTTTGTTGTGCTGTCTACCAGCATGTCAATGTGTGGTAAAGAAAAGTCGTCCTTTCGACTAGCCTTGTTCAGATCCCTGTAGTCTACACACATTCTGACCTTTCCGTCCTTTTTGGGAACGGGTACGATGTTGGCTAACCATTGAGGATATTCAGATGTGGCGAGGAAACCCGCGTCAATCTGTTTCTGCACCTCCTCTTTGATTTTGATGGCCATGTCTGGGTGAGTGCGTCTCAACCTTTGCTTTACTGGCGGACATTACGATCTTAACGGTAAGTGATGTTCCACGATGCTGGTATCCAACCCTGTCATGTCCTGATAGGACCAAGCGAATACATCGGGGAATTCTTTGAGAAGCCTTATCAAGCTGTCTTTGGCGGTTGGACTGAGCAGTGCCCCAATCCTGATTTCTTTTCTCTCTTGTCCTAAACCCAAGTTTACTGTTTCCAACGGCTCTTTGTGAGGTTCAATGGACCTTTCCTCTTGTCTGAGTAGTCGGGAGATCTCTTCTGGAATTTCGTTGTCAACTTCTTCTTCATCCCCAAATATCGGGAACTCAAAGTCGGGAGAAGGCATCGGATCGTATGTTTCACGGGGTTTAAAACAAGCAATCTGCATGACGTGATGATTCGTGTTTAGAAGAGATAGAGAAAATGCAAGAGTGTGTGCAGTGTATTTTTTTACTGCTTGTTTTTATTTTTGATTTGTTTTTTAGGATTACCATTTTCTGAAAAAGCAAAAAGAGAAAACAACAATTAATGCGGAAATTATAGAACGACGTTATTTTATTAATGAACAAGTCGATTCTTGAAACTACAGCCCTATAAAACAAAACTATGTCGCTTTGGGTGAAGCGAAGAGGGATTCCTCAATTGTATTTGCATAGCATTTGTGCTCTCCCAGACAGAGTTGTCGTAGGAGGATTCCTCAATTGTATTTTGCATAGCATTTGTGCTCTCAGCTGTATCTCCCCATCCAGTAGGCTGGATATCTTCGAACTGGAGGAGTCATCTCTCTCGATGACGTTGACCTCGGGAAAAGCATAGTTGATGAATTCAAGTCCTGCAAACGTTGCAAATTCATCTTCATGTTGAGTAGTTTCTGAATGACCTGAGTGTTGATCCCATGACATGGTGGGGACACAGGTATTCTGTTCAATGACGGTCAGCTGATTTTCATTGTTCGGCTGACTCTCTTGCCCCAAGTCTCCTGGATAAGGTTGCCACATTGGCAGACCATCCATTGGCCCATAGTAATTGTGGTCAAAGTTGTCTTTCATCGGAGTGTCTTCCTCTAATGAATTTAGCGGAGCACGACATCCTTCCGGATCACAATTTCCATATATCATTTCGACGTCTGACTTTGGTATAAATCTCGGACTTTCTGTAGGAAAGCAAAATGGTATAGGCACCTCCTCCTGAGACATATAACCGTCCTCGTTAAGGTAGGACTTCCACTCTTCATCTGTGTCAAAGGGATCTTCCTCATTGATAGCATGTACTGCTTGAGACACCGGGTGAAGAAAACCTCCACTATGGAAGAAGTTTTGAAGGGGATGAAGACTTTCATCGTTGGCAGCTGTCTGGGTACAGGTTGCAGAAAAACCAAGACCCTTCTTTGTTGTATTGCTAGTAGGAATGACAAGCTGCCCCCATCCTGTTGTATCGGTACTCTCGACCGCTTTAATAGCATCATTGTATGAGGAAATCGAGGTTCCTCCTTTGAACTGATTGTTCTTGCTTATCGACAGTGCTTGGAACTGAGTTCCAATAACCTCCTCGGGTTCTATACCAGTAGACGATGAAAAGTTGCTTACAAGCAAGGCTTGTTCCCCATAAACTGTGACAAGTTGATCGTTCTTGACGAACTTTAGCTTTTGGTGGAGGGTCGAAGTGACCGCTCCAGCCTGATGTATCCAAGGTCTTCCTAATAAACAATTGTACATTGCCCGGATGTCTATGACCTGGAAAGTGACTTGGAAAGTGTGAGGACCGATAGTTATGGGAAGATCAACTTCGCCAATAACTGTTTTTCTGGATCCGTCAAATGCTTTGACGACGACCTCGCTGATTCTCATCGGAGGGCCTTTGAATGATAATTGCATCAAAGTGGACTTCGGCATAACATTCAGGGCTGACCCTGTGTCTACCAGTACGCTGGCTAAAGCATCGTCCTGGCAGTTAACTGTAATGTTGAGCCCCATGTTATGACGACGACCCTCTTCAGGTAATTCCTCATCACTAAATCCCAAATTGTTGCAGGAAGTGATGTTAGAGACAATGTTGTCGAACTGTCTGATTGTTACATCCTGTTCCATAAAGGCTTGCTCCAAGACTTTCTGTAGAGCCTCCCTGTGGGCTTCTGAACTGAGTAACAGTGATAATACCGAGATCTTTGAAGGAGTCTGTAACAGTTGATCAACAATGTTGTATTCACTCCTTTGGATGAGCTTCATCATCTCATCATTATTTTTCGAAAGGTCGGGATTACTGGATTGACCGACTGGTGGATCAGGAGTTTTTGTCTCAAGTTCCTTTTCCTTGTTAGGTTCCCCAACTCCTCGGTTGAAGATTCTACCGCTCCGTGTCACACGATTAATGTCTGCAATGTTCACGACGGAGGGTAATGGAATTTCCTTTCCATTTTCAATGGTCGTTGCACCGTATTTGTAAGGGATAGCCTTAGTTGATTCATACAGTAGTGGTCCCGGTAGATAGATGACTACAGGAACCTTTTGATTTTTCTGACCATCATAAGTAATCTCGAT
The DNA here is from genome assembly GCA_022829125.1 of Lathyrus tuberosus. Lineage (NCBI taxonomy): Eukaryota > Viridiplantae > Streptophyta > Magnoliopsida > Fabales > Fabaceae > Lathyrus > Lathyrus tuberosus. The sequence goes on along the minus strand of JALAZF010000012.1, from coordinate 21,392,601 downwards.
CCGTTCCCGGTTGGGAACTCTAGATTCGTCAAGTAGAGGGATAATGGTAAAAACATCCCTGGTCCTGTGATGACCAGAGATCGTGACAACATCCTCGACTTGATTGGCAAGGTAGTCCAGCGTCTAGTTGATGGGTCCTGAACCCGGATATGGGCGAATCTCTCCACGATCTACCTGACCCTGAAGAGCTGCTCTCACAAGGTAACACCCTTGGTTACTTTTTGAACAGACGCTACAACGGTCATAATGGTGTGGTGGCAACTGGCCACGCCCACTTTGAATACAATGTAACCTCACTAGGTTAACTTCCACAGATCGGACATCCTGACTCTGACGCCGAGTAGGATTCCTGTTACTGGTACTAATTTGCTGAGTATCTTCATCCATGTAGATTGGCATCCACCAATGATTTAACAAGTGCTGAAGTGCCTCCTGGACAAGGGTACAACCTCGATCGTTTTCGCAACCCACTTTACAGCTTTGATAGTCATGTGATATTAATAATCCGAGTCGGACCTGCTCAACATGTAACTCTACCAGGTTGGTATTCATCATGCGAATATCGAAGATCTGAACCATGTTGATCTGATAAGAATTCCTATCATGGTAGTCCTGGATCCATCCAAGATCCATATGACGCTGGAGGGCCTCCTGTATGAAAGAGCATCCTTGTTTATTTACCGAGCAAGTCAGACAGGAACTGTAATTGTGCCGCGGTAGATTATGATACTGGCTTTGCCTTGAATGCATTGCCACTAAGTTGACATTCATTGCACGGATGTCGTGGTTCTGAATGACGTTAGAATTCGTGTAAACCATGTTAACTCCACGAACTCGGTGCTCTTGGATCCATCCGAGATCCATCTATTCCTGTAGAGCTGCTTGCACTACAGAACATCTTTGGTTGTCTTTAGAGTAGATATCACACTGGTGATAATTATGAGGTGGCACATGGCCATATCCACTTTGTCTAAAATGCATCTTAACTAGATTGGTCTTTAACAAGAGTACATCATGAATTTGATAGACATTGTTAGCCTCTCCTTCTATCAAATTGACTGCAGCCTTCTCGTGTTGAGGCAGCGGGTTCGTAAGAACATTAGGATTTGTATCCTTGAAAGATAAGAGCCCGCTCCTAACAAGTTTTTGCACGTCGGACTTGAAATTGAGGCAAGTCTCTATGTTATGCCCTAATCCTCCTTGATGATAAGGGCAAGTTTGATCCACCTTAAACCAAAAAGGCGGATTTTCCGGCACTGTAAGAGGAGATTTAGTCTGAATGTGCCCCTTAGCCAGTAGTAATGGAAATAGTTCTGCGTACAACATGGGTATAGGATCAAACCCTGATGGTCGTATTGTACGATTTTTGTTATATGGAGGACGAGCCTGCTGAAGAGGCTATTGTGTCCTTTGCTGATCAGGTTGGCTCTGCGCAACCTAAGGTTGATACGTAGGAATAGGCGCAGGGTTGATAGCAGGAGTCATAGCTGCTACCAGTTGATAACGTCGCCTTTGCTTTCCGAGAGAGATATTCCCAATATCTTGCTCTTTTTTCTTAGGGAGAGCACTACCGTATGTTTTAGTACTGCTCGTCGATCCAGTGTCTTTTACCAAACGTCCTTCTCGGACGGCTTCCTCAAGACGTACGCCCATGCCCACCATCTCGGTGAAATCACTGGGTGCATTGGAAACCATTCGGTCATTGTAAAACGAGCTTAAGGTCTTTAAGAAGATCTTTGTCATCTCTTTTTCCTCAAGAGGTGGACAAATTTGAGCGGCAATTTCACGCCACCTTTGAGCATACTCCTTAAAGGTTTCCTTGTCTTTTTGCGACATCGATCTGAGTTGATCTCTGTCAGGTGCCGTGTCCAAATTGTATTTGTATTGTTGGACGAAGGTAGTACCAAGAGCTCTGAATGTACTGATCATAGTACGGTTTAAACCCATGTACCATTTGAGTGCGGCACTGGTTAAACTATCCTGAAAGTAGTGAATCAGTAGGTCCTAATTTTCCGTCTGAGCTGACATCCGTCGGGCGTACATCACCAGATGGCTTTGAGGGCAAGAGTTACCCTTGTACTTTTCAAAGTCGGGCACTTGAAATTTGTGCGGGACTTTCACATTTGGGACCAAGCAGAGGTCTGCGACGTCCTTTCCAAATAGATCCTGACCGTGAATGGCTTACAGTTCCTTTTGCATTTCCAGAAATTGCTCCTGGAATTCATCCATTCGGTTAAACATAGTTTCCTTTTTACCAGAAGGTATCTGTGGAATCTGTCCTTCCGGGACAGTGTGCACCACAGGGGGTGGTACCGTCACTACGGTAGTGAGTCTTGGCGTTTCCCGAAGTTTGTAACCTTCAGGAGTCTTTAGTATGCCCCTGGCATCTTCGCTTTCCCGAAGTTTTTAACCTTCAGGCCAGCGGCTTCTGTTGAGATTCCTTGATCTTCAGTGATCGGCAGAACATATCCTTCCGGGATATAGTTTGCAGGCATGCCCCAGGGACGATCTTTCGGCATTTGATACCTATGATCATACTTCTCCACTATGGGCGTTGAGGTGATCTCTGAGATCACAGTTCGTTGTAGCTGAGCTTCTGCCATGGCTTGCATGTCGCTACGAAGCTTTCTCATATCCTCTCTCAGAGCGTCGATCTCTTCTTTCAACTCTCTGTTTTCTTCCTCAAGATCATCCATCTTTTTCTGACGATTGGCCCAAGTATTGTACGAATGAGACAATTTGACTCTAGAATCGAGACACAAACGTGAGATTCGTAGGGAATAAGAATACGCGATGTGAGAATGATGAATGCAATTATTATATTAATTGTTTTTTGGTTTAATCAAAATAAACTTCGACAATTAGATTGCAAACATCAAACGATGGGGAAACCCCTTTTTATTGAAATTCAAAGGATTACAGAAATGGAAATACAGTATATTACAAGGTGCAGAAACAGAAACCTAAGCTAATGGGTCCCGAGTCCTCTCTGAAGAGAAATCGGGTGCTAATTCTGATATCCTCCTTTTCTTTGACCGGGGCTCTTGGGCCGTTGTCGGGTTGTCATTTCTTTGCCAAGTGAAAGGAGTGAGTAAATTCCTTTGGTCATCTTGATTCTCCACAGCATGTTGCTCCAAAATTTCAATCAGAGCATCTTTCTCTTTCAGTAATTGCTGTATTCTGATGCACTCGACGTCGAGGGTGCGGTACTTGTTCTTCCAAGACCTCCTCTCCCGTTGAACTTTGTTGAGGGTAACCTGAAGCTTTTCAGTTTCCGTCATGAAGTACATGACAGATTCCCTCGGCGGAAGAATTCCGTAACGAGGATAAGGCATTTTTAGCTTGAGAGCTCTAGTTTGTACCCAATGGAGATAAGGATCCACCGAGACACAGTCCGGTTTTCCTAGAGACTCTCGTCCTTTCTTATGAACATTTTTCCAGGCCTGCACTATTTCCATTTTTAGTGCTCTGTCATTTTCTCCTTCCTTGAAGAAAAGACCTTCCAGATGAACACCCCATGGGACGTGTCTCATCGGGTATCCAAATTGACGAAGAACCAATACCGGATGGTAGTTGATTCCTCCCTTAATTCCTATAAGGGGTACGTTGGGGAAATTTCCACAACGGTCAATGATTCTGATTCCATCATAGATCCTACTACACCAATCTATATCAGAGTTGGTAAGAGACATGATCTTCTGCGACCAATGTAAGGCACTCTTGCAATCCCAAAAAGTAGCAGACTTGGGCAAGTGAGAGATAAACCATTTATAAAGCAGAGGTACACAGCATGTGATCTCCCCTTCGCTGTACAAATTCCCCAAGTGTACAGAATGATACGCATCTGCGAGCAAAGTCGGCACAGGATTCCAATGAGAAAAACCTTAATGGAGTTGATATCTACAAAGTTATTGATGTTGGGAAACAAAAATAACCCATAGGTGAGCAAGACAAAGATGCTTTCAAAAGCAGTCACGTTTCCTATACTGGCAAAATACAGGGCCTTCTTTGTCAAGAACTGGGCTGGCAAACCTTGTATGCCACCCTTGGTAGTTAGGTGAGTCCTGACCTCAGACTCGTCCAAATGAATTACTCTTGCAATTGTCTGATTCTTTGGAATTTCTTCCAGTCCAGAAAATGGAGCTCGATCAGTAATGTGTAAATCAATCAGATGAGAATACTCCTTCAGCTTTGGCGCAAGCTGGTAATCCGGGAATGTGAAACAGTGATAAATTGGATCATAAAACTGAATGAGTGCATCCATGATTCCCTCAATCACATGGACTCTTAATAGTGGTAGCAGACCTCCGTGCTTGGCTCTGAAAGCCTCTTGCTTAGTGATCATCCTTGCTAACCTTCTTAAATCCTCTAGCTTTGGAACCTTGAAGGTGTATGTATGAGTTCTCCTTCTACCTAAATCCATTAATGCAATCCTTTTCTCTGATATTTACAATCACAGTCTTAGTTTAATTTGAAAAACAGAGAGACTAGAAGAGAAATTTCTTTGAATGTTTTAATGTTTTTTTTAATGAATGCATGAATGCAGCATACAAAAACATAGAAAAAACATGGGGTCAAAGGGTCGTCGTCATGAAGTCAAGGCTTTACCCATCCCCAAAGGTTTATACTAAGGTGATTTTTGTATCTGTACTCATTATCATCAGCTCCTCCCAGGAAAGAAAAACAACAAGCGGATCACCAGCGAGTTGTAGAGCAATCTTAGAGTAAGTGCCATTCACCGATAATAGATCACCAGTCTCAAATGAGGGTAGTTTCGCGTAACAACTATTACCGATAGTTTCCGCACTACGAAAGGGTTTGGCTCCTCAGCTTCTCGGACTTAACAATCAGCCCATTGTCTAGGTGAGAGAATGGGTTGCATTGGTCAGCCTCCACTGAGGTTGATGGTCGACCTCGTTGCCATCACTTATCTTAAGTGTATACTCAATCTTTCCACATACGGCATCGCCCGCATTCCCATTAGCAGAAAAATAAACACGTATAGCAATTAGGAAAAATAGTATATATATTTGTCCTAAACATCCTAGACCTTTAAAGCTATGAATCCTAAGTTCCTGACAGAAAATGGGTTCCCCGGCGGAAGCCCCAATCTGTGGTTTTCACACAAGAGGTGAAAAGGTTTGAAAGAAAGGCCCCACGATGGGCGCCATTTTTTCTGTAGTGAGCGATTTTGGACACGGTTCTTAAGCGCTGGTCGCTCTCTGCGGTTGAGTTTTAACTACAGGTCGATTCATTTTTTATCCTATTAAAGCTGACGAAGGAAGGGAAATAGATGTATCCAATTAACCCTGCTCTGCATACTGAGTTTAAACAGCGGTCTGTTAGGTTACAGATGCGATCAATGTGGGGGGGCCTTTGTATTGGTTATTTGTATTTTCGCCAATACTGTTTTCTCTCTTTTTATTTTGACAGAATGTTTCTGGCGTGGAACAAGGATTAGGATGTTAGGACTGATGCTTTTTGATGTGAGAGTATGGGATTTTTGGTTTTTTGTTTAGTGTGCTCGCTAAGATTTTTTCTTTCAATCTTATGCCTACGTATTCCCGTTTACCGAAACAGGGAAATCAGAGCGTTCGTAGTTCCTCCTAGTCTACGGGAGGAAAATGGGTGTTTTTGGTGTCTTGTTCAAAGGCCAAGACATGAAGCTAAAGGTGGTTTGTATCTTGTTCAAAGCCCAAGATATGAAGCTAAAGGGTCTATTTGTATCTTGTTCAAAGCCCAAGATGTGAAGCTGAAGTTGTTGACTTTAGAGAGAATTTGTCATCTCTAAAGAGGGTCCGTTTGTCACAACTGTTGGGTGACTGGTTATAAAGGGAGGATTACTTTAACCGGGATACGCGGATCCTAGCAATGCCATAATTTCCTTTATAGGGGATTTTTAACCTGAAGGAGAAGACTTTAACTCAGTTTAGAGCAATGCCATATTTCCTTAGGAATTTCTCAGGCTAAAAGAGGGACAATGGCATGGATGTAGATAATCCAGAGGCTTGCCACTTACAGCAATTAGATGAAGGAAAAGGAGTTATTGATGTTTGTGTACTGTGAACGAGGCACAACTTTGATGCTAAAAGGTTAATTGGATCAGCCAGTGGTTTTCTTATACAAAGCCTAAGAGGAGGCTAATATGTGTCCCGTACAAAGCCCGAAAAAGAGGCTAAAAGGTTTTGACTCGACGATGAAGTCTTTTGGTATCTCGTATAAAGCCCGAGATGAAGGCTATTTGACTCAACAAGAGAGTTTTTTGTATCTCGTACGAAGCCCGAGATGGAGGCGAAAGGGGCGATTGACTCAACGAGGGAGTCTCTTTATGTGTCTCGTACAAAGCCCGAGAGAGAGGCTAAACGTTGTTTGACTCCACTGGGGAGGATCATTGTATAAAGCCCAAGAGGAGGCTAACTTCACTGGAGAAGGATCATTATACAAAGCCTAAGAGCAGGCTATGGCGACTGTTCAGTTAAGTGACAGGTCCAGTATACTGATTTTGAAAGAGAAAATCAGTTCTTATATAAGCAACACTGTTCTCAAGGATTTGTTTCAAGGATCCGGGTTATTCCTGTTCTTCAAGAAAGCGGGAAGTCCGAAGGGTATTGAGACTGTCCGAGTCTACGGGTTTTCTTCCTATTTAAAGGGGTGCTTCAGAATGTCTTTGAGACTCAAGGAGATTAGACTGTCCAAGTCTAGAGTTTTAACCTTTGTACTATGTTTTGAGAAACAGTAGTAGACTCTTTGAAAGGACTGCTCTATGGAGATGATTAAGTTCTGTTCCTATACCTCTAGGAGGTTGTTGGGACAATTTGTACGAAGCCCAAGAGGAGGCTGGAAACTTTTAAGATGCCGATCAGTCCTTGTACTAAGCCCAAGAGAAGGCTATCATTCCTGGAGGAAGAGATCATTATACGAAGCCTAAGAGGAGGTTGTGAATACTTCTAAGAAGCCGAGAGGTCCTTGTACTAAGCCCAAGAGGAGGCGGGGTTGCTTTTAGGAAGCTTGTGGGTCCTTGTACGATGCCCAAGAGGAGGCCGATTGCTTTTAAGAAGCCGACGGGTCCCCAAACCCCGAGAAATTCAAGGCAAGCTATTCACAAGGAATATATCAAGTCAGGAAAGTTCGAGAATTTGGAAGAAACTCAAGAGATGCCATTCACGGAGAAAAGATCATATCTGGGAAGTAGAGTTTCTTGACAAGTGTTTTTAAGAAGCCTGTGGGTCCCCAAACCCCGAGAAGTTCAAGACATGTCATTCACCGAGAATAGATCAAGCCAGGAAAGTCCGAGAATTTGGAAGAAACTCAAGAGATGCCATTCACAGAGAAAAGATCATCTCTGGGGAATAGAGTTTCTTGACAACTTCTATGAGTGACAGTCTATAAAAGGGTTCACAGAGAATGTTGCCTTTCATATCTCCATATAGTTTAACCCCAAGAGGAGGGAAGACTGTGTCTGGTAATCCTATAGGGATCTAGTTTTGACTATCTCTAAGAGTGATCAACGACTTTACCTAGTGCTAGACGTAGTTGCCGGGGAAAATCTAAATATCTATACTATTATTACACAGTTGATATGAGTTTATGAAAGAAGACTTACAACAAAACAGCCCCACAATACAGTTTATATGTATATGAAAGCGGTAAATGAAAGCGATAACCACTTACTCGGTTGTAGAGCTTCCATGCTGTTTGGTTAGTTGTTCAACAAAGAAAGATTGAAAACAACAGTATATTCAAAATCAAAGGAGAAAGTGCTTTGAAAAAGAAAGATTTGGGGCTTACAGCTCAAGGAGAGGCCCAGGGTTTTATCAGTGAGTGCACTGTTTGAATTTGTACAGAGGGACTTATATAAGTGACTGAGGCCCAAAAAGTTTTCTGTACAAAGGGATAGGTCTTACACTCTCTCAAGAGGCCCAAAAAGTTTTAAAGAAAAGAAATGGGTCTTACTACACGAGGGTATGCCCAGTTTGTTTTTCTGTTTGAAATGGCGATCGCGCCGAGATTTTCTTTTAACGCGAAGGGACTTATACAATAAGTGAGGCTCAAAGTTTTTGGTTAAAAGGGGGGTTGGGTCTTACACTCTATTAGAGGCCCAAAAGTTTTGAATGGGTCTTATAGCTCGAGGAGAGGCCCAGGGTTTGATTTCAAAAGGCGACGATCGCGCCGTTTGTTTTTGACGGTATTGGGACTTATACAATACTGAGGCCCAAAAATGATTTGGTCAAAAAAAAAGATTGGGTCTTACACTCTATTAGAGGCCCAAGTGTTTTGAAAATGATTTATGAGGGTTGAATTAATCCAAAAACCCTAATTTGTTTTCAAAAATGTATTTAATTGAATAAAAATTCAATTAAAATGATCAAAATTGTTTAACATATGAAAAACAAATTGTGATCTTGGATTAATGCTTCAAAAATTAAGTATTGACCTACAAAATAATTAGAAAGCATTAAAATTTGCAAAATCAAGGTGGAAAAAATATTTTAAGTGTTAAAAACAATTAAAACATTAATTCTTTGCAAAAATATTAATTATACAAAATAAATAATATTTTTGGGATTTTTTGGGAGAATAAAATATTTTAACATTTTTGTGAATTATTAAAAAAAGTATCAACTCAAAATCATTAAAACTCAGAGAGAAATTAATTTTTGAATCAATTAAATAAAATCACAAAATTCAAATATTTGAATTTGTGAAAAATGGCGCCAAGAACAGCTGAAGAACACGCACGTGTTTCAGCTTGGCCCAGATTTGCATTTTCTATCCAATCTCACTGAATACTTGATTATATCATGCAATCCACATATCAATATGCTCGTTTCAACCTCACGATCATGTCTATGGTATTTAATTTCATTTAAATTAAACATATAACAAGAAATCACGAAAAATCCTCAAGAACCCTAATTTCTGCATGAAGGCTAGGATTTTTGATACACGATTCAAACAATGTAATTTATTGAGGGGAAACATTCCATGCATGATTATGAACATTTGGCAAAAGTATTGTGTGAGGAAATATGCATAGATTGAGAGATGACCAAGTATATGCTTACCTCTAGGCCGTGACAGCAAGAGCAAATTGATTTCTGAGTAGGAGGTGTTACAGATGAATTGTGATGATCTGAACAGCTTCCCTACACCCTATGGAATGTGTTTGAATGCTTGGACTTGACTGAGAATGGCTGGATCACTTCATGGCATCTCAACTGCACTTTGGTTAAAACCTTGAGCAATTGACTGGTGATTCTGAAAAATCAGAATTCCAGTTGTTGTTTAAGTGTTTGATCAGCTCATATGTGATGTATATGAGATGTGTGTGTGATTGGTTTGAGTTGAATTGCCCTTTAGCTCAAAACCCGATAGCTACCTTGCTAAGAAAGGCATTTTTGCCAAGAGAAAGAAATTTTGAGAAAGGAAAGTGTTGTAGGCCTTTGGTGTACTTAAACTGAACACAATTGAGCTCTATTTATAGTAGAGCAAGTTTGTTTTGCAAGGAATAGTGAATGGCAACTGCTGAGTAGGTTTGGCCAATGTTGGCAAATGAAAATCCAAGTCTCCTCTAGCCATTGACTAGAGGTTAGGGCACAGGCTGCTGGTTCCCTTGTCTTGGATAAGTCTTGACTGAATTCAAATGAAAATGGCTCAGTCCATGCTACCTTGATGCTTCCATTGAATGCCCCAATCCAAATTTGGAGTCTTGTCCCTATTTTGGCCATTCTAGGTTCAACATGCTATTTCTTGTTCCAAAGACTTCGGAGGCTTGGCTCAGTGGTTGTCCCCTTTAGATTCAATCCTCTGAGGTGTCCAAGTGGATAGGAGCATTTGGATTTGGCTGATTTTGGTAAATCAAGTAAAAATGCAAATTCTGCCTTGCCTTGGCAGATTTCAGCAAGGTAACTTTCCAATGTCATATCTCATGACTCAAATGGAATTTGGTAATGTTCTTGGCCATTTTGGAAAGACCTTACATGATACAACAACTGTTTGAACATGTTTGGTTTTGATCTCTTTTTAATCCAAGTGAAAAATCCCCCTACATTTGGAAAAAAATGAAGACATATTTGGAATTAGTGAAAATTTCACTAAGTGTTGGAAAAAGTGAACATTTTCATTTTCCAGCCATTTTGATCACTCCATAACTCAAAATCCTTAATGAATTGGACTTAGGTCTAGTTGAAGTTTTTGTAGAGGGTAATGAGGGATACAAATCCATCTTTGGATGAGGAAAAATGGCTTTGTGGTTTAGGAGTTATGATCCTCCAAAGTTGGTACCCTAGCCACTTTATTTTTAACTTAGAAAATTTTCTAAGTTTTTATGGTTACCCATTTTTCAAGTTATCCAACTTTTCTTGATTTTTCTTGATGAATGATGATTCAAATCATACATTAATATCATTTTAGGGTTAAAAAACGATTTTAGTGAAAAATCTCAAAAAGTCAAAGTTGACTTTTGTGCACAGTTGACTTTTTATCAGATGAATTCCAAACTGTGCAATTCTTCAGGAAATCATGTCCTTGACCTAAATCAAACTTGATGGACATGTTCCATGGGTGTCATAGGGTATATTGAGCCATGTCCTAGGTTTTGGGAGCATGTCCTGGTCAAGAGTCAAAGTTACAGTTGACTTTTTCCTTAAAACCCTAATTGTGGTGCAAATGAAATTGAGACTTGTTGCTCAAGCTTCTTGGATTAATCCATTGTTCCAAATGGATCAAATAGTTCATTAGAGACCCTCAAACCCTCTCTTGAGGTCTTGGTTCATGATTTGCCCTAAAAGTCAACTTAGGGGTGAATTAGGTCAAGAAACCTAATTCCTGATTTTGGATGTATGCATCCCTTGAGGCTAAATTGACTTGATGATTGGGTCCATGAGGTTCCATGGAGTATATTAGGTTGTGTTTTGGATCATTGGCTTGTGCCCAGATGAAAAATTTCCATCTGGAGGCCCTGGTCGACCAAAACCCTAATTTGGTGACACTGTCAATCTTGAGACTTAATCCACCTAGAAGGGAGCAGCCTTGTGCTTAATCCTTGAAGTGGGAGTCCTTTTGATCCTTTGTAGATGTTTGAGAGGTTAGACAAGTTGAAGATCCTGTCATTCCTTGATTAATCCTTTGTCTAAGAACTCTGAGAGGGCTTGAAACCCTAATTTTGATTGTAGAGACTGCTCACCCATCTTTGGGGAGACTGATGAAGTATGATGGCCCATCCATATTGTGATGATGATTTGCACAATGATGGGAAATCCTAGTGGTCAAAATTTGGGGTATGACACCTTGCAACCAAACTCTGATGAGCTTCCGCATTGCAAGTCTGATTCAAGCATTTCTAATTCAGATTCACCTTGTTGCTTACGCTTCATACATTGCACAATCTGAATGACACTTCGCAAGTCAGAGTCTCTCAACGCAACTCTGATATTCTCTTGCACGATAATGATAAGAGGCGAAAATTTAGAAAGAGTTAAAAACACAATTTAAACCCCCATTTCTTATGTCTTTCTCACTCCTATAATTGGTATCAGAGCTCCGGTTCTGTTATTGATGGATATCAAACACTTAACAGTGTCAGAAAAAGATCCAGATATGGTGTGTAGAAACACTCTGAGTAAGATTTCAATCCACTTACAATTTTAGTATCAGTTCAGAAGATGACTGTGTACTAAATTGTAATCAAACAGATTACCAGAGCATGTCACTGATTCTTGAAGTTTTTGTTGTTGTCAACAACGAAATCTTCCTCTCTAAAACTTAGAAAAGATGGAAGAATCAACTGACAAGATAGATTTATCAGATAAGTAGTAGTATCTGTTGAATGCTTATCTTAGAGGATATGTTTGGATAAACAACGTATTTTGCTCAAGATTTAATCATTAGAAAATAAGAAATCTTGTTTGCTGAAGATTATCTCTTTATGAGTTTTTGAGATGTTTTCAAGAAAAGGATTAGTCCACCCTTGACTTTCTCATTTAAAGCTCACTAAGAATTTCTTCATGTAAAGAAGAAAGATTGTTGTTCTATGATTTTGAACTTCAGAATTAAGTCTGTAGAAGAAACCTTGCAGAAAACTGAAGAACCTTCAGAAAGAGGAAATCTAGAGACTCATCTGGAATCTGATTAAGAATAATGTCTGAGTCTTGGTTAAAATAACATAGACGACTGAGTTCTACTCTATCTCAGTTGAACTAATTGTAATTGGTCAGAAAGTTATTTGATATTCCTCTCAAAAGTTCACGTTGCATAAATTCTGGAATCAGAAGATGCTTGACTAGATGCAGAAGTAGAAGTCATCTACTCGAAGACAAAAAGGATCTAAGTAACTGATGCTGTTCAAAATGAAGAAATCAGCTGACACACTTTTCAGAAGCAGTTATGTTGTAAATCCTTTGATGGACTAAATATAAACAAATTAGATCAGCACTGCAAGAACAAGATTGTTATACAAACTATTGAAGGTGCGAGAAAAACACAAGAAAGGTGGGGGGTTTGAATTGTGTATTTACCCTTTTAACAACTTTTCGCTTCTTGTAAATAAGACACTTTACGTTACATCAAAGTTCGTTGAGAGACTCTGACTTGCGAAGTTATATTATGACTTGGCAATGCTTAGAGCATGAGAGCCAATAAGAGTCTGAACGCTATGTACATCATTCAGAACTTGCAGAGCGGAAGCTTATCAGAGTTGCAAGGTTCTGACTTGCTTATGTAAGGTTCTGATCCTCAATATAGAAACATAAACAAAGACATTAAGCAAAAGAGTAAAGAACACATAATATATCCTGGTTCACCACAAAGGCTAATCAAGTCCAACCTCCTCAGGTGATTTTTTCTTGAGCACAGGGTCTTAATCCACTATAATAAATCTCGATTACAGATGCATGGGCAATAGACAGTGACTAACCACTTGCACAGCCGCACTGTGACTAACATGCAATGAACCATTCAGGGATTCAACTTAATGAATATAATGAACATTGACCTGCAGGTTCCAATCTCGCAAGATCTACTGCTAGGCTTTCACAGCTAGATGTTCAGGGATTCATCGCAATGAATATAATGCTACTGACCCTATTTCAGGCTTTTCCCACAATGACATCTCGCCATTGTCTTCTCGAGTCTTCGGTCACACTGACCACTCAAGGAATCCTAATTTACCAAGAATTAATTTTACAGGAGATTACAATGATGCTTCTTAACAAGCAGATTACTCCTAAGTTTAAGTACAAAGAACACACAAGTGTTCAAGCAAGATGTGAGCAACAACTCCTTGCTATCCTAAGAAACTACAAAGATGTATAATGATTTGATAGTTGTTGACATCTTGTAGATCTTCTTCTTCTTCATCTTCTTGGGTGAGCAAGCTTTGAGCAATAACTCCTTGCTTCAGATCTTCAATGTAGCACTGACGAGAAGGTGGTTGATGACTTAACTGATTTGCAATGTTTTCTTCTTCATCAACAACTTCTGTACCAATTAATTGTTGTTGTGTTGATTTATGATCTTAAGCTTCAACAACAATGGCCATGTGTAAATGGTGATAGCTTTTGATATTTAAGTGTTACAACGAGAACTCGTCGTTGTTGCTATCTTCACACAATGACTTTGATCAATTCTCCATTCATGGACTGAATCGATAACTTCATAAGTGTTTACTCCTTTCTTTAAATAGCCTAGTAGAAATATAGTCGTCGAAATACAATTGGATGTTAGAAAAGAGACATTGTGTAATAATTAGCTGTACTGACACATCTCTTTTTTGCTGTGGGAGAAGTGACGGGATATATCTTCTTGAGCAGTGTGTACAATTGTTCACAACGGTAATATTTGACTTCCAAACTTCAGAGGCTTCTGATGGTAAATTAATGAAGCATGAGTAGAGCCTTCTTTAACAGGATATCTGGTATGTCAAGTCTTCAGTCATTCGAAGAAGTCCATTAGGAATCAGTCTTCAGAACTTTAACACTTGTCTTTAAGAACATTATCCTTTACTACTTCAAGTCTTCCGAAACTTCAGAGCTGTCCATTAGGAATCCGTCTTCAGAGTCTTCAACACTTGACTTTTGGAACCGTAAACTTCAGAGCACATAAGTCTTCAGAGTCTTTCTGCACTTGGTCTTCAGAGCCTTCCGCCTTCAGAACTTCAAGTCATGAGAGTCTTCAGCACTTCGGTTCTCTTCTTCAGAAGCTTTGCAATCTTCAGAATCTCGACCACTTTCAGAGAGCATCCACAAGAGCATTGCAATAGCAATATCAGCATCCTTGGATCTGACTGATCACGATCAGATACAGAAGCGTTCTTGCTTCTTGTGACTAGTGTCACACATAGTAACTTCGCATATTATCAATTACGCACATCTGGTTGGTGCTTGTTGGATATGATATCTTCTATAATTATGATCTGCATACAACACACGTTAGAACATAAAATAGTTCTTTCACAAATACGTATTGTTATCAACAAAACATAGATTGACTTGTAGAGACAACTCTTGCTCTCACTATTTCCCCCTTTTTGATGATGACAAAACCATGTATTTTGATTGAACATTTTATACAAGGTAATCACCAAACAAACATATTCAGAATCTGGAACAACAGCTCCCCCTGAATCTGTTAACCTCAAAGTTTTATCTGTGATCATCTAGAATCTTATATGATCCAAAGATATACAGAATAACAACTCAAGTTACCAGAACAAAGAATAGAAAAGGATTACTTCTCTATCTTGTCTATAAGAGAACAGAGAGTCTTTAGCATCTGGACTAGTTCATCATAACTTCCATCTTCAAATCTTCAGAACTCAGTTTCTTTGTAGTCGTATCAGAGCTTATAATATTCAGAGACATCTGAAGCATTTCTACTTTTCAGCAGATTCATTTAAGCACAAACAGAACAGTTCTTATCTAATAACATAACATCCCTATTCATCAGAGACATGCACTGTCTTTTGAGAAACTCCCCCTGAGTTTCATACATTGTGAAGATTTCAGATTTTGCAGTTTAATCTTCTGGGTAGTCTCCTCCTAATTTCCATAAGTCTGATATTGGGATCTTCAGAATCGTAATTCAGGAATATGATTTTTTAATCTCCAATATGAATCATGACTTTTTCAGAGTTTAACTTTTGAACAAGGGTCTTCATCTCAAAACCTTGTTACTGTCATAACTCAGTGGTTCATCAAAGCTTGATATTTGATCAGATACCAATTGAAGGTTAATTTTTGTGATCAATCAATGCTTGATTCTGAAAGTGGTACACATGTTTTAATCTTAGTCTAATACTGAGTTATACTAGAGTATATTGTGTCTGATTCCAACTGAAGGAATTCTTTTCATACCACTTGAAGGGTATTTCCTTAGTGTGCTGAAATTGATACCAATGAAGGTATTTTGACAATAATTCACAGCTTTGCTCTAATTGATATTACTGCAGACTGAGTTTGATAGAAATCTTTATGTACTGAGTCTGATTACCAATTGTTTATTTAGTCTGATACCAAATAATTTTCTTCTTAATTGATTCTTGGTAGACATCAGAACTACTTCTTCTTGGATCTTCAATCCGGATCTTCAGATAGTTCTTGACTTCTGATTTGCACAGTTCTTCTGAATAAGGATCTTTAGATGTATAATTTGTCTTGACTGCTTTCAGAGTTTTCTTCTTCTGATTCTTACGTTGTGAATCTCATATTCTTAGACAGCTTACAGCTTCTGAACCAAGTGAGACAGAGATCACGATAAACTTTGACTTTCAGACAGTTCTCAACTTTTGAACAGTACTGGGTAGATCTGATTCTGAACACATGTTCACGAAGTGTACAACTTCTATCATATGACAAATAGTTCATTAGAACTTCTAACGAAGTTCTTCTTTCTTAACCTATTCTTAGAATGCCTAGTGAACTTGTTTAGAGTTCCTCGGTTAAACATCAAACAACAAACGTTAGTAGTAACGCATTTTATTTGATTGATTACTTGTTTGAGTTGCATTCTTTTCCTTTAAGATTTCTTTCTTTCCAATCAAAATCACATTATATTTCTCCCCCTTTTTGACATCATCAAAAAGTTTAGAGCGTCTTAGCATTTAAGCATATGTAGATCAATATGATAGTGAACATAAATAGACTCAAAGGATGTTATCATTAAGCATACGAATATTGATATGATAAGGAACAGTTCTAGTGATCAACATTGTTAGAGATTAGTCATAGAATTTTCATTAATGGATACTTAGATGGAAACTTTAACTCAGAACCACAAAATAGTTTTAAAGTATAGGTTAGACTTAATCCTAAAAGTCAAGGTAATCAAAACATAGACCTAATGAGGATAGGTTCCTAGAGGTTAGACTAAAAGGAGCCTAATGATGAAGAAGATGAGAACGAGCTTTCAGAACCATTTGTTCTTGAGGTATGCAGCTTTTCTTCTGCTTGAGTAATTCCCAACCTCTTGTTCTTCACAATTTCCTCTGAGATCCATTCATGGAACTCAGTCCAGGTATTTCTTATTTCCATGGGGTCCTTACAGGAACTGGAAGCATCCACTAAGCCATGAATTTTTATGAGGGCATTATCCTTAAAAGATGTTAATGCATCATTTATCGTTTTTGATCTTTTTGATGAAGGTTCTCCATCATCAGTACTCTTCTGCTTCTTTTCTCTATTTTTCCATCCTAATAGTTCTTGTAGCACATCAGAAATATTTTCTATTAATCCAAATACTGATGTCATCTTCCTTAAATTGCTACAGATAGTTTCCTACATCTGCTTGATTGTGCTCGGAGAAGTTTGGAAATCCTTCGACAGGAACCCTTGGAGTTAATGTTAATTTCCTAAATGATGAATTATCCATAGTGGAGTTTTCTCTTTTAAGATTCTCAAACTTGATAATTTTTCCAGCGCTTTTAAGCAACTTTCTTTATTCTCCCTCATTAATCAGGATATCGTCAACTACTCCTGATTCCACTAAGATGTCAGAAATAAGTCTTCCATACGGAATATGTATGTCCTCCGTGACAGAGCCTGCTCTGGAGTTTATTATGGCTTCCTTGAGAAGTTTGAAGAGAACGGAAGGGAGATGGATCTTAATTCCTTTAAGGAGAAGGAACATGACACATTTTTTAGTGCCATTAAGTTGATCTGAAGGGAGATGGTGAAAGACGCTTCCTTGTATAATTCTGAACCAAACTTGTAGTGAATCTTTCAGATTTGAGAATATTTGGTTCTCAGCTGTAGCTTCTTCTTTGAAGATAGAGGTCATAACCTTAGCCTCTCTTTCCTCACTAATTAGATTCTTAGTGATTCTGAATCCGTTATTTTCATGCATCAAGAGATCTGCAATGGTCTTCTCAGAGATGAAGACTTTTCTTCCAAAAACGAAAGAGACAATAGGTTATTTAATGTGTTGGCGTGAATCCAGAAATCCTTAACCAGATAACCGTAGGTTGGTCCTTCCAACCTCTTGAAGTAATTACTCCATCCTTGAGTTTCCATTGAAGGAGTAATATCACATCCATTTGACTTTAGATTGTTGAAGTTTACAATTGTTTCTGACATAACGGTGAGGCTGTCAACTGGAACTTGTGTGGTTATGGGAGTTGAAGCATTTTGGGAGACGAAGGCCATTGTAGAGGATGATTGGATGAAGAAGATAGAAGGTATTTGGGCAGAAGATTTAGGTGAGTAAGAGCTGTGTTACTGATTTAGGGTTTGAGGCTTTTATAGAAGAATAAGCAAAGTATTTTCTTTGGAGAATTTGAGAGGGCAACGGTTGATTTTCCTAGAAGCACCATGGGACGTGGGAAAGGAAGTTTAATGATTTGATTATTTAATAGAGGCAGATTATCCTATCAAGAGTCGTGAATTAACTCTAGTGAGTGATAATGGTAACCGTTACTTAATTATGACCTCAGAAGGATTTGTGGTTTCTAGATAAACCAAACTTTTCATGTGAACTTTAATAGACACTTAATGTCGCTCCCAGGATTTTCATCCAAGTACAAACGCGAAAGTGGCACCGAAACAGAGTCACTAGCAATGTGTATTTATCCCAAGAGAGGGAAAGGAAACACCGCATAAACCTAAAGGGAAGGAAAGAGCATGGTCTTGCTACCAAGAGAACTGGGTTCGGGAGTCGGTTACGAGAGAGGAAGGTATTAGCACCCCCTCGCGTCCATCGTACCCGATGGGATCCACGCTTGCTTGTCTCGATCAAAGGGTGTCGTCGTCTAGAGCTCCGCTGCTACCGAAAAGGGAAAGGAACAGGAACGAAAAAGAAAAGAGAAAGGAGAGAGAACAAAAAACAAAGGTAGGGAAAATAAAAGAAGTGCTCGAATGGGCCCTACCCCACTGCCTACATATCTCATCGGGAACATAAGAATCAGAGCGACGTAGTTCCCCTCACTAGGGATGGATTGTTTGTGTTTTTTAGGGAACGACTAACTTTCTAGCTCAGGTGTTGCAGGCTCGCTGGTCCGAGTGCGTTACCATCTTGCAAGAGAACGAGGAGAAGCACGTTCGTACGCTGAGAGTGAGTGAGATGAGAAAAGAATTCCCGAAGGAAAGACGTTATTGTTGGTTTTGGAGTTTTTTAGAAAGAAGTGTCTTTTACCGCTATTTGCAACTTGCATTGAACCAAAGTCTTAAATATAGGAACGAATACTTTCGCGCATCGTCCCCAACAGGACGTACACTAGGTATCCTAGAAGAATGAGAGGAAGCCCCTCGTTCCCCACTTCCCACATATAAGGCTCAAGCGCAATACACGTTAACCTTTATTAAGTGTTTTTTTACTTTTCTTTTGAGATGAGAAGAGAGAAAACACAAAGGAACTCTAAAGGGAAACTAAGAGTCCTAATGTTATCATGCATGGATATCCTAGGGTTAGTGAGGTTTAGGAGAAAAGACTACCTAACCTAATGCTAATCCTACTCCAAGCTTAATCAAAAATTAAGTTGGACTAGGTAGCTCTAAAGGGGAAAGAATCCAAGACTTGAACAAGTCTTGAGATTCATGGGATGATAAAGAGTGAAAGAGAAGAAAAGAGAAGGAGAAGAAGAGAGAAGAGATGGGGCAGCAAGCACATCATAATCATCATATCCGAATCATAACATAGAACATGCTTCAAAGATCATATAAGCATATATCAAGTATACAAGTGAAGGCACACAAGAAAGAATGCACGTAAACTTGCACAAGATTCACAATTTCACACATTAAGGTTTCATACAAAGATGACATGAACAAAATAAGATGAAGGTGAAATCAAGTCAGAATTCAATTCATATCATGATCATCTAATCCAACATGCAAGAATGTTTCACATTATGATGAATTATGAGCCAAAGAAACCACAAAACCAATGATGATGATATGCATCATACAAATCAAACCATGATGATTAAGTGAGATGAAAACCAAGTAATGACCTCAAGGGGCAGTAGCATATGTATCAACATCATACCAAAATCAAACTCAAGTCATGCAAGATGAATCCTTAAGCAACACATTCAAAACATGCATCAAAGTTAATCAAAACATCCACTTATCATTCATGCCAACAAACAAAGAAACATGTGAAGCAAAGAGTGAGAACATGTCACATAAAGCACCTTAAACCAAGAGGGTCAGAACCTCTAGCATGTCATACAAATCAAACAAAAGGCCTCATGCATTGGTTGAGATCAAACAAGGACACATCACAAGATTAGGTTGAACATATCACAAGATTCAATCCCAAAACAACATCAACTTAGAAAATCAAGAACAAATAGAAAAATGAGTGAAAAGAGATGATTCCAAAGCCACAAACAAGATCAAACAGAACATGATCACACCATATAAACATCTTAAGCATCACTCAATCACAAGTGAACAAATACACCCAAACTAGCTCAAGTACCAAAGTATACCTCATTCAAACTTGTATCAAAAGTAGAGGCCAATCAAAAATAGAAAAATGATTCAATAAAATTCCAAAAAATGATCAAATGGAAATTTAATCAATCAAGTAGCATATGCAAAAAGATTGGAGCAAAAAGAGTTAAAGAACTTGTCTAAAAGTGATCCACAAGTCAAGATGTGCACATAATCGAACAAAGATCGAAGGTTAATAAAACTTGAGTGGCAAGTCACTAAAAGTAACTCAAACCAACCTCAAACCAGCATTGAAACATACTCACATAACCCTCCACAAGTAACCAAAAGATCAATCTCAAATGATGAGTAAAAGTCACAAAAGTTCCTAACCCTAGATGAAGGGTATCATTGGAAATACGTCATCAATTTAATTTCAAAATAAAATAGGAAAAAGAAATTAAAAATAAAATAAAAATATTGAAAAATAAGTCAACATGTTAAATGATCAGAAACAAATTTTTATGGAATTTTATAATGTTTTATCAATTAAAAATAAAATTAAAAAAAAACTAATTAAAATAAAAAGAGAAATTAAAACAAGTAAGAAGCATGGGGGGGGGGGGGGGGGGGGCAGAAGCAAAACGAGCTATCACATGATCCAGGCTTGTGCGCGCAGTGGGCCTCAAATGGTGGGGTGCGAAAATCAAATGACTAGGCCCATACGAAATAAGAAACCATCAGCTTTTAAAATAAAACAAAAAAGGAAAAAATAAGTGACACAAAACTCATGTCAACCTTTATCAATCGGACACCTCCATGAATAAGTCACAAAAAGACAAAAAATTAAACCCAACCATTCACATTACAACACGTCATCATCTTCTTCATGACCTAAACCATAAACATCTCCATGCATCGTGAAACTCAGCCATGGACCGAATAAAAGCAACACATTCTCCATCAATTTTCTCCATTAATAATCAACCAAATCAAGCAAAATGAAACCCAGAAATGAAGTACGAAGAACAAGGATCAACATGGTATCATTTATTTTCCACAAAGATTACTCAAGCATAGAGAAAAATGGACTTAAATACATGGGTACCAACACAGATTCAAACTATAATCAATGCGCATACAATGCCTACCATAAGTAGGGCTTCAGCTCATGTTTTCACCAATATGACTCTAACAACAATAGCTCTTAGAATGATGCTTAAGAGTGCGATAAAAAGGAGAAAACGGTTACCTAACGGAGATAGTCCTTTGCTTCTTTATCAAGCTTGAGATCTATAGAACGCTATGGAAAACTTGAGAATCAGCTGGGGATTTCAAATCAAGGCTTAGATTGCTCAGAATGTTGTTGAAGAACCTCACACAAACTCAACCCGATGGAGAGGAAAAAATAAGCTCGCAGCACCTCTAATGGTACATACAACAGCTAGCTTTTGCATACAGAACTAAGCTCTTGCTTAGTAAATGAAGATCCAACCAAGGAATGAGAGAAAACCCTGGTAGGAAATGAAGCTCGAAGGTGAAAATTTTGGAAGAAATTTTATGCTCAGATCTGGAAAAAAGTGTACAATGACCTCCTTCCTGCGTCTTAGGGTTTATGAGCTTTAAATATGATGGGTTGGGAATGATTTTGGGCCTGAACCAAAGGAAAAGTTTGTTTTGAGGTTTTGCCAAAAAAATGACAAGGGAAAAGGGTGGTACGGGTTATACATGAGAGGGTGCTTGGAGTGATTTTGAGTGGGGAATGGAGGCATGAAAGGAAGGGTTGTACATGGCACGTGAGAAAGGATGTAGTAAGGTCAGAATTTGTGCCAAGTTTCTCTCTCTCATTTTTCCTTTTTATGGTAAAGATGGTACATCATGCATGCCTCACACATTATGGAATGTTTGAACATCTTGGGCACAACTTAATGGGGTTGTGCGTGTGATATTAGCATGCACATGATCATGCTACCATATAGTCTCAAATTTCTCCAAAAATTGAACCATGACATGCCTTGGAAATCAATGGAAATCCTTAACTCTAAATGGACATAACTTAATGAATCTTGCTCTATATGAAACAAGTTTGTGATCAATGGAAAGTATGAAAGATGTAGAGCAAAACTCATGTTGAAATGATCTTGAAATAATGTTTAAATGATGATGAAAAACAACCAAGAACATATGTACTCACCACTGCCAAAACAGAATGAGAATATTCTAGGTTGTAAACAAGACTTGACCATTTGATGACACCAACTTTGCACCTTCACAACTTAAAGAATTCTAATCCAAATAAGACAATCTTGGATTCTTTGGAAAGCTAGCACCATAGAGAACAAAATTGATGTTTGACTCAAGTTGAAATAACATGTGGGCGTATGAGAAAATTTGTTTTGGAATCATGTCCTTGGAGCTGCCAAAAGTGACATAGAAAAATTCTAAGTTTTTCCCAATTTTCCAACTTGAAACCTCCATCTTTGAAACATCATAACTCTCTCAAAAATAATCCAAATGAGACAAACTTTACATGTTTAGAAAGCTTGGAACAAGCTCTACAACTTTCATGTTTGAGAAAAATTGAAATGAAGCTTGGATCATGGAGAAATATGACCTTGAAAGTAACTACTAAAACATGCAAAATTTGCCAAAAATAGTAAGTTCTAAAACCCTATTTTTGCCAAAAATGGAAACTTTCACAAATCCTTGATTTTTGATGATTCCTTGAACATATCTTGATCAAGTCTCTTCCATGGATCATATTTGGCTTGAAAATCACCATATTGACCTCAGAGAGTCAGGAGTTGACTTTTTCATTGCACAGTTGACTTTATTCCCAATTCTCCTGATTTTCAAACCTCTGATCAATTGAAAACCTCCTGAAACAAATTGATGGGCGATCTCCCCTCCTTAGACACTTGAGGACATAAGGAATACCATAAGATCAAGTCTTGCCCAAGAAATCAGAAATAAACTGATTTTAGGTCCAACCCTAGTTTTGGCACCCTCTGGTTAGGAGGAAAAAACACATCCTCCAAATCTTAATTCCTCTGAATATGTTGTGTATCCTCTCAAACAAATGTGAGATATATCCTTTGGAAGTGATAAAATCTAAAAGAGCTTGCACATTTGGGGGTCAGATCCCAACTTTTGACTGCCTTGTGTAGGAGATCATGCACTGTCCAATCTTCTTGGTGAACTCTCATCTCCCTATGACTTGTGAGGGCAAATGGAGATGACACATGATGTAAGAGATCCTTGAAGCTTGTGAGAAACACTTGGTCTTCTTCTTTGGATGATCAACACCTTAGAGAATCACCTGATCACATGCCTTCATGCAGGATGCAATGCAAAATGCTTGATGTTTTGTTTTTCTATTCTTGAATGCAATGCAGTGCAAAGAAAGCTCATTCTAAATGATATGAAGAAAAGAGAGGGCAAATTTTGGGGTATTACAGTTGCCCCTATTCAATCACTGTAGACCTGAACGGATGATAGCGACTGCTGTCAGCCTTTCAAGGTATGGAGGGATTGAATACTGACAATAACTCAAAAATTTGCACTCCGCAGGGAAGAAGAAAAGGGATAAACCCAACCAAACGAACTCTGCTCAAAGAAAACTCTGGTGAGAAGAAAACCACTTGAAGGATGTCTTTTATAGCGCCAGACGACTACTGGCCAGCCACACTACGGGTGGACTTTAACAACGTCTTTTGTACAACGCCAGACGACTACTGGCCTGCCACACTACGGGTGGACTTTAACAATGTCTTTTGTACAACGCCAGACGACTATTGGCTTGCCACACTACGGGCAGACTGTCTTGTTGAATGGAGTCAGAAGACTACTGACCTGCCACACTACAGGTGGACTTTGCCAAGCTACGGTTGGACTTTGCAGCTGAGATGCCACACTACGGGGGACTTTTGCCAATCTACGGTTGGACTTGCCGATGATTTGCCACCCTTGGATGGACTTTTTCCAATCTACAGTTGGACTTAGCTGCGGTCTTTTAAAAGGAGTCAGACGACTACTGACTTGCCACACTACGGGTGGACTTTTGCCAAGCTACGGTTGGACTTTGAGAATCTGCCACCCTTGGATGGACCTTTCGCCAATCTACGGTTGGACTTTCCAATGATTTGCCACCCTTGGATGGACCTTTCGCCAATCTACGGTTGGACTTTGAGAATTTTCCACCCTTGGATGGACCTTTTGCCAATCTACGGTTGGACTTTGATAACGTCTTTTAACAATGCCAGACGACTATTGGCTTGCCACACTACGGGTGGACTTTAGCAATTCCAATATTGGATTACGCTCTACATCCGTGTCAGACATCTCTGCTGACTCTGCTGAGGAACAACAATCAATGATTTGATCTCGGAGATTCCTGAAAGGATAATATCTCTGTTGGAGAATGAATAAACAATCCGTCTGCTTCGAATTGTCAAGTTTGCCAAAAATAAATTGGACTTTGAAACATGAGGGGAGTGATGATTCTGCCAGGAATTACTTCATCTGTTTGGGGGATGAATTCTGGTCACCGCAACTCTGCTGGGGATGAGAATTTCTTTACATGACGTCTTGTTGGGGAAGAAAAGTCATCAAAACTCTGCTTGAGGATCTATCAAACCTGAGATCCTTTGCGGGGAGACTCAACCTGTTATCCGGCTGGGGAAAGCATATACTGACACTCTGCCGAGGAATAGATTTTGTTGATTAACAGGCCTCTGTGGGGACAAAACAACTCAGCTGGGGAGTATTGTTAACAAGATTCAATGCTGAACTCTGTGGGGATACCGCTACCAGAGATACGATCTTGCTGGGGATCAGGGCTACTCTGCCGGGGATATGTGAATCCTGGTTAGAATATTTCACTGCAACCTGCTGGGAAAAAGTCCCTATATCTGTTGGGGAAACCCAAAGCAATTCCATGGTAGTCTGCTGAGGAATAAGACTGTTGAGCTTAGGATAAGTGCCACAATGCCCCATGTTAGGCGAACTTTCCGTTTGACGATTCCGTTGGGGATAATGAGTTTATCATCAACTCTGCTGGAGAAAAACTGCTTTAAAGCATCTCGTGCTAGGGAACGTCTCTTGAGAGGATTTTATAGAAGACCAAACGTCCTCAAACTCTACTGGGGATGATAAACCTGGAATATCTCTTGCTGGGGAAATCCAAAATGCCCTATGCTCGGGAGGGTCAACAACTTGCTTCCTGCTCCATGATACCAGACTTACCTGAAGAAACATCATAAGAGGATTTTACAGCAGATTGAGCATCTTCAAACTCCTGACGACTTCACTGGGAATTAACCATCAACCTCGGTGTCTACGAAGCGACTCTACTGGGAATTCACAACCATTATCGACATAGAAAAGCTTGTAGTTGTTGGAAGTACTGAATGAGAGAATTGACTTAATAAGATACAACGATACCCAGTTGAATTCCATTCCCTGATATCGAGACGTCGCGAACGACCGTCAACCATCTGATGGACTCAATCAATAAACATTGTGACAAAAGGGTAACAAGTAAACCCTTCCCCGAACACGATTGCCCCAGTCTCCTGTGTGGGAATAAATGATTACTCGTCTTGTGCTTAAAATCATCTGAATCTGTTACCTGCAATCAAAAGGAAACACACACATGCCCCGGAATATTGTGTGGTTTGAATCCACCATCCAGGATTATTCAACATTCAAAGGAATTCTAAATGTTTTTCTGCACGTGTTATTGTGAAGCCACCATGTTTTCAAATGCAATGTTTTATCAAAAATTCGGACGTTTTTGTAAACAAAGCAGTAAAACAAAAATAAGAAGCTTTTAACTGAAATTCAATTTATTGATCAAAAGGCCCAGAATAGGCAATTACATCAGGAAGCAATCCCTGGAAAGAGGTGATCGCTGAAAATTGAGAAAAGAAACTATCCTAACGGCAATGTGAAAACGGCGTTCCACTGAGTTTCAATTCTGCTATGGCCAGTATGTCTTCAAGACTCCCCGACCTTGCCTTCTGAGGAATGATCAGACCGATTTCTACCCTTTGGAATGTCAGTTGTTGAAACAGATGATGGAGTACAGATAAACTTAGATCGTAGTCGTTCGCTTAAATCCCTCTTTTGCGTAGACCGCCCTTTCGAGTTTTCAATCTACCGGGACACCCTTTTTGCCTGAGTTGTCCTTGCGGATTTTCAACTCACCGGGTGTACAATTTTTTTATTTTATATCCCTAATTTTTGCCCGAACCTTTTTATTCTGTTTTTGTGGTTCGCCGGGATGCCCTTTTTTGCCTGGACTTTTCTTCCTTTTTTTTGTCCAACGGGTCTATTTATGCGAAGTATTTTTTGACTACGTCTGAGTTGACAGGGGATGAAAAGTCTTCACCATCCATGGTTGTAAGTAACAAGGCTCTGCCTGAGAAAACCTTCTTAACCACGAATGGGCCTTCATAGTTAGGAGTCAATTTGCCCCTGTGATCTGTACTTGGAGGAAGGATCCTTTTGAGTACCACATCTCCCACTTTGTAAACCCGAGGACGCACCTTTTGGTCAAATGCCTGCTTCATCCTCCGTTGGTATAACTGTCCATGACACACAGCCGCCAGTCGTTTCTCCTCAATAAGGCTCAACTGATCAAACCTGGCGCGCACCCATTCAGCCTCGTCTAGCTTGACATCCATCATGACTCTGAGGGATGGAATCTCTACTTCAACTGGTAATACTGCCTCCATACCATATACAAGTGAGAATGGGGTTGCCCCAGTGGACGTGCGCACTGACGTTCGGTACCCATGCAAAGCAAACGGTAACATCTCATGTCAATCTTTGTATGTGACCACCATTTTCTGCACAATCTTCTTAATGTTCTTGTTGGCCGCTTCCACAACGCCATTCATCTTCGGGCGATATGAAGAAGAATTGTGGTGTTCAATTTTGAAGTCCCGGCACAGCTCAGCCATCATTTTGTTATTCAGATTAGAACCATTATCAGTAATGATTCTTTCGGGCACTCCATAGCGACAAATAATGTCCCGTTTCAGGAAACAAGCTACCACCTGCTTAGTGACATTGGCATAAGATGCTGCTTCAACCCATTTAGTGAAATAATCAATGGCGACCAAGATGAAACGATGACCGTTTGAAGCAGTAGGCTCAATCTTTCCGATCATGTCAATGCACCACATAGCAAAAGGCCAAGGAGAGGACATGACACTCAACGGATTTGGAGGTACATGCACTTTGTCCTCATAGATCTGACATTTGTGACACTTGCGAGCATACTTGCAGCAATCTGACTCCATAGTCAACCAGTAATATCCTGATCTCAATAATTTCTTAGCCATTGCATGTCCTCCGGCATGGGTACCGAAAGAGCCTTCATGTACTTCCTACATTAACAAGTCTGCCTCATATTTATCCACACATCTGAGGAGAACCATGTCAAAATTCTGCTTGTACAGCACATCATCCTGATTCAAGAAGAAACTACCAGACAACCTTCTCAACGTCTTCTTATCTTTAGTAGATGCCCCTGGCGGGTACTCTTGACTTTTCAAGAAACACTTGATATCATGAAACCATGGCTTGTCATCAGACGTTGCATCAACAGCAAACACAGATGCAGGTCTGTCAAGACAAGACACATCGATCTTAGGTACATGATTCCATCCTTGCACTTTGATCATGGAGGACAATGTGGCCAAGGCATCTGCAAACCTATTCTCATCTCGAGGAATATGGTACAACTTCACTGTTGTAAAGAATGTCAGCAATCTTCTTGTATAATCTCTATACGGAACCAGATTTGCTTGGTGCGTGTACCAACTCCCTTTCACCTGATTAATTACCAAAGCTGAATCACCAAAGATATCAAGGGTCTTAATTCATAAATTAATCGCCTCCTCAATCCCCATTATACAAGCTTCATACTCTGCTTCATTATTGGTGCATCCGAAAGTTATTCGGGCAGTGAAAGGCATATGAACACCTTCCGGCGTGATAAGAACTGCTCCAACTCCGCATCCATTCATATTGACGGCCCCATCAAACATCAGACTCCATTTGGATTCAGGGTTTGGCCCCTCCTCCGGGAGTGGTTCCTCGCAGTCTTTGGCTTTGAGAAACATGATGTCCTCATCAGGGAAATCAAACTTCATGGGTTGGTAATCATCAATCGATTGTTGCGCAAGATAGTTTGACAAGACACTTCCTTTGATGGCCTTTTGGGAAATGTACTGAATATCATACTCTGTCAGAACCATTTGCCACCGTGCAATTCTTCCTGTTAGCGCTGATTTCTCAAAAATGTACTTGATAGGATCCATTTTGGAAATCAACAAGGTTGTGTGCCTAATCATATATTGCCTCAATCGCTTTGCGGCCCATGCAAGTGCACAACATGTCTTTTCAAACATTGAGTAACGGGACTCACAATCATTGAACTTTTTGCTCAGGTAGTAGATAGCATGCTCCTTCCTACCTGTCTCGTCGTGTTGACCGAGAACACAACCCATAGAACCTTCGAGCACTATCAAATACATTATCAAAGGTCTTCCTTCAACTGGAGGTATGAGAATTGGAGGTTCCTGCAAGTATTCTTTTATCTTATCGAATGCCAACTGGCAATCGTCATTCCACCTGACCGTCTGATCTTTTCTTAGCAGCTTAAAAATTGGTTCACACGTGGCTGTTAGGTGAGATATGAACCTTGCAATGTAGTTTAATCTACCCAGAAAACCACGAACCTCTTTTTCCGTTCTCGGCTCAGGCATTTCTTGTATTGCTTTCACCTTGGCAGGATCAACCTTAATTCCTTTTTCACTCACAATGAAACCCAGCAGCTTTCCAGAACGCACCCCAAAAGTGCACTTATTTGGATTCAATCTCAAGCGGAACTTCCTCAACCTTTCAAACAGCTTTTTCAAGTTAACCAGATGTTCTTCTTCTGTTCTCGACTTGGCAATCATGTCATCCACATAACATTCAATCTCTTTATGAATCAAGTCGTGAAACAAAGTTACCATTGCCCGTTGATACGTTGTCCCTGCGTTTTTCAACCCAAAAGGCATCACCTTATAACAGTATGTACCCCACGGAGTAATGAACGTGGTCTTCTCCATATCTTCAGGTGCCATCTTAATCTGGTTGTACCCGGAGAAACCATCCATAAATGAGAACACTGAAAACTGAGCCGTATTGTCGACCAGTACATCAACGTGTGGCAGTGGAAAATCATCTTTCGGACTAGCTTTATTAAGATCTCGATAATCGACACACATTCTAACCTTTCCGTCTTTCTTCGGTACCGGCACAATGTTGGCAACCCAGGGAGGATAGTGAGTCACAGCAAGAAATCCTGCATCCCATTGTTTCTAAACTTCTTCTTTGATCTTTATGGCCATGTCGGGGTGAGTCCGACGAAGTTTCTGTTTAACGGGCGAACATTCTTCTCTCAGTGGCAGCCTGTGTACAACAATATCAGTATCCAACCCTGGCATGTCTTGATACGACCAGGCGAAGATATCAGCATATTCACACAACAACTCAATCAAAGCTCTCTTCACATCTGCTCGCAGGCAGGCACCAATCTTGATCTCTTTCTTGACGTCCTCAGTACCAATATTGATGATCTCTACACTCTCCTGATGAGGCTGGATGACCCTTTCCTCTTGTTTTAACAATCTGGCCAGTTCCTCAGGGAGTTCACAATCCTTCTCATCCCCTTCTTCGGCTTGATAAATCGGTTTGTCAAAGTCATTCATAGCCATAGCAAAATCGTTATCAATGGAATCCGGAGGATCAAGTCTGCACGAACGGGTTCATGCTTTATTTTAGAAATTATTGTAAAACAAACAGAAAAAGAAACATTGCCATTTTATTAAATTTGTGCAAAAATAAAAACTGAAAGACAGAGAACAAAAATTTGAGTGCAAAATGTCCTTTATTGATGATTAAAATTGCAAATGCAAACAGGGTGGCCCTACAAATGAATCTATACGCCTTGGGCAGAGCGCAAGATTTTGACATGCATTATGATTAGAAAAACAAATAAAAAAAATTACTCTGTCTGAAGAGTAACCCGAATGACTTCTTCAACAGACCAGTTCTG
Organism: Lathyrus tuberosus; assembly: GCA_022829125.1. Taxonomy (NCBI): domain Eukaryota; kingdom Viridiplantae; phylum Streptophyta; class Magnoliopsida; order Fabales; family Fabaceae; genus Lathyrus; species Lathyrus tuberosus. The sequence goes on along the minus strand of JALAZF010000012.1, from coordinate 21,362,622 downwards.
CACTTGTTGTCCCGGAGCACGTGAGCGTACCCAGTTGTCCAGGTCACAGTCACTGTCAACACCATCTTCTGTAGCTGCACAAGACTGATCTGTGAAAATAATTTCCCCACTACTGAAAGTGATGGGTCCACTGCTTTCCGCCTCTGAAGTCATATAGGGATGATAACCAATGCCAAATTTGTCCTCCTTCATTGGTGTCTCTATCAACTTGCCCCAGCCTTGGGCATTGCCAGCTCTGACGACCTCAACAGCTTGTTTGTAGGATGAAATGGAAGTACCGGCTCCAACTGGTGCAGCGGAATACCCAGGCGCATTGTCAATATTTACCGCTTCAAACGATTGGCAAAGCATCTCGTGAATTTCTCTGTCCATTTCCACATACTTAAACGTGGACAAATGACTCACAAAGATATCTTCTTCACCACACACTGTCACAACTTGTCCTTCAAACTCATACTTCAGCTTTTGGTGTAAGGTGGATGTAACAGCCCCAACTGAATGAATCCAAGGGCGACCTAATAAGAAGCTATATGCAGGTTGTATGTTCATCACATGGAATTTGGATTTGAACACCTGCGGTCCAATTTGCACGGGCAATTCAACTTCACCAAACACATATCTTTTGGTCCCATCGAATGCTCTGACAACCAATTCACTAGGCCTTAAAATCAAACCATCAACTTCCAGCTTTATTAGTGCCTTCTTAGGCAAGACATTGAGTGAGGAACCAGTGTCCACCAGTACATGAGACAACACTGCACCCTTACACTCCATTGTGATGTGCAAAGCTTTATTGTGGTTTCTTCCTTCAGCAGTCAAATCCCTACTTATGAAGCCCAGACCATGGCTGACATTAACATTGGAAATTACACCTTCAAGCTGATTTACAGTGATTTCCTGTGGCACATATGCACTCTTCAACACTTTCAACAAAGCCTCCCGATGCGCGTCAGAACACATCAACAGTGACAAAATTGAAATCTTCGAAGGGGTCTGATTCAGTTGATCAACAATCTTATAATCACTTTTCTTGATTATCCTCATGAACTCTTCCATCTCATTATCAAAAGTAATCTTTTTCTCAGTTTCAGGTACAGGCACACTCTCGACCACCTGTTTTCCTTTAGCTTTTGCAGTAGCTTTAGCTTCTTGATCACTGCACAAAGTTTGGGGAGTAAACAATCTTCCGCTTCTTGTAAAACCACCTACACCACCCACATTATCAATATTCGAACCGGCCGATGACCCAACTTCTTGCTTTTTACCTTCATAATATATGTCTGCTCCATAGTGCCATGGGATTGCCTTTGTAGTTGTAAACGGAACTGGTCCTGGCACCGTGATGGTAACAGGACTGGGTCTTTCTTGGACAACACTTGCTACAGGAACTGTACTAGCAGGCACCTGGATCTCCACGGGAGAATAATATATGTCTGCCCCATAGTGCCACGGGGTTTCCTGTGTAGTTGTAAACGGAACTGGTCCTGGCACCATGATGGTAACAGGACTAGGTCTTTGTTGCACAACACTTGCTACAGGAACTGTACTAGCAGGCACCTGGATCTCAGCGGGAGTATAATAGATGGTCACAGTTGATACCTCATCAGTCTCTTTCACAACCCTGTCAAACTGTAGACATCCTTCATTGATCAGATTCTGCAAACCCGCTTTCAACTTATCACAACCATTCTCTTGATTCATACACTCAGAACAATCTTGATTACAGCCCGGGAACACCTATCCCTTCAACAAACGATCTTTTACAACCAACAAAGAAGTCTTCACCTGATTGATATCTGCTACCAAATTCAATCGCTTTCCATCTTCGATAGCATGCACATTTTCCGCAGCATGCACATTTGCCGCACCATGATTAGGTATGGGGTGCTCAATAATATTAGGAGGCCGAGAGAAATTGATTGCCTTGGCATCAATCAAGTCTTGCACTTTATGATGAAAAGCCCGACATCTTTCAATGGAGTGCCCCTGAGCACCTGAGTGGAACTCGCATCGTGCGTTAGCATCAAAATTAGGAGGCAAGTTGCCAGCGGCAGGAGGCCTCATAGTGTAGAGCTCAACCAACTTCAACTGGAGTAACTGTGGTAGCAACGTAGAATAAGTCAAAGGGAGAGGTTCAATCTTACGATCCCTCTGCCTAGACCTCTGTTGGAAAGGAGGTTGCTGTTGTTGCTGCTGAACCTGCTGTTGGGGTTGTTGTTGCTGAACAGACGGTGCTGGGATTATCACTGCACCTACCTGGTGATAACCCTGAGAACGTCCTCTGCCTCGTCCTCTAAACACAACATTTGTATCTCCTTCTCTTCTTCTCTGACTACCAGTAAACGGTTTCTTCGTCCCAGAAGAGCCAGCCCCACTCACATCTTGAATCTTTCCAAGCTTCAACAAACTCTCTATTCTTTCTCCAGCAATCACTATCTCAGCAAATCCGGTTGATGGACAAGCAGCTAATCCTTCAAGATATGCCCCCTGTAGGGTGCCCATAAACATGTCTGCCATTTCTCTATCCAACAAAGGAGGTTGAACCTGTGCAGCCATTTCCCTCCACCTCTGTGCATATTCTTTGAAACTTTCCTTAGCATTCTGTGACAACCCCTGCAATTGAGTGCGATTGGGCGCCATGTCAATATTGTACTGGTACTGCTTTAGGAATGCTTCAGCCAGATCCTTCCAACTTCTCACAGCAGCTCTATTCAATTTCATATACCAGGTCAAAGAAGCTCCAACCAGACTGTCTTGAAAGTAATGCATCCATAACTTCTCATCATCTGTATGAGCTGAGATCCTCCCAAAATAAGCTTGGATATGTGTCTGGGGACACGTATTGCCATGATATTTATCAAAAGTAGGCGGCTTGAATTTTGGAGGGATCCTGACCCCTGGTACCAGCCCCAAACTAGTAACATCAATACTCATAGAGTTCTTGCATTCCATAGCCCGTATCTTTTTAGCCAACTCATCATACCTTTTGTCATTAGGAGCACCCATCTCAGCATCCAACAGAGTAAATTGATCTTCTTGACCATCTTCCTGAACACCACCAACATTTCTGCCATTTCCGTTACCCACATTACCCACCGAAGGGGGATTGCCAACAAGAGGAGGAGTTCCATTGTCATTCTGATTAACTCCAAGCGTGCCTTCTGGACGCTCGACCAGAAGCCTCAATCTTTCTTGATTTTGTGCCATTCCAGTCATGAGAGTCATGAACTGGTCCATTCTTGCCCTCATTTCAGCCAAATCACTCTGCATTTGATCCATTATCCTAGCCTGATTCCCTCGAGTTGAGTAACGATGAATATGATTCTCAGCTATAGTTCCTGAAACCAAATAAAGGTTAGAGATCTCCTGCAACAGGTACCTGCTATGCAAAAATGCTCATGATTATGAGGATGCAAATACAAAATGCAAACAATCATATTTAAACATTTCCAGGGCGAATCTGCTTTGATTCCAGTTTTGGGCAAGGGATCGGACACAACATCGGAAAATAAATCCGAATCTAGAAATACCGCAGAATCAATCACAAGATAACCCCTTTCAAACAACTGATAACCAACGAAACAAACATTGCAATAACATAGCATAAGAAGTCATACAAATAGGTCTAATACAATCAAAAGTGATTCCATCAACAATCCTGATGGTAATCACAACAAAAACAAGCAACAAATAAACTACAAGTCAATCCCAAATAAACCGGCTTCAATCTCCTCAAGAAGGTTCACAGTATCTGGATGAGCAGGTCTTTCTAGCAAACCCTTGATCAACCTGTTCCTCTTCTCAACATCCTGCTTCAGCTTAGCAATCTACTCTTCAACATTGTTGCCTTCGTGCTTGGACTTCTTGATTCCCGCTTGCAGCTTAAGCTCTTCAATTTCTTTCTGGGCTTCTTTCCATTTGGCAAAGTAACGGTCTTTCCTCGCTTTCACTACCTGAAGCTCTTCTTGCAGCTCTTCGTTCTCAATCTTGGCTTCCTTCCACATATCCTGATACGTGGCCAACTCGTCCTCTGCTTTAGTCAAAAGCTTCTTGTTTTTCCTCTTAGCTTTGACTGACGAATCAGCAGCCATACTGATCTTTTTGAAGTGTTGAGCCCTGTCAGCAAAATCCTTCTCTTTTTTCTCCAGGTGCGTAGTCATGTCTTGAACCTTCCATTTCAACTCCAAGTTATCATGTAGAGCACTCTGTAGTCGACGACTCATGTCAGAGCTTTCCACCCTCAAATCAGATACCAACTTACGCTGCTTATCGAATTCTTCAAATGGTACTGTGAGTCTTTCATCCACACTTTCTGGGTACAACATAGGTGCTCGATCAAAAGGCAAGTAATACTCCTCAACTCTCTGTTTTACCCAATCCACATAAGGAAGGAAAGCCTGATTGTTAGGTTTGCCCAGAACGGCCTTACCTATCTTCTGTCTGCTAAGCCAAGCTTGAGAAGCTTCTTGTGCAATAGCTACACCATCGGTCATGTGAAAGTACAACGATTCTTCTAAATCTTTCCCAGCCGGAGGACCTTTTAGAGCATACGCAAACTGCCTAATAGCCAGAGACGGGTTGTAATTAATACCCCTTTTCTTCCAATCAAGGGTACATTAGGATATCAACCACAGCTATGCAAAATATCAGCCCCTATTAATCCTTTGTCCACCCACAGAATATCCTTAGCAGCTAAGCCCATCAGACGCTTACTCCACTCTAATGAAATCATTGAATCAACAAAAGCACCAGATTGGGGTAAACGTTTGGCAAACCACTTGTAAAAGAGAGGTGCGCAACAACAAACCACCTCACCTCATCTTTTCTCATTCCTGTTGTATAGGGCGTAGTGGAGGTCACCTAACAAAGTCGGCACCGGATTCTGAGCTGTAAATATCTGAATAGCATCCATATCGACGAAATCAGACTCATTAGGGAATAACACAATGCCATATATGCACAGAGCCAATATTGCAATGAAATCCATCCACCTCTTTTCTTTTGCTTCCTCTTGAGCCTTCTTCACTAAGTACCCCAAGTGATAGCCTCGGAATTTTCCTTTCTTAGAAAAGTCAGCCTCCACTGTAGATCTGCTCAAGTACAGAGCCTCAGCCACTGCCTGGAAATCACAATCTCCTTGGGAACCACAGAAAGGAACACCTTCTCTAACAGGAATCTTCAAAAGGTCGGAGTACTCCTCCAGGGTAGGAACCAACACATAATCTGGCATCACAAAGCACCTCAAGGAAGGGTCATAAAATTGCATCAAGGTGTGTAGCCTATTGTATTCGTACTCACTAAGACTCCGAACCAGGGGTAAAATCTAACCATACTTCTCTTCAAAGGCTCCTAAAACTTCTGGACCAGCTATACTCTGCAGACTGTTCAACGGGCCAAGAGTGATCTTCGGGAACCTGTAGACGATGATGTGCTTCTTACCCCTCTTAGTGTCCATCCCTATGAATGCCTTCTGACTGGAATCAAAGACTAGATACTACCTGAAAATGCACAAACATGAATGTCAGAAAAAAGGAATGCAATGCGGAGCATGTGATCAAGGTGTCCACAAAAATTGGCTGCACTGTGCTGACTAAACAAACCAAGTCTCTGTACCAAAACTCAGAACAAATAACCACCATAGTGATAGAACCAGAAAACCAGGTAGGTTGAAAGTCATGGTTACCTGCAAACCTACAAACCCCATCCCTCTCACATGTGGGTACTAGGATGTTCAGTATCCCGGGCTCTCAGGTCGAGAAATGATGATACGTTCACCATTTCTGGTTTGGCATCATCATCAATCGAGGAGGCCTCAACCGATTCTCCAAGACAAAAGACCCTCAGCTTCAGAGGTTTGAGAAGCAATAGCACATTCAGCCCGAAGGATACAATGTTATCGCCAATCAAAGAGGTCGTTCGCTGATTCACTACAAAAGGGAAATCCTATAGCAAGTTCCCAGCATTGGGTCCTCGGATCGAGAATGTGCAATGGGTTTGCCACAGAACGTGGGCTGCCACTGTCACATCTCGGGAGGAGTGCCGCAACTGAGTCCTCGGGAATGGTCATCAGAGTCGACAATTCCTCCAGAGAATAACTACTGGCCTGTATCAACATACAGTAGCAGATAGCTCCGGATAGAACCTCGTCTGATTGTAGGGATCGTAATCACCCACACGTGGCCAACACCACAGGAGCGTCACGCCTGGCCACGCTAAAACCTAGGTGTATGCTCGAGCCTGGGTATTGGGCTCATCTCTCAAAGCATCCCAACCCGCCAAACAGAAAACCAGCCAGCACAGTGCAGTAATATCCAGCATATAATGATATGTAATGCAGTAAAATGCGATAAAAATAGTAAAGCAGTAAAAAATACAGTAAACAGCAATACAGTAATATACAACACACAGCAAAATACATCACCAGAATAAACACCCAAAGAAAGAAAACAAACAAGCGCTAGGATTGACTCGCTAAGGAAACCAGAGATTCTGGGTTCGATCCCTAGCAGAGTCGCCAGCTGTCGCTCCCAGGATTTTCATCCAAGTACAAACGCGAAAGTGGCACCGAAACAGAGTCGCCAGCAATGTGTATTTATCCCAAGAGAGGGAAAGGAAACACCGCATAAACCTGAAGGGAAGGAAAGAGCATGGTCTTGCGACCAAGAGAACTGGGTTCGGGAGTCGGTTACGCGAGAGAAAGGTATTAGCACCCCCTCGCGTCCATCGTACCCGATGGGATCCACGCTTGCTTGTCTCGATCAAAGGGTGTCGTCGTCTGGAGCTCTGTTGTTACCGGAAAGGGAAAGGAACGGGAACGGAAAAGAAAAGAGAAAGGAGAGAGAACAAAAAACAAAGGTTGGGAAAATATAAGAAGTGCTCGAATGGGCCCTACCCAACTGCCTACATATCTCATCGGGAACATGAGAATCAGAGCGACGTAGTTCCCCTCACTAGGGATGGATTGTTTGTGTTTTTTAGGGAACGGCTAACGTTCTAGCTCAGGTGTTGCAGGCTCGCTGGTTCGAGTGCGTTATCATCTTGCAAGAGAACGAGGAGGAGCACGTTCGTACGCTGAGAGTGAGTGAGATGAGAAAAGAATTCCCGAAGGAAAGACGTTATTGTTGGTTTTGGAGGTTTTTAGAAAGAAGTGTCTTTTACCGCTATTTGCAACTTGCATTGAACCAAAGTCTTAAATATAGGAACGAATACTTTTGCGCATCGTCCCCAATAGGACGTACACTAGGTATCCTAGAAGAATGAGAGGAAGCCCCTCGTTCCCCACTTCCCACATATAAGGCTCAAGCGCAATACACGTTAACCTTTATTAAGTGTTTTTTTACTTTTCTTTTGAGATGAGAAGAGAGAAAATGCAAAGGAACTCTAAAGGGAAACTAAGAGTCCTAATGTTATCATGCATGGATATCCTAGGGTTAGTGAGGTTTAGGAGAAAAGACTACCTAACCTAATGCTAATCCTACTCCAAGCTTAATAAAAAATTAAGTTGGACTAGGTAGCTCTAAAGGGGAAAGAATCCAAGACTTGAACAAGTCTTGAGATTCATGGGATGATAAAGAGTGAAAGAGAAGAAAAGAGAAGGAGAAGACGAGAGAAGAGATGGGGCAGCAAGCGCATCATAATCATCATATCCAAATCATAACATAGAACATGCTTCAAAGATCATATAAGCACATATCAAGTATACAAGTGAAGGCACACAAGAAAGGATGCACGTAAACTTGCACAAGATTCACAATTTCACACATTAAGGTTTCATACAAAGATGACATGAACAAAATAAGATGAAGGTGAAATCAAGTCAGAATTCAATTCATATCATGATCATCTAATCCAACATGCAAGAATGTTTCACATTATGATGCATTATGAGCCAAAGAAACCACAAAACCAATGATGATGATATGCATCATACAAATCAAACCATGATGATTAAGTGAGATGAAAACCAAGTAATGACCTCAAGGGGAAGTAGCATATGTATCAACATCATACCAAAATCAAACTTAAGTCATGCAAGATGAATCCTTAAGCAACACATTCAAAACATGCATCAAAGTTGATCAAAACATCCACTTATCATTCATGCCAACAAACAAAGAAACATGTGAAGCAAAGAGTGAGAACATGTCACATAAAGCATCTTAAACCAAGAGGGTCAGAACCTCTAGCATGTCATACAAATCAAACAAAAGGCCTCATGCATTGTTTGAGATCAAACAAGGACACATCACAAGATTAGGTTGAACATATCACAAGATTCAAGCCCAAAACAACATCAACTTAAAAAATCAAGAACAAATAGAAAAATGAGTGAAAAGAGATGATTCCAAAGCCACAAACAAGATCAAATAGAACATGATCACACGATACAAACATCTCAAGCATCACTCAATCACAAGTGAACAAATGCACCCAAACTAGCTCAAGTACCAAAGTATACCTCATTCAAACTTGTATCAAAAGTAGAGGCCAACCAAAAATAGAAAAATGATTCAATAAAATTCCAAAAAACAATCAAATGGAAACTTAATCAATCAAGTAGCATATGCAAAAAGATTGGAGCAAAAAGAGTTAAAGAACTTGTCTAAAAGTGATCCACAAGTCAAGATGTGCACATAATCGAACAAAGATCGAAGGTTAATAAAACTTGAGTGGCAAGTCACTAAAAGTAACTCAAACCAACCTCAAACCAGTATTGAAACATCCTCACATAACCCTCCACAAGTAACCAAAAGATCGATCTCAAATGATGAGTAAAAGTCACAAAAGTTCCTAACCCTAGATGAAGGGTATCATTGGAAATACGTCATCAATTTAATTTCAAAATAAAATAGGAAAAATAAATTAAAAATAAAATAAAAATATTGAAAAATAAGTCAACATGTTAAATGATCAGAAACAAATTTTTATGGAATTTTATAATGTTTTATCAATTAAAAATAAAATTCAAAAAAAACTAATTAAAATAAAAAGAGAAATTAAAACAAGTAAGAAGCATGGGGGGGGGGCAGAAGCAAAACGAGCTATCACATGATCCAGGCTTATGCGCACAGTGGGCCTCAAATGGTGGGGTGCGAAAATCCAATGACTAGGCCCATACGAAATAAGAAACCATCAGCTTTTAAAATAAAACAAAAAAGGAAAAAATAAGTGACACAAAACTCATGTCAACCTTTATCAATTGGACACCTCCATGAATAAGTCACAAAAAGACAAAAAATTAAACCCAACCATTCACATTACAACACGTCATCATCTTCTTCATGACCTAAACCATAAACATCTCCATGCATCGTGAAACTCAGCCATGGACCGAATAAAAGCAACACATTCTCCATCAATTTTCTCCATTAATAATCAACCAAATCAAGCAAAATGAAACCCAGAAATGAAGTACGAAGAACAAGGATCAACATGGTATCATTTATTTTCCACAAAGATTACTCAAGCATAGAGAAAAATGGACTTAAATACATGGGTACCAACATTATTTCAAACATTCAAACAATATTAAAACACTCAGATTCAAACTATGATCAATGCGCATACAATGCCTACCATAAGTAGGGCTTCAGCTCATGTTTTCACCAGTATGACTCTAACAACAATAGCTCTTAGAATGATGCTTAAGAGTGCGATAAAAAGGAGAAAACGGTTACCTAACGGAGATAGTCTGTTGCTTCTTTATCAAGCTTGAGATCTATAGAACGCTATGGAAAACTTGAGAATCAGCTGGGGATTTCAAATCAAGGCTTAGATTGCTCAGAATGTTGTTGAAGAACCTCACACAAACTCAACCCGATGGAGAGGAAAAAATAAGCTCGCAGCACCTCTAATGGTACACACAACAACTAGCTTTTGCATACAGAACCAAGCTCTTGCTTAGTAAATGAAGATCCAACCAAGAAATGAGAGAAAACCCTGGTAGGAAATGAAGCTCGAAGGTGAAAATTTTGGAAGAAATTTTATGCTCAGATCTGGAAAAAAGTGTACAATGACCTCCTTCCTGCGTCTTAGGGTTTATGAGCTTTAAATATGATGGGTTGGGAATGATTTTGGGCCTGAACCAAAGGAAAAGTTTGTTTTGAGGTTTTGCCAAAAAAATGACAAGGGAAAAGGGTGGTACGGGTTATACATGAGAGGGTGCTTGGAGTGATTTTGAGTGGGGAATGGAGGCATGAAAGGAAGGGTTGTACATGGCACGTGAGAAAGGATGTAGTAAGGTCAGAATTTGTGCCAAGTTTCTCTCTCTCATTTTTCCTTTTTATGGTAAAGATGGTACATCATGCATGCCTCACACATTATGAAATGTTTGAACATCTTGGGCACAACTTGATGGGGTTGTGCGTGTGATATTAGCATGTACATGATCATGCTACCATATAGTCTCAAATTGCTCCAAAAATTGTACCAGACATGCCTTGGAAATCAATGGAAATCCTTAACTCTAAATGGACATAACTTAATGAATCTTGCTCTATTTGAAACAAGTTTGTGATCAATGGAAAGTATGAAAGATGTAGAGCAAAACTCATGTTGAAATGATCTTGAAATAATGTTTAAATGATGATGAAAAACAACCAAGAATATACGTACTCACCACTGCCAAAACAGAATGAGAATATTCTAGGTTGTAAACAAGACTTGACCATTTGATGACACCAACTTTGCACCTTCACAACTTAAAGAATTCTAATCCAAATAAGACAATCTTGGATTATTTGGAAATCTAGCACCATAGAGAACAAAATTTATGTTTGACTCAAGTTGAAATAACATGTGGGCGTATGAGAAAATCTGTTTTGGAATCATGTCCTTGGAGCTGCCAAAAGTGACTAAGAAAAATTCTAAGTTTTTCCCAATTTTCCAACTTAAAACCTCCATCTTTGAAACATCATAACTCTCTAAAAAATAATCCAAATGAGACAAACTTTACATGTTTAGAAAGCTTGGAACAAGCTCTACAACTTTCATGTTTGAGAAAAATTGAAATGAAGCTTGGATCATAGAGAAATATGACCTTGAAAGTAACTACTAAAACATACAAAATTTGCCAAAAATAGTAAGTTCTAAAACCCTATTTTTGCCAAAAATGGAAACTTTCACAAATCCTTGATTTTTGATGATTCCTTGAACATATCTTGATCAAGTCTCTTCCATGGATCATATTTGACTTGAAAATCACCATATTGACCTCAGAGAGTCAGGAGTTGACTTTTTCACTGCACAGTTGACTTTATTCCCAATTCTCCTGATTTTCAAACATCTGATCAATTGAAAACCTCCTAAAACAAATTGATGGGCAATCTCCCCTCCTTAGATACTTGAGGACATAAGGAATACCATAAGATCAAGTCTTGCCCAAGAAATCAGAAATAAACTGATTTTAGGTTCAACCCTAGTTTTGGCACCCTCTGGTTAGGAGGAAAAAACACATCCTCCAAATCTTAATTCCTCTGAATATGTTGTGTATCCTCTCAAAAAAAGGTGAGATATATCCTTTGGAGGTGATAAAAAATCAAAGAGCTTGCACATTTGGGGGTCAGATCTCAACTTTTGACTGCCTTGTGTAGGAGATCATGCACTGTCCAATCTTCTTGGTGAACTCTCCTCTCCCTATGACTTGTGAGGGCAAATAGAGATGACACATGATGTAAGAGATCCTTGAAGCTTGTGAGAAACACTTGGTCTTCTTCTTTGGATGACCAACACCTTAGAGAATCACCTGATCACATGCCCTCATGCAGGATGCAATGCAAAATGCTTGATGTTTTGTTTTTCTATTCTTGAATGCAATGCAATGCAATGAAAGCTCATGCTAAATGATATGAAGAAAAGAGAGGGCAAATTTTGGGGTATTACACTTAAGATGCTTAATTATTTCTTTTTAATTTCCAATTAGTTAATCACCAATAGAGAAACATTCAAGAGGATGAGCAATTTATAGTTAGGAATACTTTAATAATTGATCATGAAGATACATATCCATTTTAAACACATAAGTATAATCAGATAGGAACCTTAATTAACCTATGATTCTAGAAGGACTGACTTCCTATCTTAGACTAAGAACGTCATAGGTTGACAAAACTCAGGAAGGATCTTCTCAGTTATTCCATTTCTTCTATAATGACCAACTACTCCTTGAAGATCAAGAATGTGGGAGATGACTCTACAATATGGAATTTGAGAGATTGTGTCTTCTCTAGACAAATTGATTTCATCCTTCAGATGATTGTACATGGATTGGGGTAGGTTTATTTTGATCCTCGACACTAAGAAGAAAATAAATAATCTTTCTTTATCAGATAACCATCCTCCTCCTCCTTCTCTTGGTCTTAAATAAGTTACCATTAGCTTGTACCAATATTTAGTAGATGGAGTGAGGGTGCATGGTTGAGTGGGACGCCCCTCAGTTTCAAAAATGACATGCATGTGCCTATCGAAGCTATGATTATTGATATTTCATTCCACAGTCACACCATCTTCAACACACCTGATGGCTTTAGCTATGATGGTAGGGTTGATTAAGACTGGACGACCAGCAACCACAGATAAGATAGCATTTTTACCATATTCATATTCTAGAACTCGAGCATTTGCCCAAAACTCAGCAACTAGAGTAGGGAAGACTGGTCCAACAAGCATGTTGAAATAATTCTCCCAGTTCTGAAATTTAATTCCAGAGACATGATTTGTTTTGTTGAGTTGAGGTAGAAGGTTTAAATCTAGAGTGTATTCCATTAGGAGTTCAAGATCAGCAATTTCTCCTCTGATATTGTGTGAAGACATTTTGAGGAAGAAAGTTCTAGGCTACTAGGTAGTTTGGATAGTGATTCTCTCTAGGAAGGGGGTAAGGTTATGAGAAGGACTAAGGAATGATAGCTATTTATCAAGCTTGGAACACATGAGGTCATCATTTCCTAGACAAGCTATGAATAGCTGTGGCGGTCAGCTGAAAGGACACATGATAGCCTTAAATCGTCGTATACCTATGGGTATAGGTGTAGTAGCTGACACAGCGTAATCATGATTATTTATTTGATCTTCGAAAATCATCTAATCATAAACTCTTGAAGATCTAACTTTATTTATGAACCTTAAAGGGATACTAGTAGACAGTTAGTGATTAAATTTAAAAATAATTAAGAATGAAGGAAAACATACCTTAGTGATACGGAAATCTTTTTGCAGAGATTCTTTACCTAAATTTTTCATGACTTCGGAAGTGACATTTTGGATCTCATAGCATTTTCTGACTTGTTTCTTCAACCGATTGCAGATTATGTTCAGAACCAAGTATCATCAAACATGTGTATAGCACAACATATAGTTTGCATGACACTTCTTACAATGTTGTTTTAACTTGATTATAGAATTAGTTCATCAAGGATCAGTAGCATATATACTTCTAAAAGAATGTCAACTAATTTCTTCATTCTGAGGGACATCAGTAACTTAAATTCTTTTGATCTTAAGTCGAGGAACTAAGTGTTTGGATTGACATCTTCTGATTCCAATGTTTGAGAGGTTCTGAGACACTTAACAGATGATGATCTGATCAATAATGTTTGGTTCAACTGAGAGATAATTTCAAGTCATCAAAACTTGATTATACTGATTCAATCAAGACTTAAGAGTTCATACTTGATTAAGTACTTGATGAATTTTTGGACATTCATCTTCTTGAATATTCTTTCAGTTTCCTGCATAGCTTTCCAAGAGAACAATATTCAGTTCTTCATTGAATCTTTTAACTTCTTGATCAGTCAAGATTCAGATGTTGAGTTATTTTGAATTCTTCAGTTTTTTGAATTCTGCATACTTCATTCTGAGGTTCAACATCATAGAACAACAATCTTTCTTCTTTACATGAAGAAGTTCTTAATGAGTTTTTATACGAGAAAGTCAAGGGGGGACCTAATCCGTTTCTTGAAAACATCTCAAAAACTCATAAAGAATTAATCTTCAGCAAACAAGATTTCTTGTTTTCTGATGATTCAACTTTGAGCAAATACGTGGTTCATCCACATGTATCTTCCAAGATAAGCATTCAACAGATACTATTTCTTATCTGATGAATCTATCTTATCAGCTGATTCTTCAATCTTCATTAAAACTTAAGTGAGGAAGATTTAGTTGTTTGACAACTGCAAAACTTCCAGAATCAGTGATTTGCTCAATTACTCAGATTGATTACAATTTTGTACACAGTCATCTTCTGAACTGTTACAGAAATTGTAAGTGGATTTCAATCTCACCCAGAGTATTTCTACGCACCACATCTGGACCTTTTTCTGACACTGTTAAGTGTTTGATATCCGTTAATAATAGAACCGGAGCTCTGATACCAATTGAAGGTGCGAGAAAGACACAAGAAATGGGGGTTTGAATTGTGTATTTACTCTTTTAACAACTTTTCGCTTCTTGTCAATAAGACACTTTACGTTACATCAGAGTTTGTTGAGAGACTCTGACTTGCGAAGTTATATTCAGACTTGGAAATGCTTAGAGCATGAGAGTCAATAAGAGTCTGAACGCTATGTACATCATTCAGAACTTGCAGAGCGGAAGCTTATCAGAGTTGCAAGGTTTTGACTTGCTTATTGTAGCGAGCGATTTTGGACGCGGTTCTTAAGCGTTGGTCGCTCTCTGCGGTTTGAGCGTTAACTACAGGTCGATTCATTTTTTATCCTATTGTGAGCTGATGAAGGAAGGGAAATAGATGTCTCCAATTAACCCTGCTTTGCATACTGAGTTTAAACAGCGGTCTGTTAGGTTACGAATGCTATCAATGTGGGGGGCCTTTGTACTGGTTATTTGTATTTTCGCCAATACAGTTTCTTTCTTTTTACTTTGACAGAGGGTTTCTGGCGGGGAACAAGGATTAAGATGTTAGGACTGATGTTTTTGAATTACTGCTTTTGATTGATGGAGATATGGGATTTGGGTTTTTTTGTTTAGTGTGCTCGCTAAGATTTTTCTTTCAATCTTATGCCTACGTATTCCCGTTTACCGAAACAGGGAAATCAGAGCGTTCGTAGTTCCTCCTATTCTATGGGAGGAAATGGTTGTTTTTGGTGTCTTGTTCAAAGCCCAAGACGTGAAGCGAAAGGTGGTTTGTATCTTGTTCAAAGCCCAAGATGTGAAGCTGAAGGGTGTTGACTTTAGAGAGAATTTCTCATCTCTAAATAGGAGGGTTGTATGTCAAAACTGTTATAAAGGAGAATTAATTTTACCGGGATGTGTGGATCCTAGCAATGCCATAATTTTCCTTTATAGGGGATTTTAACCTGAAGGAGAAGACTTTAACTCAGTTTAGAGCAATGCCATCTTTCCTTAGGAATTTCTCATACTAAAAGAGGGACAGTGGCGTGGATGTAGATAATCCAGAGGCGTGCCGCTTACAACAATTAGATGAAGGGGAAAGAGTTGTTGATGTTTGTGTACTATGAACGAGGCACAACTTTGATGCTAAAAGGTTGATTGGATCAACCAGTGGTTTTCTTATACAAAGCCTAAGAGGAGGCTATTATGTGTCTGGTACAAAGCCCGAGAGAGAGGCTAAAAGGTTTTGACTCAACGAGGAAGTCTTTTGGTATCTCGTATAAAGCCCGAGATGGAGGCTATTTGACTCAACAAGAGAGTTTTTTGTATCTCGTACGAAGCCCGAGATGGAGGCTAAAATTTGTTTGGCACAATAAGAACAGTTTTTGTATCTCTTATAAAGCCCGAGATGGAGGCGAAAGGGTGATTGACTCAACGAGGGAGTATCTTATGTGTCTCGTACAAAGCCCGAGAGAGAGGCTAAACGTTGTTTGACTCCGTTGGGGAGAATCATTGCACAAAGCCCAAGAGGAGGCTGTGGTGACTGTTCAGTTAAGTGACAGGTCCAGTATACTGATTTTAAAGAGAAAACCAGTTCTTATATGAGCAACACTGTACTCAGGGATTTGATTCAAGGATCCGGGTTATTCCTGTTCTTTAAGGAAGCGGGAAATCCAAAGGGTATTGAGACTTTCCGAGTCTACGGGTTTCCTTCCTATTTAAGGAAGGGGTCACTTGAGAATGTCTTTGAGACTCAAGGAAGTTAGACTGTCTGAGTCTAGAGTTTCATCTTTTGTACTATGCTTTGAGAAACAGTAGTAGACTCTTTGAAAGGACTATTCTATGAAGATGACTAATTTCTGTTCCTATACCTCTAGGAGGTCGTCGGGATAATTTGTACGAAGCCCAAGAGGAGGCTGGAATCTTTTAAGAAGCCGACGGGTCCTTGTACTAAGCCCAAGAGGAGGCTATCATTCCCGAAGGAAGAGATCATTATACGAAGCCTAAGAGGAGGCTGTGAATACTTCTAAGAAGCCATAGGGTCCTTGTACTAAGCCCAAGAGAAGGCGGGGTTGCTTTTAGGAAGCCTGGGGGTCCTTGTACGATGCCCAAGAGGAGGCCGATGCTTTTAAGAAGCCGATGGGTCCCCAAACCCCGAGAAATTCAAGGCAATGCTATTCACCGAGAATAGATCAAAGTCAGGAAAGTTCGAGAATTTGGAAGAAACTCAAAGATGCCATTCACGGAGAATACATTCATCTCTGGGAGTAGAGTTTCTTGACAATTCCAAATGAGGATAGCCTGAGAGAAGACTGTATCTAGTGATCCTATTGGGGATCTAGTTGTCTATTTCTACGAATAAACGAAATGACGTCACCTAATTCTAGACGTAGTTGCCGGGGAAACGCTAAATATCTATACTATTATTACATAGTTGATATGAGTTTATGAAAGAAGACTTATAGCGAAATAGCCCCACAATACACTTATATGTATATGAAAGCGGTAAATGAAAGCAATAACCACTTACTCGGTTGTAGAGCTTCCATGCTGTTTGGTTAGTTGTTCAACAAAGAAAGATTGAAAACAACAGTATATTCAAAATCAAAGGAGAAAGTGCTTTGAAATAAAAAGATTTGGGGCGTACAGCTCAAGGAGAGGCCCAGGGTTTTATCAGTGAGCCCACTGTTTAATTTTCTACAGAGGGACTTATACAAGTGACTGTGGCCCAAAAAGTTTTTCTGTACAAAGGGATGGGTCTTACACTCTCTCAAGAGGCCCAAAAGGTTTAATGAAAAAGAGTGGGGCTTATAACACGAGGGTAGGCCCAATTGATTTTTCCGTTTAAAATGGCGATCGCGCCGAGATTTTCTTTTAACGCTGAGGGACTTATACAATAAGTGAGGCCCAAAATGTTTTGGTTAAAAGGGGATTGGGTCTTACATTCTATTAGAGGCCCAAGTGTTTTGAATGGGTCTTATAGCTCAAGGAGAGGCCCAAGGGTTTTGAAAAGGCGACGATCGCACTGTTTATTTTTTACGGTATCGGGACTTATACAATACACTGAGGCCCAAAATGATTTGGTCAAAAAAGGATTGGGTCTTACACTCTATTAGAGGCCCAAGTGTTTTGAAAATGATTTATGAGGGTTGAATTAATCCAAAAACCCTAATTTGTTTTCAAAAATGTATTTAATTGAATAAAAATTCAATTAAAATGATCAAAATTGTTTAACATATGAAAAACAAATTGTGATCTTGGATTAATGCTTCAAAAATTAAGTATTGACCTACAAAATAATTAGAAAGCATTAAAAGTTGCAAAATCAATGTGGAAAAAATATTTAAAATGTCAAAAACAATTAAAATATTAATTCTTTGCAAAAATATCAATTATATGAAATAAATAATATTTTTGGGATTTTTTGATAAATTAAAATATTTTAACATTTTTGTGAATTATTAAAAAAAGAATCAACTCAAAATCATTAAAACTCAGAGAGAAATTAATTTTTGAATCAATTAAATAAAATCACAAAATTCAAACATTCAAACTTAGAAAAATGGCGCCAAGAACAAGCTGAAGAACACGCGCGTGTTCTGAGATTCTCAGATTTGCATTTTCTATCCAATCTCCCTAAATACTTGATTATAACATGCAATCCACATATCATTATGCTCGTCTCAACCTCACGATCATGTCTATGTCCATTAATTTCATTTAAATTAAACATATAACAAGAAATCAAGAAAAATCCTCAAGAACCCTAATTTCTGCATGAGGGCTAGGATTTTTTATACACGATTCAAACAATGCAATTAATTGAGGGAAAACATTCCATGCATGATTATGAACATATGGCCAAATTATTGTGCAGCAAAAATTGTGTGGATCATAGAGTTAGAAGAACTCATGCTTACCACTTGCAGCTGGTGATCGTGATTTGTGTTGGAGGTGTTACAGCTAGGTTCCAATGATGTGGATAGCTTCCCTAGGTACCAAGCGTTGTGTCTGAGTGCTTGGAATGGATTGAAATGGTTTGGAGTTGAAGATGGCACCTTAACTGCAAAACTATCAAGAACTTGAGCAGTTGGCTGGTGATTTTGTAAAATCTGTGTTCCAGATGTTATGTGAGTATTTGGATCACTTCTATATGATGTATGTGAGGTGTGTGAGTGATTGGTTTGATTGGAAAAGCTCTCAAACTCAAAACCCGATAGCTACCTTGCTAAGAAAGGCATTTTTGCCAAGAGAAAGAGATTTTGAGGAAAGCATCTGTTAGATGGCTTTGGTGTACTCAAACTGATCACAATTGAGCTCTATTTATAGTAGATCAAGTTTTTTTTGCAAGGAATAGTGATTGGCAGCTGCTAAGTAGGTTTGGCCAATGTTGGCAAATGAAAATCCAAGTCTCCTCTAGCCATTGACTAGAGGTTAGGGCACAGAGCTTTGGTTCCCTTGGTCTTGGATAAGTCTTGACTGATTTCAGATGAGAATGGCTCAGTCCATGCCACCTTGATGCTTCCATTGAATGCTTCAATCCAAATTTGGAGTCTTGTCCCTATTTTGGCCATTCTAGGTTCAACATGCTATTTCTTGTACCATGGACTTTGGAGGCTTGGCTCAGTGATTGTCCCCTTTAGATTCAATCCTCTGAGGTGTCCAAGTGGATAGGAGCATTTGAATTTGGCTGATTTTGGTAAATCGAGCAAAATTGCAAATTCTGCCTTGCCTTTGACAGATTTCAGCAAGGCAACTTTCCAATGTCATATCTCATGACTCAAATGGAATTTGGCAATTTTCTTGGTCATTTTGGAAAGCCCTGACATGATACAACAACTGTTTGAACATGTTTGGTTTTGATCTCTTTTGAATCCAAGTGAAAAATCCCCCTACATTTGGAAAAAAATGAAGACAGATTTGGACTTAGTGAAAATTTCACTAAGTGGTAGAAAAAGTGACATTTTCATTTTTCAGCCATTTTGATCACTCCATAACTCAAAATCCTTAATGAATTGGACTTAGGTATAGTTGAAGTTTTTTTAGAGGGTAATGAGGGCTACAAATCCATCTTTGGATGAGGAAAAATGGCTTTGTGGTTTAGGAGTTATGATCCTCCAACGTTGGTACCCTTGTCACTTTATTTTTAACTTAGAAAATTTTCTAAGTTTTTATGGTTACCCCTTTTACAAGTTATCCAACTTTTCTTGATTTTTCTTGATGAATGATGATTCAAATCATACATTAACATCATTTTAGGGTTAAAAATCCATTTTGGTGAAAAATCTCAAAAAGTCAAAGTTGACTTTTGTGCACAGTTGACTTTTTATCAGATGAATTCTAAACTGTGCAAATCTTCATGAAATCATGTTCTTGACCTAAATCAAACTTGATGGACATGTTCCATGGGTGTTATAGGGTATATTGGTGCATGTCATAGGGCATGGGAGCATGTCCTGGTCAAAAGTCAAAGTTATAGTTGACTTTTTCCTTAAAACCCTAATTGTGGGGCAGATGAAATTGAGACTTGTTGCTCAAGCTTCTTGGATTAATCCATTGTTCCAAATGGATCAATATAGTTCATTAGAGACCCTTAAACCCTCTCTTGAGGTCTTGGTTCATGATTTGTCCCAAAAGTCAACTTAGGGGTGAATTAGGTCAAGAAACCCTAATTCCTGATTTTTGATGTATGCATCTCCTGAGGCAAAATTGACTTGATGAATGGGTCCATGAGGTTCCATGGAGTATATTAGGTTGTGTTTTGGATCTTTGGCTTGTGTCCAGATGAAATTTTTCATCTGGAGGCTCTGGTAGACCAAAACCCTAATTTGGTGATACCGGCGATCTTGAGACTTGATCCACCTAGAAGGGAGCAACCTTGTGCTTAATCCTTGAAGTGGGAGTCCTTTTGATCCATTGTGGATGTTTGAGAGGTTAGACAAGTTGAAGATCATGTCATTCCTTGATTGATCCTTTGTCTAAGCACTCAGAGAGGGCTTGAAACCCTAAGCTTGATTGTAGTGAATGCTCAACAATTCCTTGAGGAGATTGATGGGGCACAAAGGTACATCCATATTGTGATGATGATTTGCACAATGATGGGAAATCTTAGTGGTCAAAATTTGGGGTATGACTGATGCCCCTATTTAATCTTCTTGGACACGAAGGTGTGAATGACGAAGGTATTTGGGCATTCAGGGTGCAAGAGGATTAAATATCGGAATACCCGAAATTTTGATGGCTATGAATGGCAGTTTGCGCATTCATCTTCTTTTGCTAAGCAATGATGCTTAGAAAAGGTAAACTTCCCCTCGATCCTGGTTTCCTACCAAGGAACTGGTCTTAGTTTCTGATTTAAACTTCCCCTCGATCCTGGTTTCCTACCAAGGAACTGGTCTTAGTTTCTGATTTAAACTTCCCCTCGATCCTGGTTTCCTACCAAGGAACTGGTCTTAGTTTCCGATTTAAACTTCCCCTCGATCCTGGTTCCTACCAAGGAACTGGTCTTAGTTTCTGATTTAAACTTCCCCTCGACCATGGTTTCCTACCAAGGAACTGGTCTTAGTTTCTTTTGTCAATAAACTTTATCGACAAGGGACGCTATTTGTAGCAGTTTTCCTTAAACTTCTTGCCAAATTTTCCTGGGGAGATGCCATTTGAATGGAAAAGGTTTCGAAGTCAGACTTGCTGGGGAACCCAGTCATCTGAGTTGTGTACAAACTTCTCTGCTGGAGATGCCATTTGTTGATTCTATCCGGGGAAAGCGAGTCTCTTGAGAGACTGCCTTCGTTTGGGATTACATCATACTTTTCTCGGGATCTTCCTGGAGAAACGCCATATGATGGGGTCCAATTTTGAGGTGCCGATGACCTTTTCATCAGTGTGTCTTTCGGAGAGAAACTGGCATCCTGCCGAATCTCTGATTACGAGGCTTTCGCTGTGGATTTTCCTTAATCCGAGAAAGCAAGGATATCATCTTCAATGGCGAAGAGTGACATTTGTAGAAAGCTTCTCTGGCTTTTCACAGGTTCAAGTTATCAAAGTGGTCAAAGGCCAACTTCCTCCCAGAAATAAACTGGTGGCGAGGTTGTTCAAACGCAGCATTTCCTGACGAGGCAAGAACTGACAACTCGATTGAGAGAACTTCTATCACTAGGGGACAAGACCGACTAGAGTGATAGTGATCCAATATGAAATGTGAATGCAAATCAATAATGCATGATGCATGTATGTTTATGCAGACAAAACTGACGCGACACACAAACTAAAAGATGAACATGACTGGATACTCGGCCATCGCGGGGCGTGTAGAGATATCGGTGGTTCAAGATAGCAATTCCACCTTGCTTAGGAGAGATAGTCCCTGCGGGGAATACCATTGATCGGGCTTAGGAGATAAGAACTCGGCCGAGGGGTGTCAGACGAAACAAGGTCTCTGACACAGTTGATCCCTTCATTCAGGCGTACTGGGTTAGAAGGAGTACTTTGATTCTGCACTTTGAAGTTTGCTTACTTTTGGAGAAGCGATTGATGTTCTTTTGATGTTTAACAGTCAAAAGAAATTGCCATCTTTAATTTAAAAGCATAAAAAGTTTTAACAAGTAAATTCATTTTTGTTTTATTTCAAGAATCGTTAATCATGTTAACAACGTCGTTCTGTAAAGCTAAAACAAATAAGAATTACAAACAAAAGCACAAAGGCTCAAATTTTATTGATAAGATGGAGATCAGCCAAACGCGTGATTCCAAAGAGTATATACAAAGTTTGAAAATGGTAATTTTACAGGGAAAAGGGCTACATTGAAACATAACGACCACTATTCTTCTACCAACTTTGAATTCGGGACATCCTGAGCTTTTGTCGAAGATGACCTTGACAGGAGTTTTCCTGGTGGATGATGTAACTGCTGCTGCTGCTGAGGGACTTGCCTCTGTTGAACATAGTTACTTGCCATTATCCCTAATTTTTGCTTGGATTGTACTATGAGATTTCCAATCCATCGGGATGATTTTTTTTCATGTCTCTAAGTTTTGCCTAGACCGCCCTTTCGGGGTTTCAATCCACCGAGACGTTTTTATTAGGCGAAGTATTTCTTGACTACATCAACATTCGTGGGGTAGGCAAATTCTTCTCCGTCCATGGTTGCAAGTCTCAAGGCGCCGCCTGAGAAAGCTTTCGTGACCACATAAGGGCCATCATAATTCGGGGTCGACTTGCCCCGAGAGTCAGTGAGAAATGATTGTATCTTCTTGAGCACGAGGTCTCCTTTTCTGAAAACATCATCATACTGACGGCCATGAACTGCGCCAGCACCAACACCACCTCCCCCAGCATTTTCAGCTCCGCCCGGAGGAATCACAACACCAGAAACAGGAACACCTCCGCCCGTAAGGCCATTCTGACCATTATTACCAGTAACACCAGTATGAAGTCCTTCATGAAGGACACCGTCATCATCAACCCTCGCAATCAATGGCTGAACGAGAGTCCTCAACTTCTCTTGTCCCTGAGCAACCCCTTGCATTAGTTCCATGAATTGGTTCATGCGAGTCCGCATCTCAATGATCTCATTCTATAGCTGATCCATGAGTCTCTTCTGATTTTGTCTGGTAGGATACCGGTGAATGTGCTGATCTGCAATTCTGAGATGGGAACAAGATAAGAATACTGGAGATAAGCACCTGTTATGCAAAATGATTATGCAGAATGATTATGAATATGCAAATGCAAATGGACATGCTTGATAATTCACAGGGCGATCCACCCCTTGATTCCAGTTTAACAACAAGATATAATGGAACCTCTGCTCATATATTAAGAAAACCAGAGAAAAGCCAAATGTCAACAATCATAATCTGAGGTAACAAGTCCGAGCATAAGAATCATAGGTCCTAACCAACAAGCCTGGTGGTGATCCAAATACAATAAAAAGAGTAAGAAACTACGGCATGTCATCGAAATTCACAAGTGTCAATCCCCCCCGTCCATTATGCTTTCTGCACCAGTCTTGAATCTCCTTGAACAACTTTCTGGTGTCGGGATGCTTTGGTCTCTAAATTAGTTCTTGAATGAGAAGGTCTCTCCTGTGTATGATCCCATCCAAGTATCGGCAATGTAACTCCCAAGCGTCTTCTTCAGAAACACCATCCACGCTAGGTCCCTCATGTCTAGATCTCTTCACTTTAGCTTGGACCTTCAGTTCCTCTATGGAGGCTATGGCTTTATTAAGTCGACCCTCGACTGCTTGTCTCTTGAATATCCCTGACAGTATCTCAGTGTCTTTCTTCTTGAGCTTCAACTTCAACTCATCAATCTGGGCTAGATAACCGTCTTCCTTTCTCTTATTCTCAGCCATGGCAGTCTCTTGGTGATCATTGAACTTGTGAATCTTCAACAAAGCCTTGTCTAATTCCTCCTTCTTGGACTCAAGAACCTTACTGATACCATCCAAAGCTTCTTTCATCCTTTGTCTAGATGTGACCATGTCAGCTAGCTCTCTTTCTGCCTTAGCAAGAAGCTCTGTCTTCAACTTGGCGGTATGAACAGCTTCAACCCGTTCATGTTTCCACTGATAAATCTCTCTTTTTAGCTCACTATTTTCTTCCCGCAGCCTTTCCTTTTCAGCCCATAACCTATTATACTTCTCCAACTCAACTGTGGTAGGAGGCTCGATCATCAAAGGATACAAAGGTGGTTCCACCGGGAAGGGAAGAAGCTCCTCTTCTGCTCTCTTCTTAATCCACTCTTTATAGGACGGGAAAGCCTGGTTATTACATTTCCCGAATGACATTTTACCCTTCTTGGTTACCTGTTTCCAAGCATTCGTAACCTTCCTTATCATCTCTTGATCCTCAATACCATTGAAGAATAAGGACTCTCTGACATCTCGCTCTTCGGGTGGACCTTTCAAAGGATAACCAAACTGCCTGATAACTAGGGAAGGATTGTAGTTAATTCCACCTTTCCTCCCTATCAAGGGTACATTAGGGAATTCTCCGCACTTGTAAATAATCTCCATTCCTAGCAAGTCATGATTGATCCAAACAATGTTGTCAGCAGTCAAGCCCATAACCCTCTTTGACCACTTCAGAGAATCTTTCGTATCAACGAAAGCGCCAGATTCGGGGAGACGACTCAGAAACCAAGTAGATAAGAGTGGTGCACAACAACTCACAGTCTTTCCACCCCTATTCTCATTCTTGTAGTGAACTGAGTGATACACATCACCTAGCAAGGTAGGTATAGGATTCTTCGAAATAAAGATTCTGATGGCATGCATATCCACCAGATCAGGAACATTCAGAAACAGGACAATCCCATAGATGCACATAGCCAGAATAGCTTGGAAAGCAGTCCAATTCTTCTCTTTGACATGTATGCAAGCTTGATCAAACAAGAACTTCAATAAGAAACCCTTAACTCCTTGTTTTTCTTCAATATTACTGTTCAGAACGGATTCACTAATATGAAGAGCAACAACCATTTCTTTTACCCCGGGGTGTTCTTCAGAAAAGAAAACTATATCATGCCTGATGGGGATTCCCAAAATAAATGAGAACTCCTCCAACGTTGGGGCCAAGATGTAGTCTGGGAAAGTGAAGCAATGCAAAGACGGATCGTAAAAACTGAAGAAGTGTGTGAATGGCATCCTTCTCATACTTGGAGATATTGTAGACAAACTTTAGAAGTCTCCCATACCCTCCACTGAACTCTGTATAAACTCTGGGACCAGCCATATTAATCAACTTGTGAATCAATGTCAAGGTTGGATCTGGGAACGAATAGGCAACAGTCTTCGTTCTCTGGACATCCATGTCAAGGTAACCTCAGAAAACCGGAATCAAGAGTAAGATGCAAGCCCTGAAAATGTCAAACATGTCAGAATGCAAAAAAAATGATATGCTCATGCAAACATGGGGTCAAGGCAACACTGCTGGATGTGTTGTGCTGTTAACTGAACGAGAACCATAACCCAGAAAACCAGAATTCCGAACCACTAAGATAACCAGGAACCCAAATAATCAAACATTGATGAGAAATCCAGAAAACCGGCTAGGTTGAAGGTCTCAGTTACCTGCAAACCTACAAATGCCCATCCCCTCTCACATGTGGGTACTAGGATGTTCAATATCCCGGGCTCTCAGGTCGAGAAATGATGATACGTTCACCATTTCTGGTTTGGCATCATCATCAATCGAGGAGGCCTCAACTGATTCTCCAAAATGGAAGGTCCTTAGTTTCGGCACTGAGGTCGAGAAACAATAGTACATTCATCCCTTGGGGTACAGTACTATCGTCAATCGAGGAGTGCCTCCACTGATTCTCTTCAAAAAGTAGGGGCCATCCTATGCGAGTTCCAAAGCGGGCCCTCGGATGCGAATGGGTTTGCCACAGGATGTGGTCTGCCACTGTCATCACTAAAGAGGGATGTTTCCACTAAGGTCCTCGATGATCGGTCACCAGAGTCGACAGCTCTCTAGATCAACACCCCAACATGCACAAGACACACACGTTAGAATGCGTCCCAAGATAGCCTCGTCTGGTTGTGAATTTCGTGAACACATAAATGTACCAAGCGGGCACGTAGGTCCCACTACTTTCCACTCTAGTCCTAGGGTATACTCAAGCCTGGGTATTGGGCTTATCTCTCAGACCCACCCAACCTGCAGAACAAGAACAGCCAACACAACACAGCAGTATGACGGTAATAAAAATGGAATGCAATGCAGAAAAGCTGTAAAAATAAAATACAACAAATAAAATAAAACAAAAACAAAAACACCCAAAGAGAACAAAGATAAGCAAGCGTTAGGATTGACTCACTTTGGAATGGACCAGCATAGGTCAGCCAGAGTCCCCAGCAGAGTCGCCAGCTGTCGCTCCCAGGATTTTCATCCAGGTACAAACGCGAGAGTGGCGCGGAAAAACAGAGTTGCCAGCCGTGTAAATTTATCCCAAGAGAGGGAAAGGGAACACCGCATAAACCTGAGGAAGAGGGAAAGGAATGGTCATCGCAACCATAGCCTGGGTTCGGGAGTCGGTTTCGCGAGGGGAAGGTGCTAGCACCCCACGCGTCCATCGTACTTGATGGGATCCATGCTTGTTGTCTATTCTAAGGGTGAGTTATCCTATCATCTATGGTTGTACTAAGACGGGAGAGGGTAAAAACAAAGACAGACTCAGTAGAACATCAACGTCCTAGGCCTACGTACCCCCCTTGTGCAATGGGGAATTCAGAGTCAACGTAGTTCAGACCAAGTTCTTTTTGTGTTTTTTATGAGCGACGTTAAGTTCGCGTCCGGCAGTTAGGGTCGATGCCTGTTTGCGTCTCAGATAGAAAGTAACGTGCCCTTTTTGAAAATAGCCTTTATTTTGACGATCCCGAAGGACAAAAAGGTTTGAAGTTGGTTTGTATTTTTTAGGACAAAAGTGGCTTAAGTTAGTCTATAAGTTGCATTGCACCAAAGTCTAGGGAACAGGGACGAATACTTAACGCATCGTCCCAAGACAGGACGCTCACTAGGCACTCTAGAAAGATGAGAGGAAGCCCCTCATTTCTCATTCCCCACGCCTAAGGCTCGTGCGCAATACACCTTATTCTTATTAAGTATTTTCAAGAAATTTTGAGATGAGAAGTGAGAAGGCACAAGGGAAACTCTAAGGGGGACTAAGAGTCCTAAAGTTATCATGCATGGGTAACCTACGGTTAGTGAGGTTTGACGATAACCTAAACCTAAAGGAAAAAAGATGAGAGAAGGAAAGAGTAAGAGTGACCATGGGTACTTACCCATACCCTCAAATAACTTACCTTAGTCCTTGCATAAAAGGTTAGTATGAAACAGACATAGGTGATATCAAAGCAAAAGAAAACCAAACAATGGCATATAATAATGATAACAATCCAAACATGAATTAAGAAATCAAATAAACAACCCCAAAACAAATGGCACTAGTGCCTTTCCAAACAAGGTAACCAGACGTGATCAGAAACATACATACAAGCAGATCTCAAGTGAAAGTAATCAAATAATTTGAGAAATAGCTTCCAAAATTCTCAAATTAAACATCAATATTATTCAACCAGAGGTAAACAAAATATAAAAAACTCCTGTAAAAAATCAAGATGTTAGCCATTTAAACAACTGGACAAAGCTCAGGTGAGAAGTAGGGTTCAGTGTGCCAAAGGGAAGGACCAAAATGAAATATGAAATAGTTATAAAAATGAAAGAAAAATATTTTAATGCACTTCAGAATGTTATATAACAAATACAAAAAGAACGGATCAAAAATATTTTATGGATGCAGAGAAATAAAATAAACAAATTTAAGTATGCATGATATGAGTAATGCAAAAAGAAAATAACTAAATAATTAATTTAGATGATAAAAATTAAAATAAAAATAAAAAATAAAATTTGGAAAATTTTATAAAATGATAAATATGATGCATGAATTTTTTAGTAATTTTTTAATGTAAAAATCTATTTTTAATAATTATAAATGAAAATAATATAACTAGATAAATAAATAAATGAAAAATGCAAGGGAGGTGCGTTTGGCAATGAAAACACTTTAGAAATACAAATGGGCCGAAGGGTAGGGGTGTCGCTAGCAAGCCCAGGCAATAGAACCCAGTCAAAAAATAAATAAAATAAAAAACTCACGCGTGGACCTTCAGTCAATAGGTTGACTCATCCTTTCCGTCTGATCAATCCTGCGCTCCAAAACAAGTCAACACTTTTCCAAAGTAAACCAGACTAATGGCCATGATTAAGGCATACACCATAGTTATGATACGCACGCACACACCCAACCATTCAGCACACCATGGGCTCCCATGTGCACGGCACATGGGTTTTTTAATGTGTTGTCAGCTTACCAATCACACGATTCATCCAGCATCTCATGTTAAGTAAACCATAGAAAAAAGTAATTAAAATAGGAAAATGACATTGGGTGGTACATGGTAACTGGGTAGATGTCACACACATGAATATAAAATAAAATTCAGAAAAAAATAAAAACTAAAACGCGTGGCAACTTAGGAACCGCACGATCAACAATATGAACGGTGAGGATTATCTCTTCTTCCTCCAGCCTCTTCACCCCGCCGGACCACCGCCAGTCGCCGGAACTAGGGTTCCGGTCGACTCCTCCACCACCTGCAATTAAAAACCTGCCCAGAAAATACAAAACCATATACCATTCCGTCCAGAATTCAATGAGGATTCTAAATCTCTCATCCAAAATCACAAATCGTCAGTGTATAATAAAAAACGCATAGGAAAAGCTTTGGGTCCAAAACTTGAAACACACGTAGCAAGCAACATACACGTCCAAACACCAAACAAATTATATCAGATTCATCAGTGACAATCACACAACATTATGCATACTTAAAAATTGAGTTTTATGATCATGAAAAAAATGACTAACCTGAAGCTATGCACTCCTAATCCTTGCTTTTAGCTGCGAATGATGGTTGGTTTTTACTCTATGGATCACCAGGAAGAGGTTTGTGGAAGAAGTTCTTGAAAAGACCTAATGGATTGAGAGATATGAGTGTGAAAGGCTTTAGGGTTCAAGTTCTTGTTCTCCTCGAAAAGCACGTGAATGAATCCTAACCAGTGCATGAATGAGCTTATATAGACTAGGGTTTTTCACTGATAATGATTTGGGCTTGGGCAATTCCTTGTTTAATGAGTTTGGGTGATTTTTAGAAAATTGCATAATGTGAGTTACACCTCTCTCCATGCGTGTACACTTAATAATTTCATGATGGATCACTTATATCTGAATTGCTAATCACACCCAAATTGGAATTGGGCCTTGAGATGCATTGGTTAATGAGTTTTCAACATTTTGGCAATTTTGAATAATGGAAAATAAGTAAAGAGTAAACCATGGAATTTCTTAATTCTTGGGCCCAAAATAATCCTCAAGGAATGTTCTTTGATATTAGAATGTGGCATGAAGCAATGCAATTGATTATAGGTCATTATGCCCAAAGTTGTGAAAATGGAACCATGAGAAACCCTAAAAACCACTTTGCCTTCTTTTGATCATAACTGGAGTTTCACAAATTATATCGAGACCCACTAGTACTTGTTGGAAAGAGGAGAAAAATATCTTCAACTTTCATGTTGGAGAAAAATTCATTTGAAGCTTTCTTGGTGATGAAACGTCAAGTTGAATGCAGTGCAGGAACTTGCCCAAAAAGGAAACTTTCAAATTATAGGTCATTTCCAAATTTAGTAACTTTTGCACCAACTCCTGATTCTTGATAAATGGCATGAAACTTGACTTTTAAGGACCATATGAGGATGTGAGACCTTGAAAACCTGGGAGAGAACCTCAAAATTCCACAGTTGACTTCTCCTCTCACCGTTGACTTTTACTCCATTCACCTGATTTCCAATCTTCTAATCAATTAAGTCTCTCCTGAACCAAAATGATGGACAATCTTCCACTCCTAGATGCTTAGGGACCCAAGGAATACCATGGAATCAAGTCTTGCCCAAAAAATCAGAAATAAACTGACTTTATAACAAACCCTAGTTTTGGTACCCTCAGTCTAGGGGGAAATAGCACAGTCTCCAAATCCAAATTCCTCTGAATATGATGTGTATCCTCTCCAACAAAGATAAGATATGCCATTTAGTGATGATAAAAACCCAAGGAGCTTGCCCATTGGAGCAATAAACCCAAGAATCTCAAAACCCTAATTCCTGCACTGGTTAGGAGAGAGTGATCCACTAGAGATCCCTTGCCACTTGTGAACTCTTGATGATGTGATAGACCAGATAGGACCTTCTTGAACTGCCTCAAGCACCTTGACCCCATGCTAATGATATGCATACATGATAATGCAAAAAATGAAATGAAATATAAACCAGTTAGTACTAAAGTAAGGAGGGCAAATTTTGGGGTGCTACACTCGTACAAAGCCCGAGAGAGAGGCAAAACGTTGTTTGACTCCACTGGGGAGAATCATTGCACAAAGCCCAAGAGGAGGCTATGGTGACTGTTCAGTTAAGTGACAGGTCCAGTATACTGATTTTAAAGAGAAAATCAATTCTTATATGAGCAACACTGTACTCAGGGATTTGATTCAAGGATCCGGGTTATTCCTATTCTTTAAGGAAGCAGGAAATCCAAAGGGTATTGAGACTGTCCGAGTCTGCGGGTTTCCTTCCTATTTAACAAAGGGGTCACTTGAGAATGTCTTTGAGACTCAAGGAAGTTAGACTGTCTGAGTCTAGAGTTTCATCTTTTGTACTATGCTTTGAGAAACAGTAGTAGACTCTTTGAAAGGACTGTTCTATGAAGATGACTAATTTCTGTTCCTATACCTCTAGGAGGTCGTCGGGACAATTTGTACGAAGCCCAAGAGGAGGCTGGAATCTTTTAAGAAGCCGAAGGGTCCTTGTACTAAGGCCAAGAGGAGGCTATCATTCCCGAAGGAAGAGATCATTATACGAAGCCTAAGAGGAGGTTGTCAATACTTCTAAGAAGCCGTAGGGTCCTTGTACTAAGCCCAAGAGAATGCGGGGTTGCTTTTAGGAAGCCTGGGGGTCCTTGTACGATGCCCAAGAGGAGGCCGATGCTTTTAAGAAGCTGATGGGTCCCCAAACCCCGAGAAATTCAAGGCAATTCTATTCACCGAGAATAGATCAAAGTTAGGAAAGTTAGAGAATTTGGAAGAAACTCAAAGATGCCATTCACGGAGAATACATTCATCTCGGGGAGTAGAGTTTCTTGACAATTCCTAATGAGGACAGCCTAAGAGAAGACTGTATCTAGTGATCCTATTGGGGATCTAGTTGTCTATTTCTACGAATAAACGGAACGGCGTCACCTAGTTCTAGACGTAGTTGCCGGGGAAACTCTAAATATCTATACTATTATTACACAGTTGATATGAGTTTATGAAAGAAGACTTACAGCGAAACAGCCCCACAATACAGTTATATGTATATGAAAGAGGTAAATGAAAGCAATAACCACTTACTCGGTTGTAGAGCTTTCATGCTGTTCGGTTAGTTGTTCAACAAAGAAAGATTGAAAACAACAGTATATTCAAAATCAAAGGAGAAAGCGCTTTGAAATAAAAAGATTTGGGGCTTACAGCTCAAGGAGAGGCCCAGGGTTTTATCAGGGAGCGCACTGTTTGATTTTGTACAGAGGGACTTATACAATTGACTGTGGCCCAAAAAGTTTTTCTGTACAAAGGGATGGGTCTTACACTCTCTCAAGAGGCCCAAAAGGTTTAAAGAAAAAGAGTGGGGCTTATAACACGAGGGTAGGCCCAATTGATTTTTCCGTTTAAAATGGCGATCGCGCCGAGATTTTCTTTTAACGCTGAGGGACTTATACAATAAGTGAGGCCCAAAATGTTTTGGTTAAAAGGGATTGGGTCTTACACTCTATTAGAGGCCCAAGTGTTTTGAATGGGTCTTATAGCTCAAGGAGAGGCCCAAGGGTTTTGAAAAGGCGACGATCGCGCCGTTTGTTTTTGATGGTATCGGGACTTATACAATACACTGAGGCCCAAAATGAATTGGTCAAAAAAGGATTGGGTCTTACACTCTATTAGAGGCCCAAGTGTTTTGAAAATGATTTATGAGGGTTGAATTAATCCAAAAACCCTAATTTGTTTTCAAAAATGTATTTAATTGAATAAAAATTCAATTAAAATGATCAAAATTGTTTAACATATGAAAAACAAATTGTGATCTTGGATTAATGCTTCAAAAATTAAGTATTGACCTACAAAATAATTCGAAAGCATTAAAAGTTGCAAAATCAATGTGGAAAAAATATTTAAAATGTCAAAAACAATTAAAATATTAATTCTTTGCAAAAATATCAATTATATGAAATAAATAATATTTTTGGGATTTTTTGATAAAATAAAAAAATTTAACATTTTTGGGAATTATTAAAAAAAGAATCAACTCAAAATCATTAAAACTCAGAGAGAAATTAATTTTTGAATCAATTAAATAAAATCACAAAATTCAAATATTCAAATTTGGAAAAATGGCGCCAAGTACAAGCTGAAGAACACGTGCGTGTTCTGAGATTCTCAGATTTGCATTTTCTATCCAATATCCCGAAATACTTGATTATAACATGCAATCCACATATCATTATGCTCGTCTCAACCTCACAATCATGTCTATGTCCATTAATTTCATTTAAATTAAACATATAACAAGAAATCATGAAAAATCCTCAAGAACCCTAATTTCTGCATGAGGGCTAGGATTTTTGATACACGATTCAAACAATGCAATTAATTGAGGGAAAACATTCCATGCATGATTATGAACATATGGCCAAATTATTGTGCAGCAAAAATTGTGTGGATCATAGAGTTAGAAGAGCTCATGCTCACCACTTGCAGCTGGTGATCGTGATTTGTGTTGGAGGTGTTACAGCTAGGTTCCAATGATGTGGATAGCTTCCCTAGGTACCAAGTGATGTGTCTGAGTGCTTGGAATGGATTGAAATGGTTTGGAGTTGAAGATGGCACCTCAACTGCAAAACTGTCAAGAACTTGAGCAATTGGCTGGTGATTTTGTGAAATCTGTGTTCCAGATGTCATGTGAGTGTTTAGATCACTTCTATCTGATGTATGTGAGGTGTGTGAGTGATTGGTTTGATTGGAAAAGCTCTCAAACTCAAAACCCGATAGCTACCTTGCTAAGAAATGCATTTTTGCCAAGAGAAAGAGATTTTGAGGAAAGCATCTATTAGATGGCTTTGGTGTACTCAAACTGATCACAATTGAGCTCTATTTATAGTAGAGCAAGTTTGTTTTGCAAGGAATAGTGAATGGCAGCTGCTAAGTAGGTTTGGCCAATGTTGGCAAATGAAAATCCAAGTCTCCTCTAGCCATTGACTAGAGGTTAGGGCACAGAGCTTTGGTTCCCTTGGTCTTGGATAAGTCTTGACTGATTTCAGATGAGAATGGCTCAGTCCACGCCACCTTGATGCTTCCATTGATTGCTTCAATCCAAATTTGGAGTCTTGTCCCTATTTTGGCCATTCTAGGTTCAACATGTTATTTCTTGTTCCAAGGATTTTGGAGGCTTGGCTCAGTGATTGTCCCATTTAGATTCAATCCTCTGAGGTGTCCAAGTGGATAGGAGCATTTGAATTTGCCTGATTTTGGTAAATCGAGCAAAATTGAAAATTCTGCCTTGCCTTTGACAGATTTCAGCAAGGAAACTTTCCAATGTCATATCTCATGACTCAAATGGAATTTGGCAATGTTCTTGGTCATTTTGGAAAGCCCTTACATGATACAACAACTGTTTGAACATGTTTGGTTTTGATCTCTTTTGAATCCAAGTGAAAAATCCCCCTACATTTGGAAAAAAATGAAGACAGATTTGGACTTAGTGAAAATTTCACTAAGCGTTGGAAAAAGTGACATTTTCATTTTTCAGCCATTTTGATCACTCCATAACTCAAAATCCTTAATGAATTAGACTTAGGTCAAGTTGAAGTTTTTGTAGAGGTTAATGAGGGCTACAAATCCATATTTGGATGAGGAAAAATGGCTTTGTGGTTTAGGAGTTATGATCCTCCAAAGTTGGTACCCTTGTCACTTTATTTTTAACTTAGAAAATTTTCTAAGTTTTTATGGTTACCCCTTTTACAAGTTATCCAACTTTTCTTGATTTTTCTTGATGAATGATGATTCAAATCATACATTAACATCATTTTAGGGTTAAAAATCCATTTTGGTGAAAAATCTCAAAAAGTCAAAGTTGACTTTTGTGCACAGTTGACTTTTTATCAGATGAATTCTAAATTGTGCAATTCTTCATGAAATCATGTCCTTGACCTAAATCAAACTTGATGGACATGTTCCATGGGTGTTATATGGTATATTGGTGCATGTCATAGGGCTTGGGAGCATGTCCTGGTCAAAAGTCAAAGTTACAGTTGACTTTTTCCTTAAAACCCTAATTGTGGGGCAGATGAAATTGAGACTTGTTGCTCAAGCTTCTTGGATTAATCCATTGTTCCAAATGGATCAATATAGTTCATTAGAGACCCTCAAACCCTCTCTTGAGGTCTTGGTTCATGATTTGTCCCAAAAGTCAACTTAGGGGTGAATTAGGTCAAGAAACCCTAATTCCTTATTTTTGATGTATGCATCCCCTGAGGCAAAATTGACTTGATGAATGGGTCCATGAGGTTCCATGGAGTACATTAGGTTGTGTTTTGGATCTTTGGCTTGTGTCTAGATGAAATTTTTCATCTGGAGGCTCTGGTCGACCAAAACCCTAATTTGGTGATACCGGCGATCTTGAGACTTGATCCACCTAGAAGGGAGCAACCTTGTGCTTAATCCTTGAAGTGGGAGTCCTTTTGATCCATTGTGGATGTTTGAGAGGTTAGACAAGTTGAATATCATGTCATTCCTTGATTGATCCTTTGTCTAAGCACTCAGAGAGGGCTTGAAACCCTAAGCTTGGTTGTAGTGAATGCTCAACAATTCCTTGAGGAGATTGATGGGGCACAAAGGTACATCCATATTGTGATGATGATTTGCACAATGATGGGAAATCTTAGTGGTCAAAATTTGGGGTATGACACTTATGTAAGGTTTTAATCCTCAATATAGAAACATAAACAAAGACATTAAGCATAAGAGTAAAGAACACACGATATATCCTGGTTCACCACAAAGGCTGATCCTGTCCACCCTCCTCAGGTGATTTCGCCTCGAACACAAGGTCTTAATCCACTATAATCAATCTCGATTACAGATGCACGGGCAACAGCCGGTGACTAACCACTTGCACAGCCGCACTGTGACTAATGTAACACCCCAATTCCCATCGCGTATAAATAATACATAAATAAATTAGAGTAAATAAAAATTTATTTTTCCGACAGAAACAAGGATGCCACATTTAAGGAAAGAAAACACATTCCCTGCTCATAAATTTGATACATAACACAAAATGGAATAATCATAAAGGGGAAACTTTTTCCAACAAAGGGAAAGTTCAATTATGGAATAAAGCGGAAAGATCCATAACTGCCTTGTTTTGCAAAATAAATCATTTATAACATCAAAATATACATACAAAAGTAATACAAAATAGATCCAACAATTGTATATATATATATATATATATATATATATATATATATATATATATATGCAACAAAAGTGTTCCCCAACTCCCGTGTTACGTATCAGAGCAGACAGACCGACAAAAGGATAGAGAACTAATCTTCACAAAAGCCTCCAAGACACTAATCTGCAATTGCCTCATAGAGCAACAAACCACAACAGAAGGGTGAGAAATAACAACTAAATCAAGATTGCATAATAATATGCAAACACATACAAATTCACATGCATAATTATTCTCACCACAAGCATCACATACTAATACACATAGCATATATCAATTATACCAACATAATCACATATTCACACATAAGGAACACCAAAGTCATAACATATGGAAACACCCCACCACATCACATAGCATATGTCTATGCATAAAACATATTATCCACAACCAATGCATTTATCACATATGCACATCAATTCACCAATTCAAACATAATTCTCAACACATACTCAATCAATTCATGATTTTTCACACATAATCAATCCATTCATGATTTTCCACACATAATCAATCCATTCATGATTTATGCAAATGCAAAGAGACCGACACAACGACTCTATGCAAATGCAATGCAGTACTGTTCCATCCATCATTCTCATGATTAGTTCACTCAGGAACTATTGGAATCATCGCTTGTTACTTAGTGTAACTCCCCGTCGGGCAAATGATGTTCCCCATCGCTCACACCTCTTTGTATAAGGCACACGACATTTATGGATCGCTCACACCTCTTTGTATAAGGCACACGACCCGATCGCTCACACCTCTTTGTATAAGGCACACGATCGTCTATAATCATTGCTCACACCTCTTTGTATAAGGCACATGATGTTATAGCAGATTCCCTCTGGAATCGTTTCATCGCTCATACCCACTAGGGGACACGACATCACAAGAATGCATATCATGATGCATGGCATACAATGACTCATGACATTCAAATGCACACATATACACATCCATTATCATGCATATACAATCAAACACAACACAATGCATTTTCTTGCCCTTAGGCCATAAACCATCATCACAACATTTCATCACATGCATTCACATCATATAACAACACACAAGTCATATGATATATATCAAAAGCACATTGCATGATAACACATCAATTACATGCAATTACAACGGTAAAAGTTGACAAAATGACACATTTCCAAATTCGCGACATAATTAAATTGGCCAACAATCTCAAAACCATTTTTATAAGAAAGAACATTTCAATAGCTTTCTAACGGTACCAAGAGCGCCTCGATCCGAGTTACGGATCAAAAGTTACGGCATCAGACGCAAAGTCGGATATAATTCTACACCCTCTCTGGTCATACGCGTATTGCCTTAGGCCATACGCGTAATGCCCAGCTCGCTCGCCCATTCCATACGCGTAATGCCCAAAGTGCTACGCGTATGGGCAGAGACTAATTTCTCCCCAAAAATTCCACTAAAACCCCCATACGCGTATTGCCTCACTTGATACGCATACTGCCTTGCCCCTTACGCGTACCGTTACGCAAATCAACAGAAGGTCGTGAAAAATGTGTTCCATACGCGTATTGCCCTCATTTCCACCTTGCCATACGCGTATTGCCCAAACCAATACGCGTAATGCCAAGCCTGATATGCGTATGGGCAGCGAAACCCAGAATTTTTCCTGCATAATTCCTGTTACGAATTTCACCCCAAAACCTCTCCAAATCTCATCTAAACACTTCCAAATCACAATCTATCAACCCAGACATGTTCCAATCATAACAACAGGTATTCTACGTAGTTTGTATCGAGTTTCGACCGTGAAAATATCGATTTCTATCAATTTCAACCAAAGTAAAAACATATATTTAACAACCAAAACATACCACAACACATACATATACATATACAAGCAAGATATAATCGAAACTTCTCACCCTTACCCGATTAACCGTGCTTGAACGGACAATTCCTTCTATCCCAAGTTTTCCTCTCCTTTTCCCTTTTCTTCCTTTCTCTCTTCTCTTTTTTCTTCTTTCTCTCTTTTTCTCTCCACTTTCTATTTTATGAAAAATAACCAAGAAAAAAGACTAAAATACCCCTACTCTCAAATATCTCGCAAACGCTCTCAAAACGCGATAAAACATAATAACGATGAAAAATAATATATTGCCAAATAAAAATCAAGAATAAAATAATATAAAAACAAAAATAATTAAATCGACTCGATTAAATAAATAAGACAAAATGGGGCGTTACAACTAACATGCAATGAACCGTTCAGGGATTCAACTTAATGAATATAACGAACATTGACCAGCAGGTTCCAATCTCGCAAGATCTACTGCTAGGCTTTCACAGCTAGACGTCCAGGGATTCATCGCAATGAATATAATGCTACTGACCCTATTTCAGGCTTTTCCCACAATGATATCTCGGCATTGTCTTCTCGAGTCTCCAGTTACACTGACCACTTAAGGAATCCTAATTCACCAAGAATTAGTTTTACAGGAGATTACAATGATGCTTCTTAACAAGAAGATTACTCCAAAGTTTAAGTACAAAGAACACACAAGTGTTCAAGAAAGATGTGAGCAACAGCTCCTTGCTATCCTAAGAAACTACAAAGACGTATAATGATTTGACAGTTGTTGACATCTTGTAGATCTTCTTCTTCTTCTTTGTCTTCTTGGGTGAGCAAGCTTTGAGCAACAACTCCTTGCTTCAGATCTTCAATGTAGCACTGACGAGAAGGTGGTTGATGACTTGACTGATTTGCAATGTTGTCTTCTTCATCAACAACTTCTGTACCAATTAATTGTTGTTGTGTTGATTTATGATCTTAAGCTTCAACAACAATGGCCATGTGTAAATGGTGATAGCTTTTGATATTTAAGTGTTCCAACGAGAACTCATCGTTGTTTCTATCTTCACACAATGACTTTGACCAATTCTCCATTCATGGATTGAATCGATACCTTCAAAAGCGTTTACTCCTTTCTTTAAATAACCCAGTAGAAATATAGCCGTTGAAATACTGTTGGCTGTTAGAAAAGAGATGTTGTGTAATAATTAGCTGTACTGACACATCCCCTTTTTACTGTGGGAGAAGTGATGGGATATTTCCGTTGTTCACAACGGAAATATTTGACTTCCAATCTTCAGAGGCTTCTGATGGTAAATTAATGAAGCATGAGTAGAGCTTTCTTTAACAGGATATCTGGTACGTCAAGTCTTCAGTCATTCGAAGAAGTCCATTAGGAATCAGTCTTCAGAACTTCAGCACTTGACTTTAAGAACATTATCCTTTACTACTTCAAGTCTTCTGAAACTTCAGAGCTGTCTATTAGGAATCCGTCTTCAGAGTCTTCAGCACTTGACTTTTGGAACCGTAAACTTCAGAGCACATAAGTCTTCAGAGTCTTTCTGCACTTGGACTTCAGAGCCTTCTGTCTTCAGAACTTCAAGTCATGAGAGTCTTCCGCACTTCAGTTCTCTTCTTCAGAAGCTTCACAATCTTCAGAATCTCGACCACTTTCAAAGAGCATCCAATAGAGCATTGCAACAGCAATATCAACATCCTTAGATCTGACTGATCACGATTAAATATAGAAGCGTTCTTGCTTCTTGCAACTTGTGTCAGACATAGTAACTTCGCATATTATCAATTACGCACATCTGGCTGGTGCTTGTTGGATCTGATATCTTCTATAACTATGATCTGCACACAACACACGTTAGAACATAAAATAGTTCTTTCACAAATACGTATAGTTATCATCCAACCATAGATTGACTTGTAGAGACAACTCTTGCTCTCACAACTATGTCATGTGTTACACATGTTTGATGATACTCATTTCTGAACAAGCTCTGCATTTGTTCTAAGAAACAAAGCCAGATGATGTTATGAAATGGAAGCTTGATGGACGTTATGATAATAAAGATCACATTCTCTGAAAGTTGCTCTCAAAAGTTAGATGAATGTTTTTAAACGGAAAAAAGGGAAAATATCATCTGAAAAGTAGATTGAGTCTTGTTCTCATACTAGAGATCCAAGTTCAGAAGACATCGATATTCTTCAACGTCAGATTACAATGCCAGAACACTCTGAAGGAAGCAGAAGCTCAGAGTCAGAATGGAAAGCACTAAGATGAAGTATCACGGGAAGGAATTTAGACTCTCTAAGGTATGACTTTCCTTATCACGACTGATTAAATGTTACTGCTATTTCAAACTGCAAGTTATCTGGTAAGTAAAAATATTAATGGTCTGAAATATTCTCTCTTTCCAAGAAAAATCTTTTGATCAAATCTTTGGACAATGAGTGAACTCAGCGTAACCTCAATCATAATTGCGAATCTTAAATAATCGTGAAATAAGTTCTCTAAAAAATGATCTACAAATCTTTCGTATGAAATATGCAACTCTGTCAATACTCTCATAATTGTTTCATGCCTTTCTCTCTCTCTCTCTTTAGAAATCCTCTGGCTTTTTGGATTCTGAAAATCTATACGTTTCATCAAAGTAATAGGATCTCCAATGCGTGTAACCTTGGTTTTGCATTAAAATCTTAGCATCTACTAATCAGGCGTGATCATGAACTGACAAAATAGGACTCGTTTTCTTGTTGAAAATAGTAAAAAAAACTTTATGCTTACCTCTATGTGTGTGCACTTATTAGATATGTAAGATAAATCTTCTTGAAATTAGGCAATGTGTCTCTCTGTTTTCACTCCTAATTAATGTTATCAAAAGCTACTCTTACATATGCATTTATTGCAAACTTTTCACTCCTGTCAAGAATTAATTAGAAAATTCTATGTATGATCTCTTGATTTTTCCAAAATTGAGAACTGTTAGACTTAGTGGTCGTATCTGTCTTTTACCCTATCTAGTTTAATATCTAGGATATGATGAACCTGTCGTTTGGAGCCACAAGTGTAGCAC
The DNA here is from genome assembly GCA_022829125.1 of Lathyrus tuberosus. Classification (NCBI taxonomy): domain Eukaryota; kingdom Viridiplantae; phylum Streptophyta; class Magnoliopsida; order Fabales; family Fabaceae; genus Lathyrus; species Lathyrus tuberosus. The sequence continues at coordinate 21,322,179 of JALAZF010000012.1, read as the reverse complement.
CCCAAAATTTGCCATTTTCTTTTTTTTACCACTAACTGACTTATGCTTCATTCATTTGCATTTTATCTAGTTCATGCATATCATTGGGTTCTTTGGTTATGGGAGCAAGGTTCTTTGATATTCGACAGTTAGAACCGTCTCAGTATTTTCTGTATTTTTTATGTTCGGCTCGGAGGCCAATTCATCAAGGGAAGTGGCGGAAATTAATTATTTCTGGAATTTCGGTTTTTGCTGGTTAACTATGCCGGTGGTGTTCAAAGTTCACAAATTTTGATTGGATCAACATTTTTCAGCGATTCCTATGCCAAAAGATCTGTCTTGGTATCCTCTCCAACTTTCATGTTTTGGCGAAAAGCTAATTCTTTGAGGAAGATCTCCGAATACGCGAATTCTCCGAGTCGATACAACAGAAGAACAGTGAAAATATAGTGCTGAACCGGTGTATTTCAGACACTAAAAAAATTCATAACTCTCAGTTCGTGCGTTGGATTGATGTCATTCCGGTGCCTAAAATTCCGTTTCAATGCCATCTTCGTGCTGAAGGTTCAGTAGGAAACAGTTCCGAGCGGAAGGACTCCAAAAGTGCGAATTACCGGTGGAATTTATTGATGCGATTAACTGTCAGTCAGATTTTGAAAAAATCATAACTCGGTCAAATTTTATCGGATTGTGTCCGTTCTTGAAGCGACGGTTCACAAATTTTATCCTCTTAAAGTTCAAAGACAAGCTCGAGTTTGAACGTTCCTCCGAAGATCAAAGTTTTGGTTTATTTCGCAAAACGGAAATGCTGAACCGAAGAAAAAGGTTGAAAGTTGTTTCACGAGAAAATTCATCTCACTCGTTTTTTGTCCGATCACGCTCATCTTTAGACACAAGGTCATTGACTCGTAGATCTAAAACTTTGCTGACAAAGTCGAGTCAAGATTCTGCTCCGAAAGACATGAGCTTGTCACGTTTCTGAGTAGCAGACTGTAATAAGCCAAAAAAAAGACTTTTAACAGTGACGTCTCGCCGCTTAAACGTATCGAACTCATTCAATTTGGATCGAATGACGTCCGTTCTTTTTGCGTTGCGTCCGTGACTCAGACGCAGACAATTTCGTAAGAGGCTCAGAGTCAAAATTTTGTACCGAGCAAGGTGTTATTTCTACTTAAGCTGCCGATAAGCTAGAATTTTAGCGTTTTACCTCATTTTTCCACCACACTATATATTCAAAATTCTCTCTCATTTCCCTCCAACCTCATTCATAATTCACAAACACCAAAAATTCTAGTTTGACTCTCTCAAAAATCAAATCAAGTTCTCTCAACTTTTTCTTAAGAACACAATAACAACTTCATCAATCTTCAAGAACACTCAAGAACGCAAAGTCTCCGATCAAACTCCGACCACCGCCGATCAACCGCGATCGTCTCCCTAGCTTCGGCCAGCCACCGCGCCATACTCCCTCCTCTCCACGGATTCTTCATCAATTGCTCCTCCGATCTACTTTTTGGTAACAATTCTTGAATCGTTCGCTTCATTATTTGTTAATTGTTGAGGTTTGGATTGAATAAAAGTGAGTTTGATATTGTTGGAGCTTAGGTGTTTGATAAGATGCTTAGGTGAACACTGGAATTCAAGAATTGTGATAATAATTGTGATGAGATTTGTTCTTGAATTGTTGATGTTGTGATTAATTGATTTTGAATTAAGTTGAATTAATTGATTCTTGAAATAAGTTGATTATGAGCAAACGTGGAATTGGATGATTTCATTTGAATTGTTGTGTTCCGCGTGTCGAAACTAATCCGGTTCCACAATTGTTGATATTCAATTTGCATCAAGAATGGATTAACCGTGGAAATATTTGATTGTTGTGTAATATAGATCGCGTGTCAAGAATTATTGATTCACATGCTTAATGGATGATTTTGCTTGGTCTACATGTTTGAAAGTCGCGTAATCGATGTGCATTAATTGTGTATGATCGTTGGCTTGAGCTTGGTGCATGTTTGCTTAAGAAATAAAAGTTCGGTTGTGTAGGAACGTTATCACGTCGCTTTCCCTTAAAAAGGTGTTTTGGTCTTAACTTCCTAACCGTGGCATGTTTTTGCGAATACCAATAATGTAACTTGACTTTGTTGAAGATTCCGGAGCTGTTGGTGGACTTTTTAGTTGATTTCGGACAACTTTTTTCTACTGTTTTGCTATTGCCAACCGACAAAATCGGCCTAAAAGTCCCACTTCCGAGCGGAATTAATTCAAACCGAGTTTGTTTTTGAGTCCGTTGGCACGTTAGCGGTCAACCATGCGATTTTTGTTCAATTCCGAGTCGGTGATTTTTGACGCGTTTTTTCCGATTTGACGCTTTTAAGCTCCGTTTCGTGTGAACTTTGCATGTTGACTTGTATTTGATGTCGGTGATTTTTGATGTGAACTTTTGCTTACTTGCTCATACATTATCATTGTGATTGGTTTCGCTCTTTTCGGGATCGACTTTGTGTGCATTTTATGATGTTGTGGCGGTGATGCCCTGTTTTGAGACTTTGTGTTCCGATGCATGCTCATTACTCGTATGCTTATCATTATGCTTGACTTTGAGTTATGATGCATGGGTGCAACTTTCGGCTGCATCTCCTTGTGGCTTCTAACATGTTTGTTGAGATTGTGCAAGGTTTCCGCTAAGATTCCGACGATGGTTATTCGCTCGGTGTTCCACTTTATTTGTGGGATACTACTTCACTTCCGATGCGATGGCTTTTATCTCATGCTATGAGAGGCATTATGTATTGCATGAGTGGTTGTCTGGCTTTTGTTTTCATGCAGGTTGCCTATGTGGCCGGGTCCCGCTTTTATTTGCCTAATGATAGCTTGCTCTCCGGGTTTCTTGTTCTGCTTGCAGTGCTATTTACGGATTACTATCCGTTTGGTATAATTTCTTGAACCGATTTACTCTCTTTTCGCATTTTTCTTTTGAGGCCATGAGAAGTAGGATTCGGAGTCTGTGCCACTTGGCCGGCAATGCTGGAAGTCCTCAAAAGAGGTTCTGTTTGTGATTGTTTACTTTTGTGCCTAAGACCTCCAAAGAGGCACCCCATTCCCATATCCCCTTGTAAGACCTCCAAGAAGGCAATTGACGGAAGATAGGTTTCGCAATCTACCCCCATTATTCTAGTTGATTCGTTCTTAGCTCTCATTACATGATTGAAGCTTTGAACACTACCTGCTCCAGTTATCAAGTCCGTCAAGTGGAAGAAGGGTTTCACAATCAAACCCCTACACCTTGTCTATAGCTCGCATTTACCGATGCTGATGCTTATGTGATCTGATTCATATCTTCCCCTTCTTACTCTGCTCTCTATGGTTCCCGATACCATTGGGTGAGTACCCTTATTTCCCATAGCTAGCTTGTTTTCCTCGGTTGATATGACCCCTCGGCTAAAGCTTCCCCTTTTCTTACTTTGACTGTGTGACATTACTGTTTATTGACACTGTTTAATCTTTCATTGCTTTTAGTTCATTTTGTGATTGATTTATCATGTGTTTAATTGTCTAATGACATGATCCCATAGGATTCCTCGCTCTACTTAATTTTTGATTAAGTCGGAGGTAGGAGAGACATTAGGATAGCAATCCATGCATGACAACATTAGGTAGACTTCCCTCTTGATCCTGACCTTAGGGTCATCTTTTGCATGATAACTCTAGGATAAAATTCCCCTTAGTGTTTTCTTTTCCTTGAGTCTTCTCTTCTCATCTCATAACCACTTCAATACACTTAATAAAGTTAACATGTATTGCGCATGAGCCTTGTACATGGGAAATGGAGAGTGGGGGACTTCCTTTAACTTTCCTAGGGTGTTTAGCATGCGTCCCGTCTTAGGTCGATGTGCGATGCATTCGATCTTATGTTGTAGACTTGGGTGCAATTCAAGTTATGAATTAACTTCAATCCACTTCTGTCTAAAAAACATAAAACAAACTCAAACCTTTTTATCCTTCGGGATTGTTAAGTTTCAAACCATTTTCAGAAAAGGGCACGTTACTTCCGTCTCGTCGCAAACAGGCATCAACCCTAACTGCCGGACGCGAACTTAACGTCGCTCATAAAAATACAGACTTGGTTAAGTCGAACTACGACTGCTTTGATTTCCTCATTCTGGTTAGATTGAGTATACGTAGGCACAAGACGACGATGTCTTGGCGAGCAACCTCCCCCTAGTTCGTGTCCGAACTACGTTGACTCTGACTTTCCCGCTCCCGAGGGAATACATAAGCCTAGGACTCCGAGGATGTCCTATCGAGTCATTTGTTTTCTTTTCCCCCCATTTCTCGTTTCTCCAGTTCCGTTCCAGTAGCAGTTGAGCTTCAGATACCCTACACCCTTTAATCGATAACAACAAGCGTGGATCTCATCAAGTACGATGGACGTGTGGGGGTGCTAATACCTTCCCCTCGCGTAACCGACTCCTTTACCCGTTTCTCTTGGTCGCGAGACCATGCTCTTTCCTTCCCTCAGGTTTACACAGTGTTTCCTTTCCCTCTCTTGGAATAAATGCACATTGCTTTCGACTCTGTTTCCACGCCACTTTCGCGTTTGTACCTGGATGAAATTCCCGGGAGCGACAGCTGGCGACTCTGCTGGGGACCTGGTTCCCTAAGCGAGTCAATCCTAGTGCTTGCTTGTTTTAGATTATATGGTGTTTTATCTATTTGCTTTACTCGCTTTATTTATGGCATTATTGCATGTTTATTATTTTATTACATTTACTTGCTTTTCATTTACTGTTTCCATATATATTGTTTGTGCTGTGCTTTACTGGATTTTTTCTGTTTGGTGGGCAGGGTGTCCTGAGAGATAAGCCCATTACACAGGCTTGAGTTTACACATAGGACTAGAGTGGAAAGTAGTGTGGCCTACGTAGCATCTTGGTACGTATGGTTTACACGAAATCCACAACCAGACGAGGTTTTCTTGGGAGATGTTCTGATTTGCGCGTCTTGTGCATTTCAGAAAGTTAACCTAGAAAGTTGTCGACTCTGGTGAGCATTCCCGAGGACTCAGTTGCGGCACTCCTCCCGAGATGTGATAATGGCAGACCAGAAATGGCAGACCCATTACGCATTCTTGATCCGAGGACCCAATGCTGGGAACTTGCTATAGGATGTCTTTTTTGAGGGGAATCAGTTGAGGCCTCCTCGATTGAAGATGATGCCAAACCAGAAATGGTGAACGTATCATCATTTCTCGACCTGAGAGTCCGTGATATTGAGGATCCTTGCCTTTCTAGTACCCACATGTGAGAATGGGCGGGTGTTTACAGGTTTACAGGTAACCTTGACCTTCAACCTACCCGGTATTCTGGTTTTCCTATCAGTGTGGACTTATCAGCCTGATATCATGGTATTATGATTATCCGGTATTTTGGTATTCCGGTATTCTCTTCAGGGCAGTCCTATGAATTCATCCAGTCATCGGCACAACACTTATCCAGAATTTGTGGAAGCCTTGATCCAATGTCTCTGCATCCGTATCATCATAACATGTTTGCATACATGTTCTGGTATTTCCAAGGATCTTAACTTTGAGACTCGTTGCTGATCATTTCCATCTATTTCTTGCTGTTCTTATGTGGAAAACTTGAATCAACACAGAATGATTCCTTGGAAATATTTGAACATGGCATTTGCATAGCATTTTCATACTCATTTGCATAACAGGTGTTTGAAGCTGGTTATTCTCATCCTGATCTGGTTCTCTTCAAAATTTCAGACTTAACTTTTCAAAGAAGCTGGAAGTTGACCATGGATCAAGTTCAAGCGGAGCTGAGGGAAATGTGAAGCCAAATGGGGCAGTTTATGGGGGACATGCAACCCTTGATTCAAGACCAGAAAATGCTGTAGGAAGAGGTTAATCAATGGAAGACTCAGATAAGCTTGGTTATGGAGGTCGTGAGGAATGTGCTCAGAAAGGATGGCAGTCCCGTGCCTGAGGCTGCAGCAGAAATTGTCATTCCGCCCTTGCCTGTGGAATCTATCCTAAAGTGTGATCTACCTCACGACTTTTCTGCACAACCTGGGGTTCCGGAGTTTCCTCGTCAACAACTACCTCCTGCCTCCCAAGACAATCCCAAGGCTAAGCAGTACGAACAGAAGCTGAAGAAGCTTGACTGGAATTTTGATCCACTGCATATGTCTTATGCCATATTGTTTTAACAATTGCTCAAACTGAATCTGGTAGAACCTCGTGCAATGGGTCCCCCTCCAGTAAAACTCCCAGCTGGATATGATGATAGTGCCCGGTGTGACTTTCATTCAGGTGGCCCTGGACATACTATTGAGAGGTGTCGAGCATTTCATCATAATGTGCAAGATTTAATCGAGACTGGGGTCATTACATTCACTCCCGATGGTTTGCACATCAACCGAAGCTTCCCGAGTGAGCACTTAGATTGCGAGTATGTCGTCAAGAGTAATAAGTCCAGACGGAGTCAAGTCTCCTCAACAATGGCAATCATCAGTTTCTTTACTGCATCTTCATATGTAGTGTTCATTTGTTTGTTTAAACATTGTTTGCATGTAAGAACTTGTTTATTTTTTGAATGACAATCATAATACAATAAGCATGTTTTTCTTGAAGTAATCCATTCCTGGTCATCCTTAAATGTTCATGTGCATTGCAATACTGACTTTCTTACTTAAACTCTTTGAGGGAGGATGATGATTTGAAAACGCAAAAATCTCAAGGGGTGTGCTTTTGAATAAGAACCCTGTTGAGGAATTACAGGTATTGTTTCGAACCCCCAAACACTAGAGATATAAGGGAGATAGACCCTCTTTAACCCCTTTGAGCCTTAAAGTAGGAGTTTCTTTTCGTATGAAAAACCCTCACATTTAACCCAGGGGCAAGGTAGGCGTCAGTTAATTTGACTGAGCGTTCAAATTTCAAAAGGAGTATGCATCTGAGGATCCATTCCCTTCTATTCCACCGTCAAGAGGTCAAGAGATGTGAAACCAAAATGGTTATCCATCAACAATCAAGGAGTGAGGCAATCACAACCCTTTCAACAAAGTCAAGACAAGCTAGTGTCACACGATTTGTTCCGAAAAAAAAAAGAATAAAAAAAAAAGAAAAAAGCCCGCTAAGTCAAAACTTGAAAACAAGCGACTTAGGAAAAAGTTAGGGAATCCCGCTGGACTTCAAAATCTAAAGATTCAAAAGAATCAGTCCAGGCAAAAATTAGGGATAAAAAAAAAGGCAAAAGAATGCGAAAGCGGAAAACAAAAGAATTACAAAAGAAAATCCTCGAGCAAGAACAAAGTCATGTGACTACGAACAAAAGACAAAGGGGTGACTGTCACTCCAAAGCCTCATTAGGTGTCAAACCATCAGATGCATGGGTTCCTTAAAGATCACGAAATCTTTTTGAGAGGCGAACGCTTGTGCAAATTAGCTGAATGTAGGACTGGAGAACATCACGAAGAGTGGGTGGGCACCAATAAACTTTGAGCCATAAACCTTTTTTCTCAAAACCGTGAACCAGGCCACGATACAACCCTCAAAAGTCCTAATTGAAACATGGTTTATTTCGAGAGTGTACTCCGATGAGATAGCGTTCCTGACTCCTATGAGGTGTGCTAAAAGGCATTTGTTGGTATTGCATGTGCATGTTCTCTTTCATTCAAAAATTCAATGTCGTATCCTAAGCAGTGATTTGTTCACATGGCTTTGCGACATCTAATCAATAAAGACTTCAAGATTAACATGTGTGTTGCATTTGAATAATCATTTTAAGAGTAAATATTTTCTGCTTGCATACATTTGTTTGACATCAAAGAAGCTTACATGATGAACATCAGTCGAGAAGCTTGATCCTGCCAAGTTGAAATGCCTGAGACTCCAGAGGACATGTTGCTGAAAGACTATGCGGGGCAAAAGCGTTCCCAGCCAGTTGTGTTGAGATGTAACCAATCTGGGGCAATCACATCGAGAAATCTCTTCAAAGTTCAGCCAATCTGGGGCAATCACGTCAAGATTCGATAATTCTCTCCAAAAGCAGTGTGATCAGGGGCAGTCACATCGATAAATCTCTTTGAGGCTCAGCCAAACTGGGGTCAACCACATTGAGATCCGTTCAATCTCTCCAAAAGCGTTCAAACTGGGGCAATTATGTCGAGATCCGATAAATCTCTCCACAAGCGGGTAATATGGGGCAATCAGGTCGATTTAACAAATCTCTCCAAGATCAGTCAGGGGCAAAGCTTCTTCAAGACTCGAGGCAGGTCACCTCAAGAGTACGAGAAGTTGTCCATTTCAAAAGATGACTAGTCAGAAGCATTTCTCAAAGAGTTTGAAGACACTAGGGCATTTTGAATGCTACGTCTTCTATAAAATCCTCTCGAGGCAAAATTATTTCATAGACCTTGCAGTCTGGGGCAAATGGAGAATTGAATGAACCGTTGTTCACTCATGACGATCAATGGGCAGTTGATCAACTCAGAAGCTTGAAACAGAGGTCATTTCCAGCATGAGGTGTCTTTGATCTCTTTTCCCCAGCAGAATGCAATGGAGTTCCTCTCCCCAATAGAGTATATGAATATCCCTCTTCCTAGCAAGACATCGGGAAGTTTGATTTTCCCAGTAGAGTCCATGGTCATGGCTCTCCCTAAGCAGAAGTGGTTACCTCAGCAAGAGTTTCTTCCTTGAGGTTGTCATCCCCAGCAGGAACATGGTTGATTTCAGTCCATCGGCATGTATTTTCTTCCTTGGCAAGAGTTCGTTTGATCTCAACTCCCTAGCAGCCAAGACAGAAAGTGGTCATTTCCCCAGCGGAGTTCTATGGTTATAGTTATTCCCCAAGCAGACTGGTTCAGATGATGCCTCCCAAGCAAAGTTATCATTTCCTACAGGAACCTCAACAGGTTTGTCAGGTCAGAGCCCAGATCAAGAGATCAGGTTAATTTGCCTTCCCCAGTACGATTTGCGACCATGAAGTCAATCCAGCTTGTTATCCCCAGCGGAGTTGCCTTCTTTTCCTTAGCATTTATTTTCCTAAGGAACCTCTTTGCATCTTGCATATAGTAATCATTGCATCCTCAAAAACGCGTAGCATTTCCATTTGAGATGGAGCATTAGGCCATAGAAAAAATCAAACATATGCATGCGAAGCATAAGCCTGTTTTGATGCCTCGTGCGAGAGCCCAAAATTGTTTCTCTTCTTTCAGATTGACAAAAGCAAAAGAATGCCTCTTTCATTCCCCACCATACATTTCAAAGCAGTACAAGGGTTTCACTACTTTCCTCCCCACCAGAGTCCCAGTTTCTCGGTTGGCAGATCTTTTGATCTTAAATTTTAGTCGTATCTCTTAGGAACTATTCCGGATAGGGTTCCCTTAGCCGTTCCCGACAGGCGACCTTTGAGTTTCAAACCTAGTCGTTCCCGACAGGCCCATTTACCATTCCCGACAGGTAAGCCATAGGTTTTCAACTTTAGCCGTTCCCGATAGGCGACCTTTGAGTTTTAAACCTAGTCGTTCCCGACAGGCCCATTTACCGTTCCCGACAGGTAAGCCATAGGTTTTCAACTTTAGCCATTCCCGACAGGCGACCTTTGAGTTTTAAACCTAGCCGTTCCCAACATGCCATTTACTATTCCCGACAGGAAAACCATAGGTTTTCAACTTTAGCCGTTCCCAACAGGCGACCTTTGAGTTTTAAACCTAGCCGTTCCCGACAGGCCCATTTACCGTTCTCGACAGGTAAGCCATAGGTTTTCAACTTTAGCCGTTCCCGACAGGTGACCTTTGAGTTTTAAACCAAGTTGTTCCCGACAGGCCCATTTACCGTTCCTGACAGGTAAGCCATAGGTTTTCAACTTTAGCCGTTCCCGACAGGAGACCTTTGAGTTTTAAACCTAGTCGTTCCCGATAGGCCCATTTACTGTTCCCAACAGGTAAGCCATAGGTTTTCAACTTTATCCATTCCCGATAGGCGTCCTTTGAGTTTTAAACCTAGCTGTTCCCGACAGGCCCATTTACCATTCCCGATGGGTAAGCCATAGGTTTTCAACTTTAGCCGTTCCCGACAGGCAGCCTTTGAGCTTAAGCTTAACCGTTCCTGACAGGCACATTCTAGACTCCAACCGTTCCCGACAGGCTTTCTTTGGATTTCACTTGTTCTGGACTCTTTTTCACAGATATATTCTCCCACAACTGCTGTGCTTGTCATATATCCATTCTTTTTACCCACAGAGTGCAAATTTCAGGGTTCTTTTGGTATTCAATCTCCGTGTATCCTTGAATGTCTGAAATTCATTGCTATCATACCTTCAGGACCAAGTAGATTGAATAGGGGCAGCTGTAGCACCCCAAAATTTTTCCTTTTCTTTTTTTACCACTAACTGACTTATGCTTCATTCATTTGCATTTTAGCTAGTTCATGCATATCATTGAGTTCTTTGGTTATGGGAGCAAGGTTCTTTGATATTCAATAGTTAGAATCGTCTCGGTATTTTCTGCAACTTTTATGTTCGGCTCGGAGGCCAATTCATCAAGGGAAGTGGCGGAAATTAATTGTTTCTGGAATTTCGGTTTTTGCTGGTTAACTATGCCGGTGGTGTTCAAAGTTCACAACTTCTGATTGGATCAACATTTTTGAGCGATTCCTATGCCAAAAGTTTCTTCTTGGTATCCTCTCCAACTTTTGTGTTTTGGCCAAAAGCTAATTCTTTGAGGAAGATCTCCGACTACGCGAATTCTCTGAGTCGATACAGCAGAAGAACAGTGAAGAATAGTGCTTAACCGGTGTATTTCGGACACTAAAAAAATTCATAACTCTCAGTTCGTTCGTCGGATTGATGCCATTCCGGTGCCTAAAATTCCGTTTCAAAGTCATCTTTGTGCCGAATGTTCAGTAGGAAACAGTTCCGAGCGGAAGGATCCGAAAGTGCGAATTACCGGTGGAATTTATTGATGCGATTCACTGTCTGTCAGATTTTGGAAAAATCATAACTCGGTCAATTTTTATCGGATTGTGTCCGTTCTTGAAGCGACGGTTCACAAATTTTATCCTCTTAAAGTTCAAAGACAAGCTCGGGTTTGAACGGTGCTCCGAAGATCATCGTTTTGGTTTATTTTGCAAAACGGAAATGCTGAACCGAAGAAAAAGTTTGAAAATTGTTTCACGGGAAAATTCATATCTCACACGTTTTTTATCCTATCATGCTCATCTTTTGACACAAGGTCACTGACTCGTAGATCTACAACTTTGCTGACAAAGTCAAGTCAAGATTCTGCTCCGAAAGACATGAGCTTGTCGCGTTTCTGAGTAGCAGACGGTAAATAAGCTGAAAAAAAGATTTTTGACAGTGACGTCTCGCCGCTTAAACGTATCGAACTCATTCAATTTGGATCAAATAATGTCCGTTCTTTTTGCGTTGTGTCCGAGACTCAGACGCGGACAATTTCTTAAGAGGCTCAGAGTCAAAATTTTGTACCGAGCAAGTTGTTATTTCCACTTAAGCTTCCGATAAGCTAGAATTTTATCGTTTTACCTCATTTTTCCACCACACTATATATTCAAAATTCTCTCTCATTTCCCTCCAACCTCATTCATAATTCACAAACACCAAAAATTCTAGTTTGACTCTCTCAAAAATCAAATCAAGTTCTCTCAACTTTTTCTTAAGAACACAACAAAAACTTCATCAATCTTCAAGAACACTCAAGAACGCAAAGTCTCTGATCAAACTCCGACCACCGCCGATCAACCGCGATCCTCTCCCTAGCTCCGGCCAGCCACCGCGCCATACTCCCTCCTCTCCACGGATTCTTCATCAATTGCTCCTCCGATCTACTTTTTGGTAACAATTCTTGAATCGTTCGCTTCATTATTTGTTAATTGTTGAGGTTTGGATTGAATTAAAGTGAGTTTGATATTGTTGTAGCTTAGGTGTTTGATAAAATGCTTAGGTGAACACTTGAATTCAAGAATTGTGATGAGATTTGTTCTTGAATTGTTGATGTTGTGATCAATTGATTTTGAATTAAGTTGAATTAATTGATTCTTGAAATAAGTTGATTATGAGCAAACTTGGAATTGGATGATTTCATTTGAATTGTTGTGTTCTGCGTGTCGAAACTAATCCAGTTCCACAATTGTTGATATTCAATTTGCATCAAGAATGGATTAACTGTGGAATTGTTTGATTGTTGTGTAATATAGTTCGCGTGTCGAGAATTATTGATTCACATGCTTAATGGATGATTTTGCTTGGTCTACATGTTTGAAAGTCGCGTAATCGATGTGTTTTAATTGTGTATGATCGTTGGCTTGAGCTTGGTTCATGTTTTCTTAAGAAATAAAAGTTCGGTTTTGTAGGAACGTTATCATGTCGCTTTCCCGTAAAAAGGTGTTTTGGTTTTAACGTCCTAACCGTGGCATGTTTTTGCGAATACGAATAATGTAACTTGACTTTGATGATGATTCCGGAGCTGTTGGTGGACTTTTTAGTCGATTTCAGACAACTTTTTTCTACTATTTTGCTACTGCCAGCCGACGAAATCGGCCTAAAAGTCCCACTTCCAAGCGGAATTAATTCAAACCGAGTTCGTTTTTGAGTCCGTTGGCACGTTTGCCGTCAACCATGCGATTTTTGTTCAATTCTGAGTCAGTGATTTTTGACGCGTTTTTTCCGATTTGACGCTTTTAAGCTCCGTTTCATGCGAACTTTGCATGTTGACTTGTATTTGATGTGCACTTATGCTTACTTACTCATACATTATCATTGTGATTGGTTTTGCTCTTTTCCGGATCGACTTTGTGTGCATTTTATGATGTTGTGGCGATGATGCCCTGTTTTGAGACTTTGTGTTCCGAAGCATGCTCATTACTCATATGCTTATCATTGTGCTTGACTTTGAGTTATGATGCATGGGTGTAACTTCCGGTTTCATCTCCTTGTGGTTTCTAACATGTTTGTTGAGATTGTGCAAGGTTTCCGCTAAGATTCCGACGATGGTTATTCGCTCAGTATTCCACTTTATTTGTGGGATACTACTTCGCTTCCGATGCGATGGCTTTTATCTCATGCTATGAGAGGCATCATGTATTGCATGCGTGGTTGTCTGGCTTATGTTTTCATGCAGGTTGCCTATGCGGTCGTGTCCTGCTTTTGTTTGCCTGATGATAGCTTACTCTCCAGGTTTCTTGTTCTGCTTGCAGTGCTATTTACGGATTACTATCCGTTTGGTATAATTTCTTGAACCGATTTACTCTCTTTCCGCATTTTTCTTTTGATGCCATGAGAAGTAGGATTGGGAGTCCGTGCCACTTGGCTGGCAATGCTGGAAGTCCTCAAAGGAGGCTCTGTTTGTGATTGTTTACTTTTGTGCCTAAGACTTCCAAAGAGGCACCCCATTCCTGTATCCCCTTGTAAAACCTCCAAGAAGGCAATTGACGGAAGATAGGGTTCACAATCGACCCCCGTTATTCTAGTTGATTCGTTCTTAGCTCTCATTACATGATTGAAGCTTTGAACATTACCTGCTCCTGTTATCAAGTCCGTCAAGTGGAAGAAGGGTTTCGCAATCAAACCCCCACACCTTGTCTATAGCTCGCATTGACCGATGCTGATGCTTATGTGATCTGATTCACATATTCCCCTTCTTACTCTGCTCTCCATGGTTCCCGATACCATTGGGTGAGTACCCTTATTTCCCATAGCTAGCTTGTTTGCTTCGGTTGATATGACCCCTCGGCTAAAGCTTTCCCTTTTCTTACTTTGACTGTGTGACATTACAGTTTATTGACAATGTTTACTCTTTCATTGCTTTTAATTCATTTTGTGATTGATTTATCATGTGTTTACTTGTCTGATGACATGATCCCGTAGGATTCCTCACTCCACTTAATTTTTGATTAAGTCAGAGGTAGGAGAGACATTAGGATAGCAATCTATGCATGACAACATTAGGTAGACTTCCCTCTTGATCCTGACCTTAGAGTCATCTTTTGCATGATAACTCTAAGATAAAATTTCCCTTAGTGTTTTCTTTTCCTTGAGTCTTCTCTTCTCATCTCATAACCACTTCAATACATTTAATAAAGTTAATATGTACTGCGCATGAGCCTTGCACATGGGAAATGGAGAGTGGGGGGGCTTCATTTCACTTTCCTAGGGTGTTTAGCACGCGTCCCGTCTTGGGTCGATGTGCGATGCATTCGATCCTATGTTGTAGACTTGGGTGTAATGCAAGTTATGAATTAACTTCAATCCACTTCTGTCTAAAAAAAATAAAACAAACTCAAACCTTTTTATCCTTCGGGATTGTTAAGTTTCAAACCATTTTCGAAAAAGGGCACGTTACTTCCATCTCGTCGCAAACAGGCATCGACCCTAACTGCCGGACGCGAACTTAACGTCGCTCATAAAAAATACAGACTTAGTTAAGTCGAACTACGACTGCTCTGATTTCCTCCTTCTGGTTAGATTGAGGATACGTAGGCACAAGACGGCGATGTCTTGACGAGCAACCTCCCCCTAGTTCGTGTCAGAACTACGTTGACTCTGACTTTCCTGCTCCTGAGGGAATACTTAGGCCTAGGACTCCGAGGATGTCCTATCGAGTCATTTCTTTTCATTTCCCCCCATTTCCCGTTTCTCCCGTTCTGTTCTAGTAGCAGTTGTGCTTCAGATACCCTACATCCTTTAATCGATAACAATAAGCGTGGATCCCATCGAGTACGATGGACGCGTGGGGGTGCTAATACCTTCCCCTCGCGTAAACGACTCTCTTACCCGTTTCTCTTGGTCGTGAGACCATGCTCTTTCCTTCCCTCAGGTTTACGCAGTGTTTCCTTTCCCTCTCTTGGGATAAATACACATTGCTGGCAACTCTGTTTCTGCTCCACTTTCGCGTTTGTACCTGGATGAAAATCCCGGGAGCATTAACAAGGACTTATTAACTTACTCTATTTGTCACCTATTTAAGGCTCCATGTTCACTTCTCTATTCGTCATTCCAGCCCATCTCAGCTAGTGTCTCTTTCGTGTGTCTCTCTCTTGTATCTCCTCACCTCCAAAATGTCTAACTCACATCCAAAAGCTGCTAAGAGTGAATTCTCAGAATTACAAGTCCTAAATGAACTTACTGTGAACACCAGTTCTCTAAAAGAACACGGTATGATTAGAACTTCGTCTGAGTTATGGTGTCAGAAATGGGAGGGTTATCTCAACATGCTTCCAGGTCTTATTTACACTGATCTAGTCAAAGAATTCTGGGCAAATGTTGGTGTCTTTTCAAATGTGTATAATCAACACATCATTCAATCAGTCATCTCTGGAATCCCTGTAATGATTAATACCTCTGTCATTGCACAAGCCATCAAGTGTGATGAAATCGGCAACACCACTGAAGATTACAAAGAAAGGAATATCTTCAATTATCTCATTCACAAAATTCATTATGGAAATGGTCCCTCCAACTGTGCTTCCACACTCACTCCCTCAGCTAAAGTCTGGCACATGATCATGGAAACAAACTTACGTCCTAGAAAAATAGAAGCAAGATTGCTGTCTCACTCAGACCGACTATTTATTTTCCTTCTGATCTATAGAAGAAAAATAAACCTCCCTCAAACCATGTTCAATTACTTGCAAGAACAAATCATCTTATCTAAAGATAAGTCTTCCGTTAGTATTCCTTATGGAAGGGCCATATCTCGTGTCCTTGAGATTCAAGATGTGATCACTAGGATAGAAAACATTGGGGCAACCGTAGAATGTTCACCTATGAATTATATGGAATTCTATGAGAATCCCTGAAGGATCATAGAATAAGGTTATGGTTATTCTATTATCTGTTTTGTTTCTCTGTCTCTTGCACTATGTATTCTCTTCAATATCATGAATGAATTATCCCTTGAATCTAAAATCATAAATGGTTTTACTTTAGGATTTTATTCTTAAGAAGAATTGCATGAAAATCATTATCATACTCTAATAAGTATTCTCACTTGATCTGACCATAGAAAGTAGAGTATTATAAAAGGTGATTAATACGTATCATAATAATTGTACATCAATTACTTACATTGTTTAGTTATGAACTGAATAAATAAAAGGTAACAATTCATTTTGCTCAACCCTACATATGTGCACTCTCTCATAAGCAATATGTTCTCTGATGTGACTTCACGCAAGTAATCAAGCACTACTCACAAGTATGTATTTATTGTAAGTTTTGACTTCAGTCAAAAAGTAGATAAAAGAATCATATGTGTGATCCTCTGATTTTCCCTAAATTAAAAGACTGTTATAATTTGTACTTATCCTTGTATTTTACACTATTCATACCTACTCTCGTATCTAGGTAATAATGAATCAGTCTTTTCAAGTCACTCTCAGTTATTAACCCATTCACTTTAGTCTTTCTAGTTGTCTATTTAAAGTCATATCTAATTCCTATAATTCTTCACTGTCTTTTGTTCAAAACTAAAAACATAAAAATTGGAATGGATACCTGTCTAAGTTAAAAGGTTCAATATCTACAAACATCTTAAAATCCTTTTGGATCAATGCCTCTATTAGTTGTGATGGTCTGTCTATCTCTTCAAACATGTATGGTCTTCCAGTTTCCTTCAACTCTACAAACATTGTTGAAGCCATTGTTTGTCCCAAAGAGGGTATCACAACCCGTCACGACTCCATTCGATGCACTTCCAATGCTGAAATGCATCACATGTTTGACAAAGGCTTTGCTTTTGAACCCACAAATCCAGAAAAACTTCAGCCTACTGCAAAAGGATGGTTTAAGTTCATTTTGACAAATCTTCGCCCTTGCAATATTAACAAAGATTTTCTATATCATGATGATAAGCTTCTCATCATGTGTCTTCTTAAACCAACCTCTATAGATCTATCCCAAGTAATCTTTGATCATCTTAAAGAGTCAATCCTTATGTCAAGAACTATGAACAAATCGTTTATTCCATATGGAAAAGTTCTATCTGAAGTCCTCTTCAGAGCTGGAATCGTACAAACGATTTGGAGAGTTAGAGGCGGTCCCGACATTGCTCTTGATAGAAAATTTTGTGAAACCTTCGACAGCAGATGGTTCTCATAAAATAAGATGATTGCTAAGTTATCAGTTTGTAACTTTTGTTTTCTTGTATCTGTGTTGTTCATACCTTGTATCTATGATTAATGAAGTATGTGTTGCCTTCTGTTCTATTTTTCAACTATCCTTTGCTCATACCTGCACCGCTCTCTTTAAGATTCATTATTAACAATCTCTAACATTTTGATGATGTCAAAAAGGGGGAGAAAATAGAATATGATTTTGATATAATGATATATGTTAAAGAATGATAAACATCAACTCTGATATTAATGAGCTTTAACACTAACGTATGTTTGATGTTTAACCGAGGAACTCTGAACAAGTTCACTAGGCATTCTCTTAGAACAGGTTAAAATTGGAAGAACTCTGTTAAAAGTTCTTGTGAAATTTTTGTTCATATTATCGAAGTTGTACACTTTCTGAACATGTGTTCAGAATCAGATTTACCCAGTACTGTTCATAAGTTGAGAACTTTCTGAAAGTCAAAGTTATCGTGATTCTCGTCTCACTTGGTTCAGAAGTTGTAAGCTGTCTGAGAGTATGAGATTCAGAACATAATAATCAGAAGAAGAAATCTTCCTAAAAGCTATCAAGACAAAGTCCACAATCCAAGATGCTTTTCAGAAGAACTGAGCAAATCAGAAGTCGAAGACTGTCTGAAGATCTGGATAAAAGATCCAAGAAAAAGAAGTTCTGATAAACCAAGGCTTCAATTCAGAAGAAAATATTTTGGCATCAGCCTAAATCTATAATTGACTCAGCCTACAAGGGTGTCAAGATTCAAATCAAGCTTTGATTGATCACAAAAATATTTTTCAATCAGATCAAGAATCAAGCTTTGATGAACCAATGAGTTGTGACAAGTAACAAGGTTCTGAGATGAAGGTCTGTGTTTAAGTCAAACTCTGAAATGTCAAGATCTTAATTGATGATCAGAATCAGTATGACCATATCAAGAATATGAAGATCATCAAGCCTGAAACTTAGGGGGATTTTATTATGTCAAAAGACAAGTTCAATTCTGATAAATAGCGTGACTAAGTTATTAGAAAAGGATTTTTCTATTACTGTGCTAAAATAATTCTGCTAAAAAGTAGAAATTGCTTCAGAAGACTCTGAAGATTATGAGCTCTGATATGATGACCAAAGGAACTAAGTTCTACAGATCTGAAGACAGAGGTTCTAATGAACAAGTCCAGATGCTGAAGACTTTTGTCTCCTTAAGACAGATAGGGAAGTAGCCCTTCTCTATTCTATGTTCTGACAACTCAAATTGTTATTCTGTGAGTCTTTAGATCAGATAAGATTCTAGACGATCACAAATAAAATTTTGGGGTTAACACATTCAGAGGAAGCTGTTGTTCTGGACTCTGAATATATTATGTTTGGTGATTACATTGTATAAAATGTTCAATCAAAATACATGGTTTTGTCATCATCAAAAAGGGGGAGATTGTTAGAGCAAGAGTTGTGTCTACAAGTCATCTCTATGTTTTGATGATAAAATAGAGTATTTGTGAAAGAACCATTTTATGTTCTAATGTGTGTTGTGTGCAGATCATAATCATAGAAGATATCAGATCCAACAAACACCAGCAAGATATGCGTAAATGATCATATGCGAGTTACTATGTGTAACACAAGTCGCAAGAAGCAAGTATGCTTCCGTATCTGATCATAATCAGATAGATCCAAGAATGCCGATATTTTTGCTGCAATGCTCTTGTGGATGCTACTCTGAAAGTGGTTATGATTCAGAAGATAGAAAAGCTTCTAAAGAGATAATCTTATGGAGAACCGAAGTGCTGAAGATTCTCATGACTTGAAGTTCTGAAGGCTGAAGGCTCTGAAGACCAAGTGCAAAAAGACTCTGAAGACTGAAGTGTTCTAAAGATTATGGTTATAAAGGTCAAGTGCTGAAGACTCTGAAGACAGCGTTCTGAGTGAACAAGGTTTTGAAGTTTCTGAAGACATGAAGCAATGAAGATAACAGGTTTCAAGACAAGTGTTGAAGTTCTGAAGATAGATTCCTAATGGACAAGTTCTGAAGACGAAAGACTTGAAGTTTCTGAAGACCCTGTTATAAAGTCTCTACTCATGCTTCAATTAATTACCATCAGAAGCCTCTGAAGATTTGAAGACAAATGTTACCGTTAGCAATGACTGTACACTGTGCTAAAAAGACCTATCCCATCACTTCTTCTACAATAAAAAGAAGATATGGCAGTACAACTTTCATCATTGCATAACGACTCTTTTCAAATAGCCAACAGCTTTCTAACGGCTATATTTTACTTTGCTATTTAAAGGAAAGAAGAATGCGCTTCTGAAGCTGTCGATGTGATGATAGTCGCAACAATCAGTTATCGTTGTTACTCTAAACACTTAAAGCTATCACCATTAACACACGACCATTGTTGTTGAAGCTCAAAGATCATTATTCAACACAACAACAATTAATTGGAACAGAAGCTGTTGATGAACAAGACAACATTGCAAATCAGTTAAGTCATCAACCAACTTCATCATCTGAGCTATATTGAAGATCTGAAGCAAGGAGTTGTTGCTCGAAGCTTGCTCAACAAAGAAGATGAAGAAGATCTGCAAGATGTCATCAAACTGTCAAATATATATACATCTTTGTAGAATATAAAGATAGCAAGGAGCTGTTACTCATATCTTGCTAGAACATTGAGTGTTCATTTGTACTTAAAATTAGGAGTTATCTGCTTGTTAAGAAGCATCATTGTAATCTCCACAACAACTAATTCTATGTGAATTAGGATTCCTCAAGTGACCAGTGTGATCGGAGACTTGAGAAGACAATGGCTTGGTGTCATTGTGGAAATCCTGAAATATGGTCAATGATAGTCATATCTCAAAAAGGATCAGTTGTCGGTCAGACTCTTGTGAGATCACTAATGGAACTCATTGAAAATCCTGAAACAATGGCCAGTAAACGTTATATTCGTTAAGTCGAATCCCTGAAAATTTAGCTGTGAAATCCTGATAGTAGATCTTGCGAGATTGGAACATATTAGGTCAATGTTCATTATATTCATTAAGTTGAATCCCTCAATGGTTCATTGTGGGTTAGTCACAGCTGCGGTTGTGCAGGATGTTAGTCACCGGCTGTTGCCCGTGCATCTGTAATCGGTGTTGATTATACTGGATTAAGTCCTTGTGTTCAAGGCGAAATCACCTTGGAAGGGTGGACTGGACTAGCTTGAGAATGGCTCAAGTGAACCAGGATATATCGTGTATTTTTTACTCTTGTTTATGCTTTGTTTGATTGTTTATGTTTCTGTATCATTTATCAGAACCTTGCAACCAAACTCTAATGAGCTTCCGCATTGCAAGTATGATTCAAGCATTTCTAATTCAGATTCGCCTTGTTGCTTGCGCTTCATACATTGCACAATCAGAATGACATTTTGCAAGTCAGAGTCTCTCAACGCAACTCTGATATTCTCTTGCACGATAATGATAAGAGGCGAAAATTTAGAAAGAGTTAAAAACATAATTCAAACCCCCCATTTCTTGTTTCTTTCTCACACCTTCAAAATCAGGGTAGTGGAAAGGAACATGCTTTATCTGTACTATGTACTATTTTCCCACGCAAACATTTCATCTTCTTCTATTCATCAGAGGCTTCTGAATTGATTTGATTGAAGCATGATCAGAAGAATGAATCATTGAGTCTTTGGAGTCTTGAGTCTTCAGAACTTGTTCAGCCGAACCTTGTCTTCAGAGTCTTCAGCACTTCTAGTTCAGAACCCTTAGTTATCGGAATACTTAAGTCTTCAGAGTCTTTAGAACCTCGTTCAACATAACCTTGTCTTCAGAATCTTCATCACATAGTCTTCAGAACCTTTAATCTTCAGAATCCTTAAGTCTTCAGAACTTTGTTCAGCAGAACCTTGTGTAGCGAGCGATTTTGGACGCGGTTCTTAAGCGCGGGTCGCTCTCTGCGGTTGAGCTTATAACTACAGGTCGATTCATTTTTTATCCTATTAAAGCTGATGAAGGAAGGGAAATAGATGTCTCCAATTAACCCTGCTTTGCATACTGAGTTTAAACAGCGGTCTGTTAGGTTACGGATGCTATCAATGTGGGGGGCCTTTGTACTGGTTATTTGTATTTTCGCCAATACTGTTTTTATCTAGACAGATGGTTTCTAGCGGGGAACAAGGATTAGGATGTTATGACTGATGTTTTTGAATTACTGCTTTTGATATGGGATTTTGGGTTTTTGTTGATTGTGCTCGCTAAGATTTTTCTTTCAATCTTATGCCTACGTATTCCCGTTTACCGAAATAGGGAAATCAGAGCGTTCGTAGTTCCTCCTATTCTATGGGAGGAAATGGTTGTTTTGGTGTCTTGTTCAAAGCCCAAGACGTGAAGCGAAAAGGTGGTTTGTATCTTGTTCAAAGCCCAAGATGTGAAGCTGAAAGGTCCCAACTTTAGAGAGAATTTGTCATCTCTAAAGAGGAGGGTTGTATGTCACAACTGTTATAAAGGAGAATTACTTTAACCGGGATGTGTTAATCCGGCAATGCCATAATTTCCTTTATAGGGGGTTTTAACTTGAAGGAGAAGACTTTAACTCAGTGTAGAGCAATGCTATCTTTCCTTAGGAATTTCTCATGCTAAAAGAGGGACAATGGCATGGATGTAGATGATCCAGAGGCTTGCCGCTTACAGCGATTAGATGAAGAGGAAGGAGTTGTTAATGTTTGTGTATTGTGAACGAGGCACAATTTTGATGCTAAAAGGTTAATTAGATTAACCAGTGGTTTTCTTATACAAAGCCTAAGAGGAGGCTAATATGTGTCTCGTACAAAGCCCGAGAGAGAGGCTGACAGGTTTTGACTCAACGATGGAGTCTTTTGGTATCTCGTATAAAGCCCGAGATGGAGGCTATTTGACTCAACAAGAGAGTTTTGTTGTATCTCGTATGAAGCCCGAGGTGGAGGCTGTTGTTTATTTGGCTCAATAAGAACCTTTTTGTATCTCGTATAAAGCCCGAGATGGAGGCGAAAGGGGTGATTGACTCAACAAGGGAGTCTCTTATGTGTCTCGTACAAAGCCCGAGAGAGAGGCTAAATGTTGTTTGACTCCGCTGGGGAGAATCATTGTACAAAGCCCAAGAGGAGGCTAACTTCACTGGAGAAGGATCATTATACAAAGCCTAAGAGGAGGCTAATGGTAACTGTTTCAGTCAAGCGATAGGTCCAGTATACTGATTTTAAAGAGAAAATCAGTTCTTATATGAGCAATACTGTACTCATGGATTTAATTCAAGGATCCGGGTTATTCCTGTTCTTTAAGGATGCGGGAAATCTGAAGGGTATTGAGATTGTCCGAGTCTGTGGGTTTCCTTCCTATTTAACGAAGGGGTCACTTGAGAATGTCTTTGAGACTTAAGGAAGATAGACTGTCCAAGTCTAGAGTTTCATCTTTTGTACTATGCTTTGAGAAACAGTAGTAGACTCTTTGAAAGGACTGTTCTATGCAGATGACTAAGTTATGCTCCTATACCTCTAGGAGGTCGTCGGGACAATTTGTACGAAACCCAAGAGGAGGCTGAAAGCTTTTAAGAAGCCGAGAGGTCCTTGTACGATGCCCAAGAGGAGGCTATCATTCCCGGAGGAAGAGATCATTATAAGAAGCCTAAGAGGAGGTTGTGAATACTTCTAAGAAGCCGTAGGGTCCTTGTATTAAGCCCAAGAGGAGGCGGGGTTGCTTTTAGGAAGCCTGTGGGTCCTTGTACGATGCCCAAGAGGAGGCTGATGCTTTTAAGAAGCCTGTGGGTCCCCAAACCCCGAGAAATTCAAGGCAATGCTATTCACCGAGAATAGATCAAAGTCAGGAAAGTTCAAGAATTTGGAAGAAACTCAAAGATGCCATTTCACGGAGAATACATTCATCTCTGGGAATAGAGTTTCTTGACAATTCCTAATGAGGACAGCCTGAGAGAAGACTGTATCTGGTGATCCTATTGGGGATCTAGTTGTCTATTTCTATGAATAAACGAAACGGCGTCACCTAGTTCTAGACGTATTTGCCGGGGAAACTCGAAATATCTATACTATTATTACACAGTTGATATGAGTTTATGAAAGAAGACTTACAGTGAAACAGCCCCACAATACAGTTATATGTATATGAAAGCGGTAAATGAAAGTGATAACCACTTACTCGGTTGTAGAGCTTCCATGCTGTTTCGTTAGTTGTTCAACAAAGAAAGATTGAAAACAACAGTATATTCAAAATCAAAGGAGAAAGTGCTTTGAAAAAGAAAGATTTGGGACTTATTAGTGAGCGCACTGTTGAATTTGTACAGAGGGACTTATACAAGTGACTGAGGCCCAAAAAGGTTTTCTGTACAAAGGGATGGGTCTTACACTCTCTCAAGAGGCCCAAAAAGTTTAAAGAAAAGGAGTGGGGCTTATAACACGAGGGTAGGCCCAGTTGATTTTCCCGTTTGAAATGGCGATCGCGCCGAGGTTTTCTTTTAACGCGGAGGGACTTATACAATAAGTGAGGCCCAAATGATTTTGGTTAAAAGGGGGTTGGGTCTTACACTCTATTAGAGGCCCAAAATGTTTTGAATGGGTCTTATAGCTCAAGGAGAGGCCCAGGGTTATTTTTCAAAAGGCGACGATCGTGCCGTTTGTTTTTGACGGTATCGGGACTTATACAATACACTGAGGCCCAAAATATTTTGGTCAGGAAAGGATTGGGTCTTACACTCTATTGGAGGCCCAAAAAGTTTTGAAAATGATTTATGAGGGTTGAATTAAACCAAAAACCCTAATTTGTTTTAAAAAATGTATTTAATTGAATAAAAATTCAATTAAAATGATCAAAATTGTTTAACATGTGAAAAACAAATTATGATTTTGGATTAATGCTTCAAAAATTAAGTATTGACCTACAAAATAATTAGAAAGCATTAAAAGTTGCAAAATCAATGGGGAAAAAATATTTAAAATGTCAAAAACAATTAAAATATTAATTCTTTGCAAAAATATCAATTATATGAAATAAATAATATTTTTGGGATTTTTTGGGAAAATAAAATATTTTAACATTTTTGTGAATTATTAAAAAAAGAATCTACTCAAAATCATTAAAACTCAGAGAGAAATTAATTTTTGAATCAATTAAACAAAATCACAAAATTCAAATATTTGAATTTGTTAAAAAGGCGCCAAGAACACAAGCAAGAACACGCGCGTTTTTCTGGGTTTGGCTGATTTGCATTTTCCATCCAATCTCACTGAATACGTAATCATATCATGCAATCCACATATCATTATGCTCGTCTCAACCTCACGATCATGTCTATAACACTTAATTTCATTTAAATTAAACATAAAACATGAAATCACGAAGAAACCTCAAGAACCCTAATTTCTGCATGAAGGCTAGGATTTTTGATACACGATTCAAACAATGCAATTAATTGAGGGAAAACATTCCATGCATGATTATGAACATATGGCCAAATTATTGTGCGAGGAAATATGCATAGATTGAGAGATGACCAAGTATTTGCTTACCTCTAAGCCGTGACAGCAAGTGCAATGTGATTTTTGATTTGGAGGTGTTACAGATGAGTGGTGATGATCTGAACAACTTCCCTACACCCTATGGAGTGTGTTTGAATGGTTGGACTTGATTGAAATTGGCTGGATCAATTTGTGGTACCTCAACTGCACTTTGGTTAAAACCTTGAGCAACCAGCTGGTGATTTTGTGAAATTGGTATTTCAGAAGTGATCTAAGTGTTTGATCAGCTCATATGTGATGTCTGTGAGGTGTGTAAGTTATTGGTTTGATTGGAATTGCTCTCAAACTCAAAACCCGATAGTGACTTGCCTTAGAAGGCAAAATTGGAGTGAAAGAAGAGATTTGGAGGAAAGCATCTGTTTGATGGCTTTGGTGTACTCAAACTGATCACAATTGAGCTCTATTTATAGTAGAGCAAGTTTGTTTTGCAAGGAATAGTGAATGGCAGCTGGTAAGTAGGTTTGGCCAATGTTGTCCAATGGAAATGCAAGTCTCCTCTAGCCATTGACTAGAGGTTAGGGCACAGAGCTTTGGTTCCCTTGGTCTTGGATAAGTCTTGACTGATTTCAGATGAGAATGGCTCAGTCCATGACACCTTGATGCTTCCATTGAATGCTTCAATCCAAATTTGGAGTCTTGTCCCTATTTTGGCCATTCTAGGTTCAACATGCTATTTCTTGTTCCATGGACTTTGGAGGCTTGGCTCAGTGATTGTCACCTTTAGATTCAATCCTCAGATGTGTCCAAGTGGATAGGAGCATTTGAATTTGGCTGATTTTATCAAATCGAGCCAAAATACAAAATCTGCCTTGCCTTTGACAGATTTCAGCAAGGCAACTTGACAATGTCATATCTCATGGTGTAAGTTGAATTTGGCAATGTACTTGGCCATTTTGGAAAGCCCTTACATGATACAACAACTGTTTGAACAAGTTTGGTTTTGATCTCTTCTGATTCCAAGTGAAAAATCCCTCTACATTTGGCAAAAAGTGAAGCAAAATCTGACTTAGTGAAATTTTCACTAAGTGTTGGAACAAAGTGTGATTTCTTGATTTTGATCACTCCATAACTCAAAATCCTTAATGAATTGGACTTAGGTTTAGTTGAAGTTTTTGTAGAGGGTAATGAGGGATACAAATCCATCTTTGGATGAGAAAAAATGGCCATGTGGTTTAGGAGTTATGATCCTCCAAAGTTAGTGTATTAGTGGTACTTTTTCCATAACTTAGAAAAATTTCTAAGTTTTATGGTTACCCCTTTTACAAGTTATCCAACATTCATTGATTTTTCTTGATGAATGATGATTCAAATCATACATTAACATCATTTTAGGGTTACAAATCCATTTTGGTGAAAAATCTCAAAAAGTCAAAGTTGCCTTTTGTGCACAGTTGACTTTTTATCAGATGAATTCCAAATTGTGCAATCCTTCAGGAAATCATGTCCTTGACCTAAATCAAACTTGATGGACATGTTCCATGGGTGTCATAAGGTATATTGGGGCATGTCCTAAGGTTTGGGAGCATGTCCTGGTCAAAAGTCAAAGTTACAGTTGACTTTCCTTGCAAAACCCTAATTGTGGTGCAGATGAAAATGAGACTTGTTGCTCAAGCTTCTTGGATTAATCCATCGTTCCAAATGGATCAATATAGTTCATTAGAGACCCTCAAATCATGTCTTGAGGTCTTGGCTCTTAATTTGTCCCAAAAGTCAACTTAGGGGTGAATTAGGTCAAGAAACCCTAATTCCTGATTTTTTATGTATGCATCCCCTGAGGTCAAATTGACTTGATGCTTGGGTCCATGAGGTTCCATGGAGTACATTAGGTTGTGTTTTGGATCTTTGGCTTATGTCCAGATGAAATTTTTCATCTGGAGGCCCTGGTCGACAAAAACCCTAATTTGGTGATACTGGCGATCTTGAGACTTGATCCACCTAGAAGGGAGCAACCTTGTGCTTAATCCTTGAAGTGGGAGTCCTTTTGATCCATTGTGGATATTTGAGAGTGTAGACAAGTTGAAGATCATGGGATTCCTTGATTGATCCTTTGTTTAAGCACTTAGAGAGGGCTTGAAACCCTAATTTTTATTGCAGTGGATGCTCACCCATCTTTGGGGAGACTGATGAAGTATGATGGTACATCCATATTGTGATGATGATTTGCACAATGATGGGAAATCTTAGTGGTCAAAATTTGGGGTATGACAGATGTAACGCCCCGATTTTGATTATTCCCATTTTGTTGAGTCTTTTATTTTAATTGGGTGATAAATTATTTTAATTGTGAATTTGGTGTGTTGAATGTTATTTTACCGTTTTAAGAGTTTTCGGGGAAATTAGAATGGATAGTATTTTAGACATTTCTCAATTAATGATAAATTAGAAATTAAGTGGAATTAGAATTTGTGAGAAAAATGAATTAGTTGATTGTTTGGAAAATGAGAGAAAAGAAATAGGAAAGAAAGAAATAGAAAGAAAAGAGATAGAAAGGATATATAGAAGGAAAAATAGTAAGAAAAGAAAATTAGAGAAAAGGAAGAAGAGAAAAGAAAGAGGAGGAAGAGAAAACAAGGGGAAAAACTTAGAAATTCATCAAGATCAATCACAGAGCAAGTTGGAATCCGGGTAAGGGTGTGAAATCTTGTTATCTTAGCAATGTATGTGATTATGTATGATTGTATTGTTGATTTTGTTGATTTTCTTGAGTTTGGGAACTAAACCCATTTGTGTAGAAAATGGTAGAAATCGATGTTTTCGCGGATAGAAATCGATATAATTTGTGTTGTATAATCTATATGTGTGTATGAACCACTGCTAGTAATTGTTTTGCTGTTGGAAATGATTTGGGGAAGAAAATGGGAAAATTGGAGGTGTGAAACAGTGTTCACGCAGCAGAATTTTTCTGCTTCTGGTGCTGAGCGCTGGGCGAAAGGTCCTGAGCGCCGGGCGATGCGTCCTTTTCGCCGGGCGGTTCGAGAGGCGCAGAGGTGCCAAGCTTCTGCCTCTTTGAATTATTTTAGGGATTTGGTGTCGCCTGTGCTTCGCCGGGCGAAGCAGGGGTGAAGCACGTTTCGCCGGGCGGTGAGCATGCTTCGCCGGGCGGTTGTTCTGTTTTTGAAAGATAATTTCTTTTTTTTTTACAAAATTCATGATTCTCGAACCGTAACTCCGATTTAGGCGTTCTTTATACCGTTGGAAAGCTATTGAGTTGAACTTTATGAGTATGATGGTGTGGAAACTGTTGGTCGATTTTATAAGTTGGAAAAGTCGGGAATAGTGTTATTTAGCGACTTTTGCCGTTTTGCACGTGTGTTTGACTGTGAATGTATATAGATTGTATGTGATTGTATGAGATGAATGCACGTATATATTGTGAATATGTATGCATTTCAAGAATGTTTTGAGTCATTATCATGTGTAGCATAATGATGTACGTTCTTGTGTTGAGGGATTCTAATGAGAATCTGCTATAACATTGTGAGCCTCTCTCGGTGGAGGTGTGAGCAATCTGGTCGTGAGCCTCTCTCGGTGGAGGTGTGAGCGATGGTTATAGATGATTGTGAGCCTCTCTTGGTGGAGGTGTGAGCAATCGGATTGTGAGCCTCTCTTGGTGGAGGTGTGAGCAATCGGGTCGTGAGCCTCTCTCGGTGGAGGTGTGAGCGATCCATATACACTGTGAGCCTCTCTCGGTGGAGGTGTGAGCGGTGGGTGAACATCGTAGGCCCGATGGGGAGTTATTTTGGTAACGAGCGATGGTTCCAGCAGAAGTTCCTGAGTGAACTTGAGATGATTGAGTCGGTACCGCATTGCATTTGCATAGAGTCGTGAGTCGGTCTCTATGATTTGCACTTCTCATCTTTAAATGATGCATTGGTGAATAAACATTTGTGTATGTTTATGTGGAATGATAAGGAGGGTGAAAGTATGCCTGATGTGTATGCTTGGTTTTATATATATATATGGATACATTGCGATGTATATGAGTGAGTTGTGATGAATTGTGGTGAGAATGTGATATATGTGTAATTTTATGCTGTTATATATATAATTATATGCATTGTTATTATGATAATATTTCTCACCCTTCTGCTGTTTTATAATGCTCTATGAGGCATTGCAGAGTAGGTATGCTGGTGGTCTTTTGTGAAGCGTGTCTTCATTCTTTTGGTCGGTTGGCTCTGATATGTAGCACCGGGTAGCTAGGAGGGCTATGATTCTTTTGTGATACATTGTATATGTATCTTGTTGATAAATGTTTATGTAAACAGGAATTATATTGGTGGTTATACTTGACGGTGTATATATGTGTATGTATATATGCTGGTTGTTATTCAATGTTTAGATTTTCCGCTTTTATTCTAAATATTGAAATGTGGGTGTAAGGACTAAGTTCCTCTGTGGCATGTTACCCCACTGCTGCATATCATTTTGCTGAGCAGGTGTTGTATGTTTTAATTTCATAATTGATGTGACATGCCTCTTTTATACCATGTTTGTAATTATACTCTGACGAAATATTGAATATGTGCCTAATTGATTATTTGGGGGTATAGAAAGGGGGTGTTACATTAAGTGGTATCAGAGCCAGAGTTGAGTCAGTTGTGTCTGCCTTGTTGTCGTATTGTTTGAATTGTTGTTTAACTTTGTTGTTATCTTTGGGAATGATTAGAATATGGCTGGTAGAAATGACAATGCGATGGCTGCTGCTTTGGA
Organism: Lathyrus tuberosus; assembly: GCA_022829125.1. Lineage (NCBI taxonomy): Eukaryota > Viridiplantae > Streptophyta > Magnoliopsida > Fabales > Fabaceae > Lathyrus > Lathyrus tuberosus. The sequence goes on along the minus strand of JALAZF010000012.1, from coordinate 21,292,787 downwards.
AGCAATGGCTAGGGCGGTGTAAGGTGCGCCGAATGTGAATGCTAATGACGAGTTCAGGAAGAATCAACCACCGGTTTTCAAAGGAAGATTTGATCCCGATGGTGCTCAACTTTGGTTGAAAGAGATTGAAAGGATCTTCAGAGTCATGGATTGTGCGGAAGAGAATAAAGTGAGGCTTGGGTCTCACATGCTGAAGGAAGAAGTCGACGATTGGTGGGTCGGTATGCGTCAAATTCTTGAGGTGGATGATGAAGAGGTAACTTGGGATTTATTTCGTACTGAGTTCTTAAGGAAGTATTACCCTGAAAATGTGAAAGGGAAGAAGGAGATGAAGTTCCTTGAATTGAAACAAGGTAGTATGTCCGTGGTAGACTATACTGCTAAGTTCGTGGAGTTGGTTCAATTCCATCCTCATTATGCTGCAATCACTACTGAGTTCTCAAAGTGTATTAAATATGAGAATGGGTTGCGTCCTGAGATTAAACAAGCTGTGGGATATCAAAGGATAAGAAGGTTTTCGGATTTGACGGAATGCTGTAGAATCTTCGAGGAAGATAGCAAGGCTCGTTCTACACATTATAAAAGTTTGAATGAGAGGAAGGGAAAGCAACAAGCTAGAAGTGGACCTTACGTGACACCCGTTGATAAGGGCAAGCATAGGGGAAACTTCGAGAGGAGATCTGGAGGAGGAGGTTCTGGTCCCATTAAGTGTTACAAGTGTGGTGAAATGGGTCATAAATCATTTGAGTGTGGGAAGGCTGTGGTGAAATGTTCTAACTGTGGAGGCCTGGGGCATGCTACTACAGATTGTAGAAGGAATGTGGTAAAGTGCTATAACTGTGGGGAAATTGGTCACATTAGCCCAAAGTGTCCGAATCCGAAGAAAGCTTCATCCGATGGGAAGGTATTTTCTCTGGCAGGAACTCAGACTTCCAGTGACGACCGTCTGATTAAAGGTACTTTCTTTATTAATAGTTCACCTTTAGTTGCCGTTATTGATACGGGAGCGACTCGTTCGTTTGTTTCGTCTGAGTGCGCGAAGCGTTTGAATCTTGCATTGTCTGTGATGGATGGTAAGATGGTTATTGATACTCCAACAATGGGGTCAGTAACTACTTCCTTGGTTTGTGTGAGTTGTCCTTTGACCACTTATGGTAAAGACTTCGAGATGGATTTAGTGTGTTTGCCGTTGGAAGGTTTAGACGTAATATTAGGTATGAACTGGTTGCGATTTAATCGAGTTCATATAGATTGCTATCATAAGTTAGTAAGGTTTCCTTCTTTGGAAGATGATGAAGATGAGAGTTTCCTATCCACTAAAGAATTGAAGAAACTTTTAGCGGACGAAGCTCAATTGTTCGGTTTGTTTGCATCATTGTCTGTGGATAGTCAAGTGTCCCTTGATGTGTTTCCAGTTGTTTGTGATTTTCCTAAGGTGTTTCCTGAGGACATTAAGGATGTACCGCCGGAAAGAGAAGTTGAGTTTTCTATTGATCTAGTTCCGGGTACTAGACCGGTTTCGATGGCGCCGTATCGTATGTCAGCATCGGAGTTGGTAGAATTGAAGAAGCAATTGAATGACTTGTTGGACAAGAAATTTGTAAGACCAAGTGTTTCTCCTTGGGGTGCTCCGGTATTGTTGGTAAAGAAAAAGGATGGGAGTATGCGGTTATGCATTGATTATCGACAATTGAACAAGGTGACAATTAAGAACAAGTATCCGCTTCCAAGGATCGATGATTTGTTGGATCAATTGGTTGGTGCGCGTGTTTTTAGCAAGATTGATTTGAGATCGGGATATCACCAGATTCGTGTGAAAGAAGAGGATATTCAGAAGACTGCCTTTAGGACACGGTATGGCCATTACGAATATTCCGTGATGCCATTCGGGGTTTCTAATACGCCGGGTGTGTTCATGGAATACATGAATCGTATTTTTCATGAGCAGTTAGATCGTTTTGTGGTTGTGTTCATCGATGACATTTTGACTTATTCTAAGTCTCAAAGGGAGCATGAAGAGCATTTGAGAATTGTGTTGCAAATCTTGAAAGAGAAACAATTGTATGCTAAGTTGTCAAAATGTGAATTTTGGTTGTCGGAAGTAAGTTTTCTTGGACATATTATTTCCGGTAATGGTGTTAGCGTTGATCCATCCAAGATTGAGGCGGTGATGCAATGGGAGACTCCTAGATCGGTTACGGAGATTCGAAGCTTTTTAGGATTGGCGGGTTATTATCGGAGGTTTATTGAGGGATTTTCAAAGTTGGCACTTCCGTTAACGCAATTGACTTGTAAGGATAAGGCTTTCATTTGGGATACTCATTGTGAAGAGAGTTTCAATGAGTTAAAAAGAAGGTTGACAGCGGCTCCGATCTTGATTTTGCCAAATCCTACGGAACCATTTGTTGTGTATTGTGATGCTTCATTGGTTGGTTTAGGTGGTGTTTTGATGCAAGATGGAAAAGTTGTGGCTTATGCTTCAAGACAATTGAGAGTACATGAAAAGAATTATCCTACGCATGATTTGGAGTTGGCGGCCGTGGTGTTCGTTTTGAAAATTTGGAGACACTATCTTTATGGTGCAAGATTTGAAGTTTTTAGTGATCACAAGAGCTTGAAGTATTTATTTGATAAAAAAGAATTGAACATGAGACAAAGAAGGTGGTTAGAGCTTTTGAAGGATTATGATTTTGGTTTGAATTACCATCCGGGTAAGGCAAATGTAGTGGCCGATGCTTTGAGTCGGAAGTCGTTACATATGTCTGCATTGATGATGAGAGAATGGGAACTTTTGGAGAATTTTAGAGACTTGAGTTTGGTTTGTGAAATGACGCCGAGAAGTGTGAGACTTGGTATGCTACATGTTACGAATGACTTTCTTGCGACCGTGTGTGAAAAGCAAAAGTTGGATTTGAAATTCGTTGATTTGATGATGAATGAGAATGAGGATTTCAAGGTCGATAATTTTAGAGTTTTGAGATTCCGTGGTCGTATTTGTATTCCCGATGATGCGGAGTTGAAAAAGATGATATTGGAAGAAGGACACCGAAGTAACTTAAGTATTCATCCGGGAGCGAATAAAATGTATCAGGATTTGAAGAAAATCTTTTGGTGGTCCGGGTTAAAGAGAGATATTGCTCAATTTGTGTATGCGTGCTTAACTTGTCAAAAGTCTAAAGTGGAACATCAAAAGCCTAGTGGATTGATGCAACCGTTGGACATTCCGGAGTGGAAATGGGATAGTATATCGATGGATTTTGTTACGGGATTGCCGAATACACAAAGAGGTCATAATGCTATTTGGGTAATTGTGGATAGGCTTACTAAATCTGCTCACTTCATTCCAATTGATATTAGTTATCCTTTGGAGAGGTTAGCCGAGATTTATGTTCTTGTGGTTGTGAAGTTGCATGGGGTTCCTAAGAGTATTGTATCGGATAGAGATCCTAGATTCACATCGAGGTTTTGGGAGAGTCTACAAAAGGCTTTGGGTTCTAAGCTAAGATTGAGTTCGGCTTATCATCCGCAAACGGATGGTCAAACCGAGAGGACCATTCAATCGTTGGAGGATTTATTGCGTGCTTGTGTGCTCGAGCAAGGTGGTGCTTGGGATAGTTATTTGGCATTGATTGAGTTCACTTACAATAATAGTTTCCACTCGAGTATAGGTATGGCACCATTTGAGGCTTTATATGGTCGGAGATGTCGAACACCTTTGTGTTGGCATGAAACAGGTGAGAGGACGGTAGTTGGGCCGGAGATGGTACAACAAACGACGGAGAAAGTGAAGTTTATCCGTGAGAAAATGAAAGCTTCTCAGAGTAGACAAAAGAGTTATCATGATAAGAGGAGAAAAGATCTTGAGTTTCAAGAAGGCGACCATGTGTTTTTGAGAGTTACGCCGATTACGGGGGTAGGTCGTGCTTTGAAGTCAAAGAAGTTGACTTCTCGTTTTATTGGTCTGTATCAGATTTTTGCACGAGTTGGTGCTGTGGCTTACCGTGTGGCGTTGCCTCCAAATCTTTCTAATTTGCATGATGTATTCCATATTTCGCAACTTCGGAAGTATGTTCCGGATCCGTCACATGTTATTCCTATGGACGAGGTTGAAGTGAGAGATAACCTTACGGTGGAAGCTTTGCCGATTAGGATTCTGGATCGTGAAGTTAAGAAGCTCAGAGGCAAGGATATCGCGCTTGTAAAGGTAGCGTGGGGAGGCGCTGCAGAAGGCAATATGACTTGGGAACTAGAAAGTAGGATGCGAGAGTCATATCCAGAGTTGTTTGAATCAGGTATTATTTTCGAGGACGAAAATTTCTAAAGTGGGGGAGAGTTGTAACGCCCCGATTTTGATTATTCCCATTTTGTTGAGTCTTTTATTTTAATTGGGTGATAAATTATTTTAATTGTGAATTTGGTGTGTTGAATGTTATTTTACCGTTTTGAGAGTTTTCGGGGAAATTAGAATGGATAGTATTTTAGACATTTCTCAATTAATGATAAATTAGAAATTAAGTGGAATTAGAATTTGTGAGAAAAATGAATTAGTTGATTGTTTGGAAAATGAGAGAAAAAAAATAGGAAAGAAAGAAATAGAAAGAAAAGAGATAGAAAGGATATATAGAAGGAAAAATAGTAAGAAAAGAAAATTAGAGAAAAGGAAGAAGAGAAAAGAAAGAGGAGGAAGAGAAAACAAGGGGAAAAACTTAGAAATTCATCAAGATCAATCACAGAGCAAGTTGGAATCCGGGTAAGGGTGTGAAATCTTGTTATCTTAGCAATGTATGTGATTATGTATGATTGTATTGTTGATTTTGTTGATTTTCTTGAGTTTTGGAACTAAACCCATTTGTGTAGAAAATGGTAGAAATCGATGTTTTCGCGGATAGAAATCGATATAATTTGTGTTGTATAATCTATATGTGTGTATGAACCACTGCTAGTAATTGTTTTGCTGTTGGAAATGATTTGGGGAAGAAAATGGGAAAATTGGAGGTGTGAAACAGTGTTCACGCAGCAGAATTTTTCTGCTTCTGGTGCTGAGCGCCGGGCGAAAGGTCCTGAGCGCCGGGCGATGCGTCCTTTTCGCCGGGCGGTTCGAGAGGCGCAGAGGTGCCAAGCTTCTGCCTCTTTGAATTATTTTAGGGATTTGGTGTCGCCTGTGCTTCACCGGGCGAAGCAGGAGCGAAGCACGTTTCGCCGGGCGGTGAGCATGCTTCGCCGGGCGGTTGTTCTGTTTTTGAAAGATAATTTCTTTTTTTTTACAAAATTCATGATTCTCGAACCGTAACTCCGATTTCGGCGTTCTTTATACCGTTGGAAAGCTATTGAGTTGAACTTTATGAGTATGATGGTGTGGAAACTGTTGGCCTATTTTATAAGTTGGAAAAGTTGGGAATAGTGTTATTTAGCGACTTTTGCCGTTTTGCACGTGTGTTTGACTGTGAATGTATATAGATTGTATGTGATTGTATGAGATGAATGCACGTATATATTGTGAATATGTATGCATTTCAAGAATGTTTTGAGTCATTATCATGTGTAGCATAATGATGTACATTCTTGTGTTGAGGGATTCTAATGAGAATCTGCTATAACATTGTGAGCCTCTCTCGGTGGAGGTGTGAGCAATCTGGTCGTGAGCCTCTCTCGGTGGAGGTGTGAGCGATGGTTATAGATGATTGTGAGCCTCTCTTGGTGGAGGTGTGAGCAATCAGATTGTGAGCCTCTCTTGGTGGAGGTGTGAGCAATCGGGTCGTGAGCCTCTCTCGGTGGAGGTGTGAGCGATCCATAAACACTGTGAACCTCTCTCGGTGGAGGTGTGAGCGGTGGGTGAACATCGTAGGCCTGACGGGGAGTTACTTTGGTAACGAGCGATGGTTCCAGTAGAAGTTCCTGAGTGAACTTGAGATGATTGAGTCGGTACCGCATTGCATTTGCATAGAGTCGTGAGTCGGTCTCTATGATTTACACTTCTCATCTTTAAATGATGCATTGGTGAATAAACATTTGTGTATGTTTATGTGGAATGATAAGAAGGGTGAAAGTATGCCTGATGTGTATGCTTGGTTTTATATATATATATGGATACATTGCGATGTATATGAGTGAGTTGTGATGAATTGTGGTGAGAATGTGATATATGTGTAATTTTATGCTGTTATATATATAATTATATGCATTGTTATTATGATAATATTTCTCACCCTTCTGCTGTTTTATAATGCTCTATGAGGCATTGCAGAGTAGGTATGCTGGTGGTCTTTTGTGAAGCGTGTCTTCATTCTTTTGGTCGGTTGGCTCTGATATTTAGCACCGGGTAGCTAGGAGGGCTATGACTCTTTTGTGATACATTGTATATTTATCTTGTTGATAAATGTTTATGTAAACAGGAATTATATTGGTGGTTATACTTGACGGTGTATATATGTGTATGTATATATGCTGGTTGTTATTCAATGTTTAGATTTTCCGCTTTTATTCTAAATATTGAAATTTGGGTGTAAGGACTAAGTTCCTCTGTGGCAAGTTACCCCACTGCTGCATATCATTTTGCTGAGCAGGTGTTGTATGTTTTAATTTCATAATTGATGTGACATGCCTCTTTTATACCATGTTTGTAATTATACTCTGACGAAATATTTAATATGTGCCTAATTGATTATTTGGGGGTATAGAAAGGGGGTGTTACAACAGATGCCCCTATTTAATCTTCTTGGACCCGAAGGTGTGAATGACGAAGGTATTCGGGCATTCGGGGTGCAAGAGGATTAAATATCGGAATACCCGAAATTTTGATGGTGGTTATGAATGGTAGCTTGCGCACTCATCTTCTTTAGCTAAGCAACGATGCTTAGAAAAGGTAAACTTCCCCTCGATCCTGGTCTTCAGCCAAGGAACTGGTCTCAGTTTCTAAAATAAACTTCCCCTCGATCCTGGTTTCCTACCAAGGAACTGGTCTTAGTTTCTGATTCAAACTTCCCCTCGATCCTGGTTTCCTACCAAGGAACTGGTCTTAGTTTCTGATTTAAACTTCCCCTCGATCCTGGTTTCCTACCAAGGAACTGGTCTTAGTTTCTTTTGTCAATAAACTTTATTGACAAGGAACGCTATTTGTAGCGGATTTCCTTCAAACTTCTCGCCGAATTTTCCTGGGGAGATGCCATTTGAGTGGAAAAAATTTTGATGTCAGACTTGCTGGGGAACCCAGTCGTCTGAGTTGTAGAGGTGTTCAAACTTCTCTGTTGGAGACGCCATTTGTCGATTCTACTGGGGGAAAGCGAGTATCTTGAGAAACTGTTTCCACTTGGGGATCTTACATCATACTTTTCTCGGGATCTTCCCAGAGAAATGCCATATGATGGGGTCCAATTTTGAGGTGCCGATGACCTTTTCATCAGCAGATTTTCGGAGAAATACTGATGCACTGCCGAACCCTTGCTTAAGAGGCTTTCTCTGGGGATTTTCTTTAATCCAGGAAAGCAAGGATATCATCTTCAGTGGCGAAGAGTGACATTTGTTGAAGGTTCTCTGGCCTTTCAGAGGTTCAAGTTATCAAAGTGGTCTAGTGCCGACTCTGATCTAGAGATAAACGTGAGAGAGATTGCTTAGATGATTCTCTTCCCAACGAGGAAAGGTTCGACAACTCGATTGAGAGGACTTTTATCACTAGGGGATAAGACCGACTAGAGTGATAGCGATGCAATATGAAATGTAAATGCAAATCAATAATGCATGATGTATGTATCTATATGCTGACGAAACTGACACAACACACAAACTAAAAGATGAACATGACTGGATACTCGGCCATCGCGGGGCGTATAGAGATATCGCTGGTTCAAAATAGCAATTCCACCTTGCTTAGGAGAGATAATCCCTGCGGGGAATACCGTTGATCGGGCTTAGGAGATGAGAACTCGGCCGAGGCGTGTCAGATGAAACAAGGTCTCTGACACAGTTGATCCTTTCATTCAGGCGTACTGGGTTAGAAGGAGCACTTTGATTCTGCACTTTGAAGTTTGCTTACTTCTGGAGAAGCGATTGATGTTCTTTCGATGTTTGATAGTCAAAAGAAATTGCCATCTTTATTTTAAAAGCAGAAAAAGTTTTAACAAGTAAATTCATTTTTGTTTTATTTCAAGAATCGTTAATCATGTTAACAACGTCGTTCTGTAAAGCTAAAACAAGCAAGAATTACAAACAAAAGCACAAGGCTCAAATTTTATTGATAAGATGGAGATCAGCCAAACGCGTGATTCCATTGAGTATTTACAAAGTTTAAAAATGGTAATTTACAGGGAAAAGGGCTACGTTGAAACATAACGACCACTATCCTTCTACCAACTTTGAATTCAGGGCATCCTGAGCTTCAGTCGAAGATGACCTCAACTGGAGTTTTCTTCTGATGATGTAACTGCTGCTGCTGAGGGACTTGCCTCTGTTGAACATAGTTACTTGCCATTATCCCTAATTTTTGCCTGGATTGTACTATGATGTTTCCAATCCACCGGGATGATTTTTTTTTATTTCTTTTTTTTTTAGGCGAAGTATTTCTTGACTACGTCAACATTCGTGGGATAGGCAAATTTCTCTCCGTCCATGGTTGCAAGTCTCAAGGCACCGCCTGAGAAAGCTTTCGTGACCACATAAGGGCCATCATAATTTGGAGTCCATTTGCCCCGAGAATCAGTGAGAAAAGATTGTATCTTTTTGAGCACGAGGTCTCTTTTCCTGAAGACACGAGGTCAGACCTTTTTGTCGAACGCCCTCTTCATTTTCTGTTGATACAACTGACCGTGGCATAAAGCTGTGATTCACTTTTCTTCGATCAGGTTCAGTTCGTCGTGTCGACTTTGACACCATTCAGCTTCGGTGAGCTTAGCTTCCATCAATACTCGGATTGACGGGATCTCTACTTCTATGGGGAGCACTGCTTCCATGCCATATACTAGAGAGAAAGGGGTAGCCCCTGTTGAAGTGCGGACAAATGTGCGATAACTGTGAAGAGCAAAGGGTAGCATCTCGTGCCAGTCTTTGTAGGTCACAACCATCTTTTGAACAATCTTCTTGATGCTCTTGTTAGCCGCTTCTACCGCTCCGTTCATCTTGGGTCAGTAGGGAGATGAGTTATGATGTTTGATCTTGAACTCTACGCACAACTCCTTCATCATCTTGTTGTTCAAGTTAGATCCATTGTCAGTAATGATCTCGCTTGGAACACCATAATGGCAGATGAAATTGTTTTTGATAAATCGGACCACCACTTGTCGGGTTACATTAGCGTATGACGCTGCTTCGACCCACTTGGTGAAATAGTCAATGGCTACCAGGATGAACCGATGTCCGTTTGAAGCCTTAGGTTCGATCAAGCCAATCATGTCGATTCCCCATATGGAAAAAGGCCACGGGGAAGAAACAACTTTGAGATGTGATGGCGGTACATGAATTTTTTTCTCGCCATTGTGTGTCCGTTGGCATGAGTGCCAAAGGATCTTTCATGAAATTCTTTCATAAGCATGTCTGCTTCTGGTCTGTCTACGCATCGGAGCAAGACCATGTCAAAATTTCTCTTATAGAGAGTGTTACCGCTCAGGAAGAAGTTTCCAGCCAATCTTCTGAGGGTTTTCCTGTCTTTTCTGAGTGCCCCAGATGGGTACTCTTGTTTCGGAAGGAAGCATTTGATATCGTGGTACCAAGGTTTGTCATCTATGACTGCTTCAATCGTGAAGATGTAAGCGGGCCGTTCAAGGAGCATTATGTCGATCTTAGGTATGCCATTCAATTGACCTACACTAATCATAGAAGAGATAGTGGCTAATGCATCAGCCATGTGATTCTCATCACGAGGGATGTGATGAAACTCAACTCTGTTGAAGAAGGGTAACAACCTTCTTGCATAGTCATTGTAAGGAATCAATCCTGATTGGTATGTGTTCCAATCTCCTTTTATCTGATTGATGACCAAGGCTGAGTCGCCATATACGTCCAAGTTTTTGATCCTTAAATCAATCGCTTCTTCGAGACCCATAATACAAGCTTCGTATTCGGCCTCGTTGTTTGTACATTTGAACGTGAGTCGAGCGGTGAAAGGAATGTGGGTGCCTTGAGGGGTAACAATGATTGCTCCAATTCCGTTTCCATATTGATTAACTGCTCCGTCAAAGATAAGTCCCCATTGGGAATCTGGTTCTGGCCCTTCACTGGGTAACGGTTCATCGCAATCTTTCATTTTTAGATACATGACATCTTCGTCTAGGAAGTCAAACCTGATTGATTCCTGATCGTCAATCGGTTGATGAGCCAAGTGATCGGCTAAAATACTCCCTTTAACGGCTTTCTGAGCGTGGTACTCTATGTCATATTCTGATAACAACAACTGCCAACGGGCAATTCTTCCCGTGAGAGCAGGTTTTTCGAAAACATACTTGATTGGATCCATTTCGGAGACCAACCAAGTAGTATGACGAATCATGTACTGGCGAAGACGTTTGGCTGCCCAAGCCAAAGCACATCAAGTTTTCTCGAGCATCGTGTACCGAGTCTCACAGTCGGTGAATTTCTTGCTCAAATAGTAGATGGCAGACTCTTTTCCTTTAGTTTCGTCTTGTTGGCCAAGTACACATCCCATTGAGTCCTCTAGGACGGTGAGGTAAATGATCAGTGGTCTTCCTTCCACTGGAGGTGATAGAATCAGAGGATTCAACAGATATTTCTTAATACTGTCGAAGGCAGTTTGACAATCTTCTGACCAAACGTAATCCTGGTTCTTTTTCAGTAATTTGAAAATCGGCGCACATGTGGCGGTCATAAGGAATATGAATCTGGAGATGTAGTTTAAACGTCCCAAGAATCCTCTGACTTGTTTTTCTGTTTTTGGAGAAGGCATTTCTTGAATGGCCTTGACCTTGTCAGGATCAACCTCAATTCCTTTCTGGCTGACGATGAACCCTAGTAGTTTCCCTGAACGGACACCGAAGGTGCACTTGTTGGGATTCAAGCGGAGCTTGAATTTTCTCAAACGTTCGAACAATTTTGACAGATGTTCAACGTGCTCACTCTCTATTTTTGATTTTGCAATCATGTCATCGACATATACCTCGATTTCCTTATGTATCATGTCATGAAACAGAGTAGTCATGGCCCTTTGATAGGTTGCCCCGGTGTTCTTCAAACCGAACGACATTACCTTGTAACAAAAGGTACCCCAGGGGGTAATGAACGAAGTTTTCTCCATGTCTTTCGGCGCCATTTTGATCTGGTTATAGCCTGAGAATCCATCCATGAAGGAGAATACTTTGAACTTTGTTGTGCTGTCAACCAACATGTCAATGTGTGGTAAAGGAAAGTCGTCCTTTGGACTTGCCTTGCTCAGATCTCTATAATCAACACACATTCTGACCTTTCTGTCCTTTTTGGGAACGGGTACAATGTTGGCTAACCATTGAGGATATTCAGCTGTAGCGAGGAAACCCGCGTCAATTTGTTTCTATACCTCCTCTTTGATTTTGATGGCCATGTTCGGGTGAGTGCGTCTCAACCTTTGCTTTACTGGCGGACATTCCAATCTTAACGGTAAATGATGTTCCACGATGCTGGTATCCAACCCTGGCATATCCTGATAGGACCAAGCAAATACATCGGGAAATTCTCTGAGAAGCTTTATCAAACTCTCTCTGGCATTTGGACTGAGCAGTGCCCCGATCCTGATTTCTTTTCTCTCTTGCTCTGAACCCAAGTTTACCGTTTCCAATGGTTCTTTGTGAGGTTCAATGGACCTTTCCTCTTGTCTGAGTAATCGTGAGATCTCTTCTGGAATTTCGTTGTCATTTTCTTCTTCAGCCTTGAATACCGGGAACTCAAAATTGGGAGAATGCATCGGATCTTCGTATGTTTCAACGGGGTTTAAAACAAGCAATCTGCATGACGTGATGATTCGTGTTTAGAAGAGATAGAGAAAATGCAAGTGTGTGCAGTGTATTTATTTTACTGCTTGTTTTTATTTTTACATGTTTTTTTAGGATTACCATTTTCTGAAAAAGCAAAAAGAGAAAACAACAATTAATGCGGAAATTACAGAACGACGTTATTTTATTTATGAACAAGTCGAATCTTGAAACTACAGCCCTATAAAACAAAACTCTGTCGCTTTGGGCAAAGCGAAGAGGGAAATTTACAGAAAGCGAGCCCTATCAAAACATTTGTTTCACCTGGGCAGGGTGAAAGGTTAAAGATGGCAATTACTCTGACTGATGAACGACCTTCGGAACCTCGACAGCAACCCATTGGCAGCGAACTCCTCGGTGAATCACAAAGTCTGGCACCTTCCTTGATTTGTCTTCAGAAATGACGCTGATTTCTGGTGGAGCCGGATCATTGGAATCTGTCTCCCAGGCAGAGTTGTCGTAGGAGAATTCCTCTGTTGCATTTTGCATAGCATTTGTGCTTTCAGGTACATCTCCCCATCCAGTGGGCTGGATATCCTCGAGCCTGACACGAGAGCTTTCGGGAGCGGTGTACTTGACCATGAAGTCGTATTTTCCACTCGGTTGTCCCAAGGTGTCCCACACCTCTTTCGAACTGGAGAATTCATTTCTCTCGATGACGTTGACCTCGGGAAAAGCAAAGTTGATGAACTCAAGTCCTGCGAACGTTGCGAATTCATCTTCATGTTGAGTAGTTTCTGAATGACCTGAGTGTTGATCCCATGGCATTGTGGGGACACAAGTATTCCGTTCAATGACGGTCAGCTGATTTTCATTGTTCGACTGACTTTCTTGCCCCAAGTTTCCTGGGTAAGGTTGCCACATTGGCAGACCATCCATTGGGCCATAGTAGGTGTAGTCAAAATTATCTTTCATCGGAGTGTCTTCCTCTAATGAATTTGGCGGAGCGCGGCATCCTTCCGGATCACAATCCCCATAGATCATTTCGACATCTGATCTTGGTATAAATCTCGGACTTTCTGTAGGAAAGCAAAAAGGCATAGGCACCTCTTCCTGAGACATATAACCGTCCTTGTTAAGGTAGGACTTCCACTCTTCATCTGTGTCAGAGGGATCTTCCTCATTGATAGCATGTACTGTCTGAGACACTGGGTGAAAGAAACCTCCACTGTGGAAGAAATTTTGAAGGGGATGAAGACTTTCATCGTTGGCAGCTGTCCGGGTACAGGTTGCAGAAAAACCAAGACCCTTCTTTGTTTTATTGTCAATAGGAATGACAAGCTGTCCCCATCCGGTCGTATCAGTACTCTCGACCGCTTTAATAGCATCTTTGTATGAGGAAATCGAGGTTACTCCTCTGAACTGATTGTTCTTGCTCACCGACGGTGCTTGGAACTGAGTCCCAATAACCTCCTCGGGTTCTATACCAGTAGATGACAAGTTACTCACAAGCAAGGCTTGTTCCCCACAAACCGTGATAAGTTGATCGTTCTTAACGAACTTTAGCTTTTGGTGGAGGGTCGAAGTGACCGCTCCAGCCTGATGTATCCAGGGTCTTCCTAATAAACAACTATACGTTGCCCGGATATCCATGACCTGGAAAGTGACTTAGAAAGTGTGAGGACCAATAGTTATGGGAAGATCAACTTCGCCGATAACCGTTTTTCTGGATCCGTCGAACGCTTTGACAATGACCTCACTAACCCTCATCGGAGGTCCTTTGAATGATAATTGCATCAAAGTGGACTTCGGCATAACATTCAGGGCTGACCCTGTGTCTACCAGTACGCTGGCTAAAGCATCGTCCTAGAAGTTAACTGTAATGTTGAGCGCCATGTTATGACGGCGACCCTCTTCGGATAATTCCTCATCACTAAATCCCAAATTGTTGCAGGAAGTGATGTTAGAGATAACGCTATCGAACTGTCTGATTGTTATATCCTGTTCCACAAAGGCCTGCTCCAAGACTTTCTGTAGAGCCTCCCTGTGGGCTTCTGAACTGAGTAACAGTGATAACACCGAGATCTTTGAAGGAGTCTGTAACAGATGGTCAACAATGTTATATTCACTCCTTTGGATGAGCTTCAGCATCTCATCATTATTTTTCGAAAGGTCGGGATTACTGGATTGACCTACTGATAGATCGGGAGCTTCTGTCTGAAGTTCCTTTTCTTTGTTAACTTCCCCAACCCCCCGGTTGAAGATTCTACCACTCCGTGTTACTCGACTGATGTCTGCAATGTTCACAACGGAGGGTAATGGAATTTCCTTTCCATTTTCAATTATTGTTGCACCGTATTTGTAAGGGATCGCCTTAGCTGATTCATACGGTAGCGGTCCTGGTAGATAGATGACTATAGGTGCCTTCTGATTTTTCTGACCATCATAAGTGATCTCGATCCGTTCCCGATTGGGAACTTTAGATTCGGCAAGTAGAGGAATAATGGCGAAAACATCCCTGGTCCTGTGATGACTAGAGATCGTGACAACATCCTCAACTTGCTTGACAAGGTAGTTCGGCGTCCAGTCGATGGGTCCAGAACCCGGATATGGACGAATTTCTCCACGATCCACCAGCCCCTGGAGAGCTGCTCTCACAAGGTAACACCCTTGGTTACTTTCCGAACAGACGCTACAACTGTCATAGTTGTGTGGTGGAACCTGGCCACACCCACTTTGAATACAATGTAACCTCACTAGGTTAGCTTCCACTGATCAGACATCCTGACTCTGACGCTGAGTGGGGTTTCTATTATTGATACTAATCTGCTGAGTATCTTCATCCATGTAGATTGGCATCCACCAATGATTTAACAAGTGCTGAAGTGCCTCCTGGACAAGGGTACAACCTCGATCATTTTCGCAACCCGTTTTACAACTTTGATAGTCATGTGATATTAAGAATCCGAGTCGGACCTGCTCAGCATGTAACTCTACCAGGTTGGTATTCATTACGCGAATATCGAAGATTTGAACCATGTTGATTTGATAGGAGTTCCTATCATGTAGTCTTGGATCCATCCAAGATCCATATGACGCTGGAGGGCCTCTTGTATGAAAGAGCATCCCTGTTTGTTTACCGAGCAAATTAGACAAGAACTGTAATCGTGCTGCGGCACAGGATTTCCCAGGTGTACAGAATGATATGCATCTGCGAGCAAAGTCGCCACAGGATTTCCAATGAGAAAAACCTTAATGGAGTTAATATCGACGAAGTTATTGATGTTGGGAAACAAAAATAACCCGTAGGTGAGCAAGACAAAGATGCTTTCAAAAGCAGTCACGTTTCCTATACTGGCAAAATATAGGGCCTTCTTCGTCAAGAACTGGGCTGGCAAACCTTGGATGCCACCCTTAGTGGTTAGGTGAGTCCTAACATCAGACTCGTCCAAATGAATTGCTCTTGCAATAGTCTGATTCTTTGGAATTTCTTCCAGTCCAGAAAATGGAGCTCGATCCGTAATGTGTAGATCGATCAGGTGAGAATACTCCTCCAGCGTTGGTGCAAGCTGGTAATCCGGGAATGTGAAACAGTGATAGACCGGATCATAGACCTGGATTAGTGCATCCATGATTCCCTCAATCACATGGACTCTTAATAGTGGTAGCAAACCTCCGTGCTTGGCTCTGAAAGCCTCTGGGTTAGTGATCATCCTCGCTAACCTTCTCAAATCCTCTAGTTTTGGAACCTTGAAGGTATACTAGTGAGTTCTCCTTCTACTGAAATCCATTAGTGCAATCCTTTTCTCTGATATTTGCAATCACAATCTTAGTTTATTTTGAAAGAACAGAGAGACTAGAAGAGAAGATTTTTTGAATGTTTTAATGTTTTTTTTTAATGAATGCATGAATGCAGCACACAAAAACATAGAAAAAACATGGGGTCAAAGGGTCGTTGTCATGAAGTCAAGGCTCTACCCATCCCCAAAGGTTTATACTAGGGTGATTTTTGTACCTGTACTCATTATCATCAGCTCCTCCCAGGAAAGCAAAATAACAAGCGGATCGCCAGCGAGTTGTAGTGCAATCTTAGAGCAAGTACCATTCACCGAGAATAGGGTAGTATCGCATGACAACTATTTCCGATAGTTTCCGCACGGTGGGCGCCATTTTTCTGTAGCGAGCGATTTTGGACTGTGCCTAGATCTAACTTTGAAATGCCCCACGGTGGGCGCCATTTTTCTGTAGCGAGCGATTTTGGACGCGATTCTTAAGCGTTGGTCGCTCTCTGCAGTTGAGCTTAAAACTACAGGTCGGTTAATTTTTTATCCTATTAAAGCTGATGAAGGAAGGGAAATAGATGTCTCCAATTAACCATGCTTTGCATACTGAGTTTAAACAATGGTCTGTTAGGATACGGATGCTATCAATGTGGGGGGCCTTTGTACTAGTTATTTGTATTTTCGCCAATACTGTTTTTTATCTAGACAGATGGTTTCTGGCGGGGAACAAGGATTAAGATGTTAGGACTGATGTTTTTGAATTACTGCTTTGGATATGGGATTTTGGGTTTTTGTTGATTGTGCTCGCTAAGATTTTTCTTTCAATCTTATGCCTACGTATTCCCGTTTACCGAAACAGGGAAATCAGAGCGTTCGTAGTTCCTCCTATTCTATGGGAGGAAATGGTTGTTTTGGTGTCTTGTTCAAAGCCCAAGACGTGAAGCGAAAAGGTGGTTTGTATCTTGTTCAAAGCCCAAGATGTGAAGCTGAAAGGTCCCAACTTTAGAGAGAATTTGTCATCTCTAAAGAGGGGGGTTGTATGTCACAACTGTTATAAAGGAGAATTACTTTAACCGGGATGTGTTAATCCGGCAATGCCATAATTTCCTTTATAGGGGGTTTTAACCTGAAGGAGAAGACTTTAACTCAGTGTAGAGCAATGATATCTTTCCTTAGGAATTTCTCATGCTAAAAGAGGGACAGTGGCATGGATGTAGATGATCCAGAGGCTTGCCGCTTACAGCGATTAGATGAAGAGGAAGGAGTTGTTGATGTTTGTGTATTGTGAACGAGGCACAATTTTGATGCTAAAAGGTTAATTGGATTAACCCGTGGTTTTCTTATACAAAGCCTAAGAGGAGGCTAATATGTGTCTCGTACAAAGCCCAAGAAAGAGGCTGACCGGTTTTGACTCAACGATGGAGTCTTTTGGTATCTCGTATAAAGCCCGAGATGGAGGCTATTTGACTCAACAAGAGAGTTTTGTTGTATCTCGTACGAAGCCCGAGGTAGAGGCTGTTGTTTATTTGGCTCAATAAGAACCTTTTTGTATCTCGTATAAAGCCCGAGATGGAGACGAAAGGGGTGATTGACTCAACGAGGGAGTCTCTTATGTGTCTCGTACAAACCCGAGAGAGAGGCTAAACGTTGTTTGACTCCGCTGGGGAGAATCATTTTACAAAGCCCAAGAGGAGGCTAACTTCACTGGAGAAGGATCATTATACAAAGCCTAAGAGGAGG
This sequence comes from Lathyrus tuberosus, assembly GCA_022829125.1. NCBI lineage: Eukaryota > Viridiplantae > Streptophyta > Magnoliopsida > Fabales > Fabaceae > Lathyrus > Lathyrus tuberosus. Next base: position 21,275,380 of record JALAZF010000012.1, on the reverse strand, counting down.
CTAATGGTAACTATTTCAGTCAAGCGATAGGTCCAGTATACTGATTTTAAAGAGAAAATCAGTTCTTATATGAGCAATACTGTACTCATGGATTTAATTCAAGGATCCGGGTTATTCCTGTTCTTTAAGGAAGCGGGAAATCCGAAGGGTATTGAGACTGTCCGAGTCTGCGGGTTTCCTTCCTATTTAACAAAGGGGTCACTTGAGAATGTCTTTGAGACTCAAGGAAGATAGACTGTCCAAGTCTAGAGTTTCATCTTTTGTACTATGATTTGAGAAACAATAGTAGACTCTTTGAAAGGACTGTTCTATGCAGATGACTAAGTTCTGTCCTATACCTCTAGGAGGTCGTCGGGACAATTTGTACGAAGCCCAAGAGGAGGCTGGAAGCTTTTAAGAAGCCGAAAGGTCCTTGTACGATGCCCAAGAGGAGGTTATCATTCCCGGAGGAAGAGATCATTATACGAAGCCTAAGAGGAGGCTGTGAATACTTCTAAGAAGCCGTAGGGTCCTTGTATTAAGCCCAAGAGGAGGTGGGGTTGCTTTTAGGAAGCCTGTGGGTCCTTGTACGATGCCCAAGAGGAGGCCGATGATTTTAAGAAGCCCGTGGGTCCCCAAACCCCGAGAAATTCAAGGCAATGCTATTCACCGAGAATAGATCAAAGTCAGGAGAGTTCGAGAATTTGGAAGAAACTCAAAGATGCCATTTCACGGAGAATACATTCATCTCTAGGAATAGAGTTTCTTGACAATTCCTAATGAGGACAGCCTGAGAGAAGACTGTATCTGGTGATCCTATTGGGGATCTAGTTGTCTATTTCTATGAATAAACGAAACGGCGTCACCTAGTTCTAGACGTATTTGCCGGGGAAACTCGAAATATCTATACTATTATTACACAGTTGATATGAGTTTATGAAAGAAGACTTACAGTGAAACAGCCCCACAATACAGTTATATGTATATGAAAGCGGTAAATGAAAGCGATAACCACTTACTCGGTTGTAGAGCTTCCATGCTGTTTGGTTAGTTGTTCAACAAAGAAAGATTGAAAACAACAGTATATTCAAAATCAAAGGAGAAAGTGCTTTGAAAAAGAAAGATTTGGGACTTATCAGTGAGCGCACTGTTGAATTTGTACAGAGAGACTTATACAAGTGACTAAGGCCCAAAAAGGTTTTCTGTACAAAGGGATGGGTCTTACACTCTCTCAAGAGGCTCAAAAAGTTTAAAGAAAATGAGTGGGGCTTATAACACGAGGGTAGGCCCAGTTGATTTTTCCGTTTGAAATGGCGATCGCGCCGAGGTTTTCTTTTAACGCGGAGGGACTTATACAATAAGTGAGGCCCAAATGATTTTGGTTAAAAGGGAGTTGGGTCTTACACTCTATTAGAGGCCCAAAATGTTTTGAATGGGTCTTATAGCTCAAGGAGAGGCCCAGGGTTATTTTTCAAAAGGCGACGATCGTGGCGTTTGTTTTTTACGGTATCGGGACTTATACAATACACTGAGGCCCAAAATGTTTTGGTCAGGAAAGGATTGGGTCTTACACTCTATTGGAGGCCCAAAAAGTTTTGAAAATGATTTATGTGGGTTGAATTAATCCAAAAACCCTAATTTGTTTTCAAAAATGTATTTAATTGAATAAAAATTCAATTAAAATGATCAAAATTGTTTAACATGTGAAAATCAAATTATGATTTTGGATTAATGCTTCCAAAATTAAGTATTGACCTACAAAATAATTAGAAAGCATTAAAAGTTGCAAAATCAATGGGGAAAAAATATTTAAAATGTCAAAAACAATTAAAATATTAATTCTTTGCAAAAATATCAATTATATGAAATAAATAATATTTTTGGGATTTTTTGGGAAAATAAAATATTTTAACATTTTTGTGAATTATTAGAAAAAGAATCAACTCAATATCATTAAAACTCAGAGAGAAATTAATTTTTGAATCAATTAAACAAAATCACAAAATTCAAATATTTGAATTTGTTAAAAAGGCGCCAAGAACACAAGCAAGAACACGCGCGTTTTTCTGGGTTTGGCTGATTTGCGTTTTCCATCCAATCTCACTGAATACGTAATCATATCATGCAATCCACATATCATTATGCTCGTCTCAACCTCACGATCATGTCTATAACACTTAATTTCATTTAAATTAAACATAAAACATGAAATCACGAAGAAACCTCAAGAACCCTAATTTCTGCATGAAGGCTAGGATTTTTTATACACGATTCAAACAATGCAATTAATTGAGGGAAAACATTCCATGCGTGATTATGAACATATGGCCAAATTATTGTGCGAGGAAATATGCATAGATTGAGAGATGACCAAGTATTTGCTTACCTCTAAGCCGTGACAGCAAGTGCAATGTGATTTTTGATTAGGAGGTGTTACAGATGAGTGGTGATGATCTGAACAGCTTCCCTACACCCTATGGAGTGTGTTTGAATGGTTGGACTTGATTGAAATTGGCTGGATCAATTTGTGGTACCTTAACTGCACTTTGGTTAAAACCTTGAGCAACCAGCTGGTGATTTTGTGAAATTGGTGTTTCAGAAGTGATCTAAGTGTTTGATCAGCTCATATGTGATGTATGTGAGGTGTGTGAGTGATTGGTTTGATTGGAATTGCTCTCAAACTCAAAACCCGATAGTGACTTGCCTTAGAAGGCAAAATTGGAGTGAAATAAGAGATTTTGAGGAAAGCATCTGTTTGATGGCTTTGGTGTGCTCAAACTGATCACAATTGAGCTCTATTTATAGTAGAGCAAGTTTGTTTTGCAAGGAATAGTGAATGGCAGCTGGTAAGTAGGTTTGGCCAATGTTGTCCAATGGAAATGCAAGTCTCCTCTAGCCATTGACTAGAGGTTAGGGCATAGAGCTTTGGTTCCCTTGGTCTTGGATAAGTCTTGACTGATTTCAGATGAGAATGGCTCAGTCCATGCCACCTTGATGCTTCCATTGAATGCTTCAATGCAAATTTGGAGTCTTGTTTCTATTTTGGCCATTCTAGGTTCAACATGCTATTTCTTGTTCCATGGACTTTGGAGGCTTGGCTCAGTGATTGTCCCCTTTAGATTCAATCCTCAGATGTGTCCAAGTGGATAGGAGCATTTGAATTTGGCTGATTTTGGCAAATCGAGCCAAAATGCAAAATCTTCCTTGCCTTTGACAGATTTCAGCAAGGCAACTTGGCAATGTCATATCTCATGGTGTAAGTTGAATTTGGCAATGTTCTTGGCCATTTTGGAAAGCCCTTACATGATACAACAACTGTTTGAACAAGTTTGGTTTTGATCTCTTCTGATTCCAAGTGAAAAATCCCTCTACATTTGGCAAAAAGTGAAGCAAAATCTGACTTAGTGAAATTTTCACTAAGTGTTGGAACAAAGTGTGATTTCTTGATTTTGATCACTCCATAACTCAAAATCCTTAATGAATTGGACTTAGGTCTAGTTGAAGTTTTTGTAGAGGGTAATGAGGGCTACAAATCCATCTTTGGATGAGAAAAAATGGCCATGTGGTTTAGGAGTTATGATCCTCCAAAGTTTGTGTATTAGTGGTACTTTTTCCATAACTTAGAAAAATTTCTAAGTTTTATGGTTACCCCTTTTACAAGTTATCCAACATTCTTTGATTTTTCTTGATGAATGATGATTCAAATCATACATTAACATCATTTTAGGGTTAAAAATCCATTTTGGTGAAAAATCTCAAAAAGTCAAAGTTAACTTTTATGCACAGTTGACTTTTTATCAGATGAATTCCAAATTGTGCAATCCTTCAGGAAATCATGTCCTTGACCTAAATCAAACTTGATGGACATGTTCCATGGGTGTCATAGGGTATATTGAGGCATGTCCTAGGGTTTGGGAGCATGTCCTGGTCAAAAGTCAAAGTTACAGTTGACTTTCCTTGCGAAACCCGAATTGTGGTGCAGATGAAAATGAGACTTGTTGCTCAAGCTTCTTGGATTAATCCATCGTTCCAAATGGATCAATATAGATCATTAGAGACCCTCAAATCATGTCTTGAGGTCTTGGCTCTTGATTTGTCCCAAAAGTCAACTTAGGGGTGAATTAGGTCAAGAAACCCTAATTCCTGATTTTTGATGTATTCATCCCCTGAGGTCAAATTGACTTGATGCTTGGGTCCATCAGGTTCCATGGAGTACATTAGGTTGTGTTTTGGATCTTTGGCTTATGTCCAGATGAAATTTTTCATCTGGAGGCCCTAGTCGACAAAAACCCTAATTTGGTGATACTGGCGATCTTGAGACTTGATCCACCTAGAAGGGAGCAACCTTGTGCTTAATCCTTGAAGTGGGAGTCCTTTTGATCCATTGTGGATATTTGAGAGTGTAGACAAGTTGAAGATCATGTCATTCCTTGATTGATCCTTTGTTTAAGCACTCAGAGAGGGCTTGAAACCCTAATTTTTATTGTAGTGGATGCTCACCCATCTTTGGGGAGACTGATGAAGTATGATGGTACATCCATATTGTGATGATGATTTGCACAATGATGGGAAATCTTAGTGTTCAAAATTTGGGGTATGACACCTTGTCTTTAGAATCTTCAGCACTTAGTCTTCATAAGTTAACGACCTCAGAAGCTATACAGGCTTCAGCAATAGAACATCAGAGTCACGATCAGAGATTAGATCCAAGAGACGTTACAACAGCAACATAGTGTCTTCTCAGAATCTTTCTGACGCACAGTATATTAGAACCAATTCTTGCTTCTTCACATAGAATTGACCATAGAGAATATTAGAGTGACGTAGCACCTGGTCTTTATCAAAGTTAGAACTTGTTTGCTAAACCTATCAAAATAACAAATGTTAGAGCATAATAATTGTTCTCACACAAATACTTCATTGTTATGATCAAAACATAGAAACAAGATTCATAACCAAATCTTGTTCTTACAATCTCTCCCTTTTTGATGATGACAAAACCATGTATTTTGATAGAACAATTTATACAGGGTAATCACCATAACCGACAAATTTAGAGTTTAAGCTCTCAGCTCCCCCTGAATCTGTTAATCTCAAAATTTCATTTATGCTTGTTCAGAATCTCCCCCTGATCCCAAGACTCACAAAATAAAATTTGAGTTCTTCAGAACATGACAATAGAGAAGGAATACTTCCCTACAACAACTCATCAGAGTCTGACTAGAACACTAGGTCTTCATCTCAGAACCTAGTTACTATCATAACTTTGATGAAAAATAAAAAAAATTGATCTTGAGTCTGATTGGATGATGCCGCGCATCTCGTATGAGAACTTCTTATCAGGTCTTGATGAAGAATCACAACTTCTTTAAATATCCGAGTTTAATTGAAATGAGTTATCATTTGTCAATCTTTTATTAGACTCACTCATCTTGTCAGATTTAGAGCCTGATTGTTTTAATCAGAATATCATCGTTGTAGAGCGTATCTTCTGAATGGTATCTTTGAATCAGAGAATTGACTTGACTTGCTTTCAAGGAGATTTATGCTTCTGACGCTTTAAGTTTGAATTTCATACTTTCAGAAAGTTTAAAACTTCTTAACACTATGATATCAAACAAGATTTCTTGACTTTCAGAAAGTTCATAACTTCCAAATAGTATTGGGACATCTGTTCGATCAAACTAGATTTCTTGACTTTCAGAAAGTTCACAACTTCTGAACAGTATTGGAACATCTGTTTGAATAAACAAGATTTCTTGACTTTCAGAGAGTTCACATCTTCTGAACAGTATTGCAGTATTGGAACATCTGTTTGAATAATCATATATTCTCAAAGTGTACAACTTCTTAATCATGAATTATCAGAGTTGAAATCATCCATAATATTTTCCATCTTCAGAGAGTAGGATCTTGACGTTCAACCTGTCTAGAATGCTAAGTGAACTTTTTCAGAGTTCCTTAATTGAAACATCAAACAAACAGTTAGTTGCAAAAAGCATTATATACGCATTATGTAATGTTTGAGTTCGAGACTCTGAGAATAAGTACTATCAAAATCATTTTACTTTCTCCCCCTTTTTGTCATAATAAAAAAATAATGCAATAATCAGTGCAATAAAATGATGAATATGTGAGAAAGAAATTTCTAAGATAGGTCATAGCACTCATGAACAAAGACAGTTTCATTAATAATGGATCGAAATACATTGACATGACTCGAATACAGAGCATCCTAAAGATAAGATAGAAAACACAAGATACAACATGCTACAGATTAAGCATCAAAGACTTCACAATGTGTCTTCAACAGACCATCTGACTTGACAAGATCAACAATTCCTTCTTTAAAGAAGATTTCAGATAGAACTCTTCCAAAAGGTATGTAGGGCTTGATGAAATTGCCATTTCTGGAATCAGTAATGGATTTTTACAAAAAATTAAAGATAGTCTTCGGTAAATTAATTCGCATCTGAGCCATCAGGAGAAAAATGAAGACTCGATCATCGTGAAACATGATATTTTGGTTTTCTTCCCGAGGACGAAAATTAGTCAGCAAAAGCTTGAACCAAGCTTTGGGAATGGGAAGAAGGTTTTCAGGATTGAGAGGATCATATTTGGACGATGTGTTGTGAATAGAGGCTAGTTCCTCAAAAATAAGATACCCAGACTTAACATGTTCAACAGTAAAGCCAATGTTCTCACAGCCAATTGCTAGAGCAATGGTGAAGGGAGTGATGTTTATGGGGACACCAGAAACATGAGAAGAAATTGAGCGACCTTCATCATTAATGTAGGCATGTTTCCAAAAATCTTTTACAAGAATTAAGTAGACTAGTTTATCCAGAATTATGAAGTATTTTGCCCACTCTTGATAGTGCATGATATAGGTGATATTGCTAGCAATTTCCCTGTTTCCAAGATGCAGAAGATTGATTTGTTCTTCTGATATGACCTCAAGAAGGTTCTGATCTCCTAAGAAAGTAATTAGAGACATGATGAGAAAATTTTAGACAGTGAAGGTAATTTTGAAACAGTGATATTAAACACTACAGATCATGAGAGAATGAATGAAATGTATATATTTATATGCGAAATGAGATACGTGACTTACTAAGAAAATGACATAGGTCAAGATGCGTATCACGCATAAGATATGCCAAGGACATAGTGGCAGAGTAAGAGACAAGAATATCAAGGAATAGGAAAGGATTGCAGTAGTCTCTTAAAACTGAATATTCAAGGATCACAAATAAGGATACATTATTTAAGTTCTGACAGGAGTCAATAACTCTGAATAAGTGTATACTTATAAATGGCAATTGAAAACTGACATAAGTAAAGACAGAAGAGAGTATAGCTTATTTTAAAAAAAACTTAACTCACATATGTCTTATCGTTTATGACTGCATATTCATAGGGAATCCGTAACAATTTTAGCCTATTCTCAAGAAGTTCACGTTCTCAATGTGTCAAAAAGTCGTTATCATTATCATTCACACATTATTATGATTTTAACTTAATCGTTTTGATTTGAAGAATTTAGATAAGTTAACGTTATTCCTTTTCTTCCTTTTTATGACAATTATTATGAGATGCAGTAAGACAAGACAAAGGAATAATAAAGAAAGTACTTCATTGACAAGCCAACAAAGCGCCAGAGTGCATTACAGAGTCAGAAGCATAAGACAGAAAAATAGATAACGACAAGAACAATGGATAGAAGTAGTAATGACAAACAGAGTAAATACCAAGCATCAAGCAACCCAAAAGACCAAAAGAACCACCCACCAACCAGCTATCAGAAATCCTCCACCTCATCAACCCTTTCACACCTCTCTTCAACTGTAGCATCTTCTGGTCCAAGTATTCTGGGTAACGTGATGATTTCAGCCCTGTAGAATAACTCAGTCAGAATTCTTCCATAAAGTATGAAGAACGTATGTTGATTTCTGGAGATTTCAACACAGTTCTTCAGATGATTGAAAATGGTTTGTGGAAGATTCACCTGGACATTGTACATCATTAAATAGATAAATAGCCTATCATCATAAGTCAAGGTACTTTTGGACATTCCTCTGGGGCGAAAGTTGGTTAGCAGCAGTTTAAACCATAACTTTCCATCAGGGAGGAGTCCTTCAAGATCATAGGGTTCATACTTGTCTCGAGACACATCATGAATCCTAATGAGATCTCCAACAAAGGTATAGTTCAGGTGGAATTCATCAACAGTCACTCCTGATTGAACACAATGAATGGCTTGGGCGATGGAAGTAGGGTTTACTATGACCGGAACACCGAAAATAGAAGACCAAACAGAGTTGTTTTCTTCACCAATCTTTGTGTATTTCTAGAACTCTTTTACCATCACAGGATAAATGGGTCCATGCAGACTTGCAAAGTATCCTGACTATCCTTGGATTTGCATGCAGATTGAAATGCCAATGCCTGCATCTTTCAGTCTGAGGAGACATGGTCGTTTCTCATTAATGACCTCAAGGGTTTCTTCATTACCGGCGAAAGTTTTGATAGACATGGTGAGAGCAAAAGGATAGACGTTGAAGGCGAGTAAAATGGATGAGAAGTTATGAAAAGAAGTGTGGTATTTAAAGAGAACAAAGAGTGATGACCATAATTTGTAATAAAGACTGGATAAGTTGGAACGAGATATTCATCATTTCAAATACAAGGAATACAGACAAGAGTAGGGAATGATGAAGTGTATCAGTCTTCAAAAGATTATGGAATAGTATACATTATTTTTATTATGACATCAGTCAATAAATATTTACTTGAAAGTGAGAGGGCAGAGTCTGACACAAAATAAAAGAGAGAAGATATGTGTTAAGTTCCAAGAAGTCTTTGTCTTACATGCATATTTATGAATGCCTAAGGAAGAAGGAATACGTAAAGATTTACACAGTTATTAAATAACTTTTCAAATCCATTGTTAAACATGATATTAATGCGTAATAGATAATAGTTACTGACACCCTAGTCACAAAATCACAACGCTCGAGGTGACTTATGGACACGCTTGATATCCTCAGAGTCTGAAAAACCAAAAGGTTTCCATCTGATCAGAGACACTTCTGACAAATCATCTTCTGATGACTGAGATTAAAAACAAATGCTTCTAAGTTTAGATGAGAATCTGATATCTTCAGACTCTGACTAAACACATATGTTTCTGATGAAATCTTATTCTGGACAATAGTGTCCATTTTAAGATGCTTCAGAATAAATAGAAATCTATCTTCATACAAGGGTTTTGTAAAAATATCAGCCCATTGATGGTCTGAATAGATTTTAAATATAAAATTCCCTTTTAAACATCGTCTCTAATAAAATGATCTTTATGTGCTTAGTCCTAGAACTTAAAATTAGATTCTTACTTAAACATATAACAGCAGTATAAAGGATAGAAATGTTACTCTCATTTATCTGATGATCTTCTGCTGATTTTTCATCCATAGCATCTGAGTACTGCATAGAGGCGTGGATATGTACTTTGCTTCTGTTGTTGAGAGAGCACTTGTTGATTTCCTCTTGCTTGTCATGAGATCAAATTTTTCCAGAGAGCCTGACATTTCCAGAGGTGCTTTCTCTTTCTGATCTGTCTCTTCCTTTTCCAGATTATACGTTGGATGCATCGGAGTCTTAGCTGGTGTACAATCCATCGTGTTGAATTTCTTCAGAAGTTCTTTTGCATACTTGCTCTGATGAATGTACGTTCCTTATGATCTTTGGTCAATTTGAATTCCCAGAAAGAATCTGAATTCTTCTATTAGACTCATTTTGAATTCAACCTTTCTCATCTACCTTGTTTCTAAAAACCCATTTAGTTCCAACGACGTGGACACCTTTGGGTTTCTGAACAAGATCCCAGACGTTATTTCTGGTGAATTGATTATGTTCTTCTTGCATGGCCAGAATCCACTCATTTTCTCTTGAAGCTACATCAACTGTTGTTGACACAATCAAAGACACTAGACCCAGAAGAGTTTCTTCGGAGTGTCTGAAGGATGAGCAAGTTCTGACTGGATCAGCTTTATCTTCCAGAATCAATTCTTCAGAATGAAAGTTCTTTAATATATTCTTCTTCTGATGAGATGAGTTGTTCCCAGCTTCTGATAAGGTTGTGTCTGGATCTAGAGAATTTGTATCTTTGTCTGCTTCTCTTGAATCTTCTACTTCTTAGATTCTGATGAAATAATCTTCAGATCTGCAACCTTTCAACTAGCTTTGACTTTTCAGAGTCAAGCTTATCATTGAGTCTGACATGAAATGATTCGTCTACAATTCTTGTTTCTGTGTTATGGATTCTGTAGCCCTTGGAGTGTTCAGAATATCCTAACAATGAACACTATGAGCAACGAATCCAGAGCCAATGATTTCTTATTTCTGGCTTTCTCACAAACTGAAGAAGCTTCCAGGCTTAAGTTCTAGACTTTGAAACATAAGCCTTCTTCTCGTAATGAGTCGCGAGAAACTACTGTTCAGTTACCATGCCTGGTGTTTCAACTGAGTTGCTAAGGATATCTCTGAGCAAGAGTTAGAGTCAGAGCCTAATTCAGGTTATGATGATATTTAGTCTTCTGGTTCTCCAGAAACTTCATCTTCAGTTGTTGCTACTAACGCAACTTTTTCTTTGTTCTTCATCAAAGTCATCTTCTTCAGAGTCAGAGTCGTCCCAAGTTGCCATTAGACCTTCATTTGCTTTGGAGAAGTTCTTTTTAGACTTCTTATCCTTCTTGACCTTTGGACACTCGTTCTTGTAATGACCTGGCTCATTACACTCATAGCAGATAACTTTCTTTCCAGATTTATGCTTATTCTATTCAGATGATTACTCTGAGCGACCTTTGATTCTTTTGAAGTTTCCTTGCCTATGCTTCCAGAGTTTGTTGATTCTTCTGATGTCATCTTCTGATCTTCCATTAGAATCTTCTGATTTTTCCTCAGCTTGATGAGCCTTTTCCTTTCTAGGTTCAGACTTAAGAATGATGAATTTACTTTTCTTCTTCCTCCAGCTCTATCTCATGATTTCTCAAGGAACTAACACGTTCTTCAAGACTTATGCTGTTGAGATCTTTTGATAGCTTTAGAGCTGTTGCCATAGGTATCCATTTCTTAGGAGGACTTCAGATGATCTTTTTCATATGCCCAGCAGTTGAGTAGCCTTTGTCCATAAATTTGAGTTCTGCTATTAGCATTTGAACTTTGAAGACATGGTCTCAACTGTCTCATTATCCTCCATACTGAGTGCCTCATAGTTTTGGATTAAGGCAAGCGCCTTTTGTCTTCTTAACTTGAGAATTTCATTTATTAGTCATCTTAAGAGAATAAAAAATAGATTTGGCCTCATCTTCTCATACTTAGTATAAGAGATAGCATTTAGCAATATGATTCTTGCCTTATGATGACTCTTACAATCTTTCTTCTGTTGGTTGATTATATCACTTCAGGATATTTTAGCACATGTAGCATCAACTGGGTGATTGTAGCCATCAACTACCAAATCCCAAAGATCTACATCAAAACCAAGAAAAAACCTTTCTAATTTGTCTTTCCAGTGGTCAAACCTTTCACCATCAAAGACTGGTGGTTTAGCATTGTAATGATCTTCCCCTTCAGTAGTGGTATTAACATTAACTGCCATGTTATCTCACACAAATACTAGATCGGTACTGAACACTATTAAGTGCTGATAAGACATTTATCACAATCAGAACCGGAGCTCTGATACCAGTTGAAGGTGTGAGAAAAACACAAGAAAGGGGGGGTTTGAATTGGGTTTTCCATTTTGAAAGCTTTTTATGAAACTCAAACAAAGATCATAAATAAACTAACAATAAAAAAGACACACGATATATCCTGGTTCACTTGAAAACTATCAAGCTAATCCAGTCCATCCGCCAAGGTGATTTTGCCTTAGACAAGGACTTAATCCACTATAACCAAACTGATTACAATCGCACGAACACACTGCTGGTGACTAACAACCTCTAAGACTCGCCAGTCCTAGACTTATTAAGAATTCTAACCCAACTGGTCTCTTAAGGAATACAACGCACAAGCCAACTACAAGTGACTAACAACACTAAGACACACTGCCTTAGTCTCTCTAAAAATTCTGACCCAACTGGTCCTTTAGGGAATGCAATTAACTGTTTGCTACAAGGGTTTGTTTACAATAATTATGCTTCTACACAAGTAGGGTAAACATAGATTTTAGATCAATCTAACTTAGAGAGAATCTACAGCAATTACAATCTGCTTCTTTGTATTGTGGTGCATTACTGTTCACTCATAAGTTTCTTCATTTCTTGAATTACTTTCTTCATGTACATCAGTGTTTCTGATTTACACTGAGTATTACATCGTTTGTTGCTCACTCATATTCAATCATGCTTGCACACATGCATCTGCTCTCTTAAGCTCATGCTGATCAACATCAGATTCGTTGAATAATCAAGTCTATATATAGCCAGAAAAAAAACCGTTGAAGGGAAGATCGGTAATATGATAAGAGTACTGGCGACTTGAAATAGAGCCGTTGAAGGGCAGATCGATAATATGATAAGAACAGAACTCGCGCGAACCACACAAGGTGTTCTTAGCACCTTTTTCAAATTTTTGAATATTTGAATATTTGAATATTTTTATTAATTGATTCAAAAATTAATTTCTCTCTGAATTTTAATGTTTTTGAATTGATTCTTTTTTTCAAATTTCACAAAAATGTTAAAATATTTTATTCTACAAAAATTTCACAAAAGTATTATTTATTTTATATATTTAATATTTTTGTAAAGAATTTATTTTTATTTGTTTTTAAGCATTTAAAAATAATTCTTTCTCTTGATTTTTCAAATTCAAATGGTTTTCAAATCATTCTATGGATAAAACATAATTTTTCAAACATTTATCCAAGATCACAACTTGTTTTTCATACATGTTTGATAATTTTGATCATTTTAATTAATTTTTATTCAAATTAAAATGCATTTTGAAATCAAATTAGGGTTTTTATTGTTTTCACCCTCACAAACATTTTTCAAAACATTTTTGGGCCTCTTGATAGAGTGTAAGTCCCATCCCTTTGTAAATAAACCATTTTGGGCCTCAGTCATTGTATAAGTCCCGATGCAATTTTAAAAATCTCGGCGCGATCGCCGCTTTCAAACAATTTTCATCTGGGCCTCCCCTTTGTGTTGTAAGCCCCATTTTTCTCTTTTTCAAACACTTTTTGGGCCTCTAATAGAGTGTAAGACCCAACCCCCTTTGTATATAAATAATTTGGGCATCAGTCATTATATAAGTCCCTACGCGATTTTCAAAATTAACGGTGCGACCGTTGTTTTTTCATTTGGGCCTCTCCTTGAGCTATAAGTCGCATTTCTTGTATAAATAAACTTTTAGGCCTCTATTAGAATGTAAGACCCAACCTCCTTTTTACCTACAATAATTTGGGCCTCAGTCATTGTATAAGTCCCTCTATAGTTTTCAAAACTACAACGCGATCGTCGCCCTTTTAAAAAAAAAACATCTGGGCCTCTCCTTGAGTATAAGCCCCAAATTTACTTTTAAAACCGCCTTTATTTTTTATTCAAATTCAAATTCAAAGTTTCATCAATTTTTTTTGAATTTCTTGAATAACTAACCATACAGCTATAGGTACTATGCTTGGGCTTGCACAACTGTAAGTTCCACTATCTTTTCAATATATGCTTGTCTATATATTTCATCTGTATATGCTTGTATATACTTGCTTAGAGTTTTCCCTAGTAGTTAGGTCTAGGTTTAGATCAAACCAGTGGTTACTCTTTCAACACAATCAAAACTAGTTCCCCATTGGAAATTCCAGATACAGTCTTGCCTCCTCTTGGGCTTATACAATATGGAACAGAGAAAGGCATTATTCCCGGTGAAAATTTTCTCAATACTGTCCTAACATAGAAATATATGTGTACAAGAAATTCATTTCCCCAGAGAGGATTAATTCATGGTGAAACCTCTTTTGAATTTCTTCAAACCTTAGAACAGTTCGGCAGAGAAAGGATTAATTCCCAGTGCAACCTTTCTTGAACTTTTCATAGGTTTGGACCCACAAGTTTCCTAATAGCATCCCCAGCCTCCTCTTGGGCTTAGTATAAGGACCCTCAGGCTTTTTAGAAGTTCTCAGCCTCCTTTTGGGCTTAGTACAAGGACCCAAAGACCTCCTACAGGTATAGGACAGAACTTAGTCATCTCTACTAGTTCAATCCTCAGGAGAGTCAGAGTTCCAAGACATCAAACCATTTTAGGGTTGGTTCTCATCCCTTTAAACCAACCGCCTTTTGAGCTTCATACAAGTAAGACTTGGAAAGTCTCATCTCCTCTTAGATCACAGAGACCCTCAAGTTTCCTAGGAACACAGGAAAAACCCTGATCATTTCATCAACATACCAATCTCCAGTAGAGTTAAAACCTCCACGGGTTTTCAAACTCAATCTTTATGCCTTCATTCTAAGAAATTCCCCAGCTAGGGTCAACTTACCACCAACAAATCCTCAGTAGAATCAGAGCCTCATGGTGTCTGATATTTCAACTCTTCTTCAAATCCCCAGAAAGAGTAAAACCTTTGTATTCCCCACCACATACAATTTGGACTTGCTTTTGGATTTCAATAATCCTCAGCATAAGCCAACCTCCTCTTAGGCTTCATATAAGAATTTCCCCACCAGCCTCCTCTTAGGCTTTGTATAATTATTTTCCTCAGTAGAGTTAGCCTCAATCTTGGGCTTTGTACAAGATAGATAAAATCTCCCCAGTGGAGTCAATCTCTTTTCATCCTCAATCTTGGACTCTGTACAAGACAGATAAAATCTCCCCAGTATAGTCAATCCCTTTTCACCCTCAATCTTGGGCTTTGTACAAGATACATAAAAATCCCTAAGCAGAGTCAATCTTTTAGCTTCAACCTTGGGCTTTGATCAAGGCACACAAAAATCAACATCCCCTCAGAGGAGACCATGAGTTCACTCCGCATGAGGATATTTCCTCTATACATCACATCTCAAAACAAACAAACAAAACCTTTTTCCCAGATAATTACGGTAAGTGGCACACTTATTGATTCAAAATCCAAGCTGGAGTCCTTCTTTTATCCTGGTCAAAATTCATCTAACAGCTGTAAGTGGCAAGCCTCTGGATTATTTACATCCATGCCAATGTCCCTCTCTTAGCATGGAAGATTCATAAGGAACTATGGAATTGCTCAATACTGAGTTAAAGTTTCTTCCTTAATGACATCACCCTTATAAAGGAAATTATGGTATTGCTGGATTCTTATATCCTAGTTAAAGTAATCCTCCTTATAACCAATCACTCAACATTTTGTGATGAATAAGTGATATATTCTCCCTTTAGAGATGCCAAATTCTCTCTCAGTCACCCTTTAGCTTCAATCTTGGGCTTTGAACAAGACAAATACTCAAACAACTTCAACCTTGGGCTTTGAACAAGACACCAAACCTCTTTCCTCCCATAGAATAGGAAGAACTACGATTGCTCTGATTTCCCAATTTTCTTTAACGGAAATACGTAGGCATAAGATTGTGAAATCTTAGCGAGCACACAAATAAAAAACTTTAGGTCCAGCACCTTCCCAAAAACAACGAAAAACCCGAAAAAACAAAAACACTTTCTCAACACTCCCAAAGGAGAAACTTTCCCAACCCACGACAGATAAACACCAGAAAGTATTTGAACCAATAGAAAAACATGCCATAAAAGGTATATGGATAACCATATATACACTGGGTGATTGACAACCTCCCTTTGTATAACCTGATCCCGACCCCCCAATCTCTTAGCATTTGTTAAAGAAAACATTTGCGTGCAAGGTTAGTTTTAGATAGCTTCCCTTAACTTTCCAGCTTCATAGGATAAATAAGAAATCAGAAAGTATCACCCAATTCCAACCATTGCGGTAAGGTGGTCACGTCACCGACAAAAATTGCACGCTACAGAAAAATGGTGACTCTACTGGGAGATCTTGGATTAGAGTTCCTAAGAGGTCTAGGCTTTGCTTGGCATTTATTTTTATATACTTTCTACAATATATATATATATATATATATATATATATATATATATATATATATCATTTACTGTTATACTACTTGATACCCGTGTTTAATTTTCTATCAAATGGGAATGCGATTAATACGCATGTGGAAAGTTTGAGAGAACATTAAGATAAGTGATGGCATATCCGGGAAACACTTATAGGGAGTGAATCCCGACTAAGCTAACTTGGCAGTCCATCAAATCAGGCGAGGTACCCATGTGGAAATATTGATGTTGAACGACCGATTATCGTGAAAGCATCGTTTATCCCAGTGCGGTACCCGTGACCCTGAGGATTTAGTAGACATTAACCATATGGCCATTTGGTAGTGCGGTGACTATCGTGAATAGTTGACACGTGATACTACACTCAAAAGAGATTCATCCTAGGATATTACAGCTCGCTCGAGTGAATCAGCTTACTGTTGATATCCCTAGGAGGGGTCAATGACTTTGGGAACCTTTTAGAACTCGTTCTACAGGTACAAAAATTGACCAAATAGTACAACCTTTGGGGATGGGTAGAGCCATGACTCCATGCTCGTGACGTTGAACCGCTAATCCCATGTTTTCAAATGTTTTTGTTTGTTGCATTCATGCATTCTTTAAAAAACTCTTTTCAAACAAGAAAAAAAATCTTTTCTTTCAAAAGAACTAAAATAATAATTGCAAATATCAGAGGTTGCGTTATGGATTTCGGTAGAAGGAAAACGCACAAGTGCACCTTCAAGGCAACAAAACTAGAAGACTTAAGGAAATTGGGAAGGATGATTACCAATCCCGAGGCTTTCAGAGCTAAGCACGAAGGACTGTTGTCTCTATTAAGGGTCAACGTGGTTGAAGGAATCCTGTCTACACAGGTATAGTTCTACGATCCGGTTTACCACTGCTTCACTTTCCCGGATTACCAACTTGCACCAACACTGGAAGAGTACTCCCACCTGATTGATTTACCTATCACTGATCAAGCTCCATTTTCTAGACTGGAAGAAATTCCAAAGGAACAAACCATTGCAAGAGCAATCTCTTTGGATGATTCATAAGTTAGGACTCACATGACCACTAAAGGAGGAATCCAAGGTTTACCAGCTAAATTCCTAATGTAGAAAGCTCTATACTTTTCTAGTGTAGGAAACATAACTGCCTTCGAAGACGTCTTTGTTCTGCTCATATATGGGTTATTCCTCTTTCCCAACATTAACAACTTCGTCGATACCAATGCTGTTAAAATATTCCTAATAGGAAACCCTCTACCAACCTTACTCGCAGGTGCTTATCATTCTGTACATTTAAAGAATTTGTACAACGGAGGAATGATCACATGATGTATGGCATTGCTCTACAAATGGTTCATTTCCTATTTGCCCAAGTCTGCTGCTTTTTGGGATCACAAGAGTACTCTACGTTGGTCGCAGAGGATTATGTCTCTTACCAATTCTGACATAGATTGGTACAATAGGATTTATGAAGGGATAGAGATCATCGACAGATATGGAAATTTCCCCAACGTACCCCTCATTGGAACTAAAGGAGGAATCAACTATCATCCAATTTTAGCTCACCATCAACTCGGATACCTGATGAAGAACTTCCCACATAACATTCATATGGAAGGTATTTTCTTCAAGGAAGGAGAAAATGACAGGGCACTAAAGAAAGAAATAGTGCATGCCTGGCAACATATTCACAAGAAAGGAAGAAAGTCTCTGGGAAGACCAAACTGTACCTCCATGGAACCTTATCTCCACTGGGTACAAACCAGAGCCCTCAAGCTGAGGATGCCTTACCCTCGCCAAGAAGTTTGTCCATCAAAGGAATCTGTCCTTTATTTCATGTCTGATGCGGAAAAACTCCATGTCGCTTTCAACAAAGTTCAACGTGAGAAGAGCTCTTGGAAGAACAAATACCAAATCCTTAATTTGGAATGTTCCAAGATTCAGGAACTGTTAAAGGAGAAGGATGCTCTGATTGAGATATTAGAGCAGCATGCTAAAGAAAGTCAGGAAGACCGAAGAAATTTACTCACTCCTTTCACTTGGCAAAGGATTGTCGACTCGACAACGGCTGAAGAACCCCGATCAAAGAAAAGGAAAATACAGGAATCGACATCTGAGCTCTCTTCAGAGAGGACTCAAGATCCATGAGCTTAGAAATTCTCCTTACAGCAGTTTGTAAAATACTGTACTTTTCTTTGTAAAATACTGCAATCTTTCGAATTTAATAAAATGGGTCTTCCCCCACTGTGTGATATTTACAATCTATTTGTTGAAGTTTCTTTTGAAAACAAAAACTAAAAAAAAAATGTCATTGCATATCATTCATCATTCTCACATAACGCATTTTTTATCCTTGAGTTTCATGTATGTGTCACATTCTAGAGTCAAACTATCTCATTCGTACAATACTTAGGCCAATCGACAAAAGAAAATGGACGATCTCGAGGAAGAGAACAGAGAGCTGAGAGAAGAAATCGACGCTCTAAAGGAAAGTTTGGAAACACTTCACAGCAACCTGCAAACCCTGGCCACAACTCAGGAGCAGCAACATCAAAGGACTGTGATCTTAAAGATTACATCTACACCCATATTGGAGACACATGGTAATCATCCTCGGTACAACATGCCTAAGGGTCGCCCCTGGGGCATGCCTTTCAACTTTATACCAGAAGGATATATCCCATCGGTCACTGAAGACCCAGAAACCGTAGCAGGAACCGCTGGACCTGAAGGTTACAAACTTTGGGAAAATGAAGATGCCAGGGTTATGACAGCAACTCCTAAAGGTTACAAACTTCAGGGCACTGAAGCGCCAAGGGTCACCACTATAATGTCTATACCACAACCAGTGGTACACACTGTTCCGGAAGGACAGATTCCACAAGCAATTTCTGATGGAAACGAAGACATGTACGATAGGATGAATGAGTTCCAAGAAGAATTCTTGAAAATGCAGAAGGAACTACATGCCATTCGCGGTCAAGACTTATTCGGTAAAGACGCCGCTGACCTCTGTTTGGTCCCCAATGTAAAGATACTGCACAAATTCAAGGTGCTCGCCTTTGAAAAATACAAACGCAACTCTTGCCCTCAAAGTAATTTGGTGATGTACACTCGAAAAATGTCTACCCAGACAGACAATCTACAACTGCTAATCCATTACTTCCAAGACAGTTTAACCGGTGTCGCACTCAAGTGGTACATGGGTTTAAACCGCACCAAATCAGTACTTTTAGAGATCTCGGGGTAGCCTTTGTTCAGCAGTACAAATAAAACTTGGACATGGCACCAGATAGGAACCAACTCAGAGCGATGTCACAAAGGGATAAGGAAAACTTCAAATAAAATGCTCAGAGATGGCGTGAAATTGCCGCTCAGATCTTTCCCCCTCTTGAGGAAAAGGAGATGACCAAGATCTTCTTGAAAACCTTAAGCTCGTTCTATTACAACCGAATGGTTGCCAGTGCGCCCAGTGACTTCACTGAAATGGTTAACATGGGAGTACGCCTTGAAGAGGCAGTCCGAGATGGACGATTGGTCAAAGATGCAGAGCCATCCAGCAACACCAAGAGATACAGTAGTGTTTTCCAAAAGAAGAAAGAGCAAAATATCAGTAATATCTCTCTGGGAAAGCAAAGGCGAAGGAATCAACCGATAGCAGCAATAACTCCCGCTATCATCCCAACGCTAGCTCCGACTTATCAACCTCAGGTTGCTCAGAGCCAACCAAATTAACAACATTATCAGCAAACGCTGCAACAGCCTTTTCAGCAGGCTCATCCGCAGTACAACAACAATAATCGTACTACACGACCACCAGGGTTTGACCCCATACCGATGTTGTACGCAGAGTTATTTCCACTTCTACTGGCCAAGGGGCACGTCCAAACCAGGACTCCTCTTACAATACCAGAAAATCCACCTTTTTGGTTCAAACCAGATCAAACTTGTCCTTACCATCAAGGAGGATTGGGACACAAAATTGAGAATTGTCTCAGCTTCAAGTCTGATGTACAGAAGCTTGTTAGGAACAGGGTTTAATCTTTCAGGGATACAAATCCAAATGTCCAGACGAACCCATTACCGCAACATGAGAAGACCACAGTGAATTTGATAAAATGAGAACCTGTCAACAGTTATCAAATTCACAATGTACTCTTACTAGGAACCAACCTGGTAAGGATGCATTGCAAACAGAGCGGGTATGGCCATGTGACATCGCACAACTATCATCAGTGTGATATCTGCTCCAAGGACAATCAAGGGTGTGCCATAGTATAAGCAGCTCTGCAACAACAAATGGATCTGGCCTGGATTCAGGATCACAGGATTCGTGAAGTAAACATGTCCCCTGTACATCCTAATATTGTTCAGAACCACGACATCCGTGAAATGAATGTCAATCTGGTAGCATTGCATTCAAGACAAAGTCATCATTATAATCTGGCACGACACGATTACAGCGCTTGTCCAATTTTCTCAACAGACAATCAGGGATGCTCTTTTGTACAAGAGGGCCTCCAACGTCAAATGGATCTCGGGTGGATCCAAGACTACCCTGAAAAAAATGAGCATTAAGTCAATATGGTTCAGATCTTTGACATACGCCTAATGAATACTAGCATAGGGGAATTACAAGCTAAACAGGTCAGACTCGGTTTTCTGGCTTCACATGATTATCTAGACTGTAAAGAATGCTGCGAAGACGGCCAAGGGTGTGCGCTTGTGCAAAGAACACTTCAACATCTGTTGGACCACTGGTGACTTCCGATCTACTTGGATGAAGACACACAACAGATTAACATGACTGATGGGAATTCTAGTAGACATCAAAGTCGTGATATTTGCTGAATAGAAACAGATTTAGTAAAGATGCACTGCACACAAAGCGGATATGGTCGGGTACCACCTTACAATTATGAGCGTTGTAGAGTATGCTCGAAAAATAACCAAGGATGTTATCTCATACGAGCAGCCCTCCAAAATCAGTTAGACGGGAAAGAGATTTGAGCATGTTCGAGTTCTGGGCCGATCAACATGATACAAGAGTACCCCCTTGGTCAGAACAAAAACACTATCGTAATCTCCGATCATGAAATAACCAGGACGTTTGCACCATGATCCCTCTACTCAATGAATCAAAGAAACTCCATTGCCCTCCGTCGTGAACATTGCGACATCAGTCGAGTTACCCGAAGTGGTCGGATCTTCAACAGAGGAGTTGAAGAACTTGATAAAAGAAAAGGAACCTCAAACGGAAGTTCCTAATCAATAAGTCGGTCAATCCAATAATCCAGAACATGTAAACAACAAAGATGAGATGCTGAGGCTTATCTCAAAAAGCGAGTAAAATATTGTAGATCAATTGTTGCAAACTCCGTCTCGAATTTCTGTGTTATCTCTCCTACTTAGTTCAGAAGCTCACATGGAAGCTCTATAGAAGGTCTTAGAGCAAGCCTTTGTGGAACAAGATGTGACAGTAGGACAATTTGACAACATCATCTCCAACATCACTTCCTGAATCAACTTAGGATTCAGTGATGAAGAACTGCAGGAAGAAGGCAAGAATCATAATATGGCACTCAACATTACAGTCAACTGCCAAGACGATGCTTTAGCCAGCGTACTAGTGGACATGGGATCATCTTTGAATTTTATGCCAAAATCAACTCTGGTACGACTATCATTTCAAGGAGCTCCGATGAGAGGTAGTGAGATCATCGTCAAAGCCTTTGACGGATCTAGAAAAATAGTTATCGGCAAAGTCGATCTTCCTATAACCATCGGTCCTCACACTTTCCAAGTTACTTTCCAGGTCATGGACATCCGGGCAGCATACAGCTGTTTATTAGGAAGACCTTGGATACACAAAGCTGGGGCAGTCACTTCGACACTTCACCAGAAACTGAAGTTCGTCAAGAATGACAAATTAGTCATGGTATGTGGAGAGCAAGCCTTAATCGTGAGCAACTTATCATCATTCTCTTGTGTAGAACTAGAAGAGGTTGTTGGAACCCAGTTCCAAGCACTCTCGGTGAGCAATGAGAATCAACAAGAAAGAGGGACATCAATTTCCTCATACAAAGATGCTCTCAAAGTGATCGGGAGTAATGACATAAAAGGATGGGGACAGATTATAACTCCTACAGATAACAAGACAAGAATAGGTCTTGGTTTTTCTCAGACCTGTACCCAAGCTACAAAGAAGAATGAAAGTTTTCATCCCATTCATGATTTCTTCCACAGTGGAGGCTTCCTCCACCCAGTATCTCAAGAAGTACACACTGTTGATGGGAATGATTCCTCCGATGTAGATGAAGAGTGGAAATCTTACCTTAACCATGACGGTTATATGTCTCAGGAAGAAGCGCGCACGCCATTCTGTTTTCCAAAACAGAACCCAAGATATATACCAAGATCAGACGTTTGGATGATCTATGGAGATTGTGATCCTGAAGGATGTCGTGCTCCACCTAATTCATTAGAGAAAGACAATCTAATGAAAGACAACTTTAACTATGATTATTATGATCCCCTGGATGACTGGGCCATCTAGAAGCCATACACGGAAGACTCGGGACAAAAGAGTCAGCTGGACAATGTCTATCAGCTAAATGATCTTGAAAAGAATACACAGGTTCCCTCAGAGTCATGGAATCATTACCCATCATACTCCGAGAATGTCCAAAACCATGCTAATGAATTCGTAAGGGTCGCAGGACGAGAGTTCATTAACTATGCATTTCCTGAGATCAACGTCATTGAGGAAAATGACTCATCCATTCCCACAGAAACATGGGACACTTTGGGACAACCAAGCGGCAAGTATGACTTCCTATTCAAATACACTGCTCCTGAAAGCTCTCGTATCAGGCTTGAGGACATCCAGCCGACTGGGTGGGGAGATTCCCTCGAGAGTGAAAACCCCTTGGAAAATACAGCAGAAGAGTTCATTTATGACAAATCTGCCTGGGAAGAAGACTCCAATGATCCTACTCCTCCAGAAATTAGCGTTATTTCTGAAGACAAACCAAGAGGCAAAGTACCAGACTTTGTGATTAACAGAGGAGTTCGTCGCCATTGGGTTGCAGTCGATGTCCCGAAAGCCGTCCATAAGTCGATGTAATTACCATCTTTGTTTTGACCTTTCACCATGCCCAAGTGAAACAGATGTTTTTATAGGGCTCGCTTTTCTGTAAATGTCCCTCTTCGCTTCGCCCAAAGCGACATAGTTTTGTTTTATAGGGTTGTGTTTCAAGAATCGACAAATCATGAATAAATAATGTCATTCTGTCATTCCCGCCATTATTGCTGTTTTCACTTTTTGTTTTTCAGAAAATGGTAATCCTAAAAACAACCCAAAATAAAAATAAGCATTTTTCAGAAAATACACTGCACACACTCTTGCATTCTCTCTGTCTTTGCTAAAAAACAAATCACCACGTCATGCGGATTGCTTGTTTTAAACCCCATTGAAACATACGATCAATTGCCTTCTCCCAACATTGAATTCCCGGTATTTGAAGCTGAAGAAGAAGAGGACGAAGAAATTCCTGAAGAAATTTCTCGACTATTCAGACAAGAGGAAAGGTCTATTGAGCCTCATAAAGAGCTGATGGAAACGGTCAATTTGGGTTCAAAGGAAGAAAAGAAAGAAGTTTAGATTGGAGCACTGCTCAGCTCAACTGTCAGAGAAGACTCGATAAAACTTCTCAAAGAGTTTCCAGATGTGTTTGCTTAGTCCTATCAGGACATGCCAGGGTTGGACACCAGCATCGTGGAACATCCATTGCCACTAAAAACAGAATGTCCTCCGGTGAAACAAAGACTGAGAAGGACTCATCCAGATATGGCTATCAAAATCAAGGAGGAAGTGCAGAAACAGATCGACGCAAGTTTCCTTGCCACCTCAGAATATCCTCAATGGTTAGCCAACATAGTGCCAGTTCCAAAAAAGGACGAAAAAGTCAGAATGTGTGTAGACTACAGGGATCTGAACAGAGCAAGTCCAAAGGATGACTTCCCCTTGCCACACATTGACATGCTGGTTGACAGCACAACAAAATTCAAAGTCTTCTCCTTCATGGATGGATTCTCGGGCTATAATCAAATCAAAATGGCGCCAGAAGATATGGAGAAAACATCATTCATCACCCCATGGGGCAACTTTGTTACAAGATAATGCCGTTCGGTCTGAAGAAAGCAGGGGCAACTTATCAAAGGGCCATGACAACTCTATTTCACGACATGGTGCACAAAGAGATTGAAGTGTACTTCGATGACATGATTGCCAAATCTAAAACAGAAGCAGAGCATGTGGAACACCTATCAAAGTTATTTAAGCGTCTGAGGAAATACAAACTCCGCTTGAATCCTAATAAGTGCACGTTCGATGTTCGCTCAGGGAAACTCTTAGGATTCATCGTCAGCCAGAAAGTAATTGAGTTTGATCTTGACAAGGCCAAGGCTATTCAAGAAATGCATTCACCAAAGACTGAAAAACAGGTCAGAGGATTTCTGGGACGTCTGAATTACATCTCAAGATTCATATCCCTCATGACCGTGACAAGCGCGCCGATCTTCAAACTTCTTAGAAAGAACCAAAGCTGCGCATGGACAGAAGACTGCCAAAAGGCCTTCGACAGCATCAAAGAATATCTATTGAATCCACCTATTCTGTCTCCTCTAGTGGAAGGAATACCACTGATCATCTACTTAACAGTCTTGGAAGACTCTATGGGTTGTGTACTTGGCCAAAAAGATGAGACAAAAAGAAAAGAGTCTGCCATCTACTACTTAAGAAAGAAGTTCACGGACTGAGAAACTTGGTACACTATGCTCGAGAAAACTTGCTGCGCTCTGGCTTGGGCAGCCAAACGTCTTCGCCAGTACATGATTTGTCACACTACTTGGTTAATCTCCGAAATGGATTTGATCAAGCACGTCTTTGAAAAGCCTGCTCTCACAGGAAGGTTTGCCCTTTGGCAGATGTTGTTATCAGAATACGACATCGAGTATCATACTCAGAAAATCGTTAAAGGAAGTATTTAGCCGATCATTTAGCTCACCAACCGATTGACGATCAGGAATCAGTCGGAATTGACTTCCCAGACGAAGATGTCATGTACTTGAAAATGAAAGATTGCGATGAATCGCTACCCAGCGAAGGGCCAGAACCAGGTTCCCAGTCGGGACTAACATTCGACGGAGCTGTCAATACTTATGGAAACAGAATTGGGGCAATCATTGTAACACCTCAGGGTACCCATATTCCTTTCACTGCCCGACTGACATTCAAATGCACAAACAACGAGGCTGAATACGAAGCTTGTATCATGGGTCTCGAAGAAGCTATTGACTTAAGGATTAAGAACTTGGATGTGTATGTAGACTCAGCCTTAGTTATCAATCAGATCAAAGGAGAATGGAACATATACCAATCAGGATTGATTCCTTACAAAGACTACGCGAGAAGGTTGTTACCCTTCTTCAACAGAATCGAGTTTCATCACATCCCTCGTGAAGAAAATCACATGGCTGATGCACTAGCCACTCTATCCTCCATGATTAGTGTAAGTTAATGGAACGACGTACCTAAGATTAACATAATACGCCTTGATAGGCCCGCTTATGTCTTCACAATTGAAGCAGTCATAGATGATAAACAATGGTATCATGATATCAAGTGTTTCCTTCAAAGACAAGAATACCCGCCTGGGGCATCAAGAAAAGATAGGAAGACCCTCAGAAGACTGGCAAGCAACTTCTTCCTAAATGGTAATACACTCTACAAAAGAAACTTTGACATAGTTTTGCTCAGATGCGTAGACAGACAAGAAGAAAACATGTTGATGAAAGAAATTCACGAAGGATCCTTTGGCACTCATGCCAATAGACACACGATGGCGAGAAAAATTCTGAGAGCTGGATATTATTGGCTGACAATGGGATCCGATTGCTACCAGTACATGAGGAGATGTCACAAGTGTCAGATATACGCAGACAAAATCCATGTACTGCCAACGCATCTCGAAGTTCTTTCTTCTCCATGGCCTTTTTCTATATGGGGAATCGACAGGATTGGCATGATCGAACCCAAAGCTTCAAACGGACATCGGTTAATTCTGGTAGCCATTGACTATTTCACCAAATGGGTCGAAGCAGCGTTATACGCAAATGTAACCAGACAAGTCGTGGTCCGATTTATCAAAAACCATCTCATCTGCTGTTATGGTGTTCCAAGCCAGATCATTACGGATAATGGATCTAACTTGAACAACAAGATGATGAAAGAGTTGCGTGTTGAGTTCAAGATCAAACACCATAACTCATCTCCCTACCGGCCTAAGATGAACGGGGCGGTAGAAGTGACAAACAAAAATATCAAGAAGATCATTTAAAAGATGGTTATAACCCTTTCCTCTTCATGGTTATCGCACGTCTGTCCGCACTTCAACAGGGGCAACCCCTTTTTCTCTAGTATTTGGCATGGAAATAGTGATCCCCATAGAAGTAGAAATCCCATCAATCAGGGTATTGATGGAAGCTAAGCTAACAAAACCTGAACGGCTTTGTGCCACGGTCAACTATATCAGTAAAGAATGAAGAAAGCGTTTGACAAAAAAGTCTGACCCTGTGTCTTTAGAAAAGGAGACCTCGTGCTTAAGAAGATACAATCATTTCTCACTGATTCTAGGGGAAAATGGACTCCGAATTATGATGGCCCTTATGTGGTTAAGAAAGCCTTCTCAGGCGGTGCCTTGAGACTCGCAAACATGGATGGAGAGGAGTTTACCTACCCCACAAATGTTGATGTAGTCAAGAAATACTTCGTGTAAATAGAAAAAACATCTCGGTGGATTAAAAACCCGAAAGGGTGGTCCAAGAAAAAATTAGAGACATAAGAAAAAAGCATCTCGATGGATTGAAAACCTCAAAAGGCAATCTAGGAAAAAATTAGGGATTCATCGCAAGTAACTACGTCTGACAAGGTTAAATCCCTAGTGGTAACACCATCCGTCGAAAGACTTTAGTCAAGGTCGCCTTCGACAGAAGCTCAGAATGTCCAGAATTCAAAGTTGGTAGAAGGATAGCGGTCGTTATTTTTCAATGTAGCCCCTTTTCCATCAAATTACCATTTTCTAAACTTTGTAATGCTCTATGGGATCACGCGCTTGGCTGATTACCATTCTATCAATAAAATTTGAGCCCTAGTTCTTTTGTTTGCAATTCTTATTTATTTTGCTTTACAGAATGGCATTTTTAATATGATCAATGATTCTTAAAAAAAATAAAAATAAATTTACTTGTCAAATTTTCTTCTGCTTTTAAAATTAAAGATGGCAATTCTTATTTACTACTGAACTTAAAAAGGAAAATCGATGGCTTCTCTGGAAGTGATTAAACCTCAAAATGCAGAATTAAAATACTCCTTCTAAACCGGTACACCTGAATGAAGGATCAGCTGTTTCAGATGTAATGTCCCATCTGATATCCCTGACAGGGTTCTCACCTCGGAAGACCAATTGATGACTTTTCTTCCCTAGTAGGGTCTACCCCTCCTAAGAAAGAAAAGATTACTATCACTGAACCAATGATACTTTTTATCCCCCACAGTGGCCGAGTATCTAGTCGGGTTCTTTCACCAGTCTGTATGTCGCGTCTGTTTTGTCAGTATAAACATACATACATCATGCATAATTGATTCATATTCATATTCATGTTGCATTAATACCACTCTGGTCATACTCACTCCCAAGTGATAAACGTCCTCCCACCGATAAAGTTGTCAGTTCTTTCCTCATCCGAAAATGTATCGTTTGAGCAATCTCTCCCCAGTTTATTTCTGGATTGGAGCTTGTCATCGACCACTTTGATAACTTGAACCTCTGAAAGGCGAGAAGACATTCGACAGACACCTTTGGAATGCCCTCTTTTATTTATTTTATTATTTATAGAGTCTAATTAATTAATTTGACTAATTGTGGTGATGATTTATGAATTATTGTGTTTTGTGATGAATTGGGTGATGTTGATGATGGTATATAATAATATAATTAGTTAATTATTATTATTATTGAGTAATTAAAATAATTAAAAAAAATAGAAATTATTAGTATTTTTATTAAAATATAAAATATAAGGTAGGGGGTGTATGACCAAAAGTGTATGACCAAAAGTGTAGAACCTTGGGGGTGGCATGAGGATGCTAGTATGTTATTATTATTAATACTTAAAATATAATATTAGTAATATTGGGAATAATAATTATTATTATATGGTTATTATTATTATTATTGTTATTAGAAATAATAATAAAAGGGGATTAGTGGTATATTGTTATAAAAAATAAAATATAAGTTGAGAAGGGTAGAATTGGAATAACTTGGGATATTAGGGGTCCTAAGGTTATTATTGGAATATGGGAAATATAATATAGGGAGAATAGAGTTAGATCGTAATATTGGTACAATCATTTGGGAAAAGGCTGGCTGAGAAGTGTGAAGAACGGAACGTAGAGAGAAGAGAAAGAAAGGAATGTAACATTCTGTAAACCCTTTGAGTTAGAGCTTCCAGTTACAAGGTAAGGGGAGACTAACATTTTATAATGGGATTGATAATGTATGTTTGGGGTTAGGGTTGTTTAGGGATGTTTTTGAGTTGATTATGAATTGATGTAATAGGGTTGTATATGTTTGTTGATAATGTTGTTAAATGTTGATTTGTGTTGAATTGATGAATGAGGATGAATTTTGATGGCATAATGTTGTTAGAATTGATGTTGGTTGATAGGTTTAGAGTGAAATAACAAAAGTAATTGACCAATAATAAGTGATTTTCAAAATAAGCTATTTGAACATGTTGGGGAATGTTTGACATAATTTTAAGTTGAAAAAAATGAGTTTAAGAGTGAAATTTCCATAATGGGATCGCAGGAGACTGTAGAAGTGTATTGACCGACTTGTTTTGGGCATATCTTGAGTTCCGTAAGTCCGTTTGAGGTCCCGTTCGAAGCGTTGGAAAGCTAACGCAATAATATTTATGTTTATGTGGAGAAATTAAGTCCAGGAGTTCTTCAATAGTAGTGTTTACCTTGTTTTTAAACCATAAATGTTGGCGATTTCGGTCATGCGTTGGTCATTTTGTTCGAGTGTAAATGGAGCGTCGTAAGTCCGTTTGGGGTGGCGTCAGTTGCGTTGGAAAGAGGACTTAATGAACTTTCCAACTGGAAAGTTTCGGAATTTTATCATAAGTATATAAGTTTTGGCATCATTTTGAAGTTAGACAAAATATTCTGCCCGGGGTGAGTATGTGTTCTTATGGTTTGATTAAACTGAACTGATTGGTGTATTAGGTTTTAAAATAAAATTCATATCCTTGAAATAGACTCTCTAAGATTTTCGGAACATATTCATTTGCGTGATTCCAACTTCGTTTAATATTTTAAATAATTATTTGAATATGATTGTGTCGATCGTTGGTAGTTGTGTTACGCATTTGGGCGAATCAAATGATGTATAAAATGATGTTGGGAGTAATTATTTACTTGATGAAATAAATTATGTTATTGTTGATGTTTGTTGTTGAAGGCTTATGCCTTGGGTCTTTGTACCAATATTGATGATGTTGTTGTTGATGACGTTGTTGAAGGCTTATGCCTTGGGCCATTGTGCCAAATGTTAATTGTTGATGTTTTTGAGCTGATTTCATTTGGCATGATTACATATGCATTGTTGAGGGCTTATGCCCTGTTGTTGGCCTGGATTGGCACTGTTGAAGGCTTATGCCTTGTATCCTTATTTAAGGAAAAATGTTGAGGGCTTATGCCCTAGGTACCACATGCATGATTGCACTTGCATTTCATATGATGTTGATGTTAATTGTTGATGCTGCTAAATGTTATAAATTGTTGATGCTGCTAATTGTTGATGATGTTGTAAACTGTTGATAAATATGAATAATAATGTGTAGTTGATGTTGTATGGTTGCTGTTATATGTGGTGTTGATTTTGATGTCAGTTGTTAACTACACATACGTGATAAATTGCTACTGTTGCTATAATATGATAATATATTGTTATTGTTGATAACATGCATTATGTGTTGTTATTGGTGAAGGATTGTAAGTTGCTGAACATGATAATTCCTTACTATGTTATCATTTTATTATGAATTGTGAAATCTCACCCTTTCTGCTTGAATGTTACCTCTTACGTGGGTAACGTGCAGATTCATTGGAGTAGTTGCCGCTTGAGTTCGGAGTCTCTTGTGTCTTTGTGTAGGAGTCTGCTCTGATACGTAACGGGATGGGTCTTGTTTAGTTGTTTTTATTCCTATTTTTTTACGTATTAGGTTTTCAAACATATTATGAAGAAGTTGTTTATTTGTTGTAATGAAGGCCTTAGTGCCATTTGAGTTGAAGATGGTGATGTTATAAAAAAAAATATTTTTCCGCTGCAGTTTGTATAAACCTTTATAAAGGAATTTTTATGGAATTAATAAAGTATTATTTTTATAGTTACTATTATTATAAAGTTGAAAAGAATGTAATATCCCGTATTTTATGAAAACTCTGATAAGTGTTATTATAATTATTATTATATTATGTATTTGGGAAACGGGGTGTTACAACTCTCGGCAATACATCGGCCTTTCTCCCAAGAAACTCGATGACTAGTGAAGTCATCGGCACCTCAAATTTGGATTACATCGCATAGCATTTCTCCGAGAAAGATCTCAAAGAAAAGTATGATGTAACCTCACCAAGTGAAAAGCAGTCTCTTAAGAAACTTGTTTTCCCCAGTAGAGTCGACAAATGGCATCTCCCACATAGAAGTTTGATAAATGGGTTTCCCCAGCAAGTATGACCTCAAATCTTTCTCCATCAAATAAAGTCTACCCAGTAAAACTCGGTGAGAAGTTTGATAAAGATCACTACAAATAGCGTCCCTTGTCAAGAAAGAACTCGACAAGAAGA
Source organism: Lathyrus tuberosus (assembly GCA_022829125.1). Lineage (NCBI taxonomy): Eukaryota > Viridiplantae > Streptophyta > Magnoliopsida > Fabales > Fabaceae > Lathyrus > Lathyrus tuberosus. The sequence continues at coordinate 21,244,312 of JALAZF010000012.1, read as the reverse complement.
AACTAAGACCCGTTCCGTGGCTAAAGACCAGGATCGAGGGGAAGTTTATTTCATAAGAAACTGAGACCAGTTCCGTAGCTGAAGACCAGGATCGAAGGGAAGTTTATTTCATAAGAAACTGAGACTAGTTCCATGGTTGAAGACAAGGATCGAGTGGAAGTTAATTTCATAAGAAACTGAGACCAGTTTCGTGGCTGAAGACTAGGATCGAGGGAGTGTTTTACCCTTTTTTAAGTAGCATTGCTTAGAAAAAGAAGATGGATGAGAAAATTGCTATTCATAACCACAGTCAAAATTTCAGGTATTCCGATATTTAATCCTCTTGCACCCTGAATGTCCGAATATCTCTGCCATTCACACCTTCGGGTCCAAGAAGATTAAATAGGGACATCTGTCATACCCCAAATTTTGACCACCAAGATTTCCCATCATTGTGAAGATCATTACCACAATATGGTTATACCATCAATCTCCTCAAGGATTGTTGAGCACTCTCAGAGTACTTAGACAAAGGATCAATAAAGAATTGACATGATCTTCAACTTTTCTAACCTCTCAAATACCCATGAAGGATCAAGAGGTCTCCCATATTAAGAATCAAGCACAAAAGTGCAACATCTCAAGCTGATCAAGCCTCGATATCCACAATGTCACCAAATTAAGGTTTTGGTCGACCAGGGCCTCTAGAGGAAAATTTTCATCTGGGCATGAGCCAATACTTCAAAACATGACCCAAAATGCTCAAAGGAACCTTATGAGTCCCATTATCAAGTCAAAATGGCCTCATAGGAAGCATTCATAAAAAATCAGGAATTAGGGTTCTTTGACCTAATTCACCTCTAAGTTGACTTCTAAGGCCAGACATGAACCAAGACCTCAAGACATGATTTAAGGGCCTCAAATACACCACATTGATCCATTTACAACAATGAATTGATGTAAAAAGCTTGATTCACAAGTTTCAAATTCATCTGGACCACAAATAGGGTTTAGAAGAAAAAGTCAATTGTACCTTTGACTTTGGACCAAGACATGTTCCCAAACCTTGGGACATGATTCAAGACAACCTAAAACACCTATGGAATCCATCCATTAGATTTGAATTAGGTCAAGAACTTGATTGTATAGAAGATCACACAATTTGGAATTCAACTGACAAAAAGTCAACTAGGCCCAAAATCAGGTTTGACTTTTTGAAAATTTTCACAAATATGGCTCCCCTAAGTCAAACACAATGTTAATTCATGGTTTTGATCATCATCCATCAAGAAAAACAAAGGAAAATAGGGTTACTTGCAAAAGGGGCAACCTTAAGAAACTTAAATTTTTCTAAGTTATGAAACAAAATGGATTTGGTACCAACTTTGCAAGGTCATAACTCCCAAACCCCGAGGCCTTTTTCTTCCATCCAAAGCTCAAATGAAATTTCACATGACATACTTCAAAAGTGTCAACTATAAAAGATTCCAAATCCTCACGGATTTTGAGTTATGGATTGATCAAAATCACAAAAACATGAAAATGACCACTTTTTCCAACACAGTGAAAATTTTGGACAGAATCTGTCATGAATTTTCACCAACTTTGAGCCCATTTTTCACCTTGATCCAAGCTGAAACAGGTCCATTGGTGGAAATCAAAGTTAAAGTATGTCATGAGAGCTTTCCAAAAAATCCAAGATCATCTCCAAATTCAATTTGAGCAAGGAGTTACAACCCTTTGAACATGGCACCAAAAACTGATTTCTTCCCAAAGCAGATTATAGGTCATTTGCTCGAATTGGCTAATTTATGCAATTACAAGTCTTGTAATTCTTCTAGAAACATTAAGGATCAGATCAAGGCAAAAGATCTCCGAGTCATAAGCCTCCCTAGACAAAAAATCATCATGCATGCATGTGATATCTAATGATGCAAAAGCCAAAAACTTCAAAGTTGTCATGGAGCATTCAATGGATGCATCAAGGTGGCATGGGCTGAAGCAAATACAACTGAATGAGTCAAGCCTTATCCCTGCAATAGAAGACCATAGGCCTGCAAGATTGACCTAAGTCAATGGCTAGAGGTGACTTGAGATTCCTTTTGAAAACCAATGGACAATGGACTGTACCAGTCACCATTCACTATTGCTGCCAAAACAAACTTGACACACTATAAATAGAGCTCATTTGTGGTCAGTTTGAGTAAACCAAAGCACCATAACACATGCTTTCCTCAAAACCACTCTCAAAAAACTAGATTTTGCTTCTCATTCAAGTAACATTCGAATTTTTCATTTGAGAGCATTTCTATCAAAACCAATCATGCTAACACCTCACATACATCATATATGAGTGATCCATGACCTTAAAACTCATCTGGAACACCTGAATCACAAAGTCACCCCCCATTTGCCCAAGCTTTTTGGCCTGTTTGCAGTTGAGGTGACACAATAAGTTCTAAGCTGATTCAATCCATTCCAAGCCTTCAAACACATTACTTGAGGTCCATTGAAGTTGTCTAGATCATTACAAAACATCTGTAACACGTCCAACATAGAATTCGATCACCAGCTGCAAAAGGTAAGTCTGACACTCTCAAATTCTATGATTCATGCATCATAAATGTATTTTCAAGTTACAAACATGTTTCTGCACATATATAGAGTGTTTCCCCTTAGTTAATTGCTATGTATGAATCGTGTATAGGATTTCATGGTGTTCATGCAGAAATTAGGGTTCTTGAGTTCATCTTCTGATTTCTCACTCCATACTTAATATAAATGCAATTAATTCATATGGTTGTAATCCTTGTTGAAAAACGAGCAAGTTTCATGTTTACAAAAGTCATTTTCATTGAGTAATCAGAGAGATATGAGAGGTTTTGCAAATTTGCAAGAACAGAACTCGCGCGAACCACACAAGGTGTTCTTGGCGCCTTTTTCAAATTTTTGAATATTTGAATATTTTTATATTTTTATTAATTGATTCAAAAATTAATTTCTCTCTGAATTTTAATGTTTTTGAATTGATTCTTTTTTTCAAAATTCACAAAAATGTTAAAATATTTTATTCTACAAAAATTTCACAAAAATATTATTTATTTTATATATTTAATATTTTTGTAAAGAATTTATTTTTATTTGTTTTTAAGCATTTAAAAATATTTCTTTCTCTTGATTTTCAAATTCAAATGATTTTAAAATCATTCTATGGATAAAACATATTTTTTCAAACATTTATACAAGATCACAACTTGTTTTTCATACATGTTTGATAATTTTGATCATTTTAATTAATTTTTATTCAAATTAAAATGCATTTTGAAATCAAATTAGGGTTTTTATTGTTTTCACCCTCATAAACATTTTTCAAAACATTTTTGGGCCTCTTGATAGAGTGTAAATCTCATCCCTTTGAAAATAAACCATTTTGGGCCTTAGTCATTGTATAGGTCCCGATGCGATTTTAAAAATCTCGGCGCGATCGCCGCTTTCAAACAATTTTCATCTAGGCCTCCCCTTTGTGTTGTAAGCCCCATTTTTCTCCTTTTAAACACTTTTTGAGCCTCTAATAGAGTGTAATACCCAACCCCCTTTGTATATAAATAATTTGGGCCTCAGTCATTGTATAAGTCCCTACGTGATTTTTAAAATTAACCGTGCGGCCGCTGTTTTTTCATCTGGGCCTCTCCTTGAGCTATAAGTCCCATTTCTTGTATAAATAAACTTTTGGGCCTCTATTAGAGTGTAAGACCCAACCTTTTTTGTACCTACAATAATTTAGGCCTCAGTCATTGTATAAGTCCCTCTGTAGTTTTCAAAACTACGACGCGATCGTCGCCCTTTTCAAAAAAAATCATCTGGGCCTCTCCTTGAGTATAAGCTCAAATTTCCTTTTAAAAACAACTTTCTTTTTTATTCAAATTCAAATTCAAAGTTTCAACAAAACTTTCTTAAATTTCTTGAATGACTAACCATACAACTATAGGTATTATGCTTGGGCTTGCACAACTGTAAGTTCCACTATCTTTTCAGTATATGCTTATTTATATATTTCATCTGTATATGCTTGTATATACTTTCTTCGAGTTTTTCTCAGCAGTTAGGTCTAGGTTTAGATCAAACCAGTGGTTACTCTTTCAACACAGTCAAAACTAGTTCCTGTAGCGAGCGATTTTCGTCGGTGATGCGACCACCTTATCGCTGAAGTTTGGGTTTTCCTCCTCGAGGAGAAACAGTGCTACTTTTTGATTTCTTATTTATCCCGTGAAGCTGGAAGGGAAAAGGAAGCTATCTAAAACTAACCTTGCACGTGAATGTTTAACTAAACAAACGCTTTAAAGAGATTGGGGGGTCCGGGGTCAGGTTATACAATGGGTAGTTGTCAATTACCCATCCTATATGTGGTTATCCACATGATGATAGCTTTTAGGTTTCGCTTTGTAATTGATAGTGTTTATCTGCTGATGGGTTGGGAAAGTTTCTTGGGAAAGATGAGAGAGTGAGTGAGTTTTTGTTGATGCTCGGGTTTTTTCCCGGATGTTTTTGGTACTAGACCTAAGGTTTTTGATTGATATGAAGGTACTGGACCTAGAGTTTTTGACTGGTATGCTCGCTAAGATTTCGCAATCTTATGCCTACGTATTCCCGTTTAAACAAAACAGGGAAATCAGAGCAATCGTAGTTCCCCCTATTCTATGGGAGGAAAAAGATATTTTGGTGTCTTGTTCATAGCCCAAGACACGAAGGTAAAGGTGATTTGTATCTTGTTCAAAGCCCAAGATATGAAGCTAAAGGGTTTTGGCTAAGAGAGAATTTGTCATCTCTAAAGAGGAATTGTTGATTTTTGTATGCCTTGATCAAAGCACAAGTTTGATTCTAAGAGGTTGATTGACCCGGTTGGGGGATTTCTTTATACAAAGCCTATGAGGAGGCTGAATAAGACCGACTCAACAAGAGAGTGAATATATTGGTGTCTTGTACAAAGCCCAAGATGGAGGCGAAAAAGAGACGGACTCTTTGGGGATATCAATATACAAAGCCTAAGAGGAGGCTAAAAGTTTGACTTCTCCGGGAAAAATGTTATGTCTGTCTTGTACAAAGCCCAAGATTGAGGCTAAAAGGGTTTTGACTCTGCTTAAAGGGAATTCAATTCTCAAAGCTTTAAAGGAAGCTAAGAAGAATGGACTCCGTTGGGGAAATGCTTATACAGAGCTTTTTGACTCCATTGGGGAGAATTTGTATGTGTCTTGTACAAAGCCCAAGACGGAGACTGAAATGGGAAATTTATCTGACTCTGGTGAGGATATTTTACGTGTCTTGTACAAAGCCCGAGACGGAGGCTAAAAGGGTTTAACTCTGCTGGAGAGTATTATCTGTCTTGTAAAAAGCCCAAGATTGAGGCTAAAAGAGTTTGACTCTGCTTGGGGAAAATCATTCCTCAAAGCCTAGAGGAAGGCTAGGAGGAAATGACTCTACTAGAGAAGATATATGTCCCAAGCTCAAGAGAGAGAGATTTATGTCTTGTACAAAGCCCAAGATAGAAGCTAAAAGGGTTTGACTCACCAAGAGAGTGTTTTTATTTATCATGTATAAAGCCCAAGATTGAGGCTAGAAGGGATTTGACTCAACAAGAGAGTGCTTTTATGGACGTTTGCTAAGGACAATCATTATACAAAGCCTAAGAGGAGGCTAAAAGGGTTAACTCAACAAGAGAGTATTTTATCTGTCTTGTATAAAGCCCAAGACGGAGGCTAAAAAAGGTTGACTCAACAAGTGATTGACTCAACAAGAGAGTCTGAAAGTTGATTGACTCAACAAGAGAGTGTTTTATACTCAACAAGAGAGTGATTTGTTGTCTCGTACGAAGCCCGAGATTGAGGCTACAAGGAGGTTGACTTATCAAGAAAATCTTGAAAAGTGATGGACTCAATAGGAGAGTCTGAAAAGTTTAGGTCTGCTGGGGAGAATCACTGTACAAAGCCCAAGTGGAGGCTGACTTTGCTGAGGAATGATCATTATACAAAGCCTAAGAGGAGGCTATCTTACTGCAGGATTATTGAGATCCCTAGGCAGGTCCAAGTGGGGATTCAACTCTTGCTGAGGATTACAGAAGAGTTGAGATATCAGAGACCTTGAGGTTCTAATCTGAGATAAGCTGACCCTGGTTGGGGAACTCTCATGAGAGAGACTGGGTTTCTGCTGGAGATTGATCCAGAGTGACCAGGGTTTCTACAGTGCTTGAGAATGTCTTTGAGACTCAAGAGGGGATATAGACTATCCAAGTCTACTGGTGTGGAAGAGTTTTATCTTTTGTATGATGCCTCCCAGAGGAGGCAAGGGCATTAAGGGATGAGAATCAACCCTAAAGTCGCCTGAGGTTTGACACTGGAAAGACTGATCTAGCAAAGGATGACTAAGTTATGTCTTATACCTTTAAGAGGTCGTCAGGGTCCTTGTATTATGCCCAAGAGAAGGCATGAGAACTTCTAAGAAGCCGAAGGGTCCTTGTACAATGCCCAAGAGGAGGCGGGATGCTTTTAGGAAGCCTGTGGGTCCCCAAACCAAGAGAAGTTCAAGAAATGCAATTCACAAAGAAGAGATCATTCCAGAAAAGTTCGAGGGTTTGGAAGAAACTCAAGAGATGCTATTCACAGAGAATAGATCAACTCCGGGGAGTAGAATTTCTTTGACAATTTCTAGGGGTGACAGTCTAAGAAAAGGTTCACCAAGAATACTGCCTTTATCTTTGTTCCATATTGTTTAACCCCAAGAGAAGGGAATATTGTATCTGGAAATCCTATGGGGATCTAGTTTTTTTCGTATTTAAGAGCGACCAACAGGGCTTTACCTAGTTCTAGACGTAGTTGCCGGGGAAAACTCTAAATAACTATACTAGTATATATACAGTTGACATATGATGAGTATTTAAAAGGTATGAAATAAGACTAACCATGCACAGCTTCCCATAATACAATTATGTATATGAAAGCAGATAAAAGAAAGTGGATAAACACTTACCCGTTGTAGAGCTTTCATGTTGTTTTGTTAGTTGTTCAACAAAGAAATTAAAGAATGTTTTGATAACAACTATATATTTGGATTCAAAATCAAAGGAGAAAGTATTTTGAACAGAGATTGGGGCTTACAACTCAAGGAGAGGCCCAAATTTTAACAGTGAGTGTACCATTGTCTGAATTTGTACAGGGACTTATACAAGTGACTGAGGCCCAAAAAAGGTTTTTCGTACAAAGGGATGGGTTTTACACTCTCTTAAGAGGCCCAAAAAGTTTTGAAGAAAAGAAATGGGACTTACAACACGAGGGTAGGCCCAATTGAAAAAGTTTGAAAACGACGATTACGTCGGAATTTCTGAAACGGTATCGGGATTTATACAATACACTGAGGCCAAAAATTATTTATGCACAAAGACGTGGGACTTACACTCTATCAAGAGGCCCAAAAAAATTTTATTTTATACAAAAGATGGGGCTTACAACTCAAGGAGAGGCCCTAGTGATTTTGTTTGAAAAGCAGCGATCGCGCCGAGATTTTTGAAATCATATCGGGACTTATACAATGACTGAGGCCCAAAAATGTTTTATTTACAAAGAGGTGGGACTTACACTCTATCAAGAGGCCCAAAAAAAATTTATTTTTAGTATGATTAAAAATCAAAGAAACCCTAATTTTCACTTTTTAAAAGTAATTTTTCAAAGAAAATTAATAAAAAAATGATAAAAATACCAAATAAGTTTAAATAAACCACTTGTGATTTTTGGTTAAGGTTTGAAAAATGAGGTTTTAATCACAAGATGATTTAAAACTCATTTGGTCTTGATTTTCAAGATGAATATTCATTTTTAAAATGTTTAAAACAATTAAAAATGAATTTATTCACAAAAATACCAACTATATTAAATAAATAATATAAATTTGATTTTTTTTGTAGAATAAAGTATTTTACTATTTTTGTGATTTTTCAGAAAAATAATCAACCAAAAATGATTAAAATTTAATGAGAAATTAATTTTCCAAATCATTAATAAAAATAATATGAAAAATAATAAAAAGTGGAAAAAGTCATAAAAAAAGAGGTCTGGGGTGAGGGGATTTGAACCCCAGACCTTCTACTCGCTAGTACACACAAACCAGTTGATCAACCACTGGGGTGCAATGCCAATTCATAATATGCATGGCAAGGGAAAAATATAAGGCAAGTTTGGTTGGATTTCTGAAGCATGGCGCCATGGCCATCTTCAACCTCAAGCTCAGATGCGTGAAGCTCTCTATCTCATTCGTTTCTCATTCATTTGACATGATTCAAACACCAAACTCATGCATTTTTTAACAAGGAACATGGTGGCAGTATTTGATTTCATTTATTTTTAGTGTGCATCAAGTTATATCAATATGAATGCATGAACCCTAATTTTGCAAAAGCAATCGTGCAGACATATTTTTGAGTGCTATGATCAAATTTTTTAAGGGGAAACACTTAAAACATGATAATAAACATTTGGCAAAAGTATCATGCGAGGAAATATGCATGGATCATGTTATGAGAGTTTTGAGGCTTACCTTGCTGCAGGTGAGATTGAATCTCTGCACAAATGGTGTTTCAGAAGTAATTTGATGACCTCTACAGCTTCAATGGATGTTGTTGAGTGGATTTCAAGCCTTGGAACACTTTGAAAATCTTTGGATCAAGTTGGAGGAATCCAATTGCATAACAGGTAGGTTGAAGATTGAGATTTTGATTCAGGTGTTTCTGAAGTGATTTGATGATCTCTACAGCTCCAATGGATGTTATGGAGTGGATTTCAACCTTTGGACCTCTTGGAAATTGCTTAGATCAAGTTGTGGTATCCAAGTTGCAGAATGGATGCATAATGGACTAGTTGAAGAGTGATTTTGGGATAGAGGTGTTACAGAGATGGTTTAAGTGTTTGAACATCTCATATATATCATATGTGATGTGTTTGAGAAGTTGGTTTGAGTTGCTTGAGGCTGCAACTCAAAACCCGATAGTGTTTGCTCAAAATATGGAGTTTTGGCACTTAAGGAGAGAATGAGAGAAAGCAATGTTGCGAGCTGCTTTAGTGTGGTTTGAATGATCAGTTAGGACCTCTATTTATAGTGGATCAATTCTTATCTTGGAGGAATAGTGAATGGCTGCAAGATCAGATCACATTCAAATGGATTTGGCTTGGCATAAATGCCTCTTGCACTAGGCGTAACAGCTGCCCCAAATAGATCAGCTATGCCTTGACTGATTCCACATTCCTCAGTCACTTTAATTGTTGTTTATTAGGGCATCTTGACTAAAAGTGATCAGAATCTTGAAAGTACACTATTTGCATTAATTTGCCTTTGAATTCCAAGGATTTGTTCAACTATTCATCATGCCAAAGGATGAGCTTTGAAGCATTCTTGGCCTAACTTAGCAGGTTGGATCAGATACATTGTGTTCAGATTGAATACATGTGGCATAAAGATCATAAGCCTTGACTCAGAAATCGTGTGAAGCAAGAAAACTTGAACACTGGTTTTTCATGACAACCTTGCCATGGTGTGTTGCAGCAGCCATAACTCTTGGCTCAAGCTGAGTTGTTTCATGCCAATAAATTCCTTGGATTGTAGGAAATATGGACAACAAATTTGATGTTTACATCTTGAATTGATTCAGCCTAAAACTATGTGAAACAACCCTCCAAGTTTTGGTGTTTCACTTGAAATCTACCTTGAGCAGAATTTTTCTAAGTGTTGGAAAAAAATGCATTTTCACGTTTTTTAGTGATTTTGATCTAATCATAACTTGAAATCTATGAGGAATTGGAATAAGGTGTAGTTAACACTTTTAAAGTATGCCATGAGAGCTACAAATCCATCTTTGAATCATTCAAAATGGTTGCTTGGATCTCAAGTTATGATCCTTGGAAGTTGGTACCCTAGCCACTTTGTTCCATAACTTACAAAAAATTCTAAGTTTTTATGGTTACCCCTTTTACAAGTTATCCCACTTTCTTTGATTTTTCTTGATGAATGATGATTCAAATCACATATTATCATTGTTTTAGGGTTAAAGAACCATAATTATGAAAAATCCCAAAAAGTCAAACTTGACTTTGGGCACAGTTGACTTTTTATCAGATGAATTCTAAACTGTGCGATCCTTGGTGAAATCAAGTCCTTGACCTAAATCAAACCAAATGGATGTGTTCCATAGGTGTTATAGGGTGTATTAAATCATGTCCCAAGGTTTGGGAGCATGTCTTGGTCAAAAGTCAAAGGTACAGTTGAGTTTTCCCTCGAAACCCTAATTGTGGTCCTGATGAAATTTAAACTTGTAGATCAAGCTTCTTGAATTAATCCATTGTTGCAAATAGATCAATATAGTATGTTAGAGACCCTCAAATCATGTCTTGAGGTCTTGGCTCGTGTTTTTGTCCTAAGGGTCAACTTAGGGGTGAATTAGGTCAAGAAACCCTAATTCCTGATTTTTGATAAATGCATCCCCTGAGGCTAAATTGACTTGATGATTGGGTCCCTGAGGTCCCTTGGAGTATCTTAAGTTGTGTTTTGAAACAATGGCTCATGCCTAGAGGAAAATTTCCATCTGGAGGCCTTGGTCGACCAAAACCCTAATTTGGCGACACTGGCGATCTTGAGGCTTGATCCACTTGGAATGTTGCAACCTTGTGCTTGATTCTTGATGTGGGAGTCCTCTTGATCCTTTATAGGTATTTGAGAGGCTAGACAATTTGAAGATCATGTCCTTTCTTGATTGATCCTTTGTCTAATTGCTCTGAAAGGGCTCAAAACCCTAACCTTGATTATAGTGGAGAATGCCTAACAATTCCTGAGGAGATTGATGAGGCATGTAAATACATCCATATTGTGATTATGATTTTCAAAATAATGGGAAATCTTGGTGGTCAAAATTTGGGGTATGACAGATTCCCCTATTTAATCTTCTTGGACCCGAAGGTGTGAATGGCGAAGGTATTCGGGCATTCGGGGTGCAAGATGATTAAATATCGAAATACCCGAAATTTTGACAGTGATTATGAATGGTAGTTTATGCATTCATCTTCTTTTGCTAAGAAATAATGCTTAGAAAAGGTAAAAACTTCCCCTCGATCCTGGTCTTCTACCAAGGAACTGGTGTCAGTTTCTGATATAAACTTCCCCTCGATCTTGGTTTCCTACCAAGGAACTGGTCTCAGTTTTCTGAAATAAACTTCCCCTCGATCCTGGTTTCCTACCAAGAAACTGGTCTTAGTTTCTGAAATAAACTTCCCCTCGATCCTAGTTTCCTACCCAGGAACTGGTCTCAGTTTTCTGAAATAAACTTCCCCTCGATCCTGGTTTCCTACCAAGGAACTTGTTTCAGTTTCTGAAATAAACTTCCCCTCGATCCTGGTTTCCTACCAAGGAACTGGTCTCAGTTTCTTTTGTCAATAAACTTTCTTGACAAGGGACGCTGTTTGTAGCGGTTCTCCTCAAACTTCTCGCCGAATTTTGCTGGGGAGATGCCATTTGACGAAAAAAAAAGTTTTGATGTCAGACTTGCTGGGGAAACCCATTCTTTTGAGCTGTAGAGGTGTTTACACTTCTCTGTTTGGAGACGCCATTTGTCGACTCTAATGGGGAAAACGAGTCTCTTGAGAGACTACTTTCTGGTTGGGGATATTACACCATACTTTTCTTTGAAACCTTCTCGAAGAAATGCCATACAATGTACCCCAATTTTGAGGTGCTGCTGACTTCATTAACATTGATTTCCTGGAGAGAAGAATCAATGTGTTGCTGAGAGTCTTTGGTTGAGAGGCTTTCTCTGGGATTTTCCTTAATCCGGGAAAGCGAAGATATCATCTTCAATGGCAAAGAGTGATATTTGTCAAAAGTTTGCTTGCTTTTCAGAGGTACAAGTTATCAAAGTGGTCGAAGACCGTCTCTAATCCAAAAATAAACTGGGAGAGAGATTGCTTAGATGATTCACTTCCGGACGAGGAAAGAACTGAAAACTCGATTGAGAAGACTTTTATCACTAGGGGGTAAGACCGAATAAAGTGATAGTGATGCAATATGAATATGAATGTAAATTAATAATGTATGATGTATGTATGTATATGCTGACAAAATGAACGTGACATACAGACTAGTGGATGAACACAACTGGATACTCGGCCACTGCAGGGGATGAAAAGTATCACTGGTCCAAAAGTAGCAATTCTGCCTTGCTTAGGAGAGATAGTCCCTGTGGGGAAAACCATTGGTCGGGCTTAGGAGACAAGAACTCTGCCAGGGGTGTCAGATGAAACACGGTATCTGACACAGTTGATCCCTCGTTCAGGCGTACTGATTTAGAAGGAGTACTTTGATTCTGCACTCTGAGGTTCGATTACTTCTGGAGAAGCATCGATGTTCTTTCGATGTTCAACAGTCAAAAGAAATTGCCATCTTTATTTTAAAAGCAGAAAAAGTTTGACAAGTAAATTCATTTTTGTTTTATTTCAAGAATCGTTAATCATGTTAAAATGTCGTTCTATAAGGTTAAAACAAAATAAGAATTGCAAACAAAAGCACTAAGGCTCGAATTTTATTGATAGGAAGGAAATCAGCCAAGCGCGTGATTCCATAGAGTATTTACAAAGTTAGAAAATGGTAATTTAAGGGAAAAGGGCTACATTGAAACATAATGACTGCTATCCTTCTACCAACTTTGAATTCTGGGCATCCTGAGCTTCCATTGAAGATGACCGTGACTGGAGTTTTCGTGACTGATGGCATGACTGCCGTTGAGGGATTTTCCCCATTGTTGAGCATAGTTACTTGCCCTTATCCCTAACTTTTTCCTGGATTATACTTTGAGATTTCCAATCCATCAAGATGATTTTTTTATTATGTCTCTAATTTTTTCCTGGACTTCCCTTTCGGGGTTTCAATCCACCGAGACCCCTTTTTTTTTATTTAGGCGAAGTATTTCATGACAACGTCAACATTTGTGGGGTAGGAAAATTCCTCTCCATCCATGGTTGCGAGTCTCAAGGCGCCGCCTGAGAAGGCTTTCTTGACCACATAGGGGCCGTCGTAATTCGGAGTCCATTTGCCCCGGGAATCTGTGAGAAATGATTGTATTTTCTTGAGTACAAGGTCTCCTTTCCTAAAGACGCAAGGTCGGACCTTTTTGTCAAACGCCTTCTTCATCCTTTGGTGATACAACTGACCATGGCATAGTGCCGTTATTCGCTTTTCTTTGATTAGGTTCAGTTCGTCGTGTCGACTTTGGCACCATTCAGCTTCTATTAGCTTGGCTTCCATCAATACCAGGATTGATGGGATCTCTACTTCTATGGGAAGGAATGCCTCCATGCCATATACTAGAGAGAAAGGGGTTGCCCCCATTGAAGTGCGGACAGATGTGCGATAACCGTGAAGGGCAAAGGGTAACATCTTGTGCCAATATTTGTAGGTTACAACCATCTTCTGAACAATCCTCTTGATGTTCTTGTTAGCCGCTTCTACTGCTCCGTTCATCTTGGGTCAGTAGGGAGATGAGTTATGGTGTTCGATCTTGAACTCAACGCATAACTCCTTCATCATCTTATTGTTCAAGCTGGATCCATTATCCGTGATGATCTGGCCCGGAACACCATATCGGCAGATGAGATTATTTTTGATAAATCGAAACACCACTTGTCTGGTTACATTGGCGTATGACGCTGCTTCGACCCATTTCGTGATGTAATCAATGGCTACCAGGATGAACCGATTTTCGTTCGAAGCCTTGGGTTCGATCATGCTAATCATGTCGATTCGCCATATGGAAAAAGGCCATGGGGAAGAAAGAACTTTGAGATGTGTTGGCGGTACATGGATCTTGTCTGAGTATATTTGACACTTGTGACACTTCCTCATGTACTTGTAGCAATCGGATTCCATGGTCAACCAATAGTGCCCTGCTCTCAGAATTTTTCTCTCCATTGTGCGTCCGTTGGCATGAGTGCCAAAGGATCCTTCATGAATTTCTTTTATCAGCGTGTTTGCTTCTGGTCTGTGTACCCATCGGAGCAAAACCATGTCAAAGTTTCTCTTATAGAGTGTATCGCCGCTCTGAAAGAAGTTGCCAGCCAGCCTTTTGAGGGTTTTCCTGTCTTTTCTTGATGCCCTAGGTGGGTACTCTTGTTTCTGAAGGAAGCATTTTATATCGTGATACCAAGGTTTGTCATCTATGACTGCTTCAATCGTGAAGATGTAGGCGGGCCATTCAAGGTACATTACGTCGATCTTAGGTATGTCATTCCATTGACCTATACTAATCATGGAAGAGAGAGTGGCTAATGCATCCGCCATGTGATTCTCTTCACGAGAGATATGGTGAAACTCGATTCTGTTGAAGAATGGTAACAACCTTCTCGCGTAGTCTTTGTAAGGAACCAATCCTGATTGGTATGTGTTCCAATCTCCTTTGATTTAATTGATAACCAGGGCTGAGTTGCCATATACATCCAAGTTCTTAATCCTTAAGTCAATTGCTTCTTCGAGACCCATGATGCAAGCTTCGTATTTGGCCTCGTTGTTTGTACACTTGAATGTTAGTCTGGCAGTGAAAGGAATGTGGGTATCCTGAGGTGTTATGATGATTGCCCATATTCTGTTTCCGTAATGATTGACAGCTCCGTCAAAGATTAGTCCCCATTGGGAACCTGGTTATGGCCCTTCACTGTGTAGCGGTTCATCGCAATCTTTCATGTTCAGATACATGACATCCTTGTCTTGGAAGTCAAATCTGATTGATTCCTGATCGTCAATCGGTTGATGAGCCAAATGATCGGCTAAAACACTTCCCTGAATGGCTTTCTGAGCATGGTACTCGATGTCGTATTCTGATAACAACATCTGCCAACGGGTTATCCTTCCCGTAAGAGCAGGCTTTTCAAAGACGTACTTGATTGGATCCATTTTGGAGATTAACCAAGTAGTGTGACGAATCATATATTGGCGAAGACGTTTGGCTGCCCAAGCCAAAGTACAACAAGTTTTCTCAAGCATAGTGTATCGAGTCTCGTAGTCGGTGAATTTATTACTCAGATAGTCGATGGCAGACTCTTTTCTTTTCGTTTCGTCTTGTTGGCCAAGCACACAACCCATTGAGTCTTCCAAGACTGTTAAATAGATGATCAATGGTCTTCCCTCCACTGGAGGTGATAGAATTGGTGGGTTCGACAGGTATTCCTTGATATTGTCGAAGGATGTTTGGCAGTCGTTTGTCCAAATGCAGTCCTGATTCTTTTTGAGTAATTTGAAGATCGGCGCGTATGCCGCAGTCATGAGGAATATAAATTTGGAAATGTAGTTCAGACGTCCTAGGAATCCCCTGACTTCTTTTTCAGTCTTTGGAGAAGGCATTTCTTGAATGGCCTTGACCTTGTCAGGGTCAACCTCAATTCCTTTCTGGATGACGATGAACCCTAGCAGTTCCCTGAGCGGACACCGAATGTGGATTTATTGGGATTTAAGCGGAGTCTGTACTTTCTTAACCGCTCAAATAGTTTTGATAGGTGGGTCACATGCTCTTCTTCTGTCTTAGATTTGGCAATGATATCATCGACATACACTTCGATTTCTTTGTGTATAAACAGAGTAGTCATGGCCCTTTGATAGGTTGCCCCGGCGTTCTTCAGACCGAACGACATTACCTTGTAACAAAAAGTGCCCCATGGGGTGATGAAGGAAGTTTTTTCCATGTCTTTCGGCGCCATTTTGATTTGATTATAGCCCGAGAATCCATCCATAAAGGAGAATACTTTGAACTTTGTTATACTGACTACCAGCATGTCTATGTGCGGTAAGGGAAAGTTATCCTTTGGACTTGCTTTGTTCAAATCCCTGTAGTCTACACACATTCTGACCTTTCCGTCCTTTTTCGGAACTGGTACTATGTTGGCTAGCCATTGAGGATATTCTGACGTGGCGAGGAAACCCGCGTCAATCTGTTTCTGTACTTCCTCTTTGATTTTGATGGCCATGCCTGGATGAGTCCGTCTTAGTCTTTGTTTCACTGGCGGACATTCTGATCTTAACGGTAGATGATGTTCCACGATGCTGGTATCCAACCCTGGCATGTCCTGATAGGACCAAGCGAATACATCGTGAAACTCTGTGAGAAACTTTATCAAACCTTCTTTCACAGTCGGACTGAGCAGGGCTCTAATCTTGACTTCTTTTCTCTCTTCCTCTGAGCCCAAGTTGATCGTTTCCAACGGCTCTTTGTGAGGTTCAATGGACCTTTCCTCTTGTCTGAGTAATCGGGAGATCTCCTCTGGAATTTCTTCGTCATTTTCTTCTTTAGCCTCAAATACCTGGAATTCAAAGTTGGGAGAAGGCACCAGATCGTATGTTTCAATGGGGTTTAAAACAAGCAATTTGCATGATGTGATGATTTGCTTTAGAAGAGATAGAGAGAATGGAAGAGTGTGTGCAGTTTATTTTTTTAAAAAATGCTTGTTTTTATTATTTGAGTTGTTTTTTAGGATTACCATTTTCTAAAAAAGCAAAAAGAGAAAACAACAATAAATGTGGAAATTACAGAACGATGTTATTTTATTTATGATCTTGCCAATTCTTGAAACTACAGCCCTATAAAACAAAACTCAGTCACTTTGGGCAAAGCGAAAAGGTATATTTACAGAAAATTGAGCCATATCAAAACATCTGTTTCACCTGGGCAGGGTTAAAGGTTAAGATAAAGACGACAATTACTTAGACTTATGAACAATTTCCGGAACGTTGACAGCAAAACATTGATGGTGAACCGCTCGGTGAATCACAAAGTCGTGCACCTTCTTTCTCGATTTGTCTTCAGAAATAACGCTGATTTCTAGTGGAGCAGGATCGTTGGAATCTGTCTCCCAGGCAGAGTTGTCGTAGGAGGATTCTTCAATTGTATTTTGCACAGTGTTAGCACTCTCAGGTATATCTCCCCATCCAGTTGGCTGGATCTCTTCGAGCTTGATACGAGAGCTTTCTGGAGCGGTGTACTTGACCATGAAGTCGAATTTTCCACTTGGTTGTCCCAAGGTGTCCCACACTTCTTTGGAATTGGAGGAGTCATCCCTCTCGATGACGTTGACCTCAGGAAAAGCATAGTTAAGGAACTCTTGTCCTGTAATTGTTGTGAATTCATCGTTGTACTGGATATTTTCTGAATGCCCTGAGTAATGATCCCATGATTCTATGGGGACACATGTATTCTTCTCAATGATGCTTAGTTGATATGCATCGCTTGGCTGACTCTTTTGCCCCGAGTCTCCTGGGTACGGCTGCCAGATAGGCAGGCCATCCATTGGGTCATAATAGTCATGGTCAAAGTTGTCTTTCATCAGAGTGTCTTCCTCTAATGAGTTGGGTGGAGCACAACATCCTTCTGGATCACAATCTCCGTATATCATTTTGACATCTGACCTTGGTATATATCTCGGACCCTGCGCCAGAAAGAAAAATGGTGTAGGCACCTCTTCCTGAGACATATAATCGTCCTCGTTAAGATAGGACTTCCATTCTTCATCTGTATCGGAGGAATCTCCCTCGTTGATGGTATATACTTCTTGAGACACTGGGTGAAGGAAACCTCCACTGTGGAAGAAATTCTAAATGGGATGAAGACTTTCATCGTTAGTAGCTGTCTGGGTACAGTTTAAAGAAAAACCAAGACCTTTCTTTTCTTATTGTACGTAGGAATGACAAGCTGTTCCCATCCTTTTGCATTGTTATTTTTGATCGCTTCGAGAGCATCTCTGTACGAGGAAATCGACGTCCCTCTTTCTGATTGGTTGTCATTGCTCACCGAAATTTCTTAGAATTGGGTTCCAACAACCTCCTCTGGTTCTACACAAGTGGACGACGATAGGTTACTCTCGATCAAGGCTTGCTCTCCGCAGACGGTGACTAGTTGGTCGTTTTTTACAAACTTCAGCTTCTGGCGAAGTGTCGAAGTGACTACCCCAGCCTCGTGTATCCAATGTCTTCCCAACAAACAACTGTATGTTGCTCGGATGTCCATGACTTGGAAAGTTACTTGGAAAGTGTGGGGACCGATAGTTATGGGAAGGTCGACTTCGCCGATAACTATTTTTTGGGATCCGTCAAATGCTTTAAAAGTGACCTCACTGCCTCTCATTGGAGATCCTTTGAATGATAGTCGCATTAAAGTGGACTTCGGCATAACATTTAGAGCCGATCCGGTGTCGACTAGTACACTGGCTAACGCATCATCCTGGAAGTTGACTGTAATATTGAGTGCCATGTTATGATTTGGGCCCTCTTTCGGCAGTTCCTCATCACGAAATGCCAAGTTGTTGCAGGAAGTGATGTTGGAGATGATGCTGTCAAATTGTCGTATTGTTACATCCTGTTCCACAAAGGCTTGCTCTAAGACTTTCTGTAGAGCCTCCCTGTGAGTTTCGAAACTGAGTAAAAGTGATAGCACAGAGATTCGAGACGTAGTTTGCAACAATTGTTCCACAATGTTGTACTCGCTTTTTTGGATGAGCTTCAGCATCTCATCGTTGTTCTTTGAAAGGTCGGGATCACTAGACTGACCGACTGGTTGATCAGGAACTTTTGTTTGAGGTTCCTTTTCTCTGGTAGGTTCTCCAACTCCTCAGTTGAAGATTCGACCACTCTGTGTTACTCGACTGATGTCTACAATATTCACGACGGAGGGTCATGGAATTTCCTTTCCATTATCAATTATGGTTGCACTGTATTTGTAAGGGATAGCCTTAGTTGATTCATACAGTAATGGTCCTGGTAGATAGATAACTACATGAGCCTTCTGATGCTTCTGACCATTGTAAGTAATTTCAATCAGTTCCTGGTTGGGAACTTTCGATTCGTCAAGTAAAGGGATGATGGTACAAACATCACTGGTCCTCTTATGATCAGAGATTATGATAACATCTTTGATTCGATCGGTGATAAAGTCTTGCATCAAATTGATTGACCCAGAACTTGGACACAATCGAATCTCTTTGTGGTCCAACTGACTCTGAAGGGCTGCTCTCACGAGGTAACATCCTTGATTATCTTCAGAGCAAACTCGACATCGCTCATAGTTGTGTGGTGGCACCCGACCATGTCCACTCTGTATGCAGTGTAACCTCACTAGATCTATTTCCATTGATCGAACATCCTAACTTTGATGCCTAGTAGGGTTCGCATTAATCATACTGACTTGTTGTGTGTCTTCGTCTAAATAGATCGGAAGCCACCAGTGGTTCAACAAGTGTTGCAAAGTTCTCTGAACGAGAGTGCATCCTTGGTTGCTCTCACGACATCCCTTACAGTTCTGATAATTATGCAAAGTCGGAAAACTGAGCTGGACCTGCTTAGCATGTAACTCCACCAAGCTGGTATTCATCAAGCGAATATCAAATATTTGAATCATATTCACTTGATGCTGATTTCTATCGTGGTAATCTTGAATCCATCCAAGATCCATCTAACGCTGGAGGGTCTCTTGTACAAAAGAGCCTCCCTAATTGTTTATTGAGCAGATAGGACAGGAATCGTAATCGTGCCGAGACAGATTGTGATGTTGGCTTTGCCTTGAGTGCATTGCCACCAAGTTGACATTCATGGCTAGAATGTTGTGGTTTTGAATGATGTTGGAATTCGTATAAGTCATGTTGACTTCACGAATTCGGTGATCCTGGATCCATTCGAGATCCAACTGTTCCTGTAGAGCTGATTGCACCATAAAACATCCTTGATTATTTTTAGAGCAGATATCACACCGGTGATAATTATGAGATGGTACATGCCAATATTCGCTCTGTCTGCGATGCATTTTGACCAGGTTGGCCCTCAATAAGAGTACATCATGAATTTGATAGCTGTGGTTAGACTCTCCCTCTATCAAATTTAATGCAGCTTTCTCATGTTGAGGCAGCGGGTTTGTCTGAACATTTGGATTCGTATCCTTGAAGGATAAGACCCCGCTCATAACAACCTTCTGTACATCAGATTTGAAGCTGAGACAGTTTTCTATGTTATGCCCCGGTCCTCCTTGATGGTAAGGACAAGTCTGGTCCGCTTTGAACCAAAAAGGCAGATTTTCTGGTACTATAAGAGGAAACCTAGTTTGGACGTGCCCCTTGACCAGTAATAATGGAAACAGTTCTGGGTACAACATTGGTATAGGGTCGAACCCTGGTGGTCGAGTTGTACGGTTATTATTGTATGGAGGACGAGCCTGCTGAAGAGGCTGTTATGTCCTTTACTGATATTGTTGTTGATTCGGTTGGCTCTGAGCAACCTGAGGTTGATACGTAGGAATAGGCGCAGGGTTGATAGCAGGAGTTACAGCTGCTACTGGTTGGTACCGTCGCCTTTGCTTTCCGAGAGAGATATTACCGATATCTTGCTCTTTTTTCTTAGGGAGAGTACTACCGTATCTTTTGGTACTGCTTGATGGTCCAGCGTCTTTAACTAAACGTCCTTCTCGGACTGCTTCCTCCAGATGAACTCCCATGCCTACCATTTCAGTAAAGTCACTGGGCGCACTAGCGACCATTCTGTCGTAGTAACATGAGCTCAAGGTTTTCAGGAAGATTATTGTCATCTCTTTTTCCTCAAGAGGGGGGCAGATCTGAGCGGCAATTTCATGCCATCTCTGAGCATATTCCTTAAAGTTTTCCTTATCCTTCTGCGACATGGCTCTGAGTTGATCTATGTCGGGTGCCATGTCCAGGTTATACTTATACTACTGAACGAAGGCAGCGCCAAGATCTCTGAAAGTGGTGATCTTAGTGCGGTTTAATCCCATGTACCATTTGAGTGCGGCACCAGTTAAACAATCATGAAAGTAGTGGATCAGTAGCTGTTGGTTCTCTGTCTGAGTTAACATTCTCCGAGCGTACATCACCAAATGAATTTGAGGGCAAGAGTTACCCTTGTATTTTTCAAATTCGAGCACCTTGAATTTGTGCGGAACTTTCACATTGGGAACCAAACAAAGGTCTGCGGGGTCCTTTCCAAATAGATCCTGACCGCGAATGGCTTGCAGTTCCTTCTTCATCTCCAGGAATTGTTCCTGGAACTAATTCATTCTGTCGAACATACTTTCGTTTCCACCAGACGGTATCTGTGAAGTATGTCCTTCCGGGACAGTGTGTACCACGGGTGGTGGTATAGTCATTACGGCTAAGACTCTTGGTACTTCCCTTTCTCGAAGTTTGTAACCTTCAGGAGTTGTTGTCATGCCCCTGGCATCTTCGCTTTCCCAAAGTTTGTAACCTTCAGGCCCAGCGGCTCCTGTTGTAGTTTTCGAATCTTCAGTGATCGGCAGAATATATACTTTATTTCCCTGATTTTGCTTGGACTGATTATTTTGGAATCTTTCGAATTAGATGTCCAGCGGGGTGCCCTAACTTTTGCTTAAGTCACTTATTTTCAAGTGTGGACTTAGCGGGCTTTCTCTTTTTTATTCTTTTTGATTCTTCTTCTTTTTTTTTGAACCAATCGTGTGACACTGGTTGTCTGACTTGTTTGAAAGGGTTGTGACTACCTCATTACTTGGTCGATGAGGGATAACCATTGTGGTTTCACGTCCCTTGAACTCTTGAAGGTAATGGATCCTCCGATGCACACTCCTTTCAAAATTTGAACGCTTGGTCAAATTACTGACAACTACCCTGCCCCTGGTTAAATATGAGGGTTTTTCTTATAAAAAGAAACTCCTACTTCAAGGCTCAAAGGGGTTGACGAGGGTCTATCTCCCTTATATCTCCAGTGTTTGGGGATTTGAAGCAATGCCTGTACATCCTCAACAGGGTTTTATCCAAAAGCACACAACCAAGGATTTTGCGTTTTTACCTCATCATCCTCCCTCCAAAAGTTAAAGCAAGAAAGCTGGTATTGCAATGCGCAGAAATATCATATGAATGAATGAAAATAATTACTTCAAGAAAAACATATTCATTACATTAAAACATTATCCAGAACACAAACAAGTTTTTTTTTATGCATACAATGCTTTAACAAGAAATGAAAAACTACAAATGAAAATACAGTAAAGAAACTGAAGATTGTCATCGCTGAGGAAGCTTGATTCTGTCTGGACGTCCTTGCAAACTGGGTGCTCACTTGAGACAGGAGGCTTTAATTGATGTACATATCATCTTTAGTGAATGCAATGATCTCTGAGTCCACCAGGTCTTGCAACTTGTGCTTGAACACGTTGCAATTTTCAATGGAATAACCCGGTGTGTCTGAGTGATACTGGCATCTAGCATCCAGATCATAATCAGGAGGTATGGGGTCAGGAACAGGCTTGGCATCCCTTAGTTCAACTAGAGAACTCTCAAGTAGACGGGCAAGAACATGACTGTGAGGAATAGGGAGTGGATCAAACCTTATCGCAGGCCTTCGTGATCTTTGTTGTCTCTGTTGCTGAGGAGCATAAGGTCGCTGATACTGAATAGGCCGTTGAACAACATGAGTAATATACACAACACTAGTTTCTCCTTCCTTTCCCTTGGAGGACCCAACATAAGGTTTCTTTGCATCTTTAGCAGCAATTCGAATCTTTCCCATTTTGATGTCATTTTTGACTCTTTCTCCTGCCAATACAAGACCTGAAAATACGGCTGACAAACATCCAACCAATTTCTCATAATAATGCCCCTGAAGTGTATCCATGAACATATCAACGAGCTCTCTTTCCAACATCAGAGGTTGAACTCGAGAAGCCAATTTACGCCACCTCTGGGTGTACTCTTTAAAGCTTTCATTTTGTCCCTGAGAAAGATTATGCAATTGCATCCTATTGGGCGCCATGTCCATATTGTATTGGTAGTGCTTAATGAAAGCTTCTGCCAAATCTCTCCAGCTATTAATATGCGTTCTATCCAAGCTCATATACCAGTCTAAAGATGCCCCAATTAGGCTGTCCTGAAAGAAATACATCAGCAGCTTCTCATCATCCGTATAGGCAGCCATTTTGCTAGAATATGCCTTGATGTGAAGCTTGGGGAAGGTGGATCCATTGTACTTTTTGAAAATAGGCGCTCTGAACTTCGGAGGAATTTTCACACCTGGGATCAACCCTAAGTCAGACATGTCCATGCCCAAAGTATTCTGGCTCTTTAAAGCCTTTAATCTCTCTTCAAGCATACAAAGCTTCTTGTCCGTATCAGTAGGGAAATTCATCTCAGCATCATAAAATCGTTCATCCTGATTATCCACCTCCCGATGAGGAATAGGAGTCTTAGCAGCACTTCCTCTGGGTTGACTCATAGGAGAGGGTGGAGGAAGATCAGCACGTGGAGGGTTCACAACTCCGCCCGTTATATTACCAACAACATTCCCATTACCAGCCTCTGGGATAACAACAGCAGCTCTTTGAATAATCGCTTTCAATTCCTCTTGACGTTGAGCCATACCCTGCATCACCTCCATGCACTGAGCCATACGAGTCTGGAATTTCGACAACTCTGCTCGCACCTGATCCATGATTCTCCTCTAATTGCTTCTAGTTGCGTAGTGGTGAGAAGTTAGGTTTGCAGTTCTGAAGAAAATACCAAGTCAGAATAATAATCCCCTTCTGAGAATACCTTCTATGCATATGAGTATGAAAATGCAAAATGTCATGTGATGCAAATGCAAAGACACGGGATCAAGGTATCCATAAATTCTGAATAGCTGCTGTACTGCTGACTGGACAAACCCAAAGGTCTTCCCTGAAGAGAATACCGAAATACCAGGCTGATAAGTCCACACTGATAAGAAAACCAAAATCCCAGGTAGGTAGAAGGTTAAGGCCACCAGCAAACCTGTAAATATCCCGCCCATTCTCACATGTGGGTACTAAAAAGTCGGGATCCTCAGTTTCAGATTCTCGATTTGAGAAGTAATAGTACATTTATCCCTCAGGGTAAAATACTATCGCTAAACAAAGAGGTCGTCCATTGATTCCCCCTAAAAAGGATCATCTATAGCGAGTTCCCAGTATTGGATCCTCGGATCAAGAAGCGCAATGGGTTTGCCATTTCTGGTCAGCCATTATCACCTCTCGGGAGGAGTACCGTTACTGAGTCCTCGGGAATGGTCACCAGAGTCAACAACTCTCTAGATCAACACCCTGAAATGCACAAGACACGTACATCAGAATGTCTCCCAAGATAGCCTCGTCTGGATGTGAATTTCATGGACACCAAACGTACCAAGACGGCGTGTAGGTCCCACTACTTTCCACTATAGTCCTAAGTGTATGCTCAAGCCTGGGTATTGGGCTTATCTCTCAAAGAATCCCAACCCTCCAAACAAAGAAACCAGTACAACACAGCACTATAATACAGTAACAGTAATATACAACAAAATAAAGCACAATAATAAACACCTAATGAAAAAAATAAACAAGCGCTAGGATTGGCTCGCTTAGGGAACCAGAGTCCCCAGCTGTCGCTCCCGAGATTTTTATCTAATTACAAACACGAAAGTGGCACAGAAACAGAGTCGCCAGCATTGTGTATTTATCCCAAGAGAGGGAAAGGAAACACTGCGTCAACCTGAGGGAAGGAAAAGAACGTGGTCTCGCGACCAAGAGAAATGGGTAAGGGAGTCGTTTACACGAGGGGAAGGTATTAGAACCCCCACGCGTCCATCGTACTCGATGGGATCCACGCTTATTGTCTCGATCAAAGGGTGTCGTCGTCTGGAGCTCCACTGCTACTGGACACGAGAAGGAACAGGTACGGGAAAGAACGAAGAAACGAGGAAGAAAAGAAAAAGAAGTGACTGGATAGGACATAGCCGTCCTAGGCCTACGTATTCCCTCGTGCAATGGGAAAGTCAGAGTCAAGGTAGTTCAGACTACGGTTTTGGGAATGGTGAAGGATGGTGCTCGGAGAGATCTCGCACGATCTCCTGCCTACGTATCTCGCTCGCACACGAGAATCAGAGCGACATAGTTCCCCTCACTAGGGATGACTTTGGTTTGTTTGTGTTTTTTAAGTGGAGTACGTCCAGGTGTGCGTTCCAACAGTTAGGTGTCGCAACTCGTTGAACGGAGTCTTAGGCATTTACCTGTTTGCGGTAGAACGGACGAATCCTTTACGAATGGTGTGAGGAAGATGAGAAGAGAATTGTTTGTTTTTGTATTTTAAGAAGTGTTTTGATTATTTTGTGTTCATGACAAGTATTGTACTAAAGTCTATGACATAGGAACAAATGCCTCGCATGGTCGTCCTAACAGGACGTATGCTAAACATTCTAGAAAGGCGAAGGGAAACCCTTCTCCTTCCATTTCCCATGTACTTAAGGCTCATGGCACACAACACTTGTTGTCTTATTACATATTTTTTATTTTTGTTTTGAGAGAGAGAGAGAGAGAAGAGACTCAAAGGTGTTGAGAAAGGAAAAAGTCTAAGCGGGGAAAGACTAATAATCCTAACGTTATCATGCATGGAGATCCTATGGTTATGTGAGGTAATAGGAACCACCTAAGTCTAAAAGAAGAGAGGGATATCACTATCTTATGCTTATCCTACCTCACCTTAATCAAAAATTAAGGATGAGCTAGGATCCCTAAGGGATGTGAGAAAGTTCTACACCATCAAGCATTATATAATGTAATCCATATAAGCAATGAGAGGCGAATAAACAAGAAAACAGCGGCTATTACAGCGCATCTGCAATAATACAGCAGTAAATCCAGCACCATATACCAAACAGCATTCAACAGCTCATGTTCTGCACAAAAATGGGTGTAAAAAGTCAAGCAGCAACAACACATGTGTATGTAGACAGCAGTAGAAACAGGGCAGCATGCGATGCATTGAAAAATGATGCAATCATGGCATAACAAACACACATTAAACATCATGCATTTCCCAATTAAAGATGATCACAATGACGCCACACACCATGTTGAACAAGCTTGAAGATATCATGAAAGAATGTACATTATCAAGCGTATGAACGAGTTGGAACAAGTGTGCACCTTAATGAAAGGAAAATGAACAAACATGCACACAACAATTCCAGCAACACAAGCATTAATTCACAATTAACATGCTCAAGGAGTGTGTACTAAGTGTTCATTGTGTCAAGTAATCTACAATGCAAGCGTAAATATCATAGATAAAAAAATCTAAAATAGCATGTCGAAGAAAGGTGATCATGCAATGGTGTGAGCTGAAACAGCTCAAGAATAATCCACAAATCATCAACATATTAATCCATGAAGTTTAGACATGCAAAGGATCTCAAACAACCAAGAAAATGCAAGAAAATCTCATTCTCCTCTAGTGGTAACCGGTTAGCAGTTATGCTGTAACCGGTTACACAGTTCAAAACAGCTAGAAATGACGTAAAAAACAACATGTTAACCGGTTACAACATAACTGCTAACCGGTTACACAGCAACATAATTAAAAAAAACAGCTCCAAAAGCACTTTTCAGTGGCAAATGACTTATTCAAATAACTCCAAAGATCATGTAATCACTTATGCATGAAAATTACGTGAAATTACAGTCATCAAACATCAATAAGATCCAACAAACAACAACATCAAGAATCAATTTCAAGCAAATGTATCCAAATCACAAATCACCGAAGATCTACATCGAATAAGTCGTAAATAAGCTAAACAAGCATAGATCTAAGGAAAACCAACCTACAAAGCTGAGATTTGCTTTGGTGATTGTTGCAAAGTGATTTTAGTGCAGAAAATTAAAGAAAACCAGAGATTCCTCGATTAGTAGCCGAAACGCGTCGAAACCGAGCAAAATCGCGAAAAATCACCGAGATCAAACTTGCACCAAAATAAATGGTGTGAAACCCTTGGATTGAAGTAGAATAAGCTGAAATTCCAGAAATCCAACCAAAGATAGCCAAATGATGGAGTTTGAGCTCAAGAATTAATCACTTTTCAATGTGAAAAGTGATTATCCTTCAAGAAATAAGAGCTTTTTGTTAGGGTTAGGAAGAGAGAATTGAGATGAAGATGTAGAAGTAGCAGAAAGTTTAGAGAGAAAATGAGAAAATTGAAAGTGAAAAGTGTGAGAAATTTTGTAGAATGGTTTCCCCCCCTTGAAAAATGAGTGAAGGGTTTCGTATATAGACTTTTGGTTTGGAGTGTGGGAGGTTTGGGATTAGCTTTGGACTTAGCTTTGGGTTTGGAGCTAGGGTCGGAGTTAATTACACTCAACTCACCGAGTCAAGGTAGTTAACTCGGTTAGTTGGGATCAACTCGGTAACAATCCCAAGGTGAACTTCAACATCCAAGGGTGGAGATGCTTGGAAAACAAGGAATATGGTGCACTTGATTTGAAATGAAGCACTAAAATAAATGCCCTTGGAATTAATTGAATTGAAATGTCTAGAGATGTCTAGAATATTTCACTTGCTGCTATAATACTTGTAGAATCAAGAACCCCAAGTGTGTGCAATGGTGCTGTCATGAAAAAGCAACAGAATATGCAAAATTTGCCTGTGTTAACCGGTTACAGCATAACTGATAACCGGTTACACGGTTCAAAATCAGCCCAATTACTCAAAATTTCAACATGTTAACCCGTTAACATAATTGCACTGTAATTGTGTTAACCGGTTAACCAGGCCAAAATTTGTCCATTTTTCTTAAAAAATGATGTTGTGGCTCCGGTTTCGATTCTCTACTCCGTGCTCTAATAGATATCCATAGAGTCCCCTGTTTAAGGAACACTGTGATCCCATGCCTTAGGAAAACCAATGATATATATATATATATATGATGTTTTATGACCTATATAAAAATGCGAAATGAATGAAGCATAAGCCACCGATTACGGTAAAAGATGAGAAGGCAAATTTTGGGGTACTACAGCTGCCCCTATTCAATCAACTTGGACCTGAAAGGATGATAGCAACGACTTTCAGACATTCAAGGTAGAAGGTGATTGAATACAAAAAGAACCACAAAATTTGCCCACTGTGGGGAGAGAAATGACATAGTGATTGCCAGCCATAGGTGGACTGACAACCGGAGGTTTGTAGAATCAACGGACCTATAAAGATGACTCCGCTGGGGATAAGAAGGTAGACCATCAACTCGGAGGTTGAGGAAAAAAAATGGCATTCGCTCTGAGATTGAGAAAATTTGAAGTAAACAATAACACTGAGGTTGAGGAAAAGGTAGACATCAACTCTGAGGTTGAGAAAAAAAACCGTAAATTCAACTCTGGGGTTAGAAGAAGGATATACGTCAACTCTGAGGTTGAAGACATGCCACAATACGTGTACTCTGAGGTTGGAGACGAAAGGTGTCAACTAGGAGTTTTGGGAAGAAAGG
This sequence comes from Lathyrus tuberosus, assembly GCA_022829125.1. Classification (NCBI taxonomy): domain Eukaryota; kingdom Viridiplantae; phylum Streptophyta; class Magnoliopsida; order Fabales; family Fabaceae; genus Lathyrus; species Lathyrus tuberosus. The sequence continues at coordinate 21,215,992 of JALAZF010000012.1, read as the reverse complement.
GATGTTCATCAACTCTGAGGTTGAGAAAAGGTACACGACAACTTTGAAGTTGGTAAGGTGGGCGTCAACCCTGAGGTTGGGGAAGAAAGATATATTCATCAACTCTGAGGTCGAGAAAAGAAAAAAGTGTACGACAACTTTGAAGTTGGTAAAGGGCGTCAACCCTGAGGTTGGGTCAAAAGAAATATTCACCAACTCTGAGGTTGAGAAAGAAAAAAGTGTACGACAACTTTGAAGTTGGTAAAGGGCGTCAACCCTGAGGTTGGGTCAAAAGAAATATTCACCAACTCTGAGGTTGAGAAAGAAAAAAGTGTCTGACAACTTTGAAGTTGGTAAAGGGCGTCAACCCTGAGGTTGGGGCAAAAGAAATATTCCCCAACTCTGAGGTTGAGAAAGAAAAGTGTACGACAACTTTGAAGTTGGTATAAAGAGGCGTCAACCCTGAGGTTGGGGCAAAAGAAATATTCACCAACTCTGAGGTTGAGAAAGAAAAGTGTACGATAACTTTGAAGTTGGTATAAAGGGCATCAACCCTGAGGTTGGGTTAATAGAACTATTCACCAACTCTGAGGTTGAGAAAGAAAAAAGTGTATGACAACTTTGAAGTTGGTATGGGGCGTCAACCCTGAGGTTGGGTCAAAAGAAATATTCACCAACTCTGAGGTTGAGAAAGAAAAAAGTGTACGACAACTTTAAAGTTGGTAAGGGCGTCAACCCTGAGGTTGGGGCAAAAGAAATATTCACCAACTCTGAGGTTGAGAAAGAAAAAAGTACGACAACTTTGAAGTTGGTATAAAGAGGCGTCAACTCTGAGGCTGGGGTCACTGTTTTGAGTGAGGGTTGATCTGGGCTTTCGCACAAGCTACCAAATCTGGCTTATGCTTCGATGCATGTATGAATTTTTCTTTCTATGGCGTAATGCTCCATACGAAATGGAAATGTTACGCATTTTGAGGATGCAATGCAATGATGATTACTACATGCAAGAATGAGAGGACTCTCCACTGGGGAATGCGCAAAATAGAACAAGCAGACTTTGCTGAGGAAGGGATCCCCAATATCTAATCTCCTGTACCACCAATAACCACTGGTGCTGCAAACCCTATCGGGGAACTGCAAGCTGAATTGTGAACTCTGTTGGGGATATGCCAAAAAGATTGGACTTTGAACCGCTAAGAATTCTAATAACCATTGGACTTTGACTTGCCGGGAAAATACCAAACCTGACTTTTGAGGAAGATAATACTCTGCCTTCTCACCATCTTCAAACTGCTTGAAAATATTCCACCGTCTTACCCTGCTGAGAATAAGGAATCCACCTTCACCGCCGGGGGTAGAAAATCTTCATAAAGAACCCTTTTCAATTTGAGGACGACTCTCTGCTTGGGGAAGAATAACAACTCCAACACCTTGTTGGAAATAGATACCCTCTGGCACCTTGCTGGGGAAGAGTCTTAGTGCTTCAAGTTTCTACTGACCCACTGCATACCGATTATCAGGAGTGAACAACGGTTCCCTCCTGACTTGCCCCGGACCACAGGGTCTAATGGGAGAAATCATCTCAAGAGGATTTTACAGAAGATCGGTGTTCACACTGCCCCAGGGTCTTCAAACTGTTGGAGAGATTTATCGGATCTCGGCATAACTGCCCCAGACTATATGATCTATGAAGGAATTTGCCTCGAGAGGACTTGTAATCACTTGAAGTACTTTGCCTCAGTATTTTGAACCTTGAAGAGGTACCCCTGATCAACTGCCTTCCGGAGAGGATAACTTCTTATGCTCCGGAGGTGGCCCGCTTCGATATGAGCTTTGAAATGACTTTGCCCCTGATCAACTGATCTTCGAATGAATACCCCAGAATGACTGAGCTTCAGAGAGATTTATCGACGTGACTGCCCCTGATTACACTGCTTTTGGAGAGATTTATCGAATCCCGACGTGATTGCCCCAGATTGGCTGAACCTCGAAAACATTTCTCGATGCGATTGCCCCAGAGTGGTTACATCTCAACACAACTGGCTGGGAACACTTTTGCCCCACATAGTCTTTCAGCAACATGTCCTCTGGAGTCCTCAGGCATTTCAACTTGGCAGGATCAAGCTTCTCGACTGAAGTTCATCATGTAAGCTTCTTTGATGTCAAACAAATGTATGCAAGCAGAAAATATTTATTCTGAAAATGATTATTCAAATGCAACACACATGTTAACCTTGAAGTTTATTGAAAATATGTCACAAAACCCTGCGAACGAGTCGTTAGTTACGACATTGATTTTTGAATGGAAAACAATACGCACATGCAATAGCAGCGAAAATCTTATTAGCACAACTCATGGGAGTCAGGAACGTTATCTCGTTGAAGTACGCCTTCGGAATAAACTCTGCTTCAATTAGGACTTCTAAGGGTTGTAACGTGGCCTGGTTCAAGGTTTTAGAAAAAAGGATTTATGGCTCAAAATTCTGTTTGTACCCACCCATTCTCCTTGATGTTCTCCAGTCCTACGTTCGGTTAATTTGGCACAAGCGCTCATCTCCCAACAGGATTTTTGTGAGGATCGATGGTTAAGGAATCCATGAGGTCTTTAAAATGATAGTCACCCCTTTTGTCTTCAGTGTTTCGGTCACACGACTTGTTCCTCATCGAGGATTTTCTCTTTTGAGTATTTCTTTTTCATTTTTCGCTTCTTTATTTCCCTGATTTTGCCTGGACTGATTCTTTTTGAATCTTTCGAATTTGATGTCCAACGGGGTGCCCTAATTTTTGCTTAAGTCGCTTATTTTCAAGTGTGGACTTAGCGGGCTTTCTCTTTTTTATTCTTTTTGATTCTTCTTCTTTTTTTTTTGAACCAATTGTGTGACACTAGTTGTCTGACTTGTTTGAAAGGGTTGTGACTACCTCATTAATTGGTCGATGAGGGATAACCATTGTGGTTTCACATCCCTTGAACTCTTGAAGGTAATGGATCCTCCGATGCACACTCCTTTCGAAATTTGAACGCTTGGTCAAATTACTGACAACTACTCTGCCCCTAGTTAAATGTGAGGGTTTTTCTTATAAAAAGAAACTCCTACTTCAAGGCTCAAAGGGGTTGACGAGGGTCTATCTCCCTTATATCTCCAGTGTTTGGGGATTTGAAGCAATGCCTGTACATCCTCAACAGGGTTTTATCCAAAAGCACACAACCAAGGATTTTGCGTTTTTACCTCATCATCCTCCCTCCAAAAGTTAAAGCAAGAAAGCTGGTATTGCAATGCGCAGAAATATCATATGAATGAATGAAAAGAATTACTTCAAGAAAAACATATTCATTGCATTAAAACATCATTCAGAACACAAACAAGTGTTTTTTTATGCATACAATGCTTTAACAAGAAATGAAAAACTACAAATGAAAATACAGTAAAGAAACCGAAGATTGTCATCACTGAGGAAGCTTGATTCTGTCTGGATGTCCTTGCAAACTGAGTGCTCACTTGAGACAGGAGGCTTCAATTGATGTAGATATCGTCTTCAGCGAATGCAATGATCTCTGAGTCCACCAGGTCTTGCACCTTGTGCTTGAACACGTTGCAATTTTCAATGGAATAACCCGGTGTGTCTGAGTGATACTCGCATCTAGCATCCAGATCATAATTAGGAGGTATGGGGTTGGGAACAGGCTTGGCATCCCTTAGTTCAACCAGAGAACTCTCAAGTGGACGGGCAAGAACATGACTGTGAGGAATAGGGAGTGGATCAAACCTTCTCGCAGGCCTTCGTGATCTTGGTTGTCTCTGTTGCTGAGGAGGATAAGGTCGCTGATACGGAACAGGCCGTTGAACAACATGAGTAATATACACAACACTAGTTTCTCCTTCCTTTCCCTTGGAGGACCCAGCATAAGGTTTCTTTGCATCTTTAGCAGCAATTCGAATCTTTCCCATTTTGATGCCATTTTCGACTCTTTCTCCTGCCAATACAAGACCTGAAAATCCGGCTGACAAACATCCAACCCATTTCTCATAATAATTCCCCTGAAGTGTATCCATGAACATATCAACGAGCTCTCTTTCCAACATCGGAGGTTGAACTCGGGAAGCCAATTCACACCACCTCTGGGCGTACTCTTTGAAGCTTTCATTTTGTCCCTGAGAAAGATTATGCAATTGCATCCTATTGGGCGTCATGTCCGTATTGTATTGGTAGTGCTTAATGAAAGCTTCTGCCAAATCTCTCCAGCTTTTAATATACGTTCTCTCCAAGCTCATATACCAGTCTAAAGATGCCCCAATTAGGCTGTCCTGAAAGAAATGCAGCAGCAGCTTCTCATCATCCGTATAGGCAGCCATTTTGCTGGAATATGCCCTGATGTGAAGCTTGGGGCAGGTGGATTCATTGTACTTTTTGAAAACAGACGCTCTGAACTTCGGAGGAATTTTCACACCTGGGATCAACCCTAAGTCAGACATGTCCATGCCCAAAGTATTCTGGCTCTTTAAAGCCTGTAATCTCTCTTCAAGCATACAAAGCTTCTTGTCTGTATCAGTAGGAAAATTCATATCAGCATCATAAAATCGTTCATCCTGATTATCCACCTCCCGATTAGGAATAGGAGTCTTAGCAACACTTCCTCTGGGTTGACTCATAGGAGAGGGTGGAGGAAGATCAGCACGTGGAGGGTTCACAACTCCGCCCAGAGTATTACCAACAACATTCCCATTACCAGCCTCTGGGATAACAACAACAACTCTTTGAATAATCGCTCTCAATTCCTCTTGACGTTGAGCCATACCCTGCATCACCTCCATGCACTGAGCCATACGAGTCTGGAATTCTGACAACTCTGCTCGCACCTAATCCATGATTCTCCTCTAATTGCTTCGAGTTGCGTAGTGGTGAGAAGTCAGGTTTGCAGTTCTGAAGAAAATACCAAGTCAGAATAATAATCCCCTTCTGAGAATACCTTTTATGCATATGAGTATGAAAATGCAAAATGTCATGTGATGCAAATGCAAAGACACGGGATCAAGGTATCCATAAATTATGAATAGCTGTTGTACTGCTGACTGGATAAACCCAAAGGTCTTCTCTGAAGAGAATACCGAAATACCAGGCTGATAAGTCCACACTGATAAGAAAACCAAAAATCCAGGTAGGTAGAAGGTTACGACCACCTGCAAACCTGTAAACATCCCGCCCATTCTCACATGTGGGTACTAAAAAGTCGGGATCCTCAGTTTCAGATTCTCGATTTGAGAAGCAATAGTACATTCATCCCTCGGGGTACAATACTATCGCCAAACAAAGAGGTCGTCCACTAATTCCCCCTAAAAAGGATATCCTATAGCGAGTTCCCAGTATTGGGTCCTCGGATCAAGAAGCGTAATGGGTTTGCCATTTCTGGTCTGCCATTATCACCTCTCGGGAGGAGTGCCGTTACTGAGTCCTCGGGAATGGTCACCAGAGTCGAAAGCTCTCTAGATCAACACCCTGAAATGCGCAAGACACGTACGTCAGAATGTCTCCCAAGATAGCCTCGTCTGGATGTGAATTTCGTGAACACCAAACGTACTAAGACGGCGCGTAGGTCTCACAACTTTCCACTCTAGTCCTAAGTGTATGCTCAAGCCTGTGTATTGGGCTTATCTCTCAAAGAATCCCAACCCGCCAAACAAAGAAACCAGTACAGCACAACACAGTCTAACACATGATAACAATGCAATGCAATAAAATACAGTAAAAATATGGTAATACAGTAATAGTAATATACAACAAAATAAAGAACAACAATAAACACCCAATGAAAAAAAAAACAAGCGCTAGGATTGACTCGCTTAGGGAACCAGAGTCCCCAGCAGAGTCACCAGCTGTCGCTCCTGGGATTTTCATCCAAGTACAAACGCAAAAGTGGCACGGAAATAGAGTCGCCAGCAATGTGTATTTATCCCAAGAGAGGGAAAGGAAACACTGCGTAAACCTAAGGGAAGGAAAAGAACGTGGTCTCGCGACCAAGAGAAACGGGTAAGGGAGTCGGTTACACGAGGGGAAGGTATTAGAACCCCCACGCGTCCATCGTACTCGATGGGATCCATGCTTATTGTGTCGATCAAAGGGTGTCGTCGTCTGGATCTCCACTTCTACTGGACACGAGAAGGAACATGTACGGGAAAGAACGAAGAAACAAGGAAGAAAAGAAAAAGAAGTGACTAGATAGGACATAGCCATCCTAGGCCTACGTGTTCCCTCGTGCAATGGGAAAGTCAGAGTCAACGTAGTTCGGACTACGGTTTGGGGAAGGGTGAAGGATGGTGCTCGGAGAGATCTCGCACGATCTCCTGCCTACGTATCTCGCTCGCACGCGAGAATTAGAACGACGTAGTCCCCCTCACTAGGGATGACTTTGGTTTGTTTGTGTTTTTTAAGTGGAGTACGTCCAGGCGTGCGTTCCAGCAGTTAGGTGTCGCAGCTCGTTCTACGGAGTCTTAGGCATTTACCTGTTTGCGGTAGAACGGACGTGACGAATCCTTTACGAATGGAGTGAGGAAGATGAGAAGAGAATTGTTTGTTTTTGTCTTTTAAGAAGTGTTTTGATTATTTTGTGTTCATGACAAGTATTGCACTAAAGTCTATAACATAGGAACGAATGCCTCGCATGGTCGTCCTAACAGGACGTATGCTAAACATTCTAGAAAGGCGAAGGGAAATCCTTCTCCTTCCATTTCCCATGTACTTAAGGCTCATGGCACACAACACTTGTTGTTTTATTACATGTTTTTTATTTTTGTTTTGAGAGAGAGAGAGAAGAGACTTAAAGGTGTTGAGAAAGGAAAAAGTCTAAGCGGGGAAAGACTAATAATCCTAACATTATCATGCATGGAGATCCTATGGTTATGTGAGGTTATAGGAACCACCTAAGTATAAAAGAAGAGAGGGATAACACTATCTTATGCTTATCCTACCTCACCTTAATAAAAAATTAAGGATGATCTAGGATCCCTAAGGGATGTGAGAAAGTTTTACACCATCAAGCATTATATCATGTAATTCATATAAGCAATGAGAGGTGAATAAACAAGAAAACAACGGCTATTACAACGCATCTGCAACAATACAGCAGTAAATCCAGCACCATATACCAAACAACATTCAACAGCTCATGTTCAGCACAAAAATGGGTGTAAAAAGTCAAGCAGCATCATATACAACAGCACATGTGTATGTAGACAGCAGTAGAAACAGGACAGCATGCGATGCATTGAAAAATGATGCAATCATGGCATAACAAACACACATTAAACATCATGCATTTCCCAATTAAAGATGATCACAATGACACCACACACCATGTTGAACAAGCTTGAAGATATCATGAAAGAATGTACATTATCAAGCGTATGAACGAGTTGGAACAAGTGTGCACCTTAACGAAAGGATAATGAACAAACATGCACACAACAATTCCAGCAACACAAGCATTAATTCACAATTAACATGCTCAAGGAGTGTGTTCTAAGTGTTCATTGTGTCAAGTAATCTACAATGCAAGCATAAACATCATAGATAAAAAAGATCGAAAATAGCGTGTCGAAGAAAGGTGATCATGTAATGGTGTGAGGTGAAACAGCTCAAGAATAATCCACAAATCATTAACATATTAATCCATGAAGTTTAGACATGCAAAGGATCTCAAACAACCAAGAAAATGCAAGAAAATCTCATTCTGCTCCAGTGGTAACTGGTTAGCAGTTATGCTGTAACCGGTTACACAGTTCAAAACAGCCAAAAATTACGTAAAAAACAACATGTTAACCGGTTACAGCATAACTGCTAACCGGTTATACAGCAACAGAATTAAAAAAAAAACAGCTCCAAAAGAACTTTTCAGCGGCAAATGACTTATTCACACAACTACAAAGATCATGTAATCACTTATGCACGAAAATTACGTGAAATTACAGTCATCAAACATCAATATGATCCAACAAACAACAACATCAAGAATCAATTTCAAGCAAATGGATCCAAATCACAAATCACCGAAGATCTACATCGAATAAGTCATAAATAAGCTAAACAAGCATAAATCTAAGGAAAAGCAACCTACAAAGCTGAGATTTGCTTTGGTGATTGTTGCAAAGTGATCTTGGTGCAGAAAATTAAAGAAAACCAGAGATTCCTCGATTAGTAGCCGAAATGCGTCGAAACCGAGCAAAATCGCGAAAAATCACCTAAATTGAACTTGCACCAAAATAAACGGTGTGAAACCCTTGGATTGAAGTAGAATAAGCTGAAATTCTAGAAATCCAACCAAAGATAGCCAAATGATGGAGTTTGAGCTCAAGAATTAATCACTTTTCAATGTGAAAAATGATTATCCTTCAAGAAATAAGAGCTTTTTGTGAGGGTTTGGCAGAGAGAATTGAGATGAAGATGTAGAAGTAGCAGAAAGTTTAGATAGAAATTGAGAAAATTGAGAGTGAAAAGTGTGAGAAATTTTGTAGAATGGTTTTCCCCCCTTGAAAAATGAGTGAAGGATTTCTTATATAGACTTTTGGTTTGGAGTGTGGGAGGTTTGGGATTAGCTTTGGACTTAGCTTTGGGTTTGGAGCTTGGGTCAGAGTTAGTTACACTCAACTCACCGAGTCAAGGTAGTTAACTCGGTTAGTTGGGATCAACTCGGTAACAATCCCAAGGTGAACTTCAACATCCAAGGGTGGAGATGCTTGGAAAACAAGGAATATGGTGCACTTGATTTGAAATGAAGCACTAGAATAAATGCCCTTGGAATTAATTGAATTGAAATGTCTAGAGATGTCTTGAATATTCCACTTGCTGCTATAATACTTGTAGAATCAAGAACCCCAAGTGTGTGCAATGGTGCTGTCATGAAAAAGCAGCAGAATATGCAAAATTTGCCTGTGTTAACCAGTTACAGCATAACTGCTAACCGGTTACACAGTTCAAAATTAGCCCAATTACTCAAAATTTCAACATGTTAACCGGTTAACATAATTGCACTGTAATTGTGTTAACCGGTTAACCAGGCCAAAATTTGTCCATTTTGCTTAAAAAATGATGTTGTGGCTCCGGTTTCAATTCTCTACTCCGTGCTCTAATAGATATCCATAGAATCCCCTGTTTAAGGAACACCGTGATCCCATGGCTTAGGAAAACCAATGATATATATATATATATATATGATGTTTTGTGACCTATATAAAAATGCGAAATGAATGAAGCATAAGCCACCGATTACGGTAAAAGATGAGAGGGCAAATTTTGGGGTACTACACCAGGGTTTCTACAGTGCTTGAGAATGTATTTGAGACTCAAGAGGGGATATAGACTGTCCAAGTCTACTAGTGTGGAAGAGTTTTATCTTTTGTATGATGCCTCCCAGAGGAGGCAAGGGCATTAAGGGATGAGAATCAACCCTAAAGTGGCCTGAGGTTTGACACTGGAAAGACTGCTCTATCAAAGGATGGTTAAGTTATGTCTTAGACCTTTAAGAGGTCGTCAAGGTCCTTGTATTAAGCCCAAGAGAAGGCATGAGAACTTCTTAGAAGCCGAAGGGTCCTTGTACAATGCCCAAGAGGAGACGGGGATGCTTTTAGGAAGCCTGTGGGTCCCCAAACCAAGAGAAGTTCAAGAAATACAATTCATAGAGAAGAGAACATTCCAGGAAAGTTCGAGGGTTTGGAAGAAACTCAAGAGATGCTATTCATAGAGAATAGATCAACTCCGGGGAGTAGAATTTCTTTGACAATTTCTAGGGGTGACGGTCTGAGAAAAGGTTCACCGAGAATACTGCCTTTCTCTTTGTTCCATATTGTTTAACCCCAAGAGAAGGGAAGACGGTATCTGGAAATCCTATGGGGATCTAGTTTTGTTCGTATTTAAGAGCGACCAACATGGCTTTACCTAGTTCTAGACGTAGTTGTCGGGGAAAACTCTAAATAACTATACTAGTATATATATAGTTGATATATGACGAGTATTTAAAAGGTATGAAAGAAGACTAACCATGCGCAGCTTCCCACAATACAGTTATGTATATGAAAGCAGATAAAAGAAAGCGGATAAACACTTACCCGTTGTAGAGCTTCCATGCTGTTTTGTTAGTTGTTCAACAAATAAATTAAAGAAAGTTTTGATAGCAACTATATATTTGGATTCAAAATCAAAGGAGAAAGTATTTTGAACAGAGATTGGGGCTTACAACTCAAGGAGAGGCCCAAATTTTAACAGTGAGCGCACCATTGTTTGAATTTGTACAGGGACTTATACAAGTGACTGAGGCCCAAAAAAGGTTTTCCGTACAAAGGGATGGGTCTTACACTCTCTTAAGAGGCCCAAAAAGTTTTGAAGAAAAGAAATGGGACTTACAACACGAGGGTAGGCCCAATTGAAAAAGTTTGAAAACGACGATTACGTCGGAATTTCGAAAACGGTATCGGGACTTATACAATACACTAAGGCCCAAAATTATTTATGTACAAAGAGGTGGGACTTACACTCTATCAAGAGGCCCAAAAAAATTTATTTTTATACAAAATATGGAGCTTACAACTCAAGGAGAGACCCAAATGATTTTGTTTTGAAAGCGGCGATCGCGCCGAGAGTTTTGAAATCATATCGGGACTTATACAATGACTGAGGCCCAAAAAATTTTTATTTACAAAGAGGTGGGACTTACACTCTATCAAGTGGCCCAAAAAAAATTATTTTTAGTATGATTAAAAATCAAAGAAACCCTAATTTTCACTTTTTAAAAGTAATTTTTCAAAGAAAATTAATAAAAAAAGATAAAAGTACCAAATAAGTTTAAATAAACCACTTGTGATTTTTGGTTAAGGTTTGAAAAATGAGGTTTTAATCACAAGATGATTTAAAACTCATTTGGTCTTGATTTTCAAGATGAATATTCATTTTTAAAATGTTTAAAACATTTAAAAATGAATTTATTCACAAAAATACCAACTATATTAAATAAATAATATAAATTTTATTTTGTAGAATAAAGTATTTTACTATTTTTGTGATTTTTCAGAAAAAGAATTAACCAAAAATGATTAAAATTGAATGAGAAATTAATTTTCCAAATCATTAATAAAAATAATATGAAAAATAATAAAAAGTGGAAAAAGTGATAAAAAAGAGGTCTGGGGCGAGGGGGATTCGAACCCCAGACCTTCCACTCGCTAGTACACACAAACCAGTTGATCAACCACTAGGGTGCAATGCCAATTCATAATATACATGGTGTAACGCCCCAGTTTTGGTTATTTTTATTTAATTGAGTCATTTCGATTATTTTATTATTATATTATTTTATCTCTGACTTTTATGTGAAAATATGTTTTTTTCATCGAGATTATATTTTATCGCGTTTTTGGAGCGTTTGCAAGATATTTTAGTGTAGGGGTATTTTGGTCTTTTGGTCGGGTAGATATTATATTTTTCATATGAATAGAAATAGAGAGAGAAAATAGAAAGGAAAGAAAAAGAAGAGAAGAAAAAGAGGAAGAAAGAAAAGAAAGAAAAGGAGAAAGAGAGAAAACTTGGAAATCTAGGAACCGATTCAACCAACTTTTCAAACGCGATTTAATCGGGTAAGGGTGCGAAACTCGATTATACTATGCTTGTGTATGATTATGTATGTTTGTGTGGAAGTTTCATTGGTTTTTAGATATAGGTCGAAATGTGATAAACGATAGAAATCGATGTTTTCGCGGTTGGAAATCTGTGTAAATGCGGTAGAATACTTGTTACCATGATTAGATTATGTTCTGATTGTTATATGTTGATTTGGAAGTGTTTTGGTGGTGAAAATATAGGTTTGGGTTATGTAACAGCGCTGCTGGGTTTTCTGGTTTTCGCAGGTTCGCACTGCGAATCCCCTAGCGAAGGGGAAAACGAGCATTCGCTGGCTATTCGCACTGCGAATGTGAGGGCGAGCATTCGCCAGAGGTTCGCACTGTGAACTTTGTGTTATTTTGTGTTATTTTATTTCTGCCACTATTCGCTGGGAGACTCGCATTGCGATTGGAGAAGCGAGCATTCGCTGGCTGTTCGCACTGCGAACGTTAGGAATTTTCTAGGGTATTTTCTCTTCTGACTTGGTTCGCTGGGACATTCGCACTGCAAATGAAGAAGCGAAGGACTCGCTAGGAGCTTCGCAATGCGAATGTGACAGTTTTTCCCAATTTGTTTTCTTTACAACTTTTGATCCGTGAGCCGGTTTGAGGCGCAGTTTGGTGCGTTGGAAAGCTGTTGGCATGTTCTTTCTTATATTATTGGTTTTGAGACTAATGGCCGATTTATTTATGTCAGGGATTGGAATGGTGTCGGTTTGTCAACTTGTATTATGGTAAGTGCGTGTAGTTGATGTGTATTATGCAATGTGTTGTTGATATGGGTATTGAATGACTTGTGTGCTGTTGTGTGATGGAAATCCTTGTGATAAAGGTTGTGATGATGATTTGTGGCCTAAGGGCGAGAAAATGCAATGTGTGGTATTTGATAATATATGCATGTGTATAGAATGTGTATATGTGTTCATTTAAATGTCATGAGTCATTGTATGCCAAGCTTCATGATATGCATGTTGGTGATGTCGTGTGCCCTAGTGGGTGTGAGCGACGAAACGGTTCCAGAGGGAATCCGCTATAACATCGTGCGCCTTATACAAAGAGGACCTAAAATGATGATTATAGACGATCGTGCGCCTTATACAAAGAGGACCTAAAGCGATCGGATTGTGCGCCTTATACAAAGAGGACCTAAAGCAATCCATAAACGTCGTGCGCCTTAAAAAAATAAGAGGACCTAAAGCGACAGGGAACATCGTTTGCCCGACGGGGTGTTACATGAGTAATCCTAAGTAACAAGCGATGGTTCCAATAGTTCCTAGTGAACTAGTGTTGAGAATGATGGATGGATGGTACCGCATGTGCATTACATAGAGTCGTTGTGTCGGTCTCTGTGCATTTGCATAAATCATGAATGGATTGATTATGTGAGAATTGTGAATGTATGCATTATGTGTGGAAAATAATGAATGGATTGATTGTGTGTGGAATTGTGGATGAGATTGATGAGTTGATATATGTATATATGTTGATGATATTCGTATTGTGCTTGGTTGATATACTTCGTGTTGTTGTGTTTGAATTCTGGTATAAGTTGTGGTGAGAATATTTTATATATGTATTTTTGTGTTAAATATATAATTGTATGCAATTGTATTATGATTGTGTTTCTCACCCTTTTGCTGTTTTAAATGCTCTACGAGGCATTGCAGATTAGAGGCTGGAGGTCTTTTTGTGAAGCTTAGGTCTTCATTCTTTTGTCGGTCGGCTCTGATATGTAGCGCCGGGTAGTCAGGGAGATCGAGTGTGATTATTTTGTATTATGTATATATGTATCTTTTGGATTGTACACGTATGATGTTGTATATGGCAGACAAACCATTTATGTGATATATATATACATGAGTTTCAGTACAGATTTTTCGGTTTTATTCTGTATCTGAGTTGTGGGTGTTAGGAACTAAGTTCCTTTATTATGTGCTACCTGAATTGTTGCATATCTATATGAGCAGGTGTATGTGTATTTGTTTCAATTGATGTGACCCCTCGGTCTATGTCGTGCATGTTTTAAATATACTCTGATGATATTTTGAATTTTATTTATCGCTTTAGTAGCTTGGGGGTGTTACACATGGCAAGGGAAAAATATAGGGCAAGTTTGGTTGGATTTCAGAAGCATGCCGCCATGGCCATCTTCAACCTCAAGCTCAGATACGTGAAGCTCTCTATCTCACTCGTTTCTCAATCATTTGACATGATTCAAACACCAAACTCATGCGTTTTTTAACAAGGAACATGATGGCAGTATTTGATTTTATTTATTTTTTGTGTGCAGTAAGTTATATCAATATGAATGCATGAACCCTAATTTTGCAAAAGCAATTGTGCCAACATGTTTTTGAGTGCTATGATCAAACTTTTTGAGGGGAAACACTTAAAACATGATAATAAACATTTGGCAAAAGTATCATGCAAGGAAATATGCATGGATCATGTTATGAGAGTTTTGAGGCTTACCTTGTTGCAGGTGAGATTAAATCTCTGCACAAATGGTGTTTCAGAAGTAATTTGATGACCTCTACAGCTTCAATGGATGTTGTTGAGTGGATTGCAAGCCTTGGAACACTTTGAAAATCTTTGGATCAAGTTGGAGGAATCCAACTACATAACAGGTAGGTTAAAGAATGATATTTTGATTCAGGTGTTTCTGAAGTGATTTGATGATCTCTACAGCTCCAATGGATGTTATGGAGTAGATTTCAACCTTTGGACCTTTTGGAAATTGCTTAGATCAAGTTGTGGTATCCAAGTTGCAGAATGGATGCATAATGGACTAGTTGAAGAGTGATTTTGGGCTAGAGGTGTTACAGAGATGGTTTAAGTGTTTGAACATCTCATATACATCACATGTGATGTGTTTGAGAAGTTGGTTTGAGTTGCTTGAGGCTGCAACTCAAAACCCATTAGTGTTTGCTCAAAATATGGAGTTTTGGCACGTAAGGAGAGAATGAGAGAAAGCAATGTTACAAGCTGCTTTGGTGTGGTTTGAATGATCAGTTAGGACCTTTATTTATAGTGGATCAATTCTTGTCTTGGAGGAATAGTGAATGCCTGCAAGATTAGATCACATTCAAATGGATTTGGCTTGGCATAAATGCCTCTTGCACTAGGTGTAACAGCTGCCCCAAATAGACCAGCTATGCCTTGACTGATTCCATATTCCTCAGTCACTTTAATTGTTGTTTATTAGGGCATCTTGACTACATGTGGTCAGAATCTTGAAAGTGCACTATTTGCATTAAATTGCCTTTGAATTCAAAGGATTTGTTCAACTATTCATCATGCCAAAGGATGAGCTTTGAAGCATTCTTGGCCTAACTTAGCAGGTTGGATCAGATGCATTGTGATCGGATTGAATACATGTGGCATAAAGATCATAAGCCTTGACTCAAAAATCGTGTGAAGCAAGAAAACTTGAAAACTGGTTTTTCATGACAGCCTTGCCATGGTGTGTTGCAGCAGCCATAACTCTTGGCTCAACCTGAGTTGTTTCATGCCAATAAGTTCCTTGGATTATAGGAAATATGGACAACCACTTTGATGTTTGCATCTTGAATTGATTCAGCCTAAAACTATGTGAAACAACCCTCTAAGTTTTGGTGTTTCACTTGAAATCTGCCTTGAGCTTAATTTTTCTAAGTGTTAGAAAAAGATGCATTTTCAAGTTTTTAGTAATTTTGATCCAATCATAACTTGAAATCTATGAGGAATTGGAATGAGGTGTAGTTGACACTTTTAAAGTATGCCATGTGAGATAAAAATCCATCTTTGGATCATTCAAAATGGTTGCTTGGATCTCAAGTTATGATCCTTGGAAGTTGGTACCCTAGCCACTTTGTTCCATAACTTACAAAAAATTCTAAGTTTTTATGGTTACCCCTTTTACAAGTTATCCCACTTTCTTTTATTTTTCTTGTTGAATGATGATTCAAATCACATATTATCATTTTTTTAGGGTTAAAGAACCATAATTATGAAAACTCCCAAAAAGTCAAACTTGAGTTTGTGCACATTTGACTTTTTATCAGATGAATTCCAAACTGTGCGATCCTCGGTGAAAACAAGTCCTTGACCTAAATCAAATCTAATGGATGTGTTCCATAGGTGTTATGGGGTGTATTAAATCATGTCCCAAGGTTTGGGAGCATGTCTTGGTCAAAAGTCAAAGGTACAGTTGACTTTTCCCTCGAAACCCTAATTGTGGTCCTGATGAAA
Source organism: Lathyrus tuberosus (assembly GCA_022829125.1). NCBI lineage: Eukaryota > Viridiplantae > Streptophyta > Magnoliopsida > Fabales > Fabaceae > Lathyrus > Lathyrus tuberosus. Next base: position 21,200,144 of record JALAZF010000012.1, on the reverse strand, counting down.
TTGAAACTTGTAGATCAAGCTTCTTGAATTAACTTGGAAAGTCTCATCTCCTCTTGGATCACAGAGACCCTCAAGTTTCCTAAAAACACAGGAAAATCCCTGATCATTTCATCAGCATACCAATCTCCAGTAGAGTTAAAACCTCAATAGGTTTTCAAACTCAATCTTTATGCCTTCATTCTAAGAAATTCCCCAGCTAGGTGTCATACCCCAAATTTTGACCCCTAAGATTCCCCATCATTGTGCAAATTATCATCACAATATGGATGGACCATTATACCTCATTAGTCTCCCCAAAGATGGGTGAGCATTCACTACAATCAAATTTAGGGTTTCAAGCCCTCTCAGAGCTCTTAGACAAAATATCAATCAAGGAATGACATGATCTTCAACTTGTATAAACCTCTCAAACATGCACAATGGATCAAGAGGACTCCCACCTCAAGGATTAAGCACAAGGCTGCAAAAGTCCAAGTGGATTAAGCCTCAAGATCGCCAGTGTCACCAAATTAGGGTTTTGGTCGACCAGGGCCTCCAGATGGAAATTTTCCTCTGGGCATGAGTCAATGCTTCAAAGTACAACCCAAGATACTCCAATGGACCTCATAAACACAATCATCAAGTTAATTTATCCTCAGGGGATGCATTCACCAAAAATCAGGAATTAGGGTTTCTTGACCTAATTCACCCCTAAGTTGACTTTTGGGACAAAACATGAGCCAAGACCTCAAGAAATGGTCTGACGGTCTCTAATAAACCACATTGATCCATTTGCAATAATGGATTGATCCAAGAAGCTTGATTCACAAGCTTCAATTTCATTAGTATCACAATTAGGGTTTCGAGGGAAAAGTCAATTGTACCTTTGACTTTTGACCAAGACGTGCTCCCAAACCTTGGGACATGATTCAATACATCCTATAACACCTATTAAATCAATCCATCAAGTTTGATTTAGGTCAAGGACTTGATTTCATAGAGGATCGCACAGTTTGGAGTTCATTTGACAAAAAGTCAACTGTGCACAAAAGTCAACTTTGACTTTTTGAGATTTTTCACAATTATGGTTCTTTGACCCTAAAATGATGTTAATGTGTGAGTGGGATCATCATTCATCAAGAAAAATCAAGAAAAGTGGGATAACTTATAAAAGGGGGTAACCATAAAAACTTAGAAATTTTCTAAGTTATGGAAAAAAGTGGTTAGGGTACCAACTTTGGAGGATCATATCTCCTAAACCACAAGGCCATTTTCCCCATTCAAAGCTAGATTTGTAGCTCTCATGGCCCTCTACAAAAGCCTCAACTACACCTCATTCCAATTCATCATGGATTTTGAGTTAGGGTTGGGTCAAAATGGCTGAAAACATGAAATGTCACTTTTTCCAACACTTTGTGAAATTTTCACTAAGTCTGAATCTGTTCACTTTTTCCAAAATGTAAGGGCATTTTTCACTTGGATCCAAAAAGTGTCAAAACAAACTATGATCACACATATGTTGTATCATATGAGGGCTTTCCAAAATGAGCAAGAACTTCACCAAACTCAATCTGAGCAAGAAGTTATGACAGTGGCAATATGCCTTGCTGCAACTGTCATAACAAGGCAGATTTGGGGATTTTGCTCGATTTGCTCAAATTTTGCAAAGGGCAAGCAAGTCTATCCATCTGAACACCTCAAGGGGGGACCAAGGAGGAACCAACTCTGATCCATAAGCCTCCCAAGTCTTTGGAACCAAAAGTAGCATGCCAAACCTAGAAATGCTTAAAAGAGGGACAAAACTACAATTTTGTTTTGGAGCATTCAATAGATGCACCAAGTTGGCATGGACTGAGCCTCTTCCAACTGAATTCAGTCAAGACTTATCCAACAACTAGGGAACCACAGCTCTGTGCTTTAACCTTTAGTCAATGGCTAGAGGAGACTTGGATTCTCATTGATCAACATTTGCCAAACTTCTGCAGCAGTTGCCATTCACTATTACAGCCAAAACAAACTTGACACACTATAAATAGAGCTTGTTTGTGGTCAGTTTGAGTACACCAAAGCTATCAAACAGATGTTTTCCTCAAAATCACTTTCTCTAGGCAAAAATACCTACTTTAGTAAGGAAACTATGAGTTTTTGAGATAGAGAGCATTTCCATCACAGCTCATGATCCAAACACATCCAATATGTCATATCTAAGCTGTCCAAACTCTCAAAAGTGACCTGTAACACCAAAATCTCAAAGTCCCCTCTCAAAACCTCAAAATAGGACTTTTGTGCATTTTTCACACCATGTCTTGAATCAATCACTTTCCAAACCAGATAAAACATCAAACACACTCCTAATATCATCCTTGAATTATCCCAAATGGTTCCCCACATCTGGAACACCATTTGAGAGAGTTGCTACTTTGGCCACTTTTTCCCCTTTTGCAAGAAAGGGCCAGTTTCCATTCCTAAGGTTTCCAGCTGGTTCCAACCACTCTAAAAGCTTCTAAGGGATCATTTGAGGGTGTCCAAAGCATCAAAACATTTATGGAACAAAGCACTTGGTAGATAGCCCAAAAGCTCCAAAGAGAGGTAAGCATCACAACTTAAACTCTGTGAAATATGCCTTGCTTTGAAGTCCACTAATAAGGCATCTCTTATACATATTATATGTGTTGTGTTTGCACCAATTTATCATGTAATTCACACCTGTACCAAGAGGTAGCACAGAAAATGCAAACCATGGCCTATTTCAAAACCACTATCGGGTTTTGAGGAGGATTTGTTTTCTGGAAAAACCACCACCACCATTGGATTCCTTAGGAAATTCTAGGCCAGATGCATATAAATTTTGTCTCCATCCATGGAGAAATGAGAAAGTTATGGCCTTCACGTTTCTAGCCAAAATCTTGCCTTGCCTTGCCTTGGGCCAAGGCAAAAACAAGGCAAGCCTTGTATATTTGTGGTTGTGTTTCAATACACGGATGTATCACCACCTCAGTGGTAAGGCACGCATGCTACACACAAGAGGTCTGGGGTTCGAATCCTCCTCGCCCCAGACCCCCTTTTTAATTCTTTTTCCACTTTTTTTTATTATTTTTCATATTATTTTTAATGATTTGAAAAATTAATAACTCCCTCAATTTTAATTATTTTTTATTGGTTCTTTTTGCAAAAAATCACAAAAATGTTGAAATATTTTATTCCATAAAAAAATCAAGTTTATATTATTTATTTAATATAGTTGGTATTTTTGTGAATAAATTGTTTTTTAAACATTTTAAAATTGAATTCTCATGTTGAAAATCAAAACCAAATGAAGTTTAATTCATCTTGTGATTAAAACATAATTTTCAAACCTCAACCAAAAATCACAAGTTGTTTATTCAAACTTATTTGGTATTTTATCATTTTTTATTGATTTTCCTTGAGAATTTACTTTTAAAATGATGAAATTAGGGTTTCCTTGATTTTCACCCAAAAAAAACTTTTAAATAATCTTTGGGCCTCTAGTAGAGTGTAAGACCCAACTCTTTTTGAAAACCAAAATGATTTGGGCCTCAGTGTATTGTATAAGTCCAGATACCATCAAAAAAGATCGCCGCGATCGTCGCCTTTTTAACAAAAAACCATGGGCCTCTCCTTGAGTTGTAAGCCCCATCTCTTATATAAAAATAACCTCTTTGGGCCTCTAATAGAGTGTAAGACCCAACCCCCTTTTAACCAAAACTTTTTGGGCCTCAGACATTGTACAAGTCCCCCCGCGTTAAAAGAAAAATCTCGGTGCAATCACCAGTTCAAAAATCAAATCACCTGGGCCTACCCTCATGTTATAAGCCCCATTCCTTTTCTTTAAACACCTTTGGGCCTCTTGGGAGAGTGTAAGACCCATCCCTTTGTACAGAAAACCTTTTTGGGCCTCAGTCACTTGTATAAGTCCCTGTACAAATTCAAAACAACAGTGCAATCACTGATAAAACCTTGGGCCTCTCCTCGAGCTGTAAGCCCCAACAATTTTTTCAAATAACTTTCTCCTTTGATTTTTAATCCAAATATATGTTGTTATCCAACTTTCTTTGTTGAACGACTACCAAAACAGCATGGAAGCTCTACAACGGGTAACTGTTTATCCGCTTTGATTTTCCGCTTTCATATGTACATAACTGTATTGTGGGGCTGTTTCATTGTAAGTCTTCTTTCACATCCTTTTATATACTTCTCACATATCCAATGTGTAATACTAGCATAATTATTTAGAGTTTCCCCTGCAACTACGTCTAGCACTAGGTAAAGCCCTGTTGGTCACTCTTAAATACAAACAAAACTAGATCCCCAAAGGATTACCAGATACAGTCTTCCCTCCTCTTGGGGTTAAACAATATGGAAACGTGAAAAGCAGCATTCTCGGTGAACCCTTTCTCAGACTGTCACCCTTATCAATTGTCAAAGAAACTCTAACTCCCTAGAGATGATCTTTTCTCCGTGAATGGCATCTCTTGAGTTTCTTCCCAATCCTTGAACTTTCCTGGCTTGATCTATTCTCGGTGAATAGCATGTCTTGAACTTCTCTTGGTTTGGGGACCCACAGGCTTCCTAAAAGCATCCCCGCCTCCTCTTGGGCATTGTACAAGGACCCTTCGGCTTCTTAAAAGTTCTCATGCCTTCTCTTGGGCTTAATACTATGACCGTGACGACCTCTTAAAGGTATAAGACAGAACTTAGTCATCCTTTGCTAGGGCAGTCTTTCCAGTGTCAAAACACCAGCCATTTGTTGGGTTGATACTCATCCCTCAATGCCTGTGCCTCCTCTTGGGCATAGTACAAAAGATAAAACTCTAGGCTTGGACAGTTTACACCTCTTGAGTCTCAAAGACATTCTCAAGTTCCTCTAAAAACCCAGTCTCTCTCATGAGTCAAACCCTTTTTTTTCTTTAGCCTCTGTCTTGGGCTTCGTACAAGACACATAAACACTCTCTTGTTGAGTCAATCCCCTCTTAGCCTCAATCTCAGGCTTCGTACGAGACAGCAAATCACTCTCTTGATGAGTATAAAAGACTCTCTTGTTGAGTCAATCTCCTTTTAGCCTCTATCTTGGGCTTCATACGAGACAGTAAAACACTCTCTTGTTGAGTATAAAAGACTCTCTTGTTGGGTCACTTCCCTTTTAGCCTCCATCTCGGGCTTCGTACGAGACATTAAATCACCCTCTTGTTGAGTATAAAAGACTCTCTTGTTGAGTCAAACCTTTTTAGCCTCCGTCTTAGGCTTCATATAAGACAGATAAAAGACTCTCTTGTTGAGTCAACCCTTTTAGCCTATATCTCGGGCTTCGTACGAGCACCCTCTTGTTGGGTCAATCGCATCCTCTTAGGCTTTGTATGAGTAAAACCCGGTTGAGTCAATCAACCTTTTAGCATCAAAGTTGTGCCTTGCTCACAGCATACAAACATCAATAACGCCTCTTTAGAGATGACAAATTCTCTCTCAGCTAAAACCCTTTAGCTTCACATCTTGGGCTTTGAGCAAGATACAAATCACCTTTAGCTTCAAGTCTTGGGCTTCGAACAAAACACCAAAACATCTCTTTCCTCCCATAGAATAGGAGGAACTACGATCGCTCTGATTTCCCTGTTTAGCTAAACGGGAATACGTAGGCATAAGATTGCAAAAAATCTTAGCGAGCATAATCAATAAACACTCCCAGTCCCTTCATATATCAACCAAGGAAAATCCAGCCTAGTATCCTAACCAAAAAGCCTCCTATACCGTAAATACACTTTTGTTCTTAACAGTATAACCCTAAGAAAAACGCCCTTTTTGATAGCATCTATAACCTAACAGACCGCTGTTTAAACCCAGTATGCAAGCAAGGTTAATTCGAGACATCTATTTCCCTTCCTTAATCAGCTTAACAGGATAAAAAAATGAATCAAACTGTAGTATCAAAGCGATAGTGATTTGAAACCACAAAAATCGCGCTACAGAAAAGTGGCGACCACAGTGGGAGATATTTTTTCTTGCCTCTCTTGGGATGAGATGTTAATTTCACAAAGTGTCACAGAAATGGCAACTCTTCTGGGGAGCTAGTGTCTGTTAGGATCATAGGATTCCGAGGTCTAGGATGATAGGACAAATATATATACTACATTTCCTAATTGATATCCATGTTTATTTTTCTGCTATTGGGAATGCGTGTGATACCGCATGTGGAAAGATTGAGTATACACCTAAGATAGGTGATGGCATTATACGGGTAATCTTGCGGGGAGTGAATCCCAATTAAGAGTCCCCGGTCGATGATCAAACTCAGTGGAGACTCCCTTTGCAGATACATTGCCTATACGACTTCGGTTGTTGAAAGTAGTGTGGTCGACTGGGTTATCTGAGAAGCTGAGGTTTTTAGTAGACTGAAACCATTTTGTAGTGCGGAAGCTATCGGAAATAGTTGTCACACGATACTACCCTCATTTGAGACTACTTTAAAAGATACACGAGCTCGTTTGGTGATCCGTTTGCTGTTGGTATCCTAAAGAGGGGTCAATGATTTTGAGGACAGGTACAAAAATCACCAGTATAAAACCTTTGGGGATGGTTAGAGCCTTGACTTCATAACACCGACTCTTTGACCCCATGTTTTTTCTATTTTTTGTGTGCTGCATTCATGCATTCGTTTCATTAAAAATCATTAAAAAACCAAAGAAAACTCTTCTCTTCTAGTCTCTCATTTTCAAATTAAACTGAGACAATGATTGCAAATGTCAGATAAAGAGGTTGCGCTAATGGATTTCTGTAGAAGGAAAACTCACAAGTATACCGTCAAGGTTCCAAAACTAGAGGATTTGAGAGGGTTGGCAAGGATGATCACCAACCCTGAGGCTTTCAGAGCCAAGTACGGAGGTCTGTTATCTCTATTAAGGGTCCATGTAATCGAAGGAATCCTGTCCACACTCATTTAGTTCTACGATCCAGTTTATCACTGTTTCACATTCCCAGATTATCAGCTAGCACCAACACTGGAGGAATAATCTCACCTGACTGATTTACACATTACTGATCAAGCTCCCTTTTCTGGACTAGAAGAAATTCCAAAGGATCAAACTATTGCAAGAGTAATCTATTTGGACGAGTCAGAAATCAGACTCACATGACCACCAAGGGGGGAATCCCGGGTCTACCAGCCAGTTCTTGATAAAGAAAGCTCTATACTTCGCTAGTATAGGGAACGGGACTGCTTTCGAGAGCATCTTTGCCTTGCTCACTTACGGGTTATTTTTGTTTCCCAACATTGATAACTTCGTCGATATCAACGCCATTAAGGTTTTTCTGATTGGGAACCCGGTACCAACTTTGCTCGCAGATGCGTATCATTCTGTACACTTGAGGAGTTTGTATAACGGAGGAATGATCACATGTTGTGTACCCCTGTTATACAAATGGTTAACTTCCCATTTACCTAAGTCTGCTACATTTTGGTATCCTAAGAGTTCTTTACGTTGGTCGCAGAGAATCATGGCTCTTACCAACTGTGACATCGAGTGGTACAATCGGATCTATGATGGGATAAGAATCATTGACCGTTGTGGAAATTTCCCTAATGTACCCCTTATAGGAACTAAGGGAGGAATCAACTATCATCCAGTGTTAGTTCATTGTCAATTTGGATACCCGATGAGGCATGTCCCGCGAAATGCTCATCTGGAAGGTCTTTTATTCAAGGAAGGAGAAAATGACAGGGCACTAAAGACGAAAATAGTGCATGCCTGGAAACACGTTCACGGGAAAGGGCGAGAGTCTCTAGGAAAACCAGACTGTGTCTCGGTGGAACCTTATCTCCACTGGGTACAAACTAGAGCTCTCAAGCTGGGGATGCCTTACCCTCGTCAGGAAGTTCTTCTATTAAGGGACCCTGTCCTTTATTTTATGTCTGATATGGAAAACTTCAGGTGACTCTCAACAAAGTTCAGCAGAAGAAGAGGTCTTGGAGGAACAAGTACTGTATTCTCAATGTAGAGTGCAAGAAAATACAGCAATTATTGAAAGATAAGGATACTCTGATTGAGATTTTAGAGAAACATGCTGTGGATAATCAGGATGACCAAAGGAATTTTCTCGTTCCTTTCACTTGGCAAAGGAATGACAACCCGGCAACGGCCCAAGAGCCCTGGTCGAAGAAAAGGAAAGTACCAGAACCTGCACCCGAGCTCACTTCAGAGAGGACTCAGGACCCATAAGTTTAGATTTCCTTTTACAGCACTTTGTAAATTACTGTTTTCCATTTCCGCAATCTTTGAATTCAATAAAACGGGGTCTCCACCACTGTGTGATATTTGCAATCCAATTGTCGAAGTTTACTTTGAATAAACAAAAGAAGATATACAATTAAAATAATCATTGCATATCATTCATCATTCTCGCATAATGCATTCTTCTTACCTATGAATCTCACGTTTGCGTCTTGATTCTAGAGTCAAACTGTCTCATTCGTACAATACTCGGGCCAATCATCAAAAAAAGATAGATGATCTCGAGGAAGAAAACAGAGAGTTGAGGGAAGAGATCGACACTCTGAAAGAGGATCTAAGAAAGCTTCATAACGACATGCAAGCTCTAGCAAAAGCTCAAATGCAACAAAGGACTGTGATCTCAGAGATCAAATCAACGCCCATAGTGGAAAAGTATGATCCTAGGTACAAAATGCCGAAAGATCGTCCTTGGGGCATGCCTATTAACTATATCCCGGAAGGATATGTTCCGCCGATCACTGAGGATCAAGGAACTGCAGCAGGAGCCACTGGGCCTGAAGGTTACAAACTTTGGGAAAGTAAAGATGCCAGGGGCATGACAGTAACTCCTGAAGGTTACAAACTTAGGGAGGCACCGAGAGTCTCGACCGTAATAACTGTACCACCACCCATGGTGCACACTGTCCCGAAAGGACAGATTCCACAGATACCTTATGTTGGAAACACAAGCGTGGATGACAGAATAAAAGAGTTCCAGGAACAGTTCCTGGAAATGCAGAAAGAGCTGCAAGCCCTTCGCGGCCAGGATTTATTTGGAAAGGACGCCGTGGACCTTTTATTTGGTCCCTCAAGTGAAAGTTCCACACAAGTTTCAGGTGCCCGATTTTGAAAAGTACAAGGGTAACTCTTGCCCTCAAAGCCACTTGGTGATGTACGCTCGGCGAATGTCAGCTCAGACAAAGAACCAGGAGCTACTAATTCACTACTTTCAGGATAGTTTAACCGGCGCCACATTAAAATGGTATGTGGGTTTAAATCGCGCTAAGATCGGCACTTTCAGAGATCTGGGAGCTTCTTTCGTGCAACAATATAAATACAATTTGGACATGGCACCAGACAGAGATCAACTCAGATCAATGTCACAAAAGGGCAAGGAAACCTTTAAGGAGTACGCTCAGAGATGGCGTGAAATTGCCACTCAGATTTGTCCACCTCTGGAGGAAAAAGAGATGACAAAGATTTTCTTAAAAACCTTGAGCTCATTTTACTACGATAGAATGGTTGCCAGTGCGCCCAGCGACTTCACCGAAATGGTTGGTATGGGGGTACGTGTCGAGGAAGCAGCCCGAGAAGGACGTTTAGTTAAAGACGTTGGATCATCAAGTAGTACAAAACGATACGGTAGTGCTCTCCCTGAGAAAAAAGAGCAGGATATTGGGAATATCTCTCTCGGAAAGCAAAGGCGACGATACCAACCATTAGCAGTTGTAACTCCTGCTATCAACGATGCGCCTGTACCTACGTATCAACCTCAGGTTGCACAGAGCCAACCGAATCAACAACAATTTCAGCAAAGGACACAACAACCTCTTCAGCAGGCTCGTCCTCCATATAACAACAACCGTACAACTCGACCTCCAGGGTTTGATCCTATACCAATGTTGTACGCAGAACTGTTTCCACTTTTACTGATCAAGGGACATGTGTAGCGAGCGATTTTGGACGTGGTTCTTAAGCACTGTCGCTCTGGGGTACTACAGGTCAATTCATTTTTTATCATATTGAAGCTGATGAAGGAAGGGAAATAGATGTCCCCAATTAACCCTGCTTGCATACTGAGTTTAAACAGATGACTGTTGGTTTACAGATGCGGTTTAGATTGTGGGCCTCTCTCTACTTATTTTGCTAAGAACACAGTATGAAGGGATTATGCTATTGGTAGGATGTTAGGACTTATGCTTTTCGATTCATGTGTGAAGGTATGGGATTTTGGGTTTTTGATTCCGAGCGATCGTAGTTCCTCCTATTCCATGGGAGGAAAAAGGTTATTTTTGGTGTCTTGTTCAAAGCCCAAGACGTGAAGCTAAAGGTGGTTTGTATCTTGTTCAAAGCCCAAGATGTGAAGCTGAAGGGTCTATTTGTATCTTGTTCAAAGCCCAAGATATGAAGCTAAAGGGTTTTGACTTTAGAGAGAATTTGTCATCTCTAAAGGGGACTTGTTGATGTTTGTATGCTATGAACAAGGCACAACTTTGATGCTAAAAGGTTGATTGAATCACCCGGGGTTTTCTTTATACAAAGCCTAAGAGGAGGCTATTGACCCAACAAGAGGGTGCTTTTATGTGTCTCGTACGAAGCCCGAGAGAGAGGATAAAAGGGATTGACTCAACAAGAGAGTCTTTTTGCATGTGTCTTGTATGAAGCCCAAGACGGAGGCTAAAAAGGGATTGACTCAACAAGAGAGTCTTTTATACTCAACCAGAGAGTGATTTAGTATCTCGTATAAAGCCCGAGATGGAGGCTATTGGGAGATTGACTCAACAAGAGAGTCTTTTATACTCAACAAGAGAGTGTTTTGGTATGTGTCTTGTACGAAGCCCAAGACGGAGGCTAAAAGGTGATTGACTCAACAAGAGAGTCTTTTATACTCAACAAGAGAGTGATTTGGTATCTCGTGCAAAGCCCGAGATGGAGGCTTAAAAGGGAAGTGACCCAACAAGAGAGTCTGAAAAGGTTAGCTCCCTTTGGGAGAATCATTGTACAAAGCCCAAGAGGAGGCTATTGTGCTGGTGACTGTTTCAGTTTAGTGACAGGTCCAGTATGTTGGATAAAAGAGAAAATTCGTTCTTATATGGGTAATGTTGTACCTTGGGATTGATCAGAGGATCAGGGATATTTCCTGTTCTTTAAGGAAATGGGAAATCCAAAGGGTATTGAGATTGTCCACGTCTACAGGTGTTTTGAGAATTCGATTCTCAGGTAGTGAATAATCTTTGTACGATGCCCAAGATAAGGCTGGTATGTTAAGGGATGAAGGTCAACCCATTAACATGTCTGATACTTGACTCAGAAAGACAGCTCTAGTAAATTAATGACTAGGTTCTGGTCCTATACCTGTAGAGGTCTTTGGTTCCTTGTACTAAGCACAAGAGAAGGCATGAGAGCTTTTAAGAAACCGAAGGGTCCTTGTACAACGCCCAAGAGGAGGCGGGGATGCTTTTAGGAAGCCTGTGGGTCCCCAAACCCCGAAAAGTTCAAGACATGCTATTCACAGAGAATAGATCAAGCCAGGAAAGTCCGAGAATTTGGAAGAAACTCAAGAGATGTTATTCACGGAGAATAGATCAACTCTGGGGAGTAGAGTCTCTTTGACGATTTCTAGGGATGACAGTCTGAGAAAGGGTTCACCGAGAATGCTGCCTTTCACATGTCCATATTGTTTAACCCCAAGAGGAGGGAAGACTGTGTCTGGTAATCCTATGGGGATCTAGTTTTGTTTGTATTTAAGAGTGACCAACAAGGCTTTACCTAGTTCTAGACGTAGTTGCCGGGGAAAACTCTAAATAACTATACTAGTATTACATAGTTGATATTTGACAGGTATATAAAAGTTTGTGAAAGAAGACTTACAGTGATCAGCCCCACAATACAGTTATATATATATGAAAGCGGATAAAGAAAGCGGTTAAACACTTACTCGGTTGTAGAGCTTCCATACTGTTTGATTAGTTGTTTAACAAAGAAAGCTTTGATAACAATATTATATTATAAATCAAAGGAGAAAGTGTTTTGAAAAGATTGTTGGGGCTTACAGCTCAAGGAGAGGCCCAAGGTTTTATTAGTGATTGCACTGTTGTTTTGAAATTGTACATGGACTTATACAAGTGACTGAGGCCCAAAAGGTTTTCTGTACAAAGGGATGGGTCTTACACTCTCTTAAGAGGCCCAAATGTGTTCAAAGAAAAAGAATGGGGCTTATAACACGAGGGTAGGCCCATGGAGTTTGATTTTTGAACTGGCGATCGCGCCGAGATTTTCTTTTAACGCATAGGGACTTATACAATGTCTGAGGCCCAAAATTGTTTTGATTAAAAGGGGATTGGGTCTTACACTCTATTAGAGGCCCAAAGATTTATTTTTGTACAAGTGATGGGGCTTACAGCTCAAGGAGAGGCCCAGAGTTTTATTTTGAACTGGCGACGATCGCGCCGAACTTTTGAAATACAACGGGGCTTATACAACATTTGAGGCCCAAAAAGGTTTGTATTTACAAAGGATTGGGTCTTACACTCCATTAGAGGCCCAAAATGTTTGAAAAAGTTTGATGAGGGTTGAATTAATCAAAAACCTAATTTGTTTTCAAAATGTATTTTAATTGAATAAAAATTCAATTAAAATGATCAAACATGTTAAACATGGGGAAAACAAATTGTGATCTTGGATTAATGTTTCAAAAATTAGGTTTTGATCCACAACATGATTGGAAATTAATTAAGTTTGGAAAATCAAGGGAGAAAGAATATTTCAAATGTTAAAAACAAATAAAACATTAATTCTTTGCAAAAATATCAAATATATGAAATATATAATATTTTTGGTATTTTTTTATAAAATAAAATATTTTAACATTTTTGTGAATTATTAAAAAAAGAATCAACTCAAAATCATTAAAACTCAGAGAGAAATTAATTTTTGAATCAATTAAATAAAATCACAAAATTCAAATATTCAATTTTTCAAAAAAGGGCGCCAAAAACATGGCAAGAACACGAGACACCCTCTGTTTCTGCAGATTTGCATTTTCTATTCAATCTCACTGAATACTTGATTATGTCATGCAATCTACATATCAATCTACTCGTTTCAACCTCATGATCATGTCTATGGTCTTTAATTTCATTTATTTTAAACATGGAATAAGAAATCAAAGAGAAACCTCAAGAACCCTAAAATTTGCAGGAAGGCTCGGAAATTCCATACATGATTCAAACGAAGCAATTGATTGAGGGAAAACACTCTATGCATGATTATGAACATATGGCCAAATTATTGTGCAACAAAAATATGCATGAATCATAGAGTTAGAAGAGCTCATGCTTACCTCTTGCAGCTGGTGATCGTGTTTTGTGTTAGAGGTGTTGTAGCTGGGTTCCAAGGATATGGACAACTTCCCTAGGTGCTATGGAGTGTGTCTGGATGCTTGGAGTGGGTTGAATTGAGCTAGAACTAGATTTGGCACCTCAACTGCAAATATGCCAAAGGCTTGAGCAGTTGGCTAGTGATTTTGTGATTTTGGTGTTCCAGATGTTATGTGGGTGTTTGGATCACTTTTATATAATGTTTATGAGGTGTGTGTGTGATTGGCTTGGTTGGAATAGCTCTCAAACTCAAAACCCGATAGTGACTTGCCTTAGAAGGCAAAATTGGAGTGAAGGATATTTTGAGGAAAGCATCTGTTTGATGGCTTTGGTGTACTCAAACTGATCACAAATGAGCTCTATTTATAGTAGATCAAGTTTGTTTTGCAAGGAATAGTGAATGGCAACTGCTATATAGGTTTGGCCAATGTTAAGCAATGAGAATCCACGTCTCCTCTAGCCATTGACTAGAGGTTAGGGCACAGGCTGCTGGTTCCCTTAGTCTTGGATAAGTCTTGACTGAATTCAGTTGGGAATGGCTCATTCCATGCCACCCTAGTGTATACATTGAATGCTCCAGTCCAAAATTGGAGTCTTGCCCCTCTTGGGATCAGAGTTGGTTCCTCCTTGGTCCCCCCTTGAGGTGTTCAGATGGATAGAGTTGCTTGCCCTTTGCAAAATTTGGCCAAATCGAGTAAAACTCCAAAATCAGCCTTGCCATGACAGTTTGCAGTAAGGCATATTGGCATTGTCATATCTCATGGCTCAAGTAGAATTTGATGGAGTTGTTTACCATTTTGGAAAGCCCTTGTATGATACAACAACTGTTTGATCATAGTTGGTTTTGATACTTTTTGGATCCAAGTGAAAAATGCCCCTACATTTGGAAAAAAGTGAAGGCAGATTCTGACTTAGTGAAAATTTCACTAAGTGTTGGAAAAAGTGGCATTTCATGTTTTCAGCCATTTTGATCATTCCATAACTCAAAATCCATGATGAATTGGTATGAGGTCTAGTTGAAGCTTTTGTAGAGGGCCATGAGAGCTACAAATCCAGCTTTGGATGGGGAAAAATGGCCTTGTGGTTTAGGAGTTATGATCCTCCAAAGCTGGTACCCTAGCCACTTTGTTCCATAACTTAGAAACTTTTCTAAGTTTTTATGGTTACCCCTTTTGCAAGTTATCCCACTTTTCTTGATTTTTCTTGATGAATGATGATCCAAATCACACATTAACATCAGTTTAGGGTCAAAGAACCATATTTGTGAAAAATCTCAAAAAGTCAAAGTTGACTTTTGTGCACAGTTGACGTTTTGTCAGATGAATTCTAAACTGTGCGATCCTCTATGAAATCAAGTCCTTGACCTAAATTAAACTTGATGGATTGATTTCATAGGTGTTATAGGGTGTATTGGATTATGACCTAGGGTTTGGGAGCATGCCTGGGTCAAAAGTCAAAGGCATAGTTGACTTTTCCCGCGAAACCCTAATTGTGGTCCCGATGAAACTGAAACTTGTTGATCAAGCTTCTTGGATCAATCCATTGTTGCAAATGGATCAATGTAGTGTGTTAGAGACCCTCAAATCCTCTCTTGAGGTCTTGGCTCATGTTTTGTCCCAAAAGTCAACTTAGGGGTGAATTAGGTCAAGAAACCCTAATTCTTGATTTTTTATGAGTGCATCCCCTGAAGCAAAATTGACTTGATGATTGGGTTCATGAGGTTCCATGGAGCATATTAGGTTATGCTTTGAATCTTTGGCTCATGCCCAGAGGAAAATTTCCATCTGAAGGCCCTGGTCGACCAAAACCCTAATTTGGTGACACTGTCGAACTTAAGGCTTAATCCACCTGGAATGCTGTAACATTGTGCTTGATTCTTGATGTGGGAGTCCTATTGATCCATTGTGGATGTTTGAGAGGTTAGACAAGTTGAAGATCATGTCAATTCTTGATTGATCCTTTGTCTAAGAGCTCTGAGAGGGCCTGAAACCCTAATCCTTGTTTGAGGTGAATGCTCACCCATCTTTAGGGAGACTGATGAGGCATAATGGTTCATCCATATTGTGGAAATAATTTGCACAATGATGGGAAATCTTAGTGGTCAAAATTTAGGGTATGACAGATTCCCCTATTTAATCTTCTTGGACCTGAAGGTGTGAATGCCGAAGGTATTCGGGCATTCGGGGTGCAAGAGGATTAAATATCGGAATACCCAAAATTTTGATGGCGGTTATGAATGGCAGTTTGCGCATCCATCTTCTTTTGCTAAGCAATGATGCTTAGAAAAGGTAAAAACTTCCCCTCAATCCTGGTCTTCAGCCAAGGAACTGGTCTCAGTTTCTGAAATATACCTCCCCTCGATCCTGGTTTCCTACCAAGGAACTAGTCTAAGTTTCTGAAATAAACTTCACTTCGATCCTGGTTTCCTACCAAGGAACTGGTCTAAGTTTCTGAAATAAACTTCCCCTCGATCCTGGTTTCCTACCAAGGAACTGGTCTCAGTTTATGAAATAAACTTCCCCTTGATCCTGGTTTCCTACCAAGGAACTGGTCTAAGTTTCTGAAATAAGCTTCCCCTCGATCCTGGTTTCCTACCAAGGAACTGGTCTTAGTTTCTTTTGTCAATAAACTTTTTTAACAAGTGACGCTATGCGTAGCGATTTTCCTCAAACTTATCGCCGAATTTTCCTGGGGAGATGCCATTTGATAGAAAAATTGTGATGTCAAAGTTGCTGGGGAATCCAGTCGTCTGAGCTATAGAGGTTCACAAACTTCTCTGTTGGAGACGCCATTTGTCGACTCTATCGGGGAAAACGAGTCTCTTGAGAGACTGTTTCCGCTTGGGGTATTATATCGTACTTTTCTCGGAATCTTTCCGGAGAAATGCCATATGATGTGATCCAATTTTGAGGTGCTGATGAACTTTTTGTCAGTGGATTTTTTTGGAGAAAAACTGCTAAACTGCCGAATCTGAGGATTTTTCTTAATCCAGAAAAACGAAGACATCATCTTCAATGGCGAAGAGTGATGTTTGTCGAAGTTTCTCTGGTCTTTCACAGGTTTAAGTTATCAAAGTGGTCGAGGGACCAACTTGTATCCAGAAATAAACTGGAGGCGAGATTGTTTAGGTGGCTCACTTCCTGACGAGGAAAGAACTGACAACTCGATTGAGAGGGCTTTTATCACTAGGGGACAAAACGGACTGGAGTGGAGGTGATGCAATATGAATGCGAATGTAAATCAATAATGCATGATGTATGTATGTATATGCTGACAAAACTGACACGAAATACAAACTGACGGATGAACATGACTGGATACTCGGCCACTGCGGGGGACGAAGAGGTACCGCTGGTTCAAGATAGCAATTCTGCCTTGCTTAGGAGAAATAGTCCCTGCGGGGAACACCGTTGGTCGGGCTTAGGAGGTAAGAACTCTGCCGAGGGTATCATATGGGAAAGTCGCATCTGATATAGATGATCCTTCATTCAGACGCACTGGCTTAGAAGGAGTACTTTGATTCTGCACTTTGAAGTTCGCTTACTTCAGGAGAAGCGAGCGATGTTCTTTCGATGTTCAAAAGTCAAAAGAATTGCCATCTTTATTTTAGAAGCAGAAAAATTTTACAAGTAAATTCATTTTTGTTTTATTTCAAGAATCGTTGATCATGTTAAAATGTCATCCTGTAAAGCTAAAACAAATAAGAGTTGCAAGCAAAAGCACAAAGGCTCAAATTTTATTGATAGGTTGGAGATCAGCCAAACGCGTGATTCCATAGAGTATTTACAAAGTTAGAAAATGGTAATTTAAGGGAAAAAGGCTATATTGAAACATAAAGACCACTATCCTTCTACCAACTTTGAATTCTGGACATCCTGAGCTTCTGTCAAAGATGACCTTGACTGGAGTTTTCTTCCGATGGATGGCATTACTGCTGAGAAGTTGAACTAACAAGATGTAGTTACTTGCCATTATCCCTAACTTTTGTCTGGATTGTACTTTGAGATTTCCAATCCATCGGGATGATTTTTTATTATGTCTCTAATTTTTTCCTGGACCGCGCTTTCGGGTTCTCAATCCACCGAGATGTTTTTTTTATAATTTATTTAGGCGAAGTAATTCTTGACTACATCAACGTTCGTGGGGTAGGCAAATTCCTCTCCATCCATGGTTGCAAGTCTCAAGGTACCGCCTGAGAAAGCTTTCTGGACCACATAGGGGCCGTCATAGTTCGGAGTCCATTTGCCCCGAGAATCAGTGAGAAATGAATGTATCTTTTTTAGCACAAGGTCTCCTTTCCTGAAGACACGAGTTCGGACCTTTTTTGTCAAACTCCCTCTTCATTCTCTGTTGATACAACTGACCGTGATTCGCTTCTCTTCGATCAGGTTCAGTTCGTCGTGTCGATTTTGACACCATTCAGCACCTGTAAGCTTAGCTTCCATCAATACCCGGATTAATGGGATCTCTACTTCGATGGGGAGTACTGCCTCCATGCCATATACTAGAGAGAAAGGGGTTGCCCTTGTTGAAGTGCGGACAGATGTGCGATAACCGTGAAGAGCAAAGGGTAGCATCTCGTGCCAATTTTTGTAGGTTACGACCATCTTCTGAACGATCTTCTTGATGTTCTTATTAGCCGCTTCTACCGCTCCGTTCATCTTGGGTCGGTAGGGAGATGAGTTATGGTGTTCGATATTGAACTCTGCGCACAACTCTTTCATCATCTTATTGTTCAAGTTAGATCCATTATCTGTAATGATCTGGCTCGGAACACCATAATGGCAAATGAGATTATTTTTGATAAATCGGACCACCACTTGTCGGGTTACATTGGCGTACGACGCTGCTTCGACCTACTTAGTGAAGTAGTCACTGGCTACCAGGATGAACCGATGTCCGTTTGAAGCTTTAGGTTCAATCATGCCAATCATGCCAATCATTTCGATTCCCCATATGGAAAAAGGCCACAGGGAAGAGAGAACTTTGAGATGCGTTGGCGGTACATGGATCTTGTCGGAGTACATCTGACACTTGTGACACCTCCTCATATACTTGTAGAAGTCGGATTCCAAGGTTAACCAGTAGTACCCTACTCTTATAATTTTTCTCGCCATTGTGTGTCCGTTGGCATGAGTGCAAAAGGATCCTTCGTAAATTTCCTTTATCGGCATGTCTTCTTCTGGTCTGTCTACGCATCGGAGGAAGACCATGTCAAAGTTCCTTTTATAGAGTGTATCACCGCTCAGGAAGAAGCTGCCTGCTAGCCTTCTGAGGGTTTTCTTGTCCTTCCTTAGTGCCCTAGGTGGGTACTCTTGTTTCTAAAGGAAGCATTTAATATCGTGATACTAAGGTTTGTCGTATATGACTGCTTCAATCGTGAAGATGTAAGTGGGCCGTTCAAGGCGCATTATGTCGATCTTAGGTAGGTCGTTCCATTGACCTACACTAATCATGGAAGAGAGAGTGGCTAATGCATCAGCCATGTGATTCTCATCACGAGAGATGTGATGAAACTCAATTCTGTTGAAGAAGGGTAACAACCTTCTTGCATAGTCTTTGTAAGGAATCAATCCTGATTGGTAAGTGTTCCAATCTCCTTTGATCTAATTGATAACCAAAGTTGAGTCGCCATATACATCTAAGTTTTTTATCCTTAAGTCGATCACTTCTTCGAGACCCATGATGCAAGCTTCGTATTCGGCCTCGTTGTTTGTACATTTGAACGTAAGTCTGGCGGTGAAAGGAATGTGGGTACCCTGAGGTGTTATGATGATTGCCCCAATTCCGTTTCCGTAATGATTGACAGCTCCGTCAAAGATGAGTCCCCATTGGGAACCTGGTTCTGGCCCTTCACTGGGTAGTGGTTCCTAGCAATCCTTCATTTTGAGATACATGACATCTTCGTCTGGGAAGTCAAACCCGATTGATTCTTGATTGTCAATCGGTTGATGAGCCAAATGATCGACTAAAATACTCCCTTTAACGACTTTTTGAGCGTGGTATTCGATGTCGTATTCTGATAACAAGATCTGCCAACGGGCAATCCTTCCCGTAAGAGCAGGCTTTTCAAAGGCGTACTTGATTGGATCCATTTCGGAGATCAACCAAGTAGTGTGACGAACCATGTACTGCCGAAGACGTTTGGCTGCCCAAGCCAAAGCACAGCAAGTTTTCTCAAGCATCGTGTACCGAGTCTCGCAGTCGGTGAATTTCTTGCTCAAATAGTAGATGGCAGACTCTTTCCTTTTGGTTTTGTCTTGTTGGCCCAGTACACAGCTCATGAAGTCTTCCAAGACTGTTAGGTAGATGATCAGTAGTCTTCCTTCCACTGGAGGTCATAGAATCGGCGGAATCAACAAGTATTCCTTGATACTATCGAAGGCGGTTTGGCAATCTTCTGTCCAAACGCAGTTCTGGTTCTTTTTAAGTAACTTGAAAATCGGCGCACATGTCGTGGTCATGAGAAATATGAATCCAGAGATGTAGTTCAAACGTCCCGGGAATCCTCTGACTGGTTTTTCAGTTTTCGGAGAAGGCATTTCTTGAATGGCCTTGACCTTGTCAGGATCAACCTCAATTCTTTTCTGGCTGACGATGAACCCTAAGAGTTTCCCTGAACTGACACCGAAGGTGCACTTATTTGGATTCAAGCGGAGTTTGTACTTTCTCAACCGTTCGAATAGTTTTGACGGGTGGGTCACATGCTCCTCTTCTGTCTTTAATTTGGCAATCATGTCATCAACATATACCTCGATTTCCTGGTGTATCATGTCATGAAAAAGAGTAGTCATGGCCCTTTGATAGGTTGCCCCGGCGTTCTTCAAACCGAACGGCATTACCTTGTAATAAAAGGTAACCCATGGGGTAATGAAGGAAGTTTTCTCCATGTATTTCGGCGCCAGTTTTATCTTATTATAGCCTGAGAATCCATCCATGAAGGAGAATACTTTGAACTTTGTTGTACTGTGTACCACCATGTCAATGTACGGTAAGGGAAAGTCGTCCTTTGGACTGGCCTTGTTTAGATCTCTGTAACCCACACACATTCTGACCTTTCCGTCCTTTTTTAGAACTGGTACGATGTTGGCTAACCATTGAGGATATTATGACGTGGCAAGGAAACCCGCGTCAATCTGTTTCTGTACTTCCTCTTTGATTTTGATGGCCATGTCCGGGTGAGTTCTTCTCAACCTTTGTTTTACAGGTGGACATTCCCATCTTAATGGTAGATGATGTTCCACGATGCTAGTATCCAACCCTAGCATATCATAATAGGACCAAGCGAATACATTGGGAAATTCTTTGAGAAGCTTTATCAAACTTTCTTTGACACTCGGATTGAGTAGTGCCCTAATCTTGATTTTTTTTCTCTTTTCTTCTGAACCCAAGTTGACCGTTTCCAACGGCTTCTTGTGAGGTTCAATGGACCTTTCCTCTTGTCTGAGTAATCGGGAGATCTCTTCTGGAATTTCGTTGTCATCTTCTTCTTCAGTCCCAAATATCGGGAACTCAAAGTTGGGAGAAGGCATTGGATCGTATGTTTCAATGGGGTTTAAAACAAGCAATCTGCATGATATGATGATTGTTTTTTAAAAGAGATAGAGAGAATGCAAGAGTGTGTGGAGTGTATTTTCTTTTGAAAACTGCTTGTTTTTTATTATTGAGTTGTTTTTTAGGATTATCATTTTCTGAAAAAGCAAAAAAAGAAAACAACAATTAATGCGGAAATTACAGAACGACGTTATTTTATTAATGAACAAGTCAATTCTTGAAACTACAGCCCTATAAAACAAAACTCTGTCGCTTTGGCAAAGCGAAGAGGGAAATTTACAGAAAGTGAGCCCTATCATAACATCCGTTTCACCTGGGCAGGGTGAAAGGTTAAGATAAAGACGACAATTACTTTGACTTATGGACGATATTTGAAACATAAACAGCAACCCATTAGCGGCGAACTCCTCGGTGAATCACAAAGTCTGGTACTTTCCTTTATTTGTCTTCAGAAATAATGCTGATTTCAGGTGGAGCAAGATCATTGGAATCTGTCTCCCAGGCAGAGTTGTCATAGGAGGATTCATCTGTTGTATTTTGCATAGTATTTGTGCTCTCAGGTAAATCTCGCCATCCAGTAGGCTGGATGTCTTTGAGCCTGATACGAGAGCTTTCGGGAGCGGTGTACTTGACCATATAGTCGTATTTTCCACTTGGTTATCCCAAGGTGTCCCACACCTCTTTGGAACTGGAGGAGTCATTTCTCTCGATGACGTTGTCCTCAGGAAAAGCGTAGTTGATGAATTCTAGTCCGGCAAGCTTTGCCAATTCATCTTCATACGGGATAGGTTCGGAATGCCCTGAGTAATGATCCCATGACATGGTGGGGACGCAGGTATTCTGTTCAATGATGCTCAGCTGATTTTCATTGTTCGGCTGATTTTCTTGCCCCAAGTCTCCTTGGTACGGTTTCCAGATAGGCAGGTCATCCATTGGGCCATAATAGTCGTGGTCAAAGTTGTCTTTCATCAGAGTGTCATCCTCTAATGAGTTTGGTGGAGCACGACATCCTTCTGGATCACAATCTCCATATATCATTTCGACATCTGACCTGGGTATAAATCTCGGACTCTGTGCAGGATAGCAAAATGGCGTAGGCACCTCTTCCTGAGACATATAACCGTCCTCATTAAGATAGGACTTCCATTCTTCATCCATATCGGAGGAATCCTCCTTGTTGATAGTATGGACTGTTTGAGGCACTGGGTGAAGGAAACCTCCACTGTGGAAGAAGTCTTGAATGGGATAAAGACTTTCATCGTTAGCAGCTGTCTGGGTGCAGGTTGCAGAAAAACCAAGACCCTTATTTGTTTTGTTATCGGTAGGAATGACAAGCTGTCCCCATCCTTTTGTATTGTTATTTTTTATCACTTCGAGAGCATCTTTGTATGAGGAAATCGAGGTTCCTTTCTCTGGTTGATTCTCATTGCTCACCGAAAGTGCTTGGAACTAGGCTCCAATAACCTGCTCGGGTTCTACACAAGTAGACGATGACAAGTTACTCACGAGCAAGGCTTGCTCTCCACAGACCGTGATGAGTTGATAGTTCTTGACGAACTTTAGTTTTTGGTGCAGCGTCGAAGTGACTGCCCCAGTCTAGTGTATCCAAGGTCTTCCTAATAAATAGTTGTACATTTCCCGGACGTCCATGACTTGGAAAGTGATTAGGAAAGTGTAAGGACCAATAGTTATGGGAAGGTTGACTTCGCCAATAACTGCTTTCCGAGATCCGTCAAAGGCTTTGACGATAACCTCACTGCCCCTCATCGGGGATCCTTTGAATGATAGTCGCATTAAAGTGGACTTCGGCATAACGTTGATGGTCGATCCTATGTCTACCAGTACGCTGGCTAAAGCATCGTCATGGCAGTTAACTGTGATATTGAGCGCCATGTTGTGACTTTTCCCCCCTCTGGCAAGTCCTCATCACTAAATCCTAAGTTGTTGCAGGAAGTGATGTTAGAGATGATGCTATCGAATTGTCATATTGACACATCCTGTTCCATAAAGGCTTGCTCTAAGACTTTCTGTAGAGCCTCTCTGTGGGATTCGGAACTGAGTAAAAGTGATAGCACTGAGATCTTTGAATGAGTTTGTAACAGCTGATCAACAATGTTGTATTCACTCCTTTGGATGAGCTTCAGCATCTCATCACTATTTTTCGAAAGGTCGGGATTACTGGATTGATCGACTGGTGGATTGGGAGCTTCTGCCGGAAGTTCGTTTTCTCTGTTAAGTTCTCCAACTCCTCGGTTGAAGATTCGACCGCTCCGGGTTACTCGACAGATGTCTGCAATATTCACGACGAAGGGTAATGGAATTTCCTTTCCATTTTCAATTATCGTTGCACCGTATTTGTAGGGGATTGCCTTAGCTGATTCATACGGTAATGGTCCCGGTAGATAGAAAACTACAGGAGCCTTCTGATTTTTTTGACTGTCGTAAGTAACTTCAACCAGTTCCTGGATAAGAATCTTTGATTCGTCCAGTAGAGGGATGATGGTACAAACATCCTTGTTCCTCTCAGGATCAGAGATTAAAACCACGTCTCTGATCTGATCAGTGAAGTAGTCCGGCGTCTAGTCAACGGACCCCGAAGCTAGGTTTGGTGAATCTCTTTGCGATCCAACTGAACTTTGAGAGCTGCTCGCACGAGGTAGCATCCTTGGTTATTTTTCGAACATACTCTACAATGTTCATAGTTGTGTGGTGGCACCTGGCCACGCCCGCTTTGAATGCGGTGCAACCTTACCAGGTTTATTTCCATTGATCGGACATCTTGACTTTAACGCCGAGTAGGGTTTCCGTTAAGCACACTGATTTGTTGCGTGTCTTCATCCAGATAGATTGGAAGCCACCAGTGGTTTAACAAGTGTTGTAAAGTTCTCTGAACGAGAGCACACCCTTGGTTATTCTCACAACATCCTTTACAGTTCTGATAATTATGCGAAGTGAGAAAACCGAGCTGGACCTGTCTGGCATGTAACTCCACTAAGCTGGCATTCATCAGACGAATATCAAATATTTGAATCATGTTGATCTGATAAAGATTTTTATCATGATAGTCCTGAATCCACCCAAGATCCAACTGACGCTGGAGGGTCTCTTGTACAAAAGAGCATCCCTGTTTGTTTACCGAGAAAGTCAGACAGGAATTATAATCGTGCCGCGGTAGATTATGATACTAGCTTTGCCTTGAGTGTATTGCCACCAAGTTGACATTCATTGCACAGATGTCGTAGTTCTTAATGATGTTGGAATTCGTATAGGTCATGTTGAGTCCACGAACTCGATGCTCTTGGATCCATCCGAGATCCAATTATTCCTGTAGAGCTGATCGCACCACAGAACATCCCTGATTGTTTTTAGAGTATATATCACACAGGTGATAGTCATGAGGTGGCACATGGCCATACCCACTCTGTCTGTGATGCATCTTGACCAGATTGGTCCTCAATAAGAGTACATCATGAATTTGATAGATGTTGTTAGACTCTCCCTCTATTAAATTGACTGCAGCTTTCTCGTGTTGAGGCAGCGGGTTTGTGAGAACATTCGAATTCATATCTTTGAAAGATAAAACTACGCTCCTAACAAGGTTTTGTACGTCAGATTTGAAACTGAGACAGTTTTCTATGTTATGCACTGGTCCTCCTTTATGGTAAGGACAAGTTTGATCCGCTTTGAACCAGAAAGGCAGATTTTCCGGTATTGCAAGAGGAGCCCGGGTTTGGACATGCCCCTTGACCAGTAGTAACGGAAATAGCTCTACGTAGAACACAGGTATAGGGTCAAACCCTGGTGGTCGCGTTGTACCATTGTTGTTATATGGAGGACAAGCCTGTTGAAGAGGTTGTTGTGTCCTTTGTTGAAGTTGTTGTTGATTAGGTTGGCTCAGCGCAACATAAGGTTGATACGTAGGAATAGGCGCGGGGTTGATAGCTGTCGTAACCCAAAATTTGACCTCCATTTTTTGTTTTTTGCATAAGCATGTGTACTCGCATCGCTAGCATACGCGTTTGCATTTTTTCCTTTGTGTTTTGACTGCAGGAGTATTTAGGTTTTCAAGCCCGATTAATCGCATCATCACAAGGTCATCACATTATCAAAACAAGCACAAGACAAGGGTTTCTATGCATATTTATCCAAATAAGAAGTGGAAAATCGAAACCGGGACCTCAACACTTGTTTTGAGTGATCTGGGCAATTTTTCCAGATTTGCTGTTTTTCAACTGAGTAACAGATTACTCAAACAGGGTAACAGATTACTCAGTGTAATTTTTCCAAATTTTCTATTTTTTCAACTGAGTAACAGATTACTCAAATAGGGTAATCGATTACTCAGTGTGAATTTGCAATTTCCACTACATTTTGGGACAGCAGCCATGCACTCTCTTTGGTCTTTGTTTCTACTTGATTCTAGCATTGTGTGGAACATTCTAGATAGTTCAAGACCATTCAAGACATTTCCCTTGCATTTATTCTATACTTCACTTTAAATTAAATGCACCATGTTCCTTGTTTTCCAAGTAATGTGGATCTTTGGATGATGGAGTGAACCTTGGGATTGTTACCGAGTTGATCCTAACTAACCAAGTTAACTACCTTGACTCGGTGAGTCAAGTGTAACTAACTCCAACCCTAACTCCAAACCTCCCAAAGCGAAGTCCCAACCAAAGTCCAAACCTCTCACACTCCATACCAAAAGTCTATATAAACAAGGCTTCACTCATTTCACAAACCCTCCACAATCATTCACACAAATTCACACTTTCTTCACTCTCAATTCTCTCATTCTCCTCTCCATTTTTCTACAACTTATACACATTCCTCTTCACTTTCTTCACCAAACCTCCCTAAAGCTCTCAATTCTTGAAGAATAATCACTTTTCACATTGAAAGTGATTATTTCTTGAGCTTAACCTTCATCATTATTCCATTCTGCTATATTTTGTGGATTTTCAGTAGATTTTGGATTCATCTCAAGTAACCACTTCAAGTTTCCTCGGTGATAATTCTCATTTTTGAGTTTTCGTCAAAGTTTGCTCGATTTTGCTACGATTCGAAGTGCAATTGAGGAATTTCTGGTTTTCTTTGATAATCTTCATCATTCTACAATTATACTTGAGTTTCTGAAGTTCTATATGCTTTTGGATTCATCTCAAGTATTTTCTTCAAGCTTCTTTGGTGATAATTCGCATTTCGGAGTTTTCGTCGAAATTTGCTCGGTTTTGCTACGGTTCGAAGTGCAAGTGTAGAATTCTCTGGTTTTCTCTGGTTTTCCTCACTTATCTTCATCATATTTCAAGCACAATAATCACCAGGCCAAATCTCCGGCTTGTAGGTTGGTCAATTCTCACTTAATTTATCGTTTTGCTCACTTTTGCGCGTTTCCGATGTAATTTCGATAGTTTTTACGGTTCGTTGGATAATGTGTTTGTGTGATCTTTGATGTTCATTTTTTATGCTTCCAATTAATGATTAATTGCTCCTAATTCATGTAATTTTCGTGCACAAAATCATACCATGGCATTTGGTAGTTTGGATAAGTGATTAGGTGTTGAAAACTACTTTTGAATAGCTGTTTTTTTCTGTTTTTTTGCCACTGTTACAGTGGTAATCGGTTACTCAAAGAGAGTAATCGATTACTCAGCCTTTTTTTCACCAAATTCTGCTATTTTTAAGCAAGTAATCGATTACCTACATAGGGTAATCGATTACCACTGTAACAGAGGGCCATTTTTGGTGTTTTTCAAGCTTGTTTGGCATCCTTTCCTCCTCTAACTTCCATGAATTGATATGCTTAATATTTATGGATGTTTTTAATGCTATTAACCTCTGTTTAAAGCATATTTACATTAATTCAATGATTGATTTATCAATTCTTGCAATTATGTGTGTTCTTGATTTTTGTTTGAACATGCTAACTCTTGCACAATCTTTGATCACTTGACACTTGATGTGTGATACATGCTAATATTTGTATGGCATTGTTTTGCATTTTCAATTCTTGATCACATTATGTTTGTTCTACATTGAGCAAATTTAATCATGTACAATCGATAATTTACACCTTTTGCTTTAATGATTTTCCATTCTCTTTGGAAAATTGTTAGCATAGCATTTCCCTTTGATTGGTTAATCGAAACCAAGTTTCGATTAGTTGATCTTCCCCTTTCCTCTCTTTAGGCTTCCTTTAGAGCTTTCTCTCTCGTTCCCCCCATGGAGTTGGAGTTTCGCGCTACGCCTCGCATCGGAGCACTGTACGAATAGACGCCGTTAAGCTGTCCGTTTCTCTCCGCAGGAGCACTGTACAACATTGGAGGTGTTGAGCTGTCTGTTTCAATTTCCGCACTATACTTTAAGCGTTAGAGAAGGAATGAGAATGGTTGTCATACCCTCATTCTGACTATTTCTTGGGTAATGGCATTTGGCCATCTCTTTCGAGAATAGTCACCTCTACCCTCAAGCTGTAGTGTTGCTCCTTCCCCAATCAGATTCATCCTTGATCACTTGTGCTCTTCTCAATCATTTCCTTTTGATCCATCACTATCCTTCTTGGTTAAGATCATTATTCTTGCACTAGCAATCTCTCTCTGTTTCATTACTCCTTTCTACTTGTAATCAATCGTTGCCTTTTGATTCCCTTGAAGAATCTCAATCTCTTTTCCGCTGTTAATCATAATCTTTCTGTTAAAACCTTAAATCCCCTGGAGTTCAGAAGCTTCTTCTGGTTCTTCTCCCTTTGTTGGTCAATCACTGCTTGTCAGTTAAAACACCAATTTCGCTCTCTTACTCATTTAATCACAGTCCGCCTGTTAATACTGAATTCCTCTTGGGGTAATCACCTTTTTTTGGTTAATCACTTGTGTCTTCAGTTAATCACAGTCCGTCTGTTAATACTGAGCACCTTTTGGGTTAATCACCTTCTTTTGGTTAATCACCCGTTTCTTCAGTTAACCACAGTCCGTCTGTTAATCACTGAGCACCTCTTGGGTTAATCACCTCTCCTTGGTTAATCACCCTTTTCTTCAGTTAACCACAGTCCATCTGTTAAAATACTGAACCCTTTCGAGTTAATCACCGTCTCTTGGTTAATCACTCGTTGTTCTCTTCGGTTGGTCACAGACCGTCTGTAAGCACCGAATCCCTTGCAGTTGGCAACCTTTCTTGGTTCGAATACTTGCACCCTTGGGCTAGTAACCTCTTTTGGTTCAATGCCTTTTCTTCGTTGGTCAAATGCTGTTTGTTCAGTCGTTGCCAACATCCCTTTTGGGTTACACCCTTCGCTCGGTCCTACACCCGTTCTTTTGTTGATCGTAGTTTCTCTGTTAAAACTAATGCTTCTCTATCCCCACTGAGTTGCAATCCTTTCTTTCTTCGGTTAACCACTATTCATCAGTTAATATACCGAGGCCCCTTCAGAGTCAAACACCTTCTCTCGGTTCAGCACTCTCTCTCTGGGTTTATCACAGTCCGTCTGTTGACACCAGCTGCTTTTCCCTGCCAGGGTCCTACTTTCCTTCTTCGGTTAATCACTGCCAGCCAATTAATATACCGAGTCCCCTTTTTTTCTCTTGGTTATGACACCATCCCTTTAATAGGATCTTCCAGCGAAGTCCTTTCTATTCCCTATGCTCTTACTTTCTTGGTTTCGACACCGTTTCTCTTTGTTATCCCCAGCGGAGTTTCTTTCATTCTTGGTTTTGACACCATTCTTTTCCTATTCTTTTGTGCAAACGCTCTTACTGGGGGGTCTTCCCCAATAGAGTTTTTCTTTCATTCTTGCTCTTGGTTTAGACACCACTTCTTTCGTTTCCTTGTTTCTTTCTTGTTTTGTTTCCCGTTCAGTTCCCCGAACTACGGAAGCTCTGATTCTGCATTCTTTTGAATGTATGTTACGTAGGCATGAGATCGCAATGATCTCGGCGAGCACACTTCCACCTTTCTTCCGTCTTCCTTCTCCCTTTCTTCCTTCCTTTCTGTCCCCTGGTTCCCTGAACTACGACGCTCTGATTTCCTCATTGCACTATGAGGGTACGTAGGCACGAGGGCCACAATCCTCCGCGAGCACTTTCTTTCCTTTCTTTCTTTTTCCTCTTTCTTCTCTCTCTCCTTTCTTTAGCTAGAAGCCTTTAGATAAATAACCCATCCAAGCCTAGAAGCAAGCGAAATGGTTCCCATCGAGTACGACGGATGCGTTAGGTGCTAATACCTTCCTTTTGTATAACCGAGCCCCCGTTCCCGTTTCTCTTCCCCTTGGGTTTTATCGATATTTTCCCTGTCCTTTGGGACTAAATAAAATTCGGTGGCGAATCTGTTGTATCTTTGAGTGTGCGATTCACTCAGTTAGATTTCCAGCCATCTTCAGCTGGCGACTCTGCTGGGGACAGATTGACCTTTTGCTGGTCCATCCCTTGAGGGGTCTCGCCTAGCTTCGTTCGCTTTTCTTGCTTGTTTGGGTGTTTATCTTTCATGCTTTGCTCACTTTATCTTTTCCTTGCTTTAGCTTTATGTTTATTTATTGCATTTCTTTACTGCTTTGAATATTCATATGCCGCATACTCTGGATATTTGCTATTTTCTGCTATTGGCGGGTTGGGTTGCTACTTGAGAGATAAGCCCAATACCCAGGCTTGAGTATACCTCCAGGATTAGAGTGGAAAATAGTGTGACTTGTGTGGCATTTTGCCAGACTTAGTATACACGAAAACTCCACATCCAGACGAGGTTTTCTTTGGTAATATTCTATCCTGCGCATTTGGGGCAGACGATGGAATGTAACTTGGAAAACTGTCGACTCTGGCAACCACTTCCTGAGGACTCAGTTGTGGCACTCCTCCCAAGGAGCGATAATGGCAGACCAGAAATGGCAAACCCATTATGTTTCCTTGATCCGAGGACCCAAAGCTGGGAACTTGCCACAGGGTGAACTTTTTTTGGGGGAATCAGTCGACGACCTCTTTGTTTGGCGATAGTATTGTACCCCGAGGGATGAATGTATTATTGCTTCTCAAATCAAGAATCCGAAACTGAGAATCCCTCTTTCTACATCATACCTGTGAGTGGGATATTGGGTTTTTCTGCAGGAAACCAAGACTCTTCCAACCTTTGTTCTCTCATTGCTTCAAATCTCGCACCGACACAACACTACCTTTGCAGATGTTCAGATTTGATTATTCAGACTATGCTAGCTTGTTGATTCTGGTGTTGCATATCATCTCATCATGTCAAATTAATTTTTGCATAAGCATTTTAAAACTTTATTTTTGCATGAATTACATTCACTCATGCCCGCATATGCACGTCCCTTCATCCGAAACTGTTGCTCATCC
This sequence comes from Lathyrus tuberosus, assembly GCA_022829125.1. Taxonomy (NCBI): domain Eukaryota; kingdom Viridiplantae; phylum Streptophyta; class Magnoliopsida; order Fabales; family Fabaceae; genus Lathyrus; species Lathyrus tuberosus. Next base: position 21,169,898 of record JALAZF010000012.1, on the reverse strand, counting down.
TTGTTTGCATTCCTTGTAGCAAGACGACGACTCGACATCGATATTTTACTCGCTCAAGCAAATCCAGAATCATGGCTAACTTTGAAGCTGAGAACGCCGCTTACAAGGAAACTCTGGCACAATTCCAAGGTCGGATGGATCAGTTTCAGACAAACATGGATGACATTATGGAGCTCTTTCGTGCTCAGAGGGATACTGCTGCTGCTGCCACTGTTATTGCAACCACTACTGATGCAACTATTGTCACTCCTATTGTGATTGTTCCTCCTGTTGTTACGGCTACTCCTACTGTTATTGTTCCTTCTCCTACTAGAGTTGAAGTACCAGTTGAGCCTGTGAACCAGCCTGCTGTTCAGCCTAGTTTGAACCAGATGCCCGCTGGTTTTCCTTGGGGCATGCCTCTGAATTACACTCCTCAGCTTGCAAATAATGGTAGTGCCTTTATGCCATATCAGCCTTTTGTTGCGCCCATGCCTAATGGGAATGCTGCCGCCTATCCGTGGGTCATGCCTACTCCAGTCCCGCCTCCAGTGGTGAATGATGATCCTGAGAATCTTCAGGTCCAAACTCATCAAGCTGCCGGGTTGGTCGACACTGAAACTCCTGATGAAGAAGAGCATGTGTATAGAGGTCCTCCTATTCATGTTTCGGTTTCGTCTCAAGTTGCTTAAACTACTATTCCGAATGTTCATCCTGGGATGTTCTACCTTGAGGCATCTTCCTCAGCTGCTGGGGTACCTCCTCCGAATTATCCGTATGGTGTTCCGATGGGTCCGAATGCTGGCCAGATGGTTAATCCGGGTTTGGTGTATCCTTCTCAGTTTACTACTCCGCAAGTGAACGCTCCTGCCACTTCTCAGCTGCCAAATCCTCAGATTCTTGTTAGGCCCACTAATTAGAGTAGATATGTTGACTACAAGTTGTTGGAAGATCGTATCAGAGCTATTGAAGGGTTCTTTGCTTTTGGCATGGAGGCCAAAGATTTGTGTTTGGTTCCAAATGTTGTGCTGCCGCAGAAATTCAAGATACCTGATTTGCCAAAGTACAAAGGTTTAAGCTGCCCGCGTAGTCACATCACTATGTACTATAGGAAAATGGCACCCCATATTGATAATGATGAATTGCTTGTTCATTGTTTTTAGGATAGTTTGTGTGGTGCTTCATTGGATTGGTACATGGGCTTGAAGCGCAGCAAAATCCATACTTGGAGGGATTTGTTTGAAGCGTTCGTGAGACAATACAAGTATAACCTCGATCTGGCGCCCACTAGATTGCAATTTTTAGAATCAGTCTCAGCGCTCAGCTGAAACATTCAAGGAGTATGCACAAAGATGGCGTGAGATGGCATCTCGTGTGCGACCGGCTCTCTCTGATAATGAGTTGGTTGACATCTTTATGGGTACATTGCAAGGATCTTACTATGAGAAAATGGTGGGTAGTTCTTCATCGAACTTCGCTGATGTTGTGATGATTGGTGAATAGATTGAAAATAGTTTGAAGACTGGAAAGATTCCTGGAGCTGCTTCCCAGCAGCCAGCCACTCGGAAATCTCAAAACAGTCAGTCCAAGAAAAAGGAAGGTGAAGCCAATGCTGTGACAGCTCAAGTTTCTTCTCCATATCAAGCTCCCATGGATCCTATTCCATACTATCCATATCCCTACATTACTGCTGCGCAGTATCAACAACCTCCATATCAGTATCATCCACAACAACCAGTTCAGAATGCTCAGAATCAGCAACAGAATCAATAGAACAAAAATCAGCAGAATCAAAACCGTCAGAACAACAACAGTCAAGGAAGCCGTAAGCGTCCGAATTTTGATAGAATTCTGGTATCATACACGGAACTGTTTCCCTACTTGGTTCACCAAGGGGCAATTATCCCCAAGTAGATTGCGCCCGCGATTCCTCCATTTGGCCCGAAGCATAACCCAAATGCATCTTGTGCCTATCATGCTGGATATATAGGACATGCAACAGAGGACTGTTTTTTTTTCAAAACCAAAGTTCAGGAACTCATTGATAGGAAGGTTCTGACTTTTGCTGAGGCAGGACCTAACATTCAGAATAATCCGTTGCCGAATCACGATGGACCTGCGGTTAACATGGTTGAGGATAATTACAGGGCTGAATTGATCATGAATGTTGACGAAGTAAAGAAACCGATGGCTGTGGTTTTCAAGAAATTAAAGGAACATGGGCTGTTGAAAGGATTGCATGGTAAGTGTCAGATTTGTGACGATAATCCCAAGCAGTGTCGAAGGCTAAAGGGTTGTGTCCAGATTCTGATGAACCGTGGCGAAGTGCAATTTGCCTGATCTAAACCTATTGAGGAAGTTGCTAGTATTGAGCCATTCACCATCGTCTACAGGAAGGCTCCTGCAGAATCTCCTAAGCAGAAGAGGGTGCAACCCATCGTGGTTTGTCCGCCGAAGCCGTTTCCGTATCAGAATTCTAAGGAGGTACCCTGGAAGTATGGGTCTACCATGTTTTCTGGAGGTCAAGAGATAAGGTTCGCCGAATCTGAGAACGTGAATGTTATAGCAGCTAGAGGTATGACTCTTAGTGGACGTGAGGTTGCTCCGAAGGTCACTACAAAGCATGTTCAAGTTCCAACTGTTGTTCCTCCTAAGGAAACGCCTGCATCTGCAACCCCTGTTGGTCGACAAGGGGCATCTTTTGCCGCAGTTCCAGTACCCACTATCCCGTATGAGGATATTTCAAAGAGCAAGGAGACCCTTGATGATCAAGAGTTCCTTAAGCTGATCAAGAAAAGTGACTTTAAGATTGTGGATCAGCTGGGTCAGACTCCCTCGAGGATCTCAATTTTGTCCTTACTCATTAGTTCGCCTGCGCACAGATCAACTTTGTTAAAAGTGCTGAACAGTGCCCATGTCATGCAAGATATATCCGTCGTCGAATTCGATGATGTAGTGGCCAACATAACTGCAAGTCGGTATTTGGGTTTTAATGAATCAGAATTACCTCCTGAAGGAACTGCCCACAATAAAGCACTGCATATATCTGTAACCAGCACAGACATCCTGTTATCTCGTGTTCTAGTGGATACTGGTTCTTCTCTCAATGTGATGCCTAAGGGCACATTGAGTCAATTACTAGTGGAAGGAATCGAGATGAGACCAAGTGCCTTAGTTGTCAGAGCCTTTGACGGTTCTCGAAGACAGGTCATTGGAGAAGTAGACTTACCCATCAACATTGGACCGCATCTGTTTACCATTACTTTTCAAGTGATGGATATCAATCCAGCGTACAGTTTCCTACTGGGTCGTCCGTGGATCCACACTGTAGGGGCAGTTACCTCCACTTTGCATCAAAAGTTGAAATTCATGTTTCACAATCAGCTTGTCATTGTCTATGGTGAAGAGGATCTATTTGTAAGCAAGTTATCGTATTTTCGATACGTCGAGACCGAAGAAGGCATAGATGAGGTGCCATTACAGTGTCTCGAGTTCGAAGATGCCAGCTCTGCTTCAACTAGTCAAAGTAGATCACCACAATTGACTTTAGCGTCTGCTAAGAGTGCTAAAGAGACCATCGATAGAGGTGCCTTGCCAGGCTGGGGGCACGTGATTGATGTGGTCGAGAAGCATAATATTTTTGGAGTAGGTTATCATCCTGGTCGTCAATCTGGTTCCTCTGATCAGAAGCAAAGCAACTTTGTCAAGTTCCACAGCGCGGGTTTCCAGCAAGGTGACATCGTGGCAGCTACTGATGATGTCGGTCCTAGTAATCGGACTTCAAGCTTTGTGCACAAATGTCCGCCAGGTTTCAAGCTCAATAATTGGACATCTACTATGATTCCTATGGTTTTCCCATATAACATGGAATGCATTTTGCTTTCTCATTCCCTCGTCCTCGCCCGAGACAAGTGGATAGCTTGTAAAGGGCCTCACGCTTTTGCAATATTATGTGATTAATAAATGAAAGTTTTTCTGCATTCAAAATCATGCTCTATTTTCTTTCCTTATTTTACTTTTTCACAAAACAAATGGCAAAAGTTTCTTTTCTTTTTCACTTTTAAAAATAGCTCATTCTAAACATATTCATAAACATGCAGAACTAATAAAAGCATTGATAACAACATGGAAAACATCCACTGTAATTATGGAATTCCAATTAACCAAGCCGAGGGATATGGTGAGGAAGATTGTGAGTTACCGGCTTAACTAGCAAGGCTCCTTGAGCACGAGCGTAGAGAGATTCAGCCACACAAAGAGCCAGTAGAAGTTCTCAATCTTGGTATTGATGAGGTCAGAAGAGAAGTTAAGGTTGGCGCATCCCTCGCAAAGCATGTACACTCCGATTTGGTCAAGTTGTTGAAAGAGTATGTTGATATCTTCGCCTGGTCCTATCAAGATATGCCTGTGTTGGATACCAACATCGTTGAGCATCACTTGCCACTCAAGCCCGGGTGTCCTCCTGTCAAGCAGAAACTCAAAAGGACTAGACCCGACATGGAACTCAAAATCAGAGAAGAGGTAAAGAAGCAGCTTGACGCTGGGTTCCTAGCCACTTCCGAATATCCTGAATGGATTGCCAACATTGTCCCGGTTCCCAAGAAGGACGGCAAAGTCAGAATGTGTGTGGATTATCGAGATCTCAACAAGGCAAGCCCGAAAGATGATTTTCCTTTGCCTCATATTGATGTCTTGGTAGACAACACAGCGCAGTTCTTGGTCTTTTCTTTCATGGACGGTTTTTCAGGATATAATCAGATCAAGATGTCCCCAACTGATATGGAGAAGACTACTTTCATCATGCCATGGGGTACATATTGTTACAAAGTCATGTCATTCAGTCTAAAGAATGCAGGGTCAATATACCAGCGTGCCATGACAACCCTCTTTCACGATATGCTTCATAAAGAGATTGAGGTTTACGTGGACGATATGATTGCCAAGTCCATAACTGAGGATGATCACTTGGTTCATCTGAAGAAACAGTTTGACAGACTCCGAAAGTTTAGATTGCGGTTGAATCCTGCGAAGTGCACCTTCGGAGTTCGATCTGGTAAACTATTGGGTTTTATTATGAGTCAGAAAGGCATTGAAGTCGATCCTGATAAGGTTCGGAAAATTCAGAACATGCCACCTTCCAAAACAGAAAAAGAAGTCTGTGGCTTTCCGGGCATACTCAATTACATTTCAAGGTTCATTTCCCATTTGACGGCTACCTGTGAACCAATGTTCAAATTACTAAGAAAAAATCAATCTGTTGAATGGAATAATGATTGTCAGGAAGCATTTGACAAAATAAAACAATACTTGCAAGAACCACCGATCTTAGTACCGCCGGTTCCTGGTAGGCCTTTAATCATGTATCTCACCATTCTCGATGAATCAATGGGATGTGTATTGGGTCAACATGACGACAATGGCAGAAAAGAACATGCAATAAACTATCTGAGCAAGAAGTTCACTGATTGTGAGACCAGATACTCACTCTTAGAAAAAACTTGTTGTGCTTTGGTCTAGGCTACTCGACGCCTACGACAATAACTGATTTTCCATACTACTTTGTTGATATCCAAAATGGATCCGATAAAGTACATATTTGAAAAGCCTGCTGTCTCTAGAAGGATTGCTCGGTGGCAGATGCTGTTAACTGAGTATGATATCCAACATGTTACCCAGAAAGCAATAAAAGGGAGCGTCTTGTCTGACTACCTTGCTCATCAACCTGTAGAGGGTTATCAACAGATGAAGTTTGACTTTCCCGATGAGGATGTTCTATTTATCAGAGATTATGAGACTCCAGATCCTAATATAGGACCCAAACCAGGGGCGCGATGGACGCCCGTGTTCGACGGTGCCTCCAATTCTAAAGGTCGTGGAATCGGTGCTATCCTCATCTCTCCAACATGTTTTCACCTTCCCTTCACTGATAGATTATGTTTTGCATGCACCAATAATATGGCTGAATACGAAGCATGTATCTACGGTATAGAAGCGGCAATCGACATGAGAATCAAGATTCTTGAGGTCTATGGAGATTCTGCCTTGGTCATTGGTCAAGTCAGAGGGAACTTTGTGACTCGGGACTCCAAGCTGCTTTCCGTACCAACAACACATAGCAAAGTTGATTCCTTACTTTGATGAGATCACTTTTCATCATATTCCCAGAGAGGAAAATCAACTAGCTAATGCTCTTGCCACTCTAGCATCCATGGTCAAGGTCAAGTGGAAGAATGAAGCTCCTCATATCCAAATTGATCACTTGAACGAACCAGCACACTGTTTAGCAATCGAGGATGAGTCTGATGACAAGCCTTGGTTCTACGACATCAAAAGATATCTGGAAAAATAGGAATATCCCGAGGGTATCACTATCACTAACAAGAAGGCTCTTAGATGGCTTTTTGCCAAATTCTTCTTAAGTGGTGGTATACTGTACAAGAGGAATTATGATTCCGTGTTGCTCAGATGCGTGGATAGGCACGAATCACTCACGATCATAAGGTCCATACATAAGGGTTGCGAGGGTGTACATGCTAAAGGTCCTACTATGGCCAAGAGGATCCTTCGGGCTGGGTATTACTGGACAACAATGAAGGTAGATTGTTACAACTATGCCAAAAGATGTCACAAGTGCCAAATTTACGGAGACAAGATCCATGTGCCTCCAACTCCATTGAATGTCTTGACGGCACCGTGGCCATTCTCCATGTGGGGTATAGATGGGATTGGAATGATCGAGCTAAAGGCTTCCAACGGTCATCGATTCATTTTAGTTGCTATCGACTACTTCACCACGTGAGTTGAAGCTGCTTCTTATGCAAACGTTACACGACAAGTGGTTGCTAGATTCATCAAGAAAGAGATAATCTGTCATTATGGCATTCCTAGCAGCATTATCACGGACAATGCAAGCAACCTGAACAACAATATGATGAAGGATTTGTGTCAAGAATTTAAGATCGAGCACCACAACTCTTCACCATATCGGCCCAAGATGAATGGCTCCGTTGAAGCAGCAAACAAAAACATCAAGAGGATTGTCCAGAAAATGGTCAAGACTTACAAGGATTGGCATGAAATGTTTCCCTTTGCACTGCATGGCTACAAAACTTTAGTTCGCACTTCCACTAGGGCAACTCCGTACTCACTTGTGTATGGTATGTAGGCAGTTCTTCCCATTGAAGTCGAAATTCCTTCACTCAGAGTCATCATGGAAGCAGGTCTTGATGAAGCCGAATGGGTTCGATCTAGATACGACCAGCTGAATCTCATTGAAGAGAAGCGCCTTGCAGCCGTTTGTCATGATCAATTGTATCAGAGACGCCTCAAGCGAGCTTTTGACAAGAAATTTTTCCCTCGAACGTTCTGCGAAGGCGAACTCGTGCTCAAGAGATATTCACCTGTTCACTCGGATCCACGAGGCAAATGGACTCCCAACTATAAAGGACCCTTTGTTGTCAAGAAGGCCTTCTCAGGCGAAGCCCTGATTCTCACCACAATGGATGGGGAGGAGTTGCCATCGCCCGTGAACTCCGATACAGTCAAAAAATATTATGCCTGAAAAAAAATGGATAAGAGTCTGCTAGATTGACATTCGCAAGGACAATCTAGGCAAAAAATGGACGTCCCGATGGACCAAAAAAAAGAAATGTCCATGCAAAAGTTAGGGACAATGAAAAAACAATAATAACCCGCTAAGTTGAAAACCCGAAAGGGCGACTTAGGCAAAAATGGGCTTCCCGGTGGACGAAAAAAAAATGTGAAAACATGTCCAGGAAAAAATTAGGGATAAAGGCATTTACTGTGAACATTTGAGCCTCTTTTCCTCATGGCTAGACCTCAGACGGTAACAGAACGGTCCAATCATCATCAACAGGTGCAAGGCGTTGGAACCTAGACTTACAGTGGATGGTGGCCAATGTTGTAATCAATGCAATGCATGATTTCCCTTTGCCATTTACATTTGTTTTTCAATTTTATGGCAAATTTCCTCATCAAGGATTTTGCATCCTTGTACACACCTTTATGTACAAAAATTTCACATTCAATAAAATACATTCTTTGTTATCTCAATTTGTTCATTCCTGTATTTTGTTTGCAAAATAAACAATTATTTGTGATCACATAATACTAAAAAACGTTGAGAACAATAAAAAGCTAAATCAACTGAGTAAGTATTATGCATTGCATGTGTTACTGGTAACTCCTGCAGGATAATCAGTAATATCCATTGGTAAGCCTAACGCATGGCCGACAATGGGATGGTTCTATGAAGAAGTTGTTGTCCCCTCAGCAGTTCCTCAGCAGAGTCATCATTTTCCCCAGCAGGTTGCCAAGGCGTTCCCCAGCAAAGACGCTTTGCTCACTTTTCCCCAGCAAGGGTTGTGCATCATCTCTTATGATTAGGAACTATCTGTCACCAGCAGCAGTGGTTTCTCCTCAGCTGAGTTAACATGATTCAGGAATCTCTTTTCCCCATGCAGAGCCAGTCTTGGTAGAAAGGATTAACTTGGTTCTTTCATCCCCAACAGGGATAGCCATGGTGATTTAGAAACCTAATATGTTCTCAGTTTCATTCCCCAGCGGAATCATCATCCTTTGTGAACTCTCTTCTACAGCAGGGTTTATCTTTATCTGTGAATCCTCCCCCCAACCGAGGATGTCGAAGTCATTTTGCTACGGTCCTCTGCCTAACCGTTTCACACTGTGTCTTATCTTGCGCCTTTACATTGCATGATATCAAGCATCATGTAGAAACGCATACATGGCATATGCATCGATCATACTCCCTCTCTTTTTGCCTGACTTAACTCCCAGCAGATTTTCAGCCAAACCATGCACTTACCTATTTTACCTTGCACCGCTCTGTTTGTCTTCGTCGGCCAAAATTTCGAGCTACTCTTTTATTTAATCCCCATTTACCTCGAATCATCGAAAAGCTGGCGCAATTCGTACATTCAGGTCCAAGAGGATTAAATAGGGGCAGCTGTCGTAACCCAAAATTTGACCTCCATTTTTTGTTTTTTGCATAAGCATGTGCACTCGCATCGCTAGCATACGCGTTTGCACTTTTTCCTTTGTGTTTTGACTGCAGGAGTATTCAGGTTTTCAAGCCCGATTAATCGCATCATCACAAGGTCATCACATTATCAAAACAAGCACAAGACAAGGGTTTCTATGCATATTTATCCAAATAAGAAGTGGAAAATCGAAACCGGGACCTCAACATTTGTTTTGAGTGATCTGGGTAATTTTCCCAGATTTGTTGTTTTTCAACTGAGTAACAAATTACTCAAACAGGGTAACAGATTACTCAGTGTAATTTTGCCAAATTTGTTGTTTTTTCAACTGAGTAACAGATTACTCAAATAAGGTAATCGATTACTCAGTGCGAATTTGCAATTTCCACTACATTTTGGGACAGTAGCCATGCACTCTCTTTGGTCTTTGTTTCTACTTGATTCTAGCATTGTGTGGAACATTCTATACAGTTCAAGACCATTCAAGATATTTCCCTTGCATTTATTCTATACTTCACTTTAAATTAAATGCACCATGTTCCTTGTTTTCCAAGTAATGTGGATCTTTGGATGATGGAGTGCACCTTGGGATTGTTACCGAGTTGATCCTAACTAACCGAGTTAACTACCTTGACTCGGTGAGTCAAGTGTAACTAACTCCAACCCTAACTCCAAACCTCCCAAAGCTAAGTCCCAACCAAAGTCCAAACCTCTCACATTCCATACCAAAAGTCTATATAAACAAGGCTTCACTCATTTCACAAACCCTCCACAATCATTCACACAAATTCACACTTTCTTCACTCTCAATTCTCTCATTCTCCTCTCCATTTTTCTGCAACTTCTACACATTCCTCTTCACTTTCTTCACCAAACCTCACTAAAGCTCTCAATTCTTGAAGAATAATCACTTTTCACATTGAAAGTGATTATTTTTTTAGCTTAACCTTCATCATTATTCCATTCTACTGAATTTTGTGGAGTTTCAGTAGCTTTTGGATTCATCTCAAGTAACCACATCAAGTTTCCTCGGTGATAATTCTCATTTTTGAGTTTTCATCGCAGTTTGCTCGGTTTCGCTACGGTTCGAAGTGCAATTGAGGAATTTCTGGTTTTCTTTAATTATCCTCATCATTCTACAATTATACTTGAGTTTCTGAAGTTCTATAAGCTTTTGGATTCATCTCAAGTATTTGCTTCAAGCTTCTTTGGTGATAATTCGCATTTCGGAGTTTTCGTCAAAATTTGCTCGGTTTCGCTACGGTTCGAAGTGCAAGTGTAGAATTCTCTGGTTTTCTCTGGTTTTCCTCACTTATCTTCATCATATTTCAAGCACAATAATCACCAAGCCAAATCTCTGGCTTGTAGGTTGGTCAATTCTCACTTAATTTATTGTTTCGCTCACTTTTGCGCGTTTCCGATGTAATTTCGATAGTTTTTACGTTTCGTTGGATAATGTGTTTGTGTGATCTTTGATGTTCATTTTTTATGCTTCCAATTAATGATTAATTGCTCCTAATTCATGTAATTTTCGTGCACAAAATCATACCATGGCATTTGGTAGTTTGGATAAGTGACTAGGTGTTGAAAACTACTTTTGAATAGCTGTTTTTTGCAGTTTTTTTGCCACTGTTACAGTGGTAATCAGTTACTCAAAGAGAGTAATCGATTACTCAGCCTTTTTTTCACCAACTTCTGCTATTTTTAGGCAAGTAATCGATTACCTACATAGGGTAATCGATTACCATTGTAACAGAGGACCATTTTTGGTGTTTTTCAAGCTTGTTTGGCATCCTTTCCTCCTCTAACTTCCATGGATTGATATGCTTAATATTTATGGATGTTTTTAATGCTATTTTCCTCTGTTTAAAGCATATTTACATTAATTCAATGATTGATTTATCAATTCTTGCAATTATGTGTGTTCTTGATTTTTGTTTGAACATGTTAACTCTTGCACAATCTTTGATCACTTGACACTTGATGTGTGATACATGCTAATATTTGTATGGCATTGTTTTGCATTTTCAATTCTTGATAACAATATGTTTGTTCTACATTGAGCAAATTTAATCATGTACAATCGATAATTTACACCATTTGCTTTAATGATTTTCCATTCTCTTTGGAAAATTGTTAGCATAGCATTTCCCTTTGTTTGGTTAATCGAAACCAAGTTTCGATTAGTTGATCTTCCCCTTTCCTCTCTTTAGGCTTCCTTTAGAGCTTTGTGTCTCGTCCCCCCCCCCCCCCGTGGATTTGGAGTTTCGCGCTACGCCTCGCATCGGAGCACTGTACAAATTGACGCCGTTACGCTGTCTGTTTCTCTCCGCAGGAGTACTGTACAACATTGGAGCTGTTGCGCTGTCTGTTTCAATTTCTGCACTATAATTTGAGTATTTGAGAAGGAATGAGAATGGTTGTCCTACCCTCATTCTGACTATTTCTTGGGTAATGGCATTTGGCCATCTCTTTCGAGAATAGTCACCTCTATCCTCAAGCTGTAGTGTTGCTCCTTCCCCAATCAGATTCATCATTGATCACTTGTGCTCTTCTCAATCATTGCCTTTTGATCCAACACTATCCTTCTTGGTTAAGATCATTATTCTTGCACTAGCAATCTCTCTCTGTTTCATTACTCTTTTCTCCTTGTAATCAAACGTTGCCTTTTGATTCCCTTGAAGAATCTCAATCTCTTTTTCGCGGTTAAACACAATCTGTCTGTTAAAACCGTAAATCCCCTGGAGTTCGCAAGCTTCTTCTGGTTCTTCTCCCTTTGTTGGTCAATCACTGCTTGTCAGTTAAAACACCAATTTTGCTCTCTTACTCAGTTAATCATAGTCCGCCTGTTAATACTGAGCACTTTTGGGTTTATCACCTCCTTTTGGTTAATCACCCGTCACTTCAGTTAATCACAGTCCGTCTGTTAATACTGAATTTCTCTTGGGGTAATCACCTTTTTTTGGTTAATCACCCGTCTCTTCAGTTAATCATAGTTCGTCTGTTAATATTGAACACCTTTTGGGTTAATCACCTTCTTTTGGTTAATCACTCGTTTCTTCAGTTAACCACAGTCCGTCTGTTAATCACTGAGTACCTCTTGGGTTAATCACCTCTCCTTGGTTAATCACCATTTTCTTCAGTTAACCACAGTCCATCTGTTAAAATACTGAACCCTTTCGAGTTAATCACCGTCTCTTGGTTAATCACTCGATGTTCTCTTCAGTTGGTCACAGTCCGTCTGTAAACACCGAATCCCTTGCAGTTGGCAACCTTTCTTGGTTCGAATACTTGCACCCTTGGGCTAGTAACCTCTTTTGGTTCAATGCCTTTTCTTCGTTGGTCAAATGTTGGTTGTTCAGTCGTTGCCAACATCCCTTTTGGGTTACGACCTTCGCTCGGTCCTACACCCGTTCTTTGGTTAATCACAGTTTCTCTGTTAAAACTAATGCTTCTCTATCCCCACTGAGTTGCAGTCCTTTCTTTCGTCGGTTAACCATTGTTCATCAGTTAATATACCGAGGCCCCTTCAGAGTCAAACACCTTCTCTCAGTTCAGGACTCTCTCTCTGGTTTTATCACAGTCCGTCTGTTGACACCAGCTGCTTTTCCCCGCCAGGGTCTGCTTTCCTTCTTCGATTAATCACTGCCAGCCAGTTAATATACCGAGTCCCCTTTTTTTCTCTTGGTTATGACACCATCCCTTTATATGGATCTTCCAGCGAAGTCCTTTCTATTCCTATGCTCTTACTTTCTTGGTTTCGACACCGTTTCTCTTTGTTATCCCCAGCGGAGTTTCTTTCATTCTTGGTTTTGACACCATTCTTTTCCTATTCTTTTGTGCAAACGCTCTTACTGCGGGGTCTTCCCCAATAGAGTTTTTCTTTCATTATTGCTCTTGGTTTTGACACCACTTCTTTCGTTTCCTTGTTTCTTTCTTGTTTTGTTTCCCGTTCAGTTCCTTGAACTACGGAAGCTCTGATTCTGCATTCTTTTGAATGTATGATACGTAGGCATGAGATCGCAATGATCTCGGCGAGCACACTTCCACCTTTCTTCCGTCTTCCTTCTCCCTTTCTTCCTTCCTTTCTGTCCCCTGGTTCCCTGAACTACGACGTTATGATTTCCTCATTGCACTATGAGGGTACGTAGGCACGAGGGCCACAATCCTTCGCGAGCACTTTCTTTCCTTTATTTCTTTTTCGTCTTTCTTCTCTGTCTCCTTTCTTTAGCTAGAAGCCTTTAGATAGATAACCCATCCAAGCCTAAAAGCAAGCAAAATGGTTCCCGTCGAGTACGACAGATGCGTTAGGTGCTAATACCTTCCTTTCGCATAACCGACCCCCCGTTCCCGTTTCTCTTCCCCTTGGGTTTTATCTATATTTTCCCTATCCTTTAGGACTAAATAAAATTCGGTGGCAACTCTGTTGTATCTTTGAGTGTGTGATTCCCTCAGGTAGATTTCTAGCCATCTTCAATAGCAGGAGTTACAGCTGCTACTGGTTGATACCGTCGCCTTTGCTTTCCAAGAGAGATATTCCCAATATCCTGCTCTTTTTTCTTAGGGAGAGCACTACCGTATCATTTTGTACTACTTGATTATCCAACATCTTTTACTAAACGTCCTTCTCGGACGGCTTCCTCAACACGAACTCCCATGCCCACCATCTCGGTGAAGTCACTGGGCGCACTGGCAACCATTCTGTCGTAGTAAAATGAGCTTAAGGTCTTTAAGAAGATCTTTGTCATCTCTTTTTTCCTCAAGAGGTGGACAAATCTGGGCGGAGATTTCACGCCATCTCTGAGCGTACTCCTTAAAGGTTTTCTTGTCCTTTTGTGACATCGATCTGAGTTGATCTCTGTCCGGTGCCATGTCCAGATTATATTTATACTACTGAATGAAGGTAGCGCCAAGATCTCTGAAGGTGCCGATCGTGGCATGGTTTAACCCCATGTACCATTTTAATGCGGCATCGGTTAGATTATCCTTAAAGTAGTGAATCAGCAACTCCTGATTCTTTGTCTGAGCTGACATTCGTCATGCGTACATCACCAAATGGCTCTGAGGGCAAGAGTCACCCTTGTACTTTTCAAAGTCGGGTACCTAGAATTTGTGCGGAACTTTCACATTGGGGACTAAGCAAAGGTCTGCGGCGTCCTTTCCAAATAGATCCTGACCACGAAGGGCCTGCAGCTCTTTTTGCATTTCCAGGAACTGTTCTTGGAACTCATTCATTTTGTCGAACATGCTGTCGTTTCCACCAGAAGGTATCTGTGGAATCTGTCATTCTAGGACATTGCATACCACGGGTGGTGGTATAGTCATTATGGCCGAGACTCTTTGTGCCTCCCGAAGTTTGTAACCTTCAGGAGTTATTGTCATGCCCCTGGCATCTTCGCTTTCCCAAAATTTGTAACCTTCAGGCCCATCGGCTCCTGCTGCAGTTCCCTGATCCTCATTGATCGGCAGAACATATCCTTCTGGGATATAGTTGATAGGCATGTCCCAGGGACGATCTTTTGGCATTTTGTACCTAGGATCGGACTTTTCCACTATGGTCGTTGATGTGATCTCTGAGATCACAGTCCTTTGTTGTTGCATCTGAGCTTCTGCTAGAGCTTGCATGTCATTATGAAGCTTTCTCAGATCCTCTTTCAGAGTGTCGATCTCTTCCCTCAACTCTCTGTTCTCTTCCTCGAGATCATCCATCTTTTTCAGATAATTGGCCCGAGTATTGTACGAATAAGACAATTTGACTATAGAATCGAGACGCAAACGTGAGATTCATATGTAAGAAGAATGCGTTTATGAGAATGATGAATGCAATGATTATTAATTAATTTTGTTTATTCAAAGTAAACTTCGACAATTAGATTTCAAATATCAAACAGTGGGGAATCCCCGTTTTATTGAATTCAAAGGATTGCGGAAATGGAAATACAGTAGATTACAAAGTGCTAGAAAGGGAAACCTAAACTAATGGATCCTGAGTCCTCTCTGAGGAGAGCTCAAGTGCTGGTTCTGGTGCTTTCCTCTTCTTTGACCGGGGCTCTTGGGTCGTTGTCGGGTTGTCATTCCTTTGCCAAGTGAAAGGCGTGAGCAAATTCCTTTTGTCATCCTAATTTTCTACAACATGTTGCTCTAAAATTTAAATCAGAGCATCTTTTTCTCTTAACAGCTGCTGTATTTTTTTACATTTCACATTGAGAATACGGTACTTGTTCCTCCAAGACCTCTTCTCCTATTGAACTTTGCTGAGATTAACTTGAAGTTTTTCCATCTCAGACATGAAAATAAAGGGCAGAGTCCCTTAATGTAAGAACTTCCTGGCGAGGGTAAGGCATCCTCAGCTTGAGAGCTCTAGTTTGTACCTAGTGGAGATAAGGCTCCACCAAGATACAGTCTGGTTTTCCTAGAGACTCTCGTCCTTTCCTATGAACGTGTTTCCAAGCGTGCACTATTTCCATCTATAGTGCCCTATCATTTTCTCCTTCTTTGAAGAAAAGACCTTCCAGATGAGCACTGCGTGGGACTTGCCTAATCGGGTATCCAAATTGACGACGAACTAACACTAGATGATAGTTAATTCCTCCCTTAGTTCCTATAAGGGGTACATTTGGGAAATTTCCACAACGGTCAATGATTCTGATCCCGTCGTAGATTCGATTGTACCAATCGATGTCTGAGTTGGTAAGAGACATGACTCTCTGCGACCAACGTAAAGTATTCGTTTGATCCCAAAATGCAGCAGACTTGGGCAAATGGGAAGTGAACCATTTGTAAAGCAAGGGTACACAGAACGTGATCATTCCTCCGCTGTATAAATTCCTTAAGTGTACCGAATGATACGCATCTGCGAGTAAGGTCGGTGCAGGGTTGCCAATCAGGAAAATCTTAATGGCGTTGATATCTACGAAATTATCAATGTTGGGAAACAAAAATAACCCGTGGGTGAGCAAAACAAAGATGCTCTCGAAAGCAGCCACGTTCCCTATACTGGCAAAGTACAGGGCTTTCTTTGTCAAGAACTGGGCTGGCAAACCTTGGATGCCACCCTTAGTGGTCATGTGAGTCCTGACTTCTGACTCATCCAAATAAATTACTCTTGCAATGGTTTGATCCTTTGGAATTTCTTCCAGTCCAGAAAAAGGAGCCTAATCAGTGACATGCACATCAGTCAAGTGAGAATACTCCTCCAGCGTTGGTGCAAGCTGATAATCTGGGAATGTGAAATAGTGATAGACCGGATTGTAGAACTGGATTAGTGTGGACAGGATTCCTTCGATTACATTGACCCTTAACAAGGACAGCAGTCCTCCATACTTGGCTCTAAAAGCCTTGTGGTTGGTGATCATCCTCGCCAAACCTCTCAAATCCTCTAACTTTGGAACCTTGAAGGTGTACTTATGAGTTTTCCTTCTACCGAAATCCATTAGCGCAATCTCCTTTCTTCGATATTTGCAATCATTGTCTCAGTTTAATTTGAAAAAGAGAGACTAGAAGAGAAGATTTTCTTCGTTTTAATGTTTTTTTAAATGAATGTATGAATGCAGCACACAAAAACATAGAAAAAACATGGGGTCAAAGGGTCGGTGTCATGAAGTCAAGGTTCTACCCCCCCCCCCCCCCCAAAGGTTTATACTGGTGATTTTTTGTACCTGTCCGCAAAATCATTGACCCCTCTGGGATAACAACAGCAAGCGGATCACCAGCGAGCTGATTTATCTTAGAGTGATCTCAAATGAGGGTAGTATCGCGTGACAACTATTTCCGATAGCTTCCGCACTACAAAATGGCTTAAGTCTGCTAAAAACCTCAGCTTCTCAGATAACCCAGTCGACCACACTACTTTCAACAACCGAAGTCGTATAAGCAATGTATCTACAAAGGGAGTCTCCACTGAGTTTGATGGTCGATCGGGGGCTCTTAACTGGAATTCACTCCCAGTAAGATTACCTGCATTGCCATCACCTATCTTAGGTGTATACTTAATCTTTCCACATGCGGCATCACACGCATTCCCATTAGCAGAAAAATAAACACATGTATCATTTAGGAAAAGCAGTATATATATTTGTCTTAATCATCTTAGACCTCTAGTCGTATGATCCTATACAGACAATGACTCCCCACCCGAGCTGTCATTTTTGTGACACTTTGAGAACTTAAGGTTTCACCCAGAGAGATAAGAGGGACGAAATGCCGAGAAGGGCCCCACGGTGGGCGCCATTCTTCTGTAGCGAGCGATTTTGGACGTGGTTCTTAAGCACTGTCGCTCTGGGGTACTACAGATCGATTCATTTTTTATCCTATTGAAGTTGATGAAGGAAGGGAAATAGATGTCTCCAATTAACCCTGCTTGCATACTGAGTTTAAACAGATGACTGTTGGTTTACGGATGCGGTTTAGATTATGGGCCTCTCTCTGCTTATTTTGCTAAGAACACAGTATGACGGGATTATGCTATTGGTAGGATGTTAGGACTGATGTTTTTCAATTGATGTGTGAAGGTATGGGATTTTGGGTTTTTAATTAGTGTGCTCGCTAATATTTTTACAATCTTATGCCTACGTATTCCCGTTTGACAAAACAGGGAAATCAAAGGTTGTTTTTGGTGTCTTGTTCAAAGCCCAAGACGTGAAGCTAAAGGTGGTTTGTATCTTGTTCAAAGCCCAAGATGTGAAGCTGAAGGGTCTATTTCTATCTTGTTCGAAGCCCAAGATATGAAGCTAAAGGGTTTTGACTTTAGAGAGAGTTTGTCATCTCTAAAGGGGAGTTGTTGATGTTTGTATGCTATGAACAAGGCACGACTTTGATGCTAAAAGGTTGATTGACTCACCCAGGGTTTTCTTTATACAAAGCCTAAGAGGAGGCTATTGACCCAACAAGAGGGTGCTTTTATGTGTCTCGTACGAAGCCCGAGAGAGAGGCTAAAAGGGATTGACTCAACAAGAGAGTATTTTTGCATGTGTCTTGTACGAAGCCCAAGACGGAGGCTAAAAATGGATTGACTCAATAAGAGAGTCTTTTATACTCAACCAGAGAGTGATTTAGTATCTCGTATGAAGCACAAGATAAAGGCTATTGGGAGATTGACTCAACAAGAGAGTCTTTTATACTCAACAAGAGAGTGTTTTGGTATGTGTCTAGTACGAAGCCCAAGACGGAGGCTAAAAGGTGATTGGCTCAACAAGAGAGTCTTTTATACTCAACAAGAGAGTGATTTGGTATATCGTACGATGCGCGAGATGGAGGCTTAAAAGGGAAGTGACCCAACAAGAGAGTCTGAAAAGGTTAGCTCCCTTTGGGAGAATCGTTGTACAAAGCCCAAGAGGAGACTATTGTGCTGGTGACTGTTTCAGTTTAGTGACAGGTCCAGTATGTTGGATAAAAGAGAAAATCCGTTCTTATATGGGTAATGTTATACCTTGGGATTGATCAAAGGATCATGGATATTTCCTGTTCTTTAAGGAAATGGGAAATCCAAAGGGTATTGAGCCTGTCCAAGTCTACGGGTGTTTTGAGAAATCAATTCTCAGGTAGTGAATAATCTTTGTACGATGCCCAAGAGAAGGCTGGTATGTTAAGGGATGAAGGTCAACCCATTAACAGGTCTGATACTTGACTCAAAAAGACAGCTCTAGCAAATTGATGACTAGGTTGTGTTCCTATACCTGTAGAGGTCTCTGGGTCCTTGTACTAAGCCCAAGAGAAGGCATGAGAGCTTTTAAGAAGCCGAAGGGTCCTTGTACAACGCCCAAGAGGAGGCGGGGATGCTTTTAGGAAGCCTGTGGGTCCCCAAACCCCGAGAAGTTCAAGACATGCTATTCACAGAGAATAGATCAAGCTAGAAAAGTCTGAGAATTTGGAAGAAACTCAAGAGATGCTATTCACGGAGAATAGATCAACTCTGGGGAGTAGAGTCTCTTTGACAATTTCTAGGGGTGACAGTCTGAGAAAGGGTTCACCGAGAATGCTGCCTTTCACGTGTCCATATTGTTTAACCCCAAGAGGAGGGAAGACTGTGTCTGGTAATCCTATGGGGATCTAGTTTTGTTTGTATTTAAGAGTGACCAACAAGGCTTTACCTAGTGCTAGACGTAGTTGCCATGGAAAACACTAAATAACTATACTAGTATTACACAGTTGATATTTGACAGGTATATAAAAGTTTGTGATAGAAGACTTATAGTGAGCAGTCCCACAATACAGTTATATATATATGAAAGCGGATAAAGAAAGCGGGTAAACACTTACTCGGTTGTAGAGCTTCCGTGTTGTTTGGTTAGTTGTTCAACAAAGAAAGCTTTGATAACAATATTATATTATAAATCAAAGGAGAAAGTGCTTTGAAAATATTGTTGGGGCTTACAACTCAAGGAGAGGCCCAAGGTTTTATCAGTGATTGCACTGTTGTTTTGAAATTGTACAGGGACTTATACAAGCGACTGAGGCCCAAAAGGTTTTCTGTACAAAGGGATGGGTCTTACACTCTCTCAAGAGGCCCAAAGGTGTTTAAAGAAAAAGAATGGGGCTTATAACACGAGGGTAGGCCCAAGGGGTTTGATTTTTGAACTGGCGATCGCGCCGAGATTGTCTTTTAACGCAGAGGGACTTATACAATGTCAGAGCCCTAAAACTATTTTGGTTAAAAGGGGATTGGGTCTTACACTTTATTAGAGGCCCAAAGATTTATTTTTGTACAAGTGATGGGGCTTACAGCTCAAGGAGAGGCCCAGAGTTTTATTTTGAACTGGCGACGATCGCGCCGAACTTTTGAAATACAACGGGACTTATACAACATTTAAGGCCCAAAAAGGTTTGTATTTACAAAGGATTGGGTCTTACACTCTATTAGAGGCCCAAAATGTTTGAAAAAGTTTGATGTGGGTTGAATTAATCAAAAACCCTAATTTGTTTTCAAAATGTATTTTAATTGAATAAAAATTCAATTAAAATGATCAAAATTGTTAAACATGGGGAAAACAAATTGTGATCTTGGATTAATGTTTCAAAAATTAGGTTTTGATCCACAACATGATTGGAAATCAATTAAGTTTGGAAAATCAAGGGAGAAAGAATATTTCAAATGTTAAAAACAAATAAAACATTAATTCTTTGCAAAAATATCAAATATATGAAATAAATAATATTTTTGGGATTTTTTGATAAATAAAATATTTTAACATTTTGTGAATTATTAAAAAAAGAATCAACGTAAAATCATTAAAACTCAGAGAGAGATTAATTTTTGAATCAATTAAATAAAATCACAAAATTCAAATATTCAAATTTTCAAAAAAGGGTGCCAAAAACATGGCAAGAACACGCGCCACCCTCTGTTTCTGCAGATTTGCATTTTCTATCCAATCTCACTGAATACTTGATTATATCATGCAATCTACATATCAATCTACTCGTTTCAACCTCACGATCATGTCTATGGTCTTTAATTTCATTTATTCTAAACATGAAATAAGAAATCAAAGAGAAACCTCAAGAACCCTAAAATTTACATGAAGGCTCAGAAATTCCATACACGATTCAAACAAAACAATTGATTGAGGGTAAACACTCTATGCATGATTATGAACATATGGCCAAATTATTGTACAGCAAAAAATGCATGGATCATAGAGTTAGAAGAGCTCATGCTTACCTCTTGCAGTTGGTGATCGTGTTTTGTGTTAGAGGTGTTGCAGCTGGGTTCCAAGGATATGGACAACTTCCCTAGGTGCTATGGAGTGTGTCTGGATGCTTGGAGTGGATTGAATTGAGCTGGAACTCGATTTGGCACCTCAACTGCAAGTCTGTCAAAGGCTTGAGTAGTTGGATAGTGAATTTTTAATTTTGGTGTTCCAGATGTTATGTGGGTATTTGGATCACTTCTATATGATGTTTATGAGGTGTGTGTGTGTGATTGATTTGGTTGGAATAGCTCTCAAACTCAAAACCCGATAGTGACTTGCCTTAGAAGGCAAAATTGGAGTGAAGAAGGAGATTTTGAGGAAAGCATTTGTTCGATGGCTTTGGTGTACTCAAATTGATCACAAATGAGCTCTATTTATAGTATAGCAAGTTTGTTTTGTAAGGAATAGTGAATCGCAACTGCTGCATAGGTTTGGCCAATGTTGAGCAATGAGAATCCAAGTCTCCTCTAGCCATTGACTAGAGGTTAGTGCACAGGCTCTGGTTCCCTTGGTCTTGGATTCAGTTGGGAAGGGCTCAGTCCATGCCACCTTGGTGTATGCATTGAATGCTCCAATCCAAAATTGGAGTCTTGTCCCTCTTTTAGGGATTTCTAGGTTTGGCATGCTATTTTTGGTTCCAAAGACTTGGGAGGCTTGGGATCAGAGTTAGTTCCTCCTTGGTCCCCCCTTGAGGTGTTCAGATGGATAGAGTTGCTTGCCCTTCGCAAAATTTGGGCAAATCGAGCAAAACTCCAAAATCTGCCTTGCCATGACAGTCTGCGGCAAGGCATATTGGCATTGTCATTTCTCATGGCTCAAGTGGAATTTGATGGATTTCTTGGCCATTTTGGAAAGCCCTTATATGATACAACAACTGTTTGATCATAGTTGGTTTTGATACTTTTTGGATCCAAGTGAAAAATGCCCATACATTTGGAAAAAAGTGAAGGCAGATTCTGACTTAGTGAAAATTTCACTAAGTGTTGGAAAAAGTGGCATTTCATGTTTTCAGCCATTTTGATCATTCCATAACTCAAAATCCATGATGAATTGGAATGAGGTCTAGTTGAAGCTTTTGTAGAGGGCCATGAGAGCTACAAATCCAGCTTTGGATGGGGAAAAATGGCCTTGTGGTTTAGGAGTTATGATCCTCCAAAGCTGGTACCCTAGCCACTTTGTTCCATAACTTAGAAAATTTTCTAAGTTTTTATGGTTACCCCTTTTGCAAGTTATCCCACTTTTCTTGATTTTCTTGATGAATGATGATCCAAATCACACATTAACATAATTTTAGGGTCAAAGAACCATATTTGTGAAAAATCTCAAAAAGTCAAAGTTGACTTTTGTGTACAGTTGACTTTTTATCAGATGAATTCCAAACTGTGTGATCCTCTATGAAATCAAGTCCTTGACCTAAACCAAACTTTATGGATTGATTTCATAGGTGTTATAGGGTGTATTGGATTATGTCCTAGGGTTTGGGAGCATGCCTGGGTCAAAAGTCAAAGGCATAGTTGACTTTTTCCGCGAAACCCTAATTGTGGTTCAGATGAAACTGAAACTTGTTGATCAAGCTTCTTGGATCAATCCATTGTTGCAAATGGATCAATGTAGTGTGTTAGAGACCCTCAAATCCTCTCTTGAGGTCTTGGCTCATGTTTTGTCCCAAAAGTCAACTTAGGGGTGAATTAGATCAAGAAACCCTAATTCCTGATTTTTTATAAGTGCATCCCCTGAAGCAAAATTGACTTAATGATTGGGTTCATGAGGTTCCATGGAGCATATTAGGTTATGCTTTGAATCATTGTCTCATTCCCAGAGGAAAATTTCCATCTGGAGGCCCTGGTCGACCAAAACCCTAATTTGGTGACACTGTCGATCTTAAGGCTTAATCCACCTGGAATGCTGCAACATTGTGCTTGATTCTTGCTGTGGGAGTCCTCTTGATCCATTGTGGATGTTTGAGAGGTTATACAAGTTGAAGATCATGTCAATTCTTGATTGATCCTTTTCCTAAGAGCTCTGAGAGGGCCTGAAACCCTAATCCTTGTTTGTGGTGAATGCCCACCCATCTTTAGGGAGACTAATGAGGCATAATGGTTCATCCTGTCGCTCCCAGGATTTTCATCCAGGTACAAACGCGAGAGTGGCGCGGAAAACAGAGTCGCCAGCCGTGTAAATTTATCCCAAGAGAGGGAAAGGGAACACCGCATAAACCTGAGGAAGAGGGAAAGGAATGGTCATTGCAACCAAAGCCTGGGTTCGGGAGTCGGTTACGTGAGGGGAAGGTGCTAGCACCCCACGCGTCCATCGTACTCGATGGGATCCACGCTTGTTGTCTAATCTAAGGGTGAGTTATCATATCATCTAGGGTTGTACTAAGACGGAGAGGGAAAGACAAAGACAGACTCGGTAGGACGTCGACGTCCTAGGCCTACGTACCCCCTTTGTGAAATGGGGAATTCAGAGTCAACGTAGTTCGGACCAAGTTCTTTTTGTGTTTTTTATGAGCGACGTTAAGTTCGCGTCCGGCAGTTAGGGTCGATGCCTGTTTGTGACTCAGACGGAAAGTTACGTGCCTTTTTTTGAAAATATCCTTTAGTTTGGAAATCCCGAAGGACAAAAATGTTTGAGGTTGGTTTGTATTTTTTAAGGACAGAAGTGGCTTAAGTTAGTTTATAAGTTGCATTGCACCAAAGTCTAGGGCACAGGGGCGAATACTTAACGCATCGTCCCAAGACAGGACGCTCGCTAAGCACTCTAGAAAGATGAGAGGAAGCCCCTCATTTCTCATTCCCTACACTTAAGGCTCGTGCGTAATACACTTTATTCTTATTAAGTGTTTTAAAGAAATCTGAGATGAGAAGAGAGAAGACACAAGGGTAACTCTAAGGGGGACTATGAGTCCTAAAGTTATCATGCATGGGTGACCTACGGTTAGTGAGGTTTGACGACAACCTAAATCCTAAAGGAAGAAGATAGGAGAGAAAGAAAGAATAAGGGTGACCATGGATACTTATCCATACCCTTAAAGAACTTACCTTAGTCCCTGCATAAAAGGTTAGTACGAAACGGACATAAATAACATCAAGGCAAGTGAATATCAAACAATGGCAAACAATAGTGATAATAATCCAAACATGAACTCAAAAATCAAAGAAACAACCCCAAAGCAAATGGCACAAGTGCCTTTCAAACAAGGACTTAGGCATGATCAGAAATACACATATAAGCAGATCTCAAGTGAAAACAAATCAAACAATTAGAGAAATAACTCCCAAAATTCCCAAATTAAATATCAAGGTTTCTCAACCAGAGACAAACAACACATCAAAAATTTCTGTAAAAATTCAAAGTGTTAGTCATTCAAACAATTGAGCAAAGTTCAGGTGAGGAGTAGGGTTCAGTGTGCCAAAGGGAAGGAAGAAAATGCAATATGAAATAAATTTAAAAATGAAATAAAAATGTTTTAATTCACTTTAGAATGTTAGCTAACAAATGCAAAAAGAACGGATCAAAAATATTTTACGGATGCGGAGAAATAAAATAAACAATTTCAGGTATGCATGAAATGTGTGATGCAAAAAGGGATTGAATAAATATTTAATTTAGATGATAAAAAATAAAATAACAACAAAAATAAAATTTGTGAAAATGTTATAAAAATAATAAAAATGATGCATGAATTTTATTGGGATTTTTTGATGCAATTATATATTTTTAAAAATTAAAAATGAAATATAATAATTAAGATAAAAATAAAATGGATTGATATGTGCTAGGGGTGCGTTTAGTGAAAAATGAAGTGGAAAGTGATACATGGGCTGAAGATGGGGGGTGCGAATAGCAGCCCAACCCATCAGTGAAAAAAAATAAAAAAAAAGTAGCTCACATGTACCTGCCACGCGCACGGCACATGCCTTTTTTATTTGCTGTCACGATGTTGACCGTGTGATGGATCAGACGGCCAGTGGTTGGTCAAAAAAATAAAAAGTAAAGAAAACAAAATAAAATGATTGGGAGGCACATGGTAAGAGCATGGGGTAATATACATCTGATCAATAATTATAATTCAGAAAAAAAATAAAAAGAAATAACATGTGGCCTTGCCTGGACCGTTGGATGAAGAGAATGGACGGCTGGGAAGTCGTCTTCAACCTTCCTTCGCCGGAACCCTCACAGCCGCCGGAGCTAGGGTTCCGGCCGCCGCCCTCCGCCACCTGCAACCTTAAAAGTGCCCAGAAAATGCAAAGGGGTGCCCTATCCGACCCAGAAAATCACGAGGAATCCAAATATGCAACTCAAAACCACAAATAATCAACATATAATAAAAAACGAAGGGATTAATGTTAGGGCATAAAACTTTAAGCACACATAGCAAGCAATATACACGTCCAAACACCACAAAAATTACATCAGCATGATCAGTGACAATCACACAACAATATGCATACTTAAAAAATGAGTTTCACGGTCATCAAAATCAACACTAACCTGAGATGGTTCCACACGTGTACTTGCTTTTGGCTGCAAATGGTGGTTGGGTTGCACTCTAGAGATCACCAGGAGAAGGTTTGTGGAAGAACTTTGAAGAAACTCCTTGTAGATTGAGAGATCCAATGAATTCAAGAATTAGGGTTCACTTTCTTTTCGCCAAAATATCACGTGTCTGAACCCTAACCAGTGCATGGATGAGCTTATATAGACTAGGGTTTTTCACTGATAATGCGTTGGGCTTGGGTAATTATTTGTTTAATGAGTTTTTGAATTATTTTGAAAAATCACATTATGTTAAGTACACCTCCTCCATTCATGGATATTTAAATGTTTCATGATAGATCACTTGCATCTGAATTGCAAATCGCACCACATTTAAATTGGACCTTGAAACTTTTTGATTCATGACTTTTAAATAATTTGGGAATTTTGAATAATGGAGGATAAGTGATACATGCACCATGAAACCACTTGATTCAAAGGTCTAAAATTTTCCTTAGGGATTGTCCTTTGACATTAGAAAGTGACATGAAACAATGGAATTGATTATAGGTCATTATGCCCAAAGTTGTGAAAATAGAGCCATGAAAAACCCTAAAAACCACTTTTCCTTCTTTTGATCATAACTGGAGTTTCACAAATGATATGGAGACCCACTAGTACTTGTTGTAAACAGGAGAAAAAGATCTTCAACTTTCATGTTGGAGGAAAATACATTTGAAGCTTTATTGATGATGAAAGTCAAGTTGAATGCAGTGCAGGAACTTGCCCAAAAAGGAAACTTTCAAATTATGGGTCATTTCCATTTTTAGTAACTTTTGTACCAACTCCTGATTTTTGATAAATGGTGTGAAACTTGACTCTTGATGACCATATGAGGATGTGAGACCTTGAAAACCTTGGAGAGAACCTCAAAATTCCACAGTAAGATCCGCCTTTCTGGTTCCTCTCGCAATACCGGAAAATCCGCCTTTCTGGTTCAAAACGGATCAGACTTGTCCTTACCATCAAGGAGGACCAGGGCATAACATAGAGAGATGTCACAGTTTCAAATCCGATGTGCAAAAGTTTGTTAGGAGCGGGGTCTTATCCTTCAAGGATACAAATCCTAACGTTCTCACGAACCCGCTGCCTCAACATGAGAAAGCTACAGTCAATTTGATAGAGGGGGAGTCTAACAACATCTATCAAATTCATTATGTACTCTTATTAAAGGCCAATTTGGTCAAGATGCATTGTAGACAGAGCGGATACAACCATGTGCCCCCTCATAATTATCACCAGTGTAATGTCTGCTCTAAAGACAATCAAGGATATGTTGTGGTGCAATCAGCCCTACAGGAACAGTTGGATCTCGGATGGATCCCGGAACATCGAGTTCGTGAAGTCAACATGACCTACACAAATTCCAATATTATTCAGAATCACAACGTTTTGGCAATGAAGGTCAATTTGGTGGCAATGCACTCAAGGCAAAGCCAGCATCATAATCTACCGCGGCACGATTACAATTATTGTCTTACTTGTTCAGTAAACAATCAGGGATGCTCTTTTGTACAAGAGGCCCTCCAGCGTCAGATGGATCTTGGATGGATCCAGAACTATCATGATAGAAATCCTTATTAGATCAACATGATTCAAATCTTGATATTCGTTTAATGAATACCAGCTTGGTGGAGTTACATGCCAAGCAAGTCCAACTTGGTTTTCTCACTTCTCACGATTATCTGAGTTGTAAAGTATGCAGTGAAAGCAGCCAAGGGTGTGCTCTCGTTCAAAGAACTTTACAACACTTCTTAAACCATTGGTGGCTTCCGATCTATCTAGACGAAGACATGCAACAAATCAGTGTGACTAATGGGAACCTTACTAGACATTAAAGTCAGGATGTCCGATCTATAGAAACTGACCTGGTAAGGTTGCACTGCATCCAAAGCGGACATGGCCAAGTGCCACCACACAACTATGAACGTTGTAGAGTCTGCTCGGAGAATAACCAAGGATGCTACCTTAAACGGGCAGCTCTTCAAGGTCAGTTGGATCATAAAGAGATTCACCCATGTCCAAGTTCCGAGCCAATCAACTGGATGTCGGACTACTTGGCTGATCAAATCAAGGACGTTGTCATAATCTCTGATCATCAACGGAACAAAGATGTTTGTGCCATTATCCCTCTACTTGATGCTTTAAATGTTCCTAACCTGGAACCAATTGAAATCACTTACGATGGTCAGAAAAATCAGAAGGCTCCTGTAGTTATCTATCTGCCGAGACCACTACAGTATGAATCAACTAAGGTTATCCCTTACAAATACGGTGCAACAACAGTTTAGAATGGAAAGGAAATTCCATTACCTTTTGCAATATTGAAGACATCAGTCGAGTAACACGGAGTGGTCGGATCTTCAACAGAGGAGTTGGAGACCCCAGCAGAGAAAAGGAACCTCAAACATAAGTTCCTAATCCACCATTCGGTCAGTCCAATGATCCCGACCTTTCAAAGAATGATGATGAGATGCTAAAGCTCATCCAAAGGAGTGAGTACAACATTGTCGATCAACTGTTGCAAATTCCTTTGAAAATCTCAGTGTTATCACGTTTACTTAGTTCAAAAGCTCACAAGGAAGCTCTGCAGAAAGTCTTAGAGCAAGCCTTTGTGGAACAGGATGTGTCAATACGACAATTAGACAGCATTGTCTCTAACATCACTTCCTGCAACAACTTGGGGTTAGTGATGAGGAATTGCCAGAAGAAAGCAAAAGTCACAACATGGCGCTCAATATCACAGTCAACTGCCTGGACGATGCTTTAGCCAGTGTACTGGTAGACACCAGATTGGCTCTCAACGTCATGCCAAAGTCCACTCTAATGTGACTATCATTCAAAGGATCTCCGATGAGAGGCAGTGAGGTCGTCGTCAAAGCATTTGACGGGTCCAGAAAAACAGTTATCGGCGAAGTCGACCTTCCCATAACTATCGATCCTCACACTTTCCTATTCACTTTCCAGGTCATGGACATCTGGGCAACATACAATTGCTTATTAGGAGGACCTTGGATACACCAGGCTGGGGCTGTCACTTCGACACTTCACCAGAAGCTGAAGTTTGTCAAAAACAACCAACTCGTCATGGTCTGCAGAGAACAGGCCTTGATCGTGAGTAACTTATCGTCATCCACCCGTGTGGAACCGGAGGAGATAATCGGAACCCAGTTCCAAACACTTTCGGTAAGCAATGATAATCAGGCAGAGAGAGGAACCCCTATTTACTCATACAAAGATACTCACGAGGCAATTGAAAGTAACAATACGAAAGGGTGGGGACAACTTGTCACTCCTACTGATAACAAAGCAAAGAAAGGTCTGGATTTTTCCTCAACCTGTACCCAAACTGCTGCTAACAATGAAAGTTTTCATCCCATTCAGGACTTCTTCCGCAGTGGAGGTTTCCTTCACCCAGTGTCTCAAGGAGTACATACCATCAATGAAGGTGATTCCTCCGATACGGAGGAAGAATGGAAGTCCTATCTTAACAAAGACGGTTATATGTCTCAGGAAGAAGTGCCTACGCCATTTTGCTATCCCGCACAGAATCCAAGATTTATACCAAGGTCAAACGTCAAAATGATGTACGGAGAGTGTGATCCAGAAGGATGTCGTGCTCCACCAAACTCATTAGAGGAAGATACTCTGATGAAAGACAACCTTGACCGCCACTATTATGGCCCGATGGATGGCCTGCCAATTTGGCAGCCGTACCCAGGAGACTCGGGGCTAGAAAACCAGCCGAACAATGAAAATCAGTTGAGCATCATTGAAAGGAATACTTGCGTCCCCACCATATCAGGGGATCAACACTCAGGGTATTCAGAAAATACCCCTCATGACGATGAATTTGCAACGTTCGCAGGATTAGAATTAATAAACTATACTTTTCTCGAGGTCAACGTCATTGAAAGGGATGACTCCTCCAGTTCCAAAGAGGTGTAGGACACCCTGGGACAACCAAGTGGTAAATACGACTATGGTCAAATACACCGCTCCTGAAAGCTCTCGTATCAGGCTCGAAGACATCCAGCCAACTGGATGGGGAGATATGCCTAAGAGCACAAAAACTATGCAAAATATAGCTGAAGAATCCTCCTACGACAACTCTGCCTGGGAGACCGATTCCAATGATCCAACTCCGCCCGAAATCAGCGTTATTTCTAGAGACAAATCAAGGAAGGTACCAGAATTTGTGATTCACCGAGGAGTTCACCGCCAATGGGTTGCAGTCGATGTTCCGAAGATTGTTCATAAGTCAAAGTAATTGTCGTCTTTAACCTTTCACCCTGCCCAGGTGAAACAGATGTTTTGATAGGGCTCACTTTCTGTAAATATACCTCTTCGCTTCACCCACAGCGACAGGGTTTTGTTTATAGGGCTGTAGTTTCAAGAATCGACAAAATCATAAATAAATAAATAAATAAACATCGTTCTGTAATTTTTGCATGTATTGTTGTTTTATGTTTTTGTTTTTTCAGAAAATGGTAATCCTAAAAAACGATTCAAATAATAAAAACAAGCAGTTTTTAAAAAAAAAATACACTTTACACGCTCTTGCATTCTCTCTATCTCTTCTAAACACAAATCATCACGTCATGCAGATTGCTTATTTTAAACCCCATTGAAACATACGATCCAATGCCTTCTCCCAACTTTGAATTCCCAGTATTTGGGACTGAAGAAGAAGATGACGAGGAAGTTCCAGAAGATATCTCCCGACTACTCAGACAAGAGGAAAGGTCTATCGAACCTCACAAATAGCCGTTGGAAATGGTCAACTTGGGCTCAAAAGAGGAAAGAAAAGAAGTCAAGATTGGAGCACTGCTCAGTCCAACTTCCAAAGAGAGTTTGACAAAGCTTCTCAAAGAGTTTCCCAATGTATTTGCTTGGTCCTATAAGAACATGCCAGGGTTGGATACCAGCATTGTGGAACATCATCTACCGCTAAGATCAGAATGTCCGCCAGTAAAACAAAGGTTGAGGCGAACTCATCCAGACATGGCCATCAAAATCAAAGAGGAAGTACAGAAACAGATTGACGCGGGTTTCCTCGCTACATCATAATATCCTCAATGGTTAGCCAATATTGTGCCAGTTCCAAAAAAAGACTAAAAGGTTAGAATGTGTGTAGACTACAGGGATCTAAATAAGGCTAGCCTAAAGGATGACTTTCCCTTACCACACATTGATATGCTGGTAGACAATACCGCAAAGTTTAGTGTATTCTCCTTCATGGATGGATTCTCAGGCTATAATCAGATAAAAATGGCACCAAAAGATATGGAGAAAACTTCCTTTATCACCCCATGGGGGGCCTTTTGTTACAAGGTAATGCCATTCAATTTGAAGAATGTCAGGGCAACCTATCAAAGGGCCATGACTACTCTGTTTCATGACATGATACATAAAGAAATTGAGGTATATGTCGATGACATGATTGCCAAATCTAGAACAAAGGAGGAGCATGTGACCCACCTGTTAAAACTATTTGAGCGGTTGAGGAAGTATAAACTCCGCTTGAATCCCAACAAGTGCATCGTCGGTGTCTGTTCGGGGAAACTCTTAGGGTTCATCGTCAGCCAGAAAGGAATTAAGGTTGATCCTGACAAGATCAAGGCCATTCAAGAAATTCCTTCTCCAAAGATTGAAAAACAAGTCAGGGGATTCCTGGGACGTTTGAACTACATTTCCAGATTCATATTCCTCATGACCGCGACATGGGCGCCGATCTTCAAATTGCGCAAAAAGAATCAGGGCTACATTTGGACAGATGACTGCCAAACCGCCTTTGACAGTATCAAGGAATACCTGTTGAACCCGCCGATTCTATCACCACCAGTTGAGGGAAGACCACTGATCATTTACTTAACAGTCTTGGAAGACTCAATGGGTTGTGTACTTGGCCAACAAGACGAAACAAAAAGGAAAGAGTCTGCCATTTACTATTTGAGCAAGAAATTCACCGACTGCGAGACTCGGTACACTATGCTCGAGAAAACTTGTTGTGCACTGGCTTGGGCAGCCAAACGTCTTCGCCAGTATATGATTCGTCACACTACTTGGTTAATCTCCGAAATGGATCCTATCAAGTACGTCTTTGAAAAACCTGCTCTCACGGGAAGGATTGCCCGTTGGCAGATGTTGTTATCAGAATATGACATAGAATACCACGCTCAGAAAGCTGTTAAAGGAAGTATTTTAACCTATCATTTGGCTCATCAACCGATTGACGATCAAGAATCAATCGGGTTTGACTTCCCAGACGAAGATGTCATGTATCTAAAAATTAAAGACTGCGATGAACCACTACCCAGTGAAGGGCCAGAACCAGGTTCCCAATGGGGACTAATCTTTGACGGAGCTATCAATCATTACGGAAATAGAATTGGGGAAATCATCATAACACCTCAGGGTACCCACATTCCTTTCACCGCTAGACTTACGTTCAAGTGCACAAACAACGAGGTCGAATATGAAGCTTGTATCATGGGTCTCGAAGAAGCGATCGACTTAAGGATCAAGAACTTTGACGTATATGGCGACTCACCCCTGGTTATCAATCAAATCAAAGGAGATTGGAACACATACCAGTTAGGACTGATTCCTTACAAAGATTACACAAGAAGGTTGTTACCTTTCTTCAACAGAATCGAGTTTCATCATATACCTCGTGAAGAGAATCGCATGGCTGATGCCTTAGCCACCCTCTCTTCCATGATTAGTGTAGGTCAATCGAACGACTTACCTAAGATTGACATAATGCGCCTTGAACGGCCCGCTTACGTCTTGGCAATTGAAGCAGTCATAGACGACAAACCTTGGTATCACGATATCAAATGCTTCCTTCAAAAACAAGAGTATCCTCCTGGGGCATCCAGAAAGGACTGAAAGACCCTCAGGAGACTAGCAGGAAGCTTCTTTCTGAGCGGTGATACCCTTTATAAGAGAAACTTTGACATGGTCTTGCTCCTAAGCGTAGACAGACCAGAAGCCGACATGCTGATAAAAGAAATTCACAAAGGATCCTTTGGCACTCATGCCAATGGACACACAATGGCGAGAAAAATTCTAAGAGCAGGGTACTACTGGTTGACCATGGAATCCGACTGCTACAAGTACATGAGGAAGTGTCACAAGTGTCAGATATACTCAGACAAAATCCATGTACCGTCGACGCATCTCAAAGTTCTTTCTTCCCCGTGGTGTTTTTCCATATGGGGAATTGGCATGATCGAACCTAAGGCTTCAAACGGACATCGGTTCATCCTGGTGGCCATTGATTACTTCACCAAGTGGGTCAAAGCAGCGTCATACGCCAATGTAACCCGACGAGTCGTGGTCTGCTTTATCAAAAACAATCTCATCTGCTGTTATGGTGTTCCAAGCCAGATCATTACTGATAATGGATCCAACTTGAACAATAAGATGATGAAAGAGTTGTGTGCTGAGTTCAAGATCGAACACCATAACTCATCTCCCTACCGACCAAAGATGAACGGAGCGGTAGAAGCGGCTAACAAGAACATCAAGAAGATCGTTCAAAAGATGGTTGTAACCTCCAAAGACTGGCACAAGATGCTACCCTTTGCTCTTCACGGTTATCGCACATCTGTCCGCACTTCAACAGGGGCAACCCCCTTCTCTCTAGCATATGGCATGGAAGCAATGCTCCCCATAGAAGTAGAGATCCCATCAATCTGGGTATTGATGGAAACTAAGCTAACAGAAGCTGAATGGTGTCAAAGTCAACACGACGAACTGCATCTGATCAAAGAAAAACGAATGACGACACTATGCCACGGTTAGTTGTATCAACAAAGAATAAAGAAGGCGTTCCACAAAAAGGTCCGACCTCGTGTCTTTAGGAAAGGAGACCTTGTGCTCAAAAAGATACAATCATTTCTCCCTGATTCTCGGGGCAAATGGACTCCAAATTACGATGGCCCTTACGTGGTCAAGAAAGCCTTCTCAGGCGGTGCCTTGAGACTTGCACCATGGATGGAGAAGAATTTTCCTACCCCACAAATGTTGACGTAGTCAAGAAATACTTCACCTAAACTAAAAAAAAAGAAAAAAAACGACTCGGTGGGTTGAAAACCTGAAAGGGCGGTCTAGGCAAAAATTAGAGACACAATCAAAAATCATCCCGATGGATTGGAAATCTCAAAGTACAATCCAGGCAAAAGTTAGGGATAGTTGCAAGTAACTATGGTCAATAGGGGAAAATGCCCCAGCAGCGGTCGTGCCATTCGACAGAAATCTCGATCAAGGTCATCTTCGACGGAAGCTCAGGATGCCCCGAATTCAAAGTTGATAGAAGGATAGTGGTTGTTTTGTTTCAATGTAGCCCTTTTCCCATAAAATTACCATTTTCTAACTTTGTAAAAACTCTATGGAATCACACGCTTGGCTGATTTCCATCCTATCAATAAAATTTGAGCCCTTGTGCTTTTGTTTACAATTCTTATTTGCTTTAGCTTTACAGAATGGCGTTTTAATGTGATTAACGATTCTTGAAATAAAACAAAAATGAATTTACTTGTCAAACTTTTTCTGCTTTTAAAATAAAGATGGCAATTTATTTTGACCGTTGAACATCGAAAGAACATCGGTCGCTTCTCCCGAGGTAATCGAATCTCAAAGTGCAGAATCAAAGTACTCCTTCTAAACCAGTACATCTGAACGAAGGATCAACTGTGTCAGAGACCATGTTTCATCTGACACCCCTGACAGAGTTCTTACCTCCTAAGCCCGAACAACGGTTTTCCCCGAGTGGACTATCTCTCCTAAGCAAGGCGGAATTGCTATCGTGAACTAGTGATACTTTTCATCTCCCATTGTGGCCGAGTATCCAGTCATGTTCATCTATCAGTTTGTATGTCGCGTCAGTTTTGTCGGCATAAACATACATACGTCATGCATTATTTATTTACATTCATATTCAAATTGCATCGCTATCACTCTAGTTGGTCTTATCCCCTAGTGATAAAAGTCCTCTCAATCGAGTTGTCAGTTCTGTCCTTGTCAGGAAATGTTGCGTCCAAACAATCGCTCTTCCAGTTTATTTCTGGATTGTAGCGGGCTTTCGACCACTTTCATAACTTGAGCCTCTGAAAAGGCAAGAAAACATTTAATAAACGTCACTCTTCTCCATTGAAGATGATGTCTTCGCTTTCCCGGATTAAGGAAAATCCCCAGAGGAAGCCTCTTAACCGAAGACTCTCAGCAGCACATTGGTTCTTCTCTCCAGAAAGTCAATGTTAACAAAGTCATCGACACCTCAAAATTGGGGTACATCATATGGCGTTTCTCTGGGAAGACCTTGAGAAAAGTATGATGTGATATCCCCAAGCGGAAGCAGTCTCTCAAGAGACTCATTTTCCCTGGTAGAGCGACAAATGGCGTCTCCAAATAGAGAAGTTTGTGTACCTCTACAGCTCAGACAGATGGGGTCCCCAACAAGTTTGACATCGAAACTTTTTCCATCACATGGCATCTCCCCAGGAAAATTCGGCGAGAAGTTTGAGGAAAACTGCTACGAATAACGTCCCTTGTCAAGAAAGCTTATTGACAAAAGAAACTGGGACCAGTTCCGTGGCTGAAGACCAGGATTGAGGGGAAGTTTAAATTAAAAACTGGGACCAGTTCCTTAGTAGGAAACCAGGATCGAGGGGAAGCTTATTTCAGAAACTGAGACCAGTTCCTTGGTAGGAAACCAGGATCGAAGGGGAGTTTATATCAGAAACGGAGACTTGTTCCTTGGTAGGAAACCAGGATCGAGGGGAAGTTTATTTCAGAAACTGAGACCAGTTCCTTGGTAGGAAACCAGGATCGAGGGGAAGTTTAAATCCAAAACTAAGACCAGTTCCTTGGTAGGAAACCAGGATCGATGGGCAGTTTATTTCAGAAACTAAGACCAGTTCCTTGGTAGGAAACCAGGATCGAAGGGAAGTTTATATCAGAAACTGAGACCAGTTCCTTGGTAGGAAACCAGGATCAAGGGGAAGTTTATTTTAGAAACTAAGACCAGTTCCTTGGTAGGAAACCAGGATCGAGGGGAAGTTTAAATCAGAAACTGAGACCAGTTCCTTGGTAGGAAACCAGGATCGAGGGGAAGTTTATTTCAAAAGAAAATTGAGACCAGTTCCTTGGCTGAAGACCAGGATCGAGGGGAAGTTTTACCTTTTCTAAGCATCATCGCTTAGCAAAAGAAGATGAATGCGTAAGCTACCATTCATAACCGCCATCAAAATTTCGGGTATTCTGATATTTAATTCTCTTGCACCCCGAATGCCCGAATACCTTCGCCATTCACACCTTCGGGTCCAAGAAGATTAAATAGGGGCATCTGTCATACCCCAAATTTTGACCATTAAGATTTCCAATCATTGTGCAAATCATCATCACAATATGGATGGACCATTATACCTCATTAGTCTCCCCAAAGATGGGTGAGCATTCACTACAATTAAATTTAGGGTTTCAAGCCCTCTCAGAGCTCTTTGACAAATGATCAATCTAGGTATGACATGATCTTCAACTTGTCTAAACCTCTCGAACATCCAAAATGGATCAAGAGGACTCCCACCTCAAGGATTAAGCACAAGGCTGCAACAGTCAAAGTGGATTAAGCCTCAAGATCGCCAGTGTCACCAAATTAGAGTTTTGGTCGACCAGGGCCTCCAGATGGAAATTTTCCTCTAGGCATGAGCCAATGCTTCAAAGCACAACCCAAGATACTCCAAGGGACCTCATAAACCCAATCATCAAGTAAATTTAGCCTCAAGGGATGCATTCACCAAAAATCAGGAATTAGGATTTCTTGACCTAATTCACCCATAAGTTGAATTTTGGAACAAAACATGAGCCAAGACCTCAAGACATGATTTGAGGGTCTCTAATAAACCACATTGATCAATTTGTAATAATGGATTGATCCAAGAAGCTTGATTCACAAGCTTCAATTTCATCAGGATCACAATTCGGGTTTCGAGGGAAAAGTCAACTGTACCTTTGACTTTTGACCAAGACGTGCTCCCAAACCTTGGGACATGATTCAATAGGTTAAGGACTTGATTTCATAGAGGATCGCACAGTTTGGAGTTCATCTGATAAAAAGTCAACTGTGCACAAAAGTCAACTTTGACTTTTTGAGATTTTTTCACAATTATGGTTCTTTGACCCTAAAATGATGTTAATGTGTGAGTAGGATCATCATTCATCAATAAAAATCAAGAAAAGTGGGATAACTTGTAAAAGGGGTAACCATAAAAACTTAGAAATTTTCTAAGTTATGGAACAAAGTCGCTAGGGTACCAACTTTGGAGGATCATATCTCCTAAACCACAAGGCCATTTTTCCCCATCCAAAGCTGGATTTGTAGCTCTCATGGCCCTCTACAATATCTTCAACTACACCTCATTCCAATTCATCATGGATTTTGAGTTAGGGTTGGGTCAAAATGGCTGAAAACATGAAATATCACTTTTTCCAACACTTAGTGAAATTTTCACTAAGTCAGAATCTGTTTCACTTTTTCCAAAATGTAAGGGCATTTTTCACTTGGATCCAAAAAGTGTCAAAACAAACTATAATCACACATATGTTGTATCATACGAGGGCTTTCCAAAATGACAAAGAACTTCACCAAACTCAATCTGAGCAAGAAGTTATGACAGTGACAATATGCCTTGCTGCAATTGTCATAACAAGGCAGATTTGGGGATTTTGCTCGATTTGCTCAAATTTTGCAAAGGGAAAGCAAGTTTATCCATCTGAACACCTCAAGGGGGGACCAAGGAGGAACCAACTCTGATCCATAAGCCTCCCAAGTCTTTAGAACCAAAAGTAGCATGCCAAACCTAAAAATGCCTAAAAGAGGGACAAGACTTCAGTTTTGTTTTGGAGCATTCAATGGATGCACCAAGGTGGCATGGACTGAGCCTCTTCCAACTGAATTCAGTCAAGACTTATCCAACAACTAGGGAACCACAGCTCTGTGCTCTAACCTCTAGTCAATGGCTAGAGGAGACTTGGATTCTCATTGATCAACATTTGTCAAACTTCTGCAGCAGTTGCCATTCACTATTGCAGCCAAAATAAACTTGACACACTATAAATAGAGCTCATTTGTGGTCAGTTTGAGTACACCAAAGCCATCAAATATATGTTTTCCTCAAAATCACTTTCTCTAGGCAAAAATACCTTCTTTAGCAAGGTAACTCTGAGTTTTTGAGTTAGAGAGCATTTCCATCACAACTCATGATCCAAACACATCCAATATGTCATATCTAAGCTGTCCAAACTCTCACAAGTGACCTGTAACACCAAAATCTCAAAGTCCCCTCTCAAAACCTCAAAATAGGACTTTTGTGCATTTTTTTAAGCCATGTCTTGAATCAGTCACTTTCCAAACTAGATAAAACATCAAACACACTCCTAATATCATCCTTGAACTGTCCCAAATGGTTCCCCACATCTGGAACACCATTTGAGAGAGTTGCAACTTTGGCCACTTTTGCCCCTTTTGCAAGAAAGGGCCAGTTTCCATTCCTGAGGTTTCCAGCTGGTTCCAACCACTCTAAAAGCTCCAAAGAGAGGTAAGCATCACAACTTGAACTCTCTGAAATATGCCATGCTTTGAAGTCCATTTATCATGCATCTCTTATACATGTTATATGTGTTGTGTTTGCACCAATTTATTATGTAATTCACACCTGTACCAAGAGGTAGCACAGAAAATGCAAAACATGGCCTATTTCAAAACCACTATTGGGTTTTGAGGAGGATTTATTTTTTGGAAAAACCACCACCACCATTGGATTCCTTAGGAAATTCTAGGCCAGATGCATATAAATTTTGTCTCCATCCATGGAGAAATGAGAAAGTTATGGCCTTCACGTTTCTAGCCAAAATCTTGCCTTGCCTTGCCTTGGGCCAGGCCAAAAACAAGGAAAGCCTTGTATATTTGTGGTTGTGTTTCAATACATGGATGTATCACCACCCCAGTGGTAAGGCGTGCATGCTGCACACAAGAGGTCTGGGGTTCGAATCCCCTTGCCCCAGACTCCCTTTTTAATGCTTTTTCAACTTTTTTATTATTTTTCATATTATTTTTAATGATTTGAAAAATTAATAACTCCCTCAATTTTAATTATTTTTTATTGGTTCTTTTTGCAAAAAATTCACAAAAATGTTGAAATATTTTATTCCATTAAAAAATCAAGTTTATATTATTTATTTAATATAGTTAGTATTTTTGTGAATAAATTCACTTTTAATTATTTTTAAACATTTTAAAATTGAATTCTCATGTTGAAAATCAAAACCAAATGAATTTTAATTCATCTTGTGATTAAAACATCATTTTTCAAACCTCAACCAAAAACCACAAGATGTTTATTCAAACTTATTTGGTATTTTATCATTTTTTATTGACTTTCCTTGAGAATTTACTTTTAAAATGATGAAATTAGGGTTTCCTTGATTTTCACCCAAACAAAACTTTTAAATAATCTTTAGGCCTCTAGTAGAGTGTAATACCCAACCCTTTTTTAAAACCAAAATGATTTGGGCCTCAGTATATTGTATAAGTCTCGATACCATCAAAAAAGTTCGGCACGATCGTCGCCTTTTTAACAAAAACCCATGGGTCTCTCCTTGAGTTGCAAGCCCCATCTCTTGTACAAAAATAACCTCTTTGGGCCTCTAATAGAGTGTAAGACCCAACCCCCTTTTTAACCAAAACTTTTTGGGCCTCAGACATTGTATAAGTCCCTCCACGTTAAAAGAAAAATCTCGGCGCTTTGTGTTATAAGCTCCATTCCTTCGTGTTATAAGCTTCATTCCTTTTCTTTAAACAACTTTGGGCCTCTTGGGAGAGTGTAAGACCCATCCTTTTGTATAGAAAACCTTTTTGGGCCTCATTCACTTGTATAAGTCCCTGTACAAATTCAAAACAATAGTGCAATCACTGATAAAACCTTGGGCCTCTCCTCGAGCTGTAAGCCCCAAAAATCTTTTCAAAACACTTTCTCCTTTGATTTTGAATCCAAATATATGTTGTTATCCAACTTTCTTTGTTGAACGACTAACAAAACAACATGGAAGCTCTACAAAGGGTAAATGTTTATCCGCTTTCATTTACCGCTTTCGTATGTACATAACTATATTGTGGGGTTGTTTCACTGTAAGTCTTCTTTCACATCCTTTTATATACTTGTCACATATCCACTGTGTAAAACTAGTATAGTTATTTAGAGTTCCCCCAGCAACTACGTCTAGCACTAGGTAAAGCCCTGTTGGTCACTCTTAAATACAAACAAAACTAGATCCCCATAGGTTTATCAGATACAGTCTTCCCTCCTCTTGGGGTTAAACAAAATAGAAACGTGAAAGGCAGCATTCTCGGTGAACCCTTTCTGAGACTGTCACCCTTAGAAATTGTCAAAGAAACTCTAACTCCCCAGAGATGATCTTTTCTCCGTGAATGGCATCTCTTGAGTTTCTTCCAAATCCTTGAACTTTCCTGGTTTGATCTATTCTCGGTGAATAGCATGTCTTGAACTTCTCTTGGTTTGGGGACCCACAGGCTTCCTAAAAGCATCCCCGCCTCCTCTTGGGCGTTATACAAGGACCCTTCAGCTTCTTAAAAGTTCTCATGCCTTCTCTTGGGCTTAATACAAGGACCCTGATGACCTCTTAAAGGTATAAGACAGAACTTAGTCATCCTTTGCTAGGGCAGTCTTTCCAATGTCAAAACACCAGCCATTTGGAGGGTTGATACTCATCCCTCAATGCCCGTGCCTCCTCTTGGGCATTGTACAAAAGATAAAACTCTAGGCTTGGACAGTCTACACCTCTTGAGTCTTAAAGACATTCTCAAGTTCCTCTAAAAACCCAGTCTCTCTCATGTGAGTTCCCCGCACTTGGACCTGCCTGGGAATCTCAGTGACCTTCGACAGTAGGACAGCCTTCTCTTGGGCTTTGTACAAATGATCCTCCCCAGCGAAACTAGCA
Source organism: Lathyrus tuberosus (assembly GCA_022829125.1). Taxonomy (NCBI): domain Eukaryota; kingdom Viridiplantae; phylum Streptophyta; class Magnoliopsida; order Fabales; family Fabaceae; genus Lathyrus; species Lathyrus tuberosus. Next base: position 21,129,646 of record JALAZF010000012.1, on the reverse strand, counting down.
TTTTCAGACTCTCTTGGTGAGTCCAACCCCTTTAGCCTCCGTCTTGGGCTTCGTACAAGACACACATAAAAACTCTTTTGTTGAGTATTAAAGACTCTCTCGTTGAGGCAAACCCTTTTTTTCTTTAGCCTCCGTCTTGGGCTTCGTACAAGACACATTAACTCTCTCTTGTTGAGTATAAAAGTCTCTCTTGTTGAGTCAATCCCCTCTTAGCCTCAATCTTGGGCTTCGTACGAGACAGAAAATCACTCTCTTGTTGAGTATAAAATACTCTCTTGTTGAGTCAATCTCCTTTTAGCCTCTATCTCGGGCTTCGTACGAGACAATAAAACACTCTCTTGTTGAGTATAAAAGACTCTCTTGTTGGGTCACTTCCCTTTTAGCCTCCATCTCGGGCTTCGTACGAGACACTAAATCACTCTCTTGTTGAGTATAAAAGACTTTCTTGTTGAGTCAAACCTTTTTAGCCTCAGTCTTAGGCTTCATATAAGACAGATAAAAGACTCTCTTGTTGAGTCAACCCTTTTAGCCTATATCTCGGACTTCATATGAGCACCCTCTTGTTGGGTCAATCGCATCCTCTAAGGCTTTGTATTAGGAAACCCCGGTTGAGTCAATCAACTTCTTAGCATCAAAGTTGTGCCTTGCTCACAGCATACAAACATCAATAACGCCTCTTTAGAGATGACAAATTCTCTCTCAGCCAAAACCCTTTAGCTTCACATCTTGGGCTTTGAGCAAGATACAAATCACATTTAGCTTCTCGTCTTATGCTTCGAACAAGACACCAAAACATCTCTTTCCTCCCATAGAATAGGAGGAACTACGATCGCTCTGATTTCCCTGTTTAGCTAAACGCGAATACGTAGGCATAAGATTGCAAAAAATCTTAGCGAGCATAATCAATAAACACTCGCAGTCCCTTCATATATCAACCAAGGAAAATCCAGCCTAGTATCCTAAACAAAAATCCTCCTATACCGTAAAGACACTTTTGTTCTTAATAGCATAACCCTAAGAAAAACCCCCTTTTTGATAGCATCTATAACCTAACAGACCGCTGTTTAAACTCAGTATGCAAGCAGGGTTAATTGGAGACATCTATTTCCCTTCCTTAATCAGCTCAATAGGATAAAAAATGAATCGAACTGTAGTATCAAAGCGATAGTGATTCGAAACCATAAAAATTGCGCTACACTAGGGTCAAATTACCACCAATAAATCCTCAGTAGAATAAGAGCCTCATGGTCTCTAATATTTTAACTCTTCTTCAAATCCCCAGAAAGAGTAAAACCTTTGGATTCCCCACCACATACAATTTGGACTTGCTCTTGGATTTCAATAATCCTTAACACAAGCCAGCCTCCTCTTAGGCTTCATATAAGAATTTCCCCACCAGCCTCCTCTTAGGCTTTGTATAATGATTTTCCTCAGTAGAGTTAGCCTCAATCTTGCGCTTTGTACAAGTCAGATAAAATCTCCCCAGTGGAGTCAATCTCTTTTCAGCCTCAATCTTGGGCTTTGTACAAGACAGATAAAATCTCCCCAGTGGAGTCAATCCCTTTTCAGCCTCAATCTTGGGCTTTGTACAAGAAGATAAAAATCCCTAAGCAGAGTCAATCTTTTAGCTTCAACCTTGGGCTTTGATCAAGGCACACAAAAATCAACATCCCCTCAGAGGAGACCATGAGTTCACTCTGCATGAGGATATTTCCTCTATACATCACATCTCAAAATAAACAAACAAAACCTTTTTCCCAGATAATTGCTGTAAGTGGCACACTTGTTGATTCAAAATCCAAGCTGGAGTCCGTCTTTTATCCTGGTCAAAATTCATCTAACAGCTGTAAGTGGCAAGCCTCTGGATTATTTACATCCATGCCAATGTCCTTCACTTAGCATGAAAGATTCATAAGGAAAAATGGCATTGCTCAATACTGATTTAAAGTTTCTTCCTTCATGACATCACCCTTATAAAGGAAATTATGGCATTGCTGGATTCTCATATCCCAGTTAAAGTAATTCTCCTTATAACCAATTACTCAACATTTTGTGATGGATATGTGAGATATTCCCCCTTTAGAGATGAAAAATTCTCTCTCAGTCACCCTTTAGCTTTAATCTTGGGCTTTGAACAAGACACAAATACTCAAACAGCTTCAACCTTTGGCTTTGAACAAGACACCAAACCTCTTTCCTCCCATAGAATAGGAGGAACTACAATTGCTCTGATTTTCCAGTTTTCTTTAACGGGAATACGTAGGCATAAGATTGTGAAATCTTAGCGAACACACAAATAAAAAAGTTTAGGTCCAGCACCTTCCCAAAAACAACAAAAAACCCGAAAACAACAAAAACACTCTCTCAACACTCCCAAAGGAGAAACTTTCCCAACCCACAGTAGATAAACAACAGAAAGTATTTAAACCAATAGAAAAACATGCCATAAAAGGTCTATGGATAACCATATATACACTGGGTGATTGACAACTTCCCTTTGTATAACCTGACCCCAACCCCCCAATCTATTAGCATTTGTTAAAGAAAACATTTGCATGCAATGTTAGTTTTAGATAGCTTCCCATTCCTTTCCAGCTTCATAGGATAAATAAGAAATTAGAAAGTAGCACCCAGTTCCAACCATTGCGGTAAGGTGTGAAGGTGTGAAAAACACAAGAAAGGGGGGTGGGGTTGAATTGGTTTTTCAAAATAAAATTGTTTCTTTTATGAAAACTTGTTTTTATAAGACTCTTTCATTTATCAATAAAAACCTTTTTGAATCACAACACGATAACACGTTATGTTTATACTAGTTCACTTGAGAAACACTCAAGTTAGTCTAGTCCACCCGCCAAGGTGATTTCGCCTCTCTCAACGAGGTGTTAATCCACTATTCAATCAAAATAGTACAATGCACTAGCCAAAATGCTGGTGACTAACACAACCTCTAAAACTCTCAAGTTTTAGACTTCTCAAGTAATACAACCTCACAGGTCTTACTCAAGGAACAACCTCTAAGACTACACGTCCTAGACTTCTCAAGAAATACAACCACACGGTCTTTCTCAAGAAACACAAACCTAAGTTTGAATAAAATTTCGTTTACAAACAAGTGCTACTATACAAGCTGATAATATAAACAAGTTTTTTACCATAAGGACTTAAGAAATATTTTAGATGGAAAGACTATTGCAGTAGCGTTCGTGTGTGTATCTTTCTTCATGTCTTTTTGCTTCCTTTTATAGCCGTGTAGAAAGAGCCGTTGAAATGTAATCATGATAGCTTAACTAGGCTGGCGGCTAGAAGCGTGAGGACAGATAAAAACTTTTACGTGTTGCGTGTCCTGTTTTTGTCAGAATATCTTTGATTGTACCGTTGCACTGTTACCAAGATATTTTCGCTTTGTATTGAGGTACAGTTGTACTAAGTAGCTTTGTCTTCTTGTCTTCTCAACTTCAGAGGCTTTTTACGAGCATGAGTAAGAACGAAAAACATCGATCGGTTCTTGAGATTATCAAATCTTCGAATCTTTAGAGCAACGTCTTCAGAGTCTTCAGCACTTGGTCTTCAGAACCTTGTTCACTTGGTGCATTGTCTTTATATCTTCAGAGGCTTCTGATAGTATTTGGTTGAAGAATGAGTAGAGACTTGATTTAGGTCTTCAGAACCTTGTTCAGAGAGCTTTAGTCCTTAACATCTGGACTTCGTTCAATCAGAACCTATGTCTTCAGATCTTCAGAACTCGTTCTCATTTCCTTTTATATCAGAGTCTTGAGAGCTTCTTATTTTCTTAAAATGAGTTCTGCTTTTCAAGAGTGTAGGCAGAGTATTTTCTTTTAAGCATTGTTTTCGCGCCAATTTACGGAAGCATAACCTGTTTGTTAAGTTCTCACAAATAACAAACATTAGCTGTACAAAATTGTTCATACATAAATACTCATTTGATATCATCAAAACATAGAGATAAAATTGCAGAACCAAATCTTGTTCTCACAATCTCCCCCTTTTTGATGATGACAAAACTATGTATTTTGATGACACAATTTTGATATATATAATGCAGGGAAAATATCAGATTCTAAAGATAGCTTATCCTTCGTATGAAGTACTCCCCCTGAGTGTTTGACTTGATGAATTTTTGTGCTTAGGCTCCCCCTGACTTTAATAAGTCATGAGATCTTAGTCTTGATTCTCTTTTCAGCAGAGTTCTAATTTTCTTAATGAATCTTGATTTGGATCAGAATTCCTGAAAAAGAAAAACACTCTAATAACAGTTTATCTGTTAGCATCTAAACATAATTATTTTTCAAAGATTGACTATGGAATCAAAATATATCACATTCATATTACTTCTCCCCCTTTTTGTCATTGATAAAAAAGATTAGTGGTGAAAGGGTGAAAAAAAAAGATCTAAAGTCTTAAGGACAACAAAGACATAAGAATTAGGTGCTTCCAGAGGACACCTTGTCCCATATCTTCTGAAGCATGCCCTGAAGATTAGCATTGACAGTCTTTTGTTCCTCAAAGTTATCTCTGAACTTCTGTTGTTCTTCTCTGATTTGTCCATTTGCATCTTCCAAATGCTTTACAGTAGGATCAGATGTAGAAATAACTGCAGCAGTTTACTTGGCCTTTTCCATGGCTTCAGCTTCTTATGTTATTATGGCTTCTTCAGCAGCCTTTTCTGCAAGAAGTCTTGCTTCCTTAGCAACCATTTCTTCAACTTTTTTCTGCTTTACAGTCAAAATCTTAAGTATCCTGATCCGCTCTTCAGCTTCTGCTTTCTCCTTTGCCCGTTGAATTCCATTACAGATGATTGCATCTGAGAAGCTGGAAATTCTTGCAAGCTCACTCCCCAACCATTTCTAGAAGTTTTGACAGGATCTTTCAAGTTCCATAGGCTTGGTATTTGTGTTAAATTATGCTCTTAAGTTCGCAAACTTCCTTAATGCCTTGTCATAAAATTGACTTGTGCATTCTTCAAAAGATGTTGAAGGTGGTTTAGTATAGATGACCAAAGTAAGGTCAGGCTTGGCAGAATTTCTTTCAGGTGGTGTTTGCTGAGATGAAACGATCTCAGTAAGAGCATGTTCACTGATTTGTTGATCAGCAGGAGATGTCACTTCTAGAGTGTCTGATTCTATGAGTGATTCAGGTGTGACAATCTCTAGGGATTCAGGGGTTGTATCCTCATAGATAAACTCAATACTAAGGACTTGAGATTCAGAGATTTGTGTAACACCCCAAAATTTGCCCTCTTGTTATTTCCCAGCTTATGTTTCAGTGCATTGCATTTATATCTCATTTCATCTCATATCTCATACAAGTTGCAAAGGGCGTGTGATCAGTTGATTTCAGAGCATTGGTTATTCAAAGCAGGAGAGCTAAAGCCTAAGTTCTTCAAGCAATCCTCAAGGGTCTTTTATGTCTTATGACATCTCAATTGATCCCACAAGTCATTGGAAGAAGACAATTCACCAAGAAGTTGGATAGTTCACCATCTCCTAGCAAAAACAGTCCAAATTAGGGTTTGTGATTCAAGCTGTCTCCTGATGAAATTTTGGTTCAAACTTGATCTCAATGTTTTCTACATGATATCAAGTATCTAAGGATGGAAGATTGCCCATTGGTTCATTTCAGAAGAGGTTCAATTGGTCAGTTGCTTGAGAATCAAAAAATTGATGAAAAAGTCAATTGTGCAAAGGGAAAAGTCAACTCTTGACCTTTTCGGGTCAAATTCAGGAAATTCAAGTCACATATGTTCATTGGGCAAGATTTGATCAAGAAATGATGGAGGAATCATCAAAAATCAAGAATTGTACAAAGTTTCCATTTTTAGAAACTTAGGGTTTCCAAAAATGGCAAGTTTTGACCATTTTGCACTACACTTCAAGGCATTCTTTCTTCAAGATAAAAGCTTCAAACTTCAGCCCTAAGTTGAGCCAATTAAAGATCACATCCTAAGGTTCAAATCCATAGCAAGAACATCTCCATTCGATCAAAATTGAAGGAGTTATGATCAATCTAAGTTTGACAAAATCAAGGCAAAAAGCAAGTCATGACCAAGCAAGACTGGGCTGGCATGCAGTCATTTCATCAAACATGTGGTGTGCCAAATGTAAAGTCAATTTTCTCAATGAAGAAGGCTCCAAATGAAAAAATGTTGAACACTAATCTTGTTCATCTCCATGCCCTCTACAACTTTCATGTTTATCACTTTTTCATTTGATCAATGGATTGGAAGTTATGGTTGCTCAAAGTTGGTGATCTCACACTGAAAATTCACAAGCCCATAGTCATGCATACCATACCGGTTGACACGCCCATGAAACCAGTTGTGTTCCCTTGTGTTTCAAGTTATTTTTATGCACTTTAGAGACTTCCATTCACTCTGATCCCAACACCAAACATGTTCTATCTTGTATCCTCTTTCCATAGCCACCAAATCCTTGCCATTTCATACATCTAACATGGAGAATTTCATCCTCAAACTTCCACAGTTTCATTGATATTTTGCTGCCAAAAATAGGATGTTATGGCATTGTTATTGTTGTTTCAGCTTGCTTGCAAGCATGTATTTTCACACCAGCCTTTTCATCATTTGAACACACACATACCTTACATGCCATGCATACTTGCCATCCCATACATGAAAGAGAAAAGATGCAGAAGGGAAAACTTACACGACAAGCCTTGCTGCACAGCATCATAACATCACCGTCATCATCTCTTTTCCTCATTATTCATCAACAACAACACAACACACGAGCCTCTCCCTTTGATTTTTGAGTTTTCTTAGTTCACCCTCATTGCTACACTCACCACTAACCTAACCCAGCTTCCAACTGTCAACTGAGTTGGTTAGATCTTAACCACACTTATAAAAGCTTCACTAACATAATTTGCAAGGGACTTTTCTCATTCTTCACGTTTCACAAACCAGAGCTCTCAAAGTTCTCTCTGATTTCTCTCTCTCTTTTCACACGAGTGCTCCATTGTTCATTACTATCTTCATCATATCATCATCCTTAAGCTTCTTTGATCAAGAACAAGGTTAAATCAGGATCAAGTGTAGCCTCTTCTCAAGTTTGGATTTCTCTTTTCTCTTCAAGATCTAAAGCATAATAGCATTTATTTTGGTATCTGAAAGCTCAGGATCAAGATCACACCTCTGGTTTTCTCAATAATCATCAAGAAGCTTCAATCCAGGTTTGAACTTCTTCAAATTTTCTTGCATGATTTCATTGATTTTTAGCCTGTTGTTGTTGTTTGTAGAGCTTAATAGAAGCTGTGGAAATTCTGGATAGTTGATAGAGCTTGTTAGAAGCTTAGTTGAAAACCTAGGGCAAACTTCTCCCCTTCGATTCTCTTTGTACATGTGTGATATGTGAATTTCATTGCTAGATTCGTGAAGTGCATGAGCTTAGCTTCATTTTGATATGCGTTTCGTTGATTTCTGGAACATGTGAACACTTGCAGTCGCCGGAGATGGCCGGAGAAGATGACCGGAATCTTCTCCGACCGGTGAGGATTTCATTTAGGGTTTTAGAACCAGAAAAGGTCGTGATCATTAGATCTGTGTAATCCTAGGGCTCACAGCTTGCCAGCACATTAATGAGTGTGCTCTCACTCACGTTCCTCTTTCTCTCTCAGCTTTGACTTGCATGTGTGTTCGTGCGTGGTAGTTATCATGATCCTTGCATCTCATCTATTCGTTTGTTTTACTTTTCTGATTGATCTAATTGACTTGATCCAACGCACATGATTGAGTCAACGTTTGACTGAGGTTCTACCATAATTCCATACACACACGCACTGTAATTAGACTGGATCACTATTGCTATTCACACACCCACGCTTTAGGCCCAATCACATTTTGAACTTCATTTTTGCTATGTCTACACCCCTGTGTTAATTCTTTTTACATTTCATTTTTATTTTTGACATAGTTTTCATTTTCTTTTATTAAAAACACCAACACCTTTACAAAAATTCCAAATAAATTGCCATGGTATCTGAACACATTTAAATAATTTTCCATGATTTTTAATTCTGAGTTTCTTGATTTTTGCCCATATTTTCATAATTTTCTTTTATTTTCCATTTAAAGTGCATTCTTCGTGATACTTGGTTCATTTTCATTTTAATTGAACTAGTTTCTTTCTGAATTTTTGAATGGAATTTGGTATGATCATATTGCACATCTTGATACATTTCATCCATATTTTTGTTGATTTTTAAGGTCATTTTATCTTAGGGTTTAGAGGTGATGTGTGTGCATTGTACTTGATTGATATTTGTGAATTTGTGAAGCATATTTGAGTATAATCTTTAAGAGGTTTTGACCTATAATTTTGTAATTTGTTTTCTTCCTGGTTGTACTTCATTTTATATGATTCTTGTAATTTTTCCCATCTCTCTAATGTGTTTTTAATTCATCTTAGGTGCATTGATACATGTTGATCCTTAAGTGAATTGTTTTGGAGTTTTGTGTTTGGTTTGAACAAGTTGCTTTGCATTGATTGTTGAGATGTTTTATAGGTCATTTATTTGACATTAAAAGTCATCTAATATCATGATTATAGGTCACTTACTTCCATCTCTCATAACTTGTACATAATTGTTTCAACTTGCATCATTACTTGAATCCTTTTGACCTAAACTTGTTTATCTCTTCTTGTACTCAACATGATTTGTATGTGAATCATCAATGCCTATTCATGCATTCTAATTGCATCTCATCTTTGGTATGCTACTGACCCATAATCATCTCATGCATTCAAATTTCATTCATCTTGCATACTTGTTTATGTTTGATCTATTTCATCTTTCTTTCTTAACTAGTTTCATTGTGGTATGCATATGCATCTTGTATGGTTAATTCTTACATTTTAGTTGAATCTTAAATGTCATTTGGTACTGACCTATAATCCATGTTCATTTATCTTTTAGTTTCAACTTTGACTTGTGTTGCAAGTTATTTCTTTTCTTTAAGTGAAACTTGTTTCTTTTCTTCTTACTTCTTCTTCATCTAATTTCTTCTACTTGAATATTCTTTTTCATGACTTGTATGCTCATTCATAGGCATTATAGGACATTCAAATATGATGTTTAATTATGACTTGCATCCATTTGCATTTGATTTCATATTCTTTTTCAACTTTGACTTGTGTTACAAGTTTCTTCCTTTCTTACTTTAACTTGAACATTGTTTGCTTCTATTTACTTTACCTTCTTAAATCATTTCACTCATGCTTTGTATGTTCATTCATTAACCTCCATGAGCATTATAATATGACAATCAATTCTGATTTTGACATTTATCTAAGCCTTCATTCATGTTTGTATGCCATATGCATTCATACTTCATCCATTCATTACTTGAACTTGTGTGAATCTTTGGCATCTTTCTTGACATAATTTGATCTCATTAGGTACCTTAACTTTGATTGAACCTCATTAGACATGCTACTGACTTTAGAAGTCATTTAACACTTAGGATCCCTTCTCTTTAGACTTAGGCTTTGTTTGATTCATAATTTCATTTCATGAGATGTTTGGTGCTTACTTGTGTGATTTCTTTCACTTATACTTTCATATTCAATTGTTTAGCTAACCTTTTTCATGTAGGGGCTAATGGTAAGTTGAGGGTGTGGATGTGCATCCACATACACCTTCTTCCTTCATCTCTTTAAAGCTTTCTCTTTTGCATTTGTGATAAGCAATTATATGCTTTCTTTGTACAACTTCTTTCTTCTCCTTTTTGGTTCATAACTCGTCTTCTACTTTAGAAATGAGTTGTGATACCTCTTGCTCTCTTCTTATTTTCTTTAGGATTAGCGTTCTTCAAACCACACTAACCCTTAGGATCTCCAAGCATGACAACTCTTAGGATTATTAGTCTCCCTTTAGACTTTTGCCTTTCTCAATCTTTGAGTCTCTCTTTTTCTCATCTTAAAACAAAAGCAAAACACACTTAATAAAGGATTAACGCGTATTGCACGTGAGCCTAGAGCACGGGAAATGGAAGAAGGGGAGTTTCCCTCCGCCTTTCTAGAATGTTTAGCATACGTCCTGTTAGGACGACCATGCGATGCATTCGATCTTATGCAATAGACTTGAATGCAATACGTGTTATTAACACAAAAATGACCAAAATACTTCTTTCTAAAATACAAAAACAAACAAACAATTCTCTTCTCATCTCTTCACTCCTTTCTTAAGGACTCGTCATGTCCGTTCTACCGCAAACAGGTAACGCCTAAGTCTCCATACAGCGAGCTGCAACACCTAACTGCTGGGACACGCACTTTGATGTTTCCACTAAAAAAACACAAACAAAGCAACCCTTGTTTAGTCGAACTACGTTTGCTCTAATTCTTCTTTCTCGTCTGATTGAAGATACCTAGGCACGTGAAACGATGTCTCGACGAGCAACTTTCCCCGTAGTTCGTCGAACTACGTTGACTCTGACTTTCCCATTGCACTGAGGGAATACGTAGGCCTAGGACAATGATAATGTCCTATCGAGTCACTTCTTTCTCCCCTCCCTTCTCCTTTCTATCTTTCATTTCCATTTCCCCAGTTAGTAGTTGATTTCCAATTCTTTACACCCTTTGATCGAGACAACAAGCGTGGATCCCATCGAGTACGATGGACGCGTAGGGGTGCTACCACATTCCCCTCGCGTAACCGACCCCCTTACCTATTTCTCTTGGTCGTGAGACCATGCTTTTCCTTCCCTCAGGTTTACGCAGTGTTTCCTTTCCCGCTCTTGGGATAAATACACATTGCTGGCGACTCTGTTTCCGTGGCACTTTCACGTTTGTACTTGGATGAAAATCCCGGGAGCAACAGCTGGCGACTCTACTGGGGATAATAAGAGACCAGAATCTCTGGTTTCCTAAGCGAGTCGATCCTAGAGCTTGTCTGTTTTTGTTTCATTGGGTGTTTTTGTGGAGCTGTAGTGCTATATTTTAATGTTTTACTATATTGTTGTTTATAGTATTACTGCTTTACTGTATATTGTTGTATTACTTTTTACTGCATTTACTGCATCACATATCATTATTATGCTGGACTGTACTGTTTTCCTATTTGGTGGGATGGGTGTTCTGAGAGATGAGCCCACTACCCAGGCTCGAGTATACACATAGGTTTTAGAGTGGATAGTCATGACGCTTGCATGGTGGTGACCACGTATTGTTGTTCATGAGACCCACAACCAGACGAGGTTCTATCCGGAGCTATCTGCTACTGTATGTTGATACAGGCCAGTAGATATTCTCTGGAGGAATTGTCGACTTTGGCGACCATTCCCGAGAACTCAGTAACGGCACTCCTCTTGAGTTGTGATAATGGAAGACCAGAAATGGCAAACCCATTACACATTCTCAATCCGAGGACCCAATGCTAAGAACTCGTTGTAGGACATCCTTTTTGAAAGTGAATCAGTGGAGGCACTCCTCGATTAGCGATAGTACTGTACTCTGAGGGATGAATGCACTATTGCTTCTCGACCTCAGTGCCAGAAGCTGAGGACCTTTCATTTTGGAGAATCAGTTGAGGCCTCCTCGATTGATGATGATGCCAAACCAGAAGTGGTGAACGTATCATCATTTATCGACCTGAGAGCCCGGGATACTGAGGATCCTAGTACCCACATGTGAGAGGGGCGGGTTATTTACAGGTTTGCAGGTAACCTTGACCTTCTACATACCTTTTTGTGTGGTTCTCCTATGATCAGTGATAGTGGTACTTTCGTTCTGGTATTATTGATATGATTCTATGCCGACACTCGGTCTGGTATGCATGATATGATTCTGTTCAGACACTCTCATGGTTCTACACTGACAGGGCAGATTCGTGTAAAGTATGACCATTAACCTACAGGGGTTCTTCTGGTTTTTTGATTTTCTTGTTAGACCTTTGATCCTGCATACTTGATCGGTTTTTGTTAAGCCAGATCGGTTCAGCACAGTTTTATTCAGGATATTTATGGAAACCCTAATCACATGTCTGTACATATGTAACATCATTGCATTTCATCACACATGTTCTGTTATTTCCAAGGATCTTATATCTGAATTTTACTATTGATCAGTTTCCCCCTTTCTTGTGGATTATTTCTGTACAAAATTTGAATCAAAGCAGATAAATTCCTTGGAAATAACCAAACATGGCATTTGCATACATTCATGCACTCATGCATTCATAACAGGTACCCGAATCTGAGGGTGTGGATTATCATTCTGACTGGGTATTCTCTGCAGAAACGGCCAACATGACTTCTTCCAACTACTCGATTCACCACAATCAAGGTTCAGATATGGAACAACTCCGAGCGGAGGTGACTGAGATGAAGGCCCAACTGGGGAATTTTATGGGGGACATTCAGGCGTTGTCACAAGGTCAGGAACTGCTGAGAGAAGAAGTCAATTGGATGAAGACTCAGATGGGCCGGGTTATGGAAATTTTGAATGCAGTATTAAGAAAGGAAAATAATCAAGTGCCCGCTTCCGCAGCAGAGGTTCTCACTCCTCCTATCTCTTTGGGGTGTCCTCTAGACCATGGATTGCCTCGTGAATCCTCTCCACCGTCAAAGCTTTTTCATCACCAACTGTTTCTTGAGGGTCTTAAGCCAGAGAAGACTGAGAAGAAATTTGATCCAATCCCGATGCCATACGCTCAGTTGCTTCAGCACTTGCTTAAGCATCAGCTAATTGAATTGATTGCTGCGGGGCCTCCACACACCAAGTTTCGTATGGGTTCCAATGTCCATGATAGGTGTGAATTCCATTCAGGGGTACCTGGTTATGATGTTGAAAATTGTAAGATGCTCAAGTATAAGGTCCAAGGGCTCATTGATTCAGGAGCAATCAAGTTCGCGTCCATCAGCACTGTCAAGCGAAGAGATGTTCCTCCAACTGCTGCTAAAGAGATGGATTTTCCTCCCTCCTCACAGGGACCTTCCTCAATCCATAAACCTTGGGTTCGGAAACTACCGCATCAGCAAATCACAACTGGGACTTTCCCGGTTGCATCCCTTCATCATCAACAGAAGCAAGAAAGGGTTTTTGATCCTCTACCGATGTGTCATGCCAAATTACTTCAGCAACTGCTTCAGTTAAGATTGATTGAGCTCCGGAAGTTGACTCCTCCTCCTGCAAAGCTTCCAAAAGGATGGGATGCTAATGCTCATTATGATTTTCACTCAGGGGCACCAGGCCATGATATTGTGGGGTGTAGAGCATTCCAGCACCAAGTGCAAGACTTAATTGACTCTAAAGCAATCGAGTTCGGACCGGATGGCATGAAGGTATCAGGTGATCTTATGCCAGTAGCTGCAAAGGAAGTGAGTATTCCTTCCTCTTCTCTAGGGTCTACCTCAGGGCACGAGTGTATTCCTCAGCTTCAGGTTTCAAAGTCATCACGTCAGCAACCTTTGTTTGTTCCTCGGCCAAATGTGGAAAGAAAAGTACAGGGGCAGATTAGGCGCCCTAATCAACGTTGGCAGCAAAACCGTCAGCAACAGAGACAACGAGGACTTAGGAGGACTGAGAGAGTGTCTGCTCCAGTTCCTATTTCTCAAAGTCGACTTCCTGCTCGCCTTCTCCAAAGCTCTTTGATTCAGCTAGGCAAGGTAGCGCCAGTGCCGTTTCCTTTTCCTCCAGATTATGACATGAATGCCAGGTGAGAGTTTCACTCGCGAATGTTTGGACATACAATTGACAATTGCAGAGTGTTCAAACTTAAGGTGCAAGACTTGGTTGATTCAAAGGTTATCACACCAGACGGGTGGCCCATAAATTGAACTTTCTTCATCAGATTGAGCACCCAGTTTGCAAAGACATCTTCAGAATTAATAAGTCCAGACGGAGTCAAGCCTCCTCAACAAGGACAATCATTTAGCTTCTTTACTGCATTCTCATGTGTAGCTTTTTATGTTTGTCAAAACATTTGTATGCATGCATGAAATTTGTTTTTCTTTTTAATGTTAATCCTAATAAAGCGCGCATGTTTTACCTGAAGTAATCCATTCGTATTCACTCATAATTTTGTATATGTGCATTGCAATATCAATTGTCGTACTTAAACTCTTGTGGGAGGATGATGAGTTGAAAACGCAAAAATATCTAATTGTGTGCTCTTGGATAAAACTCTATTGAGGATGTACAGGCATTGTTTCAACTCCCCAAACACTGGAGATATAAGGGAGATAGACCCTCGTTAACCCCTTTGAGCCTTAAAGTAGGAGTTTCTTTTCGTACGAAAAAGCCCTAACATTTAACCCCGGGGCAGGGTAGGTGTCAGTTAGTTGGACCGAGCGTTCAAATTCTAAAAGGAGTGTGCATCTGAGGATCCATTACCTTCTATTCCACCGTCAAGAGGTCAAGAGATGTGAAACCACAATGGTTATCCATCAACAATAAAAGAGTGAGGAAGTCACAACCCTTTCAACAAAGTCAATACAAGCCAGTGTCACACGATTTGTTCCAAAAAAAAAAGAATAAAAAAAAGAAAAAAAGCCCGCTAAGTCGAAACTTGAAAACAAGCAACTTAGGCAAAAGTTAGGGCATCCCGCTGGACTTCAAAATCTAAAGATTCAAAAGAATCAGTCCAGGCAAAAATTAGGGATAAAAAAAACAAAAGGATTACAAAAGAAAATCCTCGAGCAAGAACAAAGTCGTGTGACTACGAACAAAAGACAAAGGGGTGACTGTCACTCCAAAGCCTCATTAGGTGTTAAACCATCAGATGCATGGGTTCCTTAAAGATCACAAAATCTTTTTGAGAGGCGAATGCTTGTGCAAATTAGCTGAATGTAGGACTGGAGAACATCACGAAGAGTGGGTGGGCACCAATAAACTTTGAGCCATAAACCATTTTTCTCAAAACCGTGAACCAGGCCACGATACAACCCTCAAAAGTCCTAATTGAAACATGGTTTATTTTGAGAGCGTACTCCGATGAGATAGCGTTCCTGAATCCTATGAGTTGTGCTAAAAGATCTTTATTGGTGTTGCATGTGCATTGCATTCTTTCATTCAAAAATTAATGTCGTATCCTAACCCGTGATCCGCTCACAAAGGGTTTGCGACATCTTTTCAGTAAAACTTCAAGATTAGCATGTGTGTTGCATTAGAATTTTCATTCTCAGAATAAAACATTTTCTGCTTGCATATATTTGTTTGACATCAAAAGAAGTTATGGAAATTCAGTCCAGAAGCTTAATCTTTCCGAGTTGAGAATCCAGAAACTCCCGAAGGATAGCCACATCCAGTGGTACTTCCTCAGGAAACTTTGTTGAGCAGGAGCTTTCCCAACAAGTTGTGTTAAGACGTAGCCGATCTAGGACAATCACGTCGAATCATCTCTTTAAGGTGTAGCCAATCTGAGCCAATCACGTCGAGAAATCTCTTCAGAGTTCAGTTAAACTGGGGCAATCACTTCGAGATTCAAATATCGCCAAAGGCAGGTATTCTGGGTCTTCCTTCGAAGATCAGTAGTTAGGGGCAAAACCACTTCAAGGTTTATACTGGGGCAGGCCATCCCAAGAGCACGAGAAGTTAGTCCATCCAGACGACTAATCAGCCTATTTAGGGTTCAGAATACTGGGGCAGAATATCTCACGGTGATATGAAATTGTTCATGAATCTTCTCGAGACGAATTCCTCTGTAGACCACACAGGCTGAGGCAGTTATTTCAAGATCCGACGAATCTCTCCAAGAGTTTGAAGACATTGAGGCGTTTCGGATGTCAAGTCTTTTGTAAAATCCTCTTAAGAGGCATTCCCCAGCACGAGATGCTTTGACGCGGCTCTCCCCAGCAGAGTTTGTTGTAAACTCATTATCCCCAGTGGAGTCGTCAACCAGAAGTTCGCCTAGCATGGGGCATTGTGGCACTTATTCTAAGCTAGATAGCTTTGTTCCTGAACAGATTACCGTGGATTTTCTTTGTGTTTTCCCTGCAGATCTCTAGGGATTCTTTCCCAGCATATCGCAATAGAACGTCTTCCAACCAGGATTTGCGTATCCCCGACGGAGTAGCTCTGATCCCCATCAAGATCGTATCCCTGACAGTTTGTTCTCAGCAAGAAGAGACTGTAAATTCATTGCTTAGAAACCAGGGCTAAATACGGTTGTATCCCCATAGAGTTCAACATTGAATCTTGTCAGTAATACTCCCCAGCTGAGTTGTTTTTTCTCCCCGCAGAGGTTTAGCAGATTAACAAAATCTCTTCCTCAGCAGAGTGTTAGTACATTCTTTCCCTAGCCAAGTCGGAAAGTTGTCATTCCTTCAGCGGAGTTGCTATGATCATAATTCATCTCCAGACGGATGAAATAATTCCCGGCAGAGTCATCACTCCCTTATATCTCAAAGTCTAATTTATTTTTGTAGGCATGGAAATTCGAAGCAGACGAATTGTTCGCATTTTCTCCAGCAGAGATATTATCCTTTCAGGAGCTTCTGAGATCAAATCAGTGATCATAGATCCCTAATCATAGTTTTAATGACTCTTTTTCCTCAGCAGAACGTCATTCAGAAAGTTCTCATCCCCAACGAAGTTCCATGAGTAGAATAATCTCTCTCTAGGGCAGAGTCATTCCAGTGGAAACTTCTTCAACAGGATCATCACACTTCAGCGCATCTGCAAGCCAATTTATTTTTTCCAATTTGTGGCAAGCGTTATCCCCAGCAGAAGGGTTAATCCCCACAGAGCAATTGAAGGATCAAACAATGATCTTTTCCCCGCGGAGTTGGATTCCTCGTCTGGAGTCTCTTTTGCATTTGCATATATCATGACATTTGCATTCTCTAAAGCATAGCATTCCATTGATATGGAGCATTACGGCAAAACTCAAACATACGCATACGAAACATAAGCCAGGTTCAACCGTTTACCTGCAAGCCAGAGTAATTCACAGACAAAACATTGTCATGCTACCCCAACAAAGCCTACTACAACGCTTAATCGTACAATTTTATTTCAATACCCGTCCGTATTGACTTTTGACACTCGTCTGTGTCCTTTCAGCAGTCGTCCGTGTTTAACCTATTATTTCAATACCCATCCGTATTGACTTTTGACACTCGTCCGTGTCCTTTCAGCACTCGTCCGTGTTTGAACTTTTGTTTCAGTACCCGTCCGTATTGACCTTTGACACTCGTCCGTGTCCTTTTAGCACCCGTCCGTGTTTGAATTTTTTAGCCAATACTCGTCCGTATTGACCTCTGAGATACTCGTTCGTATCTTACTAATCATCGTCCGATACTCGTTCGTATCGTCGACTTGGTCACTTGTCGTGTTCCTTTGATGATTGTCCGATGCTCGTCTGTATCGTTGACCCGAACACTTGTGTGTGTTCCCTTATTAATCATCGTCCAATACTCGTTCGTATCATTGACTTGGTCACTCATCGTGTTCCTCTGATGATTGTCTGATACTCATTCGTATCGTTGACTCGGACACTTGTGTGTGTTCCTTTTCTTAATCATCGTCTGATACTCGTTCGTATCGTCGACCTGGTCACTCATCGTGTTCCTCTGATGATTGTCCGATGCTCGTTCGCATCGTTGACCTAAACACCCGTACGTGTTTTCTTTCCATACTCGTCCGTATGATCATTGATAATCATCTGTATCCCTTTTTCGATACACGTCGTATCAATCTATGCAATTATTTGCTGATACTTCCAGAAGGGTTTATATCCCTTTTCTTCTTCATTCAGCGTGCAAATTTTCTGGTTGTTTTGGTATTCAATCACAATTCACCTTGATTGTATGAATAGTCGTTGCTTTCATCCTTCTCAGGTTAACTGATGATTGAATAGGGGCAGCTGTAACACCCCAAAATTTTCCCTCTTATTATTTCCCAGCTTATGTTTCAGTGCATTGCATTTATATCTCATTTCATCTCATATCTCATACAAGTTTTAAAGGGCATGTGATCAGTTGATTTCAGAGCATTGACTATTCAAAGTAGGAGAGCTAAAGCCTAAGGTCTTTAAGCAAGCCTCAAGGGTCTTTTATTTCTTATGTCATCTCAATTGATCCCACAAGTCATTGGAAGAAGAGAATTCACCAAGAAGTTGGACAGTTCATCATCTCCTAGCAAAAATAGTCCAAATTAGGGTTTGTGTTCAAGCAGTCTCCTGATGAAATTTTGGTTCAAACTTGATCTCAATGTTTTCTACATGATATCAAGTATCTAAGGATGGAAGATTGCCCATTGGTTCATTTCGGAAGAGGTTCAATTGGTCAGTTGCTTGAGAATCAAGAAATTGATGAAAAAGTCAACTGTGCAAAGGGAAAAGTTAACTCTTGACCTTTTTGAGTAAAATTCATGAAATTCAAGTCACATATGTTCATAGGGCAATATTTGATCAAGAAAGGATGGAGGAATCATCAAAAATCAAGAATTGTACAAAGTTTCCATTTTTAGAAACTTAGGGTTTCCCAAAATGGCAAGTTTAGACCATTTTGCACTACACTTCAAGGCATTCTTTCTTCAAGATAAAACCTTCAAACTTCAGACCTAAGTTGAGCCAATTATAGATTACATCCTAAGGTTCAAATCCATAGCAAGAACATCTCCATTGGATCAAAATTGAAGGAGTTATGATCAATCAAAGTTTGACAAAATCAAGGCAAAAAGCAAGTCATGACCAAGCAAGACTGGGCTGGCACACAGTCATTTCATCAAACATGTGGTGTGCCAAATGTCAAGCCAATTTTCTCAATGAAGAAAGCTCCAAATGAAAAAATGTTGAACATCAATCTTTTTTATCTCCATGCCCTCTACAACTTTCATGTTTATCACTTTTTCATTTGATCAATGGATTGGAAGTTATGGTTGCTCAAAGTTGGTGATCTCACATTGAAAATTCACAAGCCCATAGTCATGCATACCATTCCAATTGACACGCCCATGAAACCAGTTGTGTTCCCTTGTGTTTCAAGTTATATTTATGCACTTTAGAGACTTCCATTCACTCTGATCCCAACACCAAACATGTTCTATCTTGTATCCTCTTTCCATAGCCACCAAAACCTTGCCATTTCATACATCCAACATGGAGAATTTCATCCTCAAACTTCCATAGTTTCATTGATATTTTGCTGCCAAAAATAGGATGTTATGGCATTGTTGTTGTTGTTGTTGTTTCAACTTGCTTGCACGCATGTATTTTCACACCAGCCTTTGCCTCATTTGAACACACACATACCTTACATGCCATGCATACTTGCCATCCCATACATGAAAGAGGAAAGATGCAGAAGGGAAAACTTACACGACAAGCCTTGCTGCACAACATCATAACATCACCATCATCATCTCTTGTCCTCATTATTCATCAACAATAGCACAACACACGAGCCTCTCCCTCTGATTTTTGAGTTTGCTTAGTTCACCCTCATTACTACACTCACCACTAACCTAACCCAACTTCCAACTGTCAATTGAGTTGGTTAGATCTTAACCACACTTGTAAAAGCTTCGCTAATAGAATTTGCAAGGGACTTTTCTCATTCTTCACATTTCACAAACCAGAGCTCTCAAAGTTCTCTCTGATTTCTCTCTCTCTTTTCACACGAGTGCTCCATTGTTCATTACTATCTTCATCAATTCATCATCCTTAAGCTTCTTTGATCAAGAACAAGGTTAAATCCGGATTAAGTGTAGCCTCTTCTCAAGTTTAGATTTCTCTTTTCTCTTCAAGATCTAAAGCATAATAGCATTTATTTTGCTATCTGAAAGCTCAGGATCAAGATCACACCTGTGGTTTTCTCAACAATCATCAAGAAGCTTCAATCCAGGTTTGAACTTCTTCAACTTTTCTTGCACGATTTCATTGATTTTTAGCCTGTTGTTATTGTTTGTAGAGTTTAATAGAAGCTATGGAAATTCTGGCTAGTTGATAGAGCTTGTTAGAAGCTTAGTTGAAAACCTAGGGCAAACTTCTCCCCTTCGATTCTCTTTGTACATGTGTGATATGTGAATTTCATTGCTAGATTCGTGATGTGCATGCGCTTAACTTTATTTTGATATGCGTTTCGTTGATTTCTGGAACATGTGAACACTTGCAGTCGCCGGAGATGATGACCGAAATCTTCTCCGGCCGGTGAGGATTTCATTTAGGGTTTTAGAACTAGAAAAGGTCGTGACCGTTAGATCTGTGTAATCCTAGGGCTCACAGCTTACCAGCACATTAATGAGTGTGCTCTCACTCACGTGCCTCTTTCTCTCTTAGATTTGACTTGCATGTGTGTGCGTGCATGGTAGTTATCATGATCCTTGCATCTCATCCATTCGTTTGTTTTACTTTTCTGATTGATCTGGTTGACTTGATCCAACGCACATGATTGAGTCAACGTTTGACTGAGTTTCTACCATAATTCCATACACACACGCACTGTAATTGGACTAGATCACTATTGCTATTCACACACCCACGCTTTAGGCCCAATCACTTTTTGAACTTCATTTTTGCTATGTCTACGCCCCTGTGTTAATTCTTTTTACATTTCATTTTTATTTTTGACATAGTTTTCATTTTCTTTTATTAAAAATACCAAAACCTTTACAAAAATTCCAAATAAATTCCCATGGCATCTAAACACATTTAAATAATTTTCCATGATTTTTAATTCTGAGTTTCTTGATTTTTTCCATATTTTCATAATTTTCTTTTATTTTCCTTTTAAAGTGCATTCTTCGTGATACTTGGTTCATTTTCATTTTAATTGAACTAGTTTCTTTCTGAATTTTTGAATGGAATTTGGTATGATCATATTGCACATCTTGATGCATTTCATACATATTTTTGTTGATTTTTAAGGTCATTTTATCTTAGGGTTTAGAGGTGATGTTTGTGCATTGTACTTGATTGATCTTTGTGAACTTGTGAAGCATATTTGAGTATGATCTTTAAGAGATTTTGACCTATAATTTTGTAATGTATTTTCTCCCTGGTTGTACTTAATTTTATATGATTCTTGTAATTTTTCCCATCTCTCTAATGTGTTTTTAATTCATCTTAGGTGCATTGATACATGTTGATCCTTAAGTGAATTGTTTTGGAGTTTTGTGTTTGGTTTGAACAAGTTGCTTTGCATTGATTGTTGAGATGTTTTATAGGTCATTTATTTGACATTAAAATTCATCTTATATCATGATTATAGGTCACTTACTTCCATCTCTCATAACTTGTACATAATTGTTTCAACTTGCATCATTACTTGAATCCTTTTGACCTAAACTTGTTTATCTCTTCTTGTACTCAACATGATTTGTTTGTGAATCATAAATTCCTATTTATGCATTCTAATTGCATCTCATATTTGGTATGCTACTGACCCATAATCATCTCATGCATTCAAATGTCATTCATCTTGCATACTTGTTTATGTTTGATCTATTTCATCTTTCTTTCTTAACTAGTTTCAATGTGGTTTGCATATGCATCTTGTATGGTTAATTCTTACATTTTAGTTGCATCTTAAATGTCATTTGGTACTGACCTATAATCCATGTTCATTTATCTTTGAGTTTCAACTTTGACTTGTGTTGCAAGTTATTTCTTTTCTTTAAGTGAAACTTGTTTCTTTTCTTCTTACTTCTTCTTCATCTAATTTCTTCTACTTGAATATTATTTTTCATGACTTTTATGCTCATTCATAGGCATTATAGGACATTCAAATATGATGTTTAATTCTGACTTGCATTCATTTGCATTTGATTTCATGTTCTTTTTCAACTTTGACTTGTGTTACAAGTTTCTTCCTTTCTTACTTGAACTTGAACATTGTTTGCTTCTATTTGCTTTACCTTCTTAAATCATTTCACTCATGCTTTGTATGTTCATTCATTTACATCCATGACCATTATAATATGACATTCAATTCTGATTTTGACATTTATCCAAGCCTTCATTCATGTTTTTATGCAATATGCATTCATACTTCATCCATGTTTCATTACTTGAACTTGTGTGAATCTTTGGCATCTTTCTTGACATAGTTTGATCTCATTAGGTACCTTAACTTTGATTGAACCTCATTAGACATGCTACTGACTTTATAAGTCACTTAACACTTAGGATCCCTTCTCTTTAGACTTAGGCTTTGTTTGATTCATAATTTCATTTCATGAGATGTTTGGTGCTTACTTGTGTGATTTCTTTCACTTATACTTTCATATTCAATTGTTTAGCTAACCTTTTCATGTAGGGGCTAATGGTAAGTTGAGGGTGTGGATATGCATCCACATACACCTTCTTCCTTCATCTCTTTAAAGCTTTCTCTTTTGCATTTGTGATAAGCATTTCTATGCTTTCTTTGTACAACTTCTTTCTTCTCCATTTTGGTTCATAACTCCTCTTCTACTTTGGAAGTGAGTTGTGATACCTCTTGCTCTCTTCTTCTTTTATTTAGGATTAGAGTTCTTCAAACCACACTAACCCTTAGGATCTCCAAGCATGACAACTCTTAGGATTATTAGTCTCCCTTTAGACTTTTGCCTTTCTCAATCTTTGAGTCTCTCTTTTTCTCATCTTAAAACAAAAGCAAAAAACAATTAATAAAGGATTAACGCGTATTGCACGTGAGCCTAGAGCACGGGAAATGGAAGGAGGGGAGTTTCTCTCTGCCTTTCTAGAATGTTTAGCATACGTCCTGTTAGGACGACCATGCGATGCATTTGATCTTATGCAATAGACTTAAATGCAATACGTGTTATTAACACAAAAATGACCAAAACACTTCTTTCTAAAATAAAAAAACAAACAAACAATTCTCTTCTCATCTCTTCACTCCTTTCTTAAAGACTCGTCATGTTCGTTCTACCGCAAACA
Source organism: Lathyrus tuberosus (assembly GCA_022829125.1). Lineage (NCBI taxonomy): Eukaryota > Viridiplantae > Streptophyta > Magnoliopsida > Fabales > Fabaceae > Lathyrus > Lathyrus tuberosus. The sequence continues at coordinate 21,106,789 of JALAZF010000012.1, read as the reverse complement.
GGTAACGCCTAAGTCTCCATACAGCGAGCTGCAACACCTAACTGCTGGGACGCGCACTTTGATGTTTCCACTAAAAAAACACAAACAAAGAAACCCTTGTTGCGCCGAACTATGTTTGCTCTGATTCTTCTTTCTCGTCTAATTGAAGATACGTAGGCACGAGATGCGATGTCTCGACGAGCAACTTTCCCCGTAGTCCGTCGAACTACGTTGACTCTGACTTTCCCGTTGCACTGAGGGAATACGTAGTCCTAGGACAACGATAATGTCCTATCGAGTCACTTCTTTCTCCCCTCCCTTATCCTTTCTATCTTTCATTTCCAGTTCTCCAGTTGTCAGTTGATTTCCAGTTCTTTATGTCGCTCCCGGGATTTTCATCCAGGTACAAACGCGAAAGTGGCGCGGAAGAAAGAAAGAAGAGTCGCCAGCCAGGCATTTTTATCCCAAAGAAAGGGAAGGGTAATGCTGCACAAACCTGGGAGAAAGGAAAGAACAAGGTCTCGCGAACCAAAGAGAAAGGGTAAGGGAGTCGGTTACGTGAAGGAAAGGTATTAGCACCCCTTCACGTCCGTCGTACTCGACGAGATCCACGCTTAAAGTACTGCTCAAAGGGTGATAGAAAAGATGCTGGAAAAGGAATGGAAAGATAACAAGAAACAAATGTAGGGAAAATAAAAGAAGTGCTCGAATGGGCCCTACCTCACTTCCTACGTATCTCATCGGGAACATGAGAATCAGAGCGACGTAGTTCCCCTGACTAAGGGAAAACTTTTTGTGTTTTAGCGAACGGCTAACGTTCTAGCTCAGGTGTTGCAGGCTCGCTGAATCGAGTGCGTTACCATATTGCAAGAGAACGAGGAGAAGCACGTTCTTACGTTGAGAGTGAGTGAGATGAGAAGAGAATTCCCGAAGGAAAGACGTTATTGTTTGTTTGAAGTGTTTTAGAAGTTTTTTATTTGAAGTGTTTTGCATAGGAGAGTGTATTTAAGTCATTTTCAATGGAATGTGCATCTCATACATCATTCCAAAATGAAATGATGATGAAGTACACTAAGTACGAGAAAGATCCTCAAACTTACTTCCAAGGTTAAAGGCTTAAGTACACTAGCCTATTCCCTTATTAACTATTTTTATTGTTTTAAATGAAGAAGTGTTTTTGGTTTTGTTTGTGAAATCTCTTCATGTTAAAGACTTGTACATCATGCTAGAAAACCTACAACACATTCCAAGATAGAATGTATGCAAGCCCCCCATGGAATAAGGCTCATGACACATGAAGATTTTTCAACCTTTATTAGGTGTTTTGAAGTTGTTTTGAGATGAGGAAGAAGAGACTCAAAAGAAACAAAGGTAAAAACTAAAGGGGACTAAGACTCACCCTAATGTTATCATGCTTGGATGTTCCTAATGGGTTAGTGTGGTTTAGAAGCCTAAATCTAAAAGAAGAGAGAAGAAGAGAGCAAGAGGTAACATAACTCACTTCTAACATAGAAGATGAGTTATGAACCAATAGGGAGAAGAAAGAAGTTGAACAAAGAAAGCATTGAAATGCTTTGCACAAACACAAAAGAGAAAGCATTAAAAGATGAGGGAAAAAGGTGTGTGTGGAAGCATATCCACACACTTAACTTACCATTAGCCCGTACAAGCAAAGGTTAGTTCAACAATGAAATAGGAAAGCATAAGTGAAGGAAGAAAGACAAGTAAGCACCAAACATTTTATGAAAGGGAATTAAGGATCAAACAAAGCCTAAGTCTAAAGAGAAGGGACTCTAAGTGTTAGATGACATCTAAAGTCAGTAGCTATAACTAATGATGTTCAATTAGGGTTAGGGTACCACACATAAGCAAACTTTGCACAAACAATGTCTTAAACATCAAAGAAATGCACCATGAAAATAGTTGATGAAAGATGAATAAAAATGCAAAATGAACATGTATTTATGCTTAATGAAATGTCAAGGTCAGAAGTATACATCATTTATGAATGTCTTATAATACTCATGAACAATCATACAAGTCATGGATGAAATGATTCAAGTAGAAGAAAATAGATGAAGGAGAAAGGAAAAGGGAAGAAACTAGTTGCAATTAGATGCACAAATTTACATATTAAAGAGGCATGACATATGAAATGAGTATGAATGCATATATACCAGTAGCATACAATTGATGATATGCAAATGATATAAATGAAATGGCATACACAATGCAAACACAAATCATGTAGAGCACAAGAAGAAATGAGATGTGGAATTAGGTCAAAAATGCAAGTTAAAATGCATAAACACACATCAAAGGTAAACCCAAATCAAAAGGACCTATAAATGAATCAAGAAGGACCTATAATCATGATATAAGATGACTTTTATATCAGAGAAATGACCTATAAAACATCTTAACAATCAATGCAAAGCAACTTGGTCATATCACACACAAAACTCAAAAGCAATTCACTTAAGGATCAACATGCATTAGTACACCTAAAATGAATTAAAAACACATTAGAGAGGTGGGAAAAATTATAAGAATCCTATCACATGAAGCACAACCAGGGAGTAAGAACATCAAAAAATTATAGGTCAAAACCTCTTAAGGATCATACTCAAACATGCCTCACAAGTTCACAAAGATCAAACACTATGGATGCACAAAGATCATCTCTAAACCCTAAGATAAAATTACTTTAAAAATCAACAAAAATATGGATTAAATGCATCAAGATGTGTAATATGATTAACCCAAATTCCATTCAAAAAATCAGAAAGAAACTAGTTCAATTAAAATGAGAATGAACCAAGTATCAAGAAGGATGAACATTAAAAGGAAAATAAAAGAAAATTAAGAAGATATGAGCAAAAATCAATAAACTCAGAATTAAAAATCATGGAAAATTATTTTAATGTGTTTAGATACTATAGGAATTTATTTGGAATTTTCATAGTTGAATTATTATTTTTAATAAAAGAAAATCAAACAATAAAAAAAAAGAAATTAAAAATGTAAAAGAAATAGAGCAGGGGGTGTGGCGAAAGTAAAAATGAAGTTTAAAATGAATTGGGCTTAGAATATGGGGGTGTGAAAAGCATTTAGAGTCCAATCCAATTACGCGCGTGTGTGTGTGTGTGAATTATGGTGCACTTCAGTCAAATATTTGACTCAATCTGAGCCACGCATTCAAGTCAACAAGATCAATCATCAAAAGTAATTCAATCCAACGTTTCACAAAGCATGCACATGGTAATTAACACGCACGCACACACATGCAAGCAAATCAGAGAGAAAAAGAGGCACGTGAGTGGCAACATCTTCATTTATGCGCTGGAAGCTTATTAACCCTTGGATCAAACAAAATCAGACGATCACGTTTTAAACTGGAAGCTAAACCCTAACAAACCCTCACCGGCCGGAGAAGGACCTCCGGTCATCTTCTCCGGCCATATCCGGTGACTGCAACACTTAAAATCTCCAGAAACTTATGAAATGCATATCAAAATGTTCAAGAAGTCAAGTACAATGCAAATCCACACTTAGATTTCACAGATCATGCACAATCAAAGAGAATCGAACGATCAAAGTTTGCCCTAAGTTTTGAATCTACACCTCTAAAAGGTCTATCAACTAGCCAGATCATGCATAATGCTTCTACTAAGCTAAAATCAACATAAAACAAGATAAAACTGTATAAATCACGTAAGAGACTTTGAATTTCAAACCTGAAATGTGAAGCTATTTAGAACACAAGATAGCCAGAGAGGAGAATCCTTTGCTCTTGATCTTCCAAGGAGCAAAATAAATGCTCTGAAGCTTGAAATCTTGAAGAAAATAGATGGAGATTTGAAATGCAATGAAGCTACACTTGAGGACTTGATCTTGTTCTTGTTGGCTCTTGATCAATGATGAACAATGTGAAACAAATGATGAAGATGATGATGAACTTGGAGTGAAAATGTGGAGAATTCGTGTGAAAAGAGGGAGAGATTTCAGAGAGAAAACTTGAGCTTTGGTTTGTGAAATGTAGAAAATGAAATCGTTGGTTCAATTCTGTTAGAGGTGGAGTTTATATATGGCTGGTTAAGAGTTAAACATCTCAGTTGATGGTTGGAAGTTGAGTTAAATGAGTTGGGTTAACTGAGTCTTGAGTTAACAGAATGAGTGAGGTTAGTTATTGCCACGAGTTGGTGAGTTTTGGTTAGAGTGTGGAGAGGTTTATGCTACTTATGGTGAGAATGATGAAATGAGAGGTGGTGATGTATGTGTTGTTGTAGCAAGACTTGCAAGGCAAGTTTACTCACTTTCCTCTTTAGTGTATGGACAAGTTTGTGTGCATAATGTGTAAGATGCGTGTGTGTTTAAATGAGGTAATGTGTGACTGGTGTGTAGTGCAAACAAGCTGAACAACAACAATGCAAAACTTCTCATTCTTGGCAGCCTCACATCAATGGCACTATGGAAGTTTGATGATGGAATTCTCTATGTACACTGCATGAGATGATGAGATTTTGGTGGCTATGGAAAGAGGATACATCATGGAACATGTTTGGTGTTGAAATTGGATTGAATTGAGGCTTGGAAGATGATCAAAAATGGATTAGAAATCATATTTGCAAAATTGATTTTTGTGGGCAAGAGAATGCGCTCATGGGGCAAGCATTTTTGGGTAGGTTTTCGGCTATGAGTATCCCTCTTTGAACCCTCATATGACCCTTATAACTTGTTCAAATGAAAAAATGCCCAACATCAAAATTAAAGAGGACATGGAGATGAACAACTTTGATGTTGGAAAGTTTTTCATTTGAAGCTTCTTTGATGGAGAAAATTGGCTTGACATTTGGCACACCAAGTGTTTGATGAAATTATGGCATGGAGGCCTGAACTTGCCTTGCCATGACTTGAGTTTTGCCTTGATTTTACCAAACTTTGATTGATCACAACTCCCTCAATTTTGATCCAATGGAAGAGTTCTTGGTATGGATTTGAAGCTTGGAATGTGATATTTAATTGGCTCAACATGGGCCTGAAGTTTGAAGCCTTTATCATGGAGAAAGAATGCCTTGAAGTGTAGTGCAAAATGGTCCAAAACTTTCCATTTTTAGAAACCCTAAGTTTCTAAATTTGGCAACTTTGTACAATTCTTGATTTTTGATGATTCTCTTGACATTTCTTGATTAAATCTTGTCCAATGAACATATGTGACTTGAATTTCATGAATTTGACCTTAAAAAGTCAGGAGTTGACTTTTTCCTTTGCACAATTGACTTTTTCCCCAATTTCTTGATTCTCAAGCAACTGATCTATTGAACCTCTTCTGAAATGAACCAATGGGTACTATTCCATCCTTAGATACTTGATATCATGTAGAAAACATTGGGATCAAGTTTGAACCAAAATTTCATCAGGAGACTGCTTGAATCCAAAACCCTAATTTTGACTGCTTTTGTTAGGAGATGATGAATTGTCCAATCTTCTTGATGAATTACCATCTTCCAATGACTTGTGGGATCAAATAAGATGGTATATGATATAAGAGACCCTTGCGGCCTGCTTGAAGACCCTTGGCTCTTGTTCTCTTACTTTGGATGATCAACACCTATAAACAACTGATCACATGCCCTATGCTGAATGCAAAAATGAATGCTTTATTTTTCTATGACTTGAATGCAATGCAATGAAATGAAAGCACATGCTAAATGATATGAAAAATGAGAGGGCAAATTTTGGGGTATTACAGTTGCCCCTATTCAATCACTGTAGACCTGAATGGATGATTGCGATTGCTGTCAGACTTTCAAGGTATGGAGGGATTGAATACCGAAAATAACTAGAAAATTTGCACTCTGTGGAGAAGAAGAAAAGGAATATAAACCCAACCAAATGAACTCTGCTTGGATAAAACTCTGATGGGAAGAATAACACTGGAGAGATGTCTTTTGAACGACGCCAGACGACTACTGGCTTGCCACACTGCGGGTGGACTTTAAGAATGTCTTTTGTACGACGCCAGACGATTACTGGCTTGCCACACTGCTGGTGGACTTTAACAACGTCTTTTTTATGACTCCAGATGACTACTGGCTTGCCACGCTGCTGGTGGACTTTAAGAATGTCTTTTGTACGACGCCAGACGACTATCGGCTTGCCACGCTGCTGGTGGACTTTAAGAATGTCTTTTGTACGACGCCAGATGACTACTGGCCTACCACGCTGCTGGTGGACTTTAAGAATGTCTTTTGTATGACGCCAGATGACTACTGGCTTACCACGCTGCTGGTGGACTTTAAGAATGTCTTTTGTACGATGCCAGACGACTAGTGGATTGCCACGCTGCTAGTGGACTTTAAGAATGTCTTTTGGAATGACGGCAGACGACTACTGGCTTGCCACACTGCGGGTGGACTTTAAGAATGTCTTTTGTACGACGCTAGATGACTACTGGCTTGCCACATTGCGGGTGGACTTTAAGAAATTCCAACACTGGATTACGCTCTGCATATATATCAGACATCCCTGTTGACTCTGCTGAGGAACAATGGTCAATGATGTGACCTCAGAAGCTCTTGAAAGGATAATATCTCTGCTGGAGAATGAATGAACAATCTGTCTGCTTGCCAAAAATAAATTGGACTTTGAGATATGAGGAAATGATGACTCTGCCAGGAATCATTTCATCTGCCTGGGATGAATTCTGATCATAGCAACTCCGCTGGAGGAATGACCACTTTCCGACTTGGCTGGGGAAAGATGTACTACACTCTGCTGAGGAAGAGATTCTGTTGATCTGCTAAACCTCTGCGGGGAAAAAAATAACTCATCTGGGGAGTATTATTGACAAGATTCAATGTTGAACTCTGTGTGGGGATACAACTACCAGAGATACAATCTTGCTAGGGACCGGAGCTACTCCGTCGGGGATACGCAAGTCCTGGTTAGAATACATTCTGTTGCGACATGCTAGGAAAGAGTCCCTAGAAATCTGCTGGGAAAACACAAAGAAAATGCACAGTAATCCGTTGAGGAACAAAACTGTTGAGCTTAGAATAAGAGCCACAATGTCCCATGCTAGGTAAACCTTCCGCTTGACGACTCCGCCGGGGATAATGAGTTTACAAAAAACTCTGCTGGGGAGAACTGCTTCAAAGCGTCTCGTGCTGGGGATGCCCCTTGAGAGGATTTTACAGAAGATCAAGCATCTTTAAACTCTTAGACAAATACTGAGACTTGTGCTAGACGTATTAACTGGGAAGTCACTCTACTGGAGATAATAGATCTGGAACACATCTTGTCGGAGGGATTTCACAATGCCCCATGCTTGGGAGGGTTACAAACTTGCTTTTTTCCCATGCTACAAGGCTGATCTGAAGAAATCGTCCCAAGAGGATTTTATAGAAGATTTGGCATCTTCAAACTCCTGGACATTCACAGAGTCTTGAACATTAACTGTGAGGTCGGCGAAGCAACTCTACTGAGGAATTTGCAACCATTATAGACACAGAAAAGCTTGTAACTTGTTGGAAGTTCCGAATGGGAGAATTGACTTAACAAGATCCAACGGTACCAAGTTGACATTGATTTGTCGATATCAAATCGTCGTGAGCGACCGTCAGTTGATTAATGGACTCAATCAGTCCAAGTTACAACAAAAAATGATTACTCGTCTGGAAGAAATGACACGTGCTCTTGAAAAGGCTTGTACCTGTTACCTGCAACAAGAGAATACACACACATGCCCCAGGATATTGCGTGGTTTGAATCCACTATCCAGGATTACTCAACATTCAAAGTGATTTTAAATGTTTTTCTGCGCATGTTTATTGTAAGGCCACAATGTTTTCAAACGCAATGTTTTATCAAAAATTCGGACGTTTTTGCAAACAAAGCAGTAAAAACAAAATGAGCAGCTTTTGACTGAAATTCAATTTATTGAAAAAAATGCCTAAACTCGGCAAATACATTTGGAAGCAAACCCTGGAAAGAGGAGATTGATGTAAAATGAGAAAAGAAACTATCTTAATGGCAATGTGAAAATGGAATTCCACTGAGTTTCAATTCTGCTATAGCCAGTATGTCTTCAAAACTCCCCGACCTTGCCTTCTAGGGAGTGATTGGACTAATTCCTATCCTTTGGAACGTCAGTTGCTGAAATGGTGATGGAGTACAAATAACTCATACCGCAATCGTTCGCTTAAATCCCTCTTTTGCATGGATCGCCCTTTCGGGTTTTCAATCCATCGGGATACCCTTTTTGCCTAAGTTGCCCTTTCGGGTTTTCAACTTACCGGGTGTACAAAATTTTTTATTTATATCCCTAATTTTTGCCCGAACCTTTATATTCTGTTTTTATGGTTTGTCGGGATGCCCTATTTTTGCCTGGACTCTTTTTTTTTATCCAGCGGGTCTATTTATGCGAAGTATTTTTTGACCGCGTCTGAGTTAACAGGGGATGAAAAGTCTTCGCCATCCATGGTTGTAAGCAATAAGGCTCCGCCCGATAAGACCTTTTTAACCACGAATGGACCTTCATAGTTTGGAGTCCATTTGCCCCTGTGATTTGTACTAGGAGGAAAGATCCTTTTGAGTACTACATGTAATACCCCAAAATTTGCTCTCCCTCTTTGTCATCATAGCATGGCATTATCATTTATCATACCATATCCATCTCATTAGCATTACATTGCATTTAAAATAGAAAAATTGAAGCATGGCATCCTTCTTACCATCAGGGCATATGATCAGGTGGAAGGTGGGCAATCAAGAGATCATTCAAAGAACAAAAGGTCAATCAAGTTGCCTCAAGGCAAGCCAAGAGGTCTCTCATGTCTCATATTATCCCAATTGATCTTCCACAACCTCAAGAAAGTGAGATACAATGGGAGATTGAAGCATTACATCTTTCACTATGCAAGAGGTTCAAAAACTGAAGGAAAACCCTCAAAAGAGATAGCTCATTGATCCAAAATCATCCTCAAGTGGCATTTCTCATCCTCCTTTAAGAGGATACACAACATACTCTGAGGAATTTGGATTTGGAAGATGTGCAATTTCCTCCTAACCAGAGGGGGTCAAAATTAGGGTTTCCAATTAAATCAGGGTATCTCTGATTTTTTGGACAAAACTTGATGTCATGGTATTCCATATGTCCCTAAGTGTATGTATGTGGAAAATTACATCTCACTTGGTTTTAGAAGTGGTTCAATTGGAAGAAAGATCAAGAATCAGAGAAATTGGGGCAAAGTCAAATAATCAGAGGAAAAAGTCAACTCTTGACTTTTTGAGGCCAAATTCATGAAATTCATGTTACATATGTCCAATGTACAAAATTTGGTCAAGAAAATCCAAAGGAATCATGAAAAAATCAAGAGGTGGAAAGTTGCCATTTTTGGAAGAGGAAGGGTTACTAAAAATAGCAAGTTTTGGCCATTTTGCATCAGAGTTTGAACCAAGGCCATTTAAAATTGAAGCACCAAATGAAAATTCCACTCGGCCACAACAAAAGATCTTGTTTTAAGCTTCAAATCCATGTGTGGAACATCTCCATTGGATAAAAATTGAGTGAGATATGATTGATCAAAGTTTGAGCAAAGTAGGTTCAAAACTAGGTCATGACCAAGATTTTCAGGGCACGCGCGCAGTCATTTTAACAAACAGTTGGTGTGCCATATATTCGCCTATTTTTCTCATGGTTAAAGGCCTCAAACGAAAAACTTTTCAACATCAATGTTGTTCCTTGCAATGCCCTCTTCAATGTTCATGTTGGGCAAAATTTCATCTGATCAAGTTATGATGGAGAAATAGTGGCCTCAAGTCATGTTGATTATGCTGAAAACCCAGGCGCCATGTTGCCTTGCCAACCAACCCCATTACTACGCCATACACCAGTTTTGGTTCCTTTTGTTTCAAGCAATTTGTCATCATCTTGTACACTTCCATTTGACTTGTTTTCAACATCAATATTGTTCCATGATAGCTCCTCTTTCATTTGACACCAAAACCTCATTAAACCATGCATTAACATGAGAGATATTTACCATCAAACATCCACTGTTACAATAATGACTTGTTGCATAATTTTGGTTCAAGCACACCTCAAATACATGACACAGGTTTTTTATGTTTGCTTCCTCATTAAGACCAACACATGCCTGCACTCTTTATACCTTTGCTCGAGTCATACATGAAAAAGGAAAAGGTTGAAAGCTTGTGGTAGAAGTTTTGCAGCAGGAACATTGTAACTTACCATGAGCTGCCATATACCATACAAAAGCCTAAAGGAACTCGCCCCTAACTAACTTGACTCAGTTAGTTAGGGTGCACTCAGTTGACCACTCCCAACTCACTTGACTCACTCATTAAACCATGGTTAAGGCTGGCTATATAAACATCACATTGCTCATAACTCAAGGGAGGTTTTTCACTTATTCATTTTGTGTCACGAGTTCAGAGGTTCATCTCTCCAAGTTTCAGAGTCTCATTCTCACACTGCTCAAGCTTCATCGCCATTCTTCTTCACACGATTTACTCACTCTCTCGCTGCTCAAGTTTCAGTGCTTAAGCCTTTATTTGGCCAATAGAAGATCAAGAGTATCAAGTTTATTCTCTGGTTTTTCTTGGTTCAAAAGTTCCATCAACATCAGGTAAATATTCATCATCTTTTTCTGTACGATTCATGAGAGTTTTAAGTTCATTACACATTGATTGAAGCTTATTAGAAGCACAAGTTTGATTCTGGCTAGTTGATAGGTCTTCTAGAGGCATAGTACAAAACTTAGGGCAGACTTTGCTTCTTCGTTTCTCACTATACAGGCTGCATCGGTGTATTTTGTTGATTGTTTAATGATCTGCTTAAGTTTCTCTTTCTATTGATGCACTTTTTACGCATTTCTGGGCGTATGTAAATTTCTGAGACACCGGAGGTGGCCGGAGAAGATGACCGGAGGTCTTCTCCGGCCGGTGAGAGTTTGAGTTAGGGTTTAGGACATTTTTAAGTCATGGCCGTCCGATTTGTTTAATCCAAGGGTGGCGACGTTGCCAGCGAATTAATGGAGAGGGTGTATGTCACGTGTTTCATTTTGATCACTCTGATGCTTGCGTGCGTGTTCATACATGGTTATTATGGTGTACCGGCAGTGTGATGTGCATGATTTGTTTACTTTGACTATTGTTTGACCTTGACTTGATCCAATGGCCATGAGCGAGTCAATTTTGTTGACTGAGTGTACATGTTAATTAGTGTGGATTGCGCAGACTTGGACCTAGACTAAATTGATGTTCACACCCCCCTTGCTTAAGGCCCATTGATTTTGAACTGATTAATTACTAGTCATGCACCCCATTCCTTTTGGCATTTCATATTTTATTTTCATTTTTTCTACACGTTTGCTTTTTAATTTTTAAAAATACCAAACATCATCATAAAATTCCACAAAAATTCATGAGTATCACTAAAACATTTAGGAAATTTTCCATGATTTTATTTCTTGATTTTATGACCTTTTTACCCCTGGTCCATAATTTTCTTTGAATTTCCATTTAGATGCATTCTAAGCATGATACATGAATTTGTTTAATTTTGTTCTTGCTCATTACAAACTGTTTTGACATGATTCTTTTTGCATTGATTCACTAATACATTGAAGCATGCTAGATGATTTTTGTTTGATTTTTTAAGTCACTTTATGACATGTTTTGATGCCTATATTTGCACCACTTTGTATGATGTTTCAATTTGACCTAATTGCTTTGTTTGAAGTCATTTTGCTCTGAATTTTTACATGCTATCTTGATGTATGATGCATTTCTGACCTAGGCATTCCAATAATATGCTGGCATAATTTTCATGAATCCATTTGGTCTTTGTTTGATGCATTACATTGGAAGTATAATCCATGGCATGTCATTACAACTTTAGTGCATGTTTGCATGAATTCTTTTGTGCATATTTGTATGAGCATTTGCATATGTTATGAGCCATTCATATGATATTATAGGTCTTTGATACACATTATATGTCATCCTTGCATGTTGACTTTCAATTTGAACTTTGTGCATCATTAACATGTATTGTTTGCACTTTCTTTTTGAACTTTCATTTCAATTCTTCTTATATTACTTCTTGAATGTCTTGAAGTTGATTCATAAATACTTTTGAGATGTTTATAAACCATTTTCCATTTAGTTTCAATTCTGGTTGTTGATTTACATGTTCCATGTATGCATGTCCTCTTCATTTCTTTCATCTTTCATCTATCCCTTCTTCTTGTGACATGTTTAAATGCTAATGGATGATGATTATTGCTTATTCACTTGCACTTGTATGATGATATTCACTTGTTGTCCATATGATGCTCATTCTGGTTGTGGCTCTAGGATTTGTTTTCTCATTTAATTCTTTTGAGTTTCATGATGCATTACATGTTCTTTTACTTCTTATACTTCTTATACATGTTTACTAACCATGTAGGGGCTTTGGTAAGTTTCAATTGAGTGTGGATAAGGAATCCACATTCAACTTCTATCCTTTCTCTTTTACAATTCCATTTTATGTTTTGTTAAGCACTTAGGTGCTTTCTTTTAATAACTCATCACTTTCCCTTTGTGAATTACAATTCATCTTCTGCTTTAGAAGTGAATTGTTTAATTCATTCTTTCTTTAGACTTTAGGTTGAAACCTCACAAACTTTAGGATCACTCCCTTAACTAATCAATTAGGATTGAGTCTTAGTCCATATAGATTTTTACCTTTACCCTCTCTTGAGTCTTTCATCTTCTCATCTCAAAGAAAATTCAAAATGTCCAATAAAGGTAGGCATTTATTGCATTTAGGCCTTTCATATAAAGAAAAGGTTATAAGGGGTCTTCTCTTATAATCTTAGAATGTATAGCATATAACCCATCTTGGGTCAATGTGTTAAACATTTGATCTTGGATGAGGGACTTAAATGCAATACTTGTTGAAGGTACGAATAAAAAACACTTCTCCATTTCTTAATTAACAAAAACACTTAATAAACACAAGTATGCTAGTGTGTTTGAACCTTGACAATTGGAACTAAGGGTGGGGGTCTTTTTCACTCTTAGTGTGCTTTCTTACCCATTCCATCTTGGAATGTGAGAATGTACACATTCCAATGACTAAGATTCAGATACACTGTCATATGCAAATAAATGGAAAAAACTTCTAAAAGGCAAAAACAAACAATAACGTCTTTCCTTCGGGAATTCTTTTCTCATCTCATTCATTCTCAACGCACGAACGCGCTTCTACTCGTTCTCTTGCAAGATGGTAACGCACTCGGACCAGCGAGCCTGCAGCACCTGAGCTAGAACGTAAGCCGTTCTCTAAAAAACACAAACAACTTTCCCTATTGAGGGGAACTACGTTGCTCTGATTCTCATGTTCCCGATGAGATACGTAGGCAGTGGGGTAGGGCCCATGCGAGCACTTCTTTTATTTTCCCTACATTTGTTTCCCGTTCCTTTTCTTTTATTTCTCCTTTCTTTCTTTCAGTTCCTTTTCCAGTATCCTTTCTTTACACCCTTTGATTGAGACAAGCAAGCGTGGATCCCATCGGGTACGATGGATGTGTGGGGTGCTAATACCTTCCTCTCGCGTAACCGACTCCCTTACCCTTTCTCTTGGTCGTAAGACCATGCTCTATCTTTTCTCTCAGGTTTATGCAGTGTTTCCTTTCCCTCGCATGGGATAAATACACATTGCTGGCAACTCTGTTTCGGTGCCACTTTCGCGTTTGTACTAGGATGAAAATCCCGGGAGCGACAGCTGGCGACTCTGCTGGGGAAGGTTGACCTATTGCTGGTCCATCCTAAGCAAGTCAATCCTAGCGCTTGTCTGTTTTTCTTTCATTGGGTGTTTACTGTTGTGCTATATTTACCATTTTATTGTATGGTTATTTACTGCTTTACTGTACATTACTGTATTTACTGCTTTTTAGCATTACATATCATATTATTACTGTTGTGTTGGACTGTGCTATTTTCTGTTTGGCGGGATGGGATTTCTGAGAGATAAGCCCATTACACAGGCTTGAGTATACACTTAGAATTAGAGTGGAGAGTAGTGGGACCTACGTGCCGTTTGGAGTGCGTTGGGTGTTCACGAAATTCACAGCTAGACGAGGCTATCTTGGGACACGTCGTGGCATGCGCATCTTGCGTATTCCAGGATGTAGATCTAGAGAGTTGTCGACTCTAGTGACCGATCATGAGGACCTTAGTGGAAATATCCCTCTTTAGTGGTGACAATGGCAGACCACATTCTGTGGCAAACCCATTCGCACCCGAAGGCCCACTTTGGAACTTGCATAGGATGACTTTTATTTTCTAAGGGGAGTCAGTGGACGACCTCTTTGATTGGCATAGCATTGTATCCTACGGGCTGAATGTGCTATTGCTTCTCAAACCTCCGAAGCTGACAAGCCTTATTTTCTAAGAACCACATGTGAGTATGGGCGGGATGTTTACAAGTTTGCAGGAAACCCAGCCTCCTACCTACCTTACTTGTGATTCTATGATGATTTCAGACATTGTATCCTATGACAGTGATTTAAGTGTTCATCTCAGATATTGCCAGATTCAGTACAGAGACACAGTGCACACAGTTCAATACAGACACCGACACTTGATTACCTGATCACATGCCCTTTTGCATTGCATTATCATATCATAACAGTTATGTTTGTCATTTTCAGGTGCATAATACATTTCTGATTCCAATCCATGGGTTCAACAGAGATCGTTGTCGAGAGAAAGAACAATGTGTCTTACAAGTTTCCAGATCCTGTCTTGGATTCATTGCTCAAAGTTATAGATATGGCTGGTCCGGGTATTCTTGATAGGTTTCAGAAGAGCTACGGGAATTTGGTTGGGATGGTCCGTACAATCACCAAGTATGAACATGATGCTTTGCACACTCTGCTGCAGTTCTACGAGCCTTCGTTGAGGTGCTTTCTTTTTTCAAATTACATTTTGATGCCAACACTGGAAGAATTCTCATTTATTTTGGGAATTCCGATCACGTCGGCAATACCATTCTTCTCTGGTAGTTCTCCCAGCGTAAAAGAAATTGCTGCTGCTTTACAAATGGATCAGGCGGTGATAAAGAGTGGTGTGAGCAGTAAAAATGGAGTTAGCGGATTTCATTTAGAATTTCTGTCTGGACAGGCCCAAGAGGCTGCAAGTGCTAAAAATTGGACGATTTACAATTCCATTCTGGCTCTCTGCATATATGGCCTAGTTTTCTTTCCCAATCAGCAAGACTTTGTGGATATGCAAGCGACAAGAGTTTTCGTTCTTAAAAATCCAGTCCCTACTTTGTTAGGAGATTTTTATCATTCTGTGCACTATAAGAATGAGAAAAGGAGGGGAGGATCTGTCAGTTGTTGTACTCCACTGCTGAGTCATTGGTTTTTCAAACATTTGCCTCAGACAGGTGCCTTTGTGGAAACCAAAGATGTGGCGAAATGGTCTAAACGATTGATGAGTTTAACTGCTGATAACATTGTATGGTTTGACCACCGGTTATTGAGAATAGAGCTTGTCACAAGATGCGGAAATTTTCCAAATGTGCCTTTGATTGGCAGAAAAGGAGGGATCAATTATAATCCAGTTTTGGCCATCCGACAGTTTGGGTATGCTTCCAGGGATCCTCCTACAGAGCAAGATGTGGAAGAATCTTTATTCTTTACAGGAACTAAAGATGCGAATGTGGTAGAAGTAGTGAATGCTTGGAAAGATAAGCACAAAATTGGAAAAGCAGTTTTTGGAAAAGGAGATTGTAGATCTTATCCTGAATATGACAGGTGGATTGAGACAAAAGTAAAGGAATTGCTTTTACCCTTTTCAAGGGGACCTCTTTTATGTTCAGTACAGCCAGAACAACCCACTATGGTGGCTATTGAAGAATGTGAGAAGTGGAAGAAAATGGTCAGAGAGTTGCAGATAGAGAATTCTGGAATGAGCAGATGTCTTCAGAAAGCTCTAGCTGACAACAAAGAGTTGGAAAAGAGAGCCTTGAAAGCGGAAAAAACCTTGGCTGACAAAGAGGAAGATTTTGATGACCGAGCTCGGTACTTTCGGAAACTTACTTTGGGAGCAGATGACACTAGTCAGGCTCACAAGATTACAAAACAGGCTTTAGCCCGAAGCAAGGATTCATTAGCTCAACTTCGTCAAGCTTGGGATGAAGTCAGAATTGAAAATGCCGAGTTAAAGGATCAGTCGAAGACTAAAGACGAGGAGCTTAAAAAGGCACATGAGCAGAGGAGAAAGTATCGGGAAAGTCTCGATAAAAGTCAAGAACAGTTAGAAGAAGTTAGAAGCCAGTTGAAGAATACCAAGAAAGAGCTTGAAGAAGCCATGATAGAAAGAGAGATACTCAAGACGCAAGCCGGCATAAAGAGACACAAAGGAGTGTGTGATGACGAAGCTCTGATGCTGCATATGGGTTCTTTAACTGAAGCTCTTGAGAAAAGGGATGTCTTGATCAAAGAGATGATTGAAAAGCCGAATCACCAGCGTACCCGTATACTTTTTGAGGAAATCAAGTATTCAAGTGATAAGCTGAAGGATGTGGAATTGTCAGATTGATGTTCTTTTCCCTGTATTTTGTTGTTAATGGCTACCATCAGGCTTGTTGATGGATCCATTTTTTTCCTTGTATTGCATTTGCGGTTGAACCTTTCTTAAATGTACTTGAATATTTTGTTGAATGAGTATGAGCAGTTTTATTCAGAATTATTCCTTATCAGATAGCTGCACACAAGCACATGACCACGACACGTCTCTTTATATCACGATTTCTGGTCTTCAGATTTCTGTGGATTGGATTGGAATCAGGGTATAAAAGCACCTAGGAAATGACAAACATGGCACCGCATGGCATTGCATATCATTTTGCATTTTGTTACTTGCTTTTCAGGTACTCGTTGCAGGGTCTCTAACCTTTATTTGGTTTCAGGCAGTATAGCGGAGAATCATATTCACCGATATTCGACGCGAAGAAATCAAGTAAGAATCATGGATCAAGTGCAAAGTGATTTGGCCGAAATGAGGGCGCGTATGGACCAGTTCATGACCCTCATGACTGGCATGGCGCAAAATCAGGAGAGGTTGAGGCTTCTGGTCGAGCGTCCAGACAATGGGCCCGAAGGTGATCAACATGACAATTCACAGGGACATGGCATCCCTCCTCCCGGTGGCAACCCTCCTCCTGGTGGTAATAATCGGGGTAATGGAAATGGTAGGCATGCTGGTGTTACTCTTGAAGATACTCTGGAAGACCAATTTACTCTACTAGATGCTGATGTGGGTAATCAAGGTGATCGAAGGTATGAGGAGTTAGCAGAGAAGATCAGGGCCATAGAATGCAAGAACTCTATGGGTATTGATGTTACCAGCTTGGGGCTGGTCTCAGGAGTCAGAATTCCCCCTAAATTCAAACCTCCTACTTTTGATAAGTATCACGGCAATGCGTGTCCCCAAACGCATCTTCAAGCTTACTTTGGGAAGATTTCAGCCCATACGGATGACGAGAAGCTATGGATGCACTATTTTCAGGACAGTCTGGCTGGGGCGTCCTTGACCTGGTATATGAAGTTGAATAGAGCTGCTGTGAAGAGTTGGAAAGATCTGGCAGAAGCGTTCCTGAAGCAATACCAGTATAATATTGACATGGCGCCCAACCGCACTCAATTGCAGGGGTTGTCACAAAATGCCAAGGAGAGTTTCAAAGAATATGCACAGAGGTGGAGGGAAATGGCTGCCCAGGTTCAACCTCCCTTGTCAGACAGAGAAATGGCGGATATGTTTATGGGCACCTTGCAAGGGGCTTATCTTGATAGATTAGCTGCTTGTCCGTCAACTGGATTTGCTGATATTGTGATTGCGGGAGAAAGAATAGAAAGTCTGTTAAAGCTTGGAAAGATCCAGGATGTGAGTGGGGCTGGCTCTTCGGGGACGAAGAAACCGTTTGCTAGTAACCAGAAAAGAAGAGAAGGTGATACGAATGCTGTGTTTAGAGGACGAGGCAGAGGGCGTTCTCGAGCTTATTATCAGGTAGATGCTGTAACAATCCCCACACCGTCTGTTCAGAAACAACAACCCCAACAACAAGTTCAACAGCAACAACCTTTTTTCCAGCAAAGGTCTAGACAGAGGGATCGTAAGATGGATCCTCTCCCTATGACTTATGCCGCGCTGTTGCCCCGGCTACTCGAGTTAAAGTTGGTAGAACTCCGTACTATGAAAGCTCCGGTTGCTGGAAACCTGCCACCTAACTTCGATGCTAATGCTCGTTGTGAGTTCCACTCAGGTGCTCAGGGGCACTCCATTGAAAAATGCTGGGCTTTCCATCATAAAGTACAAGATTTGATTGATGCTAAAGCCATCAATTTCTCTCCCGCTCCTAATATTACTCAGCATCCCATGCCTGATCATAGTGCAGCAAATGTGTACGCTATTGAAGATGGGAGGAGATTGAATCTGGTGACAGATATCCATCAAGTGAAAACTTCTTTGTTGGTTGTAAAAGATCGTTTATTGAAGGGACAGGTGTTCCCGGGCTGTAATCAAGATTGCTCTGAGTGTATGAATCAGGAGAACGGCTGTGATAAGTTGAAGATGGGTTTACAGAATCTGATCGATGAAGGATGTCTACAGTTCGACAGAGTCGTGAAAGACACTGATGAGATATCAACCGTGACCATCTATTACACTCCCGCTGAGATTCAAATGCCGGTCAATGCAGTTCCCGTGGCGAGTGTTGCGCCGGAAGGGCCCAGTCCTGTCACTATCACGGTGCCAGGACCAATTCCGTTCACGTCTACGAAGGCTATCCCATGGCACTATGGGGCAGATGTATATTACGAAGGTAAAAAGCAGGAAGTTGAGTCGTCAGTCAGCCCAAATATTGATAACGTAGGGGGTGTAGGGGGTTTTACAAGGAGTGGAAGGTTGTTCGCTCCCCCAACCTTGAGAAGTGATAAAGAGGCAGAAGCCGCAGCAAAGGCTAAAGGTAAACAGGTGGTTGAAAATGCGCCCACACCTGAAGCAGAGACAAAGATTACTTTTGATAAGGAAATGGAAGAATTTATGAAGATAATCAAGAAAAGCGATTATAAGATTGTGGACCAACTAAATCAGACCCCTTCAAAGATTTCAATCTTGTCACTATTGATGTGCTCCGATGCACACCGGCAGGCGTTGTTGAAAGTATTGAAGAGTGCATACGTGCCACAAGAAATTACTGTTAATCAGCTCGAGGGCGTAATCTCCAATGTTAATGTTAGCCATGGCTTGGGCTTTACAAGTAGAGATTTGACTGTTGAAGGAAGAAACCATAATAAAGCTTTGCATATCACGATGGAGTGTAAGGGCGCAGTGTTATCTCATGTACTGGTAGACACTGGTTCATCACTCAATGTCTTGCCCAAGAAGGCATTAATGAAGCTGGAAGTTGATGGTTTGATCTTAAGGCCTAGTGAATTGGTGGTCAGAGCATTCGATGGAACTAGACGATCTGTGTTTGGTGAGGTGGAATTGCCCGTACAAATTGGACCACAGGTATTCAAATCCACGTTCCATGTAATGGACATACAACCTGCATATAGCTGCCTATTGGGACGCCCTTGGATTCACGGAGCCGGGGCTGTTACTTCTACTCTACATCAAAAGCTGAAGTATGAGTTTGAAGGGCAGGTTGTGACAGTGTGTGGGGAAGAAGACATCTTTGTGAGTCACTTATCCACGTTCAAGTACATTGAAATGGATGGGGAAATTCATGAGATGCTGTGCCAATCATTTGAAGCAGTCAATATTGACGATGCACCTGAGTCTTCTTCTGTACCAGCTGGGGCCGGTACCTCCATTTCATCTTACAAACAAGCTGTCGAAGTCGTCAGGGCAGGCAACGCCCAAGGTTGGGGTAGGTTGATAGAGACCCCAATGAAGGAAGACAAATTTGGTATTGGTTATCATCCCTCTACAACTTCAGATGCGGGGAGCAGGGGACCCATTACTTTCAATAGTGGGGGAATTATCTACACGGACCAGTCTTGTGCAGCCACAGAGGATAGTATTGACAGTGATTGTGACCTGGACAACTGGGTACGCCCTCATGCTCCGGGACAACAAGTGCAGAACTGGTTCGTTGAAGAAGTCATCCGGGTTACTCTTCAGACAGAGTAATTTTTCTTTGTTTTTTCTAACCATAATGCATGTCAAAATCTTGCGCTCTGCCCAAGGCGTATAGATTCATTTGTAGGGCCACCATGGTTGCATTTGCAATGTTTAATCATTAATAAAGGACGTTTTGCAATCAAATTTTGTTCTCTGTCTTTCAGTTTTATTTTTGCACAAAAAAAAATAAAATGGCAATGTTTCATTTTCTTTTGTTTTGCTTAAAAATAAATTCTAAAATAAGGCATGAACCCGTTCATGCAGACTTGATCCTCTGGATACCACTGATAACGATTTTGATATGGCTATGTATGACTTTGACAATCCGATTTATCAAGCCGAAGAAGGGGATGAGAAAGATTGTGAACTCCCTGAAGAACTGGCCAGATTGTTGAAACAAGAAGAAAGGGTCATCCAGCCTCATCAGGAGACTGTAGACATCATCAATATTGGTACCAAGGATGCCAAAAAAGAGATCAGGATTGGTGCCAGCTTGCAAGCAGATGTGAAGCAAACTTTGACGGAAATGTTGCGCGAGTATGTTGACGTCTTCGCCTGGTCGTATCAAGACATGCCGGGGTTGGATACGGATATTGTCGTGCACAGGCTACCATTGAGAGAAGAATGTCCGCCAGTCAAGCAGAAACTTCGTCGGACTCACCCCGACATGGCTTTAAAGATTAAGGAGGAAGTCCAGAAGCAGTGGGACGCTGGTTTTCTTGCTGTGACAAAGTATCCTCCATGGGTAGCCAACATCGTGCCAGTACCGAAGAAAGATGGAAAAGTGAGAATGTGTGTGGATTATCGAGATCTTAATAAAGCTAGCCCGAAAGATGATTTTCCACTACCTCATATTGATGTGCTGGTCGATAATACAGCTCAGTTTTCAGTGTTCTCCTTTATGGACGGGTTCTCCGGGTACAACCAGATCAAGATGGCACCTGAAGATATGGAGAAGACCACGTTCATTACTCCGTGGGGTACATATTGTTATAAAGTAATGCCTTTTGGTTTGAAAAATGCAGGGGCAACGTACCAGCGGGCGATGGTGACATTGTTTCATGACTTGATTCATAAGGAGATCGAATGTTATGTAGATGATATGATTGCCAAGTCGAGAACCGAAGAGGAACATCTGATTAACCTGAAAAAGCTGTTTGAAAGGTTGAGAAAGTTCCGTCTGAGATTAAATCCAAACAAGTGCACGTTTGGGGTGCGTTCTGGAAAGTTGTTAGGTTTCATTGTGAGCGAAAGAGGAATCGAGGTTGATCCTGCCAAGGTGAAAGCAATACAAGAAATGCCTGAACCGAGAACAGAAAAAGAGGTTCGTGGTTTCTTGGGTAGATTGAACTACATTGCAAGGTTCATATCTCACCTAACAGCCACGTGTGAGCCAATATTTAAATTGTTAAGGAAAGATCAAACGGTCAGGTGGAATGACGATTGCCAATTGGCATTCGATAAGATAAAAGAATACTTGCAGGAACCTCCGATTCTAATGCCTCCAGTTGAAGGGAGACCGCTGATAATGTATCTGACAGTGCTTGAAGGTTCCATGGGTTGTGTTCTCGGTCAACATGACGAGACAGGTAGGAAGGAGCATGCTATTTACTACCTGAGCAAAAAGTTCAATGATTGTGAGTCCCGATACTCAATGCTTGAAAAGACATGTTGTGCGCTTGCATGGGCCGCTAAGCGATTGAGGCAATATATGGTTAGGCACACAACCTTGTTGATTTCAAAAATGGATCCTATCAAGTACATTTTCGAGAAACCAGCATTGACAGGCAGAGTTGCACGGTGGCAAATGGTCTTGACAGAGTATGACATTCAGTACACTTCACAAAAGGCCATCAAAGGAAGTATCTTGTCTGACTATCTTGCGCAACAGCCGATTGATGATTACCAACCCATGAAATTTGACTTCCCTAATGAGGACATCATGTTTCTCAAAGCTAAAGACTGTGAGGAACCACTCCCGGAGGAGGGGCCAGACCCTGAATCCAAATGGAGTCTGATGTTTGATGGGGCTGTCAATATGAATGGGTGTGGAGTTGGAGCAGTTCTTATCACGCCGGAAGGTGTTCATATGCCTTTCACTGCACGAATAACTTTCGGATGCACCAACAATGAAGCAGAGTACGAAGCTTGTATAATGGGGATCGAGGAGGCGATTAATCTACGGATTAAAACCCTTGATATATTCGGTGATTCAGCTTTGGTAATCAATCAAGTGAAAGGGAGTTGGTACACGCACCAAGCAAATCTAGTGCCGTATAGAGATTATACGAGGAGATTGCTGACATTTTTCACAACAGTGAAACTGTACCATATTCCTCGAGATGAGAATAGGTTCGCGGATGCCTTGGCCACTTTGTCTTCCATGATCAAAGTGCAAGGATGGAACCATGTACCTAAGATTGAGGTATCCCGCCTTGACAGACCAGCATTTGTGTTTGCGGTCGATGCAGCGTCTGATGACAAGCCATGGTTTTATGACATTAAGTGTTTCTTGAAAAGTCAAGAGTACCCGCCCGGGGCATCGTCCAAAGACAGGAAGACGTTGAGAAGGTTAGCCGGTAGTTTCTTCTTGAACAAAGATGGCGTGCTGTATAAAAGAAATTTTGACACGGTCCTGCTTAGATGTGTGGATAGACATGAAGCAGACTTGTTGATGATTGAAGTGCACGAAGGCTCTTTCGGTACCCATGCCGGAGGACATGCAATGGCTAAAAAGTTGTTAAGATCGGGATATTATTGGTTGACTATGGAGTCAGATTGTTGCAAATATGCCCGCAAATGCCATAAATGCCAGATCTATGCAGACAAGGTGCATGTGCCTCCAAATCCGTTGAGTATCATGTCGTCACCTTGGCCGTTTGCCATGTGGGGCATTGATATGATCGGAAAGATTGAGCCTACAGCTTCTAATGGTCATCGTTTCATCTTGGTGGCGATTGATTATTTCACCAAATGGGTTGAAGCTGCATCCTATGCCAATGTTACAAAACAAGTGGTAGCTCGTTTCTTAAAACGGGATATCATTTGCCGATATGGAGTTCCCGAAAGAATCATTACTGATAATGGTTCTAATTTGAACAATAAGATGATGGCTGAGTTATGCCGGGACTTCAAAATCGAACATCACAATTCTTCTCCGTACCGCCCAAAGATGAATGGCGCGGTCGAAGCGGCCAACAAAAATATCAAGAAGATTGTGCAGAAGATGGTTGTCACGTACAAAGATTGGCATGAGATGTTACCATTTGCTTTGCATGGGTATCGAACGTCGGTACGCACGTCCACTGGGGCAACCCCATTCTCACTTGTATATGGTATGGAGGCAGTGCTACCGGTTGAAGTAGAGATTCCGTCCTTCAGAGTTATGATGGATGTTAAGCTAGATGAAGCTGAATGGGTACGAGCCAGATTTGATCAGCTGAGCCTTATTGAGGAAAAGCGATTGACGGCTGTATGTCATGGGCAACTATATCAGCGCAGAATGAAACAGGCATTTGACCAGAAGGTGCGTCCTCGGGTTTATAAAGTCGGAGATGTGGTACTCAAAAGGATCCTTCCTCCCAATACAGATCACAGGGGCAAATGGACTCCTAACTATGAAGGTCCATTCGTGGTTAAAAAGGTCTTTTCGGGCGGAGCTTTATTGCTTACAACCATGGATGGCGAAGACTTTTCATCCCCTGTCAACTCAGACGTAGTCAAAAAATACTTCGCATGAATAGACCCGCTGGATAATAAGAAAAAAAATCCAGGCAAAAAAGGGCATCCCGGCGAACCAAAAACAGAATAAGGTTCGGGCAAAAATTAGGGATATAATTGAAAAAAAATTGTACACCCGGTAAGTTGAAAACCCGAAAGGGCAACTTAGGCAAAAAAGGGTATCCTGGTGGATCGAAAACCTGAAAGGGCGGTCCACACAAAAGAGGGATTTAAGCGAATGACTACGGTTTGAGTTATCTGTACCCCATTACCGTTTGAACAACTGACGTTCTAAAAGATAGGAATCGGTCTGATCATTCCTCAGAAGGCAAGGTCGGGGAGTTTTGAAGACATACTGGTCATAACAGAATGGAAACTCAGCGGAATTCCGTTTTCACATTGCCATGAGGATAGTTTCTTTTCTCAATTTTCAGCGATCACCTCTTTCCAGGGATTGCTTCCAGATGTAATTGCCTATTCTGGGCTCTCAGTCAATAAATTGAATTTCAATAAAAAGCTTTCTATTTTTGTTTTATTGCTTTGTTTGCAAAAACGTCCTAATTTTTGATAAAACATTGCATTTGAAAACATGGCAGCCTTGCAATAACATGCGCAGAAAAAACATTTGAAATTACTTCGAATGTTGAATACTCCCGGATGGTGGATTCTAGCCACGCAATATTCGGGGCATGTGGGCATATTCTTTTGTTGCAGGTAGCAGGTGCAGATGATTTTAAGCACAAGACCAGCAATAAATCACCCCACGCAAAAGACTGGGGCAATTATGGGTAGGGAGATCAGCGTTCATCGTTCAGTCGACGATTGTGCATAACGGGTCGATATCAGTGAATTAAGTTCAACTGGGTACCGTTGCATCTTATTAAGTCGATTCTCTTATTCAGTCCTTCCAACGGCTACAAGCTTTTCTATGTCGGTAACGGTCACAGGTTCCCCAAAAGAGTGGTCTCGTCGACACCGAAACTGATGGTCATTATCCCCAGCGAAGTCACAAGAGTTTGAAGAGGCTAGATCTTCTGTAAAATCCTCTTATGACATCCTCTTCAGGGACGAATTGTTGTGTTGTCCAAGCATGGGGCTTGATTGTTTCCCCAGCATGAAGTGTTGGTCATCCCCAGTAGAGTTTGAGGGCAGTTGGTCTTCTATAAAATCCTCTCAAAAGGCATTCCCCAGCACGAGACGTTTTAAAGCAGTTTCCGCCAGCAGAGTTTGTTATAAACTCGTCATCCCTAACGGAATTGTCTAAAGGGAAACTCGCCTAACATGGGGCAGTGTGGTACTTATCCTAAGCTTGACAGTCATATTCTTCAGCAGAATACTGTGGATTTGCTTTGGGTTTCCCCAACAGATCTCTAAGGATTTTTTCTAGCAAGTTGCAGTGGAATGTTCTAACCAGGATTTGCATATCCATGGCAGAGTAGCCATGATCCCCAGCAAGATTGTGTCTCTGGTAATGATCCCCACAGAGGTCAGCATCGAATCTTGTCAGCAATACTCCCCAGTTGAGTTGTTGTTCTCCTCGCAGAGGTTTATAGGATCGGCAGAATCTATTCCTCAACAAGGATGGTACAGCCTTTCCCCAGCCGGGTCAGAAGGTGGATAACCCCTACAAAGGGTCTTGGTTTGGACAGATCCCCAAGCAGAGTTTTTATGATTTCTCTCCCCTAGAAAGACGCCATACAAAGAAATTCTCATCCCCATCGGAATCGCTGTGACCAGAATTCATTCCCCTAACAGATGAAGTGATTCCTGGCAGATTTATTATTCTTCAAGTCCAATTTAATTTTGGCAAGCTTGACAATTCGAAGCAGACGGATTGTTCATTCATTCTCCAGTGGAGAGGTTATCCTTTCAGGAGTCTCCAAAGTCAAATCATTGGTCTTTGCTCCTCAGCAGAGTCAGCAGAGGTGTCTGACACGGATGCAGAGAATAATACAATTTTACAAATTCTAAAAGCCCAACAGTGGATTGGCAAAAGTCCGTCTTCGGGTGGCATATTCCAAAAGTCCAACAGTGGATTGGCAAAAGTCCGTCTTCGGGTGGCAAAAGTCCAACAGTGGATTGGCGAAAAGTCCATCTAAGGGTGGCATATTCTAAAAGTCCAACAGTGGATTGGCGAAAAGTCCATCTAAGGGTGGCATATTCTAAAAGTCCAACAGTGGATTGGCAAAAGTCCATCTAAGGGTGGCATATTCTAAAAGTCCAACAGTGGATTGGCAAAAGTCCATCTTCGGGTGGCAAAGCAGCTAAAAGTCCAACAGTGGATTGGCGAAAAGTCCATCTAAGGGTGGCATATTCCAAAAGTCCAACAGTGGATTGGCAAAAGTCCGTCTTCGGGTGGCAAAAGTCCAACAGTGGATTGGCGAAAAGTCCATCTAAGGGTGGCATATTCCAAAAGTCCAACAGTGGATTGGCAAAAGTCCGTCTTCGGGTGGCACGAAGCTGCAAAGTCCACCAGTAGTGTGGCAGGCCAGTAGTCGTCTGGAATTGCATAAAAGACATTATTAAAGTCCACCAGTAGCGTGGCAAGCCAGTAGTCGTCTGGCGTCGTTCAAAAGACGTTATCAAAGTCCACCAGTAGTGTGGCAGGCCAGTAGTCGTCTGGAATTGCATAAAAGACATTAGTAAAGTCCACCAGCAGTGTGGCAAGCCAGTAGTCGTCTGGCGTCATTCAAAAAGCAGATTTCTCCGACAATGTTTCATTGAAGATTCAATCCAGCAATGACGGGGGGTTTCTTTCTCACCATCCAGAGCAAATTTTTGGTTATTTTTGGTATTCAATCACTATATACCTTGAAAGTCCGAAAGCAATTGCTTTCAGGCATTCAGGTCTACAGCGCTTGAATAGGGGCAGCTGTAATACCCCAAAATTTGCTCTCCCTCTTTGTCATCATAGCATGGCATTATCATTTATCATACCATATCCATCTCATTAGCATTACATTGCATTTAAAATAGAAAAATTGAAGCATGGCATCCTTCTTACCATCAGGGCATGTGATCAGGTGGAAGGTGGGCAATCAAGAGATCATTCAAAGCACAAAAGGTCAATCAAGTTGCCTCAAGGCAAGCCAAGAGGTCTCTCATGTCTCATATTATCCCAATTGATCTTCCACAACCTCAAGAAAGTGAGATACAATGGGAGATTGAAGCATTACATCTTTCACTATGCAAGAGGTTCAAAAACTGAAGGAAAACCCTCAAAAGAGATAGCTCATTGATCCAAAATCATCCTCAAGTGGCATTTCTCATCCTCCTTTAAGAGGATACACAACATACTCTGAGGAATTTGGATTTGGAAGATGTGCAATTTCCTCCTAACCAGAGGGGGTCAAAATTAGGGTTTCCAATTAAATCAGGGTATCTCTGATTTTTTGGACAAAACTTGATGTCATGGTATTCCATATGTCCCTAAGTGTATGTATGTGGAAAATTACATCTCACTTGGTTTTAGAAGTGGTTCAATTGGAAGAAAGATCAAGAATCAGAGAAATTGGGGCAAAGTCAAATAATCAGAGGAAAAAGTCAACTCTTGACTTTTTTAGGCCAAATTCATGAAATTCATGTTACATATGTCCAATGTACAAAATTTGGTCAAGAAAATCCAAAGGAATCATGAAAAAATCAAGAGGTGGAAAGTTGCCATTTTTGGAAGAGGAAGGGTTACTAAAAATAGCAAGTTTTGGCCATTTTGCATCAGAGTTTGAACCAAGGCCATTTAAAATTGAAGCACCAAATGAAAATTCCACTCGGCCACAACAAAAGATCTTGTTTTAAGCTTCAAATCCATGTGTGGAACATCTCCATTGGATAAAAATTGAGTGAGATATGATTGATCAAAGTTTGAGCAAAGTAGGTTCAAAACTAGGTCATGACCAAGATTTTCAGGGCACGCGCGCAGTCATTTTAACAAACAGTTGGTGTGCCATATATTCGCCTATTTTTCTCATGGTTAAAGGCCTCAAACGAAAAACTTGTCAACATCAATGTTGTTCCTTGCAATGCCCTCTTCAATGTTCATGTTGGGCAAAATTTCATCTGATCAAGTTATGATGGAGAAATAGTGGCCTCAAGTCATGTTGATTATGCTGAAAACCCAGGCGCCATGTTGCCTTGCCAACCAACCCCATTACTACGCCATACACCAGTTTTGGTTCCTTTTGTTTCAAGCAATTTGTCATCATCTTGTACACTTCCATTTGACTTGTTTTCAACATCAATATTGTTCCATGATAGCTCCTCTTTCATTTGACACCAAAACCTCATTAAACCATGCATTAACATGAGAGATATTTACCATCAAACATCCACTGTTACAATAATGACTTGTTGCATAATTTTGGTTCAAGCACACCTCAAATACATGACACAGGTTTTTTATGTTTGCTTCCTCATTAAGACCAACACATGCCTGCACTCTTTATACCTTTGCTCGAGTCATACATGAAAAAGGAAAAGGTTGAAAGCTTGTGGTAGAAGTTTTGCAGCAGGAACATTGTAACTTACCATGAGCTGCCATATACCATACAAAAGCCTAAAGGAACTCGCCCCTAACTAACTTGACTCAGTTAGTTAGGGTGCACTCAGTTGACCACTCCCAACTCACTTGACTCACTCATTAAACCATGGTTAAGGCTGGCTATATAAACATCACATTGCTCATAACTCAAGGGAGGTTTTTCACTTATTCATTTTGTGTCACGAGTTCAGAGGTTCATCTCTCCAAGTTTCAGAGTCTCATTCTCACACTGCTCAAGCTTCATCGCCATTCTTCTTCACACGATTTACTCACTCTCTCGCTGCTCAAGTTTCAGTGCTTAAGCCTTTATTTGGCCAATAGAAGATCAAGAGTATCAAGTTTATTCTCTGGTTTTTCTTGGTTCAAAAGTTCCATCAACATCAGGTAAATATTCATCATCTTTTTCTGTACGATTCATGAGAGTTTTAAGTTCATTACACATTGATTGAAGCTTATTAGAAGCACAAGTTTGATTCTGGCTAGTTGATAGGTCTTCTAGAGGCATAGTACAAAACTTAGGGCAGACTTTGCTTCTTCGTTTCTCACTATACAGGCTGCATCGGTGTATTTTGTTGATTGTTTAATGATCTGCTTAAGTTTCTCTTTCTATTGATGCACTTTTTACGCATTTCTGGGCGTATGTAAATTTCTGAGACACCGGAGGTGGCCGGAGAAGATGACCGGAGGTCTTCTCCGGCCGGTGAGAGTTTGAGTTAGGGTTTAGGACATTTTTAAGTCATGGCCGTCCGATTTGTTTAATCCAAGGGTGGCGACGTTGCCAGCGAATTAATGGAGAGGGTGTATGTCACGTGTTTCATTTTGATCACTCTGATGCTTGCGTGCGTGTTCATACATGGTTATTATGGTGTACCGGCAGTGTGATGTGCATGATTTGTTTACTTTGACTATTGTTTGACCTTGACTTGATCCAATGGCCATGAGCGAGTCAATTTTGTTGACTGAGTGTACATGTTAATTAGTGTGGATTGCGCAGACTTGGACCTAGACTAAATTGATGTTCACACCCCCCTTGCTTAAGGCCCATTGATTTTGAACTGATTAATTACTAGTCATGCACCCCATTCCTTTTGGCATTTCATATTTTATTTTCATTTTTTCTACACGTTTGCTTTTTAATTTTTAAAAATACCAAACATCATCATAAAATTCCACAAAAATTCATGAGTATCACTAAAACATTTAGGAAATTTTCCATGATTTTATTTCTTGATTTTATGACCTTTTTACCCCTGGTCCATAATTTTCTTTGAATTTCCATTTAGATGCATTCTAAGCATGATACATGAATTTGTTTAATTTTGTTCTTGCTCATTACAAACTGTTTTGACATGATTCTTTTTGCATTGATTCACTAATACATTGAAGCATGCTAGATGATTTTTGTTTGATTTTTTAAGTCACTTTATGACATGTTTTGATGCCTATATTTGCACCACTTTGCATGATGTTTCAATTTGACCTAATTGCTTTGTTTGAAGTCATTTTGCTCTGAATTTTTACATGCTATCTTGATGTATGATGCATTTCTGACCTAGGCATTCCAATAATATGCTGGCATAATTTTCATGAATCCATTTGGTCTTTGTTTGATGCATTACATTGGAAGTATAATCCATGGCATGTCATTACAACTTTAGTGCATGTTTGCATGAATTCTTTTGTGCATATTTGTATGAGCATTTGCATATGTTATGAGCCATTCATATGATATTATAGGTCTTTGATACACATTATATGTCATCCTTGCATGTTGACTTTCAATTTGAACTTTGTGCATCATTAACATGTATTGTTTGCACTTTCTTTTTGAACTTTCATTTCAATTCTTCTTATATTACTTCTTGAATGTCTTGAAGTTGATTCATAAATACTTTTGAGATGTTTATAAACCATTTTCCATTTAGTTTCAATTCTGGTTGTTGATTTACATGTTCCATGTATGCATGTCCTCTTCATTTCTTTCATCTTTCATCTATCCCTTCTTCTTGTGACATGTTTAAATGCTAATGGATGATGATTATTGCTTATTCACTTGCACTTGTATGATGATATTCACTTGTTGTCCATATGATGCTCATTCTGGTTGTGGTTCTAGGATTTGTTTTCTCATTTAATTCTTTTGAGTTTCATGATGCATTACATGTTCTTTTACTTCTTATACTTCTTATACATGTTTACTAACCATGTAGGGGCTTTGGTAAGTTTCAATTGAGTGTGGATAAGGAATCCACATTCAACTTCTATCCTTTCTCTTTTACAATTCCATTTTATGTTTTGTTAAGCACTTAGGTGCTTTCTTTTAATAACTCATCACTTTCCCTTTGTGAATTACAATTCATCTTCTGCTTTAGAAGTGAATTGTTTAATTCATTCTTTCTTTAGACTTTAGGTTGAAACCTCACAAACTTTAGGATCACTCCCTTAACTAATCAATTAGGATTGAGTCTTAGTCCATATAGATTTTTACCTTTACCCTCTCTTGAGTCTTTCATCTTCTCATCTCAAAGAAAATTCAAAATGTCCAATAAAGGTAGGCATTTATTGCATTTAGGCCTTTCATATAAAGAAAAGGTTATAAGGGGTCTTCTCTTATAATCTTAGAATGTATAGCATATAACCCATCTTGGGTCAATGTGTTAAACATTTGATCTTGGATGAGGGACTTAAATGCAATACTTGTTGAAGGTACGAATAAAAAACACTTCTCCATTTCTTAATTAACAAAAACACTTAATAAACACAAGTATGCTAGTGTGTTTGAACCTTGACAATTGGAACTAAGGGTGGGGGTCTTTTTCACTCTTAGTGTGCTTTCTTACCCATTCCATCTTGGAATGTGAGAATGTACACATTCCAATGACTAAGATTCAGATACACTGTCATATGCAAATAAATGGAAAAAACTTCTAAAAGGCAAAAACAAACAATAACGTCTTTCCTTCGGGAATTCTTTTCTCATCTCATTCATTCTCAACGCACGAACGCGCTTCTACTCGTTCTCTTGCAAGATGGTAACGCACTCGGACCAGTGAGCCTACAGCACCTGAGCTAGAACGTAAGCCGTTCTCTAAAAAACACAAACAACTTTCCCTATTGAGGGGAACTACGTTGCTCTGATTCTCATGTTCCCGATGAGATACGTAGGCAGTGGGGTAGGGCCCATGCGAGCACTTCTTTTATTTTCCCTACATTTGTTTCCCGTTCCTTTTCTTTTATTTCTCCTTTCTTTCTTTCAGTTCCTTTTCCAGTATCCTTTCTTTACACCCTTTGATCGAGACAAGCAAGCGTGGATCCCATCGGGTACGATGGACGTGTGGGGGTGCTAATACCTTCCTCTCGCGTAACCGACTCCCTTACCCTTTCTCTTGGTCGTAAGACCATGCTCTATCTTTTCTCTCAGGTTTATGCAGTGTTTCCTTTCCCTCGCATGGGATAAATACACATTGCTGGCGACTCTGTTTCGGTGCCACTTTCGCGTTTGTACTAGGATGAAAATCCCGGGAGCGACACTACATCTCCGACTTTGTAAACCCGAGGACGCACCTTCTGATCAAATGCCTGTTTCATCCACCGTTGGTATAACTGCCCGTGACACACAACTGCCAGACGTTTCTCTTCAATAAGGCTCAACTGATTAAACCTGGCGCGAACCCATTCTGCCTTATCTAATTTGACATCCATCATGACTCTGAGGGATGGAATCTCAACTTCAACCGGTAGGACTGCCTCCATACCGTACACAAGTGAGAAGGGTGTTACCCCAGTAGACGTGCGTACTGACGTTCAGTACCCATGCAAGGCGAACGGTAACATCTCATGCCAATCTTTATATGTTACAACCATTTTCTGCACAATCTTCTTAATATTCTTATTGGCCGCCTCAACAGCGTCATTCGTCTTCGGGCGATACGGCGAAGAATTGTGTTGTTCAATTTTGAAGTCCCGGCACAGGTCAGCCATCATTTTGTTGTTCAGATTAGAACCATTATCAATAATAATTCTCTCGGGCACTCCATAACGACAAATGATATCCCGTTTCAGGAAACAAGCTACCACCTGCTTAGTGACGTTGGCATAAGATGCTGCTTCAACTCATTTTGTGAAATAATCAATGGCGACCAAGATGAAACGATGGCCGTTTGAAGCAGTAGGCTTAATTTTTTGGATCATATCAATGCCCCACATTGCAGAGAGCCAAGGAGAGGACATGACACTCAACGGATTCGGAGGTACATGCACTTTGTCTGCATAAATCTGACACTTGTGACATTTGCGGGCATATTTGCAACAATCTGTCTCCATTGTCAATCAATAATACCCTGACCTCAATAGTTTCTTAGCCATTGCATGTCCTCCGGCATGGGTACCGAAAGAGCCTTCATGCACTTCTTGCATCAGTAGGTCTGCTTCGTGTCTATCCACGCATCTGAGCAGAATCATGTCAAAATTCCGTTTGTACAGCACGTCATCTTGGTTCAGGAAGAAACTACCAGACAACCTCCTCAAAGTCTTCTTATCTTTGGTAGATTCCCCAGGCGGGTACTTCCGACTTTTCAAGAAACACTTGATGTCATGAAACCATGGCTTGTCATCAGACATTGCATCAACAGCAAACACAAATGCAGGTCTGTCAAGACGAGACACATTAATCTTGGGTACATGGTCCCACCTTTGTACTTTGATCATAGAAGAGAATATGGCCAAGGCATCAGCAAACTTATTCTCATCTCGAGGAATATGATACAGCTTTACTGTTGTGAAAAACGTCAACAGTCTTCTCGTATAATCTCTATACAGAATCAGATGTGTCTGGTGCGTGTACCAATTCCCATTCACTTGATTGATTACCAAAGCTGAATCACCGAAGATATCGAGGGTCTTAATTCGTAAATTAATCGCCTCCTCAATCTCCATTATACAAGCTTCATATTCTGCTTCATTGTTGGTGCATCCGAAAGTTACTCGAGCAGTGAAGGGCATATGAACACCCTCCGGTGTGATAAGAACTGCTCCAACTCCACATCCATTCATGTTGACGGCCCCATCAAACATCAAACTCCATTTGGATTCAGGGTCTGGCCCCTCCTCCGGGAGTGGTTCCTCGCAGTCTTTAACTTTGAGAAACATGATGTCCTCATCAGGGAAATCAAATTTCATGGATTGGTAATCATCAATTGGCTGTTGCACAAGATAGTCTGACAAGATACTTCCTTTGATGGCTTTCTGAGAAGTATACTGGATATCATATTCTGTCAAAACCATTTGCCACCGTGCAACTCTGCCTGTCAGTGCTGGTTTCTCAAATATGTACTTGACCGGATCCATTTTGGAAATCAACAAAGTTGTGTGTGTGAGCATATACTGCCTCAATCGCTTAGCAGCCCATGCAAGTGCACAGCATGTCTTCTCAAGCATTGAGTATCGGGACTCGCAGTCAGTGATCTTTTTACTCAGGTAGTAGATAGCATGCTCTTTCCTACTTGTCTCGTCATGTTGACCGAGAACACAACCCATTGACTCTTCAAGCACTGTCAAGTACATTATCAAAGGTCTCCCTGGAACCGAAGGTATCAAAATTGGAGGCTCCTGCAAATATCTTTTTATTTTATCGAATTCCACTTGGCAATCGTCATTCCACCTGACCGTTTGATCTTTTCTTAGCAGTTTGAATATTGGTTCGCACGTGGCTGTTAGGTGAGATATGAACCTTGCAATGTAGTTCAATCTACCTAGAAAACCACGAACCTCTTTTTCTATTTTTGGTTCAGGCATGTCTTGTATTGCTTTAACCTTCGCAGGATCGACCTCAATCCTTTTTCCACTTACGATGAAACCCATCAGCTTTCCAGAACGCACCCCGAAAGTGTACTTGTTCAGATTCAACCTCAAACGGAGCTTTCTCAACCTTTACAACAACTTCTTCAAGTTAATCAGGTGTTCTTCTTATGTTCACGACTTGGCAATCATATCATCCACATAGCATTCAATCTCTTTGTGAATCAAATCGTGAAATGATGTTACCATTGCCCGCTGATATGTTGTCCCTGCGTTTTTCAACCCAAAAGGCATCACTTTATAACAGAAGGTACCCCATGGGGCAACGAACGTGGTCTTCCTCATATCCTCAGGTGCCATCTTGATCTGATTATACCCAGAGAAACCGTCCATGAATGAGAACACTGAAAACTGAGCTGTAGTATCAACCAACACGTCGATATAAGGTAAAGGAAAGTCATCTTTCGGACTTGCTCTATTTAGATCCCGATAATCAACACACATTCTGACCTTACCATCTTTCTTCGGCACAGGAACAATATTTGCAACCCATGGTGGGTAATTGGTGACGGCCAGAAATCCCGCATCTAACTGTTTTTGTACCTCTTCTTTGATTTTGAGAGCCATCTCTGGTTTAGTTCTCCGAAGTTCTGTCTGACATGAGGACAACCCTCTTTCAATGGCAACCTGTGCACAACAATGTCTGTATCCAACCCCGACATATCCTGATATGACCAAGCAAAGATGTCGACATATTCCCGCTGTATACTGATCAGCTCTTTCTTTACCTCGGCCTGCAGACTGGCTCCAATCTTAATTTCTTTCCTCGCGTCCTCGGAACCGATGTTGATAACCTAAATTGTCTCTTGGTGAGGTTGAATGACCTTCTCCTCCCGCTTCAACAATCTAGCCAATTCCTCGGGATGTTCACAGTCTTCCTCATCCCTTTCTTCGGCTTGATAAATCGAATTGTCAAAGTCATACATGGCCATAGCAGAATCGTTATCAGTGGAATCCGCAGGATCAAGTCTGCACGAGGGGGTTCATGCTTTATTTTAGAATTTATTTTTTGAAAAAACAAAAGAAAACAAGACATTGCCATTTTTAATGTTTTTGTGCAAAAATAAAAGATGAAAGACAGGGAGCGAAATTTGAATGCAAAACATCCTTTATTAATGATTAAAAAATTGAAAATGAAAATGTGTGGCCCTACAAATGAATTTGTACGCCTTGGGCAGAGCGCCATACTTTAGCAAGCATTATGGTTAGAGAAAAACAAAGAAAATTACTCTGTTTGAAAAGTAACTGGAATGATTTCCTCAGCGGACCAGTTTTGCAATTGTTGTCCCGGACCACGTGGGCGTACCCAATTGTCCAAGTCACAATCACTGTCGATGCCATCTTCTATAGCCGCACAAGACTGGTCTGGGTAAATAATTCCACCACTGCTGAAAGTGATGGGTCCACTGTACTTTGTAGCCGAATCCAGAGATGGTTGATAGCCAATAACAAACTTATCCTCTTTCACCGATGTCTCTATCAGTTTGCCCCAGCCCTGGGCATTACCTGCTCTCACAACCTCGATGGCTTGCTTATAAGACGAAATTGACGTGCCGACTTCAGCTGGTGTAAGGGAAGATTCAGGCATTTTATCAATATTCATTGCCTCAAACAACTGGGAAAACGTTTCATGGATTTCCCCATCCATCTCAACATACTTGAATGTGGACAAGTGACTGACAAAAATGTCTTCTTCACCACACACAGTTACTACTTGTCCTTCAAACACGTATTTCAGCTTCTGATGTAACGTGGATGTGACAGCCCCGGTCGCATGAATCCATGGGCGACCTAATAAACAGCTATAAGCAGGCTGTATATCCATCACGTGGAATGTGGACTTGAACACTTGAGGTCCAATTTGCACAGGTAATTCAACTTTACCAAAAATAGATCGTTTCGACCCATCAAACGCTCTGACAACCAGATCACTTAGAAAAGAAGTGATCAATAGGTGAATGGATCTTCTAAAGACTGGCTGACATGGAAGGATCAGAAGAAGAGGGTAGAGACAAAGCAAAAAGAGTATCTCTGTCAAATCTTTCATGCGGGAGTGAAGATCTTGATAAGTTATCTCTTAAGCTTAGTCGTGGTGACCTAATGAGGAGGAAGTTTTCATCAAGAAAGAAGCTGAGCTTAATATGTCAATGTCTCGACATCGCGCTACACATTAGCAGCTTATGGTAAATGCTAAGTCAAAGACTTATTAGATCGTAGCTACTAAGAAGGATTACTTAATCTGTGAAGTTGAACAATTTTTGAGATGATGTTTATAATGTCATAGCATCTCAGATGTGCTGGTTGAAGAAAAGGTAGTTATCCTGATAGCAGAAGAAAAGGAGTTGATCCTTGTTTGAGCTAAACTGTCTGAGGACCATATTATAAGGTAAATGCATCCAAGACTTTGTGAGCAGTAGCTGTGTTTATCAGCCTGTGGTCAATTGGTGTCTGCATTAGTTGGAATGAACTCTTCCAGTTTTGTGGCTCGAAAGTAGCAGTGTGTCTCTGCAGAAGGATGGCAGTTATTACTCTTTGGTTAGACATGAGGTCTGAACCTTGTGCTTATAGAAGAAGCTTCTGGAGGAGTGTGTTATGCAAGTTACTGCAGTTTTGTTGGTCTAATCTTGGAAGTTGATCAGATGCTGATATGCTCTCGTGTGTCCCCTACAAGAGATATGTGTGGATTAATAAGATTAGGAGATGTAATGTCAGAACTGATGTTGAAACATCATTTCAGTCTTTGCTCAGGGTGGAGTAAAAGATCAAGACACTGACCTAACCTGGAAGGCGTTTGTGGGAATGGTTGTTTGCTTTGAAGAAGAATCAGCAGATGTCGGTTGCATGAGAAGGAGCTGAGCGTTTATCTAAGATGTTGTGCATTCAACTAATGACAATATACATTGACAGGAGACTATGTATATGTCTGATGTAAAAGTGCAGAACTGCAGAAGTGTTGAGAATTTACTTTGTGGGGTGTTGGTGTGTGACGACCTGAATTATGTTGTTGAAGATGGAAGACTATGAAGACATCATAGTCTTGACGGTTGGATCAGTTTATTTCTGACTTAGGTGCTTTGGAGCATGGGTTTTGTTGTGTGAAAGTCGAGGATATGTGGATGTTATCTCTGGCTTTCTACTGACGGCTCTACTAAGGAAGTGGCATTCTTTGGTATAGCTATGGGGTAGTCTTGAACTACTTATTTTCTGAAGATTCAGATGTGATAGGTTTGAAGTCTTTGGATTTTCTGATTAGGATGGAGGTTGTCTACTCAAACTTGGTTGTTGAATCAAGTCTATGAGAGCATGGAAATCTGTTTCTGCAAAGGGAGGAGGTTCTTCTGAGTGGCAGAAGGAAGAGCTGAATTCAACAGTTGGATGTCGTAATGTTCTGACATCTAGCTTAACATCAGGATTCTCAGCTGGTGATGTGGCACATCAGCTAATGATAGGGTGATCTACAGGAATGAACAATAGGATGCTTCAAAAAGGTCGTTCCCATGGAAGTTTGCGGGAGCTGCAGGAAGGAGAAGATGTTACATGAACATAGCTTAAGGAGTTTAAGTGTGTGGAACATGTGACTTCAAGATCAAGTTTCCTTGGTGGATCAAGATATCTTTGTGAGAGTCCTAACAAACATGAATGAGGTGATCAAACTGTGGCATTTGGTTGATCTCAGAAGTGGATTCGAAGAATCAAGATAATTAGAGTGTGGCAGCTGGTTATTATTGAGGATTGTCTTGGAACAAGTTACTCTTGGGCAGAAGTGTGATGAGTTGAAGACTCAAGGAGATTATCCTTCTTGAAGGTGGATGAGAGTTTAATTCTCTAGTTCTTTGGATTACTATGCTATAGTAAGTCCAGTTGGTGGAGCATATCAAGAATCATGGTGATGATGTCTTGGTGTGTGGCAGATATTCTAACTTGTGTTAGGACATTATCTGGTTGAATATCCTTGGTGAAGGATGATTTTGCTCTGGTTCAGGAGCTTGGTGCATACATTATGCCTAAGGAGCGCCTACATAGTCATACGGGAGAATGATGAAGTAGAAGGTCTGCCTTGGATGGAGAATGTAGAGAAGACTGAAGTAGATCAGGTATTGATTGGTTGGAAGTCTGAAGATGAAGAGTATGATAGGGATTGACTACCTTTGGAGAAAGGGACAATGGTACCAAAATGCATGTGCTCAGCAAGTGTGCTCAAATGTTCATCTTCATCTAGAGCATTGGTTAACCATGACAGGGGGAGTACTTGTCATTGGATTCTGCAGCAGAGGTGCATATATTGTGAAGTTTGCATGATGATCAAGCTTGTGGAGACTGGTTGCCTCTTATGAGGATCTAATGTTAGATAACATGTTATGACATTAGGCTGTTGGTTGA
Organism: Lathyrus tuberosus; assembly: GCA_022829125.1. Lineage (NCBI taxonomy): Eukaryota > Viridiplantae > Streptophyta > Magnoliopsida > Fabales > Fabaceae > Lathyrus > Lathyrus tuberosus. Next base: position 21,068,106 of record JALAZF010000012.1, on the reverse strand, counting down.
CAGTGGTTGTTAAGACTATTGGTTCCAGTCATGCGAATCATGTGTGCACATGCGTCTGAGGAGAAGTCTGAAGGACAACTTTGGTTGGGAGAAGTTATTTTGAGGAATCTAGAAGAGATTGTGAGTTGTGCTGATCAATAGATGTCGTACTTGTGGTTTGGAATCTTTCAAAGTGTCTTGGGTTGATAATATTGTGAGCCAGCAGACAATGTCTGATGCGATGTCAGAACATGGTATAGGACATGTTTGTCTTGAGCCAGACAAGGAATTATTCTATATGGTGGTGTTGGGATAAAGTGGAACACGTGTCTTCGACTGTGCATGGAACTGTTTTGGCACAATTTATGGTAAAGATCAGTTAGGAAACAATAAAAGTCGTCAAGACTGTTTTGGATGGTAGGTATTGAATTTGGAAGGAGTTTTTAGTACCTAAAATAGCGTTTCTGTGACCAAGAACCTTGACATATTCAAAGCTCGTTAATTCCTGAGTAACTGATCAGTTATTTATAGGGGTTATTCTGTTCTCCTTCAACCAGTGAGTGTTCTTGTTTCATAAGTCTTATGGCGTTTATTCGTTTTTGGGTGAGCACTACTTGGGTTTGGTTCTGTGAGGGCTTCCTTTGCCAATTTGTGGCTAAAAAGGGGGAGAAAGGAAAGGATTTTGCTGCTAAATGGTTTGCCCAGATGTTTTATCTGGAGTCTGCAGTTTCGGATATGGGTCAGAGATGTCAAAGAGGTTGCCCGAGCCTTAAGTTGGTGTTGAGTCTTTGTGACTTGTGTCCTGAGTTATGAGCACAGTTGTGACTTGTGTTCTGAGTTACCTGGGTTGGCAGAATGGAATTTCTTAAGTTTCATCTTATGCCACAGATTAAACCCAGTGTCTAATCAATGAAGGTGTGCAGAATTATCTTATGCCACCATTGGTCTTTTATGTATAGACAAACATTTCTTTTCTGGAGGAGTCTTCTACATTTGTTCTGGGTCTGTCCTGGAAGGAAAAAGAAATGTGTTGTGTTGAGGGGGAGTGTCAGATATCTTCTTCCTCATGTGCACCAAATGACTTCAGGACTGTCGTCTACTTAGGTCCTGATGTGCTTCCTAGAGTTGCTGTGCTGTGGAGATGTTATGTCCAACATGATGTCCTAACATCATTCAAAATTAGCCAAGAAGATGATTCTCCATGGTTGCTGTAAATAGTAGCTACTAATGACTACTGACATGTCTTCTAACAATAGTATAAGGTTGTAATTGCTACTGTAATTTGAGCTGTAATGTTCATATATGTGTTTTAGCCAAAATTAGCCAAAGGGGGAGATTGTTAGTTCTAGTGATTGGCTGAAATTTTGGTAAAACAAGGTTAATGTCATGGTTGATGTTTCAACATGAGCTTCTAACATTATTGTTACATTTGGATAACATTATGGTTGAAGAGTTAAAGTGCCGAAGTGTGATGTCACATGCGATGTCTTGACATCACTATACCAGAACATTAAAACATCAGGTTGTGATGTTTTTAGGGCTGCGCTGATTATGTTGATTTAAGGAGATCTGTTGGTTAGATTGGATGCGAATTTCTTGGTGCAATCATTAATGAAGAAGATTAGTTTGTTGCTAATTTAATGTAAAAAGATATGGAGAACAATCAGAGTTAATTATGAAGATTTAATTGAAGATCTATTCAGGAGAGAATCTGTTGCAGATTTGGTACAGAAGATTTGAAGGCCCAAATCCAGTTGGGTAAAGGTTATAAATAGAATGCTTGTAATCTAGAATAAGCACGGGTCCAAGATGTAGATCATTAGGGCTTTGTCTAAGTGAACCACTCGGGTTGTGAGATGGTCACTGTGTTATTACTCAGAAACCTGTAGGTAATGAGTATTGTATTATTCTTGGAGGAAGTTGTGAAGTAACTCCAAGGTGTGTCATGGAAATGTGTCTTCTATGTTTATGTGTTTGTAGAATTGTTGGTAATCAGGCTGTTGATGCAGTGGCGGAGTTGTTGACTGCTAGACATCATTGCGATGATTGGGAGTGAGATGGAGTCTCTTACCTAGGTAGGACTTAGGTAGAAAGGTCATTGGGTAGTGATTGAATTAGGTAGATTGTCAACTGGTCTGTTGAGTCTGTGATTTGATACTACTAATAGTGGACTTCCTTCCTGGCTTGGTATGCCCCCAGATGTAGGTTGTTGAACCGAACTGGGTGAACAATCCTTGTGTGTTATTCTGTGCTTTTCTGTTGTTTTACATTGCAGAGTGTGTTGTTGTAACATCACACATAAACATCACAGGTTTTTAGTGTCTTGTTCATACAGCAGATATTGATGTTGTGACATCGCACTTAACATCACATATCTGGTACCAGAATTTCATTTTGAACTTTCAAAACCAGAAGGTTGTTTGACATAGACTTCTTCTGAGATATAACCATTTAAGAATGCACTCTTAACATCCATCTGATATAGGGTGATGTTATGGTTTACTGAGAATGAAATTAATAACCGTATTGCTTCAAGTCTAGCGACCGGAGCAAAGGTTTCGTTGTAATCAATTCCTTCCTATTGACTGTATCCTTGAGCAACAAGTCGTGCTTTGTTTCTGACAACTTCGCCTTTCTCATTTAGCTTATTCCTGAATACCCACTTGGTTCCAATAACATGAATATTATTAGGTTTTGGAACTAGATCCCAAACATCATTCTTTGAGAATTGATTCAGTTCTTCTTCCATAGCCAGAACCTAGTCTTTGTCCATAAGAGCTTCTTCAACTATAGCTGGTTCGATCAACGACACCAGTCCCAGGAGTGTTTCTTCTGATGGTCTGAAAGCTGATCTGGTTCTGATTGGAGCATCCTTGCTACCCAGAATTAGTTCCTCAGGGTGAGATGTAGACATTCTTCTTGTCTTTTGCTGTGGAGTATTCAGAGTTAAGTCAGAGGTATCTGGCGTAGGATCTTGCTAGTCTTTGACTTCATCTGCCTTTTCTTTAGGTTTTGAGAAGCTAATTTCCAAACCTGCAAGTTTTTCAGCTAGCTCTGACTTTTCAGGGTCAGGCTTGTCATCTAATCTAACATGAATTGATTCTTCCACAATCCGTGATTCTGTGTTGTAAACTCTGTAGCCTTTTGAGCGTTCAGAGTATCCTAACAGCAGACACTTCTGTGCTTTGGAGTCAAACTTGCTAAGATTCTCTTTAGTGTTAAGCATATAACGAGTACATCCAAACGGATGAAAGTAAGAAACATTGGGAATCTTATTCTTCCATAATTCATAGGGAGTTTTATTTAAGATAGGTCTAATAGAGATTCTATTTTGAATATAACATGTTGTGTTAATTGCTTCTGTCCAAAAATGCTTAGCCATGTCAGTTTCTTGGATCATGGTGCGAGCCATTTCTTATAAAGTTTTGTTCTTTCTTTATACAACTCCATTTTGTTGTGGAGTTCTAGGACAAGAAAAATCATGGGATATCCCATGTGAATCAAAAAGGTTTTCAAAGTCTTTATTTTCAAATTATCCACCATGATCACTTCTGACTTTGATGATTTTGCAATTTTTCTCATTTTGAACTTTAGTGCAGAAGGAAGCAAACACAGAATGTGACTCATCCTTGTGTTTTAAGAATTTCACCCATGTCCAACGACTATAATCATCAACGATGACTAGTCCGTATTTCTTACCATTGATCGAAGCAGTTTTCACTGGTCCAAAAAGATCAATGTGAAGAAGTTCTAACGGTTTGGAGGTGGAAATAATATTCTTTGCTTTAAAAGAGGTTTTCAAAAACTTACCTTTCTAACATGCTTCACAAGAGCATCTGAAGAGTACTTCAGATTTGGAAAGCCTTTGACAAGTCCAAATTTGTTCAGCTGAGAAATTCTTCTCAAGCTAACATGACCAAGACGTCAATGCCAAACCCGTTGCTCTTCATTTACAGAAAGAAGACATTTTACATTTTGATGTTTTAAATCTGATAATTTAATTTTATAAGTATTGTTCTTCCTCTTTCCGTTGAACAGGACAGATCCATCCTTTTGACTTACAGCTTTACAGGATGTCTGATTAAAAATAACGTCAAAACCATTGTCACTAAGTTAACTAATTGACAATAGATTATGCATTAAACCTTCAACTAGTAGAACATTATTAATAGAAGGAAGCTTACCATTTCCAATAGTTCCGGAGCCAATAATTCTTCCTTTCTGATTTCCTCCGAAACCAACGACACCTCTAGGCTTAAGTTTCAGATCTTGGAACATATGTCTTTCTTCCGTCATGTGTCGCGAGCATCCACTGTCCAGGTACCATGACTGGTGTTTCAATGGTGCCATTAAGGATGTCTGCAACATAAATTATCTTATTCTTAGGTACCCATTTTGTGGGTCCTTTCACATTAGTTTTTCCAGAAGTTATGACACCTTTGGACTTCCTTATATTGGAATAATAGTGTGGAATTTGTGCATATAGTGTTTTTTCTTTAGTGTTTGTGGTTGTGTAGTGATAGATTTTGAACCTTTTTGTTCAGAACATTTCAAGATAGTGCCAGAGGGCACAAAATGTTTGGACAGAGGTATTTTCTTGATACTTTTGGTCTCATCATATGGATGTGATGGTCCTGAATATCCCAGGCCTCTGTTACCATTTCTGCTGACTCCATAGATTATTGAAGCCATTTTGTTTCTGTCTATACTCTTAGCGAGAAAGTGTTGGAAAGCTTTATCATACTTGGCTACTTTATTAGTATTGGTTATGTTAGAGGTGATTTCTTCTTCTAACCTAGAGATTTTACTTTTTAATGCAGTATTTGAATTTTCTAGAGAAAGTAGTTTTTCATTTAATTCAAAAATGGTTTGTTTGCTTTCAATAAGATCTTCTGAAGGAACCACAAGAGTCTTTTTCAGAGTTTTGTGTTTTCTTCGAATAGTTTGATATCTTTCCATAAGTTCATATAATCCTATTTTAAGTTCAGAGCGAGACAAGGAAGAAAGTACCTCTCTTTCAACGTCAGAATCTGAAGGTTCTCCTTCTGATAGAGCGTTAGTGGTGTTAGCCATGAATGCTACGTTAGCACGTTCTCCATCAGAATCATCTTCGGACTCTGAATCATCCCATGTTGGCATAAGACCCTTTTTTAGTTTTCTTGGGTCTTTCATCTTTCTTAGCCTTTGGACAGTCATTTTTGATATGTCCAGGTTCCTTGCTTTCAAAGCACGTAACGTCTCTTCCATAAGTTCTCCTTTGACCATATGTAGACTCAGATCTTCTTTTTGGTCCTCTGAACTTATTTCTTCTGTATTTCCATAGTTGACTTATTTTTCTTGATATGAGAGATATATCATCTTCGTCTGATTCTTCTTCAGACTCTTCTACTTCCTCCTCTGCTTGATACACCTTTTTCTTTTCAGATTTAGCTTTTAGAGCAATGGATTTGATTTTGTTTTGGGGTTCATCTTCTTGGAGCTCTATTTCATGACTTCTTAAAGAACTGATTAGTTCCTCACGACTTATACTATTCAGATCCTTTGTTAGTTTCAATGCAGTCACCATTGGTCTCCATTTGACAGGTAGACTTCTGATAATTTTCTTGACATGATCAGCAGTAGAATAGCCTTTGTTCAGAACTCTGAGTCCTGCAACAAGCATCTGAAATCTTGAGAACATGGTTTCCACAGATTCATTATCTTCCATCTTGAAGACCTCATATTTTTTAATTAATGCAAGAGCCTTCGTCTCCTTGACTTGAGCATTACCTTCGTGAGTCATACAAAAAGAGTCAAAGATGGACTTTGCAATTTCTTTGTTTGTAATTTTCTCATATTCTGTATAAGAAATTGCGTTAACAGAATCGTTCTTGCTCTGTGATGATTTTTGTAAATTTTCTTCTACGCATCTGTAAATGCACTTCTATCAATCTTTTTGCCTGTAGAATCTACTGGGTGACTGTAGCCATCAACTACCAGGTCCCATAGATCTAAATCAAACGCCAAAAAGTAACTTTCAATTCTATCTTTCCAATAGTCAAATTTTTCTCCATTAAAGATAGGAGGTTTTGCACTATAAGAATCTCTTTCATTTATAATAACACTTGTCTCTGCATTTGGTATAGACATTGTTTTTCACACTTGGATCGATACTGATCACTATTAAGTGCTTGATAAAAATTCAACCTTTTTATCACCTCATAACCGGAGCTCTGATACCAATTGAAGGTGTGAAAAACACAGGGTTTGAATTGGTTTTTCAAAATAAAATTGTTTCTTTTATGAAAACTTGTTTTTATAAGACTCTTTCGTTTATCAATAAAAACCTTTTTGAATCACAACACGATAACACGTTATATTTATACTAGTTCACTTGAGAAACACTCAAGTTAGTCTAGTCCACCCGCAAAGGTGATTTCGCCTCTCTCAACGAGGTCTTAATCCACTATTCAATCAAAACAGTACAATGCACTAGCCAAAATGTTGGTGACTAACACAACCTCTAAAACTCTCAAGTTTTAGACTTCTCAAGTAATACAACCTCACAGGTCTTACTCAAGGAACAACCTCTAAGACTACACGTCCTAGACTTCTCAAGAAATACAACCACACGGTCTTTCTCAAGGAACACAAACCTAAGTTTGAATAAAATTACATTTAAAAACAAGTGCTTCTATACAAGCTGATAATGTAAACAAGTTTTTGACTAGAAGGACTTAAGAAAGATTTCAAATGGAAAGACTATTGCAGTAGCATTCGTGTGTGTATCTTTCTTCAAGTCTTTTGCATCCTTTTATAGCCGTGTAGAAAGAGCCGTTAAAATGTAATCATGATAGCTTAACTAGGCTGGTGGCTAGAAGAGTGAGGACAGATAAAAACTTTTGAGTGCTGCGTGTCCTATTTTTGTCAGAATATCTTTGATTGTATCGTTGCACTGTTACCAAGATATTCTCGCTTTGTATTGAGGTACAGTTGTACTAAGTAGCTTTGTCTTCTTGGCTTCTCAACTTCAGAGGATTTTTACGAGCATGAATAAGAAGGGAAAACATCACTCAGTTCTTGAGATTATCAAGTCTTTGAATCTTCAGAGCAGCGTCTTCAGAGTCTTCAGCACTTGGTCTTCAGAACCTTGTTCGCTTGGTGCATTGTCTTCATATCTTCAGAGGCTTCTGATATTATTTGGTTGAAGCATGAGTAGAGACTTGATTTAGGTCTTCAGAACCTTGTTCAGAGAGCTTAAGTCTTTAGCATCTGGACTTCGTTCGATCAGAACCTATGTCATTAGATCTTCAGAACTCGTTCTCTTTTCCTTTTATATCAGAGTCTTGAGAGCTTCTTATTTTCTTAAAATGAGTTCTGCTTTTCAAGAGTGTAGGTGGAGTATTTTCCTTTAAGCATTGTTTTCGCGCCAATTTACGGAAGCATGACCTGTCTGTTAAGTTATCACAAATAACAAACATTATCTGTACAAAATTGTTCATACACAAATACTCATTTGATATCATCAAAACTTAGAGATAAAATTGCCGAACCAAATCTTGTTCTCACAAGGTGGTCGCGTCACCGACAAAAATCGCACGCTACATAAATCGCCCGACAAAGAAATCGGTGGGACCAGGGGGATCGCCAGACACAAATACTTGGAGCAAGTTATTATGGATAGCGAGGTTATTGGATCAGGATCTTGAGGGATCTTGTTTTGGTTAGTGGTTTAGTGTGTGCATCAACAGAGGAAATTATCGTGTGATAGTTCTTTGTAATCAAAACGTTGTAATCAATTTTATCAAAATAATGGAAATCTGTGATTATATTTCGATGGCATCATCCTTTGAATAGTGCAGTAGGCAAAGCGGGGACGAACGTTAAAGTACTATATATATTTGTGTATATTTTCCTTTCCTTTATCTCTTTTATTTTGAAAGCATTTATTCATATTTGTTGTTGGATCATTGCATGATTGCATTGATTGTATACCATATAGGTTAGACATTTCTTATAACAATTTAATGTATAAGCCTAGGTTTGTTGTGTATCAATATTATGGAATCATCATGAAGTCAATTATGCATTGTTAAGAACATCTAAGTAATGTGTTTTTAAATCACTTTGTCTAAAGTTGCTTTGATTGTCTTGTAAGTGACTTGCACTAGAAACAATCAATCTCATGGTAACCTCATGTATCATTTCATGTGGCTTGATTCATTGAGATGCTTCCAAGCTCTCGAGTTTTGGTGTTTTGCTTCCGGGCTTCTTAAAATCTTTGATTTCGTTCATGGGATCTAAAAAGTATTTCAAATTGTCTTAAGGGAATAAGTTTCTATTTAAACCCCCTCCCCCTTCTAGACATTTTTGGATCTATATTCTCACCCAACATCTATTTTTCTTGAAGGAGATTACTTATAATTTTATTTTATTTCTCTCCTAATATACATGCTTCATTCCAGTGATTGTACAAGAATAGTATGTTTCATCTAACTCTTCATCACTAGAATCACTACCATACTCATATTTTCCAATAAAAGCCGTCACCTTGTTAGTTGTCTATTCTTCACTCTCATCATATGATTCATACCAAGCGATTGACATTCCTTTTTTTGGCTTCTTTAAAACTTAGGACATTTAGTTTTAATGTAATTAAAACCTTCAAATTCATAACATTTAGCTCTTTTGCCTTTGTTTGATTTGTCTTCATCTCTGCTTTTGCACTTGGGACGAATGTCTGACAATTGCCTTTGAAATTTGTCCTCAATTTTGTGTCAAGTTCCTTCAAGGATTTTTTAAACTTTCTACCAAGAAGAGTTATATCATCTGATAGACTTTATTGACTTTGACCTTGATCTTCATCTTCTTTAGTGTTGGATACAAAGGCCATACTCTTGTCTTCTTTTCTGATCTTTTAGTTATAGCCATCTCAAAGGTTTGTAGAGAACCAATGAGTTCATCAACTTTGATGTTTCTTAGGTCTTGGGCTTCTTCAGTAGCTGTAACCTTCATATCAAACTTCTTAGGTAGTGATCTGAGAATTTTCCTAGCTAGTTTTTCTATTGACATCTTCTCTCCTAAGGTAAAAGAAGTTTTGGCAATGTCACACAGTCTGATGTTGAAGTCGGAGATGGATTTATCTTCATTCATTCTAAGATTCTCAAAAAATTTTGTGAGGAGATGGAGCCTTGACATATAGACTTTGAATGTGCATTCATATGATGTTTTGAGAAACTCCCATGATTCTTTGGCTTCATTACATGTGTTGATTAACTTAAACATGTTATTGTCCACTCCATTGAAAATTACATTCAAGGCTTTATAGTTTCCAAGAGCTTCATCATCTTCAGTGCCTTTCTAATCAGTTTCAGGCTTTAAGATTGATGTTCCATCTACAAAAGTAATCGCAAGGTGTTTCCAACCTTTTATCACAACCTTTCATGTTTTGTTGTCCATGGATTTACGAAAAGAAACCATTTTTACTTTCCAATAATCATAGTTGGTGTCATCCAAGACAGGTGGTCTATCGAGTGATCCTCCATCCTTAGTGTTGTCCATTTGAACAAAAACTATTTTCCCTGAAGCTCACCCAAACAGAACAAAGTGCTTGATCTGATGCTAATTAAAATTTGTTCAACATCTTAAACCGGCATTGACATATAATAGAAAATAGATGATAAATCATGAAGAAGATTAAAGAACACAAAGGATTGTTAACCCAATTCAGTGCAACGGCGCCTACGTCTCGGGGGCTTCCATCCCAAGAAAGGAAATTCATTTTCAATATAATTAGTACATAGTTTCTTAGATGAACAACCCTTGTTCACTATCTCTTTCTTAATTTTAGCAGTGTATTTCTATTTAAGATTCCCCCTAAATATAAGACCCTTTCACTTTCTCTCAAACACTAACTCTACTAATCAATATAATAATCATAATATTGAATATTTGAATTACAACACAACTATCAAACCAATCTATTTGCCTTGAGATACGAATACAGGTGCTAGAGTGGTGCACAAACAATAACACAAACAAAGGAATCAAAATACAAACCCTAACATAAATATTCTTCACTACTTGTCCACCTTCAAACGTTAGGTTTGAGTCTTCTTAAATAGAAATGCAACTTATGGGCTTTTCTCTAATTGACATAATATTTGATCACGTCCAGATTTGTAGAGGATTATGTTTTGATTTGTTTTTCAAAAACCTCCAACAAAAAGATTTGATTTGTTTTTATTCAAATTTAAATCTATAAATAATTAGATTTGATCTTATTTAATCTGCCAAATAAATCTACTTAACACATTGCTAAAAGATATCAACAAATCTAATTGAAATTCAACCAGAATTTTTTCTCAGAACAACAACAATCATGGCCTCTTGACAAAGGCTTGATGTTACACACATGCTGAAATATCATGTCCAACATATGTCATTTATTCACCAAAATATCTTGTACACTCTATATTATTTTGCATAATACAACAAATAAAAAGAAACAACATAAACAACAATATTTTTAAAACACTTTAATAAAATGAAAAATGACATCGTTTTAAAACTTTATCGTTTTGCTAACAGAAAAATGACTAATTTTTTATAAATGTTCTATATTGTATGAAAAGAAAGGAATACACTTTTTTTTTCTTTAAATAAAGTGTTGCTAAAAGTGAAAATTTTAAGAGCACTTTTTAAAAAGTTAGTCCTTTTAATAATTTTTAAAAAAATTACCAACAAAGGATAATGCATTCCAAATACATATTTTATAACAAATACACATTCGACATGTCATATATTATTGCATCCATAATACAAATGGTTTAATTGAGAAATAGACTTATATTTGAAAAACTAACCTCTGAATCTTTCTCAATTTGTTGATAAATTCCGAATCTACTAATCCTTTAATCAATACTTCATTCTCTATTAAATCACAATGCAAAGTACGATGTTTGTTGAAAAATTCTGAATCTTCCTCCTCCTCATCATAATCTTTGACACTCTTCAACATATTTAATTATAATTTTAATTATTAAAACTCAAATTTCTAGTTTAGCTACATACCTAAGTTTTTTTAATCCTTTTCCTTAGTTTTAGGACTATAAGTTATTGTAAATATTTGAACAAACCTAAATAAAAATATCATAACTCCCCAATCTCTTTGTTTCTTTTTAAATTACATAAGAAATCTATATTCCTTTTAGGGACGGACCCAAAACATTTAATTAGTGGGGGCAATAAATAGTATTGCATATTTAAAATTATTGTTGTAAATAGAATACAAGTGCTTGTTTCTTGCTAGAAAACATTTTTTTCTGAAGGCAATTGATTGAGCAAAGAAACTGCACTAGGGGTGCAGGAACCCGTACAATCGAGACTAATACAACCACACTAACTACTAACAAGCCAAAGGGACTGTGAACCAATCGTAAAATTGGATGATCTTCTTACTACTACTAATACCTCCCCACTTCCAACTAAGAAATTTGATCAAGTTAGCCATATCTAATACAAACATACTACTAGACTGAAAATAAAACAAATTCCTACAAAACCAGATTACCCAAACCGCTGTGCACCACACCATAATGCCTTCGCTGTTACAAGAAGCTTTTGAAAACACACCAGAATACTCTAGTGTGCAGTCCTTCCATTCAGTATAACCACGACTCGTTATTCCCAACCATCGATCCAAGCTATCCCACACCCCAACAGCTTTAGCATAGTAAAAAAACACATGATTTAGCGTTTCGACCTCGTTCCCACAAACTGCGCAAACCAGCTCTGCTTACTCAACTATAATATTGCGCCTAACCAATTGTTCCCTCGTCGGAAGCCTGTTACGAGTGAATCTCCACATGAAAACCTTAACCTTCAAAGGAAGCTTAGATTTCCAAACCTTATTCATAATAACCGCCGCTGATTGCTCTTCATCGGTCATCTGTCTAATCTGCCACAGCTTAAAGTAACAAGACTTTACATTAAAAGCCTTAGACTCCTCATTGATGCCAAGCCTGTCAGGGTCCCACACATGCCCATCTTTGTTGTTGTTAGGAGTGAACGCGTTAATGATATACCTCAAGTCCTCCTCCTCCCTAGCCATCATTGAACCTGCAGGAAAACCAGAAAATGAAATGTTCCAATGCCAAGAGTTGAAGACCCAATCCCCAAGGTTTGCAACCGTAATTAAAGGGTCACCAGCGAAAAGATAAAGGTTAGGGAAAATATCCTTCAAAGGGATATCAGAAGCCCAGTTAGAATGCCAGAATCTAATCTCCGATCCATCACCCAAAGAAGATCTAATACAAGCAGAGAATTGATCATTAGTCATATCTTTGTCATAGCTTATACACCTCAGATCACGCCACCATATAGATTCGAATTTGTTATTAGCTTCAGGAACTGGGGAAATAAAATTCGTAGAATTGTTACCATACTTGAACTTAAGAACATCTTTCCACGCACTGTCCTCCTCACTCAACATTCTCCATCTCCATTTCATCAAAAGAGCTCTATTAAAAGTGCCTAAATCCCTGATACCTAGACCTCCATCTTCAATAGGTCGACACACCGTCTTTCAATTAACCCAGTGGATCTTCTTCGAGTCCTCGATACCACCCCACAAGAATTTACTTTGAAGACCTTGAAGAATCCTTAGTATACCTATCGGAACCCTATAAAAATAAAATGCATGGAGAGGAAGAGAACTCATGACAGATTTAATTAGAACAAGCCTGCCACCCTTCGATAGCAGCCTCCCCTTCCAACCCGCCAGCCTCGATCTGAGTTTTTCCACTAACTCCTTCCACATATACGTCTTTCTAGGGCTGTCGCCAATTCTAACACCAAGGAACATAAAAGGGATTTCCATGATATCGCAATTAACGAAACCCGCTGCAGAGTTCAGAAAATTCGAGCTAACGTTGACACCACCTATCTTACTTTTACAAAAATTTACCCTCAACCCTGAGACTAACTCAAAACCTTTGAGAATAGATTTGATACTCCATAAATTGTCCCATAATGCCTCTCCAAAAAACAACGTGTCGTCTGCAAACTGAGTGACCCTGTAACTTCTATCATCTCCTGTTCTGAATCCTTTGTAAAGACCAAGAGTCTCCGCTCTGTTAACCAAAGTAGATAAAACCTCCATAACAAGAAGAAATAGGAAAGGGGATAGGGGATCCCCTTGCCTCAAACCCTTCTGAACCTTAAACTCCGCCGTAGCACTCCCGTTAACCAAGACAGACATGAAGCTGTCACAAACCAGAGTGTTCATCCACTCAATCCACAATACTCCAAAATTCATTTTCACCATAAGCTCTTTAAGAAAATTCCAAGAAACGCAACCAGAGGCCCTTGCAAAATCAATTTTCATGAGCAGGCAACTCTTGCTTCTTCTTTTAGCCAAGTCCATTAACTCGTTTGCCAACAAAACCCCATCAAAAATGCACCTACCCGGAAGGAAAGCAGACTGTTCTCTCGAAACCAAGGAACCAACCACCCTCCTCAGTCTAGATGCTAAAATTTTAGAAAGAATTCTCTGATAACAGGATACCAGGCAGATAGGTCTGAAGTCCTGCAGGTGTTGGGGGTTCCTAACCTTCACAACTGGTACCAAGAAGGAAGCCTTAGCGGCTTTGATGAGAGTAGGCTTTGTGTAGAAATCATTCACGAATCTAAGGATATCCCCTTTAACAATATCCCAACAGCCTTTGAAAAAAGAAAAAGTAAAGTCGTCCGGGCCAGGACTTTTATCACTCCCACAATTTCAAATTGCTTCCTTGACTTCTTCTTCTGAAAAAGACCTCTGTAACCAATCTTTATCTATCTCTATCAACCTCTTCACTTCTAGTTCGTCCAAAGAATGACGGTTAAAATCGTTCTCCTTGAATATATTTTCAAAAAATCTACCCACCTCGAACTTTACACCTGCTACGTCCTCCACAATACTATTCTCAGTCTTAACAAACCTTATGCCATTACTTATTCTTCTCCTGTTAACAGTATTATGGAAGAATTTGGAGTTACAATCTCCATCCTTAAGCCAGGACTGTTTTGCTTTGATCCTAAGTAAATCCTCCTTCATCTTTAACTTGTCCCACACTTCTTTACTGGCATCTATCCTAGCTTTGGCCAAGTCTTTGATACTCCCAAAACCAAGATTACTAACCTCCTTGTCTAATGAATTAAGGTCAGAAAAAGCTACATCTATCTTGACATCCACCCAACCATAGACCTCCTTACTCCAAACTCTCAACTTGTTTCTAAGGTAACCCAACTTCTCCTTCAAAATGAAGTCACCCCGCCCAACAACACTGATGGAGTACCAGCAATCCAAGACAAAACTAGAAAAATCAGAGTAATCCATCCAAGCATTGATGAAACTGAAAGGTTTGGGACCCCAGTTGTCCGAGTTGCACTTCATCCATATAGCACAATGATCAGATAACTCCCTTCTTCCAATAATCTGCCCTTTGATGTTCCACTTTTCAATAAGACCTTCAGAAACAAGGAATCTGTCTATACGACTCATAGAATTCCCTTTCCTGTTAAACCAGGTGAACAGACCTCCCTCGCACGGTAAACCCACACAATCAAGATCACCTATGAAAATACGAAACGCTTCCAGCTCCTTGGTCCTCGAAACTACCACCTGACTCTTTCTTTCTTCTTTGAACGCTATTACGTTGAAATCACCACCAACGGCCCACTCACCCCTGTTGAAATTGTTTTTCATCTTAACTAAATTTCTCCATAATTCCTTCTTCTTATTCCATTGGCAAGGAGAATATACATTTACCAGAAAAATCTCAATACCCTTCCGGACACCATTAACCCCCAAGAATCCCTCCTTTCTGAAGCTGAAGTTAAGAGACAGGAAATCCTTCCTCCACATAATAAGCAACCCTCCCGCACTCCCGATAACATAGAAAGCGGACCACTCCACCTGTTGATTTCCCCATAAAGCATGAACCAGATCGCAGTTGATACTAGGTAACTTTGTCTCTTGCAAGAAACACACATCGACTTTACCATCTTGTATAGCTTTCGCAACCCTTTTTCTTTTGATAGGGTTACCATATCCTCTCATATTTAAGGACAAAATATTCATTGAAAACCTCTGTTCGCCTCCCTCAATCTCAGACCTTCTTCGTCTCTTCTCTCCAGTTTTCTAATTTCGTTCTCCATTCTTTTTTCGTCATCTCCTTTCACACCTAAACAACCAACGATTACTCTCACTCTGCTTGCGACTTTACTTTCGAAATCCTCCCAAAACCTTTTGTTGCCGACCAAGACTTCAGAGTCTGTAATAGAATGACATCTACTCGCCTGGTTAACACGCCCTCCCTCCTGACGAACCTTGGAAGAGGTGTCCCCAGAAATCTCAATGGTATCTGAGCCTTCCTTCCCTCCCACATCCTCTTTTATCTTCTCCGCCTCAACACTCTGATTAAGATTGCCAAACGTCTTGTCCATTACATATCTACTGTCTTTAGATTTAGCAGCAGTACTTACCCTTTCTCTAGCGTTGCATGTAACAGACCCCGCTTCTAATTGAGAAACACCCAAAGGTCCAATAAATTCCGGGTTGATCCTTTGGGCCTTACTCCTCTTTTGGACCATAATCAACCCATCGAAACTACCAAGCCCGTTGAGTCCACAACAAGTATTAACTGTAGGTCCACTATCTTTTGACTTTTCCTCCACTTCTTTAACACTTTCTGACACTAAAGGTACGATACCAGACTGAACCCCTTTCCTTTTCACTCCTAAATCAACAGGCTCTTTATCGATTCTCCCCCCTTTCATCCTTTCGTGATCCCCTGACTCCTCGATCCTCTCACCAGCTTTCCCACCTGATCTATTAAGGAAAGAGCTACGACCATTAGGACTGACCTTAGTACTGCCTTTAGGTCTGATGTATGGTGTCTAGTTACACACACTAAGAGCTTCGATTTCTTCGTCCGTCTCTACGCCTACGTCTTCGCTGGAGCACCACCAGTTGTCACTGCACTTCAGGCTAGAGTCATCATCTTCGAGAGAAACCGAGTCATTATACAAGTTCTTCGTAGCCAGTATGCAACGACATGCCTTGCTTTCTTCAGAAATTCTGATCCTGAACGCCAAGTTGTTGATAACTACATTAAAAACCTCGTTGATCATAGGATCCCTTGACGACCTAATCTTAACTCTAGCAACATCCATGTTCAAAGCTCCCAAAGTTTCCGCGTCGCAACAAATAAAGGAACCGATTTTGGCTGTGATGGATTCAAAAAAAGGCACTGACCAAGCGTGACAAGGTACGCCAGAAATCCTAACCCACGTGACTCTTTCAATATCCGTAACCCCTGGGTTCCACTTCCCAACCTCAGTGAACCACTGATCAAGCCAACTCTTAGCATTAGAGATTAAGTCGTCTATTTCTCCAGTTTCATTCTCTTTCAGCAGGCAGACATTCGCACCAAGTGGTGTGACTTTGATCCCAAAATAACCTTCAGAATCAAAATATCGTTGAGTGTTATAAGTCGAACCTGGGGTAATAACTCTCCCCACAAAATCTTTGTAAAACCTCTTCAAATCCTCTTCCCCAACTTCAAACTCCATGTCCCTCAACGTCACCACCTTTGACTCTCTCCTAACCACATCGGCAAAAGAACGATTATCTTTAAACTTGCCTCTAGTGTGCTGGTATCCAGAAACTCCACCTCCTCCCTTGGATTCCAGTTCGTCGTCCCCTCTCCTACTACCCCTCCTTTGGATAGAATGCATCTTAATGTTTTTCGATGTTGATTTTTCGAACCTAGGCAGATTCGCGTATAGTTTTCTCCCATCTATAAAAATGTTGTCTAACTTTAAGCTCAATCTCCGAGCATCTTCGACTCCGAAAAATCTGACAAATCCATATTTCCTACCGATTTTATCCCTCTTAGACGGAATGAAGACTTCGTCTACCTCGCCATACTTTGAGAAAACCTCATAAAGGTCTTTCGCTCTTTTGTATTCTGGAAACTCAGTTATGAAGAATGAAGTTGATTCCTGAGAAACCTTTCTAATCCCTCTGCCAATGTCGTCCCATCTCTTTGGTTCTCTGTGTTTACTCCTAACCCTAACCCAATCGCTATTCATTGTTTAAGACCTCAAAACCAGATGCTACCTAATCCGATCAGTTCCGAAAAGCCAAGGCCCCTTGCCCTAAGGCAAGGAGTTTAAGCCGAAGACTCTACAGACACTAAAAGGATCTACAGGTAACAGCAAGTTTTAAAGAGGTAGCCTCCAAACGAGCAAACAGAACCCATGAAGCAGCTCAATCTCTTGAGTTAAATGTTAATGCATTGCACGTTAGAAAATGATCACCAAGGCCTAGGAATGTTTTCGGCTTTGTTATAGCTTTATGTGTACTGTATTTATTAATTTAATTCAAAGAGGATATGTAACCCACCATATGCATATAGAATTGTGGTTAGCTCTTGCTAGAAAACATAATTACACATACAAATTTTATTATCTTGAAAGTACTCAATAAATAATATATATTAATAGTTATGTATTTAAACTATCAATTTCTCATGATTTTATACACGATGTATGATGATTGTCATATTAGAGTAAGTTGTTTTAATTGTTTCAATTGTTCTTGATAGTATGAAAAGCATTCATTTATAAAAAAAGTTATCATGATAAATCTATGAATAAATATATCACTTTTTTTAATTAATCCATACATATAATCTCGTAACGAGAAATAACCCAATTACTCCCATTTGTTTTTTGTATAACTATATTAAATAATAAAATATAAACTTATATAGGCAAGACTTGCATTTTTAATTGTTAGTTAATATGATAATGAATCATATAATAGCTATACTACTTGAGAATGATTGAAATCATAGTGGAGGCAACAGCCCCCAGACCAATTAACACAGATCGGTCCCATATTTATTAAAAAAACAAAATAATTTTCCATTCCTTTATTATATCTTTTGACTTCTTATGAATATGAATACATTTGTTCCCAATATTTTTTTACTACATTACATATTGTGCAAAGTATGAGTCGAAGATATGAAAAAGAGTGATCGAACCGAGATTAAGAAAAGAGATTCAATTACTGAGAATCAATTGGTTTTATGCCTAGAAGGTCAACCATAGAAACGATCTATTTGCTACGACGTGTGATAAAGCAATATAAGATAAACAAATAATACTTGTACTTGATTTTTATTGATTGGAGAAGGCATATGACAGAGTGTCTAGAGAGATTTTCTAGAAATCCATAGAGAAGAAAGATGTTAGAATCGCATATATTCGAGCTATCCCAAATATGTATGAAGGGGTATTGACTAGTGTGCAAATACAAGATGGAGAAACAAACGATTTCCTCATTACAATATGTTTGCATCAAGGCTCTACCTTAAGCCCTTACCTTTTTACCTTAATTTTGGATGTAATATAGAACACATCCAAGAGCTAGCACCGAGATGAATTATTTTTGCATATGATATATATGGATCTATGTTCTTGCACGTATGAAGTTGATGATCCTATTGATAACCTTCCTAAAGTTTTGATGACGACAACACAAGTGATTGTTGAATTCGGTAAAGTCGGTGGTAATGGTTTTTCAACTCTCTAATGATGGTGAGAAAACTTAAGGACATCTCAAGCCTCATATAGTATGAGAATCAAGACTTTATTTAAGTGCTTATATGATCATTGCATATGGAAAAGAATATTGAAGGTCTCAAAGTTGTGGAAGAGAAGAAGTGTGAAACCTTGTCTGGTTGTGTCTACCTGAGTGATCAGAGTTTTGTATATATAAAGAAGTACTCACTCCATTCTATGTTATAGGCAAATTTTAATGTGGTTTAGATTCATTGAATAATTAATGTATCTAGTTTATATATTGTCCAAATACATCATTTATTCAATGAACCTAAAAAGTCAAAATTTTCTTATAAAAGAAAATGGCGGGAGTAAATTCTAAGATACTAAGACAACACACACACACACACTCACACACACACACACACACGTAGCGGGGAAATTGTGAGTGTAAGCTATTGATTAATTAACTCATAAAGCAAGAGTCGTCACTGCACTTTTATTTTATCCATAAAGGAAATGAAAAATAGCGAACAAAATCTAAAGAGTTCTAAAGCAAGAACAAACAGAGAATGGGTAACGGGGTTGGTTACGTTAAGGGAAGGTGTTAGCACCCAAAACGTCTATAGTACTTTATAGGAGCCCTTTGAAATATTTACGCTTTTTGGTTTGAAAATGTTTATTTCAAAAGAGATTGGGGAGATGAGAAGAGAAGTATTTTTTAAGATTTTTGTGTTTGGAGATACTTATCGCCTCATGCCTACGTACCCACAAAGTGCAATATAGGATCAAAACCTCGTAGTTCATGGTACAAATAACAAAAATTATTGGTTATGATTCATTTTATCTTGAAAAGATAACCCGTCATTCTCAAGAGAGAATACTCAACTAATTACCCAAAGGTATGGAAAATAGGCATTTGCATCACATTAAGATGGAGAATTTGCTTGGATTAAAATCAACAAGACTATCACTTCAACTTCCAAGTGGAAAATGGCCATATTTTACACAAAATATCATGGTTATGAGCTTTACATCTCATCAAAGAAGATGACTCATGTCTAATCTTTTTGAAAATTTTAAAAGAAAAAGGTGCATAAAAGCACAAAAAGTTTGAATGAGCTTTGTATTTTTTTTATGTCTTTTTGAAATAGTCAAAATATGATTAACATGGATTGACATTTATTAAAGAAAAAAAAAGTTTGAATATCACTTGACCAAAGCCAAGGTTTTTTTATTAAAGCGGTTTTAAGTTTTAAAACAAGAAGATTTTAAAAAAGGGAGGAGATTTTGAAAATTTAAGAACGGGTGGAGAAGAAGAGACTATCCTAGTGCATAAAATAAAAGCTAGGGTAAGAAAGATCTAACCACATGGAGGCACTCTTCAAAGCATAATAAGAAAATAATCTCATCCTCTTGAGCCAATAAGCAAGTCAAATAAAGGCTAGAATACCAAACTCCATAATGATCCATAGCATAAGAGAGAGAATCCTAATTCTAAGTCCATAAGTCCATAATCAAGAGTAGAGATCCTCCAATGCAAGGGATAATGGCCATAGTCCAACAATTAAGAGCACAGGTCTTTTAGTGGTTTAATCCTTTATTAATGTTTTTGAGTCCAAATGGACAAAAGAAAAACAAAAGCACAAGATAATATGGTCCAAATGGACAAAAGAAAAATGACATAAACATAAACATGATATGATATAATGACATAAAGCATATAAAAATAAAGAGAGATATCGAGCAAGAAGGAAACATAAACAAAATAGTAATATAATAGTATATACATAATAGTAGCATAAAGGCACAAGTGCCAAGAGTCCTCAAAAAGGCAACACCGATTATTCCGTCTCGCGTCGTGAACTATGTGGTTGAACAATGTGCTTAGGTCAAGGTTAATGAAGACTTGTCAGAAGATTGATAGAATCAAAGCCTCTACGCAACAAGCTTCAAAGATTTTGAGCCTAATACAAAAGAACAACCATGCTTGGGTGGACGATCATAAGTTCGGGCCACGAAAGTTCAAGTTCTAATTCGGATGGGGAGGGACAAATGTAGCGCTATGTTATGCAATCGCCAAGTGACTTATAAAGAAGTCACCCTACTCGAGACCGGTCAATAGTGATCTTTGTGCTAATGCATGATAGATGAACAATATGTAAATCCTCATCCGAAAGCAATACCGCACGAAAAGAAAATAGGTAGTGATCTAGTCTTGATCAAGAATTCAACAAAGAAATTCTAAGATCCATAAGACTTTCATCGATCAAAATAAGAAGAAATAGATGAAAATAAATCCAAATTGAATTACACTTTCAAGATCCTTTCATCTTCAAGTTCAATCACCTTTAATTGATAAGTTTAAGTGTGAAAACATGTCACTAATTCAAAGCACCTCAAATGAATCCAACAATTCATTTAAAAATATATTTAAACTAATGAATGTTTAATTACTTTCACCATATCCAAAGTCCATTGAAATTGAAGAGAAATTAATCTCAACAATGCACTTCAAGGCCATAACAAGAAGAAAGGGGAAGAACAAGGAAGAAAAACCAAAATAGTCCCAAAAACAAGCCAAAAATTGCATTCTATCTCAGAGTAACTGATTACTCTATTAGGGTAATCGATTACTCTGCACACAGAGTCAAAAAATAGTGGAAAATTCAGCATGATCATCTTTCAAAACTTTCTTCAAACACCTTATGATCATGGAATTGAAATTGCACAAAATTTTAAGTAAAACA
Source organism: Lathyrus tuberosus (assembly GCA_022829125.1). NCBI lineage: Eukaryota > Viridiplantae > Streptophyta > Magnoliopsida > Fabales > Fabaceae > Lathyrus > Lathyrus tuberosus. Next base: position 21,046,780 of record JALAZF010000012.1, on the reverse strand, counting down.
ACAGTAAAAACCAGCAATCGAACACAATTACAAGATCCAAAGGATCAAGTAACAAGGATCTCCAAAGATCTACATTATGGAAGATGAAGATGAAGCTTCAACAATGGTGAGAGATGAATTATCACTTTAAATCTGAAAATTGCTTCAAATTACTCCAAGATCCAAACACCAAAGCCTTGATCTATGAGAATTGATGGAGAAAACAAACTTGGATAAAGGTTTAGCTCAAAGTTGAACAAGATTCAATGTGAATTCTTGTTAACTTTCAAAATAAGAAATGTGAGCTTTAGTGAAATTTTGTGGTTGGGGAAATAATTTGCAAGAGGATTTTTGGCCCTCAAAAGCTTGTGAAATGAATGAAATGAGGCCTCTATTTATAGGATTTAGGTTTGGAAATTTTGGTGGATTGAAATTTGGTTTGGAAATGAAAATTAGGCTTGGAATTTGAAGTTGGAGGGAAATTATCAAAAGAGTGGTGATTAGTGGAGGTACATGGTGGGAATTAATTGTGATGGTGTAGGGGAATTAAAATGAGATGGTCTAGAATATTCCACATGTGATCAAAATGATGAAAATTGGGGCCAATTGCTGCAGAATTTAAATTTGGTGCCATTTTTCAAATTTCCACGAGGGTAATTGATTACCCTGATTGAAATAACTGATTACTCAGTGCAAATTTTGAAAAAACTTCCCTTTTGAGTACACTGTTGTGGTTCAGCTCGATTCTTTTGCTTGTCAAAGAAGGCATGGACATAAACACATGAACCTTGGAGTCTCTTGAATAATAATCAATAAAAAACTTGAGAACTCTTGATCAGATGAATTTTTGAATTATGTGCAGGTCAACTTTGACTTTATCAGATGAAATTCATTCGAGCTGAGGGACTGTTTGATATCCTTTATTCCCTTCCTGAAAAAGTTAGTAAAGGGGAAACAAACATATTTTTTTGGATTTTTATTAAAGGTTAGTAAACATAAGCAAATAAAAGGCAAATAAGAAAAACACAGATGCTCGGTGATCCCTGCAAAGTATAAACCCAAAGATGAGAGGGACAAGGGAACCAATGTGTGATCATGTTTGTGGTAAAGATGCAAAATGAGATATGGGATCTTAGGGGTGAAAATTAGGGTATTACAACACACACACACACACACGCACACGCACACGCACACACACACACACGCACACACACACGCACACTTACACACACACACATGCACGTGCACATGCACATGTACTTGCACACGTACACGCACATGCACTTGCACACGCACACGCACACGCACACGCACACGCATACGCACACGCACACGCACACGCACACGCACACGCATACGCACACGCACACACACACACGCACACGCACACGCACACGCACACGCACACGCACACACACACACTCACACACACACACTTAAAACCTCTTTTTCATTTATCAAATATAATAAAAATGTTTTCAAACCTGAGTCCAGTGATTAAGATACTGTCAGCTTTCTTTTTTAAGCCTCTTTGAACTAACCAGTCGATTGAGACCTTAAAACAATACATTGGAAGATATTTTAAACTACCCAATCAATTAAGACCTTAAGACAATCTATTGAGATATTTTTTGAACTAAACAATTGATTGGGACCTTAAGCCAATCGATTGGATGAAACCTAAATGAGTGTATAACTGATTTTGATAGTGCCTTAATGACTAGCAATGACTCTTTATCAAATCTTTCTATTTTGGGCCAAGAAAATTGATTTTTTAGGTCAACCAATTGATTGGCACCTTAATCCAATCGATTGGGACATTAAGAAGGCTAATGGATCATTTCCTTTTTCGGTTTTTCCTTCTCTTATATAAAGGAGGTTCGCATTCTCTTCATTTCATACCAATTCCCGAAGTTTTACATTTTTTTTAGAATTTATCTCTCTATTTTTCTCCCTCTCTCTGGAAATGTTTTTCTTCACTTAAATTTGCCTTGGTGTCTTTGAGTGAACACTACTTGCGAGGAAGAAATTGTTTGAGTAAATTGTCCTTGTGATTACTTTCAAGAGTGTGATACACTTGAAAAATAAAGTTTGGTTCTTGAGATTAACTTGTCTTAAAATCTATCTTTGATTCTTGAGATTAGCTTGGAAAATATCTATTTTGATTATTATTTTAGCTTGGGTAAAATCATCTTGTTTGATTGGGGATAAGCCATAGTAAAGATCAGTTTGCATTAAAAGGTTTGTGGGCATAACCTGTAAAAGCTCAAAGTTTTAATTAAAATCTCAAGAATATCTCTTGGGTATAGGACTAGGTCTACGCTCATCCAAACTTGGAAACCTCTCTGGTTCAATCTCTCAAACTCTTTCTCTCTTTATTTTATGTTAATTATCATTTATTTTTATTTCCGCTGCCATTTAGTCTTAAAGAAACTATTAGCACGATCTTAATCGAGAAAAGTATAAAAGTAATTGCAAATTTAAAATACCACAATTAACCCCCCTTTTGTGCTAGAAGTAACTTTTCCAACAATTTAGTCATACTTAGAGACTCGAAGGAGGATTTAATGAGAGGTTGGAGACCTAGAGTCAAGCTTTAGAAATAAATGGTTTTCGTTTAATCAGAAGTATGACAAAGTATATTGAATGTAAGTTCAACAAAATAAGAAGCGTTTGTAATCTAAAGGTGAGATTTGGAAACCATATGATACCTCAAATCACACTATTTAAATATCTTAGGTCCATAATACAAAATAATGGAGAAATAGAAAGGGGTGTAAATCATCAAATTCAAGCATAGTGGCTAAAATCGAGGAAGGTTTCACAGGTTCTATGTGGCGCAAAGGTATTGTTATAGCTGAAGGGAAATTTTGTATCGGACTGTGGTAAGACATGTGATGTTGTACAAGACAAAATGTTGGACGATTAAGAATCAACACGAGAATAAAGTGTAATAGACATGAGGATATTGTGTCGAATGTATGGTAAGACAATATAGGATTAGAAATGAAAAGATTATATATAGTGTTCGAGTAGCACCTATAGTTGAGAAGACGGTGGTAAAAATACTTAGATGATTTGAGCATGTAGAGAGAAGACCTTTAGATTCTATGGTAAGAAGATTTGATCATATAGAGAGAAGTCAAACAATTAAAGGGTTAGGAAGATCTAAAATGACATAAGATAAGTTATTAAGAATGATCTCGAGGTTAATAATTTTGATAGAAAAGGATATTGACATGTTAAAATCTGTACTTCAAAAGATGAAGGTGGTCTTGGAATTAAGGATATTGACATGTTCAACAAAGCTCTTTTATGCAAGTGGAAATGGAGATTTTTGGTGGAGAAGAACACCATTTGGTCAGACCTGATCAAATTCATGTATGGAAATTTAGTAGCTCTGATTTTGTGTGAAGATGTTTCTGGAAGGACTAATAAGGGGCCTATTTGGTGGAGAGATTTGGGGAAAATTGGCATTGGTATTAGTCCTGGACATCCAACTTTTGCAGGAAATATTTTTTGTATTATTGGTGAGGGCAGCCAAATCCCTTTCTGGCACACTAAACAAAAAGGTGCTCAAAGCTTACAGCTAAAATTCCCTGCAGTTTACCAAGTAACTAGTATGAAAGAGAGCTTCATTTATTAACTTGGAGGGTGGAGCAATGGTATATGGATATGAAGGTCCGAAGAAATGGAAAATTTGCATAATATTTCTATTGGTAATTTGATAACATAAATGGAAACAATTTTGTCTGAGTGTTCTCCAACAGCAGTTTCAATTGATCAAATCATTTGGAAGGGATCCTTAACTAATTCCTTTTTTGTTCAGGAGTGTTACAAACTCTTTCATTTTGCTAATAGTTCAATTTCAGGTCTCGAGGAGTCCTTAATTTTGGCTTTGAGTGGAGTTTAGAGGAACAAAATCTCACCAAAAATTATGTTATTTGGTTGGAGGTTGTTCCTCAATAGACTTCCAAGTAGAGAGCGACTAAAGAAAAGAGGAATTCTAACAAATCCTCATGATTGTCCATGTGTCTTTTGTTTTTTGGAGGAAGAAAATATTGAGCACCTAATGTTTCAATGTGTGGTCTCAAATCAATTATGGAAGACTGTGGAGAAGTGGATTGGGATTCCAATTGAAGTCAACAACTTCTATTGTCAAAATTATTCTCTTTACAAGAAAGATTTTCTAGAAAAGATTCAAGAAGGTAAAAAAGGGATCATTTGGTGGGCTACAACTTCATGCATTTGATCCTAAAGAAACAAGATTATCTTTCAAGGGGATAGCTGCAATGTGAATGAGATTGTATCATCAATTCAATTTCTTTTTTGAAAATTGAGTGTAATTGGTAGCCCTTTATTTTCTAATTTTAATTTTTATGATTTTTCATTCCTCCACTAGATTGCCTAACGTAATGGGCCAGTTTGTTTCAGCTTTTAAAAAATGGATTTTTTCTTTGTATTTTTAAAATGGATTCTACAAAAACGTTTTTCAAAATATTACAAGTTTTTTGAAATTTGTTTTTTGTAAATTAAAAGACTGATTTTGACATTCTATAACATTAATATACATTATTGAAGACCAAACCATACTCAAAATCACAATTTTTTCAAAAAGTTGTATTTCAAAAATGATTTTCATGAAAAACTCTTTGAAATAGCTTCAAAATTAAGTGATTTTTTAAAATTTTGATATCCAATATTTTTTTCGATAAAATGATGAAATACCTAAAATAGCATTTTAAGAATAACTATTCAAACCAAATTTTCATTTGAAGCTTTTATGAAAAGTTTCTTTGTAAAATTTTTTTCTACAAAATTATGTTACACTATAAAAATTATTTTTAAAAAAAGCCAAAACAAACGGGCCCAATAACACTCTTTGGCAATTTTCTTCTTTTCTGCTGACTGTAAATGTTAGAGCACCCCTAGTGCTCTAATTAGTTTCGTTTCCTTTAATTATAAATTAAAAAAAAAATATCAATTTTGATAAAAGAATGGTTTTGAATAAAACATTATGGTGCAAGTTGATCCATATAACTGACACAATTTATTTGGATAATGCTTTGTGGTTATTTTTGTTATTGTTTTTGTTGTTATTATTTTTGTTATTGATGCTATATGTTTTTATTACATTACGTATCCGTTTGTTTAGAGGAAATGAACGACCAATGTTATAACTTTGAGAATAAACAATGCGAAATTTCATAGTCAATATTAATTATAAAGAAATTACATTGTTTTTCCACCTATACTTTATCTCTAATTTTATGACATAATTCAATGACTATACATACTTTATAATTTTTTTTATAAAAAATCTATATAAAAAACCTTACTTGTAACTAAAGGAAAATAAAAAATAAAACAAGGAAACTTAATAAATAAACTCAAACATTACTTGAAAAATTTGACGATCTCGAGCATATTGCACAAACAACATTACCTAACTCAGTCCACACAAACAAAATCTTAAAAAAAAAAACCCTTCATTTATAAGATTAGATGTGACCAAAATAAACATCATCATCAAATAAAAAAGATGTGTTCATCTGGAAGGAAAGATGCATAAATCTTATTTTCTAGCTAATATATAAAACTGCAACGACGCACAACAAGCTGGGTTTAAGATTTGAGGGTGTTTTTGGCTTAAACTCCTAGCTTTAGGGCTAGGGGCCTTGGCATTCTTGAAGCTTTAATCTGTTTTTCGTGTGTTTTGGTTGCTACTGGTTATTTTACTTGATTCCGATAGAAGCATGGATTGAAGAGTCGTCACTAGAAGAAATAAGAACAAAACAACATCGAGATTCTCAGTATGGAAAGAGAGAACTGGTAAAACAACGGGAAATAATGTAGACATATCTTCCTTCTTCTTCACAGAGTTTTCGGACAGCTATAATGCGTGGGAGATGATGAGGGTGTTCATGGAGCATGGAATAGTTCACGAGGTTTTTATCCCAGGGAAGAAGGATCGGAGGGGCAAGCGTTATGGTTTTGTCAGATTCAGGTAGGTGGAGGATGTAAGAAGCTTTGCCATGATATTAGACAGCATTCAAATCGATGGCAAGAAGCTTTATGTTAACATACCCAGGTTTAATAGAAGGATAGAACCAGCGGCTAAGATAGTAAGAAACTTCCATAACCAAGCATCTCACCCTTCGGTTGGACTCAATAAGAAGGTATCAAACAGGGTGACGTTGGGTAGATCATATGCAGATGTCATGAGGGGAGCAAAAAACAATGTAGACAATAATATGGAGAAAGACATGATCATTGGGAAATCTTTTCCCGATTGGAGAGTCTAACATTTGAGATCAAAGAGGAAGAAATCACTCGTTTTGAGAAGGCTTATGTGGGGGAGATATTGAACTCAGGGAACTCATATAACATACAGGATATATTTCACAAAGAAGGTTTCTTCAACATTAAGGTTACGCCAATGGGGGCTAATGTGTGTTTATTGGAGGACTTGGAGGTAAACGCAGTGAAGTCATTGGTGGAGGAGGAGGAGCTGTGGTTGCAGAATTGGTTTAAGGATATTAGATGATGGACACCGGCTGAAGTGGATAAAGAGAGATTAACGTGGGTCAAGTGCTTCGGTGTCCCATATCATGCATGGAGGAATGGTTTTTTCAAATACATAACGAGCAGTATTGGTGAATTCATTAGTTGTGATGAAGAAACAGAGTCCCATTCTACATTTGATGTGGCTAGGATCCTGGTTAAAACAAGATACACCAGCAATCTGAACGACATTATAAACGTAGAAGTCAATGGCGTTACTTTTGTTATAAAGATAGTTGAAGATAACCATGGACCCAAGCGTTTAGTTTCAACCATGTCCAAGAGAAGGAACCTTGATTCGGAGGAGTCCTTAGTTGATGAAACTGAAGATGAATCAGATGATGAAGAAGAAAAGGAAGATAACGGAGGAACTCAGGCTAGTGACGGCGGCAACGAAGATTCTGGTGATACTTTGCTGGGAGATGATAGGACGGAAGATAGGGATCCTAGGTATCATGAACCTATGATCAGTGGTAGCCCAAAGGGGGTAAACAAAGTACATAAAGTTGGTATGTCAGGTTCTGATAACGTAGGGTTCAAAAATAAAAAGGTGTTTTTTGGAGGTGGTAGGGTAGATAGCCAGGTTCCAGACCTAGCATTTGAGGAGACGGCATTTAATGAGGGAGTGGGTCAAGACAAGGTGATGAAACGTGATGCAGGAACATTGGAGATAGGGAGAGAGAATGTTATAATAGAGGAAACTTATACGAGTGGGGAAAAAGGAAGATTTTCAAATAATTCACGGTTGGGCCCAATGGTGGAGTCTAGCTTGGGCTTAGATGGGAGGCCCAGTGCCCTTTCCTTGGGGACCTTGGTGACAAACTTGGGTCCTGGACTTAAGAATGCGAGGAAAAAGATTGCATTGAAGGAGGTGTATGATAAAAGTCAGATACCCTATGAACCATCATTTTTCTCTGCACTTCTACATTCATCGTGTAACGTAAAAAAACACTCTGGACAGTTGGAATGTAGCGACGAAATTAGGGCGAATGGGGATAGTGAATCGAGATACTCGGGTGGGTCAATTTTGTGTTGCGATTCCATTTCGGATTCAGATGTTGTCAAGGGTAATGCGAGGATCAAGAGAAAGTCTGAAGATGTGTCAAGCAAATTAGGGGCAATCCTAAAGACGATAAGCATAGAGGGTGAAGAAGAAGATGTGGAAATGGAAGGAATTCTAAGGATTATGGAGAGTAGAGATACAAACAGAAAGATTATGGAGAAGGATACATTAATCCCTGCCTTATGTAAGAGGGTGTAATTCTTCTATCAAAATAAAAAGAATTAAATAGTTGATTGAAAAGAACAACATTGAATTTTGCATGCTTCAAGAGACTAAATGTAAGAGGATGAAAGAGGATTTTGTGAGGAAACTATATGGGAGGGAAGATTTCGATGGTCAGCTTCTAACTCAAATGGTTTGTCTGGAGGTATGATTTCTGTTTGGAAGAAAAATTCTTTCAAATCCATCTTTAGTTTCTCTGGTAATGGATACTTGGGGGTTTTTGGAAAGAGCAGGGGTAGGGATCTATATATTGTAAATATATACTCTCCATGTGGAATCTCTAAAAAAGAATACTTTGGGGGAAATTACTTAGCTTGAAAGCCAGTCTTCCTGGGGGAGAATGGATTCTAGGGGGGGGGATTTTAACTCAATCAAAAACAAAGAGGAGAGGAAAGGTAGGGGAAGATATAATCTGAACGAGATGGAAGAATTCAGTGCTTTCATAGACGAAACGGATTTGGTAGATCTGCCTATCGTGGGGAATAGGTTTACGTGGTTTAAGTCGAATGGATCATACAAAAGTAGGCTAGACAGATTTTTAATTAGTGAAGACCTATGTGATTGTTGGAAACTTGTAAACCAGAAGGTGGGGATGAGGGACGTATCAAATCATCGACCTATATCTTTGGTTTCGAACGATAGCAATTGGGGTCCAAAACCCTTCAAGTCTATCAACGCTTGGCTTGACCATCCTCATTTTTTGGATTTTGTTAAAGAAAGCTGGTGTGTGGTGGATGGTTCAGGTAACAATGCAGGAGACATACTGATTCAAAAACTAAGACATTATTAGAACAAGGTTAAGATGGTGGAACACTCATGTTTTTGGAATCCGCGAGCTAGAAATTGAAGAGAAAGTAAAGAGGGTCAACAAGATTGAGGACGAGATGGCTGGGGCTGATGCGGATGTATCAGAGGAAGTATTGAAAGAAAGACATTTGGCTTTGGAGGTTATGTGGAATAAGCTTCATACTAAGGAAAGTGTTCTATTTTAGAAATCGAGGTTAAGATGGTTTGAAGAGGGTGACTATAACTCCAAGTTTTTCCACTCGGTTATCAAGGGGAGGAGAAGACTTAACACCATTTCTGCATTAAACATTGGCCTTCAAGAAGAAGACGGGGTACAGAAGGTGAAACAATTTCTGCACAGACACTTTGAAGAAAAGTATCAGGCTGATACAATTAATAACTTGGAGTTGGATTTAAGTTCTCTGATGAAACTATCTGAAGAGGATAACTTGCGTGTAACAGAGCCATTCTCAAATGAAGAAGTATTGGATACAATTAAATTGTGCGAAGGATATCGAAGCCCAGGGCCGGACGGTTTTAACCTGAAATTTATAAAACATACTTGGGACATTGTTGGTCACGACTTTCTTAATGGTATTACTGAAATCTATGAAACTGGTACCCTCTCTAAATCCTTCTCTTCTGCTTTTTTTGTACTTTTACCTAAAGTGGAGAACCCCCAAGATGTGAAGGACTTCAGACCAATTGCTCTTATTGGATGTTTTCATAAAATTGTGTCTAAGATCCTTACTATCTGAATCAGAAGAGTCATCGGAAAACTTGTATCGCCTTCTCAAACAACCTTCGTCCCAGGCAGACAACTTCTTGATGGTGTTTTGGTGGCCAATGAAGTTCTTGATTTTTCTAAAAAGAAGAAGAAGAAAGGATACATGATTAAGATCGATTTTGCTCAAGCGTACGACTGCGTCAATTGGAGTTTCCTATTTAAGGTTTTAAACGCAATGAATTTTTGTCCTAAATGGATTGGTTGGGTGAAAGGCTTGTGTACCAATTGTTATGGTTCAATTCTGGTAAATGGTAGTTCATCAAAAGATTTCAAGATCCATAAGGGACTGTTGCAGGGAGATCCATTATCTCCATTTCTGTTTGTATTAATTATTGAATGCTTATCTTTACTTTTTAAGAAAGCTGAACTTAGTGGTCATTTCCATGGTGTGGAGATTGGAGGTGAAAGTGTTAACTCTCTTATTCAGTTCGCAGATGACACACTCATCATTTGCAATAACACATGGTCCAATATATGGGGTATAAAGGCAGTATTAAGCGGATTTGAGGCTTTATCCGGCTTGAGGATTAATTATAATAAAAGTAGTATCATGGGCTTTGGTGTGGAGGAGAATGAAATTGGAGCTGCTGCTTCATTTTTGAATTATAAAGTAGGGAAATTCCCATTCACGTTTCTGGGCCTGGCAGTGGGAGGTAAACACAAGTCTAAAGAGTTATGGAATCCGGTTATTTCCTCTGTCAAGAACAGATTGGCAACATGGAGGGGCAAACTGCTTTCAATAGGTGGGCGGGTAACTTTAATAAACTCAGTCCTAATAAATATGCCAGTTCATTATTTGTCATTCTATCTAGCTCCTGTGGGTGTGGTGAAGACTCTCAAGGCCATTTAGAGGAGATTTTTATGGGCTGGTGATGGTAACAAGGAGAGTATAGCTTGGGTTAGGTGGTCCCTTATATGTACACCTAAATCTCAAGGGGGTCTAGGTGTGAAAGATATAGGTTCCTTCAACAGAGCTCTTATGTCAAAGTGGTTGTGGAGGATCTCCCATGAAGACGATGCAATCTGGCGAAACATTATTAATGCAAGGTATAATGGAAATTTCAAGAGTTTGTTTCTGTCTCCTTCTGTTGTTGCCACTAATCAGAGGTCGGCTTGGTGGAACGACTTATGCAAGCTGGCTAGTTTTTCCAACAAAGATGGTATTTGGAACAATCTCGCATAGAAACTAGGGAATGGTAATAAGACTTTGTTCTGGCATTCCAGATGGGCTGGAGGAAATGCCATTAAATCTCAGTTCCCTGCACTGTTTAGGAATTCTCAAAATCAAAATGTTCTGGTCAAAGATTGTGGCTATTGGGAGGGAAATGAATGGATTTGGGATTTGGTTGGTATGAACGTGGTTATGCCCGGTATTGATGAAGATTTGATTCAGGATTTACAACTTCTTGTAGGAGAGCACAACCTGAATAGTAGGGAGGATGAAGATGTAGTTTTGTGGCCTAAAAATGTGGATAATTCGTTTAGTGTTAAGGAATGTTATAACAAGTGGATACAAAGAAGTGACGACTTACCGTTGGAGAATAACCTGCTGAAAGTGCTGGGTATCCTGTGGAAGATCAAACTACGTTTGAAAGTTTTGGTTTTCGGATGGAGGCTTTTGTTAAATAGGTTACCGACGCGCAGGAACCTAATGAATAAAGGAATTATAAACGACCCTCACCAATTATCTTATGTGTTGTGCTTCATGGAGATTAAGGATATAAATCATATTTTTCTGGGTTGCGATAAAACTAGGATCTTGTGGAGGGAAATGGAGCAGTGGTTAGATGTCAAGCTTCCTAGAGGGAACACTTCCTTGGACATGTTCTTACATTGGGCCAACTTAGGTGATATTGGTCCCTTAGTGGTATCTTTCTGGTTGATATCTTGCTGGCGATATGGAAGATAAGAAATAGAATTATCTTCAATGACGGAATCGCCAATTCGATTAATATGCTGCAGGAGATTCAACATGCCTCGTGGAACTGGCAATGGCGGAAGAAAAAGAAGCTCATGTTGGGAAGCTTCTACGAGTGGCTAATCCTACCCCTCGAAACATGCAGATGTTTATAGGCTTTGATATTAAGTTGGTAACTATTGTCTTAGTTGTGTTTCTATGCAGGTTTGTGTATAGGTCTGTTTTATAGGCTGCTTTGTTGAGGTTAGGCATTGGAAGTATGCTGGTTTTTCTGCTATTAGCAGATCTTTTAGCTGGTTTTCTGTTTTCCTTTATCATTGTCTTGTTTGGTCAAGTGTTATCAGATTGTTCTTCCATTTATATTGTAAAAGAAATTGGCAATATAAATGGTTTTGATTGTTCAAAAAAAATAAACTTTAGGGAGAACACGCATTCAATATCCTAGTATGACTAGTATTTTGAAAATATATGAATTAGGGACAATCACTACAACATAGGGATTTTATTTATAAAAAAATTTATATGTATTATAGCCTACAACATAGAAGAGAAGATTTTCATATAGGTCACTCATGTATCTTTCCATGAATTGTAAAGTAATATGTCATACAACTTTATAATTGTTTTATTACAGAAAATGTTTGATTAAAATTTTTTTAACTCCTTAATTAGAGATACATACACCATAATCACTATAAAAATAACTTATAACACTTACATAATATGTAATATTATTATAATGAGTCAATCTAATATAAATATTACTAATCATAATATTTATACTTATGTGAATATCTCATATATATATATATATATATATATATATATATATATATATATATATATATATATATATATATATATATATATATATATATATATATATATATAAATTATTATTGTACCATTTTATAGGAAAGCTTGCCTTAGGATATTTTAACAATAACATCCTTATATTTACTATGTTTGTTTCAAATAACAAAATGAATAGAATAGTTAATCTCCTTTACTGAAACATTAAATATGACTTCAATATTAAAATCCTTGGCATCTAGAGTATATGATAGTAATAGTAGCATCATCCAAACTCACTTGCATTCCAAGATTGTTTAAAAGGGCTAATTTTACTTAAAATCAACTATATTATCATGTTAATTATTTGCTTATTTTACAAGTAATATTATTAACTTAACTCAGTTCATTCTAAATATTAGTTGTTTGTGTTTTAGTATATTCATAGATACTTTGACATTTTAGGTTTTTAAAGAGTGAATAATTCTTGAAGATCGGAAAAAGCAAGAATTTTTGGTGCATTAAATTCTCCAAGAAAGTTGTTAGTGATCAATGTTTGAAGTATAGATAGGTCAAGAGAATTCTCTAGGTGAATTGATAACGAAAAAGTTGATTTTCAAGAGTAGATTGGCTTAGGAATTTTCTTTTCGACTTAATTGACTTCAATGATTGAGTTGACTGTAATGATTGAGTATTCTTCGTACTCTTTTTAATGAATACATTATCTTATAAAAAAAATATTTATTTAAAAAGTAACTTCATCATCCCTAAGAAAGATGCATGTTTCTAAAACTTGTAAATATGAATGTTCATACACGGTTAGTTTTTATAACCTATTCATAATCATAAATAATTTATATATTATAATCAATTATTAAAACAAATTATCATAATTGAATTTTATTTTTATAAAATAATTATAAACCAATTAGTAATCGATTATATCTATGATGGAATATGATGGAAAATTTTGACTTTGTTGGTTATCTATAGTATTTAATTCGTTATATAGATGCATTACTTTTATATTTAATGTTTTTCCAATGCTAAATTAAAAAATTGAATACTTCATTTAAAGATCTTGACAGGATTTGGAAACGCAAATATTAAAATTTTCTAGAATTAAAAAAAACGTATTTCAAGAAATAATAGAAACTCCCTTCAAGAAAAATACATTACTTAGTTGGGGTCTTTTTTATTAGGGAGCATTGAACATTGTGAGATTTTTTTTTCAAGAGCAAAATTTTTGTGAGAGACACATCACATATTCATTCAAAACTTTAAGGTGCTAGGTATATGGGTTCTCCCACTTATTAATGCTTAACTCTTCACATTTCTAGGCAATGTGGAACTATAACACTCTCCTTCAAGTGTGAGTATATCCACAATGCTTCCACAATGCTTTCCCTTAAGCAGAAACTTCATCCACATACACTTGTACCGCTGTTGACACTTTTCAACTGGACACTCAACCTACTGTCTGTGGAGATACTTTCGATACAAGTGAGCCGATCTTTCACTCGAACCAAAGGCTCATGATACCACTATTGGGGTCTTTTTCCACTAAGGAGCATTGATAATTGCGGGACTTCTTTTCTAGAGCAACACATTTGTGAGAGACACACCACATATTCACCTAAAACTTTAAAGTGATAGGTGTATGAATTTTCCCACCTATAAATGTGCAACTCTTTACATTTCTATTCAATGTAAGACTATTACTCTTACTACTCACACTTGTTATACTTAACATATTTTACTCGATTTTTTTTTTAAATTTTATTAGTCATTCTTTAAAATAAAAAAAAATATTATTTTAATTCTATTGGTTATTAAGATTGTTTTGTAAAATTGTAGTCATTCTTTAAATCATCCATTCCTTCATTTATTAATTATAAAGTTAAGGCCAAATTACAGTTTTGCTCCCCCTGTTTGTCAAAACTCACGGTTTTGGTCCCCCAATCTTTTTTTTAACAGTTTTGGCCCCCCACCTCAATTTTGGCCTCACTGTTCATGTATTGTTCATGTACGGACATGTACTGTTCATGTACGGAACAGGTACTGTTCATCATTTTTTTGGGCCAAAATTGGGGTGGGGGACCAAAACTGTAAAAAAAAATGGGGGGACCAAAACTGTGAGTTTTGACAAACAGGGGGACCAAAACTGTAATTTAGCCTAAAGTTAATGAGACCTAAATGTGTCTAATTCGAATTTCTTGAAAGGACTTTTTTATTTACATGTTTTTTTCTTCCAGGTTTCTTTTTGTATTTGTTGCCAATAAGACTTGGTATGGTGCCTATTGATTCTTATAAACTTAATAAAGATATATATTTTTTGGGTTAATATTTACTTTTTCCCTGTTATATATTGACTATTTTTGAAAAACTCTCCGTAAAAAAAAGTTGCATGATTTCCCCTAACATTTGAAAAATATCTCTTTTTTTTAATAAGCAAAGAAATCAATTTGACACTACGAGTACAAGGGGTACTCGAAACCCTTACAAAGACAGAGAACATCAAGGAAAAAAAAAGAGATATTTTCAGGCCAACTCATCAAAAATGATAATGTGGTGGCGTTTGTTTGATTTTTTCATTTTAATTATTTTTCACATGTGTTAAATGAAATGTAATAGGACGAAACTACCCTTTATTGAAAACAAAATTAGGAAACCCTTCGTGTTCACATTAAACTAAACCTAATCCCTTAGTGTTCATTGTTAACCTAGAACTTTGTGAAACCATGTTCATCGTTCACCTCTGAAACATTACGATCTTCCTCGTTTAACATTAAATACTGATTCTTGAATCCTAAAACACGACTTTTGTAGACTATTAATTCCTTCAACGTTTGCGTGTTCGCTGTTATTTTCGATTCCGTCTTGTAGTGCAACAACGAAAAGCTTTGGTGGTCTAAAAAATGTACGGTTTTTAGTAATGTTACAAATCTTTAGTGGTCCCAATGCATTGTGTCTGTAAATTTTATCAGGCCCCACATGTTTGTTTTGTCTGTGAATTTTAATTTCTAGGAAAATGTGCATTTGTAGAAATGGGGTTATTCTGTGTCATATTTCACCTTGGGGGAAACTTTGTACAAGACAAGCACATATTTTGTAGGGGAGTGAGTGAAACCATTGTACAAGGCCAAGACTCTTCATCTGCTACTGAAACTGAAGGAGAAGCTGAGATAAATGCTGGTGAAAATATCCATGAAATGAACGACCCAGAGTTAGATGCACTGCTTGAACCTAGTACAAGCTAGTACACATCAGTCTGTTACATGAACCTAGTACAAGCTAGGGATATACATCAGTCTGTTACATAAACCTAGTACAAGCTAGGGATAAACATCAGTCTGTTACATGAACCTACAAGCTAGGGACTTCTTCGTTTGTTATAGTTATTTCTCTTTCACCAAAAAACTCAACATCCCAATGGAATAAGTGACAATCATCTTCTTTACCCCAAAACTTACACTTCCAGTATTTTGTGCCAGGATTTGCAATCGACTTTGAAACAAACATCTTCATGGACATATTATGACCATATTTCAGAGTTATTCTACCGTTTGAAGACATGCTTGAGTTTGAAAAAACTGATTTTTTTTTCATTTTTCTTGATTGGATCGACGAAAGAAGGAACGATGAAAGGACAAATTCGAAGGAGAAGAATGAAGGAGAAAGGGGATTATGGATTCCAAGGAAGAAAACAATGCCACGAACACGAAGAAATTGCAAGCTTGTAATTTTAGGTTTTGTTTTTTTAGTAAAGGGTAGTTTTGTCCTGTTACCTTTCATTTAACATATGTGGAAAATATTTAAAATGAAAAAATCAAACAAATGCTGCCAAATCATCATTTTGATGAGTTGGCCCGACAATGGTTTAAAGAGAGATATTTTTCAAATGTTAGGGGAATTCATGTAACTTTTTTTTACCTGGGCGAGGGGGTCGAAAATGACCAATATTGCAGGGAAAATAAGTATTAACCTTTTTTTTAAAATTCATATACCGTTTAAATTTCTTTATACATTATCAACCATAAGTTTAATCACATCATAAATGAAATCTGTAATGTTTAAAAAGTATAGGTGTGTGTATGTTTCCTCTGCAAGGGTATGGCGACTCAGAGCCCTTAGTAAGTATATTACACGTTTGTGGATGATGGCTATATCACAAAGGTAAGTAGTAATGTGTGTTTGTTTTTTTTAGGATTTTTAAGGGACCAGCTCATGTGTGGTGAGAGGCCATGTTGGTGGCTGGCGTCGCTGGATTGTAGGCGGACGGTTAAATTGACGGTGTTAGCACTACTAAGAGTGAAACTCTATCTTAGTAGTAGTAAATTCGTATGACTTGAGGTTCTCCTTTTATCTCCTTGAGGGATAGTGTATTTATAGAGGCCATCGTCCACCTAGTCAAATAATGGATAGTTGAATCCATATTTCCAAGTGAAACGTGGGTCAGTAACGACTCTGACTTTCTCTTTGCCCGAGACACGTCTTATCCCACATTTTTTTCCTACCTTGGGAAAGGAACACACAAGGGTGAGGCAATACCACTCTTCAGGCGACCTCGAGTTGTCGCCTTTTCCTAGAGCGGTCCCAAGTTGTCGCCCTAGGCAAGGTTATTTGCAAATGTAAAACTACACAGTCCCTCTGGCATGAGTCTTTCCATAGAGGGCGAAGTGTGTTTTTATCGCTGGCTAATGGGAGTATCCAAAGGACTGATGTTTTCCCTTATGAGGTTCTAGTTGAACTTTTGGGAATCAAGGCCTATATAGAATTCTTACATAGAGCTTAGCCGATGAGGCGCTAAGTCCCTCGGGCGGTATGTATTTCCTTTGAGGCGGGACTTCCATTGGCCCTTCTAGCAAGACTTGAAACCAAGTCTCTGGGGACTTGATATAGGTGGCACCCCTTATTCGTGATTTTTGGAAGCAATCTCGCCCAAGGAGATACTGAGTTCCTGAGGTGGGGCTTTTATCTACTTTAGGGATTCTAAGTCCCTCGAATGTTCTATCATACAGCCCCGCTAGGGGAAAGTTGAGTCGCATAGGCAGAGTGTTCAACCTTTCAAGCAGAACTTCCATATAGCCCTCTAGCAAGACTTGAAACCAGGTCTTTGAGGCTTGATATAGGTCACACCCCTTAGGCGTGATTTATGGAAGCAATCTCGCCCGAGGAGATACTGAGTACCTGAAGCGAGAGCTTTTATAGCTCTGGGAATTCTAAGTCCCTCAGATATTGTATCATGTAGCTTGACTTGGGGAAACACTAAGTCTCCGGGGCTTGATATTTTTCGCGCCCTTAGGCATGATTTTTTTGAAGCAATCTCACCCGAAGAGATACTGAATCTCTGAGGAGAGAACTTTTATCTTATCCAATCGCGTATAGCTCGGGAGGGAAGCAGGACTCTTCCTGTATAATTTCAGTTGCGTGATTTCATCAATGGGTGGCAAGGATCTTCTCGTGGAAGTACAATTACGTATGTTGCCTTATTAGGCAGCAAGGATCCTTCCATGAAGGTCCACCTATATATATTGCCTTAAGAGGCAGCAAGAATCTTCTTGTAGAAGTCCATCATATTACTGCCACAAGGGCCGACAAGGATCCTCCTACGGCGGTCTAGCACAAAAGATATTTTTAAAGAGAGGGATTCCCTTCTGTTAGGGTACTTTTATACTTTTTTGGGATGGAGTTGCTTTCGCTCCCTAGAGTACAATACCCTTATTGTTCGAGACTTTGAAGACGGCGACAAAGTGGAGGAGTACCTGGGTAAGGGTGAATACCTTTTATTGGTGTTTTATTTGTATAGACGCACTTTGAAATTTTTTCAAGTGCATGCAAGAGGATGGCGGTGTCTCTTGACGAGAAAAGGGAGTGTCTACTGAAGATGCAGATGGCTCAGCTATAGGCGATGTAGTCTTTCTCTCGCAGTACCTTTGACGCTCCAATGATGTTGCAATATGAAACCATTCAAGCAGCAGAGATCTATCCCTCTCAATCCTTGAGGAGGGAGGAGTGTTCATCCGGTACAGGATGAAACCCATGAGCAATTCTTTGTTTGGAGAGGCTGGTGGGGCACTTGCCCTTCCCCTAAACATTCTTTATGCAGTATCTCCGCTTTTAACATCGGGGCTTTCTCCGATCATTTCTTATCCTTCCTAGGGAACTTCTCGGGCGATTATGAAATGCTTTCCACCATGTCTCCTACCAAGTTGTCAACATTGTTGGAAGTCTAGTTGGTGAGATGCTTTTTGTTGGGAAAAGCGTTGAGGTAGAAGCGTTCTGACACCCTAGGGAGAATGTAGCCCAGATAACCAATATGAACAAGCGTACCGAGGAAGGCGGGGCATCTTTGAAGTAGATTAAGGTAAGAAGGGAAAATATGAAGGTGCTCACAGAAGGAGTGGTCTCCCGGGCTAGTATCTAGTAGGCAGAGATGAAGGGTTTTAAGAAGTATTTAGAGGAAGCCCGAAGTGCTCTCAAAATCATAAAAGAGCATGTCTCTCAGCTCACGGATGACGTTGTGGTGGTCTCTGTTCATCACATTGAGGAGGCGAGAAGGCGGGTGGATCTCATATATTCCCATCTAGATTTAAGCCCCCTAGAACCTTTTTAAAGTGGTTATGGGTAGGGAGTTGGTGGACAAAAAATGACTTATTTCCCTCTTTCATGTTTTGGTTGTAATCTTGTTTGGCCTTTCGGGTTTTTTTCAGTTATTCTTAATATTGTTGTCCCTTTGTGGGATTCTTTATCTTAATTTCTTTCATTGCTAATTGTTTCATTATTTTGATTTCATCTTAATATGTTTAGTTATTATGGTCACTTCTATGGGCGACCAGAATCCGCCCTTGGGGAATCCAACTAATATACTTCCTTTACAGACATCAATGATCCATCCTTGGGGGATCCAGCAAATATAATTGCATTTATGGGCGGCAAAGATCCACCTTTGGGAGATCTAACAAATATATTTAACTCTATGGGCAACAAGGATCCATCCTTGGAGGATCCACCGAATACATTTTCCTCTACGAGTGACAAGAATCCACCCTTGGGGGTCCCAGCAAATATAATTTCCTCTTTGTAGGCAAGGATCCATGCTTGTGGGATCTAGCGATTACAATTTCCTCTATGAATGGCAAGGACCCACCCTTTTGGGATCCAGCGAATATAATTTCCTCTACAAGCATCAAGGATCAGCCCTTGGGGGATCTAGCTAATATAATTGCTTCTATGGGAGGCAATGATCCATCCTTGGGGTATCTAACGAGTATAATTGCCTCTATGGGCGCAAGGATTCACCCATGGGGGATCCAACAAATATAATTTCCTCTATGAATGGCAAGGATCTATCCTTGGGGGATACAACAAATATAATTGCCTCTATGGGCTGCAATGATCCACCTTTGGGGGATCTTGCAAATATAATTGCCACTATGGGAGGAAAGGATCAATCGTGGGGGCATCCAGCGAATATAATTGGTACTATGGGTGGAAAGGATCCACCACGGGGGATCCAATGAATATAATTGCCTTTATGGGTGTCGCTCCCGGGATTTTCATCCAAGTACAAACGCGAAAGTGGCACCGAAACAGAGTCGCCAGCAATGTGTATTTATCCCAAAAGAGGGAAAGGAAACACCGCATAAACCTAAGGAAAGGAAAGAGCATGGTCTTGCGACCAAGAGAACTGGGTTCGGGAGTCGGTTACGCGCAAGGAAGGTATTAGCACCCCCACACGTCCATCGTACCCGATGGGATCCACGCTTGCTTATCTCAATCAAAGGGTGATAGAAAAGGATACTGGAAAAGGAACTGAAAGAAAGAAAGGAGAAAGAATGGAAAAGGAACGAGAAACAAATGTAGGGAAAATAAAAGAAGTGCTCGAATGGGCCCTACCCCACTGCCTACGTATCTCATCGGGAGCATGAGAATCAGAGCGACGTAGTTCCCCTCACTAGGGATGGATTGTTTGTGTTTTTTTAGGAACGGCTAACGTTTTAGCTCAGGTGTTGCAGGCTCGCTGGTCCGAGTGCGTTACCATCTTGCAAG
This sequence comes from Lathyrus tuberosus, assembly GCA_022829125.1. NCBI lineage: Eukaryota > Viridiplantae > Streptophyta > Magnoliopsida > Fabales > Fabaceae > Lathyrus > Lathyrus tuberosus. The sequence goes on along the minus strand of JALAZF010000012.1, from coordinate 21,026,617 downwards.
AGAACGAGAAGAAGCGCGTTCGTACGTCGAGAATGAGTGAGATGAGAAGAGAATTCCCGAAGGAAAGACGTTATTATTTGTTTTTGTCTTTTAAGAAAGAAGTGTTTTTGATTATGTGCGTTTTATAAATCGTATTGTATTTAAGTCCCTCATAAAGGATCGAATTCCTCGCATATCGACCCAAGACGGGATGTACGCTAAACATTCCAAGAAAATGAGAGAAGACCTCACACCTCCTTGTTCCCACAAGAAAGGCCTAAATACAATATTTGTTATGCCTTTATTAAGTATTTTTTACTTTTTTTTTGTTTTGAGATAAGGAAGAGAGACTCAAAAGATGATCAAAGGAAAAAAACTAAGTGGAAACTAGGTCCTAATGTTATCATACAATGATTGCCCTATGGTGGAAGTAAGAAAGGGAAGTCTACCTAATGTTAGCATACCTGGATTGCTATCCTAATGTCTCTCCTACCTCCGACTTAATCCAAAATTAAGTGGAGCGAGGAATCCTACGGGATCATGTCATCAGACAAGTAAACACAAGATAAATCAATCACGAAATGAATTAAAAGCAGACGGAAGAATAACTAGTGTTAGTCCTATGTTATGTTTTCTAACCTATCTAACTTGGACAAGTTAGAATAGTTATCCTAATGAGGAAGCAAAAGCTAAAACAAACAATACAATGATATCAAATATCAAAGTAGATCAATAAAAAAAAGATGTGAATGAGATCACATAAGCGTCAACATCGGTCGATGTGAGCTAATGACAATGAGTGGGGGTCGGTTGCGAACCCTATCTTCCACTTGACTGACTCGATAATAGGAGCAGGTGATGTTCAAAGCTTCAATCATGTAATGAGAGCTAAGAACGACTCGACTAGAATAACGGGGGTCGATTGCGAACCCTGCCTTCCGTCAATTGCCTCCTTAGAGGTCTTCAGCACAATATCAAACAAGCACAATCATGGCCTCACTTGAGGGCTTTCCATACAATCCTACTTATCATGGCATCGTCTATCCCTACTTCTCATGGCATTCAAAAGCATTAAAGAGAAGTGAAGAGATAAGAGGTCTTACCAAATGGATATGAATCCGTAGCAAAGAAACGAAAGTGCAACGAAAGCAAGTCACAAAAGCACCTATAAACAAATGGCAAACCAAGTTAGAAACAAGTTTTTATTCACAAAATGAAATGGTCGAGCCACCTTTGGAATGTCTCCTTTATGTACCTTGCACATGTGAACCAAAGACATTAGTAATAACAAGAGAGTGTATGTACAACATGAAACCTAAGTCTAATGGCTATGTACATTTGAGTCACACTAGTCAAAGTGAAAGACCTAAAAGGATTATGAAATTATGAGTCAAGTTACAACTATGCTACAAGACCAACCAACAAAAGAAATCACCTAAGGGTTACAAGTATAGGCAAAAGACATGAAAGTAAACCAAAACCATAATTGAACTCATGTTAGAAGTGCGCACATCTCTTATAAACATCCACCAATGGCTAAAGTAAAACAAGTTTAAGTCCTTAAGATGAAACAAGGCAATGAGCCATAAACAGCAGCAACAAAAGCGCTCCTGCACCTGCACAACTATAAAAACCATCAACAAGTAAAAACAGCCTATAACAGCTACTATTTCCATAACGAGACAGGTGTGTATACAATCAGGCAGAGTAGTAACATTTTACAGCACACTTTGTGCACATCAGCTGTATATGTGGCAGCAACTTCTACATTTTACTAATCAAGTGTAAAACACTACAAAATAAACTCAAAGGTTAGTCAAACTTCAAATGGAAAGATCAATAAGAAGTAATTGAAATCAATACTAAATGTAACCAACAATTAGTCAAAAATCTATGCAAAACATATTAAAGACTATTAACAAAGTTACCAAATGAAACTATTAAAATGATTAGTCAATGTTATCATTAAAATCTAAGTAAAGTCCATGTAAGAACAAAATCAATTCAAACTATGTCAATGTCAATTAGTCCAAAGTTAATTTCTAATTCTAAAATGATTAATGAACAATTAGTGGCCAATTAAGGCAAAAACATATTATTAAGTCATCAAGCTACAAAACAACTATCAAGCAATTGAGCTAAAAACCGATTAGTGAACCATTAGGCAAAAACTTCAATTAGGATATGATTAAGCAATATCGTCAATTGAGGATTCTAAACCTAATTAGCCTAAATCACTAAACTATATTAAAATGTCAAGGAAAAGTCAATATTAATCTCAAATTGAGGCCAAAATCTAATTAGGCTAAGATTAATTCCTAAATCCTAATTCTAATGTTATGAATTAATTCTAAAGATCCTAAATCGGTTAACAAAACAATTAAGCCAAAAATTTGATTAAGGGGCACTTAAGTCAAACAAGCAATTAAGCAATCAAGCCAAAAAAACAATTAAGCAATTAAGCCAAAAAAAGTGAGCGATTAAGCTAAAAATGATTATTGAGCAATTAAGCTAAAAATTGATTAGTGCGATTAAGCAAAAAAATCGATTATTCAACTTTAACTAAAAAATTATCAAACAATTAAGCTGACAAACAACTAGCCAAAAATCAATTACCTAAATCTAGTTATCTAAGACTTAATAAATAACATACCAGAGGAGTGCAGTAGCGAAAATGGAGGGTGCGGATAAAGGTCTCATGATGATTTTGGGCTTACAGGGGGTGCAGTGTGAATCAGGAGTTCGTATAGCATTTCAATGGTGTGAAAATGAATTCGTGAAATAGGGATTAAAGCCCGGTCCGTTTGATGCACCATATTGAGAACATATTCTCTTCTTGAAAACCCTAAAGAACTTCAGCTAACAACCTCATTCCCTTCTCTTCTCTTTTGCGCCGCCGTCTTCCTTTCTTCTTCTTGCTCACAAACCGCGCTGTCGATGGCTTTGTCTTCACTCCCTCAGGATTCTCAAATAGCTTCGCCAGGAAACTTCCTTTCCCCTCGCAAAAACCGTCGCCAGATGCTTCACACCGCCACCTTCGTCTCATTCTCACACTCTCAACACTCAAACAGTCGCGACGTATTCACCTCCGCCGCCTTAAACAAACCTTTTGTGAGCGATGAAGGACCTTAAAATCCTTTCGCAGGTAAGCGTTTCGATCTTCGTCTCGAATTCTTCTTCCACTCTTTCGAAATCGCTCCGTATGTGTGTTCTTGCGTTGATGATTTTGGAATATTGTTGAATCCATTGCAGGGAGAGTGATTTGATGAAGATGATTTGTGTAAAGTGAGGATCGATGAACCTTCAACGTAGAAGATGGCACCGGATTCTCTAGATCATTGAAGATGGTGAACAATCACGAAGACGATCTCCGCTCAGATAAACTTAGTTTGCGAATCCTTTTCTTTTTCCCGTTGCGAATCAGAATTCTTCCCCTTGTACGCTACGTTTCGATTTGTTGTTGAATCGCCGTTCAGAATTGTTTTGAATTCTTGATGATTGATCTGTTGTTACAGGTGGTGATTTCTGCAAGCTGAAGATTGTTGCAGAATTCTAAATGAATATTGAAGATGATGCTGAGGTTGTTCTTGATCTGCAGGTTGAGGTGAATTGTAGGGAATTTAGGATTGATGATGATGAAGAGAATTATTGGAGCCAAATGAGTGAAGGTCGAAGATTGAATTGATGAAGGCTTTTCGGTTAGAGGTCAGAGGTTGAAGACGGATCGAGAAAAAAATGGATGTTGAAGTGTCGGAGAGTTGAAGGTTGAAGGTTTGCAGATCTTGAAGCTTGAAGAAAACTCAGTGTAAAGACTTTCTGTTAGAGATTTAGTTTTCTGGTAGGTTTTCTGTTAATTTTTCAGTTAGAGAATTGAACGTTTTGGAATTGTGTTGTTGCAGAATTGAGAAGGAGATTAAAGGTAGAGGCTAGGTGATGATGAATCTTTACAGAGGATTGAAGAAGATGAATTGAAGAGGAGAAGCGAGAGTTGGTGAAGATGAAGAGAGATTGAAGATTGTGATATTGGTTAGAAGAATTGGAAGAATGAAATTTTCTGTTAGAGGTTGTTAGGAGTTAGAGATTTTTCTGGTTTTTTCAGTTTGGAGAATATGGTTTTTTGGTGTAGAATTCTGTTATATCTTATTTTTCTGGTGTGAATGTAAACTGGTTTTTGTTCTGCTAAAAAAATTGATAAAAACGTGATCCGTTATGAGAGCTTTGAATTGGAAACGATTATGAGTTTTATTCAGCTGCTATGTAATTTTTTCCGTGAGAAACTTGGTTAGTCTATTGTTGTGTAGTCTGTTAGAGCTTGGTAATTAATTCTGTATTGTAACTTCTGATACTCAGTATCCAACCCGTTTGCAAGCCTGTAGTCGAACTTGTTGAGTTGAACAACATGCTTTTTTCACGAGTACAGGCAGTATACGATTTATATAACATCTCTCGTTACATTTTCTCGGAACACGCATGCTGTATGCAGATAAAGCTTTCCTGCCCTTACTAATTGGGAGTTCCTTGATAATTTTGACATCCTTTGATAAATATGAGGTAAACCAATTAACATCAAAGATCTCTGAAAAGTTATTAGAATCTTTCGAGTAAGATCGTTGATCCAATTTTGGAACAACCAGAGTAGCATTCAAAATTCGTGCACCAACAACAGCATCTGTAATCCTGGTTCTTTGTTGATTCAAGCCTCCACTAGTTGCCATCAACAAAAATCCATTAGGCCTAGTGGTCACTTGAGCTTTTGGAAACTTGCTGCTGGCATTGCTGCAGCCATAGAAGTGCTCCGAATTTCTAGAACTCCACACATCGTGACTCATCTTCCCTCAATCTTTCGGAACGCGGAACACATGCTTTTTGCATTGAATATGGACACGAATGAAAATGGATATAGAAATGGATATGGATTTTGAATTTGGATTTAGAAAAAAGGACCCAAAATGGATGCAATAATTGAATATGAAAATTGGTTTGAAGTAAAACATGGTTGTGGATATTTGAATATGATTTGGATATGAAATTGTTTATTTAGAACAAAGGTTAAACATGGAATTGGAACTTTGTTTAAGATATTGGTTATTGAAACTAACATGGATATGGACATGGTTTAAAACATGGATGTCAGATTTAATTGGATTTGAAAGTGGATGTGGGTTGAAAAATGGATATGTATCTTATTTGGTTTAATGGATACGAAATGGATTGTAAATGGATTTAAAGTCAAAATGAAAGTTAAGAAGTGGTTAATTAGATTTGTGAAATGGATGTTAAAAATGGATAGAGAAAAATTGGTTATGGACTAAGGAAGAAAATGAATTTCTTGCAAATATGGTTGCTAGTTTAGAATGATGGATATGAAAATGGATACGACGTCTTATTTTAGAAAATGGGTAACCAAATGAATCCAAAGCCACTCCCTAAACTTTTCGCAACCCCTTTGATAAAACGAACACATCTACCACCAAACAATTTGCAACTGAATCCACAATCGTCAACCCCAGTTTTCTGAATCCAAACCTCGCCTGAACCACTGAAGAATCTCACCGCAAGACATCTTGACTCTGAACATTCACAGCTTGAGAAATAGCCCACGGATACAGGTAGTCTGAATTTGAAACAATCTCTTGGTAGTTTGACCATGATTAGGTCAAACGTCCACCTGAATAGGATCGCAACTGAACAATCATCTTGGACTTGAAGCTAAACACTTATCTTTGAATGCACGCTAATACTCCTTTGAATACGGAAGATCAAACCAAAGGAAGATGCCTTGATCACATTTCTCATGCTGAATGTAATGCTTTATGTTTTTGTTTTTCTATGCTTGAATGCAATGCAATGAAATGAAAACTCATGCTAAATGATATGAGGAAATGAGAGGGCAAATTTTGGGGTATTACAATGGGCAGCAAGAATCCACCCTTGGGAGATCCAATGAATATAATTTCCTCTATGGGCAATAAGGATCCACATTTGGGGGGGTTCAACAAATATAATTATTTGTCTCCTGTGGACCTAGATTTCCTGCATAGGTATGGCGTAACGAATAAACATAGATGAATAAGGATGAGATGCCTTATTAAAAACACTCGCCCCCGAGGGTGCAGAGGGAAAAAAGTTCCTGATCTCTTCAAACCACTCCCACTTACTGGTTGGAAAATGGATATTTCATGCATAAATACAAGTTAGATAAAGCGACTCTCAATCGGTTAAAGGTTCCTCGCCTAATAATTATATTATATGAATAGGGGAGTGAATGACTAAACACTTAACCTTTATTTCATTGGCATGGTCTTGCTCTCCGAATGCAATCCTCAAAGTGAGGTAGTCTTTCACCTGTACATACTCTCCTGAGAATCCAACCAATGATCCTTTAAAGGGCTTCATTTCTTCGAAGTCGAGGCAAAGTCGTTCAAAGGCTTCTTAATAAAGTATATCGGCACAATTTCCCTGTTCAACTAGGACTCTTTTGATATCCCATTCTTCGCATTTGATGGCGATGACCATGGGATCGCCGTTGTGTTGATGGATGTCGAACACATCTTCCTCAAAAAAGACGGCGTAACTGCAGGTGCCTTCATACTAGTGATCGTGGAGGTTTCCTACACTCTGGACTAGACGGATGTATCTTTTGTGGGCGTTTTCGCTACCCCCAATTAATCCTCCATTTATGGTGTTAATGGTATGTTGCATCGCTTTCTCGCCTTCACCTAGGGATTATTCTTTTACTTTGCTTGACCCGGTCTTCTAGCAACTTCTCGCTCACGCAGATCATGTTGTTCCTCCTAATTGGAATAGCCACTTGTCACACACTTCTTGAGGTGGCCTTCCTGTATCGGCTTTTCTATTTCCTTCTTTAACAGATAGTAGTCGTCGGTATGATGTCCTTTAACTCTATGGAACTTGCACCCCCTTTTAGGATTAGATCCCATTATATCTGATATGGGGGAAGGCGGTGTCGGGTTGTTATGTAGATGGAGCACCTCACTCCAGATGTGTTTTCAGTGGGTATTCAAAGGCGTGAAACTCTTCGTCGCTTTCCCCACCCTTTTGAACAAGGATTTATCCTTCATGGGCGGGGTGTATCTTTTTTTTTCTTTAGGGATGAGAGCTCTCGGTGCCCCTGACACACTTTTTGGCGTCTCGATCCTTCTTTTTTAGCATTGCTTTCCTTGCCTTTTATGTAAAACTCTGCTCTGGGAACTAATTCAGCCAACATGAATGTCGTCGACATTTGGGCGAGGGATTCATTAAAGTGTCCCACCTTAAGTATATTTTTGAACGCCCCGATAAACATTTCTTGATTCGGAGGGACAACCTTCATGATGGCTTCAGTGAAGCGGGCGAGATAGTACCACAATGATTTTGATGTACCTTTGCGGATATTAAATAGGCTGGTAGTGGATATCTTCCTATGACGACTGGCGGAAAACTGGTGCACCAACTTCCTTACTAACTCTTGATAGCTATTAATAAAGGCACGAAGAAGGCCCGTGTACCTCTTAAGGGTAGCCTCCCTAAGGGTGTCTGACAAAAGCTTAAATTTCAGGGAGTCTAGTGCTCCTATAATGGTTATATGTGTTTTGATGGAGGCGACATGGTCGTAGGGATCGCCATGCCTATCAAACTTTGCCAAGGATGGATGTTTGAAACCTTCAGGAATAGGGGCCCCCTATACTTCGTCCAAGAGTGGCTAGGGATCCTGCAGTTCCACCTCTTCCGGGGGATTGACCTCCTGTTGGCATTGTCTGATGTTTTGGACGTTATCTTCTAACGTCCGATTGTGGCAGCGTAATTAGTCCATGACGGCTCATATCTCCGCCATAGCATCAACATCACATGTACCGCTAGTACCTTCAAGAATGAGGGATAGAGCTCTTATGTTCACCATGTCTGATAATGGCTAGGTGTAGGAGTTGAGGGACAACATGGAAAGTGATGGTTATTAGAAAGAGGTGTGACCCAAGTTAGTTTTACTAAACACCACAGTGGGCACCACTGTACTATCTAAATAATACAGGTGTGTGTGTGTGTTCCCCCTACAAGGGCAGGGAGACTCATAGGCCTTAGTAGGTATATTACACATTTAAGGGTGAGGGTTAGCTCAGGGCGGCGAGTAGCATTGTATGGTGGTTTTGATGTTTTTTAAGGGACCAACCCTTCTGATGTGAGAGACCCTGTTGGTGGTTAGCGTTGTTGGGTTGCAGGCGAGCTGTTAGATTGACGATGTTAACGCTACTAGGAGCAGAGTTCTCTAAGAGTAATAGTAAAGTTGTATGATTTGAGGTTTTCCTTTATTCCCCTTGAGGGATATTGAATTTATAGAGGCCCCGGGGACCTAGGGTTTTTCAAAAAGGGACACTGTCCACCTAGTCAAATAGTGGACAGGTGAATCCCTATTCCTAAGGGAAACGCGGTGTCAATAATAACCTTGTCATTCTCTTTGCCCAAGACACGTCTTATCCCACGTTTTTCCCTTCTTTGGGCGAGAAAAACTCAAGAGTGAGGTGATACCTTCCTTTGGGCAACCTTGTGTCGTCGCCTTTTCTTAAGGCGGTCCTAAACTGTCGTCCTAGACAAATTTAATTGCAAATATAACACGACAAAATTCATTCTCCATTATTAAAAATAAATAAAAAATATTGTATTTATATGAAAATCTTTTCATATTTCTCTGTATTTAGACATCTTAATGTTTTTGAACATATTGTGCATTCTTGAGGATAAATTTATTGTTTCTTCTATTAAATTTAACAATGTTAAAAATGGATTTTCTAAAATGATTAATGTTTAAATATGTTCTTGTAATTTTAATTTGAACAATAAATTTGAGTGTAAAATTCATGTGTATAATCTTTAGTAACTTTTAACTCTCCAAAATTTGAATCCAAACACTGCATAAAATTGAGCATGATTATGAACCAAGTAATAAACAATATTATTTATACTGAATAATTGATAGATTGAATTAAATTATTCTCTTCGAAAAGTATGATTTGAGTGTATCAAACCTTTCTTATATTTGTGTAGATAAGGTTTTGAAGAGATCTTACATATGAGATTATACATATGAGCAGTTACATATAAAATCTTCACATATGTTTGTTTAGCAATGATAGTTCTCCAAATAATTTTAGTTGTATTGTAGCATTTTTTTAGAGTATTTAAATACTAAAAAAATAAAATTAGGGACGAAAATTTATTTTGGAACTTGATTTGCTTTACATTAGATTATAATATCTATTATACATTGTCTTTAACATTTATTTGTTTTATAGGAAAGAAATTGCGATTATATATTAAATTTTTCGAGAAAATTATATCATGTTGAATTGTATAACATGACAATATAAATGATTAAAATTAAAAGAAAAAGCAGTTTCACAAAAACAACAAGACATAAAACTGGGATACTTTTTTATATTAAAATGCAATATTGAAAGTGATACACTCTAAGGACGTTCGTGAAAAAAAAATACAATATTTAAGGAAAAGATGTTGATCCTATTAAAATCTAAGCATTGAGTAAGATAAAGTGCATGCTTTTATTATACATTATTCATGAAATGAAATACACTCATGCATTTAGTTTTTATGGAAGCTTCTTCTTCTCTTCCAAATCCTTCATTTTCTTCTTCTTCTTCTCCAAATCCTTTTTTTTTTTAAAAGTAATGGATTGATAACTTGAGCACAAGGGGTGCTCACCCTTACAAAGAAACACCAGATCAGAAAAAAACCACAGAAGAGAAAACACTAACAGCAAGGCTACAAGCAACAAGAAAAAACTGAGAAGTACATCAAACAACCGGAGACGCAGAAAACTACCGGCAAGGCATTCCAAAACACCTAAGCCACAGCCTGAAAAAAAAAATTCCCAGTCTATCTTCAAAACACTTCCACACGGCAGCCGCAAAAACACCCAGAATAAACATGTGATCAGTGCTTCCACAACAATCGCAAAAAAACCGAAGAACAGACCAACTGTGGCAACAAAAACTACAGAACCAAATGCCCTAAGGAAGGGCCCAGCCAAAGCCAAGACACCCTCTTAATTGAACTAACCACTTCCTCGACAGAGCAGCTTGCTGCGTTAAAAACAACTTCGTTACGGATTTTCCAAATCTACCAAGCCGCCGCCGCCCAAATGGACATAGTTGTCTTTCTGTCAGACTTCCTTCCCACTGCAGAAGAAGCAAAAGAGAAAGCATCCTTACAGCTAACCCCAGCCTTAAATTTGACTCCCGTCCATTCAACAATTCTTTTCCACACGGCAACAGCGAAATCGCAAAGGAGAAACAGGTGGACAGAACTTTCCTCTGCTAACTTGCACAGCGGGCATAAGGAATCTTCTATGTCAATAGGGATCCCTCTTCGAAGAAGTTGAGCTTTTGATGCTATACAATCCCTCATTAACCTCCACAGGAAAACCTGGACCTTGGAGGGAATGCTAAGCTTCCAAATCAAATTCTCACTATTTGAAATGTCTTCATAATGACTCAAACCAGACACCTCCTGAATTAGATGATAGCAGTCTGCGACAGAGAAAGTTCCTGCAGCATTTCCACCCCAATCAAAAAAGTCTTCAAGATCTTCCAAGGGTTTAGCCTCCAACAACAATGAAGACAAGGTTGCTGTCTCATCCATCAAGTCAGTGATACCTCTGAGAGGTATAATCTCCGCCAGATTGTTGTTAGACAAAGCAAGGCTTCCCATGGCCTCACGAACACTCCAATTAGAGTTAATAGCCTGCACATACAGATTTGGACACACAACTTTGAGTGGTTGGTCTCCCAACCATCTGTTGCACCAGAAAGAGGTGTCCACTCCGTTGCCCATTTCGCAAATGATATTATCTACAAAATAATCCGAACCAAGGGCTTTGTCGTAGATGATAGACGAAAGGTCTCTCCACCACAGAGACCCTTTCTTCCCGCCACTAGCACCGACATTGTTGTTCACCTCCAAACGTAAGCTTTTAGGCGAGTGTCTATGCTCTAAGATGCCACTCCAAAGCCCGTTCTTCTCCGACATGATCCGCCACTTCCATTTATGTAACAGGGCTTTGTTAAAGGAGACAATGTTTCTAATGCCCAAGCTGCCTTTTTCTTTAGGTTGGCACACCTTATTCCAACTCACCCAATGGATAGTTCTACTACGATCAACCCCTCCCCACAGAAAACTACTCTGGATACGGATTATTTCTTTAAGAACTCCAACCGGTGCCTTATAGAAAGACAGGGAATAAACCGGCAGCGCATTCAAGACTGAATTTATCAGCACCACCCTCCCTCCTATGGAGAGATGTCTTCCTTTCTAAACCGACAAACGATTCCTCAAACAACTCAAAACTTTCGACCATGTCTTCACTTTCCTCGGGCTTCCCCCCACCATTATACCAAGGAAAGAGAAAGGTAGCACACCATCCCTTTAAAACAGAAAATTTGCTGCCGCAGCAACAAAGTCAGGAGGTAAGTTAACTCCACTAAGACAACTTTTAGTGAAATTGACTTTAAGGCCGGAAACCAATTCGAAGCCTCTGAGAATGGCTTTAACACTCCATAAATTATCCCAGCTGCAATCGCCAATTAACATAGTGTCATCAGCGTACTGAACAATGATGTAGCTGACTCGGTCGTTAACTTTGAAACCCTTGAACACTCCCTCCTCGCTCGCTTTCTTCATCATTCTCGTAAGTCCCTCCATAACCAATAAGAAGAAAAAAAGGAGATAAGAGATCGCCCTGGCGCGACCCTTTTTCAATCTTGATATCCGGAGTGTTGCTACCGTTCACAAGAACCGACGCCGTTCCCTTGAGGACCAAAGCTTCTATCCAACTCAACCAAGTTTCACCGAAGTTCATCCTGATCATCATGTATCTAAGGTAATTCCAACTCACGCAATCATAAGCTTTTTCGAAATCGATTTTCATGATCATACACTCCTTCTTCGTTCTACTTGCATAGTCTAATATTTCATTAACAGTCAGGATTCTCAATTTTCATGATCATACACTCCTTTGATGAACGCCGATTTCTCTAAGGAGATGATAGAGCTAATGACCTTCTTTAATCTCGCCGCAAGAATTTTTGAGAGAATTTTCTGAAAGCAGCTAACCAAACATATCGGCCTATAGCTGGACAGGAACTGAGGGTTGATGACCTTAGGGATAAGAGTATAGAAGGATGCCGTAGCAGCCTTGGTGAGGACAGGTTTGTTGAAAAAATCCCAAACGAACCTGTAAACGTCACCTTTAATGACGTCCCAACCATTTTGGAGGAAACTGAAACTGTAACCGTCTGGCCCAGGGCTTTTACTCCCATTACAACTCCATATAGCGTCTTTTATCTCTTCTATAGAAAGTGGTTCTTCAATAGAAAGCCTGTCAGTAACGGTAAGTGAAGGAAGGACAATACCATCAATAACAGGTCTGCAATCAACAGTTTCTATAAAAGTATTCATGAAATGTTTCCGAACTTCAGCTTTAATCTCCTCCACTTCTTCCTTCCTTCCTTCTGGCGTGTTTACGAAAAGGATGTTGTTTCTGCAGTTCCTTTCGCGGATAGCCCTATGAAAAAAACTGAGAGTTTCTATCACCCTCTTTTAGCCACATAGATCTCGAGTTCTGCTTAAGGAGGCACTCCTTAAGGTTCAGATGGTTCCAAAATTCTGTCAGGGCCCTACTCCTCTCGTCTCTCATGTTCACGTCCTGAAGGTCAGAATCCTCAACAAAGTATCTTTCAATTTCGTACAGCTCGTCAACCGCTGTCTCGATTCTCAAATCGATCCAACCAAAAACCTCTTTACTCCACTTTCTCAAAGCGACCTTAAGGATCTCCTATAGAAGTTACTTCATTTCTTCTCTCTTCTTGTCTCCCAAACTCATTATTTCCTCCTCCCCTCAAACTTACTTCATTTCCTATTTTATCTTGTCCTCCAAGCCCAATGTTTTCACCTCCATCTTGAACTCCAACATTTATCTTACCTCCCCAACCATCTCCATTTATCCAAAATTGTAAATCACCTTAATGATGTCTTTTTCACCGCTTTCGACCATGTCCACCTTCTCTTAAGCGTCTATCTTTATTCACCCCAAGTTTTATTTTGGAATTTTCAAATACATGAGCTGCAAATAAAATAAACATGACTATTAAAATATAATAAAACAAAACAAAGTTGTGCAAACAAATAATATTCATATACTTTGTTTCTCATCATCTTTGGATGGTTCAATTGCCACAATAGTGATGAAAATTAGTGCACAAAGAAAGAAGGCAAAAATAAAACACTTTATCTTCATCTTTGATCTTCTATGTTTAATGTAAATGCAACTAATAACTATTTATAGATCATGCAACTTGTAAGATTTAAGAAGCACAAAAAGAGCAGTATTACTTAATATATTGTGCAGTAACAATTTGGCTCATAGAGAGAATAATGGGTCATCAAGTACTATTGAGCGGTAAATTGGGACATGTTTGTCAAATGAGATAAGCCAAAATTTTATATAACTAGCAAGGTTTTTGTAGTTTTGCACAAGTCACTTTTATTTTATTGTATGTTTAAAAAATAATACAAAATTTAATTTGAATATTATTACTATAAGATTTAAAACGCTTTGTAAAATCTTAAAATTTACATGTTAGATTTAAATATTTATAATTTTTATAATTACAGTTAATAAAGTGACAATGATTAAAATGGTTATTTCTTATAGTCTTTTATTTTGGAGGAGTTCTCCAGAAAATACCACTGTTTAAAAGGAGGCTCAACTACGTTAGATTAAGGGGTGAATCTGATTCGAACAAATAATGGATGAATTAATACCTAGATTCACCACAAATTTGGCATTTTATGCTAAAGAAATATAGAACACACGATTTTCTCCATACCAACAAGACCAACAATCTCCCTCTAGAGATAAAATATTTTCATAATTTGTCAAAAGAAGGTTTCTAACTTACTCTTGTCCCCAAATAAAGAGGGACCTCTTACATTAAAGATCCCAAATAAAAGTCCCCTTCTTCAAAAGACCAACCTCAACCTTTGTTTATTAGAGATAAGATAAAGTTTATTGAATCTTACTCTAAAAGAAATTTGACCCTCCTATACATCATCCCAAAAATAGAAGAGAATGTAAGTTACATAATTCCTCTACACACTATCCAAAAACTAGTTAGAGGGAGCATTAATTTTATAACCTAAAAGAGAGACCATTTTTAACCAGTTAGAAAAAGTAGGAGGATTAGAAGTCCTCCCCCTAATGAATGAGGACCAACTTGAACCTCATATCTAGCAAATAAAATATCCCTCAACAACCATGAAGCATCAAAGATGGGCTTCCTATGCCATTAACTAATAGGGCTAAATTAAGTGAGCAGAGATCACGAACACCAAGACCTCCTATCTACTTAGATTTAAATACATTAGACCATTTAACCCAAAGTATTATTGTTCCACCTTTCACTCCACCCAAAGAATCTTCTTTGATTCTTGATTATTCTCTTCTATATCTTAGTTTCATTTTTCATAAATGACATAAATAAAGTAGGGATTCAATCGAGAACTGAGTTGAGCAATATCACTCTCCCTTCAAAAGCTACATATACATTATTTCAAGATAGCAGACACATTGTTGTGGTGGATATCTCTAACGCTACCGAGGAAATAACCTCGCCTCAGAAACCTTTTCGATATAATGCTTATATGTGTATGTACTCTTTTTCTCTTATGTCTATATTGAACAAAAGACATAGATCATGTCACCCTTGTCCATTTCAGTATTAGGCTCTTAGACATTTATGTTGTTACATATGATAGGCAAGTTTCTAATCATCTTGTTATAGATAATGTTTCAACTGCAATAAAGTATTCGATCTCATATCTAAGGTCCATTATGGTTTCAGGTCGAACGGTGATATACACCATTATCACCTTAAGAATAAATTATGACACTTTCATAACATTCTATGTATTATTTTCATGATGGTTCATTCCAATATAATTACTTCTAATATGTATACCTATGTTAAAATTTGATAACTCTTTATTCATGACACAGGAGATGTAATCATAATTTTATCCATATAATAGTCTTAATTCTTTATTGTTATCCCACTTCACAAAAAATCTTTGATATCGATACTTTATAAATAATATCCTTATCTTAATGGGTTCTCATGATTAAGTCATACTTAATACTTCATTAAATATACAAGATAATCTAAGGAATTTATTCCTTTGGAAAAACAAACATAATGAATAAATACCTTATTTTTATTAATAAATAATTCAATACATGTACCAAGTTATTAAAAAAAAAAATTTACCTCTAGGGTTTACACTAACGATGTTGTGCTAGAACTAGAGGCAATCATACATACACCTTATACTCATAGATCTAGTATGACCGTCTTGCTTTTGCTACGCAAGAGGACTCGTCAGTGGGTCAATGACTTTGTCAAGTGTTTCCACTATGCATATCTTCACATCTCCTCTATCTACTATATCTTTGAAATTCTAGTAAACTAACAGCAGATGTCGAGTACGATGTCACGACACTAGGATCAAGATAAAAATACAACACAAACAATTACGCAGTTGATTTAAATTGCTGGAAGTAAATAACACAGTTAATTATTAATCCAGTTTGGTGCAACATCACTTACAGCTGGGGGCATCCAAGAAAAGAAGGAAATCCACTATAGTATTAGTTTGAAGCCCAAGTAAACTACCTCAAGTTTCCAATCTTCTCACCTGATCACTACTTCTGCTATTTCTATCTAAGACACTCCTAGATATGAGACCCTTCACACTTCACTTCAATCACACAACAGTGATAAAATAATGAACAATAGAAGACACACTTCCAATGACAAAAAATCAACTCTTACTTAAAAGCTAATGAGTTATTCACAATTACAACTCAATAAAATCAGTCAACTTCAAGCATCTAAGTGATGCAAGAATGACTCACAAATAAAACACAGTCCAACTCAGATATCAAGGATGATATAATAGTGAATCACAAATAACAAAGAACACACTAAACTCTAAAAACTTCGTTCACAAACACAATTTCGATACCCAATTAGGTTTATAACCGTCCTTTATATATCTTTTGATAAGCATGGGCTCTAGGCTCTTCACCTAAATAAAACGTATATCCAAAACAGCAGTTGTGAATATTCTGCATCATCTTCTGCTCAAAATAGGAACAAAATATAATGTTTCCTAAAAGGTCTCCAAGTCCCTTTTTATGAACAAATGCACTTCTGGCACATAACTAACATTCCTAAAATTACCCTCCTTGGACTGCGGCAGAATGTGAACTAAAACATATAGAATCTCACATTTTAAAAACAAATCTTCCAAGAACTAAAACATGTCACAACATCGTGCTAAACATCTCTACAATGATGTCTGTCTAACATGTCATGACATCCTGTTGTGGTGCATGTTTTAACAAAATTGCTGCCAATCTAAAAATCACAGAACTAAAAATCTCCTCCTTTGGTAAATTTTGGCTAAAATAGCCTTGGCATAAAGAATTGGAGAAAAAGAAAACAACAACAAAACTACAAGAAACAAAATAAAAAACACGAACTTGGTATAACACCAGAACACATCAGAGGCACACGCAGCAGCACTAAGAAAAATACTCAACCTCACAAAAAGGACACATGGAGGGACAGAAAATTCTCACACACCAAGATACTCCCCCAAAAAATAAAAAATGACAATGTCATGACATTCTGTCTGACATCACAGCTACACTCACAGCAAACACACCTAGAGAGCCTAAGCACACACTCACCCTTAGACGCAAGATCAGCAAATTAGATCCTACTCCCCATATCACATAACTCCCCCTCAAGGTAATCACCAAAAAATAGACATTTTGCAGAGAAAAATAAATTCTCCCAGACAATGCATGATGTCATAACATGAGGTTCGACATCCCAGCAACACAGATCATGCTCATGCTCCTCCTTAGTCGTTCTTTCCCTTAAATAAAGACCATTACTACATATTAAAGCAACAACACAACAACACATACTACTACCATATCAGCAACCATTACTCCTCCTTTTTAGCCATAAATTAGACAACAGCAAACAAAGGCATAAATTAGACAATATCCTATGATATAACTCAAAAGAAATAGCCAACTCTTCCTCAAATAGTAATCATCCAGAACAATTGTCAAGAATCAACAAACACAACCTGAACTACTACTGCAAATAAACACTGCTTATAAATCCTTCATTCATTAGAAAGAGAAAGGACACAGAAGAAGCAAAAGGTACTTAGTCAAGATTACAACCCAACAACACATATAGTGCACAAAAGTAAAATTCAAGGCACAACCCACAAAAAGTACACCAACCAAGCAACAAAAATTATAAATAAAACCAAAAAAGGAAATTACTGATGCTCAAAATCCTTATCATCACTAGTATCCGCATTCCCTTCACTAGCATCTTCTTCTTCCTCAGCATCAATCAAGTTCACCTCAGCTCCTTCCACTGACGAGGTTTTAATAAGACTTTCAATTTTGAATTTTCTTTCAGTGCAAGCTTTTATAGTCTCATCCAAGACCTTTGTTCTTGAGGTTGACCCAGGAGCTCCTTTGTCAGATGTTATGAAAAGGTCTGGGACATGTGTCCCTTCAAACAGCTTATGGTGCAGAGACAAAGGTGTTTCCCTTTTACATGCTCCATCAGAGTTAATCAGAATACCAGGGTGCTGACCCATAATAATACCACAAATTAAGGAGGGAAAAGCAATTGGAATTTTGACAATGAAGGTATTTGAATACTTCATAGTTTGATCAAAGACATATGAACCAAAATCAAAGGCAGTTTTGGTACCAACCATATAGATAAACCTACCCAATCTAATAGCAATAGTGGATGTGTGATTTGTGGACACCCAGTTAGCAACTCTAATTCTATGCAGAACAACGTATTTAACACTCATATTACTTACAGACAACTTGTCTTTCCTTGGCCAACTCTTCACTTGGTTAGATGTGATATCCTTACCTACCATATTATCACTCACTTCAATTTCAACATGTTCCTCCTCATTTCTTCCCATGAACCTATTTATGTTCTCTAGAGAAAACTCAACACACTTGCCCCTGACATATACCTTCCTATATTCCTTACTCTTCTTATTGTTACAGTCAATAGGAATGTTCACAATGAACTCCTTCACAAGCATTTCATAACACTTACCAAGTCCAACAACACTTTTCATTAGTCCTGCATGTTCAATGAGACTTACAACCTCCTTACACTCAAGGGAATTCTTCCCAAGTTCTCTTTCGAGAGCCAACCTCCTTTGGCACACATACTTCCATTTCTCAACACTCTCTACAAAGTGAAAAGAAATGTTATCAATGGCCACCTCTGGAACATTTGCAAGAATCTTTTTCCCTGCTGCTACGTTTCTGGCAGAAGGCACGATGTCCTGAAAAGTTGCTTCAACATACACCTCATACTCAGAGTCACTAGAAGGGACGTGTTTCCTTTTCAGAGATTTCTTTTTGGATACATGAGACAAAACTTTGCTACAACTTTTCTCAAGGCCTACACTTGTGCTTTTCTTTGGTATCTTAGGTTGTTTTCTTGTATAAGCAAAGCATTGTGGCCTTATCATCGCGTGAAGTTGAGTACCTGGCTACATCATATGTAACATGTCAAGCAGCATGGATAGAGATGTTGCTTGAAGAGCTCTAGTTAATGGAACCTATAAAAATGAAGTTGTTTGTCGATAACAAGTTAGTTATCGACCTAGCAAACCATCCAGTGTGTCATGGTTGAAGTAAGTATATATAGAGAGCAGATATCATTTTCTGAGTCAACAAAGGAAAACTTGAACTTGAGCATTTCAAGAAAAAAGTGCAACTAGCTGAAATACTTACCAAACCCCTGAACAAAGTCAGGTTCGACGACTTAAAGAAAAAAATTGGGATGAGAAGTCTCGAGAACATGAATTAGGGGGTGCGTTGGAAGTTGTAATTCGATGTTCTAATTGAAATCTAGCATTCGGCTGTGTCAAAGTAGCTAGTTGAAGTTCAGGAGTCATATGTATTCGACGGAGTCGAATACAACATATAGTTGTGTCAAAATGTAATTTGTAATTTTGTATTTTACACTTTGTACGTTTTAGGTTTGGGCCAGTTTGTAAAGTTTAGGTCTGAGCTTGAGTTGCCTATATAAAAGGTTTTGTATGATGTAAACATAGAACTTCACTCAATCCTAAATTTCATAATTCAATTTATAATTTTCTCTTTTTTCTCGCTTATTCTTCTCTGTTTTTCATCTTTCTTGAAAACATTTGTTCCAACAATTTTTCTAGAGTATTTATTTTGGAAAATGATTTGCTTTACATTGGATTATAATATCTATTATACATTGGCTTTAACATTTATTTGTTTTATAGGAAAGAAATTATGATTATATATTAAATTTTTCGAGTAAATTATATCATGTTGAATTTTATAATATGACAATATAAATTATTAAAATTAAAAGAAAAAATAGTTTCACAAAAACAACAAGACATGAAAAGGGGATACTTTTTTATATTAAAATGCAATATTAAAAGTGATACACTCTAAGGATGTTCGTTAAAAAAAATACAATGTTTAAGGAAAAGATGTTGATCCTCTTAAAATCTAAGCATGGAGTAAGATAGAGTGCATGCTTTTATTATACATTATTCATGAAATGCAATACACCCATTCATGCATTTAGTTTTTATGGAAGCTTCTTCTTCTCTTCCAAATCCTTCATTTTCTTCTTCTTCTCCTCCAAATCCTTGTTTTCTTCGCCTATGGAACTTACTTCATTTCTTCTCTCTTCTTGTCCCCCAAACTCATTATTTCCTCCTCCTCTCAAACCTACTTCATTTCCTATTTTACCTTGTCCTTCAAGCCCAATGTTTTCACCTCCATCTTGAACTCCTCCAATATTTAATGAACCTCCCCAACCACCTCCATTTATCCAAAATTGTAAATCAGCATTATGATGTCTTTTTCGATGCTTTCGACCATGTCCACCTTCTCTTAAGCGTCTATCTTTATTTACCCCAAGTTTTATTTTGGAATTTTCAAATACACTAGCTGCAAATAAAATAAACATGATTATTAAAATATAATAAAAACGAAACAAAGTTGTGCAAACAAATAATATTCATATACTTTGTTTCTCAACATCTTTGGATGGTTCGATTGCCACAACAGTGATGAAAATTAGCGCACAAAGAAATAAAGCAAAAATAAAACACTTTATCTTCATCTTTGATCTTCTATGTTGAATGTAAAAGCAATTGACAACTATTTATAGATCATACAACTTGTAAGATTTAAGAAGCACAAAAAGAGCAATATTACATAATATATTGTGTAGTAACAATTTGGCTCATAGAGAAAATAATGGGTCATCAAGAACTATTGAGAGGTAAATTGGGACACGTTTGTCAAATGAGATAAGCCAAAATTTTATATAACTAGCAAGGTGCTTGTTGTTTTGCACAAGTCACTTCTATTTTAATGTATGTTTAAAAAATAATACAAAATTTAATTTGAATATTATTACTATAAGATTTAAAACGCTTTGTAAAATTTTAAAATATACACGTTAGATTTAAATATTTATAATTTTTACAATTACAGTCAATAAAAAGACAATGATTAAAATGGTTATTTCTTATAGTATTTTATTTTGGAGGAGTTCTCAAGAGAAAACCACTTTTTAAAAGGAGGCACAACTATGTTAGATTAAAAGTAGAATCGAATTGGAACTAATAATGGATGAATCAAAACTTAGATTAACCTCAATTTTGGAATTTTATGCCAAAGACATATAGAAAAGCACAATTTTTCCCATGCCAACAAGACCAACAATCTCTCTCTAGAGATAGAATATTTTCATAATTTGTCAAAATAATGTTTTTAACTTACTATTGTCCTCAAGTAAAGAGGGACCTCTTACATTAAATATCCCAAATAAAAGTCCCATTCTTCAAAAGACAAACCTCATCAACCTCACCCTCTGTTTATTCGAGATAAGATAAAGTTTATTGAATCTTACTCGAAAAGAAATTTGACCCTTCCACACATCATCCCAAAAATAAAAGAGAATTTAAGTCACATCATTCCTCTACACACTATCCACAAATTAGTCAGAGGGAGCATCAATTTTAGAACCTAAAAGAGAGACCATTTTTCACCAGTTAGGAAAAGTAGGAGGATTAGAAGTCCTCCCCCCTCATAAATTAGGAACAACTTGAACCTCCTATCTAGAAAATAAAATATCCCTCAACAACCATGAATTATCAAAGATGGACTTCCAATGCCATTAACTAATAGAGCTAAATTAAGTGAGTAGAGATCATGAACACCAAGATCTCCTACTTGCTTAGGTTTAAATACATTAGACCATTTAACCCAAAGTATTGTTGTTTCACCTTTCACTCCACCCAAAGAATCTTTTTTGAATCTTGATTATTCTCTTCTACATATTAGTTTCATTTTTCATAGATGACATAAATAAAGTAGGGATTCAATCGAGAACCAAATTGAGCAATATCACTCTCCCTTCAAAAACTACATATACATTATTTCAAGATAGCAGACACATTATTGTGGTGGATATCTCTAAAGCTACCGAGGAAACAACCCCGCCTCTGAAACCTTTTTGATATAACGCTTATTTGTATATATACTCTTTTACCCTCATGTCTATATTGAACAAAAGGCATAGATTATGCTACCCTTGTCCAATTTAGTATTACGCCCTTAGACATTTATCTTGTTACGAATGATAGGCAAGTTCCTAATCATCTTTTTATAGATAATGTTTGAACTGCAATAAAGTATTCGACTTCAGATCGAACACTGATATACACCATTATCACCTTAAGAATAAATTATGAAACTTTAATAACATTGTATGTATTATTTTTATGGTGGTTCATTCCAATATAAATATTACTTCTAATATGTATACCTATATGAAAATTTGATAACTCATTATTCATGACCCGGGAGATGTGATCCTATTTTTATCCATATAATAGTCTTAATTAGTTATTGTCATTCCACTTTACAATAAATCTTTAATATAGATACTTTATAAATAGTATTCTTATTTTAATGGGTTCTCATAATTAAGTCACACTTAATACTTCATTAAATGTACAAGATAATATAAGGAATTTATTCCTTTGGAAAAACAAACATAATAAATAAATTCCTTTTTTTTATTAATAAATAATTCAAAACATGTATCTTGTTTCTTCTAATGTTTGTCTTCCTTTAAAAGATTTGTGTTGAATATTTTTTTATAAACAAAAATGGATTTAAAAGGATTAATTGGATGTATATCCCTTTTATCCTCAAATGTTGCTTGTATTCCTTTAAAGAAACCTAAACAAAATTTAGGATGCAGAAAAAGAAAGCTCGTTAGGTTGAAAATCCATAAGGGTGGCCTAAGCAGTAGTTATAGCGTAATAATAAAAAGTTCGTTAGATTGAAAATCTTTCAAGGTAGTATAAGAAAAAATTAGGTTTAAATATACAACACCTGTTAGAGGAAGGCGACTTGTGTAACACCCCACTTTCCCATTTATGAAAAATACACAAAATTCTATGAAATAATCAGAGTTTTTACACCAAAAATAAAGTAGGATGCCACATTCATAAAACCAACATCAAACTCCTTTTATTAAATAGAATAAAACAGCGGAAAAATAATTTATTTATTCATTTCACGGCCACATGCCAACAACTTCGGAAAAATTCCACATAACTCGTGGTTCACCATAAATTCATCAAAGAGAAAGTTACGTAACGAAATTCAAAACAAAATGACAATCACTAAAATCCTCAAGATTCCCGTGTTACGTATCAGAGCGACTCCTACGACTCGAACAAGCAACACGCACTCCAAGCAACCTAAGTACCTGGATTATCTGTACTTCTGAAGAAGCACAGACACAACAACAACAAAAGGGGTGAGAACCATATTCAATATTAAGCGGTGAATAATACATATTAGAAGGTAGTTACTCACATATATCATACAAATATACAGTCACATTCTACTGTCACATTCAATCACCAGTCAATCAACAATGTAATAATGCAATGCGACTTGACACAAACACAATGCATGTGGTACCAACATCACCATGGTTCATTCAATCGAACCCGGATAAATCACATACACCCCTACTTGGCAATGATTTATCCCACCACACTTCTCTAGGGAGTTCGGATGAATCACATACACTCCTCCTGAGCAATGATTCATCCCACCAACACCATGAAATGCACAATAACGACTATGCATACAACACACATGTATAATAAAATTACACATTCTCACGATCCTCCTAATCACACATAAAATAATCATTCACCACAACACAAATTACACACAAAACACATGTATAATAATCAGTTATGCATTTACACGATCCTCCTGATCACACGTAAGCCATACGCTTACCGTAATTCACACTGGAATTACCTCACCTGCAACACCGCATCATCACACACAAATTATGCACAAGAGACTATCATCAAGTAAAATATACGATCCTCATTGATCCCAAGTGCGTCATACACTCACCGTTAATTCACCAAGAATTACCTCTGCTACCCCAAGACCGCTCACACCTCACACAAACGGCGCCACACAAACACATTCTACACGCCTCACAAGGTACTCGTTCACTAATTAGCTAATTACTAATTAATTCACCAAAATTATTAAATTAATTATTTCAGTCACCAACTCTATATTTCTTAACTTCTGACATCTATTCCCGTCCTCTCAAACCAAAAGAAACCGATTCCGACGCGAAAACGGGAAAGAAATCGTGAAACGGTAAAATTCTGCACACTCGCTGGTCATACGCGTATTGCCCTGGGCCATACGCGTATTTCCCAGCTCTCTCGCCCATTCCTACGCGTACCAGACGCGTAAGGCCTCCTGCCTCGCCCTGCCATACGCGTATTACTTGA
Organism: Lathyrus tuberosus; assembly: GCA_022829125.1. Classification (NCBI taxonomy): domain Eukaryota; kingdom Viridiplantae; phylum Streptophyta; class Magnoliopsida; order Fabales; family Fabaceae; genus Lathyrus; species Lathyrus tuberosus. Next base: position 21,002,590 of record JALAZF010000012.1, on the reverse strand, counting down.
CCCCATACGCGTATGGGCAGAGAGCTATTTTCCTTCACAAATTCCTTTCTCAGATCTAGATACACGTAAAGCTACTCTATACCGTATTGCCAAGCCACCATACGCGTACCCTTACGCGTATGGGCAGAGGGTCGTGCCAAAACCTCCTTGTGCCCTTCCCGTACGCGTAATGCCTCCAATCCTGCCTAGCCGTACGCATAACACCCTCCCCAATACGCGTAATGCCAGATCTATTATGCAAACCTGTTTTCTCCACACCAGTGTGAGTTCTTGCTACGGGATCTTCACTTTTCACTCCAAAACAGTCCTAAAATTAGTTCTACATCAATTTTATGTTCTATTATTCATCCTACATCTTTCTCTTAACATTACTAAATCAGACTGTGGTCTAAATTCATCCACTAAACCTGAATCAAAACCAACTCTGCAACATTCACATTCAAACAACAATAACAACATCAAGATGACAGACAAAAATCAGAAGTTCAGTGATTCATTCCACATCATATTCATCACAGATTCACATTTACATCTTACAATCATATGACAGCATACTTTCAAACGAATTCCTACGAGGTTAAGGACTCCCCACTACCCTCACATGATTAATTCACCAATATTAAACCCGTTCTCCCCCCTTACCTCGAATTCCTGATTAATTCCTGCGAAAATCTGATGAAGATGTTAGCCCTAGCACACCCTTGTTCTTCCTCTCCTTAGTTTTTCTCTTTTTCTCTCCAAAGTTCTGATATGACTAAACCCCCACTAATTTTCACTAATCTTCCTTTAATTACTAAACTACCCTTATTATTTCATATCAGTCCATTATCTAATCATTCACATTAGATTTTATTTTACTAATAATATTAATAATAATAATAATAGGCATAACAATAATACTATGAAATATACTATTAAAAATAATAATAATAATAATAATAATAATAATAAGTTCCATATTACTATTAATGGACACACCCCACACCTTATCACTATTAACATTACCCCCTTCGCACTCAGACACCCCCTAAACAAGGCCAAACAATTGAAAATAAAACACGACGATTAAATAATTAAAAATGAGGTGTTACAACTTGTCGAGAGGGGGGGGGGGGATGAATAGACACCCAAGAAAAAATCACAAAATAAAATTTGGGTTTTTAAAGTTGTTAGAAAAAGAGAGCGCGCGAAAGTTTTTGGTATGGACCGATAAAAGTCTTCTACATGAACATAGTTATTGGAACTCAGATATTCAAAGCCTAATATGAAATGACAAACAAAACAATAGAAATTAACCTTTAATCAAATATCACTTTTTTACTCGTTTGAACTAATGAACTTAGTAATGCTATTTCCAATGATAATAAGCAAAAAAATAGTGAAAAATGCTATTTATCGAACACTTGGTGTGTGAATGAATTTTCAGAATTTTCTTTGTATTGTTGTTGATATCAAAACCACTTATAATCACAATTGATATCAAACTTGATGGATTGATTTCATAGGTGTTATAGGGTGTATTGAATCATGTCTTAAGGTTTGGGAGCATGTCCTGGTCAAAAGTCAAAGGCACAGTTGACTTTTCCCTCGAAACCCTAATTGTTATTCTGATGAATTTGAAACTTGTTGCTCAAGCTTCTTGGATCAATCCATTGTTGCAAATGGATCAAGATAGTGTGTTAGGGACCCTCAAATCATCTCTTGAGGTCTTGGCTCATGATTTGTCCCAAAAGTCAACTTAGGGGTGAATTAGGTCAAGAAACCCTAAATTCCTGATTTTTGATGAATTCTTCCCCAAAGGCTAAATTGACTTGATGATTGGCTTCATGAGGTCCCATGGAGTAATTCAAGTTATGCTTTGAAGCATTGGCTCATGCCCAGAGGAAAATTTCCATCTGGAGGCCCTGGTCGACCAAACCCTAATTTGGTGACACTGGCGATCTTGAGGCTTGATCACTCAGAATGTTGCAAAATTGTACTTGATTCTTGTTGAGGGAGTCCTCTTGATCCATTGTTGATGTTTGAGATATTTAGACAAGTTGAAGATCATGTCATTCCTTGATTGATCCTCTGTCTAAGAACTCTGAGAGGGCTTGAAACCCTAAATTTTATTGTAGTGGATGCTCACCCATCCTTGGGGAGACTGATGAGGCATAATGATTCACCCATATTGTGATGATGATTTGCCCAATGATGGGAAATCTAAGTGGTCAAAATTTGGGGTATGACAATGTCCAAGCACAATTCCTTCTCGGACCATGAAATGTCATTTTTCCCAATTCAGCACTAGATTGACTTTAACGTAGCATTCAAGTACCATTTCTAGGTTCGATAAACATCCTTCAAAACTTTCCCCACAGATAGAGAAGTCGTCCATAAACACTTCCATTATGTTGTCTATAAAATCAGCAAAGATTGACATCATACACCTCTGAAATGTTGCGGGTGCGTTACATAGTCCAAACGACATTCGTCGATAGGCAAATGTACCATAAGGACAGGTAAAGGTAGTCTTTTCTTGATCGTCAGGATGAATAGGAATTTGGAAGAATCCTGAGTATCCGTCTAAGTAACAGAAATGAGAGTGTTTAGCCAGTCGCTCAAGCATTTAATCGATAAAGGGTAAAGAGAAATGATCTTTACGAGTTGCCTTATTCAACTTTCTATAGCCTATGCACATTCTCCATCCAGTTTGAGTTCATTTTGCTATGGATTTGCGCTTTTCGTTACTAACGACTATAACACCTCCCTTCTTCGGTACTATATGCACAGGACTGACCCAATTACTATCGAATATCAGGTATATAATTTCGGCTTCTAGTACCTTTTGTACCTATTTTTTGACTACATCGCTTAAGATAGGATTTATTCTTCTCTGATGCTCTCTAGAGGTTTTACAGTCCTCCTCTAGCATAATGTGATGCATGCATATAGAGGGACTTATTCCTTTTAGGTCCGAGATATTATACCTTGCTTTTGGATACTTTCTTAGAACATGTAGCAATTTCTCGGTTTCTATCTATCCTAAGTCAGCATTTACTATTACTGGTCGTTCAAGCTCAGTGTCTAGGAATTCATACCTTAGATTTTTAGGTAGCGTTTTAAGTTCTATATATGGCTTTTTCGGGCACGACATTAGATCGGGTATTAATGCGAGACATTCCCTCAGACTGTCATCTACGTATGGCTTATGCCAATTATCGTCTTCGAATATAGGAGGTGCCGGAATCTTTAGTACTTCAGTGTACTTAGATGGTTCCATATCCATTTCTTCCACGCATTTGTCGATGACGTCTAGGAAGCAACATAAATTATCTATAGCTGGGGCCTTTAAGAATTGAGCTAAAATAAACTCGACGTTTTCTTCACCAACTTCAAAAGTTAATTTTCCTTTCTTAAAATCAATGATGGCTCCGGCTATACCTAAAAAGGGTCTTCCTAAAATAATAAGAATGTTTGAATCCTCTTTTATATCCATTACCACAAAATCAGTTGGAATATAGAACTGACATATACGAACGGGCACGTTCTCTAGCATACCTATAAGAAATTTAACAGAACAGTCCGCTAGTTGTAGAGACATTTTTGTTGGTCTTAACTCTCCTAAATAAAGTTTCTTACACGTGGATAAGGGCATTAAACTAACACTGGATCCTAAGTCGCATAGAGAGTTGTCTATGACAAACTTTTCGATTACACAGGGTATGGAGAAACTACCTGGGTCATTCATCTTAGGAGGCATGTTGTTTTGAATGATGGTGCTACACTCAACAGTGAGCATAACTCTTTCATTATCCTCGAGCTTTTTCTTGTTGGATAGGATTTCTTTAAGGAATTTAGCATATGAAGGCATTTGTGTTATGGCTTCTGTAATTGGTATAGTGATATTAAGTTGTTTCAGATGTTCTATGAAATTCTTAAATTGTTCTTCATTTTTAGACTTAGCAAGTCTTTGAGGATAACGTATAGGAGGCTTATATGGTGGCGGAGGCACATAAGGTGTTTCTTTCTCTGCGACCTCTTCGATTTTGTCTTTCTTTTTGTTATTATTTGGTTCTTTCACCTTTTCAGCTCCTTTACCAGGATGTTGATACATGGCAAGGCTTTGGAGTCTTGGGTTGATTGGTCCATTTAGTTCTATTCCGCTTCGCAGTGTGATAGCATTAGCATGTCCTTTCCGGTTTGGTTGTGGTTGACCAGGAAATGTTCCAGCAGGGGCTGCTATTATTGTTGTTGTTGGGCTATTTGAGAAATTTGAGTTTCTAAAATTTTGTTACGGGTAGCCATAGCATCACGTTTAGTTGCCATCTGCTTTAGTAATTCACTCGTGTGCACATTTTGGTTGGCAAACTCTTTGTTTTGTTGAGTTTGAGTTGCAATGAAATTTTCTAATAACATCTCAATGTTTGACTTTCTAGGTGCTTGAGGAGCAACATGGGCTCCTTTCTGATATCCTGGAGGAACAATAGGGGCTTGGGTTGGAGCAAACAAGGCATTGTTGCTCTTGTAGGAAAAAATTGGATGATTCCTCCAGCCTGGATTGTAAGTGTTTGAGTACGGGTTTCCTTGGGCGTAATTTACTTGGTCGGTAGGAATACCAGCCAATAAATGACATTCAGCGTTACTGTGCCCAGGGGTTCCACACAACTCACAATTCGGTGTCACAGCGGCCACGGTGGCTACTAGAGCTATAGTCAAACTTTCAATCTTTTGAGTAAGCGCATCCACTTTAGCACTGACACGGTCCAAACTGTTAACTTCGTACATTCCGTTCTTCGTAGCAGGTTTTTTTGTTGGAGTTCTCTCACCTCCCCATTAAAAGTGGTTTTGAGCCATATTTTCAATGAGTTGATAAACGTCTTCATATGGTTTGTCCAGCAGATCGCCGCCAGCTGCAGCGTTCAGATTCAACTTTGTGTTATAGAGAAGACCATTAAAGAAATTATGGATTATCAACCATTGTTCAAGTCCATGGTGCAGTAAGAGCCTTAGCATATCCTTGTATCATTCCCAAGCATCGAAAAGAGATTCATTGTCTTTCTGCCTAAATCTGTTGATCTGGGCTCTTAGCATAGCAGTTTTGCTAGGAGGAAAATATCGGGCTAAAAAGACTTTCTTCAACTCGTGCCACGTAGTGATATAGTTGGATGGTAGAGACTGGAGTCAAGCTCTAGCTCTATCTCTTAAAGAGAAAGGAAAAAGACGTGGTCTTATGGCTTCGTTACTAATACCATTTACTTTTACGGCATCAGCATATTGCACAAACATAGATAAATGAAGGTTCGGGTCATCCGTTGAACTTCCGGAAAATTGGTTCTGTTGAACTGCTTGTAACAGCGAAGGTTTTAGCTCAAAATTGTTTCGATTGATGGCAGGGGCAGCAATGCTGTTGTGCGGGTCATCCTGCGATGTAACAACGTAATCCTTAAGAGGACGATTTGGTGGGTTCTCAGCCATGGGAATTCTTAATTCTGGATAAGGAATTTCAGGTTCAAGAAGATTATACTTAATTCACAATTCATTGATTCGGCTTCTTAAGTTAATAAAACGCTCGATATCGTCAATCGGTTGCTCAAGCTTGTCGCCTCGAGAGCGAGTGTTTAGCATACAATCGACGAAATAGGAAAAAGGAAAATTTTGGTGCCTTAGTCTATACTGCGCAACAATGGAATCACAATATTGACTAAATCAACTCCCCGGCAACGGCGCCAAAAACTTGAACGGGCGCGACACTAACGTGTTTGTCGGATAATGACTGCAACTATACAGTTGTTCGTTTAGTTTTAAAAAGGTTGTCGAACCCACAAGGAATTGATAATCAAACTTGAAATTCTGGTACCAGATATGTGATGTTACGTGTGATGTCACAACAACACACTCTGCAATGGACAATGTAAAACAACAGCAGAGAACACAAAGAATTGTTCACCCAGTTCGGTCTAACTACCTATGTCTGGGGGCTACCAAGCCAGGGATGAATTTCACTATCATAGATTTAATTTACAGATTCAACAACCCAGTTGACATCTCCTAAACTTAAACTCTACTTAATGAACCTTCTACCTAAGAGACCACTTAGGTATGAGAACACTACTCAATCCCTAAATCACTTCAGTGATATAATTCAAAGATCACACACTTTGAAAAACACAACTTGATTCTGCTTCACAGCTTTGATCAAGAACAACTCAAAACAACAATACGAATTCACACTAGAATGGTTTACAATACAAACACGAAGACTTAAACAACTCTCAGTCTTTAGCTCTCTTTCTTCGTTCCTTTTCCGTCAGGATTGATGCACTTTATATAGCTATTTGATCTGGTCTTGGACCTGCTACAATATCTGACCTGATTTGTTATTTAAAACTGAATCTTTGACAGATTTTCTCTCTCAAAATCTTCTTAAATCTTCAGCCTTTAAACACTCCTACAAATCTGCATCAAATCTGTTTGTAACAGAAAATATCTCCTCCAAGATATTCGCATCCAATTACTCTGCCAGCTCTTCCAAAATCCAGCTAAAACGCTTAACCCTAAAAACATCTCAGACCTGATATTTTATTGATCTGCATATCTGATGTCATGAGATCGCATGTGACATCAGACTTCACAACTTCAACAAGCTAAACACTTAACATACACCAATGTTAAGACTCAATGTTAAGACATCACCCATTTGACATCAACATTGAACAATTTTTTTTACCAAAATTCTAGCCAATCCAAGAACCAACAATCTCCCCCTTTGGCTAATTTTGGCTAAAACAATCTCTGCAACACTGCAACATCAGAGACTACCGCAGCTGATAAAACATTAGAAAAATTAAAAACTCAAAACCAGAACCAGCATAAGCAGCACTCCTTCAAAACAACTCCTACTACAAAAAGCTGCACAGACTTCATCAGCTCAGCAAAGGGTCAAGCTCCCCCTCAAAACCAGTGTTCAACATGCACACTCTCCCTCAACATCTGCACCACACCAGATCTTAGATAGGATACACTTTACAAACCTAGGCTAACTCTCCCCCTTTTTAGCCAAAATTGGACAATCACCAAACACAATGTCCTGACATAAAGACATGGTCAAACACAAGTTCCAACAATTGACTGTTCAGTCGATACAAACTATGCTCCTTATTTTTATTATAAACACAAGCCTTTCTTCCTTCTAGCAGCACCACTCAGCAACCAAGAATGAGCCATTCAAACATCAAAGATGCAGCAAAGAACTTCAAGCAGAAGGAAAATACTTCAGGTCCACCTCAGAAGGGGAGCAAAACAATGACTGCAGCTGAAACTTCTTCAGAAACCACAAAGTCAGGCAGAATCTCAGAAACAACCATGAAACCAAGCAAGAAGCTTCCTGTGCAACAACAAGCTACTGATGATGATTGGGATGAAGACTGGAAAGCTTTTCTAGATGCAGGGGGTTGGGATAATCTGTAAATAACGATGTACTTCAAACCTGTATGCTTTCAGCAGTTGAATAAAATCAATTTCTAATAAAGAATACAATTGCTTAATACACTCTCTAGCACATTTAATCTTCATAAATGCAAATTCCCAATTTACTTTTCAAACTTTCAAATTGGTTTGCATCTAAGGCTTTAGTAAAAATGTCAGCTAATTGTTTATCTGTAGCAACATGTTCCAAGGCAACTACTTTGTCTTCAACCAAATCTCTTATAAAATGATGCCTTATATCAATATGCTTGGCTCTGCTATGCTGAATAGGATTCTTAGAGATATTGATAGCACTCAAATTATCACAGTACAATGTCATGACATCTTGCTTGACATTGTATTCTGTTAACATCTGCTTCATCCAAACAAGTTGAGAACAACTACTCCCTGCTGCTATGTACTCAGCTTCAGCAGTAGAAAGGGACACACAGTTCTGCTTTTTACTAAACCATGATATCAGATTATTCCCTAAGAAGAAACAACCTCCTGAAGTGCTTTTCCTATCATCAGCACTGCCAGCCCAGTCAGCATCACAATATCCCCTTAACTCAGTCCCAGATCCATGACTATACAACATCCCATAGTCACTAGTGCCATTAACATATTTCAGGATCCTCTTTACTTGATTCAAGTGACTAACCTTAGGCTCAGATTGGTATCTGGCACAAACTCCAACAGCAAAAGCAATGTCAGGTCTGCTAGCTGTGAGATACAATAGACTCCCAATCATGCTTCTATATAAACTTTGATCCACACTGACACCATGTTCATCCTTGGATAATTTTAGATGAGTAGGAGCAGGAGTAATCTTGTGATTAACATTCTCTAGACCAAACTTCTTCACTATGTTCTTTGCATACTTGCTCTGAGAAATGAATATGGAGTCCTCTATTTGTCTAACTTGTAGACCAAGAAAATAGTTTAGCTCACCAACAAGACTCATTTCAAATTCAGACTGCATCTGTTCCACAAAATGTTTCACCATTGCATCCGACATCCCACCAAATACTATGTCATCAACATAGATTTGAGCTATCATCAGTTTTCCTCCTTCCACTTTAACAAACAAAGCCTTGTCAATCCCTCCTTTTCTATAGCCATTCACAACCAGGAATTTAGTAAGTCTTTCATACCAAGCTCTTGGTGCTTGCTTCAAACCATATAGAGCTTTCCTATGTTTGTACACATGGTCAGGAAATGTTGGATCAATAAATCCTTTTGGTTGATCAACATACACCTCTTTATTTAAGTAACCATTCAAGAAGGCACTTTTAACATCCATCTGAAAAAGCTTGAATTTGAAATTACAAGCCACCCCTAAGAGCAATCTGATAGATTCCAGTCTTGCCACAGGAGAAAAGGTTTCATCATAATCAATTCCTTCAACCTGAGTGTATCCCTGAGCAACTAATCTGGCCTTGTTTCTGGTGACCACTCCTTGTTCATCAGATTTATTCTTGTAGATCCACTTGGTGCCAATCACATTAACTCCATCAGGCCTAGGTACAAGCTCCCATACTTCATTCCTCTTGAATTGCTCCAGCTCTTCATGCATTGCATTTATCCAAAACTCATCAGTCAATGCTTCCTTGACATTCTTTGGCTCAATTTTGGAGACAAAACATGAACTTGCTATAACATCTCTTGACCTAGTCCTCACTCCAGAGGTTGGATCACCTATAATGAGCTCCTTTGGGTGGTCCTTCTGCACTCTGATAGAGGGATCTTTATGAGGTTGCTTATTTTCAGGCTCAGCAGCAGCAACACTAGGAGTTGGACTTCTGTCTTCAGCTTCTGGTGCAACTTCACCAACTGATGTTCCAACATCATCTAGGACATCATCATCTTCCTGCTTGTCATTGTCATCAATCACCACATTGATTGACTCCATCATCACCTTGGTTCTAGAGTTGAAAACCCTATATGCTCTGTTGTTAGTAGAATATCCCAAAAATATTCCTTCATCACTTTTGGAATCCAATTTTCTTCTCTGTTCTCTATCAGCCAGAATATAAAATCTACTTCCAAAAACATGAAAGTATTTAACATTAGGTTTTCTTCCCTTCCATAGTTCATACAGAGTGGATGAAGTGCCTCTTCTCAGGGTAACCCTGTTGTGAATGTAGCAGGCAGTATTCATGGCTTTAGCCCAGAAATGATAGGGAAGTTTCTTGGCATGGATCATAGCTCTAGCAGACTCTTGGATAGTTCTGTTCTTCCTCTCAACTACTCCATTTTGCTGAGGAGTAATAGGAGATGAAAACTCATGACTTATACCTTCAGCAGAGCAAAATTCTTCAAACTTGCTATTCTCAAACTCTCTTCCATGGTCACTTCTTATCCTGATAACATTACTCTCCTTTTCTCTTTGGAGTCTTTGACAAAGATCTTTAAAAACATCAAACACCTCTGATTTGTCTTTGATGAAGCTCACCCAGGTGTACCTAGAATAGTCATCCACAACCACATATGCATATTCCTTTCCACCCAGACTTTCCACCTGCATAGGTCCCATCAAGTCCATATGAAGTAGTTCCAAGACCTTGGAGGTGGTGTCATGTTGAAGCTTCGGATGAGACATCTTTGTCTGCTTCCCTTTTTGACAGTCTCCACACACTTTTCCTTCCTCAATATTAAGTTTGGGAATTCCTCTGACTGCTTCTGAGGAGATAATTCTCTTCATTCCCTTTAGGTGAAGATGTCCCAACTTCTGATGCCAGATTTTGACATCATCTTCTTTAGCAAAAACACAAGTGGAAGAACTTGAGTCTTGTGGCACCCAAAGATAACAATTCTCCTTAGACCTAGCTCCCTTCATAATCACTTCTCCTTTATCATCTTTGACAATGCATTCAGACTTTGTAAAGTCTACTTTGAATCCTTGATCACAAAGTTGACTAATTCTAATCAAATTTGCTGTCAGTCCTTTAACAAGAATAACATCCTCCAGTCTGGGAGCACCAGCACAGTTCAGTTTACCACTCCCCTTGATCTCTCCTTTGACCCCATCACCAAATGTAACATAGCCTGAAGAATGAAGCTTCACATCTACCAACAGATTCTTTACTCCAGTCATGTGCCTTGAACACTCACTGTCAAAGTACCAATCTTCTTTGGTAGAAACCCTTAAAGAAGTGTGAGCTATCAAGCTGGTAACCTTTACTTTAGGGACCCATTGCTTCTTAGGCTTGGTAACCTGCCTACCTTTATAACAGCTCTGTTTGGGAACAACCTGATGAGCCTTCTGAGGATATCCATGTAGCTTATAACAATAAGCCTTAATATGTCCAAAACATCCATAATGGTGACATCTCCAGTGTCTGTATTTCTTCTTAGATGGATTTCTGTCAGGATGTTTTAACATCACTGGTTTGGAGGTGATAGAACCTGCATCACTGGTGAATCCCAAACCACATTTGTCTGCAGCCATCTTCCCAATACTAAGAATGTTGTCTAATGCATCAGTACCATTGTTCAACATTCTGATAGTTTTGGTCATAGAGTCCAATTTATAATTAAGCATACTGAATTCAGCTTCAAGTTCAGTCTTTTCAGCTTTTAACTGTACTATGGTTTTCTTTAGCTCTTCTCCTTCAAGACACACTTGCTCACTTCTTATGAAAAGATCTTTATAAGTGACAGCAAGTTCATCATAAGTAACCTCATCATCACAATATTCATCATCTAACTCATAAACCCCAACCATAGCTCTAACAAGTTTAGCTAAATTTTCTTCAGATTCACTCTCACTATCAGACCAAGAAGCTGATAACCCTTTCTGCTTCTTTAGAAAAGTAGGACATTCCTTCTTGACATGTCCATACCCTTCACACTCAAAGCATTGTATCCTTTTGTCATTACTGGATTTTTCTTCATCTTTAGACTTCTTCCCTTGTTCTCCTGATCTGTTGATGTCAGAGGTAATGTTCTTGACCTTGGGATTATAACTCCTATTTATCCTCTTCATAACTTTGTTGAACTGTTTACCCAGCAAAGCAATAGCCTGAGGCAGCTCTTCCTGAGAATCATCCTCTTTCCCTTTCTTGGCTTCTTCAGAACTGAAAACCAAAGCTATACTCTTGGACTTCTTCTCAGGTTCCTCTTCACTTAACCCTAGCTCAAATGTTTGAAGAGATCTAATGAGCTCATCAACCCTCATTTTACTGATGTCTTGAGCTTCTTCAATTGCAGTCACCTTCATCTTGTACCTCTTGGGAAGGGATCTAAGGATTTTCCTCACTAGCTTTTCTTCAGTCATCTTTTCTCCAAGAGCACTAGAGGCATTAGACAGCTCAAGAATACTCATATGAAAGTCATGAATAGTTTCATCTTCCTTCATCTTTAAGCTTTCAAACTTTGATGTCAGAAGTTGAAGTCTTAACATCTTCACCTTTGAAGTTCCTTCATGAGTGGTCTTCAAGATGTCCCAAGCTTCCTTAGCTATTTCACAGGTATTGATTAACCTGAATATTTTCTTATCAACTCCATTGAAGATAGCATTTAAAGCTTTGGAATTTCCAAGGGCAAGCTCATCTTCTTCCTTGGTCCATTCTTCTTCAGGTTTCAGTTTGGACCTGCCTTCTTTTTCTTTCCCAGCATCATCTTTCTCAACAACAATAGGTGCTTTCCATTCTTTTATGATAGCCTTCCAAACCCTGCTGTCCAAGGATTTCAAGAAGGTAATCATCCTTGGCTTCCAATAATCATAATTAGAGCCATCCAAAATAGGGGGTCTATTCACAAATCCACCAACTTCCTTATCCATCTTTACCAGAAAGTAACAACCCTAGATCTCACCCAGATGCAGAGCAGGGTGCCTGCTCTGATACCAATTGAAATTCTGGTACCAGATATGTGATGTTACGTGTGATGTCACAACAACACACTCTGCAATGGACAATGTAAAACAACAGCAGAGAACACAAAGAATTGTTCACCCAGTTCGGTCTAACTATCTACGTTTGGGGACTACTAAGCCAGGGATGAATTTCACTATCAGTATATTTAATTTACAGACTCAACAACCCAGTTGACATCTCCTAAACTTAAACTCTACTTAATGAACCTTCTACTTAAGAGACCACTTAGGTATGAGAACACTACTCAATCCCTAAATCACTTCAATGATATAATTCAAAGATCACACACTTTGAAAAACACAACTTGATTCTGCTCCACATCTTTGATCAAGAACAACTCAAAACAACAATACCAATTCACACTAGAATGGTTTACAATACAAACACGAAGACTCAAACGACTCTCAGTCTTTAGCTCTCTTTCTTCGTTCCTTTTCCGTCAGGATTGATGCGCTTTATATAGCTATTTGATCTGGTCTTGGACCTGCTACAATATCTGACCTGATTTGTTATTTAAAACTGAATCTTCGACAAATTTTCTCTCTCAAAATCTTCTTAAATCTTCAGCCTTTAAACACTCCTACAAATCTGCATCAAATCTGTTTGTAACAGAAAATATCTCCTCCAAGATATTCGCATCCAATTACTCTGCCAGCTCTTCCAAAATCCAGCTAAAACGCTTAACCCTAAAAACATCTCAGACCTGATGTTTTACTGATCTGCATATCTGATGTCATGACATCGCATGTGACATCAGACTTCATAACTTCAACAAGCTAAACACTTAACATAAACCAATGTTAAGACTCAATGTTAAGACATTACCCATTTGACATCAACATTGAACAATTTGTTTTACCAAAATTCTAGCCAATCCAAGAACCAACAAAACTAATGTTATCTATCGTTGCAGTGCAAAGCTAAGGCTAATGATTAACAGATTACGCACGGGAAGAAAAATACTAATTTCTAACGGTTTGAAAACAATGATGAAACGAGTTCAGAATATGGATTCCGCATGCCTAAGGGACTTGTAGAAATTGGATGCTAATTACGACTGAACTCAATTGCGTAGAAAATACCAACTTAAATACTCCGTCTCACACTCTCGCGCTATTGACAAGAACCACACCATCTAACCACAGGATTTTGCTCTCGCTCACCCGTTTCAATTAAAAAGCGTGTTTTGAAAGTTAATGAAATTTTAAACGATGCATAAAGTGTTCTCGCTGTTTTTAGGATCGATAACTTTCCACTATCAGTTCATTCCTCACACTCTCGCGCTATTGGTATGAACTTAGTTTATTCCTCACTTTTGTGTCGAAATAATAAAACATGAAATTTGGAAACTAAAACAAAAACTATCATACAATCATAAATTCGCACCTAAATTTTTCTACGGAGTTCTGTCGGTAACGAAGGTCCTCATACGCCGAACTCAATTAATTTAACAAAACATGATATTGTCTACGACAAACATATTCACAACAATCATACTTAAAACTAACATGGTAAACAAATTTAAAGTAATTATAAGTGCAAATAAAAATAAGAAATAAACCTGTAAAGTAAATAATGAAACTTGAATTAAAATGCCGGCAGGCTTCGTTCGTGATACAAGAGTACAACAATGAAAATAAAAATAAAATAACAAGTCCGACAATCCCTCGATGTGAGTTATTGTCGCTTCACACTGATTTATGCCTAAAACACTAAACGGAATTTCTGCAGTGCTTTCGCACGTCTTGGATGCTTCAGAAAGTGTCCCAGAGGTCCTATATATAGAGGATAAATGGCTCTGCAACTGCTCTGGTCGTCTATGAGAGTGGAGGGAAAAAAGAAGTTACAAAAACTGCTTCAAACTGCTGCTGAAACAAAACTGCTCCCTGCTCTACAATGGCGAAATCCATTGCCTTCTTTCATTAATTGACGTGGCAGGCTTGGGAGATGGCGAACGCCATTTACCTATTGTGAACGCCATATCAGTAACAGAGGAAGAATTTGCTTCTTTAATGCACTTTTTGCTATTCTTTCACTCTTTTCCGGTTTGCTTCCGAATCCACAACAGATGAACCTGTTATCTGCAAAACACAATAAAACAAAGTAAAATGCAACAAGACTCGATAAAATACGTGCAACGAGCCTAAAAACATGATACAATTTATCGTTATCATCTTGTACTTGCATCTAGAGTGTACTTTCGGGTCATTTAGTATAGATTATGGAAATTGATTATGTTACTTTTAAAGTGCCTTTATTGATGTGCAAGTGGATTGATAGTAACATTGGTGTAGAAACTGATGAATTAGGATTCACACAGGTTGATCTGGAAAGGAAACTTATATGAATGAACCATTCATCATGGCATCCTAAGCAAATAAAGTTTTTTATGTCACTGATTCTTCTAACACGAGATGGTTATTTGTTCTTTAAGGAAAATATATTCCTGATAGTGATAAAAATCAAGATTTTAATTCGGATACCCCCTATTTTGCAACACATGTATGTCTCTCGTTAGAAGAAAATGATACTAATGATGATGTGCATGTTATTTGTCGTGATCATCAAGAGGGGATATGGGAAAACTAGTAAGTAAATGTTTTATATCACTTAGTAATTTATATTGCCTCATTTATCTTTTTATATTATTATTACTAAAGATTCAATGTTGTTGTTGATGATGATCTTAATTGGTTTCAAATGTGGTTCAAATTATAAGTGTTTAATGACCGATGACAAATCACATAAGAGAACATTTGCACGGCCTACAAGACTTTGCATTTTGGTTATTGCTTTTGTTGGTTAATGATTTGTTATAAAATTATAAGGTGTACATGTGCCATTTTGACTTGAAAATGGCGTAAACAATTAATATTTTTGGTACAATGATTTTGTTTGAGAAATGGGAAAAAGGTACAGAGTATTTGTTTCAGAAATGGTAAGAATATGGTTCTGTAATAAAGTATCTATTTCAGAAATGTCCAAAATATGGTTCTGTAATACAGGTTCAAACCAAAATATAGAAAGAAAAAAATATCCCCCCCCCCCCCTCACTTATTATTTTAAATTAAGGTAATAATACTACTCTATTACCTCGGTTTCTCAAATAATCAAGAGGAAATGTGAGGCGCGCCATGCAGTTATGAAAAATAATAAAAAAGCAGAAGCTGAGGATCAAACCCATTCGAAGAACACTTTACCCCGCGGTTTTGCAATAACCGAAGGGTAAAGTGGCAAGTTTTCATGATGGCTTTTGTAACCTCGCCTTTGTAATCGAGGTTTAACCTCTTTCACGTTTAAGGTAAAATGGGTATATTTGAAGTAGTGTTATTATATCTAATGCCGATTATTTGTTTCACTAACCCCTCTTTGAACATATAATTTATTAAATTGTTTTTGGAAATAATAATATAAAAAGTTATGTTGTATTTGAAAACAAGTATGGAAGAAATTTGAACGAAAACTAGAAGCATTGGACAGATTTTAACAATTAAGAACGTGAGATGAATGGTGAGTTCTAAAATGCCCGAAAAACATTAATTAGTGTAATTTATTCTTCAAATATAATTTTTCATATAATTATTTTGTAAACCAATTTGAAACTTTATATGTTCAATTAGAGCTAAATGATACAAGAAATCCACATTAAATATAAAAACTAAAACTTGTTTGACCCGTCTGTTATATTTCAAAATCGAGGGTGTAACGCCACAAACCAACACGAGTCTTTTTAGCATGTTTTATCGTCACTCACACGCTTTCTAGAAAAATTCCCAGAAGGTCACCCATCCAAATACTAATCCAAGTCAAACACGCTTAACTATGGAGTTCTTATTTGTTAGGCTACTGAAAAGAATATGAATCTTGTTGGTATAGGTAGTACCAATCAATTCTTATAAGCCTTCCTTTAACCGTGCAGTCTCATACCTACATAACCTCACGATTCCTCTCATTTCAATGAGAATTCAGAAGACTACTCCCCTCCCTTTTCGGCCTCGAGTGTTACATGCCCACCAGCTTCCGCTCGGTTCGTCCCTGAACCACATCGTACTGGGAGAGGTCTGCTCTGATACAATTTGTAGTTCCCCAAACTGCTTTGAGGATTAGCGAATAACCCCACAAAACAACACGGGTCTTTTTAGCGTGCTTTGTTCTCACTCACACACTTTCTAGGAAACTTCCTGGAAGGTCCCCCATCCAAATACTACTCCAAGTCAAGCACACTTAACTATGGAGTTTTTATTTGTTAGGCTACCAAAAAGAAGATGCATCTTGTTGCTATAGGTAGTACCAATCAATTCTTATAAGCCTTTCTTCAACCATGTAGTCTCATACCTACACAACCTCAGAATTCCTCTTATTTTGATGTGAATTCGGGTGACCGCTCCCTGCCTCTTTGGCCTCGGGTGTTACAAAGGGATAGGTTTTCCACCATTTAAAAATTCTAAAAAGGATCTCACTAGGGATCGAACCCATGACCATTTAAACTATCCACTCGATTATTCAGAAACCGAGAGGTAAAGTGGCAATTTTTCATGTCGCTTTTCATTGCCTCACATGTGTAACCGATGTAAAATCTACTTCGCGCCCGAGGTAAGATGTGTTTTTTCTAGTAGTGTCTCACAACCATTAACCACAAAAATGGTTAATTCGAATAAATTCTTGATTTCTTATTTTCAAAAATTTTATTTTTGGGACAAGGACACTTAAAATAAAAATGAAAAGAAAAACGAAAAAGAAAAGAAAAATAAAAAAGAGAGAATTCTTAAGGCTTGCATGCCAAGACTTTTTAAAAAAAAAAATCTAAGATAAAGCTCTTGAGATCATTAAAGTAAATTTTCTATAAATCGACACTTGGTGATAATTATGTCAATCAACTTGTGGAATATTTCAAATAACATATAAAAATTGGTGCAAAGCCTACACTTATCCTGTTGAGAAACCTATGCCCTAGAAACTGAGTATGATAGGTTTCTTTATCAGCAAGAATACCAAAAAGTAAAGAAAAAGAGAGAAGAAAGATAAAGACAATTCAAAGTGGTTTAAAACCCTAGATTCTTGATTGTATTACACATTAGGGAACAAGGTTTACAATTGAATATCGATCACACCACTTTCTCTTTCCCGAATCAAGATTCATGAGAAGTGAGAACTAGTATGCTATTTATAAGAAAACTAAACCCTAGCTTTTAACTTATATACTAAACAATCGGGCAAAGCGACTGACCCAATTCGTTATGCTAACAACCTAGCATATTTTGACAGCTACGCTAGCTCTTCGACTTCGACAGAGTTTGCTATAACACTAACCTATAACCTATAAGCTAAAAATATCCACCTTGGAATAAACTCTAAACCAGGAAACCAATCAGTTGTCATCATGTATCCCTATCATCTGCATATGGTGGGAAAATTTGTAACTTGGCAATGTCCTTGTAATCATATCAGTAACATTGTCATCAGTCAAAACCTTCAGCACTTGGACTTCTCCATGCTCGACTATCTCTCTGACAAAATGCAACCTCACATCGTTGTGCTTGGTTCGCTCGTGATAGACTGAATTCTTTGACAGGTGTATTGCACTTTGGCTGTCACATTTAACAGTGATTGCTTGATCTTGAAGTTTCAGCTCCTCAGTAAGACCTTGAAGCCATAATGCTTCTTTCATAGCTTTAGTGAGAGAAAAATACTCCGCTTCAGTGGTTTATAAGGTAACAACCTTCTGAATTGTTGCTTTCCAACTATATTTTGTGTCAAACATAGTGAATACATATCCATATATACATTTTATGGAATCCATACAACCCGCATAACCAAAGTCGAAAAATCCTTCGATTTCTACTTTGCTATCATCACTATAGACTCCGCCATAAATTAGAACTCTGCTCAGAGATCCATTTATATACCTTAGTGTTGCGGTGAAAATCGGATAAAAAGCTATTAATTAACTCGCATCATTTTTCTTTTACAACCAACTTTGATTTAGCCAAAGGAAAGGTTCAAGATCGTTAGAAAAACCTAAAGGGGGGAGATCTAAGGTTCAGTGGTTGGTTACGCCTAGGGAAGGTATTAGCACCCTAAACGTCTGTAGTACTCTAGGGAGCCTCTTGCTAAACGTTATGTTATATTATGTTATGTTTGCTAAGGGTTCTATGCTAAAGGTTGAAACCCTAGGGGTTAGTATCTAAGTATACTCGACAAAGCATCGCACTTTGCGCCTAAGTATCTGTAGCGAGCGATTTTGGACGCGGTTCTTAAGCGCTGGTCGCTCTCTGCGGTTGAGCTTAAACTACAGGTCGATTCATTTTTTTATCCTATTAAAGCTGATGAAGGAAGGGAAATAGATGTCTCCAATTAACCCTGCTTTGCATACTGAGTTTAAACAGCGGTCTGTTAGGTTACGGATGCGATCAATGTGGGGGGCCTTTGTACTGGTTATTTGTATTTTCGCCAATACTGATTTCTTTCTTTTTACCTTGACAGAATGTTTCTGGCGGGGAACAAGGATTAGGATGTTAGGACTGGTGTTTTGAATTACTGATTTTGATATGGGATTTTGGGTTTTTGTTGATTGTGCTCGCTAAGATCTTTTCTTTCGATCTTATGCCTATGTATTCCCGTTTACCGAAACAGGGAAATCAGAGCGTTCGTAGTTCCTCCTATTCTATGGGAGGAAATGGTTGTTTTGGTGTCTTGTTCAAAGCCCAAGACGTGAAGCGAAAGGTGATTTATATCTTGTTCAAAGCCCAAGATATGAAGCTAAAGAGTCTATTTGTATCTTGTTCAAAGCCCAAGACGTGAAGCTGAAGGACCTTGACTTTAGAGAGAATTTGTCATCTTTAAAGAAGGGTTTGTCTGTCACAACTGTTGGGTGACTGTTTATAAAGGAGAATTACTTTAGCCGGGATACGCGAATCCTAGCAATGCCATAATTTCCTTTAAAGGGGATTTTAACCTGAAGGAGAAGACTTTAACTCAGTGTAGAGCAATGCTATCTTTCCTTAGGAATTTCTCATGCTAAAAGAGGGACAGTGGCATGGATGTAGATGATCCAGAGGCTTGCCGCTTACAGCAGTTAGATGAAAGGGGTAAGAGTTGTTTGTTTACTGTGAACGAGGCATAATTTTGATGCTAAAAGGTTAATTGGATTAACCAGTGGTTTTCTTATATAAAGCCTAAGAGGAGGCTAATATGTGTCTCGTACAAAGCCCGAGAGAGAGGCTAAAAGGGTTGACTCAACAGGAGAATCTTTTATACTCAACAAGAGAGTGTTTCTGTATCGCGTACGAAGCCCGAGATGGAGGCTGAAAGTTTGACTCAACAAGAGAGTCTTTTATACTCAACAAGAGAGTGTTTTTTGTATCTCGTACAAAGCCCGAGATGGAGGCTAAAAGGTTTTGACTCAACGAAGGAATCTTTTGGTATCTCGTACGAAGCCCGAGGGAGAGGCTGTTGTTTGTTTGGTTCAATAAGAACCTTTTTGTATCTCGTATAAAGCCCGAGATGGAGGCTAAAGGGGTGATTGACTCAACGAGGGAGTCTCTTATGTGTCTCGTACAAAGCCCGAGAGAGAGGCTAAACGTTGTTTGACTCCGCTGGGGAGAATCATTGTACAAAGTCCAAGAGGAGGCTAACTTCATTGAAGAAGGATCATTATACAAAGCCTAAGAGGAGGCTATGGTTACTGTTTTAGTTGAGTGACAGGTCCAGTATACTGATTTTGAAAGAGAAAATCAGTTCTTATATGAGCAACACTGTACTCAGGGATTTGTTTCAAGGATCCGGGTTATTCCTGTTCTTTAAGGAAGCGGGAAATCCGAAGGGTATTGAGACTGTCCGAGTCTGTGGGTTTCCTTCCTATTTGACGAAGGGGTCACTTGAGAATGTCTTTGAGACTTAAGGAAGTTAGACTGTCCAAGTCTAGAGTTTCATCTTTTGTACTATGCTTTGAGAAACAGTAGTAGACTCTATGAAATGACTGTTCTATGGAGATGATTAAGTTCTGTTCCTATACCTCTAGGAGGTCGTCGGGACAATTTGTACAAAGCCCAAGAGGAGGCTGGAAACTTTTAAGAAGCCGACGGGTCCTTGTACTAAGTCCAAGAGGAGGCAATCATTCCCGAAGGAAGAGATCATTATACGAAGCCTAAGAGGAGGCTGTGAATACTTCTAAGAAGCCGTAGGGTCCTTGTACTAAGCCCAAGAGGAGGCGGGGTTGCTTTTAGGAAGCCTGTGGGTCCTTTTACGATGTCCAAGAGGAGGCGGTGTTGCTTTTAGGAAGCCTGTGGGTCCCTAAACCCCGAGAAATTCAAGGCAATGCTATTCACCGAGAATAGATCAAAGTTAGGAAAGTTCGAGAATTTGGAAGAAACTCAAAGATGCCATTCACGGAGAATACATTCATCTCTGGGAGTAGAGTTTCTTGACAATTCCTAATGAGGATAGCCGAAGAGAAGATTGTATCTGGTGATCCTATTGGGGATCTAGTTGTCTATTTCTACGAATAAACGAAACGGCGTCACCTAGTTCTAGACGTAGTTACCGGGGAAACTCTAAATATCTATACTATTATTACACAGTTGATATGAGTTTATGAAAGAAGACTTACAGTGAAACAGCCCCACAATACAGTTATATGTATATGAAAGCGGTAAATGAAAGCGTGTAAACACTTACATGGTTGTAGAGCTTCCATGCTGTTTGGTTAGTTGTTCAACAAAGAAAGATTAAAAACAACAGTATACTCAAAATCAAAGGAGAAAGTGCTTTGAAAAAGAAAGTTTTGGGGCTTACAGCTCAAGGAGAGGCCCAAGGTTTTATCAGTGAGCGCACTGTTGAATTTGTACAGAGGGACTTATACAAGTGACTGAGGCCCAAAATGTTTTCTGTACAAAGGGATGGGTCTTACACTCTCTCAAGAGGCCCAAAAGTTTTAAAGAAAAAGAGGGGGGCTTATAACACGAGGGTAGGCCCAGATGATTTTTCCGTTTGAAAGGGCGATCGCGCCGAGGTTTTCTTTTAACGCACAGGGACTTATACAATAAGTGAGGCCCAAAATTGTTTTGGTTAAAAGGGGGTTGGGTATTACACTCTATTAGAGGCCCAAAAGTATTTTGAATGGGTCTTATAGCTCAAGGAGAGGCCCAAGGTTATTTTGAAAAGCCGACGATCGCGCCGTTTGTTTTTGACGGTATCGGGACTTATACAATACACTGAGGCTCAAAAAATGATTTGGTCAAACAAAGGATTGGGTCTTACACTCTCTCAAGAGGCCCAAAAAGTTTTAAAAAGTTTGATGAGGGTTGAATTGATTCAAAACCCTAATTTGTTTTCAAAATGTATTTTTAATTGAACAAAAATTCAATTAAAATGATTAGTATTTGTTAAATACATGAAAACAAATTATGATTTTGGACCAATGTTCCAAAAAACCAGGTTTCTTCCTACAAAATGATTGAAGTCAAATTAGGGTTAGAAAATGAAAAGAAAAGAAACATTTTAAATGCTAAAAACACATAAAATATTAATTCTTCTCAAAAATATCAAATATAGGAAATAAGTAATATTTTTGGGATTTTTTTTGGTAGAATCAAATATTTAAACATTTTTGTGAATTATTGCAAAAAGAACCAATAAAAAATGATAAAAATTGAAGGAGTTATTAATTTTTCAAATTATTAAAAATAATAATATGAAAAATAACAAAATAGACAAGTGATAAAAAGAAGTCTGGGGCGAGGGGGATTCGAACCCCAGACTTCTCGCTTGCCAATACACACAAAACCAGCTGGTGAACCGCTGGGGCGCAATGCCAATTCAAATATAATATGGCAAGGGAAAAATATATAGAGAACTTGTTGGATTTTCTGAAAATGGCGCCATGGCCATCTTCCTCCTCGAGCTCGTGCATGAAGCACCCTATCTCCCTCATCTCTCCACCATTGGACATGATTCAAACACCAAACCCGTGCGTTTTTTCACAAGGAATAAGATGGCAATACCCAATTTTATTCATTTTTAGTGTGGAGTAAAATAATCATGATGAACACAGATGAACCCTAATTTGCAAAAGCAATCGTGCAGGCATGGTTATAAGGTCTATGATCCAATTTCTTGAGGCAAAACAATCAACACATGATGACAATCAAATGGCAAAAATATCATGCGAGGAAATATGCATGGATCATGGAGTTTGAGTTTGAAGCTAACCTTGATGCAAGCTGAAATGGAACTTTGCCCAGATGGTGTTCCAGTCGTGAATTGATGATCCCTACAGCTTCAATGGATGTTATGGAGTGTGTTGCAAGCTTTGGAACACTTTGAAACTCTTTGGATCAAGCTGGAGACCTCCACCTGTAAAATTGAAGCATAATGGCTTGGTGGAAGAGTGATTTTGAGCCTGAGGTGTTACAGTCAGTGTTTAAGTGTTTGGACACCTCAAATACATCATATGTGATGTGTTTGAGCAATTGGAATTGATTGCTTATGGCTGCAACTCAAAACCGGATAGTGGTTACTCAAAAACAAGAAAACTTGAGGATTAAGAAAGAATGAGAGAAAGCAGTGCTGTAACTGGCTTTGGTGTGAGTTGAATGATCCATTGGGACCTCTATTTATAGGTGATCAACTTTTGTTTTGGAGGAATAGTGAATGGCTGCTGGATCAGATCACATTTTCATGGATTGGCTTGGATGATTTCTTCTCAAGCAAGGCAAGCTAGCCATTCCCAAGAGCAGGGCTATGCCTTGACCAAAATCATATTCCTCAGATGTTTTTATTGTTGTTTAATCAGAGAAATTGACTTAGTAGGGTAGCTACCTTGACAATGCACTATTCCACATTAATGCACTTTGAGTTCAAGGCAAAATGTGCCAAAGTGGATGAATTTCAAGTTGGAAGATTCCTTGGCTTTTTGACTCAGATTTATCAGTTGGATCAGTTGCATTGTGATTGGTTTGAACACAGGTGGCATAGTGATCCTTAGTCTTTGGCTCAAAATCGTGTGTGGCAAGCAAACATGCAACCTGATTTTTCCAAAACAGCTTGCAGCAGCATGACTTTGGGCATGGATTTCTCATGGCTTAAGTTGAATCAATTCATGCTGTTGAGCTCTTTGAATTCTTAGTACATATGTAACAATATTGATGTTTAACTTTGGACTTGATTTAGCTTGCAACTATGTGAAAAGATCCCACAAGTTTTGGTGTTTCAACAAAATCTGTCTTGGACAGAATTTTTCTAAGTGTTGGAAAATGGTACACTTTCATGTTTTCAGCCACTTTGGCTCACTCATAGCTCAAAATCCATAATGAATTGGAGTTAGGCCTAGTTGAAGTTTTTGTAGAGGGCAATGATATCTACAAATCAAGCTTTGGATGGGAAAAATTGGCCTTGTGGTTTAGGAGTTATGATCCTCCAAAGTTAGTGTATTAGTGGTACTTTTTCCATAACTTAGGAAAATTTCTAAGTTTTATGGTTACCCCTTTTACAAGTTATCCCACATTCTTTGATTTTTCTTGATGAATGATGATTAAAATCATACATTAACATCATTTTAGGGTTAAAAATCCATTTTGGTGAAAAATCTCAAAAAGTCAAAGTTGGCTTTTGTGCACAGTTGACTTTTTATCAGATGAATTCCAAATTGTGCAATTCTTCAGGAAATCATGTCCTTGACCTAAATCAAACTTGATGGACATGTTCCATGGGTGTCATAGGGTATATTGGGGGCATGTCCTAGGGTTTGGGAGCATGTCCTGGTCAAAAGTCAAAGTTACAGTTGACTTTCCTCGCGAAACCCTAATTGTGGTGCAGATGAAATTGAGACTTGTTGCTCAAGCTTCTTGGATTAATCCATTGTTCCAAATGGATCAATATAGTTCATTAGAGACCCTCAAATCATGTCTTGAGGTCTTGGCTCTTGATTTGTCCCAAAAGTCAACTTAGGGGTGAATTAGGTCAAGAAACCCTAATTCTTAATTTTTTATGTATGCATCCCCTGAGGTAAAATTGACTTGATGAATGGGTCCATGAGGTTCATGGAGTACATTAGGTTGTGTTTTGGATATTTGGTTTGTGCCCAGATGAAACTTTCCATCTGGAGGCCCTGGTCGACCAAAACCCTAATTTAGTGATACTGGCGACCTTGAGACTTGATCCACCTATAAGGGAGCAACCTTGTGCTTAATCCTTGAAGTGGGAGTCCTTTTTGATCCATTGTGGATGTTTGAGAGGTTAGACAAGTTGAAGATCATGTCATTCCTTGATTGATCCTTTGTCTAAGGCTCTGAGAGGGCTTAAAACCCTAAGCTTGATTGTAGTGAATGCTCAACAACCCTTGAGGCATTTGGTGAGGCATGATGGTTCATCCATATTGTGATGATGATT
This sequence comes from Lathyrus tuberosus, assembly GCA_022829125.1. Taxonomy (NCBI): domain Eukaryota; kingdom Viridiplantae; phylum Streptophyta; class Magnoliopsida; order Fabales; family Fabaceae; genus Lathyrus; species Lathyrus tuberosus. The sequence continues at coordinate 20,977,877 of JALAZF010000012.1, read as the reverse complement.
GACACAATGATGGGACATCTTAGTGGTCAAAATTTGGGGTATGACAGTATCCTCGGGAATAGAATCAGAGTATGTGTAGTTCTACTTCTACTGAATGATTGACTGTGGTCAATATTCAGAGGGGAAATGAGTGTGACCTCATTGTAGAATATAAGAACTCTCTAAGTCTAGTTATAATGGTCCTATGTTATGTTTTAGTAAATAGGGAAAGTGAGTATTCATTAGGATGAATATCACCAAGAATGTAAGAACTCTCTCCTAAGGCTAGTTAGGATTCCATGCCCCTGATGAGGCCAAGAAATAAGGTTTAGCTCTTATGAGGCTACTAGGTTAAGGTGGGGGCTATGACTTTAAGAGTCAGCATTAATCACCTTCCTTTGGAATGGGGATAATAACAGTTAATAAGATACTAAAAGATAACAAGCTAATGCAAACATGATGATTATAAAAAGACATGAATATGATAATGAGATGAAACAAGATCAAGATGTCAATTCAAAGTTGAATCATATATGTATTAGACAAGGATCAAACATGATGAATATAAATAACATGACAACGTGAATAAGGAAGTGCAATAAAACTTTAATAAGCATTCATAATCCAAGCATACATAAAGGTCTCAAAAATTAATATTTTCATTAATTTCTTTTTACATTTGAGAAATAGATTTAATTAGAAAAATATAGCAAGAAGAATGGAATAAAAAAGATAAAAATCAAACAAGTTATGACATTTTAAAAATTTAGCATAAATTTAAAAATAAAGAAAAAACAAGTGACAAAAAATATAAGGAAATGGTGCATCTAGGACTTGAACTCAGGTCAACTCGCCTGCAGCTCAAAAATCTATCCACCTGGACAACGCGCGCCTTTTGACATAACAAGGGTAACACAAATATATATGTTACAGAAGTGAAAATCAGAAATTAAAAAATAAAAGGACTGGGCAGGGGATCGAACCCCCGTCTTATAGGTCAAAGGCACGGCTTCTTACCACTGGGGTGGCTATACATCCATTGTATATGCCACCCCAAATAACATTTAAACCAAGGCGAATGGAATAAATTTTAATTAAAAAACAAACAGGCGAGGGATTTATACGTGAACACACTTGCGAGCTAGTAACTCATATCAATAGGTCATTAGAATTTAAACCCACAACAAGACAAAACCTTCGCTGGCCAATCACCTAACGACTCCTTCTCTTGGCCATGCAAAACATGCAATAACCAACTAAAACTGTCGTGATACATCCAGCTCCAACCTTAGCAACATAACTCCCTTGCTCTCTCATTTTGCCACTAAAACCCAACCATTTGTCACGAAACAAAACATCATAATTAAGTTCTCAAAACATTGAATCACCTTAAACCCTAAACAAACTCAAACAACGACCTAATCATATAGAAAAACAACATGGAAAGGTGTGTTCAGAAATGAAAATGAAATCCACTGGATGTTGATATACTAACCCAAGTTCAGAAGAGCAATCATTGTCAACCTAAACTAACACTGATGCTAACATATGAATCAAATAACAACATTAAAGTTATCTACATTGCATATAGGTATGGAAAACGATGAATATGGAAAGAGAGAGAAAAAAAGGGAGACTTACCAAGTGGAGATGATCCATTGTCCCTTCACTTGAGAGCTGTGGAAATCAATAAGCTCACTCTTTCCTTTAGCTAGTGATGGTATGTCAGAGCCTGAACACTATGTGTAGCTTCTGGTCCTTCCTTGATTGTTTGCAAACACTTCTTTTGGATGACATATTTTACGAGCAGTGCATGCTCTGATGTTTTGTGTATTGATGATGTTGTGTTGATGATGTTCAGTTTTTTTTAGAGTTTATGGCCAGACTAGGGAGATGGGAGATAGAGAGGGTTTGAAGTGATTTCCGTTCTTCTCCTTTTTTTCTAACACGGAGAAAAATACCTCTTTTTATAGGAGGGCAGCTGGACAATGACCTTGAGTTTGTGTTGGAGATCAACACGGTAGGGTAGCTGACTTTATGCACATATCCTTCCTTAATATTTCTTGAGCCAAGTGAATGTCTTGGTGGCTTACTTTAAAGTTCATGTCAGTAGAAAAGATGAGCAAGGAACCAGCAAGAAACACTGCACGATGACTTTTTATTTTTACCTTTTGTGTCTTTTTGCAAAGTACAAAGTAATTGCACTTCAAAGCTTGCTGTCATGGGTTTTGTGGCAAGGGGAGTGTATTGGAAATGATGGATGAACTTGTACTTGCTACCATCTTCTGCTCAGACAATTTGCAAAGGAAGACAACCACATTGTGGCTTGTATCACACGGGTCCATTGGTATGGGAAGAATAAAAAGAAACACCACAATTTCTAGTTGGTACAAGAGAGCCCTTTATTCAAGAAGCAACATGGCATATCTTTACATGGCACACTTTTATGTTTGTAACACAATAAGGTCTAACACTTATAAAAACGTGACAAACTTGTAGTGTAACAAAATAATGAAAGTCTGAATTTTTCTAAGTGTGAAAGATCATGTAACATAGCCACTTTAGGATGCCATAACTTGATGATCAATGCTCCAATTAGTGAGGTTTTTTATTCTTTGCAAAATAGGCATGTGATAGATCAATTTCCATGTGGAAGACAACTTGAAATAAGGCTTGTAACAATGAAAAAAATGCCATGAACTCATGTGAACCAGGCTGTCCAAAAAGAAACTTAGAAAAATTCTAAGTTATAGAGTTTTCACAATTTGAAACACCTAACTTTAAAATGCCATAACTTGAGATTGACTCATTCAAATGAGATGTTCCACATATGTTTGGAAAGCTCTCATCATGCTATAAAACTTTCATTTGAGACCCAAGTCTTGAATCTAAGTGGAAATGGGTGAAAAGTGATGTCAAAGTTAGAGAAAAATTATGAAGAAAAGTGTTGAAGTTTTTCTAAGTGTTTGGTCAAATTATCTTGCAAGCTTAATAACTCAAAAACCAAGCATTTCTGGATGAAAAGTCATATGGAACAAATTGAACATCTTGAAAAGAGCTTTCCAATGAGCTTTGAATCACTCCATTTGAGTGTGTGGTTTAGGAGTTATGGTCATTTCAAATTGTGCTATTAGAGGGAAAATCTCACATATGAAATCTTTCATGAGAAAAACCCTACTTCTCTTGAAAGAAACCTCATGAAACTTGATCTTGATGCTTTGAATACCTCATGAGACATTCTATGATGATTAGGACCATTGACACTTCAATTGAACCAAACTTCCCAAGGATTAAGGTTTCAGTCAAAAACCTTAATTTTGACTGTGAATGCATTGAGGTCAGATCTTGTAAACTTGCTTCTTCCTTCTCATCCAAAGGTATTAGGAGACTCTTGAGGATGTTGATAAACCAATAGAATCAAGAATTAGGGTTTGGTAGTTCATCTTGATGAAAAATCAAAGTCATTGACTGATAGGTGTCACAGAAACCCTAATTTGGAGGTATAGTGAGGCTGAGGCTCAAACTTCTCCTGTTGAGGACCAATAGATCTTGGATCCCTGTTGAATGATGTATCTTGGATGTAGATGACCTTAAGTGGTAAGTGAACCACACAAATCTTGACTTGATAGAGCTAATTCTCAATGACTTCTTCAGAGCAAAACCCTAATTCCAAAGTTCTTGCATTGGAGATCTTTTGTTGAATTGACTTGCTTCAAAACAACTTGGGAGCTTTATAGTGATATGCAAACCTAATTTGAACACAAAGAAACAAACTGCAAGATATGGGTTAGCTCAAACAATGCAGAGATGCTTGACCTAAGATGCACAAATGAAGAGACATCTAAGGGTAAAAATTTGGGGTACAGCAGTTGCCCCTATTTAAATAGCTTTACCAGATGACACGAGGAAAGGAAATCCTCAGGACATCAAGGTGAAAGGCATTTAAATATAGCAAACCAAAAATTTTGCCCTTAGATGGAATGCAAATGCTAAGGACAAGCGACAGACCTGCAAATGCTGACATGGCATGAACTTCTAAAATGATGATATGATGCCAAGAAGGTGCAAAGATGCAGACAAACCAGACACCAGGGACAACAGGAAGCAAACACACAAGAATAAGCTTCACCGGGGAACGACGAAAGCTAGTATCCACGAGAAAACTCACTGGGGATACAGGCTAACCAACAAAAGAGACTCACTGCGGAGACTCCAAAGCAACACTGGGGAAAAACCAAAAACAATCTCCACTGGGAAAAAAACCGGGGAGATAGACTACAGGGGACAAAACGAACCCACACTCTTCCTGGGCATGAAACCAGAAAGAAAAACCCGATCCGGGGATCAGCCTAAAAAAGATAGACAACCAAGCAAAACTTCCTGGGGACTCTTATACCGAAGAGTTCAAGATGGGATCTTCAAGAAAAGCCAGAAAGATAGAGACGAACTCTGCGCGCCAGATAAAAACACCTGAAATGAGCAATACAGGTTCAAGATAACCTGATATAAGTAAACGGTTCACGATAACCGAAGATAAACAACTGGAGTTTAAATGGGAACAAGGTTAATGAGCCAAGAATAGACTCTGGTACTCAAATAAGAGTTGGTTGAAATAACACGTAATTTGCTTCAAGAGGAAAAACCAGTATGAACTGGAAAGATAACCTCATTGGAGATAGAACCAAAGATGGGCCCCAATAAAGGTATCTAGAATGATTGATCATCAAGGCTAGATGACATTCTAGAAAGGAACCGCAATGAAGATTGAACCGGTGAGACGGTCTTCACTGGGAAAAGACATCCAAAGTGATGGAACAACCGGTTCAGGTATGACCGGTTGGCACTTTAGAACTAAAGGAACCTTATTGGATGTATAACTAAAAGATAGGCTCCAATAAAGGTATCTAGAATGATTGATCATCAAGGCTAGATGACATTCTAGAAAGGATCCGCAATGAAGATTGAACCGGTGAGAAGGTCTTCACTGGGAAAAGACATCCAAAGTGATGGAACAACGGGTTCAAGTATGACCAGTTGGCACTTTAGAAAAAAAGAAACCTTATTGGAAGTAGAACCAAGAAATGGGCTCTAATAAAGGTATAGAATGATTGATCATCAAGGCTAGATGACATTCTAGAAAGGATCCGCAATGAAGATTGAACCGGTGAGACGGTCTTCACTGGGAAAAGACATCCAAAGTGATGGAACAACAGGTTCAAGTATGACCATTTGGCACTTTAGAAAAAAAGAAACCTTATTGGAAGTAGAACCAAGAAATGGGCTCCAATAAAAGTATAGTATCTGATAGGTTAGTACCGGGGTTGTATAACTAAAGATAAAACTTCCTGGGGAATACCCATTATGGTTGCAAAAGACTGAATAGTACCAGAGATAGATAAGCTGCTTATAAGAGATTGCCAAGCTTCTTCAAGAGATTGCTACTTCAAAGATATGATGATATCACAATAATGTTGGAGAAATAATCTTGTCCTGAATGAGGATCTTATAAAAAATTCCACTTGCGAGAAACAGTGCAAAATAAATGCACGTTCAAAGATAGGTTTGAAAACCACGCCTGCCAGGGACCAAAGTTCAATCTAGGAACAAGCTAGAAATAAACGATCAAACAGGACTCCAATTGAGGGATGAACTCAAATGAGGACTTATCTTATCCACATGTGGAAAAGATAACTGAACCAACCATCATCCACGAGAATAAAACTCTGTGGGGAATTCAGAAAAGGATGGGCACTTTATGCCTAGGGCTAACAACTCTATTGGAGAGAAACGAAAAACCCAGTCACTTGGGGAGACAAACACCAAAGTGAACCAAAACAGGTAGACACCAGAAAAGGAAACAAAAAAGCTAAGATGCTAAGATGCTAAGATGCTCATGCCATGCTTATGCTTATGCTTATGCTGACGAAACAGACAAGTGAAACCGGAGATGAAATAAACGTCTCGACAAAGAACACCCAACCAAACACAATAGGTTAAACCAATACTGGGGATGAAGAAGAATCAACAACTTTACTGGTGAAAAGAGTATTACCCTTTAGGTAAAACGTCATGAGGATCGCCATCATGAGCTTGATTTCTCTGTTGGAAAAGAATCCATGGAGATTTGTCAAGATTAGCTGAAGTTACAGCTTATTGGGGAGCTAGCGAAGGATATCACAAGAACACCGTAATTATGCATCCCACTAGCATAATGATCATCTTCCAATCTTATCTGCCCCCGGCTATATGGTCTGTCAGAAGACGATAACAAGAGGATTTTATAGAAGAATTGGCATACAAGGTTCTTCAATATCTTCAAACTCTTGGAGAGATCTCGGCGTAACTGCCCCAGATTAACCGCATTTGCACAACAAAACCTTTGAATTTGTTCTTCAGAATGGTTGTTGACAACTGGGGAAGAGATGCCCCAGACTGATTGGCCTTTTAGAGATTTACCGAATCTCGACTTAACTGCCTCTGATTAATTAGTTTGTGAGGGTAAGTCATCAAAAGGATTTCACAGAAGAATTGACGCACCAGATGCTTCAATGTCTTCAAACTTTTGAAAAGAAATGAACCTAGACATGATTGCCCCAATTCAACTATATTCGTGATACTCAAACTGTAGTAGAAACGACTGGGGAACAGAACTTGCCCCTTCTAATGGGTCACTGGAGTCCACACTTGTCATAAGATGACCTGGAGAAGATTTGTTCCAGCATTTTGATTTTTGACGAGTTCTGCCCCTGATTCACCAACTCTTGGGATGATGGATTGGCAAACCCTCACACTTGGTTGCCCCTGACTGAGCTTCCTTTATCAAGTCGAATCCCTTAGCTGGCTGTATTTATTGGAGTTCTTTGATATTGAATTGTCTTGCAAACAAGTATTGTTCATAAAAAATTGGCAATTTTAATGCAAAATTCAATGCAAACTTTTGAAAACAAAACTCTTTGATGAAAACACACACAGTGGGGTGATTAAGTAATCAAAAACAAAGTGGATCTGGTTATTTACAGAATGACAGATGAAGTAATCAACACACACACAATTCGCAAAGATTATTAGGAGTCAGGTTAATCAACCTTGTTGTAGTATGCTTTCAAAACAACCTTACCTCAATTAGGTCTTTAAAGGGTTGTAACATGGTCTGGTCCACGGTTTTATGAGGCAAAGGATAAAGGCTCAAAGTTTGTTTGTCCCACCCAATCTTCGTGATGAACTCCAATCCTACACTCAGTTAACTCAAGCTATACATTCAAGTTTCCAAAAGCTAGGAAATCACTTGTTTTGAAAGAGTTGACTGGCACCTTACGCGAAGCGCTTGCATTTGATTTCATAACCAAGTTAAACTAAGAACTACCCTGCCCCAAGGTTGAGATTTAAGGGTTTTTTGTGCAAGAAAAGAAAACTCCTACTTCTAGGCTCAAAGGGTTAACAAGGGATTATCTTCCTTATTTCTCCAGTATTTAGGAATTGAAACAATTCCTTATATCATCGGCAAGGTTTAATCAGCAGCATACCACAACAATTATGAACACGAGGTTTTCATCATCCTCCCTAATCTTTGTTTAAACAAACAGTTGAATAAAGGGAGTGAAACAAGGTAAATATTTTTTTGAAAATAACAGTAAATGAGTGAAACGAATGGATTTAATCTAAAATATGCACAAACATTTCATTAACCTTGCCAATTTGAAAGTACAACAAAGCTTATAAGCAAATACAAATTCAAAGTGCAAAGGAAATACAATAAAACTGCTGAAACAACCAAAAGATTGCCGGCTTTAGGGAATCAAATACAGAAAATCAAAGAGGAGCTCAATCACAGACCCCTAATCCAACTTTGTCTTGATACATCCTCATTCCTTATCTCCTGAGTGGGTAAGGATTGTTCTTGATATTAGGCTGAGAGCCATCGAAAGACAAAATGTTTCTCTCCACTAAGTCCCTCACAATATGCTTCAAAGCAAAACAACCTTCTAAATTATGGCCTGGTGCACCTTTATGGAATGCACAATGAGCGTTGGGATTATAAGAAGGTGGAAGCGGATCAGGAGGCGGGCCTGATGACCTTGTAGTTATTAATCCTTGTTGCACCAAAGCAGGATACAATGATGTATACGTCATAGGAATGGGAGGAATTCGAGGCCTTCCACCCTTTCTTTTTCCTGGAATATTCTGACGAGAAACTTGAGTCCGTTGGCGATAAGCAGGAGCGTTGGGTGCTCGTTGATACACTGGTGGTTGAGGAACCGGCTGATAAACAAAATCTTGATGGTTGAATGTTGGCGCGATGGCGGCCACATAAGGTTGTTGAACAGAATAACACTGTTGTTGCTGCTGATGTTTCCAGAACTGATTTTTCTTCTTTTTGTTCGTCATCACCACGCTGGTATCCCCTTCCCTTTTGAAGGATATCTTGGCATTGTCGCTCGAACTACCAGTTCTCTTGGTCATTTTTCCACTCTTCAGACCAAGCTCTACTTTAACCCCCACAGCTGCGATATCGGAAAAATTAGCAGACACGCTACTGATCATCCTTTCATAGAATTCTGGTTTCACCGTGTCGACAAATCAATCAGTTAACTCTTTTTCAGATAAAAGTGGCTCTACCTGCGAAGCCAGCTCTCTCCATCTCTGTGTATACTCTTTAAAAGACTCAGTATCATTTTGAGACATGCTCAATAATTGTCTACGATCTGGCGCCAGGTCCATGTTATATCTGTAATGCTTTACAAAAGCATCAAATACATCTTGAAAGCGTTGGATCCTAGATTGGTCCAAAGTCAAATACCACTTTGCAGCAGCCCCTTTCAAACTATCTTGGAAGCAATGGATCATCAACTTATCGTTATCCATAAATGCAGCTATTCGTCGGTAATACATGACCAAATGCAACTTAGGACAGGTCACACCTGAGTATAGGTCGAAATTAGGTAGTTTGAACTTGGTTGGAATTACCAAGCCTGAGACTAAGCACATGTCCTTATCATTAGTATTAAATACATTGCTTTCTTCCATTGCTTTCAATTTCCTCTGCATTGTCTCTACACTTTCCTTCAGCCTTTCATGTCGATTATCTCCTTCTTCGGACATATTGACATAATCATAAACCGGATGCGGGTTCTGAAAAACTGGGCGCACCCAAGCTTGCACTGCTGCTGGAGTGAAGGTAGGAATAGCTTGAAAAGCCTCATTAACCAAAGGAACAACTTGTTGAGTAAAAGTGACGGCCGGAGCACGTATAAAGTTAAAAGGCATGCCCAAAGTGGGGTTCACAGTAGTAACGGGAGGTTCTACAGTTGTAGTGGTAATCTCGGAGACCACCGTCGCTTGTGTATCCATCTTTGCTCTCATAACTTGAATTGCTTCCAGAATCTGCCACATTCCTCCCCGGAGCTCACTCAATTCATTGTTGACTCTATCCATCTCACAGTATTGTTCAGACATCCTTCGTCGAGTTTGGCTCGTGGTGTCGTAATTGTTAGGAATTCAAAGACGATTCTGAAGAGAAAATGGCGACATGAGACGAAGACAGAGAGGAAATGCACATGCTATGACATGATGCAAATGAGATGCTAATGCAAGCCAAATGGTTTCAAGGAACTCAAAGGTAAGTTACAAAAAATTCTTTTGGAAAAACTAAAAAAGTTTTTGTTTCTTTAAAATCCAAGCTATGTTGATCTTTGAAAAGGAAACAAACATTTGAGTTCCTCGAAACGAAAGGGCTAAGAATGCTTGAATGTAGAGATGTATGCAACGCGAGCACAATCATATGTACACACAACAAAACATACAAATCCTAGGTTTTGAGATCTCATGAATGGAGCCATGGTCTACCCATTCCAATAGGTATGTACTACTAGTTTTCATCTGCAGAACAGGGTTCTAAAAAGGTTCCCAGAGTCGACAATCCATCTTTCAGATATTATCGACTTCCCAATTAACTTGGTAATCAATAATATTCTCAAGAGAATCTCGTCTGAGTGTAGTATCGCGTGACAACCATTTCAGAAATAGACTCCCTCATGGTCACCGCACTACATCCTAAAAGGCCAAGTGGGGGTAAGGGTAACTAAAGGTCATCAGTATCCCTGGCACCAAGGTCGAAGTGGCAACGCCTTCACGATTGCTCGTTCAACATATACCAACTCCGAGAGGGCCTCAACTGAGTGTGGAATCTCAAGTCAACTCTTTTGGGAATTGACTCCCTCAAAGTCTCCTTGACTATATCCACTATCCTATCATAAGTGCACTCAAGTCTGGGTTAGGACTTATTTCACCACTCAATAGTAGCACCCAGCACACAGAAGAACCCAAACAAAACAGGTATACAGATATATACAGATATATGTACAAGTATAGCAAGCAATCATAAATAACATAAACGAAACAAAGTGAGCTTAACCCTCAAAAAGGATTCCTTCTTCCCCAGTGAAGTCGCCATTTCTGTTGCGGTGAAAATCAGATAATAAGCTATTAATTAACTCACATCATTTTTCTTTTACAACCGACTTTGATTTATCCAAAGGAAAGGTTCAAGATCGTTAGAAAAACCTAAAGGGGGGAGATCTAAGGTTCGGGGGTTGGTTACGCCTAGGGAAGGTATTAGCACCCTAAACGTCCGTAGTACTCTACAGGAGCCTCTTGCTAAAGGTTATGTTATATTATGTTATGTTTGCTAAGGGTTCTATGCTAAAGGTTGAAACCCTAGGGGTTAGTATCTAAGTATACTCGACAAAGCATCACACTTTGCGCCTACGTATCCTTGGGAATAGAATCACAGTATGCGTAGTTCTACTTCTACTGAATGATTGACTGTGGTCAATATTCAGAGGGGAAATGAGTGTGACCTCATTGTAGAATATAAGAACTCTCTAAGTCTAGTTATAATGGTCCTATGTTATGTTTTAGTCAATAGGGAAAGTGAGTATTCATTAGGATGAATATCACCAAGAGTGTAAGAACTCTCTCCTAAGGCTAGTTAGGATTCCATGCCCCTGATGAGGCCAATAAATAAGGTTTAGCTCTTATGAGGCTACTAGGTTAAGGTGGGGGCTATGACTTTAAGAGTCAACATTAATCACCTTCCTTTGGAATGGGGATAATAACAGTTAATAAGATACTAAAAGATAACAAGCTAATGCAAACATGATGATTATAAAAAGACATGAATATGATAATGAGATGAAACAAGATCAAGATGTCAATTCAAAGTTGAATCATATATGTATTAGACAAGGATCAAACATGATGAATATAAATAACATGACAAGGTGAATAAGGAAGTGCAATAAAACTTTAATAAGCATTCATAATCCAAGCATACATAAAGGTCTCAAAAATTAATATTTCATTAATTTCTTTTTACATTTGAGAAATAGATTTAATTAGAAAAATATAGCAAGAAGAATGGGATCAAAAAGATAAAAATCAAACAAGTTATGACATTTTAAAAATTTAGCATAAATTTAAAAATAAAGAAAAAACAACAAGTCACAAAAAATATAAGGAAATGGTGCATCTAGGACTTGAACTCAGGTCCACTCGCCTGCAGCTCAAAAACCTATCCACCTGGCCAACGCGCGCCTTGTGACATAACAAGGGTAACACAAATATATATGTTATAGAAGTGAAAATCAGAAACTAAAAAATAAGAGGACTGGGCAGGGGATCGAACCCCAGTCTTATAGGTCAATGGCACGGCTTCTTACCACTGGGGTGGCTATACATCCATTATATATGCCACCCCAAATAACATTTAAACCAAGGCGAATGGAATAAATGCTAATTAAAAAACAAACAGGCGAGGGATTTATACGTGAATGCACTTGCGTGCTAGTAACTCATATCAATAGGTCATTAGAATTTAAACCCACAACAAGACAAAACCTTCGCTGACCAATCACCTAACGACTCCTTCTCTTGGCCATGCAAAACATGCAATAACCAACTAAAACTGTCGTGATACATCCAGCTCCAACCTTAGCAACATAACTCCCTTGCTCTCTCATTTTTCCACCAAAACACAACCATTTGTCACAAAACAAAACATCATAATGAAGTTCTCAAAACATTGAATCACCTTAAACCCTAAACAAACTCAAACAACGACCTAATCATATAGAAAAACAACATGGAAAGGCGTGTTCAGAAATGAAAATGAAATCCACAGGATGTTGATATACCAACCTAAGTTCAGAAGAGCAATCATTGTCAACCTAAACTAACACTGATGCTAACATATGAATCAAATAACAGCATTAAAGTTATCTACATTGCATATAGATATGGAAAATGATGAATAAGGAAAGAGAGAGAAAAAAAGGGAGACTTACCAAGTGGAGAAGATCCACTGTCCCTTCACTTGAGAGTTGTCGAAATCAATAAGCTCACTCTTTCCTTTAGCTGGTGATGGTATGTCAGAGCCTAAACACTATGCGTAGCTTCTGGTCCTTCCTTGATTGTTTGCGAACACTTCTTTTGGATGACATATTTTACGAGCAGTGCATGCTCTGATGTTTTGTGTATTGATGGTGTTGTGTTGATGATGTTCAATTTTTTTTTAGAGTTTATGGCCAAACTAGGGAGATAGGAGATAGAGAGGGTTTGAAGTGATTTCCGTTCTTCTCCTTTTTTTCTAACACGGAGAAAAATGCCTCTTTTTATAGGTGGGCAGCTGGACAATGACCTTGAGTTTGTGTTAGAGATCAACATGGTAGGGTAGCTGACTTTATGCACATATCCTTCCTTAATATTTCTTGAGCCAAATGAATGTCTTAGTGGCTTGCTTTAAAGTTCATGTCAGTAGAAAAGATGAGCAAGGAACCAGCAAGAAACACTGCACGATGGCTTTTTATTTTACCTTTTGTGTCTTTTTGCAAAGTATAAAGTAATTGCACTTCAAAGCTTGCTGTCACGGGTTTTGTGGCAAGGGGAGCGTATTGGAAATGATGGATGAACTTGTAATTGCTACCATCTTCTGCTCGGACAATTTGCAAAGGAAGACAACCACATTATGGCTTGTATCACATAGGTCCACTGGCATGGGAAGAATAAAAAGAAACACCACAATTTCTAGTTAGTACATGTTGCGGTGAAAATCGGATAACAAATTATTAATTAATTTGCATCATTTTCTTTTACAACCGACTTTGATTTATCCAAAGGAAAGGTTCAAGATCGTAAAAAAAAAAAACTAAAGGGGGGAGATCTAAGGTTCGGGGGTTGGTTATACTAAGGGAAGGTATTAGCACCCTTAATATCTGTAGTATCCTACAGGAACCTCTTGCTTTATTTGTGTTATGTTATGTTTGCTTGCTAAGGGATCTGTGCTAAGGTAAATACCTAAGGGTATGTACACTAAGTTTGGTCGCCAAGACGTCGCATCTTGTGCCTACGTATCTGACTAAAGAATCAGAGCAACTGTAGTTCACCTAACTAAGGGTGAAAGAGGAACCATTGACTATGGCCAACGTTCCAAAGGGGAATGAGTCTGGGCTCATTTTAGAGTTCACGATAACTCTCTAAGTCTACGTAAAAGGGGGAAAGTGAGCACTCATGAGGATGAGAGTCACATAGAGTTCACGATAACTCTATAAGTCTAAGTAAAGGGAAAGTGAGTTCTCATGATGGTGAGAATCACATAGAGTTCACGATAACTCTATCCTATTACTAAACTATGAGGAAAAATGGCTCTTATGAGGCCAAGGGTAAAATGGGAAAGGTTTGTGACTTAGGAGTCAAAGTGGAAAACTTTCCTTTGGAAGGAGGGTCAAGAATCAAGCATGGCTATGATATATACAGTATAAATATGGACAAAGTATAATCAAGATAGTATGAACAAAGCGATATGAACATGGTATAATCAAACATCAAAATTAAATGATGGTAAACCAAAGAATGATGGTAACCACATAGTATCATGCTCAACATGCTAGAATGCCAAAGCGATATCAGGCAAACATATATACAAGCAGATAAAAAATGCATCAATGTAAATGAGCAAAAGATAGAAAGATCTAACCCAAAATAGAGAGCCTGCCGGCGAGCCACTGACAAGATAAGATCAAAACCTCCACTCCAAGAGCATAGGGTAAAGAGTCCTAAATCTAAGTCCTCAGTCCAGAATACAATAGTAACCACAGTCCGGTCAATTGAGTTTTTTAGGGTTTCGATATTTATTAATGTATTTTAAATGAACAATATACACAAGATATAAATATGAACATTGATAATATGAACAAGAATAATATGAACAGTAATAATATCGACATAAAGAATAAATCAAGATATATATTGACTGTAAGTAAATTTAGTGATCAGTGATTAATTTATTGGATCGAAGTATCGGGTCCAATGTAGTGCCAAACCATCGTAGCACGGTCTATGAGGAAGACCACACTATAGGAGGATGCACAATTGATCTTTGTGTTAAGACACGATAGAGGAATGATATAGAAGATCATTCTCCGATGAAATCGTGCCACACGAAAAGAAAAGGTGCCGACCTCGTCTTAAATCACAAACTCTCGTTGATTAGTCGAAGGTAACCTATCACGATCTCAAAGTATAGAAAGAGATCTCGATGATCACTCACTACAGATTTGAAATAATGAAGGTTCGTCGCTTCGCTAACAACGTTCGTGAATAGAAAGACTTCATCGGTCAAAAATAAAAATGAAGATATAAGAAAATACAGAATAAAGTAGAAATAAAGTCGGTCTCGTCTTAATCATGATTTAATCGAGAAACCGATAATCTATGATATTCGACTTTCATCGACCGATAAAATAATAAAGGTGCCTCATATATATCACGACTTAGTGATTTGAAATAAATCAATAAAGAGTCGTGATTTTTGCAATATCATCGGCCCAAAAATAAAGAAAATGGGCTCGAAATGGAAATAAAATCGGTCTCATCTAAATAAAGATTTAGATTTTCATTGACCACAAATAAAATAAAATAAAATGAAATTGAAATGAAACATAAAGTTGGTCTAGTCTAAATTAAGATTTTAAATCGATAAAATCGATAAATCTTTGATTAAACTCTCATTGACCAATAAAATAGAAAGTAGGCCTCATATTCATCACAATTTATTGATTCAAATAAATCAACAAAAATCATGATTTTCCTATATCATAGGCCTAAAAAGAAAATAGAAATAAATCCAACTATGAGAAATAAAATTGCAATAGAGCCCAAAAGTGAAAAGCAAATCAAAGATATTCGAAATGAAAAATTAAAGTCCAACTTAAAAGTCAAAACAATTAAAGATCTAAAAATTTAATAAAACAAAAGTTCAAGAAACAAATTATAAAAAGAAAAGAAAGAACAACCATGTGATATGTCCGATTGTGTTTTGAGAATATAAACAAGTGGAGTAGAATCACATAAGCCAAAAATGAAGCCCAACAACCAAAGTTACTTAAAACATGGTATGAACAGAATTGAAAAGGGTGTGAGAAAGAAACTGAAGTGGGCCTCAAGCCCATAGTGCAACATTGAATAAAAAAAAGCAGAACATTTGGAAAAAGGTAAACAAAGAAGCTGCGCTTCTTCTTCTAAAACGTCAAAATAAAGATAGGGTTAGCAAGCTCAAAAAGAGGAACAAGATCGACATGACCCGCTCCTTCAAAACTTCTCACGATTTCGTTCTCTTTCTCACTCAAACTCGGTCTCACTCTTTCTCGCTCAAACCCGCTTCCATTGTTACAACAGAGTTTTGTTTAATATCGCTCATTCTCTCAGGTTCGTTTCATTTCATTTCAAGATTTGCGGTTTCGAATCGATTTGATCTCCCTCTCCTTCTTCTAAGTTCATGTTTGATTCCAACTTATGATTAGGGAATGGGTTGAAATTGGCGGTGAAGGTGATTTGTGGATAAAGATGTTGAGGTGGATTGATGGGTTTTAAGTACCCAGGCCAGGATTAAAGTTTGGAATTGGTTATGTTATAAGGGATCGAAAGGTTAGTAGGTTGATTGAATGGAAGTGAGTTTTATTGTGTAAAAATAGTGGGTTTGATTGTTATTTGTTGGGTTCATAGAAAAATGAAGATTGAAGATTCAGATGGGTGGTGATGCGTTGCGCGGTGTTGTGGGTTGAAGGTTGGTGTTTGATGGAGCAATGGTTTCATGGAGGGGTGACGAGGACAGTTTGATGATGTGAAGCAGTGCCTGGTGGTAGTGGTTTTTTATGGTGAAGATCAATGATGATGATTGTTTGGAAAAATCGGCGAAACAGTTTTTGTGGTTGATGCTCACGGTGGAGGTCGTGTGGGTCACGATGGTGATTTGAGCCAGTTCCGGTGAAATTGAGGGAGTTTTGTTGCACAGTGGTGAGCGATGAGCAGAGGGAGTTTCAACTGAAGAAAAAGAAGGAAGGTGAGCGTAGGTTAGGATGTTTTTGTTCCCGGGAGTCTTTCTTCTCCACCCTTTTTATCGACTTCAAACCTTATTCTTTTTTTTTTCAATTTCTGGATATTTCTTGTTATTGTTGATGGGTAGCTTTCTTGATGCAGAATTGTGCAGATAGCTCATTGATGCAGGGTCAATGTTTTTCCATTCTGATACAAGGTTTTGGCACAGGTTTCTTGGTCAAGGCGTAGCAGGGATTTTGGACGGATTGTAGATTGGTACAGTGTACTATACATGTAAAAAGTGCAATAGGCATACCATGGACCCCTCTTATGCGTGTGATCCTTGCTGCTTTCTTGAACATACTTGCTGAACAAGTTGGATAAACAAGTGTTCCCTCAAATGACATTAAACAAAAATTTGGGGCAATGGACTTTAAGAAAAGAAGAAAAAAAAAACTGGGATTTTGTTATGGAATTTAAATTTGAAAAAGACTTGGGCTTTGAAATAAGATTTGAAATTTAAAATGGAATCTTGAAAGAAAATTGAATTTGAAATGGATAGAAACATGGCTACTTTGTTTTTTTGGATTTTTGTGAATTATGAAAATTAAGTTAAATTAAAATGAATTAGACTAAAAAAATTAATATAAAATCAAACTAACTTAAATATGTAAAAAATAATAGGCTAAAGTGGATTTAAATGAATTCTAAACAAACCTAAATCAAATATTTAACTAAATATAAAAATGATGATAGCAATTAAAATTAAGGAATGACCAAATTGACAAAAAATGTCTGATTAATGATTAATGGACCACATGGCCGCAAATACTAAAATGACCGGCAGAAAAAAACGTGCAGAAAACCATAGTATCTGAGGGTAAAATTTGGGGTGCAACAGTACAAGAGAGCCCTTTATTCAAGAAGCAACATGGCATATCGTTACATGGCACACTTTTATGTTTGTAACACAATAAGGTCTAACACTTATAAAAACGTGACAAACTTGTAGTGTAACAAAATAATGAAAGTCTGAATTTTTCTAAGTGTGAAAAATCATGTAACATAGCCACTTTAGGATGCCATAACTTGATGATCAATGCTCCAATTAGTGAGGCTTTTTATTCTTTGCAAAATAGGCATGTGATAGATCAATTTCCATGTGGAAGACAACTTGAAATAAGGCATGTAACAATGAAAAAAATGCCATGAACTCATGTGAACCAGGCTGTCCAAAAAGAAACTTAGAAAAATTCTAAGTTATAGAGTTTTCACAATTTGAAACACCTAACTTTAAAATGCCATAACTTGAGATTGACTCATTCAAATGAGATGTTCCACATATGGTTGGAAAGCTCTCATCATGCTCTAAAACTTTCATTTGGGACCCAAGTCTTGAATCCAAGTGGAAATGGGTGAAAAGTGATGTCAAAGTTAGACAAAAATTATGAAGAAAAGTGTTGAAGTTTTTCTAAGTGTTTGGTCAAATTATCTTGCAAACTTCATAACTCAAAAACCAAGCATTTCTGGATGAAAAGTCATATGGAACAAATTGAACATCTTGAAAAGAGCTTTCCAATGAGCTTTGAATCACTCCATTTAAGTGTGTGGTTTAGGAGTTATGGTCTTTTCAAATTGTGCTATTAGAGGGAAAATCTCACATATGAAATCTTTCATGAGCAAAACCCTACTTCTCTTGCAAGAAACCTCATGAAACTTGATCTTGATTCTTTGAATACCTCATGAGACATTCTATGATGATTAGGACCATTGACACTTCAATTGAACCAAACTTCCCAAGGATTAAGGTCTCAGTCAAAAACCTTAATTTTGACTGTGAATGCACTGAGGTCAGATCTTGTAAACTTGCTTCTTCCTTCTCATCCAAAGGTCTTAGGAGACTCTTGAGGATGTTGATAAACTAATAGAATCAAGAATTATGGTTTGAGAGTTCATCTTGATGAAAAATCAAAGTCATTGACTGATAGGTGTCACAGAAACCCTAATTTGGAGGTATAGTGAAGCTGAGGCTCAAACTTCTCCTGTTGAGGACCAATAGATATTGGATCCCTGTTGAATGATGTCTCTTGGATGTATATGACCTTAAGTGGTAAGTGAACCACACAAATCTTGACTTGATAGAGCTAATTCTCAGTGACTTCTTCAGAGCAAAACCCTAATTCCAAAGTTCTTGCACTGGAGATCTTTTGTTGACTTGACTTGCTTCAAAACAACTTGGGAGCTTCATAGTGATATGCAAACCTAATTTGAACACAAAGAAACAAACTGCAAGATATGGGTTAGCTCAAACAATGCAGAGATGCTTGACCTAAGATGCACAAATGAAGATGACATCTAAGGGTAAAAATTTGGGGTACAACACTTAGGATCTACTTTAATGTTTCCTAGTGTGCCTTCCCAAGATTGGCCATATACCTGCTTACAAGGCTCACTTTGTATGTTATGTCGTATCTCGTACAAAACATATCATACATCAAAGAACCTACTATACTAGCATATGGAATTCTATTCATATAAGCTCTTTCGACTTTGGTACTAGAACTTTGAGTTTCACTCACCTTGAACTGAGGATTATTCGGTGTTACAATAGGCTTTGAATTTGACATACCAAATTTGTCGAGAATCTTCTTCGGGTATGTCTCTTGAGATAAGTATAATCTCTACTTCTTTCTATCTCTCTGTATGTCAATCCCAAAAATTCTAGAGGAAGCTCCCAAATCATTCATGTTAAATTCCTTATCAAGTTCATATTTCACTTTCACTACATCTTCGACACAATTGCTTGCTATGAGGATCTCATCGACATAAAGCAACAAAATAACAAATGAACTTCCATATCAAAATTTGAAGTAAACATAGTGGTCGAACTAGCTCTTAGTGAAATCAATGTGTACTATGAACTTCTTGAATATCCTATTCCATTGATGAGGAGATTGTTTCAGGCCGTATAAACTTCCTTTCGTTTTTGTGCGTACCCTTCAGGTTGCCTCGTCAGGATTGTTTCATCTAGATCACCATATAAGAAGGCGGTCTTCACATCCATCTATTCAAGTTCTAGGTTAAACTTTGCCCTCATGGCTAACAACATTCTAATGGATATATGTTTTTCAATAGGTGAAAACACATCATTAAAGTCAACTCCTTCTTTCTGAGTGAACCCCGTAGCAACCAAGTTTGCCTTAAATCGCTTTGACATCACTCATTTGATTCCTTCCTTAACCTTGAAAATCCACTTACAACTGACTAACTTGGCCCCTGCAGGTTTCTTGATCATCTCCCAAGTGTTATTATGATGAAGAGATTTTATCTCATCATCCATGACTTTTAGCCATTCAATCTTATTTCGACTCCTCACAACTTCCGTGTAGTCTCTAGGTTTTTCATCAAGGATCTCACTTGTAGAGATTAAGGAAAAAGATATGAGATCTACATAACCAAGTCTCTGAGGTGACTTAATGACTCTTCTAGACATGTCTTATGCCAGCAGGTAGTCATTATCAGTCTCCTCAACTTCTTTAGCAACTTGTGCTTGTTCTTCGACTTCATATGGGTTATGCAATTCCACATCACTATGCTCCACCTCATTAGGAATCTCTTCCTATTCCAGCTCATCTACAGAGATCTTCGTAGTTCGACCAACGTCATCAATTTTCTTGAAAGCCATCTTAGCTTCATAGAAAACTATATCTCGACTTGTGCTACACCTCCTGTGACCTGGCTCTAGGCACCGTAACCTATAAGCTTTGGCTCCTAGGCTATCCAAGAAACATGCATCTCAGAGCTCTGGGTTCGACTTTTTCTTGCCAAATGTGAGCATAGGCTACACAACCAAATACTCTAAGTCTGTCGAGATTAGGTGGATGTTGTGATCAAATTTCTTCAGGTATGTTGCAGTCACTATAACATCATCCCAAAACACCTTCTTCAATCATGCACTAACAAACATGCATATAACATTTTCCCAGATAGTTCGATTGAATCATTAACCCATACCATTTTGCTGAGGAGTACCTGTTATAGTCTTGTGCCATGTTGTACCAGACATAGCATATTAACTGTCGAAAGTTTCATTGCAGAACTCAAGGCCATTATCGGCCCTCAACCTCTTGACCTTTATGCCAGTCTAGTTTTCGACCAGAGTCTTCCAACTTTTGAAATTTTCAAAAGTTTCATCCTTAGTTTTTTTAGTGAATACCCACAACTTTCGTGAGTAATCATCAACTATCGATAAAAAATATCTTACTTATGAGTGTGAAGGATTTCTTCCAAGCCCAAAAGACCAGCATGAACGTAATTAAAGGATTCATGTGTTCTTTGTTTGCCTTTGTTAAACTTCACTCTGCAAACTTTACCAAACACACAAGGTTCACAGAACTCCATCTTTTTTATCTTGTCACCACCTAGCAGATTTTGTTTCCCCAGTTCGACCATGCACCTTTCACTAACATGGCCAAGTATCATGTGCCATAACTCAGTCTTCGACACAGGTTTTATGGATGCCACATTTATTGAACTACTTACAACCTTAGCCTTAAGGGTCTCCATGCCTTGCCTCTTGATGCCTTTCAAGACCTCGAATGCCTTGTTCTCCTTTGAATACATATCCTTTCTTGTCGAATTCACCAAGAGAAATCAAATTTCTCTTAAGATCAGGTACATACTTGACACCAGTCAATAGCTTTATTAACTCATCAAGAAGCTTGAATCTTATAGATCAATTTCCTGCAATTTTGCAGGCTTTGTTGTTTCCTAATAACAATGATCCACCATCTTGATCACATAATTCCTCAAACACATATTTGTTTAGAGTCATGTGCCAAGTGCAACTTGAATCCATTATTCATTCCTTTATAGAATTGTTGCTCGAAACTACCAGGACATTTGATGATTCATAATCATCTTGCACAATGGCTGCATTACCATTATCCTTACCACACTGATTATTCAGTCGACCAGGGCCCGTCTTTTTTGTGTGACCCTTCTTCTTATAGTGATAACACCTAATTGTAGGAGCATTACCACCATAAGACTTATGCTGACCTTTACCCTTCTTCTTCTCAAACTGACCATCTTTCTTTGTGAATTTTCCTTTTATAGATAGTCCTTCGCCAACAAAAGATGGTTTATGATCCTTTTCATTCAGGTCCTTTGAGTACATGGCTGATTGAACTTATTCAAAGGTCAGGGACTCTCTCTCATACAAGAGAGTTTCTTTAAAGTGAGCTCGAGATCTTGGTAAAGCACACAATAACAATAACGCTTGATCTTCATCATCAATCTTTACATCAATATTCTCTAGATCAAGAATCAACTTATTGAACATATCATGTTGTTCAATCAATACTTTGTCTTCACTCATCTTGAATGAATACAAATCTTGCTTCTGGTAGAGATGATTAACCAAATATTTTGTCATGTACATACCTTTGATTTTGTTCCACGCGTCGGTAGCCATTTTCTCTTTCGAGATTTGCTGGAAAACATTATCACCAAGGCTCAATATGACTGCACTATGGGCTTTCTCGATCATCGTCATCTTCTCCTTTGCTGTTATGATAACATCCATTTTTATGATCCTTTCGACACTTCTAACAAACCATGTTGTACAAGAAGAGCTTGCATCTTCAACCGCCATAATCCAAAATCATTCAATCCGGTGAATTTCTCAATCTTATTTTTTTGACGACATCTTCTCTTTCACGCTCACTGCACCAATTTGTTGATAAAATGATGCCCAAGAAACTGAGTATGATTGGTTTCTTTATCAGCAAGAAAACCAAAAAGTAAAGAAAAAGAGAGATTAAAGAGAAAGACAATTCAACATGGTTTAAAACCCTAGACTCTTGATTCAATTACACATTAGAGAACAATGTTTACAATTGAATCTCAAGCACACCACTTTCTCATTCTCTAATTATGATTCATGAGAAATGATAACTAGTATGCTATTTATAAGAAAACTAAACCCTATACTAAACAATTGGGTTAACAGAATGACCCAATTATCCATGCTAACAACCTAGCATATTTCGATAGCTACACTAACTCTTTGACTTCGGCAAAGTTTGCTACAACAATAGCTTATAACCTATAAGTTACATATCCATTTGGATATTGTGTATCTCTAAATCTTGACATGACTTAAGTAAGCCTAAGAGATGAGAACCTAGAGAAACCCTAATGAAATATTCATAAAATGAAGGACAAACGTCAAACAAGATACAAACTCTTTAAAACCTAAATCTATTTATCCTTTAATGCGACCATTCACTGACTTGGAGATCAAAGTATTTTTTCTGTACCACCCTCCAACACACTTACTATCTGAGAAATAGCTCGTCAGATCAAATCCTAATTGGACGTTTTCATCTTATCGTGTCTCAAACTCACAATTGAAATATTTTAATATAGACATTATTGATCTCCTTACATTCTAAGTATGCCTCCCAATCATTATCATCAAGTCTCCTTACTCGTGGAATGATAGACAAATATATTTATTTTTATAATTTTTATAATTATTTTACTATTTACTTAATAATACATAAATAAACGTGGAGGAAGATGATAATTCATGAATTCGAACCACTTAGCCAGACCGCGGTAGTATCAATACACACAACATGGTGCATGTTTTTATCTTTTTAGTATTTAACCTGTAAGAGGTCATCTTTTATTCACAACAACAAAAATGCATGTTACCTCAGTTAAAAAAGAGGTCTTACCTCACATGTGACGTAACAAAAGGCGTCATCAAAAGTGCACACTTTACCTCTCGGTTTTAAAAAATCTGACGGGCATGTGTAAAGGTCATGGGTTTGATCCCTTGGGAGATCTTTTTGGAGTTCTAAAATGGCGAAAACACATGTCCCCTCAGTTTTGACATTTCACCGCCAGATATTCCACATTTTCACCTAGTTATCTCATAAAACTGACGGGTAAAACAATCTTGAGTATATTAAATTTAATGTGGATTGCTTATTTCACTAAACCTTATATTGAACATATAACTTCTCTAAATTGGAAAGGAAAATAATTATATGAACAATTGTGTTATATTTGAAGAACAACTTACATTGATTAGTAATTTTGAAGCATCTTGCAACTCATCATTCATCTCACGCTCTTTTATTGTTAAAATATCTTCAATGTTTCACCTTCTTTATTCAACACTTCCTTTTCTACTAATTCATTCTTGAAAGCATAAAATTTGATGCTTTGAAAAATGAACAAATATGGAAGAAAATTGTATGAAAACTAGTAGCATTTGAGAGATTTTAACGATAAAACAACATAAGATAAATGATGAGTTGGAAAATGCTAGAAAATCATAAATCAGTGTAAGATGAGTTTCACATACAACATAATTTTTCATATGATTATTTCAAAATCAATTTAATATGTTATATGTTCAAAGAGGGGTTAGTGAAACAAACAATCGCGATATTAGATATAAGAAACTCATCTCGACAGAACAAGATGAGAGCTACACAAAGAATCACAAAAGACATAATCTCAATATTAATATCAATCTCAAACACAACACTACTACAAAACACGCATTCAACAACGCCATGGTCACCACGGTTTTTCCCTACACCGTGGTGACATATCTTAATTAAGGCTCTACCATATTTATTTTATTTTTTGATTAAAAATTATTTATATATAACAGCGGTTACATAACCAACCGTCGTAATACACTCAAACTTTTGTCGGTTCGAACCTCAGAACCATAAAATATTTTATTCCATTAACGTTAAGTCGCACCTTTTCTTTTTTATTTATTTTAAAATTCACAAATAAAAGGGTTATCACTACGGTTCTTCTGGTTAACCGTAGTGATATATTTATAATAAATAAATACCTATCTATACGGTTTTTATTTATTTTAAAATTCACAAATAAAAGGGTTATCACTATGGTTCTTATGGTTAACCGTAGTGATATATTTATAATAAATAAATATCTATCTATACGGTTGGTATTGTTAACCGTTGTGAAATATTTTACTCATGTATAAGCGAATAAACTTTCACTTATTGACATTAGCGTCGTTGCCTTCACAGTGAAACCCTATAACCCATTTTTTCTCTTCGTTTTCACCATTAGACGTGAATATTGTGCTTCATACATTAAGGTATTCTTCTTCTTCCATCTATTGTTAGATATTTTCCATCATCTCGTTTGTTGCATGTTGTTTTTGTTGATTGTTCTCATTTTTTCAGATTCGTTTTCACTACCTTAACAAAGACCATACTTTGGAAACTTCATAATGGTTGTGTAGTTATGGAAAAAAGTATAAAAAGAATGAAGCTATGATGGAAACTTTATCCACCTTATATTTTTTTTTCATAGCTTCACGAACAAGATGTTAGTAAATGAAGAAACAACAGTGTAAGCAAACTTCATCTAGTTTTAGAAACAATGAAAAGAAATATAAGAAGTATGAAGCTTTTGTGTAAGCTTCTTCCTCCTTGTATTTCTTTTTCATTGCTTCCCAAACTAGTTGAACATCATAATTGCTTCCTGTTCCACGATTAGTTTCATTAAAAGGTGCGTTATTCCTGTTCCTCTCTTTACTCTTCATTGGATTATGGTTTTAGGGTTTGGTTTCAACTGAGGATGCTCATTTTTGAAGTTTGCTGTGTTTCCTTACAGGTTAAGGGGATGATACAGGATGATGATGCTAGTGGTAGCAAGCGTATTATATGAGTTTATAATATTTGGATCTGGTATAGAATGTTGTTTGAGTTTATTATATTCTATTTAGATTGTTTGTTTCACTAACCCTCACTTAAAGTTTGCTGGTGGTAGCAAGCGTATTATATGAGTTTATAATACCTGGATCTGGTATAGAATGTTGTATGAGTTTATTATATTCTATGTAGATTGTTTGTTTCACTAACCCTCACTTAAAATACATTCATTTAATTTGACATAGATACTTATAATCTGCAAATAAAGTTGTATTTGAAAACCAGCTTATATGAATCAATGTTTTTGAATTGCATCCCTCTCGTCGTTCATCTCACGATGTTTAATATATATATATATATATATATATATATATATATATATATATATATATATATATATTATGGTATAATGATCTGGCTCCTTAGATGCATCGACATCTTCCATTATAGTTAAATTTCATTAACAACAAATTATTAGTTAATCTGCCTCTCCATCAACACTTATAATCGTAAAACTTCCGATTATAAAAATTATGATGATAAGTGATGATGATGAGGCAGATTATCCAATGTCTTGTTCTTATGGAAATTTAACTATAATCGAAGATAGCGATATATCGAAGGAGTCAGATCAATAAACCACAATATATATGTAAAACAGCGTGAAATGCACGATGAGACGAATGCAATCAGAAAACATTGGTTTGTTTAAGTTGGTTTTCAAGAATAGTTTAATTTACAAATTATAGACTTCTTCATCAAATTGAATCCATGTATATTTCTTTAGTGAGGTGTTTGGAAAACAAGCAATCTACATTTAATATAATAAACTCAGGATACTTACAACAACGGTTATTTATTGTAACCGAGATCAAAGATAATCCGGGAACTTTCAACAACGGTTATCTATTGTAACCGAGATCATAAATAATTTATGTTTTACATAATTCGCTGCTGATGGGTTTCAAACCCAGTACCTAAGTGTATGTATCACAACGATTTATCATCATAACCATTGTGATATATGGCGCGTGTCCTGCCTTTCAATAATGATTTCCAAACCGTTAAAGAAATAGAGAACTTACAACGACACTCTACTTAACAATGGTATGTCAGGTGTGATGGTACCCCTTTTCAAACCGTTGTGAAAGGGGTTTTCCGTAGTAGTGCAATAACACCAACTAAAATACAACATATATATTCAATAAACTCAACTCAAAAACAACAACTTACATTAAACAACAACACTAAAAAATAATCAACAACATCAACAACAACAACATCAATAAGCAACCTTTAGGGTTTAGGGTCTCAACAACAAAAACAACAAGAAAAACTCTAGGGTTCACTACTACAAAACGCGTAAACAATGACGCCATGCTCACAACGCTTCATCCCTACACCGTTGTGACATATCTAAACTAAGGCGCGGTTGTATTTTATTTGTTTATTGAATAAAAATTATCTGTATATAACAACGGTTGATAAAGCAACCGTGGTGATTATCTGTATATAACAATGGTTGATAAATCAACCGTGGTGATACCTTCAAGCTTTCATGTGTTCGAACCTCAGCGCATTCATATATATTATTCCTTTTATGTTAAAGCGCGCCTTTACTTTTTTATTTACTTTTAATTAAAAAAATTAAAAGTTATGACTACAGTTGTTTATATACACCGTTGTGATATATTTTGTATGTTTTTTTAATTTTTAATTCTAAAAATAACTCTGGCGCTTTAATATGAAATTTCATTATGAAAATAATATATCATAACGGTTTACATTGTTGACCGTCGCAGTAGCTTTTCAATATTCTCCAAGCTAGCTAGTTTCATTGTCTCTTCAGTATCCTTTTTTCCATTGAAAATAGAAACCGGACGAAACGTTACACGATTTCAACCCTAAACCCTAACGTTCAATACTGTGAAACAATACACGATTTCAACCAAAGCTTGCATCATTAGTATCCATCTGTTGTCATTTTCTTCATCATCGTCACCATCGTGAAGAAAATAGAAGATTACGCACATACCAACACTGTCGTCATCATCGTCACCATCGAGAAGGAAGATAACAATAACACCGTCGTTGTCGTAAGGAAGGAAGACAACAACAACACCAACACCAACATCGTTTACTTCGTCGTCACGTTTAGGGTATGTAAAATATTTTCCCCATGCATCTACAGTAAACTCTTTTTCCATTGTTGTTCATGTTGTTGTTGTTGTTTTTGAACTTAGATGTCGACCTTGTCGAGTTCTTCATCAGAAACCAGTAAAGAAACTCAAACAAATGAAAGGTTAGCCAATGAAACTCAAACAACTGAAAGTCAAACGAAAATATCACAAAGAGGTGTCACAATGATGCCCCAATTCACATCAGTCCGCAACTCATCTGGTGTAAAAATTCCGATCGAGTTTGATTCGCACTACAGATTATTGGATTGTCCATATTACGCTACTTTTAGGAGTTATGTTGTGTTCCTTGCATGTAGCAAAGTCAGTATACTGATTGATGATTGGAGAGAAGTGGAGGTTAATGTCAAAGACAACATATGGACATACGTTAAGGTATTTCATACTATAATTTTCATATATTTGATATCACTACCTATAGTTTCTAATTCATACTTATATATTGATTTAATGTAGTTGATTTTGAGTTTACCGATGACTCAAAACTGAAAAGAAAGTGGATAACTTATGCCGGTGTTCGTTGGAGGGGATTTAAGTCATGGCTCACGGCTGACTATATTACGAAGCCTAAGAGCGGTCTTCAACCTCCATGGATTCGGTATAGTTTTTTATCGAAGAAGATGTGGCACAAGTTTGCGAAGAAACGCCGTTCTGAGGAATTCAAGGTTAGTACTAGTCTTATGTAACCTATAATGTTATGCTAATGAGTTATAGATACTAATTATACACATTTTTCACTATGTTAATAACAGGCTAAAAGCAAAGTAGGAATTTAGAACAAGGCGAAAAACATGTACCCCTATAGATTATCTCGTGGGGGTTACAGGAAACTTGAGAAGAGGATCCTGCAGGAAAAACTACAAGAAGGAGGAGATGGTGACATTCCATCTCCACCTTCAAGACATGAGAAATGGAAGAGGGCTCGATTAAGACCTAATGGAGAGTACACCTCTGAGGCTTCAAGAGTAGTTGCTCAGAAAATTGTAAATATATGTTTTTTTTAAATGCGTTTGCTTATGTAAGTTGCTCATGAGTTGTTATTTAAATGTGTTTGCTTATGTAAGTTGCTCATGTTGTGTAGGATAGTTTGGTTGTGGCGGCCCGTGAAGGCACATTTGTTCCGGAAGAACGACATGACCTATTAGTCGAAGCTATCGGAACAGCTGAGCATGGAGGTCGTGTCCGTGGTGTTGGAGATGGTGTCGGCTTGAGGTCATACTTTGGGTCTCAAAGAAGAAGCACCGAAACCGCTGAATTTCTTGCTCAACGACAAAAGATTGAGAATGTTGAGAAGCAATTGGCGGAGCAAAGGAGGCTGTTTGAAGAGGAGAGGGAAAAAAGGGAGAAAGAAGTGGAAAGGTTACAAGAGTTGTATTCGGTATGTGTCGTAAATCGCGCTTATTTTTGTATGATATATATTGTATGTTCTAATTGAATATATTGTGCTTATTTTTGTTTTATGTTCTAATTGAATGTTATGATGTAGAGATTAAGTGAAAGCCTCGAACAACGAACTAATGAAGATCATAGTTGCGTTGGTGATGATCAAACTCCAAGTAGAAGTGTCGTAAATCATGCTTCTACAAAAGGGAGTAATTGTACAGCCCCTCCCCCTGTAGATAACCGCAATAGGATATTGGACCCTATTCCAAATGAAATAACAAGTTTATACTTGTCCATTTCAACAACAGACCTTGCGCAAGCTCTCCCGCTAGAACATTGCCCTAAATTGGATTTAGTGTATTACACTCCTGAAGATGTGAGGGATTTTCTCGCATGATATAAGTGACTTGACATATCTATTTTGCAAGTTTGGTGCACGTAAGTATATAGTCGAATATACATGTCATTATAGAACATTATAATTTTTGTATTTTCTCCCTTAATTTATTCATTTTCTTTGACCATTTAGGTACATTCACCGTGTTTGTATAGAATTGAATAAATCAAGTACCTATGGAATCTTGGACCCAAGTTTTATTGCTTGGGCGTATAATGATAAAAATATCAGAGAAAAGTACTTGAAAAACCGGCTAAATGACGGAGGAAAAGAATGTTACCTTGTACCATTCCTATGTAGGTTAGTATTGTTGTAATTTATTTCTATATTCTATATTTAGTTTTGTTTTAGAAACAACTAATAATATATATATATATATATATATATATATATATATATATATTCTCGTGTTCATTCAGTGGTCATTGGCAATTTATCGTAATATTGTTTAGGACAAATACGGTGACATTACTGTGTTCCTTGCACGATCCACTCCACAAACCAATGAAAGATCTTGTATTAACGTAAGTGTCTTTGTTTAACATCATTTTCTTTGGCATTAATTGTAATTAGTTTATCATGTAATATGTTTAATTCAATTTTCAATGTGCAGTATTGTGGAGCAAGTTAATATATTGAATAATGTTAGAAAAAAGCCCACATACCTTGCTCCTAAAGTAAGTGGCCCGATTACCTGTTTATTTCATTTACATTCATGCATGTGTGGTTGTATTCATGTTTTTATATTCATGTAATTTGTAGACGAGGAAACAACGCGGGAGTTACGAGTGTGAGTATTATATCATGAAACACATGCTAAACATTGTCCTTGCCAGCACTGTTGATTCATGGGATACGGTAATATATTCCATAAAATGTTTACATATATTAATATATAAGTTGACTATTGAATTATTATCATGCATGATCTTCAATTTTTTGCTCTTATGTAGATGGTTAACGACAAAACACCATTCCCCGTTGAGGACTTTGTGGATCTTCGTAAACGTTGGGTGTATATCCACAATGCGCTTAAGGGTTCTGCTCCTGCTGTATGATATATCAGCAATATTTTTTGATGCACATATTTTTTGCTTTTGATGCACATAATGTGAACAATAGTTTTGGCTTTTGATGCACATAATGAAATCAATAATATTGGCTTTTGATTTAAACAATGTTAGCAGTTTAATTCTCTGATTCATTTAGCTTTTGATGTAAATTTCTTTTGATGTAAATTCTCTGATTCATTTAGAAGGATAAAATATAGGAAGAATTGTGTTTGATGCACATATTGTGTTTGCATGTAAACAGAAGCTGTTTTGACAGGATAAATTATAGGAATAATTTGATAAGCAGATAAATTTTATATTTAAAACATGTTGTTTTTGGCAGCGGTTATAAACCTATATGTAGTTGTATGTCAAACGCTAATATAAATAAAAAAATTTGTTGCTGAGAATCGAACCAGATCACAGTTTAGTTATATCACAACGGTTGACTAAACTAACCGTCGTGAAATGGTGCGCGCATACTGGAATACAACAACGGTCCCAGGACCTTCATTGTACGTACCTCATATACAACAACACTCTACATAACAACGCCTTTGTCCCCGTCATTATATGTCATTTCCAACCGTTGATAAATGGGTTTTTCGTAGTAGTGGTTTCAGATCTCAACAACACAACAACAATAACAATAACAACAACAACAACAATTATAATATGACAACAATATGAATAGTGATGTTTGACGTACCAGATCTCTGAAGAAGAATTAAAAGAAAATGATTTGGGTCTCTGAAGAAGAAACAATATCATTAAACACATAACATCTTCTTATTGAAGATGATATGTGTTTATGACTTTCGTTGTTTAAGGCTCTATTGTTAAATGCTCTTTGTTAGAGTTCTATTTGTGTTTTTTAAAAAAGTGAAATTAAATGCTACAAGCACTACTACGTAAATACCAATTAACAACGGTTGGGAAATGTGTATGATGACGCAGGCGTAGGCGTTGTTATGTAGAGTGTCGATGTAAATGGATACTTATAATCACGGGCCATTAACTGTTGTAATTACCTGGAAACAACACACCCTATCACAACGGTTATTAAAACGAACTGTTGTATTAAATATAATGCTCCTAGGTTTGATTCCCTGCTGCGCCATTTTGATATTTATTTTTTTCTGTGCAGCGCGCGAGATATTATTACGGTTATATTTTTTACCCATCGTTATATATTCTGCAGACACAAATATATAACCACGGATTGGTTTTATAACCGCAGTCAAAACATCCTATGTTTTAAATATGCATTTCTCAGCAATTCAAATTCATCCCATTATTGAACCTGTAACCATTTTAAATATGCATTTCTCAGCAATTCAAATTCATTCCATTTTTTAACTTGTACCCATTTTAACCATAACAGATAAGCTAACATTGTTCATTTGTAAGTATGGTAACTATTATAACCATAAAATATAGCTAACATTGTAACATTGTAAGTATTTGTAAGTATACATTCTGTAAGCATTGTAACTATTATAACCATATTTACACCAAACACTATATTCATGTCATCAATACAGAAAAGTGTTATTCACATCATCTCTACAAAAAAAAATCATTGACATCATCAATCAGCAGGACCCTTAATAACATTTTGGATATATGCCTAACGTTTACGAAGATCTACGAAGTCCTCAATGGGGAATGGGGTTTCATCGTTAAACATCTACATAAGAAAGAGGCAATAACATGTATGATAATAATTCAATAATTAACTTATCTGTTAATATATGCAAACATTTTATGACATGTATACCTTATCCCATGAATCAACAATGCCGGCAAGGAGAATGTTTAGCATGTGTTTCATGACATAATAACCACACTCGTAATTTCCAGGTTGTTTCCTTGTCTACAAATTTAAGCAAAAATCACATGAATGCAACCACAATGAATGTAAATGAAAGAAACATAATCGTGCCACTTACTTATCCATTTGGGCTTTCTTTTAACATTGTTCATCATATTTACTTGCTCCACAACACTACACATTGAATTTGAATTAAACATATTACATGATAAATTAATTACAATGTCAAAGATAATGAATTAAGCATACATTTACGAATTAATCATATCTTTCATTTTGTTGTGTAGTGGATCATGCAAGGAACACATAAAAGTTATCGTATTCGTCTATAATGATATGATGATCAATTTCCAATGACCACTGAATAAACAAGAGCATATATATATATATATATATATGTTAATAGTATTTGCTAAAACAAAACTAAATATAGAATAAACATCAATTCCAAAAATACTTACGTGTAGAGGAATGGGGCTAAGTAACATTCTTTTCTTCCCTCACTTAACCGTGTTATCAAGTACTCTCGGATAGCTTTTGATTCATTAAAAGTCCAATGAATAAAAAATGGATCCAATATTCCGTAAGTACTCGATTTATTCAACTCTATACAAAGACTGTGAATGTACCTAAATGGTTAAAGAAAATGAATAAATTAGGGGTGGTGTTCTATAAATGATAATGTTCTATAATGACATGTATATTCAACTATATATACTTACGTGCACCAAACTTGCAATATCCCGATGACCAGCGACTTATACCCACCAAGAAAATCTCTTACATCATCAGGATTATAATAGAATAAACCCAAACGTGGACAATGTTCTAGCGAAAGAGGTTGCACTTCATTTATCACCGCAACTTTCAAGTATAACATTGTGATTTCATTTGGATTAGGGTCCATTATATCATTGCGTTTACGCGCAGAGAGGTGATGGGCTGAACAATTACTTCCTTTTGTAGAAGCATTATGTACAACACTTCTACTAGGAGTTCGAGCATCATCATCACCATCAACATTACGGTGATCTTCATTTGTCCGTTGTTCCAAGTTTTCACTTAATCTCTACATCATAATATTCAATTAAAACATAAAACAAAAACAAGCACAATATATATATCATACATTTCTGATAAAACACTAACATCTCAAGTAAAGTACATACCGAATACATCTCTTGGAACATTTCCGTATCTTTCTCCCTTTTTTCCTTCTCCTCTTCTAACATTCTCCGTTGTTCTTCTAATTACTTCTCAAAATTTTCAATCTTTTGTCTTTGAGCAATTATTTCCAGTCTTTCGGTTCTTTTTCTTTGAGACCCAAAGAATGACCTCAAGCCGACACCTTCTCCAACAGCACGGACACGCCCACCAGGCTCATCTGTTCTGATAGCTTCTACTAATATATCATGTCGTGCTTGCGGAACAAATTTGCCTTCACGGGCTACCTCAACCAACTTATCCTACACAACATGAGAAACTTACATATGTTATTTACCAACACATTTAAATAAAAAATAACATAAGCACCGCAAATCATTGTTAGTAGAGTAATAGTGGGGGTGTTTTTAATCGTCTCCACAGGGATTGCCTGATATTTGATGCCTGCCGTTCAATAGTTACACCGTTTTAAGTTCAAAGGTTTCAATTGGTTCTCAATTTTGTTTAACATCAATTTGTAGCAAAGAGTAATTTTTGACAAAGAGATTGAAAGGTTTTTATAAAAGCATGTCAAGGTTAGGTTTCGCTAATCCTTTTCACATATATCCGAATAATCAAGCATATGAACAAGGTTTTCGACCAATACAACCGCGTATTCTCCCGACTAAGTTTATGTCTAAAGCAAAGTCGTGAGTATCGTTGTTTATACCGTCAGATGATGTCTCACGCTAACAATCTAAACAACAATCGTTAAGATCAACACAAAGTGAATAGCAAATCCCAAATCTATGTCTAGATTTTGGTTTTTAAGAGATGAATTTATTAGGTCATGATTTGTAGAATCTATGTCTAGAGCAAAACAAATCACACATAAAGCATTAAGAGAAAATAACTTCATCTATATTGATCAAAGACTTTGTTCATACACAATAGATCAAAACAAATACATATAATCAGAATCAACTACTTCTAACATCAACACAAGAGAGTTTAGCTACCCATTCTCATGGTAGCTTGGATTACAAGTTTCAAGAGGAGATGAATGAACATCCACGTCGAATACTCGAGAATGGATGTGACTTCAGCTTCTCAAAGTACAATTCCACTCTTGGATGATCAAAATACAGTAAACTATGTTTTTGGGTGAAAAAGGGCAAAATATCCCCTCCAATAAAAGTAAAAATCTATTTATACACTTCTGAAATCTGCAGCATTCGCACTGCGAGCAAATCATTCGCACTGCGAATGAGAGAAAATGGCACTTTAAGTGCCTCTGAGACTTAAACCGCCCAATGCTGACATCGAGGGTTCGCACTGCGAACAATACATTTGCACTGCGAATGAGAGAATTTTTGCCTAAAAAACATTCTGCCTCCCTTCGCCAAGACCTTCGCACTGCGAACCAACTAGTGAGCCTTTGCTAGGAGTTCGCAATGCGAACTTTGGGAAATTTTCCATGAAAACATTCTGCCACCCTTCGCTGGGAGCCTCGCTGACGTTCGCAGTGGGAACCTTAGCTGCACCCTCGCCAGCTCCTTCGCACTGTGAATACCCTGTTGCAGCAACAATTTTAGTGGCAACTTGCATCCACTCAATCTGTCTCACCATCTTGATCCTTTCATGCCTAAACCTGCACATTAACACACAAATTACAAGCTCCACTCATGTATTCCAATGTAAGCACTACAACACAATTTACCACTTAAATTAACCGATTCCGCATGGAAAGTAATGAAAGATGCCAATTATTGCATACAAATATATAACATGTTTGACATCTAACAAACTCTCCCCAACTAACTATTTGTTTGTCCTCAAGCAAAGTATGCCTCTCACGAGGATTTGCTCGAGCATTCAATTCAACCAAGACGCGAAAAATGGCTCACTAATCAACGATCACAACAACGCAACAATTACACAATTCAAGAACCTATAATGTAAAAGAACTTGACTCTTAAACAATTTCAAACAATGTTTCAAGAGACAACTAACTCATCATGCACATGTCATTCTACACTCCTCTTCGAAAAAGGATTGAAGGCAAACGTGCATACAAGCACGGGACAATTACACTCAAATGACCAATGATGCAAATACTAACCAATTCATACCATATCTCAATGAACACAAAAGAAATCATGGAAGTAAAAGATCACTAAGGACTTCAAGGTTGTAGCTTGGTCGGGTAAACAAAAAGGGACATTTCTAATGGCCATTGAAACGAAATTGCCGAAGCAAAAGAACATTCACTAAACACATATTCACACATCTCAACTTCATTTCACCAATTTTTTTTTCATTACACCCTCACAAACTACCGTACACAATTATTGACTCTATTTTTTCATTCAAGCAAGCATTTTCGCATTTGTACAACATATTCACACTCTTTCCTTTACATGCTTGCTTGAATTTTTTTTTTCAAAATTTGGAGTAATGCACCCATCTTCTTTTTATTCTCCCCAACTCATTTTCGACTCAACCTAAAGTGAATGTTCCTTGCTTTTTAAGGCAAGGAAGTCAAAGTATACAATTTTCAAAGGTTCAAGAAGAAAATGCTAGAAACTCCCAACTTCAATGATGAACCAAACTTGCAAATTATGTACATAAAACAAGTTCATCACTAAACTGAGTTCTAAACTGTTAAGGCTCAAAGGGGCTACCAAATTCTCACTCCTCACGGGTGAATTACTATATGGACATGGTTGTGCTCACTTTCAACAAGTGCCTTGATCACTTCTCATACTTCCACAAAATCACATTGTCACAAAATAAGGCATGAATTAAAAGTAAAAACAACATTCATCATCAATCCTTAGCATATAGTAACACTTTGGAGGCTTCTCACTTTAATGGTTTTTTATCCTAAAATGACACATGCATTCAAAGGAAGTTGTAACATGAAACAACATTTTCAATCGCACCAAGACACAAAGTTCAAAAACATACAAAATTCTCAAACTAGGTAACGATATACCTTGTCGCAACACAATGCTTAAGGTACTATCATAACCCTCACATCTTGGAGGAATCTTCCTTTGAAATCAAGAGTTACCAAAAAGAAGGAAATATTAACTCCTCACAAGCATACCACATACACATATACACAAATTAAAAAAAACTGCACATTCATACTATAAGTAAAAGTGAAACAGAAAAAATTTAACTGAAAAAACTAACATTACTCATAATAATAATAATAATAATGTGCATGGTGTAGAAACACCTACATATCCAAAAAGTACCTCAAGGGTACAAGTACATCATATCTAAAATAATCCACCAAGTGGATAAAATAGACTAGTAAAAGCTGAAAAAAAAAACAAAATACAAGAAAACTTCACTTTGGTGACCAAAGGAAGTACACAAGTCTAAAAATCACAAAATCAGTCCTCATCGGACTCCGTCTCTAAGACCTCGGTAACCTGCTCATCATCATCTCCCTCATCAGAACCAGAACCAGAAACCTCCACATCCTCGCCATCGCCATCTCCCTCCTCATCAACATCATCATCTGCAGGACCAGCTGCATCCTCTCCCCCTCCGAAAATTGGCCTGGCCTCAGGCCATCCAGCATGTGCGAGGAACTGCTCCCTCGATATCAAAGACTGCTCCGCGGCGGGATCCCGAATCTGCAGCTGAAGTACCTGCATAGAGTCATGTAAATCAAGCATGGCGCGCTGAGAAGCGGCCATCCAATCCCAGTTGTACTAGCAAATCTCCTGCTGATAAGGATAGAAATTAGGCGACCCAGAAGTATCACCCCCACTCGTACCAGCCTCTGTACCAGCTCCAGAAGACTCAGCCCTAACACCCTTAGGTTTGCAAAATTTGTCGACGTATCGAACATCGATAGCCGACGTGACAGTAACCTGACGACGCGAAGGAAAATGAACACCAGCTTCAGCACATAAGGACATGATCAGACAAGGAAATGCGAGAGGGGAATTCTTCCTCGAAGCGTTTCCTCCCAAACCACTCTCGACAATTGCCCTTATCTCATAGGCAATAATCCTCGCGACACCAATCTGTACATTAGTAAGGATGTTATGGACTAAGTGAGCAAGGGGTACCGGCACTGTTGAGGAATGTGACTTTGGTTTAATATTGGTCACAACCAAAAGTAATACCAGTTGGGCCAAAGGCAACATGTCCTCCCGGTGGTACCTAACAGCAACTCCAGAATGGTTGAGCTTCATATTTTTACCCGGGCGCAACAGATCGCGAGTCATCTATGGGATATCCCAGTTACGGTTCAGAGTTCTATGATAAGTATCCTCCTCACTAGCACGTAAAGGTAGAGGTTCACCAAGAACCCGACTGATTGTCCTTCTGTCAAACCTAACAGTTTTCCCTCCAACCACAGTAGTCCAATTAAAAAGATCACCCTTATCAGGAAGGGCGTTTGCATAGAATTCTCGAACTACCTCCACATTATACGAATCAAGCGGAGTTATCAGCTGATCCCACTTTTTTGCATGCAAGAGGACAGCTACAGAACGATAACTCCCTTGATCATTCAGAATAAATCGCTTCTCTGCCAGGATGGTCCTCTTTTCTAGAACCAAATACCTCTCAGCCTGTCTGTGCCCGTTGAACCGAGTATCGTCGAATTGGATCGGTACTTATCTTGATGTAGAGGCTTTCCTTTTCTTTGCAAGATTAGTCTTAGGACCCATCTGCATATATCACAAACAAACCACACAAAACACCAAGACAATTCATTAAAAATTAGGACACAAATGCAATAGGCTGAACTAAAAAAACAAAAATCTAGGCTGCTCGCTGCAACACTGGCACTGCGAATCCTGGCGAACGTTCGCCCCAGATTCGTACTACGAAGGGGCCAGCGAATCCACGAAAATTCTGAAAAAAATTAGCAGACCCAGATTTCACAACATAGCATGGTTCTATATGTCTTCTATACCCTAAAACAAGCAGAAAATTTAACATGCATCACTTACAACCCTTAACAACATAATTGAACCCAAACTTTCTACATATTTCTAATGCATATTCCACCCCTAACACAAACTAGCAGAAAGCATAAAGAAAGGAGATGTAAACCTGGTTGGAGTATGGAAATTGAAGGAGAAACTCTTGAATTATGGTCAAGAAATGGAACGTGAGAGAGAAAGGATGGTTTTGCTTATTTTTTTTCTTTGAAAATGAGAGGCAACTTTGACTAGGGTTTGGTCCCTCAAGTCTTCAGCCAGTCAAATGGGTCATGGGCCTACGCAGGCCCACCCACTTACTAAACCCTCACTTTTAATGAGGTGGCAGCAAAACCACAATGTCTAGTTCGCTGACGTTCGCAGTGCGAATGGCTGGCGAATGCTCACCCCAGACTCGCAGTGCGAACAAGCCAGCGAACAAGACAGTTTTGCAAATTTTTCAGGTCTGTCCTGCTGCCACAATGCCAATGGTTCCAAATTGTAAAATCACTAAAAACAGCAAATAAAAGCAAAAATACTTACAATGTTGGGGTGCCTCCCAACAAGCGCTTGTTTAACGTCGGCTAAGCTCGACGGTCCATCGCAACCTCAAGGATCGCGGAAAGGCACAACGGCGGGATTCCGCTCGAAATCTCCTCCAAGATAAACTTTTAATCTCTGACCATTAACTGTCCAATTTTCCTTTGACGTTGTGTCCTCAATTACAATTGCTCCATACGACTTGATTTCCACAATCTGAAACGGACCGGACCATTTAGACCTTAATTTTCCTGGAAATAATTTTAAGCGGGAATTGAACAGTAGGACCAGCTGGCCTACTTCAAACTGTTTGACCAAAATTTTTCTGTCGTGGTAAGATTTGACACGCTCTTTATACATCTTGTTGGAATCATACGCCTGAAGGTGCAATTCATCTAACTCGTGCAATTGAGTTTTTCTTTTTTCACCGCTTAGAGTTGGATCAAAGTTCAAAAATTTTAAGGCCCAAAACGCCTTATGTTCCAACTCTACCGGCAAATGACAATTCTTACCGTAGACCATTTTAAACAGCGTGAGACCAATCGGAGCCTTAAAAGCGGTCTAATAAGCCCACAAAGCATCATCCAGTTTGTTTGCCCAATCTTTCCTTGAGGCTGAAACAAATTTTTCCAAAATGCATTTTATTTCACGATTTGACACCTCCGCTTGACCATTAGCCTGAGGATGATATGGTGTGGCAACCTTGTGCTTCACACCATATTGCTCCAGAGCTTTGTCAAGCTGAGTGTTACAGAAGTGAGATCCTCCGTCACTTATCAACACTCTCGAAGTACCAAAACGCGCAAAAATGTTTCTTTTCAAAAATTTCACTACGGTTTTTTCATCGGATTTAGCACAAGCTATCGCCTCAACCCATTTAGAAACTTAATCCACAGCGACCAAAATGTATTCATTAGAAAATGAAGATGGGAATGGACCGACAAAGTCGATCCCCCAACAATCAAAAACTTCAATTTCTAACATATTTTGCAACGGCATTTCGTGCCGCCGTGAAATTCCTCCACTTCTCTGGTAATTGTCACAACTTAGGGCATGCACATGCGCATCTTTGAATAACGACGGCCAATAAAAGCCCGATTGAAGGACTTTTGTGGCCTTTCTTAACCCATTGAAATGTCCTCCATACGGAGAGTTATAACAATGCCACAGAATGTTCGTGGCTTCCTCTACCGACACACATCTCCTCAAGAGGTTGTCAACACCAAGTTTAAACAAATGAGGTTCATCCCATACAAATGACTTGGCATCAGACAAAAATTTACATTTTTGATAGTGCGTTAGACCGTCCGGTATCAATCCGACGACTTTGTGGTTAGCCATGTCGGCGAACCACGATCTAACCTGCACCCTAAACAATTTTTCATCAGGGTACTCCTCTTTGGCTTCATATTCATTCTTGGTCACGTCAACGTTTACCAGGTGGGATAAGTGATCCACCACCAAATTCTCGGATCCCTTTTTGTCACGAATTTCAAGATCAAATTCTTGTAACAAAAGGATCCAACGAATCAGCCTCTGCTTAGAATCAGGCTTGGTGAGCAGATACCTTATAGCCGTATGGTTCGTGTAAACGATGACTCGAGACCCAATCAAATAGGAACGAAACTTTTCCAACGTGTACACTATAGCAAGCAACTCTTTCTCAGTTGTTGCATAGTTAATTTGAGCTTCGTTTAAAACCTTGCTCGCATAATGTATCGCGTGGAAAACTCCCTCTGACCCAAAACAGCCCCAACCGCATAATCACTTGCATCGCACATTAGTTCAAAATCCAATTTCCAATTAGGTGCAACGATTATCGGTGAGGTAGTTAAACTCTTTTTCAAAAAATTAAACGCAAAAAGACAAGATTCATCAAAGTCAAAAAACTTATCTTTAATGAGCAAGTTGCTCAATGGCTTTGCGACCTTTGCGAAGTCCTTGATGAATCTTTGGTAAAATCCGGCGTGTCCAAGAAAGCTCCTTATGCCTTTCAATAACGTCCACCTTGGCTTTATCCACTTCAAGGCCCTTTGAAGAAACTTTGTGACCGAGCACAATTCCCTAGTTCACCATAAAGTTGCATTTTTCCCAATTAAGCACCAAATTGGTTTCCACACACCGTTCCAACACTGTATCCAAATTTTTCAAGCAAATATCGAACGATTGTCCAAAAACCGAGAAATCATCCATAAAGACCTTAATTGTCTTTTCGATCAAATCCGAGAATATCGCTTGCATACACCGTTGAAAAGTCGCAGGTGCATTACATAATCCAAACGACATCCTCCTATAAGCGAAGATTCCAAAAGGACATGTAAAAGCGGTTTTTTCATGATCCTCCGGGTTCACAATAATTTGGTTGTAACCCGAATAACCATCCAAAAAATAGTAGAATTGTTGACCGGAAAGCCCTTCGAGCATTTGATCCATAAAAGGTAGAGGGAAATGATCTTTCCTTGTAGCTTTGTTCAACCTACGATAGTCGATGCACATTCTCCACCCGGTCACGGTTTTTGTTGGAATGA
Source organism: Lathyrus tuberosus (assembly GCA_022829125.1). NCBI lineage: Eukaryota > Viridiplantae > Streptophyta > Magnoliopsida > Fabales > Fabaceae > Lathyrus > Lathyrus tuberosus. The sequence continues at coordinate 20,936,780 of JALAZF010000012.1, read as the reverse complement.
GCTCATTTTTCTCGTTTCGGACCACCGTTAATCCGCCTTTTTTCGGTACCACATGCACCGAACTAACCCACGGGCTGTCAGAAATGGGATAAATCATTTCGGCATCTAACATTTTTACCACTTCCTTTCTAACCATTTCTTTCATGATTGGATTTAACCGGCGTTGAGGTTGAGCAACCGGTTTAAAATCTTCTTACATAAATATCCGATGCATGCAATACGAAGGGCTTATGCCTTTGAGATCAGACAAAGTCCATCCCATTGCATCCTGATTTTTTCTCAACACTTGAATTAAGCGGCTCTCCTCGTTTTCCGATAAAATACTGCTTATGATCACCGGTTTATTACCACCGTCATCGAGAAAAGCATACTTCAAGGTCGACGGTAACACTTTCAGCTCAAGTTGGGATTTTTCATCATTCACCACTTTTTTTAGAATTTCCTCTTCATACTCCCAAGGTTGCAATTCTTCTAAAGCTTCAAGCTCCAACAAACATTCTTCAAGAGCTTGCTCTTCTTCAAGCGAGAATACTTCCAAGGAATTATCCAAAGCTCTTTGTAAAAGGGTAATGACATGAATTTGCTTCGTGACATCAACAATCACTTCCTCCGTTGCATCGATTCGGAAATAATCACCTTTATCTTTCTTGTGCTTCATGGCATCTTAAAGATTGAAACGCACCTCTTCATCTTGGACTCTCACTTTCATGAGACCATCATCCATGTCAATTGCCATTCGAGCCGTTTTCATGAACGGTCGTCCAAGAATCAAAGGAGCATCCTCATCCTCCTCCATTTCAATAACCACAAAGTCTATCGGAAATAAAAACTTGTCCACTTTGACCAACACGTCTTCCGCTACACCGTGAGGACGGGTAGTGGATTTGTATGCGAGTTGCAATGTCATTTGAGTGGACCTTAATTCCATATGGCCTAACCGTTTCACAATCGACAAAGGTATCAAATTGATACTAGAGCCCAAATCAATCAATCCGTTGCCCACATAGATATTTCCTATAGTAACCGGCAAGGTGACTCGTCCCGGATCACATTCTTTCCTCGGGAGAGTACGTTGAATGATAGCGCTACAGCTAGCATCTACCATAATGGTCTCTTGATCCGTATACCTCTTCTTTTTCATGAGAATATCCTTCATAAACTTCGCATATTTAGGCATTTGCTCCAAAGCCTCGGAAAATGGGATATTTATTTGTAACTGTTTGAAAATATCCATAAACCGAGAATAGTGCCGCACACTATCTTTCTTTGTAGGAGCATACGATTATGGTAAATGTTGGATCGGAATATTGTTCACCGGTTATTTTCCCTTCCTAGTTCTCTTTGTAAGACCCCAATTCCCATCGCAAATAAATAATGCATAAATAAATCAGAGTAACTAAAAATTTATTTTTTTCCGACAGAAATAAGGATGCCACATTTGAAGAAAGAAAATACATTTCCTGCTCATATATTTGATACATAGCATAAAATAGAATACCCTCAAAGGGGAAACTTTTTCCATATAAATTAAAATTCAATTATGGAATAAAGCGGAAAGATCCATAACTGACTTGTTTTACAAATAAATGGTTTTATAACATCAAAATATAAATAAAAAAGTAATACAAAATATATTCAACAATTATATACATATATAACATAATCGTTCCCCGACTCCCTTGCTACGTATCAGAGCAGACAGACGACAAAGGACGGAGGACTAATCTCCACAAAAGCCTCCAAGACTACAAATCTGCAATGCCTCATAGAGCATTATAAAACAGCAGAAGGGTGAGAAATAACAACTAAACCAAGATTGCATAATAATATGCAAACATACAATCAAACACATGTATAAATCATCTCACCCATACCATCACATACTAACACATATAACTATTAATCCAACAACATAGCATATATCAAGTATCCAATATACTCACATATTTGCACATAAGGCATACCGAATCATAACATTTAGAAACACATCACACATCACATAGCATATGTCTACGCCTAATACATATTATCCACAACCAATGCATTTATCACATTTGCACATCAAATTACCAATGCTATCACAATCTCAACACATAACAATTCGATGCACAATTTACCACACATAATCAATCAAATCATGATTTTCCACACATAATGCATCCATTCACAATTCTCACACATAATTAATCAAATCATGATTTTCCACACATAATGCATCAATGATTTATGCAAATGCACAGAGACCGACACAACGACTCTATGCAAATGCCATGCGGTACCGACTTCCAATGTTTCTCATCACTAGTTCACTCAGGAACTCTGCAGAACCATCGCTCATTACTGAGGATCACTCAAGTAATACCCCGTCGGGCCTCCGATGTTCACCCGTCGCTTTAGTTCCCCGCATGGGCACACGACGTTTATGGATCGCTTTAGGTCCCGCATGGGCACACGATCGTCTTTAACCATCGCTTTAGGTCCTCAGGCGATTCATTCATCATATTTTCGAGGCTCACGATGTTATAGCAGATTCCCTCAAGAACCAAACCGTCGCTCGTACCCTCATGGTACTCGACTTCACAATATGCATATTATGATGTTTGGCATACAATGACTCATAACATTCATATGCACACATATATACATTCCATAATCATGCATAACTCAACCATTACAACACATTGCAATTTCTTGCCGTAAGGCCACAAATCATCATCATCACATGTCATCACATGCATTCACATCCTATACATCACACAAGTCATACAATATCCATATCAAAAGCACCTTGCATGATACACATCAATTACACATAATTACAACGACAAAAGTCGACAAAACAACACTATTCAAATATCATACATCCATCACCAATGCGTATCAATCATGCACAACATTTCATCACATATATTAACATCATATAACAGCTCACAAGCTACACGTTACGTAACAAAAGCATATAGCATGATAACACATCAATCGCACACATTGCACTCGATAAAAACCCGACAACCCGACTATTTTCCTAAAACACGAATTAATTAAATCATCTAATGAATTCCAAACCATTTTTAATAGAAAGAACTTTTCATTAGCTTTCCAACGCTTCAAACGGGGGTCAAAACGGACTTACGGTTCAAAAGTTATAAAGAAAACAAAATCGGACATTTTGGAAAATTGAGAACCAAGCGCCGACGCATAAGGCTTGGGGTCAGCGCATGAATCTTGAAAATTCGCCCGGGTCAGCGCATGAATTTTACGATTCGACGCACAGATGCAGGGGTTAGCGCACGAGGTGCAGATTTTGTTGAAAAATCAGTTTTCGATCGTTAAATGACTTCCGGACCTCCGATTTCGATTCCGTAAAAAGCTGCGAACTCAGAATTCAACGTACTACAATATTTTCACCATTAAAAAGATATCCAACACATTTTCCATTTTTGAAATATTTTAAAACATGATTTTATCAATACATTCACACTCCAAAACTCAATCAACACCCATGGAAACATACCAACAAGTTTACCCGAGTAAATCATATCATCACCCGACTATACTACGCAATTTATTCCCCGTCCCAACCGTGAAAACACCGATTTCTCACCATTTCATCATTATTGCCCTAACTCTCACAAACTATGTAACTCACTCCAAAACTCTCTAAACCATACCAACGAGTATTCCCGATTAAACCCAAACATTACTCGGCTATTCTACACAATCTATTCCAAATTCTAACCGTTAAAACATCGATTCTACACATTTGTTCTTCAATCCAACCAATAAGGAAAATATATATTCCAACCAAACAAAACACAAACAACATATACATATACATATACAATCAAAATATAATCGAAACTTCTCACCCTTACCCGATTAATCGAAGATCAAGCTTTGTTTTGATGATTTTCTCTTCTTCCCCTTCTTCACTCTTTTCCCACGTTTCCTTCCTCCTTCTCCTTCTCTTCTCTTCCTTACTATCTTTTTCTCTCTTTTTCTCTCAAATATCTATTTATATAAAAATATCTATTTCTAACAAAATATCTACCCTCCAAAATGACCAAAATACCCATCAGCTTAAATATCTCCCAGACGCTCTCATAATGCGATAAAACATAAACAATGATGAAAAATAATATATTGTCAAATAAAAGTCCATAATAAAATAGTATAAAAAGAAAATAATTAAATCGGCTCGATTAAATAAAACTGACAAAAACTGGGGCGTTACAATTCTCCCCCACTTAGAAATTTTCGTCCTCGAAAATACAACCGATACCAACGACTCCGGATACGACTCTCGCATCCAACCAACAAACAAACATGCCAACAAAAGCACACCACGAAAGACACAACTGACAAACCACCTTACTAACAGCAACCACAACAACGACTCGACACAGATAACAACTACAACGACAAGATGCAAAGCCCATACAATGCACTTGACGACCAACTCACGACTCAAGGAGAACCCAAGCTACGAACACACACCGGAATTAGCTACTCGCACTCGAACCAACACGATGGAAATGATGCAACAACACGAACAAGAACACAAGTTCCATGACCCAACATCGATTAAACAACCTCTACACAACCATAATACCACCATCCTTGTCACACAACCTTATTACAACACTGCTACGATTCACCAATCGAACAAACAACCAAAACATCCATCTACACAGTCGCCCATGAATAATATTCAAACCTTTCACATATCACTTCCATCCTGAAACGTCCAATGGTCTCAACACTCCTACACGTTTCCAATGTTCGACCCAAGAACTCTTACCAGTCACACACGCATATACAAAATATGCCACATCACGCTTCCACTGCGCACTCTGATTACTCGTAACCATCAAAACTACCAATTTCACGTCCAAAGTCTAACTCTTTCTCATGTTCACCAAAAATCACTGTTCACTTTTAATATATCCAACTTCACACTCTACTGTGTTATCTCAAACACCATACACAAGTCTCTGAACTGCTCAAATAATTCTAACTCCCTGACCATCAAAACTGACATACATAGAAACTTTCGACTTAACTCATCAGGCATAACCTCAGCTTTTCCCCAAAGGATAACCCAAGCCAAATTCATAATTCGTCACGAATTCCAATTAAAGTCATAACTCATCACAAATTCTAACCATTCTCATTGTCTCAAACTCTATGCCTTCAGACCAAACAATTGCTCTATATCCTTGTGATTACCAAACATTTCGAACCCAGAACCATAAAGATGATACCTCCAAATTTTCCAACACAATACAACCGCGACTAATTCCAAATCCAGAATAGTATAGATCCTTTTATAAATCCACAATTGTCGTAAAGCATAAGAAATGACTTTACCCTCTTACATTAGCACACTGACTAAACTCATCAAAGACACATCTCAACACCTCACAAACGGTTGAACAGGATCACACAAAATCAAAACTGGAGCCGTAGACAAACTCTACTTCAGCTCTTTGAAACTTTCCTTTCAACGAACATCCAAAACAAACGACTCACCCTTTACAAGTCAACTGAGATAACAGAACTACGAACTTAGCAAAGTCTTCCATAACCTGCAGTAACAACCAACTGAGCCCAAAAGCTTCTAATCTCCTTAACCAACTTTGGAGCTTCTCATGTAGAACAACATTTACTTCCGATGGATCCATAACAATACCATTACCTGAAATAACATATCCAAGAAAACTAACCTTTTCTAACCGAAATTCTCACTTAAATAACTTAGCATAAAACTTCGTCTCTTTTCAACACTTGCAATTCAAATCTCAAACACTTTATCTGTTCATCCTCTGAGTTTATAATAGATCTGAACATTCTCAATCAAAGCCCTTACGAACTTATCCAAATAAATATGGAAGATACGATTCCTCTACCCCACAAAATTCATTATCCTTATCAAACGTGCCAAACAATTGCAATTTCACTCCAACTCAACCAAACCATTCCAGTTATCTAACCATGAAAGTGGACACTTATTCTCAATCGTTACCTTACTCCACTGTTAGTAATCCATACACAAGTCCTTCTCTTAACCGTCCAAATTCCATAAATCCCAACATGAAGCAACAACCAACCAAAAAGAACTCTTAAATATTACATCCATACCTAAAGGTTCTCTCAAAATTTCCATTAATGCTCTACAATTCCAAAGACTCCAAACCTCACCAGAACTCTAAGTTGTGCTTTCCATAATCTCAATACCGTCATACACATCATGCTTGTTATTCTATTCAATCATCATTCCCTTTTGTTACTAACAAAGCTGGAGCTCTCTAAGACAACACACTTGGTCTCACAAATCCCTTTTCTAGTAAATCTTCCAACCGCTCTTTCCATCTGAGTTTCACTTCCTAAAAGTTCTTCTACTTACTTAGCAGATCCAAACCTCAAATCCTTACCTTCGTCCAATTTGAGTTCACACTCTTCTCTCTGAGAACAACCTTTAACAATACCCAATCATTCTCTCCCAATGACTTCCCAACTTGACCAACATACCAAAAACCTCTAATCCGTCTCATCTTCCAGTATAAGAGTCTTCATCAACTCATCGAAGCAATCCGTAATCACCTGCTTAATTCCAAACAATTCATTGCCCACACTATCAAAGCCGGAAAGACACGTCTATTCCATCCAACACAATTTTCGTCTGCTATCAACAAGAGATTAAGGGTGATCAGTTCCTCAATTTGCCAATAGACAGCCTACAATCATGATGGGCCATAAACCGTCTTCACCAAACTATAATAGCGTTCCTTGCATCCTGCACCAAACTACCTAAGGCACAAATCCTTAGTTGACATAAGCCTTACCTCCGCATTCCCTCCGGAATCGGGAACAACACTGTCCAAAAAACACTTAACTCTTGCAACCAACGGCACACTGAGCCAACGCTCCACACCTGAAGCAACTTAGAGAAGTACCAGCTTCTCCCGCAATTATCCCATTCTCACACCTAAAGACAAAAGATTAGAAAAACCAGAAAGTACTCACAGTGTTCCACACACATATCACGTACTAAGAGACAAACAACAACGACAGTATTCAACTGTCACACCAACTGACTCAACAACATGGCCGGACGGACCGACCTGCTCTGATACCACTAATGTAACACCCCAATTCCCATCACGAATAAATAATGCATAAATAAATCAGAGTAACTAAAAATTTATTTTTTTCCGACAGAAATAAGGATGCCACATTTGAAGAAAGAAAATACATTCCCTGCTCATATATTTGATACATAGCATAAAATAGAATACCCTTAAAGGGGAAACTTTTTCCATATAAATTAAAATTCAATTATGGAATAAAGCGGAAAGATCCATAACAGACTTGTTTTACAAATAAATGGTTTTATAACATCAAAATATAAATACAAAAGTAATACAAAATATATTCAACAATTATATACATATATAACATAATCGTTCCCCGACTCCCTTGCTACGTATCAGAGCAGACAGACGACAAAGGACGGAGGACTAATCTCCACAAAAGCCTCCAAGACTACAAATCTGCAATGCCTCAAAGAGCATTATAAAACAGCAGAAGAGTGAGAAATAACAACTAAACCAAGATTGCATAATAATATGCAAACATACAATTAAACACATGTATAAATCATCTCACCCATACCATCACATACTAACACATATAACTATTAATCCAACAACATAGCATATATCAAGTATCCAATATACTCACATATTTGCACATAAGGCATACCGAATCATAACATTTAGAAACACATCACACATCACATAGCATATGTCTACTCCTAATACATATTATCCACAACCAATGCATTTATCACATATGCACATCAAATTACCAATGCTATCACAATCTCAACACATAACAATTCGATGCACAATTTACCACACATAATCAATGAAATCATGATTTTCCACACATAATGCATCCATTCACAATTCTCACACATAATTAATCAAATCATGATTTTCCACACATAATGCATCAATGATTTATGCAAATGCACAGAGACCGACACAACGACTCTATGCAAATGCCATGCGGTACCGACTTCCAATGTTTCTCATCACTAGTTCACTCAGGAACTCTGCAGAACCATCGCTCGTTACTGAGGATCACTCAAGTAACACCCCGTCGGGCCTACGATGTTCACCCGTCGCTTTAGGTCCCCGCATGGGCACACGACGTTTATGGATCGCTTTAGGTCCCGCATGGGCACATGATCGTCTATAACCATCGCTTTAGGTCCTCAGGCGATTCATTCCTCATATTTTCGAGGCTCACGATGTTATAGCAGATTCCCTCAGGAACCAAACCGTCGCTCGTACCCTCATGGTACTCGACTTCACAATATGCATATTATGATGTTTGGCATACAATGACTCATAACATTCATATGCACACATATATACATTCCATAATCATGCATAACTCAACCATTACAACACATTGCAATTTCTTGCCTTAAGGCCACAAATCATCATCATCACATGTCATCACATGCATTCACATCCTATACATCACACAAGTCATACAATATCCATATCAAAAGCACCTTGCATGATACACATCAATTACACATAATTACAGCGACAAAAGTCGACAAAACAACACCATTCAAATATCATACATCCATCACCAATGCGTATCAATCATGCACAACATTTCAACACATATATTCACATCATATAACAGCTCACAAGCTACACGTTACGTAATAAAAGCATATAGCATGATAACACATCAATCGCACACATTGTACTCGATAAAAACCCGACAACCCGACTATTTTCCAAAAACACGAATTAATTAAATCATGTAATGAATTCCAAACCATTTTTAATAGAAAGAACTTTTAATTAGCTTTCCAACGCTTCAAACGGGGGTCAAAACGGACTTACGGTTCAAAAGTTATGAAGAGAACAAAATCGGACATTTTGGAAAATTCAGAACCATGCGCCGACGCATAAGGCTTGGGGTCAGCGCATGAATCTTGAAAATTCGCCCGGGTCAGCGCATGAATTTTACGAGTCGACGCACAGATACAGGGGTTAGCGCACGAGGTGCATATTTTGCTAAAAAATCAGTTTTCGATCGTTAAATGACTTCCGGACCTCCGATTTCGATTCCGTAAAAAGCTGCGAACTCAGAATTCAACGTACTACAATATTTTCACCATTAAAAAGACATCCAACACATTTTACATTTTTGAAATATTTTAAAACATGATTTTATCAATACATTCACACTCCAAAACTCAATCAACACCCATGGAAACATACCAACAAGTTTATCCGAGTAAATCATATCATCACCCGACTATACTACGCAATTTATTCCTCGTCCCAACCGTGAAAACACCGATTTCTCACCATTTCATCATTATTGCCCTAACTCTCACAAACTATGTAACTCACTCCAAAACTCTCTAAACCATACCAACGAGTATTCCCGATTAAACCCAAACATTACTCGGCTATTCTACACAATCTATTCCAAATTCTAACCGTTAAAACATCGATTCTACACATTTGTTCTTCAATCCAACCAATAAGGAAAATATATATTCCAACCAAACAAAACACAAACAACACATACATATACATATACAATCAAAATATAATCGAAACTTCTCACCCTTACCCGATTATCGAAGATCAAGCTTTGCTTTGATGATTTTCTCTTCTTCCCCTTCTTCACTCTTTTCCCACGTTTCCTTCCTCTTTCTCCTTCTCTTCTCTTCCTTACTATCTTTTTCTCTCTTTTTCTCTCAAATATCTATTTATATAAAAATATCTATTTCTAACAAAATATCTACCCTCCAAAATGACCAAAATACCCCTCAGCTTAAATATCTCCCAGGCGCTCTCATAATGCGATAAAACATAAACAACGATGAAAAATAATATATTGTCAAATAAAAGTCCATAATAAAATAGTATAAAAAGAAAATAATTAAATCGGCTCGATTAAATAAAACTGACAAAAACTGGGGCGTTACACTCTTCACTTTTTCTTCTATCTCTCTTTTTTTCTCATCCTCACTTTTTTCCTTCTCACATTCAACTAAAACACCCTCAACATTTTTTTCTACTTCAATCTCATCACTATCTTTTTCTTTTTCAACTACCCCCTCCTCCTCCACTACACTTTCACCCATACCCATGTCAATCTCTCTTCCACTTCTTGTTAGAATTGCCTTACAATCTTTAGGATTTGGAAGCGTATTTGCCGTAAAGTGCCCTTTTAGTTGGTCGGCCAATTGTTTTGATAATTGCCCGACTTGTGTTTCAAGATTCCTTATGGCGGCATCGGTATTCTTTTGATTGGAAATTTCCATTTGCATAAATTGTGTGAGAGTGTCTTCCATCTTTGTATTTCCAACGGGAGCTTGCGGAGGTTGAGTGTAATTTTGGTATTGTTGACGGTTTGATGGCCCGGCTTCTTGCGGCCTCCATGGTTGTTAATAACCTTGGTTAGCCCGTTGTTGGTAACCTTGGTTGCCTTGTTGATACGGAGGTCGGGGTTGGTATCCTTGATTTCCAGCATAGTTGACTTCCTCCACAACAGGAGGACAATAACCGGTCGGATGGTCACCTCTACAAAGTTCACAAACTAAGACTTGCACATTTTTACTCGAAGAGTCATGAATTTCTTTGAATTGTTGCTGCAGTTTAGACATTTTCTTAGTCAACAACTCAACCTGTTGTGATAATAACTTGTTTTGCGCAAGGATAGCATCACTTGTTCCCAATTCCAACACTCTCGGAGTTCGTTGAGAAGGTCCACGGTTATGACTACCCTGATGGTCATTCAAGGCCATCTTTTCAATAATAGTTGTGGCTTCTGCTGCGGTTTTGCTTAACAAGGATCCACCAGCAGTGGCATCCAACAAGGTTTTGTGTACAAGTTGAAGTCCATTTCGAAATATATGAATTTGTGACAATTCATCAAAACCATGGCCTTTGCACTTCCTTAACATTAATTTGAACCTCTCCCAAGCTTCATTGAGAGATTCATTGGCTCCTTGTGTGAACACCGCGATGGCGGTCTTTGCCTCCATAAACCGAGTGTGTGGGAAAAATCTCTCCAAAAATTTCTCTTCCAATGCATTCCAATCCGTCATTATCGCCGTTGACTGATCAAGATACCATTCCTTTGCCTTCCCAATGAGAGAATGCGGGAATAGTCTCTTAAACAGAGATTCCTCTTCAGCTTCGGGCGCACCAGTCGCTCCCGCGATTTCATAGAATTTCGTCAGATGGGTAAAAGGATCTTTATGATCCATACCCGTGAATGGATTTTGATATAGTAGTTGGAGAATACCGGTCTTCATTTCAAAATGACGACCGTTCTGTACATGGCGAGCGAACTGGGCATTGTGTCTCAGACTGTTTGTGCAAGGTCTAGAAGCAGGTGGTGGTGGTGGTGGTGGATCTGCCTCCATAACTGGAAGTATCTGTGGAAGTGGTGGTGGTGTAGAAGTACTTTCCTCTTGTTCTCGCTTTTGTCTTGCTAGCTGCCTCCTTCGTCTAGTTCTGCTATTAATTCTACGAGCGGTTCTCTCAATCTCAGGATCGAAAAGAATTTGGTCCGCCGGTAGTTTCCCTCGCATAAACTAAGTCTGCACACTAAACCAAACAAATTAACAAGTTCAAGAAAAAGGGTAACAAGCTTAAAATAGCACAACTATCGCAATGCTTGCAATATCACTAAGCAATCCCCGGCAACGGCGCCATTTTGTTAATAGAGTAATAGTGGGGGTGTTTTTAATCGTCTCCACAGGGATTGCCTGATATTTGATGCCCGCCGTTCAATAGTTACACCGTTTTAAGTTCAAAGGTTTCAATTGGTTCTCAATTTCATTTAACATCAATTTGTAGCAAAGAGTAATTTTTGACAAAGAGTTTGAAAGGTTTTTATAAAAGCATGTCAAGGTTAGGTTTCGCTAATCCTTTTCACATATATCTGAATAATCAAGCATATGAACAAGGTTTCCGACCAATACAACCGCGTATTCTCCCGACTAAGTTTATGTCTAAAGCAAAGTCGTGAGTATCGTTGTTTAGACCGTCAGATGATGTCTCACGCTAACAATCTAAACAACAATCGTTAAGATCAACACAAAGTGAATAGCAAATCCCAAATCTATGTCTAGAGTTTGGTTTTTAAGAGATGAATTTATTAGGTCATGATTTATAGAATCTATGTCTAGAGCAAAACAAATCACACATAAAGCATTAAGAGAAAATAACTTCATTTATATTGATCAAAGACTTTGTTTATACACAATAGATCAAAACAAATACATATAATCAGAATCAACTACTTCTAACCTCAACACAAGAGAGTTTAGCTACCCATTCTCATGGTAGCTTGGATTACAAGTTTCAAGAGGAGATGAATGAACATCCACGTCGAATAATCGAGAATGGATGTGACTTCAGCTTCTCAAAGTACAATTCCACTCTTGGATGATCAAAATACTGTAAACTATGTTTTTGGGTGAAAAAGGGCAAAAGATCCCCTCCAATAAAAGTAAAAATCTATTTATACAGTTTTGAAATCTGCAGCATTCGCACTGCGAGCAAATCATTCCCACTGCGAATGAGAGAAAATGGCACTTTAAGTGCCTCTGAGACTTAAACCGCCCAATGCTGACATCGAGGGTTCGCACTGCGAACAATCTATTCGCACTGCGAATGAGAGAAATTTTGCCTCAAAAACATTCTGCCTCCCTTCGCCAGGACCTTCGCACTGCGAACCAACTAGCGAGCCTTCGCTAGGAGTTCGCAGTGCGAACTTTGGGAAATTTTCCATGAAAAACATTCTGCCACCCTGCGCTGGGAGCCTCGCTGACGTTCGCAGTGTGAACCTTCGCTGCACCCTCGCCAGCTCCTTCGCACTGCGAATACCCTATTGCAGCAACAATTTCAGTGGCAACTTGCATCCACTCAATGTGTCTCACCATCTTGATCCTTTCATGCCTAAACCTGCACATTAACACACAAATTACAAGCTCCACTCATGTATTCCAATGTAAGCACTACAACATAATTTACCACTTAAATCAACCGATTCCGCATGGAAAGGAATGAAAGATGCCAATTATTGCATACAAATATATAACATGTTTGACATCTAACAATCATACTTACAATTTTTTCGGCAACTACTCTGGAAGCCTTAGAGGTGTACTCTCCATCAGGTCTTAATCGAGCCCTCTTTCATTTTTCATATCTTGAAGGTGGAGATGGGATGCTATCATCTCCGGTTTCGGATTGTCTCTCAAGCATGCTTTTTTTCTCAAGATTCCTATAACCCCCACGAGACAATCTATGGGGGTACATGTTCTTGGCTTTTTGAGTATCCCGACTTCGCTTTTAACCTGTTATGAACATAGTGACAAAAATATAAGATTAGTATGTATAACTCATTAGCATAACATTATCGGTTACATGGGAATAGTATTAACCTTAAATTCCTCAAAATGACGTATCTTTGCAAACCTTTTCCATTGCTTCATCGATATAAAACTATATCAAATCCATGGATGAGCATGACCACTCTTAGGCCTCCTAATGTAGTCAGCCGTGAGTTCTGCCTTAAATCCCCTCCAACGAGTACCAGCATATGATATCCACTTTTTTTCAAATTTGAGTCATCGTCGGTAAACTCAAAATTCTACTACATTTAAATCAATATATAAGTATGTATTAGAAATTATAGATATTGATATCGGCGATATATGAAAATTTTTGTATGTAATACCTTAGCATCAGTCCATATGCTTTCTTTGACCTTATTATCAACTTGTTTCCAATCATCAATCAATATACTGACCTTGCTACGTGCAAGGAACGAAACATAACTCTTAAAAGTATAGTAGTGTTGACAATCCACTACTCTGTACAAAGAATCAAACTGGATGGGAATTTTTTCACCTGATGCGTTTCAGACAGATGTGAATTAGGGCGTCATTGTGACGCCTCTTTGTGATCTTTTCGTTTGACTTTCAGTTGTTTGAGTATGATTGTCAAACATCTCATTTGTTTGAGTTTCTTTGCTGGTTTCTGATGAAGAACTCAACAAGGTCGGCATCTAAGTTCAAAAACAACAACAAGAACATAAACAACAAGAACATAAACATCAACCACAAAATAAAACAACAACAACAACAACAAAATGAAGTTTACTGTAGATGCATGGGGAAAAATATTTTACGTACCCTAAACGTGATGACTAAGTAAATGACGTTGGTGTTGGTGATGGTGTTGTCTTCCTTCGTTGGGGTGACGACGGTGTTGTTGTTGTTTTCCTTCTAGACGGTAACAACTTGGTTGATCGTGATGGTCTTGTCAACTTTGTTGACGATGATGATGACAATGGCAAATACACAGTGAAGTAGGAACGATGATGTTTTGGATGAAATCGTGTAATGTTTAACATTAATGAACGTTAGGGTTTGGGTTGAAATCATGTATTGTTTCGTCTAGTTTCTATTTGCAATGGAAAAAAGGATACTGAAGAGACAGTCTATCTATGAGTGTATAATATTATCACGCTACCACAACGGCCAATACTTGCAACCTAGTGATATTTTACTTTCATGGTGAAATTTCATAAAAAAGCGCCAAAGTATTAAAAATTAAAAATGTTAAATAAAAAACAAAATATATCACAACGGTTGTAAACATCAACCGTAGTCATAAACTTTAAATATTTTTATTTAAAAATAAATAAAAATGAAAAGACGCAACTTAACAACGGTGGAACTATTGAACCGTCGTCATAAACTTTAAAATTTTTTATTTAAAAATAATTAAAAAAGAAAAGGCGCCACTTAATATTAAAGGAATAACATATATGAGGGGTCTGAGATTCGAATTCATGAAAGTTTGAGGTTATCACAACGGTTGGTTGCTTAACCGTTGTTATATACAAATAATTTTTAATAAAAAAAATTAACATTACGATAGTCCCTTAATTTACAGATGTCACAACAGTGTAGTGAATAAGCGTGGTGATCATGACATTGTTGTTTACGCGTTTTGTAGTAGTGAAGCTAAAGCTATATATATCAGAGAAACATATTCACCTCGGTTGGAAAGAAAATCGAGGGAAAAGTGGCGTATTTTTATATTAAAAATAAAATATTCAAGAAAATGCCACATTTAATGAGATAAAAACATAATCTGAAGTTGCTGGAATTCGAAGCATGTACACTAAATAAATTTACCTATCAATTTTTAAAATAACCAATAGATTATATTGTCATGAAATATATTATTTATAATAGTGATTTGATCGGAGAAATTATAATTTATATAAGGGTTAATAGTGAATTTCACCCCTGTAATGTTAGCGAATTTTGCTTTTCCCCCCTCTCTGCC
This sequence comes from Lathyrus tuberosus, assembly GCA_022829125.1. NCBI lineage: Eukaryota > Viridiplantae > Streptophyta > Magnoliopsida > Fabales > Fabaceae > Lathyrus > Lathyrus tuberosus. The sequence goes on along the minus strand of JALAZF010000012.1, from coordinate 20,921,355 downwards.
TTTTGGCAACGGTTTTTTCAAAAAAACCGTTGTCAAAACCTGCCTTTGGCAACGGTGGGGGTAAACCGAAACACGCTCATATGACAGGGGGGGTTTCATATAATTAACCCTTTATATAAAATTAATATTTGTATATTAAGTTCATCAATGATAAACATTTATTTTGTACATAATAATTAAAGGAACGAAAGGAATGGCCTTTCGCTTAACCAAGAATGAAAGGAATGTCAAAATTTACAATTTCATACATGAACACAGGAGCCATTCACCGATTTAATTTTAATATACATATAATACTAATTGTGTATACTAAATAACCTTTCAAATAACTAGCATTACGGTGCAATAATACTAGTGAGTTATATGAAAAGAATAACAGGATACAACTTAACTAACCGCAAAATAGTTTAATTGAATATGTGTAGACATTTCCCAATCCATACTCAAAAGAACAACGACAAGAATTTCTTATTTAAAAAACAACAACAAAAATCATTTCTTAACAAATAAGCAATTAAATTGAAGTAGACTATACTATTGACAGAGCATGTCGATAGCACACTCTGCTTGAATATTAATTGGCTGGGTTGGTTCATTGCATTTGTAGCATCTTCAACAAACACTTTACTGATTAAAGCATATATAATACATTCATGAATAAATAAATTTGTACCTATTTGGCTCCAATTCTATAGCATTCAATTTTTTTTTTATATAGCACGATCCTCCATTTCTGTAAAGAGTATCTTAAAGAAAATTCAAGAATATGTTAATTTCTATTATTTCTCGAAGCTGAGGCGTTTGAGATTAAACGTGAGGCGTTTGTGGGAAATGTTTTCTGAAGAAATTAGTAAGATACAAATACTTTCGAATAATTTTATTTGATATGGTATAAAATATAATTAAATATATATGTAAATTTGAAATAAATAATGTTCACATAAACTCAATTATATTAAATAATCATACAAAAGAATCTGTGAGATTGAAAAAGAAAAAAAATTTGACATTTAAAAATAAAAATTTTGTCTATTTATAAAAATAATTATTAATTAAAATAAAATAAATATGATATTGATAATTATCTGTGAAATGAAACATTTAATTATCATATTTATGTGTTAATTTTTTATTTATATTATCCATCAACCATTAGTAAAGTTCTTTTTTTTTTTTTTTTGACAGTACCATTAGTAAAGTTCTTAATTCCTCGTTATTGTTGTTTTTTCTATTGTAGTTTTTCTTTTATAATTTAAACTAATAAAAATGAAAAGTAGAATGATCGTATATTTTTTTATATTGTATTTTTTCTTATATTATATTATGAATATTTTTATTGCAATATTTATAGATTTTATGGAAGTACGATGAGTATTTTTTTTAACCAATGGAAGTAGGATGAGTTATAATTAATAAAATACAATTTCAAGATTTTAAATATTTATATAGTTACTTACTCAACATATTAATTAGTAGTAATTTAATAGTTAAAGTTAATAAATATATGGGAAAAAAACATTGTTATATATTTTTATTTTTGAATTGACGAATTATGTTATCAGATATATAATTCTCAGACTCGTGAATTTTTATTTTCATATTCGTTATTGTTGTTTTTTATATTGTAATTTTTCTCTTTTCATTTAAACTAATAAGAATAAAAAGTATATTTATCATATTTTTTTCTATTGTAGTTTTTCTCATATTTTATTATAAATATTTATATTGTAATATTTATAGATTTTAAAAAAGCACAATGAATTAGTATTAGCAAAAGAAAATTTCTTGATTTTGAATATTTAAGTAGCTACCTACTCATTATGTTAATTATTAATAATTTAATAGTTAAAATTTAATAAATACATTAAAAAAAAACTTTGTTACATATTTTTATTTTTGGAATGATAATTGATTGATCGGAGAGGACTAGAAGGAGATCGTCGCGGCCTTCGTGTAGGACAAGAGTTGATGCTCGTAGGAGAGGAAAAATGGTGGAGGTACCTGCAAGGTACTCCGATGCCAAAGTAAGTATTTGGTCAAAAGAAAGGGGGAAAGCAAGTAAGAAAGTCAAGAATATGATTTGTGATACCTGCCCCTCTCAAGCGAGGGGGTTTTTATAGGGAGATTATTGGCGAGCAAAGCGCTTGATCGACCAATGAGATATTGGCAGATGGAGGGCCAAGCGCGTGGTCTTTCTAACTGCTTCCGTGATATCCGGGGAGGCAGTTGGTCGCGTGAACTACTCTGCGCGTGAAGGGGACACACCCAACGGCTATATTGTGCTCATTGGGCCTGTTCGCCAATTATGATGGATTGGGCCTGGCCCTTAAGGGCAGGAAGCCTTGCCCGATCCAGAACAGGAGCCCCCCAAGTCGTTGCTCTGTTGGAGAGTAATGACTTTAGATAGCTGTGACTTCGACAGTACTGTCGGGGAAGTGGTTGCTCGCGTGGAATGTTCCATTCGTGTCCGACCAGATGTGGTCGTTAGCTACTAGCGCGAAATGTCGATCAGGGTTTGCAGCGTCCTCGGAGAAATGGGAGTTTTGTCGAGCATCCCTGCACGGACGTGTTTATTTTGACGGGGAGACTTGCTCGTGGGAGCCAAGGGCTAGTGTATTTTTTGCACTAAACCAGGCGAAGAGTTCTAGTGACACGTGGTGAGCATTTATGGCCTTTGTCAGTCCTAGGGGCGCATAGGCTATGATGACCTTCACGATTCCCCACGATCAAATGGTTATAAAAAGGTGGGGAAAGGTTTCATTTTCACAATTTCACAAGTTTTTTACTCTTTGCTCTTATTTGCACTGCAATTAATTCTTCGCCGGAGCTTCTCTTCGCCACCGTCAACCTCTTCTTTTACTTGTAAGTTCGCTCTTCCCTTTCTGTATATTTTTATGGGTTTTCCGGTTGAAGTTCATGTTTTCCGGTTGAACTTCATGTGTTCTTCGATGAACACATGAATTCCTGGAAATTTTATGAAGAACATGATGAATTTCAGGATTTTCTAGGATTTTGTAGAATCTTGTTAGCGTAGATCCTTGTAGAATCTGGTTAGGTGTAGAATTTCGTTTGTAGTCGGGCACTAGGCCTGTTCGGAACTTTGACGTGACTGTGAGACGAACATGCGTCCTCGTATGTATATCTGCGAGTTCTGGTCGCGGAGACATCTCCTAGCGATTGGTAGGTAGTTTATACGGGCACGCGGTTGTCCTCGGATTTGTTAACGCCCTTTCACTTGATTAGTGGTGGAAGGGTGGATTTGATCGTGGATGTTGAATTCACTTCTCTTCCTCTGCTTTTCAGGTGAAATGGCTGAACCCCACGATGAAGTTGTGCCCGACACACAGGAAGTACAAGAGGGGCCCAGTGTGTCTGCCGATTACTCAAATATCAAGGTCGCAGGAGGGGACCTTGACTGGCTCGCACATGAGCCTTTGTCGTTTCGATCAACTTTCTCCACCGAGGAGATACAGGACTTCGACTTGTTGGAGAGACGTGACGAAGACGCTCCACGAGCATGGAAAGCATTTCACCCTGGGGAGTATGATAGAATCTATTCCTCGTATCCGGGATTGCGCTTTCCTATGTACGAATTCGCGTTCACGGAGGCCAAGATGCGTCTCCCTTTCACTGACTTCCAATCCTCCCTGTTCACCCATTTGGCCTTGTGCCCGTCCCAGCTTCACCCAAACGCCTTGGCATTTATCCAGGCTTTTGAGTTAGTGTGTCGTCTCAATATCGGGGCGACCACGGATGTCTTCTTCTGCCTCTTCCAAATCCAACGGAGTACGGCGGGAATGGAACAGAGTTGGGTATCGTTTAAGCAACAGAGTAGGCTGTTCTGGTCGTATTCTGATTCGATATGCAATTTCAAGGATAGGTTTCTGATCATGAAGCCTATTACTGAGAAGGCAAAGAGGAGCATCTCGACCATTGAGAAGGTGATGGTGGATGGTCGGGAGAGGGATGGTGTGGTCTCCATCTTTCCTTTGGAATGGGTCTACACCCATTTTAAGCACAGAACAGATCAGTTCCTGGTGAAGCATGAGCAGCTTTGCCCGGCGGATAAGGAGTCGTATAGGATCCTCCATGCTTACGTGGAGAGCTTTAGCTCGGCCTTCGTCGTTGATCGGGACGGGAAAGAGTTGGTTGGGGATGATGGGCCCGTCCGAGCAGCTAGATATATCAATGTCAAAGCTCTCCTCGAGTGTGACAACGACGATGATGCGATGACCTTGCTCGGTATGCTCCACTGTTTAGTTTTATTGCTTTGAATTCTTAGTCCTGACTTGATATGTGTGTTCGCAGGTATGATGGCTGACATACGAGAGCGTCTGATGAGGTCGCAGGCGGCGAAGGTCCACAAGAAAGTGACCACAGGTACCAAGACCAGGGTGCCTAAGCAGACAGTGATGGAGAGTTTTGCTGCTGGACCTACTCCCGTCCCAGAGGGAGCCTCAACGCCGCTGACCCCAAAGGGTTCCCTTAAAAGGAAGAGAGATGCCGCGGGGACTTCTGTGGCCGCTGGTCAGGGGGCTCCTGTTCTGGTCATCTTGTCCTGCCAGCCTGCTACACGCGCCGAGATTTGTTCGCTGAAGGGGATTCGATGGAGGTCCTTGATTCTGAAGTCGTGGCTATTCTGAACGCTAACTCTAAGGTGAGGAAGAAACAACTGTGCCAGGACGCGGCGGGCATGTTTAGGGTCCTTGAAGTTGCCCTTGTCCTCGCCGACGATGAAGTTGCTACTCGGGCGAGCCTCGTGACGTTCAAGAATAGAATTGCCGAGTTGGAGGCGGAAAATAACAAGCTGTTCAATGATTTAAAACAGTTTGAAGGTCACGAGGAGGCCAAAGTGTTGCTTCAGACGGAGGTGACCCAGCTGAAGTTAGTTGCGCTCAAGGCTGACGAGGAGAAGGCGAGTCTGCAGGCGAGGATCGCTGAACTGGAAGGCTTGACTTCAGCCATCCAGGATGAAAATGATGACGAGAAGACCCTGAAGTCGCAGGCTGACTTGATCGGCAGGATTAGAATCCTAGGCGAGGACAACCTGAAAGCTGCTGAGTTCGGCTTCAGTGCTGCAAAAGAGCAGATGGTGACCCTCAACTCTGATGTGCAGCTTACGACGGATGGGATGGGTTTGTTCAACAAAGTGGTGGACGGTCAAGTTGTTCCTGCTGAAGAGGAGAGTGAAGTCACAGAATAGGACTTTGTTGTTTTTAGCATGTTTTGTAGGCCTGCGTGCCCTTATTAATTTGTATGGGCGTTGCCCCTTTTTTGTATTTATGACATTACCCGGTCGTGCCCGGTATTTTAATATACTTGGATTTTATGAATGTTTTATCATGGACTTTTGCTCTTTTTGTTTATGTGTGCGTGTGTGCTCGGCGAGGTGTGAAACCTACCGAGGAGGGAGAAGTGGTTCCGCCCATGATGAGGCTAGGACTTCGTTTGAGGTACTAATCTCATAGGCTTGGACTGTTCCCATCGCGAGCTGGGTGTCCTACCTGAATGGTGCGGCAACGACAGAGCTCGGTTGAGGTATCTCCGTTGTGCGCAGGATCTGCTCGTACAATGAGCAGAAGCTGCCGGCGTTGTAATGCGTGTCATGCTTCACCAGGCATGATACGATGGTCGCGCAGTTCTCCCCGTTTTGGGGTGATTATGTCGGCGACTTGTCTATCCTCGTGGTTAAGGACTTAGCTATAGTACTGCTTGAGTTTTTCAGCATTCCACGGTCGAGCAAGTTGTTTTTCATCCAGTGTTTCCAAGTAATACGCTCCCGTGCCCGTTTTGGACTTGACCCTATAAGGTCCTTCCCAGTTCGCTGCCAGTTTTCCTTCGCGAGAATCCTTCTGGTTTCTGCGCAGGACCAGACTGCCTACGGGGAAGTCGCGCTTTATGACTCTGGCGTCATGTCGCAACGTTATTTGTAGTTTTAATGCGGCCTCGTGGAGGGCAGCCCCTGATCTTATTTCTTCGACCAGATCGGGCTCCTCGCGTAGAGCCTCTTCGTTCATTTCTTCGTCGAGGGGAGCTTCTGTCCTTCTGGAGGGCTCCCTTATCTCCACCGGTATTACCGCCTCTGTTCCATACGCTAGTCGGAAAGGGGTTTCCCCGGTGGTGCAGTGAGGTGTTGTCCTGTACGCCCAGAGGACGCTGTGGAGCTCCTCGACCCACCTTTTCTTGGCCTCGCCTAGTCTTCACTTCAATCCGTGTAGGATTACTCTGTTCGCGGTCTCCGCTTGCCCGTTGGTCTGGGGATGCTCGACCGAAGTAAAGTGTTGTTTTGTTCCCAATTTGGCGACGAAGTCTTGGAATTTTCTGTCTGTGAATTGGGTTCCGTTGTAGGTTACTAGGGCCTGGGGTACCCCGAATCTGGCGAGGACGTTTCGTTTGTAGAAACGCAGTATGTTGAAGGCTGTGATCTTGGCGAGCGCTTCGGCTTTAATCCATTTTGTGAAATAGTCGACTGCCATGATTAGGAATTTATTTTGATAAGATCCCATTGTGAAGGGGCCAAGGATGTCCATCCCCCACCAGGCGAAGGGCCACGGCGAGGAGAGGGTCTTCAACTCGTTGGGTGGTGCCAAATGCATGTCCCCGTGGCGCTGGCAACGGTCACATTTTTGCACACGTTCTTTGGCGTCGTGCTGCATGGTCGGCCAGTAATATCCTGCGCGCAAAGCTTTTTGAGCCAGGGATCTTCCCCCTAGGTGTTGTGCGTTGATGCCCTCATGGATTTCTTGTAAGATTTCGGGGACCTGGGCCTCGTCGACACATTTCAACAGGGGGATGGAAAATCCTCGTCGATACAATTTGTCCTCGACCAGTACGTACGAGCAGGCTCGTCGCTTAGTTACACTGGCCTCCTTACTGTCTTCAGGAAGTTCCCCTTTGGTGAGGTAATTGTATACCTGGGTCATCCAACAATGGGGCTCTCCGATGACGTTAACATCTAGCAGGTCGGGCTTTGTAATGCTCGGGCTAGCCAGTATTTCTTGTATGACGGATTTGTTCCCACCTTTTTTTCTGGTGCTGGCTAATTTAGAGAGGATGTCTGCTCGGGTATTCTGTTCGCGCGGGACGTGCTGAACTTCCCATGCTTCGAACTCCATCATTTTTTCTTTCACCATGACCAAGTATTCGGCTAGTTGGTCGTTCTTTGCTTGGTACTCTCCTCATACTTGGGATGCCACGAGCTGGGAATCAGTGCAGATTTTTATTTTCCTCGCGCCGACGTCTTTGGCCAGTCGTAATCCTGCGAGGAAGGCTTCATATTCGGCTTGATTGTTGGATGTTTTGAAGGAAAGGATCAGGGACACTTCGATTAGGGTCCCTTCCTCGTTTTCGAGGATAATTCCTGCTCCGCTGCTCGAGGGGCTTAACGCGCCATCCACATAAATGATCCATTCTTGTGTCCCTCCCAGAGGGAACGATTCTGGAGTCATCTCTGCCACGAAGTCGGCCAGGACCTGTGCCTTGAGGGCTTTCCTTCCTTAGTAGTGAATGTCGAACTCATCCAGTTCAAGGGACCATTTTAGCATCCTGCCCGCCAGGAAGTAATATCTGAGTCTCCTCGCGGCAATTATGAGGGTAAGGGCCACCCGTTCTATTTGCGTGTACCTAACTTCGGGTCCTTGTAGGGCTTTACTGGTGAAGTAGATGGGTTTCTGCCCGTCAGTAGTCTCGCGAATAAGTGCTGCACTTACTGCTTCGTTGGCCACGGAGAGATACAGGTATATGGTTTCCCCGCGGTCTGGTCGGGACAATACTGGTGGTTCGGACAGAGCTTGTTTGAAATGGGCAAGGGCCTGCTCGCACTCGTCCGTCCACTCAAAAATTGCCTCCTTCCCGAGTAATTTGAAAAAGGGCAGGGCGTGCTGGGCGGACTTGCTTACGAAGCGAGCAAGGGACGCGAGCATCCCGTTGAGAGATTGTATCGCCTTCTTCGATCGCGGCATGGGGAATTCCACGAGTGCTCGGCATTTGTCTGGGTTTGCTTCTATTCCTCTTTCGGTGAGGTAAAATCCGAGGAATTTTCCTGCTCGCACGCCGAAGGTTCATTTTTCTGGATTAAAACGCATTTTACATTTTCGAGCTTGGTCGAACACCTTGCGCAAGTGGGTGGTATGGTCGGATTCCTCTTGGGATTTCACGATCATGTCATCCATATATACTTCTAGCATGTCATCGATTTCTGATCGGAAGACTTTGTTCATCATGCGTTGGTATGTGGCCCCGACATTCTTTAGTCCAAAGGGCATTACGTTATAGTAATAATTCCCCGAGGAGGTCATGAATGCCGTCTATCTCTTGTCCTCGTCTGCCATTGGGATTTGGTTGTATCCCGAATAAGCGTCCATGAAGGACAAGAGCTTGAAACATGCGGAATTATCTACGAGTTTATCTATGCTCGGCAGTGGATAAGCGTCTTTCGGGCAAGCCCGATTGAGATCAGTGTAGTCAATGCACATGCGCCACTTTCCATTACTTTTCTTTACAAGTACAATATTTGAGAGCCAGGTTGTATACCTGGCCTCGGAAATAAATTTTGCCTTTAAGAGGTCTTGTACAAGTTTTTCGGGAGCCTGTGCCTTTTCCTCGAATTGTTTCCTTCTTCGTTGGGCAATGGCGCGGGCAGCTGGATTAATTGTCAAGTGGTGACATGCAGTTTCTGGATCAAGGTCGGGCATATCCGCTGCACTCCAGGCAAACAGGTCGGCGTTGTCGTCGAGGCATTTCTTCAACTCTTCCTTTACCTCTTCGGGGAGACCAGCGCCTATCTTCACTCCCCTGTTGGGGTTGTTGCTGAAGGTGATGATCTCGAATTCCCCATCTGGAACTGGTCACAGGAGTGTAGGTGACGGGGAGCTTGTCACTCCTAATTTTTTGTCATCGTCCCGATCTTCGTTTCCATCTTCAGTAAGCCTGCTGTCGAGGTCGATAGTGTGCACGGGAAGCGGAGGCTTTTTCTCTGGCTGGCCATCTTCGGCTGGAAGCTCGTCCTCTCTGGTGCGCTTTGTCGACTTTGCTATTGTCGCGATCTGGTTCTGCCCTTTTGTTACGGCCTCGAAGCATCTGCGAGCAGCCTCGATGTCACCATGTAGAGTTGCGACGTGTCCTTTCTCAGTATAGTACTTGAGCTTGAGGTGGACCGTAGAGGGGACAGCAACGAGTTCGGCAAGAGCTGGTCTGCCGAGGATGCACTAATAAAGCGACGGGAAATCAATGACTAAGAACTGCGTTTTAATTGTCTGAGATGCCTCTTCTTCGCCAAACGTGATTGGTATCTCCACGTAACCCCAAGGTTGGGTCGTTGCCCCCGTTGAATCCTTGGAGATCAGATCCCACGTACGGGGAGAGACTAGACTTGTTCAGTTTCAGTGCGCGGAACAGACTGGAGTACATGATGTCCACGGAACTACCCTGGTCGACCAGGATTCTCCGCACATCGGTAGATGATAATTTGGCCCTAATCAGCAAAGGAATGTGGGAATTCGGCGATCCTCCAGGGAGTTCTTCTCTGTAGAACGTGATCGGCTGTGACCGCCCTTTACCCTTGCCGATCGTGTACAACTGGTCGGGGCGCTGTCTATCAGCTGTTTAAACTTTTGTTTGATGGATCCTATCGTGAGCTCATGGTACCCCCACATGAGATAACCATGGCCGTAGGAAAGACTTCCCAGGTGCTGTGTATGAATGCCTGGGAAGTCGGGTTGATGTGGTCAGGAACGAAGAAGTCCTCTGGTCGGCTGATGGACATTGCGACCTGCGGGGGAGGACTGGAGGGGGTTGATTCTGCTTCTTTCTTTGGATCAGACGTGTCTCGTCGGGAGGACTCTCCCTTCTTCACGTATTGCTTCAGGTGACCCTCTTTGATGAGGATCTCTATCGCGTCCTTAAGGTGCACGCAATCTTCTGTCACGTGCCTGTGACTACGGTGGAAACGACAGTATTTGCTTTTGTCGACGTTTCCTTTGGACGTGGTTGGTTTAGGGAACCTGACACCCCCTTGTTTGAATTCGGTGTTGATGCAGTCGGAGATAATACGCTAGCGTGAGGTTGTGAGCACAGTGTATTCATTGAATCGGCCAGCTAGCCCTTTGCCTTCACGGGGACGCTCCTCCCGCCGCTTCTCCTTCCCTTTACGGGATAGCTTTAGCTCCTCCTTCTTGGGTGCCCGGGGTGCTTCACGATCTCTTGCGTCCCGGGCACGGTATGCGGCTTCCTTCTCCTCGAAACGGATGTAATCTTTGGCCATGTGAAGAAGCTCTGTCAGCGTTCGAGGAGCTTCGATCCCGACAGCTTTGCGGAAGTCGCTCTTTGGTCGGAGTCCTTTCTCGAGGAGGTACTTCTTCATGTGATCGGAAGTTCTGACTTCCACTGCCTCTTTATTAAATCTCTCGATGTAATCCCGCAGAGGTTCTTCCCTGCCTTGTATGATCGCTTCCAACGTTGCCTCCGTTTTTGGATGTCGTCGGGAGGCTGCGAAATGGCGGGTGAATTGGCCTTTGAGCTCGCGCCAGGAGGAGATGGATCCTCGAGGGAGTCTTTTGAACTATGTCATCGCACCCTTCCTCAAGGTGATGGGGAATATTTTGCACCTGATGGCTTCGGAGACACCATGGTATTGGAGCATAGCTTCGATGTTCTCCAGGTGCTCATGAGGATCTGACGTGCCATCGTACGTAGCCAGTGTGGGAGGTTTCTCTAACCCGCGGGGGATCCGGGTGTCCACAATGTTTATCGTGAATGGGCCTTGAGCTTCGTCGTCACTACTAGAGCTGTGAGAGAACGACGGAGAATGACTGTGGTCGCGACTTTTACTGCGGCGAGGAGAATGTCTGTGGGTACGCCTATGCTCGTACTTGTCCGAATGTCGGTGTCTTTTGGAAACAGGGGAGTTCCTAGTTTTCCTAGGAGAACGACGATGTCGGCGAGGGAGATCGGGTGTTGGGCTCCCTGATCTCGAACGTTCTTTGACCGGGGAAGGACTATCACGTCTCCGCTTTGCGTGAACTTGCGGAGGCGGGGAGAGGTTCAGCATCTCCGAGGTGTGATGCTCTTGAAGGGCGTGCTCGAGGGCACTGATTTTTTCTCCCTGCTGGAGGATGAAACGATTGGAATTGTTCAAAGAGGCGATGAGCAATGCGGTGGTCGGATCAGAGCCTTGAGGAACCGGAATGGGTTCGAAGAAAAGTTCCGCGGCTGGCGCTCGTGGTCTTTGTTCGTCAGGCTTTGGGGAAGCCAGCCCACCGTTGCGCTGGACGTTTTCGGACGGGATGTGCCCGACGACAGCATCGTTGTCGATATTGTCTGCGGCGGTCACAGGTTCTTGGTGGATGTCACTCTTGATGAAAGCCATGATGATATGGGGTTTTGGAGAGAGATGAAATCTTTGGTCTTTTGGGTGAAAAGATGAGGGATCTTGATTCAAAAAGACGGGGGAGCGAAGTTTCCCACAGACGGCGCCACTGATCGGAGAGGACCAGAAGGAGATCGTCGCGGCCTTCGTGTAGGATAAGAGTTGATGCTCGTAGGAGAGGAAAAGGGGTGGAGGTACCTGCAAGGTACTCCGATGCCAAAGTAAGTATTTGGTCAAAAGAAATGGGGAAAGCAAGTAAGAAAGTCAAGTATATGATTTGTGATACCTGCCCCTCTCAAGCGAGGGGATTTTTATAGGGAGATTGTTGGCGAGCAAAACGCTTGATCGACCAATGAGATATTGCCAGATGGTGGGCCAAGAGCGTGGTCTTTCTAACTGCTTCCGTGATATCCGGGGAGGCAGTTGGTCGCGTGAACTACTCTGCGCGTGAAGGGGACACGCCCAACGGCTATATTGTGCCCAACGGCTATATTGTGCTCATTGGGCCTGTTCGCCAATTATGATGGATTGGGCCTGGCCCTTAAGGGCATGAAGCCTTGCCCGGTCCAGAACATTTATGTTTATGAAATATGAAATTCTCAAACCAGATATTCTTGTTTCTTATATTTCAATTTTTCTCTTATCATTCAAACTAATAAATGATCATAAATGTTTTGTTATATTGTAATTTTTCTTCTTCTTATTTTGTTATAAATATTTATATTGGAATATTTATAGGTTTCATGATTTCAATATTTATGTGGCTACTTAATTATTATATTATTTATTAATAGTTCAATATTATAATTTCATAAATATATTCAAAAAATTTGTTTTATATTTTTATTTTTTAATTGACAGGTTTATGCTTACCAGATTTGAAATTCTCAGATCCATCATACTTAATTATAATTCTATAACTTCTCTCTAAAAATTTCTCTCCAAAACCTCCCTTCTCTTTCCTTTTTATTTTTATTTAATAAAAAATAATAAAAATTTATCAACCCACCATAAATTAACTAACAATAAAAATGTTAAATTAAAATTAATAAAAATAAAATTTATCAACCCACTATCTCCACTAACTTATTTCTCATACAATTATTTTCCATATAAATCATTTATCACTTAAAATCAAAATTAATTGATCTATTAATTAATTAACAGCTATGATAAAAGTGTTAATTATAAAACTTATAGTTTTTTTTCTTTCTTCCATAATACTTTTAAAATTAATAATAGTAAAATTTATTAACTCACTATCTCCACTAACTCATTTTTCATATCATACAATTATTTCACATATTAATTATTAGTATAATTAAATTAACACTCTCTTAACTTTAAATTGAAACTAATAATAATAATAATAATATTAATATGGCAAGTTTATATGCATCTAATTTTTTTAGATAGATAGTTGATTTGAATTTGTCTCAAATATGTGGTGATTGAGGAGAAACATAGAGGGTTAGGAGTAGAGATGACAATTGGATCTATTAAGTGTAAGGCGTATATAGGAGACAGGAAATGTTTTGTCTCGAAACTTGTGTTATATTTAAATTTCTTTTTGCCATTGTAGGAAATAGATGATTTTCTTGAGTGGGAACATAGAATTTATTGTTCTATGATTTTTGTAATTGCGAAGGTTATCTAAGGGTTGAAATTCACCTCTACTCACCTTTGGCTTTAGTGATTTATGTATTGATAAGATAGAATGAATCTTAAATAGGCTAAAATAAATATGAGATATTCTTATAAAGTTGAAGAGCTATTTTCACGAAACACATTTGTAAGGTCAACATTCACTATCTCATGCTTTAAAGATAAATATTTTAGGGAAGTCGCAGAAGAAAGGTTCGCGGCAAAAATATGGGGCAAACTTGAATTACGATATATAATCAGGTCCTTAACTCATTTGTTAAGTCGGAAATAACAACTCTATTTATTTTGAAAGTTTGCTTTGAAATCTCCATTCTAAAAAATACTCAAATATTTTTCTTAATCTTTCAATAATAGTTATTTTCAAAAGTTCCAAAGGCACCTCATAAAACATATGAAGGTGAGAAAAAAAAAGTGGGGGTTGAATTGTGTTGTCTAAATGATAAGAAGATGGGAAAGAAATATTAATCATACATAAGTTATCCTAGTTCACCCCTTAATTCGTAGGTACAACCCATCCCTCCATACTAAGACAATTTCATTATAACCAATTTGATTATAAGATTCTTAAGATATTTCTTGGTTTGAGTGATCTATATCTTAGATTTCTCAAACGCAGAGAACTAATCAAGTTGGATCTGTTTGTCTTTTCAAAGAATCTGGCTAACACTAAGCTCTTGGTAAAATACTATTGTGAAAGTGATGCCTAGAAGAAAGAGTATGCTTAGTTTCTTGATCAACAGGAAAACCACAAGATGAGAAAAGAGAGAAAGATAAGAGAAATACAATTCAAAGTGGTATAAAACTCTGGATTCTTGATTCAATTACACATTAGGGAAAAATGTTTACAATTGAATCTCAATCACACCACTTTCTCCTTCTATTAGGATTATGAGAAGTGAGGACTAATATGCTATCTATAAGAAAACTAAAACCCAAGCTTTCAACTAACATACTAAACAATTGGGCTAACATAGTGGCCCAATTTGAAATGCTAATAACCTAGCATATTTTCGACAGCTACACTAACTCTTCGTCTTTGATAGAGTTTGCTAAAACACTAGCTTATAACTCAGAAGCTACAAATATCCACCTTGGAACAAACTCTGAACTACGAAACCAACTAGTTATCATTATGCAGTTCTATCAGCTGTATATAGTGGAAAAACTTGCAACTTGACAATGTCTTGGTGATCATATAAGCATCATTGTCATCAGTCAAAATCTTCAACACTAGACCTATTTGTTGTGAAAGTGATGCCTAGAAAATAGAGTATGATCGATTTCTCGATCAACAAGAAAACCACAAGGTGAGAAAAGAGAGATAAATAAGAGAAAGACAGTTCAAAGTGGTATAAAACCCTAGATTCTTGATTCAACTACACATTAGGGAACAATATTTATAATTGAATATCAACCACACCACTTTCTCCTTCTATTAAAATTGTTTCATCTAGATATCCATATAGGAAAGCAGTCTTCACATCCATTTGTTCAAGCTCTATGTCAAACTTCGCCACCATAGCAAACAACATTTGAATGGATATATGCTTTTACAACAGTTAAAAATACATAATTGAAGTCGACTCCTTCTTTCTGAGTGAACCCCTTAGCAACTAACCTTACCTTAAATCGCTTTGGCATCACTCATTTGATTCCTTCCTTAACCATGAAAATCCACTTACTACTGACTAACCTGACCTCTGCAGGTTTCTTGATCAACTCTCAAGTGTTATTATCATGAAGAGATTTCATCTCATTATCCATGGCTTTAAGCCATTCAGTCTTGTCTCGACTCCTCAAACTTTCTTATAGACTCTAGATTCTTCATCAAGAACCTCACTTGCAGAGATTAAGGCATAAGCTATGAGATCTGCATACTAAGTCTCTAAGGTGGTTTGATAACTCTTATCGACCTATGTCTTGCTAATGGATAGTCATTATCAGTCTCCTCATCTTCATCAACAACTTGTGTTTCTTCTTCGACTTCAAATGGGTTATGCAATTCAGTATCACTATGCTCCACCTCAACATGAATCTCTTCATGTTTTAGCTTCTCTACAGAGATTTTTGTACTTCGACTAACATCATCAATTTTCTTAAAAGTCATCTTAGCTTCATTAAAAACTACATCTCGACTTGTGATACACCTCTTGTGGCATGTATATACGAACCAGAACCTATAATATCGACTCCTTCAAGTTATCTAAGAAACATACATCTTAAAGATCTAGGTTAGACTTTGTCTTGCCTAATGTGAGCAATATGTTACACAACCGAATACTCTAAATCTGTCAAGATTAAGTGTGTTAGTTGTAACACCCCATTTCTACCCGGCAATTGTATTGAAAATCAGAGTAGTAAAAATTCAATCAACAAGTACACAAACAGGATGCCACATTTTTCAACTCTAAAAACTTATTCATTTAATCAAATAGTACATTGATACATAACACTTTTGGTTCGGATGAAACTATAACAACAACTTTTACAACCACGCAGCGGATTCTCAAACATTCAACTTTTACATGATATAACATTTGTTCAACTTAAACAACTTAGTAACAACATATTTTCATGGAAACAATTTAAAACAACTTTAAAATAAGCCACAAAGTATTCTTCGGCAATTCTACTTAAAAATTCATCATGTAAACAAATAAGCAAATAAGACACGCGTCATCCCCCCGAGTGCTAAGTATCAGAGCGACATCACAGACTCAACTAATGAAGATGAACGACCTTCATCTCTGCTAACCTGCACGTTACCAACATAGGGGTAACATTCAAACAGAAGGGGTGGGATATCGAACAATATAAAAAAGAGTATGATAACTAATACGTTAGATGGAATTATACAATTTTACTACTATCCAACAACAACAACAACTTAACAATCACCCACAATTTATCAACATACTTTATCGACTTATTACACATAGCAACACTTACCACATAATCAACATAATCAACATCATCATAGTCATATAAGCAACTTCATCGACATGATCACATAAACAACTTCATCAACTTAAGCAACTTAAACAACTTCATCGACTTACTCAACTTGTACAACTTTATCAACTTGGACAACATAAACAACTTACTCAACTTCAACAAACACAATCAACACAAACAACGTAAATAATGCGACACCGAATGCGACTCGACTATGCATATGCATGTGGTACCATCGGAGTAAAACTCCCAACTTAAAATATACCAGGTTATCGAGGTATCTGCAAGGCATAAGCCTTCAACTTAGTATTTTTGCCAATCCAGGCCAACGTGGTGAGCATCCGCTCCAACTTAGAAATTTCCAATCCAGGCCAACATAATAATGCTATGCTATGATGCAACGACTCAACACATAACAACAACCAACTCCGAACAACATACAACAAACCACATAACAACTTTAATTCAACATGATTCAACTTTGGCCATAGGCCTACAACTTAGATACATCAACGTTGGTCATACGACCTACAACTTTAACATCAACATTGGTCCTTCGACCTACGACTTAAAAATGCCCATAAACCGGGACAAAACAACATAAGCAACGGTACTAGAAATCCACACATACAACGCGAATTCAACAAAATAAACCGACTAAAATCACCTACTAATTATTACTAACTATCTCGACAATTTTCGTTAAATTTTGATCAACTAATTTTTCCGCTTAAATCGGCTAAACCGGCTAAATCGGCACTGTTTTTAATATTCTGTTATCACTACGATTACTTTTATTAATCCTGATACTTGTTATCTTCCTGATATATTTGCTTCTGTTGCAACAACAAAACCTGCTATTTTCTCACTTCTGCATCATACTGCTTGCTACTGATACACTAATGCCCTGTGCAATCCACATATGTTACACTACCTGTCTACTCATTAAATACTAATTTCTTACTTATTAAGTGCATCACATATAACCATTAAGTAATTTCTTAATTAATTCATTAAACAAATTCATCTAAGTAATCCACTTAAATTAATTAACTAAAGTAACCACTCAGAGACAACACACATGGAAGGTGGCTCTCAACGTGGAAGGTGGCTCTCAACATGGAATGTGGCTCTCAACATGATTAAATTCTAATGAACAACATATAATTTATGTTACTTAAGCTAAATGTTCATAAAAAATGTAATTGTATTAAGTATTACTTATCTTCTCTAGCTAGGACAATTAAAAGCATAACAAATAATTGCCTTCTCCTTTATGAATGGGTGGCTTGCGCCACCAGTTCTTAGACCCTTGGGTGGCTTGCGCCACCTAGTCCTTCATAGTGGGTGGCCTGCGCCACCCTACTTCATGCAATGGGTGCCATGCGCCACCCTCATCGGTACAAGGATTTGTCCCAATTTAATTTTCCAGAATCGAACAATCCTCACAAAGTTTACCCGACTCGATTATATAAGAACAACAATTCACATCAACCGATTAATTCACAACGATCACACAACACCAAATCAACGTAAAAATCAAAATCGTATAATCCCAATCCCATATATTAATCATCGTATTCCCGGTTATAAAATTCGAACCCCACCCTTACCTTAGTTGATGGACGCTCGAATCTCCGACCGACTTTTCCGACTTGGCTTTCCGACGGCAACTTCTCGTATCCCTCTTTCTCCAACTTTTCCTCGTTCTTATTTCTCACGTTCCTGCTCTTCTTTCCTCTACTGATACCAAACCTAACTTCCTCTCCTTATTTTTCTTTTTATTATAATTATAAATCTCAATTTGGGCCTACTAATCAACACCTCACCAATTACTACCACCAACGCAACGACTAAGCCCACTTAAATAAAATACGCTTATTTTCCATAATATCAATTCTAATATTATTTCTCTCTACTAAATCGACTAATTACCGATTATCAAATAAATCGCCCAAACCACCAAATCAACACATTTAACCATAGACGGAAAATATTCAATATTATTTCCACAACTTAAATCAACTTATTAAATCAATTCAACTCGAACCAACTTAGAAACATCAACATAATATTCCGATATTCCGAAATCAACTTAAATCAACACAAACACTCAAATCAACGCGAATCAACACAACATAGTATAATTATATTTAATTAAATACTTAATTAAATAAACGGGCGTTACATTATTTCTTGTAGTTGGCTGGAATTTTGGTAAAATAATGTGGATGTCATGGTTGATGTTTCAACATAAGTTTCTAACATTCTGGTTGTGTCAAGTTGTAAATGGTTGCAGATTGTGTGCTGATGTCAAACCCGATGTTAAGACACCAGTTGATAAAACATCAGTCTGAGTTATTTTATTAGGGCTGCGTGTTTCTGTTATTGGAGAGATATTCTGCTGAAGAGAGTGAGAGATTGTAGGCGAATATCTTGGTAAAGATATATTCAGTTGCAATCAGATTTGGAGCAGATCTTGTTGTTGTTTTTAAGGCTAAAAGATATGAAGATTTAATTGAAGATTTGATTGAAGATTTAATTGAAGATCTATTTAGTAGCAGAATCTTCTGCAGATTTGGAGCAGTTAATATGCTGAGATTTAAAGCCCAAATCCAGTTGGGAAAAAGGCTATAAATAGAAGCATTGTAACCTAGTTTAAAAAAAGTCAGCCATCATGTAAATTCTAAGGGCTGAGTTTGTGAACCACTCTCTAGGAGAGTTGGTATGTGTGAACCACTCGGATGGTGAGATGGTCATTGTTCTTAGAGGAAGCTGTTAAGCAACTCTAAGTATTGTTCTTAGTCATGAGGGTCATGTCTAGGTATTGTTACAGGAGTGTGTCTTCTATGTGTTTAGAGAGTTTTTGGAAATCAAGTTGTTGATGCAGTGACTGAGATGTTGACTGCTAGACATCATTACGATGATTGGGAGTGAGATGAAGTCTCTTATATAGGGTGGACTTAGATAGAAGGTTCATTGGGTAGTGATTAAGTTAGTGGATTGTCAACTGGTTTGTTGAGTCTGTAATTTGATACTGCTAATAGTGGACTTCCTTCCTGGCTTGGTATGCCCCCAGATGTAGGTTGTTAGACCGAAATGGGTGAACAAATTCTGTGTGCACTTTACTTTTCAGCAACTTCTTTAAATGTCTATAATTGACTTACTGTTTATGTCAGACCAGATGTCTCGACATCATGTAGGACATCTGGGATCTGTTATACCAGAATTTCAATTGGTATCAGAGCAGGCATCCTGTCTGTTTCTGGATGAGATCTAGGGAAGATAATTTCTGGTTCATAAGCAAGGAAGATAGTTTTGCTGAGTTATGGACTTGGTCAGTTCATATAGTTGTTTGTATGATCCCTTGAAGTGAAGGATGGACTATTCATGACAGGGCATGTATTGGACCTGTCTGTTATTATCAGGAGAACTGCTGTTGTGAGTTTGATTTGTTGGCACTTGGTTTATGGTGATGGTGTGCAAGGATTATTGAGTAGTGCCTGAAGGTTGTTGAGGAGTTGTTGTGTGTTCCGCTGCATGGTATCTGATGTAACCCTGGTTTGTTCTTGTATCTCTGGTGGTGAGATTCTAGGAAGGTATTCTCTTGGAAAGATATTAGGGTTTGGTCTCCTCATCAGGATATTCTATGATGTTGTAGTTTATGCAAGACAACTTCAACCGTTTGGTTAGAGATGCCAAAGATACTTGAGGATTATCTCATATCTTTGTTTTGGGAAAGAAGTGATCAAAAGGTAAATGGATCTTATTAAAGATTGTATGACATGGAAGTTTCAGTTTTTTTTAGAAGAAGAATATATTTCAAATCAGGCATTAAAGACCAATCTGTCTAGAACATTGATTCCTTCTTTATCAATTTTCTTGATGGTGAAAGAAGAGGGTGGAGCCAAAGCAAAAGAGTATCACTGTCAAATCTTTCATGCGGGAGTGAAGAACTTGATAAGTTATCTCTTAAGCTTAGTTGTGGTGACCTAATTAGGAGGATCTTCCTGGTTATGATGTCAAATGTAGTTCTGGTATATCTGAAGATGAATTCTCTTGTGAAGATACATGTTTCTGATTTTCAAAATCATGAACTGGAGGAAGTTTCATCAAGAAAGAAGCTGAGCTTAATATGTCAATTCTAATGTCTCGACATCGCGCTACACATCAGCAGTTTATGGTAAATGCTAAGTCAAAAACCTATTAGATTGTAGCTGTTTTGAAGGATCACTGAAGCTATGAAGTTGAACAATTTTTGAGATGCTGTTCATAATGTCATAGCATTTCAGTTGGAGCTGGTTGAAGAAAAGGTAGTTATCTTAATAGCAGAAGAGAAGGAAACGATCCTTGTTTAAACTAAAATGTCTGAGGACTGTTTTATAGTGAAAATGCATCCAAGAGTTTGTGTACAGTAGCAGTGTAAATCAACCTGTGGTCAATTGGTGTTTGCATGAGCTCTTTCAGTTTTGTGGCTTGAAGGATTGGAAGTAGCAGATTGTCTATGGTATGTTTATGCAGAAGGATGGCAATTATCACTCTTAAGTTAGACAAGAGGTCCGAACCTTGTGCTTATAAGAAGAAGCTTCTAGAAGAGTGTGTTATGCAAGTTACTGCAGTTTTGTTGGTCTGATCTTGGAAGTTGATATGTTCTCGTGTGTTCCCTATAAGAGATATGTGTGGATTAATATGGTTGTAGTCTCCAAATCCATAGGAGATGTTTAATGTGATTTAGAATAATGCCGGAACTGATGTTGAAACATCATTTCAGTTCTTTGCTCAAGGTGGAGTAAAAGATCAAGACACTGACCTAACCTAGAAGGCTTTTGTGGTATGAATGGTTGTCATAATGGTCTGTCATGAAGAAGATTCAGAAGATACTGGAATCTGAAGAAAGGTTAAACTACAGGGATCAATTGCTATTTGTGAAATTCACAAGTATTTAAGTGATTATCCTTGAAAGACAAGATTAAGGATGTTCTGTCTATTGTTGTAACATCTTTTCATCAGAGGTTTAGAGAATCATGGAAGGGGTTCTACATTCTCTCACAAGTCGCCTAGGTGTTGACCTGGGATTATTGCTTAGCATCTGTTCCTAGAAAGTATTGTGAATGACTTGTCCAGATGGTGGTGCTGTTGAAGATGAAGATGGAAGACTATGAAGACATCATAATCTTGATGGTTACAGCTTGGATCAGTTTATTTCTGATCTAAGTGGTTTGGAGCATGGTGTTTGCTCTAGTTGTGAAGGTCGAGGATAAGTGGAAGTTATCTCTGGCTTTCTACTGACGGCTCTACTAAGGGAAGTGACTTTCTTTAGTATTGCTATGGGGTAGTCTTGGACTACTTATTTTCTGAAGATTCAGATGTGGTAGGTTTGAAGTCTTTGGAGTTTCTAAGCAGGATGGAGGTTGTCTACTCAAACTTGATTGTTGAATCAAGTCTATGAGAGCATGGAAATCTGTTTCTGCATAGGGAGGAGGTTATTCTGAGTGGCAGAAGGTAGAGCTTAATTCAACAGTTGGATGACATAATGTTCTGACATCTAGTTTAACATCAGGAGTCTCAGCTGGTGATGGGGCACATCAGCTAATGATAGGGTGATCTACATGAATGAACAATAGGATGCTTCAAAAAGATCGTTCTCATGGCAGTTTGCGGGAGCTGCAGGAAGGAGAAGATGTTACATGACCATGGCTTAGGGAGTTTAAGTGTGTTTGCTTTTGAGCAAGTGGAACATGTGACTTGAAGATCAAGTTTCCTTGGTGGATCAAGATATCTTTGTGAGAGTTCTGACAAACGTGAAAAGGGTTAAAATGTGGCATTTGGTTGTTTTCATATGAGGGTTCATGAATGAGGTGATCAAACTGTGGCATTTGGTTAATCTCAGAAGTGGATTCGAAGAATCAAGATAATAAGAGTGTGGCAGCTGGTTATTATTGAGGATTGTCTTGGAACAAGTTACTCTTGCGCAGAAGGGTGATGAGTTGAAGACTCAAGGAGATTATTCTTCTTGAAGGTGGATGAGAGTTTAATTCTCTAGTTCTTTGGATTACTATGCAATAGTAAGTCCAGTTGGTGGAGCATATCAAGAAACATGGTGATGATATCTTGGTGTGTGGCAAATGTTCTAACTTGTGTTGGGACATTATCTGGTTGAATATCCTTTGTGAAGGATGATTTTGTTCTGGTTCTAAAGCTTGGTGCATACGTTATGCCTAAGGAGCGTCTACATAGTCATACGGGAGAATGATGAAGTAGAAGTTCTGCCTTGGATGGAGAATGTAGAGAAGACTGAAGTAGATCAGGTATTGATTAATTGGAAGTCTGAAGATGAAGAGTATGATAGGGAATGACTGCCTTTGGAGAAAGGGACAATGGTACCAAAATGCACGTGCTCAGCAAGTGTGCTCAAATGTTCATCTTCATCTAGAGCATTAGTTAACCATGACTGGGGGAGTACTTGTCTATGGATTTTGCTGCAAAGGTACATATATTGTGAAGATTGAATGCTGATCAAGATTGTGAAGATTGGTTGAATCTTATGCGGATATAATGTCAGATAACATGTTATGACATTAGGCTGTTGGATGACATGTTGGTGTGGACATGAATGGTTATAGCCATGTGAAGCTAATTGTTTGAATCATAGGCGCACATACTTCTGAGGAGAAGTCTGAAAGTCAACTTTAGTTGTGTATGGGAGAATTTATTTTTCTCTGCAGATTTTAGAAGAGCTTTGTGAGGGTCCTTGTTGATGGGAGATGTCACACTTGTCTTGGTGTGTGTAAGAGGAGTTTATTTAGAGTTCAGTGGAAGGCATTATGTGTGTGCTTCAGAACTTGTGGCTGATTGTGTGAAGCATTCTTGACTGGATGAATGAAGACTATGTCTGGATTTTCCAAATGTTATGATATACTGGTCAAGGAGCACCATTTGTGAAATATAATGGGAGAACTTCTGTCTGTACTAGTGTGGTACTTGGATTGTTTGAGGATTAAGCATTATGTGAATGCGTTCAGCAAGTGTGTTGAACAGAGGGTGCGCTCTTGAAGACATGAAGATGAGTCTTATGTTTTCCATTCATTTAAGGTGTTCTTCTTGCAAAGGAGCACTAGTTATCTTAGATAGGGGGAGTTGATCTTTTGTTGAAGAAGTTGTTTATCAAGATTGTAATGTCAGACAAGATGTTATGGAATTATGTTACTGGTGAAGTTCATGGTGTACTTGACAGTTTAGACCTGGTTTCATGGTGTCAGACAAGATGTCAATGGATTGAATCAGCAGTATACATTTACCCCACAGTTTGTTCAGCTATTGAGTATGGATTTTGTTCTGAGTATGTTAGTTGTCAGATTCAGAGGGTGTCCAATTGTGGCTAAAAAGGGGGAGAGTTAGCCCATGTGTTGCCTAGTTTTGTTGGTATAGGCTTGAGGGGGAGTAATCGTGTTTGAACAGCTGGTATGATGGTTCTTGCTTTGAGGGGGAATTTGTTTTGTGCTGAGTTACTAGTTGTTGCAACTGGTTGGTATTGTTGCAGGTTGTGTTGTGAATGTTTTTCCGCTGCAAGCTGAAAGTGTTTTAGCCAAAATTAGCCAAAGGGGGAGATTGTTAGTTCTTGTAGTTGGCTGGAATTTTGGTAAAACAATGTGGATGTCATGGTTGATGTTTCAACATGAGTTTCTAACATTCTGGTTGTGTCAAGTTGTAAATGGTTGCAGATTCTGTGCTGATGTCAAACCCGATGTTAAGACATCAGTTGATAAAACATCAGTTGAGTTGTTTTATTAGGGCTGTGTGTTTCTGTTATTGGAGAGATATTCTGCTGAAGAGAGTGAGAAATTGTAGGCGAATATCTTGGTATAGATATATTCAGTTGCAATCAGATTTGGAGCAGATCTTGTTGCTGTTTTTAAGGCTAAAAGATATGAAGATTTAATTGAAGATTTAATTGAAGATTTGATTGAAGATTTAATTGAAGATCTATTTAGTAGCAGAATCTTCTGCAGATTTGGAGCAGTTAATATGCTGAGATTTATAGCCCAAATCCAGTTGGGAAAAAGGCTATAAATAGAAGTATTGTAACCTAGTTTAAAAAAAGCCAGCCATCATGTAAATTCTAAGGGCTGAGTTTGTGAACCACTCCCTAGGAGAGTTGGTATGTGTGAACCACTCGGATTGTGAGATGGTCATTGTTCTTAGAGGAAGCTGTTAAGCAACTCTAAGTATTGTTCTTAGTCATGAGGGACATGTCTAGGTATTGTTATAGGAGTGTGTCTTCTATGTGTTTGGAGAGTTTTTGGAAATCAAGCTGTTGATGCAGTGACTGAGATGTTGACTGCTAGACATCATTGCGATGATTGGGAGTGAGATGGAGTCTCTTATCTAGGGAGGACTTAGATAGAAGGTTCATTGGGTAGTGATTAAGTTAGTGGATTTTCAACTGGTTTGTTGAGTCTGTAATTTGATACTGCTAATAGTGGACTTTCTTTCTGGCTTGGTATGCCCCCAGATGTAGGTTGTTAGACCGAACTGGGTGAAAAAATTCTCTGTGCACTTTACTTTTCAGCAACTTCTTTAAATGCCTATAATTGTCTTACTGTTTATGTCAGACCAGATGTCTCGACATCTTGTAGGACATCTGGGATCTGTTATACCAGAATTTCAAAGTGGATATCACGACCAGTCTTCTTCAGGTGTTTTCAATCCTACACTAATCAACATGCATCTAACCCTTTATAGGATAGTTCGATTGAATCTTTTAGCCAGACCATTTTGATGAGGAGTATCTGCTACAATCTTGTTGCTTACAGTACCACGCATATCACAATAACTTTTGAAAGCTTCGTTGTAGAACTTAAGGTCATTATCGATCCTCAACCTCTTAACCTTTCTTCCTATCTGATTTTTGACCAGAGTCTTCCAAAATTTGAAATTTTCAAAAGTTTCATCCTTAGCTTTTCGAATGAATACCCATAACTTTCGTGAGTAATCATCAACTATGGATAGAAAATATCTTGCATCTGAGTGTGAAGGATTTCTTGTAAGCCCCCAAATACTAGCATGATATAATCAAGGGATCCATATATTCTTTGTTTACCTTTGTTAAACTTCACCCTACATGATTTACCAAATACACAAGGTTCACAAAACTCTAGTTTTTTGACCTTGTCACCACATAGAAGATGTTGTTTTGACAATTTAACCTGGCCTTTTTCACTGACATGGCCAAGTCGCTTGTGCCACAACCTAGTCTTCGACACAGGTTTTGTGGATTCAACATCTAGGGAACAACTTACAACATCAACCTCAAGGGTATACATGTCTTTCCTCTTGATGTCTCTCAAGACTTCCGTCGACCCCTTCATTACCCTTAGGATACTTTTCTCTCCTTTGAAAACATATCCTCTCTTGTCGAATTCACCAAGAGAAATCAAATTCCTTTTAAGATCATGTACATACTTGGCATAAGTATATAACCTTATTGACTTATTATGGAGCTTAAATCTGATAGATCCAATTCCTGCATTCTTACAGGCTCTATTATTTCCCAACGACACTTATCCACCATCTTGATCACATAATTCCTCAATTGCGTCTTTGTTTGGAGTCATGTGCCAAGTACAACATGAATTCATAATCCATTCCTTTCTAGATTTGTTGCTTGAAACTAACAATACATCAGATGATTCATAATCATCTTGCACAATGGTCTCATTACCATTATCCTTTCCACCATGATTATTCAAACGTTAAGGGCGCACCTTTCTTTTATGAACCCCTTTATTACAATGATAAAACCTAATTTCAATAGCATTACCACCATAAGAATTATGTAGAACTTTACCCTTCTTCCTCTCATACTTACCGTCTTTCTTTGAGAACTTTCCTTTAACGAACAAACCTTGCCTAACAGATGATGGCTTTTGCTCTTTCCTAATGTTCAATTCCTTCAAGTACAATGTTGATTGAACTTCTTCAAAGGTCAGGGACTCTCTTCCATACAAGAGAGTTTCTTTGAAGTGAGCATGAGATCTTGGTATAGCTAACACACAACAACATCAACGCTTGATCTTCATCTCTAATGGTAACCTCTCTCCAGGTCAAGAATCAACTTATTGAACATATCTAGTTATTAGGTCAAGACTATGTCTCCACTCATCTTGAATGAATACAAAGCTTGCTTTAGGTAGAGACAATTAACCAAATATTTTAGCATATACATACATTAGAGTTTGTTCCACAGAACTACCATCATATTCTCCTTTGAAATCCGCCGGAGAACTTTATCACCAAGGATCAATAAAATGGTGTTGTTGACTTTCTCTATCATCATCGTCTTCTTCCTCACTGTTAGAGCAACATTCATGTTTTCTTATCCTTTCAACGCTTCTAACAAATCCTGCTATACAAGAAGAACTTGCATCTTCAAGCGCTATAATCCAAAATAATTCACTCCGGTGAATTTCTCAATCTCATACTTTGTTGACAACATCTACTCTTCCATACTCACCGCACCAATTTGTTATGAAAGTGATGCCTAGAAAATGAAGTATGATTAATTTCTTAGTTCAATTACACATTAGGGAATCTCAACCACACCGCTTTCTCCTTCTATTATGATTATGAAAAGTGATGACTAGTATTTTATTTATAAGAAAACTAAAACCATAACTTTCAACTAACATACTAAACAATTAGGCTAACATACTGGCTCAATTCAACATTCTAACAACTTAGCATATTTTTGACAACTACAATAACTCTTCAACTTCGACAGAGTTTGCTACAACACTAACTTATAACCCATAAGCTATAAATACATTAAGATAAATTAATAAATCATAGAGTTCTCTCAAATATCTCTTAGCAAAGGATGTTAACTACCTTAAGTATATAAAGACAAGTACTTGTTTAATATTTCTGCTGAAATTGTGTACAATAAATCAATTTCTTACTTCTTTCTTTAATTTCACTAAATCTTATTCTATAAATACAATGAAAACTCTTTATTTCCTTCTCAAGTTGATTCTTTACAATTTATTCACAAAGTTCTTTTCAATGTTGTGTTGTGATTTCCTTGTGATGAACAAAACAACGATAAATTGAAAATTGTATAGCTTGCTTTTATATGACTGTTAGATGAAATTTAAGTTTTGATAAAGAAGTTTATGTGATCTTTGTACTATTTGCAACACATTATTTTGCATTGTTATACTCATATCAAGTCTTCTTGCACATGATGTTGTACCTTTTGTCACGTAAAGCGTGTACAATATACCTTATGTACTCTTTCTTAGTTATCCTAAATCGAAGCACTGAGATGGAAAAACTAAGTTATTATTACCAAGAATAAGATTTACCCAAGGTTTCATAGGAAAAAACTCACATATAATAACAATTTCATAATCTTTTAAAGGATAAAAAACTGTTTAGAGGGGTATAGTGAGAGTTCCTACCAAAATGCGCATAATGAGAATTCCTCCCACTTCTATCCCTTTAGAATACTTTGAATCGCTTGATTGGTTTAGAGGAGAAAAAAATTCATGTGGAATTTATTATGTATCACTGACTTCGTTGAGATGTCTCTACTTGTGGTGATGGATAACATGGCTATAGTGGCAAAAATATCTCTTTTCCCAATTTGTATCACTCATAACTTCCCTTTAACTAATGGAATGTTTGGTATGAAACTTTTTTTATGTTCAACTTGTAAATATTCAATGATTAGACACGACTCTTAGACGATGACTTATATGACTTATGTATATATTAGGAAACATATCTGTTGAGATTTGTGAGAGTAGATCTGAGTATGTTGGGAGGCTTGATTTGTTTGATATAATTTTTATTTAAGGAAATTGCTTGTCTGACTTGTGGATTTAAATAGTTTGATGGACTTCTTATTTATTTAGATTTGTATAACTATAGTTTCTTCAAGTGTTTAAGGATATGGATATGCTTCTTTAATTTCTTTCATTATTTTATAGTGTATTACTTTTTTAGTACAGTTGATATGGTACGAAGTTGTTGTTATTTTAATAAGATTTGAATTTCTATATAGATTACTTTGTAAAATTATAGTTATTTTAATATTGCTTGGATAATATTTTTTCGCTTTATTATACTTAGTTTGTAAAACAAATTATAGTTATTTTAATATTGCTTGGATAATATTTTTTCTTTTTAATATACTTAGTTTGTAAAACTCTAGTTATTTTTAATTTAAAAATCAAATGAAAAACAATAATATCATGTCAGTTAAATAATATAACTGATGAGAAAAACAATAATATCACTCGGTTGAGTAACATAACTGATAAAAGAACTTTAACATCTCACATTCTCCCATCCCAATCAAAGGATGTGTTATGATACTAATCGAGGACTCATTCATAAGTGATTGACGATGTTAAAAGTGTTGAGAATTAAGGATGTGTTGTGAACTAATTAATTAGAAGATTGAAGAGTAAAATGAATATTTTAACCTAAAGGGTATCTTGGTCATTTGAAATATGGCCAGTAGCACTTCAAGGTGATTTAAGATTAATTAGGATTTAAGGAACGATAATTGATCCCTTAAGCCTTAATTAGTAATCAAAGATGATATGATGAAGGAAAATCGAGGAATTTCACATTTATTAGTGAGGGACAAAATGGTCTTTTGGAAAGATGATTATGTAATGGGTTTGATAGACAATTCTAACAAGTGTACTAGTATCATCAAAGTAATAAATAAAATTCATCTCCACGTGGATTGCAAATTTAAACAAGATAACAACGTGTGAATTAAAATAGTAACAAAGGGGGTGGGGGGAGTTTGATTTTATCTGGTACTAAAACAAGAACGAGAAAGCTAAGAGAATAGAATTCAAGATGAGAAAAACGATTAGGTCTTTTACATCGAATACCATTAGTTTTACCTGTTGATAAATTGTGTATTTAGTGAGTTTCAATTAAATTATTATCTCAATGCGAACTAACAATACCGCTACACTTAATTCCTTAGTATGCAACTCAATAACTTATACGATAATTCCCTAATTCCTTGGGTCAATTCAAAGTTAAATTTGGCATTTTAAGTGCGTTAATTATGAAGCAACGACTTCTAGTTACCTATCCCTAGTTAAATAAAGAGTTGAATTAAATGCCTAGATCAAATAAGTAGGCTAACGATTAGAAATCCCTATGTATCTAAATCGATTTGTATGCTTTTAAACGACAAAATGTATTAAAATCAAGAACAGTTTAAATAAAATAATAATAAGAAAAGTAGTCAATAAATCTCAAACAAACATATGATCTAATAGAGTAATAATAGAGTTCATTTCAAAAAGACCTAATCTAAAGAAACTTAGCTACTTATTGATAAATTAACAAATACCATGAATTGATAAGTCTTCATTATCAAAATCAACGAAATAATAGCTCTCTAATTATTATAATACTCTCAAAATGTATCCCTTGAATATCCTTAGCCGTCACTTTATCTCCAAGTTTCAGAACTCTTCAAAAAGTTAGAAAAAAGGACTTTGAATAGCAACTCTGCCTGAGAGCAAAAAGTGTGTAATCGCGCCACGATACTATTGCATTACGCCATGGTGCAAGCCTCATCGTGCCACAATGGAATGCATCACGCACGTGAGAAATCTTGAGGTTAATGCTTTATTTTTCTTCAATTTTTCTTCACTATTTTCACTAAGTCTTTATTTCTTCCTTATGCTAGATTTTTGCCTATTTCTTCACACTTTGTCTTTGCTTTTGCTCATTATTCTTCCGAATTAATCCAATTTTTCTCATAAAAATCACAAAATGATGAGTGTCATCACAAAACCAAACTTAATAATTGCTTGTCCTCAAGTAACCTGTCTACACACTGAATATTTTTTCATAATTAAAATGCTTAAACTTACCAATGAACGTCACATTTCTCTGATCAACACTTCGGTTTCATGCTTCAGTTCAATCAACTCGGAAAATTTCTCCCGAACATACAAGTAGTTAACTTGTGTCTCATCTCACATATATTCACTAAATTTGATAGGGTAATCACTTAATTAACATACAAAAGTATTTTAACAGTGAATTTGTAAAGTTTCTAACAAAATTAATGAATGTCATATCTTAACACACATTTTTGAGGTATTTTAAAGGTTTTAACGTGGATTATGTTAGGATAGGATAATTTAGGATAGTAGACTTAAACCGTTGGAGTTAGGTGCCTAGTTTTCATGTTATCTGATTCCTTTCATATCACTCTTTGTAATTCACTTGGTACTAGAGAATTGCATATTTCTGGTCCTACTTTTCCCTCTCTTTTTTTTGAAGAATCTATTTTAACTTGTTGTTTTTCTTTCTTTTTTTTCTTTTTCTTTTTGACCAATTTCACTAGTACCCCAACCCCAAATTTATTCGTTGCAAACTTCCAATAGTAACCCCAAACTTATTCTTTTGCATCAGACTAGTAAAACAATTATTTCTACCTAACTCCAAAGATGGTGGAAGTCATTTTCTTTCAAGTTAAATGGCAATATCATAAGGCTATGTAACCGAAAGAATGGTTTAGGCTCAAAGTGGTTAAACAAAAAATATAATTTCGTTAAAACAAGGTGGCTTAAAAAGGCTCAGAGTTTTCACAAACAATTGTCTCAATGTGTATTTATCATACCAATAGACACAAAATTAGAAACAATGCAAATTCCATAAAATGACTAATGTACAGATACTCTTATAAAAAGGAAGAGTAAACGATGGATAAATTTGGCTCAAACCTTACTAGTTGAGGTATCTGAAGATTGAGCACAAGTAGTCGACTTCCTTTTACTTCATTAACTTTCAATTTGCAAGGGAACTTCGAAGTTGGTCTTTTTTGTGGATTCTTAATCTTGTCAATCATTTCATAATGCCACTGGTAAGGTAGCAAATTAATACTTAAAGAAACAACAGAAAAAAAAACATGTTCATTAATTTCAAGCAAAAAGACGTATCAAGGGGGAAGCAATCTTGAGAGCTAGCTATTACTCTTCCTTGGATCATAGTATGAAAAGGGAAATAAACTGAAAATAAACTAAAACTAAAAATGAAATAAAGCTAAATAACACTGATCTCTGGATTTCCTCCCAAACTGAGCATATTTAAGGTCCATAGCTTGACCATTTTATTCTCTAACTGGGCGACATATATGAATTACAAAATACATCATCCTTCTTCTTCTTTTTGTTTGGTAGTACTCCCATGAACTTGAGATATTGATGATGTTGCTTCCATATATTCTTTAACTTTATAGTAACAAACAAGACATAAATGCCATCCAATACTTTATCTATTTCTTCTCTACCATCTTCCTTGTTGCTACATTAGCTGTTAGGGCCATTATTTTGTTGAATATATTCTTATTGGATATCTGCATCTAGACAAATTATTGAATTCAAAACTAGATCATCTTCAATTACCATTCTTGCTCTTTTTCCAAATTTATTTTCCGCCTCGACTTCTTTTATTATTGATTCAATGTTATCTGATGGCATGCATTTTTTTTTCTATTTCTTTTTCTTTTTCGACTCCTCCTTCATCAACTACTTTTCATTCATCTTTGACTTCTCTCTCACCTTCATCATTCCTAGAACTATCCAACATATTCCTATTAAAACCTCCAATTGATCGAGCTGCCACTATTTTAGATAACTACCAAATGTGATTTTCAATATTCTTCATGGATGCTTCAATGTTCTTGTTGAATACTTCAATTTTCTTGTTGGATTCTTCAAGGTTCTTGCAGAATGCTTCAATCACAAAGTTTCTTCTTCCAATTAAATTGATTTGAGTAGACATGAATTGGTCCATATTCTTTTCTAGAAACGATGGCCCCCTTTCATCACTTGCTTTAAAGTTACTTTGATCAAATCTCATAAATTAGATCAAAGTCCCCTCTAGAAATGATGACGTCCTTGGCGGTGGATCTTGAGAAAGTTTTTGGTTGAAATTTTAAATTTGATTATTACCCCACTTATGACTTGAATGATCATCGTACCTTAGATAAGTGTTTAAATAAGGGTCTGCTTTTATCTTTTCTTTATTTATTTTGTATTTGTTAACGAAATTGTTTGGTATTTCAAGTACCTAATGAATAAAATAACATATTGTATTGAATGCATTTGTCATTTTAATTGTTTCATACATTGTGAAACATACCCTTAATCACATCATAAATGAATATCGTTCTCACTTCATCATAAATGAATATCATTCTCACTTTATTAAAACAATACAAGATATTCTACTTTACTGAAATATCTCTTCACATTTATTTATATTTAAACCTCTTCTTAATGTTGTTGTGGTATTTGAACATATAGTGAAGTCTTGAGGGGGTAGTATTTTACTTTCTTCTATTCATTCTACAATGTTAAAAATAGATCTTATATATCTTATATTGCCTAAGTGTGAGTTTAATATAAAATGATTAACTTTTAGACTTGTTCATGTAAATTTGATTTGAACAATAAACTTGTGTATGAAATTAATGTTAAAAGTCTTCATAATATATTTTAGCTCTCTAAAATTTAAATCCAAATATAGTGCATCGTGGATCTCAAATATGAATCAAGTAATCAACAATATCATATGAATTGAATAATTGATAGGTTGAATTCAATTATCCTCTTTGAAGAGTATGAGTTGAGTCCATTGAACCTTCATTATAAAATCTAGTTTCACAAAATAATTAGACATGAAACTAAGGTACTTTGAATATATTAAAATGCAATAATAAAAGTGATACAATCCAATGATGGTTGTGAAAGAAAATAAAATTTAAGGGAAAGATACTCATCCTATTAAGACTAAGCATGAAGTAAGATAGAGTTCATACTTTTATTATACATACTTCTTGAAATACCATACACACATTCATGCATTTAGTTTTTATGATCCCAAAGTCCTGCAAATCCTTCATTTTCTACTTCTTCTCCTGCAAATCCTCTATTTTCTCCTCCTCTCCAACTTACTTCATTTCTTCTTCCTCCTTGTCCTCCAAATCCACTACTTTCTCCTCCTCTCCAACCTACTTCATTTCCTCTTCCTCCTAGTCCTCCAAACCCACTATTTTCTCCTCCTCTCCAACCTATTTCATTTCCTCCTTCACCTTGTCCTCCAAGTCCATTGTTTTCGCCTCCTCCCTGAGCTTCTCCGATATTTATCGAACCTTTGAAATCTCCGCTTTCTATCGAACCTCCCCAGCCACCTCCATTTATCCAAAATCCCAAACCATCATCATTATGTCCTTTTTCAATATCTCCACCGTGCTCACCTCCTCCTAAGCCTCCATCCTTATTTACTCCAAGTTTCGTTTTTGATATTAATGCACCACCTGCGAATAAAACAAACAAGATTATTAAATATAACTTAAAGTAAAAAAAATTGTGCTAGTAAATACTAATATTTATATACTTTGTTTCCCATCATCTTTCGATGGTTCAGTTGCCGCAATAGATATGAAAATTAGTGCACAGAGAAAGAACACAAAAATGAAAGACTTGATATTCATCTTTGATCTACTACGAATTTAATTGATGTGAAATATAAATGTAGTTAGCAACTATTTATAGATCATGAGACTTGTTAAATTTAAGAAGAAAAAAAGGTCATGATTCATAATATATTGTGTTGTAATAACTTTGGCTCATTGTGAGAATAATGGGCTATCAACAACTATTGAGTGGTAAATTGGGATATCCGTACGTAAAATATTTATATAACAAACAAGGTGCTTGTTCTTTTGCACAAGTAACTTTTATTTTAATGTATGTTTTTAAAACATAAATACAAAAATTTAATTTGAATATTAATAATAGAAATTTTAAAGAATGCATATTAGATTAAAATAATTATAGTTATTCAGATAATTATATTGATATTATCACTCTCATTAAAATAAAAATTTAAATTAAATAGTTAAAAAATGGAATTTATTCCAAATATGATATGTTAATAGATATGGTATTCTTTTAAACTTGTAAGATATTACTTCATCTATTAAATTTAACTGTTTATAGTTATATCATCACCTAGCTCGTGTGTGTGTCTATATATATATATATATATATATATATATATATATATATATGTGTGTGTGTTGTGAAAAACGATGACTTTAATTAATGTATAAAACTGGTTTCTTGATGATCAAGAACCAAAACAAAGGTTAGGGTTTAACGGAAACGAAACCAATAAGAAGAAGAAGAGAACAGCAAGGATTTGACAAATATAATTTTGTTTACTATTCACTTTCTCATCAAGGTTTACAAATGATTACAAGTGAATATCATAATTTGCCACACTCAACAAACTGAGTGTACTAGCCTATTTATAGACTAACTAGGTAACTTGCAGCATAAGAAACCTAAACAATTGGATCCTTAACACAAGGCCCAATTCGACAGAATATAAAGATTTCGACGGAATACATATAAGAACAGACTTCGACTACTATATGTAACTAACAATCACCAGCATGTGAACATGCTTCGATGGCATGCTTGCCTCCTGTTGAAATACATGAAAGCTATCCTTCGACACAGATGAGTTCGACCTAAATCTCACAAATCTCCACCTTGGATCTAACTCAGTAACAAAGGGAAAACAACTAGCTTTCATCATGCAGCTTTATCAACTGCATACAGTGGAAGAACTTGCAACTTGGCAACGTCTTGGTGATCATATCAGCAGCATTGTTTTCGGTCGAAATCTTCAGCACCTGGACTTCACCATGCTCGATTATCTCTCTGACGAAATGCAGCCTCACATCAATGTGCTTAGTTCACTCATGATAGGCTGAATTCTTCGATAGGTGTATTGCACTTTGACTATCACATTTAACAGTGATACTTCGACCTTGAAGTTTCAGCTCCTTGGCAAAACCTTCATGCCACAATGCTTCCTTCACAGCTTCAGTGAGGGCAATAAACATATAACATAAATATGTTTAAACAACAAAAACAACAAGAGAAAACCTTTAGGATTTCAGATCTCAACAACAACAACACAACAACAACAACAATATGAATAGTGATGTTTGACGTACCAGATATCTGAAAAAGAAGTAAAAGAAGATGATTTGTATCTCTGAAAAAAGAAACGGGAGCCCTAAACACATAATATCTTTGTATTGAAGATGATATGTGTGTATGACTCTCGTTGTTTAGGGCTCTTTGATAGGATTTTGTTTTTATTGTTTAGACAAGTGAAACTGAATGCTACAAACTAAAGCTATATATACCAGAGAAACATATTCACCTCGGTTGAAAAGAAAATCGAGGTGAAAAGTGACGTATTTTTAGATAAAAAATAAAATTTTCAAGAAGAAGTCACTTTTAATGAGATAAAACCATAATATAAAACTATTGAGATTCAAACTATGTACACTGAATAAGTTTATTCCTTGATTTTTAAAATAATTGACAGAATATATTGTATATTTAAAAAAAAAAAACCAAGGCATGTCTTTGAATTTTCTCTCGATTTTTTAATTTATGAGGTGAAATCATTATCATAAAAAATAGTTTTTCTAATAGTGAAGTTAGGTAGATTTGACTTTTATGCATGGAAAATAATTTTTTTTTTTAAATATCTTATAAAAAAATTAAATTTTAAGTCAGTTATTATCGAACCGATTTAACAAAATGACATAATTTAGACTTATATCTAAACGATCTAACAATTATATGTTAAGTTAGATAAATTTCACTTTTTAAATCATATCTTGTTATAACACCTACTCAAGAGTCGGATACATATCCAAAGTCCAAACAACATCTTTTAAATCAATTTAACAAGAATTTTATCGTCTATATTAATTTCCATCTTTAAAAATCAGATGGTTCCTACCTTTCTATGACATCCACAGTTCACACTGATGCAAAATATTAATGGTTTTTTTACACAAGATATGAGTGGGTTAGATACTTTTTTAATCATATCTATTAATTGAGTTAAATGAATATAATATATTAGTCATGAATTTAATCTTTAATGACAATATTTTTTTTAATATTTATACATTAATTTAAAAATTATGAGAAAATAGGTGATGCACCGACAGTGTAAAAAAAATTTACACTGTCAACCAATCACGACCATGAATTCCGCCAAATCAGACTGTAATTTTTAAAAAATTTATATGACATGACAAAACGTTATGTTTTTATTGGATGACAGTGTAAAACTTTTTTACACTGTCAGTGCACTACTATTAAACTCATAAATTATTAATATTTATAAATCAATATTGAGAGTTGTGAATTTCTTCTACTATGATGATTTACACCTAATTATGTTGGTTTTTTAAATGAAAAATATTAAATATTATAAAATGTTAAAATACATCAATAGCAGCAGCTCAAATCACAAGAAGTGAAATAAAATAAACAATGTTGGTTAAAAAGTGGGATAATAAAATTAGTGTAAAAATAATATTTAGAATCTTTAGAATAATTTTTTCTTTTCAAAAATTTGAATTCAAATATATTCACTTAGTGTGGTGCATAGCAAAGAATCAAGTAGAGCAGACAAATTTATATATGTTCATCAGTTGTTGTATTATACTCAGATTTTTTATATTTCTTTATTTGCCATTAAAAGGAAGTGCTTCAAGATACTCATTTTCATTTTCTAGTTCTTTAATTTCTATTGAGTTATATAACTAAATAACATGACAAAACTAACAATTGAAATCAAATTTTCTAGTTGAACAAAATAATATAATACCAAACGGTGTCATATAAGTGATACAATATAAAATGCCATCCTATTATAGATTAGGCAATATTATATAAAATCTAAATGTAATTTTATCATACTTCTTAGGAAATATTACACAAATGCATGCATGCATCTAGTTTTTATGGATCTTCATTAGGCTCTCCAGTTTCCACGTTAGCGTCTTTTCCTTCATATCCTTCTTTATCTTCTTCTCCCCGACCGGGTTCTTCGTTTTCTCCTCCTTCTAAATTTCCTCCTTCTCCTCTTTCTTCCCCGCCTATTGCTCTAGGTCCTCCCCAACCTCCCCAAGTTCCCGAACCTACCCAATCTACACCACCACCACCATGTTCTCTTCCAAGGCCTTTGATCCTATCAATCCATTTTTTTGATTTGGATTCTTCAATTGCATCAGCTGTATATTAAACAAACAAAAATGATTATTAACTATATAAAAGAAGAAAGAAATTGTTCCTACCATTTATCTATATATATTGTTTCTCACATTTGGATGAACTTATTGCCACAGCTGAAATAAGAATTGTCACTAAAAGAAAGAACATGAAGATAAAATATTTAGTTTTCATCATTGATTTTTGAGAATTTTAAGGTTGTCAAGTATAAATTTATTAGTAGCTATTTATAGTAATCATGAGACAAGATAAGTATAAAAGGAACAAAAATATCTTGATTTTATTTATATTTAGAGAAAGAGTGAGATAGAAAAAAATTATTTTGTTTTCGGACGTGTCGTTTTCATTATTTTAATGTTAAAACAAAATTTAATTGTATTTATATCTTTTTTAAACGGAAAACCAACTTTTATACATTTTTGAAAATGCTAACAAAGGCCTTGTGGGCCATATTATTAGGCTTTTTAAATATAGATTTTTTAACGCAACATATATGTTTCTTATGCATTAGGCAATTTTTAAAAATGCTCCTGTTATCGGACGCTCTTTTTATACACACAACAAATGTTATTTTGAGTATCATTTTATAAGTTGGGTTATTTTTATTCTGAAAATGTATTTCCGGAACATTTTAAGAAATGGCTTAATAAGTTGGCAATTCGGTAAAAATTTTGGAGTTACATTTTCGAAAATATTGGTGGGATTTGAAAATTTTCTATCACCTTTACATGTCAGATATTTTCGGAGATGCATCTCCGAAATAATCTGATAAAAGAAATAACTACATGATCACACAACCATTGTTGCCATTAACTACAAGAAGATAGGCAAGTTGCGACGTTTAATTTTGGCAGGTTACAACGGTTCCAACCGCCGTAAATTGCAAGTCACGACGTATTTGGTTCTGTTGCAAAAATGTTTGTCGCCAGACTTTACTGTGACGGTTGCTAAAACCGCCATTTAAATTGTCGTTGTAAGTTGCGCCAATTATGAAACTGACATAAATTGTCAAAAACGACGGTTTCAACCGTCGTAATTTTATCTACTAATTCTAAATATAATTTATGCTAGTTGCGATGGTTTCAACCGTCATAATTTTATATGTAGGATTATTTTTATAATATACTTTTATTTAAATTTTTATCATCTCAATTTCTTTTATAATATTATTTTTTATTTAAATTATTATTATTTTTTGGTAATATTTCTATAACTTTTTATTTAATTTTCTATCACTTTTTAACATAATAAAATTTCAATCACAAACATCTAATATCAAATAAGCATCATAATGTCAAAAAAATGCGAGTTTCATAATCATGTCATGTAGTAAAGTAACTGAAAACTTATAAAATCTCAATCTTATAATAATAAGCATCATAATGCGAAAAACACATAGAAAAATTCATAATTTAATTAATTCATAGTAAAATCTAATTTTTCTTTCTTGATTATCCATTATCGGCAATTCGATAATCATGTCAAGTTGTACAATAAACCGAAAACATATAAAATCCTGGTCTTATAATAATAAGCATCATAATGCCAAAAGTACATTGAAAAGTTCATAATCTAATTAATTCATAGCAAAGTATAATTTGTATTTCTAGATGATCCATTATCTCCAATTCGATAGCTAGACTCGGAAGAACGCCTACCATCAACGGGTGATTCCAATCCCTAAAAAAAATATATTAAAGTAATATACTCTTTTAAATAATACTCATGATCTTTAACTTTTAATTTATCGAGAATAATATACCCGTCTTCCACTAGAATTTTGCATTTGCATTAAGAGTTTAATTTTCCCGTTCCTAGCATTGTCCATTTGCTTTAAGAGTGCGATTTCCTCCATCAATAAATCAATTTTGGATTTTTTTTCTTTAAGTGCAATAATTTCTTCTTGCATTTATTTTATTCTTTCATTTTCTTCAGAGGAAGAAGTCGGTCTTGTAGATCTATTAATCTGAAATAGTGTAACTCCAAGTCCCACACATATCCAGGATGTTCTTTTCCAAAGACTTTCTGAAATGCCTCATTTTTAGAGTCCTTAATTGCAGCTTGTAATTTTTCCTACACATGTAAAAGAGCAAATTGAGCAAGCAACATTGAGGAAGAAAAATTGACAAAATCAGAGTCTGAGGTTTGTAAGCCCCTCTTGAGTTCAATAGTACATAGGTTGAGTTTTTTAAGTTCCCCCTAAGTTCTATCTAAGTTAATTTAAACCTATTTCCATTAAAAATAATATGTTCAGAAGAAATTATTACCAAATTAATGAATAATTAGGGTTGAGGTGAATTAAAATCATTAAAAAATACTTTTAACCTTCTTAAATATTTCCACGTATTTTCTCCCCCTTTTATTATCAACAAAAAGTTAGGCCAGACATGTCAGCCTAGAAAAGGACAAAAATATTTAATAATATAAACACATATATGGGAAAAAGTTAATTCTGAAAAAACATAGTATGAATAATCTTTACTCTTCTCAATACAGAGAAATGACTAAAATGGTTGAACTATTTCTGCGTTTTTCAAGATGTCATACGTCATTCAAGAATATCAACCATCAGAAGTCATCATTGTAGTTATTAAATGCTTGGATCTTCCATCTTTCCATTGCAACGTACAATGCACTCAATTTCCTCTAAAAAGCATAGCATCATAAACATATTTCTCATCCTTTCATCCAACTCTTCTTCTCGTCAAGCACTATGAGTTCTCTAACCAAGAAGGCAACAAGCACCATTTCAGCCAAAGCCCTAGTGTAACGCCCCGGTAATTATAATTTGTTTGATTGATGATTAATTATGTTTAATCTCGTGTATTTGTGAGTTACGTGATATGTGGTGTGTTTTGGTATGTTCATGTGTTGGGTAGTGTAGGACTATAGGAGTATTGTGGCTTACTCTTAATTTAAATAATTTAAATTAGATTATTTAGATTTAAAAACAATTAATTGGAATTTTAGTAATAATAATTGGATAATTATTTTATTTAAATAATTTAGTTGGAGTTAGTATATTTAAATAATTAGTTATAATTATTTTATTAATTTAAAAATGAATAATATGAGTAGAGAAATAGTAAGGGCAAAGTGGTCCATTTACGATGTTTAGTAAGGGTAAGAAAGGAAGAGCGTATTAGGGGTCTAAGGTTTATAGTAGGAAAGAAGAAAATTAGAAGGGGTGAGAGTCATTGTGAACGATCGTATTCTGGAGAAAAGAGGAACGGACGAGAGAAGCAGAGTTAGGGCTTAGAGAGCATTTAAAGAATCGTCACTAAGGTAAGGGTGAGGTTCTTTGATCACTTCAGGGATGAATAATATATGTATGAGGGTCGGTAAATCGTTAGGTTCATCTCTATGCATCTCTCTAATTATTTTGATTGTTTTCGGTTGTGTGTCGGTGTCCCTGATAACATGTAAATGGTGTACATTGAGTGTTGGCCAATGGTTTGTGTTTTATAGGAAGTTCTAATTGGCGTGTCTTGTTGTTCTATGATAATCATGTGACTTATGTGCATTCTGGACTGTATGGTATTGAACTCGCAACAAATTTTGGGGTCTGAACTGTGAAGAATTGTAACTGCAGGGTTGCTTATTCGCACATTTTCGTCGGGCGAATGGGGTGTCTCGCCGGGCGAAAATGAGAGGCGATCGAAGGGTAGAAAGTAGGTGCTACTGGAATTTGTATGGGGAGGAATTTCGCTTCTGCTTCGTCGAGCGAGCATTGGGCGAAAGGAAAATTTTGCCGGGCGAAGGTGTGTGCTCGCGTCTCGCTGGGCGAACATCAGGCGAGCAGGAACGATGTTTGGTTACCACTGGAACGAACAGAATATTCTAAAACCTTAAGAATTCATATCTTTTGATCCGTAAGTCCGTTTTAGTCGGCGTTCGAATCGTTGGAAAGCTGGTTTCATGTACTTTCTATTAAAATTATTTTCAATTCCAGAATTCCAACTATTCGACGCGTTAATTCTGTTCTGTGTACATTGTGATGTGTTGAACGTTGAGATGTTGAGTTTAGTTGTGCGAATGCGTGTTGTAGCTATAGATTGCAATTGTTGCATGTTTTGGCAGGTATATGTTGCATGTTAGATAGTTGTGGGGTGATGTATTGGTTGTATGATAGTCATATGCAATGGTCGTCGTTGTATGTTGTTGTTGAATGCATATCATGTTGCATAAATTGTATGATAAGTCGTGTTCCCATGTGGAGTGTGAGCGCCTTATCCGGATTCCTTGAAACAGAATTGTGTTATTGTTGTTGTTGAGGTAATCGTGTGCCCATGTGGGGTGTGAGCGATTACGGATGTTCGTGTGCCCATGTGGGGTGTGAGTGATCACGGATGTCGTGTGCCCATGTGGGGTGTGAGTGACTCATATGAAAATTCCGAGAGGAATTATGATCTTGAAAAAGGGATCGAATTGGTACCACATTCATTGAGTCAAGTTGTGAGTTTTATTGCATTGCATTGTGTTTTGTTATATTATTGATTATATGACTGTCTGCTTGTGTGGGAAATTGTAATCGTGTTGATGATTTGATGACAGGGTGAATTGTATAATGATTATATACTTTTATATTTATATTATGCATTTCTTTTGTTGATTGAGAATCTCACCCCTTCTGTTTGAATGTTGCCTCCACGCGGGTAACGTGCAGATAATCAAGGATAGTGTGGAGTTGCGGTTAGTGAAGACGAAGTCCTTCACTTTATGTTTTGAGTTAGCGTCTGCTCTGATATGTAACACTGGGGATTATGGAACGCTTTATGTTTTATTTCCGTTACAGTCATTATGTTTTGTTTTAATTGAAGATGAATATGTGGTTTAAACATGTTAAGTTTTTGATTGTCGATTCGAAGAAGTTTTTCGCTGCTTATTGAGAAGAATCTTTAATAATGATTTCGTAGTAGCGTTTTAATAATAATTATGTGTTACATGTCGTATGCATGAGCAGGTGTATGTTGGAGAGTAACATCTTATGTGCTGAATTTTTATGAATTTTTACTCTAATAATTGGATTATTTTACGCGGGGGTTTAGGGTGTTACATAGTGGTATCAAAGCAGGTCGGTCTGTCCGGCCAAGTTGTCGAGTCGTTGTTGCGTGACAGTTGATTAATGTCGATGTCGTTTCCTTAACCATTGTGTTTTGTTGTTGATGCGTAACAGATTTAGAATGGCTGGAAGGAATGATGCTGCTATTGTTGCTGCCTTGCAGGCTGTTGCTCAAGCGGTACAGAACCCGCCTCATGCTGGTGAGAATGATGAGTTTCGGAAGAATAAACCGTCTACCTTCAATGAAAGATATGATCTGGATGGAGCGCATGCTTGGCTCAAGGAGATCGAGAGAATCTTCCGGGTTATGGAATGTTTTGAGGCACAAAATGTACGGTTAGGTACTCACATGCTGGCTGAGAAGGCTGACGACTGGTGGGTTAGCACTTGTCAGTTTTTAGGAGCAACAGGAGAGGTAATCACTTGGGCTGTGTTCAGTAGGGAGTTCTTGAGGAAGTATTTTCCTGAAGATGTCTGAGGGAAGAAAGGGATTGAGTTTCTGGAATTGAAGCAGGGTAACATGTCGGTTACAGAGTATGCTACAAAATTCTCAGATCTGGCTAAGTTTTACCCTCACGACAGTGCAACAACTGCTGAGTTCTCAAAGTGTGTCAAGTTTGAGAATGGATTGAGATCTGAGATCAAACAGGTGATTGGTTATCAGCGAATCAGAAGGTTTCCAAATTTGGTGGATTGCTGTAGGATCTTCGAGGAAGATAACATGGCTCGATCGGCTCACTTTAAAGGGCTGGCTGAGAGGAGGGGAAAACAACCGATGAACCGTGGGAAGCCTTATGTAGCTCCAGCTGAGAAAGGTAAACATAAATACGCAGATGGAAAAAAGACGAGTGGGGGCGATTCCCCTGCTCCGCTTAAGTGTTACAAGTGCGGTGAGCTGGATCATCGTGTTCATGAGTGCACGAATGATGTGAATAAATGCTTCAAGTGTGAACAGGTAGGACATCTGATTGCTGACTGCAATGTTAAGGTGGTGACTTGTTACAACTGTGGAGAACAGGGTCATATTAGTACTCGTTGCCAGAAGCCAAAGCAAGCTTCAACTGGAGGAAATATGTTTGCTTTGACAAGGACTCAGACTTCCAGGGATGACAGACTGATCAGAGGTACATGTTACATTAATAATACGCTTTTAATTGCTATTATTGATATTGGTGCTACTCATTCTTTTATTGCTGCTGATTGTGTGGTAAGGCTAGACCTTGTTGTTTCTTCTATGAAAGGAGAGATGGTTATCGAAACTCCTGCAAAGGGATCAATGACCACTTCCCTAGTTTGTTTGAATTGTCCACTATCAATCTTTGGTAAGGACTTTGGTGTGGATCTTATTTACTTGTCGTTGGGAAATCATGATGTGATCTTGGGCATGAACTAGTTGGAGTTCAATCATGTTCATATTAACTGTTTTAACAAGTCGGTGCAATTTCTTACTCCTGAGGAAAAGTAAGAAGATGGCTTTATATCTGCTAGAGAGTTGAGAGAGGTTTTAGAAGAAGAAGCTCAAGTGCTTGTATTGTTTGCATCCTTGTCAGTGGAGAGTGAGTCGGTGATTAATAAATTGCAAGTAGTGCATGAATTTCCATAAGTGTTTCTGGATGATATTGTTGATGTACCGCCAGAGAGAGAAGTGGATTTTACTATTGATCTTGTCCCTTGTACCAGACCTATTTCTATGGCACCATACAAGATGTCGGAATCAGAATTAACAGAGCTGAAGAAGCAACTGGAAGAGTTATTAGCAAAGAAATTTGTGAGACCAAGTGTATCGCCGTGGGGAGCTCTGGTGTTGTTGGTGAAGAAAAAGGATGGCAGTATGAGGTTATGTATCGATTACAGACAGCTGAATAAAGTGACGATTAAGAACAAGTGTCCACTTCCAAGAATAGATGACTTGATGAATCAGTTAGTGGGTGCCCGTGTGTTTAGCAAGATTGATTTGAGGTCGGGTTATCATCAGAT
Organism: Lathyrus tuberosus; assembly: GCA_022829125.1. Lineage (NCBI taxonomy): Eukaryota > Viridiplantae > Streptophyta > Magnoliopsida > Fabales > Fabaceae > Lathyrus > Lathyrus tuberosus. Next base: position 20,877,164 of record JALAZF010000012.1, on the reverse strand, counting down.
ACAAGTAAAGGATGAAGATATTCAGAAGACGGCTTTCAGGACCCGATATGGACATTATGAGTATGTAGTGATGCCGTTCGGAGTTACTAATGCACCAGGTGTATTCATGGAGTATATGAATCGAATTTTTCATGCTTACTTGGATCAATTTGTGGTTGTCTTTATTGATGACATCCTAATCTATTCTAAGTCAGAAGAGGAACATGTTGAGCATTTGTGGATTGTGCTGCAAGTGTTAAAAGAAAAGAAGCTCTATGCTAAGTTATCTAAGTACGAATTCTGGTTGAGAGAGGTAAGTTTTCTTAGTCATGTTATTTTAGGTGATGGTATTGCTGTGGATCCATCCAAGGTAGATGCAGTTCTACAATGGAAGGCTCCGAAGTCGGTAACTGAGATTAGAAGCTTTTTGAGTTTGACTGGTTACTACCGTATATTTATTGAAGGCTTTTCGAAGTTGGCACTTCCGTTGACTCAGTTGACTTGCAAAGGTAAAGCGTTTGTGTGAGATGTTCACTGCGAGAAGAGTTTCATTAAGCTGAAGAAGAGATTGACTACAGCTCCAGTTTTGATTCTACCTGAACCAAATGAACCGTTTGTGGTGTATTGCGACGCTTCTTTGATGGGTTTAGGAGGTGTGTTAATGCAGGATGGTAAGGTTGTGACTTATGCTTCATAATAGTTAAGGGTCCATGAGAGGAATTATCCAACTCATGATTTGGAATTAGCTGCAGTAGTATTCGTATTGAAAATTTGGAGGCACTATCTTTATGGTTCCAGATTTGAAGTGTATAGTGATCATAAAAGCTCAAGGTATCTGTTTGACCAGAAGGAGTTCAATATGAGACAAAAAAGGTGGTTAGAATTCTTAAAGGATTATGATTTCGGCTTGAACTATCATCCCGATAAAGCTAATGTCATGGCTGATGCTCTGAGTCGAAAGTCTTTGCATATGTCTGCTATGATGGTTAAAGAGTTGGAATTGATTGAACAATTCAGAGATATGAGTTTATTTTGCAAACAGACACCGCATAGTGTAATGTTGGGTATACTGAAGATCAACAATGAATTTCTTAATAGTATCAGAGAGGGTCAAAAGTTGGATGTGAAACTGGTGGATTTGATTATTGGAAATGAACAGACAGAAAATAAAGAATTCAGAGTGGATGAACAAGGTGTGTTGAGGTTCCATGATAGGATTTGTATTCCTGATGATTCTGAGATGAAAAGAATGATTCTAGAAGGAAGTCACAGGAGTAGCTTGAGTATCCATCCAGGAGCTACAAAGATGTATCAAGACTTGAAGAAGATATTTTGGTGGCCTGAATTGAAGCGTGGTGTGGCTAAGTTTGTGTATGCTTGTTTGACTTCTCAGAAGTCGAAGGTGGAACATTAAAAACCTGCTGGTTTGATGCAACCGTTAGATATTTCTGAGCGGAAGTGGGACAACATTTCTATGGATTTTGTGACTGGGTTGCCTAATACTCCGAGAGGGCATGATTCCATTTGGGTAGTGGTGGATAGACTGACGAAGTCGGCACATTTTATTCCGATTATATTAGTTTTCCTTTGCAGAGGCTAGCAGAGATTTATATTCAGGTGATTGTGAAGTTGCATGGAGTTCCGTTGAATATTGTGTCGGATAGAGATCTAAGGTTTACTTCTAGAATTTGGGAGAGTTTGCAAGAAGCTTTGGGAGCGAAACTGAGATTGAGTTCGGCTTATCACCCGCAGACTGATGGATAGACGGAGATAACTATACAATCCTTGGAGGATTTGTTGAGGGCTTGTGTGCTTGAACAAGGAGGTGCTTGAGATAGCCATTTTCCGTTGATTGAGTTCACTTATAATAACAGTTATCATTCCAGTATTGGAATGGCGCCTTTTGAAGTTTTGTATGGTCGGAGGTGTCGGACGCCTTCGTGTTGGCATGAATCTGGTGAGAGCGTAGTACTTGGACCTGAGATTGTTCAACAGACTACTGAAAAGGTGAAGTTGATTCGGGAAAAGATGAAAGCTTTGTAGAGTAGGCAGAAGAGCTACCATGATAAGAGGAGGAAAGATCTTGAGTTTCCAGAAGGAGACCATGTGTTCTTGAGAGTCACTCCGGTGACCGGCGTTAGACGCGCATTAAAATCGAGAAAGCTTACTCCTCGATTTATTGGTCCATATCAGATTTCTGTAAGAGTTGGACCTGTTGCCTACAGAGTGGCGTTGCCACCCAATTTTTCGAATTTGTATGATGTGTTCCGTGTGTCACAGCTTCGGAAGTATGTTTTGGATCCGTCACACGTGATTCCGATGGATGATGTAGAAGTAAGGGATAACCTTACGGTTGAGGCTTTACCAATACAGATTGAAAACCGTAAAGTGAAGCACTTGAGAGGTAAAGAGATCACTTTTGTGAAGGTAGTGTGGGGAGGCGCTGCCGGTGGAAATATGACTTGGGAGTTAGAGAGCAGAATGTGAGAGTCGTATCCAGAGTTATTCGTATGAGGTATATTTTCGAGGACAAAAATATTCTAAGTGGGGGAGAGTTGTAACGCCCCGATAATTATAATTTTTTTGATTGATGATTAATTGTGTTTAATCTCGTGTATTTGTGAATTACGTGATATGTGATGTGTTTTTGTATGTTCATGTGTTGGGTAGTGTAGGACTATAGAAGTATTGTGGCTTACTCTTAATTTAAATAATTTAAATTAGATTATTTAGATTTAAAACAATTAATTGGAATTTTAGTAATAATAATTGGATAATAATTTTATTTAAATAATTTAGTTGGAAATAGTAGATTTAAATAATTATTTATAATTATTTTATTAATTTAAAAGTGGATAATATGAGTAGAGAAATAGTAAGGGCAAAGTGGTCCATTCACGATGTTTAGTAAGGGTAAGGAAGGAAAAGCATATTAGGGGTCTAAGGGTAATAGTAGGAAAAGAAGAAAATTAGAATGGGAGAGAGTCATTGTGAACTATCGTATTCTGGAGAAAAGAGGAATGGAAGAGAGAAGCAGAGCTAGGGCTTAGAGAGCATTTGAAGAATCATCACTAAGGTAAGGGTGGGGTTCTTTGATCACTTATGTATGAGAGTGGGTAAATCGTTAGGTTCATCTCTATGCATCTCTCTAATTGTTTTGATTGTTTTCGATTGCGTGTCGGTGTCTGTGATAACATATAAATGGTGTACATTGACTGTTGGATTATGGTTTTTGTGTTATAGGAAGTTCTAATTGGTGTGTGTTGTTGTTGTATGATAATCATGTGATTTATGTGCATTATGGATTGTATGGTATTGAATTAGCAAGAAATTTTGGGGTCTGTGTCATACCCCAAATTTTGACCACTAATATTTCCCATCATTGTGCAAATCATCATCACAATATGGATGAACCATTAGTCTCCCCAAAGATGGGTGAGCATCCACTACAATCAGACTTAGGGTTTCAAGCCCTCTCAGAGCTCTTAGACAAAGGATCAATCAAGAAATGACATGATATTCAACTTGTCTAGCCTCTCAAACATCTATAATGGATCAAGAGGACTCCCACTTTAAGGATTAAGCACAAGGCTGCTCCCTTCCAGGTGGATCAAGCTTCAAGATCGCCAGTGTCACCAAATTAGGGTTTGGTCGACCAGGGCCTCCAGATGGAAATTTTCCTCTGGGCATGAGCCAATGCTTCAAGGCATAACCTATAATGCTCCAAGGGACATCATAAACCCAATCATCAAGTCAATTTAGCATCAGGGGATGCATGCAGTAAAAATCAGGAATTAGGGTTTCTTGACCTAATTCACCCCTAAGTTGACATTTGGGACAAATCATGAGCCAAGACCTCAAGAGAAGATTTGAGGGTCTCTAATGCACCACATTGATCTATTTACAACAAGGGATTGATCCAAGAAGCTTGAGCAACAAGTCTCAATTTCATCAGAGCCACAATTAGGGTTTCGCGAGAAAAGTCCACTGTAGCTTTGACTTTTGACCAGGATATGCTCCCAAGCCCTAGGACATTGATCAATATACCCTATAACACCCTTGGAACATGTACATCAAGTTTGATTTAGGTCAAGGACATGATTTCCTCAAGGATTGCACAGTTTGGAATTCATCTGATAAAAAGTCAACTGTGCACAAAAGTCAACTTTGACTTTTTGAGATTTTTCATAAAAATGGTTTTTTAACCCTAAAATGATGTTAATGTATGATTGGAATCATCATTCATCAAGAAAAATCAAGAAAAGTGGGATAACTTGTAAAAGGGGTAACCATAAACATTAGAAAATTTTCTAAGTTATGAAATAAAGTGGCAAGGGTACCAACTTCGGAGGATCATAACTCCTAAACCACAAAGCCATTTTTCCCCATCCAAAGCTAGATTTGTAGCTCTCATTACCCTCTACAAAAGCTTAAAACTGACCTCCCTCCAAATTCCTCATGGATTTTGAGTTATGAAGTGATCAAAATCACTAAAAACATGAAAATACAACTTTTCCAACACTTAGAAAAATTCTGGGCAAGGCAGATTTTGTTGAAACACCAAAACTTGTGAGATCTTTTCACATAGTTGCAAGCTGAATCAAGTCCAAAGATAAACATCAATGTTGTTGCATATGTTTCTAAGAATCCAAAAAGCTTACCAGCATGAATTGATTCAACTTGAGCCAAGAGAAATCCATGCCCAAAGTCATGTTGCTGCAAGCTGTTTTGGAAAAATCAGTTTGCATGTTTGCTTGCCACACATGATTTCTGAACCAAAATTGAGGATCATTGTGCCACATGTACTCAAACCAATCACAATGCAACTGATCCAGCTGATAAAGCTGAGTCAAAAAGCCAAGGGATCTTCCAACTTGATATTAATGCATTTTGGCACATTATGCCTTGAATTCAAAGGCATTTATGTAAAATAGGGCACTTTCAACAAAGTCACTCTACTCAGTCAAGTTCTCTGATTAAACAACAATAAAAACATCTGAAGAATGTGAATTTGGTCAAGGCATAGCCCTGCTCTTGGGAGGGGCTAGCTTGCCTTGCATGAAAAGAAATGCCACCAAGCCAAAGCCTTTGAATGTGATCTGATCCAGCAGCCATTCACTATTCCCCCAAGACAAGAATTGATCACCTATAAATAGAGGTTCCAATGGATCATTCAACTCACACCAAAGCCAGTTATAGAACTGCTTTCTCTCACTCTCTCTTAAGTGCCAAATTTCTTTGTTTTTGAGCAACCACTATCGGGTTTTGAGTTGCAGCCACAATCAATCCATTCTAATTGCTCAAACACATCACGTATGATGTATTTGAGGTGTCCAAACACTTAAACACCAACTGTAACACCCCTAGCTCAAAATCATCCTTCAACCAATTCATTATGCTTCAATTATGCAGCTGGAGTGCTCCAGCTTGATCCAAAGACTTTCAAAGTATTCTAAAGCTTGCAACACACTCCACAACATCCATTGAAGCTGTAGGGATCATCAAATCACATCTGGAACACCATCTGTGCAAAGTTCCATTTCATCTTGCATCAAGGTAAGCCTCAAACTCCAACTTCATGATCCATGCATATTTCCTCGTATGTTATTTTTTCCAATTGATTGCCATCATATGCTGAGTATTTCCCCTCAAAAAATTTGATCATAGCACTCATAATCATGTCTGCTCGATTGCTTTTGCAAAATTAGGGTTCATACGACCACAATGATATAATTTTCTATACACTGAAAATAAATAAAATTGGGTATTGTCATCTTCTTCCTTGTGAAAAACGCATGAGTTTGGAATTTGAATCATGTCAAATGGTTGAGAAACGAAGGAGATGGAGGGCTTCACGCATCTGAGCATGAGGTTGAAGATGGCCATGGCGCCATGCTTGAAAAACCAACCAAGTTTGCCTTATATTTTTCCCTTGCCATACTATATTTGAATTGGCATTGCGCCCCAGTGGTTGATCAGCTGGTTTGTGTGTGTTAGCAAGCGAGAGGTCTGGGGTTCGAATCCCCCTCGCCCCAGATCTCTTTTTTATCACTTTTTCTTATTTTTTGCTATTTTTCATATTTATTTTAAATGATTTGAAAAATTAATAACTCACTCAATTTTAATTATTTTTTATTGGTTCTTTTTGTAAAAAATCACAAAAATTTTGAAATATTTTATTCCACAAAAAAAATAAATTTATATTATTTATTTAATATAATTAGTATTTTTGTGAATAAATTCCTTTTTAATTGTTTTTAAACATTTTAAAAATGAATATTTACTTTGAAAATCAAAACCAAATGAGTTTTAATATCTCTTGTGATAAAAACCTCATTTTCCAAACCTTAAACAAAAATCACAAGTGGTTTATTCAAACTTATTTAGTATTTTGTTTGATTTTCTTTATATATTTACTTTTAAAAGAAAACAAATTGGGGTTTCTTTGATTTTCACCCTCACAAATCATTTTCAAAATATTTTTGGGCCTCTAATAGAGTGTAAGACCCAATCCTTTGTAATTAAAAAACCTATTTTGGGCCTCACTTATTGTATAAGTCCCGTTGTAATTCAAAAAGTTCAACGCAATCATCGTCCGTTGAAAAACAAACCTTGGGCCTCTCCTCGAGCTATAAGATCCATTCAAAATATTTTTGGGCCTCTAATACAGTGTAAGACCCAATCCTTTGTAAATACAAACCTATTTTGAGCCTCACTTATTGTATAAGTGTCGTTGTATTTCAAAAAGTTCAACGCGGTCATCGTCCGTTGAAAAACAAACCTTGGGCCTCTCCTAGAGCTGTAAGCCCCACCACTTGTACAAAAATAAGTCTTTGGGCCTCTATTAGAGTGTAAGACCCAATCCCCTTTTAACCAAAACTTTTTGGGCCTCAGACATTGTATAAGTCCCCCTGCGTTAAAAGAAAACCTCGGTGCGATCGCTAATTCAAAAAACCAATCATCTGGGCCTCCCCTCGTGTTATAAGCCCCATTCTTTTTTTTCTTGGGCCTCTTGAGAGAGTGTAAGACCCATCCCTTTGTACAGAAAAACCTTTCTTGGGCCTCAGTCACTTGTATAAGTCCCTATACAAATTCACAACCACAGTGCAATCACTGATAAAACCTTGGGCCTCTCCTTTAGCTGTAAGCCCCAACATTTCTTTTAAAGCACTTTATCCTTTTATTTTGAAATATACTGTTGTTTTCAATTTCTCTTTGTTGAACAACTAACAATACAGCATGGAAGCTCTACAACCGAGTAAGTGTTTATACGCTTTCATTTACCGCTTTTATATGTATATAACTGTACTGTGGGGCTGTTTCACTGTAAGTCTTCTTTCATAAACTCATATCGACTGTGTAATAATAGTATATATATTTAGAGTTTCCCCGGCAACTACGTCTAGCACTAAGCCCTGTTGATCACTCCTGAATAAACTAAACTAGATCCCCATAGGATTACCAGATACAGTCTTCCCTCCTCTTGGGGTTAAACAATATGGAGATGTGAAAGGCAGATTCTTTTTGAACCCTTTCTCAGACTGTCAACTGTAGACATTGTTAAAGAAACTCTAACTCCCCAGACATGATATTTTCTCCGTTAATGGCATCTCTTGAGTTTCTTCCAAATTCTCAAACTTTCCTGGCTTGATCCATTCTAGGTGAATGGCATGTCTTGAACTTCTCGGGGTTTGGGGACCCACAAGCTTCCTAAAAGCATCCCTGCCTCCTCTTGGACGTTGTACAAGGACCCGTCGGCTTCTTAGAAGTTTTCACAGCCTCCTCTTAGGCTTCGTATAAGGATTCTTCCTTCGGGAAGAGAGCCTCCTCTTGGGCTTCGTACAAATTGTCCCTCAGCTTCTTAAAAAGTTTATAGCCTCCTCTTGGGCTTCGTACAAATTGTCCCGACGACCTCCTAGAGGTATAGGAACAGAAAGTAGTCATCTTAATAGAACAGTCTTTCAACGAGTCTAGATCCTACTACTATCTCTCTAAGCATAGTACAAAAGATAAAACTCTAGACTTGGACAGTCTAAGGCCCTTGAGTCTCAAAGACATTCTCAAGCCCCTTTCAAAGATAGGGAAAACACCCGCAGACTCGGACAGTCTCAATACCCTTTGGATTTCCCATTTCCTTACAGAACAGGAAATAACCCTGATCCTCCGATCAGTGCCAAAAGCACAACCTTACCTTTAATCTTCATAAGAACTGATTTTCTCTTTTAACCAACATACTGGACCTGTCACTCAACTGAAACAGTTACTATAGCCTCCTCTTGGGCTTTATACAATGATTCTCCCCAGTGGAGCAAACCTTTCAGCCTCCATCTCGGGCTTTGTACGAGATACAAAACACTCTCTTGGTGAGTATAAAAGATTCTCTTGTTGAGTCCAACCTTTAGCCTCCGTCTTGGGCTTCATACAAGACACTTATAAAAGATTCTCTTGTTGAGTCAACCCTTTTAGCCTCTATCTCGGGCTTCGTACGAGACACATAAAAACACCCTCTTGTTAGGCCACTAGCCTCCTCTTAGGCTTTGTATAAGGAAATACCGGTTGAGTCAATCAACCTTTTAGCATCAAGACTGTGCCTCATTCAGTGTACACAAACATCAACAACTCCTTTTCCCCCATCTAATTGCTGTAAGCGGCAAGCCTCTGGATTATTTACATCTACGCCACTATCCCTCTTTTAGCATAAGAAATTCTTAAGGAAAGATAGCATTGCTCTACACTGAGTTAAAGTCTTCTCCTCTAGGTTGAAAAGCCCCTATAAAGGAAATTATGGCATTTCCAGATTCACATATCCCGGTTAAAGTAATTCTCCTTTATAAAACAGTTGTGACAAACACACCCCTCTTTAGAGATGACAAATTCTCTCTAAAGTCAACACCCTTTTAGCTTCACATCTTGGGCTTTGAACAAGATACAAATAGACTCCTTAGCTTCATATCTTGGGCTTTAAACAAGATACAAACCACCTTTAGCTTCACGTCTTGGGCTTCGAACAAGACACCAAAACACCATTTCCTCCCATAGAATAGGGGGAACTACGATCCCTCTGATTTCCCTATTTCGGTAAACGGGAATACGTAGGCATAAGATTGCAAGAAAAATATTAGCAAGCACACTAATCCAAAACCCGAATCCCGTACCTCCATACATCAATCGAAAAGCATCAGTCTTAAACCCCCATCAATCACCCAGGCACTTCTTTTTTTTACAAAATAACCTAAGAGAGACCCCCAATCTTTGTAGCATCTGTAAACCAACAGTCATTTGTTCAAACACAGTTTGCAAGTAGGGTTAATTGGAGACATCTATTTCCCTTCCTTCATCAGCTTCAATAGGATAAAAAAATGAATCGAGCTATAGTACCCCAAAAACGATAGTGCTTCGCAACCACGCAAAAATTTGCGCTACAGTCTGGACTGTGCAAAATCGCAACTGCAGGGTTGCTGATTCGCACATTTTCGCCGGGCGAATAGGGTGTCTCGCCGTGCGAAGCGATCTCGCTTGGAGGTCGCCGGTCGAAAATGAGAGGCGAGCAAAGGGTGGAAAATAGGTGCTACTGGAATTTGTATAGGGGAGGAATTTTGCTTCTGCTTTGTAGGGCGACCATTGGGCGAAAGGGAAATTTCACCGGGCGAATAGGGACTTTGGCCGGGCAAAGGTGTGTTCTCGCGTCTCATTGGGCGAACATCAGGCGAGCAGGAACGGTGTTTGATTACCATTAGAACGAACATAATTTTCTAAAACTTTAAAAATTCATATCTTTTGATCCGTAGGTCCGTTTCAGTCGCCGCTCGAATCGTTGGAAAGCTGGTTTCGTCTACTTTCTGCTAAAATTATTTTCAATGCCAGAATTCCAACTATTTTACGCATTAATTGTGTTTCTGTGTACATTGAGATGTGTTGAATGTTGAGATGTTGAGTTCGGTTGTGTGAATGTGTGTAGTAGCTGTACATTGCAATTGTTGCATGTTTTGGCAGGTATATGCTGCGTGTTGGATAGTTGTGGTGTGATGTATTAGTTGTATGATAGTCATATGCATTGGTCGTCGTTGTATGTTGTTGTTGAATGCATATCATGTTGTATAAGTTGTATGATAAGTCGTGTGCCCATGTGGGGTGTGAACGCCTTATCCGGATTCCTTGAAACATAATTGTGTTATTGTTGTTGTTGAGGTAATCGTGTGCCCATGTGGGGTGTGAGTGATTACGGGTGTTCGTGTGCCCATGTGGGATGTGAGTGATCACGGATGTCGTGTGCCCATGTGAGGTGTGAGTGACTCATATGAAAATTGCGAGAGGAATTATGATCTTGAAAAAGGGATCGAATTGGTACCACATTCATTGAGACTAGTTGTGAGTCTCATTGCATTGCATTGTGTTGTGTTGTGTTGTGTTGTTGATTATATGATTGTCTGATTGTGTGGGAAATTGTAATCGTGTTGATGATTTGATGATAGGGTGAATTGTATAATGATTATATACTTGGCTTAATTGCAATTTTAGTCCCCCTATTTTGGTTTTTTGGCAGTTTTAGTCCCCTTATTTTATTTTTAAGCAGTTTTGGTCCCCCATCCCAATTTTGGCCCAACTGTTCATGTACGGTCGTGTACTGTTCAGTTTGTCCGTACATGAATAGTGCATGACCGTACATGAACAGTACACGACCGTACATGAACAGTTGGGTCAAAATTGGGATGGGGGACCAAAACTGCTTAAAAACAAAATAGGGGGACTAAAACCGTGAAAAAACCAAAATAGGGGGACCAAAATTGCAATTAAGCCTATATACTTTTATATTTATATTATGCATTTCTTTTGTTGATTGAGAATCTCACCCCTTCTGTTTGAATATTACCTCCACGTAGGTAACATGCAGATAATCAAGGATAGTATGGAGTTGCTGTTAGTGAAGACGAAGTCATTCACTTTATGTTTTGAGTTAGCGGCTGCTCTGATATGTAACACTGGGGATCATGGAATGCTTTATGTTTTATTTTCGTTACAGTCATTATATTTTGTTTTAATTGATGATGAATATGTGGTTTAAACATGTTAACTTTTTTACTGTCGATTCGAAGAATTTTTCCGCTGCTTATTGAGAAGAATCTTTAATAATGATTTCGTAGTACCGTTTTAATAATAATTATGTGTCACATGTTGTATGCATGAGCAGGTGTATGTTGGAGAGTAACATCCTATGTGCTGAATTTTTATGAATTTTTACTCTGATAATTGGATTATTTTACGCGAGGGTTTAGGGTGTTACACCCAACACCACACTCGCAGCAACTGGTGGAGGAAGCCCATTTATATGGGTCATTCATTTCATGGGATGCCTTACGGGTGAGGAGGCACAAGCGGTACAAGAAGAAGTAGTAGAAGAAGAAGAAGAATAAGAAGAAGATGAAGAAGCAGAAGAAGACAAATAAGAGAGTGTCAAAGAGGACTTTTTTTTTATGATTTTGATGAGGGAACTGAGGAACGAGTGTATGGGTGGGAAAATTTCGTTAGTGCTAAAGGTTACTATTCTGACCACGATAAGATAATGTAATCTTAGAACTATGTAATCTTTCCATCAATGAATGAAAAAATATTTCCCTTTTTGTTACAATGATATTGACTCTGAATGATTTAATTCTTATTTGAATGCATATACACATCCAAGAAATTCCCTGAAAAATAAATCATCCAGAAGATAACCGAGCAAAAGCTATATCACACATTTATCAGAAAAAAATAATAACAGTTCCCAGATAAATATAGCTTAGTATAAAACATAAGCATGCCAAAACAGCCGCAAGACGGATAAACCAAATAACATGAATGAACAAGAACAAATAATGACATATATTAATTAAACACAAAATGAGTTTTGAAGGAAAAATATAAAGAAATGGTTCTTAAAGCCTAAATCTAAGGTGTTTTCAACAAATCCAATATAGCTATGAGGTTTGCACTCATGATTTCTTGTCGGACATCCATAGACATCATCCTATTGTTCATGTCCATCTTCTTGTCAACCATAGCTTATTGAGATGAAACAACCGAAGTCAAGTTCTTCTCCAACACATCTTGTCTTGAACACAAAGAAGCAACAACATCTGAAGTGGCATCCTTCAGATTCTGAATAGCTAATGCAACAGAAGTCTGAATAGAATCCCATTTAGCAGAATATGTTATAGGATCAGAAAAAAAGGACTTCTCAAGGACTAAATTTTGAATATTATCCAATAAGACATTTTTTATTATGTCAATGTTAGTTTGGATAGTTTGTGAGGTGGATTGATTATTTGCATGTGAGGGTCCGGGCTTAGAGGATTGGTTTTATTGGACATGTAGGTTTAGGGATGTTTTAGGGTAGAGATAGTCAAAGGTAATATATTCAGACTCAACACTAGAGTCAAAAGTAAATTGAACCAAAGATAGATTCTGAACAGTTTGTTCAATTTCAGTCTGTAATTCAGATACAACTTCTACTTGAGGTTGACTCTAAACAAGGGTAGGGTCTCTTTGAGGGGATGCAAAGGGTGAATGTATAGGAAACAACACTTTATGAGCCTACTTAAATAATATGTGCATACCAAATAACACTTTATGAGCCTCAGTTCAAGCCATGACACAAAAAATCATGTCAATCTCTCGGAACAATGTTTAAGCACCTTCTGTTAGAACAAGAGTGGTTATGCATCTGGCCTTAAGTTTTGATGATAAATGCACATGTTATCTCAGAGAACAATTTTGTACTGTATGGTTTCTTTCTAGTGTGTAGCTTTTTTAAAACAGGATATGAATCTTATTTAAAGGCGTGTGACATCATCAGATCGTTATCTAAACACTCTGGAAGAAAACATATTGTGTGTACAAGATTTAAAGTCATTATTCTGGAATGCTTTCTAATACAACGGTTCTGAAAGATATGTGTATCAAAGCTTCTGATTTTTGACTTTGTAAGTAAGCTTTGAAAGCTTTCTTAGAGGTATGCTTTTATTTCCACTGTTCTGAAGTTTCTGAAGACAAGGTTCTGTTGAACGAAGTTCTGAAGATTCTAAAGACATCATTTCTAAAGATCAAGCTCTGAAGTTTTTTAAGACAAATTTCTGTTGAACGAAGTTCTGAAGATTCTAAAGACATCATTTCTAAAGATCAAGTTCTGAAGTTTCTGAAGACAAGGTTCTGTTGAACGAAGTTCAAAATATTTTAAAGACATCATTTCTGAAGATCAAGTTCTAAAGTTTCTGGAGACAAGGTTCTGTTGAACGAAGTTATGAAGACTCTGAAGACAAATGTGTTCTCAACAACGTTTCGAAGATTCTAAAGACGAGGTGAACAAGTTCTAAAGTCTTTGAAGACACCACTTATAAAGGCCAAGTGCTAAAGACTCTTAAGTTAGTTCTGTTGAACGAAGATCTGAGATTCTGAAGACATAGGTTCTGAAGTTTCAAGTATAGATCACTCTACATGCTTAATAAAATATACATCTGAAGCCTCTGGAGATTAGAAGACAAAAGAATGGCTTGCATGTTTCAATGAATATAATAGTACAAAGTAGTATGTGACATCTACCCGGATTAGGTGGCGCAAGGACAACATTTTGTATTATGAAGTGACCATTCCTGTAAGTGAATGTTGGGATATTACAGTTGGAATATGTTACCTATTATACCCTCCAACAGATCTATTCTCAAGCTCTATTTATTGAAGATCTGAATGCTTGAAGAAATGCTACTAGAGTGCTACTAATGAGCCGCTCGTGAGCCAGAAATACAAAGCTATTATAGCTACTGCTACAAGCCAAGTACAAATTCTAAAATGCCGAAGTGCAAAATGCTGTAATAGCAGGAAAGAAAATCAAGAGAGAGTAACTAGAATAAGAAGTTAAAGAGCCGAAGAAAACACGAAAGTATGTGTGCAAGGCAGAAGCAAGCACAACGATATAAGCTCAAGAAGAAGATGCTCAATGCTCAACAAATTAGAGTGCTGCTCTACAAGAAATCAAAGAAATAATAAAAGAAGATTTTGAGCTCACAAAACTTATGCTGATACGATGCATATCTCTAGGAGATTATTCTTAAGATAGTTTTGTAAATTAGCAAGGAGTTGTTGCTCATATCTTGCTAGAAACACTTTTGTGTTATTGTAATTCAATTGTGTCATCTGCTTGTTTAGAAGCAATTGATGTACAGACCTTTGTAAACACTTTTCAAAGTGTAGATTCCTCAAGTGACTAAGTCGTTAGTCTGGATACTTGAGAGGACTAAGTTGTTTTCTAACACTTAGAGGTTGTAATCTGTTGAGATTATTGGATTAAGTCCTTGTCTAAGGCAAAATCACCTTGGTGGGTAGACTGGAGTAACTTTGTTAATAGTTAACCAGGATAAAAATAATTGTGTAAATTTATTTTTATTGTCTTGTTTGCATTGATATTGAAATTCCGCAAAAATATCATAGTTGGTGAAACCCAATTCAAACCCCTGTTTCTTGTGTTTCTCACCCCTTCACCTTCTGGATCATATCTTCCCTTGAAGGTAGGTGGGTTATATCTCCTAAACTTCCCTAACCCATAGAATTCATAAACGCCTCCATTCTAATTTAGATTCACTTGCACAATCACATTGGCCATTACTTCGAAAAGCATCAGCAATTATGCGATCATTTCAGCCAGCCATCTTTCTACACAACCAAAACAAATAACTAAGTAAGCATCGACAATGTTCATACACCCTTCGCACACAAAAAGGGTACAAACCAGTCACAACCTGGCCGGATGATTAGGATCTTGAAGAATAATTGCTAACTTCATGATATCTGAGATTATCTTATCAAAGCATTTCTAAGGATATGTAGCACATTAATCTGAACAAGATCTCTTTTCAGATCACTTCTGATGGATCATGAATAGAATGCTAAATGTGTACAAGTACTTGGAACATAAGTACTTTTGCAGACGAATCAATTTGATGTAAGATTTGATGATAAGTGATAACACGAAAATGTATCATACGTTTGCCTTGATTTACGACTAATAATTACGTTATTTCAGTTTAAGTTACGATTATTCCGCGAGTATTCTAGTGTTTTCGCAAGTATTTCATTGTCCAAGCTAAAAGAGCAAAGTAGAGAAAACATGAAGAAATGAGAAGAAAACAGGAGGAATTAATAAGAAAAAGAGCAGAAAATGGAAAGTGGTGTGTGTGACGAGCGTCACACACCTACCACGACCGTCACGCCCCCAAAGTTTGCCACGACCGTCATGCACTCATCACGACCGTCACACGCTACAAAGTGGTTATTATGTTCAGAACGCAGACGTGGAAAAGAAGCCCAATGCACACGCACGTTGAGCAGCTTCTCCTAGATTCTCTCCCTCAATTCCAACAGCATGAGAGTCAGTCTCCCTTAGACTTCTCAACCACCAAGGGTTATGCTCCTACTATTTCTCTAACGTTAATGCAACGGTGGAGCTATAAATACAGCATGGATTGGAAAGCCAAAGACACACAACCTAGAGAATTTTACCTTGAATTGCTGCAGAATTAATTTTCGAATTTTTTACTTTCCTTGCATTCCTTGTTTGTTTCCCGTTTCCCATTCCTTGTTTACCATTACTTGAAATAGTGATAGTTTCTCACATTGAGGAGCTATTGCACCATAGTTAGGATTTATTTTCAATCTTGCCTTCATCATTCGTTATTCCAATACGATCAAGCAAAAGCCTACCGACTTGTTGAGGAATTGCTAGAACCAAATTATTGCATATTTATCAGGTTTTTATTCATTATCTTAATAATAGCATTATCGTTTCCTCATTACCATGTCTAATTTACTGTTTTGTAATTTGTATTTATGCATGTTTGTTTTAAGTAATATGTCTAGCTAAATACGATTTATCGGTATGTAATGAAGTAACTGGAATTGATTCGATAATTCTAAGCTAAAACCATAAACAACTTATTTTCTGGACGCGATTTCTTAATTAAAACTAGACTTTTATTACGAGAGTAAAAAGGTAGCAAAGGTTAGGATTAAGACCACGAGAGTGTGAGATTTTAATCGGATAGCTAAAATCGGGCATTGGTTTTAAAAACAGCGAGAGCGCTTTAAAGTTAATTAGACTGTATTAGTTTTCAAAAAGTATTTTTAAACTCTGATGGGCTAGCGAGAGCAGACGTTATGATTTAGGAGTATAGTCCGAAGCAATAACCACGAGAGTGTGAGGTGAGGGTTTTTAAACTAATATTTTCTACAGAAATATAATGTGACTTATTTTTATACACTTAGGTTTCATAGAATCCACGATGGTATACTAAGTTATGTACCGATATCCTAAAATCAACTAGTTTATTCTAAAATTTAGATTCCCTTTAGTTTCTCTTTTTGAACTTAAAACTAGAACATCTTCGCCTTAGCTAAACACGGTAGCAAACCGTAGCACTAGGTTAATTATCAAGTCCCTGTGGGATCAATATCTTTATTACCACGCGATAGTCGGTGCGCTTGCAGTTAGTAACCGTTAGACTCAGAAAGTCGCGACCATGTTTTTGGCGCCGTTGTCGGGGACTTTGATTTAGTCAATAGTGCAATTCATTTGT
Organism: Lathyrus tuberosus; assembly: GCA_022829125.1. NCBI lineage: Eukaryota > Viridiplantae > Streptophyta > Magnoliopsida > Fabales > Fabaceae > Lathyrus > Lathyrus tuberosus. Next base: position 20,860,581 of record JALAZF010000012.1, on the reverse strand, counting down.
TGCGTCGTATAGACTAAGGCAACAAATTCCCTTATTTGTTGGTTGTATACCAAGTACTCGCTCAAAAAGCGAAGACCTCACACGACCGACAGACGAACCTGAACGTCTTCTTAGCATAAAAAGACGAATCCAAGAATACTGCCTAAAACACGAAATACCTTTTCGTTTATCAGAACCTGAATCTCAATCCGAATCCGGATCTGAAACAGAACTTGACTCTGAATCAGAATCAGAAGAAGACATGGCTGATGGACCACAAAACCGTCCTCTTAAGTATTATGCTACCCCATCTGAGCAAGAACCACATAACAGCATTGCTGCCCCCGCTATCAACCGGAACAATTTCGAGTTGAAACCCTCATTGCTGTCAGCCATACAACAACATCAATTTTCTGGAAATCCTACGGACGATCCTAATGAACATTTGACCAAATTTGTGCAGTACGCAGACACAGTGAAGGCAAATGGTGTGATTGCAGACGCGATAAGACTACGTCTTTTTCCTTTCTCATTAAGAGACAGAGCTTGGGCTTGGTTGCAATCCTTGCCATCAAATTCCGTCACTACGTGGGATGAGTTGAAAAAGGTGTTCTTAGCACAATATTTCCCACCAAGCAAAACAGCTATGCTGAGAGCCCAAATTAATGGATTTCGACAAAAAGATACTGAGTCTCTTTACGATGCATGGGAAAGATACAAAGATATGATGAGGATGTGTCTGCATCACGGTCTTGAAGATTGGTTAGTCATCCATACGTTTTACAATGGTCTCTTGTACAATACAAGAATGACAATAGATGCCGCCGCTGGTGGTACACTTATGGACAAACCTTATAACGAAGCCTATCAACTCATCGAAAGCATGGCTCAAAACCATTACCAATGGGGGGGTGAAAGAACGCCAGTGGAAAAAGCTCAAACGAAAGGAGGAATGTACGAAGTTAGTAGTCTTGATCATGTCCATGCTAAGGTAGATGCCCTTGCTCAAAAGATAGACAACTTGACCATAACACCCGCAACCACCGTGGCTTCCGTAGCTCCAAACTGCGAAATATGCGGAGTACCTGGACATGCTGCCTCTGAATGCCAAATTTTAGCAGGTGTCTCCGCTGATCAAGTGTATTATGCTCAAGGAAACCCATATGCAAATACCTACAATCCTGGTTGGAAGAACCATCCAAACTTTTCATACAAGAATAATAACGCTCTGTATGCACCTGGCCAAGCGCCTGCTGTGCCACCAGGATATCAAAAACCTGTTGCTAACGTTCCTAACGTTCCTAGGAAGTCAAACCTTGAAATTATGATGGAGAACTTCATTGCTGCGCAAGCTCAACAAAACAAGGAGTTCCTTAACCAGAATGTTCACACCGGTGAGCAAATCAAACAATTAGCCAACAAGGTTGACGCTCTAGCCACTCACAACAAAATGTTAGAAACACAAATCTCGCAAGTGGCTCAACAACAAGCAGTTACCGCTGCCCCAGCTGGGAACCTTCCAGGTCAAACTCAAATTAATCCGAAGGGACATGCAAACGCTATAACACTTTGGAGTGGAACAGAACTAGAAGGACCCACTGACCCAAGAATCGAAAATCCAGCCATGTACCAAAAGCCTAGTAAGGAGTCTGAAAAGGAAGGCGAACCAAAGGAAAACGAGAAGGAAGATAATGGCAAAGAGGCCGAAGAGAAAGAAGAACCATATGTGTCTCTGCCGCCTTATAAACCACCTATCCCGTATCCCCAAAGATTCGCTAAATCTAAAAACATAGGCCAATTTAAGAAATTTGTTGAACTTCTGAAACAATTAAATGTCACAATACCTTTTACAGAAGCAATCACACAAATGCCCTCATACGCTAAGTTCCTAAAAGAAATATTAACTAATAAAAAAAAGCTTGAGGATACTGAAACCGTTATGCTTGATGCAGAATGCAACACTATACTCCAAAACAACATGCCTCCTAAGCTTAAAGATCCTGGTAGTTTCTCTATACCATGTGTGATTGGAAAGTTTGTCATAGACAAAGCTCTGTGCAATTTAGGAGCCAGCATCAGGTTAATGCCCTTATCTATTTGTAAAAGGCTCAACATGCGAGAACGGAGACCAACAAGAATGTCTGTACAACTAGCTGATAGATCAGTGAAATTTCCTCTAGGAATGCTAGAAAACGTTCGAGTACGTATAGGACAATTCTATATTCCTACAGATTTCATAATCATGGACATCAAGGAAGACTCAAACATTCCTATCATTTTAGGAAGACCATTCCTAGCTACTGCCAGAGCCATCATAAATGTGAAAAAAGGAAAACTGACTTTCGAGGTCGGTGAAGAAAAAGTAGAATTCATCCTCTCACAATTCTTCAAAGCACCTGCTATAGAAGATTCGTGTTGCTTCCTAGATATAATTGATGAATGCGTTAAAGAAATGGAAAAAAACCAAAACACGTATTCTGAAGTGCTGAGAATTCCGATGCCACCAATTTTGAAGATGATAATTGGCGTGGTGAATACCAAGATAACAATCTAAGTGAATGTCTCGCACTCACTCCTGACCCTATGCCTTGCCCAAAGAAACCAGCTGTAGAACTGAAAACATTACCCAAAGATCTAAGGTATGAATTCCTAGTACAGAACTCGAACGACCAGTTATAGTCAACGCAGATTTAGGACAAATAGAAACTGAGAAATTATTGCATGTCCTGAGAAAGTACCCAACTGCCTTAGGCTATAACATCTCAGACTTGAAAGGAATAAGTCCCTTCATCTGTATGCATCGCATTATGCTTGAGGAAAACTGTAAAACCTCTAGAGAACATCAAGGGAGAATCAATCCCATTCTGAGTGATTTCGTTAAGAGAGAAGTGCAAAAACTGTTAGAAGCAGGAATCATATACCCAATATCAGATAGTGAATGGGTTAGCCCAGTTCACGTGGTACCCAAGAAAGGAGGTGTTACAGTCATCAATAATGAAAAAGGCGAATCTGTAGCACAACGTAGTTAAATCGGATGGAGAATGTGTATCGATTATAGAAAAATAAACAAAGCCACTCGTAAAGATCATTTCCCTTTACCCTTCATAGATCAAATGCTTGAACGTCTGGCTAAACACTCCTATTTTTGCTATTTAGACGGATATTCGGGATTCTTCCAAATTCTTATCCATCTTGACGACCAAGAAAAGACTACTTTCACGTGTCCCTACGGAACTTTTGCCTATCGGCGAATGCCTTTCGGATTATGCAACGCACCCGCAACATTCCAGAGATGCATGATGTCCATCTTCTCTGACTTCTTAGACAGTATAATGGAAATCTTTATGGACGATTTCTCTGTCTGTGGGGAAAGTTTTGAAGGAAGTCTATCAAACCTCGAAATGGTGCTTAAACGGTGTGTAAGTGTCAACTTAGTGCTCAATTGGGAAAAATGCCATTTCATGGTCCGACAAGGAATCGTGCTAGGACATATAGTATCCGACAGAGGAATCGAAGTCGACAAAGCAAAAATCGAAGTTATAGAAAATCTCCAGCCACCAAAAACCGTTAGAGAAATAAGAAGTTTCTTAGGACACGCCGGTTTTTACCGACGTTTCAATAAAGATTTCTCTAAGATAACCAAACCCCTAACTGAGCTGTTAATGAAAGATGCTGAATTCGTCTTTGATGACAAATGCTTGGACGCATTTCAAACACTCAAGCAAGCTTTAATATTAGCACCCATTATGCAACCCCCAGATTGGAATAAACCATTCGAAATCATGTGCGACGCAAGTGATTATGCTGTAGGTGCAGTCCTAGGACAAATAAAGGACAAAAAGCTCCACGCGATCTACTATGCCAGTAGAACCCTGGATCATGCACAAATGAACTACGCTACCACAGAAAAGGAACTCTTGGCTGTCGTGTTCGCATTAGATAAATTTCGTTCCTACCTAGTAGGAGCAAAAATAATCATCTACACCGATCACGCCGCAATCAGGTACCTATTAAGCAAAAAGGATGCCAAACCAAGGCTTCTGAGGTGGATTCTACTCCTACAAGAATTCGACTTGGAAATCAAGGACAAGAAAGGCACTGAAAATGTAGTAGCTGACCACCTGTCGAGAATGGAAAACATCCAACCAGACCAAGTACCTATTAATGACGATTTCCCATATCGCGGTTATAAATTGCGACCGGTGTCAACGCACTGGTAACGTCTCTAGACGCGATGAAATGCCTCAAAAGGGCATTCTAGAAGTAGAAGTATTTGACGTGTGGGGAATAGATTTCATGGGACCATTTCCATCGTCTTTTGGTAACCAGTACATACTCGTCGTTGTCGATTACGTTTCCAAATGGATCGAGGCTGTAGCTTCTCCTACAAATGACACACGAATAGTGATAAAGCTCTTTAAGAACATAATATTTCCTAGAGTTGGTGTGCCAAGACTCGTCATTAGTGACGGTGGCTCCCATTTCATATCTAAAATATTTGATAAACTGCTATCAAAATACGGAGTCAAACATCGTGTGGCAACACCATATCATCCACAAACCAGTGGACAAGTCGAGGTTTCGAATAGAGAAATAAAACAAATTTTAGAAAAGACTGTCGCTACCTCTAGGAAGGATTGGTCAACTAAACTTAATGAAGCTTTATGGGCATACATAACCGCTTACAAAACCCCCATAGGAACCACTCCATTTAAGTTGGTCTATGGAAAATCTTGTCATCTGCCGGTAGAAATAGAGCATAAAGCCTATTGGGCTATTAAAACCCTCAATTTAAATTACGCTACCGCAGGAGAAAAATGAATCTTAGATTTGCACGAATTAGAAGAACTAAGACTAAATGCTTATGAGAACGCCCGCATATATAAAGAAAGAACTAAGAGATGGCACGATAAGCGCTTATCTAGAAAAGAATTTAGTGTGGGAGACGTCGTGCTCCTATTTAATTTGAGACTTAAGCTTTTTCCAGGAAAACTTAGATCTAGGTGGTCCGGACCCTTTGAAATTTCTAAAGTTGTTCAAAGTGGAGCGATAGAAATAAAAGGAAGAAACAGTGAACCATTCATAGTAAACGGGCAACGCTTAAAACATTATCATAATATTGCAAACAGAGACTATTTGAATAGTCTAAGACTTTTAGAGCTGCCCGCTCATCCCTATAACTGAATTATCACTAAGCTTTCGTCAGGCTTACGACGTTAAAAACAACGCTTAGTGGGAGGCAACCCACGAGATTGTTTTCTTTCCTTTTAACTTTATTTTATTTTCATTTCCTTTTAAATTTATTTACATCTTTCTTAAGTCTATTTTTATTCCTTTTCATTTCCCTTTACTTTCTTAATCCTATTTTCATTACTTTTTCGTTTTTATCTATTTTCTTTTCTCAAAAATTTAAAAATTTTATGGAAACTGCTGTGCTGATCTTATAATTACATGCTACAGGATTTTAAAGTCTTTCTACCTTCTTCCTTCTTCATCTGCTTTACTTTTCCGACAAACTGTTAAGATGGATAATGAAGACACCATGGTTGTGCTATTCAGGGACGCTGTCCAATGGCACCGCTATGAGGTTCTCTCTCGCAGACCTATGGCCTTAACGAAATTTGCCCATGGACCTACCATGACTGCCTTAGGTATAGGAGATAGCATAGACTTTATGTTTAACTAGATAGGATGGGAGGGTTTTGCTAGAAAGAAGTATCCAACTTACCACGGGCTGACCCTAGAATTCCTAAGCTCATTGTCCTACAACCCTAACTATGGCTTAGGATTTAATAGGGGTAACATAACCTTTAGGCTATTTGGATACACGTGCATTTCATACCCCAAATTTTGACCACTAAGATTTCCTATAATTGTGCAAATTATCATCACAATATGGATGAACCATCACGCCTCATCAAATGCCTCAAGGGTTGTTGAGCATTCACTACAATCAGAATTAGGGTTTTAAGCCCTCTCAGAGTTCTTAGACAAAGGATCAATCAAGGATTGACTTGATATTTAACTTGTCTAGCCTCTAACATATCCACAATGGATCAAAAGGACTCTCACTTCAAGGATTAAGCACAAGGCTGCTCCCTTCTAGGTGGATCAAGTCTCAAGATCGATAGTGTCACCAAATTAGGGTTTTGGTCGACCAGGGCCTCCAAATGGAAAATTTTCATCTGGGAACAAGCCAATGATCCAAAACATAACCTAATATACTTCATGGGACCTCATGGACCCAATCATCAAGTCAATTTTGCCTCAGGGGATGCATTCATCAAAAATCAGGAATTAGGGTTTCTTGACCTAATTCACCCCTAAGTTGACTTTTAGGGCAAGTCATGAGCCAAGACCTCAAGAGAGGGTTTGAGGATCTCTAATGAACTATATTGATCCATTTGGAACAATGGATTAATCCAAGAAGCTTGAGCAACAAGTCTCAATTTCATCTGCACCACAATAAGGGTTTCGCGAGGAAAGTCAACTGTAACTTTGACTTTTGACCAGGACATGCTCCCAACCCCTAAGACATGATTCAATATACCCTATGACACCCATGAAACATGTCCATCAAGTTTGATTTAGGTCAAGGACATGATTTCCTGAAGAATTGCACAGTTTGGAATTCATCCAATAAAAAGTCAATTGTGCACAAAAATCAACTTTGAATTTTTGAGATTTTTCACCAAAATGGATTTTTAACCCTAAAATGATGTTAATGTATGATTTGAATCATCATTCATCAAGAAAAATCAAAGAAAGTGGGATAACTTGTAAAAGGGGTAACCATAAAAACTTAGAAAAATTTCTAAGTTATGGAAAAAGTGACACTAATGTGCCAACTTTGGAGGACCATAACTCCTAAACCACAAGGCCATTGTTCCCCATTCAAAGCTTGATTTGTAGATCTCATTGCCCTCTACAAAAGCTTCATACCGACCTATGTCCAAATTCCTCATGGATTTTGAGTTATGGAGTGATCAAAATCAAGAAAAGTCACTTTGTTCCAACACTTAGTGAAAATTTCACTAAGTCAGATTTTACCTTACTTTTTGCCAAATGTAGGGGCATTTTTCACTTGAATTCAAAAGAGATCAAAACCAAACATGTTCAAACAGTTTTTGTATCATGTAAGGGCTTTCCAAAATGACCAAGAACATTACCAAATTCAATTTGAGTCATGAGATATAACATTGGCAAGTTGCCTAGTTGAAATATGTCAAGGCAGGGCTGATTTTGCATTTTTGCTCGATTTGCCAAAATCAGCCAAATCCAAATGCTCCTATCCACTTGGACACCTATGAGGATTGAATCTAAAGGGGACAATCACTGAGCCAAGCCTCCAATGTCTTTGGAACAAGAAATAGCATGTTGAACCTAGAATTGCCAAAATAGGGACAAGACTCCAATTTTGGATTGGAGCATTCAATGGAAGCATTAAGGTGGCATGGACTGAGTCATTCTCAACTGAATTCGGTCAAGACTTATCCAAGACCAAGGGAACCAGCAGCCTGTGCCCTAACCTCTAGTCAATGGCTAGAGGAGACTTGGATTTTCATTTGCCAACATTGGCCAAACCTACTCAGCAGTTGCCATTCACTATTCCTTGCAAAACAAACTTGCTCTACTATAAATAGAGCTCAATTTTGATCAGTTTAAGTACACCAAAGCCATTAAACAGATGCTTTCCTCAAAATCTCTTCTTTCACTCCAATTTTTCCTTCTAAGGCAAGTCACTATCGGGTTTTGAGTTTGAAAGCTTTTCCAACCAAACCAATCACACACACACCTCACATACATCATATAGAAGTCATCCAAACACTCACATAACATTTGGAACACAGATTTCACAAAATCACCAGCCAATTGCTCAAGTTCTTGACAGATTTCCAGTTGGGTTACCATCTCAAGTTCCAGATCATTTCAATCCATTCCAAGCATTCATACACACTTCATGGCACCTAGGGAAGCTATCCAGATCATTGGAACCTAGCTGTAACACCTCCAACACAAATCACGATCACCAGCTACAAGTGGTAAGCATGAGCTCTTCTAACTCTATGATCCATGCAATTTTTGCTGCACAATAATTTGGCCATATGTTCATAATCATGCATGGAATGTTTCCCCTCAATTAATTGCATTCTTTGAATCGTGTATCAAAAATCCTAGCCTTCATGCAGAAATTAGGGTTCTTGAGGATTTTTCATGATTTCTTGTTATATGTTTAATTTAAATGAAATTAAATACCATAGACATGATCGTGAGGTTGAAACGAGTTGATTGGTATGTGGATTGCATGATATGATTAAGTATTCAGTGAGATTGGAGAGAAAATGCAAATCTGGGCAAAACTGAAAAACGCGCGTGTTCTTGCCTTTGTTCTTGGCGCCATTTTCCAATATTTGAATATTTGAATTTTGGGATTTTATTTAATTGATTCAAAAATTAATTTCTCTCTGAGTTTTAGTGATTTTGAGTTGATTCTTTTTTTAATAATTCACAAAAATGTTAAAATATTTTATTTTTCCAAAAAATCCCAAAAATATTATTTATTTTGTATACTTGATATTTTTGCAAAGAATTAATGTTTTAATTGTTTTAACATTTAAAATATTTTTTTTCCACCTTGATTTTGCAACTTTTATTGCCTTCTAATTATTTTGTAGGTCAATACTTAATTTTTGAAGCATTAATCCAAGATCACAATTTGTTTTCCATATGTTAAACAATTTTGATCATTTTAATTGAATTTTTATTAAATTAAATACATTTTTGAAAACAAATTAGGGTTTTGGATTAATTCAACCCTCATAAATCATTTTCAAAACTCTTTGAGCCTCTAATAGAGTGTAAGACCCAATCCTTTTTTGACCAAATCATTTTTGGGCCTCAGTGTATTGTATAAGTCCCGATACCGTCAAAAACAAACGGCGCGATCGTCGCCTTTTGAAAAATAACCTTTTGGGCCTCTCCTTGAGCTATAAGACCCATTCAAACTCTTTGGGCCTCTAATAGAGTGTAAGACCCAAATCCCTTTTAACCAAAACATTTTGGGCCTCAGATATTGTATAAGCCCCTCTACGTTAAAAGAAAACCTCGCTGTGATCTCCAATTCAAAATCAAATCAACTGGGCCTACCCTCGAGTAGTAAGACCCATTTCTAAAAAATCTTTGGGCCTCTTGAGAGAGTGTAAGACCCATCCTTTTGTACAGAAAACCTTTTTGGGCATCAGTCACTTGTATAAGTCCCTTTGTACAAATTCAAACAGTGCGCTCACTGATAAAACCTTGGGCCTCTCCTTGAGCTGTAAGCTCCAAATCTTTCTTTTTTCAAAGCACTTTCTCCTTTGATTTTGAAATATACTGTTGTTTTCAATCTTTCTTTGTTGAACAACTAACCAAACAGCATGGAAGCTCTACAACCGAGTAAGTGGTTATTGCTTTCATTTACCGCTTTCATATACATATAACTGAATTGTGGGGTTGTTTCGCTGTAAGTCTTCCTTCATAAATGCATATCAACTGTGTAATAATAGTATAGATATTTAGAGTTTCCCCGACAACTACGTCTAGAACTAGGTGACGCCGTTTCGTTTATTCATAGAAATAGACAACTAGATCCCCAATAGGATCACCAGATACAGTCTTCTCTTTGACTGTCCTCATTAGGAATTGTCAAGAAATTCTACTCCCAGAGATGAATGTATTCTCCGTGAATGGCATCTTTGAGTTTCTTCCAAATTCTCGAACTTTCCTGGCTTGATCTATTCTCCGTGAATAGCCTGTCTTGAATTTCTCGGGGTTTGGAGACCCATCGGCTTCTTAAAAGCATCGGCCTCCTCTTGGGCATCGTACCAGGACCCACGGGCTTCCTAAAATCAACCCCGCCTCCTCTTGGGCTTAGTACAAGGACCCGTCGGCTTCTTAGAAGTATTCACAGTCTCCTCTTAGGCTTCGTATAATGATCTCTTCCTCCGGTAATGATAGCCTCCTCTTGGGCTTAGTACAAGGACCCGTCGGCTTCTTAAAAGTTTCCAGCCTCCTCTTGGGCTTCGTACAAATTGTCCCGATGACCTCCTAGAGGTATAGGAACAGAACTTAGTCATCTTCATAGAACAGTCCTTTCAAAGAGTCTACTACTGTTTCTCAAAGCATAGTACAAAAGATGAAACTCTAGACATGGACAGTCTAATCTCCTTGAGTTTTCCAGACATTCTCAAGTGACCCCTTCGTTAAATAGGAAGAAAACCCGTAGACTCGGACAGTCTCGATACCCTTCGGATTCCCCACTTCCTTAAAGAACAGGAGATAACCCTGATCCTCGCATCAAAAACCTTGAGTACAGCATTGCTCATATAAGAACTGATTTTCTCTTTAAAAATCAGTATACTGGACCTGTCACTTAACTGAACAGTAACCATAGCCTCCTCTTAGGCTTTGTATAATGATCCTTCTCCAGTGAAGTTAGCTTTTTCTTGGGCTTTGTACAATGATTCTCCCCAGCGGAGTCAAACAACGTTTAGCCTCTCTCTCGGGCTTTGTACGAGACACATAAGAGGTTCCCTCGTTGAGTTAAATCACCCTTTCGCCTCCATCTCGGGATTTATACGAGATACAAAAAGTTTCTTATTGAGCCAAACAAATTTTAGCCTCCATCTCGGGCTTCGTACGAGATACAAAAAACTCTCTTGTTGAGTCAAATCGCCTCCATCTCGGGCTTTATACGAGATACCAAAAGACTCCATCGTCGAGTCAAAACCTTTTGGCCTCTCTCTCGGGCTTCGTACGAGACACATATCAGCCTTCTCTTAGGCTTTGTATAAGAAAACCACTGGTTGATCCAATCAACCTTTTAGCATCAAAGCTGTGCCTCGTTCACAGTACACGAACATCAAAACTCCTTCCCCTTCATCTAATCGCTGTAAGTGGCAAGCCTCTGGATCATCTACATCCATGCCACTGTCCCTCTTTTAGCATGAGAAATTCCTAAGGAAAGATAGCATTGCTCTACACTGAGTTAAAGTCTTCTCCTTTAGGTTGGAAATCTCCTATAAAGGAAATTATGGCATTGTCGGATTCACACATCCCGGTTAAAGTAATTCTCCTTTATAAACAGTTGTGACATACAACCCCCTCTTTAGAGATGACAAATTCTCTCTAAAGTCAACACCCCTTTAGCTTCACATCTTGGGCTTTGAACATGATACAAACTACCTTTCGCTTCACGTCTTGGGCTTTGAACAAGACACCAAAACAACCATTTCCTCCCATAGAATAGGAGGAACTACGAACGCTCTGATTTCCCTGTTTCGGTAAACGGGAATACGTAGGCATAAGATTGAAAGAAAAATCTTAGCGAGCACACTAAATAAAAACCCAAAATCCAATACTTTCATATACATCCGTCCTAACATCTCAACCGATAGTCTAAAGCACCCCTTGTCAACAAAATAACCTAGGAGAGACCCCGAATCTTTGTAGCATCTGTAAACCAACAGTTTTGACTGTTTAACCTCAGTATGCAAGCGGGGTTAGTTGGAGACATCTATTTCCCTTCCTTCATCAGCTTTAATAGGATAAAAAATGAATCGAGCTGTAGTACCAGAGCGATTGTGCTTCGCAACCACATCCAAAAATCACTCGCTACAGAAAAATGGCGACTCTGCTGGGGAGTGTCAGGTCTCTTTTGGGATCTTGTTCTCTTTTTGTCCCCTAGGTAGAAACCTTGACGTCACTAGGATCTTAGGTCAAAAGGCCGTTAATTTGGAATGCAACCACGGGATGGTGACTCTGCCGGGAACCCATTTTCTGTCAGGAACTTAGGATTCATAGCTTTTAAAAGGTCTAGGATGATTTAGGACGAATATATATACTGCTTTTCCTAATTGCTATACTTGTTTATTTTTCTGCTAATGGGAATGCGTGTGATGCTGCATGTGGAAAGATTGAGTATACACTTAAGATAAGTGATGGCGACGAGGTCGACCATCAACCTCAGTGGAGGCTGACCAATGCAGCCCATTCTCTCACCTAGACAATGGGCCGATTGTGATGTCTGAGAAGCTGAGGAGCCAAACCCTTTTGTAGTGAGGAAACTATCGGGAATAGTTGTTACGCGATACTACCCTCATTTGAGGCTGGTGATCTATTCTCAGTGAATGGCACTTACTCTAAGATCGCTCTACAACTCACTGGCGATCCGCTTGTTGTTTTGCTTTCCTGGGAGGAGCTGATGATAATGAGTACAGGTACAAAAATCACCTTAGTATAAACCTTTGGGGATGGGTAGAGCTTTGACTTCATGACAACGACCCTTTGACCCTATGTTTTTTCTATGTTTTTGTGTGCTGCATTCATGCATTCATTTAAAAGACATTAAAACATTCAAAAAAAAAATTCTTCTCTTCTAGTCTCTCTGTTTTTCAAATTAAACTAAGACTGTGATTGCAAATATCAGAGAAAAGGATTGTGCTAATGGATTTCGGTAGAAGGAGAACTCATAAGTACACCTTCAAGGTTCCAAAACTAGAGGATTTGAGAGGTTTGGCGAGAATGATCACAAACCATTGCAAGAGCAAGCTCCATTTTCTAGACTGGAAGAAATTCCAAAGAATCAGACCATTGCAAGAGCAATTCATTTGGACGAGTCTGAGGTCAGGACTCACCTAACCACTAAGGGTGGCATCCAAGGTTTGCCAGCCCAGTTCTTGACAAAGAAAGCCCTGTATTTTGCCAGTATAGGAAACGTGATTGCTTTTGAAAGCGTCTTTGTCTTGCTCACCTATGGGATATTTTTGTTTCCCAACATCAATAACTTCGTCGATATCAACGCCATTAAGGTTCTTCTAATTGGAAACCCTATGCCAACTTTGCTCGCAGATGCGTATCATTCTGTACACTTGGGAAATTTGTACAGCGGAGGGGAGATCACATGCTGTGTACCTTTGCTTTACAAATGGTTTATCTCCCACTTGCCCAAGTCTGCTGCTTTTTGGGATTGCAAGAGTGCCTTGCGCTGGTCGCAGAAGATCATGTCTCTCACTAACTCTGATATAGATTGGTGTAATAGGATCTATGATGGAATCAGAATCATTGATCGTTGTGGAAACTTCCCCAACGTACCCCTCATAGGAACTAAAGGAGGAATCAACTATCATCCGGTGTTGGTTCGCCGTCAGTTAGGATACCAGATGAGACAAATCCCACAGGGTGTTCATCTTGAAGGTCTTTTCTTCAAGGAAGGAGAAAATGACAGAGCACTAAAGACGGAAATAGTGCACGCTTGGAAACATGTTCATAAGAAAGGACGGGAGTCTCTAGGAAAACCGGACTGTGTCTCGGTGGAGCCTTATCTCCACTGGGTACAAACTAGAGCTCTCAAGCTAAAGATGCCTTATCCTCGTTACCGAATTCTTCCGCCAAGGGAATCTGTCATGTACTTCATGACGGAAACTGAAAAGCTTCAGGTTACTCTCAACAAAGTTCAACGGGAGAGAAGGTCTTGGAAGAACAAGTACCGCACCCTCGACGTAGAGTGCATCAAAATACAGTAATTACTAAAAGAAAAGGATGCTCTGATTGAAATTTTGGAGCAACATGCTGTAGAGAATCAAGATGTCCAAAGGAATTTGCTCACTCCTTTCACCTGGCAAAGGAATGACAACCCGACAATGGCCCAAGAGCCCTGGTCAAAGAAAAGGAAGATTCCAGAGTCTGGACCCGATTTCTCTTCAGAGAGGATTCGGGACCCATTAGCTTAGGTTTTTATTTTTGCACCTTGTAATCTACTGTATTTCTATTTCTGTAATCCTTTGAATTTCAATAAAAAGATGGATGATCTTGAGGAAGAGAACAGAGAGTTGAAAGAAGAGATTGACGCTCTAAGAGAGGATATGAGAAAGCTTCGTAACGACATGCAAGCCATGGCAGAAGCTCAGCTACAAAGGACTGTGATCTCAGAGATCACCTCAACGCCCATAGTGGAGAAGTATGATCCTAGGTATCAAATACCGAAAGATCGTCCTTGGGGCATGCTTGTTAACTATATCCCGGAAGGATATGTTCCGCCGATCACTGAAGATCAGGGAATCATAGCAGAAGCCGTTGGACCTGAAGGTTACAAACTTCGGGAAAGCGAAGATGCCAGGGGCATATTGAAGACTCCTGAAGGTTACAAACTTCGGGAAATGCCAAGATTCGCTACCGTAGTCACGGTACCACCCCCTGTGGTGCACACTGTCCCAGAAGGACAGATTCCACAGATACCTTCTGGTAAAAAGGAAACTATGTTTGACCGAATGGATGAGTTCCAGGAGCAGTTCTTAGAAATGCAGAAGGAACTGCAAGCCATTCGCGGTCAGGATCTATTTGGAAAGGACGCTGCAGATCTCTGCTTGGTCCCGAATATGAAAGTCCCGCACAAGTTCCAAGTGCCCGACTTTGAAAAGTACAAGGGTAACTCTTGCCCTCAAAGTCACTTGGTGATGTACGCTCGGCGAATGTCAGCTCAGATGGAGAATTAGGACCTGCTGATTCACTACTTCCAGGATAGTTTAACCGGTGCCGCACTCAAATGGTACATGGGTTTAAACCGTACTACGATCAGTACATTCAGAGATCTTGGCACTGCCTTCGTCCAACAATACAAATACAATTTGGACATGGCACCCGACAGAGATCAACTTAGATCGATGTCGCAAAAGGACAAGGAAACCTTTAAGGAGTATGCTCAAAGGTGGCGTGAGATTGCCGCTCAAATTTGTCCACCTCTTAAGGAAAAAGAGATGAAAAATATCTTCTTAAAAACCTTAAGCTCATTTTACTATGACCGAATGGTTGCCAGTGCACCCAGTGATTTCACCGATATGGTGGGCATGGGAGTTCTTCTTAAGGAAGCCATCCGAGAGGGACGTTTGGTAAAAGACACTAGATCGACGAGCGATACTAAAAAATACGGTAGTGCTCTCCCTAAGAAAAAAGAGCAAGATATTGGGAATATCTCTCAGAAAGCAAAGGCGACGTTATCAACCAGTAGCAGCTGTAACTCCTGCTATCATCCCTGCGCCTATTCCTACGTATCAACCTCAGGTTGCGCAAAGCCAACCTAATCAGCAAAGCACACAACAGCCTCTTCAGCAGGCTCGTCCTCCATATAACAACAACCGTACAACACGGCCACCAGGATTTGATCCTATACCCGAGTCGTACGCAGAGCTGTTTCCATTACTACTGGCCAAGGGGCACATTCAGACTAAGTCCCCTCTTACAGTACCGGAAAATCCGCCTTTCTGGTTTAAGGTGGATCAAACTTGTCCTTACCACCAAGGAGGTCCAGGGCATAACATTGAGAATTGTCTCAATTTCAAATCCGACGTGCAAAAACTTGTTAGGAGCGGGGTCTTATCCTTCAAGGATACAAATCCTAATGTTCTTACGAACCCGCTGCCTCAACACGACAAGGCTGCCGTCAACCTAATAGAAGGAGAGACTAACAATGTCTATCAAATTCATGATGTACTCTTGTTGAGGACCAATCTGGTCAAGATGCATTGTAGACAGAGTGGATATGGCCATGTGCCACCTCATAATTATCATCAATGTGATGTTTGCTCTAAAAACAACCAGGGATGTTCTGTGGTGCAAGCAGCTCTACAGGAACAAATGGATCTCGGATGGATCCAAGAGCACCGAGTTTGTGGAGTTAACATGGTCTACACAAATTCTAACATCATTCAGAACCACGATATCCGTGCAATGAATGTCAACTTGGTGGCAATGCACTCAAGGCAAAGCCAGTATCATAATCTACCGCGGCATAATTACAACTCTTATCTAACTTGCTCGGTAGACAAACAAGGATGCTCTTTCATACAGGAGGCCCTCCAGCGTCAGATGGATCTTGGATGGATCCAAGACTACCATGATAGGAATCCCTATCAGATCAATATGGCTCAAATCTTTGACATTCGCTTGATGAATACCAACCTGGTAGAGTTACATGCTGAGCAGGTCCGACTCGAATTCTTAATATCACACGACTATCAAAGCTGTAAAGCAGGTTGCGAAAACGATCGAGGTTGTACCCTTGTCCAGGAGGCACTTCAGCACTTGTTAAATAACTGGTGGATGCCAATCTATATGGATGAAGATACTCAGCAAATTAGTATTAATAACAGAAACCCCACTCGGCGTCAAAGTCAGGATGTCCGACTCGTGGAAGCTAACCTAGTGAGGTTACATTGTATTCAAAGTGGGCGTGGCCAGGTGCCACCACACAATTATGATCGTTGTAGCGTCTGTTCGGAAAGTAACCAAGGGTGTTACCTTGTGAGAGCAGCTCTTCAAGGTCAGGTGGATCGTGGAGAAATTCGTCCATATCCGGGTTCTGGACCCATCAACTGGTCGCCGAACTACCTTGCCGATCAAGTCGAGGATGTTGTCACAATCTCTGGTCATCATAGGACCAGGGATGTTTTTGCCATCATCCCTCTACTTGACGAATCTAGAATTCCCAACTGGGAACGGATCGAGATTACTTATGATGGTCAGAAAAATTAGAAGGTTCCCATAGTCATCTATCTACCGGGACCACTACCGTATGAATCAACTAAGGCTATCCCTTACAAATACGGTGCAACGACAATTGAAAATGGAAAGGAAATTCCATTACCCTCCGTCGTGAATATCGCAGACATCAGTCGTGTAACACGGAGTGGTAGAATCTTCAACCGAGGGGTTGGGGAACCTAATAAAGAAAGAGAACTTCAGACAGAAGCTCCCGATCCATCAGTCGGTCAATCCAGTAATCCCGACCTTTCGAAAAATGATGATGAGATGCTGAATCTCATCCAAAGGAGTGAATACAACATTGTTGATCAGCTGTTACAAACTCCTTCAAAGATCTCGGTATTATCACTGTTACTCAGTTCAGAAGCACACAGGGAGGCTCTACAGAAAGTCTTGGAGCAAGCCTTTGTGGAACATGATGTAACAATCAGACATTTCGATAGCATTGTCTCTAACATCACTTCCTGCAATAATTTGGGATTTAGTGATGAGGAATTACCCGAAGAGGGTCGCCGTCATAACATGGCGCTCAACATTACAGTTAACTGCCAAGACGATGCTTTGGCCAACGTACTGGTAGACACAGGGTCAGCCCTGAATGTTATGCTGAAGTCCACTTTGATGCAATTATCATTCAAAGGCCCTCCGATGAGAATCAGCGAGGTCGTCATCAAAGCGTTCGACGGATCCAGAAAAACAGTTATCGGCGAAGTTGATCTTCCCATAACTATCGGTCCTCACACTTTCCAAGTCACTTTCCAAGTCATGGACATCCGGGCAACATACAGTTGTTTATTAGGAAGACCTTGGATACATCAGGCTGGAGCAGTCACTTCGACCCTCCACCAAAAGCTAAAGTTCGTCAAGAACGGCCAACTCATCACAGTTTGTGGGGAACAGGCCTTGCTCGTGAGTAACTTATCATCATCTACTTGTGTAGAACCCGAGGAGGTTATTGGGACGCAGTTCCAAGCGCTGTCGGTAGGCAAGGACAATCAATCCCAAGGAGGAACTTCAATTTCCTCATACAAAGATGTTATCAAAGCGGTCGAGAGTACCAATACAACCGGATGGGGACAACTTGTCATTCCTATTGACAATAAAACAAAGAAGGGTCTTGGTTTTTCTGCAACCTGTACCCAGACAGCTGCCAACGATGAAAGTCTTCATCCCATTCAGAACTTCTTCCACAATGGAGGTTTTCTTCACCCAGTCCCTCAAGCAGTCCATGCTATCAATGAGGAAGATCCCCCTGACACAGATGAAGAATGGAAGTCCTATCTTAATGAGGACGGTTATATGTCTCAGGAAGAGGTGCCTACGCCAATTTGTTATCCCGCACAGAGTCCGAGATTTATACCACGATCAAATGTCGAAATGATATACGGGGATTGTGATCCGGAAGGATGCCGTGCTCCGCCAAATTCATTAGAGGAAGACACTCCGATGAAAAACAATTTTGACTACACCTACTATGGCCCAAGGGATGGTCTGCCAATGTGGTAACCTTATCCAGGAGACTTGGGGCCAGAAAGTCAGCCGAGTAATGAAAATCAGCTGACCGTCATTGAACAAAATACCTGTGTCCCCACCATGTCATGGGATCAACACTCAGGTCATTCAGAAACTACTCAACATGAAGATGAATTCGTAACATTTGCAGGACTTGAATTCATCAACTATGCTTTTCCCGAGGTCAACGTCATCGAGAGAGATGACTCTTCCAGTTCCAAAGAAGTTTGGGACACCTTGGGACAACCGAGTGGAAAGTACGACTATATGGTCAAGTACACCGCTCCCGAAAGCTCTCGTATCAGACTCGAAGATATCCAGCCAACTGGATGGGGAGGTACAGCTGAGAGCACCAATGCTATGCAAAATGCAACTGAGGAATTCTCCTACGACAACTCTGCCTGGGAGACAGATTCCAATGATCCTGCTCCACATGAAATCAGCGTCATTTTTGAAGACAAATCAAGGAAGGTGCCAGACTTTGTGATTCACCGAGGAGTTCGCCGCCAATGGGTCACAGTCGATGTTCCGAAGGTCATTCATCAGTCAAAGTGATTGCCATCTTTTAACCTTTCACCCTGCCCAGGTGAAACGGATGTTTTGATAGGGCTCACTTTCTATAAATTTCCCTCTTCGCTTCGCCCAAAGCGACAGAGTTTTGTTTTATAGGGCTGTAGTTTCAAGAATTGACTTATTCATTAATAAAATAACGTCGTTCTGTAATTTCTGCATTAATTGTTGTTTTCTCTTTTCGTTTTTCAGAAAATGGTAATCCTAAAAAACAATTCAATAATAAAAACAAGCAGTAAAATAAAACACTGCACACACTTTTGCATTCTCTCTATCTCTTCTAAACACGAATTATCACGTCATGCAAATTGCTTGTTTTAAACCCCGTTGAAAAATACGATCCGATGCCTTCTCCCAACTTTGAGTTCCCGGTATTCGAGGCTGAAGAAGAAAATGACGACAAAATTCCAAAAGAGATCTCTCGACTACTCCGACAGGAGGAAAGGTCCATTGAACCTCAAAAAGAGCCGTTGGAAACGGTAAACTTGGGTTCAGAAAAAGAGAGAAAAGAAATCAGGATTGGGGCATTGCTCAGTCCAACTGCCAGAGAGGGTTTGATAAAGCTTCTAAGAGAATTTCCCGATGTATTCGCTTGGTCCTATCAGGACATGCCAGGGTTGGATACCAGCATCGTGGAACATCACTTTCCGTTAAAGTCGGAATGTCCACCGGTAAAGCAAAGGTTGAGACGGACTCACCCGAACATGGCCATCAAAATCAAAGAGGAGGTACAGAAACAGATTGAGACAGGTTTCCTCGCTACATCTAAATATCCTCAATGGTTAGCCAACACCGTATCCGTTCCCAAAAAGGACGGAAAGGTCAAAATGTGTGTTGATTACAGGGATCTGAACAAGGCAAGTCCAAAGGACGACTTCCCTTTACCACACATTGACATGCTGGTAGACAGCACAACAAAGTTCAAAATTTTCTCCTTCATGGATGGATTCTCGGGCTATAACCATATCAAAATGGCGCCGAAAGACATGGAGAAAACTTCATTCATTACCCCATGGGGCACCTTTTGTTACAAGGTAATGTCGTTCGGTTTGAAGAATGCCGAGGCAACCTATCAAAGGGCCATGACAACTCTTTTTCATGACATGATACACAAAGAGATAGAGGTATATGTCGATGATATGATTGCAAAATCTAGAACAGAAGAGAAGCATGTGACCCACCTGTCAAAACTATTCGAGCGTTTGCGAAAGTACAAACTCCGCTTAAATCCCAACAAGTGCACCTTCGGTGTCCGTTCAGGGAAACTCTTAGGGTTCATCGTCAGCCAGAGAGGAATTGAGGTTGATCCTGACAAGGTCAAGGCCATTCAAGAGATGCCTTCTCCGAAAACTGGAAAACAAGTCAGAGGATTCTGGGGACGTTTGAACTACATCTCCAGGTTCATATTCCTTATGACCGCCACATGTGTGCTGATTTTCAAATTACTAAAAAAGAACCAGGATTGCATTTGGTTAAAAGATTGCCAAACTGCCTTCGACAGTATCAAGGAATACCTGTTGAATCCGCCGATTCTATCACCTCCAGTAGAAGGAAGACCACTGATCATTTACCTCACAGTTCTAGAGGACTCAATGGGATGTGTACTTGGCCAACAAGACGAAACCAAAAGGAAGGAGTCTGCCATCTACTATCTGAGCAAGAAGTTCACCGACTACGAAACTCGGTACACGATGCTTGAGAAAACTTGTTGCGCTTTGGCTTGGGCAGCCAAACGTCTACGTCAATACATGATTCGTCATACTACTTGGTTGATCTCCGAAATGGATCCAATCAAGTACGTTTTCGAAAAACCTACTCTTACGGGAAGAATTGCCCGTTGGCAGATGCTGTTATTAGAATATGACATAGAGTACCACGCTCAGAAAGCCGTTAAAGGAAGTATTTTAGCCGATCATTTGGCCCATCAACCGATTGACGATCAGGAATCAACCGGGTTTGACTTCCCAGACGAAGATGGCATGTATCTAAAAATGAAAGATTGCGATGAACCGTTACCCAGTGAAGGGCCAGAACCAGGTTCCCAATGGGGACTTATCTTTGACGGAGCAGTTAATCATTATGGAAACGGAATTGGGGCAATCATTGTTACCCCTCAGGGTACCCACATTCCTTTCACTGTCAGACTTACGTTCAAGTGTACGAACAACGAGGCCGAATACGAAGCTTGTATCATAGGTCTCGAAGAAGCAATTGATTTAAGGATCAAGAACTTGGACGTATATGGCGACTCAGCCTTGGTTATCAATCAAATAAAAGGAGATTGGAACACGTACCAATCAGGACGGATTCCTTACAAGGACTACGCAAGAAGGTTGCTACCTTTCTTCAACAGAGTTGAGTTTCATTATATCCCTCGTAATGAGAATCACATGGCTGATGCATTAGCCACTCTCTCTTCCATGATTAGTGTAGGTCAATGGAATGACATACCTAAGATCAACATAAGGCGCCTTGAACGGCCCGCCTACGTCTTCACGATTGAAGCAGTCATAGATGATAAACCTTGGTATCACGATATCAAATGCTTCCTTAAAAAACAAGAGTACCCACCTGGGGCATCCAGGAAAGACAGAAAAACCCTCAGAAGATTGGCTGGAAGCTTCTTCCTGAGCGGTGACACTCTCTATAAGAGAAATTTTGACATGGTCTTGCTCCGATGCGTAGACAGACCAGAAGCAGACATGCTTATGAAAGAAATTCACGAAGGGTCCTTTGGCACTCATGCCAACGGACACACAATGGCGAGATAAATTCTGAGAGTAGGGTATTACTGGTTGACCATGGAATCCGACTGCTACAAGTACATGAGGAGGTGTCACAAGTGTCAGATATACTCCGACAAAATTCATGTACCGCCATCACATCTCAAAGTTCTTTCTTCCCCGTGGCCTTTTTCCATATGGGGAATTGACATGATTGGCTTGATCGAACCTAAGGCTTCAAACGGACATCGGTTCATTCTAGTAGCCATTGACTATTTTACCAAGTGGGTCGAAGCAGCGTCGTACGTTAATGTAACCCGACAAGTGGTGGTCCAATTTATCAAAAACAATATCATTTGTCGTTATGTTGTTTCGAGCCAGATCATTACAGATAATGGATCCAACTTGAACAATAAGATGATGAAAGAGTTGTGCGTTGAGTTCAAGATCGAACACCATAACTCATCTCCCTACCGACCCAAGATGAACGGAGCGGTAGAAGCGGCTAATAAGAACATCAAAAGGATCGTTCAAAAGATGGTTGTAACCTACAAAGACTGGCACGAGATGCTACCTTTCGCTCTTCACGGTTATCGAACATCTGTCCGCACTTCAACAGGGGCAACCCCTTTCTCTCTAGTATATGGCATGGAGGAAGTTCTCCCTATAGAAGTAGAGATCCCGTCAATCCGGGTATTGATGGAAGCTAAGCTTTCAGAAGCTGAATGGTGTCAAAGTCAACACGATGAATTAAACCTGATCGAAAAAAAGAGAATCACGACATTATGCCATGGTCAGTTGTATCAGCAGAGAATGAAGAAGGCGTTCGACAAAAAGGTCCGACCTCGCATCTTCAGAAAAGGAGACCTCGTGCTCAAGAAGATACAATCTTTTCTCACTGATTCTCGGGGCAAATGGACCCCAAATTATGATGGCCCCTATGTGGTCACGAAAGCTTTCTCAGGCGGCGCCTTGAGACTTGCAACCATGGACAGAGAGGAATTTGCCTACCCCACGAATGTTAATGTAGTCAAGAAATACTTCGCCTAAACTAAAAAAAAAAAAAAAACGTCTTGGTGGATTGAAAACCCGAAAGGGCGGTCCAGGCAAAAGTTAGAGACAAAATAAAAAAAAAATCATCCCGATGGATTGGAAACACCATAGTACAATCCCGGCAAAAATTAGGGATAATGGCAAGTAACTATGTTCAACAGAGGCAAGTCCCTCAGCAGCAGTTACATCATCCATCAGGAAAACTCCAGTCAAGGTCATCTTCGACAAAAGCTCAGGATGTCCCGAATTCAAAGTTGGTAGAAGGATAGCGGTCGTTATGTTTCAACGTAGCCCTTTTCCCTGTAAATTACCATTTTCTAACTTTGTAAATATTATTTGGAATCACGCGTTTGGCTGATCTCCATTTTATCAATAAAATTTGAGCCTTTGTGTTTTTGTTTGTAATTCTTATTTGTTTTAGCTTTACAGAATGGCATTTTAACCTGATTAGCGATTCTTAAAATGAAACAAAAATGAATTTAGTTGTTAAAACTTTTTCTGCTTTAAAATTAAAGATGGCAATTGCTTTTGACTGTTGAACATCAAAAGAGTATCAACCGCTTCTCCAGAAGTAAGCAAACTTCAAAGTGAAGAATCAAAGTACTCCTTCTAGGCCAGTACGCCTGAACGAAGGATCAACAGTGTCGGATGCAACTATTCCATCTGACATCCTCGGCCGAGTTCTTATCTCCTAAGCCCGATCAACGGTATTCCCCGCAGGGATTACCTCTCCTAAGCAAGGCAGAATTGTTACCCTGAATCAAGTGATACCTTTCATCTCCAGCAGTGGCCGAGTATCCAGTCGTGTTCATCTTTTAGTTTGTATGTCGCGTCAGTTTTGTCAGCATAGACATACATGCATCATGCATTATTGATTTACATTCACAGTCATATTACATCACTATCACTCTAGTCGGTCTTGTCCCCTAGTGATAAAAGTCCTCTCAATCGAGTTGTCAGCCCTTTCCTCGTTAGGAAATGTTACGTCTGAACAATCTCTCTCCTCCAGTTTTATTTCTGGATTGAAGTTGGGTCCTCGACCACTTTGATAACTTGAACCTCTGAAAGACCAGAGAGCCCTCAGTTAACATCACTCTTCACCATTGAAGATGATATCCTTGTTTTCCCGGATTAAAGAAAATCCCGAGAGAAAGCCTCCTAAAACGGAAATTCGGCAGTACGGCAGTTTTTCTTCGAAAAACCCATTGATGAAAAGGTCATCGGCACCTCAAAATTGGATCACATCATATGGCATTTCTCCGGGAAGATCCCGAGAAAAGTATGATGTAAGACCCCGAACGAAAGCAGTCTCTCAAGAGAATCATTTTCCCCAGTAGATTTGACAAATGGTGTCTCCAAACAGAGAAGTTTGTGCACCTCTACAAATCAGACGACTGGGTTCCCCAGCAAGTCTGACATCAAAACTTTTTCCACTCAAATGGCATCTCCCCAGGAAAATTCGGCGAGAAGTTTGAAGGAAAGCCGCTACGAATAGCGTCCCGTGTCAATAAAGTTTATTGACAAAAGAAACTAAGACCAGTTCCTTGGTAGGAAACCAGGATCGAGGGGAAGTTTACATCAGAAACTAAGACCAGTTCCTTGGTAGGAAATCAGGAACGAGGGGAAGTTTACATCAGAAACTAAGACCAGTTCCTCGGTAGGAAACCAGGATCGAGGGGAAGTTTACATCAGAAACTGAGACCAGTTCCTTGGCTGAAAACCAGGATCGAGGGGAAGTTTACCTTTTCTAAGCGTCATTGCTTAGCGAAAGAAGATGAATGCATGAATTACCATTCATAGACGCCGTCAAAATTTCAGATATTCCGATATTTAATTCTCTTGCACCCCGAATGCCCGAATACCTTCGCCATTCACACCTTCGTGTCCAAGAAGATTAAATAGGGCCATCTGTCATACCCTAATTTTTGACCACTAAGATTTCCCATCATTGTGCAAATCATCATCACAATATGGATGAACCATCATGCCTCATCAAATGCCTCAAGGGTTGTTGAGCATTCAGTACATCAGAATTAGGGTTTTAAGCCCTCTCAGAGTTCTTAGACAAAGGATCAATCAAGGATTGACTTTATCTTCAACTTGTATAGCCTCTAACATATCCACAATGGATCAAAAGGACTCCCACTTCAAGGATTAAGCACAAGGCTGCTCCCTTCTAGGTGGATCAAGTCTCAAGATCGAAAGTGTCACCAAATTAGGGTTTTGGTCGACCAAGGCCTCCAAATGGAAATTTTTCATCTGGGCACAAGCCAATGATCCAAAACATAACCTAATATACTTCATGGGACCTCATGGACCCAATCATCAAGTCAATTTTGCCTCAGGGGATGCATTCATCAAAAATCAGGAATTAGGGTTTCTTGACCTAATTCACCCCTAAGTTGACTTTTAGGGCAAGTCATGAGCCAAGACCTCAAGAGAGGGTTTGAGGGTCTCTAATGAACTATATTGATCCATTTGGAACAATGGATTAATCCAAGAAGCTTGAGCAACAAGTCTCAATTTCATCTGCACCACAATTAGGGTTTCGCGAGGAAAGTCAACTGTAACTTTGACTTTTGACCAGGACATGCTCCCAAGCCCTAAGACATGATTCAATATACCCTATGACACCCATGGAACATGTCCATCAAGTTTGATTTAGGTCAAGGACATGATTTCCTGAAGAATTGCACAGTTTGGAATTCATCTAATAAAAAGTCAACTGTGCACAAAAGTCAACTGACTTTTTGAGATTTTTCACCAAAATGGATTTTTAACCCTAAAATGATGTTAATGTATGATTTGAATCATCATTAATCAAGAAAAATCAAAGAAAGTGGGATAACTTGTAAAAGGGGTAACCATAAAAACTTAGAAAAATTTCTAAGTTATGGAAAAAGTGACACTAATGTGCCAACTTTGGAGGACCATAACTCCTAAACCACAAGGCCATTGTTCCCCATTCAAAGCTTGATTTGTAGATCTCATTGCCCTCTACAAAAGCTTCATACTGACCTATGTCCAAATTCCTCATGGATTTTGAGTTATGGAGTGATCAAAATCAAGAAAAGTCACTTTATTCCAACACTCAGTGAAAATTTCACTAAGTCAGATTTTACCTTACTTTTTGCCAAATGTAGGGGGATTTTTCACATGGATTCAAAAGAGATCAAAACCAAACATGTTCAAACAGTTGTTGTATCATGTAAGGGCTTTCCAAAATGACCAAGAACATTACCAAATTCAATTTGAGTCATGAGATATAACATTGGCAAGTTGCCTTGTTGAAATCTGTCAAGGCAAGGCAGATTTTGCATTTTTGCTCGATTTGCCAAAATCAGCCAAATCCTAATGCTCCTATCCACTTGGACACCTCTGAGGATTGAATCTAAAGGGGACAATCAATGAGCCAAGCCTCCAAAGTCTTTGGAACAAGAAATAGCATGTTGAACCTAGAATTGCCAAAATTGGGACAAGACTCCAATTTTGGATTGGAGCATTCAATGGAAGCATCAAGGTGGCATGGACTGAGCCATTCTCAACTGAATTTGGTCAAGGCTTATCCAAGACCAAGGGAACCAGCAGCCTGTGCCCTAACCTCTAGTCAATGGCTAGAGGAGACTTGGATTTTATTTGCCAACATTGGCCAAACCTACTCAGCAGTTGCCATTCACTATTCCTTACAAAACAAACTTTCTCTACTATAAATAGAGCTCAATTGTGATCGGTTTAAGTACACCAAAGCCATCAAACAGATGCTTTCCTCAAAATCTCTTCTTTCACTCCAATTTTGCCTTCTAAGGCAAGTCACTATCGGGTTTTGAGTTTGAAAGCTTTTCCAACCAAACGAATCACACACACACCTCACATACATCATATTGAAGTGATTCAAACACTCACATAACATCTGGAACACAGATTTCCCAAAATCACCAGCCAATTGCTCAAGTTCTTGACAGATTTGCAGTTGGGGTACCATCTCAAGTTCCAGATCATTTCAATCCATTCCAAGCATTCATACACACTCCATGGCACCTAGGGAAGCTATCCAGATCATTGGAACCTAGCTGTAACACCTCCAACACAAATCACGATCACCAGCTGCAAGTGGTAAGCATGAGCTCTTCTAACTCTATGATCCATGCAATTTTTGCTGCACAATAATTTGGCCATATGTTCATAATCATGCATGGAATGTTTCCCCTCAATTAATTGCATTGTTTGAATCGTGTATCAAAAATCCTAGCCTTCATGCAGAAATTAGGGTTCTTGAGGATTTTTCATGATTTCTTGTTATATGTTTAATTTAAATGAAATTAAATACCATAGACATGATCGTGAGGTTGAAACGAGTTGATTGGTATGTGGATTGCATGATATGATTAAGTATTCAGTGAGATTGGAGAGAAAATGCAAATCTGGGCAAAACTGAAAAACGCGCGTGTTCTTGCCTTTGTTCTTGGCGCCATTTTCCAATATTTGAATTTTTGAATTTTTTATTTTATTTAATTGATTCAAAAATTAATTTCTCTCTGAGTTTTAATGATTTTGAGTTGATTCTTTTTTTAATAATTCACAAAAATGTTAAAATATTTTATTTTCCAAAAAAATCCCAAAAATATTATTTATTTTGTATAATTGATATTTTTGCAAAGAATTAATGTTTTAATTGTTTTAACATTTAAAATATTTTTTTTCCACCTTGATTTTGCAACTTTTAATGCCTTCTAATTATTTTGTAGGTCAATACTTAATTTTTGAAGCATTAATCCAAGATCACAATTTGTTTTCCATATGTTAAACAATTTTGATCATTTTAATTGAATTTTTATTCAATTAAATACATTTTTGAAAACAAATTAGGGTTTTGGATTAATTCAACCCTCATAAATCATTTTCAAAACTCTTTGGGCCTCTAATAGAGTGTAAGACCCAATCCTTTTTTGACCAAATCATTTTTGGGCCTCAGTGTATTGTATAAGTCCCGATACCGTTAAAAACAAACGGCGCGATCGTCGCCTTTTGAAAAATAACCTTTTGGGCCTCTCCTTGAGCTATAAGACCAATTCAAACTCTTTGGGTCTCTAATAGAGTGTAAGACCCAATCCCCTTTTAACCAAAACATTTTGGGCCTCAGATATTATATAAGCCCCTCTCTACGTTAAAAGAAAACCTCGGCGTGATCGCCAATTCAAAATCAAATCAACTGGGCCTACCCTCGAGTAGTAAGACCCATTTCTAAAAACTCTTTGGGCCTCTTGAGAGAGTGTAAGACCCATCCTTTTGTACAGAAAACCTTTTTGGGCCTCAGTCACTTGTATAAGTCCCTTTGTACAAATTCAAATAGTGCGCTCACTGATAAAACCCTGGGCCTCTCCTTGAGTTGTAAGCCCCAAATCTTTCTTTTTTCGAAGCACTTTCTCCTTTGATTTTGAAATATACTGTTGTTTTCAATCTTTCTTTGTTGAACAACTAACCAAACAGCATGGAAGCTCTACAACCGAGTAAGTGGTTATTGCTTTCATTTACCGCTTTCATATACATATAACTGAATTGTGGGGCTGTTTCGCTGTAAGTCTTCTTCCATAAACTCATATCAACTGTGTAATAATAGTATAGATATTTATAGTTTCCCCGGCATCTACGTCTAGAACTAGGTGACGCCGTTTCGTTTATTCATAGAAATAGACAACTAGATCCCCAATAGGATCACCAGATACAGTCTTCTCTTCGGCTGTCCTCATTAGGAATTGTCAAGAAATTCTACTCCCAGATATGAATGTATTCTCCGTGAATGGCATCTTTGAGTTTCTTCCAAATTCTCGAACTTTCCTGGCTTGATCTATTCTCTATGAATAGCCTGTCTTGAATTTCTCAGGGTTTGGGGACCCATCGGCTTCTTAAAAGCATCGGACTCCTCTTGGGCATCGTACCAGGACCCACGGGCTTCCTAAAATCAACCCCGCCTCCTCTTGGGCTTAGTAAAAGGACCCGCCGGCTTCTTAGAAGTATTCACAGCCTCCTCTTAGGCTTCTTATAATGATCTCTTCCTCCGGGAATGATAGCCTCCTCTTGGGCTTAGTATAAGGACCCGTCGGCTTCTTAAAAGTTTCCAGCCTCCTCTTGGGCTTCGTACAAATTGTCCCGACGACCTCCTAGAGATATAGAAACAGAACTTAGTCATCTTCATAGAACAATCCTTTCAAAGAGTCTACTACTGTTTCTCAAAGCATAGTACAAAAGATGAAACTCTAGACATGGACAGTCTAATCTCCTTGAGTTTTCCAGACATTCTCAGGTGACCCCTTCGTTAAATAGGAAGAAAACCTGTAGACTCGGACAGTCTCGATACCCTTCGGATTCCCCACTTCCTTAAAGAACAGGAGATAACCCTGATCCTCGCATCAAAACCCTTGAGTACAGCATTGCTCATATAAGAACTGATTTTCTCTTTAAAAATCAGTATACTGGACCTGTCACTTAACTGAACAGTAACCATAGCCTCCTCTTAGGCTTTGTATAATGATCCTTCTCCAGTGAAGTTAGCCTTCTCTTGGGCTTTGTACAATGATTCTCCCCAGCAGAGTCAAACAACGTTTAGCCTCTCTCTCGGGCTTTGTACGAGACACATAAGAGGCTCCCTCGTTGGGTCAAATCACCCTTTCGCCTCCATCTCGGGCTTTATACGAGATACAAAAAGGTTCTTATTGAGCCAAACAAATTTTAGCCTCCATCTCGGGCTTCGTACGAGATATAAAAAACTCTCTTGTTGAGTCAAATCGCCTCCATCTCGGGCTTTATACGAGATACCAAAAGACTCCATCGTCGAGTCAAAACCTTTTGGCCTCTCTCTCGGGCTTCGTACGAGACACATATTAGCCTCCTCTTAGGCTTTGTATAAGAAAACCACTGGCTGATCCAATCAACCTTTTAGCATCAAAGTTGTGCCTCGTTCACAGTACACGAACATCAACAACTCCTTCCCCTTCATCTAATCGCTGTAAGCGGCAAGCCTCTAGATCATCTACATCCATGCCACTGTCCCTCTTTTAGCATGAGAAATTCCTAAGGAAAGATAGCATTGCTCTACACTGAGTTAAAGTCTTCTCCTTTAGGTTGGAAATCTCCTATAAAGGAAATTATGGCATTGCCAGATTCACACATCCCGGTTAAAGTAATTGTCCTTTATAAACAGTTGTGACAAACAACCCCTTCTTTAGAGATGACAAATTCTCTCTAAAGTCAACACCCCTTTAGCTTCACATCTTGGGCTTTGAACAAGATACAAACTACCTTTCGCTTCACGTCTTGGGCTTTGAACAAGACACCAAAACAACCATTTCCTCCCATAGAATAGGAGGAACTACGAACGCTCTGATTTCCCTGTTTCGGTAAACGGGAATACGTAGGCATAAGATTGAAAGAAAAATCTTAGCGAGCACACTAGACAAAAACCCAAAATCCTATACTTTCATATACATCTGTCCTAACATCTCAACCGATAGTCTAAAGCACCCCTTGTCAACAAAATAACCTAGGAGAGACCCCGAATCTTTGTAGCATCTGTAAACCAACAGTTTTGACTGTTTAACCTCAGTATGCAAGCAGGGTTAGTTGGAGACATCTATTTCCCTTCCTTCATCAGCTTTAATAGGATAAAAAATGAATCGAGCTGTAGTACCAGAGCGATTGTGCTTCACAACCACATCCAAAAATCACTCGCTACAGTGTCGCTTCAACATTAGAGAGATTGCAGACCTGTTGGATTTCCCCAATGGACCTGACATTTTTACTATGGCACAAGAAGATTTAGTAATAGAAGATGAACTGGACCTTTTCTGGAGTAGTATTTCAGGACAACCTCATTATGACCCGCACCCTATGGTGTCCACCAAAATTCACAACCCGGCCATAAGGTACTTTCATATGATCTTAGCCTACACCCTTTTTGGAAAAGCCGAGAATGACACCCTAATCTCTAGAGATGAGCTGTTTATCATGTTTTGTGTGTTTCAATCCCGACCCGTCAATGGAGCTACTTTTATGCTTAACAATCTCCGCAGGATTGCTCAAGCTGATCACGATCCCATTTTGATAGGTGGCCTTGTAACAAAAATTACTGATGCCATGGGATTTAGAACACGACTTTCCCGAGTGAACCCTCTGGGCGGATATAGGCCAATGAACATAACTTTCTCTTTTGACCGAGGACTCATTAGAAATCGTGGACCACCCCCGTTTCAACTCCTGATCAATAATGAAGTTGTTTCACACTTTACATTGCCTGATCACGAGCGAACTAGTGTGCATAACCGCCACAACTGGCTATATGATTTAGATGAGCCCCTGCCTGAAAGAGATTTTGGTAGTCATGTGTCTGACATTAAGATTGACCCTGAAACTCCTCCTCACTATCATGATTTTCCTGAGCATCCCATGAATAATACTGATATTGTTCCCCCTGCTAGCATCCATGCCACACTTGAAGCCTTCCGCACTACACTTCAGGATATGAGAGATGAACTTCAGCTTATCCGTCTTGACGTTGTCGGTCTAATGGATACCACCGTCGAGGAACTGCATCATCTGAACCAAGCTGTGGAATCCTTGAAGAAGTAACGTGGCTAATTCTGTCACACTGCATTTTTCCAATTTTATTGCTTTTCTTTTAAAGCTTTAGAACTATTTACTTTACTATCATTTTCTTTTTAATGTCAAGGAACAAGTTTATTTCAGTTCAATTTCAACTTTATTACTCTACTGCAATTTTACTTTGAGTACACTACAATGAATTTCCAATTTTAATAAAGTATTCAATTCGTATTCATTGCTTGTGGTTGAGTTGATGATATAATGTTCCTGTCTGTCATTTTATATGCATTCTAATATTTATCTAGTATTTTAATGCTTTTAATAATTGCCATGTCCAATATATGTTATGCGCCAGGTTTTATTAAGTTTCTGTGAGAATGCAGACTTTGTGAGCATGACGGGCGTAACGCCCTTGTCACGACCGTCACACGGCTTACGACCGTGACGGGTCCGTGACGAACGTCAAAGTTGTTTTAACGCGCCCTCTCTTTTAAACAGAGACCCTTCATCTTCATCTTCTTTTCCTTCCAATTTCTCTTCAAACACCCCACTCACATTACTCTCCTTAACCGACCCATTACTCTCCATAAACCCTTCACATTGAATCCAAATTTCTCTCCAACACTTCATATTTCCAAACCCTCTTATTTAAACCACACGAAGCATTCTCATTCTCACGTAACAATTCTTACTCATACCCACTTCCTCCATTAAACCTATTTCACTTTGCATGCACCATGGCTAGACACACCAGACAAGCTCCTTACCTTTCCACTGTTACATTCAGAGAAGGAGAAGCCGGTGACCGCCAAAGGGCGAGTTACGTCAGCTTCTACCAACGCTCTTTCCAACTGACGCGGTACGTCCACATTGCCAGCCTTGAAGAGTTGGGTATGCTAGAAGGTGTATGTTGGATGCTCCAAAATGCCGGTTTATGGCAGCTCTGCACACAAGGGAATCCTACCTACGAAGCTCTGACTCTGGAATTTCTGAGCTCATTTGCTTATGTTACACCTCCGGGAGAAACAAACCTGGTGTAGCTAGATTCCGCATGTTTGGCTCTGAGTATTCGGTGGGCCAAAACCAACTTGCCCAAATGCTTGGATTCCATCATGGCGAGAATGTTCATTGCTGCTTGCCTAACAATGTCTGGTTCCAGGAGGCTTTCGACCTTTGGAATCGACTTACAGGTGTAGCTGCTTCGAGCTGGGACAACCTCAACGCAACCTATATTCATAACCCAACAATAAGATATTTCCACATAGTTTTAGGACACACAATCTTCGTGAGGGATAACAACCACAAAGTAAACTCCAAGGAGCTCTTTTTCCTTCGTTGTGTGCTCCATCCTGAACCAATTAATGCAGCTCCGTTCCTACTATCTCACATCCACGCCAACTGTGCTAGAGGTTCTAAACCTTTCTACTTCGGAGGTATTGTAATTTCTATCGCACTCGACCTTGGTCTGGGAGAAAACCTCACTAATTTACCTTTCATACCACCTGAGTCCCTGGACACCGAGTATTGTCGCTCCTCCCACCTTATTAAAGCAAGGGCGGATGGACGATACCATCCAGTGGTTCGTACCAGAATTATCAGGAGCATCATCATGCCATGCAGAGACCGCATCGACCCTCAAAGACAAGCAAATTGGCTTTTTGATCTCCGCGCTCCTGAGCCTAATGTGGCTGCTCAAGAAAACCAAGATAATGAAGCAGTCGATGAAATGGAGCAAGAGATGGATCAGCCACCTACTGAAAACCCACCACTTCCTACCCAAGATGCCTCAACATCCACCGGACGTCGTCGCCGCGCCACTCCAGGACAAGATCCCGTCACTAATGAAGAAATCTTAATGGGCATATGGCAACAAAATTAATTGGCTGCCCAAAGAGAGGTACAGCAACAGAGGCAGTACAATGAGATGATGAATCTTATGCATCAAATCCAACAGGGGCAAGTCCACCAAGGACAACGGATCGACGGTGTGATAGAAGAGATGGGTGCCCTGACGCTACGAGTGCAAGACCTACATGACTATATCCATCACGTAGGCATTCCAGATCATGTAGCCCAGAATGGGCGTGCTCGTACCCGAGGCAGAGGACGCGGACCTCGTTAGATTTAGATTTTATTTTTGTTTTAGTTTTATCTCTTTTTGTAGTTTCGTTCCGCGTTTATATCGAAACATTGAGGACAATGTCCGATATAGTGTGGGAGAGGTACCTTTTATTTTCCCTTTTGTGTTCCCTTTCCGCATTTCCTTTTGAATAAAGAAGCATTTATTTGAAATTTTCGTACATTTCAAAATTTCCCCACTTTATTTAGCTATAACAAAAATTCTTATGATCATTGCACAACTTAACATACCGAAACATAGGCTATGTTAGGAAATCGAGAAAAATTTAACAAGATTGATACCGTCTTGACACCTTAGACCTCTTGCATATGCGAGATCAGTTTCAATACCCATTATACTTATACCCTCAGTTCTAGTTCTAAAGTAACCCCAAGTAGTTTATATTAGTAGTCAGCACCGTCTTAAACACAAACCACGTGGAGAGCCGATGAAGATAAGTGTTTGATGCCGAATCATTAAATAGCTTTCGTATTCTTCGCTGTTGTGAAAAATTGAAAAATGAACCAAACCTACGGTTGTAAAAGTATTACAAAAGAAAATAAAGAATCCATTGTTGGTTGGTTCAGAGGAACCTGGTTCTGAACTCGGTAGGGCGAACTACAGTTCGATCCCCCACAACCTATAATTAGGATATATATAAAGGGGTACCACACTTGTGTACCAGACCCCGTGCTAAAAAGGATCAAAGTCACTAACCAGCTACTCCACTACGTACGTGTAAAGGCAAAGGGCATAATGTAATTACGCTAGAATGAAACCGGGTGAAATAGATACGAGAAACTTTAGGTTGAGCTAGAATAGAATGATTAGAACTGGCTTGTGTAGAGGGGAGGTCTATGATTATGCTTGTTGCTTGTGTCACTAATGTATCTTTATTGTTTTACTTGTGTATCCGTCATCTTAACAAAATGCCTTACAAAACATTTTCAAAACAAAAGGTATGTCATGTGTGTGCGGTTGATAGAACTTGTCCGACGTTCTTACTGACTAATTGCTTGAGGACAAGCAAAGATTCAAGTGTAGGGGAGTTTGATAACACGAAAATGTATCATATATTTGCCTTGATTTACGACTAATAATTATGTTATTTCAGTTTAAGTTACGATTATTCCGCGAGTATTCTAGTGTTTTCGCAGGTATTTCATTGTCCAAGCTAAAATGAGCAAAGTAGAGAAAACATGAAGAAATGAGAAGAAACCAGGAGGAATTAATAAGAAAAAGAGCAGAAAATGGAAAGTGGTGTGTGTGACGACCTTCACACACCTACCACGACCGTCACGCCCCCAAAGTTTGCCACGACCGTCATGCCCTCATCACGACCGTCACACGCTACAAAGTGGTTATTATGTTCAAAACACAGACATGGAAAAGAAGCCCAATGCACACGCACGTTGAGCAGCTTCTCCTAGATTCTCTCCCTCAATTCTAACTGCATGAGATCCAGTCTCCCTTAGACTTCTTAGCCACCAAGGGTTATGCTCCAACTATTTCTCTAACGTTAATGCAACGGTGGAGCTATAAATACAGCATGGATTGGAAAGCCAAAGACACACAACCTAGAGAATTTTACCTTGAATTGCTGCAGAATTTATTTCCTAATTTTTTACTTTCCTTGCATTCCTTGTTTGTTTCCCGTTTCCTATTCCTTGTTTTCCTTTACTTGAAGAGCTATTGCACCATAGTTAGGATTTATTTTCAATCTTGCCTTCATCATTCGTTATTCCGATACGATCAAGCAAAAGCCTACCGACTTGTGGAGGAATTGCTAGAACCAAGTTATTGCATATTTATCAGGTTTTTATTCATTATCCTAATAATAGCATTATCGTTTCCTCATTACCATGTCTAATTTACTGTTTTGTAATTTGTATTTATGCATGTTTGTTTTAAGTAATATGTCTAGCTAAATCCGATTTATCGGTATGTAATGAAGTAACTGGAATGGATTCGATAATTCTAAGCTAAAACCATAAACAACTTATTTTCTGGCCGCGATTTCTTAATTAAAACTGGACTTTTATTACGAGAGTAAAAAGGTAGCAAAGGTTAGGATTAAGACCATGAGAGTGTGAGATTTTAACCGGATAGCTGAAATCGGGCATTGGTTTTAAAAACAGCGAGAGTGCTTTAAAGTTAATTAGACTGTATTAGTTTTCAAAAAGTATTTTTAAACTCTGATGGGCTAGCGAGAGTAGACGTTATTATTTAGGAGTATAGTCCGAAGCAATAACCACGAGAGTGTGAGGTGAGGGCTTTTAAACTAATATTTTCTACAAAAATATAATGTGACTTATTTTTATACGCTTAGGTTTCATAGAATCCACGATGGTATACTAAGTTATGTACCGATATCCTAAAATCAACTAGTTTATTCTAAAATTTAGATTCCCTTTAATTTCCCTTTTTGAACTTAAAACTAGAACATCTTCGCCTTAGCTAAACACAGTAGCAAACTGTAGCACTAGGTTGATTATCAAGTCCCTGTGGGATCGCTATCTTTATTACTACGCGATAGGTTGTGCGCTTGCAGTTAGTAACCGTTAGACTCAGAAAGTCGCGACCAATAAGCTTTGTAGTTAAAAGTAGAAGCATATTAGAAAATTACAAATCTTGAAATTACCCTTTTCGATGCTGAAGGTAATAGAGCTGCAGAAATCAGAAGTTGCTCAATCAGAACCCGATGCAGTTCTTACATTTCTAAGAAAGCTTAGACAGAAGTCTTTACTTTCTGAAGTACTGATTCTGGGTGATAAGACTAAGTCAGTAAGAACAAGATCAACCATCTGAAGAAATATTTCATGGTTTGATATTCATAATGATATCTGCATTTGCTGAAGAAGAGTGTTTAATCAAAGATCGTACTCCAATGACACAAGAAGAATTCGACTAATTCTCTCAGCATATGACATATGGGCTTCTAAATCTGGAATTAAGCATTAGTTGATTGAATCAATTAACTTTCTGGAAACAAGTCATAGTGAGGACATAATCGGTTGATCAGGAGAAGAAAGCTAAAGGGATTACTCAGATTCCTCTGATAATCTGGATACCTCAAACATCAGGAGAGATGTTTCATCCATTAGAATAAGAAGACCAGAGAAACTATGAAGATGTTCTAGCTTATCTTAGTATAAGATAATGAAGGCTCATGTGCATCCTACTCGGGATCTGAAGAAGGATGGTATCCTATGCATCTCACTAAAGACCTAAAGGAAGAAAGAAGATTCTGTGAAGACAGTTTCCAAGAAGAATTAGCTCTAGTGGTTCAGCTAGAGACATCGTCAACAACGACCTCAAAAGCAGGAACAAATTGAGTGGTGATTCAAAAGAAGCGCACATCCTTAAGAAACAGAAGCAATCTGAAAGTCTACCAGATAATTGAGTAACGTTTTCTAACTCTTACTTTTTAATTATCTAAGAATATATTTTTGTATTCTAGGATTAAATTTTTGGAATTATGTTGAGAAATGAACTATGTCTTAAAACCTTATTGATACAATCTTTTCTTATGGTTGTTATCATTTTTAAATTCCTTGCTGAAGATAAACTTGTTCTCATTCCCACATGTGAACTTTATTTTATGTCCTGAATGAAAAGGAGTATCTCAAAATATATGTCCTCGAGAATAGAAAAATATTTTTCTGATGCTTGATTTATAATGTTTTACTTCTGAGATGTGAGACTTCTGACAAGTGAAGTTATCATGTATCTGAAATATCCATGGTCAGAATGCTCTATTAAGTTTATTTTTGACCATTGGAAACTAAAGAGTTTACTTCATTAACATGTTGTCAGGAAAAGTGAAGGGTTTGTGATGTCATTATAAGACGGATGTCTTTTGATAACCACCCTTAGTTCTCACGTCGCTTCGTGCTTTTATGACACATTGGGAATCGAGATTTTATTGGGATTATGTGATAAACCTCTTTAACTTTCCCTTTGTTAAACTGTTTTCCTCTTCTTTAATCTATTGTAATCATTGCAAAATCTCTTACTAATACTCACTCACTTCACTTCACACACCTACGCTACAACTTCCCACACTTTTAATCTTTCAATCCTTTTGCTCTCCTAACCCTAAAAACCCAAAATGTGTTCTTTTCTCTCCTTGAACAAATGGCCGACTACATGTCAACTAGTCAAATCATGGCTCTACAAAAACAATGTTTCGGAAACCATTAAGGCAATGATACTCCTCAAATCACTTTAGCCCTCCCTATAGAATTCTTGACTGTTCTATCTTAGTTAACAATAGACTTCAGGGATCTATCTGTTAAAGGATTTAATCTCTCAGAAACACTGAAAACCCAAGGTTGGAAAAGTTTCTTTGACCTTCTAAAAGGGCTAACTTACTTGGATCTTGTCAAATAATTTTGGGAGAATGCATATGTCTCGAATGGTAACAAGGTTCATTCAAACATTAAGGGAAATGATATATTCATAAGAGAAACTCACATTGCTAAATTACTTCTTCATGAAAACTCTGGCGTTCGGTGTTACGACCAGTATGCTAGGTTTGTTGAATCCTCAATGAACTGTGAAGAATTTATAGAAATGATCACACCTATCATTTTCAAAAATGGAAAGGACTCTTCTTTAGCAACTAATCTCTTTGATAATCTAAGAGTTTGGCACAGGATCATCATTGGTTGCATCTATCACAGGTTCTCAACTAGTTCTTCCAAACATGTCGATTTAGACACCAAGTACATGCTGTTTCATTTGGCTAGAGGAGACAAAATCAACCTACCAGCATGTCTTTTATTTTATCTCCGTTCTTCTATAAAAAAATTCTAAGAAAATTTCCAAAAATCTGAGAACATGGATCCCTTTTGGAAGATTAATCTCTGCAATTCTGACTGATTGCAAGATTATAGAGATATTGAATCCTCGATCTGCACCAGAAATCATTTTTGGAAAACCTTTTCATGGAGAAGACCTGGTAGATATGTCCTTAATTACAAATGTGATTGGGGTATTTGAAAGACAGATTCTGGAAACTAGTTCAAGCAGAAAGAGAAAGAGAAAAGTTGCAATGATTGTTTTGTCTAAAGAAAAGGAGAAAGAAGTTTTTGAAACTGTTGTCACTGAAAAGGAATCTGCAGAAACCTCTATGGGTCATGCTGTTAATCCTGATCACTCACTCCATTCAGATACTAATCTTCTTCCCCGGTTGATGAACGTCTTAGAAGATATTCAGAAAGAGCAGAAGATGCTAAGAACTAAACTTGAGAAGCAAGAAGAATTCAATAAAAATATTCAGAACTTGCTCACTCATTTCATCTCAAGAACATCTTCCTTTTCCCTACCTTAGGCACATTAGGGTTAACCTTTTTTGTTTGTTTTTTGTATTAATTGTTTGTTAGTTGAATGAAAACTTCTCTTTCCCTTATTTTTATCACTCTTTTATTGACTATCTTACAATCTGTTTATCCTTTAAATTCCCTCTTGCTTATATATTTTTTTTTGGTTTCGAAAATGTTTGTGGGAAAAATTGGCTTTGTCCATTTTTTAATCAGAAGAAAAAGAACAATCTGAAAGAATGTCTATGAATGCTCTAATACCTCAGGCTTATCAGAAGTTGTGAACTTTCTGAAAGCATGGTAGTTATACTCTAGTGCTTCAAAGATTGTGGACCTTATGGATAATCTAAATGGTCATTCAGAAAATGTTTAAGTTGTGAACTTTCCATTGACATATTGATTACTGCACCTTCTGATGACAAGTTCAAAATATTAAAAGAATATATCTTAGATACATGATGCAAAGCATCAAGGAGCATAAAAATTAGGTTCTGATTACGCCAATCACGTTCTATTAGCAAGCCAGGTTCTAAGATGAAGATCAGGCAGTTCAAGTAAGACTCTGATGAGATGACTCTGAGAAGTATTCCTTCTCTGTTCGTATGCTCTGTACTTCAAAATTATTTTGTAAGTCTTGGGATCAGGGGAGACTCTGAACAAGCAAAATGAATTTTGAGAGTAACAGACTCAAGGGGAGTTGGTTAGCTCAACTCTGATTCTGTAGTTTTATGGTGATTACCCTGTACAAATTGCTTTATCAAAATACATTGTTTGTCATCATTAAAAAGGGGGAGATTGTTAGAACAAGAGTAGTTCTGCATCTGGCCTTAAGTTTTGATGATAATTGCACGTGCTATCTTAGAGAACAATTTGGTACTTTATGGTTTATGTCTAGTGTGTAGCTTTTTCTAAACAAGATATGAATCTGAATTAAAGGCGTGTGACGTCATCAGATCGTTATCTAATACAACAGTTCTGAAGAACGTGTGTATCAAAGATTCTGATTGTGACTTTGCAAGTAAGCTTTGAAAGCTTTCTTAGAGGTATGCTTCTATTGCCATTGTTCTGAAGTTTCTAAAGACAGGGTTCTGTTGAATGAAGTTGTGAAGATTTTAAAGACATCATTTCTAAATATCAAGCTCTGAAGTTTCTAAAGACAAGGTTGTGTTGAACAAAGTTCTGAAGATTCTAAAGACATCATTTCTAAAGATCAAGTTTTGAAGTTTTTGAAGACAAGGTTCTATTGAACGAAGTTCTCAAAATTCTAAAGACATCATTTATGAAGATCAAGTTCTGAAGTTTCTAAAGACAAGGTTCTATTGAACGAAGTTCTGAAGACTCTGAAGACAAATGTGTGCTCAACAAAGTTCTCAAGATTCTAAAGACGAGGTTATGCTGAACAAGTTCTGAAGTCTATGAAGACATCACTTCTAAAGACCAAGTGTTGAATACTTTTAAGTTAGTTTTGCTGAACGAAGAATTCTGAAGACTTATGTTCTGAAGTTACAAGTATCGATCTCTCTATATGCTTCACCAAATACACATCTGAAGTCTCTGAAGATTAGAAGAAAGAAGAACGACTTGTGTGTTTCAATGAATATAATAGTACAAAGTAGTATGTGACCTCTACCCATATTAGGTGGTGCAAGGACAACTTTTTGTATTATGATGTGACCATTCCTGTAAGTGAACGTTGGAATATTACAGTTGGAATATGTTTCCTATTATACCATCCAATGAATCTATTCTCAAGCTCTATTTATTGAAGATTTGAATGATTGAAGAAATGCTGCTAGAGTGCTGCTAATGAGCTGCTCGTGAGCCAGAAATACGAAGTTGTTGTACCTGTTGCTACAAGCCAAGTACAAATGCTAAAATGCCGAAGTGCAAAATGATGCAAGAGCAGAAAAGAAAATCAAGAGAGAGTAACTAGAACAAGAAGTTAAAGAGTTGAAGAAAACATGATAGTATGTGTGCAAGGCGGAAGCAAGCACCAAGTTATAAGCTCAAGAAGAAGATGCTCAATGCTCAACAAATTAGAGCGCTTCTTTACAAGAATTGAGAGAAGCATTAAAAGAAGCTTTTAAGCTCACAAAACTTATGCTGATACGATGTAAATATCTAGGAGATTATTCTTAGGATAGTTTTGTAAATTAGCAAGGAGTTGTTGCTCAAATCTTGCTAGAAACACTTTTGTGTTATTGTACTTCAATTGTGTTATCTGCTTGTTTAGAAGCAATTCATGTACACACCTTTGTAAACACTTTTCAAAGTGTAGATTCCTCAAGTGACTAAGTTGTTGGTCTGGATACTTGAGAGGGCTAAGTTGTTTTCTAACACATAGAGGTTGTAATCTGTTGAGATTATTGGATTAAGTCCTTGTCTAAGGAAAAATCACCTTGGTGGGTGGACTAGAGTAACTTTGTTAACGGTGAACCAGGATAAAAAGTACTTGTGTCAATTTATTTTTATTGTCTTGTTAGCATTATATTGAAACTCCGCAAAAATATTATAGTTGGTGAAACCCAATTCAAACCCCCCTTTCTTGTCGCAAAAATATCATAGTTGGTCAAACCCAATTCAAACCCCCTTTTCTTGTGTTTCTCACCCCTTCACCTTCTAGATCATATCTTCCCTTGAAGGTAGGTTGTTTATTTCTCTGAAACTTCCCTAACCCACGGAATTCATCATCGCCTCCATTCTGATTCAGATTCACTTGCACAGTCACATTGGCCATTACTTCGAAAAGTATCAGCAATTGCAGGATCATTTCAGCCAGCCATCTTTCTGCACAACCCAAATAAATAACTAAGTAAGCATCGACAATGTTCATACACCCTTCGCACACAAAATGGGTACAAACCAGTCACAAACTGGCCGTATGGACCAACCTGCTCTTGTACCACTATGTAACATCCTAATCTCTGACTCAAAGTTTAATAAAATAAGTCAGTTATAACAACCAGATCAGAGTGTCACGCATGTTTTACCATAGCTTAAAAATATCAACATCACATAGTTATTAAAACTCAGCAGCGGAAAATTTTTAAGTCTGTCATATAAGTTTCAATATCAAACGAATAACAAAAAAATCAACATAAGTAAGGCATAAAATAAATAAAGAATGAACAGCCCATCCCCTGTGCTACATATCAAAGCAATCCTCTAAGACTCAATGATAAATAGCTAAAGAGGCATCAGCCCCGTCCTCTAACTCAAATGACTACTCTTGTACCTGATTGTCTATACTCGAGAGAAGCACAGATTCCACAACAACAAAAAGGGTGAGAATAAGCTCAAATAATAAAGTGGTGCAATACATAAAAAGGGTAGACACACATCACAAACATCTACATCATTAAATCACAACAACACCATATATTCATCCATCACCCACGCGTCAACAATCATCTGCATATCATCAATTACTCATGCATCATCAAATAAAACATAATTCGCAGATATTACACATCACATCGTTAATGTTAATTCATTCACAATGCAAGTATATATGCAATGTGACACCACCTCAACTTAACATGCAAATGTGGTACCGACTCATTGAAAATAAGAGCTATGTTGCTAATATTTCCCACTCGCTCCCGATCCCACCAATAGATCAGAGGACATCAAATTGTGACTGATTTCACCATTGAATCAACAACGCTTCACCACTCTCATTATACGGAAGGCGGGTACTCGCTCGTGTTCCCACCATTGGAACAGAGCACATCAGAATCGTTATTAATTCCACCACTGAATCAGCAACACTTCACTAATTCCACCACAGGCATAAGCTACTCGCTCCCGATCCCACCATTGGACCAGAGCACACCACTAGACCAAAATCCGCACACCATGATGCGTGACACACCATGATGCATCCCATCAGCACAACATACATGATCATGCTCAATTATGACGCACCTTTGCATAATTTATACATGCATGACAACCGCGATATACATCAATATCAATTAATTACGACATAACATAATTTATGCACAATATTATTTAATCAACAACATTCACCATCATTTAATTCACTAATGCATCAACACTCATACAAGATCACAATTAATCATATAATCATTCAAAAATATTCAAAGCATATTGATTCATGCCCTAACACATCAAACGCACCTGAGATTAATAGAGGTTCGGCGTAATGATTTGTCCTGCCCCTCTACCCATAATTTCTTCTTGAGAGTCTCCACTATGATGTGAGTTTTTGAATGGTTTTCCCACAAACCTCCTTACAAAAGGACTGGAGTTTTGCAATGGTTTCCTCCCAACTAAACACGAGATCTTTAACTATGGGGACCTCATAACAAAGATATTTTACCACTAGGACAATCTCGAACCAACAGAGAGCTTTAAGTAGTAAGAAAAAGCTCACAAACCAAACGAGGGTTTTAAATACGAAGACCTCCCACCCAAACAGAGGTTTTATCAGGTTTACCTCAACAACCAAACAAGAGATTTTCAACTGGTTTAGAAATAATAGATTATGCCATAGAAATAATAGATTATGTCATAGAAATAATCGATTATGCGATAAAAAAAGGAAGGTTTTTAAAAGGTGCCACCAATAATCGATTAAGTGACCTAATAATAAATTATTAGAGTTATAAAGCTAATAATTGATTAAACATATGGACTAAATGATTATAACATGTAATAAAACCCTTCTAGTTAATTAGAATGGGTCTTTAAGTCATTAATAAGGCACAAAAATATATTTTTTTGTTGGTTTAATAAAATAAGATAGGATTTCAA
The DNA here is from genome assembly GCA_022829125.1 of Lathyrus tuberosus. NCBI lineage: Eukaryota > Viridiplantae > Streptophyta > Magnoliopsida > Fabales > Fabaceae > Lathyrus > Lathyrus tuberosus. Next base: position 20,817,352 of record JALAZF010000012.1, on the reverse strand, counting down.
ATCATTTGAAAAAGTACATGTGATTTTCCTCAGTAAATTCAAGAGCTAATTTTATATCTTTACAAACACAGATCACTTAACACGGACTAGGCGAGATTTCACACATCCTCTCTTCCATAAATCAAAAGCTTTAGGTTCCTTGTTACATTATCTTTGAATTTAAAACTTCACTTGAACCTTGAATCTTGTTCCTAATAAGGCTTGAAATAACACTTCTGGATAAACACCATCACCAGACACAAAGCTTGATCAGAGATCTTCACTGACTTCACTGTGCGCCTCTTCAAATTAGATGTTGTCCTCCAAAGATAAGCTTTGATATATTGATCTCCAAGAATCACAAATTGATCACTGATGAAGACTTCACCTCATAGTGTTGTCATCATCAACACCAAATAGTTTTCATCAGCACTTTTGATAAAAACTTCATTTTAGAGTGTTGTCATCATCAAAACTAAATAGGTTGTTGCAAACCTCATAACTACAAACACATAGACCCAAAATTATAATTACTATTAATACCTGACAACTAGCCCCAATGATCGTTCTCAAGCGACAAAGTAACAATTTGAATGATGTGGATAAGGTTTTCCACTAAGTCCTGCTTATAGTCAAAGAGTGGTCATCACTAGAGAAAATTCCAAACCATGACCCATTAACATAAACATTGATATCACCTACCTTACTCCTTTTTATTCAGAGATCAAGAAAAGTATGTAAAAATTAACTCTAAGAGGAATAGGCCCCACCAAAGGGTCTTCCCAAAAGGAGGAAAAATTAACTCTAAGAGGGAAAAGTATCGAACAACCCCCCTTTCGAATTCCACCAACTGAATTTTGGCACTTTTTTTACTTATTTATGACCTATTACCTCGGTAAAGCTGTAAACCCAGGGAAATTTTTTTGTAAAATTATTAAAAATTTATATAACAAATATTTTTTGTCCATTTAAAAAATAGCCACAGTCAAGACACTGTCAACACATCAATCCACATGAAACATCAATGATTCGTGTGAAACCCTTACCAGCCAATGTTGTCTACTTTCTACATGTTTACTTTGTGATGTTGATTTCAAGCAAGTGTGTCACATGCAAGTATACATGTATGTTTGAATGCAGCAAGTAATAAAATAAGAGATCGTACCCACAGGGAGTGAAATTGATTTAGCTTTGAACTTTAAAGTATTTAACTCTTGTTTAAAACTAGTATGAGCAAGGTAACAAAATACTAATAATAATAAGCAGTAAGAAATTCACACAACAACCTAAAATATTAAATAAGAGGGGATAAGATATCAGAGGGAATGATTGATGAGATAAGATCCATTAATATATCATTGCTGAAATGTATCCATGATGTGAAGTGTTATGCCTCAAAAGGTCAGAACGTGATCTAGTGGTGTATCTCTACAACATCAAAGCATGCATAACTAGGGCAAGAGAACAAATCTCTAAGCCTCACTTATAACCCTAAAATGCGTCTGGTTTTAATTCTAAAAATCTTTATGGTCTGAACTTCTTATCTCTAAGCAAGATGAATTAAGTGAATATCTCTATCCTACTTTATTAACCACTTTTGTTATGAAATTCATGTGTTGTTGGATCTCTCTCAACAACACACTTGTACTTTTTTCTAAGTTGATCATTCTAAGAAGCAGATGTATAGAATAAAAACACATAACAAAACAAGACACTAGTCAACACATCATTTCAACATAAAAATCTTTATGTCCTCCAGCTACTTTGATCTTATCTTTATGCTCTATCTCTCTCTTTACGCAGTTCCTTGCCACATGTGCCCTAATGATAAAAATCCTTCCAAGCTCTTGGTGAATTTGTAAATAACAAGACTCAACATTTCCCTTCCATTAATCTTCATTCTACTCCAGATTCTGTCTCGAGGTGTCATGCCTTAGCTTGCCTTTATCAGATTTTCTTTAAAATAAAAACACACGAAAAACAATAAAAGGTGCACCTAGTGCACTTAAGGTAAAAACATACTAAAACAAGTAAATATAAATAAATCCAAATGAAACTTAACTAAAATCATAAGAGAAAATGGGTTATCATGACACACTAAAACAACGTTATCATCCACTCAGAACGTAAATTCCACATTGATACATCTTGGATGCAAATTGCTAAAAATGTGAAATTAACATAGAGTATGCCAATAATATTCATTCATCACTTTTAGGGCCCATCTTGCGTCTTTTCTCTCCATCAACCAAGATATAACACTTACTTCCAAAACACATGTAAATACTAGACATTTGACTTCCTTCCTTTCCACACCTCATAGTGATTAACTTGGGTTCTTGGTCGAATGGTTACTCGGTTGTGGATGTGACATGATGTATTCATTGCTTTAACCCAAAAGTAATAGGGTAAAAGTAATAGGCTAGATCACCCAGAATTTCGATCAGTGGTTGAAGAGGTTTGGAAATCTTCAAATGTTCAAGGTAAGAAATTTTTTGTATTAAAAGAGAAACTCAATCTTTTGAAAAACAGAATGAGAACTTTGAACTCAAAGGTCTTTGGGAAACAAGATTTGGAGGTCGATAAAGCAGTTAAAGATCTTAATGTTTTGGATTAGTTGGCGGCACATGATAATTCATCTTTGATTCATTATCAATCTAGAAAAAGAATTGAAGCTCGGAACTTGTTTTGGCAAAAGTTTCATTTTTCGTGAATCTCTAATCAACCAAAAATCTAGATGTAGTTGGCTTAGGTAAGGAAACCAAAATTCCAAGATTTTCCATTCCTTTATGAGATCAAGATTTGACGCAACATTATAGGTTTTCAAAGCAGGTGACTCCTTGATTGATGATGTTGAAGATATTAAATATTTGGCATATAATCACTTCAAGGAGTGATTTCAAGAGCTAATCATTAGAAGACCTAGGTTGTATTGAGTGGTTTTTAGAGAATTATCATCAAACGAAAACTCTAGCATTGAAGCCCCTTCTAACATCCAAATATTAAAGAAGTTGTTTGGAATTCAGCGTGTGACAAAAGTATGGGGCCGTACATTTTCGTTATGGATTTCTTAAAAGATAGTTAGGATATCATCAAGTAAGACCTCTTTAATTGTGTTAATAAATTGTTCTTGAAGTTCCATTTCCCAAAGGCAATCACAACTGCTTTTATTGCTTCGATCCACAAGATTCATAGCCTCAGTTGTCTTAATGACTATTGCCCAATTTGTATGATAGGAAGTCTTTACAAGATCATTCAAAAACTTTTATTTTGAAGATTAAAGAAATTTATTGGTAAGCTCGTCTCAATTAATCAGTTTTCTTTTATTCATAATAAAAGTATGCTTTATGGAGTCGTGGTGGTCAGTGAACTTGTGGATTTTGCTCAAAGAAATAAGAAAGACATGTTTATTTTCAAAGTTGATTTCGAAAAAGCCTTCATTTCAGTATCTTGGGAATATTTGTTGTATGCGCTTAAGCATATGAATTTTAGAAGTAAATGGATTAAGTGGGTCCAAGCATGCATTTTTTCTAGTTCACTCGATTCTAACCAATGGAAGTCCCACCATGCATTTTCAAGAAAGGGTAGGGCTTTCCCAAGGGAACCCACTCTCCCCATTTCTTTTCATCATTGTTTCTGAAGGTATTGAAGGCACGTTGAAAAATGATCATTCTAGCTTGAGTTTCAATCCTATCAAATTGTTAGACAATCTTCAGTTTGATCTTTTTCAATTTTCGGAAGACACTATCATATTGGGACATGCATCATGGGATAATATATGGTCTATTAAAGCGATGTTGTGTGGCTTCAAATTAGAATATGATTTATAGGTAAATTTTCACAAAATCAAAGCCTTGGGTTTTAACATTAATTCTTAATTTTTGACGGATGCTTCTAATTTCCTATCATGTGCAATTAGTCCATTTCCATTCTCTTTCACAGGCCTTCCAATTGGGGATAATCCTGTAGGCGTTCATCTTGGTATCCTATTCTATCAAATCTTTGCAATATGCTCTCCTCTTAAAAAGGTAAATCTATTTCTCTAGAAGGTTTTGTGATGCTCTTAAACTCTGTCTTGAACTCTATTCCACTATTTTATTTCTCCTTCTAAAAAGAGCCAAAAATAGTAGTCCAGGAAATCATTAAGATTCAGCGTCCATTCCTTTGGAATGGTGAAGAAACTCAAAGCCGAATAAATTGGGTATCTTGGTCCATAATCTGTAAACCAAAAATTGAGGGTGGTCTAGGAGTTAAAGATTGTGAATCCTTCAATAAGACACTTCTGAGCAAATGGGCATGGGAAATCATCTTAGACAATATATCGAGTTGGAAATCTCTCTTATCCTTCAAATATGGCGACATCAATGGTTTGATCTTTGACCTCTCTTGGTCTATTACATCAATCTGGTATAGGGATCTAAGGATCTGATTGGGTGTGTGGGGGTAGGGAGGAACTCTAATTGGTTTGGCAATGACATTTCCTGTAAACTAGGAAACGCCTTAAATATTCTCCGAGATCACAATTCCCTAGTTTTTTTTATTGTGTGCGGGTTTCTAGAGAAAAATTTTGTACACTAGGCTAGTGGATCAATGATGCTTGGAATTAGAATATTGAGATTAATTATAATCATCTTCAAGGTTCATCAAGGAGTGATTAGGACGATCTTCAAAATATTCTCTTTAACATCAAGTCGAATCCTCTTGTGAATTATTTTTTCATTTAGTGGCATGATGTTGGGGTTTTTTTCCAAGTAAATCTGATTTCTCCATGTTGAAATCTTTATCTCTTGCAGGTTCCCACCCCGATCTTGATCTGTCTATCGATTTGAAGAGTTTGTGAAAATCAAATGTTCCAAGCAACATCCAATCCTTTGCTTGGAGGTTCCTTCTTAACAAGCTTCAATCGATGGATGAACTAGCTAAGCGTGGTATTCTTAGGGGACCACATAGCCTTGTGTGTCCTATGTGCTTAGGACCTGTTCTGGATCGGGCAGGCGCTTGGCCCCTAGTAGGGCAAGGCCCAATCCAGTCCAGCTCTTGGCCAGGCCCAATAGCCAGAAACTAGCCATTGGGCAGGAACTAGCCGTTGGGTAGAAACTAGTCGTTGGCCATATCCCCCTCACTCGCTTGGCAGTTCACGCGACCAACTGTCTCCCATAATCTCATAGAAACAGTTTGACCAGGTCAAAGGGTCACGCGCCAGACCCTCCACCTGGCAGTCTCCCATTGGTCGACCAGACATTTCGGCCACATGGGAGACCTTGGCCCCGCGCTGGGGGTTACTTCTATAAATACCCTCTCATGTGAGATGGGAAGGTTTGATCACTATTCAATACTTGAAATCTTACCTTTGTACTTGCTTTCTCTCTTCGTCCAAACACTTACTTTGGCATCGGAGTACCTTGCAGGTACAAACCCCTTTTCTCTCCTACAAGCATCCTCATCTGCCCTACGCGAAGGCCACGACGATTCAGTATGATCACCTCCGATCAGTGGTGCCGTTTGTGGGAAACTAGCTTCCCCGTCTTTTTGATTCAAGATCCCCTCTTTTTCACCTAAAAGACCAAAGCTATCTCCAAACTCTATTTGATCATCATGGCCTCCAACAGGAACGATGATGCCCGTCAAGAGCCCGTCATCGCCGTTATCGCTGATAACGTCGACCACCTCGTCTCCGGAGCTGCCTTCCCGGAGACAGATCATCGGGATGGGAAAACCGCCTCTCCTACCCCCGATGACGTGAAGCCACGCGCGCAAGCTGCTGGTCTCATTTTTGAGCCTATACATGTCCCTCAAAATGCGGACCCAAGCACTGCCGCCCTAATTGCCTCCCTCAAAAGGTCCAACTTCCTGATCTTCTAGCAGGGCGAGAAGATCGATATGCTCGAACACGCCCTCCAGGAGCAGCGCCCCTCGCAGAAGCCCGGTAGCCCCTCTTTGCGGCCACAGTCTCCTCCTCCTTAGAAGTGCAGGCGAGACAGGTCCAGAAGCCTCTCTCGAACGAAGACGTTCCAGATCGGAGGAACTTGACTAAGCACTCGCTAGATGACGACACCGATCTCCCCTGCAAAAATCCAGACACTCTTCCACTCCGAAGAGGAAGAGACCTTCGAGGAGCCATCGTGAGCATCGCAGGTCACGCAGACACTCCCCCCGCCGCAGCAAAAGCCGCGAGCATAGCGACTCCCCCTGTCGGTCGTCTAGCACAAGCGATGACGATGATGTCCATGGGCCCTTATCTCAGGAGATCATGGACATGCGCATTCCTCGTGGATTGGAGAAGCCACCTCCCCTTGCCACTTACGGTGGGACCACCGACCCGGGCGAGCATATAGAGAACATCAAGGCCATGCTCCACTATCATAACATAAGAGGGGCTATCAAATGCAGGCTGTTCCCGATCACTCCCAGGAAGGGGGCCATGGCCTAGTTTAAGCGGCTTCCCCGGGGTTCGGTCACGTCTTGGAAAAATTTAAAGAGCCATTTTGCCCGCCATTTTACTGCCTTCCGGCGACATCCCAAGTCGGAGGCCACATTAGAAGCAATCATGCAGGGCAGGGATGAGCCCTTGCGTGCATATATCGAGCGGTTCAACAAGGAGGCTGTTGAGGTCCGCACGACGGACTATTTGAAGAAGTATCTCCTCGAAAAAGGGTTGAGACCAAAGACCGAATCCCGCAAGGCGGTGGGCATAGAACCTCTTCGCAACCTGGTCGAGTTGCTCTTTAAAGCTCAAACGTATATTCAATATGAGGAGAAAGAGGTAGCCTACAAAGCCCGGGACTCTAGGGATCAAGGGAGTTCCCGGGCGACAAAAAAAGAAAAAGACGAATCAGAGGCCCCTAGACGCGATAGAGAGAGGCAACGAGATGATCGTCCTCATGAAGGAAAGGTACCTGCTGGTCGTTTCACGGAGTATACCCTGCTGACGGTTCCCCGCAAGTGCATTCTCTCTGAGTGCATCAACGTGGAGTTTAAGCAGGGAGGTGTCCGGTTCCCCAAACCAACGTCGTCCAAGAGTAACACGGACAAGAGTAAATACTGCCGTTTCCACTGCAACCATGGCCACGTGACTGAAGACTACGTGCACCTGAAAGACGCCATCGAAATCCTCATCAAGGAGGGTCACCTAAAGAAATATTCAAAGAGGGTTGAGTCCTCTCGACGAGATACGTCGGAGACCAAGAAAGAAGAGGAGTCTTTGCCGCCCAGTCCTCCTCCTCGGGTCGCTATATCCGTCACACGGCCAGAGGACTTCTTCATCCCTGACCATATTGAGGATCCTCCTCAAATATCTGCACACAGCACGTGGGAGACCTTCCCAATGGCCATGGTTATCTCGTGTGGGGATACAACGAACTCACGGTGGGGTCAGTCAGGAGAAAGTTTGACCAACTCATTGATTGCAGTCCTGACCAGCTGTCCACGCTCGAGAAGGTTCGGGGGCGGTCCCAACCAATCACTTTCTAATGGGAGAAGCTGCCTGGGGGCTCCCCGAACTCGCACATTCCTTTGCTCATCAGAGCGAGACTTGCCAACACCGATGTCCGACAGATCCTGGTCGACCTGGGCAGCTCCGTGGACATCATGTACACTGGATTATTCATAGACTTAAAGCTGGATCGGAAGAACCTGTCGCCGTACGTAGGTTCTGACCTGCAAGGGTTTAACGGGGAGACAGTGAGACCCTAGGGGTACGTGGAGCTACCGGTCACCTTCGGGGAAGAGGAGGCATCGAAGTCGATCAAGACTCAGTTTTTGGTAATCAATTGCCCTTCGTTGTACCAATGCATCCTTGGCAGACCAACCTTGGCAGAGCTGACGCTGTTCCTTCGACCGTTCATCTCAAAATGAAGTACTATACGGAGAAGAGCCATGTCGCAACATTGCACGGGGACATAGAAGCTGCAAAGAGGTGCTTTGAAGAAGCTACTCGAGGCCAAAGCTCGATCGGTGCAGCACACAAGGCCGCCAAGTGGGCAAGAGAGGACGACTAGCCCAACGAAGAGATCCAACCCGACAAGAAGCTGACTCTCCCCGTCGGCAGGGACAGAAAGTTCCTCTACAACCACCCTCATGCGCCCTGTTCTAGATAGGGAGTTCGAGGTAATCACCTTCGGAGCCGACCCGAGCAGAGGAGTGAAGATAGGCGCGGGGCTTCCCAATGAGGTAAAGCAGCAGCTGAAGACATGTCTCGAGGACAATGCTGATTTGTTTGCGTAGAGTGTCGCGGACATGCCTGGCATGGACCCTGAAACCACATGCCACCAATTGACCATTGACCCAGTTGCTCGAGCCGTCGCACAATGCAGACGCAGGCAATCCGATGAGAAAGCACAGGCCACCGAAAAACTTGTACCGGATCTCTTAGAGGCAAAATCTATCTCGGAGGCCAGGTATACAACCTGGCTGTCCAATATTGTACTTGTCAAGAAACATAGTGGAAAATGGCGCATCTGCATTGATTATACTGATCTTAACCAAGCTTGCCCGAAGGATGCTTATCCTCTGCCCAGCATAGATAAGCTCGTAGATAATTCTGCAGGTTTCGAGCTCTTGTCCTTCATGGATGCCTATTCGGGATACAATCAAATTCCTATGGCCGAAAAGGACAAGAAGTACACCGCGTTCATGACCTCGTCGGGGAACTATTACTACAATGAAATCCCCTTTGGTCTAAAAAAAACTGGGGCCACATACCAGCGCATGATGAACAAAGTCTTCCGAGCAGAAATCGGAGACATGCTCGAAGTTTACATGGACGATATGATCGTGAAATCCCAAGAGGAATTCGATCACACGACCCATTTTCAAAAGGTTTTCGACCAGGAAAGAAAATGCAAAATGCGTTTTAACCCAGAAAAATGCACCTTTGGCGTGCGGGCAGGGAAGTTCCTAGGGTTCTACCTCACCGAGAGGGGGATATAGGCAAATCCTAACAAATGTTGGGCATTCGCGGAATTTCCCACACCCAGGTCAAACAAGTCCATACAGTCCCTCAACGGGATGCTCGCTTCACTTTCTCGTTTCGTGGCCAAGTCTGCCCAGCACGTCCTGCCCTTCTTCAAACTCCTCAGAAAGGAGGCCACATTCGAATGGACGGAGGAATGCGAGTAGTCTCTGACCCACCTTAAGCGAGCCTTGTCCGAACCCCCATGCATTCACGACCAGAGTGGGGGGAGACCTTGTACCTATATCTTTCCGTCACCAGCGAAGCCATTAGTGCTACACTCATTCGCGAGACAACGGACGGGCAAAAGCCCATCTATTTCACGAGCAAGGCCCTACATGGGCCAGATATCAGATACACGCAAATAGAGAAAGTCGTCCTCGCCCTCGTCATCGCCGCGAGAAGGCTCAGACATTACTTCCTAGCCCACACCATAGTGTGAGAGCAAGAATTGTCTCTACAAGTCAATCTATGTTTTGAAGATAACAATAAATATTTGTGAAAGAACCATTTTATGGTCTAACGTGTGTTGTGTGCAGATCATAAGAACTAAAGACATCAGAACCAACATGCACCAGCTAGATGTACTATGATTGAATATATACATATGCGAAGTTACTATGTGTGACTAAATTCGCGAGAAGCAAGAACGCTCATTTATCTAGTCATGATCAGCCAGATCCAAGGATGCCAAGATTTTTGTTGCAATGCTCTTGTGGATGCTCTCTGAAAGTGATTGAGATTCTGAAGATAACGAAGCTTCTGAAGAAGTACACTCTGAAAGAACCAAAGTACGGAAGACTCCTATGACTTGAAGTTCTGATGGCTGAAGGCGCTGAAGACCAAGTGTAGAAAGAATCTGAAGACTTTTGTGTTCTGAAGATCAAGGTTTCAAATATCCAGTTTTGAAGACTCTGAAAACAGGTTCCGAAGATTCGGAAAACTTAAAGCAGAAAAGAATAACATTCTTAAAGACCAAGTGCTGAAGTTCTGAAGACTGATTTCTAATGGACTTCTTCAATCGACTGAAGACATGAAGCATCCGATATTCTGCTAAGAAGACTCTACTCATGCTTCATCAAATTAACATCAGAAGCCACTGAAGTTTTGAAGTCTAAATATTACCGTTGTGAGTTAAATGTACACACTACCCAAGGAAAGATGTCTGGTCACTTCTCCCTCTACGAAAAGGAGATGTGTCAGTACAACTCATTATATCACAACGTCTCTTTTCCAAACAGCCAACAGAATTCTCAAACGGCTATATTTCTACTGGCTATTTAATGGAAAGAGTTGTTGCTTCTGATGTGTCGATCACTTGTAGAATCACGAACTGAATGTTCATCTACAAAATTGACCAAGTCATTGTGAAGATAGCCACAACGATGAGTTCTCGTTGTAACACTTAGAATATTCAAAAGCTATCATTATTTCACTAATGGCAATTGTTGTTGAAACTCAAGAAGACAAATCAACACAACAACAACAATCAAGAACAGAAGCTGTTGATGAAGAAGACAACATTGAAGATCTGTCAAGTCATCAACCTACCTTCTCGTCAGAATTACATTGAAGATCTGAAGCAAGGAGTTGCTACTCAAAGCTTGCTCAACCATGAAGATGAAGAAGAAGAAGATCTACAAGATGTCAACAATTGTAATATCTAAATACATCTTTGTAGTTTCTTAGGAAAGCAAGGAGCTGTTGCTCAAATCTTGCCTGAACACATGTGTGTGTTCTTTGTACTTAAACTTAGGAGAAACTTGCTTATTAAGAAGCACAATTTGTAATCTCCAGTTTTCCAATTCAACTAAATGAATTGAGACTCCTCAAGTGAACGTTATATCTAGAATGGATCCCTGAACGGTTCAACTGTGAGTTGAAGCCCTTGAGTAGATCACGTAGTGATCAGATACTTGAGAAGACAATGGCTGGGTGTCATTGTGGAAAATCCTGAAATATGGTCAGTAGCATTATATTCATTGTGATGAATTCCTGAATGGCTAGCTGTGAAATCCCAGCAGTGGGTCTGCTCGGTCAATGAATGTTATATCCTGTTGGATCCCTGAACGGTTCATTGGGTTGTTAGTCACAGTGCGTCTGTGCAAGTTGTTAATCAGTGGCGTGGCCCGTGCAAGTGTAATCATAATTTATTATAGTGGACTAAGTCCTTGTGTTCAAGGCGAAATCACCTGAGGAGGGTGGACTGGATTAGCCTGCGTGGTGAACCTTGATATATCGTGTGTTCTTTACTCTCTTGCTTAGTATCACTATTTATGTTTCTGCATTGAATATCAGAACCTCATATTAAGCAATGTCAGAACCTTGCAGCTATCTCTGATAAGCTTCCGCACTGCAAGTTCTGAGTTTTGTATCTTATGATCAGAACCTATATGGTTCTCATGCTCCATAGTTAAGAGATCAGAATCTCTCAACGAACATTAAACGTTCTTGAGCGTCTCTTTAACAAGGTGAGATAAGTTATGAAAATAGAAAATTCACAATTCAAACCCCCCTTTCTTGTGTCTTTCTCGCACCTTCAGTTGGTATCAGAGCTCCGGTTCTGTTATTGATTCATATCAAACACTTAACAGTGTCAGAAAAAGATCCAGATGTGGTGCGTAGAAGTACTCTGGGTGAGATTGAAATCCACTTACAATTTCTGTAACAGTTCAGCAGTTGACTGTGTACAAAATTTTAATCAATATGATTACTTCTTGAGCAATTCACTGATTCTAGATGAAGTCTCATTAAAAATTGAAGAATCAGCTGATAAGATAAATTCATCAGATAAGAAACTGTATCTGTTGAATGCTCATCCTGGAAAATACGTGTGGATAAAACCACGTATATGCTTAAAAGATGAATCATCAGAAAGCAAGAAATCTTGTTTGCTAAAGATTAATTCTTTATGAGTTTTTGAGATGTTTTCAAGAAACGGATTAGGTTCACCCTTGACTTTCTCATTTGAAACTCATTTTGAATCTCTTCATGTAAAGAAGAAAGATTGTTGTTCTAAGACTTTGAATTTCAGAATGAAATCTGTTAAATCCAGAATCTGAAAAATTCAAATTATTAGAAAAGATTCTGAACGAACTCTTAAGCCTTAATTGATTCAGAAATCAATCTCTAACAACTTGTGATTATCCTAGTGAAATCAAATGTTGATAACCTGATTTTCTCTAGTTCAAGTGTTCTCGGAACCACTTGAGCTATGAAATTAGAATCTATCAATCCAGACATCTAGGTTCTCTAACTGATGTCTTAAAAGATGACGTTAATGATGTTCTTTTGAAGAAATCAGTTAACCCATAAATATGTGTGACCAACCCCAAATAAGTTGATCAGCATTGTAAGAATAAGAAGTTTCATGCAAACCATGTCCTGTGTCGTACATTTGAGTTATGTGATAATGCTTTGTTCTGAACAAGTTCTGAAACAAAGTCAGAAGCTGATGTGCTAATTCTTCTTTGTATAACCTCTCAAAGGTTCTCACTAATCTTGTGAAATCAACCATCTTTCGAAGAAAAGAAATTCTCACAAACGCAAACTGAATTCAGGCTATGAAAGGAGAACTCAACCAATTCTCAAAGTTTGTCATTTAAGATTCAGATCCATAACTTAAGAACTGTATCGGAACCAAACAGGTTCTATAGATCAAGGAAATGATAAGTGAGAAGCAATAAAAAACATATGTAATCTGTTGCTTATGGATAAGGTCATCAAATAGAATTTATTGTTCACTCTGTACTGCTCCCAAGCATATGAGTGTCAATTTTCCTTCAGAACATTCATTACATCGCCTTACCAAAAGGATTGCATGTAATTGGCTAAGTTCGGATGAAATGGTCACTCTGATCATGTTAAGTCTTAATCTCGGTTATTATAACCTAGAGAGTTGATGGACAAGGTTGAACAAGAAAAGAGAGAAAGCTGTAATTCAACCAGGATCACATTCCAAGAAAATATTCATTTTCCTCAAAAGTCAGAACACAAGCGTATCTTGAAGAACCCAAGAAATATCTGCAGTTTACTCGGAAATAGGCAGAATCAGAAAGATGCTCAAAGATTCAGAAGTCAGAAAGGAATGCTTTCACGAAAAGGTTTAGCTAAAAGATTCTCTTCAAAAGTTAAGCATCCCTAAGGTACACTTTCTTTTTCTCTGTAAACCCATAAAATACTTTTATAAATTTTCATGACTAGTAAAATGTTTAGGACTCATTACATACCTCTTTAGGAAAATTATTCCACAAAAAGAATATCAGTTAAAACTTAACTGTACGAAATTGCTAGATAAAATAAAATCCTTTAACAAAGTCTACACACAAAGGAACACCATAATAAATGTGAATCTTTTGAAAACACAACATATCTCTAACAGCTAAATAAAATCTCATTAAAATCTTTTGCACTAACCTATATCTTCCCTATACTAGGCATAATTCTACCTACTTATTCTATAAAATCACGTCTCCCTTTCATACATCTTATACTCAAAACCCTAAAGTTCTAAGCCTCTTTATCCATCCATTATCATGCCTCCACTAACCTTTCTCGGTAATCCAAATCTTCTTGAACTCATTCCTGAGAAACGGTTCTCATTCATTACTCCTTCACCCTCAAGAGGCACTGCTTGTAGTAGAGCATATATTTTATATACTCAACAATGGACTAGGTACTCCATGATTCTAGAAAAGCCTATCTATGTAAACCTGGTCAAAGATTTCTGGAAACATGTTGATCTTGATATTGAAAGAAAATACATCACTTCCAATGTTTTTGAAATCCCAATTGTCATCAACCTATTCTCAGTGATCCTTGCAATTGGATGTGAGGATGTTGGAATTCATGTTAATTTTGACATACACAAATTCTTTCCTACTAAAATTTTTGCCTCCCTTCATGATCTAACCTCCAGATACATTCCTTACAATCTTGAAAATCTTTTACCTATTCCCAAAGCTTGGTACAAACTCATGCTGACAAATTTTCTTCCCAGAGGAGAAAGTACTAAAAAAAATTAAATTTCATGACCATGAGTTTATTTACCTTCTTATGAATGATTTTCGAATAAATTTACCATACACCATCTTCAACTGTCTCTAGAAGACTATCTCTGAATCCAGAAATGTCGCAAAGTCCTACATCCCTTATGGAAGAGTTTTGTCTGAGATTTTCTTCAGGGATGGGATCGTTGATATGATCAAAGGAATAATTGAGGAAGATGGGTCTGATATCCTTCCAGAAAACTGCTTGTTGAAGATTAATTGCGATTCCTTTTGTAGCTAGGAAACTGTTCAAATTCTGTCTGAATTTTGTAACTAGCTCAAATCTCTTTTCCGTCGAAATAGTTATTTCTGCTATTGTTATGTTAATTCCAGTTCACAATGTCATACTAAAAAGGGGTCTCTCTGAATACTATCAGTTTACCAAAATTAAAAATTCTAAGTAAACATAAAATGTCTTGTCACTATCATTAAAACTTTTTCGCAGCTCACGAAATCATCATGAATATATCAAATCTTATGATAAATGAATGTAAAGCAGTTACTAACTTTTTACTCTTCCCAATAAAGAAGTAACTACTCCGATTCCTTCTCACACACGATTACATCCGTTTGTATACTCAACTAATCATAACATATCTAGAAAATAGTAAATCAGATCCGTTACACTAAGATCGTACATCCTAACCCGTCCATAAATACTGGGATTGTCTCTCTCCTCAGATCTACACTCAAATCCATCCTTATTTTTTTAATACTATCCCCTCACTAGAACAATGAACTCTCAAAGGAATGGACCAACCTTCCTTGGAAACAAAGAAAATCTACACGTTATTCCTGAGAAGAAACTCAACCTTGCTCATCCCAGAGACAATGGTTTGGAGATACTCAGAAGTATGCAAGCCCAGTCTTGGCAGGGCTATTACGCTCTCCTATATGGTCCCATCTATCCAAACCTTGTTAAAGAGTTATGGAAATATGCTAGAATTAGCAAAGATGGAAAAACCATCTGGTCGGAAGTCTACCTTCAACTCATTGCTGTCTCTGTCTCCTCGATAGAGAAAATCACTGGATGTATCTCCTCCTGAGCTACGATTGATGACTATCAATCGAACCTAATCTTGGTGGATCAGTGTAAAATTTTATTTGATGACTCAGTCCCTTACGAAACAAACAACCCTGAGAGGCTTCTCTCTTTTCGAAAAACATGGTTCAAATTTTCCTTGACCAACCTTCGTCCTCGTATGGCTCCTGAGAACACCTTAACGCACAACGACATAATCCTTATCTTTCTTCTAACACATCATGTTACAATAGATCTCCCTAAAACCATTTTTAACCATATGAAACATTCGAACAAAATATCTAGAAACAAAGTGCAGGCCTTCATTCCGTATGGAAGAATAATATCGGAAATACTTCTACAAGAAAAGGCCTGGGAGTTAATTGTCAGGCTTGAACCTGGTACTTCTCCTGTTGAAATCAGTTGTGAAAATATGGACAGTGTTGAGGATTCTGATCATTAAAGTTGTGATGATCTTCTAGTAGTTGCTATGTTTTGAAAATTACAGTCTTTAATATTTTGTGTTTAATGTACAATCACCCTTGAATTAATGAAAATGCTTTATTAGTCTCACATGAAAATTTTAGAACCTAACTCCTTCACTCTTTCTCATAGAGTCCTTTAGATAATTCAACCAGTATTAGAAATCACAATGGCTAAATTAAAAGAAACTCATAAATTTATCCCATCTAGGAAATTGCGTACAAAAGGCTACTCCCTAATTTCTTACTAGAAATTTCTCAGCCGTTCAATTCTCTTGAAATACGCATACAGTCGTTCGACTGATAAACTATTGAGGAATATCTCAATCCTTCATAACACGGAAATACATGACTCTAAAAGTTTTCTCTTATAAGAACCAGTTTTCATCTAGTCTAGACTTGTATGAAATCCTTCCGTAATAGAATCTATATTTTTATTTAATCTATGTTTTTTAAGTCTTTCTCTAATGCAATCTATGAACTTCTATGTTTAAATGCAGTTAATTTTTTTAAAGAGCTCCTTGTTGGTTATTTATAATTGTCCTTCAGATTAATTATGCCATAACGAAAAATTAGTAAAATAAACCTAATTGCTTTTAAAATACCTGAACACTAGTTTCACGACCTTAAAATTGGCTTCCATTACCTTCAATTGGTATCATTCATATACTTGATTGATTGAAAGATATATGCTTAACTGCTCAAATGCTGGCTCTATGGTTCTATGTTGTTTAACATATCCAGTATATATATGATGATGTTAATATGAAATGAGAATGAAATACATATGATATTCATTGGAAAGAGGAATTATATGCTTAAATACCCTTATGCTCTAAGCACCTTTTGATGATGTCAAAAAGGGGGAGAAATATAATGATTTTGATTGAGAGGAGGAAATCTGAAAGAATGGAGAACTCAAACAAAGTACTCACATAAAAATGTGTTACTACTAACGTTTATTGTTTGATGTTATCCGAGGAACTCTAAACAAGTTCACTAGGCATTCTAAAGACAGGACCAGGCTAAAAATGAAGAACTCCGATCATATAATAGAAGCTGTCTAAAAATCAGAAGAAGTAAGAAAACTCTGAAAGCAGTGAAGACAAAGTACACATTCTTAAAAGTAAGAAAACTCTGAAAGCAGTCAAGACAAAATACACATTCTCAATATACTTACACAGAGGAACTGTGCAAATCAGAAGCCAAGAGCTGTCTGAAGATCTGGATTGAAGATCCAAGAAAGAAGCCATTCTGATGTTTACCAGGAACCATTTGAAATGAAAACGATTTGGTATCAGACTAAATCAATAATTGGTAATCAGTCTCATATCAAAGATTGGTATCAGACTAGGTCAGCAATATCAATCAGGACAAAGCTGTGAGAAGCATTATATACCTTCATTGGTATCCATTCCCTGCACATTAAGGAACTATTCTTCAAGTCAAAAGAACTTCTTCAGTCAGTACATCACTTTATTTCAGAACAAAACAAGGTGTACCAGATTCAAAATCAAGCGTTGGTCAATCACATAAATTAACCTAAAATTGGTATCAGATCAGAAATCAAGCTTTGATAAACCACTGATCTGTGACATTAACAAGATAAGAACCCATGGTCAAATGTCAAACTCTGAAAAGTCATGCTCCACTTTGGTGATTAAAATCTTACAACTCTGAATCTCGATTCTGAAGATCCCAATATATGACTTATGGTAATTAGGGGGAGACTACCCAAAAGATGAAAATATAAAATAAAAAATCTTCATATAGTCTGAAACTCAGGGGGAGTTTCCTTTAAAGACAGTGTTTATCTCTGATAGATAGCAAGGATATGACTATCATTCAAGAACTGTTCTGATCTTATGCTTAATGGAATCTGCTGAAAAGTAGAAATGATTTAGATGTCTCTGAAGATAATAAGCTCTGATATGACAACAAAGAGAACTGAGTTCTGAAGATCTGAAGATGGAAGTTCTGATGAACTAGTCCAGATGCTAAAGACTCTTCGTTTTCCTAAAGACAAGATAGAGAAGTAACTCTTTTCTATTCCTGTTCTGACAACTCAAGTCGTTACTCTGCATATCTTTGGATTACATAAAATCCTAGATGATCTCAGATAAAGCTTTGAGGATAACTCATTCAGGGGGAGCTGTTGTTCCAAACGATGAATTTGTTTGCTTTGGTGATTACCTTGTATAAAATGTTCAATCAAAATACTTGGTTTTGTCATCATCAAAAAGGGTGAGATTTTGAGAGCAAGAATTTTCTCTACAAGTCAGTCTATGTTTTGATGATAACAATAAGTATTTGTGAAAGAACCATTTTATGGTCTAACGTGTGTTGTGTGCAGATCATAAGAACTAAAGACATCAGAACCAACATGCACCAGCTAGATGTACTATGATTGAATATATACATATGTGAAGTTACTATGTGTGAATAAAGTCGCGAGAAGCAAGAACGCTCCTTTATCTAGTCATGATCAGCCAGATCCAAGGATGCCAAGATTGATGTTACAATGCTCTTGTGGATGTTCTCTGAAAGTGATTGAGATTCTAAAGATAATGAAGCTTCTGAAGAAGTACACTCTGAAAGAACCAAAGTACGCAAGACTCCTATGACTTGAAGTTCTGATGGCTGAAGGCGCTGAAGACCAAGTGCAGAAAGAATCTGAAGACTTTTGTGTTCTGAAGATCAAGGTTTCAAATATCAAGTTCTGAAGACTCTGAAGATAGGTTCTGAAGATTCAGAAGACTTAAAGCAGAAAAGAATAACGTTCTTAAAAACCAAGTGCTGAAGTTCTGAAGACTGATTCCTAATGGACTTCTTCAATCGAATGAAGACTTGAAGCATCAGATATTCTGCTAAGAAGACTTTACTCGTGCTTCATCAAATTAACATCAGAAGCCACTGAAGTTTTGAAGTCTAAATATTACCGTTGTGAGTTAAATGTACACATTGCCCAAGAAAATATGTCCGGTCACTTCTCCCTCTGCAAAAAGGAAATGTGTCAGTACAACTCATTATATCACAACGTCTCTTTTCCAATCAGCCAACAGAATTCTCAAACGGATATATTTCTACTGGTTATTTAAAGGAAATAGTTTTTGCTTCTGATGTGTCGATCACTTGTAGAATCACGAACTGAATGTTCATCTACAAAATTGACCAAGTCATTGTGAAGATAGCCACAACGATGAGTTCTCATTGTAACACTTAGAATATTCAAAAGTTATCATTGTTTCACTAATGGCAATTATTGTTGAAACTCAAGAAGACAAATCAACACAACAACAACAGTCAAGAACAGAAGCTGTTGATGAAGAAGACAATATTGAAGATCTGTCAAGTCATCAACCTACCTTCTCGTCAGGAATACATTGAAGATTTGAAGCAAGGAGTTGTTGCTCAAAGCTTGCTCAACCAAGAAGACGAAGAAGAAGAAGATCTACAAGATGTCAACAATTGTAATATCTAAATACATCTTTGTAGTTTCTTAGGAAAGCAAGGAGCTGTTGCTCAAATCTTGCTTGAACACATGTGTGTGTTCTTTGTACTTAAACTTAGGAGAAACTTGCTTATTAAGAAGCACAATTTGTAATCTCCAGTTTTTCCAATTCAACTAAATGAATTGAGACTCCTCAAGTGAATGTTATATCTAGAATGGATCCCTGAATGGTTCAGCTGTGAGTTGAGGCCCTTGAGTAGATCACGTAGAGATCAGATACTTGAGATGACAATGGTTGGGTGTCATTGTGATGAATCCCTGAACGGCTAGCTGTGAAATCCCAGCAGTGGTTCTGCTTGGTCAATGAACGTTATATCCTGTTGGATCCCTGAACGATTCATTGGGTTGTTAGTCACAGTGCGGTTGTGCAAGTGGTTAGTCACGGGCGTGGCCCGTGCAAGTGTAATCATAATTTGGTTATAGTGGATTAAGTCCTTGTGTTCAAGGCGAAATCACCTGAGGAGGGTGGACTGGATTAGCCCGCGTGGTGAACCTGGATATATCGTGTGTTCTTTACTCTCTTGCTTAGTATCTCTATTTATGTTTCTGCATTGAATATCAGAACCTCATATTAAGCAAAGTTAGAACCTTGCAGCTATCTCTGATAAGCTTCCGTACTACAAGTTCTGAGTATCGTATCTTATGATCAGAACCTATATGGTTCTCATGCTCCATAGTTAAGAGATCAGAATCTCTCAACGAACATTAAAGGTTCTTGAGCGTCTCTTTAACAAGATGCGATAAGTTATGAAAAGAGCAAATTCACAATTCAAACCCCCCTTTCTTGTGTCTTTCTCGCACCTTCACGTAGTAGTGCGTACGGACCGGCCCATAAGACAATTGATTTGTCGACTAGACATGGTCGGTAGAATGTTTAAATGGTCCCTAGAGCTATCAGAATTTGACATCCACTACGAGGGCAGGAAGGCCCTCAAGTCACAAGTCCTGGCCGACTTCGTGGCGGAGATGAGGCCGTCATCGTCCCCACCAAGCAGAATGCATAGATGGACCATCTACGTGGACGGGGCATTCAGTCCCACGGGCAGTGGCGCAGGTATCATCCTCGAGAACGAGGAGGGAATACTAATCAAAGTGTCTTTAGTCCTATCTTCCCTACGTATAACAACCAAGCCGAGTACGAGGCCTTCCTCGCTGGGTTACAGCTGGCCGAAGACTTAGGCGCCAAGGAGGTAAAGATTTTTATCGATTCCCAACTCGTACCATCTCAAGTATGAGGAGAGTATCAGGAAAAAAATAATCAACTGGTCAAATATCTGATGTTGGTGATGGAAAGAATTACCAAGTTCGGCGCCTAGGAAGTCCAGCACATTCCTCACGAATGAAACACGCGGGCAGACGTCTTGTCAAATCTGGCTAGCACCAGAAAGAAAGGCGGAAGCAAATCCGTCATACAAGAGATACTCGCTTGACCAAGTATTGAAAATCCATCAGAGCTGCTCGACGTTAACGCCATTGGATACAACCACTGCTGGATGACCCTTGTATATAATTACCTCACCACGGGGAAACTGCCCGAGGACAGCAAGGAGGCCAACGTGACTAAACGAAGAGCCTGCTCATACGTGCTGATCGATGACAAACTCTATCGACAAGGATTTTCCATCACCCTCCTGAAATGTGTCGAGGAGGACAAGGTCCCCGAAATCCTCCAAGAAATTCATGAGGGCATTAACGCGCAACACTTGGGAGGGAGATCATTGGCATGAAAGGCCCTGCGGGCAGGATACTATTGGCCGACCATGCAGCACGATGCTAAGGAGCTGTCCTAAAATGTGACTGATGCCAGCGCCACGGAGACATGCACTTGGCGCCCCATAACGAGTTGAAGACTCTATCCTCGCCTTGGCCCTTCGCCTAGTGGGGGATGGATATACTCGGCCCCTTCACAATGGAGTCTTATCAAAACAAATTTCTGATTGTGGTCGTCGATTACTTTACAAAATGGATCGAAGCCGAAGCCCTCGCCAAGATCACAGCCTTCAACATACTTTGTGTAACGCCCGTTTATTTAATTAAATAGTTTTGAATATTTTCCGTTTGAATTGTTGAAGTTGTGTGATATCGATTTAAGTTGTGTTGATTGTTGTGGAATTGTTTAGTTGAATTAAGTGGTAGAAATTAGAATAATACTAGACTATATTAATTGGGCCTATTTAATTGGTTGGAAGTAGTAGAAAATGGGGTGTAAGAACTTAAGCCCAATAAGATTATAGTATTATTTTATAATGGTTATTAGTTATCAGAAGAGAGATTGAAAAGAAATAGTGGCAGTTAGAAATACAAAGAGGAAACGAGGATTCTGTGAAGAAAAGAGGAACGTGGGAGTTGCAGGCTAGAGGCAAGCGAAATCCTATCGAGAATTTAGAGAGTGACCTTCAATCCAAGGTAAGGGTGGGGTTCTGACTCTATAATGGGGTATTTGATGAATGATATTTGGGGTTGGGTTTGTAGAATTACCTCTATATGTGTTGTAATGGCTGTCGTGGATATTGAATTGTGTTTCCTGTTGATGAATTGGTTGTAGGAAATTAGTCTATGTTGCATTAAGGTATAATTTTGTTGCGTTTCTGTTGCACTGTAATGAGTGAATTTGTGGAATTGTCTGGAACGAAATGCACTGAGACGAAGGAAATTGGGAATTGGGGAATGTGACGACCATGTTGGAGGGCGTGACGAGCGTAACGCTGGTCGTGTGTGAGTGACGACCGTCACTCATTGTGTTACGACCGTCACGCATTGTGACGGGGGCCAGGAAGATGTGACGAGCATCACCCGGGCCTGCTGTGTGATTTGTTTCTGTTCCGTTTCTGTTTCTTCTGTCTGCTATGCTTCCACTTGGTCTGTTCCATTTTAACTTTAGTTGAGAGGTTGATATATAAATCAGGAGTACTGGATAGAGAATTGATAATGGAATTAATTAACCGAATTTCAGTCGAAAAATACCGAACAATAACATGATTGCTGGTAGTATATTTTAGTTGGTGAAGAATGTTTTTATAGTTGCTGTAACATTGTTGATTGGTTAATTATAAAGTTGCAGGTGTGAGACATGTTGCCTTGCCTCTTGTTATTGGCAAGAATAAGTTGTAGGCCTATGGCCAATGTTGAATTGTTGTGGTGCTGATTTTTATAATTATCGTTGATTATTTTGATGTTTGAGTTGAGTCGCATTGCATAGCATATCAAGTTAGAGTTGTTGCTCGGTAAGTTGGCCTGGATTGGCAAAAATATTAAGTTGAAGGCTTATGCCTTGTTGACGTCAATATTAATTGGAAAATTTCTAAGTTGGGAGTTTTGCTCTAATGGTACCACATGCATATTATGAGTCGCATTTCAAAGTTGCATAATTATGTTGTTATGTTGTTTATTATGTTGATTGATGTTGATTGTGAGTTGTGGAGTGGTGATTGTTTATAGTCTAATCTAATATGTTATTTATCATATATTCGATTATATTGTTCGATATCTCACCCCTTCTGTGTATGGTGATGGTTTATACGCCATCCTGCAGGTAATCTGGAGTGAAGGTTGTCTACCTTCGTTTGTTTGAGTCGTTGTCGTCGCTCTGATACGTAACACTCGGGGGGATGAGCGCTTGTTTCTTTTATTGTTGCTTTTCGTATTGTTGCTTAATTTTTAAGTTGTTTCCTTTAAAGATTATTATTTTGACGATGTTTTAAGTCGGATAAAGTTGTTATGTCATTTAAGTTGAAGTTTGTGACTCTGCTGCTTAATTATAAAAGTTGTTTTGGTTTACAAAGACTAAATTATGTTGTTATCATTTCACCCAAGCTTTTAGTGTTATGTATCTATGTTAAAATGTGATTAAATGTTGTTGCTGAAAGTTGTGAATGTAGCATCCTATTCGTATGTTGAAATTTCGTAACTCTGATTTTATTAATATTCGCCAGGTAGAAAATGGGGTGTTACATTAGTGGTATCAGAGCAGGTCGGTCCATCCGGCCAAGTTGTCGAGTCGTAGTTTGTTTGACAATCGAGTATTGTTAACTAGTTCTAAGCTTTGTTTATGTTGTAGTGATAAGTTGAGATGGCTGGAAGGAATGATGCTGCAATTGTTGCTGCGATGCAAGCAATGGCTCAGGCTTTGCAAAATCAGCCGAACGCTGACGAGAATGCTGGATCTCGCAGTTTGGCAACTTTTCAGAGGGAGAATTCGCCCACCTTCAAGGGCAAGTATGATCCTGATGGAGCGTTGGATTGGTTAAAAGAGATGGAGAGAATCTTCCGTGTGATGGACTGCACTCCAGCGCAGAAGGTTCGATATGGGACTCACATGCTAGCAGTCGAGGCTGATGATTGGTGACTAGAGACTCGTCAGAGGTTGGAAACTGCAGGTGAAGGTATCACTTGGGATGTGTTCCAAAGAGAGTTCCTGAGGAAGTATTATCCAGAGGATGTTCGTGGTAAGAAGCAAATCGAGTTTCTTGAGCTGAAGCAAGGAAACATGTCGGTTACTGATTATGCTGCAAAGTTTGTTGAATTCGCTAAATTTTATCCGCACTATAACGATGATAATGCTGAGTTTTCAAAATGCATCAAGTTTGAGAGTAGGTTGTGCCCAGAGATCAAGAAGGCAGTTGGATATCAGAAGATTCGTGTTTTTGCTGATTTGATTGATAGTTACAGAATTTTTGAAGAGGATAACAATGCTCATTATAAGATCATTAATGAGAGGAAGAGCAACCACAGATAGAATCGTGGCAAGCCTTATGATGCTCCAGCTGGAAAAGGTAAACAGAAAGTGGCTGATGGCAAGAGGACTAGTGGGGGAGATGCTCCTACTGGCATAACTTGTTTTAAATGTGGGAAACCTGGTTATAAGAGTAATATGTGTACTGCTGAGGTGAAGAGGTGTTTCCGTTGTTGTAAGATTGGGCATGCCATATCTGAGTGCAAGCATAAAGAGATGATTTGTTTCAACTGTGGTGAAGAAGGACACATTGGTAGTCAGTGTCAGAAACCAAAGAAGGCGCAAACCGGTGGGAAATTGTTCGCTTTGGCTGGGACTCAGACAACTACGGAGGACAGACTCATCAGAGCTACATGTTTCATTAATAGTACTCCTTTAATCACTATGATTGATATTGGTGCTACTCATTGTTTTATTGCTGCTGAATGTGTTGAAAGATTGGGTCTTATGTTGTCTTCTATGAATGGAGAAATGGTCGTCGAGATTCTGGCTAAGGGATCGGT
Organism: Lathyrus tuberosus; assembly: GCA_022829125.1. NCBI lineage: Eukaryota > Viridiplantae > Streptophyta > Magnoliopsida > Fabales > Fabaceae > Lathyrus > Lathyrus tuberosus. Next base: position 20,793,126 of record JALAZF010000012.1, on the reverse strand, counting down.
GACTACTTCTCCTGTGTGTTTAAAGTGTCCTTTGATGATCTTCGACAGAGACTTTACTGTTGATTTGGTGTGTTTGTCGTTATCTGGGATGGATGTAATCTTGGGAATGAACTGGTTAGAATATAACTATGTTCATATCAATTGTTATAATAAGTCAGTGAGATTTTCTACTCCTGAAGAGGAAGAAGATGGTTTGTTGTCTTTTAGGGAGTTACAGCAGTGGATGCAAGAAGGAGCTCAGATGTTCTCAGTGATGACGTCGTTATCTGTTGAGAGCCGAGTTGTAATTGAGGAATTGCAAGTGGTGCGTGAATTTCCTGAAGTTTTCCCTGATGAAATTCCTGATGCACCGCCAGAAAGAGAAGTAGAATTTACAATTGACCTTGTACCTGGTACCAGACCTGTGTCTATGGCACCATACAGGATGTCTGCATCTGAATTGTCAGAATTAAAGAAACAATTGGAGGAATTACTTGAAAAGAAGTTTGTGAGGCCAAGTGTATCGCCGTGGGGAGCTCCAGTGTTGTTAGTAAAGAAGAAAGATGGAAGTATGAGGCTCTGTGTTGATTATAGACAATTAAATAAAGTGACGATTAAGAACAAGTATCCGCTTCTGAGAATAGATGACTTGATGGATCAATTGGTAGGTGCTCGTATGTTTAGCAAGATTGATTTGAGGTCGGGCTATCATCAGATTAAAGTGAAGGATGAAGATATTCAGAAGACGACTTTCAGAACGCGTTATGGACTTTATGAGTATTCAGTGATGCCTTTCGGTGTTACTAATACGCCGGGAGTATTCATGGAGTACATGAACCGTATCTTTCATACTTATTTGGATCGGTTTGTGGTGGTGTTTATTGATGATATATTAATTTACTCTAAATCAGAAGAAGAGCATGCAGAACACTTAAGACTAGTATTGCAAGTTTTGAAAGAGAATAAGTTATATGCAAAGCTGTCCAAATGTGAATTTTGGTTAAAGGAAGTTAGTTTTCTTGGTCATGTTATTTCGGGTAGTGGCATTGTTGTGGATCCATCTAAAGTAGATGTTGTGTTGCAATGGGAAACTCCAAAGTTGGCTACCGAGATTAGAAGCTTTTTGGGACTAGCCGGCTATTACCGAAGGTTTATCGAAGGATTTTCTAAGTTAGCACTTCCGTTGACTAAGTTGACTTGTAAAGGTAAAGCTTTTGTGTGGGACATTCAATGTGAAGAAAGTTTCATGAAATTAAAGAAGAGATTGACATCGGCTCCGGTTTTGACGTTACCTAATCTAGGAGAACCTTTTGTGGTGTATTGTGATGCTTCTAAGACGGGTTTAGGAGGTGTGCTTATGCAGAATGATAAGGTAGTTGCTTATGCGTCGAGACAGTTGAGAACTCATGAAAAGAACTATCCTACGCATGATTTAGAACTTGCTGCAGTTGTTTTTGTGCTGAAGATTTGGAGGCATTATCTTTATGGTTCGAGATTTGAAGTGTTTAGTGACCATAAGAGCTTAAAGTATTTGTTTGATCAGAAGGAATTGAATATGAGACAGCGAAGATGGTTGGAATTATTAAAAGATTATGATTTCGGTTTGAACTATCATCTAGGTAAAGCTAATGTTGTGGCTGACGCCCTAAGTCGAAAAACTTTGCATATGTCAGCGATGATGGTTAAAGAATTGGAATTAATTAAGCAATTCAGAGATATGAGCTTAGTTTGCAAAGTGACACCGCAGAGTGTGATGTTGGGGATGCTGAAGATTAACAATGATTTTCTGGATAGTGTCAAGGAAGCTCAGAAGTTAGACGTGAAGCTAGTAGATTCGATGGTTGGAATCGATCAATCTGAGAATGGTGATTTCAAGTTAGATGCGCAAGGTGTGTTAAGATTCCGAAATCGAATTTGTATTCCTGATGAGGCAGAGATGAAGAAAGTAATTCTCGAGGAAAGTCATAGGAGTAATTTGAGTATTCATCCGGGAGCTACAAAGATGTATCAGGACTTGAAGAAATTGTTTTGGTGGCCTGGAATGAAGCGTGATGTAGCTCGTTTTGTGTATGCATGTTTAACTTGTCAGAAGTCGAAAGTTGAACATCAGAAGCCTGCAGGGTTGATGCAACCGTTAGAAGTTCCAGAATGGAAATGGGATAGCATTTCAATGGATTTTGTGACAGGATTACCGGATACTTCAAGAGGACATAATTTGATTTGGGTGATTGTTGATAGGCTTACGAAGTCGGTTCATTTTATTCCTATTAACATCAGTTTTCCAGTATCGAAGTTGGCGGAGATTTATACTAGCGTAATTGTAAAGCTGCATGGTGTTCCTCTGTGTATTGTGTCTGATAGAGATTCGAGGTTTACTTCTGATTTTTGGAAGCATTTGCAAGAGGTGTTGGGTTCTAAGTTGAGGTTGAGTTCGGCGTATCACCCTCAGACAGATGGTCAAACGGAGAGGACTATTCAGTCGTTGAAGGATTTGTTGAGAGCTTGTGTTCTTGAGCAGGGAGGTTCATGGGATACTTATCTTCCATTGATCGAGTTCACGTATAATAACAGTTACCATTCCAGTATTGGAATGGCACCTTTTGAAGCGTTAAATGGTCGGAGGTGTAGGACTCCTTTATGTTGGCATGAATCTGGAGAAAGTGTAGTGCTTAGACCTGAAATCGTTCGAGAGACTACTGAGAAGGTGAAATTGATCCGAGAAAAGATGAGATATTCCCAAAGTAGGCAGAAGAGTTATCATGACAAGCGAAGGAAAGACTTAGAATTTCAAGCAGGTGACCATGTGTTTTTAAGAGTTACACCTGTGACAGGTGTTGGGCGTGCATTGAAGTCTAAGAAGCTCACTCCTCATTTTATTGGTCCATATCAGATTTCAGACAGGGTTGGAAATGTTTCTTATAGAGTGGCTTTACCGCCTAATCTTTCAAATTTGCACGATGTATTTCATGTGTCACAACTCCGGAAGTATGTTCCAGATCCATCTCATGTGACTCATATGGATGATGTGCAAGTACGGGATAATCTTACTATGGAAACGATGCCTGTACAAATTGCGGAACGTGAGATGAAGATTCTAAGAGGCAAGGAGATTACGTTGGTGAAAGTTGTTTGGTTAGGAGCTGCCGGAGAAAGCATGACTTGGGAGCTGGAAAGCAAGATAAAGGAATCCTATCCCGAGTTATTCGAATCAGGTAAATTTTCGAGGACGAAAATATTCTAAATGGGGGGAGAGTTGTAACGCTCGATTATTTAATTATTTATTTAATTAAATAGTTTTGAATATTTTCTGTTTGAATTGTTGAAGTTGTGTGATATCGATTTAAGTTGTGTTGATTGTTGTGGAATTGTTTAGTTGAATTAAGTGGTAGAAATTAGAATAATACTAGACTATATTAATTGGGCCTATTTAATTGGTTGGAAGTAGTAGAAAAGGGGGTGTAAGAACTTAAGTCCAATAAGATTATAGTATTATTTTATAATGGTTATTAATTATCAGAAGAGAGATTGAAAAGAAATAGTGGCAGTTAGAAATACAAAGAGAAAACGAGGGTTCTGTGAAGAAAAGAGGAACGTGGGAGTTGCAGGATAGAGGCAAGCGAAATCCTATCGAGAATTTAGAGAGAGACCTTCAATCCAAGGTAAGGGTGGGGTTCTGACTCTATAATGGGGTATTTGATGAATGATATTTGGGGTTGGGTTTATAGAATTACCTCTGTCTGTGTTGTAATGGCTGTCGTGGATATTGAATTGTGTTTGCTGTTGATGAATTGGTTGTAGGAAATTAGTCTATGTTGCATTAAGGTATAATTTTGTTGCGTTTCTGTTGCACTGTAATGAGTGAATTTGTGGAATTGTCTGGAACGAAATGCACTGAGACGAAGGAAATTGGGAATTGGGGAATGTGACGACCATGTTGGAGGGCGTGACGAGCGTAACGCTGGTCGTGTGTGAGTGACGACCGTCACTCATTGTTTTACGACCGTCACGCATTGTGACGGGGGCCAGGAAGATGTGACGAGCGTCACCCGGGCCTGCTGTGTGATTTGTTTCTGTTCCGTTTCTGTTTCTTCTGTCTGCTATGCTTCCACTTGGTCTATTCCATTTTAACTTTAGTTGAGAGGTTGATATATAAATCAGGAGTACTGGATAGAGAATTGATAATGGAATTAATTAACCGAATTTCAGTCGAAAAATACCGAACAATGACATGATTGCTGGTAGTATATTTTAGTTGGTGAAGAATGTTTTTATAGTTGCTGTAACATTGTTGATTGGTTAATTATAAAGTTGCAGGTGTGAGACATGTTGCCTTGCCTCTTGTTATTGGCAAGAATAAGTTGTAGGCCTATGGCCAATGTTGAATTGTTGTGGTGCTGATTTTTATAATTATCGTTGATTATTTTGATGTTTGAGTTGAGTCGCATTGCATAGCATATCAAGTTAGAGTTGTTGCTCGGTAAGTTGGCCTGGATTGGCAAAAATATTAAGTTGAAGGCTTATGCCTTGTTGACGTCAATATTAATTGGAAAATTTCTAAGTTGGGAGTTCTGCTCCAATGGTACCACATGCATATTATGAGTCGCATTTCAAAGTTGCATAATTATGTTGTTATGTTGTTTATTATGTTGATTGATGTTGATTGTGAGTTGTGAATGGTGATTGTTTATAGTCTAATCTAATATGTTATTTATCATATATTCGATTATATTGTTCGATATCTCACCCCTTCTGTGTATGGTGATGGTTTATACGCCATCCTGCAGGTAATCCGGAGTGAAGGCTGTCTACCTTCGTTAGTTCGAGTCGGTGTCATCGCTCTGATACGTAACTCTCGGGGGGATGAGCGCTTGTTTCTTTTATTGTTGCTTTTCGTATTATTGCTGAATTTTTAAGTTGTTTCCTTTAAAGATGATTATTTTGACGATGTTTTAAGTCAGATAAAGTTGTTATGTCATTTAAGTTGAAGTTTGTGACTCCGCTGCTTAATTATAAAAGTTGTTTTGGTTTACAAAGACTAAATTATGTTGTTATCATTTCACCCAAGCTTTTAATGTTATGTATCTATGTTAAAATGCGATTAAATGTTGTTGATGAAGGTTGTGAATGTAGCATCCTATTCGTATGTTGAAATTTCGTAACTCTGATTTTATTAATATTCGCCGGGTAGAAAATGCGATGTTACACTTCGCTTCTACAAAAGGAACGTCCTCGCACGATTCGGAGTACCCCAGGCCCTTGTGACCGACAACGGAACCCAGTTCACTGACAGGAAGTTCCAAGACTTCGTTGCCAAATTAGGCACAAAGCAACACTTCACTTCCGTGGAGCACCCCCAGACTAACGAGCAAGAAGAGGCTGCGAACAGAGTAATCCTTCGGGGTCTAAAATGAAGGCTAGGCGAAGCCAAGAAGAGGTGGGTCGAGGAGTTACACAGCGTGCTCTGGGCCTACAAAACAACCCCATACTCCACCACCGGGGAAATCCCTTTCCGACTAGCTTACGGAACCGAGGTGGTGATACCGATGGAGATCAGAGAATCTCCAAGACGAACGGAAGCTCCTCTCGACGAGGAGATGAAAGATGAGGCTTTGAGAGAAGAGCTCGACCTGGTCAAAGAAATACGGTCAGGAGCAGCTCTCCGCGAGGCTTCGCTAAAACAAATAATAACCTTGCACCGTGACGCTAAGGTCATAAAGTGCGACTTCCCCGTTGGCAGCTTGGTCCTACGCAGAAACAAGAAGGATTCGCGCGAGGGTAAGTTGGCCGCAAACTGGGAAGGACCCTATAGGGTCAAGCCCAAAACAGGCACTGGAGCTTACTACCTAGAAACTCTGGACGGAGAACCATTTTCTCGACCATGGAACACTGAAAAGCTCAAATAATATTACAGTTAGGACCAACCACGAGGTCGGACTAACTGCCGACGAGATTACCCCTAACGGGGAGACGGCTTGGCCACAAGACCGTGCCTCATTGCAAGCACGATCCACCATTTTACAATGTCGGCCAGTTTCTGCTTATGGGACGAGCAGACTCTGCGCACAATGGGGATACCTCAATCGAGCTCCGCCGTTGCGGCACCAACAAGGCAGGACACCCAGCTCGCGATGGGAACAGTCCAAGCCTATGGGATAAGTACCTCAACCGAGATCCTAATCTCATCACCGACGAAACTGCTTCGCCTCCTCGACAAGTCTCCCAAATTGTCAGGCATAACGAGAATAAGTCGAGCAAACATCCACACTTAGCATTCAAACAATAAAAGCATACACAAATAATTGCGACAAGACAATGCCAAACGAAAAATATTTATATAACTTCGGCCACAAGGACAGAATAAGTCAGCATTACATGAGGAGGGTTGTGCCCGACAAAATATTACATATCAAAGGGCACGCAGGCCCATAAAATAAAAGTATAAACTTCAAAAATCGAACTAAACTGCCTCATCAGAAACCTCCGGGGGAACCACCTCGCCATTGACGACCACGTTGAGAACGCCCATCCCTTCGGTTAGCAGCAGGACGTCAGAGTTGAGGGCCTTCAACTGCTCCAAAGCAGCGTTGAAACCAAATTCAGTTGCCCCCAGATTATCTTCCCTAAGAAGACGGATCCTCTCGATCAGGTCCCTCCGCGTCTTCAGGGCCTTCTCGTCGTTGGTCTCATCCTGGCCAATCGCCGACAATCCCTCTAGCTCAGCTATCCTCACCTTCAAATGGGCATTCTCCTCGTTGACCTGGGTCACCTCCCCCTGCATCTTGGTAACTTCCTTCTGAAGCTCTATCTTGGCCTCCAAATTGCCTTGTTAAGGTCGTTATATATTTCCTCTAGCTGCAGGTCGTTGATCTTTATTTTTTCTTTCTTGAGGTCGGCAAGTGGAACCATCTCTGCATCCTCAAGTGCCAACACCGCCTCCAATACCCTGATCATAGCGGCCGCATCCTGGCAGAGAAGCTTCCTCCGCACTTGAGGATCAGCTGACAAGATGGCTGATGCATCGAGCTCTGGGACAACGACCAAACTTTCCCCGTCAAACATCCTCCCCTGAAGATAACACAGGGGCAACATGAACTTCCCCCAGCAAAACCACGTGAGCAGCCCGCAGGTGAGGAGCCAACGTCATCCCGTTTCCGCTTATGGGATGTGTCCGGAGTAGGGGGCGTAGAGGTCGTCCCGAGTGACACCAGCGCCAGCCACGAACTTTTCCAGTGCCGCTTGCTACTTGGCCGCACCTTCTTATTGTATTGGAGGGACCTTCTTCTGGTTCTTAGCTGCTTGGGACCTCATCAGACGCTCCCTCATATCTGCCATTTTCCCTGCGAACATAAAGAAAGAAAGGTCACCATAATTAGACAAGAATTAACAAACACGGGCACCCGAACAAGTTGTACCGAGGAGCTGGAGCGCAACATCGTTGTTTTCACACTCAAGAAGGGCCTTAGTGTTGATATAGCGAGCTACCCAAGCAGGCTCTCCGTCCTCCCCGAGTAACTCCCTGTCGTCCCTGTCCACCATAAAGGACGGACTGAAAATCTCCATGTAGGCGTGCAGAACCCGATAGGACTCCTTGTCCCCCTCACAGAGCTGCTCGTGCTTGATAAGGAACTAATCGGTCCTATATCTAAAATGGGCGTACACCCACTCCAAAGGAAACTTGGACAGAGGCTTCTCCACTTGCTGGCCATCAATGTCCACAGTCTCAATCGTAGAGATGGACCTCTTAGCCGCTTCAAAAACAGGTTTTACGACCAAGAACCTGTCCTTGAAATGCCGGATAGATTTTGAATACGGCTAGAAGAGCCTACTCTGTTGCTTAAATGACACCCAACTTTGCTTCGGGCCCGCCGTGCTCCGTTGGAGCTAGAAAATACAGAAGAATAGGTCCACGTTCGCCCCGACATTCAAGTAACGGCACACCAGCTCAAAAGCGCGGATGAATGCCAGTGCATTTGGATGGAGCTGAGCGGGGACAGTTCCAAGTGGCGGAAGTTGGCCTCCTGGAAGTCGGTGAAGGGCAGACGAAACTTATCCTCCACGAAGGCAAACTCGTACATGGGGAACCGCATCCCTGGATGTATCAAGCAGATTCGGTCGTTCTCTGTCGGGCAGATAGCCCTCCAATGCACCGAGGCACCCTCAGACCGGTCTTCTAGAAAGGGAAACTCCCGAGCTTCCTCTTCAGTAAACGTCGACCTCGTCAACAGGGGTTCCTGGGCGATCCATGTAAGGTCCCCCTCATCTACGTGGATGTTAGCATAATCAGCGGGCTGCCCCACCTCCTCATGCGCAACCCCAACGTCGGGCACGGGTCCTTCGCATTGGTCAACCATTTCACCTGAAAAGCAGAGGAAGAAAAAGTGAATTCAACGGCTAAGATCAAATTCACCCTTCCACCACTAGTCAAGTGAAAGGGCGAGGAAGAAGTCGAGGATAACCTCGAGCCCAAGTTGACCACCACAGAATATGATGACTTCACTTTCCCCTACGACGGGGACGAGTTCCCGTGACTTTACGAAGACTCAGGAGCTTGCTCGACGGAATGATCTCGTCACGCGAAATCCAAAGTTCCATGTCGAATAAGCCTAATGCCCGACTACAAACTTAAAACTAATCCTAACCAGAATCTAGGAGGATCTATACAAGCCTACACAATAATCATTCATCCCATATTCTTCATGTTCTTCATGTTCGTCATGAATTTTCCAGCAACTCATGAGTTCATCGAAGAACAGAAAGAACATTCAACCGAAAAACTCATGTGTCGCCGAAAAATTCATGCGATTTTCCAGAAAGGAAGAACACCTGGGAATTTGCAGAAAGGGATGAAGAACTTACTTGCTAAATCGAAGGTAGAAGATGAAGATCACGAACTGAGCGTTGAAGGTCGACGGCAGCGAAAAAGCTCTGGCGAAACCACGAGTTGCAGAGCGTAGAGATTTAGGGATAAAAGTTTGAAGAAAGTGTCAAATGAATCCTCTCTCCCCCCTTTTATAAGCATTCCTCACTTGGGAAGCGCAAAGGCCATCATAGCCTAGGCGTCTCTAGGCCTGACAAAACTTGAATGCTCCACCACGTGTCAGAAAGGGAATCTTTGTTTGGCATTCCCAAGGCTAGACGTTACATCCACCAAGTCTTTTGCTACCCCGTGAGCAGATCTTCCTCGACCATGCGCACAACTCATGTCCTCGTCAAGTCTCGTCGACATAAAACAACACTTCAACGGGCACATTTCTTAAAACTGGTCGACATAAAAATGCCATTTCCGCGAGCATGTCCTCGTACATGAATGGCTGGTCAGGGCTGATAAATAGCCAAATGTCAACCACCTCAACATTGGGACAGGCGAGGAGCGTATACCCGAACATCGCTAGTCAAAGGCAATTGTCCACGGAACTATCTCAAGTAATCACTCTTCCACAGAGCAAAGACTTGGGGGGCTCATGTTCTGGACTGGGCAGGAGCTTGGCCCCCAGTAGGGCAAGGTCCAATCCAGTCCAGCTCTTGGCCAGGCCCAATAGCCAGAAACTAGCCGTTGGGCAGAAACTAGCCGTTTGGCAGAAACTAGTTGTTGGGCATGTCCCCCCCACTCGCTTGGCAGTTCACACGACCAACTGTCTCCCCGTATATCACGAAAACAGTTGGACCAGGTCAAAGGGTCACGCGTCTGACCCTTCACCTGGCAGTCTCCCATTGGTCGACCAGACATTTCGGCCACATGGGAGACCTTGGCCCCGCGCTGAGGGTTACTTATATAAATACCCTCTCATGTGAGAGGGGCAGGTTTGATCACTATTCAAAACTTGAAATCTTACCTTTGTACTTGGTTTCTCTCTTCGTCCAAACACTTACTTTGACATCGGAGTACCTTGCAGGTACAAACCCCTTTTCTCTCCTACAAGCATCCTCATTTACCCGCGAAGGCCACGACGATCTAGTCTGATCACCTCCGATTAGGATCTGAAGAAATTCATTTACATCTTTTTCTCCTTTGTCTTGTAGCATATCATTCATAGCATTATTCCTTAGAATGGATCGGTCTTGGTAGGATAACTACTTGTGATTATACTTTAGATCATTTAAAGTCTTATGAAATCATATTGAAAGGAAAGATCAAGAAGAAATTTTGTCTCCTCTTTTCGCTCGCAACTATTTGATCTATATGGTTAATTAGAAAAGACATTATCTTTGACGGATGACATAAATGTGTAAGTGAAAGTGTATAACTGGTTAAATCTCACTCAAGGGACTAGTTCGGTGCAAGATCTAAGAGGTCTATCGTTTGTGATAGGAAGAATTGGTTGTTGAATTTGCTAGCATTTATTCGTTAATTCTTGTTTTAGTTCAATCGTGTATTATTTTCTATCCTTTGTATTAAGATAGAGTATCCCTTATACTCACATTAATACAATTTCTCTAGTTTAATTTTTTTTATATAGTTGGTCCTCCTTACTCTTTGAATTGCCTCGTAATTAATTTATTATTGTTGATACAACTTTTTTGCTGGCTTGTGTCACTCCTTGTACCCATTAGTTTTGAGAATTTCTTATTATACCATATAGCTTTCTTAGGCACCATGCGAATTTTCGTTTTTACCCCCAATTTACGGATGTGCACATCCAGACGCACCAGTTTTTAAAAAAAACGTTGATTTGTTCCGGATGTGCATATCAGGAATAATTCATGATCTGCAGATCCGGAAAAATAGCAGAACTATTTTTTTAAAATCAATTTTGTTGGTTGGTCGCAGATGTTAATATATCGTCGCAACTTAATATACATTCGAAAACGTCCATATATAAAATGAAATGATATATATACATAATAATACTCCTGTCAAAATACAGTACATCAATGTAATAAAAATAGAATACATCAAACAAAAAACTACTGTGTATACTGAAGGATCTCTCCTGGCTCCCCTACTCCTCTGCCCCTACCCGTCGTCCTGGCTCGATGTCTGCGGTACTGAAGTGCCCCCCGAGCAATCTCAATAATCCTATCCATGGCAAGTCTGCCACCAGAGCCCTCAGGGAGGTGACTATCCGCAATGGCCCCCCGCGTTATCTCCTCTATCTCACGACAGCGAGGTATGACATCCTGAGTATGGTCCAGCTAATACTGCCACTCCTCTAATATCTCTTGATGAGCAGGTCTGGGTGGCGATCCCTCAGCAGTGGGCACCATGCATGGGTGTAAGACGGTATAGAACCGCATGATGTACCCGACAGCAACGCTCCAGTCTCTCGGTGCTCTGGTCGCCCGAGCCTCTTCCGGTACCAAGTGGGACTGGAAGTCAGCATATGTCTCACCTATCGGCGTGCGGGTCAAGCCTAGAGGAGCAGACTCATGAGGCATCCTGGGGATCATCTATGTGTAACCGAACTGATGCAAGACGCGCTCTGGCAGGTATCGAGCAGTAATGGTCGAACTGCATGCCAACCATCCTGAGAACATCGAAACCTTATCAAACGGGCGCGTCACACGATGATCGGCATAGGCGTCATAAAAACTGTCCTCAGCAGCCATCCGATCAAGATAAACTCTGTAGGGCTCGGGCACCTAGTTCCCTTTCAGCAGGAGAAATGCAGCAGCACGCGGCATATCCTCAGTGTACCCCTCGACACTCCCCCAACCAGTAATCTTGGGAAAGTGTTGTAATATCCACGCCTAAAATGGAAAACATAACATTGGTGTCAAACATTATAATGAATATAGAAAGAAAAGAAATGAAAAAAAAGACTTAGAATATAAGATTGTTACGTATAGTGTATAGCTGCCTGCCACAGTCTTGGCTGCCCAAAGAATAACCATCTGAGAGCCTAGAATAGGTGTCTGCCAGCGTAGCCGCCCCCCACTTGTACCCATGGATCTCTGTGGGATCCAAAAGGTACCTGAGGTAAACGATATCAACGTAAGTGGCGCTGGTGTCCACAAACAGCTGCGTGCCGAGCAAAAATAGATAGTAGCATCTCAGGGCACGCTACCTGTGGATCTCCACCTCAGCTGGATCACCTGTTGCCCGTCCTGCCTCTGCAAGCTCCTCACGAAATCTGTGTGTCAGAAAGGAGAAGGGTAGCCCCAAGCTCCCCAATCAGCATCTCTATCGCCTCCACCTTCGACATCTTACCGTGACGGAGAAGGGTTCCCGTGATTGGTAGATGTAAAAGGCACAAGATGTCATCGAGTGTGATCGTGAACTCACCGTACGGCAGATAGAATGAGGATGTCTCAGGGTACCATCTCTCAACAAAGGCCATCAGCATACCGTACATGATATGGGGATACCAAATCCTAGAAAGGCCTCTGAGACCAGAGGTAGCAAGTGCAGACTGGAACCACTCATCCTCTGGCAGCTCTGCAGTCATGTCTATAACCTTGCCCCCATGGTTATAGAACTTCTGGGAATCCTTCTCCTGAAAATTTCCAAATAAAAGAATGTTACAAATGAAAATATTTTCAACGAAAACAATTCTATAAATAAACCGAGAAAGGTTACCTGTCCTAGCCAGACATATCTGACAGTATGCTCAGAGTACCCCAGGAGTAGGGACATATCAGACGGTCCCCCGGGGTAACCCTCCAGCTCATCGAAATCGTCATCGCCGTCACCAACCTCATGTGCTGGATGATCACCCTCAGGAACAGGAATAGGGGATGGAATAGGAGCAGGTGATGGAACTGGAGTCTCCTGACGATGCCTGCGTGCGGGCGGGGATCCTGATGAACTAGCAGTAGGAGCCCGACGCCTCCGAGATGTAGAAACGGCGGCTGACGGGGGAGTGGCCTGAACCTGTGATGTGGAAGGATGTGGTGTAGGATGTCCCTCAGCTGTAGGGGTTGCTGGAACTGCCTCTGCGCCGGAACCCTCAGCTGTAAACTGCGTCCGCTCACATCGGACAGGTGCATGCTGAGTTGTCCATCCATGTATCATACGGTCGTCTCTGGCAGCCATGTAATCTGCAAAGCACAATAAATAAATTATAAATTTTCAAAAATAATAAAAAAAACAATAAACAATAAACAAAAAAAAAACAAAAATAGAAACCAAGTTGCTTCCGAATTTGCACATCAGGAAAACTTCCGTGGATGCACATCCGGAAGTACTCAGAATATTTAACGTTGGGTTTTTTCGGATGTGCACATCAGGAAAGTTATCAACGTTAAAGTTTTTCCGGATCTACACATCCGGTATGTATTTCAAGTTCTAAAAAACGCAGCCATGGCTACTGTACCATCGAAAAGGGCATTTTAATGCCCAGATCGTCCGTTTGAAGCAGCAAACAATACCTACATTGTCTCTAACCTATGTTATTCATACTACCTAATAATTTCTACACCTAAATGTTTACTCTAAATCGATTACTCGAAAATAACTCCGAAACTCTAAAATTCGAAAACTTACCGATTAAATTGAGATATAGAGGATTTGGAGTGTCATGATCGTTGTAGAAGTTGCTCTGCGCCGAACTCGAGTGAAAAAAGTCGGGATTTGTGAGAATGAGAAATTGAGAGTTTGAGAGAGTTTGAGAGTTTGGAATGTAAAAATCTAAAGAATGAGGGGGGAGAAGCTCTGGCGCCAAGCTATAAGAAATGGTTCCGGATTTGCACATCAGAAATTATTCTCGATATGCACATCCGGAACAAGTCAACGTTTTTTAAAAAAATGGTGCATCCAGATGGGCACATTCGAAATCAAGGAGCAAAAAAGAAATTTCGCGCGGTGCCTAAGAAATCCATATAATGTATTAAAAAATTCTCTTATTTTTTAGGTGCCAATTTATATCATTTTCGGTTTAAAAAAGTTACAAATTATTTTATAATATCAATATGTACTTTGAATGACTTGAAATAGAGTTTCATTATTGCATCCTATCAACTTAAAATGCGTACGTAATTTTTTAATATGCATATACCTTTTGAATCCCTTGATTTATTGTTAACTATAAACTAAAATATATCATTATGTTAATGTCATTTTAATGATCTTCAATAAATACAAGATATAGATAGATGTGAAATTGCAACTTACATTTATCTTTCTTTTGATCTCTTCCAAAGGTTAATTTCTACAACAATAATCCTTTATCCTATATTTAATTATGTTGATGTAAATGTGAGATGATAAACTGAGTCTAAAAGTAGCATTTAGATTCTTTAAAATATTTTCTTTTCAAAATATTTAAGTCAAATAATCACTAAGTGTGTGCTTGGCGAGGAATGAAACAGCTCAGAAAGTTAAATCTTTATTCTTAGAAATAACCAATAAAAAAGAGAGAAAATTTTAAATTTATTTAAAATTTTATTTCTTTTTTAATTGGAATCATTGTTAAATTGTAATTCCTTGTGTCGAAGTGTCGAAGTAAGGGTGTGTCGAAACAGTTGTTTCACACAGATTTGATTTAGATTTGATTTGATATAGTTCTAAAAATAATTATTTTGGGCTTTTATAGTTTTTGGCTTTGCCTTGGAGAACAAGTAAACCAAAATCTATAAATAAGGAGTAACCCTTATATTTGTAAGAATTACAACACATTGTAATTCACGGTTTGCAGTTGCAAGTGAATAGAAAGAGAAAAATTCCACAGTTTGTGGGTAACAACCTTCTTCTTCAAATTCTCTTAGAATCCTAATTTCCTTTCTTTCTCTATTTTCTTCTGTTCTTTGGTTTTGCTGCGCTAAGAACCCTTCTTGTGTATCAAGATAGGGTCGGAATTCCCATAGGTTTTTGGTTAACTCCAACATCTGGTATCTAGAACTCCGGTTGCGATTCAAGGAAGAAAAATCGCGATGACAATGAATCATCCGAACAGGCACTTTCCTGCGAGTCTTTCGATTCTCAAGAAAGATAATTATGAGAATTGGTGCAAGCAGATGAAGGTGGTTTTCTGTTATCGAGATCTTTGGGATCTTGTGAAGGAAGGAGTAACACCGCTTGCGGAGAACACGACGGATCAAGAAAAGGATGCACACAAAGAGTTGAAGAAGAAAGATTATAAAGCTCTCTTTATAATCCATCAGTGTGTCGATCCGGATAACTTTGAAAAAGTTAGTGATGTAGAGTCAGCGAAGGAAGCGTGAGAGATTCTTGAAAAGTCGTTTGGAGGCGCAGAGAAGGTGAAAGAGGTGATGTTACAAACTCACAAAAGAACCTATGAGTTGCTTCAGATGGAAGACAATGAAAGTATAACATATTTCTTCACCAGAGTTACAAAGCTGGTGAATCAAATCAAGGTATGTGGAGAGGTGTTGACATCAGGATCAGTTGTTGCAAAGATCTTGAAGTCATTGGCTTCAAAGTTCGACACGTGGTAGTAGCCATAGAAGAGTCGAAAGACTTGTCAGTATTGATGAAGGAAGAGCTTCAAGGGACGCTTAAGTCTCATGAACAAAGGATGGCTGAAAGAGCTGCAGGAAAGTCGAAGAGCGATATGGCTTTCAAGCGCAGTCAGAAAAGGAAAGAAAAGGCAAAGGAACCGGGAATGACAACAAATGTAGAGGAGGAAACTGGTCGAATCAGATAAAACCCTGGAACCAAGGCAACCAAAGAGGTGGTGCTGCAGGTAGAGGAAGAGGTGTTGGTCGAAAATCTGACAAGAGTCACATTCAATGTTTTAATTGTCAGAAGTATGGCCACTATTTTAGTGACTGTCTAGAAAAGAAGAAAAATCAAGAAACTGATGCAAAGATGGCGAAACATGAAGAAGAAGAGATGTTGCTGATGGTCACAACAAGAGATGAAGAAAGATTCCAAGATCAGTGGTACTTGGACTCAAGATGCTCATCACACATGACTGGAAGGAAAGATTGGTTTGTTAACATGAAGCCCTCGTCGAAGAACACGGTGAAGTTTGCAAATGACACCACTCTAGCAGCTGAAGGTGTTGGTGATGTTCTGATTATGAGGAAAGATGGCAAGAGGTCAACAATTTCCAATATGTTGTACATACTAGACATGAAGAGTAATTTACTCAGTATAGGGCAGCTGGTCGAAAAGAACTACAAGGTACTTGTTGAAGACAAGATGATGAGAGTCCTCGACATAGGTGGTAGGTCGATCTTGAAGGCTCCAATGTCTCAGAATAGGACCTTCAAGATTGAACTTGATAGTTCCTGGATTGGCTGGAATTTTGGTAAAACAAAGGTTATTCAATGTTGATGTCAAGGTACTGATGTTGTAACATTGAAGTCTTAACACTGGGCTGTGTTAAGTAGTTAAGTGCTAAAGTTGGATGTCTAATGTCACACAGGTGATGTTGTAACATCAGACCTGCAGAATTAATAACAACAGCAGGTTGTTAGGGCACGCGTATTAGCTGGAATTGTGGAGAGTGGTTGACTCATTGGATGAGAATATCTTGGGATAAATATTTTCTGTTACATGGGAGATTTGATTGCAGGTCTGTTGGAGAATTAAAAGGTTGAAGATTTAAAAAGATTTTGGGGATAAAATCTGTTTTGAAGATTCAGTTTTAATTAACAAATTTGATCAAATATTGTGACAAGTCCAAGCCCAATTCAAGGAGCTATATAAAGCGCACAAGACCAAAGGAAAAGGTACAGAAAACATTCAGAAGATCAAGAGCAGGAGGCTTAGTGTCTAGAGTTTGTTTAAAGTGCTTGTATTTACACTATTCTAGGGTTTGAATAGGTGTTGAGTTTCTGTCCTCTCTAAAGCTGTGAAGCAAAGAGAGTTGTGTGATTTGATCGAAACTGTGAAGTAAGATCAAGGGTACTCAAAGTGGTCTCTTTGAGTGTTTGTAAGGGATTGAGTGGTGTTCTCATACCTAAGTGGTTTCTTAGGTAGGAAGTCATTAGTAGAGTATAAGTTTAGGAGATTGTCAACGGGTTGTTGAGTCTGTAAATTATATCTACAAGTAGTGAATTCCATTCCTGGCTTGGTAGCCCCCAGAGTAGGTTGGTTGTAACCGAACTGGGTCAACAATTCTTGGTGTTATTTTACTGTTATTGTTGTCCATTGTGCAGAGTGTGTTGTTGTGACATCACACCTTAACATCACACGTTTGATACCAGAATTTCAATTGGTATCAGAGCAGGCATCCTGTCTGTCTCTGGGTGAGATCTAGGGAAGTTACTTTCTGGTGAAAAGATGGACAAAGAAGTTGGAGGATTCGTCAACAGACCCCTTATCTTGGATGGATCCAATTATGACTATTGGAAGCCAAGGGTAACCACCTTCTTAAAATCCTTGGACAGTAGGGCTTGGAAGGCTGTTATTAAAGAATGGAAAGCTCCTGTCATGTGTGAAAAGGATGATGCTGGCAAAGATAAAGAAGGCACCTATAAGCCAAAGCCTGAAGAAGAGTGAACCAAGGAGGAAGATGAGCTTGCCCTTGGAAATTCCAAAGCTCTGAATGCCATCTTCAATGGAGTGGATAAGAACATCTCCAGGTTAATCAATACATGTGAAGTTGCTAAAGAAGCATGGGACATCTTGCAGGCTACTCATGAAGGAACATCTAGAGTCAAGATGTCAAGACTTCAGATTTTAACATCAAAATTTGAAAGCCTGAAGATGAAGGAAGATGAGACCATTCATGATTTCCACATGAGTGTTCTTGAGCTGGCCAATGCATCTAGTGCTCTTGGTGAGAAGATGTCAGATGAGAAGCTTGTGAGGAAGATCCTTAGGTCCCTACCTAAGAAGTATAAGATGAAGGTGACTGCCATTGAAGAATCACAAGACATCAGCAAGATGAGAGTAGATGAGCTCATTGGATCTCTTCAAACCTTTGAGCTTGGGTTGAATGAGGAAGAACCAGAAAAGAAGCCAAAGAGTATAGCCCTGGTGTCAAATAATGAAGAAGATAAAGGAAAAAGTTCTGAATCCCAAGAGGATTTATCTTAGGCCATAGTGATGTTGGGAAGATAGTTCACCAAAGTATTCAAGAGAATGAATAATAACTCCAGGCCTAATGTCAAGAACATAACCTCTGACACCAGCAAGAAGGATGAAGAGAAAACTTCCCAAGATAAAGGAGTGTAGTGCTTTGAGTGCGAAGGGTATGGACATGTCAAGAAAGAATGTCCCACCTTCTTGAAAAAGCAGAAGAAGGGCATGACAGTTTCCTGGTCTGACTCTGATAGTGAAAGTGAAGGCGAGTCAGCAAAGCATGTGAGAGCTTTAACGGGAGCTATGATTTCTGATGATGATTCTAGTGATGGAGAAGTAACTTATGAGGAGTTGGCATCCATCTATCAAGAGCTGTGTTTAAAGAGTGCTGAGATTTGTCAAGAAAACAAGTGCCACAAGCAACAGATTGCTCAGCTAGAGAATGAAAAGATTGATCTTGAAAATGAAGTGGTGCTAGTTAGAGCTCATCTTGATCAAATGACCAAGTCTGTTAGGATGCTGAGCTATGGTACAGACACACTTGACAAGATACTTCAGTCAGAAAAAGCTGCTGGAGATAAAGCTGGGATAGGATATGTGGCTGTGGACAAGGGAACTTCAGAAGGAAGCACTTCAGGTTCAAAGAAGGAAGTGTCCCAACTTTCATCTCAACATCAGCCAAAGAAGCAGGATCCTACCCCTAAGAAAGCTGATGTGTCACAACCTAAGAAGATTGAGAAGAAGACTGGTCCCTATCAGAAGAGAAAGCAGCCACTGGGAGCTAGCCAATATATGCCCCCACAATACCATGAGAGCATGCAAGCTGCTCAGTTCAAACAGCACATGTCTCATCAGATGTCTCAACATCAGGACAACTGGTATGGGTATGGTTATGGATACACCAATGTTGTTCCTTATGTATATGGAAGAAGAAAGCCTCACCATCATGGGAGACAATCCAGGAAACAGCATTCTCAGCTGACTTATGGGAGAAGATATCAACAGAATAGATGGCAGGGCAGTTATGGTAGAGGGAGACCACATCATGGATGGCAGCATAGGCAATCTCATCATGGCAGAAGATTCAGAGATGAAAGGGTGAGATGCTATTATTGTGGAAGATTTGGACATATGCAGTACTCTTGCTACAAGCTGCATGGATACCCTCAGCCTCAAAATAGATGGAGAGAACACATGCCCAAAGTTATTAAGAAATGGATACCTAAAGTTACCTGCTTGATAGCTCACACTTCCTTGAGGGTTTCTACCAAAGATGACTGGTATTTTGACAGTGGGTGTTCAAGACACATGACTGGAGTAAAGAATCTTCTTGTTGATGTGAAACCTCAGTCTTCTGGCTATGTTACATTTGGTGATGGGATCAAAGGAGAGATAAAGGGGATTGGAAGACTAAACTGTGACAGTACTCCCAAGCTGGAGAATGTTCTTCTTGTTAAAGGACTAACAGCTAATTTGATTAGTATTAGTCAACTTTGTGATCAAGGATTCAGAGTAGACTTCACCAAGTCCGAATGTAATGTGAAAGATAACAAAGGAGAAGTCATTATGACGGGAGCCAGATCTAAGGATAATTGTTATCTTTGGGTGCCGCAAAATTCAAATTCTTCCACGTGTGTGCTTGCTAAAGAAGATGATGTCAAAATCTAGCATCAGAAGCTGGGGCATCTTCACCTAAAGGGAATGAAGAGAATTATCTCCTCAGAAGCAGTCAGAGGGATTCCCAAACTTAGTATTGAGGAAGGAAAGGTGTGTGGAGACTGTCAAAAAGGAAAGCAGACAAAGATGTCTCATCCGAAGCTTCAACATGACACCACCTCCAAGGTATTGGAACTTCTTCATATGGATTTGATGGGACCTATGCAGGTTGAAAGTCTGGGTGGAAAGAAATATGCTTATGTAGTTGTGGATGACTACTCAAGATACACCTGGGTGAATTTCATCAAAGACAAATCTGAGGTGTTTGATGTCTTTAAAGAGCTCTGTCATAAACTCCAAAGAGAAAAGGAGAGTAAGGTCATCAGAATTAGAAGTGATCATGGAAGAGAGTTTGAAAATAACAAGTTTAAAGAATTTTGCTCGTCTGAAGGTATAAGTCATGAGTTTTCATCTCCTATCACCCCTCAGCAAAATGGAGTTGTTGAGAGGAAGAACAGAACTATACAAGAGTCGGCCAGGGCAATGATTCATGCCAAGAAACTACCTTTTCACTTCTGGGCTGAAGCCATGAACACTGCCTGCTACATTCACAACAGAGTTACCCTAAGAAGAGGCACTTCATCCACTCTATATGAACTATGGAAGGGAAGAAAACCTACTGTTAAGTACTTCCATGTGTTTGGTAGTAAATGTTACATCCTGGCAGATAGAGAGCAGAGAAGGAAATTAGATTCCAAAAGCGATGAAGGGATATTTTTGGGGTACTCCATCAACAGCAGAGCTTATCGGGTCTTCAACTCCAGGACCAAAGTGATGATGGAGTCAATCAATGTTGTGATTGATGATGAAGAAAAGCATAAAGTTGAGGATGTCATAGAAGATGTTGGAACATTAACTGATGAGGTAGCTGTTGAAGTTGAAGAAAGAAATCCATCCCCTAGTACTGCTGACACTGAGCCTGAGCAACCTCAGAAAGATCCTTCTATCAGAATTCAGAAGAATCATCCTAAGGAGCTGATCATAGGTGATCCAAATTCTAGAGTAAGAACTAGGTCCAGAGAAATCATAGCTAGCTCGTGCTTTGTATCCAAAGTTGAGCCAAAAAATGTCAAGGAAGCTCTGACAGATGAATTTTGGATAAATGCCATGCAAGAAGAACTGGAGCAGTTCAAGAGAAATGAAGTCTGGGATCTTGTGCCAAGACCAGGAGGGGTGAATGTTATTGGAACAAAGTGGATCTACAAAAACAAGTCAGATGAGCTTGGAGTGGTTACAAGAAACAAAGCGAGACTTGTTGCACAAGGTTATACTCAAGTGGAGGGAATCGACTTTGATGAGACGTTTGCTCCAGTGGCGAGACTAGAATCCATCATACTACTTTTGGGTATGGCTTGTAACCTAAGATTCAACCTGTTCCAAATGGATGTGAAGAGTGCATTTCTAAATGGCTATCTGAATGAAGAAGTCTATGTAGATCAACCTAAAGGATTCACTGATCCAATCTTCCCCAATCATGTGTTCAAACTGAGGAAGGCACTGTATGGCTTAAAACAAGCTCCAAGGGCCTGGTATGAGCGGTTGACAGAATTCTTAGTAGCAAATGGGTATAGAAAAGGAGGCATTGACAAAACCTTGTTTGTCAAGGAAGAAGGAGGAAAATTAATCATAGCCCAAATTTATGTGGATGACATTGTATTTGGGGGGATGTCAGATGCTATGGTAAAACAGTTTGTACAACAAATGCAATCAGAATTTGAAATGAGTTTGGTTGGAGAACTTAGCTACTTTCTTGGATTGCAAGTCAGACAAATGGAGGATTCTATCTTTATTTCTCAAAGCAAATATGCTAAGAGCATAGTAAAGAAGTTTGGCCTAGATAAAGCAAATCACAAAAGGACACCTGCTCCCACCCATTTGAAGCTGTCCAAGGATGAGAATGGAGTGAGTGTGGATCACAGCTTGTACAGAAGTATGATTGGGAGTTTAATATATCTCACAGCAAGCAGACCTGATATTTCCTTTGCTGTTGGAGTTTGTGCTAGATATCAGTCTGATCCAAAGGTAAGTCACTTGAATCAAGTGAAGAGGATTCTGAAATATGTAAATGGCACAAGTGACTATGGAATGTTATATAGCCGTGATTCTGGGACTGTTTTAAAAGGATACTGTGATGCTGATTGGGCTGGAAGTGCAGATGATAGAAAAAGCACCTCAGGAGGATGTTTTTTTCTAGGGAACAATCTGATTTCTTGGTTCAGCAAGAAGCAGAATTGTGTATCTCTCTCAACTGCTGAAGCTGAGTATATAGCAGCAGGAAGTAGTTGCTCTCAACTGGTCTGGATGAAGCAGATGTTGAGTGAATACAATGTTAAACAAGATGTTATGACTTTGTACTGCGATAATCTGAGTGCAATTAATATATCTAAAAATCCTATACAGCACAGTAGGACAAAGCACATAGACATAAGGCATCATTTCATAAGGGATCTGGTAGAAGAAAAAGTTGTTACCTTGGAACATGTAGCCACAGAGAACCAGCTGGCTGACATATTCACTAAAGCCTTGGATGCAAACCAATTTGAAAGATTAAGAAGCAAATTGGGAATCTGCATTTATGAAGACTGAATCTGCTAGAGAGGTTGTGGGCAGTTGGGGTGGTTCTGAAAATGTATAGTCAACTGCCAGGTGAAGGTTGCCTAATTATGGCTAAAAAGGGGGAGAAGATAGCCAAGATAGTCAAGAGGATTATTGCCATATGCTGCTGATGTGATGCAGTCATTGAGGGGGAGTATTGAAGATATCATGACATGAGGAGAGTGCAGCCAAGCAGACATCTAGGGGGAGTAATGTGCTGTACATTATGAGATACTGAACAGCTGTGATGCTGGTTCATGTTTTTGAGGGGGGAGCACCAATTGGCTGTTGTCAAAATGAAGATGGTGCTGCATCAGATCAAGTGATGAAGACTTTGAAGATTATCAAACTGCTGCTGATTAATGAGTTTCAAATTGATTGAAGATTATTCCGCTGCTGAAATCTCTGAAGGTGCAGAGTGCAGAAGTTGTTTGCAGAGTGCAGAGAGTGTTTTAGCCAAAATTAGCCAAAGGGGGAGATTGATAGTTCCTGGATTGGCTGGAATTTTGGTAAAACAAAGGTTATTCAATGTTGATGTCAAGGTGCTGATGTTGTAACATTGAAGTCTTAACACTGGGCTGTGTTAAGTAGTTAAGTGCTGAAGTTGGATGTCTGATGTCACACAGGTGATGTTGTAACATCAGACCTGCAGAATTAATAACAACGGCAGGTTGTTAGGGCACGCGTATTAGCTGGAATTGTGGAGAGTGGTTGACTCATTGGATGAGAATATCTTGGGATAGATATTTTCTGTTACATGGGAGATTTGATTGCAGGTCTGTTGAAGAATTAAAAGGTTGAAGATTTAAAAAGATTTTGGGGATAAAATCTGTTTTGAAGTCAAGGTGCTGATGTTGTAACATTGAAGTCTTAACACTGGGCTGTGTTAAGTAGTTAAGTGCTGAAGTTGGATGTTTGATGTCACACAGGTGATGTTGTAACATCAGACCTGCAGAATTAATAACAACAGCAGGTTGTTAGGGCACGCGTATTAGCTGGAATTGTGGAGAGTGGTTGACTCATTGGATGAGAATATCTTGGGATAGATATTTTCTGTTACATGGGAGATTTGATTGCAGGTCTGTTGAAGAATTAAAAGGTTGAAGATTTAAAAAGATTTTGGGGATAAAATCTGTTTTGAAGATTCAGTTTTAATTAACAAATCTGATCAAATATTGTGACAAGTCCAAGCCCAATTCAAGGAGCTATATAAAGCGCATAAGACCAAAGGAAAAGGTACAGAAAACATTCAGAAGATCAAGAGCAGGAGGCTTAGTGTCTAGAGTTTGTTTAAAGTGCTTGTATTTACACTATTCTAGGGTTTGAATAGGTGTTGAGTTTCTGTCCTCTCTAAAGCTGTGAAGCAAAGAGAGTTGTGTGATTTGATCGAAACTGTGAAGTAAGATCAAGGGTACTCAAAGTGGTCTCTTTGAGTGTTTGTAAGGGATTGAGTGGTGTTCTCATACCTAAGTGGTTTCTTAGGTAGGAAGTCATTAGTAGAGTATAAGTTTAGGAGATTGTCAACGGGTTGTTGAGTCTGTAAATTATATCTACAAGTAGTGAATTCCATCCCTGGCTTGGTAGCCCCCAGAGTAGGTTGGTTGTAACCGAACTGGGTCAACAATTCTTGGTGTTATTTTACTGTTATTGTTGTCCATTGTGCAGAGTGTGTCGTTGTGACATCACACCTTAACATCACACGTCTGATACCAGAATTTCAGAACTCAAGGTGATGGAGCACAAGTGCCTAGCAACTGCAGCCAGTAGAGATGAGTGGTTATGGCATATTCGACTAGGCCATCTCAACTTCAATGACATCAGAGAGCTGAAGAGAAGAAATATGGTTTCAGGATTACCAGAAATCGACATTCCAAGTGAAGTCTGTGAAGAGCGTGTTCAGTCGAAACAACACAAGAATAGCTTCAGTAAGGATGCAGGAAGGAAGTCGAAGTCAATTCTGGAAGTCATATACTCTGATGTATGTGGTCCAATCCAGGTGGATTTGATTGGTGGCAACAGATACTTTGTCACGTTCATAAATGATTACAGTCGAAAGTTGTGGACTTACCTCATCAAGAAGAAAAGTGATGTGATCGAGGTATTTTCCAGATTCAAATCTATGGTCGAAAGACAGAGTGGTCGAAAGTTGAAAATTCTGAGGACTGAAGTTGGTGGAGAGTATGTTTCGAAAGAGTTCGGTGCATTATGTGAAAAGAAGGGATTGTGCATGAGGTGGTGCCACCCTATACTCCACAGCAAAATGGAGTTGCAGAACGAAAGAACAGAACCATCATGAACATGGTGAGAAGTATGTTGAATGGAAAGCATTTACCCAAAGAATTATGGGGAGAAGCGGTTTCGACAACAATGTATATTTTGAACAGATGTCCGACGAAGAAGCTTGAAGGAATCACACCAGAAGAATGTTGGTCTGGTGTCAACACTAGCCTCCGTCACTTGAAGGTGTTTGGATCTATAGCACATAGACATGTTCCAGATCAGTTGAGAAGGAAGCTTGATGACAAGTCGAATCAGATGATCTTGATAGGATATTATTCGATTGGAGGTTACAAACTGTTCGACCCAGTAAATAAGCAGGTAGTGATCAGCAGGGAAGTGATCATATATGAGCTTAAAGAATGAGACTGGATTGAGAATGCCAAGAAGGATTCAGTGAGAATCTCTTGTGAAGAACCAGCCACTGAAGTCGAAAGAGAAGTTTGACAGGAACCTGTTATAGATGAAGTAGGTCCAAACAGACCTCGACGAACAAGACACATGCCTGCAAGGTTGCAAGAATGTGTAATTACATCAGATGATGTGGTTGATGAAGAGGGTGAGCTGGTACATTATGCTTTCTATGCAGGTGTCGAACCAGTCAATGCAACCAGCTGGGTATGTGAAACGAGGCGAAGAATGAAAGGTGTACAGGATGCATAAAGCCCGGTATGGACTTAAGTAAGCTCCAAGAGCTTGGAATAAGAAAATCGACAGCTTCTTAAGGGAGAAGGAATTTGTGAAGTGTACGACTGAGCATGGAGTGTATGTAAGGAGAAGCAATAATGAATTGCTTATACTATGCCTCTATGTAGATGACCTGTTGATAACAGGGAGTTGCAAGAAGGAGATCAAAGATTTCAAACATGACCTAAGCGGGGAGTTTGAAATGTCATACTTGGGAAATCTCTCATATTTCCTTGGAATCGAATTCTACAAGACTAATAGAGGTTTGATGATGCACCAAAGAAGATATGCAGGAGAAATACTCAAGAGATTTGAGATGCAAGATTTCAACCCAACTTCGACTTCAGCTGAGACCAGACTGCAACTATCGAAGGATTCAGATGAAGATGATGTCGACCCAATCCAATACAGAAGACTTATTGGGTCACTTAGATACCTTTGTCACACAAGGCATGACTTAGCATACAATGTGGGTATGGTAAGTATGCAGAAGCCAAAGGTATCACACCTAGCAGCAACGAAGAGGATACTGAGGTATCTGAAAGGAACTCTCAACTACGGCATTTTGTTTCCTGCAGCTGATGAAGGGAAAGAATGAAAGTTAGTAGGATACACCGACTCTAGCTGGTGTAGTGATGTTGAGGATAGAAAATCCACAGCTGGATATGTGTTTATGTTAGGTGGTGCACCAGTTGCTTGGAGTTCGAGAAAGGAGCCAGTAGTGGCATTGTCATCATGCGAAGCAGAATGTATAGCTTCTTCTCTTTGTGCGTGTCAAGCAACCTGGATAGTGAACTTGGTCGAAGAGATTACAGGGAAGAGTCATGGAGCAATTACCATGAAGATTGACAGCATGTCAGCTATCAACTTGGCGAAGAATCCAATAACACACGGTCGAAGCAAGCACATCGAAATGAGGTTCCATTATCTTCGAGAGCAGGTAGCAGAAGGGAAGATGAACTTGGAACACTGCAGAACTGAGAATCAGATTGCAGATATCATGACGAAGGGAGTGCAGGTCGAAGTTTTCAGAAAACTAAGAGCCATGATGAATGTAGACAGCTTAGACACAATGAATTAGATGGTGTGTTAAATTGTAATTCCTTGTGTAGAAGTGTCGAAGTGTCGAAGCAAGGGTGTGTCGAAACAGTTGTTTCACATAGATTTGATTTAGATTTGATTTAAATTTGATTTGATATAGTTCCAAAAATAGGTATTTTGGGCTTTTATAGTTTTGGGCTTTGGCTTGGAGAACAAGTAAATCAAAATCTATAAATAGGGAGTAACCCTTATTTTTGTAAGAATCACAACACATTGTAATTCACAGTTTGCAGTTGCAAGTGAATTGAAAGAGAAAAATCCCACAGTTTGTGGGTAACAACCTTCTTCTCCAAATTCTCTTAGAATCATAATTTCCTTTCTTTCTCTATTTTCTTCTGTTCTTTGGTATTATTGCGCTAAGAACCCTTCTTGTTTATCAAGATAGGGTCGGAATTCTCATAGGTTTTGGGTTAATTCTAACAATCATGAGATAGTTTTGATAATAAGGAGAGAGAATATTATATTTTTATTTTTAATTAATAAAAAATGGTTAATACACATTTTGCCCCCTGCCATTTAGGACGAATTCGAAAAAGGACCCTGCGAAAAATAAAAACACAGATTCTGTCTCTGCCATTTGAAGATTCCTTCATTTTGGCCCCTCAGTGGACACAGTTAGTAGAATTTGTGATGTGACGCTGTTTTGTTGATTTTTTTTTATATGACGTGTAATTCTTTAATAGATTTTTATATTTATTTTCTTTTTTATTTTAATTACGCACGTGATTTTATTATTATTATTTTATTGTTTGCATGTTGAAATGTTAAAATAGCAAAACTTAAAATTTTGTCTCTCATTAGTGTTGAATCCATAACCTTATTCTTGCAAGGGGGTGCCACTACCACTAGGCCAATATATATTTTTGTTGTCTATTTGTTTGCTTCAAATGTATATATTACAACATTTTGCCCCTTTAATAATTTAGTTTATTTTTTAAATATTAAATGTTAATATAACATTAATGTTTAGTAAATATAATGTTTAATAAATATTAAACATTATATATATTATTTAATATTTACTTCTTAAAAAATATTATTTTAATTAAAAAAAATAGTTTTAGTTTATTATTAATTATTATTATTAATTAATAAATATTACATTAATGTTTATTTATTACTTTCAGTTTATTATTAATTACTAATATTAAAAATTACTATTTTAGTTAAAAATATTTTTGTTTTCAGTTTGTTATTAATTACTAATATTGAAAATTACTATTTTAATTAAAAATATTTTTATTTTCTGTTTATTGTTAATTAATAATATTAAAAACAACAATTTTAATTAAAAATAGTTTTATTTTCAGTTTACTATTAATTACTAATATTTAAAACTATTATTTAAATTAAAAATATTTTATTTTCAGTTTATTATTAATTACTAATATTAAAAACTACTATTTTAATTAAAAATATTTTTATTTTCAATTTATTATTAATTACTATCATTAAAAATTACTATTTTAATTAATAATATTTTTATTTTCAATTTAGTATTAATTACTAATATTAAAAACTACTATTTTAATTAAAACTAATAGTAAACTGAAAGTATAATATAAGTATGTTAAAATAAATATTTTAATTAACATTAATTATGTATATTATAAATATTTTAATATAAATATGTTAAAATAAATATTTTAATTAACACTAATATTTTAATTATTATAAGTATGTAAAATTAAAATAAGTATTTGATGTATACTATAAATATGTTTTTTTTTGTTAAGCAAGATTGGAATTAACGAGTATTAGGGGTACTCAAACCTAATTACAACAGCACCAAAAAATACAAAGCTAACTTGAAAATCCACACCAACTAACAAAACAGACCTAACCATCTATCGGATTTTGACAGAAAGCTAGAAAATTACAGTTGGATCGAGAATTTTCAGAAGCTTTACACCACTTCCAAGCCAAAGCTTTAATGTCCCAAACAAGATCCGACAAGTTGAAAGTAGCACCCTTGAAAATAACTTGGTTCCGACATATCCAAATACCCCAAACAACAGCCAGCCAAATGGAACTACTCCTACCTTTAGACAAAGAATTTGCAAGAAAGTTCTTGATCTACTCTAAATAATTTTCCCAAAAATTATCTTTGACCGAAACCGACCACCCCATCCACTCCTTGATCTTATTCCACACTACAGAGTACAGCAGCAGCCGAATAACAAGTGGAAGGAGTCTTCGACCACATTTGAGCAAAAGGAGCAAAAAGAGTTATTAAAATTGGTAGCAATACCTCTCTTAATAAGTTTATGTTAAAAATTAACATAAATAGTAAACTGAAAGTATAATATAAGTATTTGATGCAAGCAACTAAACAAAAGAAACATCTAGGTTAGTGGAAGAAAATGTCATTTGCAACCATTATATCATGGGTTCATTATGGGTCAGTTTGTTTCAGCTTTAAAAAAATGGATTTTTTCTTTGTATTTTTGAAAATTGATTCTACAAAAATGTTTTTCAAAATAATACAAGTTTTTTTAAATTTGTTTTTTATAAATTAAAAGACTAATTTTGACATTCTATAACATTAATATACATTATTGAAGATCAAAACATAGTCAAAATCACAATTTTTTGAAAAAGTTGTATTTCAAAAATGATTTTCATGAAAAGCTATTTGAAATAACTTCAAAATTAAGTGATTTTTTGAAATTTTGATATCCAAAAAAAGTTTCGATAAAATGATGAAATACCTAAAATAACATTTTAAGAATAACTATTCAAACCAAATTTTCAATTGAAGCTTTTATGAAAAGTTTTTTTGTAAAATTTTTTTCTACAAAATTATGTTATACTATAAAAATCATTTTTAAAAAAAGCCAAAACAAACGGGCCCTATATCATGGGTTCATGGATAAAATTTATGTTTTTTTTTAATAAACTAAGCAGAAGATGTTCATCCTATTATCGATGAGACGATGAAGCATATCAAGTAAAATATAATTTGTCATTATTTTACACTACATATGATATTATGATATAGTACACAAATACATGCACACGTCTAGTTTTCATGGATCTTCATTAGGATCTCCATTTTCGTCTCCACCTTCTCCTTCATATCTTTCTTTATCTTCTTCTCCTCCTTCAGAACGTTCTTCTTGTCCTTCTCCACCTTCTTCTCTAGGTCCTCCCCAACCTCCCCAAGTTCCTGAACCTACCCAATCTACACCACCACCAATTTTACTTTTCAAGCCTTTGATTTTATCTATGCAATTTTTTGATATAGATTCTTCAATTATTGCACCCGCTGTAATTAAACAAACAAATATGTTTAATAAATAAAATAGAAGAAAGTAATTGTTCTTACCATTTTTCTATATATGTGTTTCTCACATTTAGAAGACCTTATTGCCCCAACTGAAATAAGAATTGTTACTGAAAGAAAAAACACGACGATAAAATATTTAGATTTCATCTTTGATCTTTTGAGAATTTTATGGTTATTAAGTATAAATTTATTTAGTAGCTATTTATAATAATCGTGAGACAAGATAAGTATAAAAAGAACAAAAATTTCCTGATTTATTTATATTTGGAGAGAGAGTGAAATATAAAAAAAATATTGTGTTTTTGGACGGGTCACTTTAATTATTTTTTATGTTAAAACAAAATTAAATTGTATACTATATTTCCGGTCCTATGTGTAAGAAACAAATTTAAGAAATCACACAAACTAAAAAATATTTTTTTGTTTTAAATTAACTTGTACTTCTAAAAATATCCATAAATTAAAATTTTAATAATATTAATATTATTATAATTTTTTTATTTTTTTAAAAATTTTGATATCGGACCTTGCGACTGACTAATCAAGAAAATATTGTTATAATTAATGATGGTGTAATCACAGTACAACACAATTTACAATTAAATTGGCCAGCCTACTTTATCTCTTTACAAGAATAATTACACCAATTTTGACTTTTCAGGTTCTTATCATGACCATTTAGATGCAAATTTAAATGCAAATTAAATTTCCCACTATTTTTTCTCCACAACTTCCCACCAAAATTTTGTATACTACAATAAACTTCCCATCAATTTTGGTGGTGCATCTGTCTTTTCTATATAAAGACAGTTGGTGGTTAAATTTCAATCATACTGGAGTATACTTTCATCTTCTAATATTAACATCATGGCAACTCAAAACACTACAACATTTTAACTTTACGACAACGTCTAATTTTTGAGAGATATAATAACTATTTTCGTAGAAAATAATGGACAACAAATTTTATATTTCATTTCGGTAATCGATATATATTTTATAAATATTAGGGGTGTTCGCGGTTCGGTTTGGATCGGTTTTGAAGCAAAATATCATCCGATCCAAAGGTAAATTTACTCACGGTTTGGTTCGGTTTTGGATGATTGATTAAAAAAATCCGATCCGATCCAATCCATATTAATGCGGTTTAATTTGGAACGGTTTTTTGGATATCCAAATTACAAATTATATCCTTTATTAATATTCTAAAAGTACTAATAAATAATAAGTTTGACATGATATATAATATACTAAATCAAAAGTTAATATTACATGATGAAAATAATAAATATAAATAGATTAAATCAAACAAATAAATATTATTTAAAACAATAAGTATCATCTAATATTAAATTAACAAAACATATTTACTAATAAAAAATAAATAAATATAAAAAACATATACATACGGTTTGGTTTGGTTTGGATCGGTTTTGAAAAATCATTCCGAAATCCAATCCGAACCAATCGGTTTTTACAAAATGACATCCAAATACATCCAAAATTTTTTGGTTTTTTGCGGTTTTCGGTTTTTTTGGATCGGTTTGCGGTTTTTATTTGGATTGGTTTGGATTTGAACACCCCTAATAAATATTATGCTATGGCTCATTTAGACTACAAAGAGAATGGCTTTCAATCACAACGGGTAATTGTCGTTTTCATATAATTTCTTATTATTTTCAATAAAATAGTTTTAAAGGAAGGCCCTTCTTTTATACATTTGGTAAAAGATAATAAGTAAAACATGAGCTTGGCAAAAGAAAAAAAAATATCGCTCATTTTAAGCTAAAAAAAATTTCACTTCTTCGCTCTTCCCTACCAAATTCTTTTTGTTTTTTTTTTACGGGAAAGATAGAAATGCATTACTGAAAAAGAAGGGATGGGTTTGACTCCACCCTGGTTACAATAGGAAAACCACCTACCCAAGTGTTAGAGCCAAAGGACTTTCCAAGACTCACAAGATTGTGAGCATCCACATTGTATTTTCTACAAATAAAAAACAGAGCTAAAAAGAAAACTATTAAGAAGAGTTCTGCAATCTTGCGCAATGTTCTCAATCTCTGCATTGGCTTCACAATTGTTTATACAATCAACCGCAAGAAGAGAGTCGGATTGGACGATGATCATCTCGATCTTTAAGCTTAAAGCCCATCGAATGCCAAGGACTTCCGTCATTACAGGATTAACTAATCTCATCTCCTTCTTGCTAGCTGCCAAGAATATTCCTTTGTCCGAGTTACGAATTATGCATCCAAATGAAATTGCTTCATCCTCAATCAAGCCTGCATCCACCTGCATTAAGAAACAACAACCAACTATTTTATTTAAGTCAGACTCTGGTCTAGGGTCCCTTCTGATACCCTGGCTGGTATTTGTTCTGCTAAACTCCTCCACGAAGGCCAAAGCTTCCATGGCCATTTGTTGGGGGGAAGACCCTTTCTAATCGTAAACCAAAGAACATCTTGCTTTCCAAACTCTCTGCAGCAAAGTGCACATCAGTTGGTAGCAAAAGACATCTCCACATGTAAGAATACTCACCAACCAGTCCTGGATAATGGCAGCCGCCAGAGTCCTATAACACTGAATAGAAGCAAACAGGGCCTGTTTTGTGAAATGACAGTGCAGAAATAGGTGGTGGCTGGATTCAACATTCGAATTGCACAGGGGGCACAGGGTATCCAACAGTACACCTTTCTTCCACAGGTTTTCCTTTGTTGGAAGAATATCCTTGGCCAATCTCTAGATGAAATTACGAGTTCTTATGTTGAGGTTCACTTTCCAAATAGCCTTCCAAAGAGACTGGTGTGACACACCAGAGGGGCCTAGCTTCAGAGCAGAATTCAGGTTCTGACAAACCTTATATCCAGATTTTGCAGAGTATTCTCCATTCCTTTCCCAATGCCAAATTAGTTTGTCATCATTTTCGCCCCATGAAAGAGGAATGTTAATAATTTGCTTGACATCCATGTTATCCAACTTTTCTTTCAAAATTGATTCCTTCCACACTTTTAAATCATCGTCTATAAACTCGCTGACAGTTGTCTCCTCATTTAAAACCTTCGTTGGGCCAATTAATTTGAAACCAGGGTTGTTTGGGATCCATCTATCAACACTTACTTTAATCTTCCTACCGTTGCCAACCCTCCACCTTGCCCCACTTTGAATAATATCTCTCGAGCTGAGGATGCTCCTCCATGCATAACTGGGAGCATAACCAAGGGTGCTATCGTCCATGGAAGTTCTGGGAAAATATCTTCCTTTGAAAACCCTTCCAAATAACGAATCCTCCATCGACATCAGCCTCCAATAATGTTTCCCAAGAAGACATTTGTTAAAATCACTGAAACATTTGAAAGCCAGCCCTCCCTCGCCTTTTCCTTTTGCCAACTTCTCCCACCTCATCCAGTGGAGTTTATTTCTACCTCCTTTCGAACCCCACCAGAAGTTTGCAACAATGGACTCAATTTCTTTACAAACTGAATCAGGGAATTTGTATCAACTCATCACATAGGTAGGAATTTCCTGCACCACAGCCTTAATCAGGGTTTCTTTTCCCGCTCTAGACAAAAAAAATTTCTTTCCACCCCTTCACTTTCTTCCACACCCTATCGATCACCACCTTGAAAATGATCTTCTTATATCTTCCAAAAACCACCGGGAGCCCTAGATATTTCACATGTTGCTGCACTATTCTGATCCCCAATTTTTCCTTAATTGCCATCTGTTGTTCTTCTCCCACGTTTCTGCTAAAGGAAACTTCTGATTTTTCCAAATTCACAATTTGACCTGAGGCTTTTTGATATATATCCAGAGTAGACAAAATAGACTCCACTTCGGCCTGGTTAGCTCTGGTAATGAGCAGACTGTCGTCTGCAAAGAACAGGTGGGAAATAGATGGGGGCTTGCGAGCCACCTGCAATCCATGGAGCCTTATATTGGTGATCTCCCTTTTGATTAGACCTGAGAAAACATCAACACACAGAATAAATAAGTAAGGGGAAAGAGGATCTCCTTGGCGGATACCTCTTTCAGGAGAAAAACTGGCCCCTGGTTGGCCATTAACTAAAATCCTGTAAAAGACTGTGGAGATACATCTGTTTATAACCTCAACCAGTTTGTGAGGAAACCCCATCGAGGATAAAACTTCATTGATAAACGCCCACTCCAATCTATCATAAGCCTTAGACATGTCCAACTTCAAAGCCATCATTTCTTTTTTTCCCTTCGTCTTCTTTTTCATCCAGTGAAAGCACTCCATAGCAATTAAAGAGTTGTCCGTGATAAGTCGTCCTTTCACGAATGCACTTTGTTCTTCATCCACAATCTCAGGGAGGATCCTCTTTATCCTGTTGGCAATGGATTTTGTAACAATCTTCATAACAACGTTGCACAAACTGATGGGCCTGAATTCCTTTGCACAAGATGGTTTCTTGCACTTAGGAATTAAGGTAATGTGTGTAGCATTAAAAACTCTAGGTTCAGCATTGTTGTTAAGAATCTCCAGAACCACTCTTGCTATGTCAGACCCCACAATACTCCAGTACTTTTGGAAAAAAAAGGGCAGGTAGACCGTCGGGTCCAGGAGCTTTCAAAGGGTGCATATGGAATAAGGCAGTTGTGACTTTGTCCTCAGATAATCCTCTTTCACACCATTCCACATGATCAGGTTTGAGTTTGTTTTTTACCACGGCGCAAACATCAGATGAGTTTGAAGACAAGCTCGAAGCAAATAGGTCAGCAAAATAGTGTAACAAAATTTTGTGGCAGTGATCCTCTCCCCTCTACCAGTATCCATTGTCATCTTTAAGTTTGAACACCGCATTCTTCTTTTTTCTCTGACTGGCCTTCCCATGAAAGAACTTATTATTTTTATCGCCGTGATTTAACCACAAGGCCCTGCTTTTCTGACGCCATATGATCTCTTCAGCCTTGAGAAACTTGTGTTTCTGACTCTCCAGGGCCTTAGTTTCAAGCATAGAGTCATGAGAGGGCTCCCACCTTGCATCCTTGTTCAAACACTCCTCGATTCTACCCAACTCCTTGTTGATTGCGCTGCTTCTAAGTTCCTTGAATATTTCGTCGAGGGATTTCATCGCATCAATTTTAGAATCAATTCCTCCCCTAGTCTCATTCCATAATCTCGCCACTTCACCTTCACATCTATCCTTCTTACACCAAATCTCCTCAAATCTGAAAATGTACCTCCTTTTCTTCCTTGTGCAGCATGAGTCGGCCTCTAAATCGATTCTGATAGCTGCGTGATCAGACCCGAACCTGGAGAGATGGTTGACACTAATTGGAGCAAATTTGTTGAAGAAAAGCTCGTTTGCCAAACCGCGATCCGGCCTGCATTGAATGTTATACTCACATTCTCTTCCATTTGTCCATGTATATTTGTACCCTGCAAAACCAAGGTCTGGTAGTTGGCATAAATCAATAGTTTGTCTACCAAGGGCAAGTTGGTTGTTGGTTATGAAATTCCCCCTTCTTCTCATGATCATAAAGGACATCATTCAGATCACCAAAGCAAAGGAAAGCTCCACGTGCATTGGTAGCGAGATCTTTAATCAGGTTCCAAGTTTTCCTCTTGTGTTGGTCCTCCGGAAAGCCATATATACCACATAAATCCCACTTAAAGTCAGTACCATCTTCGTCCACAACACCCCCTATATGGTTTTGAGAGAAGGAGTTGATAGACAAATTGATCGATTCTCTCCATAAAACAATTAACCCTCCTGCTTTGGATCTCCCTTCACCCAGACAATCAACCACAAAACACTCTTCATATCCACTTTTATTCTTGATATTCCAAAACTCGTCACTTTTCAATTTGGTCTCCATAAGGAAAACCACATCGGAGTTTTCTAACCGGATGAGCCTTAACAAGGCTCGAACTGCACGGGGACTCCCTAACCCCCTGCAGTTCCAGCTGAGGATCCTCATTGTGTTAGGCGGTGTTGGACCACCAAAACCACCTCTGGTAGTTTTTGTGTTTCAACTTCTTTCACCTGACCTCTCCTCTTCTTTTCTCCGCTACCCTGTCCTTCAAGAACTCCTTCCACAACCATGACCTCCACCAATTGCCTTTCCCCCCTTCTGCTTCTAATCGAATTTTCTGACTAGGGGAAGCTCTCCTTGGATTAGGTTTCCTCGTCCACTTTTTCTTTTTGGGAACTGCTAGACACGTCGGTTTCCCTGATTCTTTGTTATGCCATGGATTTGAAATTTCAACCGCTCCGAGGGATTCTGCGACCGCCTCCACTTCCAGATTGTTTGTTTTTGAACTGGTTGCCTGGTTCGTCTTCTCCCAACTTTAAGCTTTCTTGTTCATTGCACAGTCCTGTTGGTCGACCTCATCTTCCGTATCTTTGTTCTTCTCTTTTGTTTGACATTTACTGTTTCCAGAGGAGATGTTGAAAAGACTTTTACTGCAGGAGCTTGAATTAGAATCCTTCCTTTGTTCCACTGAAGTTTTTGGCAAGGGGGACGCACGGAGCCAAGGCCCAAAAGAGAGCTCCTTTTCATCCAGCTCATCAAAACCTTCTTCAGATAGATCATTGACAACCTTATAATCCTTTAGTTAATGACCTAGTCTTCCACAGATAAAACACAGGGTCGGGAGGCGTTCGTATTTGAAAAACACTTTAAGATTTTTCTCCTTAAACCTGACCACCGTGCCTCTTTTAAGAGGTTGTTTTAAATCCACTGTAACCTTTAACCTCAGAAATCTCCCATTCATATGAGCATCCTTCTGGTCGACTTCTTCAAACTTCCCAAGAATTCCTCCCAGCTTCTTTGCCATCTCTTCTGTTCTTAACATCAGAGGGAGTTCATAAACCCTGACCCAAAAAGTTCTGTAGCGCATCTTGATTTCCGATGGTTGTTCTTCACCGGAAACCCTCGCGAGAACAACAAGGTTTCGATCAAAGCTCCAGGGGCCACCTCTCAGGACGTTCTCAAGGTCTCTCTTGGTGCTGAATCTGAAGAGAAATAAGTTTTTGTTTAGTTCCTGCGTCTCCACAGAATTCTTGAGTTTCCAGGCATTCACCATCGTGGTTGTAAAAGCCCTTGTGTTGAAATGACTGTCGGTCCAGATCTTGGCCGCCAGCGTTCGTTGGAATATCTCCTCTCCACCAACCTCATCTACATCCGCCGTCACCCCTTCTTCTTCTTCCTTGGAAAGTGAGATCTCTCTCCATTTCTCCATAATAGGTCAAAAGAAAAAAAGAGAGGTTCTGAACCAAAATAGATTAAAGATCGAGGGACAAGAAAACGAAAAGGCAATGGTGACACGAGAAAAGACTCATGCACAAGACACCACAGATCGTGGAGGGGATACCAGAAAAAACTGGGAGAAAAAACCTTAGCGGCGCAGCACTAGTGTGGAAGGAGGAAAGACACTAAACCAAAACCCTAAAGCGTTTTGGGGAAAAAACACGATAAGTTCTAGAGAGAAGGCAAACCTTCTCACTCTAGGACCCCCTGCCAAATTCATTTGAAGAATAATCTGAAACTTTTTTTTCCAAAACCCTAAACATAATTTATCCTATAATCTAAAATTGATAAACTATTTAGTTCAATTTCTCCTTCTCAAACTCTCGAATTCAGAAATTGAGGAAAATTTCACCATATAACCAACCTTATCTACGATAAACCAAACTCACAATTTGCAGAAATGGCTTCTTTCTCCCTAAACTCACGAATTCAGAAACTTAGAAATCGCTTCTTCTCCCAAAAATCATGAACCCTAAACCTAAAATCGCGAACCCTAAATTGCTTCTTCTTCATCATGTGTGTTCCCTCACGAACCCAAAAAATATTTCATTCTCTATTAACCTTTTTGTTCTCTATTTACTTTCAGTATGAATGAATTGCTAATGTGATAGTTATTCCATTTCATTTCATATCACTCCAATCAAAAGTAGGAAGTTCTAGAAGCTGGTTAAGTTCATTCAGTGAACTTGATCGTTCATCGAAGGAACGGAAGAGATGATCTATTATAGTTCTTTATCTTTCTAGCTCACCAGTTACAGATGCTTCAATGGTCACACCTTTTGTTGCTTCTCCCGGTTTTGACCGGGTTAGCTGCTCCAACCTCGGTTCATGGCTTATTATACGTCCTAGAGATGGTACCTGGAAGCCCCAGGATAAACTCGAAGCATGGTGTGAGTGAGGAGGCTCCGACGACCTTAGCTACGAGTTTGAGCTTATGTTGGTAACTAACTGTGGAATGAGTGTTGGCGGTATTGTCATTGTGGAGTCAACATTGAATTTGACCAAAGGAGGAAAGTTTGTTCAGGATATTTTTTGTATGCAGAATCTAAACAATAGACAAAAGCCTGGCTGTGAGAAAGGAATTGGTATTGATAGATTAATAATGAATATGACAAAGTAAATTTATATTACATATTATTTATTAGCTTACTTGGTAAAACATTCTTGAGAAGCTGAAATACCTACTTTTACTTTCAATTGCAGTTCCTTGACTAAAAAATGCAGGGATCTCATGATAGAGTTTAAGGTATTTTAATCTGAAACGCCTAACATTAGAAGTTATTTTTCCATGTTTATGTCTATCTTTTCATCAATGTTTATGTTGCAGTCTGTCAGACAAAGAAAACAAGATGAATATTACAGGTTGTCAAGATGACTATGTTATACTGACCGCCCAATAGAAACTATAAACAGTGAGCAAATCTTCCAACAGGCAATTTTTGATGCAGGCCAAAGACATGTCCTTAATTTATGATTCTTTATTTGACCCTGTTTCTTAATTTTGAAAAGTTGTACAAATATTATGACATCTTCTCAATCAATTTATCACTTCCTCAAACATAATTGTATATAGTCAAGTGAGTTTTCATATTTTCATCTCATTGATGAGATATTGGTGTGAGGAGAGGATGTTCATGTTTTGCTTCTTGATCAAAAGGAAGAATATCTTATGCTTTCTTAAAATCTTTTCTTAGAAGGAGAGAAAAAATCTTCGAAGTTTGTCAAAGATTATTTAGTCAATGACAACAACAACATCAATAATAGAAATAATAATAATAATAATAATAATAATAATAATAATAATAATAATAATAATAATAATAATAAGGGTTAATACACATTTTAGACCCTGCCATATGGGGCGAATTCGAAAAATGACCCTGTAAAAAAAAACTTAGATTCTATCTCTGCCATTTGAAGATTCTTTCATTTTGGCCCCTCAGTCCACACAGTCAGCATTTTTTTATTTTATTTAATTTTTTAATATGATGTGGCGCTTACTTGGATTTTTATGTTTATTTTCTTTATATTTTAATTACACGCATGACATTTTACTATTATTTTATTATTTGAATGTTGAAATTTATAAAGATCAAAAATCAAAATTTTTGCCCTCACCAAGGTTTGAACCAATGTTCTAATGGGTTGCAAGGAGATACTCTTCCACTAAGCCATTTAGTTCTTCTTGTCTATTTGTTAACTTCAAATGTATATATTACAACATT
Organism: Lathyrus tuberosus; assembly: GCA_022829125.1. Taxonomy (NCBI): domain Eukaryota; kingdom Viridiplantae; phylum Streptophyta; class Magnoliopsida; order Fabales; family Fabaceae; genus Lathyrus; species Lathyrus tuberosus. The sequence continues at coordinate 20,754,110 of JALAZF010000012.1, read as the reverse complement.
TCAATTAACAATTAAATTAACACTTAAATTAACATATTAAATACATAAATGACTTTAAATAAATACTGTAACTTATTATTATTTTATTTTACGATCAATTTTTTATTTTATTTATTTATTTTGTTAATTTCAGTTTAATATTTTATTTTATTTATTTATTTTATTTAATTTCAGTTTTATTTATTTTATTTAAAAATATACGTTAATATTTATTTTTAGTTTATTTTCAGTTAATTTATTATTTAATATTTATATTTATATTCAGTTTATTTATTACTAAATTTATTTTCAGTTTATTTATTATTTATTTTTATTTATATTTATATTCAGTTTATTTATTTAATATTTAGTTTATTTATTTATTTATTTAGTTTATTTATTTATATTCAGTTTATTTATTAATAAATTTATTTTCAGTTTATTTATTATTTATTTTCAGTTTATATTTATATTCAGTTTATTTATTTAATATTTAGTTTATTTATTTATTTAGTTTATTTAAATATAAATATAAACTGAAAATAAATAATAAATAAACTGAAAATAAATTTAGTAATAAATAAACTGAATATAAATAAATAAATAAATAAAATAAATAAATAAATAAACTAAATATTAAACAAATAAACTAAATATTAAATAAATAAACTGAATATAAATATAAACTGAAAATAAATAATAAATAAACTGAAAATAAATTTACTAATAAATAAACTGAATATAAATATAAATATTAAATAATAAATTAACTGAAAATAAATATTAACGTATATTTTTAAATAAAATAAATAAAACTGAAATTAAATAAAATAAATAAATAAAATAAAATATTAAACTGAAATTAAACAAATAAATAAATAAAATAATAAATTGATCGTAAAATAAAATAATAATAAGTTATAGTATTTATTTAAAGTCATTTATGTATTTAATATGTTAATTTAAGTGTTAATTTAATTGTTAATTGAAATGTTATAATATATACATTTGAAGTTAACAAATAAACAAGAAGAACTAAATAGCCTAGTGGTAGAGTATCTCCTTGCAACCATGAGATCATGCGTTCAAATCTTGGTGAGGGCAAAAATTTTGATTTTTGATCTTTAAACATTTCAACATTCAAATAATAAAACCACTTTACACTATCATCCAATTAGAATGAATTATTTTGAGACATGAGAAGAGAAAAACATGGAAGAAGTAGTTATTAAAATAGTTTAATTATAATTTATTTATTTTTATTTTTAATTTCATAATTATATGTTAAAATGATTAATTCTAATTGGATGTCAGTGTAAAGTAGTTTTACATTAACAGTATATTCCAATTAATCTCTAATAATAATAATAATTTATCGCACCTGGATCAGACAGTTTCTGTGGCCAACAACGTCGTCTGGACTTCAGCTCCGGTGCGGTTGAAAGACGGCGGGGGGGGGGGGGGGGGGGGGTGTACCTGCAAGGTACTCTGACGCTCAAGTAAGGTAACTGTCAGAGAATAGCAAGTACAGAGATGAGAGTAAAAAAGTGAGTGTAACCTGACCCTCTCAAGTGAGAGGGTATTTATAGAAAGCCCCCAGCGCGGGACCAACGGTTACTTGCATTGGGCTGAATTGCCAGGCCCAATCCAAGTCACTGCCAGGGCTTACGTGGCGTAGTGAAGACCAGCACGTGGTCTTCGCCCTGGGGTAACCGTTCCTAGATCTCCGGAATTAAGGCAGACTGATTCCATCGGGAGTGGGTGGTTACATGAGAACGTGTCCTCGCGGGGAGGAGTCCTGCGTGTCGGGGAGAGATGTGTCCTCGCGGGGAGGACTCTTGTGTGAGAAGGAAGGGGCTCCTCGCAGGGAGGAGCACCTGAGTGTCGAGAAGGAACGAGACCGGGAAGGCTTAGCGCCCCGCCCGACGCTCCATGCCATGCGTGTGCCCGACAACGTTGAGAAGGGGCAAGTGCCCGACATTGGTCGCGCTAAAAGGCTTTTGTTGGGCCATCCCAGGACGTGTGGGTTAGGCCTGCTCGACTGAGGAGCAGACCCCCGGCCCAGTCCAGAACAGGAGCCCCCCAAGTCGTTGCTCCGAAGTGTCAGAGTGATGACTTAAGGGCCAACAAGCATGTCGGGGGAGTATCGATCGTGTGACCGCGAGGAGGGGAACTTGTTCGGGATCCACTAGTCGTATCGTCGGAGAGAGCAGCGGGGGCGGACTCGAGCGTGGTAGTTTGTGGATGGTCGACTTGTCGGGGATGCGAGAAGTTTAATCTCTGGTGTTAGAGCAAATGGAGAGACGCGCGTGTTAGGGAGCGAACGGTTGCATGTACGCCACGTGTCAGACGTCATCATTGCCTAGGGCGGCTAGGCTAGGGTAGTGTACTCTAGTAGTCTAGACTCTTCGAATTCCGTGAGGATCCTATAAATAGGCCTCGCCTCATTTCATTTGCACCTTTTGCTCTTTTCCTCTCAGACTCTCTCTCTCTCTTCTTCTCCGTTCTTCCGCCGCTACCTTCCATCGTTCTCCACCGACGATCTCCGTGCCGGAAACCCAAAAAGCGTATTTCAAGTAAGTTTCTTTCTTCTTTTTCCTCTTTTCGTTTGCATTTGTAGGGCGAATCCTATGGTGAACTGGTGAAGTTCCCATGGAATTCGTGAAATATCCGACGAAAACGGCGGAATTTCATAGTTTAGTCGTTGACCCCGCGAGGACATGAAGAATATCACGGGCTCCTGAGATGAATGTTTCTTAGTTCGTTTGCTGAATGTCTCGGGGAATAAGGACGGGATCCCCGGGGAACCGAAGTTTGTCTCGGGGACATGGGTCGAATATCTCGGGGTCCCGCCCAACCTCGCTCCCCACGGGATCGGGGATGGTCGCGTGTTCGTGTTCCCCGACATTCCCTCCTCGCCCTTTCACTTGATCAGCGGTGGAGAGGTGGATTTGATACCGGTCATCGAATTCACCATTTCCTTCTGCTTTTCAGGTAGATGGACGTATTGCCCGTGGCTGAGGGATCTTTGGACGTCGACGACCAACCCGACTCTCCAATGGCGCCAATCGCTAGGGTCAAGGAACGTCCCCTCGAGGAGTGGGTCAGCGATGAGCCATTTAACATTGCTTCCCATTTTGTCGACGAGGACGAGGACACTATTTTTTGTACCGTCGAGCATCAAGTGGTGGGTTCCTCAAAGTCGTGGAAGGTGTTCCGACCTCAAGCCCACCATCTCATATGCTCGACGTACCGAGGGATGAGGTTCCCTCTTTACGAGTTCATGTTCGACAAGGCGGGGGTGGCGTCTACCCTTTATAGATTTTCAACAGGCTGTTTTCGTTTGGTTGAGCCTGGCGCCTTCACAGCTTCACCCCAACTCCCTCGCTTTCATCCGAGCTTTCGAGCTCGTCTGTAAATACCTCCGAATTGGGGCAACAGTGCCTCTCTTCTTTCGCATCTTCCACCTCCAGCGACAGGCCTCCGATGGCAGACATGGCTGGGTGTCTTTCAAGTAAGTGAGCAGCCTGTTTCACACTTATTTGGATTTCGTTCGTGACTTTAAACACCGGTATTATATCGTGAGGCCGGTCACTCTTGAAGCTGTGAATTCGGTGTACTGTCGAGTTTCCCGTGAGGCGGACGGGAAAACGGAGGAGGTCCTCGAGCCGAGATTCCCCTTGTTCTGGACGGAAGAACACTTCAAGTACGGAACGGACAGCTACAAAGTCAAGCCTAGCCGTCTCGACGAGAGGGATCGCTTGGCCTATGAGCAGATAGTAGCATTCGTCAACAGTTTTAATAGGGGCAAGTTCGTGACGATGGACAGGGAATTCGTCCGGGGGGACGACGGACAGGTGTTGACGAAACGTCGTCTGATCAATACGAGGGCCCTCCTCGAGACGTTCTCCGATGAGGATGATCTCGAGCTGCTAGGTGGTGCCATTCTCTTCGACTTACTCTTTCTTCGACCTCCGGATTACTGACATGTTTATTTTTCTTTTTGCAGGAAAGATGTCGAATGCTGAGGAGCGCTTCAAGAAGCTGAAGGCTACTCGTGCCGCGAAGAAAGGAGGCAAGTGTCGCGTCGATCAGCTCCGAGTGCAGGAGCCCGTTCCCACCCCGACACCCGGAGTTTCCTCTGGCTCTCACCAGGGTAGTGATTCTCTCATCCCCCAGAGCTCTCCGAAGAGGCAACGGCTTGCAGACACGGTGGACATCGACCTTACCGAGCACGAGAGTCCCCCTGCCGTGAAATTTGTGCTCCCGCCTTGTCACACAAGGCCGAACTTCTTTACGGGGAATAATTCGCTATGCGTGGGTGGCCCTGAAACTCAGGCCATCTTAAGCGTCGACAAGGCTTCTCGACGAAGAATCCTAGTGGAGGACGTGTCTACCGTGATGCGGGTTTACGCGGCTGCCTTGGTTCTGAACGACGAGGCGTGCCCTGCAAGCGAGCTGAACAGGTTGCGAGAAAGTTTCCAGTCCGTCTCGGCCGAAATGGAGAAGGTGGGTAAGGAGCTGGCTGACTGCAAAAGCCAGAACCAGGCCCAGCTCGAGCTTCAACAGAAATTTGAGGAAAAGCTGAAGAGTGCCGAAGAGGAGCTGAAACGTCTTGCCGGTGTCGAGGAGGAGAGGGATCGTCTCCTGGCGAGGAACGCTGAATTTGAGGAGGCTGTCCGCCCCGCTGAGGACGAAACCGAGGAGGATAGGTTGCTAACTTCGCGGGCAGCGCTGATAGAGAAACTCCGGGAAGCCGAGGAAGACAATCTCGCGGTCGCGGGCATAGGTTTCAAGAACGCGATGGAGCAGCTTCGGGTCCTCAACCCCGACCTTTCGACCGAGGGGATTGACCCCGACTACGAGGTGGTCGACGGTCAGATCGTGCAACCGATGAGAGCCGACGAGGTCCATGATCCCGAGCAGCCTGAAGGGACCGCCGCTGAGTAGGATGTTCTTCCCCGCTCTGTTCGGCCTGCGACCCATTTTCATTTATTGTAATATTTCTGCCCGGCCTGCGTGCCAGGGGCTTTTTGACATCTGATTGTAATATTTGTACACTGGGCTTCTGCCTGTTTTAATGTACCTTTGTTTATCTGCTAGTGTTGTTTGCATGGTTTTATTTGTGTGTGATGTTAACGCATTTGCTATACTTTTTTTTTGTCTAAGTATTAAAGACTTCTATACTTTGTTTTTCAGTCTAAGTAATAAAGACTTTGGGATTGCTCGACCTTGATCGTCCCTGGCCGCGTGGAGACCTGGTCGGGTGGTCGGAGATGTATTTCGACCTGCAACGAGGCTAAGAGCTCGGTCGAGGTCTTAGCTTCGTGGCGTGAACTTCCCATCGCGAGTTGGGTGTTCTGCCTGATTGGTACAATGACGGCGGAGCTCGATCGAGGTATCCCCGTCGGATCAAAGTCTTCGATCATCATGTTCTGTCTAGGGGTGTCGCGCTCGTACCTTAGCGCGTCCCCGTAATCGCGGTGCTAGTGCGTCGTGTAACACCCCAATTCCCATCGCGAATAAATAATACATAAATAAAATCAGAGTAACTAAAAATTTATTTTTTCTGACAGAAACAAGGATGTCACATTAAATAAAACAAAACATCATCCCTGCTCATACATTTGATACATAGCATAAAATAGATTACCCTCAAATGGGAAACTTTTCCATATAAAGGTAATACCAAATATATTCAACAATCATATACATAAATAACATAATCGTTTCCCCGACTCCCGTGCTACGTATCAGAGCAGACACCAAGACCGACAACAGAATGGAGGGCTAGTCTCCACAAAAGACCTCTAGCAACTCTAATCTGCAATGCCTCATAGAGCATTATAAAACAGCAGAAGGGTGAGAAATAACAACTAAAATCAAGATTGCATAATAATATACCCACACACATTCAAACACATGCATAAAATCATCTCACCCATACCATCACATACTAACACATATAGCATGCCGCTAATACAAAAAATATCACACATAATGGATCAAATCATGATTTTCCACACATAACGCATCCATTCACAATTCTCACCACAATTCATCACAACTCACTCATATACACCACAATGTCTATATATATATATATATATATATATATATATATATATATATATATATATATATATATAAAGCCAAGCATATTCATCATGCACACTTTCACAATTCTTATCATTCTACATAAACATACATGTTCATGTTTATTCATCAATGCACCATTAGAAAGATGACAAATGCAAATCATAGAGACCGACTCACGACTCTATGCATATGCAATGCGGGTACCGACTCAATCATCTCTAGTTCACTCAGGAACTCTGCTGGAACCATCGCTCGTTACATCACTGTAACTCCCCGTCGGGCCTACGATGTTCACCCATTGCTCACACCCCACATGGGAACACAATGTTTATGGATCGCTCACACCCCACACGGGCACACGACCCGATCACTCACACCCCACACGGGCACACGATCGTCTATAATCATCGCTCACACCCCACACGGGCACACGACGTTATAACGGATTCCCTCTGGAACCAATCCGTCGCTCACACCCCACATGGGCACACGACATTTCTGGATCACTCACACCCCACATGGGCACACGATCGTACAAGATGCATATCATGATGCTTGGCACACAAGAAATCATGACAATCAAATGCATCACCACAATTCAACAATATGGATTATCTCATCATCATTATTCATACATTGAAAACAATTCAAACAATGCATTTCATCACATACCACATCCCGGACACACAATCCGATTGCTCACACCTCACCTAGGCACACAATCGTTTGTAATCATCGCTCACACCTCACATAGGCACACGACGTTACAACGGATTCTCATTAGAACCACACAACACAAGAATGTACATCATTATGCTTCACATACAAAATGACTCAAGACATTCTTGAAATGCACACACATTCACAATATATTCATGCATTCATCTCATACAATCACAATTCAACCATATGAATTAATCAACATCATCACACTCATGCATTGCAAACCAATTCAAACAATGCATTTCAAACCATAAAGGCCACCAAATAACACACATTGAATTTCACATAAATAATGCATATCATCACAAACCACAACAATCATACAACCACAATTACTTCCACAAGGGATTCACACCACAAAGGCTACCCACAACACATCATAACAACATACATTGATATTCAATCAAACAATGTACTTTACTACACAACAACATCATTAATTACGCATCGGAGTCTAATCCAAAACAATGCACATATTTTCCATAGGGCCACAACCCATAATCACAACATTTCATCATGTATATTCACATCATATAACGGTCTACAAGCTACACGTTACATGTCACAAGCATATATCATGCTAACACATCAATCGCACACATTGTACGCGATAAAAACCCGACAACCCAACACTTTTCCAAAACCACGACCTAAATAATTCATCTACTGCCCTCCAAACCATTTTTAATAGAAATAGCTTTTCATTAGCTTTCCAACGCTTTGAACGGCGACCAAAACGGACTTACGGTTTGAAAATTACGACGAAAACAAAATTGGAAAATATCACGTTCGCTCCAGTATTCGCTAGGCGAACCCTAACGAACCAAGGCCGTGGAAAACAGTCATAAAGTTCGCTAGGCGAACCTCTAGGCGAACGTTCGCCCGTTCCTTCGCTGGGGCTCGCTAGGCGAACCCGCGAAACCCAGAATTCGCAGCAGCGTCAATATAGGTCATATGGGACCAAAATACATCATTTTTATCACCCAAACCCTTCTAATTCATACTAGAACAACCAAAACATGTTTAGACATAATCAACGAGTATTCTACGCGGTTTATATCGAATTTCATCCGTGAAAACATCGTTTTCTACGAATTACTCACAAATTAACCCAAATAGAAAACATATATTTTTCATCCAAAACATTCAAACAAAGCATACATATACATATACAAGCATGATATAATTGAAACTTCTCACCCTTACCCGATTAATCGCGAGTGAAACGGAGAATCTTCGATTTTCCCCTCTTTTCTTCTTCTCCCTTTCTTTCCTCTCTTTTCTCTTCTTTTCCTTTTCTTTCTCTTCTTTTTACTTTCTTTCTATTTCTCTCTCTCTATTTCTATTTATAACAAAATACCTAACTACCCAAAATGACCATTTTGCCCTTACGCTCAAATATCTCCCAAACGCTCTCAAAATGCGATAACACATAAGCATACCGATGAAATATATTTCGGAAATAAAAGTTGAAAAGAAATAATAATTTAATACAAATATTTTATCTATCTGAGAAATTAACCAATTAGCAGGTATAATACCATAAATTCACACATTTCACAAAATTCAAATAAATGAAATAAATAAATAGAGTTAAACAAATCGGGGCGTTACAATTCTCCCCCACTTAGACATTTTCGTCCTCGAAAATATACTGAGACGAATAACTCCGGACACGACTCTCGCATCCGACTAACAAACTAACATACCAACAAAAGCACACCACGAATAACACAAACTGGCAAACCACCTTGCTAACAGCAACCTCAACAACGACACGACAACGGCGACAACTACAACGACAAGATGCAAAGCCCATACAATGCACTTGACGACAAACTCACGACTCAAAGAAAAGCCAAGACACCAACACACAGGTTCACTCTAGAACCGAAACACAACAAGATCGTTACCCTACCCTAGGTAACACTCTCCTAATTCCCCACACAGGAATTAGCCACACTCACTCGAACCATCACCATGGAAACGAGGCAAAAACACAAACAAGAACATAAAGTTCCACGACACCACAAGGTCTCAACAACATCAACAAAACCAGAACACCCAAATATTCTTGTCACACAACCATACTACAACAATGCTACGATTCACCAATCGAACATACAATCAAAACATCCATTTACATAGTAGCCCATGAATAATATTCAAACCTTCCACCTAACACTTCTATTCTGAAATGTCCAATGGTCTCAACACTCCTACATGTTCCCAATGTTCAACCTATGAACTCTTACCAGACCCACACGCAAATACAAATTGTGCCACACCACGCTTCCGCTGCGCACTCTGATTACTCGTAACCATCAAAACTACCAATCTCACGTCCAAAGTCTAACTCTTCCTCATGTTCACCAGAATCACTATTCACTGTTAATATACCCAACCTCACACTATCAGACGTCAATTCACACACCAACCCAAATCTCTAAATTCTCCCAAAAGTTCCCACTCTTTAACCATCAAAGCAGACATAAGTAAAACTTTCGACTTAACTCATCACGCACGACATGAACTTTACCAATAGGACAATTTGAGCCAAAGTCATAACTAATCAGGAATTCCAACCATCTGACCGTGCCTCAATCCGAGTCACAAATCAAAAGTTATGCAGAAAACAAAATTACACAAACAGCACTGTTCGTTGGGCGAACCCTCTCGCGAGCATTCGCTAGCACCTTCGCTAGGCGAATGTTCCAGCGAACCAACTACTAGCTAAAAACAGACACAAAGTTCGCTAGGCGAACAACTCAGCGAACCTTCGCTGACCTTCGTGCCGGGTTCGCTAGGCGAACCATGGAAAACTCAGGATTCCAGCAGCGCTGTTACACATCCAAAACCATCACTTTCTCCATCCATACACCTTGAACCTAAAACCCTTAAAATAATACCTCCAGATTCTCCAACACAATACAATCGCGCGCAATTCCAAATCCTGAATAGTATCGATCCTTTTATGAATCCTCAATTGTCGTAAAGCATAAACCACGACTTTACCCTCTTGTATTAACACACTGACTAAACTCATCAAAGACGCAACCCAATATCCTCAATCAAAGCCATTACGAACTTATCCAAATAAATATGGGAGATACGATTGCTCTACTCCACAAACATTACCGACGCATTACTAACACCAAACAACATCACTGCACGTTGTAATGTCCAACCAAACTCCAAAAGATATAAATCTTCAAAGCTTTTGCAAAACCTTGCACTGGGTAACTGGCTACTCACACACAAGCTTAACCGAGTAAATAACAGCCTATCCCGACGATAGCAAACATAACCAGTCACATTAAATCGATCAAATCCTTAAATCACACCACTCACCACTCTTATCAAACATTCCAAACAATTGCAATCTCACTCAAACTCAACCCAACCATTCCAGTCATCTGTTCATGAAAGTGGACACTTATTCTCAATCGTTACCTTAATCAACTGTTAGTAATCCATACACAATTTCTTCTATTAACAGTCCAAATTCCATAAATCCCCACGTATAGCAACAACCATCCCAAAAGAACTCTCAAATAGTACATCCACACTTAAGGTTTTCTCAAAATTTCCATTAATGCTCTAAAATCCAAAGACTCCAAACCTCTCAAGAACTCTAAGTTTCACTTTCCATAGCCCTAATACCAATACCATCATATTGCTTGTTATTCCATTCAATCATCCCTCCTTTTTGTTACTAACCATACTGGAGCTCTCCAAGATGACACACTTGGCCTCACAACTCTCCTTTCCAGTAAATCTTCCAACTGCTCTATCAGTCCGGGTACTTCTAATACTAACATCCAATATTCCATCTGGGAATACATCTGAAAATCACGCACAACCGGTAGCTCCTCACTGTGTCCTTTCTGCCAATTTCTAGAAAACTATCGTCACAAACATAACAACATCTTAGTTTCACGTCCTAAAAGTTCTTTTACTTACTTAGCAGATCCAAACCTCAAATCCTTACCTTCGTCCAATTTGAGTTCACACTCTACTCTCTGAGAACAACCTTTTACAATACCCAATCGTTCTCTCCCAATGACTTCCCAACTTGACCAACATACCAAAAACCTCTAATCCGTCTCATCTTCCAGTATAAGAGTCTTCATCAACTCACCGAAGCAATCCGTAATCATTTTCTCAATTCCACACAATTCATGGCACACATTATCCAAGCTGGAAAGACCCGTCTATTCCATCCAACATAATTCCCGTCTACTATCAACAAGAGATTAAGGGTGATCAGTTCCTCAATTTGTCAATAGACAGCCGACAATCATGATGGGGCATAAACCGTCTTTACCAAACTATAATAGCCGTTCTTATATCCCATACACAAAGTTACCTAAGGCACAAATCCTTAGCTGACATAAACCTTACCTCCGCATTCCCTTCGAAATCAGGAACAACACTGTCCAAACAACACTTAGACTCTTGCAACCAACGGCACGCTGAGCCAATGCTCCACAACCGAAACAACTTGGAGAAGTTACAGCTTCTCCCCCACTTATCTCATTCTAACTCCTGCAGACATCGGATTAGAAAACCAGGAAGCACTGACAGTGTTTCCCACACATATCACGTACTAAGGGACAAACAAAACTGGCAGTATTCAACTGACACACCAACTGACTCAACAACTTGGTCGGACGGACCGAACTGCTCTGACACCACTAATGTAACACCCCAATTCCCATCGCGAATAAATAATACATAAATAAAATCAGAGTAACTAAAAATTTATTTTTTCCGACAGAAACAAGGATGTCACATTAAATAAAACAAAACATCATCCCTGCTCATACATTTGATACATAGCATAAAATAGATTACCCTCAAATGGGAAACTTTTCCATATAAAGGTAATACCAAATATATTCAACAATCATATACATAAATAACATAATCGTTTCCCCGACTCCCGTGCTACGTATCAGAGCAGACACCAAGACCGACAACAGAACGGAGGGCTAGTCTCCACAAAAGACCTCCAGCAACTCTAATCTGCAATGCCTCATAGAGCATTATAAAATAGCAGAAGGGTGAGAAATAACAACTAAAATCAAGATTGCATAATAATATGCCCACACACATTCAAACACATGCATAAAATCATCTCACCCATACCATCACATACTAACACATATAGCATGCCGCTAATACAAAAAATATCACACATAATGAATCAAATCATGATTTTCCACACATAACGCGTCCATTCATAATTCTCACCACAATTCATCACAACTCACTCATATACACCACAATGTATATATATATATATATATATATATATATATATATATATATATATATATATATATATATATATATATATATATATATATATATATATATATATATATATATATATAAAGCCAAGCATATTCATCATGCACACTTTCACAATTCTTATCATTCTACATAAACATACATGTTCATGTTTATTCATCAATGCACCATTAGAAAGATGACAAATGCAAATCATAGAGACCGACTGACGACTCTATGCATATGCAATGCGGTACCGACTCAATCATCTCTAGTTCACTCAGGAACTCTGCTAGAACCATCGCTCGTTACATCACTGTAACTCCCCGTCGGGCCTACGATGTTCACCCATTGCTCACACCCCACATGGGCACACAATGTTTATGGATCGCTCACACCCCACACGGGCACACGACCCGATCACTCACACCCCACACGGGCACACGATCGTCTATAATCATCGCTCACACCCCACACGGGCACACGACGTTATAACGGATTCCCTCTGGAACCAATCCGTCGCTCACACCCCACATGGGCACACGACATTTCTGGATCACTCACACCCCACATGGGCACACGATCGTACAAGATGCATATCATGATGCTTGGCACACAAGAAATCATGACAATCAAATGCATCACCACAATTCAACAATATGGATTATCTCATCATCATTATTCATACATTGAAAACAATTCAAACAATGCATTTCATCACATACCACATACCGGACACACAATCCGATTGCTCACACCTCACCTAGGCACACAATCGTTTGTAATCATCGCTCACACCTCACATAGGCACACGACGTTACAACGGATTCTCATTAGAACCACACAACACAAGAATGTACATCATTATGCTTCACATACAAAATGACTCAAGACATTCTTGAAATGCACACACATTCACAATATATTCATGCATTCATCTCATACAATCACAATTCAACCATATGAATTAATCAACATCATCACACTCATGCATTGCAAACCAATTCAAACAATGCATTTTAAACCATAAAGGCCACCAAATAACACACATTGAATTTCACATAAACAATGCATATCATCACAAACCACAACAATCATACAACCACAATTACTTCCACAAGGGATTCACACCACAAAGGCTACCCACAACACATCATAACAACATACATTGATATTCAATCAAACAATGTACTTTACTACACAACAACATCATTAATTACGCATCGGAGTCTAATCCAAAACAATGCACATATTTGCCATAGGGCCACAACCCATAATCACAACATTTCATCATGTATATTCACATCATATATCGGTCTACAAGCTACACGTTACATGTCACAAGCATATATCATGCTAACACATCAATCGCACACATTGTACGCGATAAAAACCCGACAACCCAACACTTTTCCAAAACCACGACCTAAATAATTCATCTACTGCCCTCCAAACCATTTTTAATAGAAATAGCTTTTCATTAGCTTTCCAACGCTTTGAACGGCGACCAAAACGGACTTACGGTTTGAAAATTACGACGAAAACAAAATTGGAAAATATCACGTTCGCTCCAGTATTCGCTAGGCGAACCCTAACGAACCAAGGCCGTGGAAAACAGTCATAAAGTTCGCTAGGCGAACCTCTAGGCGAACGTTCGCCCGTTCCTTCGCTGGGGCTCGCTAGGCGAACCCGCGAAACCCAGAATTCGCAGCAGCGTCAATATAGGTCATATGGGACCAAAATACATCATTTTTATCACCCAAACCCTTCTAATTCATACTAGAACAACCAAAACATGTTTAGACATAATCAACGAGTATTCTACGCGGTTTATATCGAATTTCATCCGTGAAAACATCGATTTCTACGAATTACTCACAAATTAACCCAAATAGAAAACATATATTTTTCATCCCAAACATTCAAACAAAGCATACATATACATATACAAGCATGATATAATTGAAACTTCTCACCCTTACCCGATTAATCGCGAGTGAAACGGAGAATCTTCGATTTTCCCCTCTTTTCTTCTTCTCCCTTTCTTTCCTCTCTTTTCTCTTCTTTTCCTTTTCTTTCTCTTCTTTTTCCTTTCTTTCTATTTCTCTCTCTCTATTTCTATTTATAACAAAATACCTAACTACCCAAAATGACCATTTTGCCCTTACGCTCAAATATCTCCCAAACGCTCTCAAAATGCGATAACACATAAGCATACCGATGAAATATATTTCGAAAATAAAAGTTGAAAAGAAATAATAATTTAATACAAATATTTTATCTATCTGAGAAATTAACCAATTAGCAGGTATAATACCATAAATTCACACATTTCACAAAATTCTAATAAATGAAATAAATAAATAGAGTTAAACAAATCGGGGTGTTACACGTCGCGGGCAGTGCTTAACTGTAATATTGTTTTAGCTTTTCAGCATTCCACGGTCGAGCAAGTTCTTCCCCGTACAAATTTTCGAGGAAATAGGCTCCTGTCTCCGTTTTCGCGCGGACGTGGTACGGGCCCTCCCAGTTCGCGGCGAGTTTACCTTCTCGTGAGTCTTTTTGGTTCCTTCGTAGGACGAGGGTGCCCACCTGAAAATCATGTTTAATAACTTTGTCGTTATAACGTAGTGTTATTTTCTACTTAAGCGAAGCTTCTCGGAGGGAAGCGCCCGAACGTATCTCCTCGACAAAATTGAGCTCTTCCCTCAAGGCTTCGTCGTTCGCATCCCCATCGAGGGGAGTTTCTGTCCTCCTCGAGGGTTCCCTGATCTCCACGGGGATCACCACTTCGATTTCGTAGGTCATACGGAAGGGGGTCTCCCCGGTTGTGGAGTGTGGGGTCGTCCGGTAGGCCCAGAGGACGCTGTGTAGCTCCTCGACCCACCGTTGTTTGGCGTCGCCTAGTCGACGTCTTAATCCTCGGAGGATCACCCTGTTCGCCGCCTCAGCCTGTCCGTTCGTTTGAGGGTGCTCGACCGACGTGAAGTGTTGCTTCGTGCCTAGTTTTGTGACGAAGTCTTGGAAGTTCCTGTCGGTGAACTGTGTTCCCTTGTCGGTGACAATGGCTTGAGGCACGCCGAATCGGGCGAGGATGTTTCTTTTGTAGAAACGCAGTATGTTGAAGGCTATGATTTTGGCCAATGCTTCCGCCTCAATCCACTTCGTGAAGTAGTCCACCCCGACGATGAGGTATTTGTTTTGATACGACCCCTGGACGAAAGGTCCGAGGATATCCATTCCCCACCATGCAAACGGCCACGGGGAGGACAGTGGACTGAGCTCGTTGGGAGAAGCGAGGTGCATGTCCCCGTGTCGCTGGCATCTGTCGCACTTCTTGACGTGTTCCTTGGCGTCCTGTTGCATGGTGGACCAGTAATACCCTGCTCGAAGCGCCTTACGGGCTAACGATCGCCCGCCAAGGTGTTGCACATTAATTCCCTCATGGATCTCCTGGAGTATGCCGGGGACCTTGGTCTCCTCGACACATCTGAGGAGGGGAATAGAGAACCCTCGCCGGTATAGCTTATCCTCGACTATAGTGTATGAGCACGCCCGCCTCTTGACCATTCCTGCTTCTTTGGGATCTTCGGGCAGTTTGCCCGTCATGAGGTATTCGTATACCGGGGTCATCCAGCAATGGCTGTCCCCGATGGCGTTGATGTCCGAAACCATGGCCGGTTTGTCGATGCTCAGGCAGGAAAGCACTTCTTGTATGACGGATTTGTTCCTGCCTTTCTTCTTTGTGCTCGCCAATTTGGACAAGACATCTGCTCGGGTGTTGTGCTCGTGAGGGATGTGAGTTACTTCCGCGGAGGTGAACTTTTTCATATTTTCTTTCACCAAGGCTGTTAGTTCTTTAATTTTGAGGGTTGGCATTAATTTTGTAAAATAAATAATAATAGCAATATGTTAGATAGGATACTTTATCTTGCTAAAGAAGAACAGGTACAGCCAGATGTCCTATTAAAGAGACTTAACATGTTGTGTTGAAGTTATTCAACAACTGGAACAACATGTCCTATCGAGATGTCCCATGCAGGTTCATTCGACATCGCGCCAGAACTGAAGAGAATGTAGAATTCTGTTATATTCTAACAGATGCAGAAGGTTCAGGAAATAATATGCAAATTCCAGGTGGCGCTGAATTAAAAGATTTGGAGATTCAAGTCTGAATTTGAGAAGAATATAGGAAAATATGCACTTTCTAAATATGGAGATATTTTAGGAAGTTAGTGATTTGAAGACCTGATTTGTAGCAGAAGTTTCTGCTGATTCGTAGCAGCTCATATGCTAGGTTTTTGTAGGCCCAAATCCAGTTGGGAATAGGTTATAAATAGATGTTTTGTAACCTAATTGAGTAACGAACCAAAGATGTAAAGTTTTGTCATTAGGGTTGGTTCCTGTACCACTCGACCTGTGAGTTGGACAGTTTGTTAGTGTGATCCTCGAAACTGTTAAGTAAGAGGAGTATTGTTCTTGGAGGAAGCTTTTAAGTAACTCTAAGTTGTGTGTTGGAAGGGTGTCTTCCGTGCTGAATTGTTGTGTAGGTAAAGAGCCGATGATGCAGTGGCGGATTGTCAACTGCTAGACATCATTGCGATGATTCGGAGAGAGAAGGGTTTCTCATATCTAGAGAGGATCTAGGTAGAAGGGTCATTGGGTAGTGATTAAGTGATAAGTTGTAAACGGGTTGTTTAGCTTTGAATTGATACTACTAATAGTGGACTTCATCCCTGGCTTGGTAGCCCCCAGATGTAGGATAGTTAGATCCGAACTGGGTTAACAATTCTGTGTGTCTTGCTCTTATTTCTTTTCAGTACCATGTTTATTGGATTATACCTTGCCATTTATGATCATGTCAGACCAGATGTTGAACGGTATATTCTAGGACATCTGAATTCTGCACATGCACCAGAATTTCAATTGGTATCAGAGCAGGTCATTCTGTTCTGTATCTGGATGAGACCCAGGGAAGATACTTTCTAGTTCATGGTCAAGGTAGAAGCTTTCTACTAAAAAGATGTTTAAACTTGGAGTAGTTCATATAGTTGTGAGAATGGTCCCTAGAAGTGGAGGATGGACTGTTCGTGACAGGCAGTGGCTTGCGAGCTTTTGGCTGAATAGCTGCTGTGTTGTGATTATGTCAGGTTTGATTTATCTTCAAACTTGTGATATTGTGGTGTCACCTGGATTTTGATGCTAGGGCTGATATGTGACACTTGAAGGTTTTTTAGGAGTTTGTGTTTTGATCCGCTGCGTATCTATCTAAAAACTCCTGAGGTTGTAACTGAGAAGGTTGTTCTTCTCTGAATGTATATCCTATGGTGATGGGATATATGCAAAATTGTCAACGATACTTGAAGATTATTCAAGTCCACTCATAAAGGCATTGATAAGTGATGTTGTAAGGAAGAGATCTGAGAAGTAATTTACTTTTGCTTCTTTACTTAAAAGGGTTAATCTCCAGCCTTTGATCTCTTGACGTGTTCATTGGAATGATGTCCTATCTCGTGATAGAACATCACGCCAGGATTGTGGTGAATTCTGTTGTCTGAGGGAATGGCACAGCAGATGCTCTAGGTGCTAAACTAATGTGGTTTGATCACATGAGTTTGGAGCCTACTCCTGATCTGGAAGAGGAGGCATCTGGGTGGTATGTCTAAGAAGGTTCTGGCCCTGGAACTTATCTTAGTTGTGTGAGTTGGTCAAGGTGTGATCAACATACTCCTGAGGTCAGTTTATTTCTGGCCCTTGCTGCAGGAGTAGAGAACCTGAGATTCAAGAAGTATTATCTCTAGCAGACTTCTTGGACATGAAGGTCAAAGCTCATAAAGTCTTGTTCTTGTTTTGACTGCGTGCACTTAAGGATCTAATCACAATCTGTGCTGCTATTAAAGGGAAGAATGTTTTGGAAGTCCTTGAAGACATGTCTCAAGCTGTCTGGATGATGAGAGTTGAATGAAAGATTACTACTCTCACGCTTCTGTGATGAGATGGCTGGTCCCAAGGCTTAAAAAGGGATGTTTGGAGATTCTGGTTGTGAAATGGGGTGTTTTTCTTTCTTTTCATGATGTCAAGACTGATGTTTTAACATTTGTTGACAGAACAGAATGTTGTGGTGTGCGTCTCCAGAGATCACATGTCTCTACTTGACTTATGGACTGATGTAAGAGTTAAGCAGTAGGTCAATGTGTTCAGCAGGTGTGTTGAACAGAGAGTGTTCTCTTGAAAACATGAAGATGAGTCTCATGTTCTCCATTCATTTAAGGCATTATTCTTGCAAAGGAGTACAGGTAGTCTTATATAGAGAAAAGTTGATCAGATTGAGATCATGTGAGTGTTGGTACAAGTGATGATTGTGGTCAACTTGTGAGTTGAACAAAGAGTGAGCTCTTGAAAACATGAAGATGAGTCTTGTGTTTTCCATTCTTCAATGTACTAAGAAGCACATGATAGGGGGAGAGTGTTACAATTCTATGCAGCTGGACGTGTGATGTTAAGGGGGAGATTGATAAATATGTTAGCACGTATTTTGTAGCAGATTAAGAATTTGCAGACAGAAGGATGTAGTATGGAACAGAATTAAAACAGAATTTTATTACATATTTTCTGAAAGCATACAAGATTTGTGAAAACACCATACAAAGGGTCTAAAGGTTATCCCAACCCCCCGAATCAAGAAAAGCCTTCCAATCTTCGTCCCATTCGTCATCAGAAGCTTGAAGTTGCACTTGAGTTTTCTTGATGGTCTTCATCCTTGTTTCTGATGCCTTTCGTGTTCGTGTTGCTCCTGAAGATGCTCCAGCTGTGGACAGTGTTGTGTCCCTCAACTTCTGAGGATCTGGCTTCTTGTCCTCCTGCATGTGTCTCTTTCCTGCACTCTTGTTAGACTGACTCATGCTTCCTTCCTTGGTGTACTGGTAGGAGCAAGGAGGCTTGGTATTTATAATGGATGAAGAGACCTTGGTTGTATCGCCTGACCAGTCAAAGCTGCCTTTGGCATGGGAATTTGTTTTCTTGAGAACCTTTTTTTTTTTGGCACATTGGATACCAGAACTTCGTGTCTGGTGCCTTGGTAGAGGCTGCCCTAGTAGGATGAGCCTAGGTCTTGTCTGGCTATCTGCTGGTTGCTGGTTGTGATCAAGTGGTGTGGTCTTTGGTCTCGTGCTGATGTCCTACATTTTGTTACAACATTATTGTTTGTTGTGTACCATACTTATGGAGTTGGAAGAAGCAGCATTATTGTCTGAAGTGGCAGTTCTGGCATAATGTGGATTAGAATGGGCAGATTCTGATCTTGATGATAAGTAGTTTGTTCTGGCAATACATGACTACTTTCATAATGAAGACTTAATTAGGAGCTTGTGAATGTAAGGACAGAAGGGTGTTGTCAGTGGTGTGATCAGAATGGATGAAGAGAATGAGGTTTCTTCTAATGCGAGTAAAGGTGGTGGCAGTCCTTATCTTGAGTTGGAAGTAATCTAAAGACATTTGGTATGGAATATGTGAGAAATTCCAAATCAGGTGGGCTTTTATATTGGATTTGGAAGACCATGTATATGAAATAAACATGATGAGATTATGCTCAAAATTTCAAGAAGAGGCAGTTCTTCATGTTGAAAATGTGGTAACATCATTGTGCTATCATTGGTTGGGGAGCTAAGGCTGATGTCTATGGACTATTTCCTCAAGGGTGCAGAAGTGTCGCATCTGGGAGAATTCATTTTTCTCTCTGATGAAGGAATCTAGAAGGGTCTGCGTGTTGACTGATGTGGCTCTAGGATTGAGGGGGAGTGTACTAGCTTGAACAGCTGGTTCCTATCTCGAGGAGGAGTTTCACATTGAGCAGATTTTTTTGTGATAAGATGTCAGAACATGGTACAGGACATGTCTTGCTTGAGTTAAACAAGGAATTACTTTGGACGGTGGTGACGGGATAAGGTGAAACACGTGGCTTCGACTGTGCATAGATCTGTTTTGGCACAATTTATGGTAAAAATCAGTTAGGAAACCATAAAAATGGTCAAGACAGTTTTGGACGGAAGACATTGAATTTGGATGGAGTTTCTTTTTCCTAAAATAGCGTTTCTTTGACTGAGAACCTTGACATATTCAAAGCTCGTAAATTCCAAAGTAACCGGTCAGCTATTTATAGGGGTTGTTCTCTTCTCTTTCAGCCAAGTGAGTGTTCTTGTTTCTTAAATCTTATGGTGTTTGTTTGTATTTGGGTGAGCACGTCTTGGGTCTAGTTCTGCGAGGGCTCTCTTTGCCAATTTTTGGCTAAAAAGGGGGAGAAAGGGTCTGTTAAATAGGGAGCGCAGATGCTGTGTCTGGAGTGTGCAATTCCAAATGTGTTTCAGAATGGTCAAAAGGGGAAGTTGGTATTGAGTGTTGAGTATTTGTGACTTGTGTCCTGAGTTATGAACACAGTTGTGACTTGTGTTCTGAGTTACCTGGGTTGATAGATCCATACTTCTTAAGTTTCATCTTATGCCACAGGTCGACTAGGGGCGTCTGATCAATTAAGGTGTGCTGAAATCTCTCATGCCACCATTGGTCTTCGATGTCTAGACAGACATTTCTTTTCTGGAGGAATCTTCTTCAAGTGTTCGAAGATTGTGTTGAAAGGAAAAAGAAATGTGCTGTATTAAGGGGGAGTAAGATATCTTCTTCCTCATGTGCACCAAATAACTTCGGGACTTTCTACTTCTTAAGTCCTGCTGTGCTGCCTGAAGGTGTTGTGCTGAAAAAGTTGTCAAACATGATGTTGTAACATCATTCAAGTTGTTCAAGAAGATGATTATCCATGGTTGTTTTACACTGTAGCTACTGATGGCTACTGACAATAGTGTAGGGTTGTAATTGTTGCTGTAATCTGAGTTGTAATGTTTATGTATTTGTTTTAGCCAAAATTTGCCAAAGGGGGAGAATGTTAGTTCTTTAATTTTGAGGGTTGGCATTAATTTTGTAAAACAAATAATAATAGCAATGTGTTAGATAGGATACTTTATTTTGCTAAAGAAGAACAGGTACAGCCAGATGTCCTATTAAAGAGACTTAACATATTGTGTTGAAGTTATTCAACAACTGGAACAACATGTCCTATCGAGATGTCCCATGCAGGTTCATTCGACATCGCGCCAAAACTGAAGATAATGTAGAATTCTGTTATATTCTAACAGATGCAGAAGGTTCAGGAAATAATATGCAAATTCCAGGTGGCGCTGAATTAAAAGATTTGGAGATTCAAGTCTGAATTTGAGAAGAATATGGGAAAATATGCACTTTCTAAATATGGAGATATTTTAGGAAGTTAGTGATTTGAAGACCTGATTTGTAGCAGAAGTTTCTGCTGATTCGTAGCAGCTCATATGCTAGGTTTTTGTAGGCCCAAATCCAGTTGGGAATAGGTTATAAATAGATGTTTTGTAACCTAATTGAGTAACGAACCAAAGATGTAAAGTTCTGTCATTAGGGTTGGTTCCTGTACCACTCGACCTGTGAGTTGGACAGTTTGTTAGTGTGAACCTCGAAACTGTTAAGTAAGAGGAGTATTGTTCTTGGAGGAAGATTTTAAGTAACTGTAAGTTGTGTGTTGGAAGGGTGTCTTCCGTGCTGAATTGTTGTGTAGGTAAAGAGCCGTTGATGCAGTGGCAGATTGTCAACTGCTAGACATCATTGCGATGATTGGGAGTGAGAAGGGTTTCTCATATCTAGAGAGGATCTAGGTAGAAGGGTCATTGGGTAGTGATTAAGTGATAAGTTGTAAACGGGTTGTTTAGCTTTGAATTGATACTACTAATAGTGGACTTCATCCCTGGCTTGGTAGCCCCCAGATGTAGGATAGTTAGATCCGAACTGGGTTAACAATTCTGTGTGTCTTGCTCTTATTTCTTTTCAGTACCATGTTTATTGGATTATACCTTGCCATTTATGATCATGTCAGACCAGATGTCGAACGGCATATTCTAGGACATCTGAATTCTGCATATGCACCAGAATTTCAAAGGCCAATTATTCTATAAGGATGTCGTTCTTGGCTTGGTACTCTCCTCGAACTTGCGAGGCCATGAGCTGGGAGTTGGTGAAGAGTTTGACCTCCTCGGCCAGCCGGAGTCCTGCTAGGAAGGCCTCGTATTCGACTTGGTTGTTCGACGTCGGGAAGGATAGTTTGAGGGATACCTCGATCAGGATGCCTTCCTCGTTTTCGAGGATGATGCCCGCCCCGCTTCCCTTCGGGCTGGATGCTCCGTCGACATAGATCATCCACTTCTGTGATCCGTTGGTCGAAGGTTTCGGGACGGTCATCTCCGCTACAAAGTCTACCAATACCTGCGCCTTCAAGGCTTTCCTCCCTTCGTATTGGATGTCAAACTCGGCGAGCTCGAGCGACCACCTGAGCATCCTCCCTGCCATGTCCGATCGTCCGAGGAGCTGCCTTATAGGCTGTTCGGTCCTTACGACGACGGTGTGGGTGAGGAAGTAGTGGCGTAGCCTTCTGGCCACGATAACGAGGCCCAGGGCGACTTTCTCAATCTACTGATATCTGAGCTCGGGGCCTTGGAGGGCTTTGCTCGTGAAGTAAACTGGCTTCTGCCCATCCGGGGCCTCCCGAATGAGGACGGCGTTGACTGCTTCACTCGTGATTGCAAGATACAAAAAGAGTGTCTCCCCGCTCTCAGGCCGTGAGAGGACCGGGGGTTATGATAGGACTTGTTTTAAGTGGACGAGCTCCTTCTCGCATTCTTTTCTCCACTCAAACTCCGCTTTTTGTCGAAGAAATTTGAAAAATGGGAGTACGTACTGTGCGGATTTGACGACGAAGCGGGAGAGGGCGGTGAGCATCCCGTTCAATGATTGTATCGACTTCTTTGAGTCCAGAGTAGGGAGCTCGGAAAAATCCCTACACTTGTCGGGGTTGGCCTCGATTCCTCGTTCTGTGAGGTAAAATCCGAGGAACTTACCTGCCCGAACGTCGAAGGTGCACTTGTCGGGGTTAAACCTCATGCGGCATCTCCTCGCCGTGTCGAACACCTTCTTGAGGTGCGCGGCGTGGTCGACTTCTTCTGCAGATTTGACGATCATGTCGTCTATTTAGACCTCGAGCATGTCGCCAATTTCAGCCTGGAAAACCTTGTTCATCATCCGTTGTAGGTCGCACCGGCGTTCTTCAGACCGAAAGGCATTACGTTGTAATAGTAGTTACCTGACGCTGTCATGAAGGCCGTGTTTTGTTTGTCGACCTTGTCCATGGGAATTTGATTGTATCCCGAGTAAGCGTCCATGAAGGATAGTAGTTTGTAACCTGCAGAGTTGTCGACCAGTTGGTCGATGTTAGGCAAGGGATAACAGTCTTTCGGGCAAGCCCGGTTAAGATCAGTGTAATCAACGCACATCCTCCATTTTCCATTATTCTTTTTAACAAGTACAACGTTGGACAGCCAGGTTGTGTACCTGGCCTCCAAAATAAAATTTACCTCTAGGAGGTCTTTTACAGCTTTTTCAGCAGCCTCCGGTTTTTCGGGAGACTGCTTACGCCTACGTTGTGCTATGGCCCTAGCGGTCGGATCTATTGCGAGCTGATGACAAGCCACCTCGGGGTCGAGGCCAGGCATCTCGGATGCGCTCCACGCGAAGAGATCAGCGTTCTCCCTTAGACATGTCTTCAGCTGCTCCTTTGCCAGGTCGGGGATCCCAGTGCCAATCTTCACGTTACGATCTGGATCGTCCCCGAGGACCACGAGCTCAAAGTCCCCGTCTGGGATGGGGCGTGTTGGGTAGAGAGGCCGCCCGTTGTTCTCTGCCTGGAGGTCGGGGTCTTCTGCCCCGTCTTCGTCGGGTTCGCCCGGGAACCTGCAGTCGAGTTCGACCGTGTTGACGCGTGGGAGAGGTACCTGTTCGGCGTCCTGGGGTGGCTTGGCCACGGTCTTGGGTTTGGGGCCGATGGAACTCAGGCCTTTGATGGCGGTGTCGAAGCATCTTCTGGCCACGTCGATGTCCCCGTGCATCGTCACTACTCGTCCCCTGGTCATGTAGTACTTCATTTTGAGGTGGACTGTTGATGGTACTGCCGTAAGTTCAGCCAGGGTGGTCCTCCCGATTATGCAGTTGTAAAGGGACGGGCATTCGACCACCAGGAAGCGGATCTTCACTTGTCGGGCAGTGTCTTCGGCCCTGAATGTAACCATCAGCTCCACATAACCCCATGGTCTGGTGGTGGTTCCGTTGAACCCCTGAAGATCTGAACCGACGTACGGGGTCAGATGCCTTTCGTCGAGCTGAAGGGTTCCGAATAGATGGGCGTACATGATGTCGACCGAACTTCCCTGGTCGACTAGAATCCTTCGAACGTCAAAGTTCGCCATCTGCGCCCTGACTAGGAGGGGAATAGTGGTGTTTGGCGCTCCCCCGGGGAGTTCCTCGAGGTAGAAGGTGATAGGGTTGGAGTTTCCCCGCACTTTCTCGAGAGTGGTTGCCTTCGCCGACGTTGCGGATTCCAACTCGTCAAATTTCCGCTTGATTAATTTGACGGACAACTTCTCTGGACCTCCCCCGGAGATGACCATCGCCCTGGGGAAGCTTTCCCAGGTGCTACAGGCAGTGACGGGGTCCTCGTGGGGGAAGGTCGGCCACATGTTTCGAATTGCTTCTTGGCCTTCAATGATTGGGGGAACAAAGAAATCTTCGGGTCGGGTGACACTGAGGGCGACTTGAAGGCGACTCTCATCGGGGGGAGGCGTCGTCTCCTCGACGTTATGGGCTTCTCGGGAGCTGGGACGAGGAGTGTCATTCTTCTGGGCGTATTTCTTTAGGTGCCCCTCCTTGATCAGAATTTCAATCACATCTTTGAGATGGATGCAGTCTTCCGTCATATGCCCGTGACTCTGATGGAACCTACAGTATTTTGACTTGTCGACGTTTGATTTGGGGGCAGTGGGCTTCGGAAAGCGGACTCCTCCTTTCACAAATTCTGAGTTCTGGCACTCGGAGAGGATACGCGCACGGGGAGCGTTGAGTGGGGTGTACTCGGTGAACCGGCCAGCTGGTCCGTGTGGCTCACGAGGTTCCCGGGGGTGATTATCTCTGTTTCTTTCTCCTCCTCGTCGGGAAGGGGAGTCTTCTTCTTTGTGGCCGTGGGGGCCTTCTTTGTGCCTCGATTCGAGGGCGATATATGCCGCCTCCGACTCCTCGAGCTCGATGTACGACTGCGCCCGTTGGAGGAGATCCTCGAGGCGGCGGGGTCTGCGGAGGCCTATGGACTTGGAAAAGTCAGATCCAAAGCATAGCCCGTGGATGATCAAATACTTCTTCATGTCGTCGGTCGTATGGACCTCGACAGCTTCTCTGTTGATTCTCTCAATGTAGTTCCGGAGAGATTCGTTCTTCCCCTGAAAGATACTTTCTAGTGCAGCTTCCGTCTTCGGATGTCGACGAGACGCGGTAAAGTGTTTGGTGAAGCGTTGCCTTAGTTGCTTCCAGGATGTGATCGACCCGGGTGCCAAACCTTTGTACCAAGTCATGGCGCCCTTCCTCAAGGTGGTGGGGAAAAGCCTGCACTTGATGGCTCCCCTGACGTTTCTGAAGTCGAGCATGGCTTCGAAACTTTCGACGTGGTCATCAGGGTCGGATAGGCCGTCGTAGTTTCCCAGCTGTGGAGGTTTCTCCATGCCCGCAGGAATTGGGGCGTTCATGATCTCCCACGACAGAGGGGTCCTCTGGTCGTCGTCGTCACTTCCTGTCGGGGACATCGAAGGGGATCGCTGATGCCGTGGAGGGGAATTCCTCGAGCGGTGCCTCGGCCTCTCCTCGATCTGCTTGGACTTCTTGGTGGTGGTGGAGGCCCTGGGTTCCTTCTGAGGTAGGGAACGAGGGCGTTTCTGGGAGATCGTCGGTTGGGGGCGCCCAAGACGTGGCCGACGACTCTTGTAACGACCCAGTTTTAGTCCGTTTTATTTAATCGAGTCATTTTGATTATTTTATTATTATATTATTTTATTTCTGACTTTTATCTGAAAATATGTTATTTTTAGTCGTGATTATATTTTGTCGCGTTTTGAGAACGTTTGCGAGATATTTGAGTGAGGGGGTATTTTGGTCTTTTCATTTATTTTTCCTAAGTTAGTATGAATAGGAATAGAAAGAGAGAAAAATAGTAAGAAGAGAAAAAGAGGAGAAGAGAAAGAGAAGAGGAAAAAGAAGAAAAGAGAGAAAAAAACTTGGAAAAGAAGAAATCGATCAACCGACTTTCTAAAACACGATTTAATCGGGTAAGGGTGCGAAACTCAATTATCTTATCATTGTGTATGATTATGTAAGTGTATATTTGCATGTTATCTTGCCTTTCCATAGTTTTTCGGTTATAGGTCGAAAACGAGTAAACGAGTAAAAATCGATGTTTTCACGGTAGGAAATCGATATAATTTGCGTTGTACGATCACAATGTGTTTATGAGTCATTGCTGATAATTATTTTGCTGTTGGAATTGATTTGGAATGAAAAATGAGGTTTTGGGGGTTTTGGATCAATGTAACCCGTAACAGAATTTTTCTGGTTCTGGTGTGATTCGCCAGGCGAATTTGGGATTCGCCAGGCGAATTAAGTCTCGCCACTCGTTTGCCAGGCGAAGTGCTGGCGAAGGGGGATTCGCCAGGAGAAATCGTAAGTCACCAGGCGAAATCGGAAAGACAGAAATGGGGTAGCTTCTGTAACTTTTGGGGTTTTCTAATTTTGTGGTTCGCCACTAGTTCGCCAGGCGAAGTGCTAGCGAATGGGGATCCGCCAGGCGAAATCCTAAGTCGCCAGGCGAATCTGGCTGTTTCTCAAAAAATTCTTTTCTTCGAAAATTCATAATTTTTGATCCGTAACTCGGATCGAGGCGTTCTTGGTACCATTAGAAAGCTACTGAAATGTTTTTTCTTATTAAAATGATTTTGAGGTTGTTGGCCAATTTAATTATGTCGGGACATTAGAGTGTGTTGTTTGTTGACTTTTACCATTTTAATGATGTGCATTTTATGTGTTATTATGCAACATGCTTGTGGTATGAATCGTATGACTTGTGTGCTATTGTGAAATGAATATGCACGTGATATATGTTGTGATGATGATTTATGGCCTAAGGGCAAGAAAATGCAATGTGTGGTATTTGATGATATATGTATGATTATGGAATATGGATATGTGTGCATTTGAATGTCATAAGTCCTTGTATGCCAAGCATCATGATATGCATGTTGTTAATGTCGTGTGCCCATGTGGGGTGTGGGCGACGGTTTGGTTCCAGAGAGAATCCGCTATAACGTCGTGTGCTCGTGTGGGGTGTGAGCGATGATTATAGACGATCGTGTGCCCGTGTGGGGTGTGAGCGATCGGGTCGTGTGCCCGTGTGGGGTATGAGCGATCTATAAACGTCGTGTGCCCGTGTGGGGTGTGAGCGGTGGGGAACATCGTATGTCCGACGGGGAGTTACAGTGATGTAACGAGCGATGATTCCAGCAGAGTTCCTGAGTGAACTAGTGATGAGATTGATGGATGGATGGTACCGCGTATGCATTGCATAGAGTCGTTGTGTCGGTCTCTGTGCATTTGCATAAATCATGAATATGATTGACTATGTGCGAGAATTGTGAATGAATTGATATATGTTGGTGATAATTGTATTGTGGATGATTGATATGCATTGGTGATGGATAAATGAGATATGTATGGTGTTGTGTGGCATTTGGATTCTGTTGTACGTGGTGGTGAGAATATTTATGTGTGTAATTTTGTGTTATTATATAATTATATGCAATTATATTATGATTGTGTTTCTCACCCTTCTGCTGTTTTAATGCTCTATGAGGCATTGCAGATTAGATTGCTGGAGGTCTTTTTGTGAAGCTTATGTCTTCATTCTTTTGTCGGTCGACTCTGATATGTGGCACCGGGTAGTTAGGGAGACCGTTGTGATTTATGTGTATAAGTCTATGTTTCTTTTGGGATTGTACATGTATGATTGTATTTGACAGACAAACTTTTCATGATGTATATATATGAGATTCAGTACAGATTTTCCGCTTTTATTCTGTATATGATTGGTGGGTAGTAGGAACTGAATTCCTCTGTTTGTATCACTACCTGATTGTTGCATATCTTTATGAGCAGGTTTATGTTTATTTGTTTCAATTGATGTGACCCCTCGGTCTATGCCGTGAATGTTTTAAATATACTCTGATTAATTGTTATCGCTTTAATAGCTTGGGGGTATAGATTGGGGGTGTTACATTAAGTGGTATCAGAGCTAGTCCGTGTCAGTGTGTGTCAGTCCTTGTTGGTCGTTGTGTTTGGGTAAGCTGTTTGTTTGACCATAGTTGCTGTTATTGGAAATGAACAGAATATGGCTGGTAGGAATGGCGCTGCTTTGGCTGCTGCTATGCAAGCTATGGCTCGGGTTGTGCAGGGTGCACCTAATGCTGGTGAGAATGACGAGTTCAGGAAGAATAGACCGCCTGTCTTCAAAGGGAGACATGATCCTGATGGTGCACAGATTTGGCTTAAAGAGATAGAAAGGATCTTCCGAGTGATGGATTGTGCTGAGGACAGTAAGCTGAGACTGGGAACTCACATGTTACATGAAGAAGCTGATGATTGGTGGGTTAATGCGCGTCCGGTGTTAGAAGCTGAAGATGAAGAGGTGACTTGGGAATTGTTTAGCAGGGAGTTTCTGAGGAAGTATTTTCCTGAAGACGTAAGAGGGAAGAAGGAAATTGAGTTTTTGGAGTTGAAATAAGGTATTATGTCTGTTATTGATTATACTGCTAAGTTTGTGGAGCTTGTGCAATTTTATCCTCATTATGCTGAAGCGACTGCGGAGTTTTCTAAGTGTGTGAAGTTTGAGAGTGGGTTGCATCCTGAGATTAAACAGGCAATCGGTTATCAATGGATTAGGAGGTTTTCTGATTTGGTGGAATGTTGTAGGATTTATGAAGAGGATAGTAAGGCGCGTTCTACTCACTTTAAGAGTGTGAGCGAGAGGAAAGGGAAGCAACAGTTTCGGGGTGGTCCTTATGTGACACCAGCTGATAAAGGTAAACAAAGGGGGAATTATGAGAGAAGGCCAAGTGGAGGAGGTATGTCTAATTCTTTGAAATGTTACAAATGTGGTGAAGTGGGGCATCGTCAGTTCGAATGTAGGAAGGATTTGAGGAAGTGTTCTAATTGTGGCGGTTTTGGACATGTTGCTGCTGATTGTGCCAGGAAGAATGTGGTGAAATGCTACAATTGTGGGGAACCGGGTCATATTAGTACAAAGTGTCCGAAATCAAAGCAAGCTCCAGCAAGTGGGAAAGTATTTGCCTTAGCAGGGACTCAAACTTCAAGTGCAGACCTTCTGATCAGAGGTACTTGTTTTATTAATAATACGCCTTTAGTTGCTATTATTGATACCGGAGCGACTCATTCGTTTATTTCGTCTGAGTGCGCGAAGCGATTGAATCTTGTGTTGTCTTCGATGGATGGAGAGATGGTTATTAATACTCCAGCAATGGGGTCAGTAACTACTTCTTTGGTTTGTTTGAGTTGTCCTTTGACCATTTATGGTAAAGATTTTGAGATGGATTTGGTGTGTTTGCCGTTGGAGGGTTTAGATGTGGTGCTGGGAATGAATTGGTTGCAATTCAATCGGGTTCATATTGATTGTTATCATAAGCTAGTAAGGTTTCCTTCTCTTGAGGAAGACGAAGACTTGAGTTTCTTATCTACCAAAGAGTTGAAGAAACTTTTGGCGGAGGAAGCTCAGTTGTTTGGGTTGTTTGCATCGTTGACTGTGGAGAGTCAAGTTTCGCTTGATGTGTTTCCTGTTGTGTGTGATTTTCCTGAAGTGTTTCCTGAGGATATTTATGATGTGCTGCCAGAGAGAGAGGTGGAGTTTTCTATAGATCTAGCTCCTGGTACTAGACCTGTATCGATGGCACCATATCGAATGTCGGCATCTGAGTTGGTTGAGTTAAAGAAGCAATTGAATGAATTGTTAGAGAAGAGGTTTGTGAGACCAAGTGTATCTCCTTGGGGTGCTCCAGTTCTCTTGGTGAAAAAGAAAGGTGGAAGTATGCGATTGTGTATTGATTATCGCCAGTTGAATAAGGTGACGATTAAGAATAAGTATCCTCTTCCAAGAATTGATGATCTGATGGATCAGTTGGTTGGTGCTTGTGTGTTTAGTAAGATTGATTTGAGGTCGGGGTATCATCAGATAAGGGTGAAAGAGGAAGATATTCAGAAGACGGCTTTTAGGACACGTTACGGTCATTATGAATATTCTGTGATGCCGTTCGGGGTTTCTAATGCGCCAGGTGTGTTTATGGAGTACATGAATTGTATTTTCCACGAGCATTTGGATCGTTTTGTTGTTATGTTCATTGATGATATCTTTATTTATTCTAAGTCTCGGGAGGAGCACGCAGAGCATTTGCGTATTGTTTTGCAGGTTTTGAAGGAAAGGAAACTTTTTGCCAAGTTGTCCAAGTGTGAATTCTGGTTGTCG
Source organism: Lathyrus tuberosus (assembly GCA_022829125.1). NCBI lineage: Eukaryota > Viridiplantae > Streptophyta > Magnoliopsida > Fabales > Fabaceae > Lathyrus > Lathyrus tuberosus. Next base: position 20,723,488 of record JALAZF010000012.1, on the reverse strand, counting down.
GAAGTGAGCTTTCTTGGACACGTAATTTCAGGTAATGGTATTGCTGTGGATCCGTCTAAAATAGACGTATTTCTACAATGGGAGGCTCCTAGATCTGTTACTGAAATTCGAAGCTTTTTGGGATTGGCCGGATATTATCGGAGGTTCATTGAAGGTTTTTCTAAGCTAGCATTTCCTTTGACCCAATTGACTTGTAAAGGTCAAGCGTTCATTTGGGATATTCATTATGAGGAAAGTTTTAGTGAGCTGAAGAGAAGATTGACGGAAGCTCTGATTTTGATTTTACCAGATCCTAATGAACCGTTTGTGGTTTATTGTGATGCGTCTTTGATTGGTTTAGGTGGAGTATTGATGAAAGAAGGTAAGGTTGTGGCTTATGCTTCGAGGCAATTAAGGATTCATGAGAAAAATTATCCTACTCATGATCTTGAATTAGCGGCTGTGGTTTTTGTGTTGAAGATTTGGAGGCATTATCTCTACGGTGCAAGATTCGAAGTCTTTAGTGATCATAAAAGTTTGAAATATTTGTTTGATCAGAAAGAGTTGAATATGAGGCAACGTAGATGGTTGGAATTCTTGAAGGACTACGACTTTGGCTTGAATTACCATCCGGGTAAAGCTAATGTGGTAGTCGATGCGTTGAGCCAGAAATCGTTGCATATGTCCGCTTTAATGGTTAAAGAGTGGGAACTTTTGGAATCGTTTAGAGATTTGAGTTTGGTATGTGAAGTGACGTCGGATAGCGTGAGGCTTGGAATGTTGAATGTTACTAATGATTTTCTGTTGACGCTTAGTGAGAAACAGAAGATGGATGTGAAATTTGTGGATTTGATGACGATTGGTAATAAAAGTGGATGATAACGGTGTTTTGAGATTTCGAGGTAGGATTTGCATTCCTGATGATTCGGAGTTGAAAAGGATGATTTTGGAGGAAGGACACCAGAGTAATCTGAGTATACATCCGGGAGCTAATAAGATGTACCAAGATCTGAAGAAGATTTTCTGGTGGTCGGGTTTGAAAAGAGATGTGGCTCAGTTTGTGTATGCATGTTTGACTTGTCAGAAGTCGAAGGTGGAACATCTGAGGCCTAGTGGTTTGTTGCAACCGTTGGATATTCCTGAGTGGAAATGGGATAGCATTTCCATGAACTTTGTGACAGGGTTGCCAAACACTCAGCGAGGGCATAATGCTATTTGGGTGGTTGTAGATAGGCTGACTAAATCGGCTCATTTCATTCCGATTGACATCAGTTTTTCTTTGGAGAGGTTGGCTGAGATTTACATCAGTGTGATTGTGAAGTTGCATGGGGTTCCGTTAAGTATTGTTTCTGATCTAGATCCGAGGTTTACTTCTAGATTTTGGGAAGGTTTGCAAAAGGCGTTGGGTTCTAAATTGAGATTGAGTTCAGCGTATCATCCGCAGACGGATGGACAGACCGAGAGGACGATTCAGTCGTTGGAAGATTTGTTGAGAGCGTGTGTTCTTGAACAAGGTGGTGTGTGGGATAGTTATCTTGCATTGATTGAATTCACGTATAATAACAGTTTCCATTCGAGTATTGGAATGGCACCGTTTGAAGCGTTATATGGACGAAGGTGTCGAACACCGTTGTGTTGGCATGAATCTGGTGAGAGTGCGGTGGTTGGACCGGAGTTGGTGCAACAGACTACAAACAAGGTGAAGCTTATTCGTGAGAAAATGAAGGCTTCTGAGAGTAGGCAAAAGAGTTATCATGATCGTAGAAGGGAGGATCTAGAGTTTCAAGAGGGCGATCATGTATTTTTGAGAGTTACACCGGTAACGGGTGTTTGTCGTGCATTGAAATCGAAGAAACTTACTTCTCGGTTTATTGGTCCTTACCAGATATCTGCGAGAGTGGGCGTTGTGGCTTATAGGGTGGCGTTGCCGACGAGTCTGTCGAATTTGCATGATCTGTTCCATGTTTCACAGCTTCGGAAGTATGTTCCGGATCCGTCGCATGTGATTCCGATGGAAATCGATATAATTTGCGTTGTACGATCACAATGTGTTTATGAGTCATTGTTGATAATTGTTTTGCTGTTGGAATTGATTTGGAATGAAAAATGAGGTTTTGGGGGTTTTGGATCAATGTAACCCGTAACAGAATTTTTCTGGTTCTGGTGTGATTCGCCAGGCGAATTTGGGATTCGCCAGGCGAATTAAGTCTCTCCACTCGTTCGCCAGGCGAAGTGCTGGCGAAGGGGGATTCGCCAGGCGAAATCGTAAGTCGCCAGGCGAAATCGGAAAGACAGAAATGGGGTAGCTTCTGTAACTTTTGGGGTTTTCTAATTTTTTGGTTCGCCACTTGTTCGCCAGGCGAAGTACTGGCGAATGGGGATCCGCCAGGCGAAATCCTAAGTCGCCAGGCGAATCTGGCTGTTTCTCAATAAATTATTTTCTTCGAAAATTCATAATTTTTGATCCGTAACTCGGATCGAGGCGTTCTTGGTACCGTTAGAAAGCTACTGAAATGTTCTTTCTTATTAAAATGATTTTGAGGTTGTTGGCCGATTTAATTATGTTGGGACTTTGGAGTGTGTTGTTTGTTGACTTTTACCGTTTTAATGATGTGCATTTGATGTGTTATTATGCAACATGCTTGTGGTATGAATCGTATGACTTGTGTGCTGTTGTGAAATGAATATGCACGTGATATATGTTGTGATGATGATTCGTGGCCTAAGGGCAAGAAAATGCAATGTGTGGTATTTGATGATATATGTATGATTATGGAATATGGATATGTGTGCATTTGAATGTCATGAATCCTTGTATGCCAAGCATCATGATATGCTTGTTGTTAATGTCGTGTGCCCATGTGGGGTGTGAGAGACGGTTTGGTTCCAGAGGGAATCCGCTATAACGTCGTGTGCCCGTGTGGGGTGTGAGCGATGATTATAGACGATCGTGTGCCCGTGTGGGGTGTGAGCGATCGGGTCATGTGCCCGTGTGGGGTGTGAGCGATCCATAAACGTCGTGTGCCCGTGTGGGGTGTGAGCGACGGGGAACATCGTATGCCCGACGGGGAGTTACAGTGACGTAACGAGCGATGATTCCAACAGAGTTCCTGAGTGAACTAGTGATGAGATTGATGGATGGATGGTACCGCATATGCATTGCATAGAGTCGTTGTGTCGGTCTCTGTGCATTTGCATAAATCATGAATATGATTGACTATGTGCGAGAATTGAGAATGAATTGATATATGTTGGTGATAATTGTATTGTGGATGATTGATATGCATTGGTGATGGATAAATGAGATATGTATGGTGTTGTGTGGCATTTGGATTATGTTGTACGTGGTGGTGAGAATATTTATGTGTGTAATTTTTTGTTATTATATAATTATATGCAATTATATTATGATTGTGTTTCTCACCCTTCTGCTGTTTTAATGCTCTATGAGGCATTGCAGATTAGATTGTTGGAGGTCTTTTTGTGAAGCTTATGTCTTCATTCTTTTGTCGGTCGGCTCTGATTTGTGGACCGGGTAGTTAGGGAGACCGTTGGTGATTTGTGTGTATAAGTATATGTTTCTTTTGGGATTGTACATGTATGATTGTATTTGACAGACAAACTTTTCATGATGTATATATATGAGATTCAATACAGATTTTCCGCTTTTATTCTGTATCTGAATGGTGGGTAGTAGGAACTGAATTCCTCTGTTTGTATCACTACCTGATTGTTGCATATCTTTATGAGCAGGTTTATGTTTATTTGTTTCAATTGATGTGACCCCTCGGTCTATGCCGTGAATGTTTTAAATATAATCTGATTAATTGTTATCGCTTTAATAGATTAGGGGTGTTACAACCCTCGCGTACCGACGAGGGGGTCCGAGATTCGTCTGAAGGAGTCCTTCGCGGGGAAGGGGAACGACGAGGCGACGGTGGACGGCGATGTCTTCGCGGGGAAGATCTTCGTGCCCGCCCTTGCTCCAGCGCTTCAATTCTGGTATTCTGGTGTGCGATTAGCTAATTGGTCTGATTGATCAAGGCGAACAGGGCCACGGTGCTCGCGTCTGCATTGGGTGGAGGAGCGACTGGCTGAAAAACGGCCTGCTAATCGTCTTGGTGGGCGGCGTTGTAAGCCACGTCTTGGGAGTCGGGGGAGGCGGTCTGCCTGTCTCTCACGTCGCCTTCTTCGACGTGGAGGGCAGCAGCGTCTTCGCGGTGGTTCCCGTTCTCGAGTTGCGCGAGGACGGTGTCCAGAGCTTTGGTAGCGGACGGATTGCCGACCATGATGGTGATGAATGAGAGTTGCTTTGATTTAACGGAGGAAAAACGGGGAAGCAAAAGTTCCCACAGACGGCGCCACTGATCGTACCTGGATCAGACAGTTTCTGTGGCCAACATCGTCGTCTGGACTTCAGCTCTAGTGCGGTTGAAAGACGGCGGGGGAGGAGGGGTGTACCTACAAGGTACTCCGACGCTCAATTAAGGTAACTGTCAGAGAATAACAAGTACAGAGATAAGAGTAAAAAAGTGAGTGTAACCTGACCCTCTCAAGTGAGAGGGTATTTATAGAGAGCCCCCAACGCGGGGGCAACGGTTGCTTGCATTGGGCTGGATTGCCAGGCCCAATCCAAGTAACCGCCAGGGCTTACGTGGCGTAGTGAAGACCAGCACGTGGTCTTCGCCCTGGCGTAATCGTTCCTAGATCTCCGGAATTAGGGCAGACCGATTCCATCGGGAGTGGGTGGTTACATGAGAACGTGTCCTCGCGGGGAGGAGTCCTGCGTCTCGGGGAGAAACGTGTCCTCGCGGGGAGGACTCTTGTGCGAGAAGGAGGGGGCTCCTCGTAGGGAGGAGCACCTGAGTGTCGAGAAGGAACGAGACCGGGGAGGCTTAGCGCCCCGCCCGACGCTCCATGCCATGCGTGTGCCCGACAACGTGGAGAAGTGGCAAGTGCCCGACATTGGTCGCGCTAAAAGGCCCTTGTTGGGCCATCCCAGGACGTGTGGGCTGGGCCTGCTCGACTGAGGAGCAGACCCCCGACCCAGTCCAGAACAACAACAACAACAATAATAATAATAATAATAATAATAATAATAATAATAATAATAATAATAATAATAATAAGTATGTCTAATCCTACTTTATCATTTCTCAAATTTACCTTGACATGGCAGTCTTAGTTGATGTTCAAGGATGATTACACAGAACAAGTCCCATGCAACAAAATTAATGTCTAGACTCATACATTCTTGCAGGTTTTTTTTGCTGCTGTGTCGATGTTTGGAAGGGAATGTGAGGTTCAGTTTAGTTTTTTGGGTCGTGATTAACCAGCTGAGTTTTTTGGGGCAGGGGACCAGATATGTTTTTTGGTTTGTGGCTGAAGTGGTTTTGTTACTTTTAGGTGGATGTGATTTTGGTTTATTGATTTTTTTTTTGCCTTTAGCTGAATAAGAAGTAGAAGGTGAACCATCTCATGCTATTTCTAACTTCTTAAATTGGTTAAAATTGAATTGCATAGGTGATTCAGGGATAGAACCATATTTGACTCCACACTACCAACTTCTTACTCGTTCTGTTGCTGCAAATTTGTACAAGACCAAATATAAGGTAGTAGACCATGCTTCTTGTTTTTTTTGTATGAAATTGTTGAAGTTGTTACTAACTGAATCAATGTGATGAAAACTGGACAGGACTGTCTTGTTTAATCGGTTCAACCGAGAACCAGAACCGCATTTGTTGCAGTTAGAAGAAGGATTGGATGTGATTCAAACTTATGTTTTTTGGAATGGACATGAACCTTCACCTGGAAAAGTAATTATTAACATAAATAATGCTTGTTATGCTTTAAATTAATTAATTTTTTGTTTTTATTTTTTATTATTGACGTATTATTTTGAGGGGAACTATGCATTGGTAAAGTTCATTACGCTGGTGTAGCAAGAAGGTCTTTATGTTCACCTGGGAATTGATCTGTATGCTTGTGTTGAATGGAACTTTGAGTAATGAAAGAGTTTAATCTTAGTTTTCTCTTTTAATTAAACAATAATAATTTTTACTTGAAATTTATTAACAACTTTAATGGTTCTTTTTTTATAGGCTTCCGTGTTTGGCTAAGTACATTTTCATAATAGACAATGGTTCATTTAAGGTGAGTTAACAATTATCATCGTATCTTTAAGTGTCACTAAAAACTGAAATAATAAAAAAATTATTGATTTGTAGTTAATTTGATGTTATTATTACTTTACCTTTGTACTAACTTGATTTTTATGTTTGGTGAAGTTTCACATGCAAAGATTTACTACTAAGATTGTGAATATAATGAAGGCTAAAAGGTTGTATGAATCCTAGGGTCGTCCAATAATTCTATCTCAGATAACCTATAAAGGTTAGATAAATATACCATAAAAGAGATGCATTTTAATACCAACCTATAAAATCTTAACCATGATGCTATGTTAGAATTATGTTAACATTGTTAAACTGAAATGCATTACAAAGACTGAATCATTGGGAATTTGAAGATCTGGGAACTAAGTTGATAATAAGCGAATCCTTTAAAGCGACCTAATCATTGGAAATTTGAAGTCTTTGGCCTTGATAATTTGTAAAATCATCAAGGTCTCTTATCTTACTTTTTTGGTTTTTATTTAGAAAACAAAGTTGTAAATTGTACAAACATTGTTTCTTGTAGTTTATATATATATATATATATATATATATATATATATATATATATATATATATATGAAATATGTTATTTTTTTGTATTGTTTTTAAAATGTGTTTTTGAATACTATCAAAAAAATTTGTGAATGATGATTGACATTAGTTATCAGGTACACATGACCAATGACCAATACATATGTGAAAGTATCTTTTTTAATTTGCTAGACAAACACATATGGAATATATATATATATATATATATATATATATATATATATATATATATATATATATATATATATATATATATATATATGCTTAAATAATGTTTTCGTCCCTGTAAGTTGGCGAGTTTTTGGTTTTCGTCCCTGAATTTTTTTTTTCGGTTTTAGTCCCTATATTTCACATTCATGTTCGTTTTAGTCCTTAAAACTAAAATCCGCAGGAAACTTTCGAATTTTCCTGCAGATTTTGGTTTTAAGGACTAAAACGAACACGAATGTGAAATATAGGGACAAAAACCGAAAAAAAAAAGATTCAGGGACGAAAACCAAAAACTCGCCAACTTACAGGAACGAAAATACTATTTAAGCCACACACACACACACACACACACACACACACACACACACATATATATATATATATATATATATATATTTGTTTGAACAACATATATGTGAAAGTTCCAGTATCTAGTTTGATTATACTACTAGATGTTTTGATTATTTATTGCGTACTCGGTGACAAATGAAAGTTCTAAAACACGTGGCTTCCTTAACAATGAAGATAGAAAGGCTATATGTAAAATATTGCTTTGCTCGAGTGATGCTAATGGAAATCTAGTTGGAACCGGAGTAGTAGAACGGATGGCGGCATCATACAAAGTTCATAGAAGATAAAAGTAGAATGGGTGACGGCATCATACAAAGTTCATAGACGTATTATTTATCGTATATGGAAACAATTAAAGGATACAGGTAATGCTTATCATAAAAGAACACAAAATTGTGGAAGGAAAAAGGTTCAATTAGATTTGGAGAGAATGCCACCCGCTCATCATCACCATGAGCTTGTTGTTCCTTCAGGATCTGATCCTTATAGAGCGTACCCAGGAACTCAAATCTAGCATAAGAACCCCTTGCCTTCTCAATATTAGCCCCCAGATGCTCTACCATCATCTCGAATGCCTCGTTTTCGGTCATCCTTCCATGATTGACGAATCTCCCCCTGATCAAAGATGTAACAAACATGAGACATTGTCTAGTGTGAGAGAAATCTCACCAAGCGGGATATGAAACGACGAGGTCTCAAAATTCCATCTCTCCATGAATGTATTAAGCATCCCCTGGTTCATTAGAGTGTAACCGGTCATGCATAGGTCCTTCAGGCCAGATAATGATAGAACTGATCGAAACAAATCCTCATTCGCCTAAGGAAATGCAACAATCTTCCTCCCGTGTTTAAGAAACATCTAGGGATCGCGCTACTAAAATTTGTCATAAATAATCAATGTCAGGAATAATCAATGTCACCAATTAAAATTACCGCATAAAAAAATAAAGAATCTAACTAATGCTACCTCTCCGTCCCAGATATGTCTGACAGTATGGTCTAGATACAGAGGAAGTAAGGACAAATCAAATGGACTTCCTCCAAAAGCCTTTGGCTCGGCACCCGCAACAGCCTCACCATTCGGAGGTGGCACTGGATCAACTGCATCATTAGTGGGAGGTGGGTGTGGAACAACAACATCATCCGTAAGAGGTGGCACTGGTGAATCCTAACGCCTGCGAGAGGATGGGGGAAGTGACGCGTCAGATGGTGAATCTCGTCTCCTACGGGAAGAAGACGATGGAGTTGCCTGAGTGAAGCACAAGCCCTAGAAGTAGACGGCTCCCCAGAAGTAGACGAATCTACCTAACCCGAGGTACCTAGAGCCTCCAGAACCTGCTGGCTCAGCTCTTGCCGAACAGATGCATGGTGAGAAACCCTGTCGTGTCTCAGTCTGTCAACTTTGTCAGCCATTATGCCTGTAAAGTAAAGTAAGGCATATCATTAGTGCACACAAACAACACACACAGACAATAAAATTTAAAATATATATATATATACTGAAGGAAATTTTGAAGATGCATCTCCAGAAGCACCATGAAACTAAGACGTTGAAACATTATGCAGATTCATCTCCAGAAGCACCATTAAACTAAATCGTTGAACAATTTCGGAGATGCATCTCCGAAATTTCCAGCAGTATATGAAACGCTGAAACATTCCGAAGATGCATCTCCGAAATGTTCTACAACTTAGAAGTTGTGTCAATGGCGAATATATCACATGCAAGTTGAAAAAAATATGATCTAATCATGAATTTAAGCAAACAAACAGGTTATACACTATGTCTAAACTTTGTTACATATGATTTCTACACATTTCTAACTCTAATAATTGATTTCTACACACTTACACTAAAACTCAAAATTTACCAAAAACTCAAAAAAATTACTTGAAATTAATGGTTTTGATGAAGTTGAATGATGTTATAAATGAAGGTTGATATTCCCTTGAGTTCCTTTGTGCCTTGTGTCATACCCCAAATTTTGACCACCAAGATTTCCCATCATTGTGCAAATCATCATCACAATATGGATGTACTTTCATGCCTCATCAATCTCCTCAAAGATGGTTGAGTATTCACTATAATCAAGAGTTAGGGTTTCAGGCCCTCTTAGAGCACTTAGACAGCGGATCAATCAAGAAGTGACATGATCTTCAAACTTGTCTAACCTCTTAAACACCTATAAAGGACCAAGAGGACTCCCACATCAAGAATCAAGCACAAGGTTGCAACATTCCAAGTGGATTAAGCCTCAAGATTGCCAGTGTCACCAAATTAGGGTTTTGGTCGACTGAGGCCTCCAGATGGAATTTTTCCTCTGGGCATGAGCCAATGCTTCAAAGCATAACCCAAGATACTCCAAGGGACCTCATGGACCCAATCATCAAGTCAATTTAGCCTCAGGGGATGCATTCATAAAAAAATCAGGAACTAGGGTTTCTTGACCTAATTCACCCCTAAGTTGACTTTTGGGACAAAGCATGAGCCAAGACCTCGAGACATGATTTGAGGGCCTCAAATACACTACATTGATCCATTTACAACAATGGATTAATCCAAGAAGCTTGATTCACAAGTTTCATTTTCATCTGGACCACAATTAGGATTTCGAGGAAAAAGTCAACTGTACCTTTGACTTTTGACCAGGACATGCTCCCAAACATTGGGACATGATTCAATACACCCTATATCACCTATGGAATCCATCCATTAGGTTTGATTTAGGTCAAGGACTTGATTTCACAAAGGATCGCACAGTTTGGATTTCATCCGATAAAAAGTCAACTGTGCACAAAATCAAGTTTGACTTTTTGGAATATTTCACAAATATGGTTCCCCTAAGTAAAAAATAATGTTAATGTATGATATTGATCATCATCCATCAAGAAAAATCAAGAAAAGTGAGGTTTCTTGCAAAAGGGGCAACCTTGAGAAACCAAAATTTTTCTAAGTTATGGAACAAAAGTGATTTTGGCACCAACTTCCAAAGGCCATAACTTGAGATCCAAGCAACCATTTTGGGTGATCCAAAGCTGGATTTGTAGGTCTTGCTACACTATACAAAAGCTTCAACTACCTCAGACTCCAATTCTTTATGGATTTTAAGTTATGGAGTGATCAAAATGACAAAATCATGAAAATGACACTTTTCCAACACTTAGTGAAATTTTCAACAAAAGTCAGAATCTACCTTACTTTTTCTAAAATGTAGGGATATTTTTCACCTTGATCCAAGTTAAACAATGTCTAGGGGTGAACTTCAAAGTTGAAGTATGCCATGAGGGCTTTCCAACAAGTACCAGATCATCTCCAAATTCCATTTGAGCAGAGAGATACAACCCTTGGAACATGGCATCATGAACTGGTTTTCACAAGGCAGAATTTATGCATTTTGCTCGATTTGTCCAAATCTGATAAATCCAAGCGTTGTCATCAATTTGGACACATCTGAGGATAAAACAAGAAGGGAATGATCTGATCTCCAAGCCTCCAAAGTCCAAGAATCTACCTTAGCCATAACAAACCTAAAAAGGCTAAAAAGGTGCCAAGACTCCAATTTTGTTGCAATGCATTTAATGGATACACCAAGGTGGCATGGACTGACACATTCCTAACTGAATGAGTCTAGGATCAGCACTGAATCATAGGACCATAGGCCTGTGCCTTAACCTCAAGTCAATGGCTAGAGGAGACTTGAGATTCCTTTTGCTCAACATTGGCCAAAGTCCTGCTGCAGCTGCCATTCACTATTGCTTGCAAAACAAACTTGCTCTATTATAAATAGAGCTCATTTGCGCTCAGTTTGAGTACACCAAAGCACTACAACACTTGCTTTCCTCAAAATCCCTCTCTTTAAGCCAAAATGCCTTATTCTATAAGGTATCTCTGAGTTTTTGAGTTAGAGAGCAATTCCATCACAGCTTATGATCCAAACACCTCTAATATATTGTATCTAAGTTGTTCAAACACTCACTTGTGACCTGAAACACCAAAATCACAAAGTTCACTTCCAAAACCTCAAAATTGGACTTTTCTGCATTTTTCAAGCCATGTCTTGATTCAGTCACTTTCAAAACCAAATAAAACCTCAAACACACTCCAAATATCGTCCTTGAATTGTCCCAAATGGTTCCCCTCATCTGGAACACCATTTGAGAGAGTTGCCATATTGGTCACTTTTGCCCATTTTGTAAGAAAGTGTCACAACTTGTTCCTGAGGATTCCAGCTGGTTCTAACCATTCTAAAAGCTTCTAAGGGATCAATTGAGAGTGTCCAAAACATCAAATTACTTCTGGTATAAGGAACTTGGCAGATAACACAAAAAGCTCCAAGAGGTAAGTGCATGACAACTTGAACTCTTTGAATTATGCATTGCTTTGAAGTCCACTGATCATAAACATCTCATACATGTTATATATGTTGTGTTTGAACTAAATTTCCATGTAATTCTTGCCTGTACCATGTGTTAGCAAAGAAAATGCAAATATAGGCCTATTTCAAAACCATTATCGGGTTTTTAAATAGGGACCTCATCTGAAAAAACCAAGACCACCATTGGATTCCCTGTGAAATTCGAGGTCAGATGCACCTAAATTTTGTCCCAATCCATGGAGAAATGAGAAAGTTAGAGGCTTCACGTAAATTGCCAAAACTTGTCTTGTCTTGCCTTGGCCAGGCCTGAAAACTTGGCACCCCTTATGTATTTATGGGGTGGTTTTGATACACGGATGTATCACCACCCCAGTGGTAGCGCGCATATGTGTTTGTTGCCAAGGTCGTGGGTTCAAACCCCACCTAGACCTTTTTTGCCATTTTTCACTTTTATACTATTTTTCATTATTTTCATGTTTTGTTAATTAATTGAAAAATTAATTTCTCTCTCAATTTTAATTATTTTTTATTGGTTCTTTTTTGAAAATTTCCAAAAATGTTAAAATATTTTATTCCATGAAAATTTCACAAAAATATTATTTATTTCACATATTTGGTATTTTTGTAAAAAATTGTATTTTTATTTGTTTTAAACATTAAAAATATTTCTTTCTCTTGATTTTGCAAAATTCAAAATGATTTTTTAATCATCCCATGAATGAAACATGATTTTCCAAATATAAATCCAAGATCACAACCTTTTTTCACATGTTTAATTATTTTAATTGAATTTTTATTCAATTAAAATACATTTAAAACCAAAAATTAGGGTTTTGATCACTATCACCCTAACAAATCTTTTTCAAAACACTTTGGGCCTCTAATAGAGTGTAAGACCCAACGCCCTTTGTACATAAATAAATTTGGGCCTCAGTCATTATATAAGTCCCACTGTGTTTTAAATATCTCGGGGCGATCGTTGCTTTTCAAAACATTTTCATCTGGGCCTACCCTTGTGTTGTAAGTCCCATTTCTTTTCTTTTTTTCAAACTTTTCGGCCTCTCCTTGAGTTGTAAGACCCATCTCTTTGTACAGAAAACCTCTTTGGGCCTCAGTCATTGTATAAGCCCCAGTACAGTTTACAAAACAACGGTACAATTACTGTTTTTCATCTGGGCCTCTCCTTGAGTATAAGCCCCAACAATCTTTTCAAAAGCGACTTCCTTTTTTATTTAGGTTCAAATATACAGTTGTTGTCAAAACTTTCTTTAATTTCTTGAACAACTAATAATACAGCTATGGAAGCTTGCTCGCCTGTAAGTTTTATCAGCTTTCTTTTACGTACTTGCACGTATACATGTATATATTTGTTTGACCATGAACACCATGGAAGCTTGCTCACCTGTAAGTTTTTATCAGCTTTACTTTACATGCTTTTATATATATAACTGTATTGTGGGAAGCTTGCTCACCTGTAAGTCCTTCTTTCATATCCTTTTAAATACTTGTTATATATCAACTGTATATATACTTGTATATTTACCTAGAGTTTTCCCCGGCAACTGGGTCTAGAACTAGGTAAAGCCTGTTGGTCACTCTTTAATACAGTCAAAACTAGATGCCCAAGGATTTCCAGATACAGTCTTGCCTTCTCTTGGGCTTAAACAATATGGAACAAAGAGAAAGGCATTATTCCCGGTAAAACTTTTCTCAGATTGTCACTATTAGAAATTGTCAAAGAAATTCATTTCCCCTGAGAGGATTAATTCTCGGTGAAACCTCTCTTGAATTTCTTCAAACCCTATAACTGTTCACTAAAGAAAAGATTATTCTCGGTGAAACTTTTCTTGAGCTCTTCTTAAGTTTGGACCCACGGGCTTCCTAAAAGCATCCCCGCCTCCTCTTGGGATTTGTACAAGGACCCTCCGACTTCTTAGAAGTTCTCATGCCTTCTCTTGGGCTTAATACAAGGACCCTGAAGACCTCTTAAAGGTATAGGACAAAACTTAGTCATCCTTTGCTAGAGCAGTCTTTCCAGTGTCAAAATCTCAAACCATTTTAGGGTTGATTCTCATCCCTTAAAGCACATGCCTCCTCTTGGGCATCATACAAAGATAAACTTTTCCACATCAGTAGACTTAGACAGTCTAATCTCCTCTTGAGTCTAAAAAACCTTCTCAAGTTCCTTAGAGAAACCCTGGTCATTTTAAATAAATCTCCAGCAGAGTTAGAACCCATGGGTTCTAAAGCCCAGTCAGCCTCCTCTTGGGCTTTGTACAATGATTCTCCCCAACATAGCTAACCTTTTCAGACTCTCTTGTTGAGTCAATCACCTTTCAATACTCTCTTATTGAGTCAACCCTTTTCAGCCTCAATCTTGGGCTTTGTACAAGACAGATATAAACACTCTCTTGTTGAGTCGATCTTTTTCAGCCTCCTCTTAGGCTTGGTATAATGATTTCCACCAGTAGAAGTCAGCCTCATCTTAGATTTGGTATAATGATTTCTCCAGCTTGTTCAGCCATAATCTTGGGCTTTGTACAAGACAGATAAAGATTTCTTTCCCACAGAGTCAGTCTTCTTTTCAGCCTCAATCTTGGGGCTTTGTACAAGACACACACAAACCCTCCCCAGTGGAGTCGAAATCCCTTTTAGCCTCAATCTTGGCCTTTGTACAAGACATACAGAATATTTTCCCTAGAAAGGTCAAACTTTTAGCCTCCTCTTAGACTTTGTATGAAGATAACCCAAAAGAGTCAGTCTCTTTTAGCCTCAATCTTGGGCTTTGTACAAGACAGATAAACACTCTCTTGTTAAGTCAGTCTTTTCCAGCCTCTTATTAGGCTTTGTATAAGGAATTCCCCAGTGGAGTCAATCAATCTCTTAGCTTCAACCTTGGGCTTTGATCAAGGCACACAAAAAACAACATTCCCTTCAGAGGAAATAAAAATCTCTCTGTAGGAAGTCATTTCTCTGTATATCACTTATCAAGACAAACATTCAAATCAAACCTTAATCCCAGATAACTGCTGTAAGTGGCACACTTGTTGATTCAAATATCCAAGCTGTCGTTTATCTCGTATCCTGGTAAAACCCTTTCTTTCATCTAATTATTGTAAGCGGCAAGCCTCTGGATTATCAACTCACTCTCTCTCTCTCTCTCTCTCTCTCTCTCTCTCTCTCTCTCTCTCATATTTCCCAAGAAACTTTCCCAGCCCATTTTCGGATAAAAACTATCAAGTACAAAGCAGAATCAAAAACTAACAACCTGTGGATAACCACATATCGGATGGGAAATTGACAACTCCCCATTGTATAATCTGACCCCAGGCCCCCGAATCTCTTTAAGCGTTTGTTCAGTTAAACATTCGTGTTCAAGGTTAGTTTTAGATAGCTTCCCTTTCCCTTCCAGCTTCACGGGATAAATAAGAAATCAGAAAGTAGCACCCCCTCCTCTTCATTGAGGAGAAAACCCAATTCTGCGATAAGGTGGTCGCGTCACCAACAAAAATCGCACGCTACAAAAAAATGGCGACTTCACTGGGGAAAGCCATGAGAATTTGTTTTACCATAATCATCATCATCACTATTTCCCACAGGTAAATGGCGACTCTGCTGGGGAGTCATTTTGTCTGTTTAGGATTATAGACTAGAATTCTTAAGAGGTCTAGGATGTTATTTTTAGGAATGAATATATATATATATGTATCACTTTTCCTACTTGATATCCGTGTTTATTTTTCTGCTAATGGGAATGCGAGTGATGTCGCATGCGGAAAGTTTGAGTGATACCTAAGATAGGTGATGGCAGAGAAGGGCGGTCTTACAGGGAGTGAATCCCGAATAAGCTGTCCCGGTAGACCATCAAATCAGTGGAGATACCCTTTCCGGATTCAATGTCTAACGACTTCGATTGTGAAAGCAGATTGTTCGATTGTGGTATCCATGAAACTAAGGATTTAGTAGACAGTAGCCATGTGGCTATTTAGTAGTGCGGAAGCTATCAAAAATAGTTGTCACGCGATACTACACTCAATTGAGATTACCCTAAGATGCTACAGCTCGCTCGGGTGAACCAGCCTGCTGTTGTTATCCTAAGGGGGGTCAATGATTTTGAGTACAGGTACAAAAATTCACCATAGTACAACCTTTGGGATGGGTAGAGCCATGACTCCATGCTCGTGACGCTGAACCTTTGAACCCATGTTTTTTCTATGTTTTTGTGTGCTGCATTCATGCATTCATTTAAAAAAGCTTTTAAACAAAGAAAAAATATTCTTTTCTAGTCTCTCTTTTTCAAATTAAACTAAGACAATGATTGCATATATCAGAGAAAAAAATTGCGTTATGGATTTCGGTAGAAGAAAGACGCACAAGTACACCTTCAAGGTTCCAAAACTAGAGGATTTAAGAGGGTTGGCAAGGAGGATCACTAACCCTGATGCTTTCAGAGCTAAGTACGGAGGACTGTTGTCTCTGTTAAGTGTCCATGTAGTTGAAGGAATCCTGTCTACGCTGATTCAGTTTTATGATCCGGTTTATCACTGTTTCACATTCCCAGATTATCAACTAGCACCAACACTGGAGGAGTACTCTCACCTGACCGATTTACCCATCACTGACCAAGCTCCCTTTGCTGGATTGGAAGATATTCTAAAGGATCAAACCGTTGCAAGAGCGATCTATTTGGACGAGTCAGAAGTCAGGACTCACATGACCATTAAGGACGAAATCCAAGGTTTATCGGCCAAGTTTTTTATAGAGAAAGCCATGTACTTTGCCAGTATAGGAAACGTTACTGCTTTCGAAGATATCTTTGTTCTACTCACATACGGGCTTTTCCTTTTTCCCAACATTGATAACTTTGTTGATATCAATGCCATTAAGATATTTCTGATTGGAAACCCTGTACCGACCTTACTCGCAGATGCTTATCATTCTGTACACTTAAGGAATTTGTACAGCGGAGGAATAATCACATGCTGTGTACCCCTGCTATACAAATGGTTCACTTCCCATTTACCTAAGTCTGCTGCTTTTTGGGATCATAAGAGTACTCTACGTTGGTCATAGAGAATCATGTCTCTTACCAACTCTGACATAGATTGGTACAATCGGATCTATGATGGGATAAGGATCATTGACAAGTGTGGAAACTTCCCAAATGTACCCCTCATAGGAACTAAAGGAGGAATCAACTATCATCTATTTTTAGTTCGTCGTTAACTCGGATACTCGATGAGACATATCCCGCGTAATGTTTATCTGGAAGGTCTTTTCTTCAAGGAAGGAGAAAATGACATGGCACTAAAGACAGAAATAGTGCATGCCTAGAAACATGTTCACAGGAAAGTAAGAGAGTCTCTAGGAAAACCAGACTGTGTCTCTGTGGAACCTTATCTCCACTGGGTATAAACTAGAGCCCTAAATCTGAGGATGCCTTACCCTCGTCAAGAAGTTCTTCCGTTGAGGGAATCTGTCCTTTATTTTATGTCTGATACGGAAAAACTCCAGGTCGCTCTCAACAAAGTTCAACGGGAAAAGAAGTCTTAGAAGAATAAGTATCGTATTCTCAATGTGGAGTGTACCAAAATTCAGCAACTGTTAAAAGAAAAAGATGCTCTGATCGAGATTCTAGGACAACATGCTATAGAAGATCAAAGGGATTTGCTCGCTCCTTTCACTTGGCAAAGGACTGACAACCAGACAACGGCTCAAGAGCCCCAGTCAAAGAAAAGGAAAATACTAGAACCATCACCTGAGCTCTCTTCAGAGAGGACTCAGAATCCATAAGCTTAGACATTTCCTTTTACAGCACTTTGCAAAATACTGTATTTCCATTTCTGCAATCTTTCAAATTCAATAAAATGGGGTTTCCCCACTGTATGATATTTGCAATCCAATTGTTGAAGTTTCTTTATGATTAAAATAATAAAAATATATAATATATCATTGCATTCATCATTCTCACATAACGCATTCTCCTTCCCTACGAATCTCACGTCTGTGTCTCGATTCTAGAGTCAAGCTATCTCATTCGTACAATACTCGGGCCAATCGAGAAAATAAAATGGATGATCTCGAGGAAGAGAATAGAGAGCTGAGAGGAGAAATCAATGCTCTAAAGGAAGATCTAAGGAAACTTCACAGTGATATGCAATCTCTGGCAACAGCTCAGAGACAACAACAAAGGATTGTGATCTCGGAGATCACATCTACGCCCATAGTGGAGACGTATGATCCTCGGTACAACATGCCTAAAGATCGTCCCTGGGGCATGCCTATCAACTTTATCCTTGAAGGATATATTCCGCCGGTCACGGAAGACCCGGAAACTGCAATAAGAACCGCTGGGCCTGAAGGTTATAAAATTCAGGATAGGGAAGCACCAAGAGTCACCGCCGTAATGACTATACCACAACCCGTGGTACACACTGTCCCAGAAGGATGGATTCCACAGATACCTTCTGGTGGAAACGCAGAGATGTACGACAGAATGAATGAGTTCCAGGAATAATTTTTGGAAATGCAGAAGGAACTGCATGCCATTCGCGGTCAGGATTTATTTGGAAAGGACGCTGCAGACCTTTGTCTGGTCCCTAATGTAAAGATCTCGCACAAATTCAAGGTGCCCGACTTTGAAAAATACAAGGGTAACTCTTGCCCTCAAATTCATTTGGCGATGTACGCTCAAAAGATGTTAACTCAGACTGAAAACCAACAGCTACTGATCCACTACTTCCAAGATAGTTTAACCGGTGCCGCACTCAAATGGTACATGGGTTTAAACCGCACTAAGATTGTCACTTTTAGAGATCTTGGCACTGCCTTCGTTCAGCAGTATAAGTATAACCTGGACATGGCACCAGACAGAGATTTACTCAGAGCAATGTCGCAGAAGGACAAGGAAACCTTTAAGGAATATGCTCAGAGATGGCATGAAATTGCCGCCCATATTTGTCCCCCTCTTGAGGAAAAAGAGATGACAAAGATATTTTTGAAAACCTTGAGCTCATTCTACTACGACCGAATAGTCGCAAGTGCGCCCAGTGACTTTACTGAAATGGTAAGTATGGGAGTACGCCTTGAAGAAGCAGTCCGAGAAGGACGATTGGTCAGAGATACAGGACCATCAAGCAGTACCAAAAGATACGGTAGTGCTTTCCTTAAGAAAAAAGAGCAAGATATTGGTAATATATCTCTCAGAAAGCAAAGGCGAAGGTATCAACCAGTAGCAGCAGTAACTCCTGCTATCAACCTTGTACCTATTCCAACGTATCAACCTCAGGTTGCTCAGAGCCAACCAAATCAACGACAATACCAGCAAAGGACACAACAGCCTCTTCAACAGGCTCGTCCTCAGTACAACAATAACAACTATACAGCGCGACCACCAGGGTTTGACCCTATACTAATGTTGTACGCAGAACTGTTTCCACTACTACTGGTCAAGGGGCATGTCCAAACCAGGTCTTTTCTTACAGTACCAGAAAATCCGCCTTTTCGGTTCAAAGCGGATCAAACTTGCCCTTATCATCAAGGAGGACCGGGACATAACATCAAAAACTGTCTCAGCTTCAAATCTGATGTACAGAAGCTTGTCAGGAACGGGGTCTTATCCTTCAAGGATATAAATCCAAATGTTCAGACGAACCCGTTGCCTCAACACGAGAAAGCTGCAGTAAATTTGATAGAAGAAGAGTCTAACCACAACTATCAAATTCATGATGTACTCCTATTAGGAACCAATCTGGTCAAGATGCATTGCAGACAGAGCGGATACGGTCATGTACCGTCTCATAATTATCACTAGTGTGATATTTGCTCTAAGAATAATCAAGGATGTTCTGTGGTGCAATTAGCTCTACAAGAACAGATGGATCTCGGATCGATCCAAGATCACCGAATCCGTGAGATCAATATGTCTCATGCAAATCCCAACATTGTCTAGAACCACAACATTCTGGCGATGAATGTCAACTTGGTGGCAATGCACTCAAGGCAAAGCCAACACCATGATCTGCCACGACACGATTACAATTCCTGTTCGATCTGCTCAATAAACAATCAGGGATGCTATTTTGTATAAGAGGCCTTCCAACGTCAGATGGATCTTGGATGGATTCCGGATTACCATGATAGGAGTCATTATCAAGTTAATATGATTCAAATATTTGATATTCGCTTGATGAATACCAGTGTGGTAGAATTACATGCTAAGCAAGTCAGGCTTGGCTTTCTGGCTTCACATGATTATCAGGGCTGTAAAGTGTGTCGTGAAGATGACCAATGATGTGCACTTGTACAAAGAACACTTCAACACCAGTTGAACCACTGGTGGCTTATGATTTACCTAGATGAAGACACACAACAAGTCAGTATGACTGACGGGAACCCTACTAGGCATCAAAGTCAAGATGTTCGATCAATGGAAACAGACCTAGTAAGGTTCCACTGCATACAAAGCAGATGTGGCCGGGTGCCACCACACAACTATCAGTGTTGTAGAGTTTGCTTAGAGAACAACCAAGGATGCTACCTTGTGCGAGCAGCCCTTCAAAATCAGTTGGATCAGAAAGAGATCCGACCATGTTCAAGCTCTGGTTCGATTAACGTAATGCAAAATTATCTTCCTGATCAAAGCAAAGACATTATCTTAATCCCTAAATAGGAAGTGACCAAAGATGTATGCGTCATAATGCCTCTACTCCATGAATCAAGAGTTCCTCTTGATAGTAGAAAGATTCTCAACCTCGAACCAATTGAGGCTGGCTACGATGGTCAGAAAAATTAAAAGGCTCCTGTGGTTATCTATCTGCCGGCACCAGTACCATACAAATCAGATAAGGCTATCCCTTACAAATACGGTGCAACAACAATTGAGAATGGAAAGGAAACTCCATTACCCTCCGTCGTGAATATTGCAGACATTAGTCGAGTAACACGGAGCGGTTGGGTCTTCAACAGAGGAGTTGGAGAACCCCCCAAGGAAAAGGAACCTCAAACAAAAGTTCCAAATTAACCAGTCGGTCAATCCAGTAATCCTGACCTTTCAAATAACAACGATGAGATGGTGAAGCTCATTGTTACGGTAAAAATCGGATAACAAGCTATTTATTAACTTGCATCATTTTATTTTACAACCGACTTTGATTTATCCAAAGGAAAGGTTCAAGATCGTTAGAAAAACCTAAAGGGGGGAGATCTAAGGTTCGGGGGTTGGTTACGCCTAAGGAAGGAATTAGCACCCTAAACGTTCGTAGTACTCTACAGGAGCCTCTTGTTTAAGTTTGTGTTATGTTATGTTGCTAAGGGTTCTATGCTAAAGGTTGAAACCCTAGGGGTTAGTATCTAAGTATACTCGACAAGGCCTCGCACCTTGCGCCTACGTATCCTCGGGTGTAGAATCAGAGTATGCGTAGTTCTACTTCTACTGAATGATTGACTGTGGTCAATATTCAGAGGGGAAATGAGTGTGAGCTCATTGTAGAGTTTAATAACTCTCTAAGTCTAGTTGAAATGGACCTATAATTATGTTTTAGTCAGTAGGGAAAGTGAGTATTCATTAGGATGAACATCACCAAGAGTGTAAGAACTCTCTCCTAAAGTTAGTTATAATTCCATGGCTCTGATGAGGCCAAGAAATAACGTTTAGCTCTTATGAGGCTACTAGGTTAAGGTGGGGGCTATGACTTTAAGAGTCAACGTTAATCACCTTCCTTTGGAATAAGGATAAGATAAAAAATTTAAAAAAAAACCTAGAAGATAACAAGTCAATAATTCAAACATGATGATGAAAGAAGATATGGATAATATAATGATATGAGATAAAGTCACGATATCAATGCAAAGTGAGAATTATACCTGTTAGACAATGACCAATCATGATAGATAGATATAACATGGCATGATGAATAAGAAAGGGTAACAAAGATCTTAATAAACATTTACGATCTAATCATGTATAAAGGCCTCAAAAATTAATATTTTTACTAATTTATTTTCATATTTGAGAAATAGGTTCAATAAGGGAAATGTAGCAAAAAGAACGGAAGGAAAACGATAAAAATCAAATAAGTTATGACAATTTGAAAATTGAGATACAAACTATAAAATAAATAAAGACAACTAAGCAAAAAAATTAAGGAAATGGCATCTTGAGGATTTGAACCCAGGTCCACTCGCTTGCAGCCCAAAACTCACACCACTAGGCCAGGGCGCGCGTTCTAATATAACAAGGATACACAAGTACATATGCTATAGGAGTGAAAATCAGAAATTAAATAAAAAAGGACTGGGCAGGGGATCGAACCCGAGTCCTATATGTTAAAGGTACGGCTTCTTACCACTGGGGTGGCTATACATCCGGTGTATATGCCACTCCTACAAACTAATAAACCCACAATTCAACATGAAATAAAGATTACGTGCCACACTAACACAATGAAATCAACCGGTCACACCCTTCCTTAAATCACTTAACGCCAAAACCGCTCTTGGCCAATCACGTCACCATGCTCTTTTTCCCATGCCTGCAACGTAAAACGTAAAGACAAAAACCTCGCGAGTACGCGACAACCTCTCACTCTGGAACAATATTTCTACACTGTCTCTTAACCAAAAGTCATGGAATAACGTACTAATCCCTAGG
The DNA here is from genome assembly GCA_022829125.1 of Lathyrus tuberosus. NCBI lineage: Eukaryota > Viridiplantae > Streptophyta > Magnoliopsida > Fabales > Fabaceae > Lathyrus > Lathyrus tuberosus. The sequence goes on along the minus strand of JALAZF010000012.1, from coordinate 20,701,193 downwards.
GCTCATATAGTAGAGTAACAACAAACCCTAAACTTCTTAAAACAACGATTGGTAATTGGAGGAAAATAGCCATGAAGATCTATGGTCCCAAAACTGACATCAACCACATCGTGCCATAATGTATACTCCAGGCCTCAAATCTCCACCAAAACTGATTTGAATGCAAAATAAAACGAGGTGATAGTAATATGATCAGTTCAAATCTACACATAGGTAGATCAAGGATGGTAAGAGTGAATACTTAGTGCCAACACGACTTCAACAGAACTTAGGATGTGGTTGATCTGAACCAACATGGAATGAACAGCTTTAATTTAAACACACAGGCTACAGTGTAAGCACAATGCATTCCAGATCAACAACTGGTGGTGTTCGAGAAATTCCTCAAAAGATTCTTACATTACATTACTATTGTTTTAATGCCAAACAAAATATGATAACAGTGGGAATACTCAAGTTATTTTGGAATTGTGAGTTAAAGGAGAATGACTAAGAACAATCTGCCTATTAAGTTAACTAAAAACCAAACCAACTACATGGTATTAATCTAGAATAAGATGGACATTTTTTAGCATTTCGAAAACGTGAGCCCTGACATACAGACATGAACATAGTGTTCCACATGATTAACGACAACCAATGTTTCCATCATATGTGCTCTAGTCCTATCTCTAACTATAACTAACAAAAACTTGCACACAACAATGCAATCATGATAACATGAACTTGTACCATGGCATGTGTTTAATCAAAACATAGCAAGCAAAGTATCAAACAGATTTAAACAACCTTCAGACTGTATCTGAACGTGATCATGCAAAGTAATCTGAGTTCAAAGTTTAACTCTTACCTCTTGGAGAAGGTCCAAGGCCTCTTCAATGGGGCTTTGTGAAAATGAAAGGAAACTCCTCCTAAGCTTGTTGACACTTGCAAAGTGAATGGTATGACCGAGCTGTCTTGATATTACCTCCAAGTTGAAAACCATGTGTGAATAAAAGTATAGAAATGGATGGTGGTAACGATGTTCTGATGTATAGTGTTGATTCCTCTCTCCCAACAAATGAGAAGGTGCCTCCTTTTATAGCCAAAACAGCCAGGATATCTTCTTGAAAACGCAATGGATATTGTCTTGGTACAAAAGGAAAACCATCATAAAGATCAAACGCAAGGTTCTGATTCTGACTTTTTCTCGAGCCACATGAAGCCTCCCCTATGGTTGCTTGTGTTAAGGAAAGTACAAGAGGTTGTACATTGTTATCTTCCCTTGCACGTTTTGGAAAAGTAGACGTTGGGAAAGTGATAGTAAAGATTCAGTACAAATGTACTTTGGAAACAACAACAGAACTTGCTCACATTATGGTTCCAAATGAAACTAACTTGTACCAAAAGAACTAAACTGTGTACCTCTCCCTTTGGCACTTGATAAATTTAAATTCCAATGTATCAAATGACATGGTTCTTATTCCACACAATGGAATATCCTTGATGTGAGGGAAAATATGGAATTGAAACTTGAAAACACGTGAGAATTGGAATTGGCAATGTTAATGGATTTGTTTTTTTTTAATTAATTAACATGCTAAATAATAATAACTATTAATTAAAAAGTTAATTAAATAAATTAAAAATAATAAACCAAATTAACAATTAATCAAAATAAGTAAACTAATGCAAAAATTAAATTGTGATTAATTTAAATTAATAAAATAGGACAATAAAATAAAAAAAGAAAAAAAGCCATATTGAAATTGAATTAAAATAAAAACAAATAAACACTAAAATAAATACTAAATTAAAAATAGAGAGAAATAAATAAAAACATCAACTAGCAGAAAAAATGAGGGTAAAATTTGGGGTACAACAGTTGCCCCTATTTAAATGTCTTCACCTGATGACATGAGAGATGAAGATCCTCATGTAATCAACAGTGAAAGATATTTAAATACAGATAACCGAAAATTTTGCCCTCAGATGCACACAAATGCAATGCAACAAACATGATGCCTAGAAGATGCAGAGATGCAGACACAACGAGACACCAAAGGACAAACAGGAAGCGAAAGATCAGCTTCACCGGGGAAGGAAAAAAAGGTTAGTATCCATGAGAAAAAAAAACTCACTGGGGAAATAGGCTAACCAACGAAAGAGACTCACTGGGGAGACTCCAAAGAAACACTGGGGAAAAACCAAAAAACAATCTCCACTGGGGAAAGAAAATCCGGGGAGATAGACAACCAAGAAAAACTTCCTGGGGACTCTTATGCCGAAGAGTTAAAGATGGGATCTTCAAGAAAAACCAGAAAAGACAGAGACAAACTCTGCGTGCCAGATAAAAACACCTGAAATGAGTAATACAGGTTCAAGATAACCTGAGATAACCAACGGGAGTTCAAATGGGAACAAGGTTAATGAGCCAAGAATAGACTCTGGTATCCATATCAGCTGGTTGAGATAACAAATAATCTGTTTCATGAGGAAAACCAGTAGGAGCCAGAAAGGTAACCTCATTGGAGATAGAACCAAGAAATGGGCTCCAATAAAGGTATCTAGAATGATTGATCATCAAGGTTAAACGCAACTAGATGACATTCTAGAAAGGATCCGCAATGAAGGTTGAACCGAAAAAGGGTCTTCACTGGGAAAAGACATCTAAAGTGATGGAACAACAGGTTCAAGTATGACCGGTTGGCACATTGGAAAAAGAAGAACCTTATTGGAGATTGAACCAAGAAATGTGCCCCAATAAAGTATCTAGGATGATTGATCATCAAGTCTAACGTGACTAAATGACATCCTAGAAACACCTCTAAAGTGATGGAACAACAGGTTCAAGTATGGCCGGTTGGCTCTTTAGAAGTAACCTTATTAGAGGTAGAACCAAAAAAATGGGCTCCAATAAAGTATCTATAATGATTGATCATCAAGGCTAAACGCGACTAGATGACATTCTAGAAAGGATCCGCAATGAAGGTTGAACTGAAAAACGGTCTTCACTGGGAAAAGACATCCAAAGTGATGGAACAACAGGTTCAAGTATGACCGGTTGGCACTTTGGAAAAAGAAGAACCTTATTGGAGATTGAACCAAGAAATGGGCCCCAATAAAGGTATAGAATCTGATAGGTTAGTACCGGGGTTGCATAACTGAAGATAAAACTACCTGGGGGATACCCATTATGGTTGCAAAAAGACTAAATAGTACCAGAGATAGATAAGCTGCTTATAAGAGATTGCCAAGCTTCTTCAAGAGATTGCCACTTGTTGTTGGTTATAAACTCCAAATAAATGTTGATATCACAACACCGTTGGAGAAATAATTTCGTCTTCAATATGGATCTGTAGAAGATGTTCCTGCGAGACACAATGCAAAATAAATGCACATTCAAAGATAGGTTAAAAAAACCACGCCTTCCAGGGACCAAAATTCAATCTAGGAACAAGCTAGAAAGAAACGGTCAAACAAGACTCCAATTGAGGAATGAACTCAAATGGGGATTTATCTTATCCAAAAGGACAAGATAACTGAACCAACCATCGTCCACGAGGATAAAACTCTGTGGGGAATTCAGAAAGGATGGGCACTTTATACCTAGGGCTGACTTTCTATTAGAGTGAATAGACAAACCCAGTCACTTGGGGAGACAAACACCAAAGTGAACCCAAAACAGGTAAACACCAGAAAAAGAAGCAGAAATGCTAAAAAAAATGCTAAGATGCATACGAGTGCTTATGCCATGCTTATGCTTATGCTGACAAAACAGACAGAAAGCGAAACTGGAGATGAAATAAACGTCTCGACAAGAATACCCAGCTAAACTCATCAGATTGGACCAATACTGGGGATGAAGAAGAATCAACAACTTCACTGGTGAAAAGAGTATTCCACCTGAGGTATAACATCATGAGGATTGCCATTATGAGCTTGATTTCTTTGTTGGTAGAGGATCCATGGAGAATTTGTCAAGATTAGTTGAAGTAATAGCTCCTTGGGGAGCTAACAAAGTAATTATGCATTCCACTGGCATAACTACCATCTTCAAATCTTATTTGCCCCAGGCTAAACGGTCTATACGATAACAAGAGTATTTTATAGAAGAATTGGCATACAGGGTGTTTCAATATCTTCAAACTCTTGGAGAGATCTCGGCATAACTGCCCCAGATTAGGGGATGAATAATCAAAAGAATTTTACAGAAGGATTGAAATACCCAATACTTCAATATCTTCCAACTTGACCAGGTGCTTCAATATCTTCCAACTTGAATAATCAAAAGAATTTTACGGAAGGATTGAAATACCAGACGCTTCAATGTCTTCCAACTTTTGAATCTTGACGTAGCTGTTTCTGTTCAGTTATACTCGAGATACTCAAACTGTAGTAGAAATTACTGGGGAACGGATTTGCCCCTGCTGATGGGTTACTGAAGACAAAACTTGTCATAAGATGATCTCAAGAATATTTTCCCCAATATTCTGGATTTGCAGAATTCTGCCTCTGATTTGTCAACTCACACTTGGTTGCCCCTGACTGAGTCAAATTTCCTTTATCAAGTTCAATTCCTTGACTGACCGCGTTTGTTGGGATTCCTTGATATCGAATGGTATCGCAAACAAGTGTTGTTCATTAAAATTGGCAAAATTTAATGCAAAGTTAATGCAAAGTTTGAAAACAAAGCTTTGATAAAAAACGTATAGTGAAATGATTAAATAGTCAAAAACAAAGGTGGGTCTAGTCATTAAGGAAGTGACCAACACACGCGAGTAACAAAGATTATTAGGAGTCAGGTTACTCAACCTTGCTGTAGTATGCTTTTCAAAATAACCTTACCTTAATTAGGTCTTTTAGGGGTTGTAATGTAGTCTGGTTCATGGTTTATGAAACAAAGGATGAATTCCAATCCTACGCCCAGTTAACTCAAGATATACGTTCAAATCTCCAAAAGTAGGAAGTCACTTGATTTGAAAGCTGACTGACGCCTTATATGAAGCGCTCGTGTTTGAATGCATAACCGAGTTAAACTGAGAACTACCCTGCCCCCAAGGTTGAGATTTAAGGTTTTTTTGTGTAAGGAAAGAAAACTCCTACTTCTAGGCTCGAAGGGGTTAACAAGGGATTATCATCCTTGTTTCTCCAGTGTTTAGGAATTGAAATAATGCCTTACATCCTTGGCAAGGTTTAATTGGCGGCATACCACACCGATTATGAACACGAGGTTTTCATCATCCTCCCCAATCTTTGTTTAAACAAACAGTTGAATAAAGGGAGTGAAACAAGGTAACTATTTTTTTTTAAAATAACAGTAAATGAGTGAAACGAATGGATTTAATCTAAAAGATGCACAAACATTTCATTAACCTTGCCAATTTGAAAGTACAACAAAGCTTATAAGCAAATACAAATTCAAAGTGAAAAGGAAATACAATAAAATTACTGAAACAGCCAAAAGATTGCCAACTTTAGGGGATCAAATGCAGAAAATCAAAGAGGAGCTCAATCATAGACCCCTAATCCATCATTGTCTTGATACATCCTCCACAGCATTACTTATCTCATGAGCGGGTGAGGATTGTTCTTGATATTAGGCTGGGAGCCATCGAAAGACAAAATGTTTCTCTCTACTAAGTCCTTCACAATATGCTTTAAAGATAAACAACCTTCTAAATTATGGCCCGGTGCACCTTCATGGAATGCACAATGAGCGTTGGGATTGTAAGAGGGTGGAAGCGGATCAGGAGGTGGGCCTGATGACCTTGTAGTTATTAATCCTTGTTGTACCAAAACAGGATACAATGTTGTGTATGCCATAGGAATGGGAGGAATCGGAGGCCTCCCACCCTTCCTTTTTCCTGGAATATTCTAACGAGAAACTTGAGTCTGTTGGCGATAAGCAGGAGCGTTGGGCGCTCGTTGATACATTGGTGGTTGAGGAACCGGATGATAAACAGAAGCTTGACTATTGAATGTTGGCGCGATGGCGGCCACATAAGGTTGCTGAACAGAATAACACTGTTGTTGCTGCTGGCGCTTCCAGAACTGATTTTTCTTCCTTTTGTTCATCATCACCACACTAGTATCTCATTCCCTTTTGAGGGATATCTTGGCATTGTCGCTCAAACTATCAGCTCTCTTGGTCATTTTCCCACTCTTCAGACCAAACTCTACTTTAACCTCCACAGCTACAATATCGAAAAAATTAGCAGACACGCTACCAATCATCCTTTCGTAGAATTCTGGTCTCACCGTGTCGAAAAACCAATCAGTTAGCTCCTTTTCAGATAAAGGTGGCTCTACCTGTGAAGCCAGCTCTCTCCATCTCTGTGCATACTCTTTAAAAGACTCGGTATCGCTCTGTGACATACTCAGTAGTTGTCTACGATCTGGCACGAGATCCGTGTTATATCTGTAATGCTTTATAAAAGCATCAGATACATCTTGAAAACATCAGATCCTAGATTGGTCCAAAGTCAAATACCACTTTGCAGCAGCCCCTTTCAAACTATCTTGGAAGCAGTGGATCATCAACTTATCAGTATCCATAAATGCAGCCATTCGCTGGTAATACATGACCAAATGCGACTTAGGACAGGTCGCACCAGAGTATAGGTCAAAATTGGGTAGTTTTAACTTGGGTGGAATTACCAAGCCTGAGACTAAGCACATGTCTTTAACATTAGTATTAGATACATTGCTCTTCTCCATTGCTTCCAATTTCCTCCGCATTGTCTCTACACTTTCCTTCAACCTTTCATGTCGATTATCCCCTTCTTCGGACATATTGACATGATCATGAACCAGATGTGGATTCTGAAAAACTGGGTGCATCTGGGCTTGCACTGCTGCTGGAGTGAAGGTAGGAATAGCTTGAAAAGCCTCATTAACCAAGGGAACAGCTTGTTGAGTGGAAGTGACGGTCGGAGCACGCATAAAGTTAAAAGGCATGCCTAAAGTGGGGTTCACAATAGTAACGGGAGGTTCTACAGTTGTAGCAACGACTTCTGAGACTACGGTGACCTGCGTATCCACCTTTGCTCGTATAACATTCAAAACTTCCATGATCTGCCTCATTCCTCCTCGGAGCTCACTCAATTCATTGTTGACTCTGTCCATCTCGCAGTATTGTTCAGACATCCTTTGTCGAGTTTGGCTCAGGCGACGATTCAAAGACGATTCTGAAGGGAAAACGGTGACATGAGACGAAGGCAGAGAGGAAATGCACATGCTATGACATGATGCAAATGAGATGCTAATGCAAGCCAAATGGTTTCAAGGAACTCAAAGGCAAGTTGCAAACTTTTTGGAAAACAGAAGAAGTTTTTGTTTTTAAAATCCAAGCTTTGTTGATCTTTTGAAAAGGAAATAAACATTTGAGTTCCTCGAAACCAAAGGGCTAAGAATGCTTGAATGTAGAGATGCATAAAGCACACGAGCACAGACATATGCACAACAAAACAAACAAACCCTAGGTTGTGGGGTCTCATGAATGGAGCCATGGTCTACCCATCCCAATAGGTATGTACTACTGGTTTTCACCTGTCGAACAAGGTTCTAAAGAGTTCCCAGAGTCTACAATCCATCTTTCGGATTTTATCGACTTCCCAAATGACTTGGTAATCAACAAAATTCTCAAGAGAATCTCGTCTGAGTGTAGTATCGCGTGACAACCAATTCAGAAATAGACTTCATCATGGTCACCGCACTACATCCTAAAAAGGCTTAGTGGGGTTTGGTAACTACGGTTCTCAATATCATGGGCTCCTAGGTTGAGAGTAGCACGCTTTCACGAATAGGATCGTTCAACATGACTAAACTCTCAAGAGGGCCTCAACTGAGTGTGGAATCTCAAGTCAACTCTTTTGGGATTCGACTCCCTCAAAGTCTCCTTGACTATATCCACTATCCTATCATAAGTGCACTCAAGTCCGGGTTAGGACTTATCTCACTCATAGATATCATGTCAACCCACATTAAACAGAAAAATGTCAAGCAAGAACAGGTACACAGATATATAAGCAAATATGACATACATAAGCATATACAAGTAAATAAGCAAGCATGAATAACATAAAAAAACAAGATAGGCTTAACCCTCTTAGGAAGGGACCAGCAATAGGCCTGCATCCCTAGTGAAGTCGCCATTTCTGTTGCGGTGAAATCAGATAACAAGCTATTTATTAACTTGCATCATTTTCTTTTACAACCGACTTTGATTTATCCAAAGGAAAGGTTCAAGATCGTTAGAAAAACCTAAAGGGGGAGATCTAAGGTTCGGGGGTTGGTTACGCCTAGGGAAGGTATTAGCACCCTAAACGTCCGTAGTACTCTACGGGAGCCTCTTGTTTAAGTTTGTGTTATGTTATGATGCTAAGGGTTCTATGCTAAAGTTTGAAACCCTAGGGGTTTGTATCTAAGTATACTCGACAAGGCCTCGCACCTTGCGCCTACGTATCCTCGTGTGTAGAATCAGAGTATGTGTAGTTCTACTTCTACTGAATGATTGACTATGGTCAATATTCAGAGGGGAAATGAGTGTGAGCTCATTGTAGAGTTTAAGAACTCTCTAAGTCTAGTTGAAATGGACCTATAATTATGTTTTAGTCAGTAGGGAAACTGAGTATTCATTAGGATGAACATCACCAAGAGTGTAAGAACTCTCTTCTAAAGCTAGTTATAATTCCATGGCTCTGATGAGGCCAAGAAATAAGGTTTAGCTCTTATGAGGCTACTAGGTTAAGGTGGGGGCTATGACTTTAAGAGTCAACGTTAACCACCTTCCTTTGGAATAGGGATAAGATAAAAAATTATAAAAAACCTAGAAGATAACAAGTCAATAATTCAAACATGATGATGCAAGAAGATATGGATAATATAATGATATGAGATAAAGTCACGATATCAATGCAAAGTTAGAATTATACCTGTTAGACAATGACCAATCATGATAGATAGATATAACATGGCATGATGAATAAGAAAGGGTAACAAAGACCTTAATAAACATTTATCCTCTAATCATGCATAAAGGCCTCAAAAATTAATATTTTTACTAATTTCTTTTCATATTTGAGAAATAGGTTCAATAAGGGAAATGTAGCAAAAAGAACGGAAGGAAAACGATAAAAATCAAATAAGTTATGGCAATTTAAAAATTGAGATACAAACTATAAAATAAATAAAGACAACTAAGCACAAAAATTAAGGAAATGGCATCTTGAGGATTTGAACCCAGGTCCACTCGCTTGCAGTCCGACACTCACACCACCAGGCCAGGGCGCGCGTTCTGATATAACAAGGATACACAAGTACATATGCTATAGGAGTGAAAATCAGAAATTAAATAAAAAAGGACTGGGCAGGGGATCGAACCCGAGTCCTATATTTTAAAGGCACGGCTTCTTACCACTGGGGTGGCTATACATCCGGTGTATATGCCACCCCTACAAACTAATAAACCCACAGTTCAACAAGAAATAAAGATTACGTGCCACACTAACACAATGAAATCAACCGGTCACACCCTTCCTTAACTCACTTAACGCCAAAACTTCTTTTGGCCAATCACGTCACCATGCTCTTTTTCCCATGCCCGCAACGTAAAACGTAAAGACAAAAACCTCACGAGTACGCGACAACCTTTCACTCTGGAACAATATTTCCACACTGTCTCTTAACCAAAAGTCATGGAATAACGTACTAATCCTTAGGGCTCATATAGTAGAGTAACAACAAACCCTAAACTTCTTAAAACAACGATTGGTAATTGGAGGAAAATAGCCATGAAGATCTATGGTCCCAAAACTGACATCAACTACATCGTCCCATAATGTATACTCCATGCCTCAAATCTCCACCAAAACTGATTTGAATGCAAAATAAAACGAGGTGATAGTAATATGATCAGTTCAAATCTACACATAGGTAGATCAAGGATGGTAAGAGTGAATACTTAGTGCCAACACGACTTCAACAGAACTTAGGATATGGTTGATCTGAACCAACATGGAATGAACAGCTTTAATTTAAACACACAGGCTACAGTGTAAGCACAATGCATTCCAGATCAACAACTGGTGGTGTTCAAGAAATTCCTCAAAAGATTCTTACATTACATTACTATTGATTTTAATGCCAAACAAAATATGATAACAGTGGGAATACTCAAGTTATTTTGGAATTGTGAGTTAAAGGAGAATGACTAAGAACAATCTGCCTATTAAGCCAACTAAAAACCAAACCAACTACATGGTATTAATATAGAATAAGATGGACATTTTTTAGCATTTCGAAAACGTGAGCCCTGACATACAGACATGAACATAGTGTTCCACATGATTAACGACAACCAGTGTTTCCATCATATGTGCTCTAGTCCTATCTCTAACTATAGCTAACAAAAACTTGCACACAACAATGCAATCATGATAACATGAACTTGTACCATGGCATGTGTTTAATCAAAACATAGCAAGCAAGGTATCAAACAGATTTAAACAACCTTCGGACTATATCTGAACGTGATCATGCAAAGCAATCTGAGTTCAAAGTTTAACTCTTACCTCTTGGAGAAGGTCCAAGGCCTCTTCAATGGGGCTTTGCGAAAATGAAAGGAAACTCCTCCTAAGCTTGTTGACACTTGCAAAGTGAATGGTATGACCGAGCTGTCTTGATATTACCTCCAAGTTGAAAACTGTGTGTGAATAAAAGTATAGAAATGGATGGTGGTAACGATGTTCTGATGTATAGTGTTGATTCCTCTCTCCCAACAAAGGAGAAGGTGTCTCCTTTTATAGCCAAAACAGTCAGGATATCTTCTTGAAAACACAATGGATATTGTCTTGGTACAAAAGGAAAACCATCACAAAGATCAAATGCAAGGTTCTGATTCTGACTTTTTCATGAGCCACATGAAGCCTCCCCTATGGTTGCTTGTGTTGAGGAAAGTACAAGAGCTTGTACATTGTTATCTTCCCTTGCACGTTTTATAAAAGTAGATGTTGGGAAAGTGATAGTAAAGATTCAGTACAAATGTACTTTGGAAACAACAACAGAACTTGCTCACATTATGGTTCCAAATGAAACTAACTTGTACCAAAAGAACTAAACCGTGTACCTCTCCCTTTGGCACTTGATAAATTTAAATTCCAATGCATCAAATGACATGGTTCTTATTCCACACAATGGAATATCCTTGATGTGAGGGAAAATATGGAATTGAAACTTGAAAACACGTGAGAATTGGAATTGGCAATGTTAATGGATTTGGTTTTTTTTTTAATTAATTAACATGCTAAATAATAATAACTATTAATTAAAAATTTAATTAAATAAATTAAAAATGATAAACCAAATTAACAATTAATCAAAATAAATAAACTAATACAAAAATTAAATTGTGATTAATTTAAATTAATAAAATAGGACAATAAAATTAAAAAAGAAAAAAGCCATATTGAAATTGAATTAAAATAAAAATAAATAAACACTAAAATAAATACTAAATTAAAAATAGAGAGAAATAAATAAAAACATCAACTAGCAGAAAAAATGAGGGTAAAATTTGGGGTACAACACTCATCCAAAAGAGCGAGTACAACATAGTAGATCAATTGTTGCAAACTCCTTCGAGAATCTCTGTGTTATCTCTTTTGCTCAGTTCCGAAGCTCACAGGGAAGCTCTACAGAAGGCTTAGAGCAAGCCTTTGTGGAACAAGACGTGACGATAAGACAATTCGACATCATTATTTCCAACATCACTTCCTGCAACAATTTAGGATTCAGTGATGAAGAACTGCCAGAAGAAGGCAAAAATCACAACATGACACTTAACATTACAGTCAACTGCCAAGATGATGCTTTAGCTAGCGTACTGGTAGACACCGGATCAATTCTGAATGTTATGCCAAAATCTACTTTAATGCGACTATCATTTCAAGGATCTCCGATGAGAGACAATGAGGTCATCGTCAAAGCATTTGACGGATCCCAAAAAATAGTTACCGACGAAGTCAATCTTCCCACAACTATCGGTCCTCACACTTTCCAAGTCACTTTCCAGGTCATGGACATCCGGGTAGCATACAGTTGTTTATTAGGAAGACCTTGATACACGAGGCTAGGGCAGCCACTTCGACACTTCACCAGAAGCTGAAGTACGTCAAGAACGACTAACTAGTCACAGTCTGTGGGGAGCAAGCCTTAATCGTGAGCAACTTATCATCATCATCCTGTTTAGAACCCGAGGAGGTTGTTGGAACCCAGTTCCAAGAACTTTTAGTGAGCAATGAGAATCGACCAGAGAAAGGGACATCGATTTCCTCATACAAAGATGCTCTTGAAGTGATCAAGAGTAACAATGCAAAAGGATGGGGATAGCTTGTCATGCCTACTGATAACAAGACAAAGAAAGGTCTTGGTTTCTCTTCGACCTGTACCCAGACTGCTACTAACGATGAAAGTTTTCATCCCATTCAGGACTTCTTCCACAGTGGAGGTTTCCTTCACCCATTGTCTCAAGAAGTACATACCATGAATGAGGGTAACTCCTCCGATACAGATGAAGAGTGGAAGTCGTATCTCAATGAGGATGGTTATATGTCTCAGGAAGAAATGCCTACGCCATTTTGCTATCCCGTGCAAAGTCCAAGATATATACCTAAATCAGACGTCAAGATGATATACGGAGATTGTGATCCAGAAGGATGTCGTGCTCCACCAAACTCATTAGAGGAGGACACTCTGATGAAAGACAACTTTGACTATGACTATTATGACCCAATGGATAGCCTGCCTATCTGGCATCCGTACCCAGGAGACTTGGGGCAAAAGAGTCACCCAAGCGATGCATATCAGCTGAGCATCATTGAAAAGAATACCTGCGTCCCCACTACTTCATGGGATTATTACTCAGGACATTTAGAAGATATCCTGCACAACGATGAATCTGCGAATATTGTAGGACTAGAGTTCATCAACTATGCTTTTCTTGAGGTCAACGTCATCGAGAAGGACGACTCCTCCAGTTCCACCGAAGTATGGGACACCTTAGGACAACTGAGTGGCAAGTACGACTTCTTGGTCAAGTACACTGCTCCTGAAAGCTCTCGTATCAGGCTCAAAGACATCTAGCAAACTGGATGGGAAGATCCGCCTGAGAGTGAAAATAGTGTACAAAATACAACAGAAGAGTTCGTCTACGACAACTCTGCCTGGGAGGAAGACTCTAATGATCCTGCTCCGCCAGAAATCAACGTCATCTCTGAGGATAAACCAAGAAAGAAGGTACCAGAATTTGTGATTCACCATGGAGTTCGCCACCAATGGGTTACCGTCAATGTCCCGAAAGTCGTTCATAAGTCTAAATAATTGCCATCTTTGTTTGACCTTTCACCCTGCCCAGGTGAAACGGATGTTCAAAGTTCAAAGTTCAAAGTATTCTCCTTCATGGATGGATTCTCGAGCTATAAGCAAATCAAAATGGCGCCGGAAGACATGGAAAAAACTTCATTCATCACCCCATGGGGCACCTTTTGTTACAAGGTAATGCCGTTTGGTTTGAAGAACTTCGGGGCAACCTATCAAAGGGCCATGACTACTCTGTTCCATGACATGATACACAAAGTGATCAAAGTGTACGTCGATGATATGATTGCCAAGTCTAAAATGGAAGAGGAGCATGTGACCCACGTGTCAAAACTATTCGAGCGTCTGAGAAAGTACAAACTCCGCTTGAATCCCAATAAATGCACGTTCAGTGTCCGTTCAGAAAAACTGCTAGGGTTCATCGTCAGCCAGAAAGGAATTGAGGTTGATCCTGACAAGGTCAAGGCCATTCAAGAAATGCCTTCTCCTAAGACTGAAAAACAAGTCACAGGATTCCTGGGACGTTTGAATTATATTTCCAAATTCATATTCCTCATGACCGCGACCTGCGCGCCAATCTTCAAATTACTCAAAGAATCAGGATTGTGTATGGACAAAAGACTGCCAAACCGCCTTCGACAATATCAAGGAATACCTATTGAATCCACCTATCTTGTCACCTCCAGCGGAAGGAAGACCACTGATCATATACTTAACAGTCTTGGAAGACTCAATGGGCTGTGTACTTGGTCAACAGGATAAAACAAAAAGAAAAGACTCTACCATCTACTATCAGGGCAAGAAATTTACCGACTGTGAAACTCGGTATACTATGCTTGAGAAAACTTGTTGTGCTCTGGCTTGGGCAGCCAAACGTCTTCGCCAGTATATGATTTGTCACACTACTTGGTTAATCTCCGAAATGGATCCAATCAAGTACGTCTTTGAAAAACCTGCTCTCACGAGAAGGATTGCCCGGTGGCAGATGTTGTTATCAGAATACGACATTGAGTACCATGCACAGAAAGCCATAAAAGGAAGTATTTTAGCCGATCATTTGGCTTATCAACCGATTGACGATCAAGAATCAGTCGGGTTTGACTTCCCAGAAGAAGATGTCTTGTATCTGAAAATGAAAGATTGCGATGAGCCGCTACCCAGTGAAGGGCCAGAACCAGGTTCCCAATGGGGACTAATCTTTGACGGAGCTATTAATCATTATGGAAACGGAATTGGGGCAATCATCATAACACCTCAGGGTACCCACATTCCTTTCACTGCTAGATTGACATTCAAGTGCACGAACAATGAGGCTGAATACGAAGTTTGTATCATGGGTCTCGAAGAAGCGATTGACTTGAGAATCAAGAACTTGGATGTATGCGGAGACATAGCCCTGGTTGTCAATCAAATCAAAGGAGATTGGAACACATGCCAATCAGGACTGATTCCTTACAAAGATTACGCGAGGAGGTTGTTACCATTCTTCAACAGAATCGAATATCATCATATCCCTCGTGAAGAGAATCACATGGATGATGCACTAGCCACTCTCTCTTTCATGATTAGTGTAGGTCAATGAAACGACATACCTAAGATCGACATAATGCGCCTAGAACGACCCGCTTACATCTTCGCAATTGAAGCAGTCATAGACGATAAACCTTGGTATCACGATATCAAATGCTTCCTTCAGAAACAAGAGTACCCACCCGGGGCATCTAGAAAAGACAAGAAGACTATCAGAAGACTGGCAGATAACTTCTTTCTAAGTGGTGATACACTCTATAAGAGAAACTTTGACATGGTCTTGCTCCGATGCGTAGATAGACCAGAAGCAAACATGCTGATAAAAGAGATTCACGAAGGATCCTTTGGCACACATGCCAACGAACACACAATGGCGAGAAAAATTCTGAGAGCAGGGTACTATTGGTTGACCATGGAATCCGATTTCTACAAGTACATGAGGAGGTGTCACAAGTGTCAGATATACTCAGACCAAATCCATGTACCGCCAACGCATCTCAAATTTCTCTCTTCCCCATGGCCCTTTTCTATATGGGGAATCGACATGATCTGCATGATCGAACCCAAAGCTTCAAACGGACATCGGTTCATCCTGGTAGCCATTGACTACTTCACCAAGTGGGTTGAAGCAGTATCATACGCCAATGTAACCAGACAAGTTGTAACACCCCAAATTTGAAAGAATATTTATTTAATTTATTTAAATATTATATTCGTGGATTTCTGTGAATTTTGGTGATTCGTGTCGATGTCAGTGTTTTGTGAAGTTTTGGTTATTTAATTAAATAATAGTATGTATTATAGAATATAATGTATTATTATTTATATTAAATAATGTTAGAGGAATTAAGGGTAAAGTGGACATTCGAAGAGGATTAGTGAGGGCATTATGGAGAAAGTCCAATTTTGAGGCCCAAGAGTTAGGTGGAATATTTAAGGAGGATTTTGAGAATAGGGTTCATTTTTGGTTAACCGTGAAAAGAAGGAAAGAAGGGAGAGCTCTGAGGAAAAAGGGAAAAGGCGAGGAATTCGTGAAGGTTTCCAAAAACTCAAGAGAAAACACATCGGATCGACAATCTAAGGTATGGGGAGTAATTACCTTCCATTGTTTTCATTATAGGATTCGATGTAATTGAAGTGGTTGTTTTGTGTTTGAGGGTTTATGGGATTTTTATGACGAATTGATGATTTGAAGGCATTTTGTGAATTGATTATTAAGGGTTGAATTTAATCGGATAAAAATAGACCTTTGGGGCAGATTTCCCCGTTGTTGTAGTTTTAACCTTGTGGAGAAGAATCTATGGGGTTTATAGGAAGTTTGAGAGTTTTAAAGGTTTAGGGGATTTAAGGTTTCCCCGAGGTGTCCTAATCGACCTAATAGACGTAGGTTTTATGCCGTTGATCTCCGTGATGCATTAGAACTGTTATAGGGATGGTTTTGGGTCATTTGGAGCTATAATCGTAGGTACCTTTGAGGTTGTGGAACCACTGGTGCGTAGCAGCGATTTGCTGTAATCTCAGGTTCGCTAAGCGAACCATTGCTTTGCTAGGCGAATGTTCGCCAAGGTTCGCAATGCGAATAGCGCAGCGAATGCGCGATAACATGAGTGTAGGTACTAAGATGATTTTGGAGTAGAAGTGGGGATTCGCTGGAAGTCTCGCTAAGCGAGTGAATCAGCGAGTAGCTTCGCCCAGCGAATAAATCGCCGAGTATGACAGAGGGTATTTTTCTGGTGTTTTGGTGTGGTGTTTGTGGGATTCGTTATCCGCTTCGCCAAGCGAAGGTTTTAGCGAACAGGTTCGCCTAGCGAATCCTGGAGCGAACGTCTGTTGTTTGCGAAATTTCGCCGAGTATGACCCTGGAGATGTTGTATATGTAGATAATGCCATTTTATGTATATCTTGTTTTATAATGATTATTATGAATTGTGATTACTCACCCTGCCTGTTTAAATGTTTCCTCCACGTGGGTAACGTGCAGGTGATGAGGTTTAGCTGTGGATGCCTTCGAGGACCTTGAAGTTTATTTGGTTTTTGTCAATTTAGAAGGTCTTGCTCTGATAGTGTAACATTGGGTTGGGGTCCTTTGAATCGAACTATGTTGTTTCCTTATTTTGTTGTCATTTGATGATGTGGTTTTATTTTTTACTATTATGATGTTTATTGAAAACCTTTTAATTGAGAATTTTGAGTTCCGCTGCCATGTGAAGGCTTTTGATTTATTTTGAGGAAGAACCCTTTGTTTATAGGCCAAGTGTATTACTTTGATTTAAATGAGAAATGTACACCCTTTGAGGTGACTTTGATGCTTTACTCTGATATTTGAGTTGTTTCTGCTGCAACATTTGTGGGGATAGAAAAGGGTGTTACATTAGTGGTATCAGAGCAGGTCGGTCCGTCTGGCCAGGTTGTCTAATGTTGTTTGTTTCCCTAGTGTGCGACATGTGTGTGAAAACACTGTCGATGCTTGTTTTGTTTTCCACTTGCAGGTTGGGAATGAAACAAGTGGGGGAGAAGATGGTGCTTCTCCAAGGTGTTTCGAGTGTGGAGCGTTGGCTAAGTGTGGTTTTGGATGCTGTGATACTTGGTAGAGATAGTTTATACCGCCTCATGATATTGGCTGTTATTGACAAATTGAGGAACTGATCACCCTTAATCTCTTGTTGATAATAGACGAGATCATGTTGGATGGGATAGACGTGTCTTGCGAGCTTGAGTAGTGTGCGCAGTGAATTGTTTGGGGTTAAGTCGGGCGCTTACAGATTGTTCTGATGAGTCAATGCAGACTATTAGATTTGAAGATGAGGCAAATTAGAGTTTCTTGTTTGTCGGTTAAGTTGGAATGTCTTGAGGAGAAGGATCTGGTATTGTTGATGTCTGCTTTTTGAAGGATAGAGAACAGGGTGGCGACTAGTGATATGTCGGCGGTGTGTAATTCTTGACGACCACCTGAATCTAATTTCCACGAAGGTGAAGGGTTGTTTGTTCTGTGAAGCAAGTGGGTGAGTCTGTGAAAGATAGTGCAAAGGTGTTTATGATGTTGGATTCTTTGAAGTTTAAGAGGATGCGGTGGCATGTGAGCTACCTTTGGTGGGTGACTATTTGGAGGTGTTCCCATGAGATATCAGTGATGTACCATCGTAGTGTGGAGTGGAACTTGCTATCGACCTTGTACTTGATGCAAGCTCGGTGTCGGTGATTGCATACGAGGTGTATGTTTCTGAGTTAGGAAAATTGAAGGAATAGCTGGAAGAATTGCTTGGGATGAAGTTGTTCGACCAAGTGTTTCCCTGTGGGGTGCTCTTGTGTGTTCGGTGAAGGAAAAAGATGGAAGCATGAGATTGTGTGTTGATTATCGGCAGTTGAATAAAGTGACGATCTAGAATAAGTGACTGCTTCCGAGGATTGAGGATTTGATGGGTAGGTGCCTATGTGTTTACCAAGATTGATTTGAGGTTTGGTTATCATCAGATTCGTGTTAAGCCTGATGATTTCCGAAGACGGCTTTCAGGACGAGGTATGGTCACTATGAATACACTGTGATGCCGTTTGGTGTATCCAATGCACTTGGTGTGTTCATGGAGTATATGAATCGGATTTTCCATGAGTATTTGGATAAGTTTGCGGTGGTGTTTATCGATGATATCTTGATATATTCTAGATCTGAAGAAGAACATGCCGAGCATTTGAGGACTATGTTGCAAGTGTTGAAAGAGAAGAAGTTGTATGCGAAACTGTCGAAGTGTGAGTTCTGGTTGAAGGAAGTGAGTTTCCTTGGCCATGTGATTTCAAGTGGCGAAATTGCTGTTGATCCTTCTAAGATTGATATTGTGTTACAGTGGGAGACTCTGAAGTCTTCTACTGAGATACGGAGTTTTCTGGGATTAGCTAGTTACTACCGCAAGTTTTTCGAAAGCTTTTCTAAGTTGGCATTACCTTTGACTCAGTTGACTCGAAAGGGTCAAGCTTTTGTGTGGCATGTAGCTTGCGAAGAGAGTTTTGTGGATTTGAAGAAGAGGTTGACGACCGCTCCAGGGTTGATTTTTCCTAATCCGAGCAAATCTTTTGTGGTGTATTGTGATGCTTCGAAGATGGGTCTTGGTGGAGTATTGATGCAGAATGGACAAGTTGTTGCCTATGCTTTGAGACATGTGAGAGTTCATGAAAGGAATTATCCTACGCATGACTTAGAGTTGGCCGCTGTGGTGTTTGTGTTGAAGATTTGGAGACTTATCTTTTTGGCTCTAAAGTTGAAGTGTTCAGTGATCACAAGAATCTGAAGTGCTTGTCCGATCAGAAAGAATTGAATATGAGGCAGAGAAGGTGGTTGGAATTACTGAAGGATTATGACTTTGATTTGAGTTACCATCCGGGAAAAGCAAACGTAGTGGCCATGTTGAGCAGAAAGTCATTGCATATGTTGATGCTTATAGTGAGAGAATTGGAATTAATCAAACGGTTTCGAGATTTAAGTTTGGTGTGTGAAGAAACTCCTGACAGTGTGAAGTTAGGAATGTTGAAGCTGACAAGTGGTATTTTGGAGGAAATCAGAGTGGGTCAGCAAGTGGATTTAAAGTTGGTGGACAAATTGACGTTAATTAACCGAGGTAACAGAGGTGAATTCCGGATTGATGAGAATGGTGTGATGAGGTTTCGAGATAGAGTGTGTGTTCCAGATGTTCCAGAAATCGAGAAAAGTATTCTATGAAGAAGGATATTGCTAAGTTCGTTTATGCTTGTTTGACTTGTCAGAAGTCAAAGATCGAACATCAGAAGCTGTTGGGTATGATGTAACCGTCGAGTATTCCGAATGGAAGTGGGATAGTATTTCTATGGATTTTGTGTCGGGATTGCCGAGAACTGAGAAAGGGAATGATTCTATTTGGGTGATTGTGTATAGATTAACTAAATCGGCTCATTTCTTATCGGTGAAGATTAATCACTCTATGCAGAAGCTAGCTGAGATGTATATTGAGGAAATTGTGAAGTTGCATGGGATACCGTCGAGTATTGTGTCGGATAGAGATCCAAAATTTATGTCGCGGTTTTGGAAGAGTTTGCAAGATGCTTTGGGTACTAAGTTGAGGTTGAGTTCTGCCTATCATCTGCAGACGGGTGGACATACATAGAGGACTATCTAGTCTTTAAAGGATTTGCTGAGAGCCTGTGTGTTGGATCAAGGTGGATCGTGGGATAGTCATTTGCCGTTGATCGAGTTTACCTACGACAACAGCTTTCATGCTAGTATTGGGATGGCGATGTATGAAGCTTTGTGTGGAAGGAGGTGTAGGACTCCATTGTGTTGGTATGAATCGGGCGAGAGTGTTGTACTCGGACCTGAAATTGTGTAAGAGACGAATGAAAAGATTAAGATGATCCAAGAAGGAGGAAAGTTGGACTTGAGATATGAAGATCAGATGAGGGAGTCGTATCCGACTCTATTTCCTTGAGGTAATTTTCGAGGGCGAAAATTCTTTAAGTGGGGGAGAGTTGTAACACCCCAAATTTGTAAGAATATTTATTTAATTTATTTAAATATTATATTCGTGGATTTCTGTGACTTTTGGTGATTTGTGTCGATGTCGGTGTTTTGTGAAGTTTTGGTTATTTAATTAAATAATAGTATGTATTATGGAATATAATGTATTATTATTTATTTTAAATAATGTTAGAGGAATTAAGGGTAAAGTGGACATTCAAAGAGGATTAGTGAGGGCATTTTGGAGAAAGTCCAATTTTGAGGCCCAAGAGTTAGGTGGAATATTTAAGGAGGATTTTGAGAATAGGGTTCATTTTTGGTTAACCGTGAAAAGAAGGAAAGAAGGGAGAGCTCTGAGGAAAAAGGGAAAAGGCGAGGAATTCGTGAAGGTTTCCAAAAACTCAAGAGAAAACACATCGGATCGACAATCTAAGGTATGGGGAGTAATTACCTTCCATTTTTTCATTATAGGATTCGATTTAATTGAAGTGGTTGTTTTGTGTTTAAGGGTTTATGGGATTTTTGTGACGAATTGATGATTTGAAGGCATTTTGTGAATCGATTATTAAGGGTTGAATTTAATTGGATAAAAATAGACCTTTGGGGCAGATTTCCCTGTTGTTGTAGTTTTAACCTTGTGGTGAAGGATCTATGGGGTTTATAGGAAGTTTGAGAGTTTTGAAGGTTTAGGGGATTTAAGGTTTCCCCGAGATCTCCTAATCGACCTAATAGACGTAGGTTTTATGTTGTTGATCTCTGTGATGCATTAGAACTGTTATAGGGATGTTTTTGGGTAATTTGGAGCTGTAATCGCAGGTACCTTTGAGGTTGTGGAACCACTGATGCGTAGCAACGATTTGCTGTAATCGCAGGTTCGCTAAGCGAACCATCGCTTTGCTAGGCGAATGTTCGCCAAGGTTCGTAAAGCGAACAACGCAGCGAATGCGCGATAACATGAGTGTAGGTACTGAGATGATTTTGGAGTAGAAGTGGGGATTCGCTGGAAGTCTCGCTAAGCGAGTGAATCAGCGAGTAGCTTCGCCCTGCGAATAAATCAGCGAGTATGACAGAGGGTGTTTTTCTGGTGTTTTGGTGTGGTGTCTGTGGGATTCACTGGCCGCTTCGCCAAGCGAAGGTTTTAGCGAACAGGTTCGCCTAGCGAATCCTAGAGCGAACGTCTGTTGTTCGCGAAATTTCGTTTCTGTTGCTGTGTTGTTCTGGTGTTTGATGCTGTGATAATTATGATGATTTACCATGATGTTCTTGATGTTATTGAGGTGCTGATTTGTGATGTTTTGATGAATATATACTGGCATGATTTATATGAGAATTGAGGAATGATGACGATATGATATGACTGATGAATTGTGAGAGATTTATATATGTGATGCTTCGTGATTCAATGATGATATGATGTTATTGATGATTATTAGGTGTTTATGTGATGATAAAATGACGATGTGAAGTACCATGAATATATTGATGATTTTACATGACTATCTTGATGCGTGTATTGATGATTTTGACAATGATGATTCATGATGTTTCTGACGAATACATGATGATATAATGAACATGAGGTTTTGATGAATGATTATGTATATGATGGCTTTTGTTAATGAATGATGATGCACATAATGATGTTATTTGACGATGGTGATTATTGACGTTGTGTATCATACATTCATATGCATACTCTGTGGCGACACTTCATTCCCATTGTGTGGATATGAGGTAATTATGACGTGCTCTGGTTCCAATGCGGAATCGATCCTATTGACGGGGATCATTGGAGGGGTGATGGCCTAGTGTCCATCGATTATGACGATTGGTACCACATGCATGAGTCTTGTTGTGCATTTGCATTTAATTGGCATTGTTGTATTTTATGATGTTGTTCGTGATTTTGATGTTTCCTTGAGATGACCCTGAAGATGTTGTATATGTAGATAATGCCATTTTATGTATATCTTGTTTTATAATGATTATTATGAATTGTGATTACTCACCCTGCCTGTTTGAATGTTGCCTCCACGTGGGTAACGTGCAGGTGATGAGGTTTAGCTGTGGATGCCTTCGAGGACCTTGAAGTTTATTTGCTTTTTGTCAATTTAGAGGGTCTTGCTCTGATAGTGTAACATTGGGTTGGGGTCCTTTGAGTCGAACTATGTTGTTTCCTTATTTTGTTGTCATTTGATGATGTGGTTTTATTTTTTACTATTATTATGTTTGTTGAAAACCTTTTAATTGAGAATTTTGAGTTCCGCTGCCATGTGAAGGCTTTTGATTTATTTTGAGGAAGAACCCTTTGTTTATAGGGCAAGTGTATTACTTTGATTTAAATGAGAAATGTGCACCCTTTGAGTTGATTTTGATGCTTTACTCTGATATTTGAGTTGTTTCTACTGCAACATTTGTGGGGGTAGAAAAGGGTGTTACATTAGTGGTATCAGAGCAGGTCGGTCCGTCTGGCCAGGTTATCTAATGTTGTTTGTTTCCCTAGTGTGCGACATGTGTGTGAAAACACTGTCGATGCTTGTTTTGTTTTCCACTTGCAGGTTGGGAATGAAACAAGTGGGGGAGAAGATGGTGCTTCTCCAAGGTGTTTCGAGTGTGGAACGTTGGCTAAGTGTGGTTTTGGACGCTGTGATAGTTGGTAGAGATAGTTTATACCGCCTCATGATATCCATTGTTATTGACAAATTGAGGAACTGATCACCCTTAATCTCTTGTTGATAATAGACGAGATCATGTTGGATGGGATAGACGTGTCTTGCGAGCTTGAGTAGTGTGCGCAGTGAATTGTTTGGGGTTAAGTCGGGCGCTTACAGATTGTTCTGATGAGTCAATGCAGACTATTAGATTTGAAGATGAGGCAAATTAGAGTTTCTTGCCTGTCGTTTAAGTTGGAATGTCTTGAGGAGAAGGATCAGGTATTGTTGATGTCTGCTTTTTGAAGGATAGAGAACAGGGTGGTGACTAGTGATATGTCGGCGGTGTGTAATTCTTGACGACCACCTGAATCTAATTTCGACGAAGGTGAAGGGTTGTTTTTTCTATGAAGCAAGTGGGTGAGCCTATGAAAGATAGTGCAAAGGTGTTTATGATGTTGGATTCTTTGAAGTTTAAGAGGATGCGGTGGCATGTGAGCTACCTTTGGTGGGTGACTATTTGGAGGTGTTCCCATGAGATATCAGTGATGTACCACCGTAGTGTGGAGTGGAACTTGCTATCGACCTTGTACTTGATGCAAGCTCGGTGTCGGTGATTGCATACGAGGTGTATGTTTTTGAGTTAGGAAAATTGAAGGAATAGCTGGAAGAATTGCTTGGGATGAAGTTGTTTGACCAAGTGTTTCCCTGTGGGGTGCTCTTGTGTGTTCGGTGAAGGAAAAAGATGGAAGCATGAGGTTGTGTGTTGATTATCGGCAGTTGAATAAAGTGACGATCTAGAATAAGTGACTGCTTCTGAGGATTGAGGATTTGATGGGTAGGTGCCTGTGTGTTTACCAAGATTGATTTGAGGCCTAGTTATCATCAGATTCGTGTTAAGCCTGATGATATTCCGAAGACGGCTTTCAGGACGAGGTATGGTCACTATGAATACACTGTGATGTCGTTTGGTGTATCCAATGCACTTGGTGTGTTCATGGAGTATATGAATCGGATTTTCCATGAGTATTTGGATAAGTTTGTGGTGGTGTTTATCGATGATATCTTGATATATTCTAGATCTGAAGAAGAACATGCCGAGCATTTGGGGACTGTGTTGCAAGTGTTGAAAGAGAAGAAGTTGTATGCGAAACTGTCGAAGTGTGAGTTCTGGTTGAAGGAGGCGAGTTTCCTTGGCCATGTGATTTCAAGTGGCGGGATTGCTGTTGATCCTTCTAAGATTGATACCGTGTTACAGTGGGAGACTCTGAAGTCTGCTACTGAGATACGGAGTTTTCTGGAATTAGCGAGTTACTACCGCAAGTTTTTCGAAAGCTTTTCTAAGTTGGCATTACCTTTGACTCAGTTGACTCGAAAGGGTCAAGCTTTTGTGTGGCATGTAGCTTGCGAAGAGAGTTTTGTGGATTTGAAGAAGAGGTTGACGACCGCTCCAGTGTTGATTTTTCCTAATCCGAGCAAATCTTTTGTGGTGTATTGTGATGCGTCGAAGATGGGTCTTGGTGGAGTATTGATGCAGAATGGACAAGTTGTTGCCTATGCTTTGAGACATGTGAGAGTTCATGAAAGGAATTATCCTACGCATGACTTAGAGTTGGCCGCTGTGGTGTTTGTGTTGAAGATTTGGAGACTTATCCTTTTGGCTCTAAAGTTGAAGTGTTCAGTGATCACAAGAATCTGAAGTGCTTTTCCGATCAGAAAGAATTGAATATGAGGCAGAGAAGGTGGTTGGAATTACTGAAGGATTATGACTTTGATTTGAGTTACCATCCGGGAAAAGCAAACGTAGTGGCCGTGTTGAGCAGAAAGTCATTGCATATGTTGACGCTTATAGTGAGAGAATTGGAATTAATCAAACGGTTTCGAGATTTAAGTTTGGTGTGTGAAGAGACTCCTGACAGTGTGAAGTTAGGAATGTTGAAGCTAACAAGTGGTATTTTGGAGGAAATCAGAGTGGGTCAGCAAGTGGATTTAAAGTTGGTGGACAAATTGACGTTAATTAACCAAGGTAACAGAGGTGAATTCCGGATTGATGAGAATGGTGTGATGAGGTTTCGAGATAGAGTGTGTGTTCCAGATGTTCCAGAAATCGAGAAAAGTATTCTATAAAGAAGGATATTGCTAAGTTCGTTTATGCTTGTTTGACTTGTCAGAAGTCGAAGATCGAACATCAGAAGCTGTTGGGTATGATGTAACCGTCGAGTATTCCGAATGGAAGTGGGATAGTATTTCTATGGATTTTGTGTCGGGATTGCCGAGAACTGAGAAAAGGAATGATTCTATTTGGGTGATTGTGTATAGATTAACTAAATCGGCTCATTTCTTATCGGTGAAGATTAATCACTCTATGCAGAAGCTAGCTGAGATGTATATTGAGGAAATTGTGAAGTTGCATGGGATACCGTCGAGTATTGTGTCGGATAGAGATCCGAGATTTACGTCGTGGTTTTGGAAGAGTTTGCAAGATGCTTTGGGTACTAAGTTGAGGTTGAGTTCTGCCTATCATCTGCATACGGGTGGACATACATAGAGGACTATCTAGTCTTTAAAGGATTTACTGAGAGCTTGTGTGTTGGATCAAGGTGGATCGTGGGATAGTCATTTGCCGTTGATCGAGTTTACCTACGACAACAGCTTTATTGCTAGTATTGGGATGGCGTTGTATGAAGCTTTGTGTGGAAGGAGGTGTGGGACTCTATTGTGTTGGTATGAATCGGGCGAGAGTGTTGTACTCGGACCTGAAATTGTGTAAGAGATGAATGAAAAGATTAAGATGATCCAAGAAGGAGGAAAGTTGGACTTGAGATATGAAGATCAGATGAGGGAGTCGTATCCGACTCTATTTCCTTGAGGTAATTTTCGAGGGCAAAAATTCTTTAAGTAGGGGAGAGTTGTAACACCCCAAATTTGTAAGAATATTTATTTAATTTATTTAAATATTATATTCATGGATTTCTGTGACTTTTGGTGATTCGTGTCGATGTCGGTGTTTTGTGAAGTTTTGGTTATTTAATTAAATAATAGTATGTATTATGGAATATAATGTATTATTATTTATTTTAAATAATGTTAGAGGAATTAAGGGTAAAGTGGACATTCAAAGAGGATTAGTGAGGGCATTTTGGAGAAAGTCCAATTTTGAGGCCCAAGAGTTAGGTGGAATATTTAAGGAGGATTTTGAGAATAGGGTTCATTTTTGGTTAACCGTGAAAAGAAGGAAAGAAGGGAGAGCTCTGAGGAAAAAGGGAAAAGGCGAGGAATTCGTGAAGGTTTCCAAAAACTCAAGAGAAAACACATCGGATCGACAATTTAAGGTATGGGGAGTAATTACCTTCCATTTTTTCATTATAGGATTCGATGTAATTGAAGTGGTTGTTTTGTGTTTAAGGGTTTCTGGGATTTTTGTGACGAATTGATGATTTGAAGGCATTTTGTGAAACGATTATTAAGGGTTGAATTTAATTGGATAAAAACAGACCTTTGGGGTAGATTTCCCCGTTGTTGTAGTTTTAACCTTGTGGTGAAGGATCTATGGGGTTTATAGGAAGTTTGAGAGTTTTGAAGGTTTAGGGGATTTAAGGTTTCCCCGAGATGTCCTAATCGACCTAATAGACATAGGTTTTATGTTGTTGATCTCTGTGATGCATTAGAACTGTTATAGGGATGTTTTTGGGTAATTTGGAGCTGTAATCGTAGGTACCTTTGAGGCTGTGGAACCACTGATGCGTAGCAACGATTTGCTGTAATCGCAGGTTCGCTAAGCGAACCATCACTTTGCTAGGCGAATGTTCGCCAAGGTTCGCAAAGCGAACAACGCAACGAATGCGCGATAACATGAGTGTAGGTACTGAGATGATTTTGGAGTAGAAGTGGGGATTCCCTGGAAGTCTCGCTAAGCGAGTGAATCAGCGAGTAGCTTCGCCCTGCGAATAAATCAGCGAGTATGACAGAGGGTGTTTTTCTGGTGTTTTGGTGTGGTGTCTGTGGGATTCACTGGCCGCTTCGCCAAGCGAAGGTTTTAGCGAACAGGTTCGCCTAGCGAATCCTGGAGCAAACGTCTGTTGTTCGCGAAATTTCGTTTCTGTTGCTGTGTTGTTCTGGTGTTTGATGCTGTGATAATTATGATGATTTACCATGATGTTCTTGATGTTATTGAGGTGCTGATTTGTGATGTTTTGATGAATATATGCTGGCATGATTATATGAGAATTGAGGAATGATGACGATATGATATGACTGATGAATTGTGAGAGATTTATATATGTGATGCTTCGTGATTCAATGATGATATGATGTTATTGATGATTATTAGGTGTTTATGTGATGATAAAATGACGATGTGAAGTACCATGAGTATATTGATGATTTTACATGACTATCTTGATGCGTGTATTGATGATTTTGACAATGATGATTCATGATATTTCTGACGAATACATGATGATATAATGAACATGAGGTTTTGATGAATGATTATGTATATGATGGCTTTTGTTAATGAATGATGATGCACATAATGATGTTATTTGACGATGGTGATTATTGACGTTGTGTATCATACATTCATATGCATACTCTGTGGCGACACTTCATTCCCATTGTGTGGATATGAGGTAATTATGACGTGCTCTGGTTCCAATGCGGAATCGATCCTATTGACGGGGATCTTTGGAGGGGTGATGGCCTAGTGTCCATCGATTATGACGATTGGTACCACATGCATGAGTCTTGTTGTGCATTTGCATTTAATTGGCATTGTTGTATTTTATGATGTTGTTCATGATTTTGATGTTTCCTTGAGATGACCCTGAAGATGTTGTATATGTAGATAATGCCATTTTATGTATATCTTGTTTTATAATGATTATTATGAATTGTGATTACTCACCCTGCAGGTGATGAGGTTTAGCTGTGGATGCCTTCGAGGACCTTGAAGTTTATTTGCTTTTTGTCAATTTAGAGGGTCTTGCTCTGATAGTGTAACATTGGGTTGGGGTCCTTTGAATCGAACTATGTTGTTTCCTTATTTTGTTGTCATTTGATGATGTGGTTTTATTTTTTACTATTATGATGTTTGTTGAAAACCTTTTAATTGAGAATTTTGAGTTCCGCTGCCATGTGAAGGCTTTTGATTTATTTTGAGGAAGAACCCTTTGTTTATAGGCCAAGTGTATTACTTTGATTTAAATGAGAAATGTACACCCTTTGAGGTGACTTTGATGCTTTACTCTGATATTTGAGTTGTTTCTGCTGCAACATTTGTGGGGATAGAAAAGGGTGTTACATTAGTGGTATCAGAGCAGGTCGGTCCGTCTGGCCAGGTTGTCTAATGTTGTTTGTTTCCCTAGTGTGCGACATGTGTGTGAAAACACTGTCGATGCTTGTTTTGTTTTCCACTTGCAGGTTGGGAATGAAACAAGTGGGGGAGAAGATGGTGCTTCTCCAAGGTGTTTCGAGTGTGGAGCGTTGGCTAAGTGTGGTTTTGGATGCTGTGATACTTGGTAGAGATAGTTTATACCGCCTCATGATATTGGCTGTTATTGACAAATTGAGGAACTGATCACCCTTAATCTCTTGTTGATAATAGACGAGATCATGTTGGATGGGATAGACGTGTCTTGCGAGCTTGAGTAGTGTGCGCAGTGAATTGTTTGGGGTTAAGTCGGGCGCTTACAGATTGTTCTGATGAGTCAATGCAGACTATTAGATTTGAAGATGAGGCAAATTAGAGTTTCTTGTTTGTCGGTTAAGTTGGAATGTCTTGAGGAGAAGGATCTGGTATTGTTGATGTCTGCTTTTTGAAGGATAGAGAACAGGGTGGCGACTAGTGATATGTCGGCGGTGTGTAATTCTTGACGACCACCTGAATCTAAT
The DNA here is from genome assembly GCA_022829125.1 of Lathyrus tuberosus. Classification (NCBI taxonomy): domain Eukaryota; kingdom Viridiplantae; phylum Streptophyta; class Magnoliopsida; order Fabales; family Fabaceae; genus Lathyrus; species Lathyrus tuberosus. The sequence continues at coordinate 20,672,285 of JALAZF010000012.1, read as the reverse complement.
TTCCACGAAGGTGAAGGGTTGTTTGTTCTGTGAAGCAAGTGGGTGAGTCTGTGAAAGATAGTGCAAAGGTGTTTATGATGTTGGATTCTTTGAAGTTTAAGAGGATGCGGTGGCATGTGAGCTACCTTTGGTGGGTGACTATTTGGAGGTGTTCCCATGAGATATCAGTGATGTACCATCGTAGTGTGGAGTGGAACTTGCTATCGACCTTGTACTTGATGCAAGCTCGGTGTCGGTGATTGCCTACGAGGTGTATGTTTCTGAGTTAGGAAAATTGAAGGAATAGCTGGAAGAATTGCTTGGGATGAAGTTGTTCGACCAAGTGTTTCCCTGTGGGGTGCTCTTGTGTGTTCGGTGAAGGAAAAAGATGGAAGCATGAGATTGTGTGTTGATTATCGGCAGTTGAATAAAGTGACGATCTAGAATAAGTGACTGCTTCCGAGGATTGAGGATTTGATGGGTAGGTGCCTATGTGTTTACCAAGATTGATTTGAGGTTTGGTTATCATCAGATTCGTGTTAAGCCTGATGATTTCCGAAGACGGATTTCAGGACGAGGTATGGTCACTATGAATACACTGTGATGCCGTTTGGTGTATCCAATGCACTTGGTGTGTTCATGGAGTATATGAATCGGATTTTCCATGAGTATTTGGATAAGTTTGTGGTGGTGTTTATCGATGATATCTTGATATATTCTAGATCTGAAGAAGAACATGCCGAGCATTTGAGGACTATGTTGCAAGTGTTGAAAGAGAAGAAGTTGTATGCGAAACTGTCGAAGTGTGAGTTCTGGTTGAAGGAAGTGAGTTTCCTTGGCCATGTGATTTCAAGTGGCGAAATTGCTGTTGATCCTTCTAAGATTGATATTGTGTTACAGTGGGAGACTCTGAAGTCTGCTACTGAGATACGGAGTTTTCTGGGATTAGCTAGTTACTACCGCAAGTTTTTCGAAAGCTTTTCTAAGTTGGCATTACCTTTGACTCAGTTGACTCGAAAGGGTCAAGCTTTTGTGTGGCATGTAGCTTGCGAAGAGAGTTTTGTGGATTTGAAGAAGAGGTTGACGACCGCTCCAGGGTTGATTTTTCCTAATCCGAGCAAATCTTTTGTGGTGTATTGTGATGCTTCGAAGATGGGTCTTGGTGGAGTATTGATGCAGAATGGACAAGTTGTTGCCTATGCTTTGAGACATGTGAGAGTTCATGAAAGGAATTATCCTACGCATGACTTAGAGTTGGCCGCTGTGGTGTTTGTGTTGAAGATTTGGAGACTTATCTTTTTGGCTCTAAAGTTGAAGTGTTCAGTGATCACAAGAATCTGAAGTGCTTGTCCGATCAGAAAGAATTGAATATGAGGCAGAGAAGGTGGTTGGAATTACTGAAGGATTATGACTTTGATTTGAGTTACCATCCGGGAAAAGCAAACGTAGTGGCCATGTTGAGCAGAAAGTCATTGCATATGTTGATGCTTATAGTGAGAGAATTGGAATTAATCAAACGGTTTCGAGATTTAAGTTTGGTGTGTGAAGAAACTCCTGACAGTGTGAAGTTAGGAATGTTGAAGCTGACAAGTGGTATTTTGGAGGAAATCAGAGTGGGTCAGCAAGTGGATTTAAAGTTGGTGGACAAATTGACGTTAATTAACCGAGGTAACAGAGGTGAATTCCGGATTGATGAGAATGGTGTGATGAGGTTTCGAGATAGAGTGTGTGTTCCAGATGTTCCAGAAATCGAGAAAAGTATTCTATGAAGAAGGATATTGCTAAGTTCGTTTATGCTTGTTTGACTTGTCAGAAGTCAAAGATCGAACATCAGAAGCTGTTGGGTATGATGTAACCGTCGAGTATTCCGAATGGAAGTGGGATAGTATTTCTATGGATTTTGTGTCGGGATTGCCGAGAACTGAGAAAGGGAATGATTCTATTTGGGTGATTGTGTATAGATTAACTAAATCGGCTCATTTCTTATCGGTGAAGATTAATCACTCTATGCAGAAGCTAGCTGAGATGTATATTGAGGAAATTGTGAAGTTGCATGGGATACCGTCGAGTATTGTGTCGGATAGAGATCCGAAATTTATGTCGCGGTTTTGGAAGAGTTTGCAAGATGCTTTGGGTACTAAGTTGAGGTTGAGTTCTGCCTATCATCTGCAGACGGGTGGACATACATAGAGGACTATCTAGTCTTTAAAGGATTTACTGAGAGCCTGTGTGTTGGATCAAGGTGGATCGTGGGATAGTCATTTGCCGTTGATCGAGTTTACCTACGACAACAGCTTTCATGCTAGTATTGGGATGGCGATGTATGAAGCTTTGTGTGGAAGGAGGTGTAGGACTCCATTGTGTTGGTATGAATCGGGCGAGAGTGTTGTACTCGGACCTGAAATTGTGTAAGAGACGAATGAAAAGATTAAGATGATCCAAGAAGGAGGAAAGTTGGACTTGAGATATGAAGATCAGATGAGGGAGTCGTATCCGACTCTATTTCCTTGAGGTAATTTTCGAGGGCGAAAATTCTTTAAGTGGGGGAGAGTTGTAACACCCCAAATTTGTAAGAATATTTATTTAATTTATTTAAATATTATATTCGTGGATTTCTGTGACTTTTGGTGATTTGTGTCGATGTCGGTGTTTTGTGAAGTTTTGGTTATTTAATTAAATAATAGTATGTATTATGGAATATAATGTATTATTATTTATTTTAAATAATGTTAGAGGAATTAAGGGTAAAGTGGACATTCAAAGAGGATTAGTGAGGGCATTTTGGAGAAAGTCCAATTTTGAGGCCCAAGAGTTAGGTGGAATATTTAAGGAGGATTTTGAGAATAGGGTTCATTTTTGGTTAACCGTGAAAAGAAGGAAAGAAGGGAGAGCTCTGAGGAAAAAGGGAAAAGGCGAGGAATTCGTGAAGGTTTCCAAAAACTCAAGAGAAAACACATCGGATCGACAATCTAAGGTATGGGGAGTAATTACCTTCCATTTTTTCATTATAGGATTCGATTTAATTGAAGTGGTTGTTTTGTGTTTAAGGGTTTATGGGATTTTTGTGACGAATTGATGATTTGAAGGCATTTTGTGAATCGATTATTAAGGGTTGAATATAATTGGATAAAAATAGACCTTTGGGGCAGATTTCCCTGTTGTTGTAGTTTTAACCTTGTGGTGAAGGATCTATGGGGTTTATAGGAAGTTTGAGAGTTTTGAAGGTTTAGGGGATTTAAGGTTTCCCCGAGATCTCCTAATCGACCTAATAGACGTAGGTTTTATGTTGTTGATCTCTGTGATGCATTAGAACTGTTATAGGGATGTTTTTGGGTAATTTGGAGCTGTAATCGCAGGTACCTTTGAGGTTGTGGAACCACTGATGCGTAGCAACGATTTGCTGTAATCGCAGGTTCGCTAAGCGAACCATCGCTTTGCTAGGCGAATGTTCGCCAAGGTTCGTAAAGCGAACAACGCAGCGAATGCGCGATAACATGAGTGTAGGTACTGAGATGATTTTGGAGTAGAAGTGGGGATTCGCTGGAAGTCTCGCTAAGCGAGTGAATCAGCGAGTAGCTTCGCCCTGCGAATAAATCAGCGAGTATGACAGAGGGTGTTTTTCTGGTGTTTTGGTGTGGTGTCTGTGGGATTCACTGGCCGCTTCGCCAAGCGAAGGTTTTAGCGAACAGGTTCGCCTAGCGAATCCTAGAGCGAACGTCTGTTGTTCGCGAAATTTCGTTTCTGTTGCTGTGTTGTTCTGGTGTTTGATGCTGTGATAATTATGATGATTTACCATGATGTTCTTGATGTTATTGAGGTGCTGATTTGTGATGTTTTGATGAATATATACTGGCATGATTTATATGAGAATTGAGGAATGATGACGATATGATATGACTGATGAATTGTGAGAGATTTATATATGTGATGCTTCGTGATTCAATGATGATATGATGTTATTGATGATTATTAGGTGTTTATGTGATGATAAAATGACGATGTGAAGTACCATGAGTATATTGATGATTTTACATGACTATCTTGATGCGTGTATTGATGATTTTGACAATGATGATTCATGATGTTTCTGACGAATACATGATGATATAATGAACATGAGGTTTTGATGAATGATTATGTATATGATGGCTTTTGTTAATGAATGATGATGCACATAATGATGTTATTTGACGATGGTGATTATTGACGTTGTGTATCATACATTCATATGCATACTCTGTGGCGACACTTCATTCCCATTGTGTGGATATGAGGTAATTATGACGTGCTCTGGTTCCAATGCGGAATCGATCCTATTGACGGGGATCATTGGAGGGGTGATGGCCTAGTGTCCATCGATTATGACGATTGGTACCACATGCATGAGTCTTGTTGTGCATTTGCATTTAATTGGCATTGTTGTATTTTATGATGTTGTTCGTGATTTTGATGTTTCCTTGAGATGACCCTGAAGATGTTGTATATGTAGATAATGCCATTTTATGTATATCTTGTTTTATAATGATTATTATGAATTGTGATTACTCACCCTGCCTGTTTGAATGTTGCCTCCACGTGGGTAACGTGCAGGTGATGAGGTTTAGCTGTGGATGCCTTCGAGGACCTTGAAGTTTATTTGCTTTTTGTCAATTTAGAGGGTCTTGCTCTGATAGTGTAACATTGGGTTGGGGTCCTTTGAGTCGAACTATGTTGTTTCCTTATTTTGTTGTCATTTGATGATGTGGTTTTATTTTTTACTATTATGATGTTTGTTGAAAACCTTTTAATTGAGAATTTTGAGTTCCGCTGCCATGTGAAGGCTTTTGATTTATTTTGAGGAAGAACCCTTTGTTTATAGGGCAAGTGTATTACTTTGATTTAAATGAGAAATGTGCACCCTTTGAGTTGATTTTGATGCTTTACTCTGATATTTGAGTTGTTTCTACTGCAACATTTGTGGGGGTAGAAAAGGGTGTTACATTAGTGGTATCAGAGCAGGTCGGTCCGTCTGGCCAGGTTATCTAATGTTGTTTGTTTCCCTAGTGTGCGACATGTGTGTGAAAACACTGTCGATGCTTGTTTTGTTTTCCACTTGCAGGTTGGGAATGAAACAAGTGGGGGAGAAGATGGTGCTTCTCCAAGGTGTTTCGAGTGTGGAGCGTTGGCTAAGTGTGGTTTTGGACGCTGTGATAGTTGGTAGAGATAGTTTATACCGCCTCATGATATCCATTGTTATTGACAAATTGAGGAACTGATCACCCTTAATCTCTTGTTGATAATAGACGAGATCATGTTGGATGGGATAGACGTGTCTTGCGAGCTTGAGTAGTGTGCGCAGTGAATTGTTTGGGGTTAAGTCGGGCGCTTACAGATTGTTCTGATGAGTCAATGCAGACTATTAGATTTGAAGATGAGGCAAATTAGAGTTTCTTGCCTGTCGTTTAAGTTGGAATGTCTTGAGGAGAAGGATCAGGTATTGTTGATGTCTGCTTTTTGAAGGATAGAGAACAGGGTGGTGACTAGTGATATGTCGGCGGTGTGTAATTCTTGACGACCACCTGAATCTAATTTCGACGAAGGTGAAGGGTTGTTTTTTCTATGAAGCAAGTGGGTGAGCCTATGAAAGATAGTGCAAAGGTGTTTATGATGTTGGATTCTTTGAAGTTTAAGAGGATGCGGTGGCATGTGAGCTACCTTTGGTGGGTGACTATTTGGAGGTGTTCCCATGAGATATCAGTGATGTACCACCGTAGTGTGGAGTGGAACTTGCTATCGACCTTGTACTTGATGCAAGCTCGGTGTCGGTGATTGCATACGAGGTGTATGTTTTTGAGTTAGGAAAATTGAAGGAATAGCTGGAAGAATTGCTTGGGATGAAGTTGTTTGACCAAGTGTTTCCCTGTGGGGTGCTCTTGTGTGTTCGGTGAAGGAAAAAGATGGAAGCATGAGGTTGTGTGTTGATTATCGGCAGTTGAATAAAGTGACGATCTAGAATAAGTGACTGCTTCTGAGGATTGAGGATTTGATGGGTAGGTGCCTGTGTGTTTACCAAGATTGATTTGAGGCCTAGTTATCATCAGATTCGTGTTAAGCCTGATGATATTCTGAAGACGGCTTTCAGGACGAGGTATGGTCACTATGAATACACTGTGATGCCGTTTGGTGTATCCAATGCACTTGGTGTGTTCATGGAGTATATGAATCGGATTTTCCATGAGTATTTGGATAAGTTTGTGGTGGTGTTTATCGATGATATCTTGATATATTCTAGATCTGAAGAAGAACATGCCGAGCATTTGGGGACTGTGTTGCAAGTGTTGAAAGAGAAGAAGTTGTATGCGAAACTGTCGAAGTGTGAGTTCTGGTTGAAGGAGGCGAGTTTCCTTGGCCATGTGATTTCAAGTGGCGGGATTGCTGTTGATCCTTCTAAGATTGATACCGTGTTACAGTGGGAGACTCTGAAGTCTGCTACTGAGATACGGAGTTTTCTGGGATTAGCGAGTTACTACCGCAAGTTTTTCGAAAGCTTTTCTAAGTTGGCATTACCTTTGACTCAGTTGACTCGAAAGGGTCAAGCTTTTGTGTGGCATGTAGCTTGCGAAGAGAGTTTTGTGGATTTGAAGAAGAGGTTGACGACCGCTCCAGTGTTGATTTTTCCTAATCCGAGCAAATCTTTTGTGGTGTATTGTGATGCGTCGAAGATGGGTCTTGGTGGAGTATTGATGCAGAATGGACAAGTTGTTGCCTATGCTTTGAGACATGTGAGAGTTCATGAAAGGAATTATCCTATGCATGACTTAGAGTTGGCCGCTGTGGTGTTTGTGTTGAAGATTTGGAGACTTATCCTTTTGGCTCTAAAGTTGAAGTGTTCAGTGATCACAAGAATCTGAAGTGCTTTTCCGATCAGAAAGAATTGAATATGAGGCAGAGAAGGTGGTTGGAATTACTGAAGGATTATGACTTTGATTTGAGTTACCATCCGGGAAAAGCAAACGTAGTGGCCGTGTTGAGCAGAAAGTCATTGCATATGTTGACGCTTATAGTGAGAGAATTGGAATTAATCAAACGGTTTCGAGATTTAAGTTTGGTGTGTGAAGAGACTCCTGACAGTGTGAAGTTAGGAATGTTGAAGCTAACAAGTGGTATTTTGGAGGAAATCAGAGTGGGTCAGCAAGTGGATTTAAAGTTGGTGGACAAATTGACGTTAATTAACCAAGGTAACATAGGTGAATTCCGGATTGATGAGAATGGTGTGATGAGGTTTCGAGATAGAGTGTGTGTTCCAGATGTTCCAGAAATCGAGAAAAGTATTCTATAAAGAAGGATATTGCTAAGTTCGTTTATGCTTGTTTGACTTGTCAGAAGTCGAAGATCGAACATCAGAAGCTGTTGGGTATGATGTAACCGTCGAGTATTCCGAATGGAAGTGGGATAGTATTTCTATGGATTTTGTGTCGGGATTGCCGAGAACTGAGAAAAGGAATGATTCTATTTGGGTGATTGTGTATAGATTAACTAAATCGGCTCATTTCTTATCGGTGAAGATTAATCACTCTATGCAGAAGCTAGCTGAGATGTATATTGAGGAAATTGTGAAGTTGCATGGGATACCGTCGAGTATTGTGTCGGATAGAGATCCGAGATTTACGTCGTGGTTTTGGAAGAGTTTGCAAGATGCTTTGGGTACTAAGTTGAGGTTGAGTTCTGCCTATCATCTGCATACGGGTGGACATACATAGAGGACTATCTAGTCTTTAAAGGATTTACTGAGAGCTTGTGTGTTGGATCAAGGTGGATCGTGGGATAGTCATTTGCCGTTGATCGAGTTTACCTACGACAACAGCTTTCTTGCTAGTATTGGGATGGCGTTGTATGAAGCTTTGTGTGGAAGGAGGTGTGGGACTCTATTGTGTTGGTATGAATCGGGCGAGAGTGTTGTACTCGGACCTGAAATTGTGTAAGAGATGAATGAAAAGATTAAGATGATCCAAGAAGGAGGAAAGTTGGACTTGAGATATGAAGATCAGATGAGGGAGTCGTATCCGACTCTATTTCCTTGAGGTAATTTTCGAGGGCAAAAATTCTTTAAGTAGGGGAGAGTTGTAACACCCCAAATTTGTAAGAATATTTATTTAATTTATTTAAATATTATATTCATGGATTTCTGTGACTTTTGGTGATTCGTGTCGATGTCGGTGTTTTGTGAAGTTTTGGTTATTTAATTAAATAATAGTATGTATTATGGAATATAATGTATTATTATTTATTTTAAATAATGTTAGAGGAATTAAGGGTAAAGTGGACATTCAAAGAGGATTAGTGAGGGCATTTTGGAGAAAGTCCAATTTTGAGGCCCAAGAGTTAGGTGGAATATTTAAGGAGGATTTTGAGAATAGGGTTCATTTTTGGTTAACCGTGAAAAGAAGGAAAGAAGGGAGAGCTCTGAGGAAAAAGGGAAAAGGCGAGGAATTCGTGAAGGTTTCCAAAAACTCAAGAGAAAACACATCGGATCGACAATTTAAGGTATGGGGAGTAATTACCTTCCATTTTTTCATTATAGGATTCGATGTAATTGAAGTGGTTGTTTTGTGTTTAAGGGTTTCTGGGATTTTTGTGACGAATTGATGATTTGAAGGCATTTTGTGAAACGATTATTAAGGGTTGAATTTAATTGGATAAAAACAGACCTTTGGGGTAGATTTCCCCGTTGTTGTAGTTTTAACCTTGTGGTGAAGGATCTATGGGGTTTATAGGAAGTTTGAGAGTTTTGAAGGTTTAGGGGATTTAAGGTTTCCCCGAGATGTCCTAATCGACCTAATAGACATAGGTTTTATGTTGTTGATCTCTGTGATGCATTAGAAGTGTTATAGGGATGTTTTTGGGTAATTTGGAGCTGTAATCGTAGGTACCTTTGAGGCTGTGGAACCACTGATGCGTAGCAACGATTTGCTGTAATCGCAGGTTCGCTAAGCGAACCATCACTTTGCTAGGCGAATGTTCGCCAAGGTTCGCAAAGCGAACAACGCAACGAATGCGCGATAACATGAGTGTAGGTACTGAGATGATTTTGGAGTAGAAGTGGGGATTCCCTGGAAGTCTCGCTAAGCGAGTGAATCAGCGAGTAGCTTCGCCCTGCGAATAAATCAGCGAGTATGACAGAGGGTGTTTTTCTGGTGTTTTGGTGTGGTGTCTGTGGGATTCACTGGCCGCTTCGCCAAGCGAAGGTTTTAGCGAACAGGTTCGCCTAGCGAATCCTGGAGCAAACGTCTGTTGTTCGCGAAATTTCGTTTCTGTTGCTGTGTTGTTCTGGTGTTTGATGCTGTGATAATTATGATGATTTACCATGATGTTCTTGATGTTATTGAGGTGCTGATTTGTGATGTTTTGATGAATATATGCTGGCATGATTTATATGAGAATTGAGGAATGATGACGATATGATATGACTGATGAATTGTGAGAGATTTATATATGTGATGCTTCGTGATTCAATGATGATATGATGTTATTGATGATTATTAGGTGTTTATGTGATGATAAAATGACGATGTGAAGTACCATGAGTATATTGATGATTTTACATGACTATCTTGATGCGTGTATTGATGATTTTGACAATGATGATTCATGATATTTCTGACGAATACATGATGATATAATGAACATGAGGTTTTGATGAATGATTATGTATATGATGGCTTTTGTTAATGAATGATGATGCACATAATGATGTTATTTGACGATGGTGATTATTGACGTTGTGTATCATACATTCATATGCATACTCTGTGGCGACACTTCATTCCCATTGTGTGGATATGAGGTAATTATGACGTGCTCTGGTTCCAATGCGGAATCGATCCTATTGACGGGGATCTTTGGAGGGGTGATGGCCTAGTGTCCATCGATTATGACGATTGGTACCACATGCATGAGTCTTGTTGTGCATTTGCATTTAATTGGCATTGTTGTATTTTATGATGTTGTTCATGATTTTGATGTTTCCTTGAGATGACCCTGAAGATGTTGTATATGTAGATAATGCCATTTTATGTATATCTTGTTTTATAATGATTATTATGAATTGTGATTACTCACCCTGCAGGTGATGAGGTTTAGCTGTGGATGCCTTCGAGGACCTTGAAGTTTATTTGCTTTTTGTCAATTTAGAGGGTCTTGCTCTGATAGTGTAACATTGGGTTGGGGTCCTTTGAGTCGAACTATGTTGTTTCCTTATTTTGTTGTCATTTGATGATGTGGTTTTATTTTTTACTATTATGATGTTTGTTGAAAACCTTTTAATTGAGAATTTTGAGTTCCGCTGCCATGTGAAGGCTTTTGATTTATTTTGAGGAAGAACCCTTTGTTTATAGGGCAAGTGTATTACTTTGATTTAAATGAGAAATGTGCACCCTTTGAGGTGATTTTGATGCTTTACTCTGATATTTGAGTTGTTTCTACTGCAACATTTGTGGGGGTAGAAAAGGGTGTTACATTAGTGGTATCAGAGCAGGTCGGTCCGTCTGGCCAGGTTGTCTAATGTTGTTTGTTTCCCTAGTGTGCGACATGTGGGTGAAAACACTGTCGATGCTTGTTTTTTTTTTCCACTTGCAGGTTGGGAATGAAACAAGTGAGGGAGAAGATGGTGCTTCTCCAAGGTGTTTCGAGTGTGGAGCGTTGGCTAAGTGTGGTTTTGGACGCTGTGATAGTTGGTAGAGATAGTTTATACCGCCTCATCATATCGGCTATTATTGACAAATTGAGGAACTGATCACCCTTAATCTCTTGTTGATAATAGACGAGATCATGTTGGATGGGATAGACGTGTCTTGCGAGCTTGAGTAGTGTGCGCAGTGAATTGTTTGGGGTTAAGTCGGGCGCTTACAGATTGTTCTGATGAGTCAATGCAGACTATTAGATTTGAAGATGAGGCAAATTAGAGTTTCTTTCCTGTCGGTTAAGTTGGAATGTCTTGAGGAGAAGGATCAGGTATTGTTGATGTCTGCTTTTTGAAGGATAGAGAACAGGGTGGCGACTAGTGATATGTCGGCGGTGTGTAATTCTTGACGACCACCTGAATCTAATTTCGACGAAGGTGAAGGGTTGTTTGTTCTGTGAAGCAAGTGGGTGAGCCTGTGAAAGATAGTACAAAGGTGTTTATGATGTTGGATTCTTTGAAGTTTAAGAGGATGCGGTGGCATGTGAGCTACCTTTGGTGGGTGACTATTTGGAGGTGTTCCCATGAGATATCAGTGATGTACCACCGTAGTGTGGAGTGGAACTTGCTATCGACCTTGTACTTGATGCAAGCTCGGTGTCGGTGATTGCATACGAGGTGTATGTTTCTGAGTTAGGAAAATTGAAGGAATAGCTGGAAGAATTGCTTGGGATGAAGTTGTTCGACCAAGTGTTTCCCTGTGGGGTGCTTTTGTGTGTTCGGTGAAGGAAAAAAATGGAAGCATGAGGTAGTGTGTTGATTATCGGCAATTGAATAAAGTGACGATCTAGAATAAGTGACTGCTTCCGAGGATTGAGGATTTGATGGGTAGGTTCCTGTGTGTTTACCAAGATTGATTTGAGGTCTGGTTATCATCAGATTCGTGTTAAGCCTGATGATATTCCGAAGACGGCTTTCAGGACGAGGTATGGTCACTATGAATACACTGTGATGCTGTTTGGTGTATCCAATGCACTTGGTGTGTTCATGGAGTATATGAATCGGATTTTCCATGAGTATTTGGATAAGTTTGTGGTGGTATTTATCGATGATATCTTGATATATTCTAGATCTGAAGAAGAACATGCCGAGCATTTGAGGACTGTGTTGCAAGTGTTGAAAGAGAAGAAGTTGTATGTGAAACTGTCGAAGTGTGAGTTCTGGTTGAAGGAAGTGAGTTTCCTTGGCCATGTGATTTCAAGTGGCGGGATTCCTGTTGATCCTTCTAAGATTGATACCGTGTTACAGTGGGAGACTCTGAAGTCTGCTACTGAGATACGGAGTTTTCTGGGATTAGCGACTTACTACCGCAAGTTTTTCGAAAGCTTTTCTAAGTTGGTATTACCTTTGACTCAGTTAACTCGAAAGTGTCAAGCTTTTGTGTGGCATGTAGCTTGCGAAGAGAGTTTTGTGGATTTGAAGAAGAGGTTGACGACCGCTCCAGTGTTGATTTTTCCTAATCCGAGCAAATCTTTTGTGGTGTATTATGATGCGTCGAAGATGGGTCTTGGTGGAGTATTGATGCAGAATAGACAAGTTGTTGCCTATGCTTTGAGACATGTGAGAGTTCATGAAAGGAATTATCCTACGCATGACTTAGAGTTGGCCGCTGTGGTGTTTGTGTTGAAGATTTGGAGACTTATCTTTTTGGCTCTAAAGTTGAAGTGTTCAGTGATCACAAGAATCTGAAGTGCTTGTCCGATCAGAAAGAATTGAATATGAGGCAGAGAAGGTGGTTGGAATTACTGAAGGATTATAACTTTGATTTGAGTTACCATCCGGGAAAAGCAAACGTAGTGGCCGTGTTGAGCAGAAAGTCATTGCATATGTTGATGCTTATAGTGAGAGAATTGGAATTAATCAAACGGTTTCGAGATTTAAGTTTGGTGTGTGAAGAGACTCCTGACAGTGTGAAGTTAGGAATGTTGAAGCTGACAAGTGGTATTTTGGAGGAAATCAGAGTGGGTCAGCAAGTGGATTTAAAGTTGGTGGACAAATTGATGTTAATTAACCAAGGTAACAGAGGTGAATTCCGGATTGATGAGAATGGTGTGATGAGGTTTCGAGATAGAGTGTGTGTTCCAGATGTTCCAGAAATCGAGAAAAGTATTCTATGAAGAAGGATATTGCTAAGTTCGTTTATGCTTGTTTGACTTGTCAAAAGTCGAAGATCGAACATCAGAAGCTGTTGGGTATGATGTAACCGTCGAGTATTCCGAATGGAAGTGGGATAGTATTTCTATGGATTTTGTGTCGGGATTGCCGAGAACTGAGAAAGGGAATGATTCTATTTGGGTGATTGTGTATAGATTAACTAAATCGGCTCATTTCTTATCGGTGAAGATTAATCACTCTATGCAGAAGCTAGCTGAGATGTATATTGAGGAAATTGTGAAGTTGCATGAGATACCGTCGAGTATTGTGTCGGATAGAGATCCGAGCTTTATGTCGCGGTTTTGGAAGAGTTTGCAAGATGCTTTGGGTACTAAGTTGAGGTTGAGTTCTGCCTATCATCTGCAGACGGGTGGACATACATAGAGGACTATCTAGTCTTTAAAGGATTTGCTGAGAGCCTGTGTGTTGGATCAAGGTGGATCGTGGGATAGTTATTTGCCGTTGATCGAGTTTACCTACGACAACAACTTTCATGCTAGTATTGGGATGGCGATGTATGAAGCTTTGTGTGGAAGGAGTGTAGGACTCCATTGTGTTGGTATGAATCGGTAGAGAGTGTTGTACTCGGACCTGAAATTGTGTAAGAGATGATGAAAAGATTAAGATAATCCAAGAAGGAGGAAAGTTGGACTTGAGATATGAAGATCAGATGAGGGAGTCATATCCGACTCTATTTCCTTGAGGTAATTTTCGAGGGCGAAAATTCTTTAAGTGGGGGAGAGTTGTAACACCCCAAATTTGTAAGAATATTTATTTAATTTATTTAAATATTATATTCGTGGATTTCTGTGACTTTTGGTGATTCGTGTCAATGTCGGTGTTTTGTGAAGTTTTGGTTATTTAATTAAATAATAGTATGTATTATGGAATATAATGTATTATTATTTATTTTAAATAATGTTAGAGGAATTAAGGGGAAAGTGGACATTCAAAGAGGATTAGTGAGGGCATTTTGGAGAAAGTCCAATTTTGAGGCCCAAGAGTTAGGTGGAATATTTAAGGAGGATTTTGAGAATAGGGTTCATTTTTGGTTAACCGTGAAAAGAAGGAAAGAAGGGAGAGCTCTGAGGAAAAAGGGAAAAGGCGAGGAATTCGTGAAGGTTTCCAAAAACTCAAGAGAAAACACATCGGATCGACAATCTAAGGTATGGGGAGTAATTACCTTCCATTTTTTCATTATAGGATTCGATGTAATTGAAGTGGTTGTTTTGTGTTTAAGGGTTTATGGGATTTTTGTGACGAATTGATGATTTGAAGGCATTTTGTGAATCGATTATTAAGGGTTGAATTTAATTGGATAAAAACAGACCTTTGGGGCAGATTTCCCCGTTGTTGTAGTTGTAACCTTGTGGTGAAGGATCTATGGGGTTTATAGGAAGTTTGAGAGTTTTGAAGGTTTAGGGGATTTAAGGTTTCCCCGAGATGTCCTAATCGACCTAATAGACGTAGGTTTTATGTTGTTGATCTCTGTGATGCATTAGAACTGTTATAGGGATGTTTTTGGGTAATTTGGAGCTGTATTCGCAGGTACCTTTGAGGCTGTGGAACCACTGATGCGTAGCAACGATTTGCTGTAATCGCAGGTACGCTAAGCGAACCATCGCTTTGCTAGGAGAATGTTCGCCAAGGTTCGCAAAGACAACAACGCAGCGAATGCGCGATAACATGAGTGTAGGTACTGAGATGATTTTGGAGTAGAAGTGGGGATTAGCTGGAAGTCTCGCTAAGCGAGTGAATCAGCGAGTAGCTTCGCCTTGCGAATAAATCAGCGAGTATGTCAGAGGGTGTTTTTCTGGTGTTTTGGTGTGGTGTCTGTGGGATTCGCTGGCCGCTTCGCCAAGCGAAGGTTTTAGCGAACAGGTTCGCCTAGCGAATCCTGGAGCGAACGTCTGTTGTTCGCGAAATTTCGTTTCTGTTGCTGTGTTGTTCTGGTGTTTGATGCTGTGATAATTATGATGATTTACCATGATGTTCTTGATGTTATTGAGGTGCTGATTTGGGATGTTTTGATGAATATATGCTGACATGATTTATATGAAAATTGAGGAATGATGACGATATGATATGACTGATGAATTGTGAGAGATTTATATATGTGATGCTTCGTGATTCAATGATGATATGATGTTATTGATGATTATTAAGTGTTTATGTGATGATAAAATGACGATGTGAAGTACCATGAGTATATTGATGATTTTACATGACTATCTTGATGCGTGTATTGATGATTTTGACAATGATGATTCATGATGTTTTTGACGAATACATGATGATATAATTAACATGAGGTTTTGATGAATGATTATGTATATGATGGCTTTTGTTGATGAATGATGATTCACATAATGATGTTATTTGACGATGGTGATTATTGACGTTGTGTATCATACATTCATATGCATACTCTGTGGCGAAACTTCATTCCCATTGTGTGGATATGAGGTAATTATGACGTGCTCCGGTTCCAATGCGGAATCGATCCTATTGACGGGGATCTTTGGAGGGGTGATAGCCTAGTGTCCATCGATTATGACGATTGGTACCACATGCATAAGTCTTGTTGTGCATTTGCATTTAATTGGCATTGTTGTATTTTATGATGTTGTTCGTGATTTTGATGTTTCCTTGAGATGACCCTGAAGATGTTGTATATGTAGATAATGCCATTTTATGTATATCTTGTTTTATAATGATTATTATGAATTGTGATTACTCACCCTGCCTGTTTGAATGTTGCCTCCACGTGGGTAACGTGCAGGTGATCAGGTTTAGCTGTGGATGCCTTCGAGGACCTTGAAGTTTATTTGCTTTTGGTCGATTTAGAGGGTCTTGCTCTGATAGTGTAACATCGGGTTGGGGTCCTTTGAGTCGAACTATGTTGTTTCCTTATTTTGTTGTCATTTGATGATGTGGTTTTATTTTTTACTATTACGATGTTTGTTGAAAACCTTTTAATTGAGAATTTTGAGTTCCGCTGCCATGTGAAGGCTTTTGATTTATTTTGAGGAAGAACCCTTTGTTTATAGGGCAAGTGTATTACTTTGATTTAAATGAGAAATGTGCACCCTTTGAGGTGATTTTGATGCTTTACTCTGATATTTGAGTTGTTTTTGCTGCAACATTTGTAGGGGTAGAAAAGGGTGTTACACAAGTGGTAGTCTGTTTCATCAAAAACAATCTCATCTGCCGGTATGGTGTTCCAAGCCAGATCATTACTGATACTGGATCTAACTTAAACAACAAGATGATGAAAGAATTGTGTGTTGAGTTCAAGATCGAACACCACAACTCATCTCCCTATCGACCCAAAATGAACGGAGCGGTAGAAGCGGCTAACAAGAACATCAAAAAGATCATTCAGAAGATGGTTGTAACCTACAAAAACTAGCACGAGATGCTACCCTTTGCTCTTCACGGTTATCGCACATCTGTCTGCACTTCAACAGGGGCAAACCCTTTCTCTCTAGTATATGGCATGGAGGCAGTGCTCCCCATAGAAGTAGAGATCCCATCAATCCGAGTATTGATGAAGCTAAGCTAACAGAGGCCGAATGGTGTCAAAGCAGACACGACGAATTAAATCAGATCGAAGAAGACGTTCGACAAAAGGGTCCGACCCCGGGTCTTCAGGAAAGGAGACCTCATGCTCAAAAAGATACAATCATTCCTCATTGATTCTCGGGGCAAATGGAATCCGAACTATGATGGCCCTTATGTGGTTAAGAAAGCCTTTTGAGGCGGCGCCTTGAGACTCGCAACCATGGATGGAGAAGAGTTTACCAACCTCACAAATGTTGATGTAGTCAAGAAATACTTCACCTAAGTAACAAAAAAAAACGTCTCGGTGGATTGAAAACCCGAAAGGGCGGTCCAGGAAAAAATTAGAGACATAAGCAAAAATCATCCCGATGGATTGGAAATCTCAAAGTACAATCCAGGCAAAAGTTAGGGGATTAATGGCAAGTGGCTACGTCTGATCAGTTCAACTCCTCAGCAGTCGCGCCATCCATCAGAAAACTCCAGTCAAGGTCATCATCGACAGAAGCTCGGGATGTCCAGAATTCAAAGTTGGTAGAAGGATAACGGTCGTTATGTTTCAATGTAGCCCCTTTTCCCTTAAATTACCATTTTCTAAACTTTGTAAATACTCTATGGGATCACGCGCTTGGCTGATTTCCATCCTATCAATAAAATTTGAGCCCATGTGCTTTTGTTTTCAATTCTTATTTGTTTTAGCTTTACAGAATGACATTTTAACAATGATCAACGATTCTTGAAATAAAATAAAAATGAATTTACTTGTCAAAATTTTTCTGCTTTTAAAATAAAGATGGCAATTCTTTTGACTGTTGAACATCGAAAGAACATCGATAATTTCTCCGAAGGTGGTTGAACCTCAAAGTGCTGAATCAAAGTACTCCTTCTAAACCAGTACGCCTGAATGAAGGATCAACTGTGTCAGAAACCATGTTTCATCTGACATTCCCGGCAGAGTCCTTACCTCTTAAGACCGATCAACGATTCTTTCTCCCCCACAGGGACTACCTCTCCTGAGCAAAACAGGATTGCTATCTTGGACCGATGGTACTTTTCATCCCCCCGCAGTGCCCGAGTATCTAGTCGTATTCATCCCTTAGTCTATATGTCGCGTCAGTTTTGTCAGCATATACAAACATACATCATGCATTATTGATTCACATTCATATTCATATTGCATCACTACCAATCTAGTCGGTCTTGTCCCCTAGTAGTAAAAGTCCTCTCAATCGATTCGTCAGTTCTTTCCTCGTTAGGAAATGTTTTGTCTAAGCAATCTCTCTCCCCCAGTGTATTTCTGGATTGGAGACGGTTCTCAACCACTTTGATAACTTGAACCTCTGAAAGGCAAGAAGACATTCGACAAATGTCACTCTTCACCATTGAAGAAGATATTTTTGCTTTCTCGGATTAAGGAAAATCTCCAGAGAAAGCCTCGCAACTAAAAACTCTCAGCAACACATTGGTTTTTCTCTCCAGAAAGTCAATGTTAATGAAGTCATCAGTGTAGCGGCAAAATCGTGAGTGTAAGCTATTGATTAACTTAACTCGAAAAGCAAGAGTCACCACCGCACTTTTATTTTATCCAAAAAGGAAAGGAAAAAAGAGCGAACAAAACCTAAACAAGCTCTACAACAAGAACAAGTGAAGAGAGACTGGATAAGGGGGTTTGGTTATGTTAAGGGAAGGTGTTAGCACCCAAAACGTCTATAGTACTCTATAGGAACCCTTTGAAATATTTACGCTTTTTGGTCTGAAAAGGTTTGCTTGAAAAGTGATTGAGAAGATGAGAAGAGAAATTGTTTTTTAGATTTTTGTGTTTGGAGAGACTTGTCGCCTCATGCCTACGTACCCACGATGTGCAATGTATGATAAAACCCCGTAGTTCGTGGTACAAAGAATGAAAATTTGTTTGTTTTGGTTGTTTTTAAATGTAAAGACAAGTCGTCATTTCCAAGCGAATAATTCCGCTTAAAGAAATGAATCATGTCTAAACTTATGAAAAAGTTAAAGGAAAAAGTGCACGAGGGCACAAAAAGAGAGTGGTGAGTTTGATGTTTTTTAAGTCTTTTGAAAAAGGTGTGAATATGCTTATGTAATTTAGCATTTGTTAAGAAATGAAAGGAAAAGAGTAAAATCACTTGACAAAGTCAAGGTTTGATTATGAAAGAGGTGATAGTTTGAAATCAAGAAGGTTTTGAAAAAGGGAGAAAGTTTTGAAAATTGAAGAAAGGGTGGAGAAGAAGTGACTATCCTAAAGCATAAAGTAAAAGCTAAGGATAAGAATAGCCTAACCACACAAGCAAGCTCCATAGTCTTCGAACCATAATTCCAAAGCAAAGGGAAAAGGTCTTAGTTCTAAGTCCTAGGATTCAAGAATAGCATTGAAGTCCAAAGTCTTCGAACTATAATTCCAAAGTAAAGGGAAAATGCCCTAGTTCTAAGTCCAAGGATCCAAGAATATCATTGAAGTCCAAGGTCTAGGTGTAAAACTCCATGCCCATTGCAAAGGATAGTAACCATAGTCCAAGATTAGAAGCACAAGTTTTTTAGAGGTTTTGGCCTTTATTAATGTTTTTGGTCCAAGTGGACAAAGAGAAAAAGACATAAGCATAAACATGTGTCCAACGGACAAAGGAAAAATTGCAGAAGCATAAACATATGTCCAACGGACAAAGGAAAAAATTGCGGAAGCATAAACATATGTCCAACGGACAAAGGAAAAATGGCGGAAACATAAACATGATATGAAATGATAATAATGGAGTATAAAAGTAAAAGAGAGATAGGGAGCGAGAAGGAATTGTAAAAGTAAAAGTTAGAAGTTAGTGATTAGTTGTTAGTTGTTAGAGTAAGTGATTAATAATAATTGAATAATTGCACTTAGGTCAAGGTTAATGAGAACTTGTTAGAAGATTGATAGAATCAAAGCCTCTACAACAACAAGCTTCATAGATTTTGAACCTAATACAAAAGATCAATCAACATTGAGTTGTTTTCCGATACGGGACATAATGTTGCGCTATGTTAAGCAATCGCCGAGTAATTTACGGAGTAATTACCCTACAATGAGGTCGATCAATAGATCTTTGTGCTAATGCATGCTAGATGAACGATATGTAAATCATCATCCGAAAGCAATACTGCACGAAAAGAGAAATGGTAACGATCTAGTCTTGATATAAATTCAACAAAGGAATTCCAAGATCCATTAGACTTTCATCGATAAAAAATAAAAGAGATGAAGAAAAGTGGATCTAACATTTATGATCCACACAATCAACAACAAAGAGAAATTCATGAAAATAAAATCAAAACTATTTTTAATAATTTTTCAAGAGATGTTTAGAAAAACAAAATTAAAATGCAAAGTATCAACAACAAATTAAAATCCATTTTTTTCTTTAGAAAATCATTAAGAAAATAAAAAAAAATAGCAAAAAAAAAAACTAACTACAAGAAATAAAAAAAGAGAGGAAATAAAACATAAAATAAAAAGAAAGGAGGGAGGTATTATTTTAAAAGAAGAGGTGGTGATGGTATAAATGGGCTACACGGCCCATATTTGATTAAAAAAAACAAAAAAAAACAAAAAAAAAACAATTAAAAAGAATAAAAGAAATAAGAGTCAGAAGTGATGAAAACACTTCATCATCTTCTTCGTGGAGTTCACGGCCGGTACTGTACAAGGCGGAAGGAGGTATTCGAAATCGTCACGGAGGAGCGACGGGATTCGTCACGTGGTTATGATCGGAATCATGTGTAGTTCACAAATATGCTATCAATTTCAACCAAGATCCATCCACAAGTTTGAATTTAAACCGCGAGATTCACGCCGTAAAACTCCGATTTACCTTCAAATTCAAATGAAACTGAACTCGTGTTGTTGCGATTAGGATTCTGGAACGTCGTGGATTGAAATTCGTTGATGATTTTGTGGCGGTGAGTCTCTCTTCTTCTTGTGCGTCTGAATCGCCGTGTGTTGTTGTTGAAGATTGTTATGAATTATTGAATGAATTTGCAGGTATGTTGTAGCTTTGAAGATGAAAAGAAAAGTGAAGGTAATTGAAATTAGTTGAAGGTTAATTGTGATTTGAAGTTGAAAGTGAACGAATGAAAGTGAAAAATTTGTTGAAGCTTGGTGTTTGGGTTGATTTTCGCAGTATGACTTTAGGCTATCCAAGCTTGGTGAATTTGTGGAGCAAAGGCTCTTATTTATAGAACAAATTGGAGAGAAATTGCTGCCGTTTTGGACTGCTTTTCTGCGTTTCAATTTTCTCTTTGCAGCGTGAGTTTTGCTCTTCTCATGAGTAGCTGCGTGATGTGCAGTGTCGTTTTGCCGCGGCTGTATTGATACGTATTGGAGGCTTACGTTTGGAATTTTAGCACGAACTGAAGCTCATGATAGTGGCTGGAACGAGTGGCTTGGAATCAGCTCACGTGCCGCGTAGTAGCTCGTATGTATCAGCTTGGAGTATTGTTTTCACGGCTGGAAGTTGTTGTTGTTTTCTTTTTGCAGCTGGCTTGAAGTAATTTGAATGTGTGTGTTGTATTGGCTTGTTGGCTTGTGAACCCGTGAAGTAGCTTGGAAAGTCGTTTTGACTTTGCACCTTGCATTTTGGTATCTCAGGATGTAGCAGCTTTGTGATGGCATGTAGCTTGGAGATTGTGAAAGTTTGTATGAAGGTGACGTATTGTAAAGGCTTCAAGTGAGGTGGAAACGGCTTGGTGAGGTAGCTGACATTCTCATGGCATTGGCTTCTCATGTTTGTTATTTTTTTATTTTTGTAAATGGTTGTAACCACAAAAAAAAAAAAAAAGATAACGGGCCTTGTTGAAATAATGTGGATTGTAATGTGAATTTAATTAGATAATGGTAAATTTAAAAATTGGTTTGAATAAAGGGTAAAAGAAAAAAATGATTATTGCATATTTGAATAAAACAATGGATATTTGGATTTTAAATTGAATAATGGTCATGAAAAGTGGTTATTGGAAAATGGTTATATTGGAATGGAATTGGATTTAAGGAAATGGTTATTAAATTGGAAATTAGAAATATGGATTTTTATGGATATTGAGGAATGGTTCATGAATGGGGATATTTAAATGGATAAAAAAATGGATTTGAAAAAAATGGATATTGGAAGTTGGATGGATATTGAATCAAAAATTGGAAATTTGAATGGAAAAGGGCATGGTTTATGGAGTGGGTCATGGATAGCAAATGGATAACCAAACTTTTTCACAAGCCTCTACCACACAACCAATACTGAACAATTTGCAACTGAAGCCATGACTGTCGATCTTGAATTTCTGGTTAATAAGTTCTGAATCACTTCAAAATTCGTCTGAATCAATTATCTGGGAAAATAAATCCACAGACGAACCCAATTTGGACTGGTGAACTCAGATCATGATAAGCCTGACTTTCTGAACCCAAAACTCATATGAACCACTGCTTGATAAACTGAAGAATCTAAGCACAAGACATCTTGACTTTGAACACTCATTGCTTGAGAAATAGCCACTGGCGCAAATAACTCGCACTTGGAACGATTGCTTGATAGTTTGACCAAGATTAGGTCAAACATCCATCTGAACTGGATCATGAACAAACAGCCACATGTAACTTGAAATTACTTCATTGTCTTTGACAAACCTGTAAGACCCTGGAAGCACAGAGAGAAGAACAGGAAAACTGCCACATATTTTTGGTATTTTGTTTAGAGGATAGATAAACAGAAGCAAGTGAGAATAATATACAGATACTTGGGAGAAACACAGATTTTGATCTTGTTTGTAGTTTGAAATGCGAATAAAATGTGCGAAATCTTAGGGGTAAAAATTAGGGTTCAACAATCAGCACCTCAAAATTGGATTACATCGCATGGCATTTCTCCGAGAAGATCTCGAAGAAAAGTATGATGTAATATCCCCAAGCAGGAAACAGCCTCTCAAGAGACTCGTTTTCCCCAGTAGAGTCAACAAATGGCATCTCCAACAGAGAAGTTTGAACACCTCTACATCTCAAACGAAGGGGTTTTCCCAGCAAGTCTGACATCAAAACTCTTTCCCATCAAATGGCATCTCCCCAGGAAAATTCGGCGAGAAGTTTGATGAAAACCGCTAAACATAGTGTCCTTAAAAAAAAGGGGGGAAACTGAGACCAATCCCTTGGCTGAAGACCAGGAGTGAGGGGAAGTTTATCGACAAAAGAAACTGAGACCAGTTCCTTGGCTGAAGACCAGGATCGAGGGGAAGTTTATTGACAAAAGAAACTTAGACCAGTTCCGTGGCTGAAAACCCGGATCAAGGGGAAGTTTATATCTGAAATTGAGACCAGTTCCTTGGCTGAAGACCAGGATCGAGGGGAAGTTTATTTCAAAAGAAACTTAGACCAGTTCCTTGGCTGAAGACTAGGTTCGAGGGGAAGTTTATTTATCAAGAAATTGATACCAGTTCCTTGGCTGAAGACCAGGATCGAGGGGAAGGTTTACCCTTTTCTGAGTATCATTTCTTAGTAAAAGAAGATGAATGAGAAAACTGCCGTTCATAACCACCATCAAAATTTCGGGTATTCCAATATTTAATCCTTTTACACCCCGAATGCCCGAATACCTTCGTCATTCACACCTTCGAGTCCAAGAAAATTAAATAGGGGCATCTGTCATACCCCAAATTTTGACCACCAAGATTTCCCATCATTGTGCAAATCATCATCACAATATGGATGTACTTTCATGCCTCATCAAGCTCCTCAAAGATGGTTGAACATTCACTATAATCAAGAGTTAGGGTTTCAGGCCCTCTCAGAGCACTTAGACAGAGGATCAATCAAGAAGTGACATGATCTTCAAACTTGTCTAACCTCTTAAACACCTATAAAGGACCAAGAGGACTCCCACATCAAGAATGAAGCACAAGGTTGCAACATTCCAAGTGGATTAAGCCTCAAGATCGCCAGTGTCGCCAAATTAGGGTTTTGGTCGACTGAGGCCTCCAGATGGAATCTTTCCTCTGGGCATGAGCCAATGCTTCAAATCATAACCCAAGATACTCCAAGGGACCTCATGGACCCAATCATCAAGTCAATTTAGCCTCAGGGGATGCATTCATAAAAAAATCAGGAATTAGGGTTTCTTGACCTAATTTACCCCTAAGTTGACTTTTGGGACAAAGCATGAGCCAAGACCTCAATACATGATTGAGGGCCTCAAATACACTACATTGATCCATTTGCAACAATGGATTGATCCAAGAAGCTTGATTCACAAGTTTCATTTTCATCTGGACCACAATTAGGGTTTTGAGGAAAAAGTCAACTGTACCTTTGACTTTTGACCAGGACATGCTCCCAAACCTTGGGACATGATTCAATACACCCTATATCATCTATGGAATCCATCCATTAGGTTTTATTTAGGTCAAGGACTTGATTTCACAAAGGATCGCACAGTTTAGATTTCATCCGATAAAAAGTCAACTGTGCACAAAATCAAGTTTGACTTTTTGGAATTTTTTACAGATATGGTTCCCCTAAGTCAAAAATAATGTTAATGTATGATATTGATCATCATCCATCAAGAAAAATCAAGAAAAGTGAGGTTTCTTGCAAAAGGGGCAACCTTGAGAAACCAAAATTTTTCTAAGTTATGGAACAAATGTGATTTTGGCACCAACTTCCAAGGGCCATAACTTGAGATCCAAGCAACCATTTTGGGTGATCCAAAGCTGGATTTAAAGGTCTTGCTACACTCTACAAAAGCTTCAACTACCTCAGACTCCAATTCTTTATGGATATTAAGTTATGGAGTGATCAAAATGACAAAAACATGAAAATGACACTTTTCCAACACTTAGTGAAATTTTCAACAAAAGTCAGAATCTGCCTTACTTTTTCCAAAATGTAGGGACATTTTTCACCTTGATCCAAGTTAAACCAGGTCTAGGGGTGAACATAAAAGTTGAAGTATGCCATGAGGGCTTTCCAACAAGTACCAGATCATCTCCAAATTCCATTTGATCAGGGAGATACAACCCTTGGAACATGGCACCATGAACTGGTTTTTACAAGGAAGAATTTGTGCATTTTGCTCGATTTGTCCAAATCTGATAAATCCAAGCCTTGTCATCAATTTGGACACATCTAAAGATAAAACAAGAAGGGAATTATCTGATCCCCAAGCCTCCAAAGTCCAAGAATACCTTAGCCATAACAAACCTAAAAAGGCTAAAAAGGTGCCAAGACTCCAATTTTGTTGCAATGCATTTATTGGATACACCAAGGTGGCACGGACTGACACATTCCTAAATGAATGAGTCAAGGATCAACACTGAATCATAGGACCATAGGCATGTGCCCTAACCTCAAGTTAATGGCTAGAGGAGACTTGAGATTACTTTTGCTCAACATTGGCCAAAGGCCTGCTGCAGCTGCCGTTCACTATTACTTGCAAAACAAACTTGCTCTACTATAAATAGAGCTCATTTGCGCTCAGTTTGAGTACACCAAAGCACTACAACACTTGCTTTCCTCAAAATCCCTCTCTTTAGGCCAAAATGCCTTCTTTCACAAGGTATCTTTGAGTTTTTGAGTTAAAGAGCAATTCCATCACAGCTCATGATCCAAACACCTCTAATATGTTGTATCTAAGCTGTTCAAACACTCACTTGCGACCTGAAACACTAAAATCACAAAGTTCACTTCCAAAACCTCAAAATTGGACTTTTCTGCATTTTTCAAGCCATGTCTTGATTCAGTCACTTCCAAAACCAAATAAAACCTCAAACACACTCCAAATATCATCCTTGAACTGTCCCAAATGGTTCCCCTCATCTGGAACACCATTTGAGAGAGTTGCCATATTGGTCACTTTTGCCCATTTTGCAAGAAATTGCCACAACTTGTTCCTGAGGATTCCAGCTGGTTCTAACCATTCTAAAAGCTTTTAAGGGATCAATTGAGAGTGTCCAAAACATCAAATTACTTCTGGCACAAGGAACTTGCCAGATATCACAAAAATCTCCAAGAGGTAAGTGCATTACAACTTGAACTCTTTGAATTATGCATTGCTTTGAAGTCCACTGATCATAAACATCTCATACATGTTATATATGTTGTGTTTGAACCAAATTACCATGTAATTCTTGCATGTACCATGTGTTTGCATAGAAAATGCAAATATAGGCCTATTTCAAAACCACTACCGGGTTTTAAAATAGGGACCTCATTTGAAAAACCCAAGACCACCATTGGATTCCTTGTGAAATTCAAGGTCAGATGCACCTAAATTTTATCACAATCCATGGAGAAATGAGAAAGTTAGAGGCTTCACGTAAATTGCCAAAACTTGTCTTGCCTTGCCTTGGCCAGACCTGAAAACTTGGCACCCCTTATGTATTTATGGGGGGCTTTTGATACACGGATGTATCATCACCCAGTGGTAGCGCGCATGTGTGTTTGTTGTCAAGGTCGTGGGTTCAAACCCCACCCAAACCTTTTTTTTTTGCCATTATTCACTTTTATGTTATTTTTCATTATTTTCATGTTTTGTTAATTAATTGAAAAATTAATTTCTCTCTCAATTTAGATTATTTTTTCTTGGTTTATTTTTGAAAATTCCCAAAAATGTTAAAATATTTTATTCCATGAAAATTTCACAAAAATATTATTTATTACACATATTTGGTATTTTTGTAAATAATTATATTTTTATTTGTTTTAAACATTAAAAATATTTCTTTCTCTTAGTTTTGCAAAATTCAAAATGATTTTTTAATCATCCAATGAATGAAACATGATTTTCCAAATATAAATCCAAGATCACAACCTTTTTTCACATGTTTAATTATTTTAATTGAATTTGTATTCAATTAAAATACATTTAAAACCAAAAATTAGGGTTTTGATCACTATCACCCTAACAAATCTTTTTCAAAACACTTTAGGCCTCTAATAGAGTGTAAGACCTAACCCCCTTTGTATATAAATAAATTTGGGCCTCAGTCATTGTATAAGTCTCACTGTGTTTTAAAAATCTCGGCGCGATCGTCGCTTTTCAAAACATTTTCATCTGGGCCTACCCTTGTGTTGTAAGTCCCATTTCTTTTCTTTTTTTCAAACTTTTGGGCCTCTCCTTGAGTTGTAAGACCCATCTCTTTGTACAGAAAACCTCTTTGGGCCTCAGTCATTGTATAAGCCCCGGTACAGTTTACAGAACAACGGTATAATTACTGTTTTTCATCTGGGCATCTCCTTGAGTATAAGCCCCAACAATCTTTTCAAAAGCAACTTCCTTTTTTATTTAGGTTCAAGTATACAGTTGTTGTCAAAACTTTCTTTAATTTCTTGAACAACTAACAATACAACTATGGAAGCTTGCTCGCCTGTAAGTTTTATCAGCTTTCTTTTACGTACTTGCACGTATACATGTATATATTTGTTTGAACAACATGTAAGCTTGCTCACCTGTAAGTTTTTATCAGCTTTACTTTATATGCTTTTATATATATAACTGTATTGTGGGAAGCTTGCTCACCTGTAAGTCCTTCTTTCATATCCTTTTAAATACTTGTCATATATCAACTGTATATATACTTGTATATTTGCTTAGAGTTTCCCCCGACAACTAGGTCTAGAACTAGGTAAAACCAGTTGGTCACTCTTTAATACAGTCAAAACTAGATCCCCATAGGATTTCCAGATACAGTCTTTCCTTCTCTTGGGCTTAAACAATATGGAACAAAGAGAAAGGCATTATTCCCGGTGAAACTTTTCTCAGACTGTCACTATTTGAAATTGTCAAAGAAATTCATTTCCCCAGAGAGGATTAATTTTTGATGAAACCTCTCTTGAATTTCTTCAAACCCTAGAACTGTTCACTAAAGAAAAGATTATTCTCGGTGAAACTTTTCTTGAGCTCTTCTTAAGTTTAGACCCACGGGCTTCCTAAAAGCATCCCTGCCTCCTCTTGGGATTTGTACAAGGACCCTCCAGCTTCTTAGAAGTTCTCATGCCTTCTCTTGGGCTTAATACAAGGACCCTGAAGATCTCTTAAAGGTATAGGACATAACTTAGTCATCCTTTGCTTGAGTAGTCTTTTCAGTGTCAAAATCTCAAACCATTTCGGGGTTGATTCTCATCCCTTAAAGCATATGCCTCCTCTTGGGCATCATACAAAGATAAACTCTTCCACACCAGTTGACTTGGACAGTCTAATCTCCTTTTGAGTCTCAAAGACCTTCTCAAGTTACTTAAAGAAACCCTGGTCATTTTAAATAAATCTCCAGCAGAGTTAGAACCCATGGGTTCTAAAGCCCAGTAAGCCTCCTTTTGGGCTTTGTACAATGATTCTCCCCAGCGGAGCTAACCTTTTCAGGCTCTCTTGTTGATTAAATCACCTTTCAATACTCTTTTGTTGAGTCAACCCTTTTCAGCCTCAATCTTGGGCTTTGTACAAGACAGATAGAAACACTTTCTTGTTGAGTCGATCTTTTTCAGCCTCCTCTTAGGCTTGGTATAGTGATTTCCCCCAGTAGAAGTCAGCCTCCTCTTAGGTTTGGTATAATGATTTCTCCAGCTTGTCCAGCCACCACCTTGGGCTTTGTACAAGACAGATAAAGATTTCTTTCCCACAGAGTCAGTCTTCTTTTCAGCCTCAATCTTGGGCTTTGTACAAGACACATAAAAACCCTCTCCAGTGGAGTCGAAATCCCTTTTAGCCTCAATCTTGGGCTTTGTACAAGATAGACAGAATATTTTCCCTGGAAAAGTCAAACTTTTAGCCTCCTCTTAGGCTTTGTATAATGATATCCCAAAAGAGTCAGTCTCTTTTAGCCTCAATCTTGGGCTTTGTACAAGACAGATAAACACTCTCTTGTTAAGTCAGTCTTTTCCAGCCTCCTTTTAGACTTTGTATAAGGACTTCCCCAGTGGAGTCAATCAATCTCTTAGCTTCAACCTTGGGCTTTAATCAAGGCACACAAAAATCAACATTCCCTTCAGAGGAAATAAAAATCTCTCTGTAAGAAGTCATTTCTCTGTATATCATTTATTAAAACTGACATTCAAATCAAACCCTAATCCCAGATAACTGCTGTAAGTGGCACACTTGTTGATTCAAATATCCAAGCTGTCGTCCATCTCTTATCCTGGTAAAACCCTTTCTTTCATCTAATTGCTGTAAGCGGCAAGCCTCTGGATTATTTACATCCACGACACTGTCCCTCTCTTAGCATGAGAAATTCCTAAGGAAAAATGGCATTGCTCAACACTGAGCTAAAGTTTCCTCCTTCAGGACAAATCCCCTATAAAGGAAATTATGGCATTGCTGGATTCACATATCCCAGTTAAAGTAATTTTCCTTTATAATCAGTCACCCAACAGTCGTGATAAATAGACTGGATGTCTCCTTTTAGAGATGACAAATTCCCTCTCAATCAAACCTTTTAGCTTCAATCTTGGGGTTTGAACAAGACACAAATACTCATTTAGCTTCAATCTTGGGCTTTGAACAATACACCAAAACATAACATCTTTTCCTCCCTTAGAATAGGAGGAACTACGATTGCTCTGATTTCCCTGTTTCTTTAAACGGGAATACGTAGGCATAAGATTGTGAAATCTTAGCGAGCATACCAATCAAAAACTTTAGGTCCAGTACCCTCATACCAATCAAAAACCTTAGGTATAGTACCTTACCAAAAATATAGGAAAACCCGAATATCAACATCAACTCACACTCTCTCTCTCATATTTCCCAAGAAACTTTCCCAACCCATTTCCGGATAAACATTATCAAGTACAAAGCAGAACCTAAAACTAACAACCCGTGGATAACCACATATAGGATGGGAAATTGACAACTCCCCATTGTATAATCTGACCCCGGACCCCCGAATCTCTTTAAGCGTTTGTTCAGTTAAACATTCGCGTGCACGGTTAGTTTTAGATAGCTTCCCTTTCCCTTCCAGCTTCACGGGATAAATAAGAAATCAGAAAGTAACACCCCTTCCTCTTCATTGAGGAGAAAACACAATTCTGCGATAAGGTGGTCGCGTCACCGACAAAAATCGCACGCTACACCTTGCTTGATGAAATTTGATTTGATGTAGGGAAGTGTATTGAGAGTTTGAAGTTGTGTTTGAAGAAAACTGTGAAATAAGGAAGGAGAAGAGTTTGACGCAATGTTATCAAAATCGCGATCCAGATTGTAGAATCTCACGATTTTGCGATCTCAACCACCTCCACCGATCTGGATCACAAGCAAGATCGTACAAAAGCAGAAGTCACGGGAAAAATCTCAGTTTTGGTAAACAGATAGTGAAATCAGACTATTTTTAGAAATGTTTCAGAATCCTGAGCTTTAATTAGCTGGGTCAATTTCGACCCGGTTTGCATCCCAATGTTTCTCTGTTATGGACTCTTGCGTTTTTGCTTGTTTCGTAATGAAAGCTTCAAACTTCGTTTTAGTATACCTGCATTTTTTTCATTTTTATTTTCGTTTACCTTTGTTTTCAAGTTTGCCTTCTGAAACATTCATTTGTTCTTCATCTTCTGGATTGTTTTTTTTTCCTTTTGCTTTTGTATTTGAAAATACATACTAGTACATAATTTACACTCAAGTGATAAGTGATAGGTTAGCTTTTAAAAAGTGAGTTGATTGGCTTTATGACAAATTAAACTTTATCTTGTATGTGCACTGTACACTTTGAGTGTGTGACTGACACAACATCTCAAACACGCCACCACACATATCTCATTTTTCTTATCTTTTATTTTTTAATTATTTTTTGTTTTGAAACTTTAATAACTAGTATTTTTTTAAAATATTTTTTCATATAATTTTTATATCTTTTCTTTTCTTTTTAATTTTTTTAAACATGTATTTTTAAGTATATATAATATAATATATATTTAGTATTATTTTGATTTTAGTAAAATTTTACGATTTTGATTTTGATTTTATGTTTTACGATTTTATTACCTCCTATCGATTCTATCAAAATAAGTGAGTAGAATCTTTCGATCTCAATTACGATTTTATATTTTACGATTTTGATATCTTCTTCCGATTTTATGTAAGATCTCAATTTTGACAACATTGGTTTGACGCGACTTATACTTCAAATTGTTCCGGAGATGTATCTACGGAATATTTCTATGTTCACTTACATTTGAGTGCGTCCAGAAATATATCTTCAAAAATATGGGACATTTATGAAATTTACATGATGCAGTAGAAATACTAAGGGTGCCTTAAGAAATTCTCTTTTAAAAAATACACAGTTTTTTTATCCTTGATGGCTTTTTTTTAACTTTTTGGTGGGATCATGGTTTTGGATACGCCCAATATGCTCAATAGATTTATGATCCAACATATTAGGGGAATCTTAATATTGTGAATGAGAAACCTTGAGTGAGTCATGTTCATAATGTTGGCGAAATTGTCTCTCTCATCCTCCTCCTCAACGTGTAGAATATCAACGATAGCTCTATAGTTCGTTCTCATATGGATCCTTTGAATGGTTAGAACCCTCACCATAGTCAACACATTGTTACCGTCCGAGCTTCTGCTGCTATAAGAACCTTGTAACCTCTTTGGTTCTATCAAAATTCAACAATCATCTTCTGCTTATTGTTCTTCATGATCCCTCATAGATTCCATTATCCTTCGATAGAAAGATTAGCATCCATGTAAGTGTAGATAGTGTTATTCTTGTCTTAAATAAGAAATAAGAAATAAGAAAAATAAATTTTCTAGATCTAGGGTTCAAACAAAAGATAACACAAAACTATAAGAAATAAGAAAAATAAATTCTCAAATAATTTCTGCATATCCTCTCAACAAGCCAAATGGCTTAAATACAAGGAAACCCTCATGGATTGAACTAATGGGTTTGGCCCAATACAAGAGAAAGACAATAAAACTACTAATAATTTAATTCATAATCACCCATCCACTTGGGCTTGTTTTTGGTCCGTGTGGGCCTACTAACATTACTATCCGGCCCAAAAGCATTCTTGACCTCAAGGATGGGTTGAACTTTGGGTTTGGGAGAATTGAAGCTCGAGGCCCAATTTAGTGGCCCATGGTTACTACAAGGAAGGTTAGTCGGTTTTGAATTTTGAGTGGCAGACAAGGAAGTGTGGGAAACAGTTGTGGGGCGTTGGGAAGTGGAAGGAGGTGACGTGTGAGAAGGAGGTGTAAAAGTCTTTAATGCATTTTCACATGGGGAAGGGTTAGGTAGTTGTAGAGGCGTGGGTTCAGGAAGAAAAACAGGTTGTAATGTGGGTGAAGTGGCTAACGGTTGGGATTGGGAATTGTTGGGCTTGAGGCAATCTAGCGGTGGGGAAGGAAAGCTCAAGGATCCGTTAGAATCCTTCAAGTCAGAAGGTAAGATATTGTGACCATCCCTTGTCAAAGTATTTTGCATTTTCTCTCTACTTGCACTTCCCAAATGTCTTTGTTCTCTCACCGTGTTTCTTTTCTCTTCCACCTTGTCATTTTGAAATTGAAACTCATCTAGCAACTTAGTTTTCTGAAAACTTAATTCTTCTTGCAACGATTTTGAAGACTTATGCGGATGATCTCCATGCATGGGTTCTTCCTGATTTTCCAAGCTTGCATGTGATTTATTTTCGTTGTTTTCCTCTGGAAGGATCGAAATCAAAGTTGTTTCCTCTGAAACTTTAGACTCCTCTGGAATCGTTGTGTATTGCGAATGAGGGTCAGAACCGTTGAAAGCTCGAAGTTGAGATACATGGAAAATGGAATGGATTCGTGAAGATGGTGGCAAGTCCAGTTTGTAAGCGACCTTTCTGATCCGTTGCAATATTTTGAAGGGTCCAAAGTAGCGTTTTGAAAGTTTTGGAGATGGACGGCGTTGAACCGAAACTTGACGGTACGGTTGAAGGTGGAGTAAGACCAGATCTCCTACTGCAAAAGTACACTCGTGTATTTTTTTGTTAGCATGGTTCTCCATGTTCTTTCTGCTTTTGTCTAGATTTTGTTTCAAAGTCTGAAGGATGTCGTTTCATTTTTACAGGTACCCAACCACGTCGGAGCTAGGAGACGAATCTGTGATGTATTGAGGAAAGACTGGTGGTGGTCGTCCATAGAGGGCTTCAAAGGGAGCCATACCGATTGAGCTATGAAGGGTTGTATTGTGCCAGAATTCGGCCAAGTGTAAGTATTTGAACCACTTCTTTGGTTGTTTGCTTGTAAAACATCTGAGATAAGTTTCTAAGCATCGACTAACAACCTCTGTCTGACCATCTATTTCAAGATGGTACGCTGTGTTATACTTCTGGCCGGTACCTTGTGCGCGGAACAACTCTTTCCAAAAGGTACTGAGGAAGAGAGGGTCGCGGTCAGAGATAATAGATTTTGGTGTACCATGTAGTGTAATACCCTAATTTTTACCCCTAAGATCCCACATGTCATTTGCATCTCATACCACAAACAAGATCACAATCTTTGTTTCTCCTGAGTATCTGTATATTATTCTTACTTGTTTCTGTTTACTAACCTCTAACCAAAATACCAAAAATATGCTGCAGTTTGCTTGTTTCTCTCTCTGTGTGTTTAGGTTTCACAGGCTTGTCCAAGCAAGGAATAATTTCAAATCAAGTGTGGTTGTTCAGCTATGATCCAGATCAGATGGGTGTTTGACCTAATCTTGGTCAAACTATCAAGAGATTGCTTCAAGAGAAATTTATCTGTTTCATTGGGCTATTTCTCAAGCAGTGATTGTCAAGTTGTTGTATGGTGATGTTCATCAAGTTCATATGAGTTCATCAGTCCAGATTGGGTTCATCTGTGGATTTATTTTCCCAGATAATTGATTTAGACGAATTTTTAAGGTGATTTAGAACTTATTATCAGAGATTCTGAGGATGTGTGATCCAGATGTTTTGTTTCAGTGGCAAGATTGTTCAGTGGTAGTTGTGTGCACTTTATCAGAGGCTTGTGAAAACGTTTGGTTATCCATTTGCTATCCATGATCCATTTCCATATCCATTTTGATTATCCATCATTCTAAACCATTTATCATTTTTAACAAAAATCCAATTTACTATTTTTGAACCATATCCCACTTTAAACCATTTTTATAAAATTCCTTTTCAAATCCATTTCTCCAAAACAATTTAATTCCAAATATTCCTTTTTAGCCCATTTTGATATCCAATTCAATTTCTAAATCCATTTCAATATCCATTAATATTTAACATTTTTCCAATTTCCATTTTTGTATCCATTTCCATTTTTTTTCACATATCCATATTTTATAGATATCCATTTTTCTTATCCATATCAAATTCCATTTTTTTAAACCAATTATCAATTCATGAACAAATTTCTTAAAAAAAAACATATATCATGATCCTTTTTTTTCTTTTTTCTTTAAGCCCATTTACATTGAAGTACAACACACGACCCACATTCAAATTGCTATACCAAGATCAAGCCATCACACCATAAGTTTAAGCACGTACAAAGTCAAAGCTTTCCACATGAGCTATTTCCAGCTTCAAGCCAAACCAATACATCATTCCAAGCCATGACTAAAAGCTGCTACTGCTATGTACCATATGCCAAGCCACAAAAGTTACTACTCATTTTTCCCAAGTCATTTTCTGATGCCACAACATCATGAAGCCTTGTCCAAGCCGTGCTACAACACTATTGTTAAGCCTTGCTACACGGTCCATGTTACTTCTCGTGTCATGCTAGCAAGCCAAGCCTTGAAGCTATTATGCTAATTTACAAGCAGCCATGTCGTGAAGCCTTGAAACCATACAATATTCAAGCTAGAAATTCAAGAAAGCTACTACATGCATTCGTGTTACTCCAAGTTTTCCAACCAACTTTCCAAGCCTTCCTACAAGCAACGCGAGCCATAAGCAAAACGAAGTTGCGAAAAATTATACGTGAGCTAATATCACAACATCACGTGAGCAAAATGGCAGCAATACACGTTGAAACGAAAAGAAAATCACATAGCAAAAACGACAGCAAGCCGAAGCGAAACGCAAGCGAGAGGAGTGAAACGACAGCAAACACGTAAACGACAATTCAATTCTGCAGCTCACATCATCTCCAATTCACTTATAAATAAGTGCTTCTTTCATCCATTTCATTCAAGCTTGAAAAGCCACAGAAGCTCTCCCAAAAAATTCACCAAGCTTCAAGCTTCACCATCTTCAACTTCCTTTCACCCTTCATCTTCATCCAAATTCATCTAACCTTCTTCAATTCTTCATCACATACCAACACCACCAATTCATATTCAATACACCACTGCAGAACAATTTTGTAACCTGCAAACTCACAAAGATAATTTCAGCACTCAACCTGCAAATCATTCATAAACCAAATCTGAAACAACAACTCTTCATCGCACAATATCAACGATCTCGCAAAGATTCGCACGTCAATTTTACAGCATCAACAACAACAACTCGCAAGTGAAAAGGGAGGATCAAAGTGTTTTTGACCTGAATCGAAGGATATTTGGAGATTTTTGTCGAGAATTCCGCGGTTTCAATTTGAGCTTGCAGTTGGATTTCACATGAAATTGAAGGTATATTTGGATACAGTGTTGCATTTCGATCGAAACCGTGTAAGAATTTGTTGTCGCCGCTCCTCCGTGATGGTTTCGAAGCTTTTCCATGGCCGCCGTGAATAGTGACGGCGAGATGAAGAAGAAGATGTTATTTGTCTTCTTTCTGACCCTCCCTTTTTATCTTTTTCTTTTTTTTCTTTAATTGTATTTTTTTTAATGTGTTTTTAAAGGAATTTGGGCCTAGAGCCCGTGTGGTTTTCTACTACACCACCACCTTCATTTTTTTTATAATATCACCTCCCTCTCTTTTTGATTTCTCTCTTTTTTTTATAAAATTTTCTTTAAAAAAAATCATTAAAAATGTTTTTGATTTTATTTCCTTGTGTCATACCCCAAATTTTGACCACTAAGATTTCTCATCATTGTGTAAATCATCATCACAATATGGATGAACCATTAGTCTCCCCTAAGATGGGTGAGCATTCACTACAATCAAAATTAGGGTTTCAGACCCTCTTAGAGCTCTTAGACAAAGGATCAATCAAGGGATGACATGATCTTCAACTTGTCTAAACCACTCAAACATCCACAAAGGATCAAGAGGATTCCCACTTCAAGGATTAAGCACATGGTTTCTCCCTTCTAGGTGGATTAAGCCTAAAGATCGCCAGTGTCACCAAATTAGGGTTTTGGTCGACCAGGGCCTCCAGATGAAAATTCTCCTTTGGGCATGAGCCAATGCTTCAAGGCATAACCTATGATGCTCCAAGGGACATCATAAACCCAATCACCAAGTCAATTTAGCCCCATTAGGTCAAGGACTTGATTTCATAGAGGATCGCACAGTTTGAAACTCATCTGACAAAAAGTCAACTGTGTACAAAAGTCAACTTTGACTTTTTGAGATTTTTCACAATTATGGTTTTTTAACCCTAAAATGATGTTAATGTGTGATTGAAATCATTATTCATCAAGAAAAATCAAGAAAAGTGGGATAACTTGTAAAAGGGGTAACCATAAAAAACTTAGAAAATTTCTAAGTTATGGAATAAAGTGGCAAGGGTATCAACTTGAGCCATGAGATATGACCATGGCAACATGCCTTGCTGAAAACTGCCAAGGCAAGGCAGATTTTGGAGTTTTGCTCGATTTGCTCAAATTTTGCAAAGAGCAAGCAACTTTATCCATTTGAACACCTCAAGGGGGGACCAAGGAGGAACCAACTCTGATCCCAAGCCTCCCAAGTCTTTGGAACTAAAAATAGCATGCCAAACCTAGAAATTCCTAAAAGAGGGATAAGACTTCTATTTTGGATTGGAGCATTTAATGAAAGCTTAGAGCTGGCATGGACTGAGCTTCCTTCAACTGAATTCAGTCAAGAATGATCCAACAACTAGGGAACCAAAGGCCTGTCCTCTAACCTCT
This sequence comes from Lathyrus tuberosus, assembly GCA_022829125.1. Lineage (NCBI taxonomy): Eukaryota > Viridiplantae > Streptophyta > Magnoliopsida > Fabales > Fabaceae > Lathyrus > Lathyrus tuberosus. Next base: position 20,635,879 of record JALAZF010000012.1, on the reverse strand, counting down.
AGTCAATGGCTAGAGGAGACTTGAGATTCCAAAATGCAACCATTGGCCAAACCTCTGTTGTGGTTCCCATTCACTATTGATCCCAAAACAAACTTGCTCTACTATAAATAGAGCTCATTTGTGCTCAGTTTGAGTACACCAAAGCCATCAAACAGATGCTTTCCTCAAAATCACCTTCTCACTTCCAATTTTGCCTTCAAAGGCAAGTCACCATCGGGTTTTGAGTTTGAGAGCATTTCCAATCAAACCAATCACACACACACACCTCATAAACATCATATAGGAGTGATCCAAACACTTAAACAACATCTGGAACACTGATTTCTCAGAATCACCAGCCAGTTGCTCAAGGTTTTAACCAAGTTGCAGTTGAGAGGCCATGAAGTGATCCAGCCATTTCCAATCAAGTCCAAGCATTCAAACACACTCCATAGGGTGTAGGGAAGCTGTTCAGATCATTACAACTCATCTGTAACACCTCCAACTCAAAAATCACATTGCTCTTGCTATCACGACCTTCAAGTAAGCCTAAACTTGGTCATCTCTTAATCTATGCATATTTCCTCGCACAATACTTTTGCCAAATGTTCATAATCATGCATAGAATGTTTCCCCTCAATTAATTGCTTTGTTTGAACCGTGTATCAAAATTCTCAGCCTTCATGCAAATTTTAGGGTTCTTGAGGTTTTGTATTGATTTCTTATTCCATGTTAAAAATAAATGAAATTAAAGACCATAGACATGATCGTGAGGTTGAAACGAGCAGATTGATATGTGGTTTGCATGATTCCATTAAGTATTTAGTGAGATTGGAGAGAAAATGCAAATCTGGGCAAAACTCAGAACACGCGCGTGTTCTTGGGTGTTCTTGGCGCCCTTTTTTAAAAACTCAAATATTTGAATTTTGTGATTTTATTTAATTGATTCAAAAATTAATTTCTCTCTGAGTTTTAATGATTTTGAGTTGATTCTTTTTTAATAATTCAAAAAAATGTTAAAATATTTTATTTTACCAAAAAATCCCAAAAATATTATTTATTTCATATAATTGATATTTTTGCCAAGAATTAATATTTTAATTGTTTTTGACATTTAAAATATTTTTTCCTTCTTGAGTTTGCAAATTTTTATGATTTCTAATCATTTTGTAGGTCAAAACATGATTTTTGAAACATTAATCCAAGATCACAATTTGTTTTCCACATATTAAACAATTTTTTATCATTTTAATTGAATTTTTTATTCAATTAAAATACATTTTGGGAACAAATTAGGGTTTTGATTAATTCAATCCTCATCAAACCTTTTAAACACTTATGGGCCTTTAATAGAGTGTAAGACCCAATCCTTTGTAAATACAAAACAATTTTTGGGCCTCACTTATTGTATAAGTCCCATTGTATTTCAAAAGTTCGGCGCGATCATCACCCGTTTAAAACAAACCACTTGGGCCTCTCCTCGAGCTATAAGACACATTCAAAACAATTTTGGGCCTCAGATATTGTATAAGTCCCTCTGCGTTAAAAGAAAAGCTCGGTGCGATCGCCAGGTCAAAAACAAATCATCTGGGCCTACCCTCGTGTTATAAGCCCCATCCTTTTTCTTTAAACATTTTTGGGCCTCTAATAGAGTGTAAGACCCAATCCCCTTTTAACCAAAACAATTTTGGGCCTCAAATATTGTATAAGTCCCTCCGCGTTAAAAGAAAAGCTTGCCGCGATCGCCAGGTCAAAAACAAATCATCTGGGCCTACCCTCGTGTTATAAGCCCCATCCTTTTTCTTTAAACACTTTTGGGCCTCTTGAGAGAGTGTAAGACCCATCCCCTTGTACAGAAAACCTTCTTGGGCCTCAGTCACTTGTATAAGTCCCACTGTACAACTTCAAACAGTGCAATCACTGATAAAACCTTGGGCCTCTCCTTGAGCTGTAAGCCCCAATTTTCTTTTCAAAGCACTTTCCCCTTTGATTTTGAATATAATATTTTTATCAAAGCTTTCTTTGTTGAACATCTAACCAAACAGCATGGAAGCTCTACAACCGAGTAAGTGTTTACCCGCATTCATTTACCGCTTTCATATGTATATAACTGTACTGTGGGGCTGTTTCACTGTAAGTCTTCTTTCATAAACTCATATCAACTGTGTAATAATAGTATAGATATTTAGAGTTTCCCGGCAACTACTTCTAGAACTAGACAAAACCTCGTCTCCTTACATCAACAATAGATAACTAGATCTAAGGAATTTCCCCGTGAACAGTTCATATGCAGAGGTACATTGTTCCATGTGAAACCCCTTCTGGAACTGTTCATCAGCCTCCTCTTGGGCTTAGTGCAATGACCCGCGGGCTTCCTAAAAGCATCCCCGCCTCCTCTTGGGCGTTGTACAAGGACCCGTCGACTTCTTAGAAGTTTTCACAGCCTCCTCTTAGGCTTCATATAATGATTCTTCCTCCGGGAAGATAGCCTCCTCTTGGGCTTCGTACAAATTATCCCTCGACTTCTTAAAAGTTTCCAGCCTCCTCTTGGGCTTCGTACAAATTGTCTCGACGACCTCCTAGAGGTATAGGAACAGAAATTAGTCATCTTAATAGAATAGTCTTTCAAAGAGTCTAGATCTTGCTACTACTGTTTCTTAAGCATAGTACAAAAGATAAAACCCATAGACTTGGACAGTCTCAATACCCCTCAGATTCCCCGTTTTCCTAAAAGAAATAGGAAATAGTCACCACCCTCAGATCAAAGCTATGAGTACAATATTGCTCATATAAGAACTGATTTTCTCTTTTAACCAACATACTGGACCTGTCACTCAACTGAAACAGTAACCTCAACTTCCTCTTGGGCTTTGTACAATGATTCTCCCCAACAGAGTTAACTGTTGCAGCCTTCATCTCGGGCTTCGTACGAGATACAAAAACTCTCTTGTTGAGTATAAAAAGACTCTCTTGTTAAGTCGACCCCCTTTGGCCTCTATCTCGGGCTTCGTACGAGATACAAAATCACTCTCTTGTTGAGTATAAAAGACTCTCTTGTTGAGTCAATCCTCCTTTAGCCTCCATCTCGGGCTTCGTACGAGATACAAATCACTCTCTTGGTGAGTATAAAAGACTCTCTTGTTGAGTCAAACCCTTTTAGCCTCCGTCTTGGGCTTCATATAAGACACATATAAAAACACTCTCTTGTTGAGTCAACCCTTTTAGCCTCTCTCTCGGGCTTCGTACGAGATACAAAACACCCTCTTGTTAGGCCAATAGCCTCCTCTTAGGTTTTGTATAAGGAAACCCCGGTTGAGTCAATCAACCTTTTAGCATCAAAGTTGTGCCTCGTTCACAGCATACAAACATCAATAACTCATTTCCCCTTCATCTAATTGTTGTAAGCGGCAAGCCTATGGATTATTTACATCCACGCCACTGTCCCTCTTTTAGCATGAGAAATTCCTAAGGAAAGATGGCATTGCTCTACACTGAGTTAAAGTCTTCTCCTTCAGGTGGAAAATCCCCTATAAAGGAAATTATGGCATTGTTGGATTCACATATCCCAGTTAAAGTAATTCTCCTTTATAATCAGTCACCTAACAGTTGTGACAGACAGACCCCCCTTTAGAGATGAAAAATTCTCTCTAAAGTCAACACCCTTTTAGCTTCACATCTTGGGCTTCGAACAAGATACAAATAGACCTTTCAGCTTCACATCTTGAGCTTTGAACAAGATACAAATCACTTTTAGCTTCACGTCTTGGGCTTTGAACAAGACACCAAAACACCATTTCCTCCCATAGAATAAGAGGAACTACGATCGCTCTGATTTCCCTGTTTCGGTAAAAGGGAATACGTAGGCATAAGATTGAAAGAAATATCTTAGCGAGCACACTAATCAAAAACCCAAAATCCCATACCTTCACACATCAATCGAAAAGCATCAGTCCTAACCTCCTACCAATAGCATAGTCCCGTTATTTCAGTCTTAACAAAGTAAGAAGAATGAGGCCCCATTACCATATAGCATCCGTAACATATCAGACCGCTGTTTAAACTCAGTATGCAAGCAGGGTTAGTTGGAGACATCTATTTCCCTTCCTTCATCAGCTTCAATAGGATAAAAAATGAATTGACCTGTAGTCCCCCCAAAGAGCGGCAGTGCTTAAGAACCACGTCCAAAATCGCTCGCTACACCTTGTATTTTCATTTTGTTTAACTTTTGTTTGTTTTGAATCTTAAGTCTTGATAATATCTCATCAATATCAATGGACTTTGGGTGTCGATTTTATCCACCAAGAGAGGTGATTGATATTGATGATGATTTAATCGATTTAAGATTCAAATTGTTGATGTTTCTTTTCATCTTATCCTCTTTCTTCTTCTTTTTTTATTTTGATCGATGAAATTCTTATGGATCTTAGAATTTCTATGTTGAATTCTTGATCAAGACTAGATCGTTACCTATTTTCTTTTCGTGCGGTATTGCTTTCGGATAACGATCTACATATCGTTCATCTAGCATGCATTAGCACAAAGATCTATTGACCGACCTCATAGTAGGGTAATTACTCCGTAAATTACTCGGCGATTGCTTAACATAGCGCAACATTTGTCCCTCTTTATCCAATTCGGAATTTAAACTTTCGTGGCCCGAACCTTGATTAGTCGCGTCAACCCAATGTTGATTAATTTTTTACATTAGGTCCATAACCTTTGAAACTTGGCGTTGTAGAGGCTTTGGTTCTACCAATCTTCTATCAAGTTCATTACCTTTGGCCTAAGTGCATTGTTTAATCACTATAGTTCAAAACGCGAAACGGAATAATCGGTGAAGGCTTATGGCACTAGATCCTTGTGCTACTAACCACTAACTTCTAACTTCTTTACATATCCTTCTCGCTCCCTATCTCTATTTTAATTTTATGCAATTTTTCCTTTGTCCGTTGGACACATGTTTATGCTTCCTCATTTTTTTCCTTTGTCCGTTGGACACATGTTTATGCTTCCGCAATTTTTCCTTTGTCCGTTGGACACATGTTTATGCTTATGCCTTTTTCTCTTTGTCCACTTGGACCAAAAATATTAATAAAGGCCAAAACCTCTAAAAAACGTGTGCTTCTAATCTTGGACTATGGTTACTATCCTTTGCAATGGACATGGAATTTTGTACCTAGACCTTGGACTTCAATGCTATTCTTGGATCCTTGGACTTAGAACTAGGACATTTTCCCTTTGCTTTGGAATTGTGGTTTGAAGACTTTGAAGCCTTGTGCTTTTGTTTGGTTTATGGTGAAGATAGCTACATTTGTGGTTAGATCTTTCTTATCCTTAGCTTTTACTTTATGCTTTAGGATAGTCACTTCTTCTCCACCCCTTCTTCAATTTTCAAATCTTCTCTCTTTTTCAAAACCTTCTTGTTTTCAAAACATAAAACCGCTTTCATAATAAAACCTTGACTTTTGTCAAGTGATTTTTTAAACTTTGTTTTCTTTAATAAATGTCAATCCATGTTAATCATATTTTGACCATTTCAAAAAGACATAAAAAATACAAAAACTCATTCAAACTTTTTGTGCTTTTATGCACTTTTTCTTTTAAACTTCTAATAAAGAATTAGACATGAGTCATTTTTTTGATGAGATGTAAAGCTCCTAACCATGGTATTTTGTTGAAAGTATGGTCGTTTTCTACTTAGATGTTGAAGTGATAGTCTTGTTGATTGTAATCCAAGCAAATCCTCCATCTTAATGTGATGCAAATGCCTCTTTCCATACATTTGGGTAATTAGTTGAGTATTCTCTCTTGAGAATGATGGGCTGTCCTTTTTCAAGATAAAATGAATCATAACCAATAATTTTTGTTATTTGTACCACGAACTACGAGGTTTTGATCCTACATTGCACATCGTGGGTGTTGCGAGCGATTTTTGGACGTGGTTCTTAAGCACTGCCGCTCTAGGGTACTACAGGTCGATTCATTTTTTATCCTATTGAAACTGATGAAGGAAGGGAAATAGATGTCTCCAATTAACCCTGCTTACTATCTGAGTTTGAACAGCGGTCTGTCAGGTTACAGATCTTTGTGGATGTGGGGCCCAATCTTAGATTATTTTGTTGAGAACACAGTGTCTAGATTATTTATGAGGTTTTCGGTAATGTGTTTAAATTTGATGCTTTTGGGTTGATTTGGTGGAGATACTGGATTTTGGTTTTTTTTATTTAGTGTGCTCGCTAAGATTTTTCAATCTTATGCCTACGTATTCCCGTTTAACGAAACAGGGAAATCAGAGCGATCGTAGTTCCTCCTATTCTATGGGAGGAAAAAGGTTGTTTTGGTGTCTTGTTCAAAGCCCAAGACGTGAAGCTGAAGGGTCTATTTGTATCTTGTTCAAAGCCCAAGATATGAAGCTAAAGAGTTTTTTAGAGAGAATTTGTCATCTCTAAAAAGGAGTTGTTGATGTTTGTATATTGTGGCGAGGCACAACTTTGATGCTAAAAGGTTGATTGACTCAACCGAGGTTTTCTTTATACAAAGCCTAAGAGGAGGCTATTGACCAAACAAAAAGGTGTTTTCTATGTGTCTCGTACGAAGCCCGAGATAGAGGCTAAAGGGTTTTGACTCAACAAAAGAGTCTTTTATATATGATTGACTCAACAAGAGAGCCTGGAGGTTGTTTGACTCAATGCGAGAGCCTTTTATACTCAACAAGAGAGTGTTTTCTATCTCGTGTGAAGCCCGAGATGGAGGCTGAAAGTGATTTGACTCAACAAATGAGCCTTTTTATACTCAACAAGAGAGTGATTTATATGTGTCTTATACGAAGCCCAAGACGGAGGCTAAAAGGTTTGTGATTGACTCATCAAGAGAGTCTTGACCAGGTGATTTACTCAACAAGAGAGTCTTTTATACTCAACAAGAGAGTGTTTTTATCTGTCTTATACGAAGCTTAAGACGGAGGCTAAAAGAGGGGTTTGACTCAACAAGAGAGTCTTTTATACTCAACAAGAGAGTGTGCGGAGAATCATTCTACAAAGCCCAAGAGGAGGCTAAAAGGTGTGTTGACCCAACAAGAGGATCTTTTATACTCAACGAGAGAGTGTTTTGTATCTCGTACGAAGCCCGAGATGGAGGCTAAAAGGGGATTTGACTCAATAATAGAGTCTTTTATACTCAACAAGAGAGTGTTTTTGTATCTCGTACGAAGCCTGAGATGGAGGCTAAAAGGTTAATTGACTCAACAAGAGAGTCTGAAAAGGTTAGCTCCGCTGGGGAGAATCATTTGTACAAAGCCCAAGAGGATGCTGACTATGCTGGCGACTGTTTCAGTTGAGTGACAGGTCTAGTACGTTGGATAAAAGAGAAAATCAGTTCTTATAAAGAGACTGATTAAAGGTATGTTTGTGCTTTGGGATTTGTAATACCCCAAATTTTGACCACTTAGATTTCCCATCACTGTGAAAATCATCATCACAATATGGATGAACCATCATGCTTCATCAGTCTCCCCAAAGATGGGCGAGCATCCAATACAATCAAAATTAGGGTTTCAAGCCCTCTCTGAGTGCTTAGACAAAGGATCAATCAAGAAATGACATGATCTTCAACTTGTCTAACCTCTCAAACATCCACAATGGATCAAAAAGGACTCCCACTTCAAGGATTAAGCACAAGGCTGCTCCCTTCTAGGTGGATCAAGTCTCAAGATCGACAGTGTCACCAAATTAGGGTTTTGGTCGACCAGGGCCTCCAGATGGAAATTTTCATCTGGGCACAAGGCAATGATCCAAAACATGACCTAATATACTTCATGGAACCTCATGAACCCATGCATCAAGTCAATTTTGCCTCAGGGGATGCATTCATCAAAAATCAGGAATTAGGGTTTCTTGACCTAATTCACCCCTAAGTTGACTTTTGGGACAAACCATGAGCCAAGACCTCAAGACATGATTTGATGGTCTCTAATATACCATATTGATCCATTTGGAACAATGGATTGATCCAAGAAGCTTGAGCAACAAGTCTCAATTTCATCTGCACCACAATTAGGGTTTTAAGAGAAAAGTCAACTGTAACTTTGACTTTTGACCAAGACATGCTCCCAAACCCTAATACATGATTGAATATACCCTATGACACCCATGGAACATGTCCATCAAGTTTGATTTAGGTCAAGGACATGATTTCCTGAAGAATTGCACAGTTTGGAATTCATCTGATAAAAAGTCAACCGTGCACAAAAGTCAACTTTAACTTTTTGAGATTTTTCACCAAAATGGATTTTTAACCCTAAAATGATGTTAATGTATGATTTGAATCATCATTCATCAAGAAAAATCAAGAAAAGTGAGATAACTTGTAAAAGGGGTAACCATAAAACTTAGAAATTTTTCTAAGTTAAAAATAAAGTGGAAAAGGTACCAACTTTGGAGGACCATAACTCCTAAACCACAAGGCCATTTTGTCTCATCCAAAGATGGATTTGTAGCCCTCATTATCACCTACAAAAACTTCAACTACAATTCATTCCAATTCATTAAGGATTTTGAGTTATGGAGTGATCAAAGTGGCTGAAAAGTGAAAATGTCACTTTTTCCAACACTTAGTGAAATTTTCACTAAGTCAGATTCTGCCTCACTTTTTGCCAAATGTAGGGGATTTTTCACTTGGAATCAAAAGAGATCAAAACCAAACTTGTTCAAACAGTTGTTGTATCATGTAAGAGCTTTCCAAAATGGCCAAGAACATTGCCAAATTCAACCTACATCATGAGATACAACATTGCCAAGTTGCCTTGCTGAAATCTGTCAAGGCAAGGCAGAATTTGCAACTTTGGTCGATTTGCCAAAATCAGCCAAATTCAATTGCTCCTATCCACTTGGACACCTCAGAGGATTGAATCTAAAGGGGACAATCACTGAGCCAAGCCTCCAAAATAGGGTTCAATAGCATGTTGAACCTAGAATGGCCAAAATAGGGACAAGACTTCAAATTTGGAATGAGGCATTCAATAAAACCATCAAGGTGGCATGGATTGAGCCATTCTCATCTGAAATCAGTCAAGACTTATCCAAGACCAAGGGGACCAAAGCTCTGTGCCCTAACCTCTAGTCAATGGCTAGAGGAGACTTGGATTTTCATTTGCCAACATTGGCCAAACCTACTTACCAGCTGCCATGCACTATTCCTTGCAAAACAAACTTGCTCTACTATAAATAGAGCTCAATTGTGGTCAGTTTGAGTACACCAAAACGATCTAATAGATGCTTTCCTCAAAATCTCTTCTTTCACTCCAATTTTGCCTTCCAAGGCAAGTCACTATCGGGTTTTGAGTTTGAGAGCAATTCCAATCAAACCAATCACTCACACACCTCACATACATCACATATGAGCTGATCAAACACTTAGATTACTTCTAAAACATCAATTTCATGAAATCACCAGCTGGTTGCTCAAGGTTTTAACCAAAGTGCAGCTGAGGTACCACAAAATGATCCAGCCAATTTCAATCAAGTCCAACCATCCAAACACAATCCATAGGGTGTAGGGAAGCTGTTCAGATCATCACCACTCATCTGTAACACCTCCAAATCAAAAATCACTTTGAACTTGCTGTCACGACTTGGAGGTAAGCACATACTTGGTAATCTCTCAATCTATGCATATTTCCTTGCACAATAATTTGGCCATATGTTCATAATTATGCATGGAATGTTTTCCCTCAATTAATTGCATTGTTTGAATCGTGTATCAAAAATCCTAGCCTTCATGCAGAAATTAGGGTTCTTGAGGTTTCTTCGTGATTTCTTGTTGTATGTTTAATTTAAATGAAATTAAAGTACATAGACATGATCGTGAGGTTGAGGCGAGCATAATGATATGTGGATTGCATGATATGATTAAGTATTCATGGAGATTGGATAGAAAATGCAAATCTGAGAAACCAAGAACACGCGCGTGTTCTTCAGCTTGTTCTTGGAGCCATTTTTAGAAATTCAAATATTTGAATTTTGTGATTTTTGTTTAATTGATTCAAAAATTAATTTCTCTCTGAGTTTTAATGATTTTGAGTTGATTCTTTTTTTAATAATTCACAAAAATGTTAAAATATTTTATTTTCACAAAAAATCCCAAAAATATTATTTATTTCATATAATTGATATTTTTGCAAAGAATTAATATTTTGATTGTTTTTGGCATTTTAAATATTTTTTCTACATTGATTTTGCAACTTTTAATGCTTTCTAATTATTTTGTAGGTCAATACTTAATTTTTGAAGCATTAATCCAAGATCACAATTTGTTTTCCATGTGTTAAACAATTTTGATCATTTTAATTGAATTTTTATTCAATTAAAACACATTTTGAAAACAAATTAGAGTTTTAGATTAATTCAACCCTCATAAATCATTTTCAAACACTTTGGGCCTCTTGAGAGAGTGTAAGACCCAACCCCCTTTTTTTTGAAAACCTTTTTGGGCCTCACTTATTGTATAAGTCCCGTTGTATTTCAAAAATCCCGGCGCGATCGTCGCCTTTTCAAAATAAAAACCATCTGGGCCTCTCCTTGAGCTATAAGACCCATTCAAAACACTTTGGGCCTCTATTAGAGTGTAAGACCCAATCCCCCTTTTAACCAAAACATTTTTGGGCCTCACTTATTGTATAAGTCCCTCTGCGTTAAAAGAAAACCTCGGCGCAATCGCCATTTTTAAACGAAAAATCATTTGGGCCTACCCTCGTGTTATAAGCCCCTATCTTTTCTTTAAACCTTTTTTGGGCCTCTTGAGAGAGTGTAAGACCCATCCCTTTGTACAGAAAACCTTTTTGGGCCCCAGTCACTTGTATAAGTCCCGCTGTACAAAGTCAAACAGTGCGCTCACTGATAAAACCCTGGGCCTCTCCTTGAGCTGTAAGCCCCAAATCTTTCTTTTTCAAAGCACTTTCTCCTTTGATTTTGAATATACTGTTGTTTTCAATCTTTCTTTGTTGAACAACTAACCAAACAACATGGAAGCACTACAACCGAGTAAGTGGTTATCGCTTTCATTTACTGCTTTCATATTATAAACTGTATTGTGGGGCTGCTCACTGTAAGTCTCCTTTCATAAACTCATATCTACTGTGTAATAATAGTATAGATATTTCGAGTTTCCCCGGCAACTATGTCTAGAACTAGGTGACGCCGTTTCATTTATTCGTAGAAATAGACGCCTAGATCCCCAATAGGAGCACCAAATACAGTCTTCTCTTCGGCTGTCCTCCTTAGGAATCGTCAAGAAGCTCTACTCCCCAAGATGAATGTATTCTCTGTAAATGGCATCTTTGAGTTTCTTCCAAATTCTCGAACTTTCCTGACTTGATATATTCCTTGTGGATAGCTTGCCTTGAATGTCTCGGGGTTTGGGTACCCACTACGGTCATAATCTTGGACCTTAACTAAGGAACCCTCTTTAAAAGCTAAAAGTCGCTGGATAGTAAACCTCGCACATTTACCAGTGGTTTTTATCTTTAAAAGAGTTATCTCTCCTAATGGAAAGGAGATGATAGACCCACGGGCTTCTTAAAAGAATCGGCCTCCTCTTGGGCATTATTCAAGGACACTACGGCTTCTTAGAAGTATTCACAGCCTCCTCTTAGGCTTCGTATAATGATCTCTTCCTTCGGGAATGATAGCCTCCTCTTGGGCTTCGTACAAGGACCCGTCGGCTTCTTAAAAGTTTCCAGCCTCCTCTTGGGCTTCGTACAAATTGTCCCGACGACCTACTAGAGGTATAGGAACAGAACCTAGTCATCCTCACAGAACAGTCCTTTCATAGAGTCTACTACTGTTTCTCAAAACATAGTACAAAAGATAAAACTCTAGACACGGACAGTCTAACTTCCTTGAGTCTCAAAGACATTCTCAAGTGACCCCTTCATTAAATAGGAAGGAAACCCGCAGACTCGGACAGTCTCAATACCCTTTGGATTTCCCGTTTCCTCAAAGAGAAGGAAATATCCCTGATCCTCAAATCAAATCCCTGAGTACAGTGTTGCTCATATAAGAACTGATTTTCTCTTTTAAAATTAGTCTATTGGATCTGTCACTCAACTGAAACAAACCTTTAGCCTCCATCTCGGGCTTCGTACGAGATACAAAAACGCTCTCTTGTTGAGTATCAAAGACTCTCTTGTTGAGTCAAACAATAGCCTCTATCTCGGGCTTCGTACGAGACACAAAGACTCTCTTGTTGAGTCAAACAATCGCCTCCATCTCAGGCTTCATACGAGATACAAAAGACTCCCTCGTAGAGTCAAACAAACAATCGCCTCCATCTCGGGCTTCATACGAGATACAAAAAACTCCCTTTGTTGAGTCAAATAGCCTCCATCTCGGCCTTTATACGAGATACCGAAAGACTCTATCGTCAGGTCAAAAACTTTTAGCCTCTCTCTCGGGCTTTGTACGAGACACAAATTAGCCTCCTCTTAGGCTTTGTATAATGATTTTCCTAGCGGAAATTAGCCTCCTCTTAGGCTTTGTATAATGATTTTCCTAGCGGAAATTAGCCTCCTTTTAGGCTTTTGTATAAGAAAACCACTGGTTGATCCAATCAACCTTTTAGCATCAAAGTTATGCCCCGTTCATAGTACACAAACATTAACAACTCCTTTCCTTTCATCTAATCGCTGTAAGCGGCAAGCCTCTGGATCATCTATATCCATGCCACTGTCCCTCTTTTAGCATGAGAAATTCCTAAGGAAAGATGGCATTGCTCTACACTGAGTTAAAGTCTTCTCCTTCAGGTTAAAACCCTTTCTTCGGAAATTATGGCATTGCTCGGATCCGCGTATCCCAGTTAAAGTAATTCTCCTTCTCCCCTCTTTAGAGATGACAAATTCTCTCTAAAGCCGAGACCTTTCAGCTTCACGTCTTGGGCTTTGAACAAGACACAAATAGACCTTTTCAGCTTCACATCTTGGGCTTTGAACAAGATACCAACCACCTTTCGCTTCACGTCTTGGGCTTTAAACAAGACACCAAAAACACCATTTCCTCCCATAGAATAGGAGGAACTACGAACGCTCTGATTTCCCTGTTTCGGTAAACGGGAATACGTAGGCATAAGATCGAAAGAAAAGATCTTAGCGAGCGCAATTAACAAAAAACCCAAATCCCATATCTCCATCAATCAAAAGCAGTAATTCAAAAGCATCAGTCCTAACATCCTAATCCTTGTTCCCCGCCAGAAACCTTCTGCCTAGATAAAAAGAAAGACCTGTATTGGCGAAATACGAATAACCAGTACAAAGGCCCCCCCACATTGATAGCATCCGTAACCTAACAGACCGCTGTTTAAACTCAGTATGCAAAGCAGGGTTAATTGGAGACATCTATTTCCCTTCCTTATTCAGCTCACAATAGGATAAAAAATGAATCGACCTGTAGTTTAAGCTCAAACCGCAGAGAGTGACCAACGCTTAAGAACCGCGTCCAAAATCGCTCGCTACAGAAAAAATGGCGCCCACCGTGGGGCCGATATTTCTTTTTCCTTTTTTCTCTTCACTTATGTGAAAACCACAGATTGGGGCTTCCGCCGGGGAACCCATTTTCTGTCAGGAACTTAGGATTCTTAGCTTTATAAGTCTAGGATGATTAGGACAAATATATATACTGCTTTTCCTAATTGCTATACGTGTTTATTTTTTCTGCTATTGGGAATGCGGGTGATGCCGTATGTGGAAAGATTGAGTATACACCTAGAAAAGCCAACCCTTTCGTAGTGCGGAAGCTATCGGAAATAGTTGTTACGCGATACTACCCTCATTTGAGGCTGGTGATCTATTCTCGGTGAATGGCACTTACTCTAAGATTACACACAACTCGCTGGCGATCCGCTTGTTGTCTGCCTTCCTGGGAGGAGCTGATGATAATGAGTATAGGTACAAAAATCACCCTAGTGTAAACCTTTGGGGATGGGTAGAGCCTTGACTTCATGACAACGACCCTTTGACCCCATGTTTTTTCTATGTTTTTGTGTGCTGCATTCATGCATTCATTTAACAAAACATTAAAACATTCAAAAAACTTTCTCTTCTAGTCTCTCTGTTTTTCAAATTAAACTAAGACTGTGATTGCAAATATCAGAGAAAAGGATTACGCTGATGGATTTCGGTAGAAGGAGAACTCGCCAGTATACCTTCAAGGTTCCAAAGCTAGGGGATTTGAGAAGGTTAACAAGGATGATCGTTAACCCAGAGGCTTTTAGAGCCAAGCACGAAGGTTTGCTACCACTGTTAAGAGTCCATGTGATTGAGGGAATCATGGACGCGCTCATTCAGTTCTATGATCCGGTTTATCACTGTTTCACATTCCCGGATTACCAGCTATCACTAACACTGGAGGAGTATTCTCATCTGGCTGATTTACATATCACTGATCGAGCTCTATTTTCTGGACTGGAAGAAATTCCAAAGGATCAGACCATAGCAAGAGCAATTCATTTGGACGAGTCTGAGGTCAGGACTCACATGACCACTAAGGGTGGCATCCAAGGTTTGCCAGCCCAGTTCTTGACAAAAAAGGCTCTATACTTCGCTAGTATAGGGAACGGGACTGCTTTTGAAAGCATCTTTGTCTTGCTCACCTACGGATTATTTTTGTTTCCCAACATCAATAACTTCGTCGATATCAACGCTATTAAGGTTTTTCTCATTGGAAACCCTGTGCCGACGTTGTTCGCAGATGCGTATCATTCTGTACACTTGGGAAATTTGTACAGCGGAGGGGAGATCACATGCTGTGTACCTTTGCTTTACAAATGGTTTATCTCTCACTTGCCCAAGTCTGCTGCTTTTTGGGATTGCAAGAGTGTCTTATGTTGGTCGCAGAAGATCATGTCTCTCACCAATTCTGATATAGATTGGTGTAATAGGATTTATGAGGGAATCATAATCATTGACCGTTGTGGAAACTTCCCCAGCGTGCCCCTCATAGGAACTAAGGGAGGAATCAACTATCATCCGATATTGGTTCTTCGTCAATTTGGATACCCGATGAGACACATCCCACTGGGTGTTCATCTGGAAGGTCTTTTCTTCAAAGAAGGAGAAAGTGACAGAGCACTAAAGATGGAAATAGTGCAAGCTTGGAAACAGGTTCATAAGAAAGGACGAGAGTCTCTGGGAAAACCGGACTGTGTCCCGGTGGAGCCTTATCTCCATTGGGTACAAACCAGAGCTCTCAAGCTAAAAATGCCTTATCCTCGTTACGAAATTCTTCCACCGAGGGAAACTGTCATGTACTTCATGACGGAAACTGAAAAGCTTCAGGTTACTCTTAACAAAGTTCAAAAGGAAAGAAGATCTTGGAAGAACAAGTACCGCACCCTCGACGTAGAGTGTATCCAAATACAGCAACTACTAAAAGAGAAAGATGCTCTGATTGAAATTTTGGAGCAACATGCTGTAGAGAATCAAGACGACCAAAGGAATTTTCTCACTCCTTTCACTTGGCAAAGGAATGACAACCCGACAACGGCTCAAGCGCCCTGGTCAAAGAAGAGGACTCGGGACCCATTAGTTTAGGTTTCTGTTTCTGCACTTTGTAATCTACTATATTTCCATTTCTGTAATCCTTTGGAATTCAATAAAAAAGGGGTTTCCCCAGTGTTTGATATTTGCAATCTAATTGTCAAAGTTTATTTTGATTAAACCAAAAAAACAACAATTAATATAATCATTGCATTCATCATTCTCACATCGCGTATTCTTCTTACCTACGAATCTCACGTTTGTGTCTCGATTCTAGAGTCAAACTGTCTCATTCGTATAATACTCGGGCCAATCGTCAGAAAAAGATGGATGATCTTGAGGTAGAAAATAGAGAGTTGAAAGAAGAGATCGACGCTCTGAGAGAGGATATGAGAAAGCTTCGTAACGACATGCAAGCCATGGCAGAAGCTCAGCTACAAAGAACTGTGATCTCAGAGATCACCTCAACGCCCATCATAGAAAAGTATGATCCTAGGTATCAGATGCCGAAAGATCGTCCTTGGGGCATGCCTGTTAACTATATCCCGGAAGGATATGTTCCGCCGATCACTGAAGATCAGGGAATCGCAACAGAAGCCGCTGGGCCTGAAGGTTACAAACTTCGGGAAAGCGAAGATGCTAGGGGCATACTGAAGACTCCTGAAGGTTACAAACTTCGGGAGGCGCCAAGACTTACTGCCGTAGTCACGGTACCACCCCCTGTGGTACACACTGTCCCGGAAGGACAGATTCCACAGACACCTTCTGGTAAGAAGGAAACTATGTTTGACAGAATGGAGGAATTCCAGGAGCAGTTCTTAGAAATGCAGAAAGAGCTGCAAGCCATTCGCGGTCAGGATCTATTTGGAAAGGACGCCGCAGACCTCTGCTTGGTCCCAAATGTGAAAGTCCCGCACAAGTTCCAAGTGCCCGACTTTGAAAAATATAAGGGTAACTCTTGCCCTCAGAGCCATCTGGTGATGTACGCTCGGCGGATGTCAGCTCAGACGGAGAATCAAGACCTATTGATTCACTACTTTCAGGATAGTTTAACCGGTGCCGCACTCAAATGGTACATGGGTTTAAACCGTACTACGATCAGTACATTCAGAGATCTTGGTACTGCCTTCGTCCAACAATACAAGTACAATTTAGACATGGCACCCGACAGAGATCAACTCAAATCAATGTCGCAAAAGGACAAGGAAACCTTTAAGGAGTATGCTCAAAGGTGGCGTGAAATTGCCGCTCAAATTTGTCCACCTCTTGATGAAAAAGAGATGACAAAGATCTTCTTAAAGACCTTAAGCTCATTTTACTATGACCGAA
Source organism: Lathyrus tuberosus (assembly GCA_022829125.1). Taxonomy (NCBI): domain Eukaryota; kingdom Viridiplantae; phylum Streptophyta; class Magnoliopsida; order Fabales; family Fabaceae; genus Lathyrus; species Lathyrus tuberosus. Next base: position 20,619,048 of record JALAZF010000012.1, on the reverse strand, counting down.
TGGTTGCCAGTGCACCCAGTGATTTCACCGAAATGGTGGGTATGGGCGTACGTCTTGAGGAAGCCGTCCGAGAAGGATGTTTGGTAAAAGACACTGGATCGACGAGCGGTACTAAAAAATACGGTAGTGCTCTCCCTAAGAAAAAAGAGCAAGATATTGGGAATATCTCTCTCGGAAAGCAAAGGCGACGTTATCAGCCAGTAGCAGCTGTTACTCCTGCTATCGGCCCCGCGCCTGTTCCTATGTATCAACCTCAGGTTGCGCAGAGCCAACCTGACCAACAAAGGACAAAACAGCCTCGTCCTCCATATAACAACAACCGTACAACACGGCCATCAAGGTTTGATCCTATACCCATGTTGTACGCAGAATTATTTCCGTTACTACTGGCTAAGGGGCACATTCAGACTAAGTCTCCTCTTACAGTTCCGGAAAATCTGCCTTTTTGGTTTAAAGCGGATCAAACATGCCCTTATCATCAAGGAGGTTCAGGGCATAACATTGAGACTTGTCTCAATTTCAAATCCGACGTGCAAAAGCTTGTTAGGAGCGGTCTCTTATCTTTCAAAGATACGAATCCTAATGTTCTTACGAACCCGCTGCCTCAACACGAGAAAGCTGCAGTCAATCTGATTGAGAAAGAGACTAACAATGTCTATCAAATTCACGATGTACTCTTGTTAAAGACCAATCTGGTCAAGATGCATTGTAGACAGAGTGGATATGGCCATGTGCCACCTCATAACTATCACCAGTGTGATATCTGCTCTAAAGATAACCAAGGATGTTCGGTAGTGCAATCAGCTCTACAGGAACAAATGGATCTTGGATGGATCCAAGAGCACCGAGTTCGTGGAGTTAACATGGTTTACACGAATTCCAATGTCATTCAGAACCACGACATCCGTGCAATGAATGTCAACTTGGTGGCGATGCACTCAAGGCAAAGCCAGTATCATAATCTTCCGCGACACGATTACAGTTCCTGTCTGATTTGCTCGGTAAACAAACAGGGATGCTCTTTCATACAAGAGGCCCTCCAGCGTCAGATGGATCTTGGATGGATCCAAGACTACCATGATAGGAACTCCTATCAAATCAACATGGTTCAGATCTTCGACATCCGCGTAATGGATACCAACCTGGTAGAGTTACATGCTGAGCAGGTCCGACTTGGATTCTTAATATCACATGACTATCAAAATTGTAAAGCGGGTTGCGAAAACGATCGAGGTTGTACCCTTGTCCAGGAGGCACTTCAGCACTTGTTAAATCACTGGTGGATGCCAATCTATATGGACGAAGATACTCAACAGATTAGTATCAATAACAGGAATCCTACTCGTCGTCAAAGTCAGGATGTCCGATCAATGGAAGGTAACCTAGTGAGGTTACATTGTATTCAAAGTGGGCGTGGCCAGGTGCCACCACACAACTATGACAGTTGTAGCGTCTGTGCAGAAAGTAACCAAGGGTGTTACCTTGTGAGAGCAGCTCTTCAGGGTCAGGTCGATCATGGAGAAATTCGTCCATATCCCGGTTCAGGACCCATAATTTGGTCACCGAACTACCTTGCCGAGCAAGTTGAGGATGTTGTCACGATCTCTGGTCATCACAGGACCAGGGATGTTTTTGCCATCATTCCTCTACTTGACGAATCTAAAGTTCCCAACCAGGAACGGATCGAGATTACTTATGATGGTCATAAAAATCAGAAGGTTCCCATAGTCATCTATCTACCGGGCCCACTACCGTATGAATCAGCTAAGGCAATCCCTTACAAATACGGTGCAACAATAATCGAGAATGGAAGGGAAATTCCATTACCCTCCGTCGTGAATATTGCAGACATCAGTCGTGTAACACGGAGCGGTCGAATCTTCAACCGAGGGGGTTAGAGAATCCAACCAAGAAAAGGAACTTCAGGCGGAAATTCCTGATCCACCAGTCAGTCAATCTGGTAATCCCGACTGTTCAAAAGACAAAGATGAGATGCTAAAGCTCATCCAAAGGAGTGAATATAACATTGTTGATCAACTGTTACAGACTCCTTCAAAGATCTCAGTATTATCACTGTTACTCAGTTCAGAAGCACACAGAGAGGCTCTACAGAAAGTCTTGGAGAAAACCTTTGTGGAACAGGATGTAACAATCAGACAATTCGATAGCATTGTCTCTAACATCACTTCTTGCAACAATTTGGGATTTAGTGATGAGGAATTACCTGAAGAGGGTCATCGTCATAACATGGCGCTCAACATCACAGTTGACTGCCAGGGCGATGCTTTAGCCAACGTATTGGTAGACACAGGGTCAGCCCTGAATGTTATGCCGAAGTCCACTTTGATGCAATTATCATTTAAGGGCCCTCCGATGAGAGTCAGCGAGGTCGTCGTCAAAGCATTCGACGGATCCAGAAAAACAGTTATCGACGAAGTTGATCTTCCCATAACTATTGGTCCTCACGCTTTCCAAATCACTTTCCAGGTCATGGACATCCGGGCAACATACAATTGTTTATTAGGAAGACCTTGGATACATCAGGCTGGAGCGGTTACTTCGACCCTCCACCAAAAGCTAAAGTTCGTCAAGAACGATCAACTTGTCACGGTTTATGGGGAACAAGCCTTGCTTGTAAGCAACCTATCATCATCTACTTGTGCGGAACCCGAGGAGGTTATCAGAACTCAGTTCCAAGCACTATCGGTGAGCAAGGACAATCAGTTCTAAGAAGGAACTTCAATTTCTTCATACAAAGATGCTATCTAAGCGGTCGAGAGTACCGATACGACAGGATGGGGACGGCTTGTCATTCCTATTGACAATAAAACAAAGAAGGGTCTTGGTTTTTCCGCGACCTGTACTCAGACAACCGCCAACGATGAAAGTCTTCATCCCCTTCAAAACTTCTTCCACAGTGGAGGTTTTCTTCACCCAGTGTCTCAGACAGTTCATGCTATCAATGAGGAAGATCCCTCTGACACAGATAAAGAATGGAAGTCCTACCTTAACAAGGACGACTATATGTCTCAGGAAGAGGTGCCTATGCCTTTTTACTTTCCTACAGAAAGTCCGAGATTTATACCAAGATCAGATATCGAAATGATCTACGGAGATTGTGATCCGGAAGGATGCCGTGCTCTGCCAAATTCATTGGAGGAAGACACTCTGATGAAAGAAAACTTTGATCACAATTACTATGGCCCGATGGATGGTCTGCCAATGTGGCAGCCTTACCCAGGAAACTTGGGGCAAGAAAGTCAGCCGAGTAATGAAACTCAACTGAGCGTCATTGAACAGAATACCTGTGTCCCCGCCATGTCATGGGATCAACACTCAGGTCATTCGGAAACTACTCAGCATGAAGATGAATTCGCAACATTTGTAGGACTTGAATTCATCAACTATGCTTTTCCCGAGGTCAACGTCATCGAGAGAGATGACTCCTCCAGTTCCAAAGAAGTTTGGGACACTCTAGGACAACCAAGTGGAAAATACGACTTTATGGTCAAGTACACTGCTCCCGAAAGCTCTCGTATCAGGCTCGAAGATATCCAGTCAACTGGATGGGGAGATACAGCTGAGAGCTCCAATACTCTCCAAAATGCAACAGAGGAATCCTCCTACGACAATTCTGCCTGGGAAACAGATTCCAACGATCCTACTCCACCAGAAATCAGCGTCATTTCTGAAGACAAATCAAGGAAGGTGCTAGACTTTGTGATTCACCGAGGAGTTCGCCGCCAGTGGGTTGCTGTCGATGTTCCGAGGGTCGTTCACCAGTCAAAGTAATTGCCATCTTTAACCTTTCACCCTGCCCAGGTGAAACAGATGTTTTGATAGGGCTCGTTTTCTGTAAATTTCCCTCTCCGCTTTGCCCAAAGCGACAGAGTTTTGTTTTATAGGGCTGTAGTTTCAAGATTCGACTTGTTCATTAATAAAATAACATCGTTCTGTAATTTCCGCATTATTGCTGTTTTCTCTTTTCGCTTTTTTCAGAAAATGGTAATCCTAAAAAACAATTCAAAAATAAAAACAAGCAGTAAAATCAAAACACTGCACACACTTGCATTTTCTCTATCTCTTCTAAACACGAATCATCACGTCATGCAGATTGCTTGTTTTATACCCCGTTGAAACATACGATCCGATGCCTTCTCCCAACTTTGAGTTCCCGGTATTCGAGGCTGAAGAAGAAAATGACGACGAAATTCCAGAAGAGATCTCCCGACTACTCAGACAAGAGGAAAGGTCCATTGAACCTCATAAAGAGCCGTTGGAAACGGTAAACTTGGGTTCAAAAAAAGAGAGAAAAGAAATCAGGATCGGAGCACTGCTCAGTCCAACTGTCAAAGAAAGTCTGATAAAGCTTCTCAAAGAATTCCCCGATGTATTCGCTTGGTCCTATCAGGGTATGCCAGGGTTGGATACCAGCATCGTGGAACATCACTTACCGCTAAGATCGAAATGTCCGCCAGTAAAGCAAAGGTTGAGACGGACTCACCCGGACATGGCCATTAAAATCAAAGAGGAGGTACAGAAATAGATCGACGCGAGTTTCCTCACTACATCTGAATATCCTCAATGGTTAGCTAACATCGTACCCGTTCCCAAAAAAGACGGAAAGGTCAGAATGTGTGTTGATTACAGAGATCTAAACAAGGTAAGTCCAAAGGACGACTTTCCTTTACCACACATTGACATGCTGGTTGACAGCACAGCAAAGTTCAAAGTATTCTCCTTCATGGATGGATTCTCGGGCTATAACCAGATCAAAATGGCACCGAAAGACATGGAGAAAACTTCGTTCATTACCCCATGGGGTACCTTTTGTTACAAGGTAATGCCGTTCGGTTTGAAGAATGCCGGGACAACCTATCAAAGGGCCATGACTACTCTGTTTCATGACATGATACACAAAGAAATCGAGGTATATGTCGATGATTTGATTGCAAAATCAAGAACAGAGGATGAGCACGTTGAACATCTGACAAAATTGTTCGAACGTCTAAAAAAATTCAAGCTCCGCTTGAATCCCAATAAGTGCACCTTCGGTGTCCGTTCGGGGAAATTACTAGGGTTCATCGTCAGCCAGAAAGGAATTGAAGTTGATCCTGACAAGGTCAAGGCCATTCAAGAAATGCCTTCTCCGAAAACTGAAAAACAAGTCAGAGGATTCCTGGGACGTTTGAACTACATCTCCAGATTCATATTCCTTATGACCGCGACATGTGCGCCGATTTTCAAATTACTCAAAAAGAACCAGGATTGCGTTTGGTCAGAAGATTGCCAAACCGCCTTCGACAGTATCAAGGAATATCTGTTGAATCCTCCGATTCTATCACCTCCAGTGGAAGGAAGACCACTGATCATTTACCTCACAGTCCTAGAGGACTCAATGGGATGTGTACTTGGCCAACAAGACGAAACTAAAAGGAAAGAGTCTGCCATTTACTATCTAAGCAAGAAATTCACCGACTGCGAGACTCGGTACACAATGCTTGAGAAAACTTGTTGCGCTTTGGCTTGGGCAGCCAAACGTCTTCGCCAGTACATGATTCGTCATACTACTTGGTTGGTCTCCAAAATGGATCCAATCAAGTACGTTTTCGAAAAACCTGCTCTCACGGGAAGGATTGCCCGTTGGCAGATGTTACTATCAGAATATGACATAGAGTACCATGCTCAGAAAGCCGTTAAAGGAAGTATTTTAGTCGATCATTTGGCTCATCAACCGATTGACGATCAAGAATCAATCGGGTTTGACTTCCCAGACGAAGATGTCATGTATCTAAAGATGAAAAATTGCGATGAATCGCTACCCAGTGAAGGGCCAGAACCAGGTTCCCAGTGGGGACTTATCTTTGACGGAGCAGTCAATCATTATGGAAATGGAATTGGGACAATCATTGTTACCCCTCAGGGTTCCCACATTCCTTTCACTGCTAGGCTTACGTTCAAATGTACGAACAACGAGGCCAAATACGAAGCATGTATCATGGGTCTCGAAGAAGCGATTGATTTAAGGATCAAAAACTTGGACGTATACGGCGATTCAGCCTTGGTTATTAACCAGATAAAAGGAGATTGGAACACATACCAATCAGGATTGATTCCTTACAAAGACTATGCAAGAAGGTTGTTACCCTTCTTCAACAGAGTCGACTTTCATCACATCCCTCGTGATGAGAATCACATGGCTGATGCATTAGCCACTCTCTCTTCCATGATTAGTGTAGGTCGATGGAATGACATACCTAAGATCGACATCATGCGCCTTGAACGGCCCGCTTACATCTTCGCGATTGAAGCAATAATAGACGACAGACCTTGGTATCACGATATCAAATGCTTCCTTCAGAAACAAGAGTACCCATCTGGGGCACTCAGAAAAGACAGGAAAACCCTTAGAAGATTGGCTGGAAACTTCTTCCTGAGCGGTGACACTCTTTATAAGAGAAATTTTGACCTGGTCTTGCTCTTATGCGTCGACAGACCAGAAGCAGACATGCTTATGAAAGAAATTCATGAAGGATCCTTTGGCACTCATGCCAACGGACACACAATGGCGAGAAAAATTCTCAGGGCCGGGTATTATTGGTTGACCATGGAATCCGACTGCTACAAGTACATGAGGAGGTGTCACAAGTGTCAGATATACTTCGACAAAATTCATGTACCGCCATCACATCTCAAAGTTCTTTCTTCCCCATGGCCATTTTCCATATGGGGAATTGACATGATTGGTATGATTGAGCCCAAAGCTTCAAACGGACATCGGTTCATCCTGGTAGCCATTGATTATTTCACCAAGTGGGTCGAAGCAGCGTCATTCGCCAATGTAACCCGACAAGTGGTGGTCCAATTTATCAAAAACAATATCATCTACCGTTATGGTGTTCCAAGCGAGATCATTACTGATAATGGATCTAACTTGAACAATAAGATGATGAAAGAGTTGTGTGCAGAGTTTAAGGTCGAACACCATAACTCATCTCCCTACCGACCCAAGATGAACGGAGCGGTAGAAGCGGCTAACAAGAACATCAAGAAGATCGTTCAAAAGATGGTTGTAACCTATAAAGATTGGCACGAAATGCTACCCTTTGCTCTTCACGGTTATCGTACATCTGTCCGCACTTCAATAGGGGCAACCCCTTTCTCTCTAGTATATGGCATGGAAGCAGTGCTCCCCATAGAAGTAGAGATCCCATCAATCCGGGTATTGATGGAAGCTCAGCTCACCGAAGCTGAATGGTGTCAAAGTCGACATGACGAACTGAACCTGATCGAAGAAAAGAGAATCACGACACTATGCCACGGTCAGTTGTATCAACAGAGAATGAAAAGGGCGTTCGACAAAAAGGTCCGACCTCGTATTTTCAGAAAAGGAGACCTCGTGCTCAAGAAGATACAATCATTTCTCACTGACTCTCGGGGCAAATGGACCCCAAATTATGATGGCCCTTATGTGCTCACGAAAGCTTTCTCAGGCGGCGCCTTGAGACTTGCAACCATGGACGGAGAGGAATTTGCCTACCCCACGAATGTTGATGTAGTCAAGAAATACTTCGCCTAAAACTAAATAAAAAAAAAACGTCTTGGTGGATTGAAAACCCGAAAGGGCGGTCCAGGCAAAAGTTAGAGACATGAAAAAAAATCATCCCGATGGATTGGAAATCTCATAGTACAACCCAGACAAAAATTAGGGATAATGGCAAGTAACTATGTTCAACAGAGGCAAGTCCCTCAGCAGCAGTTGCAGCATCATCTATCGGAGGAAATCTCCAGTCAAAGGTCATCTTCGACGGAAGCTCAGGATGTCCTGAACTCAAAGTTGGTAGAAGGATAGTGGTCGTTATGTTTCAACGTAGCCCTTTTCCCTGTAAATTACCATTTTCTAACTTTGTATATACTCTTTGGGATCACGCGTTTGGCTGATCTCCATCTTATCAATAAAATTTGAGCCCTTGTGCTTTTGTTTGCAATTCTTTACTTGTTTTAGCTTTACAGAACGACGTTGTTTAAACTTAAGCAGCGATTCTTGAAATAAAACGAAAATGAATTTACTTGTTAAAAACTTTTTCTGCTTTTAAATTAAAGATGGCATTTCTTTTGACTGTTGAACATCAGAAGAACATCGATCGCTTTTCCCGAAGTAAGCAAACTTCAAAGTGCAGAATCAAAGTACTCCTTCTAAACCAGTTCGCCTGAATGAAGGGATCAATTGTGTCAGAGACCTTGTTTCGTCTGACACCCTCGGCCGAGTTCTCATCTCCTAAGCCCGATCAATATAGCTCCCAAAGGGACTATCTCTCCTAAGCAAGGTGGAATTGCTATTTTGAACCAACGGTACTTCTTCGCCCCGCGATGGCCGAGTATCCAATTGTGTTCATCCATTAGTCTGTATGTCGCGTCTGTTTTGTCAGCATATACATACATACATCATGCATTTTTTATTTGCATTCACATTTCATATTGCATCACTATCACTCTAGTCGGTCCTGTCCCCTAGTGGTAGAAGTCCTCTCAATCGAGTTGTCAGTTCTTGCCTCGCTAGGAAATACTGCGTCTGAACAACCTCGCTTCCAGTTTAATTCTGGAAAGAAGTTGGTCCTTGACCACTTTGATAACTTGAACCTCTGAAAAGCCAGAGGAAAATTTCAATAAACATCACTCTTCGCCATTGAAGATGATATCCTTGCTTTCCCGGATTAAGGAAAATCCACAGAGAAAGCCTCGTGATCAGAGATTCGGCAGCAAGCCAGTTTTGCTCCAAGAAACCACTGATGAAAAGGTCATCGGCACCTCAAAATTGGACCCCATCATATGGCGTTTCTCTGGGAAGATCCCGAGAAAAGTATGATGAAAGATCCCAAATGAAAACAGTCTCTCAAGAGACTCGCTTTCCCCAGTAGAATCGACAAATGGCGTCTCCAAAACAGAGAAGTTTGTACACCTCTACAACTCAGACGAATGGGTTCCCCAGCAAGTCTGACATCAAAACTTTTTCCACTCAAATGGCATCTCCCCAGGAAAATTCGGCGAGAAGTTTGAAGGAAAGCCGCTACGCATAGCGTCCCTTGTCAATAAAGTTTAGTGACAAAAGAAACTAAGACCAGTTCCTCGGTAGGAAACCAGGATCGAGGGGAAGTTTAAATTAGAAACTAAGACCAGTTCCTTGGTAGGAAACCAGGATCGAGGGGAAGTTTGTTTCCACAACTGAGACCAGTTCCTTGGTAGGAAACCAGGATCGAGGGGAAGTTTATTTCAAAAGAAACTAAGACCAATTCCTTGGTAGGAAACCAGGATCGAGGGGAAGTTTAAATCAGAAACTAAGACCAGTTCCTTGGTAGAAAACCAGGAGCGAGGGGAAGTTCATTTCTGAAACTTAGACCAGTTCTTTGGTAGGAAACCAGGATCGAGGGGAAGTTTACTTCAGAAACTGAGACCAGTTCCTTGGTAGGAGACCAGGATCGAGGGGAACTTTACCTTTTCTAAACATCTTTGCTTATCTAAAGAAGATGAATGCGTAAGCTACCATTCATAACCACCATCAAAATTTTGGGTATTCCGATATTTAATCCTCTTGCACCCCGAATGCCCGAATCCCTTCGTCATTCACACCTTCGGGTCCAAGAAGATTAAATAGGGGCATCTGTAATACCCCAAATTTTAACCACTTAGATTTCCCATCACTGTGAAAATCATCATCACAATATGGATGAACCATCATGCTTCATCAGTCTCCCCAAAGATGGGTGAGCATCCAATACAATCAAAATTAGGGTTTCAAGCCCTCTCTGAGTGCTTAGACAAAGGATCAATCAAGAAATGACATGATATTCAACTTGTCTAACCTCTCAAACATCCACAATGGATAAAAAAGGACTCCCACTTCAAGGATTAAGCACAAGGCTGCTCCCTTCTAGGTGGATCAAGTCTCAAGATCGACAATGTCACCAAATTAGGGTTTTGGTCGACCAGGGCCTCCAGATGGAAATTTTCATCTGGGCACAAGGCAATGATCCAAAACATGACCTAATATACTTCATGGAACCTCATGAACCCATGCATCAAGTCAATTTTGCCTCAGGGGATGCATTCATCAAAAATCAGGAATTAGGGTTTCTTGACATAATTCACCCCTAAGTTGACTTTTGGGACAAACCATGAGCCAAGACCTCAAGACATGATTTGAGGGTCTCTAATATACCATATTGATCCATTTGGAACAATGGATTGATCCAAGAAGCTTGAGCAACAAGTCTCAATTTCATCTGCACCACAATTAGGGTTTTAAGAGAAAAGTCAACTGTAACTTTGACTTTTGACCAAGTATTGCTCCCAAACCCTAATACATGATTGAATATACCCTATGACACCCATGGAACATGTCCATCAAGTTTGATTTAGGTCAAGGACATGATTTCCTGAAGAATTGCACAGTTTGGAATTCATCTGATAAAAAGTCAACCGTGCACAAAAGTCAACTTTGACTTTTTGAGATTTTTCACCAAAATGGATTTTTAACCCTAAAATAATGTTAATGTATGATTTGAATCATCATTCATCAATAAAAATCAATAAAAGTGAGATAACTTGTAAAAGGGGTAACCATAAAACTTAGAAATTTTTCTAAGTTAAAAATAAAGTGGCAAAGGTACCAACTTTGGAGGACCATAACTCCTAAACCACAAGGCCATTTTGTCTCATCCAAAGATGGATTTGTAGCCCTCATTATCACCTACAAAAACTTCAACTACAAGTCATTCCAATTCATTAAGGATTTTGAGTTATGGAGTGATCAAAGTGGCTGAAAAGTGAAAATGTCACTTTTTCCAACACTTAGTGAAATTTTCACTAAGTCAGATTCTGCCTCACTTTTTGCCAAATGTAGGGGGATTTTTCACTTGGAATCAAAAGAGATCAAAACCAAACTTGTTCAAACAGTTGTTGTATCATGTAAGATCTTTCCAAAATGGCCAAGAACATTGCCAAATTCAACCTACATCATGAGATACCACATTGCCAAGTTGCCTTGCTGAAATCTGTCAAGGCAAGGCAGAATTTGCAACTTTGGTCGATTTGCCAAAATCAGCCAAATTCAATTGCTCCTATCCACTTGGACACCTCAGAGGATTGAATCTAAAGGGAACAATCACTGAGCCAAGCCTCCAAAGTCCATGGAACAAGAAATAGCATGTTGAACCTAAAATGGCCAAAATAAGGACAAGACTTCAAATTTGGAATGAGGCATTCAATGAAACCATCAAGGTGGCATGGACTGAGCCATTCTCATCTGAAATCAGTCAAGACTTATCCAAGACCAAGGGGACCAAAGCTCTGTGCCCTAACCTCTAGTCAATGGCTAGAGGAGACTTGGATTTTCATTTGCCAACATTGGCCAAACCTACTTACCAGCTGCCATGCACTATTCCTTGCAAAACAAACTTGCTCTACTATAAATAGAGCTTAATTGTGGTCAGTTTGAGTACACCAAAGCCATCTAATAGATGCTTTCCTCAAAATCTCTTCTTTCACTCCAATTTTGCCTTCTAAGGCAAGTCACTATCGGGTTTTGAGTTTGAGAGCAATTCCAATCAAACCAATCACTCACACACCTCACATACATCACATATGAGCTGATCAAACACTTAGATTACTTCTGAAACATCAATTTCATGAAATCACCAGCTGGTTGCTCAAGGTTTTAACCAAAGTGCAGCTGAGGTACCACAAAATGATCCAGCCAATTTCAATCAAGTCCAACCATCCAAACAAAATCCATAGGGTGTAGGGAAGCTGTTCAGATCATCACCACTCATCTGTAACACCTCCAAATCAAAAATCACTTTGAACTTGCTGTCACGACTTGGAGGTAAGCACATACTTGGTCATCTCTCAATCTATGCATATTTCCTCGCACAATAATTTGGCCATATGTTCATAATCATGCATGGAATGTTTTCCCTCAATTAATTGAATTGTTTGAATCGTGTATCAAAAATCCTAGCCTTCATGCAGAAATTAGGGTTCTTGAGGTTTCTTCGTGATTTCTTGTTGTATGTTTAATTTAAATGAATTTAAAGTACATAGACATGATCGTGAGGTTGAGGCGAGCATAATGATATGTGGATTGCATGATATGATTAAGTATTCATGGAGATTGGATAGAAAATGAAAATCTGAGAAACCAAGAACACGCGCGTGTTCTTCAGCTTGTTCTTGGCGCCATTTTTAGAAATTCAAATATTTGAATTTTGTGATTTTTGTTTAATTGATTCAAAAATTAATTTCTCTCTGAGTTTTAATGATTTTGAGTTGATTCTTTTTTTAAAAATTCACAAAAATGTTAAAATATTTTATTTTCACAAAAAATCCCAAAAATATTATTTATTTCATATAATTGATATTTTTGCAAAGAATTAATATTTTGATTGTTTTTGGCATTTTAAATATTTTTTCTACATTGATTTTGCAACTTTTAATGCTTTCTAATTATTTTGTAGGTCAATACTTAATTTTTGAAGCATTAATCCAAGATCACAATTTGTTTTCCATGTGTTAAACAATTTGATCATTTTAATTGAATTTTTATTCAATTAAAACACATTTTGAAAACAAATTAGGGTTTTGGATTAATTCAACCCTCATAAATCATTTTCAAACACTTTGGGCCTCTTGAGAGAGTGTAAGACCCAACCCCCTTTTTTTTGAAAACCTTTCTGGGTCTCACTTATTGTATAAGTCCCGTTGTATTTCAAAAATCCCGGCACGATCGTCGCCTTTTCAAAATAAAAACCATCTGGGCCTCTCCTTGAGCTATAAGACCCATTCAAAACACTTTGGGCCTCTATTAGAGTGTAAGACCCAATCCCCCTTTTAACCAAAACATTTTTGGGCCTCACTTATTGTATAAGTACCTCTGCGTTAAAAGAAAACCTCGGCGCGATCGCCATTTTTAAACGAAAAATCATTTGGGCCTACCCTCGTGTTATAAGCCCCTCTCTTTTCTTTAAACCTTTTTTGGGCCTCTTGAGAGAGTGTAAGACCCATCCCTTTGTACAAAAAACCTTTTTGGGCCCCAGTCACTTGTATAAGTCCCGCTGTACAAAGTCAAACAGTGCGCTCACTGATAAAACCCTGGGCCTCTCCTTGAGCTGTAAGCCCCAAATCTTTCTTTTTCAAAGCACTTTCTCCTTTGATTTTGAATATACTATTGTTTTCAATCTTTCTTTGTTGAACAACTAACCAAACAACATGGAAGCACTACAACCGAGTAAGTGGTTATCGCTTTCATTTACTGCTTTCATATTATAAACTGTATTGTGGGGCTGCTCACTGTAAGTCTCCTTTCATAAACTCATATCTACTGTGTAATAATAGTATAGATATTTCGAGTTTCCCCGGCAACTACGTCTAGAACTAGGTGACGCCATTTCATTTATTCGTAGAAATAGACGCCTAGATCCCCAATAGGAGCACCAGATACAGTCTTCTCTTCGGCTGTCCTCCTTAGGAATCGTCAAGAAGCTCTACTCCCCAAGATGAATGTATTCTCTGTGAATGGCATCTTTGAGTTTCTTCCCAATTCTCGAACTTTCCTGACTTGATCTATTCCTTGTGGATAGCTTGCCTTGAATGTCTCGGTGTTTGGGTACCCACTACGGTCATAATCTTGGACCTTAACTAAGGAACCCTCTTTAAAAGCTAAAAGTCGATGCATAGTAAACCTCGCACGTTTACCAGTGGTTTTTATCTTTAAAAGAGTTATCTCTCCTAATGGAAAGGAGATGATAGACCCACGGGCTTCTTAAAAGCATCGGCCTCCTCTTGGGCATTATTCAAGGACACTATGGCTTCTTAGAAGTATTCACAGCCTCCTCTTAGGCTTCGTATAATGATATCTTCCTTCGGGAATGATAGCCTCCTCTTGGGCTTCGTACAAGGACCCGTCGGCTTCTTAAAAGTTTCCAGCCTCCTCTTGGGCTTCGTACAAATTGTCCCGACGACCTCCTAGAGGTATAGGAACAGAACCTAGTCATCCTCATAGAACAGTCCTTTCATAGAGTCTACTATTGTTTCTCAAAACATAGTACAAAAGATAAAACTCTAGACACGGACAGTCTAACTTCCTTGAGTCTCAAAGACATTCTCATGTGACCCCTTCGTTAAATAGGAAGGAAACTCGCAGACTCGGACAGTCTCAATACCCTTTGGATTTCCCGTTTCCTCAAAGAGAAGGAAATATCCCTGATCCTCAAATCAAATCCCTGAGTACAGTGTTGCTCATATAAGAATTGATTTTCTCTTTTAAAATCAGTCTATTGGATCTGTCACTCAACTGAAACAAACCTTTAGCCTCCATCTCGGGCTTCGAACGAGATACAAAAACACTCTCTTGTTGAGTATCAAAGACTCTCTTGTTGAGTCAAACAATAGCCTCTATCTCGGGCTTCGTACGAGACACAAAGACTCTCTTATTGAGTCAAATAATCGCCTCCATCTCGGGCTTCATACGAGATACAAAAGACTCCCTCGTAGAGTCAAACAAACAATCGCCTCCATCTCGGGCTTCATACGAGATACAAAAAACTCCCTTTGTTGAGTCAAATAGCCTCTATCTCGGGCTTTATACGAGATACCGAAAGACTCTATCGTCGGGTCAAAAACTTTTAGCCTCTCTCTCGGGCTTTGTACGAGACACAAATTAGCCTCCTCTTAGGCTTTGTATAATGATTTTCCTAGCGGAAATTAGCCTCCTCTTAGGCTTTGTATAATGATTTTCCTAGCGGAAAATAGCCTCCTCTTAGGCTTTTGTATAAGAAAACCACTGGTTGATCCAATCAACCTTTTAGCATCAAAGCTGTGCCCCGTTCACAGTACACAAACATCAATAACTCCTTTCCTTTCATCTAATCGCTGTAAGCGGCAAGCCTCTGGATCATCTATATCCATGCCACTGTCCCTCTTTTAGCATGAGAAATTCCTAACGAAAGATGGCATTGCTCTACACTGAGTTAAAGTCTTCTCCTTCAGGTTAAAACCCTTTCTTTGGAAATTATGGCATTGCTCGGATCCGCGTATCCCAGTTAAAGTAATTCTCCTTCTCCCCTCTTTAGAGATGACAAATTCTCTCTAAAGCCGAGACCTTTCAGTTTCACGTCTTGGGCTTTGAACAAGACACAAATAGACCTTTTCAGCTTCACATCTTGGGCTTTGAACAAGATACCAACCACCTTTCGCTTCACGTCTTGGGCTTTAAACAAGACACCAAAACACCATTTCCTCCCATAGAATAGGAGGAACTACGAACGCTCTGATATCCCTGTTTCGGTAAACGGGAATACGTAGGCATAAGATCGAAAGAAAAGATCTTAGCGAGCGCAATCAACAAAAAACCTAAATCCCATATCTCCATCAATCAAAAGCAGTAATTCAAAAGCATCAGTCCTAACATCCTAATCCTTGTTCCCCGCCAGAAACCTTCTGCCTAGATAAAAATAAAGATCTGTATTGGCGAAATACGAATAACCAGTACAAAGGCCCCCCACATTGATAGCATCCGTAACCTAACAGACCGCTGTTTAAACTCAGTATGCAAAGCAGGGTTAATTGGAGACATCTATTTCCCTTCCTTATTCAGCTCACAATAGGATAAAAAATGAATCGACCTGTAGTTTAAGCTCAAACCGCAGAGAGCGACCAGCGCTTAAGAACCGCGTCCAAAATCGCTCGCTACAGGATTGATCAGAGGATTAGGGTTATTTCCTGTTCTTTAAGGAAATGGGAAATCCAAAGGGTATTGAGACTGTCTAAGTCTACTGGTGTTTTGAGAAATCGATTCTCGAATAAGTGAATGATCTTTGTATGATGCCCAAGAGAAGACTGGTATGTTAAGGGATGAAGGTCAACCCATTAACCGGTCTGACACTTGACTCAGAAAGACAGCTCTAGTAAATTAATGACTAGGTTCTGTTCCTATACCTGTAGAGGTCTCTGGGTCCTTGTACTAAGCCCAAGAGGAGGCATGAGAGCTTTTAAGAAGCCGAAGGGTCCTTGTACAACGCCCAAGAGGAGGCGGGGATGCTTTTAGGAAGCCTGTGGGTCCCCAAACCCCGATAAATTCAAGACATGCCATTCACCGAGAATAGATCAAGCCAGGAAAGTTCGAGAATCTGGAAGAAACTCAAGAGATGCCATTCACGGAGAAAAGATCATCTCTGGGGAGTTAGAGTTTCTTTGACAATTTCTAAGGGTGACAGTCTGAGAAAGGGTTCACCGAGAATGCTTCCTTTCACGTCTCCATATTGTTTAACCCCAAGAGGAGGGAAGACTGTGTCTGGTAATCCTATAGGGATCTAGTTTTGTATGTATTTAAGAGTGACCAACAGGGCTTTACCTAGTGCTAGACGTAGTTGCCGGGGAAAACTCTAAATAACTATACTAGTATTACACAGTTGATATTTGACAAGTATATAAAAGTTTGTGAAAGAAGACTTACAGTGAGCATCCCCACAATACAGTTATATGTATATGAAAGCGAATAAAGAAAGCGGGTAAACACTTACTCGGTTGTAGAGCTTCCATGCTGTTTTGTTAGTTTGTTCAACAAAGAAAGCTTTGATAACAATATTATATTCAAAATCAAAGGAGAAAGTGCTTTGAACAGTTTTTGGGGCTTACAGCTCAAGGAGAGGCCCAAGGTTTTATCACTGATTGCACTGTTGTTTTGAATTTGTACAGAGGGACTTATACAAGTGACTGGGGCCCAAAAAGGTTTTATGTACAAAGGTATGGGTCTTACACTCTCTCAAGAGGCCCAAAGAGTTTTAAAGAAAAGAAATGGGGCTTATAACACGAGGGTAGGCCCAAAGTTTTAATTTTAAACTGGCGATCGCGCCGAGAAATTCGAAAACATCGTGGGTCTTATACAATGACTGAGGCCCAACTGTTTTAGTTCCTAAGAGGGATTGGGTCTTACACTCTATTAGAGGCCCAAAGAGTTTTAAAGAAAAGAAACTGGGCTTATAACACGAGGGTAGGCCCAAGGTTTTAATTTTAAACTGGCGATCGCGCCGAGAAATTCAAAAACATCGTGGGTCTTATACAATGACTGAGGCCCAAGTGTTTTAGTTTCTAAGAGGGATTGGGTCTTACACTTTATTAGAGGCCCAAAGAGTTTGAAAAAAGTTTGATGAGGGTTGAATTAATCAAAAACCCTAATTTGTTCTCAAAATGTATTTTAATTGAATAAAAAATTCAATTAAAATGACCAAAATTGTTTAACATGTGGAAAAAAAATTGTGATCATGGATTAATGTTTCAAAAATCATGTTTTGATTCACAAAATGATTGGAAATCACTAAACTTTGAAAAATCATGGAGGAAAAAATATTTTAAATGTCAAAAACAATTAAAATATTAATTCTTTACAAAAATATCAAGTATATGAAATAAATAATATTTTTGGGATTTTTTGGGAAAATAAAATATTTTAACATTTTTGTGAATTATTAAAAAAAGAATCAACTCAAAATCATTAAAACTCAGAGAGAAATTAATTTTTGAATCAATTAAATAAAATCACAAAATTCAAATATTTGAATTTTCAAAAAGGGCGCCAAGAACAAGGGCAAGAACACACGCCGCCCTCTGTTTCTGCAGATTTTCATTTTCTATCCAATCTCACTGAATACTTGATTATATCATGCAATCTATATATCAATCTACTCGTTTCAACCTCACGATCATGTATATGGTCTTTAATTTCATTTATTTTAAGCATGGAATAAGAAATCAAAGAGAAACCTCAAGAACCCTAAAATTTGCATGAAGGTTCAGAAATTCCACACACGATTCATACAAAGTAATTGATTGAGGGAAAACACTATATGCATGATTATGAACATATGGCCAAATTATTGTGCAGCAAAAAATGCATGGATCATAGAGTTAGAAGAGCTCATGCTTACCTCTTGCAGCTGGTGATCGTGTTTTGTGTTAGAGGTGTTACAGCTTGGTTCCAAGGATATGGACAGCTTCCCTAGGTGCTATGGAGTATGTCTGGATGCTTGGAGTGGTTTGAAACAAGCTGGAACTAAAGATGGTACCCCAACTGCAAGTTTGCTAAAAGCTTGAGCAGTTGGATGGTGATTTTGAGATATCAGTGTTCCAGATGTTGTGTGAGTGTTTGGATCACTTCTATATGATGTTTATGAGGTGTGTGTGTGATTGGTTTGATTGGAATTGCTCTCAAACTCAAAACCCGATAGTGACTTGCTTTGGAAGGCAAATTTGGAAGTGAGAAGGTGATTTTGAGGAAAGCATTTGTTTGATGGCTTTGGTGTACTCAAACTGATCACAAATGAGCTCTATTTATAGTAGAGCAAGTTTGTTTTGCAAGGAATAGTGAATGGCAACTGCTGTATAGGTTTGGCCAATGTTGAGCAGTGAAAATCCAAGTCTCCTCTAGCCATTGACTAGAGGTTAGTGCACAGGCTACTGGTTCCCTTGGTCTTGGATAAGTCTTGACTGAATTTATTTGGGAATGGCTTAGTCCATGCCACCTTGGTGCATTCATTAAATGCTCCAATCCAAAATTGGAGTCTTGTCCCTCATTTAGGCATTTCTAGGTTTGGCATGCTATTTTTGGTTCCAAAGACTTGGGAGGCTTGGGATCAGAGTTGGTTCCTCCTTGGTCCCCCCTTGAGGTGTTCAGATGGATAGAGTTGCTTGCTCTTTGCAAAATTTGGGCAAATCGAGCAAAATGCACAAATCTACCTTGCTTTGACAGTTTTCAGCAAGGCATACTGCCATTGTCATATCTCATGGCTCAAGTGGAATTTGATGGATTTCTTGGCCATTTTGGAAAGCCCTCATATGATACAACAACTGTTTGATCATAGTTGGTTTTGATACCTTTTGTATCCAAGTGAAAAATGCCCCTACATTTGCAAAAAAGTGAAGGTAGATTCTGACTTTGTGAAAATTTCACTAAGTGTTGGAAAAAAGTGACATTTTCACTTTTTGTGATTTTGATCATTCCATAACTTAAAATCCATGAGGAATTGGAATGAGTTATGTTTGAAGCTTTTGTAGAGGGCCATGAGAGCTATAAATCCAGCTTTGAATGGGGAAAAATGGCCTTGTGGTTTAGGAGTTATGATCCTCCAAAGTTGGTACCCTAGCCACTTTGTTCCATAACTTAGAAAATTTCTAAGTTTTTTATGGTTACCCATTTCACAAGTTATCCAACTTTTCTTGATTTTTCTTGATGAATGATGATTCCCATCACACATTAACATCATTTTAGGGTCAAAGAACCATATTTGTGAAAAATCTCAAAAAGTCAAAGTTGACTTTTGTGCACAGTTGACTTTTTATCAGATGAATTCCAAACTGTGCGATCCTCTATGAAATCAAGTCCTTGACCTAAATGAAACTCGATTGATTGATTTCATAGGTGTTATAGGGTGTATTGAATCATGTCCTAGGGTTTGGGAGCATGCCTGGGTCAAAAGTCAAAGGCACAGTTGACTTTTTCCTGCCAAACCCTAATTGTGGCCCTGGTGAAATTGAAACTTGTTGCTCAAGCTTCTTGGATCAATCCATTTTTGCAAATGGGCAATGTAGTGTGTTAGAGACCCTCAAATCCTCTCTTGAGGTCTTGGCTCATGTTTTGTCCCAAAAGTCAACTTAGGGGTGAATTAGGTCAAGAAACCCTAATTCCTGATTTTTTATGAAGGCATCCCCTGATGCAAAATTGACTTGATTATTGGGTTCATGATGTCCCTTGGAGCATCTTAGGTTATGCTTTGAAGCATTGGCCCATGCCCAGAGGAAAAATTCCATTTGGAGGCCCTGGTCGACTAAAACCCTAATTTGGTGACACTGGCGATCCTGAGGCTTGATCCATTTAGAATGCTGCAACCTTGTGCTTGATTCTTGATGTGGGAGTCCTCTTGATCCTTTTTGGGTGTTTGAGAGGTTTAGACAATTTGAAGATCATGTCATTCCTTGGTTGATCCTTTGTCTAAGAACTCTGAGAGGGCCTGAAGTAATCTTTGATAGTAGTGGATGCTCAGCCATCTTTGGGGAGACTGATGAGGCATAATGATACACCCATATTGTGATGATGATTTGGACAATGGTGGGAAATATTAGTGGTCAAAATTTGGGGTATGACAGTGGGTACGTAGGCATGAGACGATAAGTCTCTCCAAACACAAAAATCTTAAAAAATATTTCTCCTCTCATCTCTCCCAATCTCTTTCAAGAAAACCATTTTCAGACCAAAAACATGAATACATCAAAGGGCTCCTATAGAGTACTATAGATGTATTGGGTGCGTAAAACCTTCCCTTTTCATAACCAACCCCTTACCCTTTATCTCTTTGTTCTTTTAGAACTCTTTAGGTTTTGTTCGCTCTTTTTTCCTTTCCTTTTTGGATAAAAATAAAAGTACGGTGGCGACTCTTGTTTATTTTTTAGTTAAGTTAATTAATAGCTTACACTCACAAATTTCCCCGCTATAGAAAAGTGGCGACTCTGCTGGGGAAAGATTGACCTCTTGCTGGTCCATCCCTTGAGGGGTTTAGCCTACTTTGATTTATTTATTGCTTTTTGTCTGATTTGTTTGTTATTTGTTTGTTCTATTTGGGAATTATTCTGTGTGGTGAGATAAGGCCAATACCCAGGCTTGAGTATACACCTAAGACTATGGTGGAAAGTAGTGGGACCTATGCACCGTCTTGGTATGTTTGGTGTTCACGAAATTCACATCCAGACGAGGTTTTCTTGGGAGATATTCTGACGTGCGTGTCTTGCGCATTTCAGGGTGTTGATCTAGAGAGCTGTAAACTCTTGCGACCATTCCCGAGGACTCATTTGAGGCACTCCTCCCAAGAGGTAGTAATGGCAGACCAGAAATGGAAAACCCGTTATGCTTCTTGATCCGAGGACCCGAAGTGAGGACTTTAGAATCCTTAACCCATCTTGGCCTTATTAGGACGTGGTGCGGTGGATATTTAGGTGCAGACTTGAATCAGTTGTTACGCGATACCACACTCAGACGAGACCCTCTTGAGAATATTATTAACTACCAAGAAAGTTGGGAAATCGATAATATCCGAAAGATGGGTTGTAGACTCTGGGAACTTCTTTAGAACCTTATTCGGCAGGTGTTATACCCTTAGTACATACCTTTGTGGGTTGGCTCTTAACCTTGACTCCATGCTCGTGACTCGGAAACTTGAACCCGTGTGCTTTGTGTGATCTTGTTTGTGGTTGTTGCATACACGCATTCATGCATTCATGGGCATTTTTCCTCAGTTTTCAAGGAACTTAGAGTTGTCTTTTTGCAAATGTCGCAAATTTTTTAGAATCATGGATATTGAAAGAAGTCACACTAAAAAGTACATTTTCACGAGTCTTGACTTACAAGAGTTGAGAAAGCTTGGATATTTGGTATCTAGTCCTGTGGATTTCAAAGATTGTTTGGGAAACTCTTGTATATTCTGAGGACTGATGTTGAAGAGGGGATTCTTAATACCTTGGTCCAGTTCTCCAATCTGTTGCATCGTTGATTTACTTTCCCAGATTATCAGCTATTGCCAGCCTTAGAGGAGTATGCCTATCTTATGGGTGTGCCAGTCTTGATTGAGTTTCTTGAGCGACATGTCATGAAAAGATCAAGAGAGCCAGAGGATTTATTTTCCTCTAGCATTTCATCATCTGCTCATCTTCCTACTTCCAGTTCTTGGAAGGGTATTGTGGATTGACTCGTAAAAGAGAAAGACACCATGAAGATCAGCCATTTAAGATAAATTAAGAAGCTTCGGAAGAAGTATCAGCTCAAAGTTGGGTCGTTTTCAAACACGATTCCTTAGAACTAGCTTTCATTTTCTCTTGAGTCGTAAGATTGATGAAACTGTATTTCAAAACTGCAATTCTTTCAATATTAATGAAATGAGATTTTTGGTATATCTAGTGTGTTATCTTAATGTTTGCAAACCGCTTTATAGTTCCTTGAAAACTTGCATTTGCATTTGCATATCAAGCACCATTCTGCATTGTTTCTTGCCTTTCCCAGGTGTCTTATGTGCTTCCTTTTTTTGGTCTTCGTTCAGACAAGCTGTATCACCGGTATAATACTCGGGCTAATCAGAGAAAGAAGAGGATTTAGCTGATTTCCTATCATTAATACTAAATTCAAAGCAGTTACTGAAGGACAATGGAGAGAACATAGAATGTTGATCCCATGTTAGGCTTTACAGTGACGACCAATTTGATGTACAGTTTTCCTCCGGACGACGGTGCTCCACAAGTGGATGTTCCTACTGGATCCCGACCTGTGCAAAATGATCTGGCTGGTCAAGTTATTGAAAGAGATTCTCGATTTTTGAGGTATATGACAAATCCTCTGAATGTCCACCCGGTGATAGAGATAATCGACGATGAGGTATCGACCTTCAAGGGAGGAAGCCCATTTGTGGATGGAACACCTTTATAATGATGAAGATAAAAACCCAAGGAGGTTCCTATTGCCGATGATAGTGGAGTGACCCTCAGCGGTCGTCCATTTGCTTTTGTGCCTCCCAAGAGAGTTGAAGGTGTCCTTTCAAGCTCAGATTGAGACAATCTCTTCAAATCTCAAGTTTATTACTGCAATTTTATTTGTAATCTTTTATGATTGTTAATGCTTTGTTTGCATGTAGAAACTTGTTTGATTTTGAATATTAATTATAATGCAATGAGTATGTTTGTCTTGAAGTAGTTCATTCGCATTCGCTCATAATTTGTTTTTCCTGCATTTGCAATACAAACTTCTTGTTTAAACTCTTGGAGCGAGGATGGTGAATTGAAAACGCAAAAATTCTGGTTGTATGCTTTTGAATAAGACCCTGCTGATGATGTACATGCATTGTTTCAAATTCCCAAACACCGGAGATATAAGGAAGATAATCCCTTGTTAACCCCTTTGAGCCTTGAAGTAGGAGTTTCTTTTCTAAATGAAAAAACCCTTACATTTAACCTGGGGTAGGGTAGTCTTCAATTAATTTGACCAAGTGTCCAAATTTCAAAAGGAGAGTGTATCTAGGTGTAATACCCCAAATTTTGACCACTTAGATTTCCCATCATTGTGAAAATCATCATCACAATATGGATGAACCATCATGCTTCATTAGCCTCCCCAAAGATGGGTGAGCATCCACTACAATCAAAATTAGGGTTTCAAGCCCTCTCTGAGTGCTTAGACAAAGGATCAATCAAGAAATGACATGATCTTCAACTTGTCTAATCTCTCAAACATCCACAATGGATCAAAAAGGACTCCCACTTCAAGGATTAAGCACAAGGCTGCTCCCTTCTAGGTGGATCAAGTCTCAAGATTGACAGTGTCACCAAATTAGGGTTTTGGTAGACCAAGGCCTCCAGATGGAAATTTTCATCTGGGCACAAGGCAATCTTCCAAAAAATAACCTAATATGCTTCATGGAACCTCATAAACCCATGCATCAAGTCAATTTTGCCTCAGGGGATGCATTCATAAAAAATCAGGAATTAGGGTTTCTTGACCTAATTCACCCCTAAGTTGACTTTTGGGACAAACCATGAGCCAAGACCTCAAGACATGATTTGAGGGTCTCTAATACACCATATTGATCCATTTGGAACAATGGATTGATCCAAGAAGCTTGAGCAACAAGTCTCATTTTCATCTGCACCACAATTAGGGTTTTAAAGGAAAAGTCAACTGTAACTTTGACTTTTGACCAGGACATGCTCCCAAACCCTAATACATGATTGAATATACCCTATGACACCCATGGAACATGTCCATCAAGTTTGATTTAGGTCAAGGACATGATTTCCTGAAGAATTGCACAGTTTGGAATTCATCTGATAAAAAGTCAACTGTGCACAAAAGTCAACTTTGACTTTTTGAGATTTTTCACCAAAATGGATTTTAAACCCTAAAATGATGTTAATGTATGATTTGAATCATCATTCATCAAGAAAAATCAAGAAAAGTGAGATAACTTGTAAAAGGGGTAACCATAAAACTTAGAAATTTTTCTAAGTTAAAAATAAAGTGGCAAAGGTAACAACTTTGGAGGACCATAACTCCTAAACCACAAGGCCATTTTTTCTCATCCAAAGATGGATTTGTAGCCCTCATTATCACCTACATAAACTTCAACTACAAATCATTCCAATTCATTAAGGATTTTGAGTTATGGAGTGATCAAAGTGGCTGAAAAGTGAAAATGTCACTTTTTCCAACACTTAGTGAAATTTTCACTAAGTCAGAATTTGCCTTCACTTTTTGCCAAATGTAGGGGGATTTTTCACTTGGAATCAAAAGAGATCAAAACCAAAATTGTTCAAACAGTTGTTGTATCATGTAAGAGCTTTCCAAAATGGCCAAGAACATTGCCAAATTCAACCTACATCATGAGATACAACATTGGCAAGTTGCCTTGCTGAAATCTGTCAAAGCAAGGCAGAATTTGCACTTTGGCTCGATTTGCCAAAATCAGCCAATTTCAATTGCTCCAATCCACTTGGACACCTCAGAGGATTGAATCCAAAGGGGACAATCACTGAGCCAAGCCTCCAAGGTCCAAGGAACAAGGAATAACATGTTGAACCTAGACTTGCCAAAATAGGGACAAGACTTCAAATTTGGAATGAGGCATTCAATGGAACCATCAAGGTGGCATGGACTGAGCCATTCTCATCTGAAATCAGTCAAGACTTATCCAAGACCAAGGGGACCAAAGCTCTGTGCCTTAACCTCTAGTCAATGGCTAGAGGAGACTTTCATTTCCATTGGACAACATTGAGGAAACCTACTTACCAGCTTCCATGCACTATTCCTTGCAAAACAAACTTGCTCTACTATAAATAGAGCTCAACCGTGGTCAGTTTGAGTACACCAAAGCCATCTAACAGATGCTTTCCTCAAAATCTCTTTCTCTTGGCAAAAATGCCTTTCTTAGCAAGGTAGCTATCGGGTTTTGAGTTTGAGAGCAATTCTGCACAAACCAATCACTCACACACCTCACATACATCACATATGAGCTGATCAAACACTCACATAACTTCTGAAACATCAATTTCATGAAATCACCAGCTGGTTGCTCAAATTTTCAAACAAGTTGCAGCTGAGATGCCATAAACTGATCCAGTCCATTTCAATTCAATCCAAGTGTTCAAACACACTCCATATGGTGTAGGGAAGCTGTCCAGATCATCACCACTCATCTGTAACACCTCCAAATCAAAAATCACTCTGAAATTGCTGTCACGACTTGGAGGTAAGCACATACTTAGTCATCTCTCAATCTATGCATATTTCCTCGCACAATAATTTGGCCATATGTTCATAATCATGCATGGAATGTTTTCCCTCAATTAATTGCATTGTTTGAATCGTGTATCAAAAATCCTAGCCTTCATGCAGAAATTAGGGTTCTTGAGGTTTCTTTGTGATTTCTTGTTTTATGTTTAATTTAAATGAAATTAAAGTACATAGACATGATCGTGAGGTTGAGACGAGCATAATGATATGTGGATTGCATGATATGATTACGTATTCATGGAGATTGGATAGAAAACGCAAATCTGAGAATCCAAGAACACGCGCATGTTCTTCAGCTGTTCTTGGCGCCATTTTTGAATAATTTGAATATTTGAATTTTGTGATTTTGTTTAATTGATTCAAAAATTAATTTCTCTCTGAGTTTTAATGATTTTGAGTTGATTCTTTTTTTAATAATTCACAAAAATGTTAAAATATTTTATTTTATCAAAAAAATCCCAAAAATATTATTTATTTCATATAATTGATATTTTTGTAAAGAATTAATATTTTGATTGTTTTTGGCATTTTAAATATTTTTTCTACATTGATTTTGCAACTTTTAATGCTTTCTAATTATTTTGTAGGTCAATACTTAATTTTTGAAGCATTAATCCAAGATCACAATTTGTTTTCCATGTGTTAAACAATTTTTGATCATTTTAATTGAATTTTTATTCAATTAAATACATTTTTGAAAACAAATTAGGGTTTTTGGATTAATTCAACCCTCATAGATCATTTTCAAAACACCCTGGGCCTCTATTAGAGTGTAAGACCCAATCCTTTTTTTGACCAAATCATCTTTGGGCCTCACTTATTGTATAAGTCCCGATACCGTCAAAAAACAAACGGCGCGATCGTCGTCTTTTCAAAAATCATCCGGGCCTACCCTCGAGTAGTAAGACCCATTTATTCATCTCAAAACTCTTTGGGCCTCTTGAGAGAGTGTAAGACCCATCCCCCCTTGTACAAAAACTTTTTGGGCCTCACTCATTGTATAAGTCCCTCTGTACAAGTAAACGGCGCGATCGTCGCCCGTTTAAAAATAAAAACCATCTGGGACTCTCCTTGAGCTATAAGACCCATTCAAAACACTTTGGGCCTCTATTAGAGTGTAAGACCCAATCCCCCTTTTAACCAAAAACATTTTGGGCCTCACTTATTGTATAAGTCCCTCTGCGTTAAAAGAAAACCTCGGCGCGATCGCCATTTTTAAACGAAAAATCATTTGGGCCTACCCTCGTGTTATAAGCCCCACTCTTTTTCTTTAAACCTTTTTGGGCCTCTTGAGAGAGTGTAAGACCCATCCCTTTGTACAGAAAACCTTTTTGGGTCCCAGTCACTTGTATAAGTCCCTCTGTACAAATTCAAACAGTGCGCTCACTGATAAAACCCTGGGCCTCTCCTTGAGCTGTAAGCCCCAGATCTTTCTTTTTAAAAGCACTTTCTCCTTTGATTTTGAATATACTGTTGTTTTTAATCTTTCTTTGTTGAACAACTAACCAAACAGCATGGAAGCTCTACAACCGAGTAAGTGGTTATCGCTTTCATTTACTGCTTTCATATTATAAACTGTATTGTGGGGCTGCTCACTGTAAGTCTCCTTTCATAAACTCATATCTACTGTGTAATAATAGTATAGATATTTCGAGTTTCCCCGGCAACTACGTCTAGAACTAGGTGACGCCGTTTCATTTATTCGTAGAAATAGACGCCTAGATCCCCAATAGGAGCACCAGATACAGTCTTCTCTTCGGCTGTCCTCCTATGGAATCGTCAAGAAGCTCTACTCCCCAAGATGAATGTATTCTCCGTGAATGGCATCTTTGAGTTTCTTCCCAATTCTCGAACTTTCCTGACTTGATCTATTCCTTGTGGATAGCTTGCCTTGAATGTCTCGGGGTTTGGGTACCCACTACGGTCATAATCTTGGACCTTAACTAAGGAACCCTCTTTAAAAGCTAAAAGTCGTTGGATAGTAAACCTCGCACGTTTACCAGTGATTTTCATCATTAAAAGAGTTATCTCTCCAAATGGAAAGGAGATGATAGACCCACGGGCTTCTTAAAAGCATCGGCCTCCTCTTGGACATTATTCAAGGACCCTACGGCTTCTTAGAAGTATTCACAGCCTCCTCTTAGGCTTCGTATAATGATCTCTTCCTCCGAGAATGATAGCCTCCTCTTGGGCTTAGTACAAGGACCCGTCGGCTTCTTAAAAGTTTCCAGCCTCCTCTTGGGCTTCGTACAAACTGTCCCGACGACCTCCTAGAGGTATAGGAACAGAACCTAGTCATTCTCATAGAACAGTCCTTTCATAGAGTCTACTACTGTTTCTCAAAGCATAGTACAAAATATAAAACTCTAGACACGTACAGTCTAACTTCCTTGAGTCTCAAAGACATTCTCAAGCACCCTTCGTTAAATAGGAACGAAACCCGCAGACTCGGATAGTCTCGATACCCTTTGGATTTCCCGTTTCCTCAAAGAGAAGGAAATATCCCTGATCCTCAAATCAAATCCCTGAGTACAGTGTTACTCATATAAGAACTGATTTTCTCTTTTAAATCAGTATATTGGATCTGTCACTCAACTGAAACAGTTACAATAGCCTCCATCTCGGGCTTCGTACGAGATACCAAAATTCTCCCCAGTGGAGTCAAAATAACCTTTTCGCCTCTCTCTCGGGCTTTGTACGAGACACAAAAACACTCTCTTACTGAGTATAAAAGATTCTCCAACTGAGTCAACTTTTTGCTAGCCTCCTCTTAGGCTTTGTATAACGATATGCCCCACTGGGTCAAAAACTTTTAGCCTCTCTCTCGGGCTTTGTACGAGACACAAAATAGCCTCCTCTTAGGCTTTGTATAATGATTTTCCTAGCGGAAATTAGCCTCCTCTTAGGCTTTGTATAAGAAAATCACTAGTTGATCCAATCGACCTTTTAGCATCAAAGCTGTGCCTCGTTCACTGTATACAAACATCAACAACTCCTTTCCTTTCATCTAATCGCTGTAAGCGGCAAGCCTCTGGATCATCTATATCCATGCCACTGTCCCTCTTTTAGCATGAGAAATTCCTAAGGAAAGATGGCATTGCTCTACACTGAGTTAAAGTCTTCTCCTTCAGGTTAAAAAACTTTCTTCGGAAATTATGGCATTGCTCGGATCCGCGTATCCCAGTTAAAGTAATTCTCCTTCTCCCCTCTTTAGAGATGACAAATTCTCTCTAAAGTCAAGGTCTTTCAGCTTCACGTCTTCGGCTTTGAACAAGACACAAATAGACTTTTTAGCTTCACATCTTGGGCTTTGAACAAGATACAAATCACCTTTCGTTTCACGTCTTGGGCTTTGAACAAGACACCAAAAACCAATTTCCTCCCATAGAATAGGAGGAACTACGAACGCTCTGATTTCCCTGTTTCGGTAAACGGGAATACGTAGGCATAAGATCGAAAGAAAAGATCTTAGCGAGCGCAATCAACAAAAAACCCAAATCCCAAATCTCCATCAATTAAAAGCAGTATTTCAAAAACATCAGTCCTAACATCCTAATCCTTATTCCCCGCCAGAAACCTTTTGCCCAAGCCCTAGAAAGAAAGAACCTGTATTGGCGAAATACGAATAACCAGTACAAAATTCCCCCCACATTGATAGCATCCGTAACCTAACAGACCGCTGTTTAAACTCAGTATGCAAGCAGGGTTAATTGGAGACATCTATTTCCCTTCCTTATTCAGCTCACAATAGGATAAAAAATGAATCGACCTGTAGTCAAAGCTCAAACCGCAGAGAGCAACCAGCACTTAAGAACCGCGTCCAAAATCGCTCGCTACAGAAAAGTGGCGCCCACCGTGGGGCCCTTGTTTTTCTTTCTGTCTGTTTTCCTTGTAAAATGGTGACTCTGCTGGGGAGTCTCCTTTTCTGCCTTAGGGCATCATCCCCATTTTCCACGGAAAATGGGATCTCTGCTGAGGAGAAAGATTGACCTATGCTGGTCCATCTCTTAGGCAGGGAACCACAGATTGGGGCTTCCGCCGGGGAACCCATTTCTGTCAGGAATTTAAGATTCATAGCTTTATAAGTCTAGGATGATTAGGACAAATATATATACTGCTTTTCCTAATTGCTATACGTGTTTATTTTTCTGCTACTGGGAATGCGTGTGATGCCGCATGTGGTGAGATTGAGTATACACTTAAGAAAAGCCAACCTTTTTCGTAGTGCGGAAGCTATCGAAAATAGCTGTTACGCGATACTACCCTCATTTGAGGCTGGTGATCTATTCTCGGTGACTTCATGACAACGACCCTCTGACCCCATGTTTTTTCTATGTTTTTGTGTGCTGCATTCATGCATTCATTTAATAAAACATTAAAACATTCAAAAAACTTCTCTTCTAGTCTCTCTGTTTTTCAAATTAAACTAAGACTGTGATTGCAAATATCAGAGAAAAAGGTTGCATTAATGGATTTCGGTAGAAGGAGAACTCACCAGTATACCTTCAAGGTTCCAAAACTAGGGGATTTGAGAAAGTTAGCGAGGATGATCGTTAACCCAGAGGCTTTCAGAGCCAAGCACGGTGGTTTGCTACCACTGTTAAGAGTCCATGTGATTAAGGGGATCATGGATGCGCTCATTCAATTCTACGATCCGGTTTATCATTGTTTCACATTCCCGGATTACCAGCTATCACCAACGCTGGAGGAGTATTCTCATCTGACTGATTTACATATCACTGGTCGAGCTCCATTTTCTGGACTGGAAGAAATTCCAAAGAATCAGACTATTGCAAGAGCAATTCATTTGGACGAGTCTGAGGTCAAGACTCACATGATTACTATGGGTGGCATCCAAGGTTTGCCAGCCCAGTTCTTGACCAAGAAAGCTCTGTACTTCGCTAGTATAGGGAACGAGACTGCTTTTAAAAGCATCTTTGTCTTGCTCACCTACAGATTATTTTTGTTTCCCAACATCGATAACTTCGTCGATATCAACGCTATTAAGGTTTTTCTCATTGGAAGCCCTGTGCCGACTTTGCTCGCAGATGCGTATCATTTCTGTACACTTAGGAAATTTGTACAGCGGAGGGGAGATCACATGCGGTATACCTTTGCTCTACAAATGGTTTATCTCTTACTTGCCCAAGTCTGCTGCTTTTTGGGATTGCAAGAGTGTCTTACGTTGGTCGCAGAAGATCATGTCTCTCACCAATTCCGATATAGATTGGTGTAATAGGATTTATGAGGGAATCAGAATCATTGACCGTTGTGGAAACTTCCCCAGCATACCCCTCATAGGAACTAAAGGAGGAATCAACTATCATCTGATATTAGTTCTTCGTCAATTTGGATACCCGATGAGACACATCCCACTGGGTGTTCATCTGGAAGGTCTTTTCTTCAAAGAAGGAGAAAGTGACAGAGCACTAAAGATGGAAATAATGCAAGCTTGGAAACATGTTCATAAGAAAGGACGAGAGTCTCTGGGAAAACCGGACTGTGTCTCGGTGGAGCCTTATCTCCATTGGGTACAAACTAGAGCTCTCAAGCTAAAAATGCCTTATCCTCATTACGAAATTCTTCCGCCGAGGGAAATTGTCATGTACTTCATGACAGAAACTGAAAGGCTTCAGGTTACTCTCAACAAAGTTCAAAAGGAAATAAGATCTTGGAAGAACAAGTACCGCACCCTCGACGTAGAGTGTATCCAAATACAGCAACTACTGAAAGAGAAAGATGCTCTGATTGAAATTTTAGAGCAGCATGCTGTAGAGAATCAAGATGACCAAAGGAATTTGCTCGCTCCTTTCACCTGGCAAAGGAATGACAACCCGAAACGGCCCAAGCGCCCCGGTCAAAGAAGAGGACTCTGGACCCATTAGCTTAGGTTTCTGTTTCTGCACTTTGTAATCTACTGTATTTCCATTTCTGTAATCCTTTGGAATTCAATAAAAAGGGGTTTCCCCACTGTTTGATATTTGCAATCTAATTGTCAAAGTTTATTTTGATTAAACCTAAAAACAATTAATATAATCATTGCATTCATCATTCTCACATCGCGTATTCTCCTTACCTACGAATCTCACGTTTGTGTCTCGATTCTAGAGTCAAACTGTCTCATTCGTATAATACTCGGGCCAATCGTCAGAAAAAGATGGATGATCTTGAGGAAGAAAACAGAGAGTTGAAAGAAGAGATCGACGCTCTGAGAGAGGATATGAGAAAGCTTCGTAACGACATGCAAGCCATGGCAGAAGCTCAGCTACAAAGAACTGTGATCTCAGAGATCACCTCAACGCCCATCATAGGAAAGTATGATCCTAGGTATCAGATGCCGAAAGATCGTCCTTGGGGCATGCCTGTTAACTATATCCCGGAAGGATATGTTCCGCCGATCACTAAAGATCAGGGAATCGTGTAACACCCCATTTCTACCCGGCGGATAAGTATTAAAATTAGAGTTTTCATTTTAAAAATTCTTCAACATAAACAGGATGTCACATTTTCAACAGAAAACAACTTCATATTAATCACAAATAATTCAGATACATAACACTAATTCGGATGAACTGATAACAACCTGAATTATCCTTTTGAAAACAAAACAACTTTTATTAATAAGCAGCTTCACATAATTCAACTTATAATGACATAACCTCATGTCCAACTCAAAACAACTTTGAAACAACAATTCTTTAATAACAACAATTTAAGATTCAGCTACTAAGACAATAACAACAAATAAACAATAATCGTTCATCCCCCCGAGTGCTACGTATCAGAGCAAGACCAACTCGAGCTAACAGCATCTAAGACTTCACATTATACCTCGACTTCTGCAGCTATACTTGAGTACCTGCTCTGTTACCCATAATAGGTAACATCATTACAGAAGGGGTGAGATATCGAATATTATAAACAAAATATGATAATTAATATGCTAGATTAGAATCATACGAATTTCACCGCTTCATACAACAGTCATGCAACAATTAGAAATAAACAACTTAATAGCAACCCCAACTTGTATTGACAGCAAATAACAACATATAACAACAACTTATATAAAAGATATAAATTATAGTAATAACAACATATATAACATCAGCTCACAACATTAGTAATTTATCTCAAGCAACAAGACGTAGCAACAACAACTTATAACAAGCAACAACTTCACAACAACGGCAACTTCACCACAACAGCAACTTCACAACAACCACGAATCAAGAACAACAACAACTTCACAACGACTCAAAATGTGACGCAACTATGCACATGCATGTGGTACCATCGGAGTAAAACTCCCAACTTAAACAGATGCCAGGTTATCGAGGCATTTCAGCAAGGCATAAGCCTTCAACGTGGTGCCATCAAGGCCAACTTAATCAATGCCATCAAGGCCAACGTGGTGTGAGCATACAGCCCCGACTCATGAATGCAATGTATGCGACAATTATCAAAGGCATACAATCAACTACATCATCAACAAGAACAACCAGAACAACAACAACGAAACAACAACTCAAACATGCATCAATAGCATCAACTTAATCCAACATTGGTCATTCGACCTACAACTTAATCAACAACAACACAACTCAAACAACATTGGTCATTCGACCTACAACTTAATCAACAACAACACAACTCAAACAACATTGGTCATAAGACCTGCAACTTAAATACTTCGCCCGTAAATCGGGACAATACAACTTATCCAACTGTACCTGCAATTCCACGCGTTCAACTTAATTCAACAAAACAAACCGACTAAAATCACCTACTAATTATTACGAACTACCCCGACAATTTTCGTTAAATTCTGGACAATTCTACTAAAACCGGTTAATTATTTTTCTGGTAAAGGTTGCAATATTTCTACTCTGCTTTAACATCATTAAGACTATTCTGTTATTGTTGTAATACAAATTCTGCTATATAATTACTCACTACTACTGCTATTCCATTATTCCCACAGTTACTGCTTGATTAACTAATTTGACCACTTATCTTTCTACCCAGTATTTCTGCTACTGATACATATACATCCTGCTATTCACCTGACTAGGCATTACAATTTATTCCTGCAACTCATTAATTCACTTAGTTGCTAATTTATTTTACTACTGATATTACTTATGGTTATTGTAGAATACTGCCTTTACTGACTTGTTCTACTAATACCTTATTCCAAAACTCCTAAAAGTACTATTATACTAATAATAATACTAAATTATTATTAACTATTAATAATATTAATTATACTAATGAAATATTATATAATATAAACTGTTAACTATTTAATTAAACTAACAGAGAAAACAAAGTAAAAAAAAGTGAAGCATGGCATAGCTATGGGACGGTCGTCCCTAATAATAATATTAAATTATTAATAACTATTACTAATATAATATGTTAGTAATAAATATATATATATATATATATATTGTAAAATAGTATATAGGTATACAGGAAAGCATAAAGGAGGCGCCCACCTCAATACTTGGAGGCCCTCGCCTCCTTCCTCTGAGGCCCCCGCCTCCAATTCCTTTGAGGCCCCCGCCTCCAATTCCTATTCTTCTTCTTTCTTTGATTTCTTTCAGTATTTCCATAATTTCTCCATCGATTTTACACCAACCCACTATATAACGCAACAACTTATTTTCCTTCGATCAATTATTTCGGCCAACAATGTGTAAGCAACAACATGACATTATCTCAACACAAGATAATTTCCAGCAACGCATCTATAGATATCAGATAAATTTCAGAGACAGCCACGACAAATCAACACAAACAGCAACGATCAATTTTTCTTTTTATGAAAACAAAATATCACCGAAACCACAAACAATTCCATGGCATCAATTTATATAACCTAACCCCACATAGAAATTATCATAATCCCGTTTATAAGATTCGAACCCACCCTTACCTTAGATTGAAGGCAGCTCGACAATCGATCGACTTCCGGAAATTCGACGCCGGTAGCGATTTTTCTCTCGTTCCCAACTTCTCTCACGTTCTTCCAAATTCCTCGTGTAACTTCTGTCTGCAACTTGTTTCACGATCTCCTTTGCTTCAACTTCCAAAAACCCCTTTTTCCAACAAAACTTAATTTATTTTCTTAAATTCCTTTTAACCAAATAATAATAATAATAATAATAATAGTAGTATTATTATTCTTTAATGGGCCAAGTAATCCACACCTCCACATTGCCACATACCACACTACAACTAACCCAAATAAATAATAATATTATTACTAATATTACTCCTTCAGCATAATCAACTCATTAATTTTTCGATTAACCGACTATTAATCCGACTTTAACTTAATAATTCCGATCAACATATCAAACCAATTAGCCTCTTAAAATGATACCGATAACACCCAATTACTCGATTAATTCTCAAACTTCGTCTAAATCCAATAATAAAATCCTTCGATAATTTAATTAACTAATTAATTAAATTCGGGGCGTTACAACTCTCCCCCACTTAGGACATTTTCGTCCTCGAAAATCTATCCGACACAACCATCCTTAACACAACATTCGCATTTTAATCTTTCGATTTAACAACAACTCAATCACGGTTTAAACCCAATACGTATACTCCGATACTTCAATTACTCTTGCAACATAACCGTTACTATTCGCCAACCATTCTAGTAATACCTTGGAAACAATCACCTTACAACATAGTAACAACCTTCACTTGCCTATACTCGACTATACAACATCGCATCATTACCGCAGCAACGTAAACAACACCAAAACACATATACGATCCTTATCTCCATACTCTGAAGGAAACCCACGTATAACACAAACAACGGTTCTTAACCTCAACGGCGACAACAACGCGAATACTACCCAAGTGATGCAACTGACAACTAACATCGCAACACAAGAAGTAACCAACTTAAGAATTTACCGGTTTAAGAACCAAAACACAACAACTTAAGAATACCAACTTAAACACAACATCAACGTAACCAAATATCAACATCGGTACAATTCACGTCTGAACAACCGCAATACACTACGCGTTTGCTGCGCACTCTGATTACTTTCAAGGTACTAACTCTACTCAGTTGACCTCCAACTTCCAATCATCAAAATCGACATAATACCAAGGCTTTCGACTTAACTCTTCGGGATCTCCCCGTTAACACCACACATAAATTACAACTTTACTATCTTTTATCAACATAGTTCCCAAAATCACCTTAGGCGCATAACAACATTACAACAACATTTGACACCTGAGTCCACTTAAATTCAACAAGATCAATCATCTTTACCAACCAAAACTCCACTTTTACAAATCAACTTATAATTTAACTTCTTTTAATAATCACAACTCAACCTTCAAATATTCTACGCGTTCTTCCTCTGATTTTACAACAGCTCAAAACATTCGCAACAAACACCAGTTCCAACTCATCCAAACAAATATGGAAGATACGCTTCATACTCCATACATACACCTTAAGGCATACTAGCCATTCGCTTCATCACAAACAACGACTCAAGTTATCTAGAACTCGACTGTGAGTCCCCATACTACTCATCAATCAAACACAGCTTCGTATTGTCATCCTTAAATTCAACTAATATTCTAACATATGAACTTGTATCAGCAAAACAAACAACCTTCAAGCACTTGGCTTGACATCGACCAATTCAACGTACATACTATACTAGTTGGCACGACACATCTATCCATCAATTATGATTCCGTCTACTATCAACAATAGATTAAGGGTGATCAGTTCCTCAATTTGTCAATAGACAGCCGACAACCATAACGGTGAAATAAATCATCAGTACCCAACCCAATAGCGTACTTCAACTTGTGCCCAAAGTCCGTAAGCATAATGCTCCGCCAACTTTCTAAGGCTTACCAATGCCACTCTTAGTTTCTTTAGTTTCAACTTCGTCAACGATACAAAAACATTCAAAATCCATTACGCATCCTCTTATGCACGTTCATAGTACAACACGACTTTAAATATTTTTCCAATACCGAAGTCGCTACAACACTGAGAACGATCCAATTCAGTTTGCTCCAATTACAACTTTCAACCAAGGTGAAAATTCTTAGCAACACAAATCAACTTTCGCATTTCTCTCAACCTTACCTTTACTTAGCATCATCGTCTTAATCATCCTCATTCAACATAAGTTGCATCTCCAAGCATTCTCTGATACAGTCACATCTTACAAATACCAACATTTTATTCTTAATAATATTCCACACTTGTTTTCATCCTTCCAAAATTTTCAGCAATTGTCGCTCAACTTTGACCATATATATCTCCTTCAATACAGACCTCTCAATCATAAAATCATATCCCAAAATGAAGAGAATTTTGTGTATATTTCAGAACTTCAAGAATCGCGTAAATCCGACTTACGAGTAAAAAGTTATCAGCTACACAACGGGACTGGTCCAGAATTTCCGTATGCAGAATTTTCCAAAAAATCAGCAACAGACCCAAACATTAAAACGCACTTTTCTCCCTCTTCACAAACTTCCTGAAGACAAATCTTATATGCAAACTGTAGGGAATTTCGTAAGCTTTCCAAAACGTCCAGAACCGCTTCCATCCGAATCACGAGTCAAAAGTCATACCTCGTTTACTGACAGCTGCTCCAAAATCACAAAACCAGAATTTGAGGTTGATGAACATAAGTTCCATTTCCCTCTCTTGCTTCCAAGGTCTACCAACATCCTCCTTTTCGTCCAACTACGAAAATCACTCAACTTTAATCCAACTATACTCAAGATATACAACTTACCGAATTAATCCACCAACTTATCATTCCATTCGGAATAATTCCTTAATTTCAATCATCTTCGATTCACCGTCCAGACTCTACGCGCATCTCCAACTTGACTGATACGGATTCGCGAGTCCAAACTCTCGTTGGTCTGCAATAACATCGCTCCAACATATGCACTCTTGCAAGCAACATCACCTTGAAACAACTTCTACATACCAACAACACGTAAGGGAGCAAACTTCTCCCCCACTTAATTCAAACCAACCTGTAGACAACTACTAGAAACTACTAACAAACAAGTACCGACAGTGTTTCACACACATGTCGAGTACTAAGGGACAAACAGCATTAGACAACATTGGCCGGACAGACCGACCTGCTCTGATACCACTAATGTAACACCCCATTTCTACCCGGCGGATAAGTATTAAAATCAGAGTTTTCATTTTAAAAATTCTTCAACATAAACAGGATGTCACATTTTCAACAGAAAACAACTTCATATTAATCACAAATAATTCAGATACATAACACTGATTCGGATGAACTGATAACAACCTGAATTATCCTTTTGAAAACAAAACAACTTTTATTAATAAGCGGCTTCACATAATTCAACTTATAATGACATAACCTCATGTCCAACTCAAAACAACTTTGAAACAACAATTCTTTAATAACAACAATTTAAGATTCAGCTACTAAGACAATAACAACAAATAAACAACAATCGTTCATCCCCCCGAGTGCTACGTATCAGAGCAAGACCAACTCGAGCTAACAGCATCTAAGACTTTACATTATACCTCGACTTCTGCAGCTATACTTGAGTACCTGCTCAGTTACCCATAATAGGTAACATCAATACAGAAGGGGTGAGATATCGAATATTATAAACAAAATATGATAATTAATATGCTAGATTAGAATCATACGAATTTCACCGCTTCATACAACAGTCATGCAACAATTAGAAATAAACAACTTAATAGCAACCCCAACTTGTATTGACAGCAAATAACAACATATAACAACAACTTATATAAAAGATGCAAATTATAGTAATAACAACATATATAACATCAGCTCACAACATTAGTAATTTATCTCAAGCAACAAGACGTAGCAACAACAACTTATAACAAGCAACAACTTCACAACAACGGCAACTTCACCACAACAGCAACTTCACAACAACCACGAATCAAGAACAACAACAACTTCACAACGACTCAAAATGTGACGCAACTATGCACATGCATGTGGTACCATCGGAGTAAAACTCCCAACTTAAACAGATGCCAGGTTATCGAGGCATTTCAGCAAGGCATAAGCCTTCAACGTGGTGCCATCAAGGCCAACTTAATCAATGCCATCAAGGCCAACGTGGTGTGAGCATACAACCCCGACTCATGAATGCAATGTATGCGACAATTATCAAAGGCATACAATCAACTACATCATCAACAAGAACAACCAGAACAACAACAACGAAACAACAACTCAAACATGCATCAATAGCATCAACTTAATCCAACATTGGTCATTCGACCTACAACTTAATCAACAACAACACAACTCAAACAACATTGGTCATTCGACCTACAACTTAATCAACAACAACACAACTCAAACAACATTGGTCATAAGACCTGCAACTTAAATACTTCGCCCGTAAATCGGGACAATACAACTTATCCAACTGTACCTGCAATTCCACGCGTTCAACTTAATTCAACAAAACAAACCGACTAAAATCACCTACTAATTATTACGAACTACCCCGACAATTTTCGTTAAATTCTGGACAATTCTACTAAAACCGGTTAATTATTTTTCTGGTAAAGGTTGCAATATTTCTACTCTGCTTTAACATCATTAAGACTATTCTGTTATTGTTGTAATACAAATTCTGCTATATAATTACTCACTACTACTGCTATTCCATTATTCCCACAGTTACTGCTTGATTAACTAATTTGACCACTTATCTTTCTACCCAGTATTTCTGCTACTGATACATATACATCCTGCTATTCACCTGACTAGGCATTACAATTTATTCCTGCAACTCATTAATTCACTTAGTTGCTAATTTATTTTACTACTGATATTACTTATGGTTATTGTAGAATACTGCCTTTACTGACTTGTTCTACTAATACCTTATTCCAAAACTCCTAAAAGTACTATTATACTAATAATAATACTAAATTATTATTAACTATTAATAATATTAATTATACTAATGAAATATTATATAATATAAACTGTTAACTATTTAATTAAACTAACAGAGAAAACAAAGTAAAAAAAAGTGAAGCATGGCATAGCTATGGGACGGTCGTCCCTAATAATAATATTAAATTATTAATAACTATTACTAATATAATATGTTAGTAATAAATATATATATATATATATATATATATATATATATATATATTGTAAAATAGTATATAGGTATACAGGAAAGCATAAAGGAGGCGCCCACCTCAATACTTGGAGGCCCTCGCCTCCTTCCTCTGAGGCCCCCGCCTCCAATTCCTTTGAGGCCCCCGCCTCCAATTCCTATTC
The DNA here is from genome assembly GCA_022829125.1 of Lathyrus tuberosus. NCBI lineage: Eukaryota > Viridiplantae > Streptophyta > Magnoliopsida > Fabales > Fabaceae > Lathyrus > Lathyrus tuberosus. The sequence goes on along the minus strand of JALAZF010000012.1, from coordinate 20,579,298 downwards.
TTCTTCTTTCTTTGATTTCTTTCAGTATTTCCATAATTTCTCCATCGATTTTACACCAACCCACTATATAACGCAACAACTTATTTTCCTTCGATCAATTATTTCGGCCAACAATGTGTAAGCAACAACATGACAGTTATCTCAACACAAGGTAATTTCCAGCAACGTATCCATAGATATCAGATAAATTTCAGAGACAGCCACGACAAATCAACACAAACAGCAACGATCAATTTTTCTTTTTATGAAAACAAAATATCACCGAAACCACAAACAATTCCATGGCATCAATTTATATAACCTAACCCCACATAGAAATTATCATAATCCCGTTTATAAGATTCGAACCCACCCTTACCTTAGATTGAAGGCAGCTCGACAATCGATCGGCTTCCGGAAATTCGACGCCGGTAGCGGTTTCTCTCTCGTTCCCAACTTCTCTCACGTTCTTCCAAATTCCTCGTGTAACTTCTGTCTGCAACTTGTTTCACGATCTCCTTTGCTTCAACTTCCAAAAACCCCTTTTTCCAACAAAACTTAATTTATTTTCTTAAATTCCTTTTAACCAAATAATAATAATAATAATAATAATAATAATAATAGTATTATTATTCTTTAATGGGCCAAGTAATCCACACCTCCACATTGCCACATTCCACACTACAACTAACCCAAATAAATAATAATATTATTACTAATATTACTCCTTCAGCATAATCAACTCATTAATTTTTCGATTAACCGACTATTAATCCGACTTTAACTTAATAATTCCGATCGACATATCAAACCAATTAGCCTCTTAAAATGATACCGATAACACCCAATTACTCGATTAATTCTCAAACTTCGTCTAAATCCAATAATAAAATCCTTCGATAATTTAATTAACTAATTAATTAAATTCGGGGCGTTACAACTCTCCCCCACTTAGGACATTTTCGTCCTCGAAAATCTATCCGACACAACCATCCTTAACACAACATTCGCATTTTAATCTTTCGATTTAACAACAACTCAATCACGGTTTAAACCCAATACGTATACTCCGATACTTCAATTACTCTTGCAACATAACCGTTACTATTCGCCAACCATTCTAGTAATACCTTGGAAACAATCACCTTACAACATAGTAACAACCTTCACTTGCCTATACTCGACTATACAACATCGCATCATTACCGCAGCAACGTAAACAACACCAAAACACATATACGATCCTTATCTCCATACTCTGAAGGAAACCCACGTATAACACAAACAACGGTTCTTAACCTCAACGGCGACAACAACGCGAATACTACCCAAGTGATGCAACTGACAACTAACATCGCAACACAAGAAGTAACCAACTTAAGAATTTACCGGTTTAAGAACCAAAACACAACAACTTAAGAATACCAACTTAAACACAACATCAACGTAACCAAATATCAACATCGGTACAATTCACGTTTGAACAACCGCAATACACTACGCGTTTGCTGCGCACTCTGATTACTTTCAAGGTACTAACTCTACTCAGTTGACCTCCAACTTCCAATCATCAAAATCGACATAATACCAAGGTTTTCGACTTAACTCTTCGGGATCTCCCCGTTAACACCACACATAAATTACAACTTTACTATCTTTTATCAACATAGTTCCCAAAATCACCTTAGGCGCATAACAACATTACAACAACATTTGACACCTGAGTCCACTTAAATTCAACAAGATCAATCATCTTTACCAACCAAAACTCCACTTTTACAAATCAACTTATAATTTAACTTCTTTTAATAATCACAACTCAACCTTCAAATATTCTACGCGTTCTTCCTCTGATTTTACAACAGCTCAAAACATTCGCAACAAACACCAGTTCCAACTCATCCAAACAAATATGGAAGATACGCTTCATACTCCATACATACACCTTAAGGCATACTAGCCATTCGCTTCATCACAAACAACGACTCAAGTTATCTAGAACTCGACTGTGAGTCCTCATACTACTCATCAATCAAACACAGCTTCGTACTTTCATCCTTAAATTCAACTAATATTCTAACATATGAACTTGTATCAGCAAAACAAACAACCTTCAAGCACTTGGCTTGACTTCGACCAATTCAACGTACATACTATACTAGTTGGCACGACACATCTATCCATCAATTATAATTCCGTCTACTATCAACAATAGATTAAGGGTGATCAGTTCCTCAATTTGTCAATAGACAGCCGACAACCATAACGGTGAAATAAATCATCAGTACCCAACCCAATAGCGTACTTCAACTTGTGCCCAAAGTCCGTAAGCATAATGCTCCGCCAACTTTCTAAGGCTTACCAATGCCACTCTTAGTTTCTTTAGTTTCAACTTCGTCAACGATACAAAAACATTCAAAATCCATTACGCATCCTCTTATGCACGTTCATAGTACAACACGACTTTAAATATTTTTCCAATACCGAAGTCGCTACAACATTGAGAACGATCCAATTCAGTTTGCTCCAATTACAACTTTCAACCAAGGTGAAAATTCTTAGCAACACAAATCAACTTTCGCATTTCTCTCAACCTTACCTTTACTTAGCATCATCGTCTTAATCATCCTCATTCAACATAAGTTGCATCTCCAAGCATTCTCCGATACAGTCACATCTTACAAATACCAACATTTTATTCTTAATAATATTCCACACTTGTTTTCATCCTTCCAAAAATTTTCAGCAATTGTCGCTCAACTTTGACCATATATATCTCCTTCAATACAGACCTCTCAATCATAAAATCATATCCCAAAATGAAGAGAATTTTGTGTATATTTCAGAACTTCAAGAATCGCGTAAATCCGACTTACGAGTAAAAAGTTATCAGCTACACAACGGGACTGGTCCAGAATTTCCGTATGCAGAATTTTCCAAAAAATCAGCAACAGACCCAAACATTAAAACGCACTTTTCTCCCTCTTCACAAACTTCCTGAAGACAAATCTTATATGCAAACTGTAGGGAATTTCGTAAGCTTTCCAAAAAGTCCAGAACCGCTTCCATCCGAATCACGAGTCAAAAGTCATACCTCGTTTACTGACAGCTGCTCCAAAATCACAAAACCAGAATTTGAGGTTGATGAACATAAGTTCCATTTCCCTCTCTTGCTTCCAAGGTCTACCAACATCCTCCTTTTCGTCCAACTACGAAAATCACTCAACTTTAATCCAACTATACTCAAGATATACAACTTACCGAATTAATCCACCAACTTATCATTCCATTCGGAATAATTCCTTAATTTCAATCATCTTCGATTCACCGTCCAGACTCTACGCGCATCTCCAACTTGACTGATACGGATTCGCGAGTCCAAACTCTCGCTGGTCCGCAATAACATCGCTCCAACATATGCACTCTTGCAAGCAACATCACCTTGAAACAACTTCTACATACCAACAACACGTACGGGAGCAAACTTCTCCCCCACTTAATTCAAACCAACCTGTAGACAACTACTAGAAACTACTAACAAACAAGTACCGACAGTGTTTCACACACATGTCGAGTACTAAGGGACAAACAGCATTAGACAACATTGGCCGGACAGACCGACCTGCTCTGATACCACTAATGTAACACCCCATTTCTACCCGGCGGATAAGTATTAAAATCAGAGTTTTCATTTTAAAAATTCTTCAACATAAACAGGATGTCACATTTTCGACAGAAAACAACTTCATATTAATCACAAATAATTCAGATACATAACACTGATTCGGATGAACTGATAACAACCTGAATTATCCTTTTGAAAACAAAACAACTTTTATTAATAAGCGGCTTCACATAATTCAACTTATAATGACATAACCTCATGTCCAACTCAAAACAACTTTGAAACAACAATTCTTTAATAACAACAATTTAAGATTCAGCTACTAAGACAATAACAACAAATAAACAACAATCGTTCATCCCCCCGAGTGCTACGTATCAGAGCAAGACCAACTCGAGCTAACAGCATCTAAGACTTCACATTATACCTCGACTTCTGCAGCTATACTTGAGTACCTGCTCAGTTACCCATAATAGGTAACATCAATACAGAAGGGGTGAGATATCGAATATTATAAACAAAATATGATAATTAATATGCTAGATTAGAATCATACGAATTTCACCGCTTCATACAACAGTCATGCAACAATTAGAAATAAACAACTTAATAGCAACCCCAACTTGTATTGACAGCAAATAACAACATATAACAACAACTTATATAAAAGATGCAAATTATAGTAATAACAACATATATAACATCAGCTCACAACATTAGTAATTTATCTCAAGCAACAAGACGTAGCAACAACAACTTATAACAAGCAACAACTTCACAACAACGGCAACTTCACCACAACAGCAACTTCACAACAACCACGAATCAAGAACAACAACAACTTCACAACGACTCAAAATGTGACGCAACTATGCACATGCATGTGGTACCATCGGAGTAAAACTCCCAACTTAAACAGATGCCAGGTTATCGAGGCATTTCAGCAAGGCATAAGCCTTCAACGTGGTGCCATCAAGGCCAACTTAATCAATGCCATCAAGGCCAACGTGGTGTGAGCATACAGCCCCGACTCATGAATGCAATGTATGCGACAATTATCAAAGGCATACAATCAACTACATCATCAACAAGAACAACCAGAACAACAACAACGAAACAACAACTCAAACAAGCATCAATAGCATCAACTTAATCCAACATTGGTCATTCGACCTACAACTTAATCAACAACAACACAACTCAAACAACATTGGTCATTCGACCTACAACTTAATCAACAACAACACAACTCAAACAACATTGGTCATAAGACCTGCAACTTAAATACTTCGCCCGTAAATCGGGACAATACAACTTATCCAACTATACCTGCAATTCCACGCGTTCAACTTAATTCAACAAAACAAACCGACTAAAATCACCTACTAATTATTACGAACTACCCCGACAATTTTCGTTAAATTCCGGACAATTCTACTAAAACCGGTTAATTATTTTTCTGGTAAAGGTTGCAATATTTCTACTCTGCTTTAACATCATTAAGACTATTCTGTTATTGTTGTAATACAAATTCTGCTATATAATTACTCACTACTACTGCTATTCCATTATTCCCACAGTTACTGCTTGATTAACTAATTTGACCACTTATCTTTCTACCCAGTATTTCTGCTACTGATACATATACATCCTGCTATTCACCTGACTAGGCATTACAATTTATTCCTGCAACTCATTAATTCACTTAGTTGCTAATTTATTTTACTACTGATATTACTTATGGTTATTGTAGAATACTGCCTTTACTGACTTGTTCTACTAATACCTTATTCCAAAACTCCTAAAAGTACTATTATACTAATAATAATACTAAATTATTATTAACTATTAATAATATTAATTATACTAATGAAATATTATATAATATAAACTGTTAACTATTTAATTAAACTAACAGAGAAAACAAAGTAAAAAAAAGTGAAGCATGGCATAGCTATGGGACGGTCGTCCCTAATAATAATATTAAATTATTAATAACTATTACTAATATAATATGTTAGTAATAAATATATATATATATATATATATATATATATATATATATATATATATATATATATTGTAAAATAGTATATAGGTATACAGGAAAGCATAAAGGAGGCGCCCACCTCAATACTTGGAGGCCCTCGCCTCCTTCCTCTGAGGCCCCCGCCTCCAATTCCTTTGAGGCCCCCGCCTCCAATTCCTATTCTTCTTCTTTCTTTGATTTCTTTCAGTATTTCCATAATTTCTCCATCGATTTTACACCAACCCACTATATAACGCAACAACTTATTTTCCTTCGATCAATTATTTCGGCCAACAATGTGTAAGCAACAACATGACAGTTATCTCAACACAAGGTAATTTCCAGCAACGTATCCATAGATATCAGATAAATTTCAGAGACAGCCATGACAAATCAACACAAACAGCAACGATCAATTTTTCTTTTTATGAAAACAAAATATCACCGAAACCACAAACAATTCCATGGCATCAATTTATATAACCTAACCCCACATAGAAATTATCATAATCCGGTTTATAAAATTCGAACCCACCCTTACCTTAGATTGAAGGCAGCTCGACAATCGATCGGCTTCCGGAAATTCGACGCCGGTAGCGGTTTCTCTCTCGTTCCCAACTTCTCTCACGTTCTTCCAAATTCCTCGTGTAACTTCTGTCTGCAACTTGTTTCACGATCTCTTTTGCTTCAACTTCCAAAAACCCCTTTTTCCAACAAAACTTAATTTATTTTCTTAAATTCCTTTTAACCAAATAATAATAATAATAATAATAATAGTATTATTATTCTTTAATGGGCCAAGTAATCCACACCTCCACATTGCCACATACCACACTACAACTAACCCAAATAAATAATAATATTATTACTAATATTACTCCTTCAGCATAATCAACTCATTAATTTTTCGATTAACCGACTATTAATCCGACTTTAACTTAATAATTCCGATCGACATATCAAACCAATTAGCCTCTTAAAATGATACCGATAACACCCAATTACTCGATTAATTCTCAAACTTCGTCTAAATCCAATAATAAAATCCTTCGATAATTTAATTAACTAATTAATTAAATTCGGGGCGTTACAACTCTCCCCCACTTAGGACATTTTCGTCCTCGAAAATCTATCCGACACAACCATCCTTAACACAACATTCGCATTTTAATCTTTCGATTTAACAACAACTCAATCACGGTTTAAACCCAATACGTATACTCTGATACTTCAATTACTCTTGCAACATAACCGTTACTATTCGCCAACCATTCTAGTAATACCTTGGAAACAATCACCTTACAACATAGTAACAACCTTCACTTGCCTATACTCGACTATACAACATCGCATAATTACCGCAGCAACGTAAACAACACCAAAACACATATACGATCCTTATCTCCATACTCTGAAGGAAACCCACGTATAACACAAACAACGGTTCTTAACCTCAACGGCGACAACAACGCGAATACTACCCAAGTGATGCAACTGACAACTAACATCGCAACACAAGAAGTAACCAACTTAAGAATTTACCGGTTTAAGAACCAAAACACAACAACTTAAGAATACCAACTTAAACACAACATCAACGTAACCAAATATCAACATCGGTATAATTCACGTCTGAACAACCGCAATACACTACGCGTTTGCTGCGCACTCTGATTACTTTCAAGGTACTAACTCTACTCAGTTGACCTCCAACTTCCAATCATCAAAATCTACATAATACCAAGGCTTTCGACTTAACTCTTCGGGATCTCCCCGTTAACACCACACATAAATTACAACTTTACTATCTTTTATCAACATAGTTCCCAAAATCACCTTAGGCGCATAACAACATTACAACAACATTTGACACCTGAGTCCACTTAAATTCAACAAGATCAATCATCTTTACCAACCAAAACTCCACTTTTACAAATCAACTTATAATTTAACTTCTTTTAATAATCACAACTCAACCTTCAAATATTCTACGCGTTCTTCCTCTGATTTTACAACAGCTCAAAACATTCGCAACAAACACCAGTTCCAACTCATCCAAACAAATATGGAAGATACGCTTCATACTCCATACATACACCTTAAGGCATACTAGCCATTCGCTTCATCACAAACAACGACTCAAGTTATCTAGAACTCGACTGTGAGTCCCCATACTACTCATCAATCAAACACAGCTTCGTACTGTCATCCTTAAATTCAACTAATATTCTAACATATGAACTTGTATCAGCAAAACAAACAACCTTCAAGCACTTGGCTTGACTTCGACCAATTCAACGTACATACTATACTAGTTGGCACGACACATCTATCCATCAATTATGATTCCGTCTACTATCAACAATAGATTAAGGGTGATCAGTTCCTCAATTTGTCAATAGACAGCCGACAACCATAACGGTGAAATAAATCATCAGTACCCAACCCAATAGCGTACTTCAACTTGTGCCCAAAGTCCGTAAGCATAATGCTCCGCCAACTTTCTAAGGCTTACCAATGCCACTCTTAGTTTCTTTAGTTTCAACTTCGTCAACGATACAAAAACATTCAAAATCCATTACGCATCCTCTTATGCACGTTCATAGTACAACACGACTTTAAATATTTTTCCAATACCGAAGTCGCTACAACATTGAGAACGATCCAATTCAGTTTGCTCCAATTACAACTTTCAACCAAGGTGAAAATTCTTAGCAACACAAATCAACTTTCGCATTTCTCTCAACCTTACCTTTACTTAGCATCATCGTCTTAATCATCCTCATTCAACATAAGTTGCATCTCCAAGCATTCTCCGATACAGTCACATCTTACAAATACCAACATTTTATTCTTAATAATATTCCACACTTGTTTTCATCCTTCCAAAAATTTTCAGCAATTGTCGCTCAACTTTGACCATATATATCTCCTTCAATACAGACCTCTCAATCATAAAATCATATCCCAAAATGAAGAGAATTTTGTGTATATTTCAGAACTTCAAGAATCGCGTAAATCCGACTTACGAGTAAAAAGTTATCAGCTACACAACGGGACTGGTCCAGAATTTCCGTATGCAGAATTTTCCAAAAAATCAGCAACAGACCCAAACATTAAAACGCACTTTTCTCCCTCTTCACAAACTTCCTGAAGACAAATCTTATATGCAAACTGTAGGGAATTTCGTAAGCTTTCCAAAAAGTCCAGAACCGCTTCCATCCGAATCACGAGTCAAAAGTCATACCTCGTTTACTGACAGCTGCTCCAAAATCACAAAACCAGAATTTGAGGTTGATGAACATAAGTTCCATTTCCCTCTCTTGCTTCCAAGGTCTACCAACATCCTCCTTTTCGTCCAACTACGAAAATCACTCAACTTTAATCCAACTATACTCAAGATATACAACTTACAGAATTAATCCACCAACTTATCATTCCATTCGGAATAATTCCTTAATTTCAATCATCTTCGATTCACCGTCCAGACTCTACGCGCATCTCCAACTTGACTGATACGGATTCGCGAGTCCAAACTCTCGCTGGTCCGCAATAACATCGCTCCAACATATGCACTCTTGCAAGCAACATCACCTTGAAACAACTTCTACATACCAACAACACGTACGGGAGCAAACTTCTCCCCCACTTAATTCAAACCAACCTGTAGACAACTACTAGAAACTACTAACAAACAAGTACCGACAGTGTTTCACACACATGTCGAGTACTAAGGGACAAACAGCATTAGACAACATTGGCCGGACAGACCGACCTGCTCTGATACCACTAATGTAACACCCCATTTCTACCCGGCGGATAAGTATTAAAATCAGAGTTTTCATTTTAAAAATTCTTCAACATAAACAGGATGTCACATTTTCAACAGAAAGCAACTTCATATTAATCACAAATAATTCAGATACATAACACTGATTCGGATGAACTGATAACAACCTGAATTATCCTTTTGAAAACAAAACAACTTTTATTAATAAGCGGCTTCACATAATTCAACTTATAATGACATAACCTCATGTCCAACTCAAAACAACTTTGAAACAACAATTCTTTAATAACAACAATTTAAGATTCAGCTACTAAGACAATAACAACAAATAAACAACAATCGTTCATCCCCCCGAGTGCTACGTATCAGAGCAAGACCAACTCGAGCTAACAGCATCTAAGACTTCACATTATACCTCGACTTCTGCAGCTATACTTGAGTACCTGCTCAGTTACCCATAATAGGTAACATCATTACAGAAGGGGTGAGATATCGAATATTATAAACAAAATATGATAATTAATATGCTAGATTAGAATCATACGAATTTCACCGCTTCATACAACAGTCATGCAACAATTAGAAATAAACAACTTAATAGCAACCCCAACTTGTATTGACAGCAAATAACAACATATAACAACAACTTATATAAAAGATGCAAATTATAGTAATAACAACATATATAACATCAGCTCACAACATTAGTAATTTATCTCAAGCAACAAGACGTAGCAACAACAACTTATAACAAGCAACAACTTCACAACAACGACAACTTCACCACAACAGCAACTTCACAACAACCACGAATCAAGAACAACAACAACTTCACAACGAATCAAAATGTGACGCAACTATGCACATGCATGTGGTACCATCGGAGTAAAACTCCCAACTTAAACAGATGCCAGGTTATCGAGGCATTTCAGCAAGGCATAAGCCTTCAACGTGGTGCCATCAAGGCCAACTTAATCAATGCCATCAAGGCCAACGTGGTGTGAGCATACAGCCCCGACTCATGAATGCAATGTATGCGACAATTATCAAAGGCATACAATCAACTACATCATCAACAAGAACAACCAGAACAACAACAACGAAACAACAACTCAAACATGCATCAATAGCATCAACTTAATCCAACATTGGTCATTCGACCTACAACTTAATCAACAACAACACAACTCAAACAACATTGGTCATTCGACCTACAACTTAATCAACAACAACACAACTCAAACAACATTGGTCATAAGACCTGCAACTTAAATACTTCGCCCGTAAATCGGGACAATACAACTTATCCAACTGTACCTGCAATTCCACGCGTTCAACTTAATTCAACAAAACAAACCGACTAAAATCACCTACTAATTATTACGAACTACCCCGACAATTTTCGTTAAATTCTGGACAATTCTACTAAAACCGGTTAATTATTTTTCTGGTAAAGGTTGCAATATTTCTACTCTGCTTTAACATCATTAAGACTATTCTGTTATTGTTGTAATACAAATTCTGCTATATAATTACTCACTACTACTGCTATTCCATTATTCCCACAGTTACTGCTTGATTAACTAATTTGACCACTTATCTTTCTACCCAGTATTTCTGCTACTGATACATATACATCCTGCTATTCACCTGACTAGGCATTACAATTTATTCCTGCAACTCATTAATTCACTTAGTTGCTAATTTATTTTACTACTGATATTACTTATGGTTATTGTAGAATACTGCCTTTACTGACTTGTTCTACTAATACCTTATTCCAAAACTCCTAAAAGTACTATTATACTAATAATAATACTAAATTATTATTAACTATTAATAATATTAATTATACTAATGAAATATTATATAATATAAACTGTTAACTATTTAATTAAACTAACAGAGAAAACAAAGTAAAAAAAAGTGAAGCATGGCATAGCTATGGGACGGTCGTCCCTAATAATAATATTAAATTATTAATAACTATACTAATATAATATGTTAGTAATAAATATATATATATATTGTAAAATAGTATATAGGTATACAGGAAAGCATAAAGGAGGCACCCACCTCAATACTTGGAGGCCCCCGCCTCCAATTCCTTTGAGGCCCCCGCCTCCAATTCCTTTGAGGCCCCCGCCTCCATTTCCTATTCTTCTTCTTTCTTTGATTTCTTTCAGTATTTCCATAATTTCTCCATCGATTTTACACCAACCCACTATATAACGCAACAACTTATTTTCCTTCGATAAATTATTTCGGCCAACAATGTGTAAGCAACAACATGACAGTTATCTCAACACAAGGTAATTTCCAGCAACGTATCCATAGATATCAGATAAATTTCAGAGACAGCCACGACAAATCAACACAAACAGCAACGATCAATTTTTCTTTTTATGAAAACAAAATATCACCGAAACCACAAACAGTTCCATGGCATCAATTTATATAACCTAACCCCACATAGAAATTATCATAATCCCGTTTATAAGATTCGAACCCACCCTTACCTTAGATTGAAGGCAGCTCGACAATCGATCGGCTTCCGGAAATTCGACGCCGGTAGCGGTTTCTCTCTCGTTCCCAACTTCTCTCACGTTCTTCCAAATTCCTCGTGTAACTTCTGTCTGCAACTTGTTTCACGATCTCCTTTGCTTCAACTTCCAAAAACCCCTTTTTCCAACAAAACTTAATTTATTTTCTTAAATTCCTTTTAACCAAATAATAATAATAATAATAGTATTATTATTCTTTAATGGGCCAAGTAATCCACACCTCCACAATGCCACATACCACACTACAACTAACCCAAATAAATAATAATATTATTACTAATATTACTCCTTCAGCATAATCAACTCATTAATTTTTCGATTAACCGACTATTAATCCGACTTTAACTTAATAATTCCGATCGACATATCAAACCAATTAGCCTCTTAAAATGATACCGATAACACCCAATTACTCGATTAATTCTCAAACTTCGTCTAAATCCAATAATAAAAGCCTTCGATAATTTAATTAACTAATTAATTAAATTCGGGGCGTTACAACTCTCCCCCACTTAGGACATTTTCGTCCTCGAAAATCTATCCGACACAACCATCCTTAACACAACATTCGCATTTTAATCTTTCGATTTAACAACAACTCAATCACGGTTTAAACCCAATACGTATACTCCGATACTTCAATTACTCTTGCAACATAACCGTTACTATTCGCCAACAATTCTAGTAATACCTTGGAAACAATCACCTTACAACATAGTAACAACCTTCACTTGCCTATACTCGACTATACAACATCGCATCATTACCGCAGCAACGTAAACAACACCAAAACACATATACGATCCTTATCTCCATACTCTGAAGGAAACCCACGTATAACACAAACAACGGTTCTTAACCTCAACGGCGACAACAACGCGAATACTACCCAAGTGATGCAACTGACAACTAACATCGCAACACAAGAAGTAACCAACTTAAGAATTTACCGGTTTAAGAACCAAAACACAACAACTTAAGAATACCAACTTAAACACAACATCAACGTAACCAAATATCAACATCGGTACAATTCACGTCTGAACAACCGCAATACACTACGCGTTTGCTGCGCACTCTGATTACTTTCAAGGTACTAACTCTACTCAGTTGACCTCCAACTTCCAATCATCAAAATCGACATAATACCAAGGCTTTCGACTTAACTCTTCGAGATCTCCCCGTTAACACCACACATAAATTACAACTTTACTATCTTTTATCAATATAGTTCCCAAAATCACCTTAGGCGCATAACAACATTACAACAACATTTGACACCTGAGTCCACTTAAATTCAACAAGATCAATCATCTTTACCAACCAAAACTCCACTTTTACAAATCAACTTATAATTTAACTTCTTTTAATAATCACAACTCAACCTTCAAATATTCTACGCGTTCTTCCTCTGATTTTACAACAGCTCAAAACATTCGCAACAAACACCAGTTCCAACTCATCCAAACAAATATGGAAGATACGCTTCATACTCCATACATACACCTTAAGGCATACTAGCCATTCGCTTCATCACAAACAACGACTCAAGTTATCTAGAACTCGACTGTGAGTCCCCATACTACTCATCAATCAAACACAGCTTCGTACTGTCATCCTTAAATTCAACTAATATTCTAACATATGAACTTGTATCAGCAAAACAAACAACCTTCAAGCACTTGGCTTGACTTCGACCAATTCAACGTACATACTATACTAGTTGGCACGACACATCTATCCATCAATTATGATTCCGTCTACTATCACCAATAGATTAAGGGTGATCAGTTCCTCAATTTGTCAATAGACAGCCGACAACCATAACGGTGAAATAAATCATCAGTACCCAACCCAATAGCGTACTTCAACTTGTGCCCAAAGTCCGTAAGCATAATGCTCCGCCAACTTTCTAAGGCTTACCAATGCCACTCTTAGTTTCTTTAGTTTCAACTTCGTCAACGATACAAAAACATTCAAAATCCATTACGCATCCTCTTATGCACGTTCATAGTACAACACGACTTTAAATATTTTTCCAATACCGAAGTCGCTACAACATTGAGAACGATCCAATTCAGTTTGCTCCAATTACAACTTTCAACCAAGGTGAAAATTCTTAGCAACACAAATCAACTTTCGCATTTCTCTCAACCTTACCTTTACTTAGCATCATCGTCTTAATCATCCTCATTCAACATAAGTTGCATCTCCAAGCATTCTCCGATACAGTCACATCTTACAAATACCAACATTTTATTCTTAATAATATTCCACACTTGTTTTCATCCTTCCAAAATTTTTCAGCAATTGTCGCTCAACTTTGACCATATATATCTCCTTCAATACAGACCTCTCAATCACAAAATCATATCCCAAAATGAAGAGAATTTTGTGTATATTTCAGAACTTCAAGAATCGCGTAAATCCGACTTACGAGTAAAAAGTTATCAGCTACACAACGGGACTGGTCCAGAATTTCCGTATGCAGAATTTTCCAAAAAATCAGCAACAGACCCAAACATTAAAATGCACTTTTCTCCCTCTTCACAAACTTCCTGAAGACAAATCTTATATGCAAACTGTAGGGAATTTCGTAAGCTTTCCAAAAAGTCCAGAACCGCTTCCATCCGAATCACGAGTCAAAAGTCATACCTCGTTTACTGACAGCTGCTCCAAAATCACAAAACCAGAATTTGAGGTTGATGAACATAAGTTCCATTTCCCTCTCTTGCTTCCAAGGTCTACCAACATCCTCCTTTTCGTCCAACTACGAAAATCACTCAACTTTAATCCAACTATACTCAAGATATACAACTTACCGAATTAATCCACTAACTTATCATTCCATTCGGAATAATTCCTTAATTTCAATCATCTTCGATTCACCGTCCAGACTCTACGCGCATCTCCAACTTGACTGATACGGATTCGCGAGTCCAAACTCTCGCTGGTCCGCAATAACATCGGTCCAACATATGCACTCTTGCAAGCAACATCACCTTGAAACAACTTCTACATACCAACAACACGTACGGGAGCAAACTTCTCCCCCACTTAATTCAAACCAACCTGTAGACAACTACTAGAAACTACTAACAAACAAGTACCGACAGTGTTTCACACACATGTCGAGTACTAAGGGACAAACAGCATTAGACAACATTGGCCGGACAGACCGACCTGCTCTGATACCACTAATGTAACACCCCATTTCTACCCGGCGGATAAGTATTAAAATCAGAGTTATCATTTTAAAAATTCTTCAACATAAACAGGATGTCACATTTTCAACAGAAAACAACTTCATATTAATCACAAATAATTCAGATACATAACACTGATTCGGATGAACTGATAACAACCTGAATTATCCATTTGAAAACAAAACAACTTTTATTAATAAGCGGCTTCACATAATTCAACTTATAATGACATAACCTCATGTCCAACTCAAAACAACTTTGAAACAACAATTCTTTAATAACAACAATTTAAGATTCAGCTACTAAGACAATAACAACAAATAAACAACAATCGTTCATCCCCCCGAGTGCTAGGTATCAGAGCAAGACCAACTCGAGCTAACAGCATCTAAGACTTCACATTATACCTCGACTTCTGCAGCTATTCTTGAGTACCTGCTCTGTTACCCATAATAGGTAACATCATTACAGAAGGGGTGAGATATCGAATATTATAAACAAAATATGATAATTAATATGCTAGATTAGAATCATACGAATTTCACCGCTTCATACAACAGTCATGCAACAATTAGAAATAAACAACTTAATAGCAACCCCAACTTGTATTGACAGCAAATAACAACATATAACAACAACTTATATAAAAGATGAAAATTATAGTAATAACAACATATATAACATCAGCTCACAACATTAGTAATTTATCTCAAGCAACAAGACGTAGCAACAACAACTTATAACAAGCAACAACTTCACAACAACGGCAACTTCACCACAACAGCAACTTCACAACAACCACGAATCAAGAACAACAACAACTTCACAACGACTCAAAATGTGACGCAACTATGCACATGCATGTGGTACCATCGGAGTAAAACTCCCAACTTAAACAGATGCCAGGTTATCGAGGCATTTCAGCAAGGCATAAGCCTTCAACGTGGTGCCATCAAGGCCAACTTAATCAATGCCATCAAGGCCAACGTGGTGTGAGCATACAGCCCCGACTCATGAATGCAATGTATGCGACAATTATCAAAGGCATACAATCAACTACATCATCAACAAGAACAACCAGAACAACAACAACGAAACAACAACTCAAACATGCATCAATAGCATCAACTTAATCCAACATTGGTCATTCGACCTACAACTTAATCAACAACAACACAACTCAAACAACATTGGTCATTCGACCTACAACTTAATCAACAACAACACAACTCAAACAACATTGGTCATAAGACCTGCAACTTAAATACTTCGCCCGTAAATCGGGACAATACAACTTATCCAACTGTACCTGCAATTCCACGCGTTCAACTTAATTCAACAAAACAAACCGACTAAAATCACCTACTAATTATTACGAACTACCCCGACAATTTTCGTTAAATTCCGGACAATTCTACTAAAACAGGTGAATTATTTTTCTGGTAAAGGTTGCAATATTTCTACTCTGCTTTAACATCATTAAGACTATTCTGTTATTGTTGTAATACAAATTCTGCTATATAATTACTCACTACTACTGCTATTCCATTATTCCCACAGTTACTGCTTGATTAACTAATTTGACCACTTATCTTTCTACCCAATATTTCTGCTACTGATACATATACATCCTGCTATTCACCTGACTAGGCATTACAATTTATTCCTGCAACTCATTAATTCACTTAGTTGCTAATTTATTTTACTACTGATATTACTTATGGTTATTGTAGAATACTGCCTTTACTGACTTGTTATACTAATACCTTATTCCAAAACTCCTAAAAGTACTATTATACTAATAATAATACTAAATTATTATTAACTATTAATAATATTAATTATACTAATGAAATATTATATAATATAAACTGTTAACTATTTAATTAAACTAACAGAGAAAACAAAGTAAAAAAAAGTGAAGCATGGCATAGCTATGGGACGGTCGTCCCTAATAATAATATTAAATTATTAATAACTATTACTAATATAATATGTTAGTAATAAATATATATATATATATTGTAAAATAGTATATAGGTATACAGGAAATCATAAAGGAGGCGCCCACCTCAATACCTGGAGGCCCCCGCCTCCAATTCCTTTGAGGCCCCCGCCTCCATTTCCTATTCTTCTTCTTTCTTTGATTTCTTTCAGTATTTCCATAATTTCTCCATCAATTTTACACCAACCCACTATATAACGCAACAACTTATTTTCCTTCGATCAATTATTTCGGCCAACAATGTGGAAGCAACAACATGACAGTTATCTCAGCACAAGGTAATTTCCAGCAACGTATCCATAGATATCAGATAAATTTCAGAGACAGCCACGACAAATCAACACAAACAGCAACGATCAATTTTTCTTTTTATGAAAAGAAAGTATCACCGAAACCACAAACAATTCCATGGCATCAATTTATATAACCTAACCCCACATAGAAATTATCATAATCCCGTTTATAAGATTCGAACCCAGCCTTACCTTGGATTGAAGGCAGCTCGACAATCGATCGGCTTCCAGAAATTCGACGCCGGTAGCGGTTTCTCTCTCGTTCCCAACTTCTCTCACGTTCTTCCAAATTCCTCATGTAACTTCTGTCTGCAACTTGTTTCACGATCTCCTTTGCTTCAACTTCCAAAAACCCCTTTTTCCAACAAAACTTAATTTATTTTCTTAAATTCCTTTTAACCAAATAATAATAATAATAATAATAATAATAGTATTATTATTCTTTAATGGGCCAAGTAATCCACACCTCCACATTGCCACATACCACACTACAACTAACCCAAATAAATAATAATATTATTACTAATATTACTCCTTCAGCATAATCAACTCATTAATTTTTCGATTAACCGACTATTAATCCGACTTTAACTTAATAATTCCGATCGACATATCAAACCAATTAGCCTCTTAAAATGATACCGATAACACCCAATTACTCGATTAATTCTCAAACTTCGTCTAAATCCAATAATAAAATCCTTCGATAATTTAATTAACTAATTAATTAAATTCGGGGCGTTACAAATCGCAACAGAAGCCGCTGGGCCTGAAGGTTACAAACTTCGGGAAAGCGAAGATGCCAGGGGCATATTCAAGACTCCTGAAGGTTACAAACTTCGGGAGGCGCCAAGACTTACTGCCGTAGTCACGGTACCACCCCCTGTGGTGCACACTGTCCCGGAAGGACAGATTCCACAGACACCTTCTGGTAAGAAGGAAACTATATTCGATAGAATGGATGAATTCTAGGAGCAGTTCTTGGAAATGCAGAAAGAGCTGCAAGCCATTCGCGGTCAGGATTTATTTGGGAAGGACGCCGCAGACCTCTGCTTGGTCCCAAATGTGAAAGTCCCGCACAAGTTCCAAGTGCCCGAATTTGAAAAATACAAGGGTAACTCTTGCCCTCAGAGCCATCTGGTGATGTACGCTCGGCGGATGTCAGCTCAGACGGAGAATCAGGACCTGCTGATTCACTACTTTCAGGATAGTTTAACCGGTGCCGCACTCAAATGGTACATGGGTTTAAACCGTACTATGATCAGTACATTCAGAGATCTTGGTACTGCTTTCGTCCAACAATACAAATACAATTTGGACATGGCACCCGACAGAGATCAACTCAGATCAATGTCGCAAAAGGATAAGGAAACCTTTAAGGAGTATGCTCAAAGGTGGCGTGAAATTGCCGCTCAAATTTGTCCACCTCTTGAGGAAAAAGAGATGACAAAAATCTTCTTAAAGACCTTAAGCTCATTTTACTATGACCGAATGATTGCCAGTGCACCCAGTGATTTCATCGAAATGGTCGGCATGGGTGTACGTCTTGAGGAAGCCGTCCGAGAAGGACGTTTGGTAAAAGACACTGGATCAATGAGCGGTACTAAAAAATACGGTAGTGCTCTCCCTAAGAAAAAAGAGCAAGATATTGGGAATATCTCTCTCGGAAAGCAAAGGCGACGTTATCAGCCAGTAGCAGCTGTTACTCCTGCTATCGGCCCCGCGCCTGTTCCTATGTATCAACCTCAGGTTGTGCAGAGCCAACCTGACCAACAAAGGACACAACAGGCTCTTCAGCAGGCTCGTCCTCTGTATAACAACAACCGTACAACACGGCTACCAGGATTTGATCCTATACCTGTAACGTACGCAGAATTGTTTCCGTTACTGCTGGCTAAGGGGCACATTCAGACTAAGTCTCCCCTTTCAGTTCCGAAAAATCCGCCTTTTTGGTTTAAAGTGGATCAAACATGCCCTTATCATCAAGGAGGTTCAGGGCATAACATAGAGACTTGTCTCAATTTCAAGTCCGACGTGCAAAAGCTTGTTAGGAGCGGGCTCTTATCTTTCAAAGATACGAATCCTAATGTTCTCACGAACCCGCTGCCTCAACACAAGAAAGCTGCAATCAATCTGATTGAGAAAGAGACTAACAATGTCTATCAAATTCACGATGTACTCTTATTGGGGACCAATCTGGTCAGGATGCATTGTAGACAGAGTGGATATGGCCATGTGCCACCTCATAATTATCACCAGTGTGATATCTGCTCTAAAGACAACCAGGGATGTTCGGTAGTGCAAGCAGCTCTACAGGAACAAATGGATCTTGGATGGATCCAGGATCACCGAGTTCGTGGAGTTAACATGGTTTACACGAATTCTAACGTCATTCAAAACCACGACATCCGTGTGATGAATGTCAACTTGGTGGCGATGCACTCAAGGCAAAGCCAGTATCATAATCTGCCGCGGCACGATTACAGTTCCTGTCTGATTTGCTCGGTAAACAAACAGGGATGCTCTTTCATACAAGAGGCCCTCCAGCGTCAGATGGATCTTGGATGGATCCAAGACTACCATGATAGGAACTCCTATCAAATCAACATGGTTCAGATCTTTGACATTCGCGTGATGAATACCAACCTGGTAGAGTTACATGCTGAGCAGGTCCGACTCGGATTCTTAATATCACATGATTACCAAAGCTGTAAAGCAGGTTGCGAAAACGATCGAGGTTGTACCCTTGTCCAGGAGGCACTTTAGCACTTGTTAAATCACTGGTGGATGCCAATCTATATGGACGAAGATACTCAGTAGATTAGTATCAATAACAGGAATCCTACTCGTCGTCAAAGTCAGGATGTCTGATCAATGGAAGGTAACCTAGTGAGGTTACATTGTATTCAAAGTGGGCGTGGCCAGGTGCCACCACACAACTATGACAGTTGTAGCGTCTGTTCGGAAAGTAACCAAGGGTGTTACCTTGTGAGAGCAGCTCTTCAGGGTCAAGTCGATCATGGAGAAATTCGTCCATATCCAGGTTCTGGACCCATCATTTGGTCGCCGAACTACCTTGCCGAGCAAGTTGAGGATGTTGTCACGATCTCTGGTCATCACTAGATCAGGGATGTTTTTGCCATCGTCCCTCTACTTGACGAATCTAGAGTTCCCAACCAGGAACGGATCGAGATTACTTATGATGGTCAAAAAAATCAGAAGGTTCCCATAGTCATCTATCTACCGGGGCCACTACCGTATGAATCAGCTAAGGCAATCCCTTACAAATACGGTGCAACAACAATTGAGAATGGAAAGGAAACTCCATTACCCTCCGTCGTGAATATTGCAGACATCAGTCGTGTAACACGGAGCGGTCGAATCTTCAACCGAGGGGTTGGAGAATCCAACAAAGAAAAGGAACTTCAGACAGAAGCTCCCGATCCACCAGTCGGTCAATCTAGTAATCCCGACTTTTCAAAAGACAAAGATGAGATGCTAAAGCTCATCCAAAGGAGTATATATAACATCGTTGATCAACTGTTACAGACTCCTTCAAAGATCTCAGTATTATCACTGTTACTCAGTTCAGAAGCACACATAGAGGCTCTACAGAAAGTCTTGGAGCAAGCCTTTGTGGAACAGGATGTAACAATCAGATAGTTCGATAGCATTGTCTCTAACATCACTTCCTGCAATAATTTAGGATTTAGTGATGAGGAATTACCTGAAGAGGGTCGTCGTCATAACATGGCGCTCAACATTACAGTTAACTGCCAAGGCGATGCTTTAGCCAACGTACTGGTAGACACAGGGTCAGCCCTGAATGTTATGCCGAAGTCCACTTTGACGCAATTATCATTTAAGGGCCCTCCGATGAGAGTCAGCGAGGTCGTCGTCAAAGCATTCGACGGATCCAGAAAAATAGTTATCGGCGAAGTGGATCTTCCCATAACTATTGGTCCTCACACTTTCCAAATCACTTTCCAGGTCATGGACATCCGGGCAACATACAGTTGTTTATTAGGAAGACCTTGGATACATCAGGCTGGAGCGGTTACTTCAACCCTCCACCAAAAGCTAAAGTTCGTCAAGAACGATCAACTTGTCACGGTTTGTGGGGAACAAGCCTTGCTTGTGAGCAACTTATCATCATCTACTTGTGTGGAACCCGAGGAGGTTATTGGAACTCAGTTCCAAGCACTATCGGTGAGCAAGAACGATCAATCCGAAGAAGGAACTTCAATTTCTTCATACAAAGATGCTATCAAAGCGGTCGAGAGTACCGATACAAAAGGATGGGGACGGCTTGTCATTCCCACTGACAATAAAACAAAGAAGGGTCTTGGTTTTTCTGCGACCTGTACCCAGACAGCCGCCAACGATGAAAGTCTTCATCCCCTTCAAAACTTCTCCCACAGTGGAGGTTTTCTTCACCCAGTGTCTCAGACAGTTCATGCTATCAACGAGGAATATTCCTCTGACGCAGATGAAGAATGGAAGTCCTACCTTAACAAGGACGACTATATGTCTCAGGAAGAGGTGCCTATGCCTTTTTGCTTTCCTACCGAAAGTCTGAGATTTATACCAAGATCAGATGTCGAAATGATCTACGGGGATTGTGATCCAGAAGGATGCCGTGCTCCGCCAAATTCATTAGAGGAGGACACTCTGATGAAAGACAACTTTGACCGTAATTACTATGGCCTGATGGATGGTCTGCCAATGTGGCAACCTTACCCAGGAAACTTGGGGCAAAAAAGTCAGCCGAGTAATGAAACTCAGCTGAGCGTCATTGAACAGAATACCCGTGTCCCCACCATGTCATGGGATCAACACTCAGGTCATTCAGAAACTACTCAACATGAAGATGAATTCGCAACGTTTGCAGGACTAGAATTCATCAACTATGCTTTTCCTGAGGTCAACGTCATCGAGAGGGATGACTTCTCCAGTTCCAAAGAAGTTTGGGACACTTTGGGACAACCAAGTGGAAAATACGACTTTATGGTCAAGTACACTGCTCCCGAAAGCTCTCGTATCAGGCTCGAAGATATCCAGTCAACTGGATGGGGAGATACAGCTGAGAGCACCAATGCTATGCAAAATGCAACAGAGGAATCCTCCTACGACAATTCTGCTTGGGAGACAGATTCCAATGATCCTACTCCACCTGAAATCAGCGTCATTTCTGAAGACAAATCAAGGAAGGTGCCAGACTTTGTGATTCACGGAGGAGTTCGCCGCCAATAGGTTGCCGTCGAGGTTCCGAAGGTCGTTCGTCAGTCAAAGTAATTGCCATCTTTTAACCTTTCACCCTGCCCAGGTGAAACGGATGTTTTGATAGGGCTCGCTTTCTGTAAATTTCCCTCTTCGCTTTGCCCAAAGCGACAGAGTTTTGTTTTATAGGGCTGTAGTTTCAAGATTCGACTTGTTCATTAATAAAATAATGTCGTTCTGTAATTTCCGCATTAATTGCTGTTTTCTCTTTTTACTTTTTCAGAAAATGGTAATCCTAAAAAAAAAACATTCAATAATACTACCTCCGTCCCTAAATATAAGACCCCGTTGAAAAAATTACGGAAATTAAGAAAGTTGGTTAGAGTATTAAATTTATTGACTATTTTGTATAATTTTACAAGTTTATCCTTAGGAGAGAGAAATAGTTAATGTGTATGTAACTGTATTTATTACAGAGTGCAAAAAAAGATGTAATATAATTAGGGGTATGTGTGGAAAAAAGTAATTAATACACTTTGAAAGTTGAAGAGGGTCTTATAAAAAGGGACAAGAAAAAAACTCAACAGGGTCTTATAATTAGGGACGGAGGTAGTAAAAACAAGCAGTAAAATCAAAACACTGCACACACTTGCATTTTCTCTATCTTTTCTAAACATGAATCATCACGTCATGCAGATTGCTTGTTTTATACCCCGTTGAAACATACGATCCGATGCCTTCTTCCAACTTTGAGTTCCCGGTATTCGAGGCTGAAGAAGAAAATGACAACGAAATTCCAGAAGAGATCTCCCGACTGCTCAGACAAGAGGAAAGGTCCATTGAACCTCACAAAGAACCGTTGGAAACGGTAAACTTGGGTTCAGAAAAAGAGAAAAAAGAAATCAGGATCGGAGCATTGCTCAGTCCAACTGTCAAAGAAAGTTTGATAAAGCTTCTCAAAGAATTCCCCGATGTGTTCGCTTGGTCCTATCAAGATATGCCAGGGTTGGATACCAGCATCGTGGAACATCACTTACCGTTGAGATCGAAATGTCCGCCAGTAAAGCAAAGGTTGAGATGCACTCACCCGGACATGGCCATTAAAATCAAGGAGGAGGTACAGAAACAGATCGACGCGGGTTTCCTCACTACATCTGAATATCCTCAATGGCTAGCCAACATCGTACCCGTTCCCAAAAAGGACGGAAGGGTCAGAATATGTGTTGATTACAGAGATTTGAACAAGGCAAGTCCAAAGGACGACTTTCCTTTACCACACATTGACATGCTGGTAGACAGTACAGCAAAGTTCAAAGTTTTTTCCTTCATGGATGGATTCTCGGGCTATAACCAGATCAAAATGGCGCCGAAAGACATGGAGAAAACTTCGTTCATTACCCCATGGGGTACCTTTTGTTACAAGGTAATGCCGTTCGGTTTGAAGAATGTCGGGGCAACCTATCAAAGGGCCATGACTACTCTGTTTCATGACATGATACACAAAGAAATCGAGGTATATGTCGATGATTTGATTGCAAAATCAAGAACAGAGGATGAACACGTTGAACATCTGTCAAAATTGTTCGAACGTCTAAGAAAATTCAAGCTCCGCTTGAATCCCAACAAGTGCACCTTCGGTGTCCGTTCGGGGAAACTACTAGGGTTCATCGTCATCCAGAAAGGAATTGAAGTTGATCCTGACAAGGTCAAGGCCATTCAAGAAATGCCTTCTCCGAAAACTGAAAAACAAGTCAGAGGATTCCTGGGACGTTTGAACTACATCTCCAGATTCATATTCCTTATGACCGCCACGTGTGCGCCGATTTTCAAATTACTGAAAAAGAACCAGGATTGCGTTTGGTCAGAAGATTGCCAAACCGCCTTCGACAGTATCAAGGAATATCTGTTGAATCCTCCGATTCTATCACCTCCAGTGGAAGGAAGACCACTGATCATTTACCTCACAGTCTTAGAGGACTCAATGGGATGTGTACTTGGCCAACAAGACGAAACTAAAAGGAAAGAGTCTACCATCTACTATTTAAGCAAGAAATTCACCGACTGTGAAACTCGGTACACGATGCTTGAGAAAACTTGTTGCGCTTTGGCTTGGGCAGCCAAACGTCTTCGCCAGTACATGATTCGTCATACTACTTGGTTGGTCTCCGAAATGGATCCAATCAAGTACGTTTTCGAAAAACTTGCTCTCACGGGAAGGATTGCCCGTTGGCAGATGTTACTATCAGAATATGACATAGAGTACCATGTTCAGAAAGCCGTTAAAGGAAGTATTTTAGCCGATCATTTGGCTCATCAACCGATTGACGATCAAGAATCAATCGGGTTTGACTTCCCAGACGAAGATGTCATGTATCTAAAGATGAAAGATTGCGATGAACCGCTACCCAGTGAAGGGCCAGAACCAGGTTCCCAGTGGGGACTTATCTTTGACGGAGCAGTCAATCATTATGGAAATGGAATTGGGGCAATCATAGTTACCCCTCAGGGTTCCCACATTCCTTTCACTGCTAGACTTACGTTCAAATGTACGAACAACGAGGCCGAATACGAAGCATGTATCATGGGTCTCGAAGAAGCGATTGATTTAAGGATCAAAAACTTGGACGTATACGGCGATTCATCCCTGGTTATTAACCAGATAAAAGGAGATTGGAACACATACCAATCAGGATTGATTCCTTACAAAGACTATGCAAGGAGGTTGTTACCCTTCTTCAACAGATTCGACTTTCATCACATCCCTCGTGATGAGAATCACATGGCTAATGCATTAGCCACTCTCTCTTCTATGATTAGTGTAGGTCGATGGAATGACATACCTAAGATTGACATAATGCGCCTTGAACGGCCCGCTTACATCTTCGCGATTGAAGCAGTCATAGACGACAGACCTTGGTATCACGATATCAAATGCTTCCTTCAGAAACAAGAGTACCCATCTGGGGCACTCAGAAAAGACAGGAAAACCCTCAGAAGATTGGCTGGAAACTTCTTCCTGAGCGGTGACACTCTTTATAAGAGAAATTTTGACATGGTCTTGCTCCGATGCGTCGACAGACCAGAAGCAGACATGCTCATGAAATAAATTCATGAAGGATCCTTTGGCACTCATGCCAACGGACGCACAATGGCGAGAAAAATTCTCAGGGCCGGGTATTATTGGTTGACCATGGAATCCGACTGCTACAAGTACATGAGGAGGTGTCACAAGTGTCAGATATACTCCGACAAAATTCATGTACCGCCATCACATCTCAAAGTTCTTTCTTCCCCGTGGCCTTTTTCCATATGGGGAATCGACATGATTGGTATGATTGAGCCCAAGGCTTCAAACGGACATCGGTTCATCCTGGTGGCCATTGATTATTTCACCAAGTGGGTCGAAGCAGCGTCATTCGCCAATGTAACCCGACAAGTGGTGGTCCGATTTATCAAAAACAATATCATCTGCCGTTATGGTGTTCCAAGCGAGATCATTACTGATAATGGATCTAACTTGAACAATAAGATGATGAAAGAGTTGTGTGCAGAGTTCAAGATCGAACACCATAACTCATCTCCCTACCGACCCAAGATGAACGGAGCGGTAGAAGCGGCTAACAAGAACATCAAGAAGATCGTTCAAAAAATGGTTGTAACCTATAAAGATTGGCACGAGATGCTACCCTTTGCTCTTCATGGTTATCGCACATCTGTCCGCACTTCAACAGGGGCTACCCCTTTCTCTCTAGTATATGGTATGGAAGCAGTGCTCCCCATAGAAGTAGAGATCCCGTCAATCAGGGTATTGATGGAAGCTAAGCTCACCGAAGCTGAATGGTGTCAAAGTTGACACGACGAACTGAACCTGATCGAAGAGAAGCGAATCACGACACTATGCCACGGTCAGTTGTATCAGCAAAGAATGAAGAGGGCATTTGACAAAAATGTCCGACCTCGTGTCTTCAGGAAAGGAGACCTCGTGCTCAAGAAGATACAATCATTTCTCACTGATTCTCGGGGCAAATGGACACCAAATTATGATGGCCCCTATGTGGTCACGAAAGCTTTCTCAGGCGGCGCCTTGAGACTTGCAACCATGGACGGAGAGGAATTTGCCTACCCCACGAATGTTGATGTAGTCAAGAAATACTTTGCCTAAAACTAAAAAAAAAAAAAAAGTCTCGGTGGATTGAAAACCCGAAAGGGAGGTCCAGGAAAAAGTTAGAGACATGGAAAAAAAAAGAATCATCCCGATGGATTGGAAATCTCATAGTACAATCCAGGCAAAAATTAGGGATAATGGCAAGTAACTGTGTTCAACAGAGGCAAGTCCCTCAGCAGCAGTTACAGCATCATCTATCGGAGGAAATCTCCAGTCAAAGGTCATCTTCGACGGAAGCTCAGGATGTCCCGAACTCAAAGTTGGTAGAAGGATAGTGGTCGTTATGTTTCAACGTAGCCCTTTTCCCTGTAAATTACCATTTTCTAACTTTGTATATACTCTTTGGAATCACGCGTTTGGCTGATCTCCATCTTATCAATAAAATTTGAGCCCTTGTGCTTTTGTTTGTAATTCTTTACTTGTTTTAGCTTTACAGAACGACGTTGTTTAAACTTAATCAGCGATTCTTGAAATAAAACAAAAATGAATTTACTTGTTAAAACTTTTTCTTCTTTTAAAATAAAGATGGCAATTTCTTTTGACTGTTGAACATCAGAAGAACATCGATTGCTTCTCCCGAAGTAAGCGAACTTCAAAGTGCAGAATCAAAGTACTCCTTCTAAGCCAGTACGCCTGAATGAAGGGATCAACTGTGTCAGAGACCTTGTTTCGTCTGACAGCCTCGGCCGAGTTCTCATCTCCTAAGCCCGATCAACATAGCTCCTAACGGGACTATCTCTCCTAAGCAAGGTGGAATTGCTATTTTGAATCAACGGTACTTCTTCGCCCCGCAATGGCCGAGTATCCAATTGTGTTCATCCATTAGTCTGTATGTCGCGTCTGTTTTGTCAGCATATACATACATACTTCATGCATTTTATTTGCGTTCGCATTTCGTATTGCATCACTATCACTTGAGTCGGTCTTGTCCCCTAGTGATAAACAGTTTTCTCAATCGAGTTTGTCAGTTCTTTCCTCGTCAGGAAGTGTTGCGTCTGCACAATCTCGCCACCAGTGTATCTTTAGATCGAAGTTGGTCCTTGACCACTTTGATAACTTGAACCTCTGAAAAGTGTCGCTCCCGGGATTTTCATCCTAGTACAAACGCGAAAGTGGCACCAAAACAGAGTCGCCAGCAATGTGTATTTATCCCATGAGAGGGAAAGGAAACACTGCATAAACCTGAAGGAAAGGAAAGAGCATGGTCTCGCGACCAAGAGAACTGGGTTCGGGAGTCGGTTACGCGAGAGGAAGGTATTAGCACCCCCTCGCGTCCATCGTACCCGATGGGATCCACGCTTGCTGTTTCGATCAAAGGGTGTAAAGAAAGGATACTGGAAAAGGAACTGAAAGAAAGAAAGGAGAAAGAAAAGAAAAGGAACGGGAAACAAATGTAGGGAAAATAAAAGAAGTGCTCGCATGGGCCCTACCCCACTGCCTACGTATCTCATCGGGAGCATGAGAATCAGAGCGACGTAGTTCCCCTCACTGGGGATGGATTGTGTTTTTTAAGGAACGGCTAACATTCTAGCTCAGGTGTTGCAGGCTCGCTGGTCCGAGTGCGTTACCATCTTGCAAGAGAACGAGTAGGAGCGCGTTCGTACGTTGAGAGTGAATGAGGTGAGAAAAGAATTCCCGAAGGAAAGACGTTATTGTTTGTTTTTGCCTTTTAGAAGTTTTTTCATTTATTTGCATATGACAGTGTATCTGAATCTTAGTCATTGGAATGTGTACATTCTCACATTCCAAGATGGAATGGGTAAGAAAGCATACTAAGAGTGGAGAAGACCCCCACACTTAGTTCCAATTGTCAAGGTTCAAACACACTAGCATACTTGTGCTTATTAAGTGTTTTTGTTGATTATGAAGTGAAGAAGTGTTTTTTATTATTTGCACCTTCAACAAGTATTGCATTTAAGTCCCTCATACAAGATCAAATGTTTAACACATTGACCCAAGATGGGCTGTATGCTACACATTCTAAGATTATAAGAGAAGACCCCTTATAACCTTTTCTTTATATGAAAGGCCTAAATGCAATAAATGCCTACCTTTATTAGATATTTTGAATTTTCTTTGAGATGAGAAAAGAGACTCAAGGGAGGAGAAAAGGTAAAACCTATATGGACTAAGACTCAATCCTAATTGAAGATTAAAGAGAGTGATCCTAAAGGTTTGTGAGGTTTCAACCTAAAGTCTAAAGAAAGAAAGAATTAAACAATTCACTTCCAAAGTAGAAGATGAATTGTAATTCAAAAAGGGAAAGTAATGAGTTATTAAAGAAAGCACATAAATGCTTAACAAAACACAAAATGGAATTGTAAAAGAGAGTGATGTGAATGTGGTTCATACTTGTGAAACAAATGACTTAAGGTGCAAGATAAACATCAAACATGCAAAGATGAAACCCAAATGTCACAATCAGAAGTCAATTAACATGCTATACATCCTCAAACAAAACCACAACTCATGGCACAAGTGCCTTCATGATCAAGCAAACCAAACATGAGGCATGCATTCACAAAATGAACAAGTTAAACTTCATGCTTCAAACAAATAGCAAACATGCTTCAAAAATTATGACTTTCACCAATCAAACACCTTAAACACATGCCATTAACATATCAAGTCCACAAGCAATGAATCAGAACCAAAGTCACTCAACAATTAGGTCAAAGTCTCATGGAAGTTTCATGCATTCATGCTCAAAGCAACACATCAAAAGTCATCCAAAAAAGACTTAAAAATCATCTCATAAATCTCAAACATACCTCAACATATTGTGACCACAATGCAAAAAGAAAGGCATCAAAATCATTTTTTATGATCAAGAACAAAAATGCACAAAATCATATGTCACATTAAGTATGCATACAAATGGAAATTCAAAAGAAATAATGGAACAGGGGCAAAATGGTCATAAAATCAGAAAATAAAATCATAGAAAATTTCCTAAATGTTTTAAGAATACACATGAATTTTTGTAGAATTTTCCAATATGTTTTGGTATTTTTAAAAATTAATTATGAAACGTGTAGCAAAATGGAAAAAATAAAATGGAATGTAAATGTGAATGGGGGTGCATGCCTAGTAACTATTCAGTTCAAATTACATTGGGCCTTAAACAAGGGAGGTGCGAATATCAAATTGGTCTAGGTCCAAGTCTGCGCAATCCACACTAATTAACATGTACACTCAGTCAACCAGAGTCAAACAAAAGATCACCATTGGATCAGGTCAAGTCAACCAACGAGTCAAAGTATTTGGATCCAACGCACTCACATGAATGTCCACTCACACTACCATGCACTGCACCACACGTTGATTAATTGAATTCAGAAATAAGGCACGTGAGGTGCATGTGCATTTTAATGTGTTGGCACGCTCCTCACCACACGATTAGAACACATCAACGGCCATGATTTAAACTGCAAACAAAACCCTAACCAAAAACCACCGGCCGGAGAGGGACCTCCGGTCACCTTCTCCGGTCACACGCCACCGTCTGCAACCTCAATTCTCCCAGAATCTTACAAACAGTACACCAAAATGAAGAGGAAGTAATGTAGAGCATGAATCCAGTGACAAAACATACAAAAAGTTCATGAAATGGGAGAATCGAGCATATGAATATTTGCCCTAACATTTCAACTATGCCTCTAAAGGCCTATCAACTAGCCAGACAAGTTCTTGAGCTTATATGAAGCATCAAGAACCTGATAACATCTTCACATTAGGTCTATAAGGGAAGAAATTCGTACCTGAAGATTTATGATCTTGATGTGTTCTTCAGAAAAACCAGAGATGTTGCTTCTTCTTTGAGTTTCTTTTGGCCAAATAAAGGCTTAGATGCAGAGAATGAATGATGCTTCAGTGGAGGAGAGTTGATATCCAAGCTTCAAAACAGTTGCAATGTGATGAAAATGGAGATAGAATCAGAGATATTCTGAGATGAAGATGAGGAAGATGAATGAAATGGAGTTTGAAAATCAGTTGCAATGTGGAGGAATTGAGAGAGAATCGAGAGAATTTCTGAGTTGAATGTGAGAAAATGAAGTTAGAAATGAAATTTGAGAGTGAAGTTTTTATTTATAGTGTGAGCTAACCATAGTTAACTGAGTGAGTCAGCTGAGTCATGGTGGTTTGGGTGAGTCATCCCTAACTAACTGAGTCAAGTTAGTTAGGGAGAGCAATGATATGGTGATGGCAACTCATGATATGCTATGGTGGAGGTGAAAAGAAAATGAAGGCACGGCTGGTTGTAGCAGAAACTTGCTCAGCAAGTCTGTTTCTTTCCATTCTCATGTATGCCAAGGCAAGTGTGCAATGTGTAAGTCATGTGTGTTTGGTTTAACGTGGAAAGCTGATGTGATGAAGTGTTTGGGGTGTGTGTGAACCAAAATCGTGCACCAGTCTGTCAATGCATCAGTATCAACATGAGGTGGTTTGAGGAAGTTTTTTCTCTCTACTCAATGAATGAATTGGTGTGTTTTAGGAGTCATTGGAAAGAGGAGATGTAATGCTACATGTTTGGTACGAAAAATGAAATGAAATGATGCTTGGAAGAGGTTGAAAAATGACCTATAACACATAGGTTTGGAACTGGTATGAGGGCGTGGCCAAGGTTGGTTGACAAGGTAACATGGCCCCTAGGTTTTCAGCGTGATCAAAGCACATTGGACTCAACATAACTTCTTGACCTTTGATCAGATGAAAAATTGATAAACACCAACTTTGAAGATCTCACATAGAGGAACAATTTTGATGTTGAAAGATTTTCCATTTGAAGCCTCTAATCATGAGTAATTGATCAATACATTTGGCCCACCAAGTGTTTGAGAAAATGACTGCGCGCGTGCCCTGAAAATCTTGGTCATGACCTAGTTTTGGACCTACTTTGCTCAAACTTTGATCAATCATATCTCACTCAATTTTTATCCAATGGAGATGTTCTACCCATGGATTTGAAGCTCAAAGCAAGATCTTTCATTGAGGCAGAGTGGATTTTTCATTTGGTGCTCCAAATTTAAATGGCCTTGGTTCAAATTCTGATGCAAAATGGCCAAAACTTGCTATTTTTAGTAACCCTTCTTCATCCAAAAATGGCAACTTTCTACACCTTGAATTTTTCATGATTCCTTTGGAATTTCTTGACCAAATTTTGTACATTGGACACATGTAACATGAATTTCATGAATTTGGGCTCAAAAAGTCAAGAGTTGACTTTTTCCTCTGATTATTTGACTTTGCCCCAATTTCTCTGATTCTTGATCTTTCTTCCAATTGAACCACTTCTAAAACCAATTGAGATGCAATTTTACACATACATACACTTAAGAACATGTAGAATACCATGACATCAAGTTTTGCCCAAAAAAGCAAAGATTCCCTGATTTAACTGGAAACCCTAATTTTGGCCCCCTCTGGTTAGGAGGTAAAAGTGCAGTCTCCAATTTCAAATTCCTCAGAGTATGTTGTGTATCCTCTTAAAGGATGATGAGATATACCATTTGGGAATGATTTTGAATCAATGAGCTATCTCTTTTGAGGGTTTTCCTTCAATTTTTGGACTTCTTGCATAGTGAAAGATGTAGTGCTTCAATCTCCCATTGAATCTCACTTCCTTGAGGTTGTGGATGATTAATTGAGATAGTATGAGACATGAGAGACCTCTTGGCTTGCTTAGAGCCAACTTGATTGACCTTTTTGTGCTTTGAATGATCTCTTGATTGTCCATCTTCCACCTGATCACATGCCCTGATGGTAAGAAGGATGCCATGCTTCATTTTTCTATGTTAAATGCAATGCAATGTTAATGAGGTGGATATGATATGCTAAATGATAATGCCATGCTATGATGCCAAAAGGGAAGAGCAAATTTTGGGGTATTACAAAAAGCCAGAGAAAACTCTCAATAAACATCACTCTTCGCCATTGAAGATGATATCCTTGCTTTCCCGGATTAAGGAAAATCCACAGAGAAAGCCTCGTGATCAAAGATTCGGCAGCATGCCAGTTTTGCTCCGAAAAACCACTGATGAGAAGGTAATTGGCACCTCAAAATTGGACCCCATCATATGGCATTTCTCCGGGAAGATCCCGAGAAAAGTATGATGTAACCCCAAATGAAAACAGTCTCTCAAGAGACTCGCTTTCCCCAGTAGAAACAAATGGCGTCTCCAACAGAGAAGTTTGTACAACTCTACAACTCAGACGACTGGGTTCCCCAGCAAGTCTGACATCAAAACTTTTTCCACTCAAATGGCATCTCCCCAGGAAAATTCGGCGAGAAGTTTGGAGGAAAGCTGCTGCGAATAGCGTCCCTTGTCAGTAAAGTTTATTGACAAAAGAAACTAAGACCAGTTCCTTGGTAAGAAACCAGGATCGAGGGGAAGTTTAAATCAGAAACTAAGACCAGTTCTTGGTAGGAAACCAGGATCGAGGGGAAGTTTAAATCAGAAACTAAGACCAGTTCTTGGTAGGGAACCAGGATTGAGGGGAAGTTTAAATCAGAAACTAAGACCAGTTCTTGGTAGGAAACCAGGATCGAGGGGAAGTTTAAATCAGAAACTAAGACCAGTTCCTTGGTAGGAAACCAGGATCGAGGGGAAGTTTACCTTTTCTAAGCATCATCGCTTAGCTAAAGAAGATGAATGCGTAAGCTACCATTCATAACCACCATCAAAATTTCGGATATTCCGATATTTAATCCTCTTGCACCCCGAATGCTCGAATACCTTCGTCATTCACACCTTCGGGTCCAAGAAGATTAAATAGGAGCATCTGTAATACCCCAAATTTTGACCACTTAGATTTCCCATCATTGTGAAAATCATCATCACAATATGGATGAACCATCATGCTTCATTAGCCTCCCCAAAGATGGGTGAGCATCCACTACAATCAAAATTAAGGTTTCAAGCCCTCTCAGAGTGCTTAGACAAAGGATCAATCAAGAAATGACATGATCTTCAACTTGTCTAATCTCTCAAACATCCACAATGGATCAAAAAGGACTCCCACTTCAAGGATTAAGCACAAGGCTGCTCCCTTCTAGGTGGATCAAGTCTCAAGATCGACAGTGTCACCAAATTAGGGTTTTGGTCGACCAGGGCCTCCAGATGGAAATTTTCATCTGGGCACAAGGAAATGATCCAAAACATAACCTAATATGCTTCATTGAACCTCATGAACCCATGCATCAAGTCAATTTTGCCTCAGGGGATGCATTCATCAAAAATCAGGAATTAGGGTTTCTTAACCTAATTCACCCCTAAGTTGACTTTTGGGACAAACCATGAGCCAAGACCTCAAGACATGATTTGAGGGTCTCTAATACACCATATTGATCCATTTGGAACAATGGATTGATCCAAGAAGTTTGAGCAACAAGTCTCATTTTCATCTGCACCACAATTAGGGTTTTAAGGGAAAAGTCAACTGTAACTTTGACTTTTGACCAGGACATGCTCCCAAACCCTAATACATGATTGAATATACCCTATGACACCCATGGAACATGTCCATCAAGTTTGATTTAGGTCAAGGACATGATTTCCTGAAGAATTGCACAGTTTGGAATTCATCTGATAAAAAGTCAACTGTGCACAAAAGTCAACTTTGACTTTTTGAGATTTTTCACCAAAATGGATTTTTAACCCTAAAATGATGTTAATGTATGATTTGAATCATCATTCATCAAGAAAAATCAAGAAAAGTGAGATAACTTGTAAAAGGGGTAACCATAAAACTTAGAAATTTTTCTAAGTTAAAAATAAAGTGGCAAAGGTACCAACTTTGGAGGACCATAACTCCTAAACCACAAGGCCATTTTTTCTCATCCAAAGATGGATTTGTAGCCCTCATTATCACCTACAAAAACTTCAACTACAAGTCATTCCAATTCATTAAGGATTTTGAGTTATGGAGTGATCAAAGTGGCTGAAAAGTGAAAATGTCACTTTTTCCAACACTTAGTGAAATTTTCACTAAGTCAGAATTTGCCTTCACTTTTTGCCAAATGTAGGGGGATTTTTCACTTGGAATCAAAAGAGATCAAAACCAAACTTGTTCAAACAGTTGTTGTATCATGTAAGAGCTTTCCAAAATGGCCAAGAACATTGCCAAATTCAACCTACATCATGAGATACAACATTGGCAAGTTGCCTTGCTGAAATCTGTCAAAGCAAGGCAGAATTTGCACTTTGGCTCGATTTGCCAAAATCAGCCAATTTCAATTGCTCCAATCCACTTGGACACCTTAGAGGATTGAATCCAAAGGGGACAATCACTGAGCCAAGCCTCCAAGGTCCAAGGAACAAGGAATAACATGTTGAACCTAGAGTTGCCAAAATAGGGACAAGACTTCAAATTTGGAATGAGCCATTCAATGGAACCATCAAGGTGGCATGGACTGAGCCATTCTCATCTGAAATCAGTCAAGACTTATCCAAGACCAAGGGGACCAAAGCTCTGTGCCCTAACCTCTAGTCAATGGCTAGAGGAGACTTTCATTTCCATTGGCCAACATTGAGGAAACCTACTTACCAGCTGCCATGCACTATTCCTTGCAAAACAAACTTGCTCTACTATAAATAGAGCTCAATTGTGGTCAGTTTGAGTACACCAAAGCCATCTAACAGATGCTTTCCTCAAAATCTCTTTCTCTTGGCAAAAATGCCTTTCTTAGCAAGGTAGCTATCGGGTTTTGAGTTTGAGAGCAATTCTGCACAAACCAATCACTCACACACCTCACATACATCACATATGAGCTGATCAAACACTCACATAACTTCTTAAACATCAATTTCATGAAATCACCAGCTGTTGCTCAAATTTTCAAACAAGTTGCAGCTGAGATGCCATAAACTGATCCAGTCCATTTCAATTCAATCCAAGTGTTCAAACACACTCCATATGGTGTAGGGAAGCTGTCCAGATCATTACCACTCATCTGTAACACCTCCAAATCAAAAATCACTCTGAACTTGCTGTCACGACTTGGAGGTAAGCACATACTTGGTCATCTCTCAATCTATGCATATTTCCTCGCACAATAATTTGGCCATATGTTCATAATCATGCATGGAATGTTTTCCCTCAATTAATTGCATTGTTTGAATCGTGTATCAAAAATCCTAGCCTTCATGCAGAAATTAGGGTTCTTGAGGTTTCTTCGTGATTTCTTGTTGTATGTTTAATTTAAATGAAATTAAAGTACATAGACATGATCGTGAGGTTGAGACGAGCATAATGATATGTGGATTGCATGATATGATTACGTATTCATGGAGATTGGATAGAAAACACAAATCTGAGAAACCAAGAACACGCGCGTGTTCTTCAGCTGTTCTTGGCGCCATTTTTGAATAATTTGAATATTTGAATTTTGTGATTTTGTTTAATTGATTCAAAAATTAATTTCTCTCTGAGTTTTAATGATTTTGAGTTGATTCTTTTTTTAATAATTCACAAAAATGTTAAAATATTTTATTTTATCAAAAAAATCCCAAAAATATTATTTATTTCATATAATTGATATTTTTGTAAAGAATTAATATTTTGATTGTTTTTGGCATTTTAAATATTTTTTCTACATTGATTTTGCAACTTTTAATGCTTTCTAATTATTTTGTAGGTCAATACTTAATTTTTGAAGCATTAATCCAAGATCACAATTTGTTTTCCATGTGTTAAACAATTTTTGATCATTTTAATTGAATTTTTATTCAATTAAATACATTTTTGAAAACAAATTAGGGTTTTTGGATTAATTCAACCCTCATAAATCATTTTCAAAACACCCTGGGCCTCTATTAGAGTGTAAGACCCAATCCTTTTTTTGACCAAATCATCTTTAGGCCTCACTTATTGTATAAGTCCCGATACCGTCAAAAAACAAACGGAGCGATCGTCGTCTTTTCAAAAATCATCTGGGCCTACCCTCGAGTAGTAAGACCCATTTATTCATCTCAAAACTCTTTGGGCCTCTTGAGAGAGTGTAAGACCCATCCCCCCTTGTACAAAAACTTTTTGGGCCTCACTCATTGTATAAGTCCCTCTGTACAAGTAAACGGCGCGATCGTCGCCCGTTTAAAAATAAAAACCATCTGGGCCTCTCCTTGAGCTATAAGACCCATTAAAAACACTTTGGGCCTCTATTAGAGTGTAAGACCCAATCCCCCTTTTAACCAAAAACATTTTGGGCCTCACTTATTGTATAAGTCCCTCCGCGTTAAAATAAAACCTCGGCGCGATCGCCATTTTTAAACGAAAAATCATTTGGGCCTACCCTCATGTTATAAGCCCCACTCTTTTTCTTTAAACCTTTTTGGGCCTCTTGAGAGAGTGTAAGACCCATCCCTTTGTACAGAAAACCTTTTTGGGCCCCAGTCACTTGTATAAGTCCCTCTGTACAAATTCAAACAGTGCGCTCACTGATAAAACCCTGGGCCTCTCCTTGAGCTGTAAGCCCCAGATCTTTCTTTTTCAAAGCACTTTCTCCTTTGATTTTGAATATACTGTTGTTTTTAATCTTTCTTTGTTGAACAACTAACCAAACAGCATGGAAGCTCTACAACCGAGTAAGTGGTTATCGCTTTCATTTACTGCTTTCATATTATAAACTGTATTGTGGGGCTGCTCACTGTAAGTCTCCTTTCATAAACTCATATCTACTGTGTAATAATAGTATAGATATTTTGAGTTTCCCCGGCAACTACGTCTAGAACTAGGTGACGCCGTTTCATTTATTCGTAGAAATAGACGCCTAGATCCCCAATAGGAGCACCATATACAGTCTTCTCTTCGGCTGTCCTCCTTAGGAATCGTCAAGAAGCTCTACTCCCCAAGATGAATGTATTCTCCGTGAATGGCATCTTTGAGTTTCTTCCCAATTCTCGAACTTTCCTGACTTGATCTATTCCTTGTGGATAGCTTGCCTTGAATGTCTCGGGGTTTGGGTACCCACTACGGTCATAATCTTGGACCTTAACTAAGGAACCCTCTTTAAAACCTAAAAGTCGTTGGATAGTAAACCTCGCACGTTTACCAGTGGTTTTCATCTTTAAAAGAGTTATCTCTCCAAATGGAAAGGAGATGATAGACCCACGGGCTTCTTAAAAGCATCGGCCTCCTCTTGGGCATTATTCAAGGACCCTACAGCTTCTTAGAAGTATTCACAGCCTCCTCTTAGGCTTCGTATAATGATCTCTTCCTCCGGGAATGATAGCCTCCTCTTGGGCTTAGTACAAGGACCCGTCGGCTTCTTAAAAGTTTCCAGCCTCCTCTTGGGCTTCGTACAAACTGTCCCGACGACCTCCTAGAGGTATAGGAACAGAACCTAGTCATTCTCATAGAACAGTACTTTCATAGAGTCTACTACTGTTTCTCAAAGCATAGTACAAAAGATAAAACTCTAGACACAGACAGTCTAACTTCCTTGAGTCTCAAAGACATTCTCAAGCACCCTTCGTTAAATAGGAAGGAAACCCGCAGACTCGGATAGTCTCGATACCCTTTGGATTTCCCGTTTCCTCAAAGAGAAGGAAATATCCCTGATCCTCAAATCAAATCCCTGAGTACAGTGTTACTCATATAAGAACTGATTTTCTCTTTTAAATCAGTATATTGGATCTGTCACTCAACTGAAACAGTTACAATAGCCTCCATCTCGGGCTTCGTACGAGATACCAAAATTCTCCCCAGTGGAGTCAAAATAACCTTTTCGCCTCTCTCTCGGGCTTTGTACGAGACACAAAAACACTCTCTTACTGAGTATAAAAGATTCTCCAACTAAGTCAACTCTTTGCTAGCCTCCTCTTAGGCTTTGTATAACGATATGCCCCACTGGGTCAAAAAATTTTAGCCTCTCTCTCGGGCTTTGTACGAGACACAAAATAGCCTCCTCTTAGGCTTTGTATAATGATTTTCCTAGCGGAAATTAGCCTCCTCTTAGGCTTTGTATAAGAAAACCACTGGTTGATCCAATCGACCTTTTAGCATCAAAGTTGTGCCTCGTTCACAGTATACAAACATCAACAACTCCTTTCCTTTCATCTAATCGCTGTAAGCGGCAAGCCTCTGGATCATCTATATCCATGCCACTGTCCCTCTTTTAGCATGAGAAATTCCTAAGGAAAGATGGCATTGCTCTACACTGAGTTAAAGTCTTCTCCTTCAGGTTAAAACCCTTTCTTCGGAAATTATGGCATTGGTCGGATCCGCGTATCCCAATTAAAGTAATTCTCCTTCTCCCCTCTTTAGAGATGACAAATTCTCTCTAAAGCCGAGGTCTTTCAGCTTCACGTCTTGGGCTTTGAACAAGACACAAATAGACTTTTTAGCTTCACATCTTGGGCTTTGAACAAGATACAAATCACCTTTCGCTTCACGTCTTGGGCTTTGAACAAGACACCAAAAACCAATTTCCTCCCATAGAATAGGAGGAACTACGAACGCACTGATTTCCCTGTTTCGGTAAACGGGAATACGTAGGCATAAGATCGAAAGAAAAGATCTTAGCGAGCGCAATAAACAAAAAACCCAAATCCCAAATCTCCATCAATTAAAAGCAGTATTTCAAAAACATCAGTCCTAACATCCTAATCCTTATTCCCCGCTAGAAACCTTTTGCCCAAGCCCTAGAAAGAAAGAACCTGTATTGGCGAAATACGAATAACCAGTACAAAAGCCCCCCACATTGATAGCATCCGTAACCTAACAGACCGCTGTTTAAACTCAGTATGCAAGCAGGGTTAATTGGAGACATCTATTTCCCTTCCTTATTCAGCTCACAATAGGATAAAAAATGAATCGACCTGTAGTCAAAGCTCAAACCGCAGAGAGCGACCAGCGCTTAAGAACCGCGTCCAAAATCGCTCGCTACACTAAGGACCAACCACAATGGTTATCCCTCATTCCAAAGGGAAGAGGCGGTCACAACTCTTTTAACATGTAAAATAAGCCAATGTCACATGATTTTGTTCAAAAAAAAAAGAAAGAAAGAAATCAAAAGAAAAATAAAAGCCCGCTAAGTCGAAAAAATTAAAAACAAGTGACTTAGGAAAAAATTAGGGCATCCTACTGGGCATCAAAATCTTAAAAGTTTTAGTCCAGGCAAAAGTTAGGGAAAATAAAAGAATGAAAAGCACGAAAAGCGAAAAGAAAGGATTACAAAGAAAAATTCTGAACAAATCTGTGTGACTACAAAGTCAAAAGACAAAAGGGTGACTGTTATTTCCCAAATAACCTCATTGGTTCTTAAACCATCAGTTTTATCCTTTTGAGAGATGAACGTTCATGTCAAATTAGCTGAATGTAGGACTGAAGAACATCACGGAGAATGGGTGGGTACAATTGATTTTGAGCCTAAAAATCCTTTTTTTTTTGAAAACCGTGAACCAGGCCAAGTTATAACCCTCAAAAGACCTAATTGAAGTAGGGTTTATTTTGAGAGCATACTCCAAACGAGATAGCGTTCCTGACTCCCATGAGTTGCGCTAAAAGATCTTTGTTGGTATTGCATGTGCATTCAAAAATCAATGTCGTATCTAAACTAGTGATTCATTCACAAGGTTTTGCGACATCTTTTCAATAATGGAAGTTTACATTTGAGCATCAGTGATGAGCTTAATCTTTTGAGGCCTGAAGCTCTGATGAGTAAATTGGCAAATCACTTCAAGGAATGATCATGTCCAGGGGCATGTTGCCTGAAGATTTTGTTGAGCATGAGCAGGCTTGTTTTCCTAGTTGATGTTTCCACAAGGGTAAAGCTTGAATACTTCATTGATCAAAGAATGTGCCAAGTTCAGTTAATCTGGGGCAGTTACGTCGAAATTCGACAAATCTCTCAGAGTTTGAAGACGCTGGGGCAGATTATTTCAAGTCCTTATGGTACAAAGTTTCTGGAGGAAAATTTCTTATATACCATGCAGCTTGGGGCAAAAGTTAATTATTATGTGGTTGATTTAACATAACAGAACTCGGTATTCTCTCAAGCAGAGTATGTTCATGTTGATATCTCCCCAGTAGAGCTTGTAGATATTTCCTCAGCAGAGTTCGTTCTTGTTGATATATCCCTAGTAGAGTTTTGTTGATATTTTTCCAGTGGAGTTAACTATTATTCCCTCAAGCAGAGGTTTGTTCATGTAACCAGTTGTTGACAAGTTGATGGTATACCTGTTTGAGTTTTCTCCAGACGAGTGCTGTTTGGTTTTTCCCCATCTATGTCTTGATCTAGATTTTTTTTCCAGCTGACTATGTTATTGATCAGGCAGTTGAGCAATTTTGAAGATCATCTCTCTTTGGTGTTAATTCCCACGTAGAGATTCTTTTTTGCTATCCCCAACAAAAATCATATGAAGAATCCTCACTCAGAGTTTTATCCCAGAGATTTATTCTTGCTGATTCCTCAACGGAGGTGGTGCATTATTATTTTGATTTTTTCCCAAGCATAGAGCAGTGATGTTAATTTCTTATCATCCCCGGCAAGTCCAAAATGTACTTCTTTCCTGATTGTTTATTTTCAGAGAAGGTTGTGCATCACTATTGTGGCTATTCCCCAGTGAAGTCGCTGATGATATCTTTATTCAAGAGAAATTGATATATTAGTCACCTGTGTGGGTTTTCTCTCATTTATGATGAGTATTGATCTAAAATCCCCCACAGTTTGACCTTTTGCTGTTTTCCTCAGCAAGTCCTGGATGCCTCGCTCAGATTTGGTTAATCCTCAGAAAGCTTTTCTCTTGTATCTCCAGCAGGTCTGCCTTGTATTCCTAGTGGATTTTGCGTAGATGTTTATATGTCTACACTCTCCAGCGGATTCATTATTTCTCCGCAGCATATTTCTTCATCCTTTTGAAATGAAAGTTCCTATGAATTTTTATGATCCCCAGGAAGATTCAGAAAGGTTTGGGTTGTTATGATTCCCCGATAGCTTTCCTGCCATCTTCAAAGCAGAGTTTATGTGCTTATCCTCTTTGTGGATAGTTGATTTAGAAGATTGATATTCGGGTTTCTGCCCAAGGAGTATCTTCCTTTCTCTAGCAATATTTGAGCCTTGTAGTAGGATTTATTTTCCTTTGATGGCTTTTGTTTATCTCTTGCAGGATTTCTTCAGTTGAATCCCTAGTATAGCTGCTAATGATATCTCCATATTGTTGAGATTAGCTGAATATTTAGTGGTGTTGTGATGTTTATTCCACCCTCTATTTACCCTTTATGTCTGTTTTGTCAGCATATTCATACTCATAAGCATTGCATGCGCATTCATTTGTTGTGTATAACATGTTGTTGTTGCATTGTGCATTTTGCATTTGTGTTGGTGCTTCTTTGCTCTCTGGTGTTGTTACCCCCGCAGAGCATGTGTGTCCTCTCTCCGTTTAGAGTGTCGATCCGTAAACAGAAAATACCTATCTTTGTTAATTCCCCACTGAGTTTGTTTCTCGTGGAAGATTTTGATTCAGTTTCCTTCCCAGTTCATTATCTGGATGGAATTAATCCCCAGTTGAGATATATACTCCTCAGGATGAGTCTTGTTTGACCGTTTCTCTTCAGCTTATTCTTGGATTGAACTTTTCTCCCCTGCAACATTTGTTTACATCTCTAGGCTGTGAAACCTAGATTGAGAGTGCATTTATTTTGCACCTTTGAGGATTCTGCGCCCTTCAGTTGAAATCTGCGTATGATTCTAATACTGTTTCATGGCATTCCTTTATTTGAGGAGCCTGAGGCGATGCAGTTAATACCTTTTGTGACTCGAATGAATGGTAAGTCTCTTCGGTTAGACGGGACAGTTCGTTGTTGAGATTTTGTGACTCCAATGAATGGTAAGTCTCTTCGGTTAGTCGGGACAGTTCGTTGTTGATATTTTGTGACTCCAATGAATGGTAAGTCTCTTTAGTTAGACGGGACAGTTCGTTGTTGAGATTTTGTGACTCCAATGAATGGTAAGTCTCTTCGGTTAGACAGGATAGTTCGTTGTTGAGATTTTGTGACTCCAATGAATGGTAAGTCTCTTCGGTTAGACGGGACAGTTCGTTGTTGAGATTTTGTGACTCCAATGAATGGTAAGTCTCTTCGGTTAGATGGGACAGTTCGTTGTTGAGATTTTGTGACTCCAATGAATGGTAATTCTCTTCGGTTAGACGTGACAGTTCGTTGTTGAGATTTTGTGACTCCAATGAATGGTAAGTCTCTTCGGTTAGATGGGACAGTTCGTTGTTGAGATTTTGTGACTCCAATGAATGT
Source organism: Lathyrus tuberosus (assembly GCA_022829125.1). NCBI lineage: Eukaryota > Viridiplantae > Streptophyta > Magnoliopsida > Fabales > Fabaceae > Lathyrus > Lathyrus tuberosus. The sequence continues at coordinate 20,536,174 of JALAZF010000012.1, read as the reverse complement.
TAAGTCTCTTCGGTTAGACGGGACAGTTCGTTGTTGAGATTTTTGTTACTCCGATGAATGGTAAGTCTCTTCGGTTAGACGGGACAGTTCGTTGTTGATGTTTTTTGTGACTCCAATGAATGGTAAGTCTCTTCGGTTTGATGGGACATTTCGTTGTTGAGATTTCTGTTACTCCGATGAATGGTAAGTCTCTTCAGTTAGACAGGACAGTTCGTTGTTGAGATTTTTTTTGTGACTCCAATGAATGGTAAGTCTCTTCGGTTTGATGGGACAGTTCGTTGTTAAGATTTTGTTACTCCGATGAATGGTAAGTCTCTTCGATTAGACGGGACAGTTCGTCGTTGAGGTTTTCTACTCCGATGGATGGTTAGTCTCTTCGGTATGTTAGAGATATTTCATTGTTGAGGTATTGATTTTCCCCAATGGAGCCTTGCTGTGCTAGGTCTTCCCTGTTGAGTTATATCCTTGTTGTGTTGTGGTTTATTTCCATATAGAGTTATCCCCAGTTTGAATCTTTTCCTCAGCTGAGTCCCAGTAGTTGTACGGTATATTCCCCGGCTAGTTGGTGGTCTCCGGTACTCTTTCCTTTTTGAGATTATTACCTTTGTCGTCCTGCCCTTTGTTGTTAGTAGGAAATATTTCTCATATCCTTGGTTGATTACATTTGTTTTAACTGTCACTTGGTTGATAGTTAGTAACCCCTCTTTTTAGCTTATCACCTTTGTCGTCCTACCCGTTTTGTTGGTAGTAGGTGATATAGCTGGCTTATTACCTTTGTTGTCCTACCCTTTGTTGGTAGTAGGTAATCTTTCTCATACCCTTGGTTGATTACCTTGTTGTAACTGTCACTTGGTTGATGGTTGGTAATCTTTCTTTTGGCTTATCACCTTCATCCACTTGGTTGGTGATTAGAGATATTTCCTTTGGATCATGCTATTACCGGATGTCTGGTAGTAGACGATCTGTTCCCCAGCAGAGATTTTTCTCTCCTTGTTGGGACGAGTTATCCCTCTTTCATTTCTGGTGTTGGTAACTTTCCCTCAGTGGAATCTTACTCTTTTCTCCTCCCCGGTGGAGATTTGTTTCCTCCCCTGTTGGGATGTGTTTTCCCCCTTGTGTTTTCCCTCGGTGGAGTCTTTTCTCTTTGCTCCCCAGTTTTTATTTGTCCCCCGTGGCATTTCTCCCTACAAAGGTCTTGTGTCTACATACCATCTGCATAATCATATCATTTTGTGGTCTCTTAGGGCCAAAAATTGGGTTTATTATTATATTTAAGTCTCTTCTATCTCGTTGAGACAAAGATGCCATCTTCGTATCTCCGGATAGAAGAAACTTAAATAGGGGCAGCTGTAATACCCTAATTTTTACCCCTAAGATCCCACATGTCATTTGCATCTCATACCACAAACAAGATCACAATCTTTGTTTCTCCTGAGTATCTGTATATTATTCTGACTTGTTTCTGTTTACTAACCTCTAACCAAAATACCAAAAATATGTTGCAGTTTGCTTGTTTCTCTCTCTGTGTGTTTAGGTTTCGCAGGCTTGTCCAAGCAAGGAATAATTTCAAATCAAGTGTGGTTTTTCAGCTATGATCCAGATCAGATGGATGTTTGACCTAATCTTGGTCAAACTATCAAGAGATTGCTTCAAGAGAAATTTATCTGTTTCATTGGGCTATTTCTCAAGCAGTGACTGTCAAGTTGTTGTATGGTGATGTCCATCAAGTTCATATGAGTTCGCCAGTCCAGATTGGGTTCATCTGTGGATTTATTTTCCCAGATAATTGATTCAGACGAATTTTTAAGGTGATTCAGAACTTATTATCAGAGATTCAGAGGATGTGTGGTCCAGATGTTTTGTTTCAGTGGCAAGATTGTTCAGTGGTAGCTGTGTGCACTTTATCAAAGGCTTGTCATAAAGTTTGGTTATCCATTTGCTATCCATGATCCATTTCCATATCCATTTTGATTATCCATCATTATAAACCATTTATCATTTTTAATAAAAAATCCAATTTACTATTTTTGAACCATATCCCACTTTAAACCATTTTTATAAAATTCCTTTTCAAATCCATTTCTCCAAAACAATTCAATTCCAAATATTTTTTTTAGCCCATTTTGATATCCAATTCAATTTCTAAATCCATTTCAATATCCATTAATATATAACATTTTTTTTCAATTTCCATTTTTGTATCCATTTCCATTTTTTTCACATATCCATATTTTATAGATATCCATTTTTCTTATCCATATCAAATTCCATTTTTTTAAACCAATTATCAATTCATGAACAAATTTCTTAAAAAAAACATATATCATGATCCTTTTTTTTCTTTTTTCTTTAAGCCCATTTACATTGAAGTACAACACACGACCCACATTCAAATTGCTATACCAAGATCAAGCCATCACGCCATAAGTTTAAGCACGCAAAGTCAAAGCTTTCCACATAAGCTATTTCCAGCTACAAGCCAAACCAATACATCATTCCAAGCCATGACTACAAGCTGCTACTGCTATGTACCATATGCCAAGCCACAAAAGTTACTACTCGTTTTTTCCAAGTCATTTTCTGATGCCACAACATCATGAAGCCTTGTCCAAGCCGTGCTACGACACTATTGTTAAGCCTTGCTACACGGTCCATGTTATTTCTCGTGTCATGCTAGCAAGCCAAGCCTTGAAGCTATTATGCTACTTTACAAGCATCCATGTCGTGAAGCTTTGAAACCATACAATATTCAAGCTAGAAATTCAAGAAAGCTACTACAAGCATTCGTGTTACTCCAAGTTTTCCAACCAACTTTCCAAGCCTTCCTACAAGCCACGCGAGCCATAAGCAAAACGAAGTTGCGAAAAATGATACGTGAGCTAATATCACAACATCACGTGAGCAAAATGGCAGCAATACACGTTGAAACGAAAAGCAAATCTCATAGCAAAAACGACAGCAAGCAGAAGCGAAACGCAAGCGAGAGGAGTGAAATGACAGCAAACACGTAAACGGCAATTCAATTCTGTAGCTCACATCATCTCCAATTCACTTATAAATAAGTGCTTCTTTCATCCATTTCATTCAAGCTTGAAAAGCCATAGAAGCTTTGCCAAAAAATTCACCAAGCTTCAAGCTTCACCATCTTCAACTTCCTTCCACCCTTCATCTTCATCCAAATTCATCTAACCTTCTTCAATTCTTCATCACATACCAACACCACCAGTTCATATTCAATACACCACTGCAGAACAATTTTGTAACCTGCAAATTCACAAAGATAATTTCAGCACTCAACCTGCAAATCATTCATAAACCAAATCCGAAACAACAACTCTTCATCGCACAATATCAACGATCTCGCAAAGATTCGTACATCAATTTTACAGCATCAACAACAACAACTCGCAAGTGAAAAGGAAGGATCAAAGTGTTTTTGACCTGAATCGAAGGATATTTGGAGATTTTTGTCGAGAATTCCGTGGTTTCAATTTGAGCTTGCGGTTGGATTTCACTTGAAATTGAAGGTATATTTGGATAGAGTGTTGCATTTCGATCGAAACCGCGTAAGAATTTGTTGTCGCCGCTCCTCCGTGATGGTTTCGAAGCTTTTCCATTGCCGCCGTGAATAGTGACGGCGAGATGAAGAAGAAGATGTTCTTTGGCTTCATTCTGACCCTCCCTTTTTATCTGTTTCTTTTTTTTCTTTAATTGTATTCTTTTTTTTAATGTTTTTTTAAAGCAATTTGGGCCTAGAGCCCGTGTTGTTTTTCTACTACACCACCACCTTCATTTTTTTTAATAATATAACCTCCCTCTCTTTTTGATTTCTCTCTTTTTTTTTATAAAATTTTCTTTAAAAAAATCATTAAAAATGTTTTTGATTTTATTTCTTTGTATTTTCATTTTGTTTAATTTTTGTTTGTTTTGGATCTTAAGTCTTGATAATATCTCATCAATATCAATGGACTTTGGGTGTCGATTTTATCCACCAAGAAAGGTGATTAATATTGATGATGATTTAATCGATTTAAGATTCAAATTGTTGATGTTTCTTTTCATCTTATCCTCTTTCTTCTTCTTTTTTTATTTTGATCGATGAAAGTCTTATGGATCTTAGAATTTCTATGTTGAATTCTTGATCAAGACTAGATCGTTACCTAATTTTTTTCGTGCGGTATTGCTTTCGGATGACGATCTACATATCGTTCATCTAGCATGCATTAGCACAAAGATCTATTGACCGGCCTCATAGTAGGGTAATTACTCCGTAAATTACTCGGCGATTGCTTAACATAGCGCAACATTTGTCCCTCTTTATCCAATTCAGAATTTAAACTTTCGTGGCCTGGACCTTGATTAGTCGCGTCAACCCAATGTTGATTAATTTTTTGCATTAGGTCCATAACCTTTGAAACTTGGCGTTGTAGAGGCTTTGGTTCTACCAATCTTCTGTCAAGTTCATTAACTTTGGCCTAAATGCATTGTTTAATCACTATAGTTTAAAACGCGAAACGGAATAATCGGTGAAGGCTTATGGCACTAGAGCCTTGTGCTACTAACCACTAACTTCTAACTTCTTTACATATCATTCTCGCTCCCTATCTCTCTTTTACTTTTATGCAATTTTTTCTTTGTCCGTTGGACACATGTTTATGCTTCCGCATTTTTTTCCTTTGTCCGTTGGAGACATGTTTATGCTTTCGCAATTTTTCCTTTGTCCGTTGGACACATGTTTATGCTTATGCCTTTTTCTCTTTGTCCACTTAGATCAAAAATATTAATAAAGGCCAAAACCTCTAAAAAACTTGTGCTTCTAATCTTGGGCTATGGTTACTATCCTTTGCAATGGACATGGAATTTTGTACCTAGACCTTGGACTTCAATGCTATTCTTGGATCCTTGGACTTAGAACTAGGACATTTTCCCTTTGCTTTGGAATTATGGTTTGAAGACTTTGAAGCCTTGTGCTTTTGTTTGGTTTATGGTGAAGATAGCTACATTTGTGGGTAGATCTTTCTTATCCTTAGCTTTTACTTTATGCTTTAGGATAGTCACTTCTTCTCCACCCTTCTTCAATTTTCAAATCTTCTCTCTTTTTCAAAACCTTCTTGTTTTCAAAACTAAAAACCGTTTTCATAATAAAACCTTGACTTTTGTCAAGTGATTTTTTAAACTTTGTTTTCTTTAATAAATGTCAATCCATGTTAATCATATTTTGACCATTTCAAAAAGACATAAAAAATACAAAAACTCATTCAAACTTTTTGTGCTTTTATGCACTTTTTCTTTTAAACTTCTCATAAAGAATTAGACATGAGTCATTTTTTTGATGAGATGTAAAGCTCCTAACCATGGTATTTTGTTGAAAGTATGGTCGTTTTCCACTTAGATGCTGAAGTGATAGTCTTGTTGATTGTAATCCAAGCAAATCCTCCATCTTAATGTGATGCAAATACCTCTTTCCATACATTTGGGTAATTAGTTGAGTATTCTCTCTTGAGAATGACGGGTTGTCCTTTTTCAAGATAAAATGAATCATAACCAATATTTTTTGTTATTTGTACCACGAACTACGAGGTTTTGATCCTACATTGCACATCGTGGGTACGTAGGCATGAGACGATAAGTCTCTCCAAACACAAAAATCTTAAAAAATATTTCTCCTCTCATCTCTCCCAATCTCTTTCAAGCAAACCATTTTTCAGACCAAAAGCATGAATACATCAAAGGGCTCCTATAGAGTACTATAGATGTATTGGGTGCGTAAAACCTTCCCTTTACATAACCAACCCCCTTACCCTTTATCTCTTTTTTCTTTTAGAAATCTTTAGGTTTTGTTCGCTCTTTTTTCCTTTCCTTTTTGGATAAAAATAAAAGTGCGGTGGCGACTCTTGTTTATTTTTGAGTTAAGTTAATCAATAGCTTACACTCACAAATTTCCCCGCTACATGTAGTCGACAAATCTCGACTGAAAAACGTAATGCTAGATCTTTGGAGGAAAATTTGTGTGAAGGGCAATGAAGTGTTAAAACTTTGATAGTCTGTCGCAAATCACCCAGATCACGGTGTGGCTGAACGACACAGGTAAATGTGTGATAAAGTCCATGGTTAGGTCTTCCCACACTTGGTTAGGGATTGGTAAAGGTTGAAGAAGACCTTGTTTCTTCTTCGTTAGATACTTATTTTCTTGACACACAGAACATCTCTGAACAAAATTCTTTGTATCTTTGTAGATTCCTGGCCAAAGAAAGGAAGACGAAAGGCGAGCCAAGGTTGGTTGAAGGGTGGAGTTTCTAGCAACAGGGGTAGAATGGAATTCCTTTAGGATTTGCTATCGCAACTCATCAAAAGGTGGTATGTAAAGCTTGTTTTTGTAGTACAGAAGGTCTTCTTTTACTTGAAAAAGTGGTTGAGAGTTTAGATCTGATAAAATTTTGTTCATGAGGATCCGACCCTGTTCCTCTGTTTTGTAGAACTTCTGGAGCTAGGAGATGAGAAGAGGAATTAGTGAAGAGATTGAGAAGAACACAACCGCATCCTCATTTTGGATACGACTCAAGGCATCCGCAACTTGGTTCGACTTACCAGGTTTGTAAAAAATATCAAAGTAAAACCCTTGTAACTTAGCAGCCCATTTTTGTTGTTCTAGAGTTTGAATGGTTTGAACCAAAAGATTTTTGAAAATTTTCTAATCGGTATAGATATGAAAATTCCTCTCAATCAAGTACTGACGCCATTTTTTAATAGATTCTGTAATGGTGTACATCTCCCAAACATACACAGATGAAGCTTGGAGCCTGTTACATAATTTCTTGCTGAAAAATGCTAGAGGGTGACCTTGCTGAGATAAGACAACACCAATCACAACTACTGAAGCATCGGTCTCGAGCACAAAGACTTGGGAAAAATCAGGGAGGCGCAAAATAGGAGTTACTGTCATTTTTTGTTTTAATGTTGTAAAGGCTATTTTTGCTGATGTACTCCAAACTAATTTAGTGGAACGCAATAATTCGGTGAGAGGAGCGGTGAGGAGGCATAATGTCGAACAAATCGGCGATAAAAACCGGTGAGGCCTAAAAAAACCCTGAGTGTTGTGAGAGAACGTGGCCTAGGCCAATCAGTTATTGCTTGAATCTTAGATGGATCTGAAGTTACACCATCACTTGAAATAATATGAGCTAAGTAATCAACAAAAGGGACATCAAAAACACATTTGGATAATTTGGCATAAAATACTCTAAAATCAACTTCAAATGATTTGTATATTCAGAAATGCAAGAGTTGTAAATTAAAATATCGTCAAAGAAAACGAGAACAAACCGACATAGATATAGTCATAGCAAATCATTCATTGTTGATTGAAAAGAACTAGGAGCATTAGTAAGGCCTTAACGCATAACCAAAAACTCATAGTGTCCGTCAAACGTTCTGAATGCAGTTTTGTGTGTATCTTCAGTTGTTACCAGGATTTGGTGATAACCAGATCTTAGGTCAATCTTAGAGAAAATAGTTGCAGAACCCAACTCATCAAAAAGTTAATCAATTATTGGTAAAGGAAATGGTCGCGAACTATTACAGCGTTTAATGCTCTATAATCAACACAAAATCGCCAAGAGCCATCTTTTTTTCCCACTAAGAGCATGGGTGAGGAATATGGGCTATTACTTGGTTTGATTATACCTTCTTGAAGCATATTATGAATAATAGTGGTCATAGCTTCTTTTTGTGAGTGAGGGTATCTATAAGGTTTAACATTAATTGGGGCAGTGTTAGGTACAATCTGGATGTGATGGTCATGAAGGCGGGAAGGAGGTAAGTCGTGAGGTTGTTTGAAAATAGCAGAATGGGATTCCAAGATGGATTTAATTTGTGTAGGCATGGATGTGGGGAGAGAGTCAAGAGGGTTTGTGTTGGGTTTTTGGGGGTTGGTTTGGGTTTCATTTGAAGGTTGGTAAAGCAAGAGATGGATGCATGTTATTGAGTTAGTATGCAAAAGGTGGCAGAATTGGTTATATGAGAAATGAGTGGGTAGCGATTTTGGGTCACCGGTGATGGTGATAACATTGTTTTAATAAGTGAAAGAGATCTTTGGAATCGAGAAGTCATCCATAATAGGACCAAGTGTTATTAACCATTCCATACCAAACACAACATCAGGTCCTTCGATAGGTAACAAGTGAAAAGGGATATGGAAAAGGTTGTTTTGCAAGGTGATAGGAACTTTAGGATAAAGTCATGTACATGATAGTTTAGATCCATTACCCACCATTAAGAAAAAGTTGGGAATGAGTTTGGTTGGAATTTTGAGGTGTTGAGCAATGTGGGGTTGTAAGATATTATGGGTGTTGTCGGTGTCGATTAGGACTATTACTGTAAGGCCATTCAACAGTCCAGTGAATTTTAGGGTCTTAGGGGAAAATGGCCAATGGCAGCTTGGGGAGAAAGCTGGAAATAGGTGTCATCAGCTTCTGAAGGGTTGGAATTGACATCCATTGTGTCGGCTGATTCTTGTGCAATTGGAGTCTCATCGTCCTCTATTAATAAGAGGAATTTTCTGGATGTGCATCTATGGTCGGGTATGAACTTCTCATCGCAATTGAAACACAAGCCTTGGGCACGATGTTCTTGAAGTTGTGCATTTGAAAGCTTCTGAATAGGTAGTTTGAGAGGTTGGGGTGTGGCTGGGTTTCTTGGAGTAGGTAGGGGTATATGAGTTGTTTTTGGGGCTGTAGTGGGTTTGTGAAGAGAGCTGGAAAATTATTTTTGAAATTTAGGTTTTGCATCTCCAATCTTAGACTCAATCAACTTAGCCAGCACAATAGCTTGCGAAATAGAAATCGGTTTATGAATTGCAATTTCATTTTGTATATCCGGTGTCAAACCAGAAATAAATCAATTTAAGATGGCATCTTGAGATAAACCTACCACTTGAGTGCCAAATTTTTCAAAAGCAGCTTGATATTCAACAACGGATCCCACTTGTTTTAACTTAAATAATTCAACTTGGTGATTATCGTATGTAGGTGGGCTAAAATGTAATTCCAATTCCTTAGTAAAAAAGACCCAATCAATTAAAAATTGACTTTGGTGCATCCATTTGAACCAACATAATGTTTCACCTTTCATGTAAAAGGACATCATAGACAGTCTATTTTCAGGTGGTAATTAATAAAATGCAAAGAATTGGTCAGCTTGAAATAACCATTCTAATGGATTAAACCCATCAAACATAGGAAGTTCGAGTTTAGGGGTTCGAAAGGGTGATAGTGGGGTGTTTGGATGGAGTTAGGAAAATGGAAGTTGTTGGAACATTGGGATATTGTAGTTCTGTGTGAAGGGCATAGTGTTAGGTTGAGTGAGGTAAGGTGAAGAAAAAAATCTAGGTATGTGGGTAGGGGATGGTCTTAAAGGGGTACTGGTCAAGGGTGGATATAGTGAGTTGTTAGAGAGGGTGGTGGAGTGGATAGGAGTGGTATAAGGCTGATGTATTTGAGGGGAATTTAGAGGGGTGGAAACAGTAGTAAAATTGGGGCTAATAAATGTTGTAGGTACGGGAAATGGGTGAGAAACATTAGTGATACCTGAAGATGATATTGTTGTTGTTGTTGTATAAACAGTAGATGCTGCTGCTATTGTATGAACAGTGGTTGTTGGTTGCTGTTCCTTTTGAGTAGCAAGTTTGTTGAGCATCCCCGTGATATTTTCATATCTAGAGTCTGAAATTTACTTCTCGTTGTCCATATGTGTCTGAATCAGCTCCAAATTTGCAGTGGTTTTATCTAATCTCGCATCCATTTGCTGTTGTGTTTGTATCATTGCATTATCAAGATGCACATAAGCTGTTTGGACAACTTCATCTATGATATCTCTAGGGTTAGGTGGTTTTGGAAGAGGTGCATGAATCCAAGGTGATGAAAGCACCAATTGATAAGAAGATTTCAACAACTATTTTCTAGATCTAGTGTTTTAACAAAAGATAACACAAAACTATAAGAAATAAGAAAAATAAATTCTCAAATCATTTCTACATATCCTCTCAACAAGCCAAATGGCTTAAATACCAGGAAACCCTCATGGGTTGAACTAATTGGTCTGGCCCAATACAAGTGAAAGATCAATAAAAATACTAATAATTTAATTCATAATCACCCATCCACTTGGGCTTGTTTCTGGTCCGTGTGGGCCTACTAACATTTTCCCTTTGCATGTTGCTACTGTTGCCGTTATTTTGATCCCTATCATCCAACCATGATTTATCTTTTCTGTGTCGAGCTTTGTTCCTCCATTTTAAGGTTAAGGTATATCTTCTGCTATGGTAATCGTCCTTTTCATTTTTAGTGTCCCACTTTTTCTTCAAATTAACTTGTTTTTCTAGTTGCATGTAGGGATTCATCCCCTGATCCTCATCTTTATCCAGCTCATTTTTGGTTCTCATTTGGTCCACTTTTCAATGGTGATTGTCATCTAGAAGGATGTCACTATTGTGATTGTGACACTTTTCCTTTGTCATTTTTATGCTTGGTGTTACCACAATTTTCAAGAATAAAATTCTGCATCATCTTTATATGGGGTCTTACAAGGTTTCTCACCGGTTAACTTTTCCTTGCAGATCTCAATATTCTAGTTATTTAAGTAAGCTTGGTGGGTGTGGTTAATCGTGTTATGAAGCCTGTTAGCATTACTTTCCAACTCATAATGGATCTGGTGTTGACGCTTGTTGTTGGATTCATGGTCATTATTCAGGTTAACAATATAATTCCTATTAATTCTGGTGGTTTAGTGCTGGCAATCCTTATTCTTTATATGTTTTGCCTGGTTATGTCTCTATTAATGATTTATGTTGTTATTTGGAAGACTGGAATATGTGTTACTAATTTTTGTATTTGATTTGCTTATAATATGATCTCACTGCTAAAAGTATTATGTTCTTCAAAGATATTATTGTTCCTAGCCCACCAAAATCTTTCTTTTGAGAAGACGCTTCATAAGAGTTTTCTGATGTATCATCGGGTATATTCTTAAAACATCTTTGCATTAATTTTTGTATGAATCTCTTGATTCTTCCTCCATTGATTCATAATTTTTTCTACCCTTTAATAGGAGACGTGATAGGTGGGATCTCTGAAAAATTATTCCAGAAGTTGACTCTTCATCATCACTAGTTTCAAAGATTCTACTTGCTAAGCCTTTAAAGACCTGACTAGATGAAATTTTTTCACAGGTACTATTGTACGAGGTTTCTTCATTCTTTCCATTGGATGATGACTCTTCAAATGATCATTCATCTATCAAGATCATTCATGCAAAGGAAACTACTAGGATTGATTTTAGTGTTTCTTCAAAAGATCCTCTTGATGAATATTCTTCTAACGATCTTGAATTTATTCCTTCATCTTTCAAAATTTGGATAAACTCTTAGAGTTTCTTGATGATATCCTCCTTTTTGGATTCTTCCTAAAATTCAATAAAGGAATAACTATCTTTCGAGATGAGGATTGGATTAGATCTCTACTTCTAACTCATAATTTTTAGATAGTTGTTAAAAACAAATTTCCAATATAACCTCCAAAGGATACAATGGTTAAGTACAACCTATAAGAATTATTCTCATTTTCATTTGGAATTTAAACTTCTTGAATTTTTGTGTTCATTCTCTCTTATCTTATTTGTTCCAATGAAAACAAAGTTTATTTATTGCCTCATCATTATAAGAAGAAGGTAGCAATAAACGTATCATTAATTGAAATATCTTACATTTCAAATTCAATTTCTTTTATAAAAGTTACAAATCTAGCTTTCCATAGTTCAAAACTATAACCATCAAGCGGTGGCGGTGTATCTATAATAAGACCTTTGTTAAAAGCATAAGTGTTTGTAGTCATCATATTCTTCCTGAGACGATTAGTCTTTAAACAAGAGTTAGGCTATGATACCACTTGTTGGACATGTGGCACCAAACACAAGATCAGGTGAATTATGTGAGTTTGAAAAACAATGTCTAAATAAAAAACTTTGAGAAAATCACAGTTTAAAATGAGTTTATTGTGAAGACAGGATTATTTAAAGTGTTAAATTTTGATGAAGATAGAGTGATTATAAAAAAGGAATAAGTGTTCAAGAAGTCATGGATGAAGTGCACATGTTCAAGATTTTCAGCTTGAATCTTTGATCAAGGTACATCCAGTTGCAAGTCACTTATTTATATGATTATATGCTCAAAGAAAACTTCATCTGATTTGTTCTTAAGTTTCACAAACATCCCTTGTGCACGCACTTTCAGTTCATGACTTTTCAAAGTGAAAAATTCAAGTTTTCCACAAATGTAATTAGTTAACATATTAAGCTAATCGGCTGCATTTTGGTTCTATCTTGAATATTTTTTAATTTTCAACATACTGTAATCGATTACACCAGTTCAAATCTTTATATTTTTTAACGTTGCGTGGCGTGTAATCGATTACACAATTATGTTAATTGATTACACCTGCTACAATTTTGAAACATATTAATTTTTCACATACCTTTTCATTCCATTGATTCATCATAACATTTCAGAGTCATTACCAATTGAATCATGAATTTATCTAAGCATTGTCATTGTTTTGAAGAGGTATCTTAAGCACTATAAAAACCAAAATTTTGTAAGTTTCAAATCACCTATTCCATTTTCAAAATTTACAAAAAATTCAAATCTTTCATACTTTAAACTTTTTCTACATAACTTTCATGCCAGTGAGAAACGTTTCAGAGCAATCTAATTGTATTATATTTGAATTTTTAATTGGAAGAGAAGATCAATCTCTATAGAGACATTGATTCAAGTGCAACAACTTCTACAAATATCCATTCTATAAATTTTCTTTTGATCACAAAGTGTTAGTGATCATTTGTATCCAATAGAAAATGGTTTGCTTTATTTTGTGTGTTATAAAATCAAAAGGTAGTGTGCCTTCTTAATTGTGTTAGAAAAGTTAAGAGAGTCTTAGTGGTAGACTATAAAGATTTGTAACATAGTGAAATATCTCACGGGGTGTGAGAGGATTAGATGTATCCTTGATTGGAAATGTGAACTAGTATATATCTTGATGTTTTTTTTTTTGCATTTTTATTTATGCACTTTATCATCATAACAATCTTGGAAAAATAAGAACTAAATTGTCATCACTCATAATCGCAAAAAATTCTAAAATACTGAAATATCTAATTCACCCACTCCCTCTTATATTACAATTTATACTTATTGTTAGCATCAGAGCATATTATTAGTAACTTTCTCCTTAGACCAGAGGATGGCTTCCGCAAATCCAATTTTTAGACATGGTGGTAGTAACAACTTGCCTCTTTGCTTTGTTGGAGAATACTATAATTTCTAGAAAATTTGCATGCAAGCATATCTTGAGGCACACGACGATGATATTTGGGATGCTGTAGAAAATGGTTTGTTCGTTCCCACAAGTGTTTTCAATTGGGTTGATACATGATAGATCAAAATTGGAATTTCATGTAAACATCTTGGGTACATATCATATGAGTTGGAATGTCGTGTATACATCCCAGGTACAAATGTGTGTATTAAATTATTTTGTTGTAACTTGTGTTACAGAGAAGGTTATGTGTTTGTGGTGTGTGACACCCTGAGTGGGTGTATTATGTTTGATAAAATTCCAGGATAATTTTATGTGCAGGGTTTAGGGTGTCACATAGTGGAATCAGAGCAGGTTCATCCATCCGGCCAGGTTTTGTAATATTGTTTGTTCCCTAGTACACGACATGTGTGTGAAACACTATCGATGCTTGCTTGTTTTTCTTACCGCTTACATGCAGGAGCATGAATGAAACAAGTGGGGGAGAAGCTTTTGCGTCTCTGAGGTGTTGCTAGTGTATAGAGTTGGTGCAATGTGCCACTGATTGCAAGAGTGCAGGTGTTGTTGCTAGTGTATTGAGTTGGTACAGTGTGCCACTGATTGTAAAAGTGCAGGTGTTGTCGATGCCTTGTTGTTTCACAAAACTGAAGAGAAAGTGGATTCGATATTCTGGTCTTATGGTAAGGTTGGGATGTCTTTGAGGGAGAACGATCAGGTATTGTTGATTTTTTCTTCTCAGAGAGTATGGAGCAATGTGACGACTAGTGTTATGCGAATGGTGTGTAATGTACTGATGTTTTTCCTTAAGATATCTGCGACTTGCCTCTAGAGCATGAATCTAAGTTCGACGAAGGTGAAGAGTTGATATGTGTATCTGCTAAGAATCAAGAGAGTCGTTAAGAGATGGTGTACAATTATTGGAGATGTTAGCCTCGTTAAAAGTTAAAGGCAAGAAAGTAGTGTGTGATCTTCTGGTTGTGCGTGAATTTCCATGAGTGTGTCCTGAAGATATAAGTGATTTGCCACCAGGGCGATAAATTAAGCTTACTATTGACTTAGTACCTGGTACTAGCCATGTTTCAATGGCTTCGTATAGAATATATGCTTCAGAGTTGAGCGAGTTGAAGAAACAGTTAGAAGATTTACTTGAGAAGAAATTTGTTCGACCAAGTGTTTCTCCTTGGAGTGCGCCTATATTGTTAGTAAAGAATTAGGATGTTAGAATGAGGTTGTGTGTTGACTATCGGTAGCTGAGTAAGGTGACGATTAAGAATAAATATCCACTTCCGAGATTCGATGATTTGATGGATCAATTATTCGGTTCTAGTGTTTTTAGTAAAATTGAGTTGAGGTCGGGTTACCATTAGATCTGAGTGAAACCATAAGATATTTCAAAGACTTCGCTCATAACGAGATATGGTCACCGTGAATATTCTGTATTTCCGTTTGGAGTGTCTAATGCGCCTGGAGTTTCATGGATTACATGAACATAATTTTCCATAAGTATTTAGATCACTTTGTTGTGGTGTTTATCGATGATATCCTTATATATTCGAAATTTGATGAAGAGTATGAGGAACATCTGAAGGTGATGCTGCAGGCGTTAAAAGATAACAAGTTATATGCCAAGTTATCCAAGTGTAAATTCTGGTTGGAGAAAGTGAGTTTTCTAGGGCACGTGATTTCTAGTGGTGGTATTTTTGTTGATCCGTCAAAGGTTGATGTTATGTTGCAGTGGGAGACTCTGAAGTCTGTTACTGATATCAGAAGTTTCCTTGGGTTAGCTGGCTACACAGGTTCATAGAAGGTTTTTGGAAGTTGCAAATGCCTTTGACTCAGTTGACTCGAAAGGGTCAAGCTTATGTGTGGGAAGCTTCTCATGAAGAGAGTTTTGTAGAGCTCAAGAAGAAATTGACGACTGCTCCAGTTTTGATTCTGCCGAAGTCGGTTGAACCTTTTATAGTATATTGTGATGCTTCGAAGATGGGTCTAAGAGGTGAACTGACGCAGAACGGCTATGTGGTTGCCTACGTTTCTATACAATAGAAAGTTCATGAGAGGAATTATCCTACATACGACTTAGAGTTAGCAGCTGTTGTGTTTGTACTTAAAATTTTGAGACATTACCTTTTTGGTCCCAGATTTGAAGTGTTTAGTGATCATAACAGTTTGAAATATTTGTTCAATTAGAAAGAACTGAATATGAGGCAGAGTAGATGGCTCGAGCTACTGAAAGGTTATGATTTTGGTCTAAATTACCATTCGGGCAAAGCGAATGTGGTAGTTGATACGTTGAGTAGCAAGTCCTTACCCATGTCGATGCTTATAGTACAAGAGTTAGAGTTGATCAAGCAATTCAGAGATATGAGTTTGGTGTGTGAAGGAACTCATAACAGTGTTAAGTTTGGTATGTTGAAGTTGACTAGTGGAATTCTGGAAGAAATCAGAGAAGGTCAGAAAACCGACTTAGGATTGGTTGACCGGTTAATGTTGATTAATCGAAGTGAGGGTGGTGACTTCAGAGTTGACGAGAACAGGGTGATCAGATTCGGAAACAGAGTTTGCATTCTGGATGTACCAGAACTTAAAAAGAGAAGGTCATAGGAGTGGATTAAGTATTCATCCTGGTGCTACTAAGATGTATCAAGACTTGAAGAAATTGTTTTGGTGGCCTGGTATGAAGAAAGAGGTGGTCGAGTTTGTTTATGCTTGTTTCGTTTGTCAAAAATCAAAGATTGAACATCAGAAGTTGTTGGGTCTGATCCAACCATTGAGCATTCCAGAGTGGAAATGAGATAGTATTTATATGGATTTTGTGACAAGTCTGCCTAAGAAAACAAAGGGATGTGACTCCATTTGGGTGATTGTGGATAGGTTGACTAAATCGGCTCATTTTATTCTGATTAAGATTAGTTGTCCATTGCAGAAGTTGATCGAGTTGTATATTAAAAAGATTGTCAGTTTGCATGGTATTCCTTCGAGTATTGTGTCGGATCGAGATCCAATATTCACTTCGAGATTTTGGGAGAGTTTGCAAAAGGCGTTGGGTACCAAGTTGAGGTTGAGTTCTGCTTATTATCAACAGGAAGATTGTCAAATCGATTGGAATAATAAATTAAAAAAAATTAAAAATATATAAAAAATTATGTAGTGAATTTTTTAAATATATTGTGAATTTTTAATATAGTCACAAAATTTATAATGTATAATATAAAAATTATATATTATAAAAACAAAATAATGCGCGGATTTCTGCACTGAATCTAACACGCTTTGCATTCAGTCTAATGCTCCTTTTTACATAGTGAGGAGTTAAAATCCTAAACATTTTAAGGGGTTAAACTCAAATGGTGATCCATTGCAGTAAAAAAATGGTGCATTCACTTCAGTCAATCAAGTATATATTAACCATTCGATCGGTTTTTATCCATTCTCCACCATTAGATGACTTTATTATAAAAAATATTAAAAAATATTGGTAGCAAGATAGACAATGGAAAAATATTGTAAGTGCGTAACAATTATTCTCTTTGTGAAAAAAAAAATTTAATTAAAATGCCCTAACACTAGTATATCTAAGAAAGGCATTCTAATTTGAATGGAAGAATTCATCCTACTATAAATTAGCCATGTAGTTATATATAACCTATGGTTTTATCTGAAATGTATGTTAGTTCAATAGTAATTAACATTTGATTTGATAAAAACGAGTGCGATTCAATTTTGCAAAGTTACAATTGAAAGGGGATTAAAACCACTTATATAAAAACTTACCTCTGAATCGGATTAATCGGTCTAAAAGACCGCATACTAACAGTGAAGAAAATAAAAACATAGCAGTAATGTATTTAAAAATTAAACTTTTTTTATAATAAAAAACAAAGAAAGAGTAGAACACAAATGCATGCCTATGTCTAGTTTTCATGGATACTCCGAACGATCTCCATTTTCAACGCCTCCGCCTTCTTCTTCCGGCCCTTCATTTCCTCCTCCCCAACCAGATCCTTCATTTTCTCCTCCCCAACCAGACCCTTCGCTTTCTCCTCCTCCCCAACCAGATCTTTCATTTCCACCTTCTTCTGAACCTCCTTCATGTCTTTCTCCACCTTCATCTCTTGGTCCTTCTCCTCCCCGACCAGACTCTTCATTTCCACCTCCTTCTGAACCTCCTTCATGTCTTTCTCCACCTTCTTCTCTGGGACCTCCCCAACCTCCCCATGTTCCTGAACCTACCCAATCTACATCATCACTATGTCCTCTTCCCAAGCCTTTTGTTTCGGATTCTTCAATTGCACTGGCTGCAAATCAAACAAATAAGTTTGTTAAATAAAATAAAAAAGAAAATAATTGTGCTTAAAATTTAACTAGATATGTTGTTTTTCTCACATTTGAATGGCCTTATTGCCACAACAGAAATGAAAACTATTGGACAAAGAAAGAACATGAAGATAAAAGACTTGAATTTCATCCTTGATCTTCTACAAGTTTAATTGTAGTTAGGTATGAATTTAGTAACTATTTATAGAGATCATGGGACATGATATGTATAAGAAGAAGAAAAAAAAGAACTGCCGATTTTCCAATTTAATATGTCAACGCCACTGTCATACTCCAATTTCTCCACTTTCAAACTATCCCTTTTGCAATCGTGAAGTATCAATTTATTTACCTTCTTTCATGGAACTAGGAGTCACCCATAAAATGAATGAGTGATTCATATGTAAAGAATAATATTTTAATATTCAAAATAATTAAATAATGACAAGAATAATAATAGTTAAATATTTTATCATAGATTAATTATAAACTTTAGATTAAAAAAATTGATACACTATATTTATTTAAATTAATTGCTCCATCCGTGAATCTTTTACTCTAATAATCCATATTTTTAAATTTATTTAAAAAATAATCTAGGTTTCAAAAAATTTTCAATTTACTCCATTTTCAAACAAAATAAATTGGAACGTAGTGGTGGCGTTAGACGAATAAACGACTTCACCTACTTTTTTAATGGTGGCGTCAATTGGACTGACGACTACATATAGTGTTATCAGCCCAATTAGCACTCGTGTATATCTTTTCAATGGCGGCGTCAATTCATCTAGCGTCAATGTATTGTGTTTTTTTTAATATAAATACAATTGTCTTCTACCAATTACGTCACACCTCATTTCAAATTCTTCTTTTATTTTCTTCAATAGTTCTATCATGATTGACAAAAGATATGAGCATGTATGTTGTCCGGCGATGAAATATATGATGAAAATACTTTTTTGAAACATCTAAAGTTTTGAACATCTTGAAAGGATTTTCAAAATTTGATTACTCAAAAAGATTAATGATGGACAAAACAATATAAATATTGAGAGACTTATGTCTTATATCTTAAATACAGATAACAATACAATTATTACTTGTAAATTTACCTATATAGTATTTTTTTTCAGAGTTGATAAATCTGCGGGTAACGCCTATGACTGTGCGGATAAATTCACAAACAAATATATAGGTAATTTCAAATCTGCAGGAAATTCTGCAAGTATTATATATATATATATATATATATATATATATTCAATTCAATTGGCGCCCTATTTAAATATACGAGGGCTGCTAATAATCTATAAATATTTCATTTTTTGAAATATAAGGATTTTATAAAATATGATGGAAAGATGCTTATATTAATATTAAGTATTGGAAACTTTTATTTTGGAAAAAAATTTGAAGAAGTATTATTTTATTTTTTTTTTTAAAAAACTTTGGTCTTCATGCAACCGGTTTTTTGGTTTCGTTCCTGATTGTACTCTTGGACGAGAAAAATGTACCAAGAACATAATTATTTTACCTCATGTTGCAATTCTTCTTTAGCATCATATTTAAAAACTAAATAAAATTGAGAAAGAGAAAACTATTATTAATAACGATAGTATTACTGTCATTTTACAAGTGTTCCAAGTCTTTTAGCCTTTCTTTATATATATATATATATATATATATATATATATATATATATATATATATATATATATGGCTTTAATTAGATCCGAGACGATAACAACATATTAAGGTGCCTAAAAGAACAACTGATAAACCCAATAATTTGAAAGCTAAAAATAATAACTGATATTCAGTTTCACCCAAACAGACATCATTTTCGATGCCTTATAACTTTTCTGAATGCTTATAGATTTAATTATCAAATAAATTACGGCAAGTTGCATCTAGAAATGTCAATGACCTTTGATCTCTCAAGGATGCATCTATCCTTATTAACTAGGCTTAATGCGTCTTTTGATCATTTAACTTAATTGAAAATTTTATGTTAGTTCTTTATTTAATAAACGTTCATTCTAAATTTATTAAATGTTATTCCGTTAATCACATTAGTCATCTCCGTTAAATTTTGTCAAATTTTGTTGTGTATACGTGGCAGTCGAACTGATTCTACATTAGATGATATAGAATTGATTTATTTTATATTGATTTAAAATTTAAAAATAAAAGAAGCTGAAAATGGAATTCTTCTCTTTTCCTCAAACCCTAGCCACCACTTCTTTATTCTCTCTTCCTCAAACCCTAGCCACCACTTCTTTGACTTCTTTCTCTGTCTTTCTAAAACTTAAATCTAACGTTTTCATTTTCGTTTTCAGATCCTAGAGCTATTTCAGATCTTAGAGCTATGTCTAATTTTGCTTTCGTTTTCAATTATACCTGGTGATTTGTTTAAAATTTAGTACGTTTTACTGATAATATTTTAGCTCAACGCCTTAGTGAAACTAGTCGGTACGCTGCAAGATGGTACTTTCTTTTTCAAAAAGGGTCATGATGAAGAAGATAAGTTGTTCGAATTCAAAACAGACGGGAGTAAATGAAGATCTATATATGTTTTAATCGAATACCTATTTCTCTGAATTCAGTATTTGTTTTTGGTTATGTGAATGATTGATGTCCCGAAATTTGACATAGAAGTAATTGATGGACTTGATAAAGTTGTTGTCACACCCTCATTTTCACCCAAACCTTGGCCTTGCATATCATATCATTTTCATCATCTATGCATCCCATTAGGTCACAATCATAATCCTGTATTTCATTGAGCTCCCAAGACATGGGATCAAGGCATTCTTCTGTGATTTGAGTTTTCTTATCAGAGGTGATTTATCTGGCTATTGCACTCAAGATTGAGAAGAAGGCTGAACTCTCAACATCATGATTATCTTCTTTACCAAGGCTCATCAGACATCAAGAAATGAGTACAGTATGTGTTGAAATTCATCTGGGGTGACCTAATCTTGGATAGGCAAGAATCAGTTTCATAATTAAGACCAGGGTTGTCAGGTGGTGTCAAGTTGTCAGTGCTTCGTGATTAAGGATCATCAGAGGGTTTATTCAAAGTTTGTTAGGATTTGGTCCTTATTGCAATTATGGACTCAATTCAAGTGTGGCGTTGGATTAGGTGTGCATCTGTGGTTGTTTCATACATCAGTGAAAAAAACTCCTTCCATTCTCATAAAAAAACTCCTTCCATTCTCATAAAAAGGAGATGAAGAGAATTAATGAAAAAAAAGAACAGATAACTCACCTGGTTGTTTCATACATCAGTGAAAAAAACTCCTTCCATTCTCATAAAAAACCTTAACACTCATTGTGTTTACAACCCAACATTCACGCAGCAACTCTCAGGTTGGGTAATCACAACACTTCACACACTACTACCCTGCTGTCTTCAACCCACAGACCCAATCACAGAGCGATTCAAAACCAAAAAATAGATGAAGAGAGTTTGAAACCAAATCACAAACCATTAAAAACCAACAGAATCAGAAGGGCGAAAAGGGGAGACCAACAGTACAAACCTGGGATTTTTTTTACAGCAACAACAACAACCCTCTGCCACGACCATACAACCACATACCTTCACGAACTTGTAGTTTCTTCCCTTTCCTAATCACCCACAATAGCTCCCTTGCTTCAACATCAATACAACAACCTTTTCCGTTTCCAGACGCACCATTTTCCACCACGTACTTCCTTTAATCCCTTTCCTTACAATCACTCACTCTCTTTCAATCTTCGACTCGTTGCTCAATTTCCTTCAATCTTCTTCCCTCCTTCACATCATTTTCCTTCAAACCCAACAAGAACAACAAATCGTCGCCGAGATCACAAGAGGGTGGAGAGGACGACATGGATCGAGATGAATATTCGCCGCGAGTAGGAGAAGTAGGGAAAGACGAAGCAGATACAAGAGATAGAGATAAGAGGAATGAGACAGAGAGAGATCTGAAAAGGGTGAGGAAGCGAGGCAAGACTTCAAGGTTGGTGAGCCGCACGGAGAGAACGAGGGTTCGAGGTGAATTGCTTTTTACGCAAACGTGGTTTTCTCGCGATGTATTCTTCCGTTTCCTTGTTTTCCATCTTTTGAAGCTTCTCACGGCAGAAGGTGAAGTAAGTTGTCTTGCTTGTGGTTGGTGGCTGGGTCGGGTCCGACCCACCCCAGTTTTTTTGGGCCCGCCTATTTTCTAATGTTTTTATTTTTAAAAAATTTTACCCCATACCCCTACAGTTATACCAATACCCCTATAATTTTTTTAAAATGTCAATTTTACCCTTATTTATTTTTAATTATTTTTTATTTTTTACTTTTTATTGTTCGTGTCAATTTTTATTCATCGGAAGATTTGCCGAAAGTGTACCGGAACACTTAGGCCAATACTTCCGGTCTTAATAATACTATTTGGATGTATTATTAAAACACAGAATGTGTTCCGGTTTAAAAAAAATTCTAAATGAGTTTCAGCAACGGTTAAAAACCGTAGCCTAAAGTAACGAATATCATTCCGGAACACTTTTTATGATATTCGTTACTTTAGGCTACGGTTTTTAACCGTTGCTGAAACTCATTTAGAATTTTTTTAAACCGGAACACTTTCAAAAAGTGTTCCGAAATGATATTCATTATTTTAGGCTACGGTTTTTAACCGTTGCTGAAACTCATTTAGAAATTCTTTTAACCGGAACACTTTCAAAAAAGGTTCCGAAATGATATTCATTATTTTAGGCCACGGGTTTTAACCGTTGCTGAAACTCATTTAATATTCATTACTTTAGGCCACGGTTTTTAACCGTTGCTAAAACTAATTTAGAAAGTTTTTTAAACGAAACACTTTCAAAAAGTATTTTGGTGTCTTAATAATACATCCAAAATGGTATTATTAAGACCAGAAGTCTTGGTCTAAGTGTTCCGGTACACTTTCGGCAAGTCTTCCGATGAATAATAATTGACACGAACAATAAAAAATAAATAATTAAAAAAAAAAAAGGACAAAATTGACATTTTTTAAAAATTGTAGGGATATTGGTATAACTGTAGGGGTATAGAGTAAAATTTTCTTATTTTTATTGTGTTGATGTGTTTTTGTTTGAATACGAGGCCCATACTGCTTTCTTTCCATATCACTAAATTCACTTCTACACCCCAATTAATTTTAACTTGTTTTTTTGTTTAAGTTAGATTTTGTTTTTTATTATTATTAGAAATTAATTCTTTTTATTAAATTTTAGAATTAGATCTTAATGGTTGATTTAGAAATTAATGCTAATCTTTGTTGAAATTTTGGAAATTAGATCTTATTTTTTGGTTTAGATTATGATGTTAGTTTTGTTGAATTTTGATTTAGTTTAATCTTGATTTTGATTGTTAAATATTTCTCAAAACTTTTGTTTAATTATTAATTAGATTTTTATCTTTTAAACCATTCTTTTTTTTTTATAATTATGACCCTAAGTTCTGTTAACTTTTTTTCAAGATTGGTTTTGTTTTTCATGTTTTGTTTTAATTTTTTATGAGTTATCGTTTTAATAATTCTTCGTGATTTTGTTTAAATATTTTTCACATCGGTTTTGATTAATAATTGATTATGGATCTTTCTTCTTATGTTTTTCTTGAATAAACTCTTTCATGACTTGATTGAATCTTTCCATTGATTGGTTATGTGGCTCACTGTGGATGTAGCTTTGTGATTAATTCTCGATGCCCTGAATAGTGCTTGATTTGTTTGGTTACCGTTACTTCTTGTTTTATCATGATGCTTACCACGTGCTTGGTACTTTAACATGATGTGAATTTCTCTTTGTGTTTGAGTCTTGCTTGGCTATTCTCTTGGTCATATTTTCTCACTCACTCTTCATCTTTCTTTGTATTGAACTAAAGAGAGAGGATTAGGTGAAGACCTCTTCCTCTTCGAGTATTAGGATGCTCAATTTAGAGTATGTGGTCTCGATACTCGTCTTTCAATATGAAGACGTGACTATATTCGCCACACAACTTTCACAATAAACCTTTTGAGATAAAGAATTGGGTACTACCCGAAGGGGTTCCTATCCGAGGACTTATTTCACCCTTAAAATCAACTTCCAACAAATCAAATGCGACATCTTGCCTTGATGGCAAAAACTTTTCCTTCACCCAAAATGGACATGTTACATCCGTTCTACCGCAAACAGGTAATGCATAAAACTCCACGAGCGAGCCGCAATACACCTAACTGCTAGAATGCGTACGTTAGCATCATCCACACAAACTTTCAATTTTCTTATTCGTAGTCCTCCAAACTACGGACGCTCTGATTCTTCATTTTCTTAAGTGAAGATACGTAGGCACAAGATTGCGATGATCTTGGCGAGCACCCTTCCATCTTCTTCACCCATAGTCCTTCGAACTACGTTGACTCTGACTTTCCCATTGTACGAGGGAATACGTAGGCATAGGACCGCGAAGCCCTATCAAGTCTCCTTTTTGTTTCCACCTTTTCTTTCTCCCACCTTATTCTTTATCATTCTTTGTTTCTTAGTGTTATCTCTCCCTCTTAGAACACTCATAGAAAGCAATATCCTTTAGCAAACATCCTAACACATAGACAAGCGAATGGTTCCCATCGAGTAAGATGGATGTGGGGGTGCTAATGCCTTCTCCTCGCATAACCGGCTTCCGAACCCATAATTTGGTTGCGAGACCATCTTATCATTTTCTTCTTGGGGTTTTCTCGATGTTTTCCCTTGCCCTCATAGGATAAATAAAGTTCGATGGAGACTCTCTATTTCTTCTCCTTTCGCCTCCGGTCGTCTATTTTTCGAGTAGCGACAACTAGAGACTCTGCTGGGGAATGGTTCGCCCTAAGCAAGCCAAACCTACTTTGTTTGTCGTATGTGTGATTTGTATTCTTTTATTGCTTTATCTTGTGTTCTTCTTATTTGTTAGATTTATTGGGGATAGTTTGTGAGGAGAAAGGCTTTCTACCCAAGCTTTTCGAGTATACACTAAGCTAGGAGGTGGTTGCATTTTGATTTCTGAGACTTGGGACTCGTTGAGTTGGTTTGACTTTCACCGCCCTGATGAGGCCCCTTTGGGAATGATTATGTCTTACGATTAGTTGTAATGGCGTCTTTATTTCCGACCTGGGATTCTGTGATTCTGAGGACCTTTTTATAACCCAATTCCAAGGTTGCTAATACATAACTTTGTGCTCATCCTTTGAAGGGATTACCGTCTTACGAATCGTCGTTATGATGGAAAACTTTTGAGGGTTAGTGCATGGGACCTTGTTTGAAAGCCCTTGGAATGCCCTGTTATAAACCAATAGATTGCCTACCCATGGAGAGATATATCTTGTTGTGTGGCCTACAGAATCAGTGACCTTGATATTTGTGGTGTGAACCTATGATTTAGTGATCTTTGATCCCATGTCTTATTGCATTCATAACATTGTATTTGCATAAGCATTTTGTATATCATTCTCCAACCTGAAACCAGATAGCTCATCCATCCTTTGTCCATAACCCGCAGTTGACTTCCTGACACCCGTATTGGACTTGAAGTAGCTTTGGAAGAAATAATGGCCTCAGAAGAGAAGAACCAGTTTGTAATAAAAGCGGTTGTTGAATTGATAAAAAGCCAGTTGGACCAACTTGTGGAAGCTATGACAGCCTTAGCAAGGAGAGATGGCAACATTCAAAGAACTTCAGCCACTGAGAATGTCGTTCCACCTTAAGTGAACAATGTTGTTAAAGCTCAGCCTGTACAGATCCCCATTGAGGATCCTATTATTCGTGACCGTACCATTGTCCGAGATGGACATTCTTCTTCTCTTGATGCTGGAATATCACAGTTTTGCATTCTCTGAGCCAAATTCCCAAAAGGCAGTCCCTGTGATGAAAACCAAGGACCCGCGAGCTGTTGAGATTATGGAAAAATGTCGAGTGCTGAAAGAGAAGCTTAATGCCATAAAGGGTCGTGATACTTTGGATTTGAATGCTTCAAGCATGTCCTTGGTACCCAACCTTGTAATACCTCCAAAGTTCAAGACACCGAATTTTGAGAAGTACAAAGGGGTTAGCTGTCCAAAGCGACATTTGGTGATGTATTACCAAAGAATGACCTGATATGTCCACAACGACAAACTCATGATTCACTGTTTCTAGGACAGTCTGAGTGGGGCATCACTGGGTTGGTACATACAGCTAGAGAGCAGCCACATCCAATCATGGTCAGACCTAGATAACGCCTTCGTGAAACAATATCGATACAATCTCGACATGGATACCAGCTGTAGCGAGCGATTTTGGACGCGGTTCTTAAGCGCTGGTCGCTCTCTGTGGTTGAGCTTAAAACTACAGGTCGATTCATTTTTTATCCTATTGTGAGCTGATGAAGGAAGGGAAATAGATGTCTCCAATTAACCCTGCTTTACATACTGAGTTTAAACAGCGGTCTGTTAGGTTACGAATGCTATCAATGTGGGGGGGCCTTTGTACTGGTTATTTGTATTTTCGCCAATACTGGTTTCTTTCTAGGACTTGACAAAATGTTTCTGGTGGGGAACAAGGATTAGGATGTTAGGACTGATGTTTTTGAATTACTGCTTTTGATTAATGGAGATATGGGATTTGGGTTTTTTGTTTAGTGTGCTCGCTAAGATCTTTTCTTTTGATCTTATGCCTACGTATTCCCGTTTACCGAAACAATGAAATCAGAGCGTTCGTAGTTCCTCTTATTCTATGGGAGGAAATGATTGTTTTTGGTGTCTTGTTCAAAGCCCAAGACGTGAAGCGAAAAGTGTTTTGTATCTTGTTCAAAGCCCAAGATGTGAAGCTGAAAATGTGTTGTCTTTAGAGAGAATTTGTCATCTCTAAAGAGGGGGTTGTATGTCACAACTGTTTATAAAGGAGAATTACTTTAACCGGGATACGCGGATCCTAGAAATGCCATAATTTCCTTTATAGGGGGTTTTAACCTGAAGGGGAAGACTTTAACTCAGTGTAGAGTAATGCTATATTTCCTTAGGAATTTCTCATGCTAAAAGAGGGACAGTGGCATGAATGTAGATGATCCAGAGGCTTGCCGCTTACAGCGATTAGATGAAGGGAATTATTTGATGTTTGTTTACTGTGAACGAGGCACAGTTTTGATGCTAAAAGGTTAATTGGATTAACCAGTAATTTTCTTATACAAAGCCTAAGAGGAGGTTGATATGTGTCTCGTACAAAGCCCGCGAGAGAGGCTAAAAGGTTTTGACTCAACGAGGGAATCTTTTGGTATCTCGTATAAAGCCCGAGATGGAGGCTATCGTTTATTTGGCTCAATAAGAACCTTTTTGTATCTCGTATAAAGCCCGAGATGGAGGCAAAAGGGGTAATTGACTTAGCAAGGGAGTCTCTTATGTGTCTCGTACAAAGCCCGAGAGAGAGGCTAAACGTTGTTTGACTCCGCTGGGGAGGATCATTGTACAAAGCCCAAGAGGAGGCTATGGCGACTGTTCAGTTAAGTGACAGGTCCAGTATACTGATTTTGAAAGAGAAAATCAGTTCTTATATGAGCAACACTGTACTCAGGGATTTGATTCAAGGATCTGGGTTATTCCTGTTCTTTAAGGAAACGGGAAATCCAAAGGATATTGAGACTATCTGAGTCTGCGAGTTTCCTTCCTATTTAACGAAGGGGTCACTTGAGAATGTCTTTGAGACTCAAGGAGATTAGACTGTCCAAGTCTAGAGTTTCATCTTTTGTACCATGCTTTGAGAAACAGTAGTAGACTCTATGAAAGGACTGTTCTATGCAGATGATTAAGTTCTGTTCCTATACCTCTAGGAGGTCGTCGGGACAATTTGTACGAAGCCCAAGAGGAGGCTAGAATCTTTTAAGAAGCCGACGGGTCCTTGTACTAAGCCCAAGAGGAGGCTATCATTCCCGGAGGAAGAGATCATTATACGAAGCCTAAGAGGAGGCTGTGAATACTTCTAAGAAGCCGTAGGGTCCTTGTACTAAGCCCAAGAGGAGGCGGGGTTGCTTTTAGGAAGCCTGTGGGTCCTTTTACAATGCCCAAGAGGAGGCCGTTGCTTTTAAGAAGCCCGTGGGTCCCCAAACCCCGAGAAATTCAAGGCAATGCTATTCACCGAGAATAGATCAAAGTCAGGAAAGTTCGAGAATTTGGAAGAAACTCAAAGATGCCATTCACGGAGAATACATTCATCTCTGGGAATAGAGTTTCTTGACAATTCCTAATGAGGACAGCCGAAGAGAAGACTGTATCTGGTGATCCTATTGGGGATCTAGTTGTCTATTTCTATGACTAAACGAAACGATGTCACTTAGTTCTAGACGTAGTTGCCGGGGAAACTCGAAATATCTATACTATTATTACACAGTTGATATGAGTTTATGAAAGAAGACTTACAGTGAAACAGCCCCACAATACAGTTATATGTATATGAAAGCGGTAAATGAAAGCGTATAAACACTTACTCGGTTGTAGAGCTTCCATGCTGTTTGGTTAGTTGATCAACAAAGAAAGATTGAAAACAACAGTATATTCAAAATCAAAGGAGAAAGTGCTTTGAAAAAGAAAGTTTTGTGGCTTATAGCTCAAGGAGAGGCCCAGGGTTTTATCCGTGAGCGCACTGTTTGAATTTGTACAGAGGGACTTATACAAGTGACTGTGGCCCAATATGGTTTTCTATACAAAGGGATGGGTCTTACACTCTCTCAAGGGCCCAAAAAGTTTAAAGAAAAAGAGTGGGGCTTATAACACAAGGGTAGGCCCAGTTGATTTTTCGTTTAAAAAGTGGCGATCGTGCCGAGGTTTTCTTTTAACGCAGAGGGACTTATACAATAAGTGAGGCCCAAATGGTTTTGGTTAAAAGGGGATTGGGTCTTACACTCTAATAGAGGCCCAAAAGTTTTGAATGGGTCTTATAGCTCAAGGAGAGGCCCAATTGATTCTTTGAATAGGCGACGATCGCGCCGTTTGTTTTTGACGGTATCGGGACTTATACAATACACTGAGTCCCAAAATGTTTTGGTCAAGAAAGGATTGGGTCTTACACTCTATTAGAGGCCCAAAAAGTTTTGAAAATGATTTATGAGGGTTGAATTAATCCAAAAACCCTAATTTGTTTTCAAAAATGTATTTAATTGGATAAAAATTCAATTAAAATGATCAAAATTGTTTAACATGTGAAAAACAAATTGTGATTTTGGATTATTACTTCAAAAATTAAGTATTGACCTACAAAATAATTAGAAAGCATTAAAAGTTGCAAAATCAATGTAGAAAAAATATTTAAAATGTCAAAAAAATTAAAATATTAATTTTTTGCAAAAATATCAATTATATGAAATAAATAATATTTTTGGGATTTTTTGATAATATAAAATATTTTAACATTTTTTTGAATTATTAAAAAAAGAATCAACTCAAAATCATTAAAACTCAGAGAGAAATTAATTTTTGAATCAATTAAATAAAATCACAAAATTCAAATATTTGAATTATTAAAAAATGGCGCCAAGAACACACCAAGAACACGCGCGTGTTCTGGGTTTGGCTGATTTGCATTTTCTCCTCAATCTCACTTAATAGTTGATTATATCATGCAATCCACATATCATTATGCTCGTCTCAACCTCACGATCATGTCTATAACACTTAATTTCATTTAAATTAAACATATAATAAGAAATCATGAAAAATCCTCAAGAACCCTAATTTCTGCATGAAGGCTAGGATTTTTGATACACGATTCAAACAATGCAATTAATTGAGGGAAAACATTCCATGCATGATTATGAACATATGGCCAAATTATTGTGCGAGGAAATATGCATAGATTGAGAGATGACCAAGTATATGCTTACCTCTAAGCCGTGACAGCAAGTGCAATGTGATTTTTGATTTGGAGGTGTTACAGATGAGTGGTGATGATCTGAACAACTTCCCTACACCCTATGGAGTGTGTTTGAATGGTTGGACTTGATTGAAATTGGCTGGATCAATTTGTGGTACCGCAGCTGCAACTTAATTGAAAATTTGAGCAACCAGCTGGTGATTTTGTGAAATTGGTGTTTCAGAAGTGATCTAAGTGTTTGATCAGCTCATATGTGATGTATGTGAGGTGTGTGAGTGATTGGTTTGATTGGAATTGCTCTCAAACTCAAAACCCGATAGTGACTTGCCTTAGAAGGCAAAATTGGAGTGAAAGAAGAGATTTTGAGGAAAGCATCTGTTTGATGGCTTTGGTGTCCTCAAACTGATCACAATTGAGCTCTATTTATAGTAGAGTAAGTTTGTTTTGCAAGGAATAGTGAATGGCAGTTGGTAAGTAGGTTTGGCCAATGTTGGCAAATGAAAATCCAAGTCTCCTCTAGCCATTGACTAGAGGTTAGGGCACAGAGCTTTGGTTCCCTTGGTCTTGGATAAGTCTTGACTGATTTTAGATGAGAATGGCTCAGTCCATGCCACCTTGATGCTTCCATTGAATGCTTCAATCCAAATTTGGAGTCTTGTCCCTATTTTGGCCATTCTAGGTTCAACATGCTATTTCTTGTTCCATGGACTTTGGAGGCTTGGCTCAGTGATTGTCCCCTTTAGATTTAATCCTCAGATGTGTCCAAGTGGATAGGAGCATTTGAATTTGGCTGATTTTGGCAAATCGAGCCAAAATGCAAAATCTGCCTTGCCTTTGACAAATTTCAGCAAGGCAACTTGACAATGTCATATCTCATGGGGTAAGTTGATTTTGGCAATGTTATTGGCTATTTTGGAAAGCCCTTACATGATACAACAACTGTTTGAACAAGTTTGGTTTTGATCTCTTTTGATTCCAAGTGAAAAATCCCTCTACATTTGGCAAAAAGTGAAGCAAAATCTGACTTAGTGAAATTTTCACTAAGTGTAGGAACAAAGTGTGATTTCTTGATTTTGATCACTCCATAACTCAAAATCCTTAATGAATTGGACTTAGGTCTAGTTGAAGTTTTTGTAGAGGGTAATGAGGGCTACAAATCCATCTTTGGATGAGAAAAAATGGCCATGTGGTTTAGGAGTTATGATCCTCCAAAGTTAGTGTATTAATGGTACTTTTTCCATAACTTAGAAAAATTTCTAAGTTTTATGGTTACCCCTTTTACAAGTTATCCAGCATTCTTTGATTTTTCTTGATGAATGATGATTCAAATCATACATTAACATCATTTTAGGGTTAAAAATCCATTTTGGTGAAAAATCTCAAAAAGTCAAAGTTGACTTTTGTGCACAGTTGACTTTTTATTAGATGAATTCCAAACTGTGCAATTCTTCAGGAAATCATGTCCTTGACCTAAATCAAACTTGATGGACATGTTCCATGGGTGTCATAGGGCATATTGGGGCATGTCCTGGTCAAAAGTCACAGTTACAGTTGACTTTCCTCGCGAAACCCTAATTGTGGTGCAGATGAAAATGAAACTTGTTGCTCAAGCTTCTTGGATTAATACATTGTTCCAAATGGGTCAATATAGTTCATTAGAGACCCTTAAACCCTCTCTTGAGGTCTTGGCTCTTGATTTGTCCCAAAAGTCAACTTAGGGGGGAATTAGGTCAAGAAACCCTAATTCTTGATTTTTGATGTATGCATCCCCTGAGGTCAAATTGACTTGATGCTTGGGTCCATGAGGTTCCATGGAGTACATTAGGTTGTGTTTTGGATCTTTGGCTTATGCCCAGATGAAACTTCCCATCTAGAGGCCCTGGTCGACCAAAACCCTAATTTGGTGATACTGGCGATCTTGAGACTTGATCCACCTAGAAGGGAGCAACCTTGTGCTTAATCCTTGAAGTGAGAGTCCCTCTTGATCCATTGTGGATGTTTGAGAGGTTAAACAAGTTGAAGATCATGTCATTCCTTGATTGATCCTTTGTCTAAGGCTCTGAGAGGGCTTAAAACCCTAATTTTGATTGTAGTGAATGCTCAACAACCCTTGAGGCATTTGGTGAGGCATGATGGTTCATCCATATTGTGATGATGATTTGCACAATGATGGGAAATCTTAGTGGTCAAAATTTGGGGTATGACAGATGTCCTTATTTAATCTTCTTGGACCCGAAGGTGTGAATGACGAAGGTATTCGGGCATTCGGGGTGCAAGAGGATTAAATATCAGAATACCCGAAATTTTGATGGCTATGAATGGCAGTTTGCGCATTCATCTTCTTTAACTGAGCAATGATGCTTAGAAAAGGTAAACTTCCCCTCGATCCTGGTCTTCAACCAAGGAACTGGTCTTAGTTTCTGATTTAAACTTCCCCTCGATCCTGGTTTCCTACCAAGGAACTGGTCTTAGTTTCTGATTTAAACTTCCCCTCGATCCTGGTTTCCTACCAAGGAACTAGTCTTAGTTTCTTTTGTCAATAAACTTTACTGACAATGGACGCTATTCGTAGCGGCTTTCCTTCAAACTTCTCGTCGAATTTTCCCGGGGAGATGCCATTTGAGTGGAAAAAGTTTTGATGTCAGACTTGTTGGGGAACCCAGTCGCCTGAGTTGTAGAGGTGCACAAACTTCTCTGTTGGAGACGCCATTTGTCGATTCTACTGGGCGAAAGCGAGTATCTGGAGAGACTGTTTCCACTTGGGGATCTTACATCATACTTTTCTCGAGATTTTCCCAGAGAAGTGCCATATGATGGGGTCCAATTTTGAGGTGCCGATGACCTTTTCATCAGCGGATTTTCGGAGAAATACTGATGCACTGCCGAACCCTTGCTTAAGAGACTTTCTCTGGGGATTTTCTTTAATCCGGGAAAGCAAGGATATCATCTTCAATGGCGAAGAGTGACATCTGTTGAAGGTTCTCTGGCCTTTCAGAGGTTCAAGTTATCAAAGTGGTCTAGTGCTGACTCTGATCTAGAGATAAACGGGAGAGAGATTACTTAGATGGTTCTCTTCCTAACGAGGAAAGGTTTGACAACTCGATTGAGAGGACTTTTATCACTAGGGGATAAGACCGACTAGAGTGATAGCGATGCAATATGAAATGTAAATGTAAATCAATAATGCATGATGTATGTATGTATATGCTGATAAAACTGACGCGACATACAAACTGACGGGTGAACACGACTGGATACTCGGCCATCGCGGGGCAAAGAAGTACCGTCAGTTCAGAATAGCAATTCCACCTTGCTTAGGAGAGATAGTCCCTGCTGGGAGCTATGTTGGTCGGGCTTAGGAGATAAGAACTCGGCCGTGGATGTCAGACGAAACAAGGTCTCTGACACAGTTGATCCCTTTATTCCGGCGTACTGGTCTAGAAGGAGTATTTTGATTCTGCACTTTGAGGTTCGAACACCTTTGGAGACGCGATTGATGTTCTTTCGATGTTTAACAGTCAAAAGAAATTGCCATCTTTATTTTAAAAGCAGAAAAAGTTTTAACAAGTAAATTCATTTTTGTTTTATTTCAAGAATCGTTAATCATGTTAACAACGTCGTTCTGTAAAGCTAAAACAAGCAAGAATTACAAACAAAAGCACGAGGCTCAAATTTTATTGATAAGATGGAGATCAGCCAAATGCGTGATTCCATTGAGCATTTATAAAGTTTAAAAATGGTAATTTACAGGGAAAAGGACTACGTTGAAACATAACGACCACTATCCTTCTACCAACTTTGAATTCGGGGGCATCCTGAACTTCTGTCGAAGATGACCTTAACTGGAGTTTTCTTCCGATGATGTAACTGCTGCTGCTGAGGGACTTGCCTCTGTTGAACATAGTTACTTACCATTATCCCTAATTTTTTCCTGGATTGTACTATGATGTTTCTAATCCATCGGGATGATGATTTTTTTTTATTTTGTCTCTAACTTTTTCCTGGACCGCCCTTTCGGGTTTTTAATCCACCGAGACATTTTTTTTTTAGTTTAGGCGAAGTATTTCTTGACTACATCAACATTCGTGGGATAGGTAAATTCCTCTCAGTCCATGGTTGCAAGTCTCAAGGCGCCGCCTGAGAAAGCTTCCGTGACCACATAGGGGCCATCATAATTCGGAGTCCATTTTCCCCGAGAATCAGTGAGAAAAGATTGTATTTTCTTCAGCACAAGGTCTCCTTTCCTGAAGACACGAGGTCAGACCTTTTTGTCGAACGCCCTCTTCATTCTCTGTTGATACAACTGACCGTGGCATAGTGCCGTTATTCTCTTTTCTTCGATCAGATTCAGTTCGTCATGTCGACTTTGACACCACTCAGCTTCGGTGAGCTTAGCTTCCATCAATACCCTGATTGACGGGATCTCTACTTCTATGGGGAGAACTGCCTTCATGCCATATACTAGAGAGAAAGGGGTTGCCCCTGTTAAAGTTCGAACAGATGTGCGATAACCGTGAAGAGCAAAGGGTAGCATCTCGTGCCAGTCTTTGTAGGTTACAACCATCTTTTGAACGATCTTCTTGATATTCTTGTTAGCCGCTTCTACCGCTCCGTTCATCTTGGGTCAGTAGGGATATGAGTTATGATGTTCGATCTTGAACTCTGCGCACAACTCCTTCATCATCTTGTTGTTCAAGTTAGATCCATTGTCAGTAATGATCTCGCTTGGAATGCCATAACGGCAGATGATATTGTTTTTGATAAATCGGACCACCACTTGTCGGGTTACATTGGCGAATGACGCTGCTTCGACCCACTTGGTGAAGTAGTCAATGGCTACTAGATGAACCAATGTCCGTTTGAAGCCTTAGGTTCGATCAAGCCAATCATGTCGATTCCCTATATGGAGAAAGGCCACGAGGAAGAAAGAACTTTGAGATGTGATGGCGGTACATGAATTTTGTCAGAGTATATCTGACACTTGTGACACCTCCTCATGTACTTGTAGCAGTCGGATTCCATGGTCAACCAGTAATACCCTGCTCTCAAAATTTTTCTCGCCATTGTGTGTCCGTTGGCATGAGTGCCAAAGGATCCTTCATGAATTTCTTTCATAAGCATGTCTGCTTCTGGTCTGTCTACGCATCGGAGCAAGACCATGTCAAAATTTCTCTTATAGAGACTGTCACCGCTCAGGAAGAAGTTTCCAGCCAATCTTCTGAGGGTTTTCCTGTCTTT
The DNA here is from genome assembly GCA_022829125.1 of Lathyrus tuberosus. Classification (NCBI taxonomy): domain Eukaryota; kingdom Viridiplantae; phylum Streptophyta; class Magnoliopsida; order Fabales; family Fabaceae; genus Lathyrus; species Lathyrus tuberosus. The sequence continues at coordinate 20,501,381 of JALAZF010000012.1, read as the reverse complement.
TCTGAGTGCCCCAGATGGGTACTCTTGTTTCTGAAGGAAGCATTTGATATCGTGATATGATCAGTGCATTTCGATGCACATTCTTCCTTGTTTGTAGTTATGCATTTCCATGGTTTGTTTAGCTCTTTTTTATATTTTATAATGTTTTTCTATTTCAGTTTATATTTACCTTTATTTAATTTTCGTACTTAATTTTCAGCTTTGGCAGCTTTTACGGAAATGATCATAACCGGAGTTATAGAAATCGTCTTGTGGCGTTCTACCAGTCGACGGAAAGCTAAGAGAAAGAGCTACGACTTTCGTGTTAGAGTCGAAGTCAGATTCGGAGCTCATAATTCCAGAATTTCGTTTGAAGCTGCAACATTAGTTTTTATTTAATTTCGGGTCATTTAGAATTGGGCCTGAGTTATGTATTTGACCTAGTTGGGTTGTAAGCGGGTTGTTGGGTTTTTCCCTAATACCAACAGCCGCGGTACCGTTCACGCACCTTTTCACTATTCACAAAATTTTTCATAATTTTTCTTACGCTTGAAAGAACGATGGAGAACTAATCGCTTTTGAGTCGGTCTACCGTAATTCAGGTTCTAACACTTGAGATTGTTATAATGTTAACTTTTGTTTAATTCCGTTCAATGATATTTCATATTCTTGTATGCTTAATTCAATTGCATGAAATATATTGATTCAATTTGGTTGATTGTATGATCCTAACATAGACACTTTTACGTTTGCTTAATTCGTTTTTGTGTCTGAATAATCATGTTTGCTTAATTCATGAAAATTTATACCGTTTGCTTAATTCGGACAATAGGATCATACATCTTGCAAACCCTTTCGCGCTTGTCATTGAGTTTGTATCCAGATAGGAATGAACGCTTAGGATATTAAAATTATAACAATCGATAATAGTAGGAACCGAATCGGTAGACTGGCTTATTTCATAATCACTTATTTCACAACAGCTTATTTCAATAATCACTTTTGTTATTTCAATAATGTCAATCGAAAACGACCAAACCCCCCCTTTTATTCGATTAGTAATAATCAAGAATCCTTTTGAACGATATCCGAGTTACATTGTCGCTTTACTACGTTTTCAAAAATACTCGTTTTTGATCCGTGCGCGACACGCGGATCAAATTGGCGCCGTTGCCGGGGATTCTTGTCGTTATTAATCGATATTAGAGTCATAGGTTTAGTGTTGTTGCGCTTAGGCCCTAGGTTCCCCACGTTTTTGGCCTTTTCGCGTCTAGAGTCGAAAAAATCGGTTTTTGAAAAAATTGTGTCCGATCGTAAAACTGTTTCGCCTACCTGAAACAGAAAAATCGTCCGGTCATTAGTCCAGGTATTCCTTCCGGAATACCTGGAGTCCACCCTCCGAATCGCCAAATAACCCTTTTTTCTAGTTTTTATGAATTTTTTACTGTTTTCATAGTGTAAAAAAAAATCAAAAAAATTCTCAAAATTATATTTTTAAGTCATTAGATTAATTTCAGTGTCAGTTTATTTTTCTGAATTTATTTTGATCGACTCCCTTCTTTGTGTTTGTTTTTGACTTTTAGGGACATTGTAGGTATTTTCTTAATTGTTACTGCATTGCTGAGTTAGTTATGTGTTTTCTTTTTCTTTGTTGATTTTTTTTCTTATTAAATTTAACATAGATAATCAAAGAACTCTTAGAGAATTTGCAGCTCCTGATGTTCATTACAATGGTTTATGTATTGAATATACTGATTTTGCTGTACCTTTTGAATGAAATTCTGGTTTAATAGACTTGTTGCCAAGCTTTAATAGTCTTGCAGGTGAGGATCCGAATAAGCATCTGAAGGAATTCCAAATTGTGTGCTCTACACCTTTCGAACCTTCACTCGAGGACCTTATCAAGCAAATGGCTATCAATGATCTCCAATTTCAGCAACGAACAGATTCTACTATTCAGGCTTTGCAGACACAGATTGAAGAGCTTGCCACTTTAGTGAATTCCATGAAGCAAGCTCAAGAATCAAACCAACAACCTGCCCAAACAGTAGTGAATCCAAAAGAGTTGTTTTCTGATTTAGTTGATGATACTTATTCTGATTTGTGTTTTGATTTTCCATCATTAGCAGATTTTGATGATACTTACTCTTGTGATTCATGTACTGACACTAACATTTGCTCTGTTTGTGCTGAGATTAATGCTGCCTTGCAGGGTGATGTTTTTCATGCAGATGAAGTTATAGATGAAGTTGTTTATGCAACTAAAGCTCTTGACATCACGACTTCCCCAACATCACCATCCATTGAACAATCTCCTCCCTTAGAGCTTAAACCACTTCATAATAATATGAAAGATGCTTATTTAGAGATGGATGAAAATATTCCAATTATAATTTCTTCTAACCTTGATTTCGATCAAGAAAATAAGCTTTTACAGGTTTTGAAGAAACATAAGAAGGGAATTGGATGGACCTCGATTGAAGATGGAAGAAAAGCAGTGAGATTCTTCTTTGATCCTGGAATTAAAGGAGAAGGCACTAATAAATATTTCAAGGTCAATGGATGCTACCCAAAGTTACTCTATGAGATCCCCACTTTGGAAGAAGAGACTTTTGAAGAGCTCTTTGGGAAAGGCTGCTTATGTGATCACTTATTCGCCTTGACTCCTCGGGTGTGTTCTTTCCTTTCTCTCACTTTTATTTCATATTTATATTCTTTCATTGAGGACAATGTATGTTTTAAGTGTGGGGGAGGGAAACCTTTGTTTTATTTTCTTTTGTTTTGTTTTCTTGTTTTGTTGTGTTTTCAGTTAAAAAAAAATAAATTAAAAGATGCATCTTCTTGAAAGTTTGAGGCTATAGTCTAATTTGAGATTATTTTGCGGAGACTTGGGAAAAATTCACAAGATCGGTATCGTCTTAACACCGTAAGTCTCCTGCATATGGAAATTGATTTCAATTCTTATTATGTTTTAGCCTTAAATTCTCATTCTCTGACAGCTCTTGAGTAGTTTATTTCATCAGTCGGCACCATCTCACACACACTCTACGCAGGGAAGCCGATGAATATAAGTGAGTGATCCAATTTTTAGTTTGAAAAAAAAAAAAAAAAAAAGGAATACACCTTCTAAGTTTGGTGACCCTCACCCGGTCACTTAACCCAACGGATGTAGAACCTTCAAAAAAAAGTTGATAAAAAAATACTCGTTGTTAGTTGGTTCAGCGGTTTCTGGTGCTGAACTTGGTAGGGAGGATTACGGTCCTATCCCCCGCAACTACAACTGAGTAAGCAAAGGGTTATGCCACGTAAGTACTAGAACCCCATGCAAAAAGGATCAGAGTCACTAACCGGTCACCTTGCTATGAGTGTGTGGAGATAACGGGCTTAATGTGATTGCGCCTGAATGAAAAAGAGCAAAAAGGAGGAAGAGTAAGTTAGGCTTTAGCATAATAACATGATTTGAGTTAATTTGTATATTCATGAGGTTTATGACTGCACAATTGTGGATTAGTGTTCCTACGATATCCTTAGTGTGTAAGATTAGTAGCTATCAATGCAAACTTAACCGAAGAAGACTTGTAGCCTAGAATAAGTAACGAATGTGCTGTTGTGTTTCTTTTGATTTTATTTTGCTCGGAGTGCAAAAGTTCAAGTGTGGGAGAATTTGATCAGTGCATTTCGATGCACATTCTTCCATGTTTGTAGTTATGCATTTCCATGGTTTGTTTAGTTCATTTTTATATTTTATAATGTTTTTCTATTTCAGTTTATATTTACCTTTATTTAATTTTCGTACTTAATTTTCAGCTTTGGAAGCTTTTACGGAAACGATCATAACCGGAGTTCCAGGAATTGTCTTGAGGCGTTCTACTAGTCGACGGAAAGCTAAGAGAAAGAGCTACGACTTTCGTGTTGGAGTCGAAGTCAGATTCGGAGCTCATAATTCCAGAATTTCGTTTGAAGCTGCAGCATTAGTTTTTATTTAATTTCAGTTCATTTAGAATTGGGCCTGGGTTATGTATTTGACCCAGTTGGGTTGTAAGCGGGTTGTTGGGTTTTTCCCTAATACCAACAGCCGCGGTACCGTTCACGCACCTTTTCACTATTCACAATTTTTCATAATTTTTCTTACGCTTGAAAGAACGATGGAGAACTAATCGCTTTTGAGTCGGTCTACCGTAATTCAGGTTCTAACACTTGAGAGATTGTTATAATGTTAACTTTTGTTTAATTCCGTTCAATGATATTTCATATTCTTGTATGCTTAATTCAATTGCATGAAATATATTGATTCAATTTGGTTGATTGTATGATCATAACATAGACACTTTTACGTTTGCTTAATTCGTTTTTGTGTCTGAATAATCATGTTTGCTTAATTCATGAAAATTTATACCGTTTGCTTAATTCGGACAATAGGATCATACATCTTGCAAACCCTATCGCGCTTGTCATTGAGTTTGTATCCAGATAGGAATGAACGCTTAGGATATTAAAATTATAACAATCGATGATATTAGGAACCGAATCGGTAGACTGGCTTATTTCATAATCACTTATTTCACAACAGCTTATTTCAATAATCACTTTTGTTATTTCAATAATCTCAATCGAAAACGACCAACCCCCCCTTTTATTCGATTAGTAATAATCAAGAATCCTTGTAAACGATATCCGAGTTACATTGTCGCTTTACTACGTTTTCAAAAATACTCGTTTTTGATCCGTGCGCGACACGCAGATCAAATTGGCGCCGTTGCCGGGAATTTTTGTCGTTATTAATCGATATTAGAGTCATAGGTTTAGTGTTGTTGCGCTTAGGCCCTAGGTTCCCTACGTTTTTGGCCTTCTCGCGTCTAGAGTCGAAAAAATCGGTTTTTGAAAAAATTGTGTCCGATCGTAAAACTGTTTCGCCTACCTGAAATAGAAAAATCGTCCGGTCATTAGTATACCTAGAGTCCACCCTCCGAATCGCCAAAAACCCCTTTTTTCTATTTTTTATGAATTTTTTACTGTTTTCATAGAGTCAAAAAAATCAAAAAAATTCTCAAAATTATATTTTTAAGTCATTAGATTAATTTCAGTATCAGTTTATTTTTCTGAATTTATTTTGATCGACTCCCTTCTTTGTGTTGGTTTTTGACTTTTAGGGACATTGTAGGTGTTTTCTTAATTGTTACTGCATTGCTGAGTTAGTTATGTGTTTTCTTTTTCTTTGTTGATTTATTTTCTTATTAAATTTAACATGGATAATCAAAGAACTCTTAGAGAATTTGCAGCTCCTGATGTTCATTACAATGGTTTATGTATTGAATATACTGATTTTGCTGTACCTTTTGAATGGAATTCTGGTTTAATACACTTGTTGCCAAGCTTTAATGGTCTTGCAGGTGAGGATCCGAATAAGCATCTGAAGGAATTCCAAATTGTGTGCTCTACACCTTTCGAACCTTCACTTGAGGACCTTATCAAGCAAATGGCTATCAATGATCTCCAATTTCAGCAACGAACAGATTCTACTATTCAGGCTTTGCAGACACAGATTGGAGAGCTTGCCACTTTAGTGAATTCCATGAAGCAAGCTCAAGAATCAAACCAACAACCTGCCCAAACAGTAGTGAATCCAAAAGAGTTGTTTTCTGATTTAGTTGATGATACTTATTCTGATTTGTGTTTTGATTTTCCATCATTAGCAGATTTTGATGATACTTACTCTTGTGATTCATGTACTGACACTAACATTTGCTCTGTTTGTGCTGAGATTAATGCTGCCTTGCAGGGTGATGTTTTTCATGCAGATGAAGTTATAGATGAAGTTGTTTATGCAACTAAAGCTCTTGACATCACGACTTCCCCAACATCACCATCCATTGAACAATCTCCTCCCTTAGAGCTTAAACCACTTCATAATAATATGAAAGATGCTTATTTACAGATGGATGAAAATATTTCAATTATAATATCTTCTAACCTTGATTTCGATCAAGAAAATAAGCTTTTACAGGTTTTGAAGAAACATAAGAAGGGAATTGGATGGACCTCGATTGAAGATGGAAGAAAAGCAGTGAGATTCTTCTTTGATCCTGGAATTAAAGGAGAAGGCACTAATAAATATTTCAAGGTCAATGGATGCTACCCAAAGTTACTCTATGAGATCCCCACTTTGGAAGAAGAGACTTTTGAAGAGCTCTCTTTGGGAAAGGCTGCTTATGTGATCACTTATCCGCCTTGACTCCTCGGGTGTGTTCTTTCCTTTCTCTCACTCTTATTTCATATTTATATTCTTTCATTGAGGACAATGTATGTTTTAAGTGTGGGGGAGGGAAACCTTTGTTTTATTTGCTTTTGTTTTGTTTTCTTGTTTTGTTGTGTTTTCAGTTAAAAAAAAATAAATTAAAAGATGCATCTTCTTGAAAGTTTGAGGCTATAGTCTAATTTGAGATAAGTTTGTGGAGACTTGGGAAAAATTCACAAGATCGGTATCGTCTTAACACCGTAAGTCTCCTGCATATAGAATTTGATTTGAATTCTTATTATGTTTTAGCCTTAAATTCTCATTCTCTGACAGCTCTTGAGTAGTTTATTTCACCAGTCAGCACCATCTCACACACACTCTATGCAGGGAAGCCGATGAATATAAGTGAGTGATCCAATTTTTAGTTTGAAAAAAAAAAAAAGAAAAAGAAAAGGAATACACCTTCTAAGTTTGGTGACCCTCACCCGATCACTTAACCCAACGGATGTAGAACCTTAAAAAAAAAAGTTGATAAAAAAATACTCGTTGTTAATTGGTTCAGCGGTTTCTGGTGCTGAACTTGGTAGGGAGGATTACGGTCCTATCCCCCGCAACTACAACTGAGTAAGCAAAGGGTTATGCCATGTAAGTACCAGAACCCCGTGCAAAAAGGATCAGAGTCACTAACCGGTCGCCTTGCTATGAGTGTGTGGAGATAACGAGCTTAATGTGATTGCGCCTGAATGAAAAAGAGCAAAAAGGAGGAAGAGTAAGTTAGGCTTTAGCATAATAACATGATTCGAGTTAATTTGTATATTCATGAGGTTTATGACTGCACAATTTGGATTAGTGTTCCTACGATATCCTTAGTGTGTAAGATTAGTACCTATCAATGCAAACTTAACCGAAGAAGACTTGTAGCCTAGAATAAGTAACGAATGTGCTGTTGTGTTTCTTTTGATTTTATTTTGCTCGGAGTGCAAAAGTTCAAGTGTGGGGAAATTTGATCAGTGCATTTCGATGCACATTCTTCCATGTTTGTAGTTATGCATTTCCATGGTTTGTTTAGCTCATTTTTATATTTTATAATGTTTTTCTATTTCAGTTTATATTTACCTTTATTTAATTTTCGTACTTAATTTTCAGCTTTGGCAGCTTTTACGGAAACGATCATAACCGGAGTTCGAGGAATCGTCTTGAGGCGTTCTACCAGTCGACGGAAAGCTAAGAGAAAGAGCTACGACTTTCGTGTTGGAGTCGAAATCAGATTCGGAGCTCATAATTCCAGAATTTCGTTTGAAGCTGCAGCATTAGTTTTTATTTAATTTCGGGTCATTTAGAATTGGGCCTGGGTTATGTATTTGACCCAGTTGGGTTGTAAGCGGGTTGTTGGGTTTTTCCCTAATACCAACAGCCGCGGTACCGTTCACGCACCTTTTCACTATTCACGATTTTTCATAATTTTTCTTACGCTTGAAAGAACGATGGAGAACTAATCGCTTTTGAGTCGGTCTACCGTAATTCAGGTTCTAACACTTGAGATTGTTATAATGTTAACTTTTGTTTAATTCCGTTCAATGATATTTCATATTCTTGTATGCTTAATTCAATTGCATGAAATATATTGATTCAATTTGGTTGATTGTATGATCCTAACATAGACACTTTTACGTTTGCTTAATTCGTTTTTGTGTCTGAATAATCATGTTTGCTTAATTCATGAAAATTTATACCGTTTGCTTAATTCGGACAATAGGATCATACATCTTGCAAACCCTATCGCGCTTGTCATTGAGTTTGTATCCAGATAGGAATGAACGCTTAGGATATTAAAATTATAACAATCGATGATAGTAGGAACCGAATCGGTAGACTGGCTTATTTCATAATCACTTATTTCACAACAGCTTATTTCAATAATCACTTTTGTTATTTCAATAATCTCAATCGAAAATGACCAAACCCCCCCCCCCCCTTTTATTCGATTAGTAATAATCAAGAATCCTTGTGAACGATATCCGAGTTACATTGTCGCTTTACTACGTTTTCAAAAATACTCGTTTTTTATCCTTGCGCGACACGCGGATCATGATACCAAGTTTTGTCGTCTATGACTGCTTCAATCGTGAAGACGTAAGCGGGCCGTTCAAGGCGCATTATGTCGATCTTAGGTATGTCATTCCATTGATCTACACTAATCATGGAAGAGATAGTGGCTAAAGCGTCAGCCATGTGATTCTCATCATGAGGGATGTGATGAAACTCAATTCTGTTGAAGAAAGGTAACAACCTTCTTGCATAGTCTTTGTAAGGAATCAGTCCTGATTGGTATGTGTTCCAATCTCCTTTTATCTGATTGATAACCAAAGCTGAGTCACCATATACGTCCAAGTTTTTGATCCTTAAATCAATCGCTTCCTCGAGACCCATGATACAAGCTTCGTATTCGGCCTCATTCTTCGTACATTTGAACATAAGTCTAGCAGTGAAAGGAATGTGGGTGCCCTGAGGGGTAACAATGATTTCCCCAATTCCGTTTCCATAATGATTAACTGCTCCGTCAAAGATAAGTCCCCATTGGGAACCTGGTTCTGGCCGTTCACTGGGTAGTGGTTCATCGCAGTCTTTCATTTTTAAATACATGACATCTTCGTCTGGGAAGTCAAACTCGATTGATTCTTGATCGTCAATCGGTTGATGAGCCAAATGATCGGCTAAAATACTTCCCTTAACGGCTTTCTGAGCGTGGTACTCTATGTCATGTTCTGATAACAGCATCTGCCAACGGGCAATTCTTCCCGTAAGAGCAGGTTTTTCAAATACGTACTTGATTGGATCCATTTCGGAGACCAACCAAGTAGTATGACGAATCATGTATTGGCGAAGACGTTTGGCTGCCCAGGCCAAAGCGCAACAAGTTTTCTCAAGCACCGTGTACCGAGTCTCGCAGTCGGTGAATTTCTTGCTCAAATAGTAGATGACAAACTCTTTTCTTTTAGTTTCGTCTTGTTGGCCAAGTACACATCCCATTGAGTCCTCTAGGATTGTGAGGTAAATGATCAGTGGTCTTCCTTCCACGGGAGGTGATAGAATCGGAGGATTCAACAGATATTTCTTAATACTGTCGAAGGCAGTTTGGCAATCTTCTGACCAAATGCAATCCTGGTTCTTTTTCAGTAATTTGAAAATCGGCGCACATGTGGCGGTCATAAGGAATATGAATCTGGAGATGTAGTTTAAACGTCCCAAGAATCCTCTGACTTTTTTTTCAGTTTTCGGAGAAGGCATTTCTTGAATGGCCTTGACCTTGTCAAGATCAACCTCAATTCCTTTCTGGCTGACGATGAACCCTAGTAGTTTCCCTGAACGGACACCGAAGGTGCACTTGTTGGGATTCAAGAGGAGCTTGAATTTTCTCAAACGTTCGAACAATTTTGACAGATGTTCAACGTGCTCACTCTCTGTTTTTGATTTTGCAATCATATCATCGACATATACCTCGATTTCCTTATGTATCATGTCATGAAACAGAGTAGTCATGGCCCTTTGATAGGTTGCCCCGGCGTTCTTTAAACCGAACGGCATTACGTTGTAACAAAAGGTACCCCATGGGGTAATGAACGAAGTTTTCTCCATGTCTTTCGGCGCCATTTTGATCTGGTTATAGCCCGAGAATCCATCCATGAAGGAGAAAACTTTGAACTTTGCTGTACTGTCTACCAGCATGTCAATGTGTGGTAAAGGAAAGTCGTCCTTTGGACTTGCCTTGTTCAGATCTCTGTAGTCGACATACATTCTGACCTTTCCGTCCTTTTTAGGAACGGGTACGATGTTGGCTAACCATTGAGGATATTCAGATGTAACGAGGAAACCCGCGTCAATCTGCTTTTGTACCTCCTCTTTGATTTTGATGGCCATGTCCGGGTGAGTGCGTCTCAACCTTTGCTTTACTGGCGGACATTCCGATCTTAACGGTAAGTGATGTTCCACGATGCTGGTATCCAACCCTGGCATATCCTGATAAGACCAAGCGAATACATCGGGAAATTCTCTGAGAAGCTTTATCAAACTCTCTCTGGAAGTTGGACTGAGCAGTGCCCCGATCCTGATTTCTTTTCTCTCTTGCTCTGAACCCAAGTTTACCGTTTCCAACGGTTCTTTGTGAGGTTAAATGGACCTTTCCTCTTGTCTGAGTAGTCGAGAGATCTCTTCTGGAATTTTGTCGTCATTTTCTTCTTCAGCCTCGAATACCGGGAACTCAAAGTTGGGAGAAGGCATCGGATCGTATGTTTCAACTGGGTTTAAAACAAGCAATCTGCATGACGTGATGATTCGTGTTTAGAAGAGATAGAGAAAATGCAAGTGTGTGCAGTGTATTTATTTTACTGCTTGTTTTTATTTGAATTTTTTTTTAGGATTACCATTTTCTGAAAAAGCAAAAAGAGAAAACAGCAATTAATGCAGAAATTACAGAACGACGTTATTTTATTAATGAACAAGTCGAATCTTGAAACTACAGCCCTAAAAAATAAAACTCTGTCGCTTTGGGCGAAGCGAAGAGGGAAATATACAGAAAGCGAGCCCTATCAAAACATCCGTTTCACCTGGGCAGGGTGAAAGGTTAAAGATGGCAATTACTTTGACTGATGAACGACCTTCGGAACCTCGACAGCAACCCATTGCCGGTGAACTCCTCGGTGAATCACAAAGTCTGGCACCTTCCTTGATTTGTCTTCAGAAATAACGCTGATTTCTGGTGGAGCAGGATCATTGGAATCTGTTTCCCAGGCAGAATTGTCGCAGGAGAATTCCTCTAATACATTTTGCATAGCATTTGTGCTCTCAGGTACATCTCCCCATCCAGTTGCCTGGATATCCTCGAGCCTGATACGAGAGCTTTCGGGAGCGGTGTACTTGACCATATAGTCGAATTTTCCACTTGGTTCTCCCAGAGTGTCCCAACCTTCTTTGGAACTGGAGGAGTCATCTCTCTCAATGAAGTTGACCTCGGGAAAAGCCTAGTTGATGAACTCAAGTCCTGCAAACGTTGCGAATTCATCTTCATGTTGAGTAGTTTCTGAATGACCTGAGTGTTGATCCCATGACATGGTGGGGACACAAGTATTCTGTTCAATGACGGTCAGCTGATTTTCACTGTTCGGCTGACTCTCTTGCCCCAAGTTTCCTGGGTAAGGCTGTCACATTGGTAGACCATCCATTGGGCCATAGTAGGTGTAGTCAAAATTATCTTTCATCGGAGTGTCTTCCTCTAATGAATTTGGCGGAGCGCGGCATCCTTCCGGATCACAATCCCCGTATATCATTTCGACATCTGACCGTGGTATAAATCTCAAACTTTCTGTAGGAAAGCAAAAAGGCATAGGCACCTCTGCCTGAGACATATAACTGTCCTTGTTAAGGTAGGACTTCCATTCTTCATCTGTGTCAGAGGGATCTTCCTTATTGATAGCATGAACTGTCTGAGACACTGGGTGAAGAAAACCTCCACTGTGGAATAAGTTTTGAAGGGGATGGAGACTTTCATCGTTGGCAGCTGTCCGGGTACAGGTTGTAGAAAAACCAAGACCCTTCTTTGTTTTATTGTCAAAGGGAATGACAAGCTGTCCCCATCCTGTCGTATCGGTACTCTCGACCGCTTTAATAGCATCTTTGTATGAGGAAATCGAGGTTCCTCCTCTGAACTGATTGTTCTCGCTTACCGACAGTGTTTGGAACTGAGTTCCAATAACCTCCTCGGGTTCTATTCCAGTAGATGATGACAAGTTACTCACAAGCAAGGCTTGTTCCCCACAAACCGTGACAAGCTGATCGTTCTGAATAAATTTTAGCTTTTGGTGAAGGGTCGAAGTGACCGCTCCAGCCTGATGTATCCAAGGTCTTCCTAATAAACAACTGTACATTGCCCAGATGTCCATGACCTGGAAAGTGACTTGGAAAGTGTGAGGACCAATAGTTATGGGAAGATCAACTTCGCCGATAACTGTTTTTCTGGATCCGTCGAATGCTTTGACGACAACCTCGCTAACCCTCATCGGAGGTCCTTTGAATGATAATTGCATCAAAGTGGACTTCGGCATAACATTCAGGGCTGCCCCTGTGTCTACCAGTACGCTAGCTAAAGCATCGTCCTGGCAGTTAACTGTGATATTGAGCGCCATGTTGTGACGGCGACCCTCTTCAGGTAATTCTTCATCACTAAATCCCAAATTGTTGCAGGAAGTGATGTTAGAGACAATGCTATCGAACTGTCTGATTGTTACATCCTGTTCCACAAAGGCTTGCTCCAAGACTTTCTGTAGAGCCTCCCTGTGGGCTTCCGAACTGAGTAACAGTGATAACACCGAGATCTTTGAAGGAGTTTGTAATAGCTGATCAACAATGTTATATTCACTCCTTTGGATAAGCTTCAGCATCTCATCATTATTTTTTGAAAGGTCAGGATTACTGGATTGACCGACTGGGGGATCGGGAGCTTCTGTTTGAAGTTCCTTTTCCTTGTTAAGTTCCCCAACCCCTCGGTTGAAGATTCTACCACTCCGTGTTACTCGACTGATGTCTGCAATGTTCACAACGGAGGGTAATGGAATTTCCTTTCCATTTTCAATTATTATTGCACCGTATTTGTAAGGAATCGCCTTAGCTGATTCATACGGTAGCGGTCTTGGTAGATAGATGACTACATGAGCCTTCTGATTTTTCTGACCATCATAAGTAATCTCGATTCGTTCCCGGTTGGGAACTTTAGATTCGTCAAGTAGAGGAATAATGGCGAAAACATCCCTGGTCCTGTGATGACCAGAGATCGTGACAACATCTGCAACTTGCTCGGCAAGGTAGTTCGGCGACCAGTTGATGGGTCCAGAACCCGAATAGGGACGAATTTCTCCACGATCGACCTGACCCTGAAGAGCCGCTCTCACAAGGTTACTTTCTGAACAGACGCTACAACTGTCATAGTTGTGTGGTGGCACCTGGCCACGCCCACTTTGAATACAATGTAACCTCACTAGGTTAGCTTCCACTGATCGGACATCCGGACTCTGACGCCGAGTGGGGTTTCTATTACTGATAATAATCTACTGAGTACCTTCATCCATGTAGATTGGCATCCACCAATGATTTAACAAGTGCTGAAGTGCCTCCTGGACAAGGGTACAACCTCGATCGTTTTCGCAACCCGCTTTACAGCTTTGATAGTCATGTGATATTAAGAATCCGAGTCGGACCTGCTCAGCATGTAACTCTACCAGGTTGGTATTCATTACGCGAATATCGAAGATCTGAACCATGTTGATCTGATAAGGGTTCCTATCATGGTAGTCTTGGATCCATCCAAGATCCATCTGACGCTGGAGGGCCTCTTGTATGAAAGAGCATCCCTGTTTGTTTACCGAGTAAATCAGACAAGAACTGTAATCGTGCCGCGGCAGATTATGATACTGGCTTTGCCTTGAGTGCATCACCACCAAGTTGACATTCATTGCACGGATGTCATGGTTCTGAATGACGTTAGAATTCGTGTAGACCATGTTAACTCCACGATCTCGGTGCTCCTGGATCCATTCGAGATCCATTTGTTCCTGTAGAGCTGCTTGAACTACCGAACATCCTTGATTGTCTTTAGAGCAGATATCACACTGATGATAATTATGAGGTGGCACATGGCCATATCCACTCTGTCTACAATGCATCTTAACCAGATTGGTTTTCAACAAGAGTACATCGTAAATTTGATAGACATTGTTAGTATCTCCTTCTATCAAATTGACTGCAGCCTTCTCGTGTTGAGGTAGCGGATTCATGAGAACATTAGGATTTGTATCCTTGAAGGATAAGACCCCGCTCCTAACAAGTTTTTGCACGTCGGACTTGAAATTGAGACAAGTCTCTATGTTATGCCCTGAACCTCCTTGATGATAAGGGCAAGTTTGATCCACCTTAAACCAAAAAGGCGGATTTTCCGGTACTGTAAGAGGAGATTTAGTCTGAATGTGCCCCTTAGCCAGTAGTAATGGAAACAGTTCTGCGTACGATACGGGTATAGGATCAAATCCTGGCGGCCGTGTTGTACGGTTGTTGTTATATGGAGGACGAGCCTGCTGAAGAGGCTGTTGTGTCCTTTGCTGGTCAGGTTGGCTCTGCGCAACCTTAGGTTGATACGTAGGAATAGACGCAGGGTTGATAGCAGGAGTCACAGCTGCTACCGGTTGATAACGTCGTCTTTGCTTTCCGAGAGAGATATTCCCAATATCTTGCTCTTTTTTCTTAGGGAGAGCACTACCGTATTTTTTAGTACCGCTCGTCAATCTAGTGTCTTTTACCAAACGTCCTTCTCCGACGGCTTCCTCAAGACGTACGCCCATGCCAACCATTTCGGTGAAATCACTGGGCGGACTGGCAACCATTCGGTCATAGTAAAATGAACTTAAGGTCTTTAAGAAGATCTTTGTCATCTCTTTTTCCTCAAGAGGTGGACAAATTTGAGCGACAATTTCACGCCACCTTTGAGCATACTCCTTAAAGGTTTCCTTTTCCTTTTGTGACATTGATCTGAGTTGATCTCTGTCGGGTGCCATGTTCAAATTGTATTTGTATTGTTGGACAAAGGGAGTACCAAGATCTCGGAATGTACTGATCGTGGCACGGTTTAAACCCATGTACCATTTTAATGCGGCACCGGTTAAACTATCCTGGAATTAGTGAATCAGTAGGTCCTGATTCTCTGTCTGAGCTGACATCCGCCGAGCGTACATCACCAGATGGCCCTGAGGGCAAGAGTTACCCTTGTACTTTTCAAAGTCGGGCACTTGAAACTTGTGCGGGACTTTCACATTTGGGACCAAGCAGAGATCTGCGGCGTCCTTTCCAAATAAATCCTGACCGCGAATGGCCTGCAGTTCCTTCTGCATTTCCAAGAACTGTTCTTGGAATTCATCCATTCTGTCAAACATAGTTTCCTTCTTACCAGAAGGTGTTGGTGGAATCTGTCCTTCCGGGACAGTGTGCACCACAGGGGGTGGTACCGTGACTACGGCAGTGAGTCTTGGCATTTCCCGAAGTTTATAACCTTCAGGAGTCTTCAACATGCCCCTGGCATCTTTGCTTTCCCGAAGTTTGTAACCTTCAGGCCCAACGGCTTCTGTTGTGATTCCCTGATCCTCAGTGTTCGGCGGAACATATCCTTCCGGGATATAGTTAACAGTCATGCCCCAAGGACGATCTTTCGGTATCTGATACATAGGATCATACCTCTCCACTACGGGCGTTGAGGTGATCTCTGAGATCACAGTTCTTTGTAGTTGAGCTTCTGCCATGGCTTGCATGTCGTTACGAAGCTTTCTCATATCCTCTCTCAGAGCGTCAATCTCTTCTTTCAACTCTCTGTTTTATTCCTCAAGATCATCCATCCTTTTCTGACGATTGGCCCGAGTATTATACAAATGAGACAGTTTGACTCTAGAATTGAGACACAAACATGAGATTCGTAGGTAAGAAGAATACGCGATGTGAGAATGATGAATGCAATGATTAATTAATTGTTTAATGGTTTAAGCAAAATAAACTTCGACAATTAGATTGCAAATATCAAACGGTGGGGAAACCCCTTTTTATTGAAATTCAAAGGATTACAGAAGTGGAAATACAGTAAATTACAAAGTGCAGAAACAGAAACCTAAGCTAATGGGTCCTGAGTTCTCTCTGAAGAGAAATCAGGTGCTGATTCTGGTATCTTCCTTTTCTTTGACCGGGGCTCTTGGGCCGTTGTCGGGTTGATTATCTACAGCATGTTGCTCCAAAATTTCAATCAGAGCATCTTTTTCTTTCAGTAATTGCTGTATTTTGATGCACTCTATGTCGAGGGTGCGGTACTTGTTCTTCCAAGATCTTCTCTCCTTTTGAATTTTGTTGAGAGTAACCTGAAGCTTTTCAGTTTCCGTCATGAAGTACATGACAGATTCCCTCGGCGGAAGAATTCCGTAACGAGGATAAGGCATCTTTATCTTGAGAGCTCTAGTTTGTACCCAATGGAGATAAGGCTCCACCCAGACACAGTCCGGTTTTCCCAGAGACTCTCGTCCTTTCTTATGAACATGCTTCCAAGCGTGCACTATTTCCATCTTTAGTGCTCTGTCGTTTTCTCCTTCTTTGAAGAAAAGACCTTCCAGATGAACACCCAGTGGGATGTGCCTCATCGGGTATCCAAATTGACGGCGAACCAATACCGGATGGTAGTTGATTCCTCCTTTAGTTCCTATAAGGGGTACATTGGGGAAGTTTCCACAACGGTCAATGATCCTGATTCCCTCATAAATCCTATTACACCAATCTATATCAGAGTTGGTAAGAGACATGATCTTCTGCGACCAACGTAAGGCACTCTTGCAATCCCAAAAAGCAGCAGACTTGGGCAAATGGGAGATAAACCATTTGTATAGCAGGGGCACACAGCACGTGATCTCCCCTCCGCTGTACAAATTTCCCAGGTGTACAGAATGATACGCATCTGCGAGCAAAGTCGGCACAGGATTTCCAATGAGAAAAACCTTAATGGAGTTAATATCGACGAAGTTATTGATGTTAGGAAACAAAAATAACCCGTAGGTGAGCAAGACAAAGATGCTTTCAAAACTGTCACGTTTCCTATACTGGCAAAATATAGGGCCTTCTTCGTCAAGAACTAGGCTGGCAAACCTTGGATGCCACCCTTAGCGGTCATGTGAGCCCGGACCTCAGACTCGTCCAAATGAATTGCTCTTGCAATAGTTTGATTCTTTGGAATTTCTTCCAGTCCAGAAAATGGAGCTCGATCTGTAATGTGTAGATCGATCAGGTGAGAATACTCCTCCAGCATTGGTGCAAGCTGGTAATCCGGGAATGTGAAACAGTGATAAACCGGATCATAAAACTGAATGAGCGCATCCATGATTCCTCAATCACATGGACTCTTAATAGTGGTAGCAAACCTCCGTGCTTGGCTCTGAAAGCCTCTGGGTTAGTGATCATCCTCGCTAACCTTCTCAAATCCTCTAGTTTTGGAACCTTGAAGGTATACTGGTGAGTTCTCCTTCTACCGAAATCCATTAGTGCAATCCTTTTCTCTGATATTTGCAATCACAGTCTTAGTTTATTTTGAAAGAACAGAGAGACTAGAAGAGAAGACTTTTTGAATGTTTTAATGTTTTTTAGATGAATGCATGAATGCAGCACACAAAAACATAGAAAAAACATGGGGTCAAAGGGTCGTTGTCATGAAGTCAAGGCTCTACCCATCCCCAAAGGTTTATACTAGGGTGATTTTTGTACCTGTACTCATTATCATCAGCTCCTCCCAGGAAAGCAAAATAACAAGCGGATCACCAGCGAGTTGTAGAGCAATCTTAGAGTAAGTGCCATTCACCGAGAATAGATCACCAGCCTCAAATGAGGGTAGTATCGCGTAACAACTATTTCCGATAGTTTCCGCACTACGAAAGGGTTTGGCTCCTCAGCTTCTCAGACTTAACAACCGGTCCATTGTCTAGGTGAGAGAATGGGTTGTGTTGGTCAGCCTCCACTGAGGTTGATGGTCGACCCCATCGCCATCACTTATCTTAGGTGTATACTCATTCTTTCCACATACGGCATCACCCGCATTCCCATTAGCAGAAAAATAAACATGTATAGCAATTAGGAAAAGCAGTATATATATAAATATATTTGTCCTAATCATCCTAGACCTATGAAGCTATGAATCCTAAGTTCCTGACAGAAAATGGGTTCCCCGGCGGAAGCCCCAATCTGTGGTATTCACACAAGTGAAGAAAAGGAAGACCATGCCTAGACCTAACTTTGAAGGGCCCCACGGTGGGCGCCATTCTTCAGTTGGCGGCCACCGCCATGAAAATGACTTACCCAAGGTTTAAATCGTGAGACAGAAAGAACCGGCCGCACGGTGGGCGCCATTTTTCTGTAGCGAGCGATTTTGGACGCGGTTCTTAAGCGTTGGTCGCTCTCTTCGGTTGAGCTTAAAACTACAGGTCGATTCATTTTTTATCCTATTGTGAGCTGATGAAGGAAGGGAAATAGGTGTCTCCAATTAACCCTGCTTTGCATACTGAGTTTAAACAGCGGTCTGTTAGGTTACGAATGCTATCAATGTGGGGGGGCCTTTGTACTGGTTATTTGTATTTTCGCCAATACTGGTTTCTTTCTAGGACTTGACAGAATGTTTCTGGCGGGGAACAAGGATTAGGATGTTAGGACTGATGTTTTTGAATTAATGCTTTTGATTGATGGAGATATGGGATTTGGCTTTTTTGTTTAGTGTGCTCGCTAAGATCTTTTCTTTTGATCTTATGCCTCCGTATTCCCGTTTACCGAAACAAGGAAATCAGAGCGTTCGTAGTTCCTCCTATTCTATGGGAGGAAATGATTATTTTTGGTGTCTTGTTCAAAGCCCAAGACGTGTAGCAAAAAGTGTTTTGTATCTTGTTCAAAGCCCAAGATGTGAAGCTGAAAAGGTGTTGTCTTTAGAGAGAATTTGTCATCTCTAAAGAGGGGGTTGTATGTCACAACTGTTTATAAAGGAGAATTACTTTAACCGGGATACGCGGATCCTAACAATGCCATAATTTCCTTTATAGGGGGTTTTAACCTGAAGGGGAAGACTTTAACTCAGTGTAGAGCAATGCTATCTTTCCTTAGGAATTTCTCATGCTAAAAGAGGGACAATGGCATGGATGTAGATGATCCAGAGGCTTGCCGCTTACAGCGATTAGATGAAGGGAGTTGTTTGATGTTTGTTTACTGTGAACGAGGCACAGTTTTGATGCTAAAAGGTTAATTGGATTAACCAGTAATTTTCTTATACAAAGCCTAAGAGGAGGCTGATATGTGTCTCGTACAAAGCCCGAGAGAGAGGCTAAAAGGTTTTGACTCAACGAGGGAATCTTTTGGTATCTCGTATAAAGCCCGAGATGGAGGCTATCATTTATTTAGCTCAATAAGAACCTTTTTGTATCTCGTGTAAAGCCCGAGATGGAGGCAAAAGGGGTAATTGACTTAGTAAGGGAGTCTCTTATGTGTCTCGTACAAAGCCCGAGAGAGAGGCTAAACGTTGTTTGACTCCGCTGGGGAGGATCATTGTACAAAGCCCAAGAGGAGGCTATGGCGACTGTTCAGTTAAGTGACAGGTCCAATATACTGATTTTGAAAGAGAAAATCAGTTCTTATATGAGCAACACTGTACTCAGGGATTTGATTCAAGGATCTGGGTTATTCCTGTTCTTTAAGGAAACGGGAAATCCAAAGGATATTGAGACTATCTGAGTCTGCGGGTTTCCTTCCTATTTAACAAATGGGTCACTTGAGAATGTCTTTGAGACTCAAGGAGATTAGACTGTCCAAGTCTAGAGTTTCATATTTTGTACCATGCTTTGAGAAACAGTAGTAGACTCTATGAAAGGACTGTTCTATGCAGATGATTAAGTTCTGTTCCTATACCTTTAGGAGGTCGTCGGGATAATTTGTACGAAGCCTAAGAGGAGGCTGGAATCTTTTAAGAAGCCGACGGGTCCTTGTACTAAGCCCAAGAGTAGGCTATCATTCCCGGAGGAAGAGATCATTATACGAAGCCTAAGAGGAGGCTGTGAATACTTCTAAGAAGCTGTAGGGTCCTTGTACTAAGCCCAAGAGGAGGCGGGGTTGCTTTTAGGAAGCCTGTGGGTCCTTGTACGATGCCCAAGAGGAGGCCGATGCTTTTAAGAAGCCCGTGGGTCCCCAAACCCCGAGAAATTCAAGGCAATGCTATTCACCGAGAATAGATCAAAGTCATGAAAGTTCGAGAATTTGGAAGAAACTCAAAGATGCCATTCACGGAGAATACATTCATCTCTGGGAATAGAGTTTCTTGACAATTCCTAATGAGGACAGCCGAAGAGAAGACTGTATCTGGTGATCCTATTGGGGATCTAGTTGTCTATTTCTATGACTAAACAAAACGACGTCACTTAGTTCTAGACGTAGTTGCCGGGGAAACTCGAAATATCTATACTATTATTACACAGTTGATATGAGTTTATGAAAGAAGACTTACAGTGAAACAGCCCCACAATACAGTTATATGTATATAAAAGCGGTAAATGAAACCGTATAAACACTTACTCGGTTGTAGAGCTTCCATGCTGTTTGGTTAGTTGTTCAACAAAGAAAGATTGAAAACAACAGTATATTCAAAATCAAAGGAGAAAGTGCTTTGAAAAAGGAAGTTTTGGGGCTTACAGCTCAAGGAGAGGCCCAGGGTTTTATCAGTGAGCGCACTGTTTGAATTTGTACAGAGGGACTTATACAAGTGACTGTGGCCCAATATGGTTTTCTGTACAAAGGGATGGGTCTTACACTCTCTCAAGAGGCCCAAAAAGTTTAAAGAAAAAGAGTGGGGCTTATAACACGAGGGTAGGCCCAGTTGATTTTTCGTTTAAAAAGTGGCGATCGCGCTGAGGTTTTCTTTTAAGGCAGAGGGACTTATACAATAAGTGAGGCCCAAATGGTTTTGGTTAAAAGGGGATTGGGTCTTACACTCTAATAGAGGACCAAAAGTTTTGAATGGGTCTTATTGCTCAAGGAGAGGCCCAATTGATTCTTTGAATAGGCGACGATCGCGCCGTTTGTTTTTGACGGTATCGGGACTTATACAATACACTGAGGCCCAAAATGTTTTGGTCAAGAAAGGATTGGGTCTTACACTCTATTAGAGGCCCAAAAAGTTTTGAAAATGATTTATGAGGGTTGAATTAAGGGTTAATACTTATTTTCCCCCCTGCCATATGGGCGTGTTTTGAAAAACCCCCCTGCGAAAAAAAAAGTTACAAGACTGACCTTAACAAATTTTAAAAGTTTTGATTTAAACCTTTGTCAGGCCACATCATCAAAAATGCTTATGTGGCAATCATTTTTTTAATTTTTAATTGGAACATATTGCCACATCAATTAATTAGGACATGCAATGACTATTTTACCCTCAAGCACTTTTTTTATTTATTTATTTATTTATTTAATTTTTGAATAAATTTATCAAATGCACGTATTAATATTTTTTTTGAATTATTATTTTAAATTTATCAAATAATTTTTTTATCAAATTGTTATTTTAAAAATTATTTAAATTGAGCCAAGACCAATAGACACAAGACAAACTCCACCATTGTTTTTGGCACATGTGATATTTCATTTACAAACTAATGTACATGTAAGTAATATATACACTAAATTTATTGCAAAACTATCCGATGTGGGACAAACTCCACCATTGTTTTCTCCATCCCAACATGTCTGAAGAACAAACTCCATCATCACCCATTCTCAAAGCACCACTTCTACCTCTTCATGAACCAATCCAACAAACACAAAACAATTCCTTTACAGTCACATCATCCACTTCTACCAGATCCCACGTTTCACCTTGTTCATCCCTCTTTTCATACAGCCATCTCCCTCACGCTCTCAAATGCTACAGCGGCAACGACACAATCCTCCGCCACGCCGGAATTCATCACTGGCATCGGTGAATTTCAATCTGAATCTCAACTCAACTCAAATCCATCGTTTCAATTCTTCTGTGTTTTTAAAATTCGAACTCCATGCCACGAAATGGAATTAGACGGTGACGAATATCAATCCTTTTAGTTACAGAAATGCATATACTGCTCTTCTGTAGTTCTACTTGAGAGTCCTCTCTCACTTGTTCAGCCAAAAAATAAAAGAAAGCATTGCTACTCTTGCAGATAACCGACATGACTCCTTTTCCTTTTCTCATAAATAATACATGTATCCTTATAAAAAACATATATCGGTATATCATCATTTTTGTGCAATCTCTTTATCTGTGCTTTTGCTAAACTAGTATGGCCCAGAGTACCTGTGTTCTGGTACAGGAACAACATATTAATTATATGAAAAATAATAAGTAATTGGAATCATGAGATAATACAATTTCATAAATACTACTCTGAAGTTTTCAACATAACTCTGTAAAATATATCAAGCAAGTAAAACTCACAAAAGATGGTACAAAATTTGAAGGTTGTTTTATTTAGTAACAAACCAATCAACTTATTAGTGATTAATTATTATCAAAACTTGGTCTTTTGGTTGAACTAGCTTGTGAGATCACCTCATTGCAATGCAAGATCAATAAGCACCCAAGGTTAAGTTACAGCAACAAATTTAGGAGAAAAAAAAAGTTGTTATTATACATACAGTTATCATACATTATAATAAGAGCTTGTATTTAGCTCATTACAATTTAAAACAACCATTTAAAGATAACTCATACATTATATATTAAAATTCTATAGTTATCATATAATTAATGTCTCGCTTGCATTACCGCAAGTATATTTATTCTGTGATTTAGATTTAGTTACCTTTGTGCAAGTATATTCATTTAGTGTTTTAGATTTAGTTGCCAAGTATTTTTAATGTTTGACTAACTGAAGCGATATGTTGCTATATTTTTCATGTGCTTTTCTCTTGGCTTCTTCGCAGAGAAGAAGAAGAAGGAGAACATGCAAAAGACGAATTCATGCTCATGCATTATCCTCTAGATTAGAAAACACACCTTGTCGTTCCTCTGGAAGATGATGGGTAGGCAGTGAACTATCCAATGGTATTTTTAATTTCTAGTTTACATTGGACTCAATTGTTGTAAAGATGCATGAGTGATTTCTGAACTTGGTTTTCCATTGCATGTGAAATGTGGAGTTGAAGTGATGGAGTTGAAGTTGATTAAGTGGGTTTGGGTGTAATGTAAGTCCCACATTGAAAGTATTGAACATACTAGTAGTGTTTATATATCAAACACACACTCATCAATTTGAAATGAAATTACACCAAAAGGGGTAGGAATAGACTTACACCAAAAGGGGTAGGAATGGGTTTAGGTCCAAGTTTAATATTTTGTTAATTTAAATAAATAAAATTAATACGAAAATTAATTAAAGAAAAAATTAAATAAATAAAAAAATTATAAATAAAATAAAAAAAAAAGAAAAAGTGCTTGAGGGTAAAATAGTCATTGCATGTCCTAATTAATTGATGTGGCAATATGTTCCAATTAAAAATTAAAAAAATGATTGCCACATAAGCATTTTTGATGATGTGGCCTGACAAAGGTTTAAATCAAAACTTTTAAAATTTGTTAAGGTCAGTCTTGTAACTTTTTTTTCACAGGGGGGTTTTTCAAAACACGCCCATATGGCAGGGGGGAAAATAGGTATTAACCCTTGAATTAATCCAAAAACCTTAATTTGTTTTCAAAAATGTATTTAATTGGATAAAAATTCAATTAAAATGATCAAAATTGTTTAACATGTGAAAAACAAATTGTGATTTTGGATTAATGCTTCAAAAATTAAGTATTGACCTACAAAATAATTAGAAAGCATTAAAAGTTGCAAAATCAATGTAGAAAAAATATTTAAAATGTCAGAAACAATTAAAATATTAATTCTTTGCAAAAATATCAATTATATGAAATAAATAATATTTTTGGGATTTTTTGATAAAATAAAATATTTTAACATTTTTGTGAATTATTAAAAAAAGAATCAACTCAAAATCATTAAAACTCAGAGAGAAATTAATTTTTAAATCAATTAAATAAAATCACAAAATTCAAATATTTGAATTATTCAAAAATGGCGCCAAGAACACACCAAGAACACGCGCGTGTTCTGGGTTTGGCTGATTTGCATTTTCTCCTCAATCTCACTGAATAGTTGATTATATCATGCAATCCACATATCATTATGCTCGTCTCAACCTCACGATCATGTCTATAACACTTAATTTCATTTAAATTAAACATATAACAAGAAATCATGAAAAATCCTCAAGAACCCTAATTTCTGCATGAAGGCTAGGATTTTTGATACACGATTCAAACAATGCAATTAATTGAGGGAAAACATTCCATGCATGATTATGAACATATGGCCAAATTATTGTGCAAGGAAATATGCATAGATTGAGAGATGACCAAGTATATGCTTATCTTTAAGCCGTGACAGCAAGTGCAATGTGATTTTTGATTTGGAGGTGTTACAGATGAGTGATGATGATCTGAACAGCTTCCCTACACCCTATGGAGTGTGTTTGAATGGTTGGACTTGATTGAAATTGGCTGGATCAATTTGTGGTACCTCAGCTGCAACTTGATTGAAAATTTGAGCAACCAGCTGGTGATTTTGTGAAATTGGTGTTTCAGAAGTGATCTAAGTGTTTGATCAGCTCATATGTGATGTATGTGAGGTGTGTGAGTGATTGGTTTGATTGGAATTGCTCTCAAACTCAAAACCTGATAGTGACTTGCCTTAGAAGGCAAAATTGGAGCGAAATAAGAGATTTTGAGGAAAGCATCTGTTTGATGGCTTTGGTGTCCTCAAACTGATCACAATTGAGCTCTATTTATAGTAGAGTAAGTTTGTTTTGCAAGGAATAGTGAATGGCAGCTGGTAAGTAGGTTTGGCCAATGTTGGCAAATGAAAATCCAAGTCTCCTCTAGCCATTGACTAGAGGTTAGGGCACAGAGCTTTGGTTCCCTTGGTCTTGGATAAGTCTTGACTGATTTCAGATGAGAATGGCTCAGTCCATGCCACCTTGATGCTTCCATTTAATGCTTCAATCCAAATTTGGAGTCTTGTCCCTATTTTGGCCATTCTAGGTTCAACATGCTATTTCTTGTTCCATGGACTTTGGAGGCTTGGCTCAGTGATTGTCCCCTTTAGATTCAATCCTCAGATGTGTCCAAGTGGATAGGAGTATTTGAATTTGGTTGATTTTGGTAAATCGAGCCAAAATGCAAAATCTGCCTTGCCTTTGACAAATTTCAGCAAGGCAACTTCACAATGTCATATCTCATGGGGTAAGTTGAATTTGGCAATGTTCTTGGCCATTTTGGAAAGCCCTTACATGATACAACAACTGTTTGAACAAGTTTGGTTTTGATCTCTTCTAATTCCAAGTGAAAAATCCCTCTACATTTGGCAAAAAGTGAAGCAAAATCTGACTTAGTGAAATTTTCACTAAGTGTTGGAACAAAGTGTGATTTCTTGATTTTGATCACTCCATAACTCAAAATCCTTAATGAATTGGACTTAGGTCTAGTTGAAGTTTTTGTAGAGGGTAATGAGGGCTACAAATCCATCTTTGGATGAGAAAAAATGGCCACGTGGTTTAGGAGTTATGATCCTCCAAAGTTAGTGTATTAGTGGTACTTTTTCCATAACTTAGAAAAATTTCTAAGTTTTATGGTTACCCCTTTTACAAGTTATCCAACATTCTTTGATTTTTCTTGATGAATGATGATTCAAATCATACATTAACATCATTTTAGGGTTAAAAATCCATTTTGGTGAAAAATCTTAAAAAGTCAAAGTTGACTTTTGTGCACAGTTGACTTTTTATCAGATGAATTCCAAACTGTGCAATTATTCAGGAAATCATGTCCTTGACCTAAATCAAACTTGATGGACATGTTCCATGGGTGTCATAGGGCATATTGGGGCATGTCCTAGGGTTTGGGAGCATGTCCTGGTCAAAAGTCACAGTTACAGTTGACTTTCCTCGCGAAACCCTAATTGTGGTGCAGATGAAAATGAGACTTGTTGCTCAAGCTTCTTGGATTAATCCATTGTTCCAAATGGATCAATATAGTTCATTAGAGACCCTGAAACCCTCTCTAGAGGTCTTGGCTCTTGATTTGTCCCAAAAGTCAACTTAGGGGGGAATTAGGTCAAGAAACCCTAATTCCTGATTTTTGATGTATGCATCCCCTGAGGTCAAATTGACTTGATGCTTGGGTCCATGAGGTTCCATGGAGTACATTAGGTTGTGTTTTGGATCTTTGGCTTATGCCCATATGAAACTTCCCATCCAGAGGCCCTGGTCGACCAAAACCATAATTTGGTGATACTGGCGATCTTGAGACTTGATCCACCTAGAAGGGAGCAACCTTGTGCTTAATCCTTGAAGTGGGAGTCCCTCTTGATCCATTGTGGATGTTTGAGAGGTTAGACAAGTTGAAGATCATGTCATTCCTTGATTGATCCTTTGTCTAAGGCTCTGAGAGGGCTTAAAACCCTAATTTTGATTGTAGTGAATGCTCAACAACCCTTGAGGCATTTGGTGAGGCATGATGGTTCATCCATATTGTGATGATGATTTGCACAATGATGGGAAATCTTAGTGGTCAAAATTTGGGGTATGACACCAGCCGCATGCAGTTACAAGCCTTATCTCAAGAGGACGACGAATCCTTCAGAGGGTATGCTCAGAGATGGAGAGAGGTAGCTGCTCGCGTTCAACCACCAATCTTAGACGGAGAATTGGTTGACCTGTTCTTGAATATCTTGCAAGGTCCATACTTGGAAAAGATGGCTGGCGCTAGGACATCAAACTTTTTTGACCTGGTAATAGCTGGAGAACGCCTCCAGTGCATCCTCAAGAGTAGAAAGATCCAAGGCACCTTGAACATCCCAGCTAGCGAAAGTGAATCAGTTGTCAGTTCCCAAGAGGAAGAAGAGGATGGTGAAATTAATTCCATTTGGGAAACTCCATAAGTCCCACCTCCAGTACCTTATCCTCAGAACCCAAGCATCTCAATTGTTCAAAGTCAACAATCTTATGGGTCTACCTATGTGATTCTATTCTCTCCACAACAGATTGCACAGCAGCATGCTCCACAACGCCGACATTACTATAATAAAAAACCAAAATGGCATTTTGATCCATTGCCAATGCCATTTAGTCACATACTGCCACGTTTGATCAATAGTAGGCTGATAGTGCCAAAGGACTTAGACCCTGTGATCCCCCATACCCACCAGGCTTTGACGCCAATGCACGATGTGGTTACCATGCTGGCTCAATGGGGGCATTCAACCGAAGATTGCGAACAGCTCAAAAACAAAGTCCAAGATTTGATTGAGTCCAAGTTAATCTCATTTAAGCCTCAAGGTCTTCATATCAACATCAATTCTTCATCTGATCAGGTGGGTCCGTCATTCCCTATTATGGAAGAAGTTGCTGAGAGTAGGTGTGAAGAAGGTTATCATACTGGTCTCGACGAGCAAGAATGCTAGTACAACAGTGAATCAAGAAAGAAAAGCCCAGTCACCAATGCTAGCAATTTTTAGATCATGTCATTTGTAGTTTATTTTTGTTAAGTGCTATTTGCTTTTAGACATTGTTGTTTATTAATGATATTGTTAATGTAATGAGCATGCATTTTTTGAACAAGTTCATTCGTATTCACTCATATTTTCTCATTTATTAAAAAAAATCACAAATATATTGCTCCACTTCACTTCCTTTATCACATTGTTGCTCTAGCAAAGATTTGAGGGAGGATGATGAAAACAAGAATACCCATAACTGCAAACTGTATGCTTTCGGATAAAATCCCGCTGATGATGTATAAACATTGTTTCAAATCCCCTAAACACTGGAGAGATAAGGAATTAGTCCATAGTTTACCACTTCGAGCCTAGAAGTAAGAGTTTACTTCGGATTTCCAAACCCTTACGCTTAACCTGGGGCATGGGTAGTGTTCAGTTATCCTGACTACACATTTGAATTTCAAGATGAAACCTCCTGTTATGGCGGTTGTTCTTCAACAACCCATGACTTGGCAATCACAATCCTCCAACAAAATCAAAAATAAAAAAATCATGCTAAGTTGAACACCTCAGAAGGAGACTTAGGCAAAAATCAAGGCAATCCTGATGGACTCGAAATGTGAAATCAGTCCATGCAAAAGTTAGGGATCAAAACCAAAGTCAAAAGAGGTCGACAAATCCTCAACAAAAACAAAATAAGTGCCAGTGGCCACCATGTCAAAACAAAATAAAGTGACTGTCATTTCGAGCAAATCTTGAAGCATTATTTTCACTCTTACACCGTCAAACTCAAGATGTGTGTGTCAATTTAGCTGAACGTAGGACTGGAGTTCATCACGAAGAAGGGGTGGGTACAAATCAATTTTGAGCCTTATATCCTTTATTTCGTAACCGTGAACTAGACCAAGTTACAACCCTCAAAAGACCTAATTGAGGCGGGGTTTATTCTGAAAGCATACTATAACAAGGTTGCGTAAACTGACTCCTAGAGATTTGCTAATCTTCTGAATTGGTGTCATATTCTTGCTATATCTTTCATACACCAGCTAAATCAGCACTGCGTTTGGACTAATGGTCCACTCGTCACACACTTTCACATCATTTCAATAAATAATTTTTCAAAACTTGCATGAATGTTGCATTAAAATTACCATTTTTGAATGAGCAATTTTAATTGCAAGTAAGTACTTGGCATTATGGAAATTCCAACCAAGAGCAATCAAAGAGGAACTTGATCATTCGCCGGTACTGGCACAAATCAAGACTTTCTCGTGACCTTATGAATCTAGGGCAAGTCCTTCCGAGGTTCAAATAGGGATAGACCACTGCAAGATTCAGACACTGGGGCAAATCATCTCAGACTATGTCATGGCATAAACCTTTCTAGGAGAACTCCTTCAGATATCCTACAGACTGGGGCAGACAATTTGCGAAGGGTCAAATTCCCTTCCTATTTTCAAGTTGGTCAAGCTGACTATGTCGGACACTAAGAAACCTTGGAGTTCAACAAGTGTCAAAAATCCTTGGGGCAGAGCAACAACACAATCAACATGCATTGGTTAAGTCGCTATGCTCACACAATCATTTGCAAGCCATCAGAGCATATCAGTTAGAAGTGAGGTTCTCTAAGAAAGAAGCATGCAACTCCTGCCAAGGATCAAACTCTGGGCACTAATAGCATCCATCTTTATCCACCGATCATAACATCATCGAAGACCGAGTGTCGAGAAGTCAAATGTTTTCACCTCCTAAAGTCCAATCTTGCTTGGCAACTACCAAAAGTCCACCCTGCTGGCATCATCATAAACAAAATCCAAAAGTCCACCTTGTTGGCACCTTCATAAAATCGATCACCTGCTTACATCCACATATGCATCGCATACAATATACATGCGCCATATGCATACATAACCTAGTCAATTTCCTTCCTCAACCCCTGTGTTGATATTTTGATTCGTTCTTGGCCCCTAAGTCAATGTTGTCTTTATTTTCTTGACCCCCGAGTCGATATCATTGTTATTACTTCCTCAATCCCCGAGTTGATATCTTGTTCTTGACCCCTGAGTTAATGTTGTCTTTATTTTCTTTACCTCCGAGTCGATATCATTGTTATTACTTCCTTAACCCCCGAGTTGATATCTTGCTATAGTTTTTGACTTCCGAGTCGATATTGTCTTTATCTTCTCAGCCCCCGAGTCGATGTTGTTACCTTTACCTTTTTCAAATCCCCGAGTTGATGACAATTTATCTTTTTGTTTTCTTAACCCCAGAGTTGCCTTATTGTTTCAAATTGATCAGGACCCCCGAGTCGATGGTATGTTTGTTTTTCTCGACCTCCGAGTTAATATGCTAATATTCCTAGCAGAGTTCAGACTCTCACATCTTCATATCCCCAACATTTTGCATACATTCTGCATCATTTGCACGCTTGTTTGGCCAGTTCCTGTATAGGGTAGGGCATTCCTGTGGACATTGTCCCTCATCGCTTACTTCTTGAGTCCTCTTTACGTTTCGTAGGGGGAATATCTCACTCTTTATTCTTGAGTCCTCTCTACCTTTCGTAGGAGGAGTATCTCACAATCCTGTATTTCTTGAATCCTCTCTACCTTTCGTAGGAGGAATATCTCACAATCCTTTCATTCTTAATTCTTATCTACCTTTCGTAGAAGGAATATCTCATAACCTGTTATATGTCCTCAGGATGCTACAGGGATGCCTCCCCTTTCAAGACTGGCAAAGAACTCATATTCATTTTGCATTGCATCTCAAGCATATCATATCTCCCTCATAACCAATTTCCTTTTCTCACCGATAGGTGCCTTTGTTAAGCCATCCCACTGATTCAATCCCTTTCATTCCACTCCTTTTCCGGTTGAAAATTCTGGGTATTCTTATATTTAATCTCCTTGTACCTTGACTGTAAGAAAGCCTCTGCCACTCTCGCCTTCAAGTCCAAGAAGATTAAATAGGGGCATCTGTCATACCCTCATTTTCACCCTGACCTTGGCCTTGCATATCATATCATTTTCATCATCTATGTATCCCATTAGGTCACAATCATAATCCTGCATTTCATTGAGCTCCCAAGACATGGGATCAAGGCATTCTTCTGTGATTTGAGTTTCCTTATTCAGAGGTGATTTATCTGGCTATTGCACTCAAGATTGAGAAGAAGACTGAACTCCCAACATCATGATTATCTTCTTTTCCAAGGCTCATCAGACATCAAGAAATGAGTACAGTATGTGTTGAAATTCATCTGGGGTGACCTAATCTTGGTTA
Source organism: Lathyrus tuberosus (assembly GCA_022829125.1). Lineage (NCBI taxonomy): Eukaryota > Viridiplantae > Streptophyta > Magnoliopsida > Fabales > Fabaceae > Lathyrus > Lathyrus tuberosus. Next base: position 20,470,709 of record JALAZF010000012.1, on the reverse strand, counting down.
GGCAAGAATCAGTTTCATAATCAAGACCAAGGTTGTCAGGTGGTGTCAAGTTGTCAGTGCTTCATGATTAAGGATCATCAGAGGGTTCATTCAAAGTTTGTTAGGATTTGGTCCTTATTGCAATTATGGACTCAATTCAAGTGTGGCGTTGGATTAGGTGTGCATCTGTGGTTGACAATTCATTCACGACTCAAATTCCACTTCATGTTCAATCACCAAATATCCACCATCTTCTTTAATCCATATTCAATCCTAAACCATCTATCCCAATTACCAAACTTGTTAATCCAACTTCCATTTTTCAAATCTGTTTCCAAGCTCATATTCGATACCTATTTTCAATCCCATTTTTAACATCTATTCATAATCCATTGTTTTTTTTATCCTCCATTTTTTTAATACCATTTTTTTACCATACAAAGTCTATTTACAAAATATCAAAGTTTTTACTAAATAAAGATCCATGTAGTTCTACACCAAAACAAGAAGGTTTAGTCCATTCATTACAAACAATTCCAACAAAAAGGTCATACAAAGACCCATTAACATTACAAAAAAAAAAGAGAAAAAAAAGTCTACAAGAATGCTTGATTCAAGGCCCATGAAGAAAATAGCCAAGAAAGAGGGGATGAGAACAATTTCTAAGCCACATCAGAAAAAGACCTCTACGCAGCTACCATCATAAATACACTGTGATAACAAAACACAACTCCATGAAACTAGCTTCCACACAAGTATCCACCAAGTGTAACACCCCAAAGTTTGCTCTCTCTTTTCTAACCTCTAACTGGCTTATGTTTCTTTTTCATTTGCATCTCCATTAGGTCATAACTCATAATCATACATCGCATTGGTCTTCTAAGACATGGGATCAGGAGCTCCATTTGGACCAATTTTCGGTGTTAATTCTCGATTTCTTTTTTATGCTGGTTGTTTACATTTGATTCTTGTTGGATTCTGACTGGTTTTGAACTCGACGTTTGATACTTGGCTGTTGGATCCTCTGAAGTACTTGATGGCTTGATCCTCTTCCAACTTGGAACTTTCTTCCTTTGAGTCTAGCCCATTTGAGCTTGTTGATCTTGTATGCTGATTGGGTTGATCGTGTGAAGCTTCTGCAAGTGTTCCTGAGCTTTTTGTGTACGTAAAAGAGGCAACTGACCTTCTCCATTAGGTATCACTTGCGCACTTGTATAAAGCATGCTTATGGTTTAGCAATTATGCTTGAAACTTGTTGTTTATTGAAGAGTCGTCACTCCTAGTTGTATATTTGGCTTGTGTGCCAATTCATTTGATACTCTATTATTGTTTGCTCCTTTGTTTGTCTTACTTTGTGGTGGACGAAGAGTCACTCAACTTCCTTATAGTTGAGATCACGACATCGTTTTCATTTTGTGGTTGACGGAGAGTCACTCAACTTCCTCATAGTTAAGATCACGACACTGTCTGTTTCTGTTGCATTTTCTTTTGAAGAATTGAGAGTCACTCAACTTCCTCATAGTTGAGATCACGACACCGTTCTTTCCTGGTTGACAAAGAGTCACTCAACTTACTTATAGTTGAGGTCACGACATCGTTCATTTTGTGATTGAGTTGTTTTGTGTTTACTTGTGTTTGTTCACATGATCCCTTAGGATTCCTAGCTCCACTTAATTTCTAGTTAAGTTGGAGGTAGGAGAGACATTAGACTCTCAATCCATGCATGATAACATTAGGTAGGCGTCCCTCCTGATCCTAACCTTAGGGCCATCTTTGCATGTTAACATGTAGGATCGAGTTTCCTTTGGACCTTCTGTGTGTCCCTCTCATATTTTCTCTCGCACCCGTGCAATCGAGATTGTTTCAGTTTCCCGTAGTAGCGTGAACTACGGATGCTCTGATTCCTCATTCCCTAATGAGGATACGTAGGCACGAGGATCCCTATCCTTGGCGAGCACACTAACAACTAACTTTGCTTTTCTCTCGCACCCGTGCGATCGAGACTAATCAGTTAATCAAACCTTTTCTCTCGCCCTAGTGTGATCGAGACCTTTTTAACCCGTATATCGAACTACGACTGCTATGATTTCCTCTCTCTCGTCTGATTGAGGATACGTAGGCGCAAGACGATGATGTCTTGGCGAGCAACCTTTCCCCTTAGTGCGTAGTCCGTCGAACTACGACGACTCTGATTCTTCGTTCGTCCACGAAGATACGTAGGTATAGGATTGCGATAATCCTTGCGAGCCCATTTTTGTTTTCCCCTTCCCATTTCCGTTTAGCAATAGGCTTTAGATAACTCACCCTTTGATTAGACAACAATCATGGATCCCATCGAGTATGATGGACGTGTGGGAGTGCTAATACCTTCCCCTCGCGTAACCGACTCTTAAACTCGAACTATGGTTGCGATGACCATGTCTTCTCCCTTTTGAGGTTTATTCGATCGTTTTATTTCCCTGCGTCGGGATAAATAATGTTCGGTGGCGACTCTTCTGTTCTGTTTCTGCTGGTTATTTTTCGCAGTTGCGACAGCTGGCGACTCTGCTAGGGACACTGGTTCCCTATGCAAGTCAATCCTAGCGCTTGTCTGTTTTATTTCATTGGGTGTTACTTATGTGCATTATTTGTTGTATATTACTGTATTTTACCGCATTTATTGCATTTGATTTTTGTTATCATATTGCTATGTTGCTGTTGTGTTGTTGGGTGGGTTGGTTCCATGAGCGATAAGCCCAATACCCAGGCTTGAGTATACACTTAGGATTAGAGTGGAAAGTAGTGTGACTTGTGTGGCGTCTAGCTAGACTTAGTATACACGAAAATTCCACATCCAGACGAGGTTTTCTTTGGTGATGTTCTATCCTGCACGTTGGGGCAGACGATAGAATGTAACTTAGAGAGCTTATGACTCTGGAGACTGTTCATAGGAAGTCAGTTGAGGCCTCTTCGATTGATGATCATGCCAAACCAAAATTGGTGACCGTATCATCATTTCTCGACCTAAGAGTCTGTGATACTGAGGACCTGCTAGGATTGCCTCTGCCCAAGACTAGAACTCGCATGTGAGAGGGAACGGGTCTTTGCAGGAAATCACAACCTTCATCATACCCAGTATTTTGGTTTTCTTATCAGTGTGAACTTATCAACCTGGTATTCTGGTATTCTGATTATTCTGGTATTGTGGTATTCCAGTATTCTCTTCAGAGCAGAATTTTAAACCTATTCAGTCAGCAGCACAGCGGTTATTCAGAGTTTGTGGAAGCTTTGATCCCATGTCTACTGCATTACATTTGCATACACATTTGCATCATTTTTCATATCATTCTTTAACCGGCCAGAACTCTCATCTCTCCTTTGTCTGTGATCAGCCTGTTAATTCCCTGGTACTCGTTCTGAACAAGTGGTGACTGCTGGAAGACGACAAAGTGTTTGAAGCATGAGCAAGCAGTTTCAAGAAGTAAGGTTAAGTTGGAAGCTGTTGGTAGTTATGTCAGGGAACAACCTTCAGAATGCTGATCTCCCGCCAGGTTTTATTATGACGACTAATCCACTATATGGTTTTCTGCCTGATGGGGATCTTCCACAAGTGAACAATCTTACTCAAGCTCAGTCTATGCAACTCTCTATCAAGAATCAGAATTTACATGAACAGTCTATTGTCCGAGGTGGACATTCCTCTTCTCTTGATACTACGGACAATCAGAGTCTTGCAGTCTCTATGCCGAATTCCCAAAGGGAGGTCCCGGTGATGAAAACTAAGGACCCGAGAGCTCTTGAGTTTGCTGAAAAATATCGCGTGTTGGATGAGAAACTCAAAGCCTTGGAAGATCAAGATACTTTTGGTCTCGACGCTTCAGATATGTGCCTGGTATCCGGCCTAATATTACCTCCAAGTTTCAAAGCACCGAGGTTTGAGAAGTACAAGGGGGTTAGTTGCCCAAAGCAACACTTGGTGATGTTTTGCAGAAGAATGACCTCATTTGTTCACAACGATAAACTAATGATCCACTATTTTTAAGACAGTTTGAGTGGGGCATCTTTGAGTTGGTACATGCAGTTAGAGAGTGGTCTCCGATCATGGTTGGACTTAGCTAAAGCTTTGCTGAAGCAGTATGAATACAATCTTGACATGGCTCCCAGCCGCATGCAGTTGCAAGACTTGTCTCAAGAGAACAACGAATCCTTCAGAGGGTATGCTTAGAGATGGAGAGAATTGGCTTCTAGAGTGCAACCTCCACTTCTAGACAGAGAATTGGTTGACCTATTCATGGATACTTTGCAAGGACCATACTTGGATAAAATGATTTATAGTGGGACATCAAAATTCTCTGATCTAGTGATAACCGGAGAACGCATTGAGAGCGGCCTAAAGAGTGGAAAAATTCAGGATGTCTCAAGCAGTTAGGTTAGTGAAGTTGAATCCTTCAGCAGTTCCCAGGAAGAAGAGGATGTAATCAATGCAGTTATGGCGCATGTTGAGTATTCTCAGGGTGCACCGGTGAAATCTTTTGGTTCTTCATCTTCTCAGCAATCATTGCCTAGGGCACCATATCAGAAACCTTGGGTTGCTCCTCATGCAAATCAACGAGCCCATGGCCGAGGTTATCAGAATCAGTGCCAGAATTAGAGTAGGTCTTGCAATAACTTGGAAAGAAGGAACGCTCATTTTCATCCGGTTCCTATGTCGTACGGTCAACTTTTGCCACATCTGGTTCGAAACTCATTGGTAGAGCCCAAGTCTCTGAAGCCTGTTCCGGAACCATACCCTCCTGGGTACAATCCCCATGTACATTATGGATATCATGGAGGATCCATGGGGTATTCAACCGAAGATTGCAAAGCCTTCCAAGCCAAGGTACAACAGTTGATTGACAAGGGACACATATCCATTCCAGAGGGAAATTTGGTGGTGCATGTCAACCTCTCATCTATTTGAGTTCGAAGACTTCAAGGGTCATCTCCTAAAGCTAGTGGTCCAAACATGAAGACATCCTCAACATTGGCAGTCCTTGGGACATTTTTACCATTTGCATTTGTAGTTTCTTTCCTGTTAATTTCTACTTGTTTTTAAACATTGTCGTTTTGAATGGTAATACTAATGAAGTGATTATGTATTTTCTGAATTAATCATGTCGTATTCGCTCATTTTTCTCATTTATTGCAAAGCACACACACATACACTTTATTACTGTTGTTTTAGCAAAGATTGGAGGGAGGATGACGAAAACTGAATACCCATAATCGCTGGTCGTATGCTTTTAGATAAAATCCTGCTCACGACGTACATGCATTGTTTCGAATCCCCTAAACACCGGAGAGATAAGGAGTTAGTCCCTAGTTATCCACTTTGAGCCTAGAAGTAGGAGTTTCCTTCGGATTTTCAAACTCTTACATCTTAACTTGGGGCAGGGTAGTTGTCAATTAATTTGACCAAGCATTCAAATTTCAAGAGGAGTGTCCCCAGTCGAGGACCAATCACATCCTATCCCTCTCAAGAGGTCGTACCTCACCAACCACAATGGTTATCCCTCACCGCGAGGAATGAAGCAGTTATAACCCTTTTGGAGAAATCAAGACAGCCAATGTCACATGACTTATTTCAAAAGAAAAAAAAAGAAAGAAAAGAAAAAGTAAAGAAAGCCCGCTAAGTCGAAAAAACTTGAAAAATGGCTTAGGCAAAAGTTAGGGCATCCAGCTGGACTTCAAAATCGAAAAATTTAAAAAAAAAATTAGTCCAAGCAAAAGTTTGGGAAAATAAAAGAATAAAAAGTAAAAAAGATGACAAAAGGAAAAATCCTCGAGCAGGAACAAGTCGTGTGACTACAGACACCAAAGACGAGAGGGGTAACTATCACTCCAAAAACCTTAAGGGTTCCTTAACCATCATTCCTACCATTCAATAAACTTTTTGAAAGGAGAGCGTTTGTGCCAAATTAGCTGAACGTAGGACTGGAGATCATCACGAAGAATGGGTGGGTAATAATAAAACTTTGAGCCTTTCATCCTTTGTTTCAATGACCTAGAACCAGACCACGACTCAACCCTCAAAAGACCTAATTGAGGCAGGGTTTATTCTGAAGGCATACTACAGTAAGGTTGCGTAAACTGACTCCTACAAGATTTGCTAATCTTCTTCTTGCCACGTCTTTCACTAGCTAAATCAGCACTGCATTTGGACTAATGGTTCGTTCGCCACACACTATCACATCATTCTAATAATGATTGATTTTTTCAGAATTTGCATGAGCATCGCATTAATATTGCCATTTGTGAATGAACAAGTTTAATTGCAAGTCAGTAATTGACACTGAGGAAATTCCAATAGGGAGAAATTAAACAGAACTGGATCATTCAGCAAAGTTGATCAGAGTCAGGTGTACTTTGTAGCCCTATGGATCAGGAGTATTGACATCCAATGGGTATGGAATCAGTCAGTCAGAGGCAAATCCCCAAACATCAATTGATTATGGGGAAAATCATTCGGGAATCGATTGATTAGAAGCGAACCATCTCGAGACTCTTCTAGCCAGGGGCAGGTCACCCAAAGGTTCTTTGAATTAAGGGTGAATCCCTCAATTGTTCAACCAACACAAGTTACGCCGCTTCAACGCTCATTCAGGGGCAAGTTACTTCAAGAATATTTTGAAGCCAATCATTCTAAGAGTCGGTTAATCAAGGATGAATCCTTTCATGACTCAGATTCTGGGGCAAGCATCTCGAGGTTATCTCCTGACAAGTTGCTTCCCACTTCCTTTCAAGGGAAATCTTTTCTGAGGACTACACTGGGGCAAGTTGAACTACACTGGGGCAAGTTTGCTTTCAAGCTACCCAAGCAATTTCGTCAGCAACTGTTGAGTTCAAGATGAGTGTCGGAAATCACGCCATCACCTCATCCAATAACCTTAGTCTTCTGAAGAAGCCTTGCTGTAGAGACTTTTCTTCCACTGCTGGGAATCTTCATATCCTTGCATTCTATCATTGGGTTTCATCCTACAGCCTGTTATCTGTCAGAACCTTGTAACCTAAATCACTTCTAAACCAGTTCTCGTCTGGCCAACCCTTCACCAGATACTAGTTCCCGTCTGGTCACCCATTCTTTTAACCAGTTCTCGTCTGGTAAACACCGTTTTAAAGTCCAGTTCTCGTCTAGAAAACCAAAAATTTAGTTCTCGTTTGATCCCAAAAACAAGAAGTCAGTTCTCGTCTGATAACTTAACCTTTTGTCACCAGTTCTCATCTAGTGGTCTACCCTTTTTTAAACTAGTCCTCGTCTGGTCGTTCACCTTCAAAGTCCAATTTCATTGGCAACCAAGAATAAAGTCCCTAGAAATCAAATCACGATCAATCTGGTTCTACACCTAACCAAAGCCCAACTGTATTTGGCACAACCATTACCAGTGGCTCGCATATCCACATATCCCTATCATGAGGCTTGTTTGACCTCTCTTTTCCCCAGTAGATTTCTCTCCCCGACAGAGATTGTTAAAGTTTTATTATCCTCAGCAAAGCATTATGAAATTCTTAATCACTCATCCCTAACAAGAGTGCAGAGGATTGCTTTCCCCAGCCAGATTGGTTTATTACTCCCCCAGCGAGTATTCAGAAGCTTATCACTCCCAGACAAAACAATATGGCATCTTCAGCAGGAAACTTGTTGGACGTATCTCTATAAAAGAGATCTTATATCCCCCACAAAGTCATGATGTCTACTTTCCTCATCAGGTCAGGAAGCGTAGTCTCGCCAGTAACGGTTTTCTATTATCCCTAGCAGGTGAAAGTCATTTCCCCAATGTCAGGTTAAGTTCAATGATATTCCCTGGCAGGTTTGGTATTATTGACTTCAATCCCTAAGCAGAGTTTGGTGTTGACTCCCTTGAAAGGTTAAACAACAGCGGTCGACATCCCCGGCAGATTCCAAGCCCAATTGTTATTAGCACTTTTTGTATCAGATTCTTGGGACGATTCCCCCGCAGGTGTTATTCATAACTCCCGACAGAGGGGAAGTTTCTCTTTGGGTTTTATCTTCAACAAGGGTTATTTGTAATCCCCAGCAGAGAGGAATTTCTCTTTGGGTTTCATCTTCAGCAGAGGTTGTTAATCAGGAAAGTCGTTCGGTGTGATTTTCCTCAGCGCGGTTTGAGACCCTGGAGACAATTTAGTTTGTCTTCCTAGTTGGAGTTGCCTTCATTGTCAGCATTTATTTCGCTGAGGTGTCTCTTTTGCATAGCATGATCATCATTGCATTGCATCCGGAAAAGCGTAGCATTTTCATTTTGTATGGAGCATTACACCATAGAAAAATTCAAACATATGCATTCGAAGCATAAGCCAGGTTTGAGCTCTCTTTTGTCGGGTGTTTCCCCAGCAGTAAGCACAGTAACTCAGCTGATATCGTTATATTTCATTCCCAAGCATTGGGTTTGGTCATTCAAAGAGACTATCTGGTATCCCCTTGCAGAGTTGCTTGTCAGGATCAGTAGTCTGTGGTTTCTTTTCTTCTCACCCCTTCGCCAGGCGGTCTTTCAAATTATCCCCCAGAGTAGGGTGGTGTTCAGGCATTAGAGGTGTTAATTCCGTTTTAGTCTGCCACGATCAACACTTATCTGTGTTTGCCATTATTTCCTCAATACTCGTCCGTATTGATTTAAACACTCGTCCGTGTTTGCTGTTAGTTTTTCAATACTCGCCGTATTGAGATTTCGACACTCATTTGTGTTTGCTTATTACTTTTCAATACTCATTTGTATTGATTTTTTAGTCACTCGTCATGATCCTAAACACCCGTCCGTGTTTGTTTTGATCTTACCGATTTTCCTTTGTATTGGTTTCTTCAATACTCGTCCGTATTGACTTTGGACACTCGTCTGTGTTCTTTCGACACCCGTCTGTGTTCAATTTCTTTTTTCAATACTCGTTCGTATTGATTTTGGACACTCGTCTGTGTTCTTTTGACACTCGTCCGTGTTCGATCTCTTTTGCTTCAATACTCATCCGTATTGACTTTCGACAGCCTTCCGTGTTTGATTCCTCTTCTTCAATACCCGTCCTTATTGATTTTAGACACTCGTCCGTGTTTTTTTGACACCCGTCCGTGTTCGATTTCTCTTCTTCAATACCCGTCCGTATTGATTTTAGACACTCGTCCGTGTTTTTTCGACACCCCTCCGTGTTCGATTTCTATTTTTCAATACTCGTCCGTATTGATTTTGGACACTCGTCTGTGTTCTTTCGACACCCTTCTGTGTTCGATATCTATTTTTCAATACTCGTCCGTATTAATTTTGGACACTCGTCTGTGTTTTTACGACACTCGTCTGTGTTCTTTGGACACTCATCAATGTTCAATTTCTTTTGCTTCAATACTCGTCCGTATTGACTTTCGACACTCGTCCGTGTTCGATTTCTTTTGCTTCAATAACCGTCCGTATTGACTTTCGACACCCGTCCGTGTTCGATCTCTCTTGCTTCAATACCCGTCCATATTGACTTTCGACACCCGTCCGTGTTTGATTTCTTTTGCTTTAATACCCGTCCGTATTAACTTTCGACACCCATCCGTATTCGATCTCTCTTGCTTCAATACCCATCCATATTGACTTTCGACACCCATCCGTGTTCGATTTCTTTTGCTTCAATACCCGTCCATATTGACTTTCGACACCCGTCTGTGTTCGATCTCTTTCGCTTCAATACCCGTTTGTATTGAATTTCGACACCCGTCTGTGTTCGATCTCGTTTGCTTTAATACCCGTCCGTATTGATTTTGGACACTCGTCTGTGTTCGATCTCTTTTGCTTCAATACACGTCCGTATTGACTTTGGACACCCATCCGTGTTCGTTTTGGCTACTTTTCGGTACTCGTCTGTATTAATGTTTCGACACTCGTCTATGTTTATCCCCAGCGTAGTCGACACTCGTCCGTGTTCGTTTTCTCTTCTTCAATACTCATCCATATTGACTTTGGACACTCGTCTGTGTTCTTTCGACACCCGTCCGTGTTCGATCTCTTTTGCTTTAATACCCGTTCGTATTAACTTTCGACACCCTCCGTGTTCGATTTCAATTTTCCAATACTCGTCCGTATTGATTTTGGACACTCGTCTGTGTTCTTTTGACACCCGTCCATGTTCGATTTCTATTTTTCAATACACGTCCGTATTGATTTTGGACATTCGTCTGTGTTCTTTCGACACCCGTCTGTCGCTCCCTGGATTTTCATCGAGGTACAAACCCGAAAGTGGCGCGGAACACAGAGTCGCCAGCAATGTATATTTATCCCACGAGAGGGAAAGGGAACACCGCATAAACCTGAGGAAGAGGGAAAGGAATGGTTATCGCAACCATAGTCTGGGTTCAGGAGTCGGTTACGCGAGGGGAAGGTATTAGCACCCCACGCGTCCATTTTACTCGATGGGATCCACTCTTGTTGTCTATTCTAAGGGTGAGTTGTCCTAAAATCTATGGCTGCACTAATACGGGGAAGGGAAAAACAAAGACAGACTCAGTAGGACGTCGACGTCCTAGGCCTGCGTACCCCCTTTGTGCAATGGGGAATTCAGAGTCAACATAGTTCGGACCAAGTTCTTTTTGTGTTTTTTATGAGCGACGTTAAGCTAGCGTCCGGCAGTTAGGGTCGATGCCTGTTTGCGACTCAGACGGAAAGGAACGTGCCCTTTTTGAAAATAGCCTTTAGTTTGACGATCCCGAAGGATAAAAAGGTTTGAAGTTTGTTTGTATTTTTTAGGACAGAAGTGAGTTGAGTTAGTTCATAACTCACCTTGAACCAAAGTCTATGACACGGGAACGAATGCATCGCATGGTCGCCCCCAATGGGACGTATGCTCAACACTCTAGAAGAGAGAAGGGGGACCCCTCAATCTTCATTTCCTATGTTTAACGCTCGTGTGCAAGGCAAGTTGACCTTATTAAGTATCTTAGAGCTGTTATGAGATGAGAAGAGGGACTCAAAAGAAAAGAAAAACACTAAGGGGGAAATCTATCCTAATGTTATCATGCAAAGATGGCCCTAAGGGGAAGTTTGGAGGGAGACTATCCTATGAAATTTAGTCCTAATTTTATCATGCAAAGGTGGCCCTAAGGGGAGGTTTGATAATAGCCTAAGCCTAAAGAAAAGAAAAGATGAGAGGAAGAAAGAGTGAGAGTGGACATGGATAACTATCCACACCCTCAAATAACTTACCTCAGCCCCTGCATAAAAGGTTAGTACAAATAGATATAAGTGACAATAAGACAAATGAAACCCAAACAAATCACAAACCAAAGAGAAATGGTTATAAACCAAATGAAACTCAACCAAGACAGAATGTGGATGACCTAAACATGAATTATGAAGTCAAAGAAGCAAACCCAAATGATGGCACAAGTACCTTCTCAAACAAGTACTCAGACATGATCAAGGATATGCATAAAGGAAGACCTCAAACAAAGAGCAATGAAACAATTGGTAAACCCGCTTCAGAAATTACCAAATTAATTCTCAAAACACCTTAACCAGTGGTTAACAATATGTCAAAAGCTCAGGCCAAAATTCCCAAGATAGGTCACTCAAACAATTATGCAAATTCAAATGAGAATTATGAACCAACATGCAAAAGAAAGGGACTAAAATGCAATATGAAATGATTTTAAAATTAAGAGAAAAATGTTTTAATGAACTTAAAAATGTTGAAGAAACAATGCAAAAAGAATGGATTCAAAATGATTTATGGATGATGAGAAATAAATTCTATAAGTTAGAGTATGCATATATGGAATAAATTCAAAGAAATTATTCAAATAATTAATTCAGATGATAAAAATAAAATAAAATGATAAAATAAAATTTGAGAAATTTTTTTAAAATGCCAAATATGCTTCATGATTTTTTTGGTGATTTTTTGATGCAATTATCTATTTTTTAAAAATTAAAAATGAAATGATGCAATTAAATAAAATAAAAGAAAAATAAAACAAGTGGGGGTGCAACCAGCAGCTTATTCACGTTGAAAATGAAATGGATCAAGCAAGGGGGTGTGGATAACAAGCCCACACCACAAGGCTCATCAGCGAAAAAATAAAAAATAAAAAGGAGCACAATGCAACCTAGTCAACCACTTGACTCCACACTCACCTTTGGATCAATCTGATGCTTGTTAATAAGTCAACTCAAACAACGTGTACTCATGATGAGAGGCCATGATTCACACGCACACCACAACAAAGTGAACACGCACACACCAAAGCACTCAGGAATTTAAAAATAACATGTGAGCAGCACATGCTTATTTTAATGTGTTGGCACACATCTGACCACACGATTCATCTTACGCATATAAACCAGTCAACATTTCAAATATTAAGCATGATGAGAGAACATGATGCAAGGCACATGATAATTATCATAGGACGACACACACACAACCATAAAATAAAAAACAAAATTTTAAAACGCGTGGCATGTTGTGGACCACACGATGAAGCAAATGGACGGTGGGATTTCATCCCCTACCTTGGAAACCCTAGCCAACCGGAAAACCTACCAGACGCCGGAGCCCTAGCTCCGGTCGTCCTCTCCGGCGACCATCACCCCCAAAATCCCCAGAAATCGCATGTGAGTACACCAAACTGATCAGAAAAACATGAGGATTAAGAATATCATGCTATTTTTCACAAACAAACAACATACAATGCGAATCGAAGGAAAGAAAGTTTAGGTCCAAAACTTAAATATCATAGTATAACCATATTACGCGTCTAAACTCAAAATAAAACACATTAGAATCATCAGCACCAACCACAGATCATTATGCACGTCAAAAACTTGAGTTCTAAGATCATGCAAAATGTCACTAACCTGAGGTTACGCAACCACCCTTGCTGTTAGCTTCAAGTGATGGGTGATTTGCGTTCTATGGATCTCCAGGACTCAGAATGTGAAAGAATTGTGTCCAAAGCCTTTGTGGACTGTGAGATTCGAAGGAGAGAATGATTAGGGTTCAAACTTGGATTCTCCACAAAATCACGTGTCCTCCCTCTCATCACTGCATGAGTTAGCTTAAATATATTAGGTTATTCCACTGCTTAGCATTTGGGCCTTGTTAATTCCTCACTTAATGAGTTTTGGGTGATTTTGGAAATTTACATAATGTGAAATACACCCTCCTCCCTGCATCTCACCCAAGCCTTTGATGATGGGTCATTCACATTTCAATTGCTGATCACACCTGTATGAAATTTGGGCCTTGAGATGTCTTGGTTTATGAATTTTCAAAGATCTCGCAATTTTGCATAATGGGAAAAAAGTGATGAAAAAGCCATGGATCCACTTGATTCAAAGGCCAAAAATGGTCCTTATGGAATGTACTTTGATGTTAGAATGGTCCTTGAAGCAATGGAACCAATTATAGGTCCATATGTCCCAAAATGCAAAAGTTGTGAAAATGGAACCATAAGGAAACCCTAAAAACCACCTTGCCTTCTTTTGATCATAACTTGAGTTTCACAAATGATATGGAGACCATCTAGTACTTGTTGGAAAGGGGAGAAAAAGATCTTCAAATTTCATGCTTGAGGAAAATTCAATTGAAGCTTCTTTGATGATGAAAAGTCAAGTTGAAAGTAGTGTAAGAACTTGCCCAAAATGGAAACTTTCAAATTATAGGTCATTTCCATATTTAGTAACTTTTGTACCAACCCTTGATTCTTGATAAATGGTATTAAACTTGACCCTTGAAGACCATATGAGGATGTGAGACCTTGAAAATCTTGAAGAGAACCTCAAAATTTCACAGTTGACTTCCCCTCTCACTGTTGACTTTTCCCCTAATTCTCCTGATTCCCAATCCATTGGCCAATTGAATCTCTCATGAACCAAACTGATGGGCCATATTCCATTCCTAGATACTTAGGGACCCAAGGAATACCATGGAATCAAGTCTTGAACAAAAAATCAGAAATAAACTGATTTTATAGTAAACCCTAATTTTGGTACCCTCAGTCTAGGAGGAATTAGCACATCCTCCAAATCCAAATTCCTCTGAACATGATGTGTATCCTCTCCAACAAAGATGAGATATGCCATATAGTGATGATAAAAACTCAAGGAGCTTGCCCATTGGAGTAATAAACCCAAGAATCTCAAAACCCTAGTTTCAACACTGGTTATGAGATAGTGGTTCTCTTGAGATCTCTTGCCATTTGTGAACTCTTGATGATGTGATAGACCAAATAGGGTCTCTTGAGCCCCAAGGCCCTTTGGTGACCCAAATAATGGTGGCATCAATAACCCTTCTCCTCTTGATCTCTTGGACAATACAAGGACCCTTGCTTGACCCTTTGAAGAACACCTTCTCCTCCTGAACTGCCTCAGGCACCTTGACCCCATGCTAAGAACCAATGATATGCACACATGATAATGCAAAAAATGAAATGAAACATAAGCCAGTTAGTACTAAAGTAAGGAGAGTAAATTTTGGGGTGCTACACCGTCCGTGCTGATAAAGGGAACTGACGAAGAAAATCTTCAAAAGATTGCTATCTTTGCTGATAAAGAGAACTAGCAAAATAAATGCCATCCCTGGTGATAAAGGGAATTGACGAAGAAAATCTTCAAAAGATTGCTATCTCTGCTGATAAAGAGAACTAGCAAAATAAATACCATCCCTGCTGATAAAGGGAACTGACGAAGAAAATCTTCAAAAGATTGCTATCTCTGCTGATAAAGAGAACTAGGAAAATAAATGCCATCCCTGCTGATAAAGGGAACTGACGAAGAAAGTCTTCAAAATATTTCTATCTCTGCTGATAAAGAAAACTAGCAAAATAAATGCCATCCCTGCTGATAAAGGGAACTGACGAAGAAAATCTTCAAAAGATTGCTATCTCTGCTGATAAAGAGAACTAGCAAAATAAATTCCATCCCCGCTGATAAAGGGAACTGACGAAGAAAATCTTCAAAAGATTGCTATCTCTGCTGATAAAGAGAACTAGCAAAACAAATGCCATCCCTGCTGATAAAGGGAACTGGCGAAGAAAATTTCCAAAAGATTGCTATCTCTGCTGATAAAGAGAACTAGCAAAATAAATGCCATCCCTGCTGATAAAGGGAACTAGCAAAGAAAATCTTCAAAGGATTGCTACCTCTGCTGATAAAGAGAACCAGCAAAATAAATGCCATCCCTGTTGATAAAGGGAAACTGGCCAGCAAAATATGTCAAGCAAGAACTGACTACCAGGTGAGAATGGGATTTCACAAAAGAGAAAGGCCAAACAAAGGCAAACTCCTAACGGACTCACAATCCACAGATAAGATGACTCCGCTGGGGAAAGGAGAAGTCTAAATAAAAAACTCTGTCGGGGAGCACAAGCATGAGGAACGCATCCCTCCAAAATCTCCTGAGTTATGCCATCTCTGCTGAGAAAGAGAATTGGCAAAGAAAGTATCAAACCTGGCTTATGCTTCGAATGCAAATGTTTGAATTTTTGGCGTAATGCTCCATACGAAATGGAAATGCTATGCGTTTGAGGGTGCAATGGAAATTCTGATGATATGCAAAAGGGCCCCTCCAGCAAAATAAATGCTGGAGAGAAGAGACCAGTTCAGCTGGGGATGACAAAAATAAATTGTCCTCTGAATCCAAGAATTCTGTTGAAAAGGATCGCACTGACCGACTCTTTGGATCAACGACTTCTGCTGGTGATAAAATTCCAAAAGAACATCCACACTCTACCGGGGATTACACATGTCCTTTACTTAAGGTGACATCGAACCTGAGATTCCTCCTCTACTGGGGGTTGAGAATGAATGCCAATAACGGAAACGGAAGTCTGTTACTGAGGATTGCCAATAACCAATTGGGCTCAGAACCTGCTGGGGGACGCCAGCCCATAATACCATCCTGCTTGGGGAAAACAGTTCATAATACCATCCCGCTTGGGGATACTGCTGATCTTAGCCTGCTGACGGGGAGATTGACTTTACTCCCACCTTACTAGGGATTAGAATATGACATTGTCGGTGAAAGCACGCTTCCTGACTGGATGGGGAAAGTGAACACCCTGATTCTGTGGGGAAATAACGTCTTGATCCAGAGAAAATACTTCCCAAGTCTCCTGCTGGGGAAGGTCTGCTCAGCTGAGGAAAGGTGCAATCTCAATGCTGGGAAGAGCAACCCTACTGGGGAAGTACGATCATGTTGCCACCCAACCTGACCTGTCTCTACGGTCATAGACGGCCCTTTGAACTTTCCACTTGCCCCAGACCACCAGGTCTAATGGAAGAAATCATCTCAAGAGGATTTTATAGAGGATCGGGCGTTCGCACTGCCCCAGGGTCTTCAAACTCTTGGAAAGATGTATCAGATCTTGACATAACTGCCCCAGACTTCATAATCCATGAAGTACATTACCTTGAAAGGATTTGTAATGAATTGAAAATACTCTGCCCCAGTATTTAGAACTTTGAAGAGGTGTTTTCAATTAACCATTTTCAGGAGTGGACAATCTCCCACGCTCTAGAGGTGGCCTGCCCCACTATGAGCTTTGAAGTGACTTTGCCCCTCATCTTAGAATGAATGCCCCAGAATAACTGAATTTCTGAGAGATTTCTCGACGTGACTGCCCCAGATTGGCTACATCTTAACACGGCTTACTGGGGAGAGCCCACTCTACACTGAGTCTCTTGGCAGCATGCCCTTTGGTATGATTGTCCTTCAGAATTTTCAAGCATCCCAACTTGGCAGGATCAAGCTTCTCGACTGTCGTTCATCGTGTAAGCTTCTTGGATATCAAACACATGTAAGCAGAAAATGTTTATTATGAGAATGACAATTCTAATGCAACACTCATGTTAACCTTGAAGCTTTATTGAAAATGCGTCGCCAAGCCTTGTGAACGAATCACTAGCTGGGATGCGACCTTGGTTTTTGAATGGCAAAACAATGCGCACATGCAATACCAACCAATCTTATTAGCGCAACTCATAGGAGTCAGGAACGCTATCCCGTTGAAGTACGCTTTCGGAATAAGCCCTGTTTCAATTAGGACTTTTGAGGGTTGTAACGTGGTCTGGTTCACGGTTTCAGAAAAAGGATTTATGGCTCAAAATTTATCGGTGCCCACCCACTCTTCGTGATGTTCTCCAGTCCTATGTTCAGCTAATTCGGCGCAAGCGCTCATCTCTCAAAAGGTTCTATGATCCTTAAAGAAACCAATGCATCTGATAGTTCGACACCCAATGAGGTTTTGGAGTAACAATCACCCCTTTTTATCTTTTGTGTTTGTAATCACACGAATTTGTTCTTATCGAGGATTTTATTTTGTAATCCTTTTCGGTTTTCGCTTTTTCTTTCTTTTGCCTTTTTTTTTATCCCTAATTTTTGCCTGGACTGACTCTTTTGAGTTTTTTCGATCTTTGAAGTCCAGCGGGATGCCCTAACTTTTGCCTAAGTCGCTTGTTTTCAAGTTTCGACTTAGCGGGCTTTCCTTTTTTTCTTTTTTCTTTGAACAAATCGTGTAACACTGTTTTGTCTGCCTTATTTGAAAGGGCTGTGACTGTTTCACTCTTCGGTTGGTGAGGAGTAACCATTGTGGTTTTACACCTCTTAACCTCTCGCTAGTGGAATGGAAGGTAATGGATCCTCAGATGTACACTCCTTCTGAAAGTTGAACACTTGGCCAAACTAACTGACGCCTACCCTGCCCCAGGTTAAGATTGAGGGTTTTTTTCGTATGAAAGAAACTCCTACTTCAAGGCTCAAAGGGGTTGATGAGGGTCTATCTCCCTTATATCTCCAGTGTTTAGGGGTTTGAAACAATGCCTGTACATCCTCAACAGGGTTCTATCCTTGAACATACAACCAGAGATTTTGCGTTTTCATCTCATCATCCTCCCTCAAGAGTTCTAAACAAGAAAAATTGGTATTGCAGTGCATATAAACATTTAAGAGTGAACACGAATGGATTACTTCAAGAAAAACATGCTCATTGTATTATGATTGTCATTCAAAAACAAACAAGTTTCTACATGCATACAATCCTTTAACAAGAAATGAAAAACTATAAATGAAAATGCAAAAAAGAAACTGAAGATCGCCATCATTGAGGAGACTCGGCTCAGTCTGGACTTATTATTTCTGATAACGCTCTTGCAATCTGATGCTTACTCTGACAAAGAAGCTTCAATCCAAAGGGGTACCATCTGGCGTGATGACCTTCGAGTCGATCAAGTCTTGCACCTTGTGCTGGAATACATTACACTTATCAATTGTATGCCCAAACGTTCCCGAGTGGAACTCGTACCTAGCAGTCATGTCATAATCCGGAAGAATAGGGTACGGTACCGGCGTGGTACTCCTCGTTTGAATCAGAGAGTTCTTGAGCAGACGAGCAAACAACTGACTATAAGGGATAGGAATAGGATCAAATATCCTCTTGGGCCTTATTGGTCTCGGTTGCCCCTGCTGCTGATAATTCTGCTGTCGATGCTGATTTGGGCGCCCCACTTGCGCTTTTACTTTCCTTTCCACATTCGGCTGAGGCACAAACAAAGGTTGCTGACGTAGAGCTTCTGCAGCAAAAGGCTGTGGAGAAAGTCCATGACATGAGGTGGATCCTGCAAAGAGGGGAGGAGTCTCCACTTCTTTTGCAACAATTGGGGTAAAATCACCTTGTATACTCACGTCGCCCGACGTGAATTCAATTGCCCCTGCATCAATCAAATCCTGGACTTGGTGCTGAAAGGCCCTACATTTCTCCACAGTATGCCCTGGTGCCCCATAATGGAAATCACAATGGGCCCTTGCATTGTAACCTGGTGGAGGATTACCAGTGAGAGGAGCCAAAGTCCTTTTCTGTACCAGTTGCAACTGAAGGAGATGCTGCAATAGTTGAGAATATGGCATAGGGAGTGGATGAAAAACTCTTTCAGGCTGCTTCGATCTCTGTGCACACTTTTTATTCTTAGGCTTATCTTGGGAGACACGACCTGGCTGCTGTTGGGAAAGCTCTGGAACCTCAATTTGTGGAAGAGATTCACGAGGCAATCCGTGATCTAGATCAAATCCCAAAGAGATGGGAGGAGTAAGGACCTCTGTTGTGGAAGCGAGCACATGACTGTCTTGCTTCTTTAACACCCTATTCAAAATTTCCATGACCAAACCCATCTAAGTCTTCATCTGATTGACCTCCTCCTTCAGCATCTTCTACTCCTGGGACATGACCATCATGTCTTCCCCAAATTGCCTCATCTGAACCTTCATTTCAAGCATCTCTGCACGGAGTTGTTCCATGGCTATCTCCTGGTTATCATAGACAGAGTAGAATACCGATGAACTAGCTGATCAATCCTGTACTGCGGAGGAGAACAAAGTAAGAACACCAGAGATAAACACCTGTTATGCAAAATGATTATGCAAAATGATTATGCAAAATGATTATGAATATGCAAATGCAAATGAACATGTTGAGAAATTCGCAGGGCGATCCACCCCTTGATTCCAGTTTAACAATAAGATGTAACGGGACTTCTGCTCATATATTAAGAAAACCAGAGGAAACCAAATGTCAACAATCACAACTCACGATAATAAGTCTGAACACAATAATCGTAGATCCCAACCAACAAGCCTGGCGGTGATCCAAATATAATAAAAGAAAAATAGGAAACTATGGCATGTCATCAAAGTCCACAAGTGCCAATCCCCCCAATCCATTATGCTCTTTACTCTAGTCTTGAATTTCCTTGAACAACTTTTTGGTGTCGGGATGCTTCGGTCTCTGAATTAGCTCTTGAATGAGAACATCTCTCCTATGCATGATCCCTTTCAAGTATCGGCAATACAACTCCCAAGCGTCTTCTTCAAAAACACCATCCATGCTAGAATCCTCATTTCTAGGTCTCTTCACTTCAGTTTGGATCTTTAGTTCCTCTATGGAGGCTATGGCTTCATTGAGTCGACCCTCGACTGCTTGCCTCTAGAATACCCCTGATAGGATCTCAGCGTCTTTTTTCTTGAGCTTCGACTTCAATTGATCAGTCTGAGCTAGATAATCGTCTTCCTTTCGCTTATTATCAGCCATTGCAGTGTCTCGGTGAGCATCGAACCTGTGAATTTTTAACAAAGCCTTGGCCAATTCCTCCTTCTTAGACTCGAGAACCTTACTGATACCCTCTAGAGCTTGCTTCATCCTTTGTCTGGCTGTGACCTTGTCAGCTAGCTCATTTTCTGCCTTAGCGAGAAGCTCTGTCTTCAACTTGGCGATATGAACAGCTTCACCCCGCTCATGTTTCAACTGGTAAATCTCTCTTTTTTCCTCAATGTTTTCTTCTCGCAGCTTTTCCTTTTCAGCCCATACCTTGTTAAACTTCTCTATTTCAACTGTGGTAGGAGGCTTAATCAGCAAGGGGTAAGATGGTGGTTCTTTGGAGAATGGCAAAAGCTCATCCTCTACCCTTTTCTGAATCCAATCTTCGTACGCAGGAAATGTTCTGTTATTGCTCTTCCCAAAAGAAATCTTCCCCTTCTTATGACGATCTTCCCAAGTATTTGCAGCTTCTTTTAACAGTTCTGGATTGATTTCCCCACTCAGATATAGAGATTCTTGGACATCCTCGTCTTTTGGTGGCTCCTTTAAGGCATACCCAAATTGCCTAATAGCAAGAATAGGGTTGTAGTTAATTCCCCCTTTCCTTCCTATTAGAGGCACATTTGGGAGTCCTCCACAACTGATCATGATATCTTGGCCCAACAAGTCACGGTTAACCCAAATCAGATTATCTGCCCTCAAGCCCATCAATCTTTTGGACCATTCCAATGTTCCTTGAGTATCTACAAATGCCCCAGATTTGGGAAGACGATCAGCAAACCATTTGTAGAAGACTGGCGCACAAAAATAAAGGGGTCATCCCCTCCTCTTCTCATTCTTATAATGCACTGAATAATACAGATCTCCAAGCAAAGTAGGTACCGGATTCTTCATGGTAAATATCCGGACAGCGTGCATGTCCACAAAATCCTTCATATTTGGAAACAACACCGTTCCATAGACACACATAGCCAAGATGGCATTGAAAACTGACCAACATCTAGCCTTAGCATACACAGCAGCCTGTTCTACCAAAAATTTCACATGAAAGCCTTTACACCCTCCCTTACTGGCAATGTTATTTTTCAACAAAGATGAATCCAAATGCAAAGCCTCGGAAACTTTTCCCAAATCAGGAAGTTCTTCAGAAGGATAGAAAGGTGCTTCTTCTTTAATGGCAACATCTAGAATGAGAGCAAATTCCTCCAATGTCGGAGCCAAGAGATAATCAGTGAATAGAAAACAACGCAGGTGAGAGTCATAGAATTGCACCAGAGTGTGCAAAGCCCTATACTCGTATTTGGTGATGTTGCGAGCAAAATTCAGAATTCTTCCATACTCTCCTCTAAAGCCTGCCAATACCCCAGGTTCTGCCATAGACACAATCTTGTGAACAGTATCCAGAAAATGTGATGGGAACTTGTACACTATGATGTTCTTTCTCTTCTCAGTACTCATCCTTAATAGTCTTCAAAACCAGAATCAAAGTTAGGATGCAACCCTGCAAATGAATAAACATGTTAGGATGCAAAATGATGATGCAAATGCACACATGGGATCAAGGATGCCACACAGACTGGACAACTGCTGCACTGAACAACTGTATAATCTCAAGGATCTGCCCAAACACCCAGAATACCAAAATAACCATAATGCCACACTGATAAATCTGCTGACCAGAAAACCGGGTATGTTGAAGGTCAAGGTTACCTGCAAACCTGTAAACACCCTGCCCTCTCACATGTGGGTACTAGAAAGCCGAGGATCCTCAATATCACGGGCTCTCAGGTCGAGAAATGATGATACGCTCACCATTTCTGGTTTGGCATCATCACCAATCGAGGAGGCCTCAACTGATTCCCCTCAAAAGAAAACATCCTATGGCAAGTCCTCAGTTTCGGCACTGAGGTCGAGAAGCAATAGTACATTCATCCCTCGGGGTACAGTACTATTGCCAATCAAGGAGTGCTTCCACTGATTCTTTTCCAAAAGGAAACCCTATAGCAAGTTCCCAGCATTGGGTCCTCGGATCGACATGTGTAATGGGTTTGCCATTTCTGGTCTGCCATTATCACGTCTCGGGAGGAGTGTCGTTACTGAGTCCTCGGGAATGGCCACCAGAGTCGACAGTTTTCCAAGTTACATTCAATCATCTGCACCAATGCGCAGGATAGAACATTACTAAGGAACACCTCGTCTGGATGTGGAGTTTTCATGTATACTACGTCTGGCCAAATGCCACACAAGTTACACTATTTTCCACGCTAATCCTACGTGTACACTCAAGCCTGGGTATTGGGCTTATCTCTCAGAACTCCCAACCCACCAAACAGAAGAACAGTGCAGCAGATGATAATAATATGCAATGCATAAAATACGGTAAAAATAAAATACAACAAATAAAGCAAAACAAAAAACAAAAACACCCGAAGAGAGCAAAGAAAAGCAAGCGCTAGGACAGACTCGCTAAAGGGGATGAACCAGCATAGGTCAACCAGAATCCCCAGCAGAGTCGCCAGCTGTCGCTCCCTGGATTTTCA
Organism: Lathyrus tuberosus; assembly: GCA_022829125.1. NCBI lineage: Eukaryota > Viridiplantae > Streptophyta > Magnoliopsida > Fabales > Fabaceae > Lathyrus > Lathyrus tuberosus. Next base: position 20,448,104 of record JALAZF010000012.1, on the reverse strand, counting down.
TCCAGGTACAAACGCGAAAGTGGCGCGGAACACAGAATCGCCAGCAATGTATATTTATCCCACGAGAGGGAAAGGGAACACCGCATAAACCTGAGGAAGAGGGAAAGGAATGGTCATCACAACCATAGCCTGGGTTCGGGAGTCGGTTACGTGAGGGGAAGGTATTAGCACCCCACACGTCCATCGTACTCGATGGGATCCACGCTTGTTGTCTATTCTAAGGGTGAGTTGTCCTAAAATCTATGGCTGCACTAAAACGGGGAAGGGAAAAACAAAGACAGACTCGGTAGGACGTCGACGTCCTAGGCCTACGTACCCCCTTTGTGCAATGGGGAATTCAGAGTCAACGTAGTTCGGACCAAGTTCTTTTTGTGTTTTTTATGAGCGACGTTAAGCTCGCGTCCGGCAGTTAGGGTCGATGCCTGTTTGCGACTCAAACGGAAAGGAACGTGCCCTTTTTGAAAATAGCCTTTAGTTTGACGATCCCGAAGGATAAAAAGGTTTGAAGTTTGTTTGTATTTTTTAGGACAGAAGTGAGTTGAGTTAGTTCATAACTCACCTTGAACCAAAGTCTATGACACGGGAACGAATGCGTCGCATGGTCGCCCCCAATGGGACGTATGCTCAACACTCTAGAAGAGAGAAGGGGGACCCCTCAATCTTCATTTCCTATGTTTAAGGCTCGTGTGCAAGGCAAGTTGACCTTATTAAGTATCTTAGAGCTGTTATGAGATGAAAAGAGGGACTCAAAAGAAAAGAAAAACATTAAGGGGGAAATCTATCCTAATGTTATCATGCAAAGATGGCCCTAAGGGGAAGTTTGGAGGGAGACTATCCTATGGAATTTAGTCCTAATGTTATCATGCAAAGGTGGCCCTAAGGGAAGGTTTGACAACAACCTAAGCCTAAAGAAAAGAAAAGATGAGAGGAAGAAAGAGTGAGAGTGGACATGGTTAACTATCCACACCCTCAAATAACTTACCTCAGCCCCTGCATAAAAGGTTAGTACAAACAGATATAAGTGACAATAAGACAAATGAAACCCAAACAAATCACAAACCAAAGAGAAATGGTTATAAACCAAATGAAACTCAACCAAGACAGAATGTGGATGACCTAAACATGAATTATGAAGTCAAAGAAGCAAACCCAAATGATGGCACAAGTGCCTTCTCAAACAAGTACTCAGACATGATCAAGGATGTGCATAAAGGAAGACCTCAAACAAAGAGCAATCAAACAATTGGCAAACCTGCTTCAGAAATTACCAAATTAATTCTCAAAACACCTCAACCAGTGGTAAAGAACATGTCAAAAGCTCAGGTAAAAATTCCCAAGATAGGTCACTCAAATAATTATGTAAATTCAAATGAGAATTATGAACCAACATGCAAAAGAAAGGGACTAAAATGCAATATGAAATGATTTTAAAAATAAGAGAAAAATGTTTTAATGAACTTAAAAATGTTGATGAAATAATGCAAAAAGAATGGATTCAAAATGATATATGGATGATGAGAAATAAATTCTATAAGTTAGAGTATGCATATATGGAATAAACTCAAAAGAAATTATTCAAATAATTAATTCAGATGATAAAAATAAAATAAAATGATAAAATAAAATTTGAGAAAATTTTGTAAAATGCCAAATATACTTCATGATTTTTTTGGTGATTTTTGGATGCAATTATCTATTTTTTAAAAATTAAAAATGAAATGATGCAATTAAATAAAATAAAAGAAAAATAAAACAAGTGGGGGTGCAACCAGCAGCTTATTCACGTTGAAAATGAAATGGATCAAGCAAGGGGGGTGTGGATAACAAGCCCACACCACAAGGCCCATTAGCGAAAAATAAAAAATAAAAAGGAACACAATGCAACCTAGTCAACCACTTGACTCCACACTCACCTTTGGATCAATCTGACGCTTATTAATAAGTCAACTCAAACAACGTGTACTCATGATGAGAGGCCAGGATTCACACGCACACCACAACAAAGTGAACACGCACACACCAAAGCACTCAGGAATTTAAAAATAACACGTGAGCAGCACATGCTTATTTTAATGTGTTGGCACACATCTGACCACACGATTCATCTTACGCATATAAACCAGTCAACATTTCAAATAGTAAGCATGATGAGAGAACATGATGCAAGGCACATGATAATTATCATAGGACGACACACACACAACCATAAAATAAAAAACAAAATTTTAAAACGCGTGGCATGCTGTGGACCACACGATGAAGCAAATGGACGGTGGGATTTCATCCCCTACCTTGGAAACCCTAGCTGGCTGGAAAACCTACCAGACGCCAGAGCCCTAACTCCGGTCGTCCTCTCCGGCGACCATCACCCCCAAAATCCCCAGAAATCGCATGTGAGTACACCAAACTGATCAAAAAAACATGAGGATTAAGAATATCATGCTATTTTTCACAAACAAACAACATACAATGCGAATCGTAGGAAAGAAAGTTTGGGTCCAAAACTTAAATATCATAGTATAACCATATTACGCGTCTAAACTCAAAATAAAATACATCAGAATCATCAGCACCAATCACAGATCATTATGCACGTCAAAAACTTGAGTTCTAAGATCCTGGAAAATGTCACTAACCTGAGGTTACGCAACCTGTACCCTTGCTGTTAGCTTTAAGTGATGGGTGATTTGCGTTCTATGGATCTCCAGGACTCAGAATGTGAAAGAATTGTGTCCAAAGCCTTTGTGGATTGTGAGATTCGAAGGAGAGAAGGATTAGGGTTCAAACTTGGATTCTCCACAAAATCACGTGTCCTCCCTCTCATCAGTGCATGAGTTAGCTTAAATATATTAGGTTATTCCATTGATTATCATTTGGGCCTTGTTAATTCCTCACTTAATGAGTTTTGGGTGATTTTGGAAATTTGCATAATGTGAAATACACCCTCCTCCATGCATCACACCCAAGCCTTTGATGATGGGTCATTCACATTTCAATTGCTGATCACACCTGTATGGAATTTGGGCCTTGAGATGTCTTGGTTTATGAATTTTCAATGATCTCGCAATTTTGCATAATGGGAAATAAGTGATGAAAAATCCATGGATCCACTTGATTCAAAGGCCAAAAATGGTCCTTATGGAATGTACTTTGATGTTAGAATGGGCCTTGAAGCAATGGAACCAATTATAGGTCCATATGTCCCAAAATGCAAAAGTTGTGAAAATGGAACCATAAGGAAACCCTAAAAACCACCTTGCCTTCTTTTGATCATAACTTGAGTTTCACAAATGATATGGAGACCATCTAGTACTTGTTGGAAAGGGGAGAAAAAGATCTTCAACTTTCAAGTTTGAGGAATATTCAATTGAAGCTTCTTTGATGATGAAAAGTCAAGTTGAAAGTAGTGTAAGAACCTGCCCAAAATGGAAACTTTCAAATTATAGGTCATTTCCATATTTAGTAACTTTTGTACAAACCCTTGATTCTTGATAAATGGTATGAAACTTGACCCTTGAAGACCATATGAGGATGTGATACCTTGAAAACCTTGAAGAGAACCTCAAAATTTCACACTTGACTTCCCCTCTCACTGTTGACTTTTCCCCTAATTCTCTTGATTCCCAATCCATTGGCCAATTGAATCTCTCATGAACCAAACTGATGGGCCATCTTCCATTCCTAGATACTTAGGGACCCAAGGAATACCATGGAATCAAGTCTTGCCCAAAAAATCAGAAATAAACTGATTTTATAGCAAACCCTAATTTTGGTACCCTCAGTCTAGGAGGAATTAGCACATCCTCCAAATCCAAATTCCTCTGAACATGATGTGTATCCTCCCCAACAAAGATGAGATATGACATCTAGTGATGATAAAAACTCAAGGAGCTTGCCCATTGGAGTAATAAACCCAAGAATCTCAAAATGCTAGTTTCAACAGTGGTTAGGAGAGAGTGGTTCTCTTGAGATCTCTTGCCATTTGTGAACTCTTGATGATGTGATAGACCAAATAGGATATCTTAAGCCCCAAGGCCCTTTGGGGGCCCAAATAATGGTGGCATCAATAACCCTTCTCCTCTTGATCTCTTGGACAATACAAGGACCCTTGCTTGACCCTTTGAAGAACACCTTCTCCTCCTGAACTGCCTCAGGCACCTTGACCCCATGCTAAGAACCAATCATATGCACACATGATAATGCAAAAAGTGAAATGAAACATAAGCCAGTTAGTACTAAAGTAAGGAGAGAAAATTTTGGGGTGCTACACCGTCCGTGTTCGATCTCTTTTGCTTCAATACTCGTCTGTATTAACTTTCGACACCCATCCGTGTTTATTTTCTCTTCTTCAATACTCGTCCGTATTGACTTTGGACACTCGTCCGTGTTCATTTTGGCTACTTTTCGGTACTCGTCTATATTGATGTTTCGACACTCGTCTGTGGTTATCCCCAGCGTAGTCGACACTTGTCCGTGTTTGCCTTATGGTTTTCGATACTCGTTTGTATTGGTCCCAGTTACCCGTCTGTATTTTACTCCTTTCTTCAATACTCGTCTGTATTGATCTGTGGCACTCGTCCTTGTTCTTGCGAAACCCGTCCGTGTTATGGTTTTATACCTCTTGTTACTTTTCCCAAGCGGAGTCGTCCCTCCCTTTGTAGTTTGCAAATTTGTGTGGTTGTTTTGGTATTCAATCCCCTTCTACCTTGAATGTCTAAGAGGCGTCACTCTTCATACCTTCAGATTTAAGTCGATTGAATAAGGGCAGCTGTAACACCCCAAAATTTTCCCTCTTTTTTCTAACCTCTAACTTGATTATGTTACTTTTTCATTTGCATCTCCATTAGGTCATAACTCATAATCATACATCGCATTAGTCTTCTAAGACATGGAATCAGGAGCTCCATTTGGACCAATTTTCGGTGTTAATTCTCAATTTTCTTTTGATGTTGGTTGCTTACATTTGATTCTTGTTAGATTCTGACATGTTTTGAACTCAACATTTGATACTTGGCTGTTGGATCCTCTGAAGTACTTGATGGCTTGATCCTCTTCCAACTTGGAACTTTCTTCCTTTGAGTCTTACCCATTTGAGCTTGTAGATCTTGTATGCTGATTGGGTTGATCTTATGAAGCTTCTGCAAGTGTTCATGAGCTTTTTGTGCGCATTGAAGAGGCAACGGACCTTCTCCGTTAGGTATCACTTGCGCACTTGTATAAAGCATGCTTAGCGTTTAGCAATTCTGCTTGAAACTTGTTGTTGATTGAGGAGTCGTCACTCCTAGTAGTATATTTGGCTTGTGTGCCAATTCATTTGATACTCTGTTATTGTTTGCTCCTTTGTTTGTCTTACTTTATGGTGGATGAAGAGTCACTCAACTTCCTTATAGTTGAGATCACGACATCGTTTTCATCTTGTGGTTGACAGAGAGTCACTCAACTTCCTCATAGTTGAGATCACGACACCGTCCGTTTCTGTTGCATTTTATTTTGAAGAATGGAGAGTCACCCAACTTCCATATAGTTGAGATCACGACACCGTTCTTTCCTGGTTGATGAAGAGTCACTCAACTTCCTTATAGTTGAGATAACAACATCGTTCATTTTGTGATTGAGTTGTCCTGTGTTTACTTGTGTTTGTTCACATGTTCCCTTAGGATTCCTAGCTCCACTTAATTTCTAGTTAAGTTGGAGGTAGGAGAGACATTAGGCTCTCAATCCTTGCATGATAACATTAGGTAGGCGCCCCTCCTGATCCTGACCTTAGGGCCATCTTTTCATGTTAACACGTAGGACCGATTTTCCTTTGGACCTTCTGTGTGTCCCTCTCATCTTTTCTCTCGCACCCGTGTGATCGAGACCGTTTCAGTTTCCTGTAGTAGCGTGACCAACAGATGCTCTGATTCCTTATTCCCTAATGAGGATACGTAGGCACGAGGAACCCTATCCTTGGCAAACACACTAACAACTAACTTCCCTTTTCTCTCGCACCCGTGCGATCAAGACTAATTAGTTAACCGAACCTTTTCTCTCGCCCTAGTGCGATCGAGACCTTTACGACTCGTATGTCAAACTACGACTGCTCTGATTTCCTCTTTCTTGTCCGATTGAGGATACGTAGGCACAAGACGGTGATGTCTTGGCGAGCAACCTTCCCCCTTAGTGCGTAGTTTGTCGAACTACATCGACTATGATTCTTCGTTCGTCCACGAAGATACGTAGGCATAGGATTGCGATAATCCTTGCGAGTTCGTTTTTGTTTTTCCTTTCCCGTTTCCTCTTAGCAGTAGGCCTTAGATAACTCACCCTTTGATTAGACAACAAGAGTGGATCCCATCTAGTAAGATGGATGCGTGGGGGTGCTAATACCTTCCCCTCGCGTAACCGACTCCCGAACCCGGACAATGGTTGCGATGCCATGTCTTCTCCCTTTTGAGGTTTCTTCGATCGTTTCCTTTCCCTGTGTTGGGATAAATAACGCTCGGTGGTAACTCTTCTATTTTGTTTCCGCCGATTCTTTTTAGCAGTTGTGACACCAAGCCACACGCATACCATGATTCTTCACAACATCCAAAACCTGCCAAACCAACAACAGGGACCCACACAAGCCTGCCCCCACGCACCACTACACTCCATCTAAACTTGCAACAACAAGCTGAACTATATTGCACAACATCACACTGACCCTGCTTCAATACAAACGAAACATTGTACCCTGTTACCATCGTACGCCCCGCTCACAACAAGCCTTATGCAGGACCACAAGAACAACAAACAACAATAGTACATGAAAACCTGCAGTTGAAAACAACATATCACAGCAACCAGACAAAACAATTTGTACCAAAAACTTAATGGACAAGTTTCAATTGGTTTTAAAAAGGAGATGAAGAGAATTAATGAAAAAAAAGAACATATAACTCAACTGGTTGTTTCAAACATCAGTGAAAAAAAACTCCTTCCATTCTCATAAAAAACCTTCACACTCATTGTGTTTATAGCCCAACATTCACGCAGCAGCTCTCAGGTTAGGTAATCACAACACTTCACACACTACTACCCTGCTGTCTTCAACCCACAGATCCAATCATAGAGCGATTCAAACCAGAAAATAGATGAAGAGAGTTTGAAACCAAATCATAAACCATTAAAAACCAACAGAATCAGAAGGGCGAAAAGGGGAGACCAACAATACAAATCTGGGATTTTTTTTACAACAACAACAACAACAACCCTCTGCCATGACCATACAACCACATACCTTCACGAACCTATAGTTTCTTCCCTTTCCTAATCACCCACAACAACTCCCTTACTTCAACATCAATACAGCAACCTTTTCCGTTTTCAAACTGACCCTTTTCCACCGCATACTTCCTTCAATCCCTTTCCTTACAATCACTCACTCTCTTTCAATCTTCGACCCGCTGCTCAATTTCCTTCAATCTTCAATCTTCCCTCCTTCACACCATTTTCCTTCAAACCCAACAAGAACAACCACAAATTGCCGTCGAGATCACAAGAGGGTGGAGAGGACGACACAAATCAAGAAGAAGATTCGCCGCGAGTAAGAGAAGCAGTGAAAGACGAAGCAGATATGAGAGATAGAGATAAGAGGAATGAGACAGAGAGAGAACTAAAAAGGGTGAGGAAGAGAGGCAAGACCTCAAGGTTGGTGAGCCGCACGGAGAGAACGACGGCTCGAGGTGAACTGTTTTTTGCGCAAACGTGGTTTTCTCGCGTGATTCTTCTGTTTCCTTGTTTTCCATTGTTTGAAGCTTCTCATGGCAAAAGGTGAAGTAAGTTGTCATGCTTGTGGTTGGTGGCTGGGTCGGCTCCGACCCGCCCCAGTTTGTTTTGGGCCCACCTATTTTCTAATGTTTTTATTTTTATTGTGCTGATGTGTTTTTGTTTGAATACGAGGCTCATACTGCTTTCTTTCCATATCCCTAAATTCACTTCTACACCTCCATTAATTTTAACTTTTTTTTTGTTTAAGTTAGATTTTGTTTTTTTTTTATTATTATTAGAAATTAATTATTTTTATTAAATTTTAGAATTAGATCTTAATGGTTGATTTAGAAATTAATGCTAATCTTTGTTAAATTTTTTGGAAATTAGATCTTATTTTTTGGTTTAGATTATGATGTTAGTTTTGTTGAATTTTGATTTAGTGTAATCTTGATTTTGATTTTTAAATATTTCTCAAAACTTTTGTTTAATTATTAATTAGATTTTTATCTTTTAAACCATTCTTTTTTTTGATAATTATGTCCCTAAGTTCTGTTAACTTTTTTTCAAGATGGTTTTGTTTTTCATGTTTTGTTTTAATTTTTTTTAGTTGTCATTTTAATAATTCTTCGTGATTTTGTTTTGATATTTTTCACATCGGTTTTGATTAATAATTGATTATGGATCTTTCTTCTCATGTTTTTCTTGAATAAACTCTTTCATGACTTGATTGAATCTTTCCATTGATTGGTTATGTGGCTCACTGTGGATGTAGCATTGTGATTAATTCTCGATGCCCCGAATAGTGCTTGATTTGTTTGGTTACCGTTACTTCTTGTTTTATTCTGATGCTTACCATGTGCTGGGTACTTTAACATGATGTGAATTTCTCTTTGTGTTTGAGTCTTGCTTGGCGATTTTATTGGTCATATTTTATCACTCACTCTTCATCTTTCTTTGTATTGAACTAAAGAGAGAGGATTCGGTGAAGACCTCTTCCTCTTCGAGTATTAGGATGCTCACTTTAGAGTGTGTGGTCTCGATACTCGTATTTCAATACGAATACGTGACTATATTCGCCACACAACTTTCACAATAAACCTTTTGAGATAAAGAATTGGGTATTACCCGAAGGGGTTACTATCCGAGGACTTATTTCACCCTTAAAATCAACTTCCAACAAATAAAATGCGACATCTTGCCTTGATGGCGAAAACTTTTCCTTCACCCATAAAGGACATGTTACGTCCGTTCTACTACAAAAAGGTAACACATAAGACTCCACGAGCGAGCCACAATACACCTAACCGCTAGAATGCGCACGTTAGCATCGTCCACACAAAATTTCCATTTTCTTATCCGTAGTCCTCCGAACTACGGATGCTCTGATTCTTCACTTTCTTAAGTGAAGATACATAGGCACAAGATTGCGATGATCTTGGCGAGCACCCTTCCATCTTCTTCACCCGCAGTCCTTCGAACTACGTTGACTCTAACCTTCCCATTGCACGAGGGAATACGTAGGCATAGGACTGTGAAGCCCTATCGAGTCTCCTTTTTGTTTCCACCTTTTTTTTCTCCCACCTTATTCTTTATCATTCTTTGTTTCTTATCATTCTCTATCCCTCTTAGAACACTCATAGAAAGAAATATCCTTTAGCAAACATCATAAAACATAGACAAGCGAATGGTTCCCATCGAGTACGATGGATGTGGGGGTGCTAATATCTTCCCCTCGCATAATCGGCTTCCGAACCCATAATTTGGTTGCGAGACCATTTTATCCTTTTCTTCTTGGGGTTTTCTCGATGTTTTCCTTTCCCCTCATGGGATAAATAAATTTTAATGGAGACTCTCTGTTTCTTCTCCTTTCGCCTCCGATCGTCTATTTTTCGAGTAGCGACAATTGTATTGACTATGAAAAAGGGTGAGGTAGCATTATTGACTGTTAGTATGCATTTGGCATATAACAGTTCCAATAGGAGTCGGTTGTAATTCCCTCTAATTCAACTGTGTATTATGAAGTTGAACTAGTGTCATTTGATAAGGTAAGTTAATAGCAGAGTGATGAATTTAAGCTATGCTTGTATATTACTTATATTATAGAATTTGTTATTTAGAAAGATCATAGCCTCGCCGCCATAACTATATTGTAGTTGTATTATGTTATTAGAAACTTATTTATGCTTTGTTGATTTCTTTCTCTATTGTTAATATTCATATTCATGGTTTTGTTCATTAGTAATCTCTTTCCGGAATTCACAATCTCTCTCAGAGAGATTGTGTACTAAGGTACTGTCATACCCCAAATTTTGACCACTAAGATTTCCCATCATTGTGTAAATCATCATCACAATATGGATGAACCATTAGTCTCCCCAAAGATGGGTGAGCATCCACTACAAACAGAATTAGGGTTTCAAGCCCTTTCAGAGTTCTTAGACAAAGGATCAATCAAGAAATGACATGATCTGTAACTTGTCTAGCCTCTCCAACATCCACAATGGATCAAAAGGACTCCCACTTCAAGGATTAAGCACAAGGCTGCAGCATTCCAAGTGGATCAAGCCTTAAGATCGTCAGTGTCACCAAATTAGGGTTTTGGTCGACCAGGGCCTCCAGATGGAAATTTTCCTCTGGGCATGAGCCATTGCTTCAAAGCCTAACTTAAATTACTCCATGGGACCTCATAGACCCCATCATCAAGTCAATTTAGCCTCAGGGGATGCATTCACTAAAAATCAGGAATTAGGGTTTCTTGACCTAATTCACCCTAAGTTGATTTTTGGGACAAAACATGAGCCAAGACCTCAAGAGAGGATTTGAGGGTCTCAAATACACCACATTGATCCATTTGAAACAATGGATTAATCCAAGAAGCTTGATCCACAAGTTTCAAATTCATTAGAACCAAAATTAGGGTTTCGCGAGAAAAGTCAACTGTGCCTTTGACTTTTGACCAGGACATGCTCCCAAACCCTAAGACATGATTCAATACACCCTATAACACCTATTAAATCAACCCATCAAGTTTGATTTAGGTCAAGGACTTGATTTCATAGAGGATCGCACAGTTTGGAATTCATCTGACAAAAAGTCAACTGTGCACAAAAGTCAACTTTGACTTTTTGAGATTTTCCACAAAAATGGGTTTTTAACCCTAAAATGATGTTAATGTGTGATTTTAATCATCATTCATCAAGAAAAATCAAGAAAAGTGGAATAACTTGTAAAAGGGGTAACCATAAAAACTTAGAAAATTTTCTAAGTTATGGAATAAAGTGGCTAGGGTACCAACTTTGGAGGATCATAACTCCTAAACCACAAGGCCATTTTTTCCCATCCAAAGCTGGATTTATAGCTCTCATGGCCCTCTACAAAAGCTTCAACTACACCTCATTCCAATTCATTATGGATTTTGAGTTATGGAATGATCAAAATGGCTGAAAACATGAAATGCCACTTTTTCAAACACTTAGTGAAATTTTCACTAAGTTAAAATATGCCTTCACTTTTTTCCAAATTTAGGGGAATTTTTCACTTGGATCCAAAAAGTATCAAAACCAATTATGGTCAAACAGTTATTGTATCATATGAGGGCTTTCCAAAATGGCCAAGAACATCACCAAACTCAACTTGAGCCATGAGATATGACCATGGCAACATGCCTTGCTGAAAACTGCCAAGGCAAGGCAGATTTTGGAGTTTTGCTCGATTTGCTCAAATTTTGCAAGGGGCAAGCAACTCTATCCATATGAACACCTCAAGGGGGGGACCAAGGAGGAACCAACTCTGATCCTAAGCCTCCCAAGTCTTTGGAACCAAAAATAGCATGCCAAACCTAGAAATCCCTAAAAGAGGGACAAGACTCCAATTTTGGATTGGAGCCTTTAATGGATGCACCAAGGTGGCATGGACTGACACAATTGCAACTGAATTCAGTCAAGAATGATCCAACAACTAGGGAACCACAGCTTTGTTCTCTAACCTCTAGTCAATGGCTAGAGGAGACTTGGATTCTCATTTGCCAACATTGGCCAAACCTCTGCTGTAGTTACCATTCACTATTGCTTGCAAAATAAACTTGCTCTACTATAAATAGAGCTCATTTATGCTCAGTTTGAGTACACCAAAGCCATCAAACAGACGTTTTCCTCAAAATCACCTTCTCACTTCCAATTTTTCCTTCTAAGGCAAGTCACCATTGGGTTTTGAGTTTGAGAGCAATTCCAATCAAACCAATCACACACACACACCTCATAAACATCATATAGAAGTGATCCAAACACTCACATAACATCTGGAACACCAAAATCACAAAATCACCAGCCAATTGCTCAAGCCTTTGACAGATTTGCAGTTGGGGTACCATCTCAAGTTCCAGATCATTTCAATCCATTCCAAGCATCCAGACACACTCCATGGCACCTAGGGAAGCTATCCAGATCATTGAAACCTAGCTGTAACACCTCTAGCCCAAAACTCGATCACCAGCTGCAAGAGGTGAGCATAAGCTCTTCTAACTCTATGATCCATGCATTTTTTGCTGCACAATAATTTGGCCATATGTTCATAATCGTGCATAGAGTGTTTACCCTCAATCAATGGCTTTGTATGAACCGTGTATGGAATTTCTGAACCTTCATGCAGAATTTAGGGTTCTCGAGGTTTCTCTTTGATTTCTTATTCCATGCTTAAAACAAATGAAATTAAAGACCATAGACATGACCGTGAGGTTGAAACGAGTAGATTGATATGTAGATTGCATGATATTATCAAGTATTCTGTGAGATTGGATAGAAAACGCAAATCTGCAGAAACAGAGGGTGGCGCGTGTTCTTGCCGTTGTTCTTGGCGCCCTTTTTGAAAATTCAAATATTTGAATTTTGTGATTTTATTTAATTGATTCAAAAATTAATTTCTCTATGAGTTTTAATGATTTTGAGTTGATTCTTTTTTTAATAATTCACAAAAATGTTAAAATATTTTATTTTACCAAAAAATCCCAAAAATATTATTTATTTCATATAATTGATATTTTTACCAAGAATTAATATGTTAATTGTTTTTGACATTTAAAATATTTTTTCCTTCTTGATTTTGCAAATTTTGATGACTTCTAATTATTTTGTAGGCCAAAACTTGATTTTTGAAACATTAATCTAAGATCACAATTTGTTTTCCAAATGTTAAACAATTTTGATCATTTTAATTGAATTTTTATTCAATTAAAATACATTTTGAAAACAAAGTAGGGTTTTTGATTAATTCAACCCTCATCAAACGTTTTCAAACCTTTTGGGCCTCTAGTAGAGTGTAAGACCCAACCCTTTTAGAAAAACCAAAATAATTTGGGCCTCAGTTGTTGTATAAGTTCCACTGTGTTTTCAAAATCTCGGCATGGTCGTCGCTTTTCAAAAACATTTTCATCTGGGCCTACCCTCGTGTTATAAGCCCCATTCTTTTTCTTTAAACACCTTTGGCCTCTAATAGAGTGTAAGACCCAATCCTTTGTAAATACAAACCTATCTTGGGCCTCAAATGTTGTATAAGTCCCGTTGTATTTCAAAAGTTTGGCGCGATCATCGCCCGTTTAAAACAAACCATCTGGGCCTCTCCTCGAGCTATAAGACCCATTCAAAATCATTTTTGGGCCTCTAATAGAGTGTAAGACCCAACCCCCCTTTTGAAACCCAAAACTTTTGGGCCTCAGTCATTGTATAAGACCCACGGTGTTTTCAAAACCTCGGCGCGATCGTCGCCCTTTTCAAAATTAATCATTGGGCTTCTCCTTGAGCTATAAGACCCATCTTTGCTCACTTTCAACCATTTTTTTGGGCCTCTTGAGAGAGTGTAAGACCCATTCCCTTTGTACAGAAAACCTTTCTTGGGCCTCAGTCACTTGTATAAGTCCCTGTATAAATTAAACAGTGCAATCACTAGTAAAACCTTGGGCCTCTCCTTGAGCTATAAGCTCTAACAATCTTTTCAAAGCACTTTCTCCTTTGATTTTGAATATAATATTGTTATCAAAGCTTTCTTTGTTGAACAAACTAACAAAACAACATGGAAGCTCTACAACCGAGTAAGTATTTACCCGCTTTCATTTACAGCTTTCATATGTATATAACTGTATTGTGGGGCAGTTTCACTGTAAGTCTTCTTTCACAAACTCATATCAACTGTGTAATAATAGTATAGATATTTAGAGTTTCCCCGACAACTATGTCTAGAACTAGGCAAAACCTCATCTCTTTACCTCCGACGTTCACCCGGATATACCTTAACCCTGAGAATTTTCTTTTACAACAATTTTAGATAACTAGATCTAAGAAATCTTCCCCTTGAACAGTTCATATACAGAAGGCCAATGTTCCAAGTGAAACCCCTTCTGGAACTGTTCATCAGCCTCCTCTTGGGCTTAGTGCAAGGACCCACAGGCTTCCTAAAAGCATCCCCGCCTCCTCTTGGGCATTGTACAAGGACCCATCGGCTTCTTAGAAGTTTTCACAGCCTCCTCTTAGGCTTTGTATAATGATTCTTTCCCCGGGAAGATAGCCTCCTCTTGGGCTTCATACAAATTGTCCCGACGACCTCCTAGAGGTATAGGAACAGAAATTAGTCATCTTAATAGAACAGTCTTTCAAAGAGTCTAGATTTTACTACTACTGTTTCTTAAGCATAGTACAAAAGATAAGGCCCGTAGACTTCGGCAGTCTCAATACCCTTCGAATTCCCCGTTTCCTTAAAGAACAGGAAATAATCTCGGTCCTCAGATCAAATCCATGAGTACAACATTACCCATATAAGAATTGATTTTCTCTTTTAACCAACATGCTGGACCTGTAACTCAACTGCAACAATAATCTTAGCCTCCTCTTGGGCTTTGTACAATGATTCTCCCCAGCAGAGTTAACCTACAGCCTCAATCTCGGGCTTTGTACGAGATAAAAAACACTCTTTTGTTGAGTATAAAAGACTCTCTTGTTGAGTCAAACCTTTTCAGCCTCCATCTCGGGCTTCGTACGAGATACAAAATCACTCTCTTGTTGAGTATAAAAGGCTCTCTTGTTGAGTCAAACATTTTTAGCCTTCATCTCGGGCTTTGTATGAGATACAAAACACTCTCTTGTTGAGTATAAAAAGACTCTCTTGTTGAGTCGATCACCTTTAGCCTCCATCTTAGGCTTCGTATGAGATACAAATCACTCTCTTGTTGAGTATAAAAGACTCTCTTGTTGAGTCAAACCTTTAGCCTCCATTTTGGTATTCGTACAAGACACATACAAAAGCACTCTCTTGTTGAGTCAACCCTTCCAGCCTCTATCTCGGGCTTCGTACGAGACCCAAAAGCATCCTCTTGTTGGGTCAATAGCCTCCTCTTAGGCTTTGTATAAGAAAACCCCGGTTGAGTCAATCAACCTTTTAGCATCAAAGCTATGCCTCATTCACAGTACAAACATCAACAACTCCTTTCCCCTCCATCTAATTGCTGTAAGCGGCAAGCCTCTAGATTATTTACATCCACTGTCCCTCTTTTATGTCCCTCTTTTTGCATGAGAAATTCCTAAGGAAAGATGACATTTCTCTAAACTGAGTTAAAGTCTTCTCCTTCAGGTTGAAAACCCCCTATAAAGGAAATTATGGCATTACTGGATTCACATATCCCGGTTAATGTAATCCTCCTTTATAACCAGTTAACAAACAGTTGTGACAAACAGATCCTCTTTAGAGATGACAAATTCTCTCTAAAAGTCAGGGCTTCAAACAAGATACAAATAGACCCTTCAGCTTCACATCTTGGGCTTTGAACAAGATACAAACCACCTTTAGCTTCATATCTTGGGCTTTGAACAAGACACCAAAACACTATTTCCTCCCATAGAATAGGAGGAACTACGATCGCTCTGATTTCCCTGTTTCGGTAAACGGGAATACGTAGGCATAAGATTGAAAGAAAATTCTTAGCGAGCACACCACATCAAAAACCTCTTGCCACAAATCCTCACATATCCATTAAAACATCCGAGTCTGTATCCCTCACCAAAAGTCTAAACTCGATCAAAATAAACCTAATAGAGGCCCCCCCACATTGATCGCATCTGTAAACCAACAGTTTTGACTGTTTAACCTCAGTTTACAAAGCAGGGTTAGTTGGAGACATCTATTTCCCTTCCTTCATCAACTCCAATAGGATAAAAAATGAATCGACCTGTAGTACCCTCCTAGAGCGACAGTGCTTAAGAACCACGTTCAAAATCGCTCGCTACTGAAAAATGGCACCCACTGTGGGGCCCTTACGTATTTCATCTCTGGGGTAGAAACCAAGGAGTGGGGACTTCACTGGGTTAAGACTTTTTGTTGACTTCACTAGGATCTTAGGTCAAAACCTTTAAGTTGGGAAAGTACCACAGAATGGCGACTCCGCCGGGGAGCCATTTTCTGTCAGGAACATAGTATTCATAGCTCTTAAAAGTCTAGGACATTAGGACAAATATATATACTGCTTTTCCTAATTGATATCCGTGTTTATTTTTCTGCTAATGGGAATGCGTGTGATGTCGCATGTGGAAAGATTGAGTATACACCTAGGAAAAACCTCTTTCAGTAGTGCGGAAGCTATCGGAAATAGTTGTTACGCGATACTACCCTCTTCTGAGGTTCTTCGAAATAACATCACCTAGCACGGTTCCCGGCCCGCTGATGTTAACTCGACAAGAATCAATGATTTTGAGAGACAGGTACAAAAATCACTAGTATAAACCTTTGGGATGGGTAGAGCCTTGACTTCATGACACCGACCCTTTGACCTCATGTTTTTTTTTTATGTTTTTGTGTGCTGCATTCCTGCATTCATTAAAAAAAAAACATTAAGCAAATAAAATTTTCTTTTCTAGTCTCTCTTTTTCAAATTAAACTAAAACAATGATTGCAAATAGCAGAGGAAAAAAGATTGCGCTCATGGATTTCGGTAGAAGGAGAACTCATAAGTACACCTTCAAGGTTCCAAAGTTAGAGGATTTGAGAGGTTTGGCAAGGATGATCACAAACCATGAGGCTTTCAGAGCTAAGTACGGAGGTCTGCTACCTCTGTTAGGGGTCCATGTGATTGAAAGAATCATGTAGGCACTCATTCAATTTTACGATCCAGTCTATCACTGTTTTACATTCCCGGATTACCAGCTCGCACCAACGCTGGAGGAGTATTCTCACCTGACTGGTTTACATATTACTGATCAAGCTCCCTTTTCTGGACTGGAAGAAATTCCAAAGGATCAAATCATTGCAAGAGTAATTTATTTGGATGAGTCGGAAATCAAGACTCACATGACCACCAAGGGAGGAATCCCAGGTTTACCAGCCAAGTTTCTGGTAAAGAAAGCTCTGTACTTTGCTAGTATAGGGAACGTAACTGCTTTTGAAAGCATCTTTGTTTTACTCACCTACAGGTTATTTTTGTTTCCCAACATCGATAACTTTGTAGATATCAACGCCATTAAGGTTTTTCACATTGGAAACCCTGTACCGACTCTGACATAGATTGGTACAATAGGATTTATGACGGGATCAGAACCATTGACCGTTGTGGAAACTTCCCCAAAGTACCCCTTATATGAACTAAGGGGGGAATCAATTATCATCCAGTCTTAGTTCGTCATCAATTTGGATACCCAATGAGGCATGTCCCACGTAACGCTCATCTGGAAGGTCTTTTCTTTAAGGAAGTAGAAAATGACAGGGTACTAAAGATGGAAATAGTGCACGGTTGGAAACATGTTCATAAGAAAGGACGGGAGTCTCTAGGAAAACCGGACTGTGTCTCGGTGGAGCCTTATCTCCACTGGGTACAAACTAGAGCTCTCAAGCTAAAGATGCCTTATCCTCGTCACGGAGTTCTTCTGCCAAGGGAATCTGTCATGTACTTCATGACTGAAACGGAAAAACTTCAGGTTACTCTCAACAAAGTTCAACAGGAAATGAGGTCTTGGAAGAACAAGTACCGCATTCTCAATGTGGAATGTACCAAAATACAGCAACTGCTGAAAGAAAAGGATGCTCTAATTGAGATTTTGGAGCAACATGCTGTAGAGAATCAGGATGACCAAAGGAATTTGTTCGCTCCTTTCACTTGGCAAAGGAATAACGACCCGACAACGGCTCAAGAGCCCCGGTCCAAGAAAAGGAAAGTACCATAATCAGCACCCGAGTTCTCCTCAGAGAGGACTCGGGACCCATTAGCTTAGGTTTCTGTTTCCAGCACCTTGTAAATTACTGTATTTCCATTTTCGCAATCCTTTGAATTCAATAAAACGGGGATTTCCCCACTGTTTGATATTTGCAATCTAATTGTCAAAGTTTATTTTGATTAAACAAAAAAAAACAATTAATATAATCATTGCATTCATCATTCTCACGTCACGTATTCTTCTTACCTACGAATCTCATGTTTGTGTCTCGGTTCTAGAGTCAAACTGTCTCATTCGTACAATACTCGGGCCAATCGTCAGAAAAAGATGAATGATCTCAAGGAAGAGAACAGAGAGTTGAAAGAAGAGATCGTCGCTCTGAGAGAAGATATGAGAAAACTTCATAACGACATGCAAGCTACGGCAGAAGCGCAGCTACAAAGAACTGTGATCTCAGAGATCACCTCAACACCCTTAGTAGAGAAGTATGATCCTAGGTATCAAATGCCGAAAGATCGTCCCTGTGGCATGCCTGTTAACTATATCTCGGAAGGATATGTTCTGCCGATCACTGAAGATCAGGGAATCATAGCAGAAGCCTCTAGGCCTGAAGGTTACAAACTTCGGGAATGCGAGGATGCCAGAGGCATATTGAGGACTCCTAAAGGTTACAAACTTTGGGAAACGCCAAGATTCACTGCCGTAGTAACGGTACCACCCCCTGTGGTGCACACTGTCCCAGAAGGACAGATTCCATAGATATCTTCTGGTAGAAAGGAAAGTATGCTCGATAAAATGGATGAATTCCAGGAACAGTTCCTGGAAATACAGAAGGAACTGCAGGCCCTTCGCGGTCAGAATTTGTTTGGAAAGGACGTCGCGGACCTCTGCTTGGTCCCCAATGTAAATGTCTCGCACAAGTTCCAAGTACCCGATTTTGAAAAATACAAGGGTAACTCTTGCCCTCAGAGCCACTTGGTGATGTACGCTCGGCGAATGTCAGCTTAGACGGAGAATTAGGCCTACTGGTTCACTACTTTCAGGATAGTTTAACCGGTGCCACATTAAAATGGTACATGGGTTTAAACCGCGCTACGATTAGCACTTTCAGAGATCTTGGCACTACCTTCGTCCAACAATATAAATACAATTTGGACATGGCACCAGACAGAGATCAACTCAGATCAATGTCGCAAAAAGACAAGGAAACCTTTAAGGAGTACGCTCAGAGATGGCGTGAAATTGCCGCTCAAATTTGTCCACCTCTTGAGTAAAAAGAGATGACAAAGATCTTCTTAAAGACCTTAAGCTTATCTTACTACGACCGAATGGTTGCCAGTGCGCCCAGCGACTTCACCAAAATGGTCGGTATGGGAGTGCGTCTCGAGGAAGCCGTTTGAGAAGGACGTCTGGTCAAAGACACTGGGTCGACAAGCGGTACTAAAAAATACGGTAGTGTTCTCCCTAAGAAAAAGGAGCAAGATATTGGGAATATCTCTCTCGGAAAGCAAAGGCGACGGTATCAACAACCAATAGCAGTTGTAACACCTGCTATCAATCCTGTGCGTGTTTCTACGTATCAACCTCAGGTTGCTCAAACCCAACCGCATTCGGAGCAATTTCAGCAAAGGACACAACATCCTTTTTAGCAGGCTCGTCCTCAATACAACAACAACCGTACAACGCGGCCACCAGGATTTGATCCTATACCCGTATCGTACGCAGAACTATTTCCGTTACTACTGGCTAAGGGGCATGTCCAGACTAAGTCTCCTCTTACAGTACTGGAAAATCCATCTTTTTGGTTTAAGGT
This sequence comes from Lathyrus tuberosus, assembly GCA_022829125.1. Lineage (NCBI taxonomy): Eukaryota > Viridiplantae > Streptophyta > Magnoliopsida > Fabales > Fabaceae > Lathyrus > Lathyrus tuberosus. Next base: position 20,428,373 of record JALAZF010000012.1, on the reverse strand, counting down.
GGATCAGACTTGCTCTTACCATCAAGGAGGACCAGGGCATAACAAAGAGAACTGTCTCAGTTTCAAATCTGACGTGCAAAAGCTTGTTAGGAGCGGGGTCTTATCTTTCAAAGATACGAATCCGAATGTTCTCACAAACCCGCTGCCTCAACACGAAAAGGCTACAGTAAATTTGATAGAGGGAGAGTCTAACAACACCTATCAAATTCGCGATGTACTCTTACTGAGGGCCAACTTGGTCAAGATGCATTGTAGACAGAGTGGATATGGCCATGTGCCACCTCATAATTATCACCAGTGTGATATTTGCTCTAAAAGCAACCGAGGATGTTCTGTGGTGCAATCAGCTCTACAGGAACAGATGTATCTCGGATGGATCCAAGAGCACCGAGTTCGTGGAGTTAACATGGTTTATATGAATTCTAACATCATTCAAAACCACGATATCCGTACGATGGATGTCAACTTGGTGGCAATGCACTCAACGCAAAGCTAGTATCATAATCTGCCGCGTCACGATTATAATTCATGTCTGACTTGCTCGGTAAACAAATAGGGATGCTCTTTTGTACAAGGGGCCCTCCAGCGTCAGATGGATCTTGGATGGATCAAAGTCTACCATGATAGAAATTCTTATTGTTAGACGATGGCTATGGATCTAAAAGGGGGGGTTGAATAGATCCCTTGAGTTTTACACGCAAATGGTTTACAAAATTTGTTTTTAAAAATTGTTTAAACGGAAGCTACCACTGGATAGAACGTCTACAACGAACCTTCTACCAAAAGGATCGGATATGCCCGAATACATCACGGATGAGTACAGAAGAGAAAAATTCAGTTTTGAATACTACACTTAAGGCACGCAATCAACAAAATATCACTTGGTTGATGTATATTCCAATCCAATGAGGTAAAGTGATAAGCAATTTAAAACAATGTGTTAGAGTTTTGCTTTGAAACAAATTATCAAACACCTAGTGTGCGTAAACACACTATGTGCAGAATTTCTATGGAGGGTAATGTACAACTGCACCAAAACACAATTCAAGGAATTGTATCAGTTTAACAAAAACAAATTATCAGCGTACAATTACTCAACTACAGAAATTTCGATGACTTGCGACTTCACAAATTCGAACGAACTGAATTGTAAAAGAGTTAAGGAAAGAGAGAACAAACGCGATTTGATTAGGCAGTTCCCCAATCGTCCTCGCTTTGGGTACGTCTGCCCCCAACTCCACAAATTGAATTGAGATATATATATATATATAGTTGTTGCAAATTGTTTATTACAAGAGAAAACAATGAACTTCCAAACCCTCGAACGTCTTCGATCGTTGATGCAAAATGTTCTCTTCCCTTGATTCAAGATGAATCAAGTGCTCCGAATATGGTTGATTCAATTACCGTCCCACGCTACTAAACCGAAAGAAACCACCGTTCTTCAGTTACCTTCACTCGGTCAATTGTGATCTACCAAGAATTCGAACCCAAACCTCTTTTCTACGATCCTCTGATTACAGCTACTAAACCGAACAATTGCGCCAATTTCCGGCTACCTTCGCCCAGCCGAATCCCTGTAGAAAGAACTGTTTGTGTAAAAACCCCCAAAATCTATCCGATTCTTGGAGGACAAAACCAACTGGTTTTATTCAAGAAACACATGCCAAACTCTCAACCCTGAAGATGAAGATTACACTTCCTAAATTCTGAACGTTATCACTTCGATCATTGGGAGACACAAACAAAGATGATTATGTGTAATTGTTTGTTTACACAATGAAGAAGATGAAGATGAAGAGAGAAATGACATATCTTTCACGTTTCTTGTTATTCATAAAAAGGATGGCCAAAACTATTTATTTGAAAAAAAATGACCAACAAAAATAATAACAGAAAAATAACAGAAAAGAAATTAAGTGAAAAAATGCATAATTTTGAAGTCATGCGTCGACCTCCAGCCTTCATGCGTCGACGCATAACAAAAGATTCTAGTGTCCATTGAATTGTACGTTTTCCCGCAGGTTTTGGAGGTTAGCGCATGAAATTGGGGGTTAGCGCATGGACTGGAAGGGTCAACGCATGAAGTGCATTTTTTCAGGAAATTCAATTTTTATGAGCATTTTCACCAGACCAAGATCAGAAACACATACTAGACACAACTAAAACGATAGTGGACATTTATTTTTGGAGAGGACAAGATCCTATGCATCTAGACACATGAACGGTAATGGTTAGACGCTATATGCCCGACACGTGAAGTGATACCACTCAAATTACAATCTAATATGTTTGTTGACATCATTAAAACAATGTAGCTAGAAGAATATCCCTCACATACTCCCCCTTTTTTATGATGGCAACACTTTCTTCGCTGTCACGAGATATGTAATTTGAGAGTGAACAAAGCTCCCCCTGTCTTTGACATCTGGTTAATAAAATTTCTGCTTGTTATTCTTCTCCCCCTTTGACAACATCAAAAAGAAGAAAAGACGGTGGTCAAAATAACGCACTATAATACGTAGTGGATCATCATATATTTGCAACAACCAAACATTAACATGCATCCACATATGATACCACTAATGTAAGCTTAGGAATGATTAAATAAGGAACAAAAACATACAAGCAAAACATTCACGCCGATAAAGTTCAAACAAACGAAAGCAACATTCAAATGTCAACAGCAGAAAGGAAAGCAAAACAGAAATGCAAGCACAAATGATATATGATGCCCTAAACTCTATGGCCTTCTCCCCCTGAACGGATGACCTCTTCCCCTATAGTATTGGCTTGGTGGAAGGTCCTCTAGATGTAGGTTGATTTCAATCAACGCACTGTTTAGGTTTCCAAGACTATTTGCCAGGTTCTGGTTTTGTTGAGTCAAGTTGGCGTCCATCTGATTGAAACGATTCATAGCGGCGTTGGCAAAATTGTTGAAGTTGGTAATGTGAGATGAAACTTGATCAGACAAATTGGTGAATTGTTCTTGCTGAGTAGAGTAACGAGTATCTTGCAGAGCTTGAAATTCTTGATGCTGAAGAGTCAAGTCGTTCAACCTAGCCAAAATTTCTTCAGAAGCCTGTGGATCATGCTGAGGCGGTGGAGTTGGAGGAGCAGAATTTTCAGGTTGATGCCATTCATAATCCTCACCATAGGTTGGAGGCACATAGGCGCTTCCACGTACAGTCCAGCAATTTTGTTGCCACTGACCCCAGCCCTGATTTTTAGAAGTTTCGTCAGGTTGATAGCCCATCCATGCCTCATTGTCCTCTTGTTGCATAGCCACATTTTCTTGCATAACCACATCTTCTTGCATGACAACATTTTCATCATTGACAGCTTGATTTGCATTTTCTGGAATGCCCTCATCATCACTTCCTTCAAGGTGAACCGGTTCATCATGTTCAGGATGGGTGGATCTTGGTCGATAAAAGAACTTGTTCTCACGTGAATGCCAAAAGTAACCCATCATGGAAAGGGTTTTGGCAAGAAATTGTTGTTCAGCGGTAATATGAATTTGACAAATCTGTGGAATAGGAACATCAAAGTGATTCAAAATGTTTGCAACAGCAGATGCATAACCAAGTGCCAGAAATTTGTTGGAGCTGCGAGTAACGAACATCCTATAAGCAAAATAATAAGGCCAGTTAATTTTGATCTTATTCTTGAGAATATAGATGAGGTGAACCTCTGCCTGCTCAACTCTTGAGTATCCTCCTTTCTTAGGCCTCAAGATGCGAGCAACAATCCACTGAAGAATACGGTCTTTGAATTTTAGATGGCCGGTAGTGACACTTTTAGGAAATAATTCACTTGCCACAAAATCATCTGAATACGGTTCCCGCAACATCGAATTCAGAGCAGTTTTGAACTCATAGTTCTGAACAAAGGTTTTATCAGTAACCTCTGGGAGAGTGTCATCAGTATCCAATACAAAAAGTGTAGACCATACATCATTTGTCACTTCAAATTCTGTATTATTCATAGAGAATTTAAATTCAGCCCCATGAAATTTGCCCTTGATCCCACAATAGAACAACCGAGTCAAATCTTCACTATACTTATCATCACATTCTACAAATTCACTAAGATTTTGAAAATTTATAAGTTCAGAAATCTCAGGAATGTGAAAATCTTGACCCATCAGAGGATAAAACCCATGTTGTCTTATAACAACCCGGTTAGAAAATAGTTCCTCAAAAGGAGTAGTTAGCCTTTCAGAAAATAAAGACTTAAAGGTTACCCGTTGCGAAGATGATGATGTTCTGGTCGGTGCTGATTGTGAAGATGATCCTCTTGTTCCCCTTTTACTAGGGTTTCTTCTTGAAGACATCGTTGAAGAAAAGTTGAAAGAGGATGATGACACTTGTTTTTCGCTGAGAGTGAAAAGGAGATATGTGCAACCCTTAGAAAACCTTGTAGCAGTAATATAGAAGATTTTCTCTTGGTGGGTTTTTGATTTCTAGGGTTTTGATGAGGATTTAGTGGAGAGTAATTGTTATTGATGAGGTTTAATGGAGGAGGATAGGGAGAGATTGACCACAAAGTCTAATGAGATGACATGCAATAACCATAAATTAATGTGTAATGAGAAAATGTAGGGAAAATGAACAACACTAGGTCGGCGCACACGCCCCAGTAAAGAAGGGAGTCTGAACGGTCGAGTTATGCGTCGACCTATGAATCTGTGCGTCGGCGCATGATTTTTGAATTTTCTTAAAAAAGCTGAACACGTGGTTATGCGCTATCCCGAAAATTTAGTAGGTCAGCGCATGAATTTATGCGTCGACGCATGAACATACAGAAGTGAAATTTTGCAAAATTTTAAGTTCCAACCAGATAAATAGACATGTACACATACAAAACAAAACATCCACATGAACGATAAGTGCTCAAAATGCAATAAACATCAAGATTAGAGTAATTAATATGGCACAAAATATTGATAAACATCTATAAATCGGAACAATATTACCTTGATCATCATGACGATAAGATCCCTCACATATGGCTAAATATCTCTTTGCATTGTTTGTTAAAAGAATAAACAAGCATATATATATGTGAAGATCACTACTCTAAAGGATTATTAAGCACGATCCGAGATATCGAGAATGCCAAGTTCCCTACGAATGTGAAAGAAAGGCTCTGTAGCTAATGGTTTTGTGAAAATATCAGCAAGTTGATTCTTAGTGTCAACATGCTCAAAAATAACATCACCTTTCTCTACATGATCCCTAAGAAAATGATGGCGTATTTCGATATGCTTGGTGTGTGAATGTAGTACAGGGTTCTTAGCTAGATTAATCGCACTAGTGTTATTGCACAAAATTGGAATACGTTCAAGTTTTAAGTTAAAATCAAGTAATTGTTGTTTGAGCCATAAGACTTGAGCACAACAACTATCGGCGGCAACGTATTCCGCCTTGGCTGTTGACAAAGCAACGGAAACCTGTTTCTTGCTGTGCCAACTCACCAAGGAATTTGCGAAAAAGTGACACGTGCCACTAGTACTTTTCCTATCCAACTTGCATCCGGCAAAGTAGGAATCGGAGTAGCCAACTAAGGAACAAACACTACCTTTGGAATACCACATCCCATACTTTGGAGTACCAGAGAGGTATCGAAGTATGCGCTTAACTGCCTTTAGGTGGGATTCCTTGGGATGTGCCTGATACCTCGCACACATGCATACACTAAAAATTATATCGGGACGTGATGCGATAAGATAAAGAAGAGACCCTATCATACCTCGATACTTCTTTACCTCAACATCCTTACCCATTTCGTCACGATCAAGATTAGTACTTGTAGGCATAAGAGCATCTATTGCTTTGCAGTTCAGCATATCAAAACGTTTTAGTAACTCAAGACAATATTTCGTTTGACTCACGAATGTTCCCTTTTCAAGTTGTTTGATTTGCAGTCCGAGGAAATAGTTGAGCTCCCCCATCATGCTCATTTCAAACTCCCCCTGCATCAAACTAGAAAACTCCTTGACCAAGGTCATGTTAGTAAACCCAAATATGATAATGTCAACATAAACTTGTACCAAAATTAAGTGTTTTCCTTGACGTTTAATAAAGAGGGTTGTGTCAACCTTTCCTCTTGAATACCCTTGATCTAGTAGAAATTTGCTTAGACGTTCATACCAAGCCCTAGGGGCTTGTTCATGTCCGTACAGAGATCATTTAAGTTTGTAAACATGATCAGGATATTCGTGGGATTCAAAACCCGGAGGTGGGGCTACATAAACCTCTTAATTTATGTATCTGTTAAGGAACGCACTTTTAACATCCATTTGGAATAATTTAAAGTTCTTTGTGCAAGCATAGGCAAGTAGAAGGCGTATGGCCTCGAGTCGGGCAACCGGCGCATAAGTTTCCTCATAGTCGATTCCTTCCTCTTAGTTATAGCCTTGCGCTACAAGCCTAACTTTGTTACGCGTTATTACTCCATTTTCATCAAGTTTATTCCTAAACACCCATCGGGTTCCGATTACTCGATGATCTCGCGGAGGGGGGACAAGGTCCCAAACCTCATTTCTCCAGAATTGATTTAGTTCATCTTGCATTGATAGAAACCAATGCTCATCGAGTAACGCATCCTTAGCATTTTTAGGTTCAACTTGGGAAACAAAACCAGAGTAATAACAAAAGTTACTAAGTTTAGAGCGAGTAGTTACTCCCTTAGAGATATCACCAAGAATGTTGTCAATTGGATGGTCTTTTGAAGACTACCAAGCTAGAGGAAGTTCATCTTTATCAGCATGATGATCATCCTCACTTTTCACTGGTTGGTGATCCTTTTCCTCCTCAATACGCACTGCTTCAGGTTGATCAATTCCCTTATCAGTGTCCTTGAGTATGTCTTCAGTAGGTACACCTGCACCATGAAAAGAACTACCTTCTCCGACATTTCTCAGATAAGACTCCTCAAAAGTAACATGAACTGACTCTTCAACTATGTGTAACCTCTTATTATAAATTCTATATGCTTTACTTGACTGAGAGTATCCAAGAAAAATACCCTCGTCGGCCTTGGCATCAAATTTACCAAGAGTCTCTTTCCCATTGTTTAACACAAAGCATTTGCAACCAAATACATGAAGGTGAGAGATGTTTGGCTTACGCCCTTTTAAAAGCTAATACGGTGTCTTGTTTAGAATAGGCCGGATGAGCACCCTATTCAAAACATAACAAGCCGTACTTATGGCGTCGGCCCAAAAGTATTTTGGTAATCCACCATCATTGATCATAGTCCTTCCAAGTTCTTCCAAAACTCTATTTTTACGTTCCACTACCCCATTTTGTTGAGGGGTACGTGGTGCGTAAAAATTATGATCAATTCCGTTGGAATCACAAAATGCTTCAAATAAATGATTTTCAAACTCACCCCCATGGTCACTTCTAATTGACCAAATGTTTGTGTTTAACTTGTTCTGAGATAACTTAGCAAATCGTTCAAAGGCCGAAAAGGTATCACTCTTATTTGCTAAGAAAATTGTCCAGCAAAACCTAGAAAAATCATCGACTATAACAAACCCATAATAGTTACCACCTAGACTTTTAACCCTAGATGGTCCAAAGAGGTCCATATGGAGGAGCTCAAGGGGTCTCATAGTTGAAACGATGTTTTTAGATTTGAATGAGATCATTGTTTGCTTCCCCATTTGACACGCATCACAAAGGTGATCCTTTGTGAATTTAATTTTGGGCAAACCGACGACTAGGTCTTTAGAGACAATTTTGTTCAGCAAATCAAAATTGATGTGAGCCAACCGTCTATGCCACAACCATGAATCTTCATTCATAGCGACTAGACACTTGTCTCCAATCAACGATACCTCATTTAAATCTAGCATATAGACGTTGTTCACCCTTAAGCCCTTAAACACATTCTTTTTGTCGCTATCTTCAAATATGCAACAATCCTTTGAAAAAGATACTTTATAATTCTTGTCACATAGTTGACTAATGCTTAAAAGGTTGTGTCTAAGGCCTTCCACAAGCATCACATCAGAGATAGTAGTAGATGAGGGGTTACCTACACTACCTTTGCCGAGAATCTGTCCCTTGTTGTTATCTCCGCAGGTGACAAACCCCTTTTTATTCACCACAAAGTCGATAAAAAGAGATATGTATCCGGTCATGTGTCTCGAGCAGCCACTATCCATAACCCATCTTCTTTCGGTGGTCTCAAGACTTTGTACCTACAAAAACAATCAAGGGAGAGTAGGTACCCAATTCTCATTGGGTCCTTTAAGGTGAGTGAAACCAAGACCGTACTTGGGCAACCATTGGTAGATGCCTTTCAGAACAAGAAACCTTTTGAAGCGGCATTTCGCAATAGTATGACCAGGCTTACAACAATAAAGACAATTACGGTTCATTTGGAATTTACTTTTGCTATCACTATCTCGAATCACATAAGTATACTTTTGATATGGATTATTCATGCTCTCACGAAAATGTGATCGATCAATAGCAAACGTAACTTTTGGATTAAGAGCCTTGTCCAATTTGGCCTTGAGGGTTCTCACCTCTTGTTGCCAAATATGACAAGTATCACAGCCCTAATTGAACCAAGAGGTAGGATCCTTTTCAATCTTGGCTTTTGATGTGTCCACTATAGAGTTTTTGAGAGCTTCCAATTCCTTTTCGGAATCGGAAACCTTCTTCTCTAAATACGTGAAAATCCTTTTATTTGAGGCTAAACGTTGAAATGCTTCCTTAGCCTCATAGTGTAACATGTCAAAAGCCTTTCGTAACTCTAAATGCGACATAGTATTAACATGATCATATTTAGAATGATTTACCTCTTTTGCTTTGTTGTGGCGTGCCATAAGACAAAAGTTAACGCATTCACTTTCGTCACTTGAGGAATCATCTTTCTCTGACTCACTATCGCTCTCCCAAGCGATGTATGCTTGTCGAGACTTGTTGGACTTTTTGTTTGAGCGACTCTTGTCATTATCCTTATCTTTGTCTTTCTTTAGAGATGGACAATCCGGCTTGTAGTGCCCGGATTTTCCACAGTTGTAGCACGTACCTTTTACCTTGCCATTTTTGTTTCCTTCGCTTCTAGATTGCTTCCTAAACTTGACTAGATTTCTGTCCGAGTGTTGAATATTGTTCTTACGAACATATATGTTGTATCTCTTCACAAATAAGCCCATATCATCACCGGATTCATCATCTTTGTCATTATTGGTTTCATCATCACTTAGCTCTTGATGTGTGGACTTTGAACAAGAAGCCTTAAGAGATATCGACTTCTTCTCCGTATCTTTTGCCTTCTCCTTCTTGATACTCTTTTCATGTTTATCCAAGCTAATGAGCACTTGCTCATGCTCATCGAGTTTACCAAAGAGTGTTGTGAGGTCTAGTGTAGCAAGATCATTGGCCTCCTTGATAGCGGTGACCTTCGGTTGCCATTCCCTATTAAGACACCTCAGAATTTTGTTAGTAGAAACCTCATTTGGAATTGGTTTACCAAGAACATGCAATTTGTTGATGATGTGAGTAAATCGTTTTTGCATATCCTCAATGGTTTCCCCTTGCTTCATGTAAAACAAATCAAACTCTTGCGTTAGTGTATTAATACGAGCCAACTTAACATCATTAGTGCCTTCGTGGGCTACTTGTAAAGCATCCTACATGGCTTTGGCCGTTTCACAATGGGAGACTCGATAATACTCGTCAACTCCCAAGGAGGAGATGATCATATTACGAGCCTTCCAATCATAGTTGTACTTTTTCTCGTCCTCCTCAGTCCATTGAGCTTCGGGCTTAGGAACGAAAACGACTTCCGCGTTAGTCATAGTAATTTGCATGGGACCGTTTAAAATAACGTTCCAAACCTTCCGATCATTGGAATTAATATAAGCCCCTTTAGGTTCGTTCGCCACGATCCAAGAAATTTTACCGAAGCACCAAAATTAACCGGAGCTCGTGATACCACTTGTTAGACGATGGATATGGATCTAGAAGGGGGGTTGAATAGATCCCTTGAGTTTTACACCCAAATGGTTTACAAAATTTGTTTTTAAAAATTGTTTAAACGGAAGCTACCACTGGATAGAACGTCTACAACGAACCTTCTACCAAAAGGATCGGATATGCACGAATATATCACTGATGAGTACAGAAGAGAAAAATTCAGTTTTGAATACTACACTTAAGGCACGCAATCAACAAAATATCACTTGGTTGATGTATATTCCAATCCAATGAGGTAAAGTGATAAGCAACTTAAAACAATGTGTTCGAGTTTTGCTTTGAAACAAATTATCAAACACCTAGTGTGTGTAAACACACTATGTGCAGAATTTCTATGGAGGGTAATGTACAGCTGCTCTAAAATACAATTCAAGGAATTGTATCAGTTTAACAAAAACAATTTATCAGCGTACAATTACTCTACTACAGAAATTTCGATGACTTGTGACTTCATAAATTCGAACGAACTGAATTGTAAAAGAGTTAAGGAAAGAGAGAACACACGCGATTTGCTTAGGCAGTTCCCCAATCGTCCTCGCTTTGGGTACGTCTGCCCCCAACTCCACAATATATATATATATATATATATATATATATATATATATATATATATAGTTGTTGTAAATTGTTTATTACAAGAGAAAACAATGAACATCCAAACCTTCGAACGTCTTCGATCGTTGATGCAGAATTTTATCTTCGCTTGATTCAAGATGAATCAAGTGCTCCGAATATGGTTGATTCAATTACCGTCCCAGTCTACTAAATCGAAAGAAACCACCGTTCTTCAGTTACCTTCACTCGGTCAATTGCGATCTACCAAGAATTCGAACCCAAACCTCCTTTCTACGATCCTCTGACTACAGCTACTAAACCGAACAATTGCTCCAATTTCTGGTTACCTTCGCCCAGCCGAATCCCTGTAGAAAGAACAGTTTGTGCAAAAACCCCCAAAATCTATCCGATTCTTGGAGGACAAAACCAACTGGTTTTATTCAAGAAACACCTACCAAACTCTCAACCCAGAAGATGAAGATTACACTTCCTAAATTCTGAACGTTATCACTTCGTTCAATGGGCGACACAAACAAAGATGATTATGTGTGATTGTTTGTTTACACAATGAAGAAGATGAAGATGAAGAGAGAAATGACATATATCTTTCACGTTTCTTGTTATTCATAAAAAAGATGACCAAAACTATTTATATGAAAAAAAAATGACCAACAAAAATAATAACAGAAAACTAACAGAAAAGAAATTAAGTGAAAAAATGCAGAATTTTGAAGTCATGCGTCGACGCATAACAGAAGATTTTAGTGTCCATTGAATTGTGTGCTTTCCCGCAGGTTTTGGAGGTTAGTGCATGAAATTGGGGGTTAGCGCATGGACTGGAAGGGTCAGCGCATGAAGTGCAATTTTTCAGGAAATTCAATTTTTCTGAGCATTTTCACCAGACCAAGATCAGAAACACATACTAGACACAACTAAAATGATAGTGGACATTTATTTTTGGAGAGGACAAGATCCTATGCATCTAGACACATGAACGATAATGGTTAGACACTATATGCCCGACACGTGAAGTGATACCGCTCAAATTACAATCTAATATGTTTGTTGACATCATTAAAACAATGTAGCTAGAAGAATATCCCTCACACTTATCAAATCAACATGGTTCAAATCTTCGATATTCGCTTGATGAATACCAGCCTGGTGGAGTTACATGCTAAACAGGTCTGGCTCAGGTTCCTGGTATCACATGATTATCAGGGTTGTAAAGCGGGTTGCGATGACGATCAGGGCTGTGCCCTTGTCCAGGAAACACTTCAGCACTTGTTGAACCACTGGTGGCTTCCAATCTATATGGATGAAGACACCCAGCAAGTTAGTATCAGTAACGGGAATCCTACTAGATATCAAAGTCAGGATGTTCGGTCGATGGAAACAGATCTAGTGAGGTTACACTGCATTCAAAGCGGATGTAGCCAGGTGCCACTACACAACTATGAGTGGTGTGTAGTTTTCTCAGTGAATAATCAAGGATGCTACCTCGTGCGAGCAGCCCTTCAAAGTCAGTTGGACCGCGAGGAGATTCAACCATGGTCAAGTTCTGGATTAGTCAACAACCTCGCTGATCAAATCGAGGACGTTGTCATAATCTCTGATCATCAGAGGGCTAGGGATGTTTGTGCCATCATCCCTCTACTTGACAAATCGAAAGTTCCCAACCGGGAATGGATCGAAATTACTTACGATGGTCAGAAGAATCAGAAGGCTCCTGTAGTTATCTATCTACCGGGACCACTACCGTATGAATCAACTAAGGCTATCCCTTACAAATACGGTGCAACAACAGTTGATAATGGAAAGTAAATTCCATTACCCTCCGTCGTGAATATTGCAGACATCAGTCGAGTAACACGGAGTGGTAGAATCTTCAACCGAGGGGTTGAGGAACCTAACAAAGAAAAGGAACCTCAGACAGAAGTTCCCAATCCACCAGTCGGTCAATCCAGTAATCCCGACCTTTCAAAAAACGATGATGAGATGCTAAAGCTCATCCAAAGGAGTGAATACAACATTGTTGATCAGCTGTTACAAACTCCTTCAAAGATCTCAGTGCTATCACTTTTACTCAGTTCAGAAGAACACAGGGAGGCTCTACAGAAAGTCTTGGAGCAAGCCTTTGTAGAACAGGATGTAACAATCAGACAGTTCGATAGAATTATCTCTAACATCACTTCCTGCAATAACTTAGGATTTAGTGATGAGGAATTACCTGAAGAAGGTCGCCGTCATAACATGGCGCTCAACATTACAGTCAACTGCCAGGACGATGCTTTAGCCAGCGTACTGGTAGACACAGGGTCAGCCCTGAATGTTATGCTGAAGTCCACTTTGATGCAATTATCATTCAAAGGACCTCCGATGAGAACCAGCGAGGTCGTCGTCAAAGCATTTGACGGATCCAGAAAAACAGTTATCGGCGAAGTCGAACTTCCCATAACTATAGGTCCTCACACTTTCCTAGTCACTTTCTAGGTCATGGACATCCGGGCAACATACAGTTGCTTATTAGGAAGACCTTGGATACACCAGGCTGGGGCAGTCACTTAGACACTGCATCAGAAACTAAAATTCTTCAAGAACGATCAACTCGTCACAGTCTGTGGAGAACAGGCCTTACTCGTAAGCAACTTATCATCATCTACTTATGTAGAACCCGAGGAGGATGTTGGGACTCAGTTCCAAGCGCTTACGGTGAGCAATAAGAACCAATCAGAGAAAGGAACCTCGATTTCCTCGTACAAAGATGCTATCAAAGCCGTCGAGAGTACCAATACAACAGGATGGGGACAGCTTGTCATTCCTACTGACAATAAGAAAAATAAAGGTCTTGGCTTTTCCTCAACCTGTACTCAGACTGCTACTAACGATGAAAGTCTTCATCCCATTCAGGACTTCTTCCACAGTGGAGGTTTCCTTCACCATGTGCCTCAAGCAGTCCATACCATCAATAAGGGAGATTCCTCCGATACAGATGAGGAATGGAAGTCCTATCTTAACGAGGACAGTTATATGTCTCAGGAAAATATGCCTACGCCCTTTTGCTTTCCTGCACAGTGCCTGAGATTTATACCGAGGTCGGACGTCGAAATGATATATGGAGATTGTGATCCGGAAGGATGCCGTGCTCCATCAAATTCGTTAGAGGAGGACACTCTGATGAAAGACAGCTTTGACCACGACTATTATGGCGCGATGGATGGCCTGCCTATCTGGCTGCCGTACCCAGGAAACTCGGGGCAAGAAAATCAGCCGAACAATGAAAATCAGCTGAGCATCATTGAACAGAATACCTGTGTCCCCGCCATGTCATGGGATCAACACTCAGGTCATTCTAAACTTATCCAGCACGATGATGAATTGGTAAAGCTTGCCAGACTAGAATTCATAAACTATGCTTTTCCCTAGGTCAACGTCATCGAGAGGGATGACTCCTCCAATTCCAAAGAAGTGTGGGACACCCTGGGACAGCCGAGTGGAAAATACGACTTCAAGGTCAAATACACCGCTCCTGAAAGATCTCGTATCAGATTCGAAGGCATCCAGCCAACTGGATGGGGAGATACAACTGAGAGTACAAATACTATGCAAAATACAACAGAGGAATCCTCCTACGATAACTCTGCCTGGGAGACAGATTCCAATGATCCTGCTCCACCAGAAATCAGCATTATTTCTGAAGACAAATCAAGGAAGGCACCAGACTTTGTGATTCACTGAGGAGTTCGCCGTCAATGGGTCGTTGTCGATGTTCCGAAGATTGTTCATAAGTCAAAGTAATTGCCATCTTTACTTTAACCTTTCACCTTGCCCAGGTGAAACGGATGTATTGATAGGGCTCGCTTTCTGTAATTTTCCCTCTTCGCTTTGCCCAAAGCGACAGAGTTTTGTTTTATAGGGCTGTAGTTTCAAGAATCGACTTGTTCATAAATAAAATAACGTCATTCTGTAAATTCCGCATTAATTGTTGTTTTCTCTTTTCGCTTTTCTTAGAAAATGGTAATCCTAAAAAACAACTCAATAATAAAAACAAGCAGTTTTTCAAAAAAATACACTGCACACACTTGCATTCTCTCTATCTCTTCTAAACACAAATCATCACGTCATGCATATTGCTTGTTTTAAACCCAATTGAAACATACGATCCAATGCCTTCTCCCAACTTTGAGTCCCCGGTATTTGAGGCTGAAGAAGAAAATGACGACAAAATTCTAGAGGAGATCTCCCGACTACTCAAACAAGAGGAAAGGTCCATCGAACCTCATAAAGAGCCGTTGGAAACGGTAAACTTAGGTTTGGAGGAGGAGAGAAAAGAAATTAGGATTAGGGCACTGCTCAGTCCAACTGCCAGAGAGGGTTTGATAAAGCTTCTCAAAGAGTTTCCCGATGTATTCGCTTGGTCCTATCAGGATATGCCAGGGTTGGATACCAGCATCGTGGAGCATCACTTACCGTTGAGATCGGAATGTCTGCCAGTAAAACAGAGGTTGAGACTGACTCACCCGGACATGGCCATCAAAATCAAAGAGGAAGTACAGAAACAGATTGACGCAGACTTCCTTGCCACATCAGAATATCCTCAACGGTTAGCCAACATCGTACCTGTTTCGAAAAAGGACGGAAAGGTCAGAATGTGTGTCGATTACAGAGATCTAAACAAGGCTAGTCCGAAGGACGACTTTCCTTTACCACACATTGACATGCTGGTAGACAGTACAACAAAGTTCAAAGTTTTCTCCTTCATGGATGGATTCTCGGGCTATAATCAAATCAAAATGGCACCGAAAGACATGGAGAAACTTCGTTCATTACCCCATGGGGTACCTTTTGTTACAAGGTAATGTCGTTCGGTTTGAAGAATATCGGGGCAACCTATCAAAGGGCCATGACTACTCTGTTTCATGACATGATACACAAGGAAATCGATGTATATGTCAATGATATGATTGTCAAATCTAAGACAGAGGAGGAGCATGTGACCCACCTGTCAAAACTATTCGAGCGGCTGAGAAAGTACAAACTCTGCTTGAATCCCAACAAGTGCACATTTGGTGTTCGTTCAGGGAAACTCTTAGGGTTCATCGTCAGCCAGAAAGGAATTGAGGTTGATCCTAACAAGGTCAAGGCCATTCAAGAAATGCCTTCTCTGAAAACTGAAAAACAAGTCAGAGGATTCCTGGGACGTTTGAAATATATTTCCAGATTCATATTCCTCATGACCGCGACATGCGCGCCGATTTTCAAATTATTGAAAAAGAACCAGGACTGCGTTTGGACAGAAGACTGCCAAACCGCCTTCGACAGTATCAAGGAATACCTGTCGAACCCGCCGATTCTATCACCTCCAGTGGAAGGAAGACCACTGATCATCTACCTCACAGTCTTGGAAGACTCAATGGGTTGTGTACTTGGCCAAAAAGACAAAACCAAAAGGAAAGAGTCTGCCATCTACTATCTGAGCAAGAAATTCACTGACTGCGAGACTCGGTACACTATGCTTGAGAAAACTTGCTGTGCTTTAGCTTGGGCAGCCAAACGTCTTCGCTGGTACATGATTCGTCACACCACTTGGTTAATCTCTGAAATGGATCCAATCAAGTATGTCTTTGAAAAGCCTGCTCTCACGGGAAGGATTGCCCGTTGGCAGATGTTGTTATCAGAATATGACATAGAGTACCACGCTCAGAAAGCCATTAAAGGAACTGTTTTAGCCAATCATTTGGCTCATCAACCGATTGACGATTAGGAATCAGTCAGATTTGACTTCCCAGACGAAGACGTCATGTACCTAAAAATGAAAGACTGCGATGAACCACTACCCAGTGAAGGGCCAGAACCAAATTCCTAATGGGGACTTATCTTTGACGGAGCTGTCAATCATTATGGAAACTGAATTGGGGTAATTATCATAACACCTCAGGGTACCCACATTCCTTTCACCGCCAGACTTACATTCAAGTGCACAAACAACGAGGCTGAATACGAAGCTTGTATTATGGGTCTCGAAGAAGCGATTGACTTAAGGATTAAGAACTTGGATGTATATGGTGACTCAGCTTTGGTTATCAATCAGATCAAAGGAGAATGGAACACATACCAATCAGGACTAATTCCTTACAAAGATTACGCGAGAAGGTTTTTACCCTTCTTTAACAGAATCGAGTTTCATCATATCCCTCGTGAGGAGAATCACATGGCTGATGCATTAGCCACTCTCTCTTCCATGATTAGTGTAGGTCAATGGAATGACTTACCTAAGCTTGACATAATGCGCCTTGAGCGACCCGCTTACATCATCACGATTGAAGCGGTCATAGACAACAAACCTTGGTATCATGATATCAAATGCTTCCTTCAGAAACAGGAGTACCCACTTGGGGCATCCAGAAAAGATAGAAAAACCCTCAGAAGGCTGGTAGGCAGTTTCTTCCTGAGCAGTGATACACTCTATAAGCGGAATTTTGACATGTTCTTGCTCCGATGCATAGACAGGCCACAAGAAAACATGTTGATAAAAGAAATTCACGAAGGATCCTTTGGCACTCATGCCAACGGATACACAATGGCCAGAAAAATTCTTAGGGTCGGGTACTACTGGTTGACCATGGAATCCGACTGCTACAAGTACATGAGGAAGTGTCACAAGTGTCAGATATACTCAGACAAAATCCATGTACCGCTAACACATCTCAAAGTTCTTTCTTCCCCATGGCCTTTTTCCATATGGGAAATCGACATAATTGGCATGATCGAGCCCAAAGCTTCAAACGGACATCTGTTCATCCTAGTAGCCATTGATTACTTCACCAAGTGGGTCGAAGCAGCGTCATATGCCAACATAACCCGACAAGTGGTGGTCCGATTTATCAAAAACAATATCATCTGCCGTTATGGTGTTCCGAGCCAGATCGTTACTGATAATGGATCTAACTTGAACAATAAGATGATGAAAGAGTTATGTGCTGAGTTCAAGATTGAACACCATAACTCATCTCCCTACCGACCCAAGATGAACGGAGCGGTAGACGCGGCTAACAAGAACATCAAGAAGATCGTTCAAAAGATGGTTGTAACTTACAAAGACTGGCACGAGATGCTACCCTTTGCTCTTCACGGTTATCGCACATCTGTCTGCACTTCAACAAGGGCAACCCCTTTCTCTCTAGTATATGGCATGGAAGCAATGCTCCCCATCGAGGTAGAGATCCCGTCAATCAGGGTATTGATGGAAGCTAAGCTAACAGAGGCTGAATGGTGTCAAAGTCGACACAACAAACTGAATTTGATAGAAGAAAAGCGAATGACGGCTTTGTGTCATGGTCAGTTGTATCAACAAAGGATGAAGAAAGCGTTTGACAAAAAGGTCTGACCTCGTGTCTTCAGGAAAGGAGACATTGTGCTCAAAAAGATACAATCCTTTCTCACTGATTCTCGGGGCAAATGGACTCCAAATTATGACGGCCCCTATGTGGTCAAGAAAGCTTACTCAGGCGGTGCCTTGAGACTTGCAACCATGGACGGAGAGGAATTTTCCTACCCCACAAATGTTGACGTAGTCAAGAAATACTTCGCCTAAATAAAAAAATAAATAAAAAAATAAAAAACATCTCGGTGGATTGAAAACCCGAAAGGGCGGTCTAGGCAAAAATTAGAGACATGATCAAAAATCATCTCGTTAGATTGGAAACCTCAAAGTACAATCCAGGCAAAAATTAGGGATAATGGCAAGTAACTATATTCGACAAAGGGGCAAGTCCCTCGACAGCAGTTACATCATCCGTCAGGAAAACTCCGATCAAGGTCATCTTTGACAGAAGCTCAGGATGCCCAGAATTCAAAGTTGGTAGAAGGATAGTGGTCGTTATGTTTCGATGTAGCCCTTTTCCCTATAAATTACCATTTTCTAACTTTGTATATACTCTTTGAAATCACGCGTTTGGCTGATTTCCATCTTATCAATAAAATATGAGTCGTCGTGCTTTTGTTTGCAATTCTTATTTGTTTTAGCTTTACAGAATGACATTTTAACATGATCAACGATTCTTGAAATAAAACAAAAATGAATTTACTTGTAAAATTTTTTCGCTTAAAGTAAAGGTGGCAATTTCTTTTGACGGTTGAACATCGAAAGAACATCGATCGCTTCTCCAGAAGTAAGCGAGCTTCAAAGTACAGAATCAAAGTACTCTTTCTAAAACCAGTGCACCTGAACGAAGGATCAGCTGTGTCAGAGACCATGGTTCATCTGACACCCTCGACAGAGTTCTTTCCTCCTAAGCCCGACCAACGGTTGTTCCCCGCAGAGACTACTTCTCCTAAGCAAGGCAGAATTGCTACTTTTGGGCCAGCGGTACTTCTTCGCCCCGAGATGGCCGAGTATCCAGTGATGTTCATCTATTAGTCTGTGTGCCATGTCAGTTTTGTCAGCATATACATACATGCATCATGCATTATTGATTTACATTCGTATTCATATTGCATCACTATCTCTCTAGTCGGTCTTGTTCCTTAGTGATAGACAGTCCTCTTAATCGATTTGTCAGTCCTTTCCTCGTCAGGAAGTGTTGCATTTGAACTACCTCTCTCCTCTAGTTTATTTCTGGGATGAAGTCGGCCCTTGATCACTTTGATAACTTGAACCTCTGAAAAACCAGAGAAAGCCTCTTAAGCAGCGATTCGACAATACAACAGTTATTCTCTGAAAAAACCGCTGATGAAAAGGTCATCAACACCTTAAAATTAGATCACATCATATGGCATTTCTCCAAGAAGATTCCGAGAAAAGTATGATGTAAAACCCCAAGCGAAAGCAGTCTCTCAAGAGACCTGCTTTCCCCTGTAGAACCGACAAATGGCGTCTCCAACAGAGAAGTTTGTACACCTCTATAATTCAGACAGATGGGTTCCCTAGCAAGTCTGACATCAAAACTTTTTCCATCAAATGGCATCTCCCCAGGAAAATTCGGCGAGAAGTTTGAGGAGAACCGCTACAAATAGCATCCCTTGTCAATAAAGTTTATTGACAAAAGAAACCAAGACCAGATCCTTGGTAGGAAACCAGTATCGAGGGGAGGTTTATTTCAGAAATTGAGACCAGATCCTTGGTAGGAAACTAGGATCGAGGGGAAGTTTATTTCAGAAATTGAGATCATATCCTTGGTAGGAAACCAGGATTGAGGGGAGGTTTATATCGGAAACTGAGACCAGTTCCTTGGTAGGAAACCAGGATCGAGGGGAAGTTTATTTCAGAAACTGGGACCAGTTCCTTGGTAGGAAACCAGGATCGAGGGGAAGATTACATCGGAAACTGAGACCAGTTCCTTGGTAGGAAACCAGGATCGAGGGGAAGTTTACCTTTTCTAAGCATTATTGCTTAGCAAAAGAGGAAGGTTGCGCGAACTGCCATTCATAACCACCATCAAAATTTCGGGTATTCCGATATTTAATCCTCTTGCACCGCGAATGCCCGAATACCTTCGTCATTCACACCTTCAGGTCCAAGAAGATTAAATAGGGGCATCTGTCATACCCCAAATTTTGACCACTAAGATTTCTCATCATTGTGCAAATCATCATCACAATATGGATGAACCATTAGTCTCCCCAAAGATGGGAGAGCATCCACTATAATCAGAATTAGGGTTTCAAGCCCTCTCAGAGCTCTTAGACAAAGGATCAATCAAGAAATGACATGATCTGCAACTTGTCTAGCCTCTCCAACATCCACAATGGATCAAAAGGACTCCCACTTCAAGGATTAAGCACAAGGCTGCAGCATTCGAAGTGGATCAAGCCTTAAGATCGCCAGTGTCACCAAATTAGGGTTTTGGTCGACCAGGGCCTCCATATGGAAATTTTCCTCTGGGCATGAGCCAATGCTTCAAAGCCTAACTTGAATTACTCCATGGGACCTCATAGACCCCATCATCAAGTCAATTTAGCCTCAGGGGATGCATTCACTAAAAATCAGGAATTAGGGTTTCTTGACCTAATTCACCCCTAAGTTGATTTTTGGGACAAAACTTGAGCCAAGACCTCAAGAGAGGATTTGAGGGTCTCAAATACACCACATTGATCCATTTTCAACAATGGATTGATCCAAGAAGCTTGATCCACAAGTTTCAAATTCATCAGAACCAAAATTAGGGTTTCGCGAGAAAAGTCAATTGTGCCTTTGACTTTTGACCAGGACATGCTCCCAAACCCTAAGACATGATTCAATACACCATATAACACCTATGAAATCAATCCATCAAGTTTGATTTAGGTTAAGGACTTGATTTCATAGAGGATCGCACGGTTTGGAATTCATCTGACAAAAAGTCAACTGTGCACAAAAGTCAACTTTGACTTTTTGAGATTTTTCACAAAAATGGGTTTTTAACCCTAAGATGATGATAATGTGTGATTTAAATCATCATTCATCAAGAAAAATCAAGAAAAGTGGGATAACTTGTAAAAGGGGTAACCATAAAAACTTAGAAAATTTTCTAAGTTATGGAATAAAGTGGCTAGGGTACCAACTTTGGAGGATCGTAACTCCAAAACAATAAGGCCGTTGTTTCCCATCCAAAGCTGGATTTGTAGCTCTCATGGCCCTCTACAAAAGCTTCAATTACACCTCATTCCAATTCATTATGGATTTTGAGTTATGGAATGATCAAAATGGCTGAAAACATGAAATGCCACTTTTTCCAACACTTAGTGAAATTTTCACTAAGTTAAAATCTGCCTTCACTTTTTTCCAAATGTAGGGGCATTTTTCACTTGGATCCAAAAAGTATCAAAACCAATTATGGTCAAACAGTTATTATATCATATGAGGGCATTCCAAAATGGCCAAGAACATCACCAAACTCAACTTGAGCCATGAGATATGACCATGGCAACATGCCTTGCTAAAAACTGCCAAGGCAAGGCAGATTTTGGAGTTTTGCTCGATTTGCTCAAATTTTACAAGGGGTAAGCAACTCTATCAATCTGAACACCTCAAGGGGGGACCAAGGAGGAACCAACTCTGATCTCAAGCCTCCCAAGTCTTTGGAACCAAAAATAGCTTGCCAAACCTAGAAATCCCTAAAAGAGGGACAAGACTCCAATTTTGGATTGGAGCATTTAATGGATGCACCAAGGTGGCATGGACTGACACATTTGCAACTGAATTCAGTCAAGAATGATCCAACAACTAGGGAACCACAGCTCTGTGCCCTAACCTCTAGTAAATGGCTAGAGGAGACTTAGATTCTCATTTGCCAACATTGGCCAAACCTCTACTGCAGTTGCCATTCACTATTGCTTGCAAAACAAACTTGCTCTACTATAAATAGAGCTCATTTGTGCTCAGTTTGAGTACACCAAAGCCATCAAACAGATGCTTTCCTCAAAATCACCTTCTCACTTCCAATTTTGCCTTCTAAGGCAAGTTACCATCGGGTTTTGAGTTTGAGAGCAATTCCAATCAAACCAATCACACACACACACACACACCTCATAAACATCATATAGAAGTGATCCAAACACTCACATAACATCTGGAACACCAAAATCACAAAATCACCAGCTAATTGCTCAAGCCTTTGACAGATTTGCAGTTGGGGTACCATCTCAAGTTCCAGATCATTTCATTCCATTCCAAGCATTCAGACACACTCCATGGCACCTAGGGAAGCTATACAGATCATTGGAACCTAGCTGTAACACCTCTAACCCAAAACACGATCACCAGCTGTAGGAGGTGAGCATGAGCTCTTCTAACTCTATGATTCATGCATTTTTTGCTGCACAATAATTTGGCCATATGTTCATAATCGTGCATAGAGTCTTTACCCTCAATCAATTACTTTGTATGAATCGTGTATGGAATTTCTGAACCTTCATGCAGATCTTAGGGTTCTTGAGGTTTCTCTTTGATTTTTTATTCCATGCTTAAAATAAATGAAATTAAAGACCATACACATGATCGTGAGGTTGAAACGAGTATATTGATATGTAGATTGCATGATATAATCAAGTACTCCATGAGATTGGATAGAAAATGCAAATCTGCAGAAACAGAGGGTGGCGCGTGTTCTTGCCCTTGTTCTTGGCGCCCTTTTTGAAAATTCAAATATTTGAATTTTGTGATTTTATTTAATTGATTCAAAAATTAATTTCTCTCTGAGTTTTAATGATTTTGAGTTGATTCTTTTTTTAATAATTCACAAAAATGTTAAAATCTTTTATTTTACCAAAAAATCCCAAAAATATAATTTATTTCATATAATTGATATTTTTGCCAAGAATTAATATTTTAATTGTTTTTGACATTTAAAACATTTTTTCCTTCTTGATTTTGCAAATTTTAATGACTTCTAATTATTTTGTAGGTCAAAACTTGATTTTTAAAACATTAATCTAAGATCACAATTTGTTTTCCACATGTTAAACAATTTTGATCATTTTAATTGAATTTTTATTCAATTTAAATACATTTTGAAAACAAATTAGGGTTTTTGATTAATTCAACCCTCATCAAACTTTTTCAAACCTTTTGGGCCTCTAGTAGAGTGTAAGACCCAACCCTTTTAGAAAAACCAAAATAATTTGGGCCTCGGTTGTTGTATAAGTCCCACTGTGTTTTCAAAATCTCGGCGCGATCGTCGCTTTTCAAAAACATTTTCATCTGGGCCTACCCTCGTGTTATAAGCCCCATTCTTTTTCTTTAAACACCTTGGGCCTCTAATAGAGTGTAAGACCCAATCCTTTGTAAATACAAACCTATCTTGGGCCTCAAATGTTGTATAAGTCTCGTTGTATTTCAAAAGTTCAGCGCGATCATCGCCCGTTTAAAACAAACCATCTGGGTTTCTCCTCGAGCTATAAGACCCATTCAAAATCATTTTTGGGCTTCTAATAGAGTGTAAGACCCAACCCCCCTTTTGAAACCAAAAACTTTTGGGCCTTAGTCATTGTATAAGACCCATGGTGTTTTCAAAATCTCGGCGCGCGCCCTTTTCAAAATTAATCATTGGGGTTCTCCTTGAGCTATAAGACCCATCTTTGCTCACTTTCAACCATTTTTTTGGGCCTCTTGAGAGAGTGTAAGACTCATCCCCTTTGTGCAAAAAACCTTTCTTGGGCCTCAGTCACTTGTATAAGTCCCTGTACAAATTCAACAGTGCAATCACTGGTAAAACCTTGGGCCTCTCCTTCAGATGTAAGCCCAACAATCTTTTCAAAGCACTTTCTCTTTTCAAAACAGCATGGAAGCTCTACAACCGAGTAAGTATTTACTCGCTTTCATTTACTGCTTTCATATGTATATAACTGTATTGTGGGGCTGTTTCACTGTAAGTCTTCTTTCACAAACTCATATCAACTGTGTAATAATAGTATAGATATTTAAAGTTTCCCCGGCAACTACGTCTAGAACTAGGCAAAACCTCGTCTCTTTACCTCCGACGTTCACCCGGATATACCTTAACCCTGAGAATTTTCTTTTACAACAATTTTAGATAACTAGATCTAAGAAATCTTCCCCTTGAACAGTTCATATATAGAAGGCCAAGGTTCCAAGTGAAACCCCTTCTAGAACTGTTCATCAGCCTCCTCTTGGGCTTAGTGCAAGGACCCACATGCTTCCTAAAAGCATCCCCGCCTCCTCTTGGGCGTTGTACAAGGACCCGTCGGCTTCTTAGAAGTTTTCACAGCCTCCTCTTAGGCTTTGTATAATGATTCTTTCCCCGAGAAGATAGCCTCCTCTTGGGCTTAGTACCAATTGTCCCTCGGCTTCTTAAAAGTTTTCTTGCCTCCTCTTGGGCTTCGTACAAATTGTCTCGACGACCTCCTAGAGGTATAGGAACAGAAATTAGTCATCTTAATAGAACAGTCTTTCAAAGAGTCTAGATCTTACTACTACTGTTTCTTAAGCATAGTACAAAAGATAAGACCCGTAGACTTCGGCAGTCTCAATACCCTTCGGATTTCCCGTTTCCTTAAAGAACAGGAAATAATCCCGGTCCTCAGATCAAATCCATGAGTACTACATTACCCATATAAGAATTGATTTTCTCTTTTAACCAACATGCTAGACCTGTCACTCAACTGAAACACTAATCTTAGCCTTCTCTTGGGCTTTGTACAATGATTCTCCCCAGCAGAGTTAACCTTCAGCCTCAATCTCGGGCTTTGTACGAGATACAAAACACTCTCTTGTTGAGTATAAAAGACTCTCTTGTTGAGTCAAACCTTTGCAGCCTCCATCTTGGGTTTCGTACGAGATACAAAATCACTCTCTTGTTGAGTATAAAAGGCTCTCTTGTTGATTCAAACATTTTTAGCCTTCATCTCGGGCTTTGTACGAGATACAAAACACTCTCTTGTTGAGTATAAAAAGACTCTCTTGTTGAGTCTATCACCTTTAGCCTCCATCTCGAGCTTCGTACGAGATACAAATCACTCTCTTGTTGAGTATAAAAGACTCTCTTGTTGAGTCAAACCTTTAGCCTCTGTTTTGGGCTTCGTACAAGACACATACAAAAGAACTCTTTTATTGAGTCAACCCTTTCAGCCTCTATCTCGGGATTCGTACGAGAAACAAAACCATCCTCTTGTTGGGTCAATAGCCTCCTCTTAGGCTTTGTATAAGAAAACCCCGGTTGAGTCAATCAACCTTTTAGCATCAAAGTTGTGCCTCATTCACAGTATATAAACATAAATAACTCCTTTCCCCTCTATCTAATTGATGTAAGCAGCAAGCCTCTGGATTATTTACATCCATTGTCCCTCTTTTAGCATGATAAATTCCTAAGGAAAGATGGCATTGCTCTAAACTGAGTTAAAGTCTTCTCCTTCAGGTTGAAAATCCCCTATAAAGGAAATTATGGCATTACTGGATTCACATATCCCGGTTAAAGTAATCCTCCTTTATAACCAGTCAACAAACAGTTGTGACAAACATATCCTCTTTAGAGATGACAAATTCTCTCTAAAAGTTAGCACCCTTCAGCTTCACATCTTGGGCTTCGAACAAGATACAAATAGACCCTTCAGCTTCACATCTTGGGCTTTGAACAAGATACAAACCACCTTTAGCTTTATATCTTGGGCTTTGAACAAGACACCAAAACACCGTTTCCTCCCATAGAATAGGAGGAACTACGATCGCTCTGATTTCCCTGTTTCGGTAACGGGAATACGTAGGCATAAGATTGAAAGAAAAATCTTAGCGAGCACACCACATCAAAAACCTCTGGCCACAAATCCTCACATATCCATCAAAACATCCGAGTCCGTATCCCCCACCAAAAGTCTAAACTCGATCAAAATAAAACTAAGAGAGGCCCCCCCGCATTGATCGCATCTGTAAACCAACAGTTTTAACTGTTTAACCTCAGTTTGCAAAGCAGGGTTAGTTGGAGACATCTATTTCCCTTCCTTCATCAGCTCCAATAGGATAAAAAATGAATCGACCTGTAGTACCCTCCCAGAGCGACAGTGCTTAAGAACCACGTCCAAAATCGCTCGCTACAGGTACTAAATTGTTTTTTCATTCTTTAGAAATCACTATTTTCTCGGACCATACAGAATGATGATTTTTTTATGCAGATTGGTAGGTGTTGGACATTGAGAGAATATACTGAATGGTAATTTTTTCTTGGACCATTGTTTTGGATCATTTGTTGAGGTATTGGTATTTAGCACTACCAAGTCAGTCAGTGCCAACACAATCTACACCGCCACTTTCTTCAATTCAGCTTATTCCAAAGAAAAAAGAAGGCTTCAAAAAGGGTCCAAATCTAGAGCCAACCATAAATGTGTTTATCTTTTGTGTACATCTTTTGTAATAGTGTTTGTGTACACCTTTTGTAGTTGAATCAAAGATTGTAAAAAAATTATGGTTTAATGTTATTAAATTTAAGATTATGTTGATATAAAATTTTGGTATGGTAAATAACAACTTATGGTATGATAAAATTTTATGAAATTATGGTATAACCACTTTAATCACAGTTTGGTTATCTTCCTAGTCTAATTCCTTAACTAACTGTAAGGTTTCAATTTAGTCTCTCAAAGAAAATTCTAACTCACTATTTTGACTTTTGTCACGCTATCATGCCACATCATCACAAGTTAACGTTTTTTCCAACATTTAACAGAAAGGATTAAGTTGGCTAACAGAATTGTTTTAAGGGACTAATTTGTAACATTTATCAACTAGGACTAAAGTGAAGTCTAGAATTAAGTTAAAGGACTTTATGACTAACTGGGTCCCTTAACTTTGAGCGAAGTTTCGCTTTGGTCTCTGAACTAAAAAACGTTACATAATGATCCTTTAATTTAAGTTATGTTAAACATTTTGGTCCTTTCCGTTAGTTTGTGTCAAAAAACGTTAGTTTGTGTGAGCTGGCATGCCGAGTAAGCCAATTTAGAATTCCACATCAGCATATGTATATGTTACGTTACCTAAGGTTCCATTTGAGAGAAGCTTCATTCTTTTTCCACCTTTCCTCATCTTCAAATCAGGGTTAAATCCCTTTCTTCCATCTTCCTTCTATCATCTTCCATTTTCTTATCCAATTTGGGAATTAGGGTTCAATGTCAAAGAGTGCAAGCAATGCCTCAACTTCAAACAACCATACTATGGTACATCTGGATCTTTGATTCGTAGAAACAAGAGAATCGAGTGCTTTTGCCAAGATAAAAGTGTTCTTAGAACAGTGGATGATGTGAATAGTGTCAACAAGGGGAGAAAATTCCGGGGTTGTAGAAATTACAGAAACCACATTGAAAAGGGTTGTAATTTCTTCAAGTGGTTGGATGATGAGTTTGTTGATGAAAGGGATTTGAAGCTTGAACGACAAAAGAAGAAAATTAACAAATTGAAGAATGAAGTTATCTACACTAGAGGGTGGCTCAAAATGTCCATTGTTGTTAGGATTGTAAGCGTAGGGTTGAACCTTGTGTTTGTAACAATGTATCTCAATTAGTTTTAGGGTAGTTCAAAGTTATGGTGTTATGTTGGTAGTTCTAGGGTTGAACCTTGTGTTTGTAACAAATTGATGAGTTTGTTTAATGAATAATGTATTGTTATGTTGTTTCAGTGAATGATGTATGTGTTATGTTTTCACATTTTCATTGAATAATGTCTCAATATCCAACCTGTAAAAAATGCAGCCCAATGACCAATATTTGTGGAAACAAACTGTAATATAACTTGGCATCATAAGCCATTCCAACATTCATTAATAGATTCAAAGTTTGATACATAACGGGTTCAATAACAAAAGGCCATTATAAGGCATTACATAACAGGTTCAAAAACAAAAGGCCATTATAAGGCATTACATAACAGGTTCAATTCCAAAATGTGTATTAAAAAAAATAAAAGAGTTAGACCATTAAATGGCATTACAAAATCTTAGTAGACAGAATAATAATGATCATGGTTGGCTTGAAACAAGCTTGCCACCCTTATGAAGTTTTTTCTTAGTTTTGGGTGGTGGCTGACTTGTAACAATAGGCGGTGGTGGTTGACTTGTAACAACAGGTGGTGGTGGCTGACTAGTAACAACAGGTGGTGGTGGTGGTTGACTTGTAACAGCTTGTGATGGTGGTTGACTTGTTACAACGGGTGGTGGTGGTTGACTTGTAACAGCTTGTGATGGTTGCTGACTTGCTACATCTTGTACCTGACTTGAATCAACTTGTGCTGGTGGCTGACTTGCTGGTTCTTGTGGTTGTAGTAGTTTACAAAGGGCCTTGTTGTGACAATCCTTGTGGAAATGACTATACTTTATAACATGTCTTTCCATCTTCATGTGTGTCTCATCCCTCACCATCTCTCCAGCTTCCCTATTCCTTTTTTTTCTTTGGCCTTCCAGGCTTCCTCTTTATTGGTGGTGGCTGAAGATCAACAACACTAGTCTTTGCCCACAAGGCTTCCCCATTAAGTGGATATATCATATGTGCATAGCAAGCAGCATATTGTTTTGTCTTGTAACAGTCACGTACAAAGTCATTAATCTCCAAATGTTGATCTTTCATGCAAGACATTGCATGATAGCAAGGAAGTCCTTTCAGCATCCATAGTCTACATGAGCATTCTTTCTTGTAAAGGTTGACAACATATTTTTCTCCATTGAATGAAATATGCCTCACCTCATAGTCATATTCACTTGCACCCATGTAAACAAGTAACCATTTTAATGTTAGTCTATGTAAACAATTAGCCATTTGAAAGTAATGTTCAACAAATTAACCATGTTACCTCACAATCCAATGATTTGAAGGCCTCTTCATTAACTCCTTTGATTTCAAGCATTATTTTCTCCCAAGCATTAACATAACTTGCACATGCAGCCCTCTGTAATACCCTAATTTTTACCCCTAAGACCCCACATGTCTTTTTGCATTTCATACCATAAACAAGATCACACATTGGTTCCCTCTTCTATAGGATTGTGCCTTGCAGGGATCTTTGGGTTTGTGTGTGTGTTAGTTATTTTATTGTTTAATTTGTTTATGTTTACCAACCATTAATTAAAATCCAAAAATATTTTGTTTTCTTTCACTAACATTTTCAGGGGAAGAACAGGTTAAAAATACCAAAACAACAGCCCCGCAGCTCGAATGAATTTCATATGTACAACGTCGAAGTTGATCTGTAATCATGTCAAATTTTATTCGATCAAGGATTCCTCAAGTTTTAATTGATTATTATCCAAGGAATTCCAAGGTTCATGTGTTTATTTACATGCCTTCTTCGACAAGCAAAAGAATCGAGCCAAAGCCGGAGCAATCCAGTCAAACAAAGCAATTTTTGCCATTTTCCACTGATGCAATCGATTGCACTAAAACAACAATCGATTGCACCCCTCACATTTCGTGCCAATTTTTGAAATTTTGTACAGGCGCAATGGATTGCATCAGCACTGTAATCGATAGCACAGAGGCAAAATTGGCCAAATTCAGCAATTTTCAAATTTTGAAGCATTTGACACCAATTTTATCACATGAGAATATTCTAGATCACCCAAAAATAATTCCCCTACCTCATCACAATTAATTCCCACCATACACCTTCACTAATCACCACTTTTTTGTTAATTTCCCTCCAAAATCAAATTCCAAGCCTAATTTTGATCTTCCAAACCAAATTCCAAACCACCAAATTCCCAAGCCTAAACTCTATAAATAGAGGCTTCATTTCATTCATTCATTCAAGCTTTTTAGAGACAAAAAACCTCTTGCAAATTTTCTTCCCAACCACAAAATTCACCAAAGCTCACATTTCTTCCTTTGAAAGTTAACAAGAATTCACATTGAATCTTGTTCAACTTTGAGCTAAACCTTCATCCATTCTTGTTTTTGTTCATCAATTATAGTAGATCAAGGCTTTGGAGTGTAGATCTTGAAGCAATTTGAAGGAATTTTTAGATTTGAAGTGGTAATTCATTTCACACCATTGTTAAAGCTTCATCTCCATCATTCATCATGTAGATCTTTGGTTGCTTTATGTTACTTGATCCTTTGGATCTTGTAATTGTGTTCGATTGCAGGTTTTTACGGTTGTTTTATATTAAACTTCGTGCACAATTGAATCCATGATCAATAGATGTTTGATGAAATGATTGATCAAGGATTTGCCTTTTAAAATGCTGATTTTATGTTTTTTGAACAGGTGCAATCGATTGCACCTTTTGCGCAATGGATTGTGCAGTGTAAAATTTGTGTTGATTTGCTGATTTTGAACAGGTGCAATCGATTGTACCTTTTGTGAAATCGATTGTACAGAGACAGAATTGTGTTTTTT
The DNA here is from genome assembly GCA_022829125.1 of Lathyrus tuberosus. Classification (NCBI taxonomy): domain Eukaryota; kingdom Viridiplantae; phylum Streptophyta; class Magnoliopsida; order Fabales; family Fabaceae; genus Lathyrus; species Lathyrus tuberosus. The sequence continues at coordinate 20,398,004 of JALAZF010000012.1, read as the reverse complement.
GCTTTTTTTTGGGCTGTTTTGGCTTTTCTTCCTTTTTCTTCGCCTTTCTTGTTATCTTAGCCTTGAAATGCATTGTTGAGATTAATTTCTCTTCAATTTCAATGGACTTTGGATATGGTTAAAGGAATTAAACATTCATTAGTTCAAATCGATCTTTAAATGGATTATTGAATTCATTTGAGGTGCTTTGAATTAGTGATATGTTTTCACACTTAAACTTATCAACTAAAAGTGATTGAACTTGAAGATGAAAGGATCTTGAAAGTGTAATTCAATTTGGCTTTCTCTTCATCTATTTCTTTTTATTTTGATCGATGAAAGTCTTATGGATCTTAGAATTTCTTTGTTGAATTCTTGATCAAGACTAGATCGTTACCTATTTTCTTTTCGTGCGGTATTGCTTTCGGATGACGATTTACATATCATTCATCTAGCATGCATTAGCACAAAGATCTATTGACCGGCCTCATTGTAGGGTAATTACTCTGTAAATTACTCGACGATTGCTTAACATAGTGCAACATTTGTCCCTTTTTATCCAATTCGAAATTTGAACTTTCATGGTTCGGACCTTGATTGGTCGCGTTAACCCAATGGTGATTGATCTTTTGCATTAGGTCCATAATCTTTGAAACTTGGCGTTGTAGAGGCTTTGGTTCTACCAATCTTCTGTCAAGTTCATTAACCTTGGCCTAAGTGCATTGTTTAATCACTATAGTTCATAAAGCGAAACGGAATAATCGGTGAAGGCTTATGGCACTAGAGCCTTGTGCTACTAACCACTAACTTCTAACTTTACATTTCCTTCTCGTTCGCTATCTCTCTTTTACTTTGATGCAATTTTTCCTTTGTCCGTTGGACACATGTTTATGCTTCCGCATATTTTTCCTTTGTCCGTTGGACACATGTTTATGCTTCCGCAATTTTTCCTTTGTCCGTTGGACACATGTTTATGTTTATGCCTTTTCCTTTTATCCATTTTGGACTCAAAAAACATTAATAAAGGATTAAACCACTAAAAGACTTGTGCTCTTAATTGTTGGGACTATGGCCACTATCCTTTGCATTGGAAAACCTATACTCTTGATTACGGACTTTGGATTTAGAATTAGTATCCTAACCTATGCTTGGGAGTTTGTGATGGAAAAACCTTGGATTTTGGATACTTGGAGTGCTCTTTTGAAGACTATATTTTGAATCAAGACCAAATCAAAAAGGGAAAAATGCTTATGCTATGGAGCTTGTCCATGTGGTTAGATCTTTCTTATCCTTAGTTTTTATTTTATGCACTAGGATAGTCACTTCTTCTCCACCCCTTCTTAAATTTTTAAAATCTCCTCTCTTTTTCAAAACCTTCTTGTTTTCAAACTTAAAATCGCTTTCATAATAAAACCTTGACTTTGGTCAAGTGATTTTTAAACTTTCTTTTCTTTAATAAATGTCAATCAATATTAATCATATTTTGACCATTTCAAAAAGACATAAAAAAATACAAAACTCATCAAACTCTTTTTGTACTTTGTGCACTTTTCTTTTAAAACTTTTTCATAAGTTTAGACATGATTCATTTCCTTAAGCGGAATTATTCGCTTGGAAATGACGACTTGTCTTTACATTTAAAATCAATCATAACAAACAAATTTTTGTTCTTTGTACCACGAACTACGAGGTTTTGATCCTTCATTGCACATCGTGGGTACGTAGGCATGAGGCGATAAGTCTCTCCAAACACAAAATATAAAAAGATAATTGTCCTCTCATCTCCTCAATCTTCTTTCAAGCAAACCATTTTCAGACCAAAAGCATGAATACCTCAAAGGGCTCCTATAGAGTACTATAGACGTATTGAGTGCGTAAAACCTTCCCTTTACATAACCAAACCCCTTACCCATTTCTCTTTGTCTTTTTTTAGCTTTTGCTTTTTTAGACTTCTTAGGATTATTCACTCTTTTTTCCTTTTCCTTTGTGGAACAAATAAAAGCGCGGTGGTGACTCTTGCTTATTTTTGAGTTAAGTTAATCAATAGCTTACACTCACGATTTTTACCGCTACAGAAAAGTGGCGACTCTGCTGGGGAAAAGTCTCCCTTGAGGGGTTTAGCCTACTTTGATTTATTTACTGCTTTTTGTCTGATTTGCTTGTTACTTGTTTGTTCTGTTTGGGAGTTCCTCTATGTGTGAGATAGGTCCTATACCCGGACCAGAATGTACTTTGAGATAGGAGGATAGTATAGTCAAGGGAACTTTGAAGGAGTCGAATCCTGAAAAAGAAGAACTTGAGAATCTATCCACTCGGTGGTTGCCTCTTTGGAATTACTGATGTCGATCGAGCGATCAAGAAGGCATTACTTTTTCCATAGAAGCCTATAACACTGAGGACCGTAGTAACCCTTAACCCATCTTAGCCTTTTTAGGATCTTAGCGCGGAAGCTATGAAGATGCAAATCTGAATTAGCTGTCACGCGATGCTACACTCAGGTTAGATTCTCTTGAGGATAACTACCAACCTCTGAGCAAATCGGTGTGCTGGTGTGTCTGATAGTGGATTGTGGACCATAGGCACTTTGTTAGAACCACTGTTTTCTGCAGGTACAATGAAGACAAAACCTTAGTACATACCTTTGTGGGATTGGTTCTTACCCTTGGCTTCATGCTCGTGACTTGAACCTTGACCCGTGTGCTTTGTGTGATCTTGTTTGTGTTTGTTGCATTCATGCACTCATGCATTCATGAGCATTCTTCTAGAAAGGTTTCAAGGAACTTAAAGGTGTTATTGTAAACATTGCAGGAACTTTTGTTATGGATTTTGGAAGGAGAAGTACAAAGAAGTACACTTTCAAGAGTCCTAAGTTAGGGGGTTTGAGAGAGCTAGGATCTTTGGTTGTTGATACCAAGAAGTTCGAGTCTAGATACGAAAGGATATTATCTCTCTTGAAGGTTGATATGGCTGAAGGATTGCTTGCTACTTTGGTTCAGTTCTATGACCCTTTGCTGCATTGTTTCACCTTTCCTGATTATCAGATGGTACCTACGCTAGAGGAGTATTCTCTCCTGCTTGGTTTGCCTGTTTATGGTCAGATTTTATCTGGTTTGGACACCGCTCCTGAGCATAATGTTATTGCGAAGGCTACTCACTTGAAGGTTTCCGAGATTAAGGCTTGCATGGATACCAAAGGAAAGATTATTGGGTTACCCGCTAAGTTCTTGATGGATAGAGCTCAACACTTTGCTAGTGTGAAGAACACAGTTGCTTTTGAGGCTATTCTTGCCTTGCTTATTTATGGAATGTTCCTCTTCCCGAATGTTGAGAACTTTGTTGACATCAACGCTATTCAGATCTTCTTGATTGGGAATCCAATTCCCACTTTGCTTGCCGATGCTTACCATTCTATTCACCTTAGGAATTTCCATGGTGAAGGGATGATTATTTGTTGTGCACCTTTGCTTTATAAGTGGTTTATTTCTCACTTTCCGAAGTCTGCAGCTTTCTGGAATCTCAAGGATGGTTTATATTGGTCGCGGAAGATCATGTCTCTCACTCATTCTGATATTGATTGGTGTAGTCGTGTTCCTTCTGGAGCGATGATTATTGATAGTTGTGGTGATTTTCCCAACGTGCCTCTTCTTGGTACAAAGGGAGGAATCAGCTACAATTCGGTGTTGGCTCGTTGTCAGTTGGGATATCCTTTGCGAGAGGTACCGAAGAACATTCATTTGGCTGGTCTCTTTTTCAAGGAAGAATAATCTCAAGTTGCTCTCAAGAGAGAAATTTTGGAAGCTTGGTGCAACATTCGTAGAAAAGGAAAGGAAAGTTTGGGAAATCCGAATTGTGGCTCTTCGGAACCTTACCTCCAGTGGGTTAAAAATAGAGCTATTACTTTGAAGATGCCTTATGTGCATCAGGAGCCTTTATCTCCAACTGATAAGAAACCTATTCTCTACTTTATGGAAGATACAAAGAAGCTTCAGATCGCTTTGGCCGAGATGCAACAAGAGATAGATGCTTGGAAGAACAAGTATCAGATTGTTGAGTTAGAGAATGCAAGGCTTCAAGAGCAATTCAAGAAGAAGAATGAAGATGAAGTTGCCAACAAGAAGAAAAAGGCTCAAGAGGATTTATTTTCCTCTCGCATTCAGCCAGTTTCTGATATTCCGAAGAGTTCAGAATCTCCTTGGAAGTTGATCATTGATCAGTTACTGATTGAGAAGACTCAGATGCAGGCCCACATCAAGAAGCTGTAAGATAGAGCTGGGACTTCTTCTCATAGGATTCTCTAAGGATCTAGTTTTCTTTATTATCTATTGTTTTAGGATTCTTGAATCTGTACTTCCAATATGTAATCTTTTCCATCATTAATGAATGAGATTTTGGTATTTCAGATAACAATGTTTGCAATATGCCTTATAATTCCTTGAAACTTTTCATTTGCATCTTGCACATCAAGCATCATCTCTTGCATTGTTTCTTGCCTTTTCCAGGTGTCTTATGTTTCTTTTGGTCTTTATTCAGCCAAGTTGTCGCACCAGTATAATACTCAAGCTAATCTGAAGAAGAAGATGGATCAGTTGCAACAGGAGAACCGTGAGCTTCGTGAGGAAGTGACAAATTTGAAGGATAGTTTGTAGAGACTCACTGCTATGATGAAAGCAATGGTTACTACTCAGAATCAGCCTCCTCCTCCTCCACTTTCGACTCCTGTGCAAAGGACAGTCATTTCTGAGATTGTTTCTACGCCCATCTCCGTGGCGCCTGCTAGTGTTCTTCAATACTCCATGCCTCTTGGTTTCCCCTGGGGCATGCCTCTTAACTTTGTTCCTGAAGGTTATCAACCACCACCACCTCCTGAAATTCCAGTTGTTCCTACCATTTAACTTGTGATGACTGTACCACCGCCTGTCGTTCATGCCGTTCCTTTTGGTGAAGAGCAGATTTTCCATACTGCTCCAAGTGAAAATGCCAGTGCTTATGATAGAATGGAAGAGATTCAAGACCAGTTTGCTGAAATGCAGAAAGAGATCAAAGCTCTAAGAGGTAAAGAGCTATTTGGAAAGAATGCTCATGAGTTATGCTTGGTTCCTAATGTGAAAATCCCGCATAAGTTCAAAGTCCCTGACTTTGAAAAGTATAAGGGTAACTCGTGTCCGATGAGTCATTTGACTATGTATGCTTGTAAGATGTCGGCTCAAAAGGATAATGATCACCTTCTCATTCACTACTTTCAAGATAGTTTGTCTGGCGCAGCTTTGAAATGGTATATGGGACTCGACAGTACTCGAGTTCGCACTTTCAAAGATTTGGGTGAGGCGTTTGTGAAACAATATAAGTATAATGTGGATATGGGTCCTGATCGTGACCAGCTTCGGGCAATGGCTCAGAAAGATAAGGAGACATTTAAATAATACGCGCAAAGGTGGCGCGAGATTGCTGCTCAGATCAACCCTCCTTTGGAAGAAAAGGAGATGACCAATATTTTTCTGAAAACTCTGAGTCATTTCTATTATGAGCGTATGATTGCTAGTGCCCCAAGTGATTTCACTGAGATGGTTAATATGGGGATGAGATTGGAAGAGGGTGTCCGTGAGGGACGTTTGTCGAAAGATGGCAATTCTACTGGAAGTTCCAAAAAATATAGTGGAGGATTTGCCAAAAATAAAGAAGGAGAGACCAATGTCGTTTCTCAAGAAAGGTATAGAAGACCTCGCAATAGAAACAATCAGTGTCAGCAACATGTTGCATCTGTTACTCCTGTTATCAATTCAACTCCCGTTGTTCAGGTAGTTCCTGCTCAACAACGTTCTAATCAACAGAACAATCAACGGGACCATTTTCGGAAAGATTTTGATCCGATTCCGATGACCTACACATAATTGCTTCCTTGTTTAATTAAGAAGAATCTGGTTCAGACCCGTCCACCACCTGCTGTTCCAAAAGATTCACCATGGTGGTATAAGCCTGAAGCTCATTGTGCTTTCCATCAGGGAGGAGCTGGGCATGACACTGAGAACTGTTATCCATTGAAGATGGAAGTGCAAAGGTTGGCTAGGAGTGGTATTTTGTCTTTCGAAGATTCCAACCCTAATGTACAATCGAACCCGTTGCCTAATCATGGCAAGGCGTCTGTCAATATGGTTCAAGATTGCCCTAGTGAAGATCTTTCTACGGCTGCAATTCTTGAAGATGACCCTGTAGGCTACATCCCGTTTGGTTCTGAAGATGATGTCATTCTTGCTGAAGACTGGGAGCCTTATTTGGAAGACCCCGGGTATATGTCCCCGGATGATGCATATGTGCCTTTTTATTCCCCTCGGAAGTTTAAGGAACCTGAATATGAAGTCAGTGCCATCATTGAGGATGATGAAGAGGAAGAACTTCCCAACTTCGTGACACATTGACAGATCTTCCAGAATTGGATAGCTGTTGATGTTCCTACTATTGTTCATATTTCAAAGTAATTTGTTTTTGTTTCTTTCAAAAATCCTTTCACTCTGCCTAAGGTGAAAGTGAATTTGTGAGGGCTTTGTTTTAAATTTTATCATCATCAATAAAATGTTATTTTGTTTATCCATATTATGTTTTCCCTTTTTGCTTTATTTCTGAAAAATGGTAACATAAAAAACCAAAAAATATAATAATGTGATGATCACTTTTATCTGCATGATACTTGCACTTCTTGTTCATATTCTAAAATCAAACATAAAATCATTGTGCAGATTGATTGTTAAACCCATTGAAAACAATGACCCTATGCCCTCTCCCAACTTTGAGTTCCCTGTGTTTGGAGCTGAAGAAGAGGGTATTGAGGAGATTCCAGATGAAATTTCTCGGTTGCTTGAGCACGAGGAAAAAACCATTCAGCCTCATGAAGAGCCAGTGGAATTGGTTAATCTGGGTTCAGAGGATAATATAAAAGAAGTCAAGATTGGGGCACTGCTTCAATCAGATGTTAAGAAGAGGATTGTGGAGCTTCTTAGAGAATATGTTGAGGTGTTTGCTTGGTCCTATCAAGACATATCTGGTCTTGATACTGATATTGTGGAGCATAGATTGCCGCTGAAGCCAGAATGTCTGTAAAAATGAAGAAAAAAAAAGAAAAAAAAATGAATAAATGAATAAAAAAAGAAGAAGAAGAAAAAAAAAAGAAGAAAAAAAAAAGAAGAAGAAAAAATGATGATGAGTAATTCTGGTGGGCTGTTGAAGCTGCTAATAAGAATATCAAGAAGATTGTTCAGAAGATGGTTGTTACTTACAAGAATTGGCATGAGATGCTTCCTTTTGCTTTGCATGGGTATCGTACATCCGTCCGCACTTCAACAGGGGCAACCCCTTTCTCTCTTGTTTATGGTATGGAAGCAGTGCTCCCGGTAGAAGTTGAAATCCCTTCTATGAGAGTTTTGATGGAAGCTGAATTGTCTGAGGCTGAATGGTGCCAAAGTAAATATGACCAGTTGAATTTGAATGAAGAGAAAAGAATGACGGCCTTGTGTCATGGACAATTGTATCAACAGAGAATGAAGAAAGCTTTTGATCAGAAGGTTCGACCGAGTGTGCTCAGAGAAGGCGACCTCTGCTCAAAAGGATCTCGACTTCTACTAATGATTCTAGGGACAAGTTAACTCCTAATTATGAAGGCCCATATGTTATTAAGAGAGCCTTCTCTTGCGGTGCATTACTTCTTACAGCTATGGATGGTGAAGAGTTCACTCGTCCTGTGAATGCCGATGCAGTCAAGAAATACTTCGCCTAAAAAATAAAAAGAACAGCTCGCTAAGTTAAAAACCCGAAAGGGCGGCTTATGCAAAATTGAGCGTCTCGGTGGGCTGAAAACCCGAAAGGGCGGTCCAGGCAAAAATTAGAGACAAAAACAGAAATAATCATCTCGGTAGATTGAAAACCTGAAAGGGAAATCTAGGCAAAAGTTAGGGATTATGGCAAGTAACTGCATCTGGCCAGTCTTGATCATTTTAAAGCAACATTGTCCATTAAGGATTCTGCTTCAATCATCCTCAGCTAAAGTTTTGAGCACATTAGAATTCAAATTTGTTAGGGAGAATAGTGGTCATTGTATTTCAATGTAACCCTTTCCATGTATTTACCAATTTTCAAACTTTGTAATGATCCATGGAGTTACGCCATTTGCGGACTTCCATTATATTAATAAAATTTGGGCCTTTGTCCCTTTGTTTGCAATTCTTATTCTGTTTGCAAAATTTCATTTATTTTTTATGATGATTTTTGAAACAAAATGTGAATAATTGATTTAAATTTTTGAAAATTATAAAAACATTTTCCTTTGATTTATGAATATAAAAAAAGAATGTCAACGGATATTCCAAGAATTGTATGATCAATGTTTTCCTTAGCAGGGTTCGTTCTCGCTCCTTTGGCAGAATTTATTGACAGATCCCCAGTAGAGTTTGTTGATATTTCCTCAGCAGAGTTTGTTCCTATGAATGTGATTAGTTGTTGACAAGATGATGGGTTTGTTATGATGTGTTGAATTCATAAGGTTCAATGTTGTTTGGTTTTCCCCCGGCTAGGTCTTGATTCGAATCTTCTCCAGCTGATTATGTTATGGTCAGATAGTTAAGTAGTTTTGAGGTTCACCTCTCCTTGATGACAGTCCTCACGCAGAGATTCATTTTTGCTGTCCCCAACAGAAATCATATGAGGAATCTTCACTCAGAGTTTTTCCCTCTAGACGTGTTGTTGTTGCTTAGGATGTCCCCAAACAGAGAGCGATGTTATTCTCTTCTAAGAAGCATTGACGTGGTGATCGCTTGTCGTGTTTCATCTTGTCTTGCGGGTGTTTTTCTCTCCAGGTTGTTCTACCCAGGGATTTATCCTTGATGATTCTCCAACGGAGGCAATGTATTATCATTTCCAATCATAATGCAGTGAGGTTAATTTCTCATTTCCCCCAGCAAGTCCAAGATGTACTTCTCTCCGGATTGTTTTTCAGAGATTTATCCTCCCAGTGAAGATTATGCATCACTATTGGGGCTATTCCCTAGTAAAGTCGCTCATGATAACTATATTCAAGGAATATTGATATACTAGTCACTTGTTGGGTTTTCTCTCATTCATGATGAGTATTGATCTAAAATCCCCCACAGTTTGACCTTTTGCTGTTTTCCCAGCAAGTTTAGGATGCTTTGCTCAGAATTGGATAATCCCCTGAGAGTGTTCTCGTATCTCCAACAGATCTGCCTTGTTTTCCCAGTAGATTTTTTTGCATAGATGGTTATATGTCTACAATCCCCAGCAGATTCGTTTTTTTTTTCTGCAACAGATCTCTTCATCCTTTTGAAATGAAAGTTCCTGTGAATTTTTATGATCCCCAGGAAGATTCAGAAAGGTTTGGGTTGTTGTGATTCCCCAACAGATTCTTGCCATCCTCAAAGCAGATTTTATGTTGTTATCCTCTTTGTGGATCGTTGATGTTAGAAGATTGATATTTGGGTTTCTCCCCAAGGGTATGTTCCTTCTCCAGCAAGATTTGAGCCTTGTAGAAGGATTTATTTTCCTTTGATGGCTTTTGTTTATCTCTTGCAGGATTTCTTCAGCTAAATCCCTAGCAGAGTTGCTAATGACATCTCCATCTTGTTGAGATTAGCCGAGTATTCAGTGGTGTTGTGATGTTTATTTCACCCTCTGTTTATTCTTTATGTCTGTTTTGTCAGCATATTCATACTCATAAGCATCGCATGCACATTCATTTGTTGTGCATAGCATATTGTTGTTGCATTTTGCATTTTTGCATTTGTGTTAGTGCGTCTTTTCTATCTGGCGGTGTTATCCCTGTAGAGCGGGTGTGTCCTCTCTCCATTTAGAGTGTCGACCCGTAAGAAGAAAAATGCCTATCTTTGTTAATTCCCCACTCAGTTCATTTCTCGTGGAAGGTTTTGATTCAGTTTCCTCTCCTGTGCATTATCTGGATGGAATTAGTCCCCAGTTGAGATATTTCCTCCTCGGGATGAGTCTTGTTTGACCGTTTCTCTCCAGCTTGTTCCTGGAATGAACTTTGGTCCCCTGCCATATTTGTTTGGATCTCTAGGCTGTGAAACCTAGATTGAGAGTGCATTTATTTTGCACCTTTGAGGATTCTGCGTCCTTCGGCTGAAATCTGCGTATGATTCCCCTTTTGGAAGGTTCAATACTGTTTCGTGGCATTCCTTTATTTGAGAAGCCTGAGGCGATGCAGTTAATACCTCTTGTGACTCCAATGAATGGTAAGTCTCTTCGGTTTGATGGGACAGTTCGTTGTTGAGATTTTGTGACTCCAATGAATGGTAAGTCTCTTCGGTTTAATGGGATAGTTCGTTGTTGAGATTTTGTGACTCCAATGAATGGTAAGTCTCTTCGATTTGGTGAGACAGTTTGTTGTTGAGATTTTATGACTCCAATGAATGGTAAGTCTCTTCGGTTTGATGGGACAGTTCGTTGTTGAGATTTTGTGACTCCAATGAATGGTAAGTCTCTTCTGTTAGACGGGATAGTTCGCTGTTGATATTTTTGACTCCAATGAATGGTAAGTCTCTTCGGTTTGATGGGACAGCTCGTTGTTGAGATTTGTGACTCCAATGAATGGTAAGTCTCTTCGGTTTGATGGGACAGTTTGTTGTTGAGATTTTGTGACTCCAATGAATGGTAAGTCTCTTCGGTTAGACGGGATAGTTCGTTATTGAGATTTTTGTTATTCCGGTGAATGGTAAGTCTCTTCGGTTAGACGGGACAATTCGTTGTTGAGATTTTTTGTGACTCCAATGAATGGTAAGTCTCTTTGGTTTGATAGGACAGTTCGTTGTTGAGATTTTGTTACTCCGATGAATGGTAATTCTCTTCGGTTAGAAGGGACAGTTCATCGTTGAGGTTTTCTACTCCGATGGATGGTTAGTCTCTTCGGTATGCTAGAGATAGTTTATTGTTGAGGTATTGATTTTCCCCAGTAGAGCCTTGATGTGCTAAGTCTTCCCTGTTGAGTTATATCCTTGTTGTGTCGTAGTTTATTTCCATATACAGTTATCCCCAGTTTGAATTTTTTCCTCAGCTGAGTCCCAATAGTTGTGCGGTGTGTTCCCCGGCTAGTCAGTGGTCTCCTGTGATATGCTTCCCCAGTGGAGTTTCTTTCTCCCGTTCTTCATTTTGTTTGTCTCCTGTGGCATATTCTCCCCACAGTGGTCTTGTGTCTGCGTACCATTTGCATGATCATATCATTTTGTGGTCTCTTAGGGCCAAAATTTTGGGTTTATTGTTATATTTAAGTCTCTTCTATCTCAACGAGACAAAGATGTCCATCTTCATATCTCCAGATAGAAGAAACTTAAATAGGGGCAGTCGTAATACCCTAATTTTTACCCATAAGATCCCACATGTCTTTTTGCATTTCATACCACAAACAAGATCACACATTGGTTCCCTCTTCTATAGGATTGTGCCTTGCAGGGATCTTTGGGTTTGTGTGTGTGTGTTAGTTGTTTTATTGTTTAATTTGTTTATGTTTACCAACCATTAATTAAAATCCAAAAATATTTTGTTTTTCTTTCACTAACATTTTCAGGGGAAGAACAGGTTAAAAATACCAAAACAACAGCCCCGCAGCTCGAATGAATTTCATATGTACAACGTCGAAGTTGATCTGTAATCATGTCAAATTTTATCCGATCAAGGATTCCTCAAATTTTAATTGATTATTATCAAGGAATTCCAAGGTTCATGTGTTTATTTCCATGCCTTCTTCGACAAGCAAAAGAATCGAGCCAAAGCCGGAGCAATCCAGTCAAACAAAGCAATTTTTGCCATTTTCCACTGATGCAATCGATTGCACTAAAACAACAATCGATTGCACCCCTCACATTTCGTGCCAATTTTTGAAATTTTGTACAGGCGCAATGGATTGCGTCAGCACTGTAATCGATTGCACAGAGGCAAAATTGGCCAAATTCAGCAATTTTCAAATTTTGAAGCATTTGGCACCAATTTTATCACATGAGAATATTTTAGATCACCCAAAAATAATTCCCCTACCTCATCACAATTAATTCCCACCATACACCTTCACTAATCACCAATGTTTTGTTAATTTCCCTCCAAAATCAAATTCCAAGCCTAATTTTGGTCTTCCAAACCAAATTCCAAACCACCAAATTCCCAAGCCTAAACTCTATAAATAGAGGCTTCATTTCATTCATTCATTCAAGCTTTTGAGAGCCAAAAAACCTCTTGCAAATTCTCTTCCCAACCACAAAATTCACCAAAGCTCACATTTCTTCCTTTGAAAGTTAACAAGAATTCACATTGAATCTTGTTCAACTTTGAGCTAAACCTTCATCCATTCTTGTTTTTGTTTATCAATTATAGTAGATCAAGGCTTTGGAGTATAGATCTTGAAGCAATTTAAAGGAATTTTCAGATTTGAAGTGGTAATTCATCTCACACCATTGTTAAAGCTTCATCTCCATCATTCATCATATAGATCTCTGGTTGCTTTGTGTTACTTGATCCTTTGGATCTTGTAATTCTGTTTGATTGTAGGTTTTTACGGTTGTTTTATTTTAAACTTCGTGCGCAATTGAATCTATGATCAATAGATGTTTGATGAAATGATTAATTAAGAATTTGCCTCTTAAAATGCTGATTTTCTATTTTTTGAACAGGTGCAATCGATTGCACCTTTTGCAGAATGGATTGCGTAGTGTAAAACTTGTGCTGATTTGCTGATTTTAAACTGGTGCAATCGATTGCACCTTTTGTGCAATCGATTGCACAGAGGCAGAATTGTGTTTTTTGCTTGTTTTTGGGGCTGTTTTGGCTTTTCTTCCTTTTTCATCCCCTTTCTTCTTATCTTAGCCTTGAAATGCATTGTTGAGATTAATTTCTCTTCAATTTCAATGGACTTTGGATATGGTTAAAGGAATTAAACATTCATTAGTTCAAATCGATCTTTAAATGGATTATTGAATTCATTTTAGGTGCTTTGAATTAGTGATATGTTTTCACACTTAAACTTATCAATCAAAAGTGATTGAACTTGAAGATGAAAGGATCTTGAAAGTGTAATTCAATTTGGCTTTCTCTTCATCTATTTCTTTTTATTTTGATCGATGAAAGTCTTATGGATCTTAGAATTTCTTTGTTGAATTCTTGATCAAGACTAAATCGTTACCTATTTTCTTTTCGTGTGGTATTGCTTTCGGATGACGATTTACATATCGTTCATCTAGCATGCATTAGCACAAAGATCTATTGACTGACCTCATTGTAGGGTAATTACTCCATAAATTACTCGGCGATTGCTTAACATAGCGCAACATTTGTCCCTCTTTATCCAATTCGAAATTTGAACTTTCGTGGTCCGGACCTTTTATTGCTCGCGTTAACCCAATGGTGATTGATCTTTTGCATTAGGTCCATAATCTTTGAAACTTGGCATTGTAGCGGCATTGGTTCTACCAATCTTCTGTCAAGTTCATTAACCTTGGCCTAAGTGCATTGTTTAATCACTATAGTTCATAAAGCGAAACGGAATAATCGGTGAAGGCTTATGGCACTAGAGCCTTGTGCTACTAACCACTAACTTCTAACTTTACATTTCCTTCTCGCTCCCTATCTCTCTTTTACTTTTATGCAATTTTTTCTTTGTCCGTTAGACACATGTTTATGCTTCCGCATATTTTTCCTTTGTCCGTTTGACACATGTTTATGCTTCCGCAATTTTTCCTTTGTCCGTTGGACATATGTTTATGTTTATGCCTTTTCCTTTTATCCATTTTGGACTCAAAAAACATTAATAAAGGATTAAATCACTAAAAGACTTGTTCTCTTAATTGTTGGACTATGGCCATTATCCTTTGCATTGGAAGACCTATACTCTTGATTACGGACATTGGATTTAGAATTAGGATCCTAACCTATGCTTAGGAGTTTGTGATGGAAAAACCTTGGATTTTAGATACTTGGAGTCCTCTTTTGAAGACTATATTTTGAATCAAGACCAAATCAAAAAGGGAAAAATGCTTATGCTATGGAGCTTGTCCATGTGGTTAGATCTTTCTTATCCTTAGCTTTTATTTTATGCACTAGGATAGTCACTTCTTCTCCACCCCTTCTTAAATTTTCAAAATCTCCTCTCTTTTTCAAAACCTTCTTGTTTTCAAACTTAAAACCGCTTTCATAATAAAACATTGACTTTGGTCAAGTGATTTTTAAACTTTCTTTTCTTTAATAAATGTCAATCAATATTAATCATATTTTGACCATTTCAAAAAGACATAAAGAAATACAAAACTCATCAAACTCTTTTCGTGCTTTGTGCACTTTTCTTTTAAAACTTTTTCATAAGTTTAGACATGATTCATTTCTTTAAGCGAAATTATTCGCTTGGAAATGACGACTTGTCTTTACATTTAAAATCAATCATAACAAACAAAGTTTTTTTTCTTTGCACCACGAACTACGAGGTTTTGATCCTACATTGCACATCGTGAATACGTAGGCATGAGGCGATAAGTCTCTCCAAACACAAAATATAAAAAGATAATTCTCCTCTCATCTCCTCAATCTTCTTTCAAGCAAACCATTTTCAGACCAAAAGCATGAATACATCAAAGGGCTCCTATAGAGTACTATAGATGTATTGGGTGCGTAAAACCTTCCCTTTACATAACCAACCCCCCTTACCCATTTCTCTTTGTCTTTTTTAGCTTTTGCTTTTTTAGACTTCTTAGAATTTATTCACTCTTTTTTCCTTTTCCTTTGTGGTACAAATAAAAGTGCGGTGGCGAGTCTTGCTTATATTTTAGTTAAGTTAATCAATAGCTTACACTCACGATTTTTACCGCTACACCCTCCACATCAACTCCTTTAATTTCAGGCCAGGGAACTTTTTCCTAAAGTTACTATACAAATGTCTGCAATATAAAGTAAGTGTAAGTAAAGATGTAAGAATAACTAAGTATGTCATATTCAACATGTAAGTAAACATAATACCTAACATAGAATCTCTGGTCAACATTACCAAGTAATTCATCAAGAGCTGGCAGTAAACCCTACATCCATAAATAAGTAAGAATGATGGTGAAAATAAAACAATTGGCTAACATATAAATTTCAAGGTGAGAGTTTAAAACTTTTTGTTGATCACTAATGAAGGTATAGGTTCTACACAACCTGACTCCTCCCAAATCAGGTATCAATAACTCTAGAAACCAGCTCCATAAGTCTTTAGTTTCACCCTCAACAACAGCATATGCAATTGGAAGCATTTGGTCATTTGGGTCCCTAACCATAGCAGCTAGATTTGTCCTCCATAGTATCCATTTAAGAAACAACCATCTAATCCTATAATATGCATGCATTTGAAAAAATTGTCCTTGCAAGCTTTGAGACATACATACATCCTTTGAAAGTGAGGATTCAATTAAGTAGAGTTTTCACTGCTTTCCCCTTGAACTGGTGGCTGACTTTTAATCTTCACAGTTAATCCTAGGTTTGCCCTCAAGATTTCATGGCCATAATCATCGAATCTTCTATACTGCTCTCTAAAAGAGCCATCCACAATATCAACAGCTAGTGTTTTAGCTCTATATGCCAATGTCTTGTTAATCCCAACATTCCATTTTTCATGTGTCTTCTCCATAATATCAGTCAACTTCAAAGCTGGATTCTCTCTAACACTTGTTTGAATCTTCTTGCCCAACCATTTTGAATTGAGGAACCTAATCTTATAATCCCTACTACATGTATACTTGTCCACAATTGTCCTCAATTGCCAAGTCTCCTAACTGTTGCGGTGAGAATTGGATATCAAGCTATTGATTAAACTTGAATCATAAATCTTTTAAAGATTCACCACTAAGCTTTGATTTATCCAAGGGAAAGGGTAAAGATCGTAAAAAAAACCCTAAGTTTGCAATGTAACAACAATGCTAAGAGAGTTTGGGGGCCGGAGGTTGGTTATACCTAGGGAAGGTGTTAGCATCCTAAGTATCTATAATACTCTATAGGAACCTCTTACTAGTATTTGTGGTATTGTTTGCTATTGTTTTATGTTTGGGTTTATGGTGAGAGATAGGAACCTAAGGGTTTAGTCACTAAGTATGCTCACCAAAACTTCACAATCTTGTGCCTACATATCCTTACAAGGAGTGGAATCAGAGCATTTGTAGTTCACCTTACTAAAGATGAATGAACACTTTGATTATGATCAAGGTTCAAAGGGGAGTTAAGTGTTATGTCTTAACACTTTCTTTACTTGACAAAGTCAAAAGATTTATCTATTCTAGCTTAAGTCCAAACCACAAAAAACCTAATGACTCTAATAAGGTCAAAGGGAATGGGTAATGCTAAGCTATATATGACAATGGAGTCAATAGAGAGTCTTTCCCTTGGATAAAGGAATAAAAGGCAACTTGAGGATGGAAGCCAACAAGCTAGCATCACTTGGGGAATAACTTGACAAGGTATGAAAAGATAGATGATATGAGCAAGTATGATATTCAATTATGATATCAATTAAAAGTATTCAAAGTGACATTCAAACATGATGTTTAATGGAAGCAAAACAAAGGTAAACATGTAGTTACAACCAAAACATAAAGATAAATGTGACAACATTTAGAGTAAGGACTTGACAAAGTCATAAATAAGATAAGGTAACTACTTAACATGATCAAAGATTCAAAGAAGTTTTAAATCAACAAGGTGACAACCAAAGTATGTCCAATCAAACAAAGATGTTACCACATCTAAACAATCATGAGGTATAGTTCTAACAAGACCAAAGTATCATGGGGGTTAGGTTCAAGTACATAATTAAAGCAATCATGCTTTAAGGTTTACTAACACCACTTAATCATGAATACAAGACAAAGGAGGATAATTTGTAACAACACTTAATCATGGATACAATTTAAACATTTCAACATGGATGAGTCATTACAACACTTAGGCATTGTAAGGTTCAAAGTTCAAGTTAGCATGTATAAGTTAATACATCACTTAAACATGGATGAAAGCAAGGCATATACAAGTCATGATAACAATCAAAGTTCAAAGCAAACATGGAAAAGTTAAGACATTACTTAATCATTAATACAATTTAAAACAAGTAATGGTAGCAAACAATCATACTTGAACATCAAGACATATTTATGAAAATAACATGATGGGTGAATATGCAAGCATACAAAGGATGGCATGTGAGAGTGCTTAAACATGACATGTTTAAAGTTCAATCATCATGTGAACAAGTTAAGGCATTACTTGAACAATTAAGCATGGTACAAGTTAAGACAAGTAGGTATCAACCAAACATGCATATTAGGGTTCAACATGGTCTTTAAATAAAGTGGAAATCTCACAAAGGTTTAAGCATACAAACATGTAATCAAAATCATGTTTAAGACAAAAATCAAAGGTTTAAGGATACCTAAACATAGTATGACTCAAACAAGGGTTTGTATGCTCATCAAAGTCATGTAATCATGGAAGAGAATCAAATGTTAAAGAAAAAATGACCAAGCCAAAGTTCATGGCAGGGTTGGAAATTCAACATACATTTACACTTAAACATACACTTGAAAATGCATTAAATCAAGTAGCAACAATTATGTACAAGTCCACAACATCACACAAGATTCACATAAGTTGCAAATGATTCAAACATGTCCATATGTGCAAATAAAATTAAAGGAATCAACCAAAGAATAACATGAATAAGTTCCATAAAAATAAATATTTTTAGGAAACTCTTTTCATCACAATAAAATAGGCAGCAACATGAACATGTAGCAAAAAGAATGGGTTAAAAAGCCTAAAAAATAAGGAAGTTATGAAGTTTCAAAGTTGTGAAGAAACATAACACAAATAGGTCATAAAAAGAAAGGGAGTGGCCTTGGTGGGTGTTGAACCCACGCCACTGGACTGACTGGCCAAAACCTTGCCAACTCAACCAACGTGCATGTTGTGACTAAGGGTGAAACCAATTTAATATATGTGAAAACTACTTGGAGTTCAGAAAAAAAATAAAAAGGACTGGGGCGAGGGGGATTCGAACCCCAGTCCTCTCGCTTGCAAACACACACAAAACCTCCTTCTGGACCAGCGGTTATATGCTCTCATCTAATAACTATATTAACTCCAATAATATATATTTTAAATACACATTAAAATGGCCAAGTCAGCGCCACCTATGCACCAAGTCAGTGCCAACTCACCTTCTTCTTCCCCATTTTCTTTTTCTTCTCTTTCTCTCTGGGCCCTAGTTTCTCACCATCATCAGAACTTCAACCTCCCATATCTCTCTCATTTCCCAACCATTTTCAGTTTTGTAAAAATCAAAGTTGAAGCATTTTTTACAAGGATTCTAAATTTGTCAACAACTCAACCTAAAACCAACTGTGTAACTCACCAATAACTCAATAACAGTGCAACATGCATGAACTTTAACATGTTAAAACATCACACATTCAACTCATATACTGCAACCAAAGCTTCAAACAGATTATACATAGTGTAGACTACATTTTTGCTTCAAACATGAGACATTAAAAATGCATGGATTATGAGTTTGAAGATTCAAGGTTTTTACCTCTTGGAGTCAGTCCAAGGCTTCTTCAAATGCTCTACCAAAAGTTTAAAGACAACCTCTTTAGCGTTGTTTACCCTTAGAGAGATGGTTTGAATGCTTAAAGGGATTGGAAACAGCTTCAAGAATCAAACCCATGCCTTCTTGCAAGATGACGGTGTGAAAATGGTGAATGTGGTAGGGCTTGACACAAAACTTTTTTGATGATTGGAACAAGCTCTAAGGAGTGTTTAGGGATGGTTTGTGGAGTTTCTTTGGAGTTTGCACGAGGAAAATGTGTTTGGCCAGAGGTTTTGCAAATTTGGAGTGCTTTTGCAAAAACTGTTGGAAGAGATGATACTGCGGTTTTTAGTGTGAGATTCTTATTTGTTTTAAAGCCTTATAAGTCCCTCTATTTATAGGCAAAGAGTGGAGAAAAGCTATGGTCAGAAATCACAAGCATAAGAGTTTTGGTTTGGTTGAGATCAAATGGGCGCTTTCATGGATTTTTTAGTTCCAATGCCAAATACAACCTGTTGTAGGGTGGTTAAGAGGCTTATAGGTGTTGACTTTATGATTAAAGTTAACTTTATCAAAGTAGAAGTCTTACCTTTGTGCCAAAAATGGAATGATCAAGTGGTTAATGGCTAAATTTAATGGATAATGCACCACAAATTCATGTAAACTTCTGATAAAATGGAGATTTGCAAGTAATAGCCTCTGAAAAACAAAGATATGCGGCATGGAGGTGGATTTGCATCAATTTCATCATGTTCATAACCTTGAAATTCAAGTTACAAAACCCTAACTTCATGGCTTTGAATCTCCTAGCTCACAAATGGGATTGAGGAGTTCTTGTACTTTAGAAAGCCCCAAGTGTGCTCTAAAACTTTCATGTTTGACTAAAGTCTTGAATCTCAAAGGATCATAGTGAGAATTGGCTCCAAATATTGTTACTTCTAAGGACCAAAATCTGCCTTGAAAAAATTCTAAGTGTTCAAAGATTTTACAAAACTTCAAGGCTTCATAACTCAAAATCTAAGCCTTTTTTGGAGATGGACTCACAGTGACAAAGTAGTAGTATGTTGTGAGGGATTCAAGATCTTTGGAACTTAAAAAATGGATGTGTAGATTGAGAGTTATGACCTTCTAAAGTTGGTTTCAAACTAGGGTTTTCTTTCCATACTTGGAAAAATTTTACTTTCTTAACTTTGCCCTTTTTGCAAGAAACCTTCCAAACCTTGGTTTTTCATGCTCAAATTCATTGGCCAAACACGTCTTGATGAAATTTGGCTTGAATACTTTTGAAAGCTCCAAGAGTTTAACTAAATTTTGGTAAAATATAATGTTGTGAAAGATGTTTCAACATGAAGGGTTCTGCCCCAATCCAAAGATGTCGAGTGAAATATCCCAGCATGATGACTCGACATCAGGATCATTACAGTAGGTTTGTTCTAAATCTGTTCAAAGATTCAAGGCGCGATTGGTAGTGGATCAAGGATCAAAGATATGAAGCCCAACAAAGCATAAGGCTATAAAAGGAAGACCAAGACCTAGGAAAAAAAAAAAAGAGAACGACATAAGAATCCTATTTTGTAAAGTAGGGTTTAGGTTTTGAGAGTCGTAGACATAGGTACTTGTACAGATTCATAAACTCGTAGGTAATGAATCGTGTATTGTTCTTGGATGAAGCTTTGAAGCAAATCCAAGTTAACTTGTTAGTCAAGGATGCTTGAGTGAACTTTGTATTGAAAGGGGTATCTTTCAATATGATGATACAGTTATGGTGTAGTAACTGTAAGATAAACATAGGTTGTGATTTAGGGAGTGAGATGGGTTTCTCTTATCTAGGATGAAGTTCTAAGATAAAGTTTTCATTGGGTAGTGATAGGTAAACGTGGGTGTTTACTGTAAACTTGAGGTTGTTTACATAAAACTATACTACTGATGGTAGATTCTTCTTCCTGGATTGGTATCCCCCAGATGTAGGTGATTTGCACCGAATTGGGTCATCATATTCTGTGTTGTTTATCATTCTGCAATTTACAGTTCAGTTTTGATTAACATGTTAGAACATATGTTGAAACATCCGTGTTTTTGCAGTTATTGATATTCTGGATATCAGTCTGTTGTTCTGTTCTTGTTTAATATTTATGCAGAACAATGTCTTGACAAGTGTTAGGACATCTGCTGTCTGCTATGCCAGAATTTCAATTGGTATCAGAACAGGCATCCTGTCTGTTTCTGGATGAGATCTTTGGGAGATACTTTCTGGTGTTTTAAACAAGGAGGAGTTTTGGAGATCGGTTGATCAACTCAAACATACTCAAGGGTATTAATGGATGGGGTGAATGTTCTGGATCGAAGTTAACAACCTAGTGGTTGTTCATGTTTCTGAGGAGGTTCTACAACAACTGCAGGAGAAGTGGCTAGTTCTCTTGTTAGGGTGTCTTGTAAGATGTTCTGACATCTTATTAGGGCAGGTTGAATTTGTTCCTTGGTGGTTACACTGCATATGTTTCTGATGGAAGAGATCTGGAATTTATGGGATTCTAGAGTTGTTACTGAAGACAAATGGTGGAAGATCTCAATCGTCAGCCTCTAATATTGAAGATATCTGCATCCTTTTATTCCAAAGTCGGGAGCGATGGAATGTAGAGAGAGTTGTTGGTAGATGTCTGTTATGATGACTTGGTACTTGGAAGCTTGGTTCCATTGTGCAGTGTGAAGTCAGTTGAAGAGAAGGGGAGTTGAGATTAGGATTATCAAGTTCTTGCTCTAGGAATTTGATAAATTATTCATCGGCTAAGTTGTCAAAGATACTTGAGAATTCTCTCAAGTCCACTCATAATGGCATATCAGTTGTTAGTTCCTGGATTGGATAGAATTTTGGTAAAACAAAGTATATTCAATGTTGATGCCAAGGTGCTGATGTTGCAACATTGAAGTCTTAACACTGGGCTGTGTTAAGTAGTTAATTGCTGAAGTTGGATGTCTGATGTCACACATGTGATGTTGTAACATCAGATATGCAGAATCAATAACATCAGGTGCAGATGTTTTTAGGGTTGCGTGTTAGCTGGAATTGTGGAGAGTGGTTGACTCATTGGATGAGAATATCTTGGGATAGATATTTTCTGTTACATGGGAGATTTGATTGCAGGTCTGTTGGAGAATTAAAAGGTTGAAGATTTAAAAATATTTTGGGGATAAAATCTGTTTTGAAGATTCAGTTTTAATTAACAAATCTGATCAAATATTGTGACAAGTCCAAGCCCAATTCAGGAGCTATATAAAGCGCACAAGACAAAAGGAAAAAGCACAGAAAACATTCAGAAGATCAAGAGCTGGAGGCTTAGTGTCTAGAGTTTGTTTAAAGTGCTTGTATTTACACTATTCTAGGTTTTGAATAGGTGTTGATTTTCTGTCCTCTCTAGAAGCTGTGAAGCAATATAGAGTGGTTGATTGATCGAAGCTGTGAAGTAAGATCAAGGGTACTCAAAGTGGTTTCTTTGAGTGTTTGTAAGGGATTGAGTGGTGTTCTCATACCTAAGTGGTTTCTTAGGTAGGAAGTCATTAGTAGAGTATAAGTTTAGGAGATTGTCAACGGGTTGTTGAGTCTGTAAATTATATCTACAAGTAGTGAATTCCATCCCTGGCTTGGTAGCCCCCAGAGTAGGTTGGTTGTAACCGAACTGGGTCAACAATTCTTGGTGTTATTTTACTGTTATTGCTGTCCATTGTGCAGAGTGTGTTGTTATGACATCACACCTTAACATCACACGTCTGATACCAAAATTTCAATTGGTATCAGAGCAGGCATCCTGTCTGTCTCTGGGTGAGATCTAGGGAAGTTACTTTCTGGTGTAAAGATGGACAAAGAAGTTGGAGGATTCGTTAACAGACCCCCTATTTTGGATGGATCCAATTATGACTATTGGAAGCCAAGGATGACCACCTTCTTAAAATCCTTGGACAGTAGGGCTTGGAAGGCTGTTATTAAAGAATGGAAAGCACCTGTTGTATGTGAGAAGGACGATGCTGGTAAAGATAAAGAAGGCACCTCTAAGCTAAAGCCTGAAGAAGAATGGACCAAGGAGGAAGATGAGCTCGCCCTGGGAAATTCCAAAGCTCTAAATTCCATCTTCAATGGAGTGGATAAGAATATCTTCAGGTTAATTAATACCTGTGAAGTTGCTAAGGAAGCATGG
This sequence comes from Lathyrus tuberosus, assembly GCA_022829125.1. Taxonomy (NCBI): domain Eukaryota; kingdom Viridiplantae; phylum Streptophyta; class Magnoliopsida; order Fabales; family Fabaceae; genus Lathyrus; species Lathyrus tuberosus. The sequence continues at coordinate 20,375,231 of JALAZF010000012.1, read as the reverse complement.
GATATCTTGCAGGCTACTCATGAAGGAACATCTAGAGTCAAGATGTCACGACTTCAGATTTTAACATCAAAATTTGAAAGCCTGAAGATGAAGGATGATGATACTATTCATGATTTCCACATGAGTGTTCTTGAGCTGGCCAATGCATCTAGTGCTCTTGGTGAGAAGATGTCAGATGAAAAGCTTGTGAGGAAGATCCTTAGGTCCCTACCTAAGAAGTATAAGATGAATGTTACTGCCATTGAAGAATCACAAGACATTAGCAAGATGAGAGTTGATGAACTCATCGGATCTCTTCAAACCTTTGAGCTTGGGTTAAATGAGGAAGAACCAGAAAAGAAGCCAAAGAGTATAGCCCTGGTGACAAATGGTGAAGAAGAGAAAGGGAAGAAATCTAAATCCCAGGAGGATCTATCTCAGGCCATAGTGATGTTGGGAAGACAGTTCACCAAAGTATTCAAGAGAATGAAGAATAACTCCAGGCCTAATGTCAAGAACATGACTTCTGACACCAGCAAGAAGGATGAAGAGAAAACTGCCCAAGATAAAGGAGTGCAGTGCTTTGAGTGTGAAGGGTATGGACATGTCAAGAAAGAATTTCCCACCTTCTTGAAAAAGCAGAAGAAGGGCATGACAGTTTCCTGGTCTGACTCTGATAGTGAAAGTGAAGGCGAGTCAGCAAAGCATGTGAGAGCTTTAACAGGAGCTGTTGTATCTGATGATGATTCTAGTGATGGAGAAGTAACTTATGAGGAGTTAGCTTCTACCTATCAAGAGCTGTGTTTAAAGAGTGCTGAGATTTGTCAAGAAAACAAGTGCCACAAGCAACAGATTGCTCAACTAGAGAATGAAAAGACAGATCTGGAAAATGAAGTGGTGCTAGTTAGAGCTCACCTTGATCAAATGACCAAGTCTGTTAGGATGCTGAGCTGTGGTACAGACACACTTGACAAGATACTTCAGTCAGAAAAAGCTGCTGGAGACAAAGCTGGGATAGGTTATGTGGATGAGGACAAGGGAACTTCAGAAGGAAGCACTTCAGGTTCAAAGAAGGAAGTGTCACAACTTTCATCTCAACATCAGCCAAAGAAGCAGGAACCTACCCCTAAGAAAGCTAATGTTTCACAACCTAAGAAGATTGAGAAGAAGACTGGTCCCTATCAGAAGAGAAAGCAACCACAGGGAGCTAGTCAGTATATGCCCCCACAATACCATGAGAGCATGCAAGCTGCTCAGTTCAAACAGCACATGTCTCATCAGATGTCTCAACATCAGGACAACTGGTATGGTTATGGTTATGGATACACCAATGTTGTTCCTTATATATATGGAAGAAGAAAGCCACACCATTATGGGAGACAATCCAGGAAACAGCATTCTCAACCGTCTTATGGGAGAAGATATCAACATAATAGATGGCAGGGCAGTTATGGTAGGAGGAGATCACATTATGGATGGCAGCATAAGCAATCTCATCATGGCAGAAGATTCAGAGATGAAAGGGTGAGATGCTATTACTGTGGAAGGTTTGGACATATGCAGTACTCTTGCTACAAGCTGCATGGATACCCTCAACCTCAAAATAGATGGAGAGAGCACAGGCCCAAAGTTGTTAAACAATGGGTACCTAAGGAGAAGGTGAAGTGCTTATTGGCTCACATGGGTGATAGAGAAGGAACATGGTATTTTGACAGTGGGTGTTCCAAGCACATGTCTGGATGTAGATCCATGTTTGATGAACTTAAACCTTGCCCCTCTCATGAGGTTATATTTGGCAATGGAGGAAGAGGTGTTGTTGCAGGAGTTGGGAAAGTGCAAGGTGATGGTAGACCTGAACTTGACAATGTTTTGTTTGTCAGTGGCTTAAGTGCAAATTTGATTAGCATAAGCCAGTTGTGTGATGAAGGTTACAAGGTAAACTACACTAAGCATGAGTGTGTGGTTTCTAATGAGCATAATCAGATTGTTATGAAGGGTGCCAGAACCAAAGACAACTGCTATCAGTGGATTTCTCTTGAAGGAAATTCAACTAATAATGTACAAGTTGATGTTATAACATCAGACTATGACATCAGGATGCTGAAAGGTCACTCAGAGTTAACAAGTTCTCATGTGAATGTTTTAAAAGGAAAGTTTTTGTGGAGGGAAAAAGTCATTGACACTCCAAAACAAGTTCCTAGTCTCAGAACCCCCTTTCCCGGTACTACAACATCACGCGTCTTCAAAGCTCTGCTCTCGTAACGAATCAACTCCTTCGACTTCAAGAATCAACTCTCACTGAAAAGAGTCATGGCGTCTTCATCCAAGAAATCTGAGTGTCAGAATTCCATAAAAGAAAGAGCTAGGGTTTCCCCTGACGAAGGTTCAGCATTCAATCCCATGGACATTGAGCCCCTCTCAACCATTCTTCATGAATCAGGTAAATCTAGACCTTCTAAACTTGTTCCAAAAAGGGCTGGGACTATTTTTAGAGATAATGAAATGAAAAAGCTTGTTACGAGTGTGCTATTTAGTAATAAAACAGCACCTAGGTCATCCACTTCTCAAACTGTTGAGGAAAGGGTAGACTTGGATAAAAGCTTAGGTATATCTAGACCACTGAGACAAATGCCTGCGGAACATTCTGAAAGGGAAAAAAGCGTCATGCAAAGTGCAACTACAAATCTTCATAGACTTGCTATGTCTGTTGTTGAAGATTCTGAAGTAAGAATAGAAGAAGATGATGTGCAGGAGGAAGCTAATGTTAAGGAAGATGTTGGAACTTCACCTGCTGGGGAAGAAAAGTATGAGGATGTGATCAATGTGGTTGACTTATCTGATGATGAAATCATTGGAAAAGCTGTCCCAAGTATTGCTAAGAGACTGAAGACAAGGAAAGGAAAGACCGTTGAAACCTCTCCAAAGAAGTCTGAAGGCAAGAAGAAAATTGTTATTGGTCCAACCAAGCCATGGAGCAAAGTGGCTGTGAAATCCAAAAAGAGGAAAATAAGGGAAGACTCTAATTCTGACCGTGATGATGAGGATGATGTTCATGACATCACACCTATCAGAAGGACAATTTTGAAGAGAATCTCTGACAAAGTCCCTGAAGTTCCAGTCGACAACATTTCCTTTCATTATGCCAGCAGTGCATCATTATGGAAATTTGTATGTCAGAGAAGACTGGCCCTAGAGAGGGAGCTTGGGAAAGAAGCTTTAGAAATAAAGGATATCATGGAGCTGATTAATGAGGCTGGATTGGTAAACACTGTGACTAAGTTTCCTAAGTGCTATGAAAGTCTTGTCAAAGAATTTGTTGTCAACATTTCTAGAAATATTACTGATAAAAAGAGCATTGATTTCATGAAAGTTTATGTGAGAGGAAAGTGCATTAATTTCTCTCCTAGTACTATCAATAAGTATCTAGGAAGAGATGATGAAGAGTATAGTGAACTTGAGATGACTGATAATGATATATGTAAAGAGATTAAAGCTGGTCAGATAAGGGTTTGGCCATTGAAAAGGAAGTTGCCAGCTAGTAAACTTAGCATCAAGTATGCAATTCTTCACAGAATTGGTGCTGCCAACTGGGTGCCAACAAACCACAAGACAACAATCGTTGTTGGATTGGGCAGGTTTATCTGTACTATTGGGAAGAAGATTAAGTTTGACTATGGCAGCTACATCTTTGAGCAAGTGGTGAAACATGCTGAAACAAACGCTATCAAGTTACCCATAGCATTCCCATATCTTGTGTGTGGTATCATCTTGGAGCAACATCCTGAAACTTTAACAAGATCAGACATTGCCTGCCCGAGGAAGACAGCCTTGTCCCTACACCCTCAACTATTTTCAGGACATCATGTTCCAGACATTGTTCTAACTTCAACTGCTGAAGTCAAGAAGAAGACTACAAAGGCTGAACTAATCGGAGAATTGAAGACCATGTGCAAAGACCTTGAGGCAGTCATCAGTACCAGTTTGGTTAGAAAAGAGAGACTTGAAAAGCTAATCCAGCAGTTAGAACTGAACAGTGGTGATGATGTTGAGAACAATGTTAATGGCTCTGAGGAAGATGAAGTTGATGCCAGTGGGGATAGCTTTGAGGAGGAGGAAGAGAATCCTGGAGAAAAATCTAGTTCAGAAGAAGACTAGCTTATCTTTTCTTGCCTTTAGTAGTTTGTAGTTTTTTTTTGGGTTTGTAATTTGAATATTGTGCTGGTTTATGCATTGTTTATGCTTTTAGTTTCCTTCTATGATTTGTTTTGCCTGTTTACTAACTGAGAGGCTAACAATGAGAGCTAGGGTGTACTGACTATAGTTAATAGGGCTTCTAACTGAAGTTTGCCTAATTGTGGCTAAAAAGTGGGAGAAAACAGCCAAGAGAGTCAAGTGTATCAAAGAGTATTTTTGCCATATGCTGCAAGTGTGATACAGATATTAAGGGGGAGATATATTGTTGCTGCATTAAGGGGGAGTTTTGACTGAACTTGTGAAGATATCATGACATTTGAAGAGTGCAGCCAAGCAGACATCTAGGGGGAGAAGTGCTGCACATTGTGAGCTACTGAACAGCTGTGATGCTGGTTCATGTTTTTGAGGGGAAGCACCAATTGGATGTTTGTCAATAATGAAGATTGTGTTGTAGTAGATCAAGTGATGAAGACCATGCAAAGTGTCAAACTGCTGCTGATTGAGAATTTCAATTTTTTTGAAGATTATTCCGCTGCTGAAATCTCTGAAGGTGCAGAGTGCAGAAGTTGATTGCAGAGTGCAGAGGTTGTTTTAGCCAAAATTAGCCAAAGGGGGAGATTGTTAGTTCCTGGATTGGCTAGAATTTTGGTCAAACTAAGTATATTCAATGTTGATGCCAAGGTGCTGATGTTGCAACATTGAAGTCTTAACACTGGGCTGTGTTAAGTAGTTAATTGCTGAAGTTAGATGTCTGATGTCACACAGGTGATGTTGTAACATCAGATATGCAGAATCAATAACATCAGGTGCAGATGTTTTTAGGGATGCGTGTTAGCTTGAATTGTGGAGAGTGGTTGACTCATTGGATGAGAATATCTTGGGATAGATATTTTCTGTTACATGGGAGATTTAATTGCAGGTCTGTTGGAGAATTAAAAGGTTGAAGATTTAAAAAGATTTTGGGGATAAAATCTGTTTTGAAGATTCAGTTTTAATTAACAAATCTGATCAAATATTGTGACAAGTCCAAGCCCAATTCAGGAGCTATATAAAGCGCACAAGACTAAAGGAAAAAGCACAGAAAACATTTAGAAGATCAAGAGCTGGAGGCTTAGTGTCTAGAGTTTGTTTAAAGTGTTTGTATTTACACTATTCTAGGTTTTGAATAGGTGTTGATTTTCTGTCCTCTCTAGAAGCTGTGAAGCAATAGAGAGTGGTTGATTGATCGAAGCTGTGAAGTAAGATCAAGGGTACTCAAAGTGGTTTCTTTGAGTGTTTGTAAGGGATTGAGTGGTGTTCTCATACCTAAGTGGTTTCTTAGGTAGGAAGTCATTAGTAGAGTATAAGTTTAGGAGATTGTCAACGGGTTGTTGAGTCTGTAAATTATATCTACAAGTAGTGAATTCCATCCTTGGCTTGGTAGCCCCCAGAGTAGGTTGGTTGTAACCGAACTGGGTCAACAATTCTTGGTGTTATTTTACTGTTATTGCTGTCCATTGTGCAGAGTGTGTTGTTGTGACATCACACCTTAACATCACACGTCTGATACTGAAATTTCATCAGTCGTGCATCTGGAGTCTTATAGTTATTCTTATGACTAGAGGGTGTTTATGTGAAACATAAACCTGAAGAAAGTGGAGGTGATTTATTTTCACCGTCCAAAAGTGCAAGGAAGGATTCATCTCTCTAAATCCTAAGGGTGGATCCAATCTGAATGGAGATTTCTGAACTGTTGAGGTAAATAGGGTTCACTTAAAGAGAATCTTAGTTACTTGGTTTGGTTGAGATCAAATGGAGGTTTTCATGGATTTTTGAGTTCCAATGCAAAGTACAACCTATTGTAGGGTGGTTGAGAGGCTTAGAGGTGTTGCTTATGATCCACAAAGTTGTTTGAGTGCAGAAGGAACAATGGAGATGCTCAAGAAGTTGACTTAATGATTAAAGTTAACTATATCAAAGTGGAAGTCTCACCTTTGTGCCAAAAATGGAATGATCAAGTGGTTAACGGCTCAATTTAATGGATAATGCACCCCAAATTCGTGTGAACTTCTGATCAAATAGAGATTTGCAAGTAATAGCCTCTGAAAAACAAAGATATGCAGCATGGAGGTGGATTTGCATCAAGTTCATCATGTTCATAACCTTGAAATTCAAGTTACAAAACCCTAACTTCATGGCTTCGAATCTCCTAGCTCACAAATGGGATTGAGGAGTTCTTGTACTTTTTCGAAAGCCCCAAGTGTGCTCTAAAACTTTGATGTTTGACTAAAGTATTGAATCTCAAAGGATCATAGTGAAAATTGGCTCTAAAGATTGTTACTTCTAAGGACAAAAATCTGCCTTGGAAAAATTCTAAGTGTTCAAAGATTTTACAAAACTTCAAGGCTTCATAACTCAAAATCTAAGCCTTTTTTGGAGATGGACTCACAGTGACAAAGTAGTAGTATGTTGTGAGGGCTTCAATTTGATCTTTGGAACTCAAAAAATGGAAGTGTAGATTGAGAGTTATGACCTTCCAAAGTTGGTGCCAAACTAGGGTTTTCTTTCCAAACTTGGAAAAATTTTACTTTCTTAACTTTGCGCTTTTTACAAGAGACCTTCCAAACCTTGGTTTTTCATGCTCAAATTTATTGGCCAAACATGTCTTGATGAAATTTGGCTTGAATACTTCTAAAAGCTCCAAGAGTTCGACTAAATTTTGGTAAAACATAATGTTGTGAAAATGTTTCAACATGAAGGGTTCTGCCCCAGACCAAAGATGTCGAGTGAAATGTCCCAGCATGACGACTCGACATCAGGTTTATTCTAAATATGTTCCAAGAATCAAGGCGCGATTGGCAATGGATCAAGGATCATAGATATGAAGACCAACAAAGCAGAAGGCTATAAAAGGAAGACCACGACCAAGGAAAAATAAGAAGAGAGAAAGACATAGGAATCCTATTTTGTAAAGTAGGGTTTAGGTTTTGAGAGTCGTAGGTTTCTCTTGTAAGTCTCCTTTTGTATCGAGTTGATACATTGTGGTAGACATAGTTACTTGTACAGATTCAGAAACCCGTAGGTAATGAATCTTGTATTGTTCTTGGATGAAGCTTTGAAGCAAATCCAAGTTAACTTGTTAGTCAAGGATGCTTGAGTGAACTTTGTGTTGAAAGGGATGTCTTTCAATAGGATGATACAATTAGTGTGTAGTAACTGTTAGATAATCATAGGTTGTGATTTATTGAGTGAGATGGGTTTCTCTTATCTAGGATGGAGTTCTTAGATAAAGTTTTCATTGGGTAGTGATAGATAAACGTGGGTGTTTACTGTAAACCTGAGGTTGTTTACATAAAACTATACTACTGATAGTGGATTCTTCTTCCTGGATTGGTATCCCCCAGATGTAGGTGATTTACACCGAACTGGGTCTCATATTCTGTGTTGTTTATCATTCTGCAATTTACAGTTCAGTTTTGATTAACATGTTAGAACAGATGTCGAAACATCTGTGTTTCTGCAGTTACAGATATCTTGGATATCAGTCTGCTGTTCTGTTCTTGTTTAATATTTATGTAAAATAATGTCTTGACATGTGTTAGGACATCTGATGTCTCCTATGCCAGAATTTCAATTGGTATCAGAACAGGCATCTTGTCTGTTTCTGAATGAGATCTTTGGGAGATACTTTCTGGTGTTTTAAACAAGGAGGAGCTTTGGAGATCAGTTCATCAACTCAGACATACTCAAGGGTATTAATGGATTAGATGAATGTTCTGGATTGAAGGTAACAACCCGGTGGTTGTTCCTGTTTCTGAGGAGGTTCTACAACAACTGTAGGAGAAGTGGCTAGTTTTCTTGTTGGGGTGTCTTGTAAGATGTTTTGAAATCTTATTAGGACAGATTGAATTTGTTCCTTGGTGGTTTCGCTGCATATGTTTCTGATGGAAGAGCTCTGGAATTTATGGGGTTCTAGAGTTGTTACTGAAGACAAATGGTGGAAGATCTCAATCGTCAGCCTCTAAAATTGAAGATATTTGCATCCTTTTATTCCAAAGTCGGGAGCAATGGAATGGAGAGAGAGTTGTTGGTAGATGTCTATTATGATGACTTGGTACTTAGAAGCTTGGTTCCATTGTGCAGTGTGAAGGCAGTTGAAGAGAAGGGGAGTTGAGATTAGGAATATCAAGTTCTTACTCTAGGAATTTGATAAATTATTGATCGGCTAAGTTGTCAAAGATACTTGAGAATTCTCTCAAGTCTACTCATAATGGCATATCAGTCATGCATCTGGAGTCTTCTAGTTATTCTTTTGACTAGAGGGTGTTTATGTGAAACATAAACCTGAAGAAAGTGGATGTGATTTATTTTCACCGTCCAAAAGTGCAAGGAAGGATTCATCTATCTTATTCCTAAGGGTGGATCCAATTTGAATGGAGATTTCTAAACTGTTGAGGTAAATAGGGTTTGCTCAAAGAGAATCTGAGTTACTTGGTTCGGTTGAGATCAAATGGAGGTTTTCATGGATTTTTCAGTTCCAAGGCCAAGTACAACCTGTTTTAGGGTGGTTGAGAGGCTTAGAGGTGTTGCTTTTGATCCACAAAGTTGTTTTAGTGCAGAAGGAACAATGGAGAGGCTCAAGAAGTTGACTTTATGATTAAAGTTAACTTTATCAAAGTGGAAGTCTCACCTTTGTGCCAAAAATGGAATGATCAAGTGGTTAATGGCTCAATTTAATGGATAATGCACCCCAAATTCGTGTAAACTTCTGATCAAATGAAGATTTGCAAGTAATAGCCTCTGAAAAACAAAGATATGCAGCATGGAGGTGGATTTGCATCATGTTCATAACCTTGAAATTCAAGTTACAAAACCCTAACTTCATGGCTTCGAATCTCCTAGCTCACAAATGGGATTGAGGAGTTCTTGTACTTTTTGAAAAGCCCCAAGTGTGTTCTAAAACTTTCATGTTTGACTAAAGTCTTGAGTCTCAAAGGATCATAATGAAAATTGGCTCCAAAGATTGTTACTTCTAAGGACCAAAATATGCCTTGAAAAAATTCTAAGTGTTCAAAGATTTTACAAAACTTCAAGGCTTCATAACTCAAAATCTAAGCCTTTTTTGGAGATGGACTCACAGTGACAAAGTAGTAGTATGTTGTGAGGGCTTCAATTTGATCTTTAGAACTCAAAAAATGGATGTGTAGATTGAGAGTTATGACCTTCCAAAGTTGGCGCCAAGCTAGGGTTTTCTTTCCATACTTAGAAAAATTTTACTTTCTTAACTTTGCCCTTTTTATAAGAAACCTTCCAAACCTTGGTTTTTCATGCTCAAATTCATTGGCCAAACATGTCTTGATGAAATTTGGCTTGAATACTTCAATTTGGACCAAAAACCCTAAAAGTCGAAAGGTTGACTTTGTCAGATAAAGCTTGTGTACCAGATGAATTCAACTGTGTGATTTTCAATGATCTTGCATTCTTGAAATTTTCAAACATCATGGATGGACTCCAAGGGTGTATTTGAGTGTCTTGGATCATATCCCAAAGCTTGGGATCATGCTTTGATCAAAAGTCAAAGGCATAATTGTCTTTTCCTAATAAAAACCCTAATTTGTGACCAGATGAAATTGAGCTTCATAGAACTTGTAATGAGACCAAATTTCACTTTATTCTTGATGGAGAGAAGCCTATTGAGTGTATGTAAGCTTGATGGGTTGATGATCATTCCAAAACATTGACTGATCATGTGAAGATTTTCTTGATTGTCTTGAGCAAAACCCTAATTTTGATGAAGCAAAACAAAGAACAATCTTGAACTTTGGTTAGGGTTAGCAATGAAATGTGTAATTCTTCCTAGAATGATGATGAAATCATTGGTTAAATTTTGGGGTATGACATTTGCCCCTATTTAAATAACTTCACTGGATGGCGTGAGCGGTGACAACCCTCAGGGAATCAAAGTGAAAGGTTTAGAAATAACCGGAAATTTTGCTCCTAGATGCAATGGTATGCTATGTTATGGACCAAAACTGACTCAAATAAATGCCAGGAATAGTGCAAACATTCAATGAACTCTAGTATGATGCTCTATGATGGAATGATAAATGTTGAATGCATGACCAAAAGATAAAGAGTAAAGTCTCGTCGGGGAAAAGAAAGAGACCACACTGGGAACAACCCAAGGAGACACCACTGGGGATATCCAAAGTGATTGATCAACAAGTTCAGACATGACCAAAACTCACTGGTGACTAATAGACAGGAATAAGATCTTCTCATAAGAGATCAAAGATGAAAGGGTAAATCTCAAAACGAAATAGAATAGGATGGTCTCCACTGGGGAATATCCAGAGTAGTTGATCAACAAGTCCAAGTACAACCGGCTGACACTCCAGAACAAACAGATAAATCAAAAATCCTTATAGCAGTAGGATGAGCAAGACAAGATATAATCCTCATAGAAATAGGATTTGAATTACAAAACCCTCATAACAATAGGAGATAAAAATAGATTCTTATAACAATAGAATCTAAAAACAGATTCTTATAACAATAGAATCAGTGAAATAGGATCCTCGTAGCAATAGGATTTGCATTACAAAACCCTCATAACAATAGGAGATAAAAATAGATTCTTATAACAATAGAATCTAAAAACAGATTCTTATAACAATAGAATCTAAAAACAGATTCTTATAACAATAGAACCAGTGAAATAGGATCCTCATAGCAATAGGATTGATCCCAATGTTCCTCGCGACCATAGGAGATAAGACAAAGTTCCTTATAACAAAAGGATTGTGTTGAAAGTACCCTCATAACAATAGGGATGGCAAATAAAGAGAATCCTCATAACAGGATTACTGTGCCCAAAGAGTTCCTTATAACAATAGGATCTGCAACACACATTATTGGAGCTTTCAGACATCCAATCTTCTGGAAATTCCTTAAAATGAAGAGATCAAATGGGATCTTTAGGAAACATCAGGGAAGGTACATGGGAACAACTCTTTTGTACATGCCAAATCAATTGGACTTAGACCACAAGCAAAGGTAACAACCGACTTTCAACGGATTGACGCTAGTAACCACTAGACTTCAAGGGACGTTGGTGACAACCAAAACAACTTACCAATAACAATTAGGAATCAAGCAGACCTACTGAGGAAAGAGATATTGGTGACAAATAATACTTCTCAATACCCAAAATGAAATGGTGAGCACCAGTGATAACTGGGGAAAATAGAATATATGGTAGCAACCACAGGGAGAGGAACTTAGCAGTCACGAAGCAAAGTGATAACTGGACTTCACGGGGGGAAGTGAATTGGTGATAACCAAAGACCCAAGATAAAAACTGATGCAAAATGCACAGGTTGAACATGATGAATATAATCATGGCATGCGAATGCTAAATCAAGGTTTAGTGGGAAGACTTCAACAGGGGAGATAAATCCTCCACACCAGCAACTCAAACAAGTACCAACAGGATGAGTACTGAGAACTTCTTCAAACTTGGTGATCACAATCAACATATTAATTCAATAGTATCGTCAGTTTCAACTTCAGTGGGATATTGCAAATGGTATGACAATGCCTTTGCGACCTTGAAGCTTTGGGGAATACATGGAATTTTTCCTTTTTATCCTCTCATGTACCAAAGAGATTTTATGTTTTATCAAAATGTTTTCAAAACATTTTCTTTTCAAAAGACTTTATTTTTCAAAGCTCACTATTAACAAATAGACGAAATTTTGCATAACAAGAAAAGGTAAAGGGATATAAATGACAATAAAATGATTGGAAAAGTTTGTATTTCATTATAGAATCGTAGCATGCAAATAGCAAAAGCTCCATAGAGTAATTACAATTGCAAATATGACAATAGGAAAAGGTTTACATTGAATCGAATAACTACTACAATCCCTAACAACTAAGATGCCCCAGATCCTTTCTTCTGACGAGAGCGACTGGATTATCTTCAGCCAAATCTTCAGTATTGGTAAACACCATCTGATACAGTCGAATTCCTTTTGTCCCTAACTTTTGCCTGGACCTCCTTTTCGGGTTTTCAATCCACCGAGACGCTCATTTTTGCCTTAGCCGCCCTTTCGGGTTTTCAACTTAGCGAGCTTTTATTTTTATTTTCGTCCCTAATTTTTTCCTGGATCTCCTTTATAGGTTATGATCCACCGGGATACCCATTATTGCTTAAGTCTCCATTTCTGGTTTTCGACCTAACGGGTTTTTTTTAGGTATAGTATTTTTTTACTGCATCGGCGTTTACAGGGTGTCCAAGCTACTCATCATCCATTGTTGTGAGAATGAGGGATCGTCCTAAGAAGACTGTCTTCACAACAAATGGACCTTCATAGTTGGGATCCCACTTTCCTCGGGCATCTTTTTGTGATGGCAGGATTTTCTTGAGTACCAGATCTCCCTCTTTGAATTCACGCAGGAGAACCTTATTGTTGAATGCTCTCTTAAGCCTCTTCTGGTATAAATGCTCATGGCACATGGCTGTCATCCCCTTCTCATCAATGAGGTTCAGCTCATCGTATCTGCTTCTTCCAACTTAGTTTCCATCAGAATTCTCAAGGATGGAATCTCCACTTCCATTGGGAGAACTTCTTCCATGCCATAAACTAAAGAGAACAGGGTTTCCCCTGTTGAAGTGCGGATAGAGGTCCAGTATCCTTGCAAAGTGAAGGGTAGCATTTCATGCCAATCTTTGTAGGTTTTGACCATCTTCTTCAGGATCTTCTTGATATTTTTGTTGGCAGCTTCAACAGCTCCATTCATCTTCGGACGATAAGGCGAAGAATTATGGTGCTCGATCTTGAAGGATTCACAAAGTTCTTTCATAGTCTTGTTGTTCAAATTAGTACCATTATCTGTAATAATTCTGCTTGGAATTCTGTAATGATGGATAATGTCCTTCTTGATGAAGCAGGCAACCACTTGCTTGGTCACATTGGCATAGGAAGCAGCTTCTACCCATATTGTAAAGTAGTCGATGGCAAACAAGATAAAATGATGACCATTGGAAGCTTTAGGTTCGATTGCTCCAATCATGTCAATGCCCCACATTGAGAAAGGCCACGGAGATGTTAAAACATTCAACAGTGTTGGAGACATGTGCACCTTATCAACATAGATTTGACACTTATGGCATTTCCTGGCATATTGGATGCAATTAGATTCCATAGTCAACCAATAATATCGAGCTCTCAAACACTTCTTAGACATGTCATGGCCATTGGCGTGATTCCCTAATTGTCCTTCGTGAATTTCCTGCATTAACAGGTCTGCTTCACGCTTGTCGACACATCTTAGCAGAACCATGTCATGATTTCTTTTATACAACACATCAATGATGAGGAAGAACTTAGACGTCTGTATTCTCAAAGTTTTCTTGTCAATACTAGTGGCATTAAATGGATATTCTTGGTTTTGCAGATACAACTTGATGTCGTGGAACCAAGGTTTTCCATATGTTTCCTCCTCAACTGATTGCAGTAAGCAGGTTCAGTCTTTCTTTCAATTCAGATGAGTGGTGCTTCATTAACAAATCTAACCTTCCACATGGAGGCTAACATAGCCAAAGCATCAACAACATGATTCTCGGACCTCGGAACATGTCGGAAAGTGATCTCATCAAAGTACTTAATCATTTCCACAATATAAGCTTGGTAGGAAATCCGTTTTTTGTATCGGGTTTCCCATTCGCCCTTAACTTGGTATATCACCAAAGTTGAATCTCCACTCACTTCAAGAATTTTGATGCGTAGGTCAATGGCTGCTTCAAGACATAAAATACACGCTTCATACTCGGCAATGATTTTCGTACATTCAAAGTCTAATCTGGATATAAACGGAGTATAACCACGATCCGAATTTTTCAAAACAGCGCCTACGCCATGCCCATTATAATTAGAGGAACCATCGAACATAATTTTCCAACGTTAGCCAGGCTCGGGACCCTCATCTGGATCAGGTTCTTCATAATATTTCCTTATCAACATAATGTCTTCATCAGGGAAGTCAAGCTTAAGAGGCTCATACTCTTCAACTGGTTGCTCTGCGAGGTAACCAATGGGAAAGCCTTCTAGTTTGAGCAGGCTTTTCAAAGATGTACTTTATTGGATCCATCTTGGAGATCAATAAAGTAGTATGACAGATCATGTATTGCCTGAGACGCTTAGCAGTTCAAGCCAAAGCACATTAAGTTATCTCTAAGGGTGAGTATCTGCTTTCACAGTCGATAAACTTCTTACTTAGATAATAGATCGTGTGTTCTTTCCTTCCAGCCTCATCATGTTGTCCAAGTACGCAACCCATGGACCCTTCTAGTACTGTTAGATACATAAAGAGAGGTTTGCCATGAACAGGCAGAATCAGATTTGGAGGTTCTTGGAGATAACCTTTGATCTTTTCAAAAGCAAGCTGCTAATCAGAATTCCATTCAACTGCTTGATCATTTCGGAGTAGCTTGATGATTGGCTCACAAGTAGCATTCATGTTGAAGGTGAATCTAGAGATGTAGTTAAGTCTGCCAAGAAAACCTTTGACTTGCTTTTCGGTTTGCGGAGCGGGCATTTCTTGAAGGGACCTGACTTTATCTGGGTCAACTTCAATCCCTCGTTGACTAACAATGAATCCAAGCAGTTTTCTAGACCGAACTCCAAAAGTACACTCAGCTGGATTGAGTCGTAATCTGAATTTTCTGAGGTGCTCGAACAGTTTGAACAGATGATCCAAATGCTCTTCTTCGCTTTGGGATTTAGAGATCATGTCATCGACATAGACCTCTATCTCCTTATGCATCATGTCATGGAAGAGTGTAACCATCACCCTTTGGTAAGTAGCACCTGCATTCTTGAGTCCAAATGGCATGACCTTATAACAATAGGTCCCCTAAGGTGTGATGAAGGTAGTTTTCTCCATATCGTCAGGATCCATTTTGATCTGGTTGTATCCTGAGAAACCATCCATGAAAGAAACGACAACAAATTTAGCAGTATTATCCACCCAGGTATCGATGTACAGAAGAGGGAAGTCATCCTTTGGGTTGGATTTGTTTAAATCCATATAGTCGACTCACATTCGAACCTTTCGATCCTTCTTTGGTACAGGAACGATATTGGCCACCCACTGCGGGTATTTTACAACAGCAAGAAATCCAGCGTCGATCTGTCTTTTAACCTCTTCTATGATCTTCAAGGCCATGTCTGGTCTTGTATTTCAGAGTTTCTGTTTGACAAGAGGACAATCGGGCTTGAGTGGCAGCTTATGAACGATAATGTTTGTGTCTAAACCGGGCATATCTTGATATAACCATGCGAACACATCCACATATTCTTGGAGAAGCTTGACCAACCTTTCCCTAACATCTGCCCTAAGTGTAGTGCCAATCTTAATTTCCTTTATCTCCTCTTCACTGCCTAAGTTGACGGTTTCGACCTGTTTTTGGTAAGGTTGGAAATCTGTGTACTCGTATTCAAGCATTTTAGCCAATTCATCTGAAATGTCACAATCTTCCTCGTCCTCATCTTCGGCTTGATTGATGGGTGCATCAAAGTTAGGAGAGATTGGAGAGTCATCAGATTTAATGTGGGTGTCAATGATTCTACATGTTTTAGATGATTGCTTTTATTAAAATCAAACAAAGGGTGATGCAATTAGGGAATTCTCTTTGTTTTTTTTAGTGGTTATGAAAGATTGCCATTTTCATTTTTTTTTAAAGTGAAAAGCAAAAAACATTAAATGAACAAAACAGGAATTTAACAAAATGCCTTCATTCATTAATCTTTGAAAAACAGAAGGGGGCAATTACAAAATGATCTTATAGTCTTGGGCGCGACTATGGATTTTGTTTGAAAACATTAAAACAAAACAACAAAAATTACTTTGATGACGGAAGGATTTTGGGAACCTCCATAGAGTCCCAATTGCTCAAAGTCACATAAGAACGGTACACTAAGTAACTTATGTCTTCATCATCAAAGTCTTCGACAATTTCATTCACTTGGAAGCCTACACTGACGAACATTTCTTGGATCTCTCTCGGTCGACTTTTTTTAGGAGTCGACGCTTTCTTAGTTGGTTTGTAACCCAACCCAAAGCGGTCCTTATTGATTTTAACGTCGATCACTTCACCCCAACCTACTGTTTTACCATCCTCAATAGAAGAAATGGTACCTTTTAGAGATACAAAAGACGGAAAGACCCTCTGCTCAGGTTCCTCTACCTCAAACATGACCACATTTGCAATTTCAAGCGCTTGGAAAGAAGTTTCTAGCGCATCTTCATCTACTTCAATGTATTTGAAGGAAGAAAGATTGTTTACCATAAGTTCTTCCTCTCCAAATATGGTTACCAGCTTGTCATCAACCACAAATTTCATTTTCTGATGAAGAGTAGATGTAACTGCCCCAGCGGCATGGATCCATGGCCTTCCCAACAGACAGCTATAGTTGGGGTTGATGTCCATCACCTGAAAAGTTATGTTAAAAATATGGGGACCAATAAGAATAGGTAACTCCACCTCTCCAATCACAGACCTCCTAGAGCCATCAAAAGCCTTTACAACAAGAGAACTAGGCTTCATCTCTGCCCTCATCACATGCAAGTTTTGCAAGAGTCCTCTTGGGAAATACATTGAGGGATGATCATGTGTCCACCAACACCCTAGCCAAGGTATCCTTTTTACATTTAATAGAGATGTGCAAGGCAAGATTGTGATTATTACCTTCTTTAGGCAATTCTCCTCCATCAAAACTGGAAGTGTTGCAGGCTGTGATGTTGGCTATCACATTATCAAATTGTTCAACAGTAATGTTCTGCGTCACACGAGCTTGGACAAGAAGCTTTTGCAAAGTATTGCGGTGTGCGGGAGAGCTCATGAGGAGAGATACTATGGAGATCTTCGATAGTGTCTGATGCAACTGATCAACAATCTTATAGTCACTCCTTTTGATAACTCTGAGAAATTCTTCATCTTCATTGATGGGAACAACATTCTTGTCTTTGGAAGGGATAGTAGTAGCTTTTTATTGCACTTGAGGTACCACACGGATAGGAGGGTTATAGATTCGACCAATGCAGGTCATTTTGTTTGGCCCTACTATATTCGTCACCTCATTATTCACAACCTTCGACCCTTTTTCTAAATTCACAATTTTTTGATCACCATCAGTCACCCCATAGTTCCAAGGCACAACTTTTGTGTTTCTAAAAGGAAAAGGTCTTCATTCAATAGATGACTTTGGCACATAAACCATCCTCTTTCCTTGAACAGT
This sequence comes from Lathyrus tuberosus, assembly GCA_022829125.1. Taxonomy (NCBI): domain Eukaryota; kingdom Viridiplantae; phylum Streptophyta; class Magnoliopsida; order Fabales; family Fabaceae; genus Lathyrus; species Lathyrus tuberosus. The sequence continues at coordinate 20,357,775 of JALAZF010000012.1, read as the reverse complement.
AGTCATAAATGGATCTGGAAGTTTAGAAACAGGTTTAGGGAGATTGAAAACAGGTTCAACCTCTTTATAAGCAGATTCAACTCTTTTGAACATAGGAGTTGGTAGATTGAATACTGGTTCAATTATAACCACCTCATTATTTTTCACACATTTGCTTATCTGAAGCACACCTTGATTAATTAAAGCTTGGACGTCCCTTTGGACCCCTTCAAAACCCTTTGACTGAACAACACACTCGGTACAATTCTTGTGGCATTCTTTGGCTAAACCAACTTCAAACAACTTAGCATGGAATTCAAGTAGCGGAGTTTTGATATCTTTTACATCACAAATCAAAATTTCATCGACCCCTTCTTCTATAGCATTGACAGATGCCCCATGGGCGGGCAGAGGATTACTTTTCACATTCGGATTTGTATCATTGAAAGACAAAATCTTTTTCTCAACCAACTCCCTTACAATATGCTTTAAAGCGTAACAGCCCTCGAGATCATGACGGGGAGGCACCCTCATGAGAAGGACAATGGGCATTGGGATTATAATATGGTAGAAATTTCTCTGGTGGAGGACCTAATGGTCTTGGGGTTGCCAAGCCTTGTTCGATGAGAAACGGGTACAACTTTGTATATGTCATAGGGATAGAGGGTATTGGTGGCCTCCCTCCCTGCCTTCTATTCTGATTCTGATTGTTCTGGCGTTGGACAAGATTTTGTTGAGGAGCGTTGGACGCTTCCTGATGTTGAGGAACTTGTTGAAAAATAGGTTGTTGTTGATTGAAAGCGGGAGTAACAGCTGCCACATATGATTGAGGGACATACTGATACACCGGCTGTTGAACGAACTATTATTGTTGCTGACGTTGATTCTTCCAAGAGGGATTTCTTCTACGAGCAGTCATGACAGCGTTGGTCTCTCCTTCCTTCTTCTTTTAGAAACCACTAGAAGGCCTATTAACTGCATCATTGGAACTACCCACTGAACCACTCATTTTCCCATTCTTTATACCCAATTCTATCTTGATCCCTACGGACACCAAATCAGAAAAGTTAGCAGTGATGCTGCCCACCATTCTTTCATAGAATTTTGGCCGTACAGTGTCAACAAACCAGTCTGCAAGCTCTTTTTCTGATAAAGGAGACTCTACTTGAGAGGTTGTTTCTCACCATCTTTGGGGGTATTCTTTAAAAGATTCAGAGCTTTTCTGTGACATGCTAAGCAACTGCCTTCTATCTGGCGCAAGATCTATGTTATACTTATAGAGCTTTATAAAAGCATTGGAGAGGTCTTGAAAACAACGGATTCGCGACTGGTCCAAACTTAGATACCATTTTGAGGATGTTCCTTTCAAGCTGTCTTGAAAGCAATGGATCATTAGTTTGTCATTGCCCACATGAGTTGCCATTTTGCGATAAGACATAATCAAATTATTTTTAGGGAAAGATGCCCCTTCATATTTTTTAAATACTGGTGTTTTGAATTTAGTTGGAATCACCAACCCTGATACCAAGCACATTTCGTGAGCAGCGGCCCCAAATATCTGATCCCCCTCCATAGCCCTGAGCCTTTTCTTAATCAAATCCACATTTTCTTTCAGCTTATCGCGTTTCTCATCTTCATATTCATACCCATCAGGTATGTCATAAACTTGATGATGGTCGTCTTAGTAAGGTTGATTTATACGAGTGTGCACAACAATGGGTGCAAAATTCGGAACTATATTGGGAACATCAGCTGTTAACGGAACTGTCTGTTGAGTGGAAACAAGAACTTGTGGTGGAGGAACAAAACCATGCAGGAGTCCAAACGGAGGTAAAGTGGCAGGAGTAGTAACTGGCAAAGGGTCTACCACGGGGCTTGCAATCTCAGAAACAACAGTTGGTTGAGTATCCATCTTGGCACGGATAACCTATAGCATCTCCATGATCTGCCCAATGTTGCCACAGAGGTCCTCTAGCTCGTTATTGATGTGAATAATCTCGTGCTCCTGATTTGCCATTCTTTTCTTGGCTTAAGCACGGGTGTTATATTGGTGTGGAGGATTCACCATGGAAACTAGAGATGACAAGACAGAATGAGTTTTATGAAAATAAATTCAACGCAAATGTGCCAACAAATGCAAGTTGCAAGATGCAATGCAAAAAAGCTTCGCATAACTTAAATATTTGCTAACATCAAGGATATGTCAAACAGAAACTCATTTCATTAATTCAAAAGAAGATTACAAAATGTATAGTACTTCTTACAAGAGTCCTAAACGAAAATCTAAATAAAAGTTAACAAAAGCCCTAAGGAGATTGTCCTAGCAGCCTCATGTTGAGCTACTTGATCTGCTCTTCCATCTGAATCTTCTCGAGAATAAGCCTATCCACGATCTACTTCCAAGGAGTCGACTGAGGGCTATAGGAAAATAAATCCTCTTGAATCTTCCTCTTCTTACAAGAGAGTACTTCTTCAGTCTTTGTCTGTAGTTGTCTTTGGAGTTCTGCATTTTCGCTAATGACTACTTCATACTTGTTTTCCCAAGCATCTCTTTCTTGTTGCGTTTTACTTAAAGCGACCTTTAACTTCTCTGCTTCAGACATGAAGATAATAGTAGGTTCCCTCTTTAGAGTTATGGGCTCTTGACGAGGATAAGGCATCTTTAGCTTGATGGCCATATCTCGGACCCATTGGAGATAGGGTTCCAAAGAAACACAATTGGGCTTTCCTATGTCTTTCTTCCCTCTCTTATGAAAGTGGCTCCAAGCACTTAAGATCTTTTCTTTGAGCTCTTTGCTATCCTCCTCATCTTTGAAGAAAATGCTCTCAGCATGAACACCATAGGGCTTGTCCTTCAAAGGATATCCTAGCTGATGGCGAGCCAAGACAGGGTTGTAGCTGATTCCTCCTTTGGTACCAAGAAGAGGAACATTAGAAAAATTCCCACAGCTATCAATGATTATAACTCCATCATAGACACGATCGTACCAATCAATGTCAGAGTGGGTAAGAGCCATAATCTTCTGTGACAACCAACCATTCTTGAGATCCCAAAATGAGCTTGATTTGGGCAAGTGAGAAATAAACCACTTGTACAATAATGACACACAACATGTGATCATCCCTCCTCTATGGAAGTTCCTCAAGTGGGCTGAGTGATAAGTATCTGCTAATAAGGTAGGTATTGGATTCTTCTTTAGGAAGATCTTGATAGCATAGATGTCAACAAAGTTTTCAAAGCTTGGGAAGAGGAACACTCCATAGATAAGTAATGCAAGAATGGCCTCAAATGCATCCATGCTCATGTGATATGCATAATACTGAGCTCTCCCAATCAAAAACTATGTATTCAAACCAAGGAATCCTCCTTTGGTGGTCATGTTATCTTGAATTTCAGACAATCTCAAATGTGTGGCTTTGGCAATGTCTTGCTCTTTAGGATCTTTCTCCAAGATAGGAAAAGGAGACTCGTCAAGAATAGGCAACCCAACTAGATAGGAACACTCCTCCAATGTAGGCACAAGCTGGTAATCTGGGAAGGTGAAACAATGGTAGATTGGATCATAAAACTGAAGGAGCATAGAGAGAAGTCCATCTTCCATCTTTGTCCTCAATAATGATAGCAGCTTCCCATATTTGTTCTTGAACCCTTCTTGATATTTAACCAAAGCTCCTAATCTCCTTAGGTCATCCAAGCTAGGACCCTTGAAAGTGTACTTAAAAGTTTTTCTTCTGTCATTACCCATGGTGATCCTATGATGTTTGCAAACAAGAGCTTAAGTTCCATGAAACTTTTTATGAAAAAAGATGCTTATGAATGCATGTATGCACAAACATAACAAGGTCACACTCAAACATGATGTAAGGCTTGCATGAGGTCAAAGGTTTACCCCTCCCATTAGGTATGTACTAGGGTTTATTTTACTTGCACCATGGGTTCTAACAAGCTCCCAAAGTCATCAGCCATCTTTCGGATATTATCAATTTCCCAATTACTCAGTAGTCAATAATATTCTCAAGAGAACCTCTTTTGAGTGTAGTATTGCGTATCAACTATTTTGGTTCTACACCCTCATAGTCATCGCACTACGTTCCTAACAAGGCCAAGTGGGGTTAAGGGTGACTAAAGGTTCTCAGCTTCGTAGGCTCATTCAAGAAATAGTATTGTTTTCACAATCTCTTAATCAACATTACTTATTCTCAAAAGTGCCTCCACTGAGTGGTGATTTCTCAAGTTAGCTTGGTCGGGAATCAACTCCATATAAGCCTCCTTGAATATACCATCTTCCTATCTTATTTTGCTCTCAAGTCCAAGGTCGGGACTTATCTCACCACAAGGTAACAACCCAATGGAGCAACAAACAAGCAAACAAAAATATAGCAAATACAAGTAAGTTAGGCTTAACCCTCTTGGGTTTCCCCAATGAAGTCTCCATTTATGTTGCGGTGAGAATTAGATATCAAGCTATTGATTAAACTTGAATCACAAATATTTCAAAGATTCACCACCGAGCTTTGATTTATCCAAGGGAAAGGGTAAAGATCGTAAAAAAACCCTAAGTTTGCAATGTAACAACAATGCTAAGAGATTTTAGGGGTCGGGGTTGGTTATACCTAGGGAAGGTGTTAGCATCCTAAGTATCTATAGTACTCTCTAAGAACCTATTACTAGTATTTGTGGTATTATTTTCTATTGTTTTGTGTTTGGGTTTATGGTGAGAGATAGGAACCTAAGGGTTTAGTCACTAAGTATGCTCGCCAAAACTTCGCGGTCTTGTGCCTACATATCCTTACAAGGAAAGTAATCAGATCATTTATAGTTCACCTTACTAAGGATGAATAAACACTTTGATTATGATCAAGGTTCAAAGGGGAGTTAAGTGTTATGTCTTAACACTTGCTTGACTTGACAAAGTCAAAAGATTTATCTATTCTAGCTTAAGTCCAAACAACAAAAAACCTAATGACTCTAATAAGGTCAAAGGAAATGGGTAATGCTAAGCTATCTATGACAATGGAGTCAATAGAGAGTCTTTCCCTTGGATAAAGGAATAAAAGGCAACTTGAGGATGGAAGTTAACAAGCTAGCATCACTTGGGGAATAACTTGATAACGTATGAAAAGATAGAAGATATGAGCAAGTATGATATTCAATCATGATATCAATTAAAAGTATTCAAAGTGACATTCAAATATGATGTTCAATGGAAGCAAAACAAAGGTAAACATGTAGTTACAACCAAAACATAAAGATAACTGTGACAACATTTAGAGTGAGGACTTAATGAAGTCATAGATTAGATAAGGTAACTACTTAACATGATCAAAGATTCAAAGAAGTTTTAAATCAACATGGTGACAACCAAAGTATGTCCAATCAAATAAAGATGTTACAACATCTAAATAATCATGAGGTATAGTTCTAACAAGAACGAAGTATCATGGAGGATAGAATCAAGTACATAATTAAGGCAAGCATGCTTTAGGTTTTACTAACACCAATTAATCATGAATACAAGACAAAGGGGGATAAGTTGTAACAACACTTAATCATGGATACAATTTAAACATTTCAACATGGATGAGTCATTACAACACTTAAGCATGGTAAGGTTCAAACTTCAAGTTAGCATGTATAAGTTAATACATCATTTAAACATGGATGAAAGCAAGGCATATGCAAGTCATGATAACAATCAAAATTCAAAGCAAACATGGATAAGTTAAGACATTACTTAATCATTAATACAATTTAAAACAAGTAATGGTAGCAAACAATCATACTTGAACATCAAGACATGTTTATGACAATAACATGATGGGTGAATATGCAAGCATACAAAGGATGGTATGTGAGAGTGCTTAAACATGACATGTTTAAAGTTCAATCATCATGTGAACAAGTTAAGGCATTACTTGAACAATTAAGCATGGTACAAGTTAAGACAAGTTGGTATCAACCAAACATGCATATTCGGGTTCAACTTGGTCTTTAAATAAAGTGGAAATCTCACAAAGGTTTAAGCATACAAACATGTAATCAAAATCATGTTTAAGACAAAAATCAAAGGTTTAAGGATACCTAAACATAGTATGACTCAAACAAGGGTTCTTATGCTCATCAAAGTCATGTTATCATGGAAGAGAATCAAATGTTAGAGGCAAAGTGACCAAGCAAAAGTTCATGGCAGGGTTGGAAATTCAACATACATTTACACTTAAACATACACTTGAAAATGCATTAAATCAAGTAGCAACAATTATGTATAAGTCCACAACATCACACAAGATTCACATAAGTTGCAAATGGTTCAAACATGTCCATATGTGCAAATAAAATCAAAGGAATCAACCAAAGAATAACATGAATAAGTTCCATAAAAATAAATATTTTTAGGAAACTCTTTTCATCACAATAATATAGGCAGCAACATGAACATGTATCAAAAAGAATGGGTCAAAAAGCCTAAAAAATAAGGAAGTTATGAGGTTTCAAAGTTGTGAAGAAACATAACACAAATAGGTCATAAAAAGAAAGGGAGTGGCCTTGGTGGGTGTTGAACCCACTGTAGCGAGTATTTTTGGATGTGGTTGCGAAGCACGATCACTCTAGTACTACAACTCGATTCATTTTTTATCCTATTAAAGCTGATGAAGGAAGGGAAATAGATGTCTCCAATTAACCCTCCTTGCATACTGAGGTTAAACAGTCAAAATTGTTGGTTTACAGATGCTACAAAGATTCGAGGTCTCTCCTAGGTTATTTTGTTGAAAAGGGGTGCTTTAGGCTATCGGTTAGGATGTTAGGACATATATATCAAAGTATGGGATTTTGGGTTTTTGTTTAGTGTGCTCGCTAAGATTTTTCTTTCAATCTTATGCCTACGTATTCCCCTTTTTTCCGAAATAGGGAAATCAGAGCGGTCGTAGTTCCTCCTATTCTATGGGAGGAAATTGTGTTTTCGTGTCTTGTTCAAAGTCCAAGACGTGAAGCTAAAGGTGGTTTGTATCTTGTTCAAAGCCCAAGATGTGAAGCTGAAGGGTCTATTTGTATCTTGTTCAAAGCCCAAGATATGAAACTAAAGGTTTGACTTTAGAGAGAATTGGTCATCTCTAAAGAGGGGTTTGTATGTCACAACTGTTTATAAAGGATAATTACTTTAACCGGGATTTGTGAATCCTGCAATGCCATAATTTCCTTTATAGGGGATTTCCAACCTGAAGGAGAAGACTTTAACTCAGTGTAGAGCAATGCCATCTTTCCTTAGGAATTTCTCATGCTAAAAGAGGGACAGTGGCGTGGATGTAGATGATCCAGAGGCTTGCCGCTTACAGCGATTAGATGAAGGGGAAGGAGTTGTTGATGTTTGTGTACTGTGAACGAGGCACAACTTTGATGCTAAAAGGTTGATTGGATCAACCAGTGGTTTTCTTATACAAAGCCTAAGAGGAGGCTAATATGTGTCTCGTACAAAGCCTGAGAGAGAGGCTAAAAGGTTTTGACTCGATGATGGAGTCTTTTGGTATCTCGTATAAAGCCCGAGATGGAGGCTAAAAGGTTTTGACTCAACGAGGGAGTCTTTTGGTATCTCGTATAAAGCCCGAGATGGAGGCTAAAATTGTTAGCTCCGCTGGGGAGAATCATTGTACAAAACCCAAGAGGAGGCTATGGTGCTGTTTCAGTTGAGTGACAGGTCCAGTATGCTGATTTAAAGAGAAAATCAGTTCTTATATGAGTAATGCTGTACTCAAGGATTTGATTCAAGGATCAAGGTTATTTCCTGTTCTTTAAGGAAATGGGAAACCCAAAGGGTATTGAGACTGTCCGAGTCTACGGGTTTCCTTCCTATTTTTGAAGGGAGCTTGAGAATGTCTTTGAGACTCAAGGAAATTAGACTGTCCAAGTCTAGAGTGTCATCTTTTGTACTATGCTTTGAGAAACAGTAGTAGACTCTTGGAAAGACTTCTCTATTAAGATGATTGATTTTTGTTCCTATACCTCTAGGAGGTCGTCGGGACAATTTGTACGAAGCCCAAGAGGAGGCTGAAAACTTTAAGAAGCCGAGTGGTCCTTGTATGAAGCCCAAGAGGAGGCTATCATTCCCAGAGGAAGAATCATTATACGAAGCCTATGAGGAGGCTGTGAATACTTCTAAGAAGCTGACGGGTCCTTGTACTATGCCCAAGAGGAGGCGGGGATGCTTTTAGGAAGCCTGCGGGTCATTGAACAATGCCCAAGAGGAGGTCGATGCTTTTAAGAAGCTGATGGGTCCCCAAACCCCGAGAAATTCAAGACAGGCCATTCGCGAGGAATAGATCAAGCCAGGAAAGTTCGAGAATTTGGAAGAAACTCAAGAGATGCCATTCACGGAGAAAAGATCATCTATGGGGAATAGAGTTTCTTGACAAGTGCTTTTAAGAAGCTTGTGGGTCCCCAAACCCCGAGAAATTCAAGACAGACTATTCACGAGGAATAGATCAAGCCAGGAAAGTTCGTGAATTTAGAAGAAACTAAAGAGATGCAATTCACGGAGAAGAGATCATCTCTGGGGAGTAGAGTTTCTTTGACAACTTCTACGAGTGACAGTCTATGAAAGGGTTCACCGAGAATGCTGCCTTTCATATCTCCATATTGTTTAACCCTAAGAGGAGGGAAGACTGTGTTTGGTAATCCTATGGGGATCTAGTTTTGACTATTTAAGAGTGATCAACGGGCTTAATGCTAGATGTAGTTGCCGGGGAAACTCTAAATATCTATACTATTATTACACAGTTGATATGAGTTTATGAAAGAAGACTTACAGCGAAACAGCCCCACAATACAGTTATATGTATATGAAAGCGGTAAATGAAAGCGTGTAAACACTTACTTGGTTGTAGAGCTTCCATGCTGTTTGGTTAGTTGTTCAACAAAGAAAGATTGAAAACAACAGTATATTTCAAAATCAAAGGAGAAAGTGCTTTGAAAAAGAAAGATTTTGGGGCTTACAGCTCAAGGAGAGGCCCAGAGTTTTATCAGTGAGCGCACTGTTTGAATTTGTACAGAGGGACTTATACAAGTGTCTGAGGCCCAAAAAATGGTTTTTTGTACAAAGGGACGGGTCTTACACTCTCTCAAGAGGCCCAAAAGGTTTAAAGAAAAAGAATGGGGCTTATAACACGAGGGTAGGCCCAAAGTTTGTTTTTCCGTTTGAAATGGCGATCGCGCCGAGATTTTCTTTTAACGCGAAGGGGCTTATACAATATCTGAGGCCCAAAATGTTTTGGTTAAAAGGGGATTGGGTCTTACACTCTAATAGAGGTCCAAAAGTTTTGAATGGGTCTTATAGCTCGAGGAGAGGCCCAGTTGATTTTTTAAAAGGCGACGATCGCACCGTTTACTTGTACAGAGGGACTTATACAATAAGTGAGGCCCAAAATGGTTTGTGCAAGGGGGTTGGGTCTTACACTCTATTAGAGGCCCAAGTGAGTTTTAAGAAAAAAAATGGGTCATACTACTCGAGGGTAGGCCCAAGGTTTTTTTTTGTTTTGAAAAGGCGACGATCGCGCCATTTGTTTTTGACGGTATCAGGACTTATACAATATACTGAGGCCCAAAAATGATTTGGTCAAAAAAAGGATTGGGTCTTACACTCTATTAGAGACCCATGAGTGTTTGAAAAAGTTTTATGATGGTGAAAATCGAAGAAATCCTAATTTTATCATTTTAAAAGTAAATTTTTAAAAGAAAATCAATACAAAATGATAAAAATACCAAATAAGCAACTTGTGATTTTTGGTTGGGGTTTGAAAAATGATGTTTTAATCACAAGATGAAATAAAATTAATTTGGTCTTGATTTTCAATATAGGAATTCACTTTTAAAATGTTTTAAAAACATTAAAAAGGAATTTATTCACAAAAATACTAATTATATTAAATAAATAATATAAAACTAATTTTTTTGTGGAATAAAATATTTTGGAGTATGAATAAGAAGTGTGTAAAACAGAATTGGAAAATGATGATTTTTGCTATGTAAAAGAATTGGTTGAGTTTTTTTGAGAATAAACTAATGTCACAACATCACATTCGACATCACTCATGAGTTTTGAAGATAAGAGGAAAAGGGAAGATGTCACAACATCACATTTGACATCAGAACTGCACCTTGGTTTTTCAACATCTTTGCTATCAAACTTCAAACATTCATAACTCTCTCAATTTTTAACGAAATTAAAATCCGTAAGAACCTATCTTGACCAATTTTTCGCAAGGAATTCAATGGTATCACTCATACATACTGAAACTTAATGTACAGCACACACAAGGCAAAAAACCAGATATGCACCTTAATGTTTAAAACAACATAAACTCCACATACAAACATGTTAAAGTGCAAACAGTAGGAAGATCATAACATACACATTAAGGACTACATTTTTGCTTCAAGAATTGTTCAATATGATGCATGTATGTGGACAACAAAGGAAAGCATGATTCAAAGAATTCAAGTTGTGAATTTTACCTCTTTTTTGGAGATTTTGTGCAACCTACCAAGTGCTTTGTTCCAGAAATGATTTGATGCTTTGGACACCCTCAAATGACCTCTTGGATGCTTTTAGGATGATTGGAATCAGCTGGTTCCTGCAAAAACAAAAACTGTCCCTTTCTTGCAAAAGGGGTTAAAAGTGACCAAAATAGCAACTCTCTCAAATGGTGTTCCAGATGGGGGGAACCATTTGGAATAGTTCAAGGATGATACTTGGAGTGTGTTTGCGGTTTTATCTGGTTTGGAAAGTGACTGAATCAAGACATGGCTTGAAAAATGCAAAAAAGTCCAATTTTGAGGTTTTGAGAGGTGACTTTGTGATGTTGTGATTACAGGTCACTTTTGATAGTTTGGACAGCTTACATATGATATATGTGAGGTGTGTGTGTGATTAGTTTGAGTGGAATTGCTCTCTAACTCAAAAACTCAGAATTACTTGCTTTGGAAGGCAAATTTGAGGTGAAAGAAGAGATTTTGAGGAAAGCATCTGTTTGATGGCTTTGGTGTACTCAAACTGAGCACAAATGAGCTCTATTTATAATAGAGCAAGTTTGTTTTGGGATCAACAGTGAATGGCAACTGCAGCAGAGGTTTGGCCAATGTTGTCCAATGAAAATCCAAGTCTCCTCTAGCCATTGACTAGAGGTTAGGGCACAGGCTGCTGGTTCCCTAGTTGTTGGAGGAATCTTGACTGAATTCAGTTGCAAATGTGTCAGTCCATGCCACTTTTAACCATCTATTGAATGCTCCAATCCATAATTGGAGTCTTGTCCCTCTTTTAGGGATTTCTAGGCTTGGAATACTACTTCTTGTTCCAAGGACTTTGGAGGCTTGGCTCGGTGATTGTCCCCTTTAGATTTGATCCTCAGATGTGTTCAAAATGATGACAAGGCTTAAAAATTCGTGTGGCACAAGAAATGTGCAAATCTGCCCCATGAAAAATTCAGCTGCAGCAAGCCTTTTTGTAAAATCCATAACTCCCTGCTCAACTATGCTACATGGACGTTCTAGGACTTTCTGGAAAGCTGAGATGATGTAATTCAACCTTCATGTTTGACCCCAGATCTGGTTCAACTTGGATTAGGGAGAAAAACAGTCTTGAAGTTGGGACATTCTTGCTGGAAAAATATTAGTGATGTCCTATGCAATGTTGGAACATCAGACAACTTTGAACATTAATAATTCCAAACTTTAATCACTTGTATCTTTTAATCCACTATGATATTTTGAGTTGAAGTGAATTGCATCTTTGATGCTTGTCTTGCATGGTGACAAAGCTTGAAAATTGGGTGGCACAAGAAAAGTGCACAAAATCTGTCCTAAAAAAATCAGCTCGAGCAAGGCCTGTTGTGAGGTTCATAACTCCTTGCTCAAGTTGAATTAATGGGAGTTCTTATACATTTTGGAAAGCCCTAATGACATACTTTAACTTTGATGTTTGACTTTGGTCTTGGTTCAGCTTGCAAAGTCATCAAAAATGGTCTTGAACTTGTGTAGTCAAATCTGTCCTAAAAGTTGTCATGAAAATTCTGCTTTATCAATGCTTTTTACAAAAATCATATCTCCTTGCTCGAGTATGCTACAAGGACGTTCTAGGACTTTCTGGAAAGCTGAGATGATGTACTTCAACTTTCATGTTTGACCCCAGACCTGATTCAACTTGGATCATAGAGAAAAACATCCTTGAAGTTGGGACATTCTTGGTGAAAAAATATTAATGATGTCCCATGCAATGTCAGGACATTGGACATTAAGATTTCCCAACTTTGATCACTTATATCTTTCAATCCTTATGATATTTTGAGTTGATTCCTTCTACAATTTTGAAGTATCAAATACCCTCTTTAAAAGTAGCTCTTACTCAAAATCAATGGATGCTTAGATCAATAGTTACAACCTTGAAAAGTTGTGCACTTGAACATGATTTTAACTTAGAAAAAATTTCTAAGTTTCTTTCAATTTGATCAATTTTGCAATTTTGCACGATTTCTTGATTTAAATTTGATCAAATTAAATCATCCATCATATTTTCTTGAGTAATGGCTTGTGAAGCTCATAGTTGACCAAAAAGTCAAACTTTGACTTTCTGCGTCAATTGACTTTGTATTAGATGAACTTGAGGCTTGATCCACTTGAAATGTTGCACTCTTGTGCTTAATTCTATATGTGGGAGTCCTCTTGATCCTTTGTGGATGTTTAAGAGGTTAGACAAGTTGAAGATCATGTCATTCCTTGATTGATCATTTGTCTACAAGCTCTGAGAGGGCTTGAAACCCTAAGCTTGATTGTAGTGAATGCTCAACAATTCCTTGAGGATATTGATGAGGCACAAAGGTACATCCATATTGTGCTGATGATGGGAAATCTTAGTGGTCAAAATTTGGGGTATGACACCCACGCCACTGGACTGACTGGCCAAAACCTTGCCAACTCAACCAACGCGCATGTTGTGACTAAGGGTGAAACCAATTTAATATATGTGAAAACTACTTGGAGTTCAGAAAAAAAATAAAAAGGACTGGGACGAGGGGGATTCGAACCCCAGTCCTCTCGCTTGCAAACACACACAAATCCTCCTTCTGGACCAGCGGTTCTACGCTCTTATCTAATAACTATATTAACTCCAATAATATATATTTAAAATACACATTTAAATGGCCAAGTCAGCGCCACCTATGCACCAAGTCAGTGCCAACTCGCCTTCTTCTTCCCCATTTTCTTTTTCTTCTATTTCTCTCTAGGCCCTAGTTTCTCACCATCATAAGAACTTCAACCTCCCATATCTCTCTCATTTCCCAACCATTTTCAGTTTTGTAAAAATCAAAGTTGAAGCATTTTTTACAAGGATTCTAAATATGTCAACAACTCAACCTAAAACCAACTGTGTAACTCACCAATAACTCAATAACAGTGCAACACACATGAACTTTAACATGTTAAAACATCACACATTCAACTCATATAATGCAACCAAACCTTCAAACAGATTGTGCATAGTGTAGACTACATTTTTGCTTCAAACATGAGACATTAAAAATGCATGGATTATGAGTTTGAAGATTCAAGGTTTTTACCTCTTGGAGTCAGTCCAAGGCTTCTTCAAATGCTCTACCCTTAGAGAGATGGTTTGAATGCTTAAAGGGATTGGAAACAGCTTCAAGAATCAAACCCATGCCTTCTTACAAGATGAAGGTGTGAAAATGGTGAATGTGGTAGGGCTTGACACAAAACTTTTTTGATGATTGGAACAAGCTCTAAGGAGTGTTTAGGGATGGTTTGTGGAGTTTCTTTGGAGTTTGCACGAGGAAAATGTGTTTGGCCAGAGGTTTTGCAAATTTGGAGTGTTTTTGCAAAAACTGTTGGAAGAGATGATATTGAGGTTTTTAGTGTGAGATTATTATTTGTTTTGAAGCCTTATAAGTCCCTCTATTTATAGGGAAAGAGTGGAGAAAAGCTATGTTCAGAAATCACAAGCATAAGAGTTTTGGTTTGGTTGAGATCAAATGGGCATTTTCATGGATTTTTGAATTCCAATGCCAAATACAACCTATTGTAGGGTGGTTAAGAGGCTTATAGGTGTTGACTTTATGATTAAAGTTAACTTTATCAAAGTGGAAGTCTCACGTTTGTGCCAAAAATGGAATGATCAAGTGGTTAATGGCTAAATTTAATGGATAATGCACCACAAATTCATGTAAACTTCTGATAAAATGGAGATTTGCAAGTAATAGCCTCTGAAAAACAAAGATATGCAGCATGGAGGTGGATTTGCATCAATTTCATCATGTTCATAACCTTGAAATTCAAGTTACAAAACCCTAACTTCATGGCTTTGAATCTCCTAGCTCACAAATGGGATTGAGGAGTTCTTGTACTTTGGAAAGCCCCAAGTGTGCTCTAAAACTTTTATGTTTGACTAAAGTCTTGAATCTCAAAGGATCATAGTGAGAATTGGCTCCAAAGATTGTTACTTCTAAGGACCAAAATCTGCCTTGAAAAAATTCTAAGTGTTCAAAGATTTAACAAAACTTCAAGGCTTCATAACTCAAAATCTAAGCCTTTTTTGGAGATGGACTCACAGTGACAAAGTAGTAGCATGTTGTGAGGGCTTTAATTTGATCTTTGGAACTCAAAAAATGGATGTGTAGATTGAGATTTATGACCTTCTAAAGTTGGTGTCAAACTAGGGTTTTCTTTCCATACTTGGAAAATTTTTACTTTCTTAACTTTGCCCTTTTTGCAATAAACCTTCCAAACCTTGGTTTTTCATGCTTAAATTCATTGGCCAAACATGTCTTGATGAAATTTGGCTTGAATACTTCTGAAAGCTCCAAGAGTTTGACTAAATTTTGGTAAAATATAATGTTGTGAAAGATGTTTCAACATGAAGGGTTCTGCCCTAGTCCAAAGATGTCGAGTGAAATATCCCAGCATGACGACTCGACATCATGATCATTACAGTAGGTTTGTTCTAAATCTGTTCCAAGATTCAAGGCGCGATTGGTAGTGGATCAAGGATCAAAGATATGAAGCCCAACAAAGTAGAAGGCTATAAAAGGAAGACCAAGACCTAGGAAAAAAAAAAGATAACGACATAGGAATCCAATTTTTTAAAGTAGGGTTTAGGTTTTGAGAGTCGTAGGCTTCTCTTGTAAGTCTCCCTCTGTATCGATTTGATACATTATGGTAGACATAGGTAAACGTGGGTTATACCTAGGGAAGGTGTTAGCATCCTAAGTATCTATAGTACTCTATATGAACCTCTTACTAGTATTGTGGTATTGTTTGCTATTGTTTTATGTTTGGGTTTATGGTGAGAGATAGGAACCTAAGGGTTTAGTCACTAAGTATGCTCACCAAAACTTCGCAATCTTGTGCCTACATATCCTTACAAGGAGTGGAATCAGAGCATTTGTAGTTCACCTTACTAAGGATGAATAAACAATTTGATTATGATCAAGGTTCAAAGGGGAGTTAAGTGTTATGTCTTAACACTTTCTTGACTTGACAAAGTCAAAAGATTTATCTATTCTAGCTTAAGTCCAAACCGCAAAAAACAGAATGACTCTAATAAGGTCAAAGGAAATGGGTAATGTTAAGCTATATATAACAATGGAGTCAATAGAGAGTCTTTCCCTTGGATAAAGGAATAAAAGGCAACTTGAGGATGGAAGCCAACAAGCTAGCATCACTTGGGGAATAACTTGACAAGGTATGAAAAGATAGATGATATGAGCAAGTATGATATTCAATCATGATATCAATTAAAAGTATTCAAAGTGACATTCAAACATGATGTTTAATGGAAGCAAAACAAAGGTAAACATGTAGTTACAACCAAAACATAAAGATAAATGTGACAACATTTAAAGTAAGGACTTGACAAAGTCATAAATTAGATAAGGTAACTACTTAACATGATCAAAGATTCAAAGAAGTTTTAAATCAACATGGTGACAACCAAAGTATGTCAAATCAAACAAAGATGTTACAACAACTAAACAATCATGAGGTATAGTTTTAACAAGACCAAAGTATCATGGAGGATAGGTTCAAGTACATAATTAAAGCAATCATGCTTTAAGGTTTACTAACACCACTTAATCATGAATACAAGACAAAGGGGGATAAGTTGTAACAACACTTAATCATGGATACAATTTAAACATTTCAACATGGATGAGTCATTACAACACTTAAGCATGGTAAGGTTCAAAGTTCAAGTTAGCATGTATAAGTTAAGACATCACTTAAACATGGATGAAAGCAAGGCATATTCAAGTCATGATAACAATCAAAGTTCAAAGCAAACATGGATAAGTTAAGACATTACTTAATCATTTATACAATTTAAAACAAGTAATGGTAGCAAACAATCATACTTGAACATCAAGACATGTTTATGACAATAACATGATGATTGAATATGCAAGCATACATAGGATGACATGTGATAGTGCTTAAACATGACATGATTAAAGTTTAATCATCATGTGAACAAGTTAAGGCATTACTTGAACAATTAAGTACGGTACAAGTTAAGACAATTAGGTATCAACCAAACATGCGTATTAGGGTTCAACATGGTCTTTAAATAAAGTGAAAATCTCACAAAGGTTTAAGTATACAAACATGTATTCAAAATCATGTTTAAGAAAAAAAATCAAAGGTTTAAGGATACCTAAACATAGTATGACTCAAACAAGGGTTTCTATGCTCATCAAAGTCATGTAATCATGGAAGAGAATCACATGTTAGAGGCAAAATGACCAAGCAAAAGTTCATGGCATGGTTTGAAATTCAACATACATTTACACCTAAACATACACTTGAAAATGCATTAAATCAAGTAGCAACAATTATGTACAAGTCCACAACATCACACAAGATTCACATAAGTTGCAAATGGTTCAAACATGTCCATATGTGCAAATAAAATCAAAGGAATCAACCAAAGAATCAAAATGGTCCTTAAGAAAACCTTAAAAATTCACATACTTTAAACATGAATAAGTTCCATAAAAATAAATATTTTTAGGAAACTCTTTTCATCACAATAAAATAGGCAGCAACATGAACATGTAGCAAAAAGAATGGGTTAAAAAGCCTAAAAATAAGGAAGTTATGAGGTTTCAAAGTTGTGAAGAAACATAACACAAATAGGTCATAAAAAGAAATGGAGTGGCCTTGGTGGGTGTTGAACCCACGCCACTGGACTGACTGGCTAAAACCTTGCCAACTCAACCAACGTGCATGTTGTGACAAAGGGTGAAACCATTATAATATATGTGAAAACTACTTGGAGTTCAGAAAAAAATAAAAAGGACTGGGGCGAGGGGGATTCGAACCCCAGTCATCTCGCTTGCAAACACATACAAACCCTCCTTCTGGACCAGCAGTGCTACGCTCTCATCCATAACTATATCAACTCCAATAATATATATTTTAAATACACATTGAAATGGCGAAGTCAACGCCACCTATGTACCAAGTCAGTGCCAACTCACCTTTTTATTCCCCCGTTTTCTTTTTATTCTCTTTCTCTCTGGGCCCTAGTTTCACACCATCATCAGAACTTCAACCTCCCATGTCTCTCTCATATCCCGACCATTTTCAGTTTTGTAAAAATCAAAGTTGAAGCATTTTTTACAAGGATCCTAAATATGTCAACAACTCAACCTAAAACCAACTGTGTAATTCACCAATAAATCAATAACAGTGCAACATACATGAACTTCAACATGTTAAAACATCACACATTCAACTCATATAATGCAACCAAAGCTTCAAACAGATTGTGCATAATGTAGAGTACATTTTTGCTTCAAACATGAGACATTAAAAATGCATGGATTATGAGTTTGAAGATTCAAGGTTCTTACCTCTTGGAGTCAGTCCAAGACTTCTTCAAATGCTCTTACAAAAGTGTAAAGACAACCTCTTTAGCTTTTTTTACCCTTAGAGTTATGGTTTGAATGCTTAAAGGGATTGGAAACAGCTTCAAGAATCAAACCCATGCCTTCTTGCAAGATGAAGGTGTGAAAATGGTGAATGTGGTAGGGCTTGACCCAAAACTTGTTTGATGATTGAAACAACCTCTAAGGAGTGTTTAGGGATGGTTTGTGGAGTTTTTTTGAATTTTGCACAAGGGAAATGTGTTTGGCCAGAGGTTTTACTAATTTGGAGTGTTTTTGCAAAAACTGTTGTAAGAGAGGATACTGAGGTTTTTAGTGTGAGATTCTTGTATGTTTTGAAGCCTTATGAGTCCCTCTATTTATAGGGAAAGAGTGGAGGAAAGCTCTTGTCAGAAATCACAAGCATGAGAGCTTTGGTTTGGTTGAGATCAAATGGGCGTTTTCATGGATTTTTAAGTTTCGATGCCAAGTACAACCTGTTGTAGGGTGGTTAAGAGGCTTATAGGTGTTGACTTTGTGATTAAAGTTAACTTTATCAAAGTGGAAGTCTCACATTTGTGCTAAAATTGTAATGATCAAGTGGTTAATGGCTCAATTTAATGGATAATGCACCACAAATTCGTGTAAACTTCTTATCAAAAGGAGATTTGCAAGTAATTGCCTCTGAAAAACAAAGATATGCAGCATGGAGGTGGATTTGCATCAATTTCATCATGTTCATAACCTTGAAATTCAAGTTACAAAACCCTAACTTCATGGCTTCGAATCTCCTAGCTCACAAATAGGATTGAGGAGTTCTTGTAATTTTTAGAAAGCCCCGAGTGTACTCTAAAACTTTCATGTTTGACTAAAGTCTTGAATCTCAAAGGATCATAGTGAAAATTGGCTCCAAAGTTTGTTACTTCTATGGACCAAAATTTACCTTGAAAAAATTCTAAGTGTTCAAAGATTTTACAAAACTTCAAGGCTTCATAACTCAAAATCTAAGCCTTTTTTGTAGATGGACTCACAGTGACAAAGTAGTAGTATGTTGTGAGAGCTTCAATTTGATCTTTGGAACTCAAAAAATGGACGTGTAGATTGAGAGTTATGACCTTCCAAAGTTGGTGCCAAACTAGGGTTTTCTTTCCATACTTGGAAAAATTTTACTTTCTTAACTTTGCCCTTTTTGTAAGAAACCTTCCAAACCTTGGTTATTCATGCTCAAATTCATTGGCCAAACATGTCTTGATGAAATTTGGCTTAAATACTTCTGAAAGCTCCAATAGTTTGACTAAATTTTTGTAAAACATAATGTTGTGAAAGATGTTTCAACATGAAGGGTTCTGCCCCAGACCAAAGATGTAGAGTTAAATGTCCCAGCATGACGACTCGACATCATGATCATTATAGCAGGTTTGTTCTAAATCTGTTCCAAGATTCAAGGCGCGATTAGAGGTGGATCAAAGATCAAAGATATGAAGCCCAACAATGCAGAAGGCTATAAAAGGAAGACCAAGACCTAGGAAAAAAAGAAGAGGGAACGACATAGGAATCCTATTTTGTAAAGTAGGGTTTAAGTTTTGAGAGTCGTAATTTTCTCTTGTAAGTCTCCCTCTGTATCGATTTGATACATTATGGTAGACATAGGTACTTGTACAGATTTAGAAACCCGTAGGTAATGAATTGTGTATTGTTCTTAGATGAAGCTTGGAAGAAAATCCAAGTTAACTTGTTAGTCAAGGATGCTTGACTAAACTTTGTATTGAAAGGGGTGTCTTTCAATAGGATGATACAGTTATGGTGTAGTAACTATTAGATAATCACAGGTTGTGATTTAGGGAGTGAGATGGGTTTCTCTTATCTAGGATGGAGTTCTTAGATAAAGTTTTCATTGGGTAGTGATAGGTAAACATGGGTGTTTACTGTAAACCTGAGGTTGTTTACATAAAACTATACTACTGATAGTGGATTCTTCTTCCAGGATTGGTATCCCCCAGATGTAGGTGATTTGCACCGAACTAGGTCATCATTTTTTAGTGTTGTTTATCATTCTGCAATTTACAAGTTCAATTTTGATTAACATGTTAGAACAGATGTTGAAACATTTGTGTTTTTGCAGTTACTTGTAGCACCCCAAAATTTGCCCTAACATTTTCTGGCTTTTGTTTCGCATCCCTCTGCATTTTTTAGGTCATAACTCATTTATTCATTTGCATTGGGTTCCTAAGACATGTGATCAAGGCATCTTCCTTTGGTTTGGACTTTCCGTATTCAGAAGATTATCAGTGTACATCAAGAGCCTAAGGTTTTCTTATTTTAGAGGATTCATCAGAGGCGTTGGGTCAGGTTTTCTTGGGTGTGAATCAGGGTTCGGTTTTTTCTCTGTTCGGGACATTTATTTCATAAGTGTGCATGCAAGGTGAATCAAGGTTCCTCATTCATGGTTGAGCTTGTGGATTATTCATTGGTTGAGATTCTTCAGTGGATCATGTGAGTGGCCAGATTGTTCAGTGGTAGTTATGACCATTTTATCAGAGGCTTGTGAATAGTTTGTGATTGGTTTTGAATTCTTTGGGTTATCCATTTTCCATCCACCATGACCATTTTCAACCATTAAACCAATTTTTAAACCTTTTTTACCTTGTCCACATTTTTATTTTTTATCCAATTTTCTTTATCCATTTTTATATATATCCATTCTCATAACCTTTAAATATCCATATATTTCAACTATATATCCATAAAAACCCATTTGTCCATTTAGTATCCATTATACCATGCCTACATATTTTTTCTAAACCCATAACCATTTTGACCATTTTGATATCCATGTCCAAATATTCATTTCTAAACCAACTCTTAAATCCATTTCAATTAATATCCACTAATCATTTTTTGATTATCCATATCCACTTCCTCTTTTATATTTTATCCATTTTAATCCATTTTCAAAACCTATCCAATATCCATTTAGATTTCAAATTTCATTGGTACATTCAAATCCTTTTAGATCCATTTAATCATCCATATTCATTTCCTTGTTTATGTTGCTCATGTGTAGAAATTCAACAAAAAAAACCAATTACACACTGTAACCAAGTTGTACCTGCACGAAACCAAACCCACGTACATACCACATAGAACAAATAATAGAAGGAAAAGCAACAGGGAAAAGTTAGCGCAGAGAATTAAAAGAAATTCATTGCAGTAGTATTCAGAAAATGGCAGTGAAAATACTTAACAAGAAATACATCAGTGGGGAAAAAATAAAATTACAAAACCAAGTGCAAACCACGTAACTTCAAACCAGTTTCATGTAGAAAATTCACAAATCTTCCTAAGCTTCTAACAGAAGTTTCTAGCACAAATCTCTAACCAACTCTAACAGAATTATAACAGAATTTCAATGTGAAATACCAAAATACCCCTCCCTGATTTCTGTTATAAAAACCTGCATCATCTTCATTCTTGAACTCTCTTCACCATTTCTTCATCAGCCATTATTCTGCACAATTTCTCATTAAGCTTCATCCTCTTCAAGAGGTTCTTGAGATTCTGTTCATCATCATCATCATTCTTCAACCATCTTCTGTGACTTCATTCTTCTGCTACCTTCTCCATTTTCATTTCTTCAAATCAGAACCTGTAGAAAACCGCAACAGAAATTCAGAAGCTCAACATCAATTTGGAAGTTCGCAACCTGCAACAACTTTCGTCATCTTCATCGTAGCAACTTTTTGCAAAGTCTTGAAGCTATCAAGTTGCTCTGCAGCAAGGTTCAACAGCAAGTATTCACGCTCTTCGGTATCGTCAATTCACTCCATTCTCTCTGCAACCGCAATAACCGCAACACGGTTCTGCATCAAAGAGGCAACGCGAGGGAATTCAAAGTCACAACAATTCGAAACATATCAGAGCGGAATTCAAACGAAGAAGAAGAGATCCAGCGAGAGTAAATCAAAGAAGAATCAAAGGCAAAGTAGAATTAAAGTTACCTCTGGTTTTCTCTTCATATGCTCCGATTTGAAGACGCATCGGACGGACTTCGATAGGTATTCCGAACCTCTTCCTCCTTACTATTTCTTTTGAATTTGAGCGAGTTGCGTCGAATATTGTGTACTTCTGTTTCTTCTGTATTTTCGTTGGGGTAAATGTTGAGCGAGAGATGTGAGCGGAAACGAGAGAATAGTAGAAACGGACGGAGTTCGTTGTTGTTGAGGCGTTGAGAGAAGAGAGGTGACTGGAGGAGTGAGGTTTGAGAGAGGCAGAGAACTTTTGCACCGCGGAGAACAAGATGATGAGCGAAGTCCAGACGGAGCCACGTGCGAAGGAGATTGAGGTCGCGACAGAGAAAAGAATCGCGGTTGGGAGAGTGATTTCCGGCAAAGTTATTGTGATGGAGACCGTGTTGTTTTGACGGCGAGGACGGTAGCGGTACATTGAACGTTGAAAGACGATGAACAATGGAGGAGTTTCCGGCGAAACGTGGATCGGTGACGATTGTTGACGATGTGAGAGTTCGCCGGCGAAGGTATATGGAAGGAGGCGAGTAAGGTTGAGGAAGTTGCGACGGTGAGGTACGGCACGAAGACGGAGAAGGGAGAAGACGCAATGGTGAAGAAGAAGCACGACTGTTTGGCTGAGGGAGTGTTAGTTTTAGGGTTTCTTTTTTAACCAGGTTGTATTAGTGTTTGGGTCGGGTGTGTCTAGCCCGTTTTCATTGTTATTTTCATGCTCACACTCCCAAATTCATTCTACACCCCCAGCTGAATGAGATCTTGGGCCATCATCTTAAGCCCACTCGCACCATTTCCTTTCACACCCTTTGCCAAGCCCACACGCCCAGAATTCTATTTACACCCCCGTTTCACTTCGCAACCCCCTCTGTTCCATAATAAAACATTGGGCCTAGCATTAAAAAGCCCAGCGCCATGTTTGCTCCTCCACCAGCCTGGCCATGTTGTTTGCACCCCTTGTTTTTAGATTTTGTTTTTATGAATTTTTTTTTTCTTTAGATAATTAGATTTTTATTGAAATTAACTAGATAAAATTTAATTAACTTTTAATCCTAATTTTTAATTAGTTTTCTTATAATTAGAAATTAGTTTCTAGAATTAATTTTAGGGTTTTTCCTTTAGATTTAATTTTAGAATTAGATAAGAAATTAACTTGAATTAACTTTAGAATTAATTTTAGAATTAGTTTTTAATCTTAGATTAATATTTTCTTGTTAGAATTTAATCTTGTTTTTTACTTAGCATTTTAATTTTTGTGGATATTCTTGGTTGATTTTAAATCTTGATTTTGATATTCATGTTGATTAATTTCTAATTTTCTCTTTTATGAATAGCATGATATAATGCTTTGTGTAGAATTTTCTCACACCCCTTGGGATCCTAGCTCAACTTTAATCTTTGATTAAAGTGAGGTAGGATATGCATTAGGTAGTGTTATCCCTCTTTCTCTTTTAGTTTAGGTTTCTCATACCACATTAACCATAGGATCTCCAAGCATGCTAACACTAGGGTGTGTCTTAGTCTCCTCTTAGTTTTTACCTTTGATCCTCTTTTTGAGTCACTTCTTCTCATCTTAAAACAAAATAAAAAACACTTAATAAAGGGATAACACCTATTGTATTTAGGCTTTTCATGTGGGAACAAGGAGGTGAGGGGTATTCTCTCATTTCTTTGGGAATGTTTAGTGTACGCCCCGTCTTGGGTCGATATGCTAGGCATTCGATCCTACATGAAGGACTTAACTACAATACGTGTTACAAAACACCAAATAAACAAAACACTTCTTTCTTAAAAGACAAAAAACAAACAACAATGTCTTTCCTTCGGGAATTCTTTTCTCATCCCACTCATTCTTAGCATACGAACGTGCTCCTCCTCGTTCTCTTGCAAGATGGTAACGCACTCGGACCAGCGAGCCTGCAACACCTGAGCTAGAACGTTAGCCGTTCCTTAAAAAACATAAACAATCCATCCCTAGTGAGGGGAACTACGTCGCTTTGATTCTCATGTTCCCGATGAGATACGTAGGCAGTGGGGTAGGGCCCATTCGAGCATTTCTTTTATTTTCCCTACATTTGTTTCTCTTTCTCTTTCCATTCCTTTTCCATTCTTTTTCCTTTCTTTCTTTCAGTTCCTTTTCCAGTATCTTTTTCTATCACCCTTTGATTGAAGCAAGTAAGTGTGGATCCCATCGGGTACGATGGACGCGTGGGGGTGCTAATACCTTCCTCGCGTGTAACCGACTCCCTTACCCATTTCTCTTGGTCGCAAGACCATGCTTATCCTTTCCTTCAGGTTTATGCGGTGTTTCCTTTCCCTCTCATGGGATAAATACACATTGCTGGCGACTCTGTTTCGGTGCCACTTTCGCGTTTGTACTTGGATGAAAATCCCGGGAGCGACAGCTGGCGACTCTGCTGGGGACAGGTTGACCTATTGCTGGTCCATCCTAAGCGAGTCGATCCTAGCGCTTGTTTGCTTTTCTTTCATTGGGTGTTTACTTTTATCTTGTATTTGCTGTTTACTGTATTTTATTACTTGTACCATATTTACAGCATGTTAGCATTTACATTTCATATATTATAGTGTGTTACACTGTTCTGTCTGTTTGGCGGGATGGGATTTTTGAGAGATGAGCCCAGTACACAGGCTTGAGTATACACTTAGATTTAGAGTGGAGAGTAGTGGGACCTACGTGTCATCTGTGTACGTTGGGTAATCACGAAATTCACAACTAGACGAGGCTATCTTGGGACCCATCATGGCGTACGCATCTTGTGTATTCCAGGATGTCGATCTAGAGAGCTGTCGACTCTAGTGACCGATCATGAGGACCTTAGTGGAAATATCTCTCTTTAGTGGTGATAGTGGCAGACCATATTCTGTGGCAAACCCACTTGCACCCGAGGGCCCACTTTGGAACTTACATAGGATGACCTTTATTTTCTAAGGCGAGTCAGTGGACGACCTCTTTGATTGGCATAGCACTGTATCCTATGGGCTGAATGTGCTATCGCTTCTCAAACCTCCGAAGCTGGCAAGCCTTGTTTTCTAGGAACCACACGTGAGTATGGGTGGGATGTTTACAGGTTTGCAGGTAACCTAGCCTCCTACATACCTTACTTGTGATTCTATGATTGTTACAGACAGTGTATCCTATGACAGTGGTTTGAGTATTCATCTCAGATATATTTCCAGATTTAGTACAGAGACACAGTGCACACAGTTCAACACAGACACAGACACCTGAATACTTGATCACATGTCTTATTGCATTCATATTATTGCAATGCATTTGCCTCTTGCATCATTTTTGCATATCCTTTCTCCAGGCCAGACCAGTGAGCTCATCCATCCTTTATCTGAACTGCAGTTTGATTTCCCGACTTTTGTATTGGACTTGAATCAGCTTCTAGAAGAATCATGAACTTTGGGGAACAGAATCAGTTTGTGACTAGGGCCGATGTTGAATTGATGAAGCATCAATTGGACCAACTTATGGAAGCTATGGCCACCATGACAAGGGGAGATGCCAATATTCAAAGAAATGAGAATGTTATTCCACCTCCGGTGAACAGTGTTGCCCAGGCTCAGCCGGTACGAATTCCTGTTGAGGATCCTGTTATGCAAGAATATCCCATTGTCCGAGACGGACATTCATCTTCTCTTGATGCTGTAGATTATCAGAGTTTTGCCTTCTCTGTGCCAGATGTCCAAGGGGTAGTTCCAAAGATGAAGCCTAAGGATCCACGATATGTTGATGACGAAAGATACCGCGTGTTGGATGAGAAAATTAAAGCCCTGGAGAGGCGTGATAGTCTTGATTTGAATGCTTCGAGCATGTGTTTGGTGCCCGGCCTGGTAATGCCTCCAAAGTTTAAAATGCCGAAGTTTGAGCAATACAGAGGAGATAGCTGTCCGATGCTACATTTGGTGATGTTCTGCAGAAGAATGACCTCACATGTCGACAATGACAAGCTCATGATCCACTATTTCCAAGACAATCTGAGTGGGGCATCTTTGTATTGGTATATGCAGTTTCAGAGTGGTAGCATCCGATCATGATCAGATCTAGCCAACGCCTTTGTGAAGCAGTACGATTATAATCTTGACATGGCTCCCAGCCGGATGCATTTGCAAGATTTGTCTCAAGCAGATAATGAATCATTCCAAGAGTATGCTCAGAGATGGAGAGAGTTAGCATCTCGTGTTCAACCGCCACTTTCGGATAGAGAATTGGTTGATTTGTTCATGGATACCTTGCAAGCGCCGTACTTGGAAAAGATGATTGTCACTGGGGCAGCAAGGTTTTCTGACCTGGTGATGGTGGGAGAACGTATTGAGAGATTGCTCAATTGTGGAAAGCTCCAAGGTGTCTCAAACTTCCAAGCTAATGAAAATGAATCAGTTGTCAGTTCTCAGGAAGAATTAGAGGAAGAAAATAGTTCCATGCAGGAATCTTCACCACCTCGTTCTCAGTGTTCAGACATATCAACTGTTCAGAGTCAGCAATCTTATGGGTCTTCATATCAAGGACAATATTCTTCTGCAAATCAGAGACCTTCTCAGAGTCAACGATTATATCACCGCCAGCCGCGTCAGCACCCCCGACAAGGGCCAAGGAAGCCAGAGAGGAATTTCACACAGTTGCCAATGTCGTACAGTCAGATGTTGCCAGATTTGATCAGAGGTGGATTGATAGTGCCGAAGGAATTGAAGCCAGTGCCTTTTCCGTATCCACCAGGTTTTGATGTCAACGCCCGTTGTGACTATCATGCTGGGGCACAGGGGCATTCAACGGAAGACTGTAAGGTGCTCAGGAGCAAGGTTTAGACTCTTATTGACTCCAATATGTTCTCATTCACGCCTTAGGGTATTCAGATAAACATTTCTCCTTCATCCAGTCAGGTGGGTTCATCAGTCCAAGTTATGGAAGAAGTCACTAAAAGCAGTTGTGCAGATGAGTATCAGAATGACTTCGATGAGCAATTCTGAAGACGGCCAGCTCATTAGCAAATCAAGCTTGGAAGGCCCAGTTCCTCAAAGCTGGCGACCATTTAGATCATGCCATTTCTTTGCATTTGTAGTTTCTTTTCTGCTAAAAAGTACAAATTCATTTGTAAAACTCGTCTGTTTTCGATTGATAATGATAATGAAATAAATATGCATGTTTTGGTTAAATCCAGTCGTGTTCACTCATACTTTTCTTTATTGGTATCTAACATTTGTTTAAGCAGGATTCGAGGGAGGATGATGATGTTCAAAGACGCAGAGCTTCCAATGGTATGCTTTTGGGACAAAACCCTGTTGATGATGTACAGGCATTGTTTCAAATTCCCAAACACCGGAGACATAAGGAAGATAATCCCTTGTCAACCCCGTTGAGCCTAGAAGCAGGAGTTTCTTTATGAAAACGAAAAAACCCTCTATCTTAACCCGGGGCAGGGTAGGTGTCAGTTAATTTGACCGAGCGTTCAAATTACAAAAGGAGTGTCCAATTCGAGGATCAAATCACAGTGGTCATCCCTCACCAACCGGAGAGTGAGGCAGTCACAACCCTTGCAAACAAGTCAGACAAACCTGTGTCACACGATTAGTTAAAAAAAAAAACAAAAAAAAACAAAAAAAAAGGAAAAAAGCCCGCTAAGTCAGGACTTGAAAACAAGTGACTTAGGCAAAGATAGGGCATCCCGCTGGACTCCAAAATCGAAAAAAATTCAAAAAGAATAAGTCCAGGCAAAATCAGGGGGAAACAAAAGAACAAAAATTGAAAAAATGAGAGGAACAAAAAGAAAAATCCTCGAGGAAAGAACAAGTCGTGTGAACACAGACACCAAAGGCAAAAAGGGGTGAATGCCACTCTGTAAACCGTGTGGGTTCCTTAACCATCCTCCTACCATTCATTAACCTTTTTGAAAGGTGAGCGCTTGTGTCAAGTTAGTTAAACGTAGGACTGGAGAACATCAAGAAGATTAGGTGGGTTAAAACAAAACTTTGAGCCTTATATCCTTTCTTTCTCGAACCGCGAACCAGGCCACGTTACAACATGCGAAAGACCTAATTGAAGCAGGGTTATTCCAAAAGCATACTTTGGTAAAGATCGCGGCGAAGCTGATTCCTAAAAGGATCTTCTTACCATTCATGTTGGTATTAGTGACATTTTGATAAGTGATTCGTTCACTACACGTCATAACATTTTTCCAGTGAACAGACTTGGATTGC
Source organism: Lathyrus tuberosus (assembly GCA_022829125.1). NCBI lineage: Eukaryota > Viridiplantae > Streptophyta > Magnoliopsida > Fabales > Fabaceae > Lathyrus > Lathyrus tuberosus. Next base: position 20,329,630 of record JALAZF010000012.1, on the reverse strand, counting down.
AAAACTGTCATATGCATTGCATCAAAATTATCTTTTCAAAACGAATTGTTTTACTTGCGAGTCAGTACTTGGCATCAGGAAAGTTTCTACAATGGAAAGATTGATTAATCTAAGGTGCAAAGTGCCCGAGTACTCCGTTGAGCCGGGGCAAGTCATACCAAACGGGCGATCCATTCCAAGGTTCAGTTAATCTGGGGCAATTATGTCGAGAATCTGGGGCAATCAAGTCGAGATTCGACAAATCTCTCGAAGGTCAGTCAGTCAGAGGTATTCCTTCACAGATCAGCCAGACAGGGGCACAAATCATTTCAAGACTAGGGCAGGTCGCCTCAAGAGCACAAAAAGTTATTCTCTCCGGAGAACGGTAAATCACAGTCTGGGGCATATATATCGGATCTTCATGAGACATCCTGAAGACATGTTCATTTACAGGTTATGCTGCATCGGGGCACCTCTTTTGGTCATATCACGTTTGCGGGTTCATGTTGATAGCTGACACGTTACGTCCCTAGTAGAGTTTCTTCGCAGACACCGAAGTTAATGGTCAATCCCCAGTGAAGTTGCCAGGAGTTTGAAGATGTTTAATCTTCTGTAAAATCCTCTTATGACAATTTCTTCAGATCAGTCTTGGGGCAAAAAGCAAGTTGTTGACTCTCCCAAGCATGGGACATTTGGAATTTCCCCGGCAGGAGGTGTTTCAGATCTATTATCCCTAGTAGAGTTTGAGGATGTTTGGTCTTCTGTAAAATCCTCTCAAGAGACGTTCCCCAGCACGAGACGCTTTAAAGCGGTTTTCCCCAGTAGGGTTTGTGGTAAACTCATTATCCCCAACGGAGTCGTCAAAAGGAAAGTTCGCCTAACATGGGGCATTATGACACTTATCCTAAGATTGACAGTTTTATTTCTCAGCAGACTACCGTGGAATTGCTTTGGGTTTCCCCAGCAGATCTCTAGGGACTCTTTCTCAGCATGTTGCAACGGATTGTCTTCCAACTAGGATTTGCATATCCCCGACAGAGTAGCCCTGATTCCCAGCAAGATCGTATCTCTGGTAATGGTATCCCCACAGAGTTCGACATTTTGACAGTAATTTCCCCATCAAGGTCTAAATAGATCGAGGGAATCTCTTCTTCAGCAAAGTGTCAGCATATGATATTACCCAGCCGGTGGTGTAATTCTCAGCATTGCTCATTTACAACTCAAAGTCCAATTTATCTTTGGCATACAGACAGTTGTTCATATTATTCCAACAGGTGGGATAGTATTGCAGATGATTGTTCCAGCAGGTGGGATGATCATACAGACAGTTTGTTCATATTATTCCAGCAGGTGGGATAGTATTGCAGATGATTGTTCCAGTAGGTGGGATGATCATACAGACAGTTTGTTCATATTATTCCAGCAGGTGGGATAGTATTGCAGATGGTTGTTCCAGCAGGTGGGGTGATCATTATATACAATCGTTCATATTATTCCAGCAGGTGGGATAGTATTGCAGATGATTGTTCCAGCAGGTGGGATGATCATTATATATAATCATTCGTATTATTCCAGCAGGTGGGATGGTATTACAGATGGTTGTTCCCGCAGGTGGGATGATCATTATATACAATCGTTCGTATTATTCCAGCAGGTGGGATGGTATTGCAGATGGTTGTTCCCGCAGGTGGGGTGATCATTATATACAATCGTTCATATTATTCCAGCAGGTGGGATAGTATTGCAGATGATTGTTCCAGCAGGTGGGATGATCATTATATATAATCGTTCGTATTATTCCAGCAGGTGGGATGGTATTACAGATGGTTTTTCCAGCAGGTGGAATGATCATACAAACAGTAGTTTATATTGTTCCAACTGGTGGGATGGTGATAAACAACTATATTCTCGGCAAAGTCCAACATTGGTTTGGCAAAGCTTCCAAAGCCGGTTTGGTAAGCATCGAAGTCCAATGTTAGTTTGGCAAAGCTGCAAAAGTCCATCTGAGGATGGCAATTTTGAGATTCCAAAGCCGGTTTGGTAATCACGAAAGTCCACCCGTAGCGTGGCAGGCCAGTAGTCGTCTGGCGTCGTTCAAAAAGACATTGTTGAAATTCCATCCACAGTATGGCAAGCCAGTAGTCATCTGGCGTCGTTCAAAAAGACATTGTGAAAGTCCACCCAAGGTGTGGCAAACCAGTAGTCGTCTGGCGTTGTACAAAAGACGTTGTTAAAATCCACCCAAAGTGTGGCAAGCCAGTAGTCGTCTGGCGTTGTACAAAAGACGTTGTTAAAGTCCACCCAAAGCGTGGCAAGCCAGTAGTCGTCGAGCGTTGTTCTGAAAGACATCCCTTCAGTGTTATTCTTCCCATCAGAGTTTATTCAGTGAGAGTTCATATTACCGTACAGGATAAGAGTGTGTGAGTATTGGATTTGTGCTTCCTCAGTTTGCTGTAAAGTTTTTTGTCTCCCCAACAGAATAAGGGTAGAAGGTAAATTTCCAACAGAGGAGTAAGTCTGATCTTGTCCCCTAATAGGGCTGACATCATCAACCATTGTCCCCCAAGCATATTTTTGGTGGTGGTTAGCTTTCGCCAGCAACTCAAAGGTCGATTGTCATTGGCACCTTTCTCCAACAGATTCCTGGGATGTTTCTCCAGCAGACGAATATTATTCATGCTTTCCTGCAGAATGGAGGTTTAGTCAGGATCTCGAGCAGTTATGACCTTGAAGACGGTTCAGTTTGTTATTCCCCAGCGGAGTTAGCCTTGTCTCTTTAGCATTTATTTTACTGGAGAGGTCCTGTTGCATATCACATCATGGCATAAGCATCATCATTGCATAATCATCAGCATAGCATTGCATGAGGCCTTGTAAAACCGAACAGCAAAGCCGCAGCCCAACCTTGCTCACCTTCATCCACAGCCCACTTTACTGGCATCTTTCAAAAACCTGAAGCCCTATCCCTATTGGCGTTTCCTTTAAAGAAAAGTCCAATCCCTATTGGCACTTCATACAAAATTCAATCCCCATTGGTACCCAGAAAGATTTCGCCTTTGAAAAAACAATCACCATCAGGTTTCACCTGTCCTAGCCAGCAAAGTTTAATCGTACTTGGCACATTCTTCTTTTCCCGGTTGCCCGAGCGTGCGTCAGCATTTTTGCATATAGTTATCATTGCATCCTCAAATCGCGTAGCATTTCCATTTCGTGTGGAGCATTACGCCATATAAAGAACATTCAAACATATGCATGTGACGCATAAGCCAGATTTGGTACCTTGCGCGAGAGCCCAAATCAGCTTTCAGTCAAGACGGTAACATATCCCCAGCAGACATTACAATCAACCCCTCTGCTTACCTTTCTTTTGGGTCGTAGATCATACGTCGATCTTACCCTCGACCAGTCATTGTCCATCAACCCCTTGATGACGACATCTCGGTCAGGCATTCTTTCTGTCATCCCCATGACAACGTGTTTCCCTCGGTCAGGTTTTCTTCCTGTCATCCCCATGACAATGTGTTACCCTCGGCCAGGTTTTCTTTCTGTCATCCCCATGACAGTGTGTCTTCTTCGTTCAGGTCGTCTTTCTGTCATTCCTATGACGATGTTTTCCTTAAGTTGGGTCTTTCTGTCATCCCCATGACAATGTGTCCCTACGGTGGAATTTTCTCCCTGTCATCCCTATGACAATGGGTTATCTTCAGTCAGGTTTTTCTTCCTGTCATCCCTATGACAATGTGCTTCATTTGGTTGAGTCTTCTTCCTGTCATCCCTATGACAATGTGCTTCGTTTGGTTGAGTCTTCTTCCTATCATCCCTATGACAATGTGCTTCGTTTGGAAGAGTCTTTTTCCTGCCATCCCCATGACAATGTGCTTCGTTTGGTCGAGTCGTCTTCCTGTCATCCCCATGACAATGTGCTTCGTTTGGTCGAGTTTTCTTTTTGTCATCCCAATGACAATGTGTTCCTTCAGTTGAGTCTTCTTGTCGTCATCCCTATGACGATGTGTCCTTTCAGTCGGGTTTCATTCTTCTTTCCGTCAAACCCCTTTGACGATGTGGTTCTCTGGGTATGTTGTCTTTCCGTTAAATTCCTTTGACGAGGTGTGACGGGGCTCCAGTTTACATTTTCTCTCCTCGCAGTTAGCAAATTTTGCGGTTCTTTTTGTATTCAATCACCTTGTACCTTGAATGTCTGAAAGCAGTTGCTATCATCCTTTCAGGTCCAAGTTGATTGAATAGGGGCAGCTGTAGCACCCCAAAATTTTCCCTAACTTTTTCTGGCATTTGTTTCGCATCCCTCTGCATTTTTTAGGTCATAACTCATTTATTTATTTGCATTGGGTTCCTAAGACGTGTGATCAAGGCATCTTCCTTTGGTTTGGGCTTTTCGTATTCAGAAGATTATCAGTGTACATCAAGAGCCTAAGGTTTTCTTATTTTAGAGGATTCATCAGAGGCGTTGGGTTAGGTTTTCTTGGGTGTGAATCAGGGTTCGGTTTTTTCTCTGTTCGGGACATTTATTTCATCAGTGTGCATGCAAGGTGAATCAAGGTTCCTCATTAATGGTTGAGCTTGTGGACTGTTCATTGGTTGAGATTCTTCAGTGGATCATGTGAGTGGCCAGATTGTTCAGTGGTAGTTATAACCATTTTATCAGAGGCTTATGAATAGTTTGTGATTGGTTTTGAATTCTTTGGGTTATCCATTTGCCATCCACCATGACCATTTTCAACCATTAAACCAATTTTTAAACCTTTTTTACCTTGTCCACATTTTTATTTTTTATCCAATTTTCTTTATCCATTTTTATATATATCCATTCTCATAACCTTTAAATATCCATTTATTTCAACTATATATCCATAAAAACCCATTTGTCCATTTAGTATCCATTATACCATGCCTACATATTTTTTCTAAACCCATAACCATTTTGACCATTTTGATATCCATGTCCAAATATTCATTTCTAAACCAACACTTAAATCCATTTCAATTAATATCCATTAATCATTTTTTGATTATCCATATCCACTTCCTCTTTTATATTTTATCCATTTTAATCCATTTTATAAATCCATTTTCAAAACCTATCCAATATCCATTTAGACTTCAAATTTCATTGGTACATTCAAATCCTTTTAGATCCATTTAATCATCCATATTCATTTCCTTGTTTATGTTGCTCATCTGTAGAAATTCAACAAAAAAAACCAATTACACACTGTAACCAAGTTGTACCTGCACGAAACCAAACCCACGTACATACCACATAGAACAAATAATAGAAGGAAAAGCAGCAGGGAAAAGTTAGCGCAGGGAATTAAAAGAAATTCATTGCAGTAGTATTCAGAAAATGGCAGTGAAAATACTTAACAAGAAATACATCAGTGGGGAAAAATAAAATTACAAAACCAAGTGCAAACCACGTAACTTCAAACCAGTTTCATGTAGAAAATTCACAAATCTTCCTAAGCTTCTAACAGAAGTTTCTAGCACAAAACTCTAACCAACTCTAACAGAATTGTAACAGAATTTCAATGTGAAATACCAAAATACCCCTCCCTGATTTCTGTTATAAAAACCTGCATCATCTTCATTCTTGAACTCTCTTGACCATTTCTTTATCAGCCATTATTCTGCACAATTTCTCATTAAGCTTCATCCTCTTCAAGAGGTTCTTGAGATTCTGTTCATCATCATCATCATTCTTCAACCATCTTCTGTGACTTCATTCTTCTGCTACCTTCTCCATTTTCATTTCTTCAAATCAGAACCTGTAGAAAACCGCAACAGAAATTCAGAAGCTCAACATCAATTTGGAAGTTCGCAACCTGCAACAACTTTCGTCATCTTCATCGTAGTCACTTTTTGCAAAGTCTTGAAGCTATCAAGTTGCTCTGCAGCAAGGTTCAACAGCAAGTATTCACGCTCTTCGATATCGTCAATTCACTCCATTCTCTCTACAACCGCAATAACCGCAACACGGTTCTGCATCAAAGAGGCAACGCGAGGGAATTCAAAGTCACAATAATTCGAAACATATCAGAGTGGAATTCAAACGAAGAAGAAGAGATCCAGCGAGAGTAAATCAAAGAAGAATCAAAGGCAAAGTAGAATTAAAGTTACCTCTGGTTTTCTCTTCATATGCTCCGATTTGAAGACGCATCGGACGGAATCTGATAGGTATTCCGAACCTCTTCCTCCTTACTATTGCTTTTGAATTTGAGCGAGTTGCGTCGAATATTGTGTACTTCTGTTTCTTCTACGATTTCGTTGGCGTAAATGTTGAGCGAGAGATGTGAGCGGAAACGAGAGAATAGTAGAAACGGACGGAGTTCGTTGTTGTTGAGGCGTTGAGAGAAGAGAGGTGACTGGAGGAGTGAGGTTTGAGAGAGGCAGAGAACTTTTGCACCGCGGAGAACAAGATGACGAGCGAAGTCCAGACGGAGCCACGTGCGAAGGAGATTGAGGTCGCGACAGAGAAAAGAATCGCGGTTGGGAGAGTGATTTCCGGCGAAGTTATTGTGATGGTGACCGTGTTGTTTTGACGGCGAGGACGGTGGCAGTACATTGAACGTTGAAAGACGATGAACAATGGAGGAGTTTCCGGTGAAACGTGGATCGGTGACGATTGTTGACGATGTGAGAGTTCGCCGGCGAAGGGAGATGGAAGGAGGCGAGTAAGGTTGAGGAAGTTGCGACGGTGAGGTACGACACGAAGACGGAGAAGGGAGATGACGCAATGGTGAAGAAGAAGCACGACTGTTTGGCTGAGGGAGTGTTAGTTTTAGGGTTTCTTTTTTAACCAGGTTGTATTAGTGTTTGGGCCGGGTGTGTCTAGCCTGTTTTCATTGTTATTTTCATGCTCAGACTCCCAAATTCATTCTACACCCCCAGCTGAATGAGATCTTGGGCCATCATCTTAAGCCCACTCGCACCATTTCCTTTCACACCCTTTGCCAAGCCCACACGCCCAAAATTCTATTTACACCCCCGTTTCACTTCGCACCCCCCTCTGTTCCATAATAAAACATTGGGCCTAGCATTAAAAAGCCCAGCGCCATGTTTGCTCCTCCACCAGCCTGGCCATGTTGTTTGCACCCCTTGTTTTTAGATTTTGTTTTTATGAATTGTTTTTTTCTTTAGATAATTAGATTTTTATTGAAATTAACTAGATAAAATTTAATTAACTTTTAATCCTAGTTTTTAATTAGTTTTCTTATAATTAGAAATTAGTTTCTAGAATTAATTTTAGGGTTTTTCCTTTAGATTTAATTTTAGAATTAGATAAGAAATTAACTTGAATTAACTTTAGAATTAATTTTAAAATTAGTTTTTAATCTTAGATTAATATTTTCTTGTTAGAATTTAATCTTGTTTTTTACTTAGCATTTTAATTTTTGTGGATATTCTTGGTTGATTTTAAATCTTGATTTTGATATTCATGTTGATTAATTTCTGATTTTCTCTTTTATGAATAACATGATATAATGCTTTGTGTAGAATTTTCTCACACCCCTTGGGATCCTAGCTCAACTTTAATCTTTGATTAAAGTGAGGTAGGATATGCATTAGGTAGTGTTATCCCTCTTTCTTTTTTAGTTTAGGTTTCTCATACCACATTAACCATAGGATCTCCAAGCATGCTAACACTAGGGTGTGTCCTAGTCTCCTCTTAGTTTTCACCTTTGATCCTCTTTTTGAGTCACTTCTTCTCATCTTAAAACAAAATAAAAAACACTTAATAAAGGCATAACACCTATTGTATTTAGGTCTTTCATGTGGGAACAAGGAGGTGAGGGGTCTTCTCTCATTTCTTTGGGAATGTTTAGTGTACGCCCCGTCTTGGGTCAATATGCTAGGCATTCGATCCTACATGAGGGACTTAAATACAATACGTGTTACAAAACACCAAATAAACAAAAAACTTCTTTCTTAAAAGACAAAAAACAAACAACAACGTCTTTCCTTCGGGAATTCTTTTCTCATCCCACTCATTCTTAGCGTACGAACGTGCTCCTCCTCATTCTCTTGCAAGATGGTAACGCACTCGGACCAGCAAGCCTGCAACACCTGAGCTAGAACGTTATTCGTTCCTTAAAAAACTCAAATAATCCATCCCTAGTGAGGGGAACTACGTCGCTCTGATTCTCATGTTCCCGATGAGATACGTAAGCAGTGGGGTAGGGGCCATTCGAGCATTTCTTTTATTTTCCCTACATTTGTTTCTCTTTCTCTTTCCATTCCTTTTCCATTCTTTTTCCTTTCTTTCTTTCAGTTCTTATTCCAGTATCCTTTTCTATCACCCTTTGATTGAAGCAAGTAAGCGTGGATCCCATCGGGTACGATGGACGCGTGGGGGTGCTAATACCTTCCTCGCGCGTAACCAACTCCCTTACCCATTTCTCTTGGTCGCAAGACCATGCTTATCCTTTCCTTCAGGTTTATGCGGTGTTTCCTTTCCCTCGCATGGGATAAATACACATTGTTGGCGACTCTGTTTTGGTGCCACTTTCGCGTTTGTACTGGGATGAAATCCCGGGAGCGACATTACTGATATCTTGGATATTAGTCTGTTGTTCTGTTCTTGTTTAATATTTATGCAGAACAATGTCTTGACATGTGTTAGGACATCTGCTGTCTGTTATGCCAGAATTTCAATTGGTATCAGAACAGGCATCGTGTCTGTTTCTGGATGAGATCTTTGGGAGATACTTTCTGGCGTTTTAAACAAGGAGGAGTTTTGGAGATCAGTTCATCAACTCAGACATACTCAAGGGTATTAATGGATGGGATGGATGTTCTGGATCAAAGGTAACAACCCGGTGGTTGTTCATGTTTCTGAGGAGGTTCTACAATAAATGCAGGAGAAGTGGCTAGTTCTCTTGTTGGGGTGTTTTGTAAGATGTTCTGACATCTTATTAGGGCAAGTTGAATTTGTTCCTTGGTGGTTCCGCTGCATATGGTGGAAGATCTTAATCGTCGGACTCTAAAATTGAAGATATATGCATCCTTTTATTCCAAAGTCAGGAGCGATGGAATGGAGAGAGAGTTGTTGGTATATGTCTATTATGATGACTTGGTACTTTGAAGCTTGGTTCCATTGTGCAGTGTGAAGTCATTTGAAGAGAATGGGATTTGAGATTAGGATTATCAAGTTCTTGCTCTAGGAATTTGATAAATTATTGATCCGCTAAGTTGTCAAAAATACTTGAGAATTCTCTCAAGTCCACTCATAAAGGCATATTAGACGTGAATCTGGAGTCTTCTAGTTATTCTTCTGACTAGAGGGTGTTTATGTGAAACATAAACCTGAAGAAAGTTGAGGTAATTTATTTTCACCGTCCAAAAGTGCAAGGAAGGATTCATCTCTCTTAATTCTAAGGGTGGATCCAATCTGAATGGAGATTTCTGAACTGTTGGGGTGAATAGGGTTCGCTTAGAGAGAATCTTAGTTACTTGAGTCAAGGGTGGTAGCCTTGGTATCTCAACACTTAGTTTGTCAAGGAAGATACTTGCAAAGATTGCATACTTAATAAGTGTTCATGGAGTGATCTGTTGGAGTATGGCTTCAACAGTGAAGCAGGGTTACTGAATAAGGATTTAAGATCAATTTCTATTTGTGATATTCACAAGTATTTAATTGATTATCCTTGTATGTGAAGTTCAAGATTGTTGATGTTTAACACGATGTTGAAACATCTCTCCATCTGGGTTTGTGCATAATCATGGGAGGGGTACTGCATAAGCTTTTGGATCTATTTCTCTTGGGTGTTGACCTAAGAATCTGCTTCAGTTTAGTGAGGCATAAGCATCTGATCTCTAGAGAGTTTCCTGGTAAGAAATTGGTCTAGACAATAGTGATGTGGAATATGAAGAATAAGACATCATAATCTTGATGAATAGTTCTTGGATCAGTTTATTTCTGATCTAGGAGTATTGGAGTGCCACAAGTGTGTTCCAATTGTTACTAGAAGCATCTGATGTTTATCTGGAAAGTGTCCTGGCAAGAGACTTGTCCAGAATATGGTGCTGGTGATGGTACAACTTGGGTCAGTTTATTTCTGATCTAGGTACATGGGAGCATGTGATCTTGCTCATCTTGGAGGTCAATGATAAGTGGCAGTTATCTCTGACTTTCTACAGACTGCTCTGCTAAGGAAAGTGGCATTCGTTGGTATGGTCGTGGTGTAGTCTATGACTACTTCTCTTCTGAAGAATCATACTTGGCACGTTGAGTTCTTTGGAGTTGTGAAGCGGATATTCATCAAGGTGTTAGCTTGAATTTAATACCTGTGATATGATTAAGCATGATGGAGGTCGTCTACTCAAACTTGGTTGTTGAATAAAGTCTATGAGAACATGGAACTCTTGTTCTGTTATAGGAAAGAGGTTCTTCTAAGTGGCCGAAGGAAGGGATGAATTCCTCAGCTAGATGTCTGATCAGATGTCAGGACATCAAGCTGAAACTTTAGGGTCTTAGTTGATGTTGTGGCGCATCATTGTAAGATAAGTTGATCTTCTCAAAAATAAATGGAATTAATGCTTCAAAAAGGTCTATCTCATGCATTTTGAGGAAGCTTTGGAAGGAGAAGATGTTACATGTCTAAGGCTTAGTGGATCCAAGATGGCTTACTATGGAGTAAGTAGATCATGTAACTTGAAGATAAGGTTTCATTAGTGGATCATAAGATTGTCTGAAACTCTGAAGAAAAGTTAAGAAGAACCAAATAGTGGCATTTGGTTGATATTTATTGTGCATTCAAGCAGGGTGCTTGGAACTTATTATTCTTGGGCAGAAGGGTATTTGGTTGAAGACGTAAGGAGGTTCTGGTTCAGTTTTATCTTGGAGCTTATGGTAGAAGTTCTAAGTTGACTAAGGAAGATTACCTTCTTTTGGTGAATGAGAGTTTATTTCTCTCTGTGGTTATCTGAAGTTCTTATTGATCAAGCTGGTGGCGCAGTGTTGTTTGAAGATCTTCAGTTGGATTACTATGCAGATAGTAAGTCCAGTTTTGGAATATATCTAGAACCATGTTGGTTGGTGTCTATGATATGTGAAGGATGTCTTAATTGATGTTAGAAAATCTTCTAGTTTGGTTAACCTTGGAATAGGATTCTTATTTCTGTGTGTGAAATTTGACACTCACATCTTGTCTAAGAGGTATTTATCTTGTCGTATGGGAGATTGATGGGTAAAGGACTGTCTTGGAAGTCTGATGTGAATGTGACATGCTAGAAGTGGATCAGTTTGGTGCTTGTGGAGCAAATAAGCTGAGGATTTCTAGAGCATGTGTTTGATGTCCTTCAAGTGTGAAGAACGTCTATGAGAGCTAGCAAACTAAGGGGCTCTGCATGTCTCTTTGAGGAATGTTAAGTATTCCAGATTCAATTGGGTTGTATCTTAGGGAACAAGGAGATCTATACATGAGAATTCAAGAGGAATTTGTGTGGTGTATAGATGGTTTCTAGATGAGAGGGATCAATGGTGTTTTGGTCTCAATCCAAGAGTTTGTTGGTTGTGGTACAAGGATGTGTTCCTGGTACTCTCACTGTATGATCATGAAGTTGTCATGGGATATCATGTGGTGATTTTGGGTGGTTCTTGCTGAAGAAGCATCTGTTGAGGAAGATAGGGGGAGAAATTTTGTCTATTAAATGTACTAGTGTGGTACATGGATTGCTTGAGGGTCAAGCATTAGGTGAATGCGTTCAGCAGGTGTGTTGAACAAAGGGTGCGCTCTTGAAGACATGAAGATGCGTCTTATGTTTTCCATTCATTCAGGATGTTCTTCTTGCAAAGGAGCACTGGTTATCTATGACAGGGGGAGTTAGACTTTTGTTTTGGATATATGGCTGCAGTGGTGCAGATTGTTTATCAAGATTGTTTGTGGTTTCAAGCAGTTTGTGATAGATTGCCTCAAGTGAGGTTGATATGTCAGACGAGATGTCGTGACATTGCTCTACTGGTTAAGGTCTAGGTGAACTTATCAGGTTGTTCTGATTCTATCATTGGTGGTAATGGATTGAATTAGAAGTGGTACAAGTATCTTGGGAATCTCTGCTGCTGTTTGGAAGAAATTAGTTTTCTCTGCTGATGGAAAGGTCAATGGAAAAATTTTGTAGTAATCAAGTTTGCTAATTCTGGACTAAGGAAGTGATTCAGAATAAATAGAAGATGGGTGGAATCGTAGTTCTGTCTGTGGGGACCATAAATCTGACAAAATCATGTTAGGTATCAGGACATTGTTCAGAAGCGGTTTTAAGGACAAGTTAGAAAAGATGGAATCTTTCGAAACTAACTTGACCAGCAGTTATTTCACTCATTGACTAGTCTTTTGTTTATTTTAAATGGATTGGCTTTACCTATATAGCTTCTTTAATATTTAAGGAGGGTCGTGCTAGAACATCTTTCTTAAGTTGAGAGCCAATGGGGTTTGTCCGTGTTTGGGTAAGCACAATCTGGGTATGGGCTTGCATTGGTCGCTTTTGCCATCTTTTGGCTAAAAAGGGGGAGAATGGCTATGTTGGCTATGTTGTTACTATGAACTGTTTTCATGATGTTGAGCTACTGATCATTTGGAAAAATGTCTCAAAGGATGTTATGACGTTCTGGGTGATAACATCTTGGGAAAATTGTGTTTTGTGATCAGAGTTAGAGAGCAAGTCGTGTTTTGTTACCTGAGTTACATTATCTATGTACTCAATATCACAAGGTGAATGAGGAGGGGATCTTGAAATTATCTTCTCTCTCTTTCTTGACACTTGCTTCAGGTTTTCTCACTGTATGCACCATCAAACTGAAGAATGTTTTAGCCAAAATTTGTCAAAAGGGGGAGATTGAAAGCCCCAAGAGTTTGACTAAATTTTAGTAAAACATAATGTTGTGAAAGATGTTTCAACATGAAGGGTTCTTCCCCAGACCAAAGATGTCGAGTGAAATGTCCCAGCATGACGACTCGACTTCATGATCATACAGCAGATTTGTTCTAAATCAGTTCCAAGATTCAAGGCGCGATTGGCAGTGGATCAAGGATCAAAGATATGAAGCCCAACAAAGAAGAAGGTTATAAAAGGAAGACCAAGACCTAGGAAAAAAGAAGAGAGAACGACATAGGAATCATATTTTGTAAAGTAGGGTTTAGGTTTTGAGAGTCGTAGGTTTCTTTTGTAAGTCTCCCTCTGTATCAATTTGATACATTGTGGTAGACATAGGTACTTGTACAGATTCAGAAACTCGTAGGTAATGAATCGTATATTGTTCTTGGATGAAGCTTTGAAGCAAATCTAAGATAACTTGTTAGTCAACGATGCTTGACTGAACTTTGTATTGAAAGGGGTGTCTTTCAATAGGATGATACAGTTATGGTGTAGTAACTACTAGATAATCACAGGTTGTGATTTAGGGAGTGAGATGGGTTTCTCTTAACTAGGATGGAGTTCTTAGATAAAGTTTTCATTGGGTAGTGATTGGTAAACGTGGGTGTTTACTGTAAACTTGAGGTTGTTTACATAAAACTATACTACTGATAGTTGATTCTTCTTCCTGGATTGGTATCCCCCAGATGTAGGTGATTTGCACCGAACTGGGTCATCATATTCTGTGTTGTTTATCATTCTGCAATTTACAGTTCAGTTTTGATTAACATGTTAGAACAGATGTCGAAACATCTGTGTTTCTGCAGTTGTCGCACCCTAATTTTTGACCCTAAGATCCCCGCCTTGTTCTTTGCATCTTAGGCCATCATTCGTTCATAACTAATCGATCTATCTAGCTTTGTCTGTTTTGTTTACTTTTTAGGATGAGTGCTGCTGCAGAGTTCAAGGTCTTGAAGGCTGTGTTGTGTGTGTGTTTGTGGAGGTTCTCTGGTCTTTGCAAGATGTGTATGGATTCCTGTGAGATTGTGCCCTTCCCCTTTTTGGTCCCTAAGCCACTACCGAGCCTTTCTTCCCTCAGATTCCTCAGCTTCCCCCCCGCAGAAGATTAGGCTTTTATACCCCCTGATATGAAGATTTGGTTCCTGGAGGTTGAGCACTGATTGTGTTACAAGTTGGCATCTTCTCCCCTCTGTAAGCTCCTCAAGACTTAAGAGATGTGTTTGCTCTGTGTTTTAATAATGGTCCATCAAGCAGAATTCACTTTGGAAGAAATTAGAAGTTTGGATTGCAAGATGTCAATTCAAGTCCATGGTTGTCACAAGTTTACAAGACCAGGCTTAAAGCTCCCACATCATTCCTATGATTCTATATCACATGATTCAAGTATGAAACTCATGCCATTGTTTCAAGAAGAATTTTATATTCTTGGAACTGACAAGCATTCTTCAAGCAATTTTGAAGGTCAATGGGAAATTAAAGGTTCAAGATGTTTTGGCCAACGTGGAAAGATCGAATCCTCAAGTTTCGTCAATAAAGAAGTGAAATGCTATAACCGGGTCGATTGATTAATTTTGGTTCATCATTATATCAACTATTATAAGGCTTGATTCATGAACTTTCCAAAGCTCGTGGAAATGCGTAAAATTTTGTTATAAAACTCAGAATTCAAGATCTAGATACCAATATACAAATTCATGTTCTTTGGAAGGGATTAATCAATTTGCAAGGTACACGAATGGTATTGTCTTATTACACACACATTCATTTTGAAGTGAATACAAGCCATTTTTAGTCTTTATGATCAAGAGAGTTTGTTTCCAAGGCTTTATGTGGGAAGTGTGACGCCCCCAATCTATACCCCCAATTAACAGGCAATTAAAGCACTAAAAGAAAATTCGAAATTTCGTCAGAGTACATTTGAAATCACGGCATAGAAAGGGGGGAATCACATCAATTGTAACCAAACATAGCATAACATGCAACACCTGCCCATAATGATATGCAACTGTGGGGTAGCAATCAAACAGAGGAAACTTTGTTCTTTACACCCACATTTCAGAAATTAGAATTAAAGCGGAAAATCTAAAATCTGATTAACATATATACATATACACATATAAACAGTTTGTCATACATCAGGTAGCATATGTACAACCAAAATATATCATCAGATATACAAAATAATAGCACGCGGCCACCCTAACTACCCGGAGTCACATATCAGAACCGACCGACCAAAATAATGAAGATGTAACGCTTCACAAAAAGGAATACCTCCCGCAGCTCTAATCTGCAACGCCTCATAGAGCGTTATAAAACAGCAGAAGGGTGAGAAAAACAACCATAATATAATTGAATAAAATTATATATGTAAACACAAAAATGTACAAGTAACACATTCTCACCACAACCACATATAACATAATACCGCACAATTCTCAAGCATCGAATACCATTACACACCACACATATACCATACAATCATCAATCACATTCACAAATTCACACACAATTAATTCATGATTTATGCAATGCACATAGACCGACACGACGACTCTATGCACATGCCATGCGGTACCGACTTCCAATGTCTCATGTCTCATCATCAGTTCACTCAGGAACTATTGGAACCATCGCTCGTTACTGAGAATCTCAAGTAACTCCCCGTCGGGCCTACGATGTTCACCCGTCGCTTTAGGTCCTCAGGCATCGCCTCATATTTTCAAGGCACACGACGTTAAGGATTGCTTTAAGTCTCCAAAGGAGCCCACAATCGTCTATAACCACCGCTTTAGGTCCTCAGGCATCGCCTCATATTTTCGAGGCACACGATGTTATAGCATATTCCCCTCGGGAATCAAACCGTCTCTCAGGACGTTTCCACAATGCACATTATGATGCTTGGCATACAATAACTCATGACACTCACATTGCATCCATACACACATTCATAATCATGCACATTTATCAAATACCACACTTAGCATTTTCTTGCCTTTCGGCCACAAAGCATCATCACAACAGCACATAAGTCATCTTACGTACAAAACAACAACACACGGCATAATACACGTCAATTCCACACCATTAAAATGACAAAAATCGATAACCGACACTATTCACATTTCCCGACAAAATTTAATCGGCTAACAATTCTCAAAACCTAATAATCACAAAGTACGTCTCGATACCTTTCCAACGACACCAAGAATACAAAAATCGGATACTCGGAACAAAAGTTACGGACAAAATCGAAAACACATTTTGAAAAATCACATTTTTGCAAATCTCCTGTCCATACGCGTACCACCTATTCCCATATGCGTATTGACAGAGCAATTTTCCTTCACAAAACCACGTTTCACAAATCCATACGCGTATTGGCCTCGCCCATACGCGTATCACCAGAGGGCCGGTAAAACATGCAAGTTCATACGCGTATTGCCCCCAAGACAGCACAATGTTACGCGTATCGCCTGGTCTCATATGCGTATTGGCAAGCCCCTTACGCGTATGGCCAGGACAGACCCAGAAAAATTCTGCAGAACATTTTCTGCGTTTTTCCACCCCAATCATACCATTTCTTCACCTAAAACTCAGAAAAACAGCAATTTGAAGTGTAATAACATACCACAAACATGTATGAACAATCAACAATGCATTCAACAAGATTTTTACCACAATCAAATTCATTTCTAATCAATTTTTACACAATCTAGGTTTTACTAATATTCTCCAAATCAATCCAAAAACAAAAGCAAAACACATACATAATCGTATACAATCATAGAATAATCGAGTTTCGCACCCTTACCCGATTTAATCGACTTTACAACTTGCCCTTGATGATTTTTCCACTCTTTTCTTCAATTTCTCTCTTTTCTCTCTTCTCCTCTTTTCTTCTTTCTCTTTTTCTTTCTATTTTTCTTTTTCTTTCTATCTTACTAACTTAATGAAAATAAGTGGGAAAAGACCAAAATACCCCCACACTCAAATATCTCATAAACGATCCCAAAACGCGATAAAATATATTCCCGCCGAAAAATAACATATTTTCACATAAAAGTCAAAAACACAATAAAATAATAATAAAATAATCCAAAAAGACTCAATAAAATAAAATTGGCAAAACGGGGCGTTACAATTCTCCCCCACTTAGAAATTTTCGTCCTCGAAAATCTTACCTGATACAAACAACTCCGGATACGATTCCCGCATCCTACTCTCCAATTCCCACGTCAAATTACCCTCAGCAGCGACTCCCCACGCCACTTTCACAAGTGCAATCTCTTTACCCCTCAACCGCTTCACCTCGCGATCCAAAATCCTAACTGGTGATGCCTCGATCGTAAGGTTATCTCTTACCTCAACCTCGTCCATTGGAATAACATGTGAAGGGTCCGGAACATACTTCCGAAGCTGTGAAACATGAAACACATCATGCAAATTCGACAGATTCGGCGGTAACGCCACACGATACGCCACAGCACCAACTCTCGCAGATATCTGGTAAGGACCAATAAATCGAGAAGTAAGCTTCTTAAATTTCAAAGCACGACCAACACCCGTTACCGGCGTAACTCTCAGAAATACGTGATCACCCTCTTGAAACTCAAGATCCTTCCGTCTCCGATCATGATAACTCTTTTGTCTATCCTGAGAAGCCTTCATTTTCTCACGAATAAACTTTACCTTTTCCGTCGTCTGTTGCACTAATTCCGGTCCAACCACAGAACTCTCACCTGTTTCGTGCCAACACAACGGCGTTCGACATCTTCGTCCATATAAAGCCTCAAAAGGTGCCATTCCAATACTAGAATGGAAACTGTTATTATACGTGAACTCAATCAAAGCAAGATAACCGTCTCACGCACCACCTTGCTCCAAAACACACGCTCTCAACAAATCCTCCAACGACTGAATCGTTCTTTCGGTCTGACCATCCGTCTGCGGATGATAAGCCGAACTCAACCTCAATCTAGAACCCAAAGCCTTCTGTAAACTTTCCCAAAATCTCGATGTAAACCTAGGATCTCGATCAGAAACAATACTTAAAGGAACCCCATGCAATTTCACAACCACACTGATATAGATCTCAGCTAACCGTTCCAAAGAAAAACTGATGTCAATCGGAATAAAATGTGCCGATTTAGTCAGCCTGTCCACAATCACCCAAATAGCATTATGCCCACGCTGAGTGTTCGGTAATCCCGTCACAAAATCCATCGAAATACTATCCCACTTCCACTCAGGAATATCCAACGGTTGCAACAAACCACTAGGTCTCAAATGTTCCACTTTCGATTTCTGACAAGTCAAACAAGCATACACAAACTGAGCCACATCTCTTTTCAAACCAGACCACCAGAAAATCTTCTTCAAATCTTGGTACATCTTATTCGCACCCGGATGAATACTTAAATTACTCCGGTGTCCTTCCTCCAAAATCATTCTTTTCAACTCCGCATCATCAGGAATACAAACACGACCACGGAACCTCAAAACACCAAAATTATCCACCTTGAAATCCACATTCTCATTCCTCATCAAATCAACGAATTTCAAATCCAGCTTTTGTTTCTCACTAACCGACATCAAAAATTCATTAGTAACTTTCAACATTCCAAGCCTTACACTAACCGATGTCACTTCACATACCAAACTCAAATCTCTAAACGATTCCAAAAGTTCCAACTCTTTCACCATCAATGCGGATATATGCAACGATTTCTGGCTCAATGCATCGGCTACCACATTAGCTTTACCAGGATGGTAATTCAAGCCAAAGTCGTAGTCTTTCAAGAATTCCAACCATCTCCGCTGCCTCATGTTCAACTCTTTCTGATCAAATAAATATTTCAAGCTTTTATGATCACTAAAGACTTCAAACCTTGCACCATAGAGATAGTGCCTCCAAATCTTCAACACAAAAACTACAGCCGTTAACTCAAGATCGTGAGTAGGATAGTTTTTCTCATGAACTCTTAACTGTCTTGAAGCATAAGCTACGACTTTACCTTCCTGCATCAAAACACCACCCAAACCAATTAAAGAAGCATCGCAGTACACAACAAACGGTTCATTAGGATCAGGTAAAATAAGAATCGGAGCTGTCGTCAATCTTCTCTTCAGCTCACAAAAACTCTCTTCACATTGAATATCCCAAATGAATGCTTTGCCCTTACAAGTCAATTGCGTCAAAGGAAGAGCTAGCTTAGAAAAACCTTTAATGAACCTCCGGTAATAACCAGCCAAACCCAAAAAGCTTCGAATTTCAGTAACGGATCTAGGAGCCTCCCATTGTAGAACTGCTTCTACTTTAGATGGATCCACAGCAATACCATTACCTGAAATTACGTGCCCAAGAAAACTCACCTCAGACAACCAGAATTCACACTTGGACAATTTGGCAAAAAGCTTCCTTTCCTTCAAAACCTGCAAAACAATACGCAAATGCTCTGCATGTTCTTCCCGAGACTTAGAATAGATTAAAATATCATCAATAAACACCACCACAAAACGATCCAAATGCTCGTGGAAAATCCGATTCATGTATTCCATAAACACACCAGGCGCATTAGAAACCCCGAACGGCATCACCGAATATTCATAATGACCGTACCGTGTTCTAAAGGCCGTCTTCTGAATATCCTCTTCCTTCACCCTTATCTGATGATAACCCGATCTCAAATCAATCTTACTAAATACACAAGCACCAACCAACTGATCCATCAGATCATCAATCCTTGGAAGCGGATACTTGTTCTTAATCGTCACTTTGTTCAACTGGCGATAATCAATACATAATCGCATACTCCCATCTTTCTTTTTCACTAACAAAACTGGAGCACCCCAAGGAGAAACACTTGGCCTCACGAACCTCTTTTCCAACAACTCATTTAACTTCTTTTTCAACTCCACCAATTCAGATGCCGACATTCTATAAGGTGCCATAGAAACAGGTCTAGTACCAGGAACTAGATCTATCGAAAATTCAACTTCTCTCTCTGGCGGTACATCTGAAATATCATCAGGAAACACCTCAGGAAATTCGCACACAACAGGAAACACCTCCAATGAAACTTGACTATCCACAGTCAAAGATGCAAACAAACCAAACAATTGAGCTTCATCCGCCAAAAGTCTCTTCAACTCTTTAGTAGCCAAGAAACTCGAGTCTTCATCTTCCTCAAGAGAAGGAAACCTTACAAGCTTATGATAACAGTCAATGTGCACCCGATTGAATTGCAACCAATTCATTCCCAACACCACATCTAAACCTTCCAACGGTAAACACACCAAATCCATCACAAAGTCTTTACCATAAATGGCTAAAGGACAACTCAAACACACTAAAGAAGTAGTTACTGACCCCATCGCTGGAGTATCAATAACCATCTCACCATCCATCGAAGACAACCCAAGATTCAAACGTTCCGCGCACTCAGGCGAAATAAACGAATGAGTCGCTCCAGTATCAATAATAGCAATTAAAGGCATATTATTAATAAAGCAAGTACCTCTTATCAGACGATCAACACTTGAAGTCTGAGTTCCCGCCAATGAAAACACCTTCCCACTAGTCTGAGCCTTCTTCGGATTAGGACACTTCGAGCTAATGTGACCAGGTTCCCCACAGTTATAACACTTCACTACATTCTTCCTTTTACAATCAGCTACAACGTGTCCGATACCACCACAATTAGAACACTTATCCACTTTTTTCCTACATTCCATCTGGCGATGACCCAATTCACCACATTTAAAACACCTAGGAGCATTAGACATACCTCCTCCACTTGACCTTCGATCAAAATTACCCCTTTGTTTACCTTTATCAGCCGGTGACACATACGGACCACCACGGAACTGTTGTTTCCCTTTCCTGTCACTTACACTTTTATAGTGAGCAGAACGAGCCTTACTATCTTCATCATAAATCCTACAGCATTCCACCAAATCAGCAAACCTTCGGATCCTCTGATATCCAATCGCCTGCTTTATCTCAGGACGCAAACCACTTTCATACTTCACACACTTTGAAAATTCAGCTGTCGCTTCCACATAATGAGGATAAAACTGCACAAGTTCCACAAACTTAGCAGTATAGTCAATAACCGACATATTACCTTGTTTTAGCTCTAAAAACTCAATCTCCTTCTTTCCTCGGACATCCTCGGGAAAATACTTCCTTAGAAACTCTCGGCTAAACACCTCCCAAGTAATCTCTTCTTCCTCCTCAGCTTCCAACACCTGACGAGTACTGACCCACCAGTCGTCAGCCTCTTCGTGTAACATATGAGTGCCCAACCTCACCTTATCATCATCGTCATCACAATCCATTACCCTAAAAATCCTCTCAATCTCTTTCAACCACAACTGCGCACCATCCGGATCATGTTTCCCTTTAAAAACCGACGGCTTATTCTTTCTAAACTCATCATTTCTGGCAGCATTCGGTGCACCCTGCACAGCTCGTGCCATCGCTTCCATCGCAGCAGCCAAAGTAGCATCATTACGACCAGCCATATTCTGTTCGTCTAAACACGGAAACTATGGTTAAACAACAACTCGTCCAACACAACTCGCCCAATATGCCAGACACAACAGACACAAACTACACAACTGACACGGACTGCTCTGATACCACTTAATGTGACGCCCCCAATCTATACCCCCAATTAACAGGCAATTAAAGCACTAAAAGAAAATTCAAAATTTCGTCAGAGTACATTTGAATTCGCGGCATAGAAAGGGAGGAATCACATCAATTGTAACCAAACATAGCATAACATGCAACACCTGCCCATAATGATATGCAACTGTGGGGTAGCAATCAAACAGAGGAAACTTTGTTCCTTACACCCACATTTCAGAAATTAGAATTAAAGCGGAAAATCTAAAATCTGATTAACATATATACATATACACATATAAACAGTTTGTCATACATCAGGTAGCATATGTACAACCAAAATATATCATCAGATATACAAAATAATAGCACGCGGCCACCCTAACTACCCGGAGTCACATATCAGAGCCGACCGACCAAAATAATGAAGACGTAACGCTTCACAAAAAGGAATACCTCCCGCAGCTCTAATCTGCAACGCCTCATAGAGCGTTATAAAACAGCAGAAGGGTGAGAAAAACAACCATAATATAATTGAATAAAATTATATATGTAAACACAAAAATGTACAAGTAACACATTCTCACCACAACCACATATAACATAATACCGCACAATTCTCAAGCATCGAATACCATTACACACCACACATATACCATACAATCATCAATCACATTCACAAATTCACACATAATTAATTCATGATTTATGCAATGCACATAGACCGACACAACGACTCTATGCACATGCCATGCGGTACCGACTTCCAATGTCTCATGACTCATCATCAGTTCACTCAGGAACTATTGGAACCATCGTTCGTTACTGAGAATCTCAAGTAACTCCCCGTCGGGCCTACGATGTTCACCCGTCGCTTTAGGTCCTCAGGCATCGCCTCATATTTTCGAGGCACACGACGTTAAGGATTGCTTTAAGTCTCCAAAGGAGCCCACAATCGTCTATAACCACCGCTTTAAGTCCTCAGGCATCGCCTCATATTTTCGAGGCACACGATGTTATAGCATATTCCCCTCGGGAATCAAACCGTCTCTCAGGACGTTTCCATAATGCACATTATGATGCTTGGCATACAATAACTCATGACACTCACATTGCATCCATACACACATTCATAATCATGCACATTTATCAAATACCACACTTAGCATTTTCTTGCCTTTCGGCCACAAAGCATCATCACAACAGCACATAAGTCATCTTACGTACAAAACAACAACACACGGCATAATACACGTCAATTCCACACCATTAAAATGACAAAAATCGATAACCGACACTATTCACATTTCCCGACAAAATTTAATCGGCTAACAATTCTCAAAACCTAATAATCACAAAGTACGTCTCGATACCTTTCCAACGACACCAAGAATACAAAAATCGGATACTCGGAACAAAAGTTACGGACAAAACCGAAAACACATTTTGAAAAATCACATTTTTGCAAATCTCCTGTCCATACGCGTACCACCTATTCCCATACGCGTATTGACAGAGCAATTTTCCTTCACAAAACCACGTTTCACAAATCCATACGCGTATTGGCCTCGCCCATACGCGTATCACCAGAGGGCCGGTAAAACATGCAAGTTCATACGCGTATTGCCCCCAAAACAGCACAATGTTACGTGTATCGCCTGGTCTCATACGCGTATTGGCAAGCCCCTTACGCGTATGGCCAGGACAGACCCAGAAAAATTCTGCAGAACATTTTCTGCATTTTTCCACCCCAATCATACCATTTCTTCACCTAAAACTCAGAAAAACAGCAATTTGAAGTGTAATAACATACCACAAACATGTATGAACAATCAACAATGCATTCAACAAGACTTTTACCACAATCAAATTCATTTCTAATCAATTTTTACACAATCTAGGTTTTACTAATATTCTCCAAATCAATCCAAAAACAAAAGCAAAACACATACATAATCGTATACAATCATAGAATAATCGAGTTTCGCACCCTTACCCGATTTAATCGACTTTACAACTTGCCCTTGATGATTTTTCCACTCTTTTCTTCAATTTCTCTCTTTTCTCTCTTCTCCTCTTTTCTTCTTTCTCTTTTTCTTTCTATTTTTCTTTTTCTTTCTATCTTACTAACTTAATGAAAGTAAGTGGGAAAAGACCAAAATACCCCCACACTCAAATATCTCATAAACGATCCCAAAACGCGATAAAATATATTCCCGCCGAAAAATAACATATTTTCACATAAAAGTCAAAAACACAATAAAATAATAATAAAATAATCCAAAAAGACTCAATAAAATAAAATTGGCAAAACGGGGCGTTACAGGAAGTACCACCGAAGTTTAAGTTTAAAGGTCTACAAAGCAAATTAGTTCTACACAAGAATGTTAAGATACGAGTCAAATTCATTTTTAAAATTCCTAGTGCGAAACTCAATGTTCCTTTTACGAGAATGTGTGGAGGCATCTTTCTTTTGACACGTAAGCGTGCACAATCAGAATTCTTTACAAGAGCTTAATACATGAGTTGAACCACGTAAACTATGATGATGAGAAGTTAACGATGGAACTAGGGGAGGAAACATATCATCTAAATGCCTAACTTGAACATCGTTAGATGAATTGAGAATACAGAAGAAAATTATGAAAAGATATGGTAGAATCCATGCTTAAACCAACATGACCCTTGTGATAAGTGATCCTATTGTAAATAACATCTCTATCAAAAGACTTCAAAACAAAGACAGTCTTTGTAAGTGATGCGCGAGTCTCTTGACTATTGGTTTCGTGGCTGTCAAAGTGCTCACATGATGTTGATATTTCTCTTCATCTGCAATTCCCGAACCAATCTTTAAAGTCGCATTTGATGGTCTTACTTGTGTGTTTGCAAAAATACGCTTGTTTCTTGGAAGACGCTAAAGGGTGACAATGACGATTAACGAAACGACGGCGATTAGTAAAACCATTAACCCAACGAACAACCTCTTCTATTGTAGAAGCCTCAAAACTCAGGTCCTTGCAACTCCTTCGATATTCCAAAAAGCCTGTGCTGATTTAACCGTTGTAATTAAGTGCCTGCATTCAAAAAAAGAAGAAAATAAACTTAGACTTCATACAAATTTCAGCAGCATCCAGAATTAGTTCAGAAATGCAAACGCATAATCTCTAACTTATCTCATTCAAACGAGATTACAAAGTGCATCATCATATCGTTCCATGGTTTTATGCTGCCGAGAGAAGCTTACAAAGTTTGTGATCCAAGCTCTGTCTGTAACATGGCATCTAAAATGTGCAGAAAACTCTCGCAACAACAGTCCTATCAAGATGATATATTCAATTTCTCCCTTGATCCACATTCTCTTAAATATGCATGAATTCCTGCATCAATAAAATACCATGAGTCGTCACAAGAGACCAACAAAATGGGAAGTGAGAAGGTCCTTGGCCTAGTCAGTAGTAAACATAACAACCTTAACATGGAGAGGAAGTTTTAAACCATCAACCTCAGATTCACATCCAAAGGATCTCCCATGATGCAACACCTCACAAAATTTGGTCACTGCAAAATAAACGAGGGAGTATCAGAGAGCCATTCACACCTGTAAGCAAGCTTTACAATACTACAAGGTGATTCCCAAACAGAACATGTCATCTACTTGGAGCTTATTATCGCCAAATAGACCCCTGCAATGTAGCAGTAATTAATGAAAATGAGGTAAAGTTCAAAAGTTGCATCGTGTCACTGTTTTCCAAATAAGAACAAAGTAGCTTTAGTTGAGATGGAAGGAATTCCAAGCAAAGCTAGAAGTTTACCGGTGAATTTGCTACATCTTCTAGACATGGTCAGGCTGCTGTGCTATTTACAAAGAATGCCTAAGACATTGCCCTTTTATACTCGAGGCTATCAATGTTTTATCAGAACTAGGATCTACTACAAAGACAGTCATTGATTCATGAACAAAAGGAAGTTCTCACGCGCTGAAGCATTTGCTTCCTACGATTCGAACCTGTCAAAAGCGAAAGCATTAGAGACTGATTAAAATATCTTGCCATTTGAGATAGATGAAAAAGTATAGGAGGAAGTTCAGAAAAAAGATCACCATCAGTTCAAAGCAACCCAATACAATCCATTATGTCTCCATAGCGTGAGCTAATCATATTTTTGTTTCAGACGGGGTTATTTCCTAAGTCATCACTAACAAGTCGTGAAGTAAAGCTTCAGATTGTTCGAATCAGAATCTCATCATTTTCAAAGTGAAAGTTATGGGCAATACCGCAAATAGGTACCACCAGCAAAACTTTCCAAAACCGTTCCAACATATCAGACACAAAATAAACATTTCCAAACTTCCAAAACAATGCAGCGAACCATACATCATCAACAACCGATCAATACAAGTTACACTATTTCCATAATAAATCCATTTGTTTCAGACAAGGTTGTCCCTAAATCATCATTAACGGATCCTAAAACAAGGGTCAAGATTATAGAATCAGAAATAAAGATTTCATCATTTTCAAATTTGGAAGATTTGGGCAATATTGCGGAGATACCGCCAGCAAAACTTTCCAAAAGTCGCCAAAGAATCTCAGCCATATTAAGGACACAATCAAACATTTCTATTAAGTTTCCAAAGCATCTTTTAAACACAATCAAGTAAAAAGGGGAAGTGCATCAATTCCTGAAATCATCAAAGAAGGATCAGATCTTTTCCATCATTTCCAAATAAACGAAAATCAACTGCATTCAATTCTGAAATCAAGGTTGTGATTTTAAGTGAGCCTATAAAAGAGGACCAGATACACGATCAAAAAGGGGACCATTCATAAAAAACCAAACCAGAAAAGCTATCACCAAACAACCCACCCAAAAAAAAAACCATCACGAATCAGCACTCCAACCAGCCACCAAAACTTACACAAACCATCATTGGTAATCCTTTTGCCCAAAAAAAATCCAAAACCAAAATAATCAAGCATCACCATCGATTCAGACTACACGACGACAATATCCCAGAAGGCTCAGAATCGAGATTCCTCATCGCCACCACAAACCATTCATCAGAATCGCAATACGCAAGGCCAAAGGATCGAAGCAAGCAACACACATACACGCACCGAGTTCAGAAAGGCGAAGAATAAAAATCAGAAAAGGGAAGAGGAGACTTATCTTTGAAGAAGGTCCAGAGGCGGTCGCATCCCCATCGCCGATTTACCTTTTTCGTTCATTCGCAAATCGCCATGTATATGTAATCTTATGAACATAGTGAAACTGGGGGTATTGGGCTTGCTGGGGTGGGGTTATTCGTTTGTTTGCTTGTTTTTTTGCAGATCGAGAGAGATTGGAGAGAAATCGAGAGAGAAGAAAAGGTTTACGAGCGGCGAGGATGAATGGAGGGGTTTGAGAGAACGAGAGAGAGGGTGGCGGCGTTTTTTTTCGTCTAGGGTTTCTCTAACCTTCCTTTATTTTTCAGAGCGAGAGTGAGGACGACGAGAGAGAAGAGACAGAGAAATGAGAGCTCTGCGTTTCGTTTCCCTTTCCTTTTTTTTCATCTTAAATTAAAAACCTTTTTTTAATTACAAATAAAAACTTTTTCTAACTAAAATAAATAAAACTCTATGATCCCTTTTAATAATAATAAGCATGACAAAATAAGACGTACTTTTAATTCTAAAAATATAATTTAACCTTTTTTTTCTAAAATAATAAAGCTTTTTTTATAAATAATCTTTTATAATAAGTTTATAATAATTTTTTTAAACCTTTTTCTAAATACTGAACTCTTTTACTTAAGTAAAAAAATTAAATCCTTACAATTAATTAGCTCTTCTTAATATAACTTTAAAATTAAATGAAACTATTATTTATAAAAAATACTAAAATTAAAACCTTTATCAAATTAATAATCATTTATAACATAATTTAATAAAAAAAAACAAAGAAAGTAGAATAGACCTTTAATAAAACTCTTATTTAAATACAAAATTAAAATCTTCTAATTAATAATTTTAACTAAAATAATGATAAAAACTTTTGTTAACATTTTTAATAATCTTAATTTAAATAATAAGTTTTTCTTAAAAATATTAACTTTTTTTTAAAAAACCACTAACAATCCTTAACCTTTTTGTTAAACTCTAAACTAAATGATAAAAGAGTCTCTTTTATAATTAATTTTTATAAAAAAATGTCTAACCTTGCTCAAGTGAAAGTTAACCTCTAATATTTTCTAAATAAATAAATCTAAAACCAACTTTTCTTAACAAATCGCCCCCGGTTAAGAATTTCCCCTCTTGCTTAGTCATAGATTCGTGAGCGGCCGTTTGATTTGCCTGATTTGTTTGTGCTTTTATTTTGATTTATTATTTCTATTCAAACCCTTTTCAAAAATATAAAAACTCTCGATCCAACGTCGAGTCAATTTTCTACCCATGTAAGTCGATTGCCTTTGGTATCGCATTCAACCTTTCGGTCACAAGACACAAGTCTAGCATCACTTTGCTAGCACACTCGCCTAAATAATTTAATTAACTGCATTAATATCCAAGGGAAAATCCCATGCATGATAACCACGTTATTGTGCATGGTGCATTTCATTTGCATCATAATCGATACCCTTAAGTTAAGACTATTAGACAACTTAGGATAGACTTCCTAGGTTAGTCCCCCTACAATTTTGATTTTTCAAATCAAACTTTAGCCCACATAATTCTCCACACAAGAGAATTAGATGTTAATCATCTCAAAGAAGGGACATACAATCCCATACCCCACAAATACAAACATTTTCAAAGACTGTGGTGGTTTTCTTAAGATGATGACCCATCTTCCTCTCCTAAACCTTTAAACATTTAGTACCCTTAATAATAAGGAACTACAAGTGCTCTGATTCCCTCCCGACAGGATATGTAGGCACAAGATGCGATATCTTGTCGAGCACACCTAGGATTAAAAATAATAAATCACCTACCCTTAAACCCTTAGCAAAACAGATAACAAATAACATAAAGAAAAAACAAGAGGTTCCTGTAGAGTACTACAGATATCTAGGATGCTAACATCTTCCCTAGGTATAACCAACCCCCGAACTTAGAATCTTAAGTGCATTTGCATTGCATTGTGGAAATTCGGTTTTTCTCCCTTCCCTTGGATAAAATCAAAGACCGGTGGTGACATTAGAAATGCGATCCTAGTTCATTAATAACTATGGTATCCAATTTTCACCGCGACAGCAGTTACTGATATCCTGGATATCAGTCAGCTGTTCTGTTCTTGTTTAATATTTATGCAGAACAATGTCTTGACATCTGTTGTCTGCTATGCCAGAATTTCAACTTCAATTTGGACCAAAAACCCTAAAAGTCAAAGGGTTGACTTTGTGAGATAAAGCTTGTGTACCAGATGAATTCAACTGTGTGATCTTCAATGTTCTTGCATTCTTGAATCTTTCAAACATCATGGATGGACTCCAAGGGTGTATTTAAGTGTCTTGGAACATGTTTCATGGCTTGGGATCATGCTTTGATCAAAAGTCAAAGACACAGTTGACTTCTCCAGATAAAAACCCTAATTTGTGACTAGATGAAATTGAGCTTCATAGAACTTGTAATGAGACTAAATTGCACTTGATTCTTGATGAAGAGGAGACTCTTGAGTGTATGTAAGCTTGATGGGTTGATGATCATTCCAAAACATTGACATATCGTGTGAAGATTCTCTTTATTCTCTTTAGAAAAACCCTAACTTTGATGAAGCAAAACAAAGAACAATCTTGAACAATGGTTAGGGTTAGCAATGTAATTGTAATGCTTCCTAGAATGATGATGAAATCTAGGGTCAAAATTTGGGGTATGACACTTACCTTTTATATTTGCACAGTAAGCCTCCCATAGGCAACCTGTCTTACATTTAACTCACAGTTGGTCCCCACATGACCCACATTTTCCTCAATTCCAACATTCTCTTCAATCCCTACATTCTCCTCAACTTCATCAACTCTTGTCCCCTCTTCCACAACATCTTCACCCAGTGTGGTCCCACCTTCATTACTTCCCCCTTCATATACTTCACTAACCACATCTTTAGCCACTGCGGTCCCATCCTGATTATTAACCATATTAGATCCTTCACCACACATATCTTCACCCAATATGCTAACATCTGGTAGTGACAGTTGTCACTCCCGAAAGATTTGCATCCAACGGTACAAACGCGAGAGTGGCGCAGAAAACACAGAGTCGCCAGCAATGTGTATTTATCCCGAGAGAGGGAAAGGAAACACTGCATAAACCTGAAGAGAACAGGGGAAAGACATGGTCATCGGAACCATAGTTCGGGTTTGGGAGTCGGTTATGCAAGGGGAAGGTGTTAGCACCCCACGCATCCATCGTACTCAATGGGATCCATGCTTGTTGTCTAAACGGAGGGTGAGTTGTCCAACTATCTATGGCTGCAAAAGAAAACGGGGATGGGGGTGACTAGGACGGACTCGGTAGGACATATTCAATGCCCTAGGCCTACGTACTCCCTCAGTGCAATGGGAAAGTCAGGGTCAACGTAGTTCAGACGGGAACTATGGGGGAAGGTTGTTCGCCAAGACAATCGCTGTTTTGTGCCTACATATCCTCAATCAGACGAGAGAGAGGAATCAGAACTAATGTAGTTCGTGGGTATGACCACGAATGGGTAAGTGTTTTTTACGTGAGCGACGAGCTCTTTTCTGAAAATGAAATTTGAAACCCAACAATCCCGAAGGATAACAAGATTTGAATTTGTTTTTGTGTTTTTTAGACAGAAGTGTTTTCTTTAAGTTAGTTCATAACTTGCATTGCACCAAAGTCTAGGGCACAGAGACGAATACTTAACGAATCGTCCCAAGACAGGACGCCCGCTAAGCACTCTAGAAAGATGAGAGGAAGCCCCTCATTTCTCATTCCCCGCGCTTAAGGCTCGTGCGCAATACACTTTATCTTTATTAAGTGTTTTCAAGAAGTTTTGAGATGAAAAGAGAGAAGACCCAAAGGAAACTCTAAAGGGAAACTAAGAGTCCTAATGTTATCATGCATGGGTAACCTATGGTTAGTGAGGCTTAGGAGGGACAACTACCTAAAACCTAATGCTAATCCTACTCCAAGCTTAATCAAAAATTAAGTTGGACTAGGTAGCTCTAAAGGGAGGGAATCCAAGACTTAAACAAGTCTTGAGATTCATGGGAGAAAGAGAGTGAAAGAGAAAAATGAGAAAGAGAATGATGAGATAAGAAACAAGATAGGGCAGCAAGCACATCATATCAAGTATATCCCACTCACATCAATAAACAAGTCTCAAAGATCATGCAAAACATCTCAAGTAAGCATGCAAAGGTAATCATGAAAGAATGCAAGCATACTTATGTGAAATGCACAATTAAGCACCAATGAACTTCATATCAAGATGAAAATGAGAAAAATAATATGAAGATGAAAACAAGTCAGAATCTAGATCATACCATCATCAACAATTCTCATGTGCAAGAGAAGATCAAAACATGAAACATTATGCACCAAAAAAAGTCCACAAAAGGAAGTCAAAGTTCAAGCACTTAAAACATACCCAAACATGATCCACAAATTTCAAAATTTGGTCACAAGGGATCTCAACCAGGGGTAAACATCATATCAGAAACTCATGCAAAGAATCACAAAGAAACTCAAACAATTAGGCATGGCAAAACAATTAGGGTTAAGAGATGTCAAGAGATGATCATGCATAATTCACTTAAGCACAAATAATCAAACATATATCAAATGACATTAAAAAATTGTGGAATTAAAACCCAAGTGACCTAAATTAGAAGCTAGCAACATACCAAAATATCACACAAAAATTCACAAGTTAAGTGCCTCAAACAATGCTTCAAAGTTGCATAAGAACAAAAAATAACAATGGACAAATAGAGGGACTAAAATGCAATATGAAATGAGTTTAAAAATATGAGAAAAATATTTTTAAGGACCTCAAGATGTCTTCTGAAATATGCAAAAAGAATGGGATGCAAATCATGTACCAATGATGAGAACAAAATTCAACAAGGAAGGGTGTGCACAATTGAGACAATTCACAAAGGAAATTAATCAAACAATTAATTCAGATGCACAAAATGAAATAAAATGGAAAAATAAAATTTTACAAAATTTTATAAAACTCTAAAGATGCTTCATGATTTTTTTGGTAATTTTTAAATGCATAAAACTAATTTTAAAAATTAAAAAGCAAAAATGCAAATATGTGAAAATAAATAAAAATAAATAAATAAAACAAGCCAGGGGTGCATCAAGCAGACCAAACACATTCAAAAGTCAACTGGGCCCAAGGAGGAGGTGCAGATAGCCAGTCCAGTAACCAGCGCAGTCAAACAAATACCATGGAAAACATTCAACCACCTGGACTCATATAAACCGCTGGATCAATCCCACGCTCCACATCCAGTCAAACAAAACACAAAGTACACAAGATCTGTGGCCAGGATTAAAAGTACATGGTAACAAGCATACTCACGCGCACACATAACACATCTGACTTTAAAACAAATCACGTGAGAGGCATGTGGTAATTTTAATGTGCTGGCAATAAGACAACCATCAGATTCATCTAACGTGCAAGAATCAGTCAATAGATCAAAAGGTCATACATGATGAGTGGTCCAGATCTCACATACATGGTAATAATCATGGAATATCACACACATGCATTAAAATGAAAACGTGAAAATTAAATTATCTGGCACAATGAGGACCATCAGATCTGGACAACCAATGGTCCAGATTTCATCTTCTTCCTCGAAACCCTCACTGGCCTGAAACATAACCAGACGCCGGAGCCCTAGCTCCGGTCGTCTTCTCCGGCGACCTGCACTTCAAAATTTTCCAAAAATTGCAAGCAAGTACACTATCTTACTCAGATTTTCACCAGGATTTCAAATATGCAAACCATTTCAACAGATCATCAACACATAATGCAAATCGAAGGAAAACATTTTGGATCTAAAAACTTCAAATCCACATTACAGCCATGATACACGTTCAAATTCAAATCTAAACGCATCAGGATGATCAGCAACTCATGAGGAACATTAAGCACACAAGAAAACTGAGTTCTATGATCAAGAAAACCACATTAACCTGAAACTTGTAGAGCTCAAAATACACCAAGAAATCCTTCAGAAAGCTGCAGATCTACTCCTTAGGACCTCTGATTGCAAAATAAATGCAACTAGAGACTTGAATCAAGCTGGATCTTGGATTTTGAAAGTGAGAACCTCAAATTCGAATCTGATGAAAACCTTGCTTAGAGCTTCAAACAATGGTTGATTCTTGTTCTATGGAGTGTGTAGATCAAGAATATGGAAAAAAATCTTCAGAAACCCTTGTGAGGAGAGAGTTTCGAAGGAGAGAAAGTTTGAGTGAAAAATGGAATTCTGAGCAAATGAGGGTGCATGATGTGTGAATGAACGTGTGAGTCTCCTTATATACACTTGGTTAGAGCTCTGAGCATGATTAGGGTTTAGTTAATCCCTTGGTTAAGGCTACCCAAAGTGATTTGCAAAAATGCAAGTTGTGATGCACACCCTTGTTCACACGCGTGTGAGTCATGAAATAAGTATGAGTCATCTCCATTTTACTTGCTGATCATAATGGAATTGGGTTTGGGCTTTGTGGATGCTTAATTCATGAGATTCAATCCATCTTGCAAATTTGCATTTTGTGAAATTCATGAAGTACATGGCACAGATTGGAGTGATTTAAGGGTAAAAAATGGTCCTCATGGAGGGTACTTGAATATGGCAATGTGACTTGATTCATTAGAAACAATTACAAGTCATTTTGAACCAAAATGCAAAAGGTGGAAAAATGGATACATGTGAAAACCCTAAAAAGCACATTGCCTTCTTTTTATCATAAATTGAGTTTCACAAAAGGTATGAAGATAATCTAGTACTTTTTGGAAAGGGGAGAAAGATATCTTCAACTTTCATGTTTGAGGAAAATTCATTTGAAGCTTCTCTGATGATGAGACGTTAAGTTGAATGTGGTGGAAAAACTGCCAAAAATGGAAAGTTTCAATTATAGGTCATTTTCCAAAAATAGTAACTTTTGCACAAACTCTTGATTCTTGATGAATGGTGTGAATCTTGCCATTTAAGGACCATATGAGGGCATAAGACCTTAAAAATCATGAAGAGGACCTCAAAATTCCATGGTTGACTTTCCTCCTTACAGTTGACTTTTCTCCTTACAGTTGACTTTTCTTGGTTCACAAGCAACTGATCCACTGAACATCTTCCGCAATGAACCACTAGCCAAGCCTTCCTCTATGAGTGTTTGTGAGCATATGGAACCCATGAGAGCATGCTTAAATCCACACAGTTTTCTCAAGAAGCTCTTTGAACCCAAGAATCCTAATTTGGTCCCTCTGGTTAGGAGGGAAAGATTCACTTGAAATCCTTTACCATTCTTGATCTTATGAAGATATGATGACCTCCACAAAACACCTTGAGGCTTGAGACTCCTTTGAGATGAACCAAGTACCTTGATCCCATGCTAAGAACCAATGCTATGCACAAATGCTAATGCAAGAAATGCAAAGAAACATAAGCCAGTTAGCTTCAAAACAAAAGGGCAAATTTTGGGGTGTTACAGCTGCCCCTATTCAATCAACTTGGTCCTGAAGGTATGATAGCAACGGCTGTCATGCGTTCAAAGGATTCATGGAGATTGAATACCAAAAGAAACCTGAAATTTGAAATCCTCAAAGGAGGGACGACTCCACTGGGGAACAAGCAATAAATGTTGCACTGCCACAACACGGACGAGTGTTAGCTATGTTGGGGATAACCACGGACGGGTGTCAAGGAATCAACGATATCAGATACGGACGGGTATCGAAAAGATACACGGACGTGTGTAAAAGGGTTTAATACGGACGGGTATCGAAAAGATACACGGACGGGCGTAAAAAGGTTTAATACGGACGGGTATCGAAAAGGTACACAGACGGGTGTAAAAGGGTTCAATACGGACGGACATCAAAAAGATACACGGACGGGTGTAAAAGGGTTCAATACGGACGGGTATCAAAAAGATACATGGACGGGTGTAAAGAGATTCAATACGGACGGGTATCGAAAAAGATACACGGGCGGGTGTAAAGAGGTTCAATACAGACGGGTATCGAAAAGATACACGGACGGGTGTAAAGAGGTTCAATACGGACGGGTATCGAAAAGATACACGGACGGGTGTAAAGAGTTTCAATACGGACGGGTATCGAAAAGATACACGCACGGGTGTAAAAAGGGTTCAATACGGATGAGTATCGAAAAGGTACACGAACGGGTGTAAAAGGGTTCAATACGGACGGGTATCGAAAAGGTACACAGACGGGTGTAAAAAGTTCAATACGGACGGGTATCGAAAAGGTACACGGACGGGTGTAAAAGGGTTCAATACGGACGGGTATCGAAAAGGTACACGGACGGGTGTAAAGGGGTTCAATATGGATGGGTATCGAAAAGGTACACGGACGGGTGTAAAAGGGTTCAATACGGACGGGTATCGAAAAGGTACACGGACGGGTGTGAAAGGGTTTAATACGGACGGGTATCGAAAAGGTACACGGACGGGTGTGAAAGGGTTCAATACGGACGGGTATCGAAAAGGTACACGGACGGGTGTGAAAGGGTTCAATACGGACGGGTATCGAAAAGGTACACGGACGGGTGTAAAAGGGTTCAATATGGACGGGTATCGAAAAGGTACACGGACGGGTGTAAAAGGGTCCAATACGGACGGGTATCGAAAAGGTACACGGACGAGTGCAAAAAGTTCAATATGGACGGGTATCGAAAAGATACATGGACGAGTGTAAAGAGTTTCAATACTGGGGATTGGTCTTATTGGGGATTAAAATGATGAACTGAACACGGACGGGCGTTATCAACAGGTCAATACGGACGGGTATTGAAATCAAAGGTTCAAACACGGACGGGTGTTGAAGGAAACACGGATGGGTGTCAAAGTAAAAACCTTGAAGGGATGAATCAAAAGACCACCTGGACGAAAGGGGTGAAAAGAGATCATGGGTTCACAATCCTGGAAAAACACTCTACCATGGGACTGTCAAATATTGCTTTGGATGACTAAACCCAACACTTGTGGAGTAAAGTCGAATGATATCTTCCTGAAATCCGGTTTTCCTGACGAAGGAAAACTCAAACCTGGCTTATGCTTCGGATGCATATGTTTGAATTTTGCCGTAATGCTCCACACGAAGTGGAAATGCTACACATTTGGGAGGATGCCATGTAAAAAAATGCTTATGCAATGCAAAAAGACCGTCCCAGCGAAATAAACGCTGAGAACAGAAGCAGCTCCACCGAGGACGACAAACTATATTGTCATCAAACCAAAGAACATGTTGAGGAAAACTTCACCCTACTAGGGAAGATCACAATCACCAATTCTGCTAGAGATGGATGAATCTCTGAGATAAAACCACTTAATCGGGGAGGAACTGAAAACTGAAGATGGAAACTCCTCCGCTGGGGATGGCCAAATGTTTCAGAACCTGGATTCAAAACATGCTGGGGATACTAACCACCAACAAACTCTGCTTGGGGATAAACTGAAAGAAACTTTGAGGAAAATAGATTGCCCCATGTTCCGTGGGGAAACACTGTCTTTAACCAACAAGGACACTCCATCAGACTCTTGCAGGAGAGGCTGTAAAAATAACAACTTCTGGCTACCTGCTGAGGAAAGATGAGCCAAATCACAACTCTGGCTAGGGGTAAACCTCTTATATCCTGCTGAGGGGGACGATCCTCAACGACTCTGCTTAGGGAATTACCTCTTTATACTCTGTTGAGGAAGACGATCCTCGATACTCTGACTGGGGAGAGCAGCAAACTGCTGAGGATGATCATACTTCAAGGTTAAGGAGAGCAACTCTACTAGGGAGGTACAAACCTGTTATCCTGCAAAACCAACAGAAAGGTCTACGTGCAAAAATGATTACTTTGATTATCATCATAGTGACTATCGCCTAAGCAATTTCCACTGTTTTCCAACTTTTTTCACAAAGCTCAAAAATATCGGACATTTTCACAAACAAAACAGGTAAAACAATAAACAAAAGCTCTTTGACTGAAATGCAAACTTTATTGAATGATCAGCCTGTAAATAGGTATTTACATTTGGAAGCAATTCCAGAAAAGAGGTAATTGCAAAAAAAGTAAAAGAAAATACACATGTCGGCAATGTGGGGAACAGACATCCACCATGACTTGACTCAGCTATAACCCATATGACTTGTTTATCCGTAGGTGCTTTAACCTTTGAAAATGACTGACTGGACTGATTCCTTTCCTTCGAATTTTCCAAGTGTGAATAGTGATCACAGATCAAACGCGGATCGTAGTCTTTGCTTTTAAATCCCTAACTTTTGCCTGGATCGCCCTTTTCGGGTTTTCAATCCACCGGGATACCCATTTTTGCCAAAGTTGCCTTTTCAGGTTTTCAACCTTGCGGGTTTATTTCTTTTTTATTTTTTTTCCCTAATTTTTGCCCGAACCTTTTCTTTTTATGGTTCGCCAGGATGCCCCATTTTTTCCTGAACCTTCTTTTTATGTCCAGCGGGTCTTTTTTTATGCAAAGTATTTTTTGACTACATCCGCGTTCACATGGGACGTAAAGTCTTCGCCATCCATAGTTGAGAGTAATAAGGCTCCACCAGAGAAAACCTGTCTTACTACATATGGCCCTTCGTAATTCGGAGTCCACTTGCCCCTATGATCTGTTTGAGGAGGAGTGATCCTTTTCAGGACTAATTCACCAGTTTGGAAACACCGAGGACGCACTTTCTGATCAAATGCTTTTTTCATCCTGCTTTGATACAACCGGCCATGCGCAATGGCTTTCAATCTCTTCTCTTCAATGAGGTTCAGTTCACTCAGCCGGGAACGCACCCACTCAGCTTCATCAAGCTTCACATTTGTCAGAATTCTCAAAGAAGGAAACTCAACTTCTAATGGCAGAACTGCTTCCATACCATACACCAGTGAGAAAGGAGTTGCCCCAGTTGATGTGCGTACCGAAGTACGATATCCGTACAAATCGTAAGGCAACATCTCATGTCAGTCCTTGTATGTCACTACCATCTTCTGCACAATCTTCTTTATGTTCTTATTAGCCGCTTCAACAGCCTCATTCATCTTCGGGCGATAGGGAGAAGAATTGTGATGTTCAATCTTAAAGCTTTGGCATAGCTCCTTCATCATCTTATTGTTCAAATTTGAGCCATTGTCAGTAATGATCCTCTCCGGGACTCCATATCGGCAGATGATGTCCTTCTTAATAAATCGGGCTACCACTTGTCGGGTGACGTTGGCATACGATGCTGCTTCCACCCACTTCGTGAAATAATCAATAGCCACCAGGATAAATTGATGTCCATTCGAAGCAGTCAGCTCGATCTTCCCAATCATGTCAATGCCCCACATGGCAAAAGGCCAAGGTGGCGACAAAACATTCAGAGGAGTAGGTGGTACGTGCACCTTATCAGCATAAATCTGGCATTTATGACATTTCCGGGCGTATTTAAAATAATCAAACTCCATAGTCATCCAATAATACCCCGCTCTTAATAATTTTCTTGCCATAGCATGCCCATTGGCATGAGTACCAAAGGAGCCTTCGTGAACTTCTTCCATTAACAGGCCTGCCTCGTGTTCATCAACACAACGTAGCAAGACCATGTCAAAGTTTCTCTTGTATAACACATCGTCTTTGTTCAAAAAGAAGTTTCCTGATAACCTCCTCAATGTCTTTTTATCCTTGGAAGATGTCCCAGCTGGGTATTCCTGACTCTTCAAAAAGAATTTAATATCATGATACCAAGGCTTGCCATCTGATACGCCTTCAACCACAAATACAAAAGCAGGCCTGTCCAAGCGCATGATTCTGATTGAAGGAGTTTCATTCCAACGATTCCCTTGATACATCGATGACAATGTTGCCAACGCATCAGCCATATGATTCTCTATCCGGGGAATGTGATGGAAGTCTACTCTGTCAAAGAAAGGTAACAACCTTCTGGCATAGTTGTTATACGGAACAAGATTCGCTTGACGAGTCTCCCATTCACCTGTAATCTGATTAACCACCAACGCAGAATCACCATAAACATCGAGGTTCTTGATTCTCAAATCAATCACTTCTTCTAACCCCATGATGCATGCTTCATATTCTGCCTCGTTGTTGGTGCATACAAACGCCAATCGGGCAGTGAAGGGTATATGAGAGCCCTTTGGAGTCGTAATGATGGCGCCGATTCCGTTACCATATGAATTAACAGCCCCATCAAAAACCATCTTCCACTGAGATCCAATCTCAGGGCCTTCATCAGGCAAAGGTTTTTCACAATCCTTCATCTTCAGATACACGATATGCTCATCCGGAAATTCAAACTTCATCGGTTGATAATCCTCAATTGGCTGTTCGGCAAGATATTCTGACAAAACACTTCCCTTAATGGCCTTTTGGGAAACATACTGAATATTGTATTCCGTCAGAACCATCTGCCAACGGGCTATTCTACCAGAAAGTGCTTGCTTCTCAAACACATACTTGATCGGATCCATCTTTGAAATTAAGAGGGGTGTATGGTTTAACATATACTACCTCAAACGCTTAGCGGCCCAAGCGAGTGCACAACATGTTTTCTCCAGCATCGAGTACCTTGACTCGCAATCAGTAAACTTTTTACTCAGGTAGTAGATGGCGTGCTCCTTTCTACCAGACTCGTCTTGTTGAGCGAGCACACAACCAATTGAATTCTCAAGAACCGTGAGATACATAATCAAAGGTCGTCCTGGCACTGGCGGCATAAGGATCGGAGGTTCCTGCAAGTATTCTTTAATCTTTTCAAACGCCTTCTGACAATTTTCATTCCACCTGACCGCTTGATCTTTTCTTAGCAACTTGAAGATTGGTTCACACGTGGCTGTGAGATGCGAGATGAACCTAGCAATGTAGTTTAATCTCCCCAAGAAACCACGAACCTTTTTTTCTGTTTTTGGCACAGGCATTTCTTGTATGGCTTATACCTTCGCAGGATCAACCTCGATACCTTTTTCACTAACAATAAACCCCAACAATTTTCCTGATCTCACCCCAAAGGTGCATTTGTTTGGATTCAACCTCAGTCTGAATTTTCTCAATCTTTCAAATAGCTTCTGAAGATTCACCAGATGTTCTTCCTCCGTCGGTGACTTCGCAATCATGTCATCAACATAGACCTCAATCTCTTTGTGAATCATATCATAAAAGTGAGTCACCATCGCCCGCTGGTAAGTTGCCCCTGCATTTTTCAATCCAAAGGGCATCACTTTGTAGCAAAAAGTTCCCCACAGTGTTATGAACATTGTTTTCTCCATGTCCTCTAGGGCCATCTTGATTTGGTTATACCCAGAGAAGCCATCCATGAAGGAAAACACTGAATATTGAGCAGTATTGTCAACTAACACGTCAATGTGAGGGAACGGGAAATCGTCCTTTGGGCTTGCTCTATTCAAATCCCTGTAATCAACACATATCCTGACCTTCCCATCCTTCTTAGGTACAGGCACGATGTTAGCAACCCATGGAGGATAAGTCGTTACGGCAAGAAAACCGACATCTAGCTGTTTCTGAACCTCTTCCTTGATTTTGACAGACATCTCTGGTTTAGTTCTTCTCAACTTTTGTTTGACCGGAGCACAACCTTCTTTAAGTGGTAGCCAGTGTACAACAATATCAGTATCGAGCTCAGTCATGTCTTGGTAAGACCAGGCAAAGATGTCCACATACTCACGCAGCATTTCATTCAATCTTCCCATGACACTGTCTTCCAACGCAGCCCTTATCCTTACTTCCTTTCTGGCGTCCTCGGTTCCCAGATTCACAATCTCAATTTCCTCCTGATGAGGTAGGATGACCTTCTCCTCTTGCTTTAACAATCTGGCCAATTCTTCGGGCAGTTCACAATCTTCGTCAGTCTCTTTTTCAGCCTGATAGATTGGATTGTCAAAGTCATACCGAGCTATAGCTGAGTCATGATTGGTGTCATCTGAACAAAGAGACCTGCATGATTGATGAGGTATGTTTTATTATGTATGCAACAAAAGAAACACATTGCCATTTTGATGTGGGTTTTTAATGCATAAAAATAAAACAGAAAGACAGAGATCAAAATATTTGAGTGTGAAAAGTCCTTTATTGATGATAAAGCAAAACATGCAACAGTTAAAAGCCCTACAAATAAAATCACTACGTCTTGGGCAGAACGCAGGATTAACATAATAGGAAAACAAAGCAATTACTCAAAGCTAGTCACTTGAATGACTTTTTCAGAAGACCAGTTGCACAGACTTTCTCCTGGGCCGCAAGGGCGGATCCAACTATCCATATCACAATCACTGTCCCCTTCTTCCTCAATGGCATTAACTCTGTCGAAAAAAACATCGGCACTAGTGAAACGGACTGGGCCATAGAATTTGGGAGGATCCCTAGCTCTCCTGGGTGGCTTGTATCCCAATCCATAGGTATTCCCTTTCGGCTGAACTTTAATCACTTGGCCCCACTTCTGTGAGCTACCAGCTTCGACTATAGCCTTGGTGTCTTTAAACGAAGCATAGAAACCTCAGGTTGATCTACCACTACGGGCTG
Organism: Lathyrus tuberosus; assembly: GCA_022829125.1. Lineage (NCBI taxonomy): Eukaryota > Viridiplantae > Streptophyta > Magnoliopsida > Fabales > Fabaceae > Lathyrus > Lathyrus tuberosus. Next base: position 20,288,386 of record JALAZF010000012.1, on the reverse strand, counting down.
CTCTGTGGTCTCGGACTGACCCTCAAACTGAATAACCTCTTCAAACACCTTCACTTTTTCAAACCCCTGACACAGCGTCTCATGGATTTCACCATCCACTTCCACGTATTTAAAGGTTGACAGTTGACTAATCATTATGTCCTCCTCTCCGTACACTGTCACTACGTGACCATCTACCATGTATTTCAGCTTTTGATGCAAGGTGGAGGTTACAGCGCCTGCACCATGAATCCAAGGACGAGCCAACAGACAGCTGTATGCTGGCTGAATATCCATTATATAAAATGTTGCATCAAAGATTTCCGGCCCAACCTTGATCGGAAGCACAATCTCACCAAAGACAGATCCCTTTGAGCCATCAAAAGCTCGCACCACCAAGTCGCTTGGTGTACAAATAAGTCCCCTGGTATCTAACTTCATTAATGCTTTCTTTGGTAATACATTCAACGATGATCCAGTATCAACCAACACATGTGACATCAGTGAACCACGAATCTCAATCAAAATATGCAGGGCATTGTTATGATTCCTCCCAGTGGGAGTCAAATCAAGATCTGTAAAACCCAAGCCATTACCCGCATTCACGTGTGCCACAACCCCTTCAAGTTGGTTAACAGAAATCTCCTGCGGCACATATGCCGCATTCAAAACTTTCAGAAGAGCATTCCTATGAGCTTCAGAACACAACAGCAACGACATAATAGAAATCTTGGACGGGGTCTGATGTAACTGGTCCACAATTTTATAATCACTCTTCCGGATGAGTCTCATAAACTCCTCGACATTTTCAGAAAAAGCATCACTAGCTGGCTTTACCGTAGAATCCACAATCCCTGGAGTCTGAACAGAACCATCCATTACCTATTTTCCCTTATCTTTCCTAGAAGAACTGGGTTGATTATTAACAGGCGTAAGCACTCTACCACTTCTCGTTATAGCATTAGCTTCAACTTTAGCTTCTGAACTAGTACTCACTGGTGGAGTAGCCATTAATTCTTGCTTTTGCCCATTGACAAACACCTCTGCGCCGTAATTCCAGGGAATAGCCTTAGTACTTTCATACGGAATGGGTCCAGCCCTTGTAATAACGACTGGAGGTGGCCTTGCCGGACCTGAAATAGTAATCGTCTTGAAAGGAATGGTGATGGTAGCAACCTTATCACTAACAACCTCTTCATGTTGATTACACCGATCAAACTATAAGCAACCCTCATCAATCAGATTCTGGATACCCATCTTCAACGAATCACAACCATTATCCTTCATCAAACAATCTGAACAGTTCTCATCACAACCCAGATAGACGCCACCCTTCAATAACCTATTTTTAACCACAGCCAGTGGAGTCTTCAGATTTTCAACATCCATGATCAAATTCAAAGCTTCACATTCCTCAATTATCGCATTCACCCTCGGCCATTGTGATCAGGCATCGGGTTTTGAGTAACATTGGGCCTATCATTCGAGAAATTGATAGCCTTGGAGTCTACAAGTTCTTGCACCTTGTGATGAAATGCCCTACACTTCTCCACAGTATGCCCCGGAGCACCAGAGTGAAAATCGCAGTGTGCGTTAGCATCATAGCCTCGTGGGAGTTCCCCTGTTGGTGGAGCCAGGGTACGGAGCTCAACTAGACCCAACTGCAGCAAATGTTGCAACAACTGTGCATACGACATCGGTGGTTGCTCAAAATGCCTCTCTGCATTTCTTTGTCTACTCTGATACTGGCCCTGCTGCCTGTTCTGATTAGCATTATTCCTTTGTTGCTGTGGTGGAGGTAACGTTGCTGGGATAGTTACCGATGCTACTTGTTGATTATTGTTCTGGCGTTGTTTCCCTTTTCCCTTGTAAGATGATACAGCATTGGCCTCTCCTTTCTTCTTATAACCATCAAATGGCTTCTTTCCATGCCCGGAGGACGATCCGTCACCACTAGAAACTTTTCCAGCCTTAATTCCAACCTCTACCTTCTGTCCGATCGCAATCACATCTGCAAACTTGCCTAGTGAACAAGGCAATAGCTTTTCATAATAGTGCTTAGGCAGTGTGTCCATAAACATATCCAACATTTCCTTCTCCAGAATTGGTGGTTGTACCCTAGCCGAAAATTCACGCCACCTTTGCGCGTATTCTTTGAAACTTTCATCATTTTTCTGGGACATGCTCAATAGCTGAGTTCTGTTGGGAGCCATGTCTGTGTTGTATTGGTAATGATTGATAAAAGTTGCAGCTAACTCTCTCCAAGTACAAACATCTCTTCTTTCCAGCGCCATATACCATTCCAAAGACGCGCCGGACAGGCTGTCTTGGAAAAAGTGCATCATTAGCTTTTCGTCCTTGGCATGGGCAGCCATCTTCCTGGTATACGCCTTTACATGAGTTCTCAGGCAGGTAGAACCATTATACTTCTCCAATGTAGGAATCTGAATCTTGTGCGGAATAACAATATCAGGGACCAACCCTAGGTCATCCAAATCTATTCCCAGATCATCCTGCTTCACAACCCCTTTCAGTTGCGCCTCGATTAAATGGATCCTCTCATCACTGACCACAGGAGGGCCAGCATCCAAGCTTCTGACTAAAAAAACATCATCCTGTTGATCATCAAAACGATGGCCATGGATAGCTCGAATAGTGCTTCCTTCTCCAACCACTGAAGGAATCCCACCCTGTCCACCAGCACCAGGGATAGGAATGTTGTTACCAGCGCCACCTCCGCCCAGAGGAATAACACGATTAAGAAGACCACCGTGTAAGATACCATTTTCATCAACCTGCGCCACCAAAGGCTGAACTAGAGTCCTGAATTCATTCTGGCTCTGTACCACACCTTGCATCATCTCGATGAATTGATCGATGGGAGCTTGCATAGCTGCCATGTCTGCCTGAACTTTATCCATCACTCTGCTTTGATTAAGCCTGGTAGAATACCGATGAGCTGGTTGATCAATCCTGACTGCCAAAAAGAGAGAGCATAAGAAATCCAGAGAATCCAAGATGACCTGCTATGCAAAATGAGATGATTATGCAAATGCAAATGCAAACATGTATGAACATTATAAAGGCGATCTATCCCTTGATTCCAGTTTTAACAACAGAAGAGAACTGAATTCCTGATCATATAAAGATAATAAGCATCTGTTCCAACACAAGTCTGAATAAGCATAAACAAAGACCCCGACCAACAAGCCTGGAGGTGATCCCGAAAATATAAAGGAAGCAGCAGCAAGGAAACTAAGGCTTGTCATCAAGACTTAGCCGTGCTAGAATTCCCCATTCGTCATTCTTTTTGCACCAATTTTGTACTTCCTTGAGAAGCTTCTTGGTGTTAGGATACTCTGGTCTCTGAATCAACTCCTGAATGAAAAGATCCCTCCTGTGCAAGATCCCTGTTAAATAACGACTATGCAACTCCCAATCATCTTCTCCAGAAGCTCCACCTGAACTTGGACCTTCGCTTCTGGCTCTTTTCACTTCGGCTTAGATCTTCAGCTGTTCCATATCTGCCATGGTTTCCTTGAGCTTTTCCTCAATTGCTCTCCTCTCAAAGATCCCTGATAAAATCTCCTTATCCTTCTTCCAAAGCTTTGTCTTCAAACCTTCAATCTGCTCCAGATACTTGTCCTCTTTCAACCTGTTGGCGGTAATTGCTGTATTCCGACGGTCACGGAACCTGTGAATTCTTGACATAGCATAATCCAACTCTTTCTTTTTGGACGAAAGGACCTTTCTAACACTTTTCAACGCTTGAGCCACTTTCTCTCTGGCTATGGCTTCCTTAGACAATTCTTTCTCCTTCACAGCCAAAAGTCCTGATTTCAGCCTGGTAGCATGGATAGCTTCGCCTTTTTCGTGCTTCAACTGACCAACCTCCCTGCCCAGCTCACGATTCTCCTCTCGGAGTTTCTCCTTCTCAGCCCATAACTTATCATACTTCTCTATATCAACAGTCGTGGGAGCCTCGATCATCAAATAATACAAAGGTGGTTCCACCGGGAAGGGAATAAGCTCCTCTTCTGCTCTTTTCTTAATCCACTCTTCATAGGAAGGAAAAGCCCGGTTATTACATTTCCCAAATGAAGTTTTTCCCTTCTTGGTCACTTGCTTCCAAGCATTCACAATCTTCCTTATCATCTCTTGATCCCCAGTACCATTGAAGAATAAGGACTCTCTGATATCTCGCTCTTCAGGTGGACCTCTCAAAGGATAACCAAACTTCCTGATAACAAGGGAAAGATTATAGTTAATTCCACCTCTTCTCCCTATCAAGGGTACATTAGGGAATTCTCCACACCTGCAAATAATCTCCATCCCTAGCAAGTCATGGTTGAACCAAACAATGTTGTTCGCAGTCAAGCCCATTAACCACTTTGACCACTTCAGAGAATCTCTCATATCAACGAAAACGCCAGCTTCAGGGAGATGACTCAGAAACCAAGTAGATAATAGTGGTGCACAGCAACTCACAATTTTTCCACGCCTATTTTCATTCTTGTAGTGGACTGAGTGATACACATCACCTAGCAAGGTAGGTATAGGATTCTTTGAAATAAAGATTCTGACAGCATGCATATCCACCAGATCAGGAACATTGGGAAACAGGACAATCCCATAGATGCACATAGCCAGAATAGCTTGGAAAGCAGTCCAATTCCTCTCCTTAACATGTATGTGTCATACCCCAAATTTTGACCACTAAGATGTCCCATCATTGTGTCAATCATCATCACAATATGGATGAACCATCATGCCTCATCAAATGCCTCAAGGGTTGTTGAGCATTCACTACAATCAAAATTAGGGTTTTAAGCCCTCTCAGAGCCTTAGACAAAGAATCAGTCAAGGAATGACTTGATCTTCAACTTGTCTCACCTCTCAAACATACACAAAGGATCAAAAAGGACTCCCACTTCAAGGATTAAGCACAAGGCTGCTCCCTTCTAGGTGGATCAAGTCTCAAGATCACTAGTATCACCAAATTAGGGTTTTGGTCGACCAGGGCCTCCAGATGAAAATTTTCATCTGGACACAAGCCAAAGATCCAAAACACAACCTAATATACTCCATGGAACCTCATGGGCCCAAGCATCAAGTCAATTTGACCTCAGGGGATGCATACATCAAAAATCTGGAATTAGGGTTTCTTGACCTAATTCACCCCTAAGTTGACTTTCAGGGCAAATCAAGAGCCAAGACCTCAAGACATGATTTGAGGGTCTCTAATGAACTATATTGATCCATTTGGAACAATGGATTAATCCAAGAAGCTTGAGCAACAAGTCTCATTTTCATCTGCGCCACAATTAGGGTTTCGCGAGGAATGTCAACTGTAACTTTGACTTTTGACCAGGACATGCTCCCAAACCCTAGGACATGCCCCAATATACCCTATGACACCCATGGAACATGTCCATCAAGTTTGATTTAGGTCAAGGACATGATTTCCTGAAGAATTGCACAGTTTGGAATTCATCTGATAAAAAGTCAACTGTGCACAAAAGTCAACTTTGACTTTTTGAGATTTTTCACCAAAATGGATTTTTAACCCTAAAATGATGTTAATGTATGATTTGAATCATCATTCATCAAGAAAAATCAAAGAAAGTTGGATAACTTGTAAAAGGGGTAACCATAAAACTTAGAAATTTTTCTAAGTTATGGAAAAAGTACCACTAATGCACTAACTTTGGAGGATCATAACTCCTAAACAACATGACCATTTTTTCTCATCCAAAGATGGATTTGTAGCCCTCATTACCCTCTACAAAAACTTCAACTAGACCTAAGGCCAATTCATTAAGGATTTTGAGTTATGGAGTGATCAAAATCAAGAAATCACACTTTGTTCCAACACTTAGTGAAAATTTCACTAAGTCAGATTTTGCTTCACTTTTTGCCAAATGTAGAGGGATTTTTCACTTAGAATCAAAAGAGATCAAAACCAAACTTGTTCAAACATTTGTTGTATCATGTAAGGGCTTTCCAAAATGGCCAAGAACATTGCCAAATTCAACTTACACCATGAGATATGACATTGTCAAGTTGCCTTGCTGAAATCTGTCAAAGGCAAGGCAGAATTTGCAACTTTGCTCGATTTACCAAAATCAGCCAAATTCAAATGCTCCTATCCACTTGGACACATCTGAGGATTGAATCTAAAGGGGACAATCACTGAGCCAAGCCTCCAAAGTCCATAGAACAAGAAATAGCATGTTGGACCTAGAATGGCCAAAATAGGGACAAGACTCCAAATTTGGATTGAAGCATTCAATGGAAGCATCAAGGTGGCATGGACTGAGCCATTCTCATCTGAAATCAGTCAAGACTTATCCAAGACCAAGGGAACCAAAGCTCTGTGCCCTAAACTCTAGTCAATGGCTAGAGGAGACTTGGATTTTCATTTGCCAACATTGGCCAAACCTACTTACCATCTGCCATTCACTATTCCTTACAAAACAAACTTGCTCTACTATAAATAGAGCTCAATTGTGATCAGTTTGAGTACACCAAAGCCATCTAATAGATGCTTTCCTCAAAATCTCTTTCTCTTGGCAAAAATGCCTTTCTTAGCAAGGTAGCTATCGGGTTTTGAGTTTGAGAGCTTTTTCAATCAAACCAATCACTCACACACCTCACATACATCACATATGAGCTGATCAAACACTTAGATCACTTCTGAAACACCAATTTCACAAAATCACCAGCTGGTTGCTCAAATTTTCAATCAAGTTGCAGCTGACGTACCACAAATTGATCCAGCCAATTTCAATCAAGTCCAACCATTCAAACACACTCCATAGGGTGTAGGGAAGTTGTTCAGATCATCACCACTCATCTGTAACACCTCCAAATCAAAAATCACATTGCACTTGCTGTCACGGCCTAGAGGTAAGCACATACTTGGTCATCTCTCAATCTATGCATATTTCCTCGCACAATAATTTGGCCATATGTTCATAATCATGCATGGAATGTTTCCCCTCAATTAATTGCATTGTTTGAATCGTGTATCAAAAATCCTAGCCTTCATGCAGAAATTAGGGTTCTTGAGGTTTCTTCGTGATTTCATGTTTTATGTTTAATTTAAATGAAATTAAGTGTTATAGACATGATCGTGAGGTTGAGACGAACATAATGATATGTGGATTGCATGATATAATTACGTATTTAGTGAGATTGGATGGAAAATGCAAATCAGCCAAACCCAGAAAAACGCGCGTGTTCTTGCTTGTGTTCTTGGCTCCTTTTTCACAAATTCAATTATTTGAATTTTGCGATTTTGTTTAATTGATTCAAAAATTCATTTCTCTCTGAGTTTTAATGATTTTGAGTTGATTCTTTTTTTAATAATTCACAAAAATGTTAAAATATTTTATTTTAACAAAAAATCTTAAAAATATTATTTATTTCATATAATTGATATTTTTGCAAAGAATTAATATTTTGATTGTTTTTGACATTTTAAATATTTTTTCTACATTGATTTTGCAACTTTTAATGCTTTCTAATTATTTTGTAGGTCAATAATTAATATTTGAAGCATTAATCCAAAATCACAATTTGTTTTTTCATATGTTAAACAATTTTGATCATTTTTAATTGAATTTTTATTCAATTAAATACATTTTTGAAAACAAATTAGGGTTTTTGGATTAATTCAACCCTCTTAAATCATTTTCAAATCACTTTGGGCCTCTTGAAAGAGTGTAAGACCCAACCCACTTGTACAGAAATATTTTGGGCCTCATTCGTTGTATAAGTCCCTCTGTACATTTTCAAATAAACGGCACGATCATCGCCTTTTGAAAAATAACCTTGGGCCTCTCCTTGAGCTATAAGACCCATTCAAAAACACTTTGGGCCTCTAACAGAGTGTAAGACCCAACCCCCTTTTAACCAAAAACATTTTGGGCCTCACTTATTGTATAAGTCCCTCTGCGTTAAAAGAAAACCTCGGCGCGATCGCCATTTTTAACGGAAAAATCATCTGGGCCTACCCTCGTGTTATAAGCCCCACTCTTTTTCTTTAAAACTTTTTGGGCCTCTTGAGAGAGTGTAAGACCCATCCCTTTGTACAGAAAACAAATTTGGGCCTCAGTCACTTGTATAAGTCCCTCTGTACAAATTCAAACAGTGCGCTCACTGATAAAACCCTGGGCCTCTCCTTGAGCTGTAAGCCCCAAATATTTCTTTTTCAAAGCACTTTCTCCTTTGATTTTGAATATACTGTTGTTTTCAATCTTTCTTTGTTGAACAACTAACCAAACAGCATGGAAGCTCTACAACCGAGTAAGTGGTTATTGCTTTCATTTACCGCTTTCATATATATATAACTGTATTGTGGGGCTGTTTCGCTGTAAGTCTTCTTTCATAAACTCATATCAACTGTGTAATAATAGTATAGATATTTAGAGTTTCCCCGGCAACTATGTCTAGCACTAGGTAAAGCCGTTTCAATCACTCTTAGAAATAGTCTAAACTAGATCCCCATAGGATTACCAGACACAGTCTTCCCTCCTCTTGGGGTTAAATAATATGGAGATATGAAAGACAGCATTCTCTGTGAACCCTTTCATAGACTGTCACTTGTAGAAGTTGTCAAAGAAACTCTATTCCCCAGAGATGATCTCTTCTCCGTGAATGGCATCTCTTGAGTTTCTTCCAAATTCTTGAACTTTCCTGACTTTGATCTATTCTCGGTGAATAGCATTGCCTTGAATTTCTCGGGGTTTGGGGACCCACGGGCTTCTTAAAAGTACTTGTCAAGAGACTCTACTCCCCAGAGATGACATTTTCACCGTGAATGGCATCTCTTGAGTTTCTTCCAAATTCTCGAACTTTCCTGACTTGATCTATTCCTTGTGAATAGCTTGCCTTGAATTTCTCGGGGTTTGGGGACCCACGGGCTTCTTAAAAGCATCGGCCTCCTCTTGGGCATCGTACAAGGACCCACAGGCTTCCTAAAAGCAACCCCGCCTCCTCTTAGGATTAGTACAAGGACCCTACGGCTTCTTAGAAGTATTCACAGCCTCCTCTTAGGCTTCGTATAATGATCTCTTCCTCCGGGAATGATAGCCTCCTCTTGGGCTTAGTACAAGGACCCGTCGGCTTCTTAAAAGTTTCCCGCCTCCTCTTGGGCTTCGTACAAATTGTCCCGATGACCTCCTAGAGGTATAGGAACAGAACTTAGTCATTTGCATAGAACCGTCCTTTCATAGAGTCTACTACTGTTTCTCAAAGCATAGTCCAAAAGATAAAACTCTAGACTTGGACAGTCTAACTTCCTTGAGTCTCAAAGACATTCTCAAGTGACCCCTTCGTCAAATAGGAAGGAAACCCGCAGACTCGGACAGTCTCAATACCCTTCGGATTCCCCGCTTCCTTAAAGAACAGGAATAACCCGGATCCTTGAATCAAATCCATGAGTATAGTATTGCTCATATAAGAACTGATTTTCTCTTTAAAATTAGTATATTGGATCTGTCACTCAACTGAAACAATAATCATAGCCTCTCTCTTGGGCTTTGTACAATGATTCTCCCCAGCAGAGTCAAACAACGTTTAGCCTCTCTCTCGGGCTTTGTACGAGACACATAAGAGACTCCCTCGTTGAGTCAATCACCCCTTTCGCCTCCATCTCGGGCTTTATACGAGATACAAAAAGGTTCTTATTGAGCCAAACAAACAAAATAACCTCCATCTCGGGCTTTATACAAGATACAAAAAGATTCCCTCGTTGAGTCAAAACCTTTTAGCCTCTCTCTCGGGCTTTGTGCGAGACACATAATAGCCTCCTCTTAGGCTTTGTATAAGAAAACCACTAGTTGATCCAATCAACCTTCTAGCATCAAAGTTGTGCCTCGTTCATAGTACACAAACATCAACAACTCATTCCCCTCCATCTAATCGCTGTAAGCGGCAAACCTTTGGATCGTCTGCATCCATGCCACTGTCCCTCTTTTAGCATGAGAAATTCCTAAGGAAAGATAGCATTGCTCTATACTGAGTTAAAGTCTTCTCCTTTAGGTTAAAATCCCCTTTAAAGGAAATTATGGCATTGCTAGGATCCGCGTATCCCGGTTAAAGTAATTCTCCTTTATAAACAATTGTTACATACAACCCCCTCTTTAGAGATGACAAATTCTCTCTAAAAGTGGAGACTTTTTCAGCTTCACATCTTGGGCTTTGAACAAGATACAAATCACCTTTCGCTTCACGTCTTGGGCTTTGAACAAGACACCAAAACAACCATTTCCTCCCATAGAATAGGAGGAACTACGAACGCTCTGATTTCCCTATTTCGGTAAACGGGAATACGTAGGCATAAGATTGAAAGAAAAATCTTAGCGAGCACACTAAACAAAAACCCAAAATCCCATATCAAAAGCAGTCATTCAAAAAGCATCAGTCCTAACATCCTAATCCTTGTTCCCCATCAGAAACCTGTCATTCTGTTAAATAACACAAGAAAGGCCCCACGACCACATAGCATCCGTAACCTAACAGACCATTGTTTAAACTCAGTATCCAAAGCAGGGTTAATTGGAGACATTTATTTCCCTTCCTTCATCAGCTCACAATAGGATAAAAAATGAATCGTCCTGTAGTTTTAAGCTCAACCGCAGAGAGCGACCATCGCTTAAGAACCGCGTCCAAAATCGCTCGCTACAGGAAAAATGGCACCCACCGTGGGGCCTAATTCTGATTTCCTTTTCACCTCTTGTGTGAATACCACAGATTTGGGCTTCCGCCGGGGAACCCATTTTCTGTCAGGAACTTAAGATTCATAGCTTTAAAGGTCTAGGATGTTTAGGACAAATATATATACTGCTTTTCCTAATTGCTATACATGTTTATTTTTCTGCTAATGGGAATGCGGGTGATGCCGTATGTGGAAAGATTGAGTATACACTTAAGATAAGTGATGGCGATGGGGTCGACCATCAACCTCAGTGGAGGTTGACCAACGCAGCCCATTCTCTCACCTAGACAATGGGCCGGTTGTTAAGTTTGAGAAGCTGAGGAGCCAAACCCTTTTCGTAGTGCGGAAACTATCGGAAATAGTTGTTACGCGATACTACCCTTATTTGAGGCTGGTGATCTATTCTCGGTGAATGGCACTTACTCTAAGATTGCACTACAACTCACTGGCGATCCGCTTGTTGTTTTGCTTTCTTGGGAGGAGCTGATGATAATGAGTACAGGTACAAAAATCACCCTAGTATAAACCTTTGGGGATGGGTAGAGCCTTGACTTCATGACAACGACCCTTTGACCACATGTTTTTTCTATGTTTTTGTGTGCTGCATTCATGCATTCATTTAATAAAACATTAAAACATTCAAAAAATTCTTCTCTTCTAGTCTCTCTGTTTTTCAAATTAAACTAAGACTGTGATTGCAAATATCAGAGAAAAGGATTATACTAATGGATTTCGGTAGGAGGAGAACTCACCAGTATACCTTCAAGGTTCCAAAACTAGAGGATTTGAGAAGGTTAGCAAGGATGATCACTAACCCTGAGGCTTTCAGAGCCAAGCACGGAGGTTTTCTACCACTGTTAAGAGTCCATGTGATTGAGGGAATAATGGATGCGCTCATTCAGTTTTATGATCCAGTTTATCACTGTTTCACATTCCCGGATTACCAGCTCGCACCAACGCTGGAGGAGTATTATCATCTGATCGATTTACATATCACTGATCGAGCTCCATTTTCTGGACTGGAAGAAATTCCAAAGAATCAGACCATTGCAAGAGCAATTCATTTGGACGAGTCTGAGGTTAGGACTCACCTAACCGCTAAGGGTGGCATCCAAGGTTTGCCAGCCCAGTTCTTGACAAAGAAAGCCCTGTATTTTGCCAGTAAAGGAAACATAACTGCTTTTGAAAGCATCTTTGTCTTGCTTACCTACGGGTTATTTTTGTTTCCCAACATCAATAACTTCGTCGATAACGCTATTAAGGTTTTTCTCATTGGAAATCCTGTGCCGACTTTGCTCGCAGATGCGTATCATTCTGTACACTTGGGGAATTTGTACAGTGGAGGGGAGATCACATGCTGTGTACCTCTGCTTTACAAATGGTTTATCTCTCACTTGCCCAAGTCTGCTGCTTTTTGGGATTGCAAGAGTGCCTTACGTTGGTCGCAGAAGATCATGTCTCTTACCAACTCTGATATAGATTGGTGTAATAGGATTTATGATGGAATCAGGATCATTGACCGTTGTGGAAACTTCCCCAACGTACCCCTTATAGGAACTAAAGGAGGAATCAACTACCATCCGGTATTGGTTCGCCGTCAATTTGGATACCCGATGAGACACATCTCACTGGGTGTTCATCTGGAAGGTCTTTTCTTCAAGGAAGGAGAAAGTGACAAAGCACTAAAGATGGAAATAGTGCACGCTTGGAAGTATATTCATAAGAAAGGACGAGAGTCTCTGGGAAAACCAGATTGTGTCTCGGTGGAGCCTTATCTCCATTGGGTACAAACTAGAGCTCTCAAGCTAAAAATGCCTTATCCTCATTACGGAATTCTTCCGCCGAGGGAATCTGTCATGTATTTCATGACTGAGACTGAAAAGCTTCAGGTTACTCTCAACAAAGTTCAAAAGGAGAGAAGGTCTTGGAAGAACAAGTACCGCACCCTCGACGTAGAGTGCATCAAAATACAGCAATTACTGAAAGAAAATGATGCTCTGATTGAGATTTTGTAGCAACATGCTGTGGATAATCAGGATGACCAAAGGAATTTGCTCGCTCATTTCACTTGGCAAAGGAATGACAACCCGATAACGGCCCAAGAGCCCCGGTCAAAGAAAAGGAAGATACCAGAATCAACACCTGATTTCTCTTCAGAGAGGACTCGGGACCCATTAGCTTAGGTTTCTGTTTCTACACTTTGTAATCTACTGTATTTCCATTTCTGTAATCCTTTGAATTCAATAAAAAAGGGTTTCCCCGCTGTTTGATATTTGCAATCTAATTGTCGAAGTTTATTTTGATTAAACCTTAAACAATTAATATAATCATTGCATTCATCATTCTCACATCACGTATTCTTCTTACCTACGAATCTCACGTTTGTGTCTCGATTCTAGAGTCAAACTGTCTCATTCGTACAATACTCGGCCCAATCGTTAGAAAAGGATGGATGATCTTGAGGAAGAAAATAGAGAGTTGAAAGAAGAGATCGACGCTCTGAGAGAGGATATGAGAAAGCTTCGTAACAACATGCAAGCCATGGCAGAAGCTCAGCTACAAAGAACTGTGATCTCAGAGATCACCTCAACGCCCGTAGTGGAGAGGTATGATCCTAGGTCTCAGATACCAAAAGATCGTCCTTGGGGCATGCCTGTTAACTATATCCCGGAAGGATATGTTCCACCGATCACTGAGGATCAGGGAATCACAACAGAAGCCGCTGGGCCTGAAGGTTACAAACTTCGAGAAAGCAAAGATGCCAGGGGCATACTAAAGACTCCTGAAGGTTACAAACTTCAGGAAACGCCAAGACTCACTGTCGTAGTCACGGTCCCACCCCCCTGTGGTGCACACTGTCCCAGAAGGACAAATTCCATAGACACCTTCTGGTAAGAAGGAGACTATGTTTGACAGAATGGATGAATTCCAGGAACAGTTCTTAGAAATGCAGAAAGAACTGCAAGCCATTCACGATCAGGATCTTTTTGGAAAGGACGCCGCAGATCTCTGCTTGGTCCCAAATGTGAAAGTCCTGCACAAATTTCAAGTGCCCGACTTTGAAAAGTACAAGGGTAACTCTTGCCCTCAAAGCCATCTGGTGATGTACGCTCGGCGAATGTCAGCTCAGACAGAGAATCAGGACCTACTGATTCACTACTTCCAGGATAGTTTAACCGGTGCCGCACTCAAATGGTACATGGGTTTAAACCGTACTACGATCAGCACATTCATAGATCTTGGTACTGCCTTCGTCCAATAATACAAATACAATTTAGACATGGTACCCGATGGAGATCAACTCAGATCAATGTCGCAAAAGGACAAGGAAACCTTTAAGGAGTATGCTCAAAGGTGGCGTGAAATTGCCGCTCAAATTTGTCCGCCTCTTGAGGAAAAAGAGATGACAAAGATCTTCTTAAATACCTTAAGCTCATTTTACTATGACCGAATGGTTGCCAGTGCGCCCAGTGACTTCACCGAAAGGCCGGCATGGGCGTACGTCTTGAGGAAGCCGTCCGAGAAGGACGTTTGGTAAAAGACACTGGATCGACGAGCAGTACTAAAAAATACGGTAGTGCTCTCCCTAAGAAAAAAGAGAAAGATATTGGGAATATCTCTCTCAGAAAACAAAGACGACGTTATCAACCGGTAGCAGCTGTGACTCCTGCTATCAACCCTGCGTCTATTCCTACGTATCAACCTCAGGTCGCGCAGAGCCAACCTGATTAGCAAAGGACACAACAGCCTCTTCAGCAGGCTCGTCCTCCATACAACAACAACCTTACAACACGACCATCAGGGTTTGATCCTATACCCGTGTCGTACGCAGAACTATTTCCGTTACTACTGGCTAAGGGGCACATTCAGACTAAATCTCCTCTTACAGTACTGGAAAATCCGCCTTTTTGGTTTAAGGTGGATTAAACATGCCCTTATCATCAAGGAGGTTCGGGGCATAACATAGAGACTTGTCTCAATTTCAAGTCCGACGTGCAAAAGCTTGTTAGGAGCGGGGTCTTATCCTTCAAGGATACGAATCCGAAAGTTCTTACGAACCCGCTGCCTCAACATGAGAAAGATGCAGTCAATCTGATTGAGAAAGAGACTAACAATGTCTATCAAATTCACGATGTACTCTTGTTAAAAACCAATCTGGTAAAGATGCATTGTAGACAGAGTGGATATGGCCATGTGCCACCTCATAATTATCACCAGTGTGATATCTGCTCTAAAGACAACCAAGGATGTTCTGTAGTGCAAGCAGCTCTACAGGAACAGATGGATCTCGGATGGATCCAAGAGCACCGAGTTCGTGGAGTTAACATGGTCTACACGAATTCTAACGTCATTCAAAACCACGACATCCGTGCAATGAATGTCAACTTGGTGGCGATACACTCAAGGTAAAGCCAGTATCATAATCTGCCGTGGCACGATTACAGTTCTTGTCTGATTTGCTTGGTAAACAAACAGGGATGCTCTTTCATATAGGAGGCCCTCCAGCGTCAGATGAATCTTGGATGGATCCAAGACTACCATGATAGGAACCCTTATCAGATCAACATGGTTCAGATCTTCGATATTCGCGTGATGAATACCAACCTGGTAGAGTTACACGCTGAGCAGGTCCGACTCGGATTCTTAATATCACATAACTATCAAAGCTGTAAAGCGGGTTGCAAAAACGATCGAGGTTGTACCCTGGTCCAGGAGGCGTTTCAGCACTTGTTAAATCATTGGTGGATGCCAATCTACATGGATGAAGATACTCAGCAAATTAGTATCAATAACAGGAATCCTACTCGACGTCAGAGTCAGGATGTCTGATCAGTGGAAGCAAACCTAGTAAGGTTACATTGTATTCAAAATGGGGTGGCCAGGTGCCACCACACAACTATGACAGTTGTAGCGTCTGTTCGGAAAGTAACCAAGGGTGTTACCTTGTGAGAGCAACTCTTCAGGGTCAGGTCGATCGTGGAGAAATTCGTCCATATCCGGGTTCTGGACCCATCAACTAGACGCCAAATTATCTTGCCAAGCAAGTTGAGGATGTTGTCACGATCTCTGGTCATCACAAGACCAGGGATGTTTTTTCCATTATTCCTCTACTTGACGAATCTAAAGTTCCCAACCGGGAACGAATTGAGATTACTTATGATGGTCAGAAAAATCAGAAGGCTCCTGTAGTCATCTATCTACCAGGACCACTACCATATGAATCAGCTAAAGCGATCCCTTACAAATACGGTACAACAATAATTGAAAATGGAAAGGAAATTCCATTACCCTCTGTTGTGAACATTGCAGACATCAGTCGAGTAACACAGAGTGGTAGAATCTTCAACCGAGGAGTTGGAGAACTTAACAAGGAAAAGGAACTTCCGACAAAAGCTCCTGATCCACCATTCGGTCAATCCAGTGATCCCGGCCTTTCGAAAAACAATGATGAGATGCTGAAGCTCATCCAAAGGAGTGAATATAACATTGTTGATCAACTGTTACAAACTCCTTCAAAGATCTCGGTATTATCACTGTTACTCAGTTCAAAAGCCCACAGGGAGGCTCTACAGAAAGTCTTGGAGCAAGCTTTTGTGGAACAGGATGTAACAATCAGACAATTTGATAGCATTGTCTCTAACATCACTTCCTGTAATAATTTGGGATTTAGTGATGAGGAATTACCCGAAGAGGGTCGCCGTCAAAACATGGCGCTCAACATTACAGTTAACTGCCAAGATGATGCTTTAGCCAGCGTACTGGTAGACACAGGGTCAGCCCTGAATGTTATGCCAAAGTCCACTTTGATGCAATTATCATTCAAGGGCCCTCCGATGAGAATCAGCGAGGTCGACGTTAAAGCATTCGACGGATCCAGAAAAATAGTTATCAGCGAAGTTGATCTTCCCATAACTATCGGTCCTCACACTTTCCAAGTCACTTTCCAGGTCATGGACATCCGGGCAACATACAGTTGTTTATTAGGAAGACCTTGGATACACCAGGCTGGAGCGGTCACTTCGACCCTCCACCAAAAGCTAAACTTCATTCAGAATGATCAACTTGTCATGGTTTGTGGGGAACAAGCCTTGCTCGTGAGTAACTTGTCATCATCTATTGGTATAGAACCCGAGGAGGTTATTGGAACTCAGTTCCAAGCACTGTCAGTGAGCAAGAACAATCATTTCAAAGGAGGAACCTCGATTTCCTCATACAACGATGCTATCAAAGCGGTCGAGAGTACCGATACGACAGGATGGGGACAGCTTGTCATTCCTATTGACAATAAAACAAAGAAGGGTCTTGGTTTTTCTGCAACCTGTACCCAGACAGCTGCCAACGATGAAAGTCTTCATCCCCTTCAAAACTTCTTCCACAGTGGAGGTTTCCTTCACCCCGTGTCTTAAGCAGTTCATGCTATCAATGAGGAAGATCCCTCTGACCCAGATGAAGAGTGGAAGTCCTACCTTAACAAGGACGGTTATATGTCTCAGGAAGAGGTGCCTATGCCTTTTTGCTTTCCTACAGAAAGTCCGAGATTTATACCAAGATCAGATGTCGAAATGATCTACGGGGATTGTGATCCGGAAGGATGCCGTGCTCTGCCAAATTCATTAGAGGAGGACACTCCGATAAAAGACAACTTTGATTACAACTACTATGGCCCAATGGATGGTCTGCCAATGTGGCAACCTTACCCAGGAAACTTGGGACAAGAAAGTAAGCTGAACAATGAAAATTAGCTGACCGTCATTGAACAGAATACCTGTGTCCCCACCATGTCATGGGATTAACACTCAGGTCATTCGGAAGCTACTCAACATGAAGATGAATTTGCAACGTTTGCAGGACTTGAGTTCATCAACTATGCTTTTCCCGAGGTCAACGTCATCGAGAGAGATGACTCCTCCAGTTCCAGAGAAGTGTGGGACACCTTGGGACAACCGAGTGGAAAATTCGACTTCATGGTCAAGTACACCGCTCCCTAAAGCTCTCGTATCAGGCTCGAAGACATCCAGCCTACTGGATGGGGAGATACAGCTGAGAGCACAAATGCTATGCAAAATGCAACAGAGGAATTCTCCTACGACAATTCTGCCTGGGAGACAGATTCCAATGATCCCGCTCCACCAGAAATTAGTGTTATTTCTGAAGACAAATCAAGGAAGGTGCCAGACTTTGTGATTCACCGAGGAGTTCGCCGCCAATGGGTTTCCGTCGAGGTTCCGAAGGTCGTTCATCAGTCAAAGTAATTGCCTTCCTTTAACCTTTCACCCTGCCCAGGTGAAACGGATGTTTTGATAGGGCTCGCTTTCTGTAAATTTCCCTCTCCGCTTTGCCCAAAGCGACAGAGTTTTGTTTTATAGGGCTGTAGTTTCAAGGATCGACTTGTTCATTAATAAAATAACGTCGTTCTGTAATTTCCGCATTAATTGTTGTTTTCTCTTTTTGCTTTTTCAGAAAATGGTAATCCTAAAAAAACAATTCAAATAAAAACAAGCAGTAAAATAAATACACTGCACACACTTGCATTTTCTCTATCTCTTCTAAACATGAATCATCACGTCATGCAGATTGCTTGTTTTAAACCCAGTTGAAACATACGATCCGATGCCTTCTCCCAACTTTGAGTTCCCGGTATTCGAGGCTGAAGAAGAAGATGACAACAAAATTCCAGAAAAGATCTCCCGACTACTCAGACAAGAGGAAATGTCCATTGAACCTCACAAAGAGCCATTGGAAACGGTAAACTTGGGTTTAGAAAAAGAGAGAAAAGAAATCAGGATTGGGGCACTGATCAGTACAACTGCCAGAGAAGGTTTGATAAAGCTTCTCAAAGAATTTCCCGATGTATTCTCTTGGTCCTATCAGGATATGCTAGGGTTGGATACCAGTATCGTGGAACATCACTTACCGTTAAGATCGGAATGTCCGCCAGTAAAGCAAAGGTTGAGACGCACTCACCCGGACATGGCCATCAAAATCAAAGAGGAGGTGCAGAAACAGATTGACGCGGGTTTCCTCGCTACATCAAAATATCTTCAATGGTTAGCCAACATCGTACCCGTTCCCAAAAAGGACGGAAAGGTCAGAATGTGTGTTGATTACAGAGATCTGAACAAGGCAAATCCAAAGGATGATTTTCCTTTACCACACATTGACATGCTGGTAGACAGTACAACAAAGTTCAAAGTCTTCTCCTTCATGGATGGATTCTCGGGCTATAACCAAATCAAAATGGCGCCGAAAGACATGGAGAAAACTTCGTTCATTACCCCACGGGGCACCTTTTGTTATAAGGTAATGTCGTTCGGTTTGAAGAACGCCGGGGCAACCTATCAAAGGGCCATGACTACTCTGTTTCATGACATGATACACAAAGAAATCGAAGTGTATGTCGATGATATGATTGCAAAATCAAAAACAGAGAGTGAGCACGTGGAACATCTGTCAAAATTGTTCGAACGTCTAAGAAAATTCAAGCTCCGCTTGAATCCCAACAAGTGCACCTTCGGTGTCCGTTCAGGGAAACTCTTAGGGTTCATCGTCAGCCAGAAAGGGATTGAAGTTGATCTTGACAAGGTCAAGGCCATTCAAGAAATGCCTTCTCCGAAAACTGAAAAACCAGTCAGAGGATTCCTGGGACGTTTGAACTACATCTCCAGATTCATATTCCTTATGACCGCCACATGTGCGCCGATTTTCAAATTACTCAAAAAAACCAGGACTGTGTTTGGACAGAAGACTGCCAAACCGCCTTCGATAGTATCAAGGAATATCTGTTGAATCCTCCGATTCTATCACCTCCAGTGGAAGGAAGACCACTGATCCTTTACCTCACAGTCCTAGAGGACTCAATGGGGTGTGTACTTGGCCAACAAGATGAAACCAAAAGGAAAGAGTCTGCCATCTACTATCTAAGCAAGAAATTCACCGACTGTGAAACTCGGTACACGATGCTCGAGAAAACTTGCTGTGCTTTGGCTTGGGCAGCCAAACGTCTTCGCCAATACATGATTCGTCATACTACTTGGTTGGTCTCCGAAATGGATCCAATCAAGTATGTTTTCGAGAAATCTGCTCTTACAGGAAGAATTGCCCGTTGGCAGATGCTGTTATCAGAATATGACATAGAGTACCACGCTCAGAAAGCCGTTAAGGGAAGTATTTTAGCCGATCATTTGGCTCATCAACCGATTGACGATCAAGAATCAATCGGGTTTGACTTCCCAGACAAAGATGTCATGTATCTAAAAATGAAATATTGCGATGAACCGTTACCCAGTGAAGGGCCAGAACCAGGTTCCCAATGGGGACTTCTCTTTGACGGAGCAGTTAATCATTATGGAAACGGAATTGGGGCAATCATTGTTACCCCTCAGGGTACCCACATTCCTTTCACTGCTAGACTCACGTTCAAGTGTACGAACAACGAGGCCGAATACGAAGCTTGTATTATGGGTCTCGAGGAAGCGATTGATTTAAGGATCAAAAACTTGGACGTATATGGCGACTCAGCCTTGGTCATCAATCAGATAAAAGGAGATTGGAACACATACCAATCAGGATTGATTCCTTACAAAGACTATGCAAGAAGGTTGTTACCCTTCTTCAACAGAGTTGAGTTTCATCACATCCCTCGTGAAGAGAATCACATGGCTGATGCATTAGCCACTCTCTCTTCCATGATTAGTGTAGGTCAATGGAATGACATACCTAAGATAGACATAATGCGCCTTGAACGGCCCGCTTACGTCTTCACGATTGAAGCAGTCATAGACGACAAACCTTGGTATCACGATATCAAATGCTTCCTTCAGAAACAAGAGTACCCATCTGGGGCACTCGGAAAAGACAGGAAAACCCTCAGAAGATTGGCTAGAAACTTCTTCTTGAGCGGTGACACTCTCTATAAAAGAAATTTTGACATGGTTTTGCTCTGATGCGTAGACAGACCAGAAGCAGACATGCTTATGAAAGAAATTCATGAAGAATCCTTTGGCACTCATGCCAACGGACACACAATGGCGAGAAAAATTCTGAGAGCAGGGTACTACTGGTCGACCATGGAATCCGACTGCTACAAGTACATGAGGAGGTGTCACAAGTGTCAGATATACTCCGACAAAATTCATGTACCGCCATCACATCTCAAAGTGCTTTCTTCCCCGTGGCCTTTTTCCATATGGGGAATCGACATGATTGGCTTGATCGAACCTAAGGCTTCAAACGGACATCAGTTCATCCTGGTAGCCATTGACTATTTCACCAAATGGGTCAAAGCAGCATCAAACGCTAATGTAACCCGACAAGTGGTGGTCCGATTTATCAAAAACAATATCATCTGCCGTTATGGTGTTCCAGGCGAGATCATTACTGATAATGGATCTAACTTGAACAATAAGATGATGAGGGAGTTGTGCGCAGAGTTCAAGATTGAACACCATAACTCATCTCCCTACTGACCCAAGATGAACGGAGCGGTAGAAGCGGCTAACAAGAACCTCAAGAAGATCGTTCAAAAGATGGTTATAACTTACAAAGACTGGCACGAGATGCTACCCTTTACTCTTCACGGTTATCGCACATCTGTCCGCACTTCAACAGGGGCTACCCATTTCCCTCTAGTATATGGCATGGAAGCAGTGCTCCCCATAGAAGTAGAGATCCCATTAATCCGGGTATTGATGGAAACCAAGCTCACTGAAGCTTAATGGTGTCAAAGTCGACACGACGAATTGAATCTGATCGAAGAAAAGAGAATAACAGCATTATGCCACGGTCAACTGTATCAACAAAGAATGAAGAGGGCGTTCGACAAAAAGGTTCGGCCTCGTGTCTTCAGAAAAGGAGACCTCGTGCTCAAGAAGATACAATTATTTCTCGCTGACTCCCGGGGCAAGTGGGCTCCGAATTATGATGACCCCTATGTGGTCATGAAAGCTTTCTCAGGTGGCGCCTTGAGACTCGAAACCATGGACGGAGAGGAATTTTCCTACCCCACGAATGTTGATGTAGTCAAGAAATACTTCGCCTAAACTAAAAAAAAAAAAACGTCTCGGTGGATTGAAAACCCGAAAGGGCGGTCCAGGAAAAAGTTAGAGACAAGAAAAAAAATCATCCCGATGGATTGGAAACATCATAGTACAATCCAGGCAAAAGTTAGGGATAATGGCAAGTAACTATGTTCAACAGAGGCAAGTCCCTCAGCAGCAGCAGTTACATTATCTGTCAGAAAACTCCAGTCAAGGTCATCTTCGACAAAAGCTCAGGATGCCCCGAATTCAAAGTTGGTAGAAGGATAATGGTCGTTATGTTTCAACATAGCCCTTTTCCTTGTAAATTACCATTTTCAAACTTTGTATATACTCTTTGGAATCACGCGGTTGGCTGATTTCCATCCTATCAATAAAGTTTGAGCCCTTGTGCTTTTGTTTGTAATTCTTATTTGTTTAAGCTTTACAGAACGACGTTGTTAACATGACTAACGATTCTTGAAATAAAACAAAAATGAATTTACTTGTTAAAAAAAAAATTTTCTTTTAAAATAAAGACGGCAATTTCTTTTGACTGTTAAGCCTCAAAAGAACATCAATCGCTTCTCCAGAAGTAATCGAACTTCAAAGTGCAGAATCAAAGTACTCCTTCTAAGCCAGTGCGCCTGAATGAAGGATCAACTGTATCAGATGTGGCTTTCCCATCTGATGCCCACAGCCGAGTTCTCATCTCCTAAGCCCGATCAACATAGCTCCCAACAGGGACTATCTCTCCTAAGCAAGGTGGAATTGCTATTCTGAACTGACGGTACTTCTTCGCCCCGCGATGGCCGAGTATCCAGTCGTGTTCACCCGTCAGTTTGTATGTCCCGTCAGTTTTGTCACCATATACATACGTACATCATGCATTATTGATTTGCATTCACATTTCATATTGCATCGCTATCACTCTAGCCAGTCTTGTCCCTTAGTGATAGGAGTCCTCTCAATCGAGTTGTCAGTTCTTGCCTCGTCAAGAAACGTTGCGTTTGAACAATCTCTCCTCCAGTTTATTTCTGGATTGAAGTTGGCTCCTCGACCACTTTGATAACTTGAACCTCTGAAAGACCAGAGGAATATTAAGTCAACATCACTCTTCTCCATTGAAGATGATATCCTTGCTTTTCCGGATTAAGGAAAATCCACGGAGAAAGCCTTATAATCAGAGATTCGGCAGCATGCCAGTTTCGCTCCGAAAAGATCGCTGATGAAAAGGTCATCGGCACCTCAAAATTGGACCCCATCATATGGAATTTCTCCGGGAAGATCCCGAGAAAAGTATGATGTAAAGACCCCAAACGAATGCAGTCTCTCAAGGGACTCGCATTCCCTGAGTAGAGTCAACAAATGGCATCTCCAATAGAGAAATTTGTACACCTCTACAACTCAGACGACTGGGTTCCCCAGCAAGTCTGACATCAAAACTTTTTCCACTCAAATGGAATCTCCCCAGGAAAATTCGGCGAGAATTTTGAAGGAAAGCCGCTACGAATAGCGTCCCTTGTCAGTAAAGTTTATTGACGAAAGAAACTAAGACCAGTTCCTCGGTAGGAAACCAGGATCGAGGGGAAGTTTACATCAGAAACTAAGACCAGTTCCTCGGTAGGAAACCAGGATCGAGGGGAAGTTTACATCAGAAACTAAGACCAGTTCCTCGGTAGGAAGCCATGATCGAGGGGAAGTTTAAATCAGAAACTAAGACCAGTTCCTTGGTAGGAAACCAGGATCGAGGGGAAGTTGACAAAAGAAACTGAGACCGGTTCATTGGCTGAAGACCAGGATCGAGGGGAAGTTTACCTTTTCTAAGCATTATTTCTTAGCAAAAGAAGATGAATGCGATCTGCCATTCGTAACCGCCATCAAAATTTTGGGTATTCCGATATTTAATCCTCTTGCACCCCGAATGCCCGAATACCTTCGTCATTCACACCTTCGGGTCCAAGAAGATTAAATAGGGGCATCTGTCATACCCCAAATTTTGACCACTAAGATGTCCCATCATTGTGTCAATCATCATCACAATATGGATGAACCATCATGCCTCATCAAATGCCTCAAGGGTTGTTGAGCATTCACTACAATCAAAATTAGGGTTTTAAGCCCTCTCAGAGCCTTAGACAAAGGATCAGTCAAGGAATGACTTGATCTTCAACTTGTCTCACCTCTCAAACATACACAAAGGATAAAAAAGGACTCCCACTTCAAGGATTAAGCACAAGGCTGCTCCCTTCTAGGTGGATCAAGTCTCAAGATCGCCAGTATCACCAAATTAGGGTTTTGGTCGACCAGGGCCTCCAGATGAAAAATTTCATCTGGACACAAGCCAAAGATCCAAAACACAACCTAATATACTTCATGGAACCTCATGGGCCCAAGCATCAAGTCAATTTGACCTCAGGGGATGCATACATCAAAAATCAGGAATTAGGGTTTCTTGACCTAATTCACCCCTAAGTTAACTTTCAGGGCAAATCAAGAGCCAAGACCTCAAGACATGATTTGAGGGTCTCTAATGAACTATATTGATCCATTTGGAACAATGGATTAATCCAAGAAGCTTGAGCAACAAGTCTCATTTTCATCTGCACCACAATTAGGGTTTCGCGAGGAAAGTCAACTGTAACTTTGACTTTTGACCAGGACATGCTCCCAAACCCCAGGACATGCCCCAATATACCCTATGACACCCATGGAACATGTCTATCAAGTTTGATTTAGGTCAAGGACATGATTTCCTGAAGAATTGCACAATTTGGAATTCATCTGATAAAAAGTCAACTGTGCACAAAAGTCAACTTTGACTTTTTGAGATTTTTCACCAAAATGGATTTTTAACCCTAAAATGATGTTAATTTAGGATTTGAATCATCATTCATCAAGAAAAATCAAATAAAGTTGGATAACTTGTAAAAGGGGTAACCATAAAACTTAGAAATTTTTCTAAGTTATGGAAAAAGTACCACTAATGCACTAACTTTGGAGGATCATAACTCCTAAACAACATGGCAATTTTTTCTCATCCAAAGATGGATTTGTAGCCCTCATTACCCTCTACAAAAACTTCAACTAGACCTAAGGCCAATTCATTAAGGATTTTGAGTTATGGAGTGATCAAAATCAAGAAATCACACTTTGTTCCAACACTTAGTGAAAATTTCACTAAGTCAGATTTTGCTTCACTTTTTGCCAAATGTAGAGGGATTTTTCACTTAGAATCAAAAGAGATCAAAACCAAACTTGTTCAAACAGTTGTTGTATCATGTAAGGGCTTTCCAAAATGGCCAAGAACATTGGCAAATTCAACTTACACCATGAGATATGACATTGTCAAGTTGCCTTGCTGAAATCTGTCAAAGGCAAGGCAGAATTCGCAACTTTGCTCGATTTTCCAAAATCAGCCAAATTCAAATGCTCCTATCCACTTGGACACATCTGAGGATTGAATCTAAAGGGGACAATCACTGAGCCAAGCCTCCAAAGTCCATGGAACAAGAAATAGCATGTTGGACCTAGAATGGCCAAAATAGGGACAAGACTCCAAATTTGGATTGAAGCATTCAATGGAAGCATCAAGGTGGCATGGACTGAGCCATTCTCATCTGAAATTAGTCAAGACTTATCCAAGACCAAGGGAACCAAAGCTCTGTGCCCTAAACTCTAGTCAATGGCTAGAGGAGACTTGGATTTTCATTTGCCAACATTGGCCAAACCTACTTACCATCTGCCATTCACTATTCCTTGCAAAACAAACTTGCTCTACTATAAATAGAGCTCAATTGTGATCAGTTTGAGTACACCAAAGCCATCTAATAGATGCTTTCCTCAAAATCTCTTTCTCTTGGCAAAAATGCCTTTCTTAGCAAGGTAGCTATCGGGTTTTGAGTTTGAGAGCTTTTTCAATCAAACCAATCACTCACACACCTCACATACATCACATATGAGCTGATCAAACACTTAGATCACTTCTGAAACACCAATTTCACAAAATCACCAGCTGGTTGCTCAAATTTTCAATCAAGTTGCAGCTGACGTACCACAAATTGATCCAGCCAATTTCAATCAAGTCCAACCATTCAAACACACTCCATAGGGTGTAGGGAAGCTGTTCAGATCATCACCACTCATCTGTAACACCTCCAAATCAAAATCACATTGCACTTGCTGTCACGGCCTAGAGGTAAGCACATACTTGGTCATCTCTCAATCTATGCATATTTCCTCGCACAATAATTTGGCCATATGTTCATAATCATGCATGGAATGTTTCCCCTCAATTAATTGCATTGTTTGAATCGTGTATCAAAAATCCTAGCCTTCATGCAGAAATTAGGGTTCTTGAGGTTTCTTCGTGATTTCATGTTTTATGTTTAATTTAAATGAAATTAAGTGTTATAGACATGATCGTGAGGTTGAGACGAGCATAATGATATGTGGATTGCATGATATAATTACGTATTCAGTGAGATTGGATGGAAAATGCAAATCAGTCAAACCCAGAAAAACGCGCGTGTTCTTGCTTGTGTTCTTGGCGCCTTTTTCACAAATTCAAATATTTGAATTTTGTGATTTTGTTTAATTGATTCAAAAATTAATTTCTCTCTGAGTTTTAATGATTTTGAGTTGATTCTTTTTTAATAATTCACAAAAATGTTAAAATATTTTACTTTATCAAAAAATCCCAAAAATATTATTTATTTCATATAATTGATATTTTTGCAAAGAATTAATATTTTAATTGTTTTTGACATTTTAAATATTTTTTCTACATTGATTTTGCAACTTTTAATGCTTTCTAATTATTTTGTAGGTCAATACTTAATTTTTGAAGCATTAATCCAAAATCACAATTTGTTTTTTCATATGTTAAACAATTTTGATCATTTTTAATTGAATTTTTATTCAATTAAATACATTTTTGAAAACAAATTAGGGTTTTTGGATTAATTCAACCCTCATAAATCATTTTCAAATCACTTTGGGCCTCTAGAAAGAGTGTAAGACCCAACCCACTTGTACAGAAATATTTTGGGCCTCATTCGTTGTATAAGTCCCTCTGTACATTTTCAAATAAACGGCACGATCATCGCCTTTTGAAAAATAACCTTGGGCATCTCCTTGAGCTATAAGACCCATTCAAAAACACTTTGGGCCTCTAATAGAGTGTAAGACCCAACCCCCTTTTAACCAAAAATATTTTGGGCCTCACTTATTGTATAAGTCCCTCTGCGTTAAAAGAAAACCTCAGCGCGATCGCCATTTTTAAGAAAAATCATCTGGGCCTACCCCCGTGTTATAAGCGCCACTCTTTTTCTTTAAAACTTTTTGGGCCTCTTGAGAGAGTGTAAGACCCATCTCTTTGTACAGAAAACAAATTTGGGCCTCAGTCACTTGTATAAGTCCCTCTGTACAAATTCAAACAGTGCGCTCACTGATAAAACCCTGGGCCTCTCCTTGAGCTGTAAGCCCCAAATCTTTCTTTTTCAAAGCACTTTCTCCTTTGATTTTGAATATACTGTTGTTTTCAATCTTTCTTTGTTGAACAACTAACCAAACAACATGGAAGCTCTACAACCGAGTAAGTGGTTATTGCTTTCATTTACCGCTTTCATATATATATAACTGTATTGTGGGGCTGTTTCGCTGTAAGTCTTCTTTCATAAACTCATATCAACTGTGTAATAATAGTATAGATATTTAGAGTTTCCCCGGCAACTACGTCTAGCACTAGGTAAAGCCGTTTCAATCACTCTTAGAAATAGTCTAAACTAGATCCCCATAGGATTACCAGACACAGTCTTCCCTCCTCTTGGGGTTAAATAATATGGAGATATGAAAGGCAGCATTCTCTGTGAACTCTTTCATAGACTGTCACTTGTAGAAGTTGTCAAAGAAACTCTATTCCCCAGAGATGATCTCTTCTCCGTGAATGGCATCTCTTGAGTTTCTTCCAAATTCTCGAACTTTCCTGACTTTGATCTATTCTCGATGAATAGCATTGCCTTGAATTTCTCGGGGTTTGGGGTCCCACGGGCTTCTTAAAAGCAATTGTCAAGAGACTTTACTCCCCAGAGATGATCTTTTCTCCGTGAATGGCATCTCTTGAGTTTCTTCCAAATTTTCGAACTTTCCTGACTTGATCTATTCCTTGTGAATAGCTTGCCTTGAATTTCTCGGGGTTTGGGGACCCACGGGCTTCTTAAAAGCATCGGCCTCCTCTTGGGCATCGTACAAGGACCCACAGGCTTCCTAAAAGCAACCCCGCCTCCTCTTGGGCTTAGTACAAGGACCCTACGGCTTCTTAGAAGTATTCACAGCCTCCTCTTAGGCTTCGTATAATGATATCTTCCTCCGGGAATGATAGCCTCCTCTTGGGCTTAGTACAAGGACACGTCGGCTTCTTAAAACTTTCCCGCCTCCTCTTGGGCTTCGTACAAATTGTCCCGACGACCTCCTAGAGGTATAGGAACAGAACTTAGTCATTTGCATAGAACCGTCCTTTCATAGAGTCCACTACTGTTTCTCAAAGCATAGTCCAAAAGATAAAACTCTAGACTTGGACAGTCTAACTTCCTTGAGCCTCAAAGCTATTCTCAAGTGACCCCTTCGTCAAATAGGAAGAAAACCCGCAGACTCGGACAGTCTCAATACCCTTCGGATTCCCCACTTCCTTAAAGAACAGGAATAACCTGGATCCTTGAATCAAATCCATGAGTATAGTATTGCTCATATAAGAACTGATTTTCTTTTTAAAATCAGTATATTGGATCTGTCACTCAACTGAAACAATAATCATAGCCTCTCTCTTGGGCTTTGTACAATGATTCTCCCCAGCGGAGTCAAACAACGTTTAGCCTCTTTCTCGGGCTTTGTACGAGACACATAAGAGACTCCCTCGTTGAGTCAATCACCCCTTTCGCCTCCATCTCGGGCTTTATACGAGATACAAAAAGGTTCTTATTGAGCCAAACAAACAAAATAGCCTCCATCTCGGGCTTTATACGAGATACAAAAAGATTCCATCGTTGAGTCAAAACCTTTTAGCCTCTCTCTCGGGCTTTGTGCGAGACACATAATAGCCTCCTCTTAGGCTTTGTATAAGAAAACCACTGGTTGATCCAATCAGCCTTTTAGCATCAAAGTTGTGCCTCGTTCACAGTACACAAACATCAACAACTCCTTCCCCTCCATCTAATCGCTGTAAGCGGCAAGCCTCTGGATCGTCTGCATCCATGCCACTGTCCCTCTTTTAGCATGAGAAATTCCTAAGGAAAGATAGCATTGCTCTATACTGAGTTAAAGTCTTCTCCTTCAGGTTAAAATCCCCTTTAAATGAAATTATGGCATTGCTAGGATCCGCGTATCCCGGTTAAAGTAATTCTCCTTTATAAACAGTTGTGACATACAACCCCCTCTTTAGAGATGACAAATTCTCTCTAAAAGTTGAGACTTTTTCAGCTTCACATCTTGGGCTTTGAACAAGATAAAAATCACCTTTCGCTTCACGTCTTGGGCTTTGAACAAGACACCAAAACAAACATTTCCTCCCATAGAATAGGAGGAACTACGAACGCTCTGATTTCCCTGTTTCGGTAAACGGGAATACGTAGGAATAAGATTGAAAGAAAAATCTTAGCGAGCACAGTAAACAAAAACCCAAAATCCCATATCAAAAGCTGTCATTCAAAAAGCATCAGTCCTAACATCCTAATCCTTGTTCCCCGTCAGAAACCTATCATTCTGTTAAATAACACAAGAAAGGCCCCACGACCACATAGCATCCGTAACCTAACAGACCGCTGTTTAAACTCAGTATGCAAAGCAGGGTTAATTGGAGACATCTATTTCCCTTCCTTCATCAGCTCACAATAGGATAAAAAATGAATCGACCTGTAGTTTTATGCTCAACTGCAGAGAGCGACCAGCGCTTAAGAACCGCGTCCAAAATTGCTCGCTACAGTATGCAAGCTTGATCAAACAAGAACTTCAATAAGAAACCCTTAGCTCCTTGTTTCTCCACAATATTACTGCTCAGAGCGGATTCACCAATATGAAGAGCAATGGCCATTTCTTTTATCCCGGGGCGTTCTTCTGAAAAGAATACTATGTCATGCCTGATGGGGATTCCCAAAATAAATGATAACTCCTCCAATGTTGGAGCCAAGATATAGTCTAGGAAAGTGAAGCAACGCAAAGACGGATCATAGAACTGAAGAAGTGTATGAATGGCATCCTTCTCATACTTGGAGATATTGTAGACAAACTTCAGAAGTCTCCCATACTCTCCACTGAACTCTGTACGAACTCCGGGACCAGCCATACTAATCAGCTTGTGAATCAATGTCAAGGTCGGGTCTGGGAACGAATAAGCAACAGTCTTCTTTCTCTGGACATCCATGCTAAGGCAACCTCAGAAAACCGGAATCAAGAGTAAGATGCAAGCCCTGAAAAATGTCAAACATGTTAGAATGCAAGAAAAATGATATGCACATGCAAGCATGGGATCAAGGCACCACTGCTGGATGTGCTGTGCTGTTAACTGAACGAGAACCACAACCCAGAAAACCAGAATTCTAGAATACCGAACCACTGAGATAACCAGAAACCCAGATAATCAAACACTGATGAGAAATCCAGAAAACCGGGTAGGTTGAAGGTTTCGGTTACCTGCAAGCTTGTAAACACCCATCCCATCTCTCATGTGGATTCTAGAAAACTGAGGATCCTCAATATCACAGGCTCTCAGGTCGATAAATGATGATACGCTCACCATTTCTGGTTTGGCATCATCATCAATCGAGGAGGCCTCAACTGATTCCCCTTAAAAATAAGGTCATCCTATGCGAGTCCCTCAGCATTGGGTCCTTGGATCGACAAGTGTAATGGGTTTGCCATTTCTGGTCTGCCATTATCACATGTCGGGAGGAGAGGCGCAACTGAGGTATCGGAGAAACGGTCACCAGAGTCGACAGCTCTCTAGATCAACACCCTAACATACGCAAGACACACACGTTAGAATGCATCCCAAGATAGCCTCGCCTGGTTGTGAATTTCGTGAACACACAAACGCACCAAGCTTGCACGTAGGTCCCACTACTCTCCACTCTATTACTAGGGTGTACTCAAGCCTGGGTATTGGGCTTATCTCTCAGAACAACCCAATCTGCCAAACAGAAACCAGCCAACACAACATAGCAATATCCAGTATGACAGTAATAAAATGAAATGTAATGCAATAAAAGCTGTAAAACAGTAATATACAACATAATAAAGCACAACAAATAAACACCCAACGAAAAAAACAAACAAGCGCTAGGATCGACTCGCTAAAGGGAATGGACCAGCAAGAGGTCAACCAGAGTCCCCAGCAGAGTTGCCAGCTGTCGCTCCCGAAAGATTTGCATCCAACGTACAAACGCGAGAGTGGCGCAGAAAACACAGAGTCGCCAACAATGTGTATTTATCCCGAGAGAGGGAAAGGAAACGCTGCATAAACCTGGAGAGAACGGGGGAAAGACATGGTCATCGCAACCATAGTCCAGGTTTGAGAGTCGGTTATGCGAGGGGAAGGTGTTAGCACCCCACGCATCCATCGTACTCGATGGGATCCACGCTTGTTGTCTAAACGGAGGGTGAGCTGTCCTACTATCTATGGCTGCAAAAGAAAACGGGGATGGGGGTAACTAGGACGGACTCGGTAGGACATGTTCGATGCCCTAGGCCTACGTACTCCCTCAGTGCAATGGGAAAGTCAGAGTCAACGTAGTTCGGACGGGAACTGTGGTGGAAGGTTACTCACCAAGACAATCGCTATCTTATGCCTACATATCCTCAATTGGACGAGAGAGAGGAATCAGAGCTAATGTAGTTCGTGGGTACGACCACGAATGGGTAAGTGTTTTTTACGTGAGTGACGAGCTCTTTTCTGAAAATGAAATTTGAAACCCAACAATCCCGAAGGATAAAAAGATTTGAATTTGTTTTTGTGTTTTTTAGACAGAAGTGTTTTCTTTAAGTTAGTCCATAACTTGCATTGCACCAAAGTCTAGGGCACAGAGACGAATACTTAACGAATCGTCCCAAGATAGGACGCCCGCTAAGCACTCTAGAAAGATGAGAGGAAGCCCCTCATTTCTCATTCCCCACGCTTAAGGCTCGTGTGCAATACACTTTATCTTTATTAAGTGTTTTCAAGAAGTTTTGAGATGAGAAGAGAGAAGACCCAAGGGAAACTCTAAAGGGAAACTAAGAGTCCTAATGTTATCATGCATGGGTAACCTATGGTTAGTAAGGCTTAGGAGGGACAACTACCTAAAACCTAATGCTAATCCTACTCCAAGCTTAATCAAAAATTAAGTTGGACTAGGTAGCTCTAAAGGGAGGGAATCCAAGACTTAAACAAGTCTTGAGATTCATGGGAGAAAGAGAGTGAAAGAGAAGAATGAGAAAGATAAGGATGAGATAAGAAACAAGATAGGGCAGCAAGCACATCATATCAAGTATATCCCACTCACATCAATAAACAAGTCTCAAAGGTCATGCAAAACATCTCGAGTAAGCATGCAAAGGTAATCATGAAAGAATACAAGCATACTTATGTGAAATGCACAATTAAGCACCAATGAACTTCATATCAAGATGAAAATGAGAAAAATAATATGAAGATGAAAACAAGTCAGAATCTAGATCATACCATCATCAACAATTCTCATGTGCAAGAGAAGATCAAAACATGAAACATTATGCACCAAAAAAAGTTCACAAAAGGAAGTCAAAGTTCAAGCACTTAAAGCATACCCAAACATGATCCAGAAATTGCAAAATTTGGTCACAAGGGACCTCAACCAGGGGTAAACATCATATCAGAAACTCATGCAAAGAATCACAAAGAAACTCAAACAATTAGGCATGGCAAAACAATTAGGGTTAAGAGATGTCAAGAGATGATCATGCATAATTCACTTAAGCACAAATAATCAAAAATATATAAAATGACATTCAAAAATTGTGGAATTAAAACCCAAGTGACCTAAGTCAGAAGCTAGCAACATGCCAAAAGATCACACAAAAATTCACAAGTTAAGTGCCTCAAACAATGCTTCAAAGTTGCATAAGAACAAAAAAGAACAATGCACAAATAGAGGGACTAAAATGCAATATGAAATGAGTTTAAAAATATGAGAAAAATATTTTTAAGGACCTCAAGATGTTTTCTGAAATATACAAAAAGAATGGGATGCAAATCATGTACCAATGATGAGAACGAAAATCAACAAGGCAGGGTGTGCACAATTGAGACAATTCACAAAGGAAATTAATCAAACAATTAATTCAGATGCACAAAATGAAATAAAATGGAAAAATAAAATTTTACAAAATTTCATAAAATTCCAAAGATGCTTCATGATTTTTTTGGTGATTTTTAAATGCATAAAACTAATTTTAAAAATTAAAAAGTAAAAATGCAAATATGTGAAAATAAAAAAAAGAAATAAAACAAGCCAGGGGTGCATCAAGCAGACCAAACACATTCAAAAGTGAACTGGGCCCAAGGAGGAGGTGCAGATAGCCAGTCCAGTAACCAACGCAGTCAAACAAATACCATGGAAAACATTCAACCACTTGGACTCATATAAATCGCTTGATCAATCCCACGCTCCACATCCAGTCAAACAAAACACAAAGTACACAAGATCTGTGGCCAGGATTAAAGGTACATGGTAACAAGCATATTCACGCACACACATAACACATCTGACTTTAAAACAAATCACGTGAGAGGCATGTGGTAATTTTAATGTGTTGGCAACAAGACAACCATCAGATTCATCTAACGTGCAAGAATCAGTCAACAGATCAAAAGGTCATACATGATGAGTGGTCCAGATCTCACATACACGGTAACAATCATGGAATATCACACACATGCATTAAAATGAAAACGTGAAAGTTAAATGATCTGGCACAATGAGGACCATCAGATTTGGACAACCAATGGTCCAGATTTCATCTTCTTCCTCCAAACCCTCACTGGCCTGAAACATAACCAGACGCCGGAGCCCTAGCTCCGGTCGTCTTCTCCGGCGACCTGCACTTCAAAATTTTCCAGAAATTGCAAGCAAGTACACTATCTTACTCAGATTTTCACCAGGATTTCAAATATGCAAACCATTTCAACAAATCATCAACACATAATGCAAATCGAAGGAAAACGTTTTGGATCTAAAAACTTCAAATCCACATTACAGCCATGATACACGTTCAAATTCAAATCTAAACGCATCAGGATGATCAGCAACTCACGAGGAACATTAATCACACAAGAAAACTGAGTTCTACGATCAAGAAAATCACACTAACCTAAATACACCAAGAAATCCTTCAGAAAGCTGCAGATCTACTCCTTAGGACCTCTGATTGCAAAATAAATGCAACTAGAGACTTGAATCAAGTTGGATCTTGGATTTTGAAAGTGAGCATCTCAAATTTGAATCTGATGAAAACCTTGCTTAGAGCTTCAAACAATGGTTGATTCTTGTTCTATGGAGTGTGTAAATCAAGAATATGGAAAAAAAATCTTCAGAAACCCTTGTGAGGATAGAGTTTCGAAGGAGAGAAAGTTTGAGTGAAAAATGGAATTCTGAGCAAATGAGGGTGCATGATGAGTGAATGAACGTGTGAGTCTCCTTATATACACTTGGTTAGAGCTCTGAGCATGATTAGGGTTTAGTTAATCCCTTGGTTAAGGCTACCAAAAGTGATTTGCAAAAATGCAAGTTGTGATGCACACCCTTGTTCACACGCGTGTGAGTCATGAAATAAGTATGATTCATCTCCATTTTACTTGCTGATCATAATGGAATTGGGTTTGGGCTTTGTGGATGCTTAATTCATGAGATTCAATCCATCTTGCAAATTTGCATTTTGTGAAATTCATGAAGTACATGGCACGGATTGGAGTGATTCAAGGGTTAAAAATGGTCCTCATGGAGGCTACTTGAATATGGCAATGTGAATTGAGTCATTAGAAACAATTACAAGTCATTTTGAACCAAAATGCAAAAGGTGGAAAAATGGATACATGTGAAAACCCTAAAAAGCACATTGCCTTCTTTTGATCATAACTTGAGTTTCACAAAAGGTATGAAGATAATCTAGTACTTTTTGGAAAGGGGAGAAAGAGGTCTTCAACTTTCATGTTTGAGGAAAATTCATTTGAAGCTTCTCTGATGATGAGAAGTTAAGTTGAATGTGGTGGAAAAACTGCCAAAAATGGAAAGTTTCAATTATAGGTCATTTTCCAAAAATAGTAACTTTTGCACAAACTCTTGATTCTTGATGAATGGTGTAAATATTGCCATTTAAGGACCATATGAGGGCATAAGACCTTAAAAATCATGAAGATGACCTCAAAATTCCATGGTTGACTTTCCTCCTTATAGTTGACTTTTCTCCTTATAGTTGACTTTTCTTGGTTCACAAGCAACTGATCCACTGAACATCTTCCACAATGAACCACTAGCCAAGCCTTCCTCTATAAGTGTTTGTGAGCATATGGAACCCATGAGAGCATGCTTGAATCCACAAAGTTTTCTCAAGAAGCTCTTTGAACCCAAGAACCCTAATTTGGTCCCTCTGGTTAGGAGGGAAAGATTCACTTGAAATCCTTTGCCATTCTTGATCTTATGAAGATATGATGACTTCCACAAAATACCTTGAGGCTTGAGACTCCTTTGAGATGAACCAA
This sequence comes from Lathyrus tuberosus, assembly GCA_022829125.1. NCBI lineage: Eukaryota > Viridiplantae > Streptophyta > Magnoliopsida > Fabales > Fabaceae > Lathyrus > Lathyrus tuberosus. The sequence continues at coordinate 20,252,904 of JALAZF010000012.1, read as the reverse complement.
GTACCTTGATCCCATGCTAAGAACCAATGCTATGCACAAATGCTAATGCAAGAAATGCAAAGAAACATAAGTCAGTTAGCTTCAAAACAAAAGGGCAAATTTTGGGGTGCTACAACAGTATGGGCTCCTCAATAACATCAGGTTCAGATACAGGATGTGTAACATACAAGTGGCATTCCCTAGTTAACACTGCAATTGTTCTCATCCTATTAGTCCTCTTATCATTTTCTAACTGAACTATATCATTAGCAATCATGTCATCATAATACCAAAGCCTATCTATAGTAGGGTAACATAACTCTCTTAACTTGTCCAATATTTCAAAGTAACTCCAATAATCAGCATCAACATCTCATATCTCCTCTAACCCTACATAACCTGACTTGGTAAACTTTTCAAACTCCATAGAAAACTCACCAGAATGATGAACAACACACTTAAACCTCCTCTCCATTACCTAATCAACCTATATATAGTATCAGAAATACTAAGTAAGTTAGGTATAGAAGAAAGTTAACATTTTTTGAATCGTATTCGTGCAAGTTCGTACCTTATGATTTTTTCTGCAGACGAATGAAATAAAGAAGTTCTTCTTCTTCGTTCTTCTTCAATGGAGGGTTGTTCTTCTGCCTTCGTAAACGTCGTCTTCAATGTTCTTATGCCTTCGCTATCGTCGTCTTCAATGAACTTCGTCTTCAAACAAGTGTTGTTGTTCACAATGTAGCTGCTCTCTGAACCTGAGCTTTCATCCAACAATGTAAGCATGCCCTAATACGTTTCATCTCCTTAATATGAATGTTAAGTGTAATACAAAATCCACCTCATCCATTAAAATAATTACATAAATCCACCTAATCCATTTAAAGTCCAGCAGTGCGATTTCTAATGTTTTCCCGACCAAAACTAACAGAAATGACTAATATACGTAACGGAGTATAAGTTATTGGACCATAATGTAACATTTTTTTCTTAAGGGACCAAAGCGAAACAATGACTAAAGTTAAGAGACTAAAAGAGGTATTAAGCCTAAAAAAAATTCTTTCTATTTTTAAAAATAGATTTTATAAAATCATTTTTAAAATATTAAAATAAAATTATATTTTTTTTTATAAATTAAAATACTAATTTTGATATTCTATAATATAAACATGCATTATTGAAGATCAAAATACAATCGAAATCATATTTTTTTTTTAAAAGTTATATTTTAAAAATATTTTTTAAGTAAAATTATTTGAAATATCTTCAAAATTAAGTGATTTTTTAAAATTTTAATATCCAATTTTTTTAAATAAAATGATAAAATATTTAAAATAACATTTTAAGAATAATCAACCCAAATTTTTATTTGAAGTTTTTATGAAAAGTTTCTTTATAAATTTCTGTTATATAAAATTATACTACACGGTTAAAATAATTTTTTAAAAAGGCCAAAACAAACAGGTCCTAGTTCTATTAATAAATTAAGGGTTAAATATGTATTTTGTCCTCATAAATATTGTCAATTTTATTTTTAGTCCCTCTAAAAATTTTCTTTAAAGAATGGCTCTCCCAAATATTTTCATTCACACAATTGATCTTTGATGTTAAATGTCTCTAACGGAGTATGACCCGACATTACACGTGAATTAAAATTTTAATTTTCTTTTGTTTAATTGAATAAGAGCATGGAAAATATTGAATAAAATACCCTAACACGTGAAATAAAGGACATTTTCCCAACCGTAATCTTATTTTGTCTACTTTCATTCCCTAGTCAGGTTTCCTTCATTTTCCCCAATCATGTTTACATCATTTTTGCCATCCCTATATTTTGCTTCGCTTCGTTTAGCTTCTGAATCTTTTTAATGCATTATTTGAAGACAAATTCAACCAAAGGGGTTTTCATGTCTTCTTCTGTTGTAAAATCTTGTGCTAGAAATTGTTGATATATAAGCAATATAATCCAAGTTGTATGTGGCTCAAGCCCAAAGATAATTAGGGTTTTGAGTTTGTTATATTTATTACTTAGTAGTCAAGTTACTTAGGTTTGTATAAATAGATACTTTGTAATTCAGTTTTGTAACACAATCATATTTCAATAATATCAATCCTTATTTTCTTACTCTTTCTCTTTCTCTCCTCACTAAAAGTGTCTCACGCACAAATAAATTGGAATCTAGATACCTGGTTAGATTTTTTATTGTATTTTCAATAATCACACATTGGTAATGGTGTTTCCGAAATCGTGGATTGTTACTCAATCGCTGCAAAGATGAATGGTACTAATGGCATTCAGAATTCTCTTTCAATTCTTGAAACAAGAATTGAATTCGATGAAGAAAAAAGATGGAATCTCTATTTGGATTTCATGAAACCCTTGAAGTGGTTACTAATGTTGTCCCTGAGCTTGCTGAGAATGCAACAGGTGCTCAGAGAGTCACGAACAATGAGGCCAAGAAGAACGATTGCAAGGTCGCGTATTGAATCCAATCAGCGGTAAATTCGGAGAATTTCGACAAGATCTCTCATGCTGAATCGGCAAAGGATGCATGGGATATTCTTTTCAAGTATTATGAAGGAGGTGAGAAAGTCAAAGTCGTTAAATTGTAGACTTTGCGACAGTAATATGAATTATTGCAAATGGGAGAAGATGAAAAGATTGCACGATATATGTCGAAGGTGCAGAATCTCGTACATCTCATTAAGGGTTGTGGTGAAACCTGTTGAAAAGTATTTCGGGGGGTGTTTTATCGTATCCACAAGGATTATATGGATATTGCCTCCGTTCTATAGTCGAAATCGTTTTAAACTTTAGGGTAACAAAGATTTTGGTTGATTTGTAACGGATCGTTTGCATAAGAATTTAATAACAACGGTAAAGAAATTTGGTTTTAAAGATTTGGTAAAAGCATGCCAAGATTAGGGTCCGATAATCCGTTTTATATGTATTTGCTCGATAAAGGATGTGAACTTGTTAACGATGAATATAATCACATATCCTCTTAACAAGTTTATCTCTAACACTTGTGGGATTTATCATATTGATCCTTAGATGATCTGTCACTCTAACTATCAATATGATAACTTTCAAGATCAATATTTATGAACATCAACTCTCAAAACTATCTCTAGCCTCATGATTGTTGATGGATTGAAACTTAGGTCAAGTTTTAGAACATATTTCTCAATCATGAACCAAAACAAAATATAAACCATACAAACAAAGTTTTTCACCATATATTAATCATCAACAAAGTTCACAAACTAATTATCAAGATCAATACATACAAAATGAAGGAGTCCCTACCACTAATCTTGACACAAGATGTGTTTAGTTACACATAGTTATGGTAGCTTGTTTCACAAGTTTCGGGAGGAGATTAAAAAGCATCCGCGTCAAATAATTGAGATCGGATGCAAACCCAACTTCTCTTGGTGAAATATCACTCTTGGATGAAGAAAAGTCAAAAACTTAGGTTATGGTGTGAGAAAATGAGGTTATGATCCCAAGAAATATCAAAAAGTGTATTTATACTTCACTTGAAATCTGCCAAGTTCGCACTGCAAACTTTTTATTCGCCTAGCAAACTACCAAATAGGCACCTGTGGTGCCTCTGATCTGTTAAACCGCCTCTGAGTTTCTGCATAAGTTTGCAATGCGAATAATTATTCGTAAAGCGAACTATTCGCCTACAAGTTGGCAAAGCGAACTTAGGCCCTTTTAGCTACTACCTCATCCTTGGTGTCCTTCGCCAGGTCTTCGCTGGAGCGATGAATCAGCGAACATTCGCTGGAAAGTTCGCAAAGCAAACTTATGTCCCTTTTCTTTCTTCCCAAAGTCTGGGAGTGTTCGCTGGAGCTTCGCCAGATGTTCGCCTTGCAAACATTCGCTGGCAAGTTCGCAAAGCGAACTTATTGAAGTTTCTTCCTTTGTTTGGCAACTTGGGTCCTTTCTTTGTGTCTTACTTCTTTGATAAATTAGTGTCTTTTTCTGCACAATAACACACATATTACAAGCACCAAATGTATTTTCACAATGTTTGAAAAATGACAACAATTCAAGACTAAAATCCAATAATTCAACATAAAAGAGATGAAAAATGCCAAGTATTAATAAGAAATATAAGGCATGTTGACATCTAACAAACTCTCCCCAACTAACTCTTTGCTTATCCTCAAGCAAAGTATGCCTCTCATTTAAAACAAGAGGATTTGCTCAAGCATTTAACTCAATCAAGAAATGATTTAAGGCTCAAATAAACAACAAATGCAAACAAGCAACGATTACAAATTCCTAGAATCGAACAATACAAAAGAACTTGATTCTTAAACAAATATCAGACAATGTTTCGAGTAACAACTAAACTATCATGCTCATATCACTCTAACACTCCTCTTTGAAAAAGAATTGAAGGGAAAAAACGCGATTACAAACGCGGGGAAATTTCGCTCATCTGACAAATGATGCAAATACAAACCAATTCATACAATTTCCAAACGATCAATAAAGAAATCATGGAAGCAAAAAGATCACTACGGGCTTTTAAGGTTGTAGCTTGGTCGGGTTAACAATAAAAGGACATTTCTAAAGGCCATTGAATCGAAATTTTCGATGCAAAAGAACATTCACTATACAAGGTATTCACACATCTCAACTTCATTCACCATTTTCATTCCTTTATCACAAACCTTCTCAAACTTCCTTATGCACAATTATTTGGTCTCTATTTTTCTCATTCAAGCAAGCATTCTTTTTGTTTGTTTTTCACATTCATATTCACATTTTCTTTTCTTTTCATGCTTACTTAAAATTTTTCAAAAGTTTGAGCAATTTACCAATCTTCTTTTTCATTCTCCCCAACTTATTTTCAACTCAACCTTAAGTGAATGCTCCTTGCTTTTTAAGGCAAGGAAATCAATAAGAACAATGCTCCAAGGTTCAAGAAACTTTTTTTTTAGAAACTCTCAAAAATTCAATGATGAACTTAATTTTCAATTTATGTACATACACAAAGTTCATCACTAAGATGAGATCTAAACTGTTTAGGCTCAAAGGAGTAACGAATACTCACTATTCACAGGTAAACCACTGTTTGGAAATGGTTGTGCTCATTATCAACAAATTCCTTGATCATTTCTAATGCTTCCAAAAAATCACACAAATCATAAGATAAAGCATGAATTAAAAGTATAAAACAAAATTCATCAGCAATCCTATGCATTTAGTAGACCATGGAGGTTTCTCACCATTTTGGTTTTTGGACCTAAGTGACATAAGCAATCAACAAAGTTGCAACAAGAAACAAAATTACATTTGCACAAAGACAAGAAGTTCTAACACATTCTAAATCCTAAAAATAGGTAACCATATACCTTACCAACAATTACATGCTTAAGTACTATCATTGCCATCTAAACTTGGAAGAATCTTCTTTGATGAACAACAACAACAACACCAACCTAGAATATCTTTTAATTCCACACCTAAAAATGGAAACATTAAATTTCCACAAGCATACCAACATAATACAATAATATGCATACCAACAATTTAAGAGTTGAACATTCTTTAACTGAAGAATTCAACTCTTAACAACAATAATAAAAAGAAACGAAAATACAATAAAAACTGAACAATTCAACTGAATAATTCAACTACATAATAATAATAATAATGTCATGGTGTAGAAACACCAACAAAAGTCATCAGTACCTCACAAAGGTACAAGTACATCAAATATCCCAAAATAATCCACATAGTGGATGAAGTACAATAAAAAAAAACTGATACATAAAACATAATAATAAGAAAACTTCACTTTGAAGATCAAAGGAAGCACAAAATGACATCATCAAAACTAGTCCTCCTCGGACTCAGAACCATACTCCTCAATCTCCTCCTCACCAGACTCGGATCTAGAAACCTCAACCACCTCGTCATCATCATCATCCTCTGCATTAGCATCAACATCCTCAACATCCTCAGGCTCAGCTGCCTCTGCTCCCCCTCCAAAAACTGGCCTGGTCTCAGGCCAACCAGCGTGAGCTAGGAATTGCTCCCAAGTCATCATAGAGTGACCCATAGAGGGCTCTTGAATCTGCAGCTGCAACACCTGCATGGAATCGTGCAAATCTATCATGGCGCACTGAGAATCCGTCATCCAGTCCCAGTTGTACTGGCATATCTCTTGCTGATACGGGTAAAATCCTTGAGATCCAGAACCACTTGACCCATCACATATACCTGTGTCGGCTTCAGTACCAGCACCAGAAGACTCACCTCGCAACCCCTTCAATTTATAGAATTTGTCCACATACATATCATCAATAGCGGCCGGGATTGTTACCTGACGGCGGGTGGGCACATTCACTCCCGAATGCACATAAAGAGCCATGATAAGACAAGGAAAGACAAGAGGACATTTCTTTCGTGAAGTCGAACCAAGTCCACTTTCCACAACAGCCCGTATTTCGTCAGCAATAATCTGGGCCGCATCAATTTGGACATTCGTCATAATGCTATGGACCAAATGAGCAAGGGGTATGGTAATAGTCGAAGAGTGCGACTTTGGCTTGATGTTTGTAAGAACTAACAATAAAATCAACTGGTCCAAAGGACACATGTCCTCTCGACGGTACCTGCGTGCAACCCCAGATGGGTTCAGCTCAATAGTTTTGCCTTCACGCAATAAGTCTCGAGTGATTTTATCTGTGTCTCTATGTAATCTCAAGGTTTGGTGGTAGGCATCGATCTCATTCTCTCTCAAAGGTAGCGGGTTCCCAAGAACCGTGTTTATTGTCGCCCGATCAAACATCACCTATGTTCCCAAAACCAAAGTCTTCCACCCAAATTCCTCACCATCATCCGAGAGCGCATTTGCGTAGAATTCCATGATCATCTCAACATTATAGCTGTCCACTGGAGTTATCAACCTCCCCCACTTATTACTTTCAAAGAGTGAAGCTACCGCCCGGTAGGCTCCTTGTGGGTTCAAGTTGAATCTTTTCTCAGGCAAGATAGTCCTTCTCTCGAGTGTCAAGTAACGGGCAGCCTGGTTTGCCCCTCTAAAATGGACATTATCAAATTGTATAGGTACTGGTCGTGCAGAGCTTCCGGTCTTTCTTTTTTTTGAAGGAATAACTTTTGGAGCCATCTGCAAAACCATCAGCAAACAACAACAACTAGCCAGCAAACAGTTTCATTAGCAAAGGAACAAAACAGTAAAACCAGAATCCTGAATAGAAACAGCAAAAAAATTGGAGAATTATGTTCTGTTCGCCCAGAAGTTCGCAAGGTGAAGCCCTGTCGAACATTCGCCCTAGATTCCCAAAGCGAAGTTCTGGCGAATGTTCACCCCAGGTTCGCAAAGCGAACTAGTGGTGAACCTGCGATTTTCAAACTTTAGCAGTTCTGCCTACTTTTCCAACATCAGTTAATCTTTCAAAACCCCACCTCTATTCTTAATGTTTGATAAAAAATCAACATGCAATGACAAAGAAACATTAAAGACAGAGGTGTATTGGTACCACTTAAACCTAGAATCAATTGTTCTTTCTAATGTTCAACACAACCCTAACCATATTATTCTAACAAGAATTAAAAGAGAGAATGAGAATCAAACCTGAACTTCGTGAGAAAACTTGGAAAAAGATTCGTGAGAGGGTGCAGGAAACAGAGAGAGCTCGTGAGAGAGTTCAAAATGTGTGTTTATGAGAAAGTGAAAGTGGCAAAGTGAGGGTAGGGTTACGTCACAACTTCAGAAAACAAAGATGGGTCATGGGCCCAGGTGTCTGGCCCACACTTTTTAACCCCCTTTTTTTTAATGATGTGGCAGAAGACAATTTGTGTCTGTCTCGCTGAGTTCGCAATGCAAACTGGCCAGTGAACACTCGCCCCAGGTTCGCAAAGCGAACTTTCCAGCGAACAAGACAGCATTTTGAAAATTTTTCTACATGTTGCTACCACACTTCATACAAACTCTAAAAAACTTAATACACCAAAACAGTAAGAAATACAGAAATACTTACAATGTAGGGGTGCCTCCCTACAGGGTCTTTGTTTAGAGAGAGAAACTCAAACCCTAAGAGGGAGAAGGTAAGATCTTTGATCTCTTGTTGGGGTTTGGATGTAATCTTTTGATACCTTATGTATTTCATCTAATATATGTTTGTGAACTAGTTTTGATTCTCTATTGTTGGTTGTCTTTGATTGTTTATTTGTGGGTCTTGGCAAAACCTTTTTCAAATCTTTGGTCTTAGATTTTCATATATCAATGAGCAAAATTTTGACATGGTTTTGTGAGTTGATATTCATTTGCATGTTAGCTTTTTAACATTGTGTTGATTGTTAGTTTGAATTGCTTCTAGTCATTAATGCAATAAAGACCGCGATAACGCTTGACGAACAGTATTACGAGGATGCGTGATTATAGTGAGGAAGAACGATATTCACATACATTTGGAAAATTAGATGAATACATGTAAAAAGAATTAACCATATGTATGTATTCTGATCATAGCTTTGTATATGAATTACTCATTAGTTTGATATGGATGTTATAGTAATATCTGTTGGGTCTAGATGCTAGAAATGGATGTAGGCTTAACATTCATGTAGGTTTTAAATACTTTGTATTGATTGGTAATGTGCGAGAGCAATTATTGATCGATACAAAATCACTCACAGTATGCGGGGACCAAGAGGATATGTATGTCGTGAGTGATACATGAGGATATTAGGCGAATGATTGATTTTTGTTTACTTGATTAGAAGAATGCATGTGTTATCAATTGATGAGATCCAATCCCAACAAGGCTCCATTTATAATTCAGTCTTTACTTTATATTTTCTGTCAGAATCTGTCATGTTCACACTGCGAACAGATTATTCACCTAGCGAACATCAAATTAGGCACCTAATGTGCCTCAAGAACAGTTAAACCGCCTCTGCAATTCTGCATAAGTTCGCAATGTGAATAATTATTCGCAAAGCGAACATTCGCTGGAGAGTTCGCAATGCGAACTTAGGTGCCTTTTCTTACTTTCTCAAGTCTGGGAGTATTCGCTGGAAAGTTCGTAAAGCGAACATTCGCTGGCAAGTTTGCAAAGCGAACTTTCTGAAGTTTCTTCATTTCCTGGCAACTTGCGTCACTTTTCTTGTGTCTTACTTCTTTAATGACTTAATGCCTTTTTCTGCACAATAACACACATATTACAAGTACCAAAGGTATTTTCACAATAATTGAAGAATCACACAAGAACATGAATTAAATCTATGAAAACATGAGAATTGAGTTGAAAAGTGCCAAGAAAGATGGTTCAATTTAAGTCAAAATTTGCACTTAACAAACTCTCCCCAACTAAATTTTTGCTTGTCCTCATGCAAAGTATGCCCCTCATTAAAACAAGAGGATTTGCTCAAGCATTTAATTCAACCAAGAATGGATTTAACAATTCTAATTCAAATAAGAGAAATTTGCTCAAATAAGAGGATTTGGTCAAACATGAAAATGCGCACAAGCAACGTTCACCACTCAATAGAATCAAACAATGCAAAGAATTAAGTTCTTAAACAAATATCATAGAATGTTTCAAGTAACAACTAAATTTTCATACTTGAATCACTCTAACACTCCTCTTCAGAATAAGAATGAAGAAATTAACGTGTTTGCAACCGCGGGGCAATTTCACTCACCTGACAAACAATGCTAATAACAACTCAATTCATACAACATCTAACAATCAAAAATGAAAACATGGAAGTAAAAAGATCACTAAGGGCTTCAAAGGTTGTAGCTTGGTCGGGTTAACAATAAAGGGACATTTCTAAAGGCCATTGAATCAAAATTTCCGATGCAAAAGAACATTCATTATACAAGGTATTCACACATCTCAACTTCATTCACCATTTTCATTCCTTTACCACAAACCTTCTCAAACTTCCTTATGCACAATTATTTCATTCTCTATTTTTCTTATTCAAACAAGAATTCTTTTTCTTTTGTTTTCACATTCATATTCACACTTTTTCTGTTCATGCTTGTTTGAAATTTTTCAAAAGTTTTAGCAACCTACCAATCTTCTTTTTCATTCTCCCCAACTTGAATTCAATCAAACCTCAAGTGAATGTTCCTTGCTTTTTATGGAAAGGAAATCAAATTAAAACAATGTTCAAAGGTTCAAGAAGAAATTTTTAGAACCTCACAAAATTCAATGATGAACTATACTTTCAAATTATGTACATAAACCAAGTTCATCACTAAAATGAGATCTAAACTGTTTTGGCTCAAAGGGGTTAACGAATTCTCTCTACTCACAGGTAAGGTACTTTTGGATATGGTTGTGCTCAATATAAACAAGTGCCTTGATCATTTCTAATGCTTCCACAGAATCACAATAATCAAAAGATAAAGCATGAATCAAACGAATTAAACAAAGTTATCAGTCATCCTAGCATATAGTAAACAATGGAGGTTTCTCACAATTTGTAGCTTTTGGACCTAAGTGAAACCAGCATTCAAACAAGTTGCAACAAGAAACAAGAATACACACTTGCACAAAGAACAAAATTCTTAAATCATTATAACATTCTATAAAGCGGTACAATTTACCATGCATACATTCAATGCTCACCATCCTATCATCACCATCCAGACTCGGTCGAAGCTTCATTGAATACTTTTATACAAATAGCAACCAATCTAGAAGGAGTTCTCATCATTCCTAGTCACACTAGAGAAAACATAAAAGAAAACAAATATATACAATATAAACAAATGTACAAAGCTCAAAAATATAGAAACTATCGCAATGCGATTCAATATCCAAACACCATTCCCCGACAACAGCGCCTTTTTGTTGAAAAGTATTTCGGGGGGTGTTTTATCGTATCCACGGGGATTGTATGGATATTGTCGTCGTTCTATAGTCGAAATCGTTTTAAACATTAGGGTAACAAATATTTTGGTTGATTTGTAACGGATCGTTTGCATAAGAATTTAATAACAACAGTAAATAAATTTGGTTTTAAAGATTTGGTAAAAGCATGCCAAGATTATGGTCCGATAATCCGTTTTATACGTATTTACTCGATAAAGGATGTGAACTTGTTAAAGATGAATATAATCACATATCCTCTCAACAAGTTTATCTCTAACACTTGTTGTGGGATTTATCATATTGATCCTTAGATGATCTCTCACTCTAACTATCAATATGATATCATTCAAGATCAATATTTATGAACATCAACTCTCAAAACTATCTCTAGCCTCATGATTGTTGATGGATTGAAACTTAGGTCAAGTTTTAGAACATATTTCTCAATCATGAACCAAAACAAAATATAAACCATACAAACAAAGTTTTTCACCATATATTAATCATCAACAAAGTTCACAAACTAATTATCAAGATCAATACATACAAAATGAAGGAGTCCCTATCACTAATCTTGACACAAGATGTGTTTAGTTACACATAGTTATGGTAGCTTGTTTCACAAGTTTCGGGAGGAGATTAAAAAGCATCCGCGTCAAATAATTGAGATCGGATGCAAACCCAGCTTCTCTTGGTGAAATATAACTCTTGGATGAAGAAAAGTCAGAAACTTAGGTTATGGTGTGAGAAAATGAGGTTATGATCCCAAGAAATATCAAAAAGTGTATATATACATCACTTGAAATTTGCCAAATTCGCACTGCGAACTTTTTATTCGCCTAGCAAACTACCAAATAGGCACCTGAGGTGCCTCTGATCTGTTAAACCGCCTCTGAGTTTCTGCATAAGTTCGTAATGCGAATATTTATTCGCAAAGCGAACTATTCGCCTACAAGTTTACAAAGCGAACTTAGGCCCTTTTAGCTACTGTCTCATCCTTGGTGTCCTTCGCCAGGCCTTCGCTGGAGCGATGAATCAGCGAACATTCACTGGAAAGTTTGCAAAGTGAATTATGTCCCTTTTCTTACTGCCCAAAGTCTAGGAGTGTTCGCTGGAGCTTCGCCAGATGTTCGCCTAGCGAACATTCGCTGGCAAGTTCGCAAAGCGAACTTACTGAAGTTTCTTCCTTTCTTTGACAACTTGCATCCTTTCTTTGTGTCTTACTTCTTTGATAAATTAGTGTCTTTTTGTGCACAATAACAGACACATTACAAGCACCAAAGGTATTTTCACAATGTTTGAAGAATGACAACAATTCAAGACTAAAATCCAACAATCCAACATAAAAGAGATGAAAAATGCCAAGTATTAATAAGAAATATAAGGCGTGTTTGACATCTAACAAAAACTTAACTGATAAGATGATAGTTAAGAAGATAATGTATACATTGACCTCTCACTTTTATCACATTATCGTAGCTATTCAAGAATCCAATAATCTTAAAACTCTGAAACTAGAAGATTTCATTTATTCATTGGAGGCGCATGAGATTAGGATTTTCAAAAGGAAGGGGGTTCAAGATTCTATACAAGTACTGCAGGCTCAGGCTTGGAAGAAGCATGGAGGTTCCAAAAAGTTCAAAGGCAAAGGAGACAAGACTCATAGCACGAAGTCTTGGTCAAACCCTCAAAAGCATAAGATCAATGATAGGGCTTCTAAATCCTCAAAAAGAGGAGAAGAAAACTTTTATCAGAAAGACAAAGAGAAAAAAGGTGTGCAGTGCTATAATTGTGAAAAGTAGGGTCGTGTGGCCAGAATTGTTGGTACAATAAAGAAAAAGGAACGACAAAAGGCAATGAGGAAGGATCGAACCTTGCACGCCAAGATTCGGATGATTCTAAAAATATGGTGGTTATGTATGCAGTTGTAGATGACCATGTTGACTCCATGATCTGGTTCCTCAACTAGGGATGCTCGAATCGCATGAGTGGCCAAAAAATATGATTAACAGATTTCGACTCGTCGAAGAAGAGCAAGGTCAAACTTGCTAATTATAGCTCGTTGCAAGCAGAAGGTACTGGAGATATAGTTATTCAAAGGAGCAATGGAGGAAAATTATGATCAAAGATGTATTCTATGTACCTGGAATGAAGTGCAATCTACTAAGTGTTGGATAACTGGTTGAAAAAGGTTTCTTAGTGATTATGAAAGATGGATCCTTAGAAATATTCGACACTTAGTATAATTTGTTCTTGAAATCTCCTTTGTCGAAGAATATGACATTCAAGACCATGATCAGTTCGACTAAAGTATAATGTCTGAAAATAGTTATCGACCACAAGCATAGTTGGTTGTGGCATTTGAGGATTGGATATTTGAACTTTAGATCACTCAATCAACTCATTACTCAAGATATGGTAATTAGTATACCAAGTCTTGAGATGCCTGAAAAACTCTATGAATGTTTCTTAGACATAAAGCAATCCAAAAAGTCTTTCGTTACAACTATGCTATTTAGATCCTCCTACATACTAGAAGTAGTATATTCATATATATGTGGCCCGTTTGAGGACCATACCATTGGTGGAAACATGTATTTTGCCTCATTTGTCGATGAGTATAGTCAAAAGCTTTGGATCTATGTCATCAAGTGAAAGGACGTTGCAATCTTTAAGAGATTCAAATTACTTGTCGAAAACCAGAGTGAAAATAATATCAAGATTCTGCGAACCGATGGAGGTGGTGAATATACATCAAAGATGTTTGAAGAATTATGTGCAGAATATGGTATTGATCATGAGGTAACTGCTCCTTACACGCCTCAACATAATAGAATAGCAGAAAGAAAAAAAACAGGACCATATTGGACATAGCAAGATGCATGCTAAAGTGGAAGTGTTTGCCAAAATCCTTATGGGGTGAAGTTGTTTCCACTATTGTTTATATTCTGAACAAGTTCCCTACCTAGAAGTTGAAGAACAAGGTTCCTAAAGATATGCGGAGTGGAAAACAACCATCAGTGAATCATCTAAAGGTGTTTGGCTCTATTTTCTACATGCATATTCCTGATGCTAGGAGAAGGAAGCTTGATGATAACAGTGACCCTCTGATTCTGGTAGGATATCATAAGACTGAAGCATATAGGATATTCAATCCAATGAACAATAAGATCATGATGAGTTAAGACATTATGATTGATGAGAATTATACATGGGATTGGAATTCTAGTGATGCAATTGACAAGCCATTGATGAGTTATGATTTCGACGAAGCAAGTAATGATGTCGAAGTCGAAGGTATTGTCGATATTCTAGTCAAAGTCATAGAAGTTGTTGACATTCTCGACACACTCGAAGTCATAGAGGATATGTCTAGCACAAGCCAGAGACATCAAAGAACTAGAGCCCGTCCAGCAAGACTTCAAGACTACGAAGTGACTGCTGATGATGAAGTCACACTAGATGGAGAATTATTTCAATTTGATTTACTTGCAGGTGATGAACCAATAAACTATAGCGAGGCTTTAAAGAATATGAAGTGGATTTTTGCTATGGTCGAAGAGACACAAGAAATTGAAAGAAACAACACATGGGAGTTTGTCAAATTGTCGGCATATACAAAAGCTATCAAAGTCAAGTGGTTGTTCAAGCTGAAGCATATTGCTAATGGATCGATAGTAAGACATAAGGCAAGATTAGTAGCTCAAGGATTTCTTCAGAGAGCAGGACTTGGCTACTCTGAAGTATATACACTTGTAGCAAGATTGGAGACTATCTGATTAGTGGTAGCCTTGGCATGCAAGCAAGTCTGGTCGACATTTCACTTGGATGTGAAATCACCATTTTTGAATGGTCCCTTAGATGAAGAAGTATATGTCACACAATCTCTTGGTTTTGTGATACAGGAGGAAGAAAGGAAAGTATAAAGGTTGCACAAAACGCTCTATGGCCTCAAGCATACACCTAGGGTGTGGAACAAGAAAATCGACTCATACTTAGTCGAATTGGGATTCGTCATATACAAATCTGAGTGTGGGGTCTAAGTTCAGGTTGTGGCAAAAGATATAACAACCATCTTCTTATATGTCGATGACTTGCTAGTAACTGGAAATAGCTCGGAGAACTTGTTGAAGTTCAAAGAGCTGATGATTAGGGAATTTTAAATGTCGGATCTGGGAAACTTGTCTTATTGCCTAGGCATGGAATTTTAAAGGCAAAATACTCTTTTTGATCCTTTAACTTTACCTCGGGGTCCATTTTGGTCCCTCAATTTTAAAAAGTTTCAATTTGATCCTTTAATTGTTCAAACAGTGTCACATTAGTCCTTTCCGTTTGTTCCGTTAGTCAAATTCAAAATTGAAGACCACACCTGGCGCTGATGTGGCATATGCTCTTCACTAAAATAATAAAAATTTAACAAAAAATTGCTTTAAGTTGGATTCGAACCATGAACACATTGGTTGCCAAGAAATATATTACACCACTAAGCCACTTAACATCTTTCTTACTTAATTTACAAATTAAATATATAATAAAACTTTAATTATTTGTAAAAAGAACCTGAAACATATCTTAAATAAATATATAATAAAATCTTGATTTGATATATGCATATGTACGCTTTCTCATCCTGAAACTTGTTACTGTATTTTGATATCCTAGATTTTGCAAATTTCTAAACAGTGCGTAAATATGTGCATAAATTGAAACTTATGATGCAATGAGGTTAACTGTAAAAGTGGAGGAGATTCAGTGTCCTATTTAGATAGAAACTTACAAATCCATAAATTGAAACACCTCGATTTCATTTTCAATTTCAGTTTTTGGATTTCAATTTCAGTTTCGATTTCAATTTCAAATTTGATTTCGATTTAAGTTTTTGGGTTTCGATTTATGGGTTTCAAGGTTTTGATTTCTGGGCTTCGATTCCCCATCTCAGTTTAATTTCTGAACTCTCTTTCGATTTCAGTTTCTGGTTTGGATTTCTGGGTTTCAAGGTTTTGATTCCCACTTCAAGGTTTCGATGCCCCTTTTCTCCATTGTTGTTTCTGAGAGGTATCAAGAGAATTAGCTTCTTATGGAAATGTGATAGTATGGAAATGTAAATATACAAATGGAAATGTTTCTGGAGAATTAGGTGATATCAAGAGAATTAGCTTCTTATGATAATGTTTCTGGAAATGACTTCTGCAATATTTGCTTCTTATGGACATATGATTGTATAGAAATGTAAATATATTTTTAATTTTTAAATTATAACAACAAATGTGAAGTAGTTTAGTGGTGTTCAATCTTGTTCTGCAATTAAGATAGCCTGAGTTTGAATCCAGGTTGAAGGCAAATTTTTTGATTTTTTTCATGTATTTTTTATGACTATGGTGATACTCATCTACCACGTCATATGCCACGCGTGCAAACATTTGTCACGTCAGATGCCACGCGTGTAAAATTGACGCCGTTTGTGAAAATTAGACGGAAAAGACTTAAATGGCACTGTTTGAAAACATAAAGGACTACATTGGAACTTTTAAAAATTAAAGGACCAAAATGAACCCCAAGGTAAACATAAGGGACGAAAAATGGTATTTTGCCAATTTTAAATGTTGAAGCAAGGTCTGGTGCTACATCAAAGAAAGTATATCAAAGAGATACTCAAGAGATGTAGGATGGATGATTCGACTCCTGCATCTTCGCTTATCGAACCAAATTTGATGTTGGAAAAGCATGGAGAGGAAGAGAATGTCGATGCAACTTTGTTCAAACAAATTGTCGGATTATTGAGTAGATACATGAGTGAACCTAGGGTGTCACACGTGATTCTGTTAAGTAGAATCGTGAGATACTTAAAAGGATCGACAAACTATGGAATTTTATTTCGAAGAGACTCTGAAAGCAAACAAGCTATGGTTACCTGCTATTCAGATGAGGATTGATGTGTAGATAAGGAAGATCAAAGAAGCATAAGTGGTTATTTCTTTCAAGTATTTGGTGCCTCAATCTCATGGTGCTCCAGAAAGCAACCTGTGGTGGCATTGTCATCGTGTGAGGCTAAATATATAGCATGATCCTATGTTGTGTGTCAAGCAATATGGATCAGATCTGTTCTGGAAGAAATTAAGGTCAAAGTGAAGAAACCTCTGGTGCTACATATCGACAACAAGTCAGTCATAAATCTTGCAAAGAATCCAATTTTACATGGAAGGAGTATGCACATCGAAGCTAGATTTCACTTCTTAAGGGAGAAGGTAAATTAAGGTGAACTTGAAGTAAGGCATTGCTTAAGTGAAGCTCAGTTGGCTGATATTTTCACCAAATGATTTAAGATCGACAGATTCTTGAATTTGAGAAAGAAATTAGGAATAGTTTAGATTGACTATGATTAACGTTTGTTCGACAACTTGGATTATAGGGGGTATGTTGAGATATAAGCAATATAATCCAAGTTGTGTGTAGCACAAGACCAAAGATAATTAGAGTTTAGGGTTTGTTATATTTGTTACTTAGTAATCAAGTTACTTAGGTGTATGTAAATAGATACTTTGTAATTAAGTTTTGTAACACAATCATAATTCAATAATATCAATCCTCATTTCCTTATTCTCTCTCTTTCTCTCCTCACTAAAAGTGTCTCACGCACTAACACAAATATATGTGGGTGTCATAGTCGGATGGTTTCGTATCAATGCAAGAAAGGATATAATAAAAGAAGGTTTTTTTTGGAGATGTCCCTTTTGGAGGAGTGATGAGACTTGTGATGTGTTCATATGGGATGAAGATATTGGAGCAAAAGCTGAAAAGGAAGATGGGAGCATTATGAACTCAGATTTGTTCATCACATAATATCCACAATTGTATCGTGGTGGTTGTTTTCTCGTCAAACAAATTTACATAGTGAGTGATAATACATTAAAAAATAACACGAAATTATACATATAGATGAATGTCATCGCAGTTAATACCACTTTATAAAGATGGAAATTCGACTCATCTCTAGTGGGTACTTGCAAAAAATACTCATTATGGATAGGGTGACAAATGTGTATGACCCCATTTAGGCCCTCCTTGTAAAACCCCGCAAAAAATAAGGTGGGGCAGGACAAACATAGTTGAGGGTGCGAGCTTAAAATTATGGCTCACCCTGCTAATGAGGGTGCGGATGGGGAGGATCCACGGGCACTACACATTTTAAGTCTAAAAACACAAAATTTGATGATAATGCCTGCGCTCGCAAAAAAAAGGGGGCGAACGCATTAGAGAGTTCAGGTGTAAAACCATGGCCCATCCTAAAAAAAAATGTGGTAAAGTTACTTGAACATGCACTAAGCACCATGTGTCTAATTACTTATCATATGATAAGTTGTCTCTTACTTGCAAAGAATACGTGTCTGAGATTTCTAACTTGTTTGTGTCCAAAACTATTCATGAAGTATTAGGTGATCTGAATTGAAAATTAGCAGTGTAAAAATAGATGGATGCAATAAAGAAAAATAATACTTGGAATATTATTGATCTACCTCAAGATAAAAAGCAGTGGGATGTAAGTGAGCTTTTATAGTTAAATGCAATGATGGTTGAAGTATGGAAAGGTACAAAGCAATATTAGTAACAAAATATTTTACTCAAACTCATGGTATATACTACTAAAAGAATTGTGTCATTTGCTAAAATTACTTCCATTTGAATTCTTTTCTCTCTTGAGGTAAATTTCAATTGGAAACTACATCACTTTGATGTTGAAAATGTCCTTTTGAATGGAGAATTACATGAATAAGTATACATGAGTTTACCTCCTGAATTTGGAGAAAATTTTGGAAGAGACAAAGTCTGTAGGTTGAGAAAATCTTTATATGGTTTAAAATAACCACCAAAGGTCTGATTTAAAAGATATATAAGAAAATCCTTATATGGATTAAAATAATCACCAAAGGCCTGATTTGAAAGATATAGAAGTATTATTAAGAAACATGATTTAACCCAAAGTCAAGCATATCACACTTTATGCTTCAAACTCTCACATGAAGGTAAGATTTTTATCTTAATAGTGTATGTTGACGACATTATCATGATTGGAAATAATATTAACGAGGTTACTAATCTAAAGAGAATACTTGAGGCTAGATTCGTTATCAAGGGACCTTGAAAGATTAAAATAAAATTAGGAATGGATTTTTCAAGGTCTAAAGAAGGAATCTTTTTCAACCAACGCAAATATGTACTTGATTTACTCAGAGAAACAAGGATGACACAATGTAAGTGATCTTACAGGGATCAGAGATTCAATCAGCGGCCAACAGCATGTCGTGGACTCCAAGTTCGTTGATGAAAGAGAAGAGGAGGGAGGTGTACCTGCAAGACACTTTGATACCAAAGTGAGGTTCAGAGTGAAAGAGAGAGCAAGTACATGATAAACAAGAATGAGTTTAGAATACCTGACCCTCATGCGGATGTGATTATTTATAATGTGCCCCTAGCACTGGGTCAATCGTCATCTGTTGTGGGTCGGATCATTAGGCCCACTACAGATGACTGCCAGGATTCTACGTGGGAGTAGGGAAGACCAGCACGTGGTCTTCGTCCTGGGTCAACTACCCCGAGAACTTTGCGGTGGATCAGCCCGTTTGTGAGGGCGGACCTGCCCCACGAAAGGCGTGAGTTCAGTTGGTGACGTGTCCCCGCGTGGGGAGCACGTGGAGAACGTGTGCCCTCCTGTGGTTATGATGAATTGGGCCTTAGTGTTGGTCTTCTTCGACGCGGAGCTGGGTTGGGTTGTGCCCGACGGTGGGTCAGCCCTAGGCCCAGTTCAGAAAAGTACGAAACTATAATCAATGGATCCTAAACGTTGAAAAATTAGACTGCTAATTTCCAAAAATGCATTGTCGATTACTAGAAAACTAAACGTCGAAAATTTCTGGAGATGCATCTCTGAAATTTTTTGCTACTTTTCGGGTCCTTCAGTGGCAGCAACATAGATATACAAATCCCAAAAATATTGGTTTGATTGTTGTTTTCAACCAATAAACATGTTTTACTAATGTATAAAGTATCATTCATGCAATTTCTACTAATTTCTTACCTAAATCATCATTTTCTACTTACACAAAAACTCAAAAAACTTATCAAAATATCAAAAACTTGCAAATTTTGACTTTACTTCAGTGTTGGACGATGTACTTGATGTTGATTGAAGAACTTTTGCGCTTGGTTGTTTGATTTTGGACTTGGTTGATGGAAAAAATTTGAGAGAGTTTAAGAAGGTTTTGAATTTTTTTCAAAAATGAGGAAGGAGAGAGATTTTGACCTGATTTAAGCTCCAATACCTTCTGGAGATGTTTCTCCGAAATACATTTGCAGATGCATCTCTTGAATATTTTAATATTAAATTAGAATTTTATGAACTCAGTTTGTATTCGCAGATGAATCTCCAAAATTTAAAAATATTTTAATATTTTCACATGGTTCCTTAATAATATATAAGGTGCATTAAGAAATTCTTTTATTATTTGTGTCTCTTTCTATAAACGTGTTGACAGAATTTGCATGCACTTCTTTCTTTCTATCAACAACACATATGCTTCATGTAAAGCTTGCACACAATTGAAATAATCAACTACACCCTCTAACTCATTCAATTGCAGCAGTTTTTAATGTTTCCTCAAACCTTGCAGCCTCGCCTTCTTTAACTTTTCACCATTAGCATAGCCTTTGTCAAGAATATCAAAGTCACTCTTTGATGTCTGAATAGTCGCAACTTCTTCAAAGATATAAGAATCTAAACCTTGATGAATGAGGAATAATCTTTCTTGATCACTTAACACATGTGAGTTACATTTCAACAACTATGACCCATCAATCATCTAAAAGCTTAAAACAAAGTTCATAAAATAGTAGCAAAGGGAGTTCTAGAAGAGGGAGAGGCTTTCTTTAATGCCAGAGTTCATAAAATATTGATTTTTCTTCTCTTGGAATATGACACTGTGTATGAAATTTCAAAACTTTTTATTCAATTGCTTCACAGCATAAGTGCAAATTCAATCACAAAGAATCCATATGAAAAAAAAAGTAAAGAACAATTTAAAAATTCAAGTGAAACTCCCATGCTTCAAGCTTGCATGCACAACAAGATAGTGACCATGTCTTTATAATTTCACCAAAACTTTGAACTATGGATTTGTAATCACATCATCTTTTCATGAAACCAGTTGTTAACCAACATAGGACTGTAAACTCACATTAAATCGTCAATATACTCCCTCTCAATACCTTAAATTAATTTGAAAGAGTTTTTCCTCTTACATTACCTGCATGAAACTCGTTCTTAAGTCTTAAACAAACGAAAATCCAAACTTTCACTTGAATTCCCAATACATTACCTTGGTAGGATCATCAGAACTTACAAAATCAAACACGTACGATACAAACTTCTACACATTCCAACCAAAAACCTCACAAAACATTTATGCACGAGCTGTTGCATAAGCATTAGGATAAAATTCATGTCTTCTTATTATTCCGCTTTCCTAAGGGGAATGATAATTTTAAGAATCCAAACTTCTTCCTATGTGCTACAGATTGCTTTTGATCGCCCTCATCATTCTCATGATCCGTTGGAAGAGTTTGATTTTCCCTCAACGCTTGAAGCATTTGACTCAATGCTACCTTTGTTTCAGCATGCTTTTCCATCTCCTTTGTCGTAGTATATTCGTCAGGAACTTGCTTCCTATTAAGTAGATCTCTCATTGAAACCGAAGATCTTAAGGCAGGCTTCAAAGCTTGGCAATTTTCAACTTGATTGAACTTGTTTCGTTTAATCGAACTATGCATAGCCCCGCCCTTTAGGCCGTTTTCATGAATCCATCTCCTTAGAGCCTCTTCAGCAGCCTGTTGCTTTCTGCTTGCAGTTTCAATACCGCTTATAGCTTCTGTTAAAATTTCCTTGCTGTGTAGAACTTCTGCGGTTGCTTCCTCTAGTTTTTTCAGAATAGTTAGTTTAGAAGCACTTGCCGCATCAATTTGGAATGTCGAGTGTATTACTTTTTTCAAAATAGACTCTTCGGGTATTTGAAATTCATGATGCTCTCGTGTAGAAATTTGAGATGATATATTGTCAGCACGAGATAGAGCCTTGATTTCAGCCAGAGCAACGGCTTCGGCTGCCATTGCAGCTTCTTCCATCTTTTTAGCTGCAAACCACCTCATCTCAGCAGTTTTAATACTAAACTTATTCTCTCCATCCTCAACCTCTTGCTTTGAAACTTCTAAGGGTCTTGTTTCAACCATGCCATTGTTCTGTTCAACATCAACTTTTAAATCCCTTGCAACATTTTGCGGAGTGTGAAAAGTAAAACCCGTTTCTACACGATCTACCTGAGGCTTTGACCCTGCTTCTTTTTCAGCCGCATTTTGAGCAGAGATAGCTGCAAACTTCGATTGTAGATTCTCCCGTGTCCTCTCGAGAAAAAGTCTCTCCTTCTTCATCTTCTTATTCAAACTTTCAACAGACGATTGTATCACACCGAGATCGTTTATAGTTTTACCAAGGTTCATCTTAGCCTGTTTTAACTCGGTTAAGAGCACATCAGGCGATGAAGTAGGGAACGGTCTTGTACCATGCAACATCTGTTCTTGATGGTTGACAATACTTGCCGATTTTTTAACTAGAGCTTCAATACTTTCGCACGAACTTACATCCCGAGTCGCAGAACATTTGAGCGCTTCAGATTGTAGCTGCTGCTTTAATTTCTCCAGAATCGTTTTGGCAGATCCTAGCTCTTCAAGCACGTCAAGTGTTTCAAGCTCTTTCATTATCAAATCCTTCTCCAACTTTGCCGCTTGTTCCTCTATTTTTTTTATGTCGAAGTCTTCGATACTGTTCTGCTAATAACAATCTTCAAACATCAGAGAGTGAATTACAAAGGGGAACTTCCCTTCATTAGAATTCATTTCATGGTGAGTGATGCTTTGACAAGATTTCAAAAAATAGAATAAAAAATAATTTAAAAAGAGAGGTGAAAAACTTACATAAGCCTCACCAAGCTTGTAAAGTGGCAACCAAGGCCCGCTTCCACCAAACCGGGTAACCGCTTCTTTAACAGACTCAAACGGCATTGAAGTATCCACTTCAGCCCTCGAGCTTATTCTTCTTATTCCATTACCCGACCCGGTTCCATTCATCACGTCTGATTCCAACGAATCGTCCATCATCATCATCTTCTCCATAACATTCGCATGAAGGTTTCATCATAAATGCGGCCATTTTATTCAAGTACAGAGAGTGTGTGTAATGATTGATTCGCGGGGCCGAGTTATGGACACGGTTGGAAAAGGGAGAGCGAGTTAGAGAATCGGGTCCATGCATCGAGTAGCGAGATAGGAAAGAGAAAAAGACGGAAGCGGAAAGCGGTTGGGAAGGGAAATGGATGTTTTGCTTTTTGTGGTTGTTGTTTGGTGGGTGGAAGGAAAAGTTGAAAAAGTTGTTGTGGGTGTTATGGAATGTGGCCAATGGGAATTAGACACGTCATTGGGTTTGGAGGAAGTGAAGGTGAGCTTGCTTGTCGTGTCGGCTGGATAACTAGATTTGGAGCGTGATTTACGGTTTTGGAAATTTTATTGTTCTTTTTCATTTTAATGTGCAGGAACGACAGCGTATTGCATTTAGAGGTCTAATAAATTTTAAAATTTCCGATAAAAAATATGTAGAATATAGAAAGTTCTAAAAATTTTAAGATTTTATCAGAAATTTTGAAATTTGCACTAGTGAAAAATTTTCAATATTTTAACACTATTGAAAATTTCGAAATTTTTGGTAAAAATAAAAAGATTCAAAAATTTTCAGTATATCACTGTAAATTTCATAATTTCCGATTTTTGAAGGATAAGAAGGTAATTTCACCATAATTGTAGGGGGTGGCAGGTTAAATCCTCGAAATCCTATTGGTCTTTTTCACTTTTTCATGTGTGGAAACGATGGCGTATTGCATTGAGAAGCCTAATACATTTTTCTAGTGAATTTCTTATTGCACCCTATATACTTCTAGTACACCATGTGAATTTCTAAATATGCTCCCTGGTTTCGGAGATATATCTTTGGACGCACCTTTTGTACAGTCAACAAAGGCATTCTAAGAGGCGCCCCATACATTTGATAAGAATTATTCCGGAGATATAACTCCGGAACAACTTTAAAGAAAACACTTTAATTGTTCAGTTCGGTGAATATTTCTGAGATGCATCTCTGGAATTATGGGCAGCATTTTGAAATTTCCTGTCACCTTTGCATGTCAAGTATTTTCAAAGATGCATCTCCAAAAATATCTAATATAGCTTTCCGTTGCATGATCAGTCCTTCATTATTGTCATACTTCATTCTCACCTAGACCCTCACCCTAAAAACCCTTCATTCTCAATCCATTTTTTCACTCCAAATCTCAATCCTTTTGGTTCATCATATCACAGGGAGTAAAAGAAGATTGAATTTCAGGTAAAGATTCTTCTTTTACCTCTTCATTGCTCACATTAATCATCTATTTTAGCTGAAAAACATACGTTGTGTCCAGAAATGTATCTCCGGGACGTATATGAACTTGTCCGGAGATGCATTTTCGGAAAGTGTTTGTGTTCATTTTTTCAGCCATTCTGCAGTAGTACTTAAATTAATGTTGTGTTATTGCTTGTATTGCTTCCAATAGATATGGTGCACCCCGATTTTTTCCCAAAACAAATTGTTTCTTCCAACGTTGTTTCTCTGATTGTTCAATGGGTTGTTGTGAAGGCGGTAGATGTTGGCAACGACTTTAATAACAAGCAAGAGTTTGAATCTCGTGATAAAATGCTTGAATGGATTCGTATGGAGGCATCTAGACTTGGATTCTGTGTGGTTATTGGAAGTTCCGATAATGGCTTGGATAAAAGAAGCGCCTTTGTGACAATGGTGTGCGAAAGAAGCAGGAGATATTGAACTTCTCTCCAAAATGTTAAAAGAGACGACACGGATAGTAGAAAATGTGAGTGTCCATTTAAGGTTCTTGGTTACATGTTGGCAAACAAAAATTGGAGATTTAATGTGATATGTGGTTTGCATAACCACGATTTGTGTTTAAAATTAGTCGGTCATCCTAGTATATGTCGGCTCAAGCCGGAAAAGAAGGAATGTATTAGTGACATGACCTTGAATCTTGTTTAACCGAAAAATATTCTTGCAACATTGAAATGGATGTGACCCGACAATATATCAAATATCAAGCAAGTGTATAACATTCGGTACCTCACTAACAAGGGATTAGGGGAGATATAACTGAGATGCAACAACTCTTGAAACTGTTGGACGATAACAGTTACGTGTCCCGGTACCGAATGTGCAATAATGGAGCTATGGTTAGAGATATTTTTTGGACTTATCCTGATTCGATAAAGTTGTTCAACACATTTTCGATGGTGCTCATACTTGATTCAACCTACAAGACCAACAAATATAGACTTCCATTATTTGAGATGGTTGGTGTTACCTCAACTGAGAATACATATTCTGTTGGTTTTGCATTTCTTGAGTGTGAAAAAGAGGACAATTTTACTTGGGCATTAGAGGTGTGCCGGTCACTTTTGAAGGTCTAAAGTGAGATGCCTAAAGCGATTGTTAACGACCGTGATACTATATTGATGAATTCGGTTGCAAAGGTATTTCCTTCTTCTAATGCATTACTTTGTAAGTATCACATAACAAAGAATGTGAGAAGTCGTGATAACACGCGGTAAGGACGAAACAAATAGAGTCTGAAAGTGGAAAATTGGTGAAGATGGGTGTGATTGTGAAAAAATTTATGGATGCATGGAATCGTATAATAAGTTCCTTCACAAAAGAACTATATGCCGATTCCGTTATTCATTTTTGGAAAGTGTGTGAAAAGTATCCAAATTTGTTGAAAAGTGTTGAAAGCACCATTCTTGATCAGGTGAAGAAGAAGATAGTTTGTACGTGGACTGATAATGTTAGACACCTTAGAAATACAACTACTAATAGAGTTGAGTCTGCTCATGCTACTTTGAAAAATTGGTTGGAAAATAGCAAAGGGGATTTGTGTAGAAACTGAGACTCCGTGAACCACATGATTCAAAACCAGCATAATGAGATACAAATAATATTTAGTCTGAGCATCACGGTTTTGAAACACCGATTTAAAGACAACACTTTATATTCATAGTTGGTCGGTAGCATTTCTCGAGCGGATTTGAACTATATTTTTCATGAGGCTAAATGAGCTAATAATGTAGGCTCCGATAGCGCAAAGTGTGGTTGCATTATTGTGAAAACATATGGTCTCCCGTGTGCTTTTACTATTGCTAAAAAGGTGAAACTTGGTGAACCAATAAGAATGGACGAGGTTTTCTCTCATTGGAAGAGACTTAGGTTTGATGGTGATGGATGCATGGATAACGGGAAATCAAATATCTCTATTTATGACGCTGCTTCCACCGAAGATTCCATTCATTGACGAGATGTCATTTTTTATGCACAAATATATCGAGTGGATTGTCGATGTTGTGGAGGACTGTAATTGCGGTTACTGAGCTGTTTCGGCTTTACTCGGTAAAGGAGAAGATAGTCATGCATTTTTTCGACATCAACTTATCCAAGAGTTGAAGACGAATAAAGAATCGTACACGCGGTTGTATGGAAATAAAGAAAAATTCAATGCAGTTTATGAGTCTCTTGTTCCTTTCTTGAGTGGTCTGGCGCCGGAGTCAAAATGGATGACCTTCCTGAAAATGGGTCACCTAATAGCATATGCATATGATATGGTGTGCATTGACCTGACATGCTACGGTTTTTCAGAAACCTTTTTCCCATTGCGCACCACACCACCCCAAAATCCAAATGATCGTATCATGTGTATTGGATGGCTTTCAAAATCAAGTCATTTTTTCAAGTTTACTTGAAATCGGGTTTCCCCATACCACTTACATCACCGGAGTGGACGGATCATTCAACCGCAAAAGCTGAGACGTGGCCAAATCATTTTATGGAAAGGATGCAAGAATTCGAGAGATTGAACAACATTGAAAAAGAATTGAATGCATAAAAGTCTAAGGGGTACCACCTATAGATTTAGCCGGCGAGACATGTTTCGATTCGTTTTGATTTCTTGTTTAACCATACAAATAATTGTATATATTTATATCTCAATATAAATGAAGTGTTGCATTTTCACTTTTTATTCATATTTTGTCTTTATGCATATTTGGTTCATATTTGGCTTTTATGAAGTTTCTATTATATGGTTCTGTTTTGAAAAAATTTCAGGAAAAGTTCCGAAGATACATCTCCGGAAGGTTCTGTTATATGGTTCTTTTTTTGAAATGGTTCAGGAGAAGTTCTGGAGATACATCTCTGAAACAAGATTATAGGGTGCAGTTCCAAAGATATATATCCGGAATCAACATGACACTTAATGAGTGGTCCATATTGAGATAGGTCTTCTATAAATTTAGGGGTTCTTGTGTTATATTTCACACAAACTCAAAATGTCTTAAATGTTACAAATAAACATTCATTGGTATGTCGCAAATATCTCCTACTCCGGTGGCTCTACACCCGGGAGGAAGTTGAAGCTCATCAATCTTACCCTCCCCCTCGAAGATATTATAGACGAAATCCACTATCTCTTACCTTACAGAGACAAACGAAAGATTGTGAAGCTCGAGTACCATTTGTCGCTCCCGGGATTTTTATCCAAGTACAAACGCGAAAGTGGCACGGAAACAGAGTCGCCAGCAATGTGTATTTATCCCAAGAGAGGGAAAGGAAACACTGCGTAAACCTGAAGGGAAGGGAAAAGACATGGTCTCACGACCAAGAGAAATGGGTAAGGGAGTCGGTTACGCGAGGGGAAGGTGTTAGCACCCCCACACGTCCATCGTACTCGATGGGATCCACGCTTGTTGTCTCGATCAAAGTTCGTCGTCGTCTGGAACTCCGCTGCTACTGGAAAGGAGAAGAACAGTAACAGAAAAGAACGGAGAAACGAGGAAGAAAAAAAAAGGTGACTCGACAGGACATCGCTCGTCCTATGCCTACGTATTCCCTCATGCAATGGGAAAGTCAGAGTCAACGTAGTTCGGACACGAACTAAGGGGGAAGGTTGCTCGCCAAGACATCGTCGTCTTGTGCCTACGTATCCTCAATCGAACTAGAGAGAGGAAATCAGAGCAGTCGTAGTTCGACCGACGGGTCAAAAAAGAGGGAAGGGTTCTCGCCAAGACATCGCCATCTTGTGCCTATGTATCCTCAATCGGAAGAGAGAGAGAAAATTAGAGCAGACGTAGTTCGTGGGACTACGGGTAAACGGGAACGGTCTTAATCGCATGGGTGCGAGAGAAAAGAGTCGAGACTCATGGAAGGCTAAAGAGAAAACTGAATCCTACAAGTTATCATGCAAAGTGGCCCTAAGGTCAGGATTAGGAGGGAGCTAAGCTAATGTTGGCATGCTTGGATTGCTAGCCTAATGTCTCTCCTACCCCCAGCTTAATCAGAAATTAAGTGGAGCTAGGAATCCTAAGGGGATCATGTGAATACAGAGGTAATCAACAAGTAAACACGAAGCCACACAATCACAAAGAGAGAATCGAATACGAAAACCAATTAAGGGAAATTCAAGTACAGTCAAGTAAAAGACAAGTCAAGTATTTAATCAGAAATTAATCAGAATAGTCATCAAGATTAATCAAGTATATCCAGGCTAAAATAAAGTACTAATTAAAACAAGATTAAATTCTAAGTAAAAAAAGTTAATCTAAAATTAAAAACTTATTTGAAAAATAAACCTAGAATTAATTCAAGTTAATTTCTAATTAAATCTATTTTTAAAATCAAAACCAAATTAATGTTCTAAATTCTAATTGAAATCTAATTCTAATAAAAAGTAATTAAAAATAGTTATCCTAAATTAATTAACTAAAACAAAAATTAAAACCAAATAAAACAATTAAAACCAAATGACTCAATTAACCAAATAATCAAGAATTTCAACAATTAATCAACAAAGGGGGTGTGGAGTTAAAAAAGAGGGTGGGAGTAGGAGCCAGGCGCATGGGCCTTGTAGTTCAGCAGGCCCAATGATTTTTCATCTTGCAGACAGGGGGGTGTAATGAATAAAGGGAGTGTGCCCAGCTCCCAGGCGTGTGGGCCTTAACATGCTTCAGGCCCAACGATTCATGGAGCCAAAAGGGGGTGCGTGAGCGGAAAAACGATGTGAAAAAAGAAAAAAAAAACAAGTGGCCCTTAAGCCCGGTTCGATTCACTGCTAACAACATAAATAACCTAAAACCTAAATTTATCCTCAGCCGTCTCCTTCATTCTCCAACTTATTTCTCTCGCCGGAAACCACTTCCTCAAATCACCGCCGTTTACTCTCTCCGTCTCGCTTGAAACTCACCACCACTTCAACATCACCTTCACGTCCTTACCTTCAAATCTCCGCTCACCAAAATCTCTCCTCGTCTTCATCCTCGTATCTACCACTCGTCACTCAACGATGGTCGCAACACATGATCCCTTCGCGATGTCGTGTTCGCACCTCACCTCCATCTGAACTTCTTTTACTTCACCTGTTCGCAAGCTCTCTCTCTCTCACACGACATGGTACGCTCACCTCTCTCAATCGCAGAGTGCAAGATCAACCAAATCAACACAAATTACAAGATGCAAATATAAGGAGAAAAATGAACACACATTGACGAACAACGACATTACAAAAGCGAAGTTTGAATCGAGACTAACGTGCCTATCGGAGTCGCTCCGATGGCGCTTCGAAGATGTATCAAGAACCTCGCAGCTCAGGTATAATCGTATTTCCCTTTCTCGTTTGCTTCTCTACTTCTTCTCTTATTGAAATATGTTGCGAGCTGTTGCTGTGAGTGAACTGCCGTAAGTCCTCGTGTATGAGTTGCGTACAGTATGGTTCTATTGTGTATGTGAACGAGTGTGTGAGTTGCTGAGAGGTTAAATTATTGAGTTGTTATTAATCTGAAATCTCTTCTTCTACCTTGATGAATCGAATTGCAGATGTAGGTTTTGAATTGGAGATGGTGAGACAATGAAGAAGCTCTCTGAACTTTAGGATTTGATGAAGGATTTATTGGTGATGATGCAGAAGTCGAAGGTTAAAAAGAGAGCTGTAGAGAATTGAAGATGATGGAGCTCTAAGAAGGTTGGGTATTGATATCTGCAGGTTTTTGTGAATCGGAGGTGATGAAGGTTTCTTTTGCAGCCTTTTAAAATTGAACATGCTGAGTGACGTTTCTGATGAATAGGGTGCTGGTTTTATAACGTGACGCCAGGGGTAGAATGGAGTTTTCGATTGAGTTTGTTAGGAGAACTTGCTGTTTAATTCTGTTAGGATTGGAAAGTGATTTTTGGAATTTTGTTGCTGCGATGGTCGTGTATTGTGTGACGTCGTGTGAATTATCTTATGGCTCATTTTGATATTTTACTTGTAGCTTGTGAACAACTTTGACACGGGTTTTTAGTCGTGGCTTTGGAGTGAGATTGTGGTAACTTGATTAAGCTGGTAGCAGACTTTGGATAATTTGTAAATTGATGTGATGGCTTCTGGATTGTGTGCGTAATGAAGTACAGCAGCAAGTGGCTAAAAAAGGAGGTGGGGTCAGCTCAGTGTAACAAGAAAGTAACTGCTTATTTTGTGGTTCAAGTAGCAGTTGGCTCATTGCTAGGAAGGCTGGGACGTGTGGTTTCAAGAAGTGGATTTCTTGCGTTAGCTTGTAACATGAAGTGGCTTGATTTTATTGTAACAAATGAAAGCATGAAAGGGGGCTCGCGCCATTTTTTGCTTCAGCTTGTAATGTTAGGAAGCTCATGTGCCTTGCATTGTAAAGATAATTGTTGGCTTGTTTTTAATGCAAAATACCTGTACAGTAGGACGGCTTCATGACTTAGCTAGGCTTGAAATTTGTGTTGTCATGGCACATTGAACAACATGATTTCTTTTCTTTAATTTTCTTGGCAACTTTTTTTTATAAATCACACATGGGCTTGTAAATTTGAATATGGAAAATGGATAACAAGCAATGTGGGAAATGAATATAGTTTCAAAAAAATGGATTCTAAGGATGGGAAATGATTGTAAATATGAATGGATTTAATGTATAAAATTATAAAAAATGTGGATTAAAAAATGGATTTATGAATGGAGTGAATTAAAAAAAATATGGTTTAATGTGATTAAAAATGGATATTAAAAGGAGAGTTAATGTTTATTTAAATGGATATGTGTAGAAAGTGATTATGGATTTTGGTTAGAAACGGATAAAATAATGAGTTTGGATATGGGCCAAAGAAAAATGAATGGATATTTGGTTTTTAGAAAATGGATTGGCTAGAAAGGATAATGGTTTAAAATGGCTTGTATCTCAATTTCCAAGTAGCCCACATAACTAATCTTGACATGTCCAATTCCAATCAAATTCCCAATTCACACCAGACTTCTTTCCTCAATGAATTCCAAAATATCAATCAGTAAGCTCACTAGATCGTGACCCAATGCCCTTCAAATCCATTCACAAATGCCTTGTCCTGATGACCACTGATCCCCTTAACCTGAAACTCTAATCTCATGATCTTCAATTGATGATTGTCCACAAACTCAACCAAGAAGTAGAAACCCTAATCCTCGTTGATATACACCGTGAAGCCGAGTGAACCTCTGAATAAGAAAACCTCAAAATCTGATGAACCTCTGAATAAGGGAAATGCCAATAGTAAGAACACTCTTTGATCCCATGTCTTAGGAGCCCAATGCAAATGAATAAATGGACTATGACCTAATGATGATGCAAATGAATGCGAAACAAAAGCCAGAAAAAAGTTAGAAAAAAAAGGAGGCAAATTTTGGGGTGCTACAGCTGCCCCTATTCAATCGACTTAAACCTGAAGGGGTGATAGCAACGACTTTCAGACGTTCAAGGTAGAAGGTGATTAAATACAAAAAGAATCCAAAAATTTGCAAACTGTGGGGAGAAAAGATGATTGCAGCCCAGTCACACCTCATCAGAGGGATTTAGCAGAAAAACAACATACCCAAAGAACCGCATCGTCAAAGGGATTTGACGGAAAGAACCCTTATTCCGAAGCAATACATCGTCAAAGGGGTTTGACAGAAAGAAAACCTGAAAACCTGACCGAAGAGACGCTTCGTCAAAGGGGTTTGACGGGAAGAAAATGGAACCCAAGAAACACATCTTCAAAGGGGTTTGACGAAAAGAAAACCTAAAAACCCAACCGAAGGGACACCTCATCAAAGGGGTTTGACGGAAAGGAAATTCCACCGTAGGGACACATCGTCATGGGGATGACATAAAGAAAACCTGAAAACCCAACCAAAGGGACACCTCGTCAAAGGGGTTTGACGGAAAGAAAAAATACACAACGGACCACATTGTCAAAGAATTGACGGAAAGACAGCCCGACCGAAGGAAGCATATCGTCATAGGCATGACAGAAAGAAAATTCCACCGTAGGGACACATCGTCATGGGGATGACAGAAAGAAAAGCTGAACGAAGATAACACATCGTCATATGGATGACAGAAAGAAAATCTGAACAAAGGAGACACATTGTCATATGGATGACAAGAAGAAAATTCCGAAGAAACACATCGTCATAGAAATGACGGAAAGGAAACTTGTTTTTGGAATGTCGTCATCAAGGGGTTAATGGACAAGGACTGATCGAGGGTAAGATCGACGTATGACCTACGACCCTGAAGAAAGGTAAGCAGAGTTTGACTGAAATGTCTGCTGGGGAATGACTCGGCATTCTCTCTGGGGATATGTCACTGGCTTGACTGAAAATTGATTCAGGATTTTGCGCAAGATACCAAATCTGGGTTATGCTTCGCATGCATATGCTTGCATTTTTTCTATGGCGTAATGCTTCATACGAAATGGAAACGCTACGCGATTTGAGGATGCAATGCAAACATGCTTACTATATGCAAAAGGACCCCTCTAGCAAAATAAATGCTGAAGAGAAGAGGCCAACTCCGCTGGGGATGACAAACTAAACTGTCTCCGAGGTCACGAACCCTGCTGAGGAAGTCACAGTGAATGGCCTTCCTGATATAACCACTGCTGAAGATGAAACCCGAAGAGAACTCCCACTCCGTTGGGGATCAAGAATAACAAACTACTGAAGATAGAGCCCAAAGATCTGCTACGGAAAAGGTGCCAATAACCATTGGACTTGGAATCTGTCGGGGACGTCAACCACTGTTGACCAAGCCATTGAGACTACTACCACTAAACACTGCTTGGGGAATGAATTCAATAACACCGAACCTGCCAAGGAATATCATTGAACTTAACCTGCTGCTAGGGAAACGCCTTTAACCTGCTGGGGAAAATAAGCCACCACCAACAACTCTGCTTGGGGAACGATGATTGACGACACCAACTCTGCTAGGGGACATCATTGGGCTTAACCCTCTGTTGGAGACTTACCTTCTACCCTTACTCTGTTGGGAAGATGGGAACAACTTTACTGCAAAATGGGGAAGCACAAACCCAACACTCTTATTCTGTACAAGAATATGAACTCTTGCCGAAGAGCAATAAACTTTACCAATTTGGCTAGGGGAGAGCCAACTCCTGAACTCTTGCTGGGGAGCAATAACCTTCATGATGCTCTGCTAAGTGATAAAACTCCAGCTATCTCTGCTAGGGAGAGAGACCTACTGGGGACGTCGTGTGTTAGCTATCAACATGAATCTTGCAGATCTGATATGACCAAAAGGAAGTGCCCTGACGCAGCATAACCCATAAAGAACTTGTCTTTAAGATCTGACATGTCTTACCCCATGACTTTGATTAACTGTCCTCCGGAGAGAATAACCTTTTGCTTTAGGGGTGGCCTGCCCCAGCCTTGAAGTGATTTTGCACCTGATCGACTGATCCATGAAAGAGCACCTCTGACTAACTAACCTTTGAGAGATTTGTCGAATCTCGAACTGATTGCCCCAGATTAGCTGAATCTTGGAATGAATTGCCCCTTTGATATGACTTGCCCCTGCTCAACGGAGTACTCAGGCATCTTGCAACTTACTTTGATCAATCTCTCCATTGTAGAAACTTTCCTGATGTCAAGTACTTACTCGCAAGTAAAATAATTCGTTTTGAAAATGACAATTTTAATGCAATGCATATGACAGTTTTGGAATCCAAGTCTGTTCACTGGAAAAATTTTGCGACATATAGTGAATGAATCACTAATCAAAATGTCACTGATACCAATATGAATGGCAAGAGAAACCTTTTAGGAGTCAGCTTCGACGCGATATTTATCGAAGTATTCTTTCAAAACAACCCTGCTTCAATTAGGTCTTTTGAAGGTAGTAACGTGGCCTGGTTCACGGTTTGAGAAAGAAAGGATATAAGGCTCAAAATTTTGTTTTAACCCACCCATTCTCCTTGATGTTCTCCACTCCTACGTTCAGCTAGCTCGACACAAGCGCTCACCTTTCAAAAAGCTTATTGGATGATAGGAGGATAGAAGGAGCCCACACGGTTTTCGGAGTGGCAGTCACCCCTTTTGTCTTTGGTGTTTGTAGTTACACGACTTGTTCTTTGCTTGAGGATTTTTCTTTTTGTTCCTCTTATTTTCGCTTTTCATTCTTTTATTTTCCCTGATTTTTCCTGGACGAATTCTTTTGATTTTTTTCGATTTTGAAGTCCAGCGGGATGCCCTAACTTTTGCCTAAGTCACTTGTCTTCAAGTTTCGACTTAGCGGGCTTTCTTTTCTCTTTTGATTCTTTTTTCCTTTTTTTTGAACAAATCTTGTGACACTGGCTTATTGGACTTGTTTGAAAGGGTTGTGACTGCCTCACTCTTCAGTTGGTGAGGGATAATCACTGTGATTTGATCCTCGAATTGGACACTCCTTTTGAAATTTGAACGCTCGGTCAAATTAACTGACACCTACCCTGCCCCAGGTTAATATTGAGGGTTTTTCATTTTCAGAAAGAAACTCCTACTTTTAGGCTCAACGGGGTTGACAAAGGATTATCTTCCTTATATCTCTGGTGTTTGAAACAATGCCTGTATATCATCAGCTGGGTTTTGTCCCAAAAGCATACAATTGGAAGTTATGCATCTTTGAATATCATCATCCTTCCTCGGATCCTGCTTAAACAAGTGTTAGATATCGATAAAAAAAGTATGAGTGAACACAAATGGATTTAACCAAAACATGCATATTCATTTCATTATCATTATCAATCGAAAACAGACGAGTTTTACAAATGAGTTTGCACTTTAACAAAAAAGAAACTACAAATACAAAGAAATGACATGATCTAAAAGATTGCCAGCTTCGGGGGACTGGGCTTTCCAAGCTTGATTTGCTATTGAACTAGCTATCTTCAAAATTGCTCATCGAAGTTAGTCTGATAATCATCCGCGCAACTGCTCTCGGTGACTTCTTCCATGACCTGAACTGATGAACCCACCTGACTGGATGAAGGAGAATTGTTGATCTGAATACCCTGAGGCGTGAACGAGAACATACTGGAGTCAAGAAGTGTCTAAATCTTGCTCCTGAGCACCTTACAATCTTCAGTTGAATGCCCCTGTGCCCCAGCATGGTAGTCACAATGGGCGTTGACATCAAAACCTGGTGGATATAGAAAAAGCACTAGCTTCAATTCCTTCGGCACTATCAATCCACCTCTTATCAAACCTGGCAGCATCTGACGATGTGACATTGGCAATTGAGTGAAGTGCCTCTCTGGCTTCCTGGGTCTTTGTCGGGCGTGCTGACGTGGCTGACGGCGGTATGACCGTTGATTCTTAGGAGATCCCTGATACGAAGACCCAGAAGATTGCTGACTCTGAACCGTTAAAACATCTGAATACTGAGGATGAGGTGGGGGATATTCTTGTACGGAATTACTTTCTTCCTCCCATTCCTCTTGAGAACTGACAACTGATTCACTTTCACTAGCCAGGAAGTTCGAGGCGCCTTGGATTTTTCCGCTCTTAATACCGAACTCAACGCCTTCTCCAATTATTACCAAGTCAGAAAACTTTGATGTTGCAATCAACTTATCGAAATATGGTGCTTGCAAAGTATCCCTGAACATATAAACCAATTCTCTTTCCACCAGTGGTGTTTGAACGCAAGCAGCTAACTCTCTCCATCTCTAAACATACTCTCTGAATGATTCATTATCCGCTTTAGACAAACCCTGCAACTATAGGCGGCTAAGAGCCATGTCAAGATTATAACTGTACTGCTTTACAAAGGCGTTGGCTAGGTCTGTTCATGATCTAATGCAACCACTTTCCAACTGCATGTACCAACTCAACGATGCCCCACTCAGACTGTCCTAGAAACAGTGAATCACGAGCTTATCATTATAGACATGTGAGGTCATTCTTCGGCAAAACATCACCAAATGTTGCTTCGGACAGCTATCCCCTTTGTATTGCTCAAACTTCGGCATCTGAAACTTTGGAGGTAACACAAGGCCGGGCACCAAACACATGCTCGCAGCATTCAGATCAAGAGTATCATGCTTCATTAGGACATCAAGCTTCTCTTCCAACACATGACATCTTTCATCAAACTGAACAACCCGTG
Organism: Lathyrus tuberosus; assembly: GCA_022829125.1. Taxonomy (NCBI): domain Eukaryota; kingdom Viridiplantae; phylum Streptophyta; class Magnoliopsida; order Fabales; family Fabaceae; genus Lathyrus; species Lathyrus tuberosus. Next base: position 20,216,400 of record JALAZF010000012.1, on the reverse strand, counting down.
GGTCCTTAGGCTTCATCTTTGGAACTACCCCTTGGAAATATGGCACAGAGAAGGCAAAGCTCTGATAGTCTGTGGCATTAAGAGAAGAAGAATGTCCATCTCGGACGATGGTACGCTCATGTATAGCTTGATCCTCAACAGGGATTCGAACAGGCTGAGCTTGAGCAACATTGTTCATCGGAGGTGGAATGACATTCCCAATTCTCTGAATATTGGCCTCTCCCCTAGTCATGGCGGCCATAGCTTCCACAAGTTGGTTCAACTGATTCTTCATCAATTCAACATCGGCCCTAGTCACAAACTGATTCTGGTCCCATGAATTCATGATTCTTCTAAATTCTGACTCAAGTCCAATACAAAAGTCGGGCAATCAACTGCGGTTCAGACAAAGGATGGATGAGCTCACTGGTTCGGCTGGAGAAGGATATGCAAAATGATGCAAGATGCAAATGCAATGCAATATGAATGCAGCAGACATGGGATCAAAGCTTCCACATATTCTGAATAACTGTTGTGCTGCTAACTGAATAAGTTCACAAGTCTGTTCTAAAGAAAACCAGAATACCAGGCTGATAAGTCCACACTGATAGGAAAACCAGAATACCAGGTAGGTTGAAGGCCAAGGTCACCTGCAAACCTGCAAACACCCGCCCCTCTCACATGTGGGTTCTAGAAAACCGAGGATCCTCAGTATCCCGGGCTCTCAGGTCGAGAAATGATGATACGGTCACCATTTTTGGTTTGGCATCATCATCAATCGAGGAGGCCTCAACTGATTCCCCTAAAAAATAAGGTCATCCATATGCAAGTTCCCAGCATTGGGTCCTCGGATCGACAAGTGTAATGGGTTTGCCATTTCTGGTATGCCATTATCATATGTCGGGAGGAGAGGCGTTGTTGAGTCCTCGGAGAAACGGTCGCCAGAGTCGACAACTCTCTAGATCAACATTCTGAAATGCGTAAGACACGCACGTTAGAATATCTCCTAAGATAGCCTCGTCTGGATGTGAATTTCGTGAACACCAAACGCACCAAGACGGCGTGTAGGTCCCACTACTTTCCACTCTAGTCCTAAGTGTATGCTCAAGCCTGTGTATTGGGCTTATCTCTCAAAGAATCCCAACCGGCCAAACAGAAAACCAGCACAGCACAATACAGTCCAGCATAATATTGAAATGCAATGCAATAAATGCAGTAAATACAATAAAATAGTAATACAGTAATATACAACAAAATAAAGCACAACAATAAACACCCAATGAAAATAAACAAACAAGCGCTAGGATTGACTCGCAAAAGGGGATGGACCAACAAGAGGTCAACCTGTCCATAGCAGAGTCGCCAGCTGACGCTCCCGGGTTTTTCATCCAAGTACAAACACGAAAGTGGCGTGGAAACAGAGTCGCCGGCAATGTGTATTTATCCCAAGAGAGGGAAAGGAAACACTGCGTAAACCTGAAGGGAAGGGAAAAGACATGGTCTCACGACCAAGAGAAACAGGTAAGGGAGTCGGTTACGTGAGGGGAAGGTGTTAGCACCCCCACACGTCCATCGTACTCGATGGGATCCACACTTGTTGTCTTGATCAAAGGGCGTCGTCGTCTGGAACTCCGCTGCTACTGGAAAGGAGAAGAACGGGAACGGAAAAGAACAGAGAAACGAGGAAGAAAAGAAAAAGGTAACTCGATAGGACGTTGCTCATCCTATGCCTACGTATTCCCTCGTGCAATGGGAAAGTCAGAGTCAACGTAGTTCGGACACGAACTAAGGGGGGAGGTTGCTCGCCAAGACATCGCCATCTTGTGCCTACGTATCCTCAATCGGACTAGAGAGAGGAAATCAAAGCACTCGTAGTTTGACCGACGAGTCAAAAAAGAGGGAAGGGTGCTCGCCAAGACATCGCCGTCTTGTGCCTACGTATCCTCAATCGGACGAGAGAGAGGAAATTAGAGCAGACGTAGTTCGTGGGACTACGGGTAAACGGGAATGGTCTCAATCGCATGGGTGCGAGAGAAAAGAGTCGAGACTCATGGAAGGCTAAAGGGAAAACTGAATCCTGCAAGTTATCATGCAAAGTGGCCCTAAGGTCAGGATTAGGAGGGAGCTAACCTAATGTTGCCATGCTTGGATTGCTAGCCTATTGTCTCTCCTACCCCCAGCTTAATCAGAAATTAAGTGGAGCTAGGAATCCTAAGGGGATCATGTGAATACAGAGGTAATCAACAAGTAAACACGAAGCCACACAATCACAAAGAGAGAATCGAATACGAAAACCAGTTAAGGAAATTCAAGTACAGTCAAGTAAGAGACAAGTCAAGTATTTAATCAAAAATTAATCAGAATAGTCATCAAGATTAATCAAGAATATCCTGGCTAAAATAAAGTGCTAATTAAAACAAGATTAAATTCTAAGTAAAAAAGTTAATCTAAAATTAAAAACTTATTTGAAAAATAAACCTAGAATTAATTCAAGTTAATTTCTAATTAAATTTATTTTTAAAATCAAAACCAAATTAAAGTTCTAAATTCTAATTGAAATCTAATTCTAATAAAAAGTAATTAAAAATAGTTATCCTAAATTAATTAACTAAAACAAAAATTAAAACCAAATAAAACAATTAAAACCAAATGACTCAATTAACCAAATAATCAAGAATTTCAACAATTAATCAACAAAGGGGGTGCAGAGTTAAAAAAGAGGGTGGGAGTAGGAGCCAAGCGCATGGGCCTTGTAGTTCAGCAGGCCCAATGATTTTTCATCTTGCAGACAGGGGGGTGTAATGAATAAAGGGAGTGTGCCCAGCTCACAGGCGTGTGGGCCTTAACATGCTTCAGGCCCAACGATTCATGGAGCTAAGAGGGGGTGCGTGAGCGGAAAAACGGTGTGAAAAAAGAAAAAAAAAACAAGTGGCCCTTAAGCCCGGTTCGATTCACTGCCAACAACATAAATAACCTAAAACCTAAATTTATCCTTAGTCGTCTCCTTCATTCTCCAACTCATTTCTCTCGCCGGAAACCACTTCCTCAAATCACCGCCGTTTACTCTCTCCGTCTCGCTTGAAACTCACCACCACTTCAACATCACCTTCGCGTCCTTACCTTCAAATCTCCGCTCACCAAAATCTCTCCTCGTATTCATCCTCACAACTACCACTCGTCACTCAACGATGGCCGCAACACATGATCCCTTCGCCATGTCGTGTTCGTACCTCACCTCCATCTGAACTTCTTTTACTTCACTTGTTCGCAAGCTCTCTCTCTTACACGACATGGTACGCTCACCTCTCTCAATCGCAGATTGCAAGATCAACCAAATCAACACAAATTACAAGATGCAAATATAACGAGCAGGATGAACACACATTGACGAACAACGACATTACGAAAGCGAAGTTTGAATCGAGACTAACGTACCTATCGAAGTCGCTCCAATGGCACTTTGAAGATGTATCAAGAACCTCGCAGCTCAGGTATAATCGTATTTCCCTTTCTCGTTTGCTTCTCTACTTCTTCTCTTCTTGAAATATATTGCGAGTTGTTGCTGTGAGTGAACTGTCGTAAGTCCTCGTGTATGAGTTGCGTACGACATGGTTCTGTTGTGTATGTGAACGAGTGTTTGAGTTGCTGAGAGGTGGAATTCTTGAGTTATTGTTAATCTAAAATCTCTTCTTCTACCTTGATGAATCGAATTGCAGATGTAGGTTTTGAATTGGAGATGGTGAGACAATGAAGAAGCTCGTTGAACTTTAGGATTTGATGAAGGATTTATTGGTGATGATGCAGAAGTCGAAGGTTGAAAAGAGAGCTGCAGAGAATTGAAGATGATGGAGCTCTAAGAAGGTTGGGTATTGATATCTTCAGGTTTTTGTGAATCAGAGGTGATGAAGGTTTCTTTTGCAGCGTTTTAAAATTGAAAATGTTGAGTGACGTTTCTGATGAATAGGGTGTTGGTTTTATAACGTGACGCCAGGGGTAGAATGGAGTTATCGATTGAGTTTGTTAGGAGAATTTGCTGTGTAATTCTGTTAGGATTGGAGAGTGATTTTTGGAATTTTGTTGTTGCGATGGTCGTGTATTGCGTGACGTCGTGTGAATTATCTTATGGCTCATTTTGATATTTTACTTGTAGCTTGTGAACAACTTTGGCACGACTTTTTAGTCGTGGCTTTGGCGTGAGATTGCGGTAACTTGATTAGGCTGGTAGAAGACTTTGGATAATTTGTAAATTGACGTGATGGCTTCTGGTTTGTGTGCGTAATGAAGTACAGCAGCAAGTGGCTAAAAAAGGAGGCGGGGTCAACTCAGTGTAACAAGAAAGTAACTGCTTATTTTGTGGCTTCAAGTAGCAGCTAGCTCATTGCTGGGAAGGTTGGGATGTGTGGTTTCAAGAAGTGGATTTCTTGCATTAGCTTGTAACATGAAGTGGCTTGATTTTATTGTAACAAATGAAAGCATGAAAGGGGGCTCGCGCCATTTTTTGCTTCAGCTTGTAATGTTAGGAAGCTCATGTGCCTTGCATTGTAAAGATAATTGTTGGCTTGTTTTTAATGTAAAATACCTGTACAGTAGGACGACTTCATGACTTGGCTAGGCTTGAAATTTGTGTTGTCATGGCACATTGAACAACATGATTTCTTTTCTTTAATTTTCTTGGCAACTTGTTTTTATAAATCACACATGGGCTTGTAAATTTGAATATGGAAAATGGATAACAAGCAATGTAGGAAATGAATTTAGTTTCAAAAAAATGGATTCTAAGGATGAGAAATGATTGTAAATATGAATGGATTTAATGGATAAAATTATAAAAAATGTGGTTTAAAAAATGGATTTATGAATGGAGTGAATTAAAAAAATATGGTTTAATGTGATTAAAAATGGATATTAAAAGGAGAGTTAATGTTTATTTAAATAGATATGTGTAGAAAGTGATTATGGATTTTGGTTAGAAATGGATAAAATAATGAGTTTGGATATGGGCCAAAGAAAAATGAATGGATATTTGGTTTTTAGAAAATGGATTGGCTAGAAAGGATAATGGTTTAAAATGGCTTGTATCTCAATTTCCAAGTAGCCCACATAACTAATCTTGACATGTCCAATTCCAATCAAATTCCCAATTCACACTAGACTTCTTTCCTCAATGAATTCCAAAATATCAATCAGTAAGCTCACTAGATCGTGACCCAATGCCCTTCAAATCCATTCACAAATGCCTTGTCCTGATGACCACTGATTCCCTTAACCTGAAACTCTAATCTCGTGATCTTTAATTGATGATTGTCCACAAACTCAACCAAGAAGGAGGAACCTTAATCCTCATTGATATACACCCTGAAGCCGAGTGAACCTCTGAATAAGAAAACCTCAGAATCTGATGAACCTCTGAATAAGGGAAATGCCAATAGCAAGAACACTCTTCGATCCCATGTCTTAGGAGCCCAATGCAAATAAATAAATGAACTATGACCTAATGATGATGCAAATGAATGCGAAACAAATTCCAGAAAAAAGTTAGAAAAAAAGGGGGCAAATTTTGGGGTGCTACACCGTTCACATTCGATTGAAAACAAAGTGAACATTAAGTTCAGTAAATTTAAGCTCAAAACTCGAGCGTATGTTAAGGCTATGTGAGATACTTATTTCGATTTCGAAGATAAAGTTCCACTCGAGTTGGAAGCGATGCTACAAAGATCGGTCGAAGATATCCTGAAGATGTGCAAGCGTCCACCGGGATATTGAAATGTAATATTGAATTTTCTGTTGAAATCAACATTTTAATGATCATTTTATGTTATGAGTGTCAAATGCATTTTGGAAAGTTCATTTTATGTTGAAACAGTTTCTGGTGTTTTTTCGGAGATGTAACTATGGACTTATTCCGGAGATGCATTTCTGGAACAAATTAAACCCAATATATAGGGGGCCTCTCAGAATTGCCTTTGTTGAGTGTACAAAAGATGCGTCTGAGATATATTACTGGAACCTAGGGCATATTTGGAAAATCACGCAGTGCGCTAGAAGTATATAAGGTGTAATATGAAATTCTCTTTTTCTATTTCTATTGAATGATTTATGGATTTTTAATTACAAAATAATTAAGGAGTTCAAATGTTTATGGAAGCGGACAATTCCGAAAAAATTGAGAGTTTTTATGGAAAGTAGTTTAAAAATGTTTTTAACTAATTATCAACGAATTTGTATAACAGGGGATTTGTTTGCGAGTTGGAGTCTTGGTTTTTTCATAAGCAAAGCAATATATTAGTAAAGAGTTGTGTTGGGAGGTCTAAAGTAAACAGCTTGTTAGATATTTTTGGTTACATGACTATCGTAATTGACTTTTTAATAACTTTAAAGGGTATTATGCAAAAAAATAACAAGAATTTGAATTTAAGATCTCTTTGTGGTTCTCTCTTTTCTTAAACTCTTTATTTTTCGCAATTTTTATTTTATAATTTATTTTTTCGCTGTTTAATATTTAAATTATTTTTAAAAATATTTTAAACTCTGATTTAATCCGTAAAGTTTTTCAAAACCATTTTTTTGAACCACGTAATTCACCCATCTACTCCTCTTGTGTGTGAAGTCATATGTCCAACAAAAGATACAATTTTAAAAACTTTCCTTTTATTTGTATTGGTCCCAAAGTGTTAACAGTGTCAATGTAGGAGTTATCTCCTTCTTTACATTGTAATGGGTCCCAATGTGGTGACAATATCACTATATTAACCATTATTTATGTGTTTAATGTCAGAAATGGGCCAATTAAATGTCATCATTCATCACGGAGGCCACTTTGTTTAAGACATGTTAAGCATGGTTTCTTTACTTAATGTTTGTGATCTCAGTAGTGAAAGTGATGATAATAATATTGATAATGACAATAGTGATGATGATGGCATTAAATTTGATGATGGTGAAGCAGAAAGACCAGCTAAAAGAAATGAAGGTTTTGTGAAAGTTGTAATGGATAGACCTACACATGGTTTAAGGGTCGAGGCTAATGGCAAATCACTCAGATTCAAGATAAGGGATAACAAAAGCACAAAGAAAGGAAGTTCTTCATCCATGGTAAACATGTTTGTTCCTGCTAGTCTATTAGGTTCTAGTTCAAAAAAGAATCCCAATAGTATTTCAAGAGAAGATGTTGATTATGCTAGTGAAGAATTGGATAGCTCAGACCTCGATGATCGTGGAAATGAAAAGCTTCCCAAATATGAGAAGTTTAGAGGAGAGTTGATGAACAAAGACTTCCAATTTAAGCTAGGTGTGTAATTTAATTATTTAAGTGAGTTTAAATATTCTATTAGGGAGTGGTCTATTCTTAATGAAAGAGAGATAAAGTTTGTAAGAAATGAAAGTTATAGGGTCAAGGTAGAGTGTATGGGTAAATGTGGGTTTGTGGCGTTGTGTAGTAAAGTAGGGGATAGACACGCCTACCAACTAAAGACATGGATGAGGATGCATATATGTGCTAGGTTTTTAAACAACAAAACAACTAATTCCAAATGGGTATCCAAGCTAGTGGTGGAAAAATGAAGTCAATGGGAAAAGTTAAAGTGTTTGAGATAATGTCTGAGATGAGGATGAAGTATTATATGGGTGTTTACCATGAAAATTGGTAAACAACTGCTGGTCTCTAAATATTGGTTAACTTACAGGATCAACCAGTGAATCCTAGGACATGTGCTAATGCTTTTTAAATTAAAGTATGAGAAATAATGAACACTTCAACAACATTCATGATTTGAAAAATAGTTTACTTATAAAAGAAATTACGTTGCAGGAAAGTAATCGAAAGTGCAGTATAATTCGTTAAAAGTAACTTGTCCAAATAAAGAAGATAAATTTATGGGCAAAAGCAAAAACTGAATTTGATTAAATTGTAAGAAAATGGTGTTTCATCAAACGTACATTTCTTAATAACTTTTTTCTCTACACACTGGGTACTTTGAGTAATTTGAGTGACTTGTACAAACTTGACCACACACGAAATCTTAACACTAAGACCTCTTATTTATACTAAATCGAAATAACTGCCTCTAACAGCTTTTTTCCTAAATCAAGACAAGTGGCGCTCGGCAGTCTTCATTTCCTTAACGTGTTCCACGTGTCTTCTCTTGAAACTGGATAAGAACAAAGTCCCCTCCTTTATTCAAATTCAAACTTCAAATCAAAGACACCATCAGTAGCATCTTCGTCGAGTTACATCTTCAAACTTAGAAAATATCCCAAAGTCCAACCAACCCTTCCTTCTTGCACAAGGGTTACTTCGACTGGACATCCATAATTATACTGTCCTGTCGAAGTCTATAGTAACTTCACAGAAATTATCCTTCCCTTATTTATCCCACTAGTTCAAACTAGGCGTCAAAATTACGAGCTAACAAATTGCCCCCCAAAAATGTCATTTTCGACACCAAATGAAGAAAAAGGCATTTATTGACAACATAATTCGACGCTATAAACTATTCGACGTCACAAACTGTTCATGTACCTCAGCATAACTATGACGTCACAGTCATCATGACACTTTTTTTGAAACGTCTCCCCAATCCCACCCAAGAATATTTTACAATAATCACGCTTCCTAGATCCTATGAGATGGTGGGGGTAGGATTTAACTGCCACCGTCCCATCATGAGCTCTTGGAAGGACACGTGTCCCACTCACTTCTTAGCCACAAATGCTGATTTGAGAACTGCTTCCAATTCAGTCTCTGTAAATAGGTCACTTCTCTTCTTTTCTACTTTTTTGCTTTTTTGAACGTTTCAAAAACACTCTCAAACTTCTTCATCTCCTCCACTTAAGAAACCCAGTTTCTCAAACTTCCTTCAAACTTCCAGCAACAATGGCATCATCAACCAAAGTTACTAAAGAATCTACCAAAAATGTGAAGGATCCCAAGAAGTTTTCAAGCCTTCCTCCTTTTAACACGATTCCAGGCTCAACCATGGTGGGAAATCAACAAAACGTTCCAGAACCGCTTTCTGAAGAACAACGAGGGATCTACAAATCCCAGGTACTTGTCCTTGTTTCTGTTGCTGGTAAACCTTATGCTTTGCTAGGACCATTATCTGATCCCAGTGCCGACCCTAGTAAACTTAGGGAATTTTTCCCTACTTACTACAAGTACAAGCCTATAGCTCATGCTAAGGAACCTAGAGCTAGTAACGAAGACCCTAACCCTGCCAACCAAAGAAATCCTTCGACGGGTGAAACCATTGACCTAAGATATATGAACAATGGCTTTAGGGTATTTCAATCAAGTCCCTCGTTTAAGGATCCTTTTGACTACTTAAGCTGGTTAGAAAAACTAGAAAAGACCAAGTCCCAAGTCTGGAAAGATATGGGCATCTTTGACCTAATTCAATTGTCGAAAGTAAGACCTGAGTATTGCTCGACCATGCTAGTCTCCTCCCTGTACTTCTGGGATAGTACCCACCATAATTTCCATCTTCCTTGTGAAATGATGTCACCAACCCTTTTCGACATTGCTGCCATCACGAGGCTTAAACCTACTGGTAACACTTATGATCCAGATTACCAAGCTGACAACACCGTGGGCTTTTCAACTTCTTGAGCTACTTATTATACCCATATTGCACAGTACCATGATAAAACAACTTACGAAGTCTCTGAGGTAGAGCATATAGCTTTCCTTGATTTATGGTTGTCCCGTTGTGTCTTCTGCTCGAAGTCACTTCAGGTGGCCAAGAAGTATCTGACCATGGCTAACCAACTCCATTCTAGCCATGATTTATGTTTAAGTGAAATGATTCTGGCGAATATTTATGAGTCCATGGGTGAAGGTATCACCTAACTCAAATGCCTTGGAGACACAGGAAACCTTTTCCTTTATGGCCCCTTCTGGTTGTTGCAGCTATGGCTAAATGCTTCCTTCGAAGCATGTCTCCCCATCAAGAACCCTATTAACGCAGATGTGGATGAAGTAAATAATAGGAAAGTCAAAGGGACGCGGTTATCCATGTTAACCCCTAGAGAGGAAGGATGTCACCTCCAGCACACCTTCACTAACTATGTGATGATGTTTTCCAAGCGTTATGATTTTACATCGAACATGGCTCCTTTTTCTGCAAGAAGACATGGTCCTGAATGGTCCACTCGGCCATTCCCAGCTCCATCAAAAACCCAAGAAGCAGAATCCCTTGCCATCTGGGAAGCTTTCTTAACTCCTAGGGTGTTAGCCCTCAGACTTAACCTATCGAAAAGTCAGGTTACCCTTATTGCTTATCAACCAAATCTTGTCGCTCGACAGTTTGGCTTGATCCAAATTCTACCAAGACCCATATATGAGAAAAAGAATTCCCTTCTTCTCTACAATGCAATTCACACTAAGGATGTGACCATCAAGCAAATAACTCATTATGTTGGCCATACACAACTCATTCATGTTGCCTTCGAACCAAATTTCCTCTGCATCTCACAGTTCGACAAGTGGTAGAAAGAGTACTATGATAAAGAATTCTTCGATGTTGCTGCCTTTACTCAACATCTTAACAAGGATTTCCTCTCTGTGTAGGAGAAAATCAAGAAAGGTACTTCGACTCATATTAAGGAAATCCAAGCATTCCAAAAGTACTTCGAAACTGCCTATAGGTCTGATGATCTTAGTCAAACCGTCCGCAAAGCAGTCGTTACCTTAAAAGAGAAATTTTTAAAGAAAATGGAGAACTTAAAGCTACCTTCATTCGTTCCTCCTGAGAAACGGTACGAAACAGCTTTTAACATGTATCCTCCTAAATTTCCTCGACTCCCAAGTGACGACTTTGGTGTGGCTTTTAGCCCTCCATTCCTAGACTGGTTCGTCTGTGGGGATTTTGTAAAAATCCTTCGCCATGAATCACAAAAATGTGCCCAGCGAGTGGTTGCGAATAAGCATACATTATACAGTTTTAAAGGACACCTTCATATTGGCATCAAAGATGTTCGCATCGAATCTGAAATATATGAAGGTGTGGAATAGGAGGTGTTTCTACCCAACCTTTTTCGATTATATATTTTTCTTGTAATAATTGTTTTTATTTTCTTTCAGCTGTGAAAATTCCTCCCAAAAAACCCACAGCTAAAAAACCAGTTGAAGTAAAGGAAGAAGAAGGTAGCAAAACAACAACAACAAGGTAAATTTTATTTTACTCATCACTCTCATGTCGTGCATTGTTATGTTTCTAATGCTTTGAACCATTTTCTCAGGGAAATCAAAAACCACCACCAAATCCACAAAAACACAAACCCAAAGAACCTGAAGTCCAAGTAATCGAATCCGACGATGATGATATGTCTCCCACCACAGAACAACCCCTCAAACGAAGGAAAAGACAACTAAAGATGCCTGAGGCTCTAACCTAAAGTCAGGTGAAGGTTACCAGAGTTTCGACAAAGAAACCTACTACTCTCAAAATATTGGATCCCAACCCTGAGGACTTATCGGCGAAAGCTGCAGAGCAGCTCAAAAGTGATAACTCCAGTCCTGGAGCTGAGGGCTCCAAGGTATAACAAATATACCAACTTAGTATTTTATTCAGTTACCTTATCTCTCTGGCTTACTAACTTTCGATGCTATCTTCAGGATGCTGCAGGTGCTCCTAAGCAACCAACGGCTAAATCAGCTGACAAACCAGTCCTTCTTAACAGTGATGGTGATTCCACTTATCATCTCACTTCTGCAAAAGACTCAGAAAAGAGCTCGATGAGTGAAATAAACCAACCAGTCAAGGAATAACGCGAGACTTCGCCACCCAAGACTAACACTTAGCATTCCCACACCAGCGGCTCCGAGCGTAAGGATAAACAAGAAAAAGAAACCCAGACTGAGGTAACCAAGAATGATGCGGAAATGGAGCATGCTGAAGGCAATGTCAAAGGTGAATCTTAGGATGGCTCCCCAAGGTCGAAGATCTAGGCTCTGCTAGCCAAGACCAAGATGACGAAATGGAAAAAGAAGAAGACCAATCTTAGTTCCAATACCACTATGCACCCGCTGTTGATGAATTTGAAGATGAGGATGAAAATGATTATGAGAATAAAGGGACAGGTGAAAAAGAGAAAGATCAGGCACAAGACCAATCTGGCATCATTCCAACAACTGATGCTACTCATCAGAACATGAAGGCTTCGACTGGAACAACTACGATTCTTTCTTCAGAGGAAACCTATGGATGATGCACTCTTAAAGATCCTTGATCTATGGGGGCCCTCCCACTTAGGAGACCATTTTCCCAAAGCTCTATCCTTTCGATTTATGGGAAGGATCACTTTCCAAACCAAGTATCCAGGCAAAAATGTTTTAACTTTGACCCTTTTGTTGTACGATTTCTCTATTTTCTTTTCCTGCCTTTTCAACAATTCTAAGGCACTAAGTCTTTCTTTGTCTAAATCAACCAACTCATCCAACATCATGTTCCAATATGATTCAGATGAAATCTCATGGTGTCTTTGGATTCTCGTTGATTGTAAGTAGATTTCAACTGGAAAAAATGCGTCATGACCATACGTCAGACGAAAAGAAGTAGTGTTAGTAGCTTCCTTAGGGGAGGTTCGACATGCCCAGAGAATCTGGTCTAATGTCTTATGCCAACTCTTTGGCTATTTCTTAATCAAATCAATCACAACCTTATTTGTTGTCTCGACCTGACCATTGACCTGTGCATAATAAGGTGTATATGTCAACAATTTGAAACCCATTTCCTTAGCAAATTCTTGCACTTTTCGACCAGTAAACACAGATCCTTGATCCGTTGTAATAGTCTCTGGGATCTCAAACCTATAGATAATATGCTTTTGGATGAATTCGATTACAATGTCTTGATCCATGTTCGCCAGTGGTATAACTTCGATCCATGTTGTAAAATAATCGATGCCAATCAAAATATATCTTTGACTTTTGGATGATGCTGGTCGAATTTCTCCAATCAAATCCAAAGCCCAACCTCTAAAGGGCTAAGGCTTCACTATAGAATGCAGTTTGCTTGCAGGAACATGTTGTATACCTGCGGGTACTTGGCACTCTTGACATCCTTTGGCGAACTCAATACAATCTTTCAACATGGTGGGCCAATACATCCCATGTCAAAACAATAGCCACTTCATTTTATGGCCTACCTGATGTGCCCCGCATGCCCCACTATGGACACTCGAAAGGGCTAAATATGCCTCAGATTCACTAAGACATTTGAGCAAGATTCCCTTAGGAGTCTTTTTAAATAATACATTTCCCAAAAGAACGTAACTTAAAGCTCAATACCTGGTTTTTCGCTCAGCAAATGTTGGATTTTGTAAGTACTCTACTTATGGCTTTCTCCAATCTTCATCCATCAGGCTGTCGATATTCAGTATCTCGAAATTCTCTTCGCCAGCGTATCCCAGCTTCGTTGTTTCCAGATCTGATGGGGATAGTCTGGCTGACACAACCCTTCCTCTGACTTCGATTGCATCTTGCAATTTTTATTTTGAAATTTTATACCCAGAGGCAATCTATGCCAAGTCATTGGCCTCTTGATTCTCTAGTTGAGGGATGTGTTGAATACTAACCGTCTCGAATCTTTTCAATAGTCGATTGGCTATCACGAAGTACATGATAAGATTTTCCTTAACGCACTTGTACTCCTTTGTAATTGGTTTTATGACTAACTTCGAGTCACCCATTATTTCGACTCAAGTTGCCCCCAATTCCAACAATATCTCAAGTCTGACTATTAGGGCCTCATATTCAGCCTCATTGTTCGAACAGAGGCCTCCGTCTTTATACTTGAATTTTGTTGGAATTTTGTTTGGAGAAATAATTAGGACTCCTATGCCCGTTCCATCCTTATGACTAGAACCGTCGAAGTACAACTTCCAAGGCTCAAGTTCAAGTTAGTTTAATGAATTCTCAATTATAGAGTGGTCGACAATAAAGTCGGCTACCACTTGTCTCTTAACAGCCTTTAAAGGCATATAGGTTAAGGAATATTCAGTTAAAGCTAATGCCCATTTACCAATTCGACTATGCAAGATCGGTTTAGACAACATATGTTTTATAACATCAAAATGAGATGAAACAAAAACATCCACTGGTTTTATATAATGCTTTAACTTCGTACATAAGAAATACAAACATAAGCATAATTTTTCGACTACGCTATACCTAGTTTCGGCATCATTCAAGACCCTACTAAGGTAGTAAATGGCTCTTTCGACGCCATTTTCATCCTCATGATCCAACATGCTCCCTAAAGTCTTGTCCTACACAAATATATACAACCTCATACTTTTATTCCTACAAGGTGGCATTAGAATTGGAGTGTGGACCAGGTATTTTTTGATCTTGTCGAAGGGTTCTTGCTGAGCTTGCCCCCATTCAAAATCTTCCCTCTTGAGTCGAAGTAGAGGTGAGAAGGCTTGAGTCTTGCCACTAAGGTTCGAGAAAAACCTCCTTAAGAAATTAATCTTGCCAAGCAGTGACTGCAACTCCTTCTTAGTTGATGGCACTTTCCCCTCCATTATAGGTTTGGCCTTGTTCTGGTTTATTTAGATTCCATTTTTGTAGACCATAAAACCTAAGAAATCTACCGCCTGTACACAAAAATCACATTTGAGAGGGTTCATTTTTAGAGTGTGTCTCCTCATCCTCTCAAAGGACTGTCAAAGATGGTCTACGTGACTCTTCCCTAAAATAGACTTAACAATAATATCATCAGTATAGATTTGTATAAAAGTCTCGATAAAATCATGGAAGATCAAATTCATTGCTCTTTGGTATGTTGCCCTAGAATTTTTAAAACCAAAAGGCATTACGACCCTTTCATAGGTGCCAAAGGCTCCAGGGCATCTAAACGCCATTTTTTGGACGTCTTCTTCAGCAATAAAAATTTAATTGTACCCAGAATACCCGTTGAGCATACTAAGGTACTCTTGTCCTGCGGCAAAATCGTCTAACATTTTTGCCAAAGGCATCGAATGTTCATCTTTCAAGGTTGCAGAATTTAAGTCTCTAAAATTTATGCACACCCTTAACTTGCCATTTTTCTTAATAACTGGAACAATATTGGCAAGACATTCGACATACCTGGTCGTGCGGATGAATTTACATTTGATGCGTGTTTTCCATAAGTATACGGAGTGCGTCAGAGTAATATAAAAGATTATCGATCCCACAGAGACCAATGTCAATCTATCAATTACTATTGTTACGTTGTTTATCTAAGGCTAATAGAAATAGTGTATAAAGTGCACAGGCAATAAAGAATAATGAATAAAAATGAATTTAGATAAATGGTACTGGTATGTAATTTGCACCGATCAAACGATACTCCTATTGTTTAAGTAGAGACACTTACGGGACAATATTTTCTTCCTTAGAAAAAGAGTTAATTAAAAAGGAACCGTCGTGTTAGCATGATCGGAACCGGACCTAACCTCTAATCTATACCAGCCGCTCACACTGCACCGGTCGCGTATTACGTTAAAGTGATGAAGTCCTTTTTTATATAATCACCTCTAAGACTCAGTTAAAAAGTGCTTTTGATTGGAAACTTTTAGCATCAAAGGGTTTCCGGCATATGCTCGGCTAACCGGATCCTAAATCTATAAACGCGTCTGAAAATAGTTTTAAAATCACTTTCTAATAATATCAAATTTCCCTAATTAATTAACAAAGCGCTTTCGCTATTTTTATCAATTAAAAACTAACCAACTTTTATCTTAAGTATCAGACCACTTTCGATCTTACCCGACATAATCACGGTTATTACATAAATAGTAACACGGTCCCATTTACGTAATGGCCGATCAAATTAAATTCAAAAAAGTTGTATTAAAACCAAAACAGTCCCTAAAGTATTTCTACAAACACAACATACGGAGTACCTTCGAAACGACGGTCCTCACATCCCAGCACTAAGGATTTAGCTAGACATGACTATGGTAAACATGGCACGAAATAGATTTGTGGGATAAGTTATTTAAGAAATAAAAACGTGTTAAGGGTGCGATTGATTTTCAAAAGTAAGAACGAAAGTGCCACGCTTAAGTTCAGTTTGAAAACAAATCTTTTTACGATAAAGAAATTAAAATTTAAAACGACTAATGCGATAAAGTAAAGAATTTAAAGCGGAGTAATAATGTAAATAATTTAAGGCAATACGGGAAATAAACAAAGTAAAGCAGTGCGGGAAAATAAACAAAGTAAAGACGGTGAGAGTAGAAAAATAAAATGTGAATTGAATAATAAATCTGCTCCAAATCGGAGACTTTAATCTGGTACAATGCTAGAAAGTAAATCTGACTTGAAAAGTAAAATGGCGGCAAGATTACTCTACTTTTAAAATGCTCCAATCTCGATTACAACAATGGTACAATAACCCCTCGATGTGACAGATTATTGCTTTAAACAAACTGAATTTATGCTTATGCTGCAACTAAGAGAGGATGCCCAACAATGGAAACTTATGGCCTATTTATAGTGTGAAAACCCTTGGAAGTTACACGAGACGTTCAGAAAACATGTAGAGATAATTCCTCTGGTCATGGCCACTTCCTCCAACTGCCTTTGACCAAGGCGCGTTTTAGAAAGATAGCACCCATCATCTCCCCATGGCGCCCGCCATGTGTGAAAAAGATGGAGGACGTGGTCTTTTGACCATTGAGACGTGGGTGAAACCCTACACGTCATGGTACCCTCCTTGGCCAACGCCATGTGGAACACCATGTGTGTATTTTCCACTGAATTGTTCCGATTCTCGCTCTTTTTGCTTCTTTTCTTCACGGAAGGCTCCACTAAGGCATTTTACCTGAAAACAACACAAAACATAAACATAATACAAGAAAAATAGCAAATAAAATATAATAACCATGTGCAATCTGAGCCAAATACACAGTGTGTTTCGATGATATCAAATTCTCCCACACTTAAACCTTTGCTTGTCCTTAAGCAAACTCTTATAAGCACAAAAGATAAACAGCAACACACAAGGATTGAATCTGGGCTAGGGACTTTAGTTTGATCAAGGTTGCTTTGATAGGTACTGACTCATGAACCAAGGATATCGTGGTAACACTTCCCGCAGGTTGTGGTCATAAGTTTCTCTCTTATACGAACGAATCCATATCATGATATTATACTCAGACCTACTTTACTCATTCCTTTCTCATCCCCTTTTCATTCAAGCGCAATTATATTAAGCCCTTTATCTTGTACTTGCATGGTGAACAAACCTGTTGGTGATCCTGATCCGTATTTGTGCCAAAATTTAATTCTTTTTGCACTTTAACATAGAAACACAAGCATAATTTTTGGAAGTCTCGCTACCATTGGGCTAAATAACCGGGTGAGGGTTACCTAACTTAGAAGGTGGATCCTTTTCAAATTCTTTGCTTTTATTATATTTTTGCTTTTTCTTTCTTTTTGCAGGATCATTCACCTATTTGCATCGGTTCGTCCACTTAGCAGTGACTAAGATAGTGCTGATTGTTGAAATAAACTACTTAAGGAGTGAATTTTAAAGGTGAGATTTCAAGGCAACAACATAATAAGTATCTGGATAGGGTCCTATAATTTAGAAGCTTGCGGTGTTAAAACGATATCGATTTTTCACAATTTTTGCCAAGTCTCCGCATACGATCCTAACTTGTCTAACAACCCAAATTTTCAAAAATAGAAGCCGTTTACTTATTACAATTTTTGTTATGGCTCAAGAAATGGGGAAAATAGACAAACGACACAAATGACTCGTCAGGCACATGTAATTATTAAGAACGAAGTAAAAATAAAAAACGTACTTGGAAAATAAACTAGAAAGCGATAAAATGAAAAACATAAAGAAAAACTAAAAACGGTAAATACCTCCTCCCACACTTAAACCGAACATTGTCCCCAATGTTTCGATAAAAGGTGAAAAAGAGATAGGTAGAACCTGGATGATGCTACTAATGACCACTAGTGCCCTCTCCTCCCTGCTCTGAACTTCGAGGGTGACGGCTCCTACTGCGGTGTCGGGCACTCTGTGAAAGCTCAAGCTGCTGAATCCTCAATGCTAATGAGGCATTAGACTCTCGGAGTTCGTGGAGGTTTCCTAGTATGGAACCTTGAGTAGCCTTCACTAGCCCGAATTGTCTGTCAAGGTAGGCTTGCTAGCGCTGCTACTGAGAAGCTACGGTGAGCTGAGACTCCAACACAGAATGCAAAGATCGCTCAGTTTGCCGCTGTAACTCACGCATGAATTCCATCATGTCCTGGTGCTGCTTATACATGGCATAAAATAGGCCATCACGTTCTTCTTCGTGAGCTTGTTGTGCTCTCCACATCTCTTCAGTAATATAAAATCCCAAAGGTGTACCTGCAGAAGGGTTAGTAAAAAGTAGAGTGTGTGTGCAGGTGATGGATGTGGAGGAGGTGCATTATGAACAAGAGATTGGTTTCTCCGCTCATATTCATCATCGGTCCCGTCATCCTCGTCCTCTGGGATGTTTGGTGGTAACGGGCCGAGAAAAGGTGCAGCCTATAAAGAGATAAATTCTTTAGAATTTAATTTATTTGGATTTTCTCGGGCAAAAACAGTGGATGCCAACAAAAGTCTAAAAACACGTATGGTCGGGTTATGGATATCTGAGGCCAAGTTACCTTCGAAAAAGTTTATGGTTCGACCTGTCAGATCATTCCACAGTTGGAATGCCTCAACCTGCCAATTAGTGTCTAAAGGTGTCTCACAAATAACACCTTCCCCGTGAGGGAGTCCTAACAAATCTGCGAGGTGGTCGGTAGTGACCTCATATTCTACATTAAACATCCTGAATTTCATTGTACCGGCGGTGCTAGCGGTATTAGGACTAACATTTTAATTCAGGGAACTAAAAAATTCCCAGGCCAGCCTCTCAAAGGTAGGTTCTCTATGAGTAAAAATGTCATGTAATCCTAAATTATCTAGCATATAAAAAACACTATGGTAAATCCCTAGACTATACAGGCAGTTAGTATCGATATACCTCGCCGCAAAAATTTCGCGTGTCAGCAATGCTTCAAATTTCTTCCTCTGCCTATCCCCCGCTTTTCCATCTCGAAAGATAATCCCTCCGTGCTCCATTTCTGCCATTGTTGAAGCTTGTTGAAGGTGAATGAAAGTTTTGGTGAAATTTGTGAAATGAGATTTTGTGGAATTTTTTATGAAAAGTTGTATTTTTATGGGTGGAAAGTGAGTGGGGTATTGGAAATGGTAGTGGGTTTGATGATTGAATGAGTGGTTAATGGGATTTGGTGGATTTTTAAGAAGGTCAAAAATGGAGAAAATGGGGAAAGAGATGAGTTGAATGTGAAAAATGGAGGGTTTTCACATTCTGTCCCGTGTAAAGTCCCAGACCCCATGGCGCCCGCCATGAGGGAGATGGCGTCCGCCATCTGTGTCTTTTGGCCTGGACGGGTTTGTGGGCCTTGACTTGATTTGTTTCTTTGTTTGGGGGTATATGTAGCGTCTTCTGAGAGTTTTCTTAGTATTTGTACATACAAGAGACATAAAGGATATTTTTACATGATATAAATGATAAAGATATGGTATGTAACATAAATAATAATTATATAAATGATAAAACTAGGATGTGCACTATACATTTTTTTTTTTTTGAAAATTTTTAAAGCTTCACTGATAAAATATAGTATGGTGATAATTGCATATAATGAGTGAATGCAATATATCAAGATACTTGATATAATACATAAGCATAATAGTAATAAGTCTTGTAAAGGAAATAAAGTGCGGAAATAAATAAAACGACTAAAACCAAGAGAATGTCTGATAAAGGTGAAGGAAATAATAATAATAATAATGCAGTAAATCTCCCTCACACGTAGTGTGAGCAATGTCCTCAGTGCTCCATAAAGATCTTCTATAATGATTGGCGACAGACACCCTGATTCATATGTGGACAGGATACCTTCACCTCTGCAAGCTGACGTCGGAGACTGTAGATTTCCTGATACAGGCAATCGATCTCAGCGGCGTGAGTGGCATCAGAGTCCTCCTTCAGAATGGTGAATTCGGTAAGCTCTTCGCAAAGAGAAATTATCTCCTTGCGCATAGTGTCGAACTCAGAGTAAATGTCGCATCTCTGCAGATTAACATTAGAAGAGTACATTGTGGTCCTTTCTGTGAGAGGCGTATGGTAGTATTTAGGAACAGGTGGGGATTTGGGTCTATTAGGTGTCTCATCCAGGGCCTCTAAAGGGTATGAACAGTTCTCTTTATTGTAGACATTGGTTCGGGTAGGATGTGGTAGTCCAAAGTAATGGATGGTCTCATTGTCGATCAAGAGCTTATAATGTTAGGGACTGAAATAAACTCTCCTAATTAGGCCACGGTCCAAGCAATGGTCTAGGTCAATTAAGGTACAACCACAATAGGCGGTCAGGTGAGATATTTTGCTAATGAGACCTAGGGCATAGGCGATGTGTGTCACTGTTCCTCCTACGTGGATGAGTCCTTGGGAGGATTTGCCAATCATGTTAAGGTGATTTATTAGGAAATTTCTGCTAGCTACAGGGCATGACTGGGTGGTGCAAAAGAGCACAAGGATTTCTTCAGCACTTACATGGTTATCGGTTTCACTTTTTCCAAAGAAGGTTTGGGCCAAAATCATCTGAAAGTATCTAAAAGCTGGGTTATGAATCTTGTTTGATAGTTAGGTGGAGGGATCAGGGCCTCCTCCATCGGTGATTTCACTCCAGAACTTATCTAACTCAACCTGCCTGATATCACACTCAGGGAATTCATGTACAACATCAAGGCCACACTGAAATCCTAGCAGGTTAGCAAAATCTTTGTGGGTAAAAGTGTATTCATTTCCAAACAATCTGAAGTTAATGCAGCCTTTTTTGAAACCTCTACCAACGTAGGGTTCATAGATAAGTGAGCTGAGAAATTCTAGGGCGAGGTGTATGTAAGTCGCATTCATTGTATTAGAGTATTCATCCCATTTGAGTTGGTGGAAAAGATATATCACACTAGCTTTAAGACCTAAGGCTTCTAGGCACCTAGGGCCAGGATATCTGGTCGGAAGCATTGGTTGCTCAGAAAGGACCACAAATCGTTTCTTCTAAATGTCATCTCTGAACACAATATGCATATCGTCGAAGTGCTGCATCCTAAAAAATAAGGTTAGTGGAGAATGCTATCGAAGGCAATGGGATCTGAAACCTAAAACATGAATATCACACAAGTCAGTCCTGTTAAGCAGATAAAAATAATTAATTCACCTTTTAAGAATAATACATAAATAAAAATGAGAAAGCAATAAATATAAAATGGTCGTGGGTTGCCTCCCACGCAGCGCTTGTTTAACGTCATTAGCTCGACGATTATGGAACTCACTAAGTAGATGTAGCAATGGGTGGCTCGATCAAAGTATGACCAGTAATAAGTAGGGATATCACCACCGTAATAGTGTTTCAAACATTGTCCGTTTACCATGAAAGGACTACATAAATTATCTCGTATTTATACTGCCCCAGACTTTAGGACTTTAGTGACCTCATATGGGCCAATCCATCTAGAGCGTAACTTACCAGGAAACAACTGTAATCTAGAATTGAAGAGAAGTACAGGGTCGCCTATGTTAAATTCTTTCTTAACAATCATTTTTTCGTACCATGCTTTAGTTCTCTCTTTATATATGATGGCATTTTCATAAGCATCGCGACGTATTTCTTCTAATTTATGAATATCTAGAATGCGTTTGTTACCGGCTGCTAAGTAATCCATATTAAGGGCTTTGATGGCCCAATAGACTTTATGTTCCAGCTCAAAGGGTAAGTGACAAGACTTTCCGTAAGCTAATTGGTATGGGGTTGATCCTATAGGGGTTTTGAAAGCGGTCCTATAAGCCCACAATGCTTCTTGTAGTCTTAAGGACCAATCCTTTCTGGAATGAGACGATTTTTTCTAAGATCTGCTTAATCTCCCTATTTGACACCTCTACATGTCGGCTGGTTTGCGGATGATAGGGTGTTGATACTCTATGTTTAACTCCATATTTATTTAAAAGATCATCAAATATCCTTTATATGAAGTACAATCCGCCATACTATCAAATACTTTGAAGCAAGATAGCTTTAACAACATCTCTTGCTCTTTAATACTGGATTTTTATTTCAGAACACAAATGCTTCTTTTCATCTGTATCCTACACTAATATCAGCTTCAAAAATCTAATCATTGAAGAACATATGATATTAGGTTCTGGTAGCGTTTCTTCTTGCTTTTAGATTTGGGAGATCAGTCAAAATACAAGTATTTCAAAAACTTCTGAAGTCACTCTTCTAACAACAGATATCACAATCCATTCAGTTAGTATGGAAGTGCTTTTAATAATAAACCTAAGTCTCTCATCATCAGCCATTCCAAGGAACTGAACAAAATAGAGAAGGTCATCTGTTGAATAGTTTTTCTTCATCTAACTTCATTTCTTTTCTTTAAAGATTGCAACACAAATCTTCAGAACACAGCAGATTCAAGATGTAAACATAAAAAAGAAACTGTGATTTAGATTTAGGTCAAAGAACAATCTTCTCAGAATTTGCTTGAAAAGATTAGATGAAGTGCAACTACTCCAAGCTTCAAAAACTGATCCCCACAAATCTAAGCACAAGAATTCACAGACAGTCCTAGCATCAGACATATCAATGATGTTGATATACTCAGAAGTGAGATAGAGAATCTACCATAATGCAACTACCTCTGAAGATATTCAACGAGCATCTTATGAGTTATTGAAAGAGATTTTTAACCATCAACTTATATAGCAATACCTCTTTCAAGGATTTTCTATAGACCTTCAGCAACCCTTTATCAAGTCCAATGAGTTAAAAATATGTTTAGCTTTACCATCATTTAAATTCAGTGGAGTTATCCATTTGAATATGGTAGGAAAATCCGTATGATATTTTTCATGTGGCACTTGATTCCTTCTTGAAGAAGAAATATACTTTTCTTATTGGATCATTATCCGCGCCACTGTTAAGTGTTAAGCACAGACCTGGCTCTGATACCAATTGAATGTGTGAAAAGTACACAAGAAGGGATGATTAAATTGTGTTTCGCGTTTTCTTTTAATTTAACTTCTTAGTAGAGTTTCAGAATCAGAACAGGTGTTCAGATTCTGTTAAATTCATTAGCAACGGATATAACAGAAGTAAATAAAATAACAACAAAAGACACAAAAGATTTATCCTGGTTCCTCCGCTAACTGAAAGTACTCCAGACCCCTTGCCTCACAAGAGATTTTCATTATAACCACTTCATGATTACAATCGCTTATGCTCCACATAAGACTTTTACAACTGCTCAAACCAACTATCTGAGACTTCCTTTGCTTAGAGCACATGTCTAAGACTTTCCTTTACTCATACCTTCTGACCGAGCCACCTGCTCCAAGGTCTTCAGGTTGAGACTTCCCCTTGCTTAGAGCACATGTCTAAGACTTATCTTGCTCACGCCCTCTGATCGAGCCACCTGCTCTTCTGGTCATCAGACTGAGACTTCCCCTTGCTCAAGCTCTCTTGAGACTTCTTGCTCACTCCCCTCAGACGAAGTCTTCCCCACTTGCTCAATCAGACTAGCTGAATAAGACTTTCACAGCTCAAGAACTTAAGCAATGAGACTTACGCGGCTTAAGCATCTTGGCTCAAGACTTGTTGATTGAATCCCAATGAGACAAGAATTTTTGCTCAAGCACATAGAAAAAAGACTTAATCTAAACTACTGAAGGCTCAGCAGAATAGAGAACAAGGTGTACATGATGCAAGCATCAGAGGTACGGGAAATCACCATAACAAAGACCTAAAGCTCTTAAGATTTCTAAGATATTTAATGATAAGAAATCTTAAGGCTTTTACAATTACAACCTAAAACAGAAAATCTACATATTACATTAGAGTTGATAATTGCTTGATCTTGCTACTCCTTCATCACAAGAATCTTTGTTAAGATTCAAACTGGAATCTTCAGCCATATATATAGCCTTTACAGAAACTAGCCGTTGAGGAAGTGTCCTGATCAAGTGTCTTTGCCATTACTCCATAGTACAAGAGACGTTGAAGATGGATGCATATCAGATTCTGAATCCAGTTTGTAACAAGTTTAACCTTTGAGTCTTCAAGAGGTTTTGTACTAATAGAGCCATTGGGAGCAAACATCCGTAGAACGTAACAGCTTTTCTTGAGCTTTGCAATCTTGTAGACTTGAGCTGACAGGATGATAAGACAATAAATACAACTTGCTTTCTGTAGTACGGACAATCCACTACTTTACTACCAACTCTGAGTGGTACCAAATGCTGATATACAATTACCAAGTGTAGAAAATCGTCTGAATGTTGAGGCCTTCTGCTCAGAGTCTGCGTCAAGCCACACTAGCAATTGTTCTTCAGACTCTGCCACCAGAAGCTAGAAATAAAGAAACTCCCAAGTGTGTCTAAGTAAAACAAATTCTGATTATTTATGTACAAGAACAAGAACCTGCATAGATAAAACACACATCAAATAAACCATTGTTATTTTAGTACTTTTGTTATCATCAAAACTAAAAGAGAAAATGTCATGAACAAATATTGCTCTAATAGGGAATACTGTAAAAATTTATGTTGAGAGACCTTTGCCTATTATTCAACCAAGTTTTGTGTTTTACTAAGGGATGCAGGCCTTTTATTAGAGTTTATGGTTTCCACCTTAAAGCAAAGTATGGTGGTTAACTCTTAGTGGTTGTTGCTATCGATCCAAATGATCAATATTATCCATTGGCTTTTGGTATTGTAGAGACATAAACTAAAGAAAGATGGAGATGTTTTTTTACAATTACTTATGGAAGATATTAGTAAAGAAGGGAAATATGTGTTTATTTATGATTCGCAAAAGGTTTGATCATATAATCCCCTGTAATTTTTTTTACCATTGTTATATTTGTTTCTAACTTGTAAAGTTGCTAGTGTAAATTTAGGAACTTGTTAGTATTTTTGAGGAAATGTTTGAACAAATTGGGCATAAAATACCTCTTAGATATTTATATGCCAATTTTAAGAAGAAGTTTGGTGGGGGTGCTACAATAAGGGATCTCTTGATGGGAGCTGCCAAAGTAACTTACTTTCAAGTTTGGGAGAAAAAGATGACCAAGTTTAAGCAGTTGGACACTAAAGCATAAGATTGGCTTATGAGAGTTCTAACAAAGTTATGGTGTAAGAATTCTATTAGCTTTTATCCAAAGTGTGATGTGTTAATGAACAACCTTAGTGAGTCATTTAACAATACAATTTTACAAGCTAGGGACACCAATCCTCACCATATCTGAGTGTATTAGAAACTAATTGATGAATAGGGTTTCAGTAGTTTAGTCTAAGAGAAGAATATGGTCTTACTCTTACCAAAGAGAATCCCATGTTAGGGACTTATGTGCGGAAAATGAAGTCATGGGATGAGATTTCTAGGAAAATGTCCCAGTGATGGTCCCAATGTTTGACCCAGCTACAATCCTACTTGTAGTTTGTTATTTTTTTTTAGTTTGTTATATTGTAATCCATAATGTGTATCTGCTTTTGGAACAGCTTGTATTGCACTTAGTGTGCCTATTTGGAACAACTTGTATTGCACTTAGTGTTCCTTTTTGGTACAACTTGTATTGCATTTAGTGTGCCTTTTTGGAATAGCTTGCATTTCACTTAATGTGCCTTTTTGGAACAACTTTTATTGCTCAATGAATGGTTAATGCAGTTAATTATTAATGATTATTGCTAATGTCTAAAAAAAATGTTTATATCAATTTTACTACTGCATAAAGTGCATACTGGCTGCATGATGCACAAAATTTGGCTTGCATGATGCATGTTCTTGCTAAACACTATTTGGAGAAATCTCCCCGAAGCTAGTCAGGAGAGAACACAATCGTCCTATGCGATTAGGAGGTTTTAGTAGTTGTCCTCTTTCGCGTGAGGGAAGTTTCCTTTTTTACTACTTGAGTCATCCATGATCCTTAAATGTATGTTTTTTCATATCTCTCATTAAGGTGACTCTGATTCTCTCTTAGGTGGGCTTCTCTTTCCTGACGCTCCATCTGTCTCCTTTATATATGAAAATAGCCGACCCATCTAGATTAGAGTCTCAATTTATCTTTTCAAGTGGTGACATTCCTCAGTCTGATGGCCTTTCAAGTGGTGATAGGCGCATCATGCTGCTGCATCATTTCCTAACACCGCATTGACCCTCTTAGGACGAGGTGGCTCAGGAATTAACTTGAGATGATATAATTCTCTCAAGATGTCGGCACACTTTGCAATGAGAGGTGTAAAGTTGTCGGACGAGTTATCATAGGGTCTCCGAGAAGGTCTCATTGTTGACCTATCTCTCAAGCCTTGTTTGTGGTGCTCTCTTCTGAACCTGGATCCTTCATGTTTGGATTTTGTTTTTTCTTTAGCATCCCAAAACCTTTTTTCCATGTTGCTTTACTCCCTTTTAACATAGCATTCTGCTCTGCTCATGAACTCCTTCATGCTAGTGGTCAGCTTGTGCTCCAATGACTCGTTGAAGTTACCAGCTTTTAGTCCGTTTTGAAAATCTTCCATGGATATATCCTGCTTTGGACGGGAGACTTTTATGGTTTCTTCATTGAATCTCGCCATGTATTCCCTGAGGAACTCGGATGACCCTTGTTGGACATTGAACAAACTGGTGGTAGTCACCTTTCTATGTTTGCTGGTGGAGAAGTGTTGTACCATCTTTTATGTCAGATCTTGGTAGCTGGTAACTGATAGTCTAGGCAGACTCATATACCAACATAATGCCACATCTTTGAGGGTTCCCGCCATGAGTTTGCATTTCAAAGGGTTCCTGAGGATCACTTTTGCCATCAAAAGATGGAAAAGGCGGAAGCTTGAAATTCTCTGGGACTTGATCAACCCAAATCATTTATGAAAGAGGTTGAGGATCAAAAAGCTCTTCCTCATCCTTTCCCTCCCTCGTACTTTGTGATTTCTGTAAAGTATGGACACTTTCTTGCAGATACTCATTTTTGCTAGCGCAGGTTCTCCATAATTGTTAGGAGATGAGCCATGTCTAGGGATGGTGATTCTCGCTCTTGCTAGGGGATGATCCAGACACAACATTGATGGTAATACAGTGTATGTTATTTGAATGAGGCATGGGAAAGTTTTACCAAGGCCCCACGGTGAGTGCCAATTGTTCTTGTTAAACACTATTTAGATAAATCTCCATGAAGCTAGTCAAGAGAGACTGTAATCGTCCTATGTGATTAGGAGGTTTCAGTAGTTGTCCTCTTTGTTAGACGGTGTGGCTAGTGATCGAGAGGGGGGGGGGGGTGAATAGATCACCGCTTGTAAAATACGGTTTTAAAAAAAACCTTAACAGAGTTTTTGAAATATAGCGGAAAGTTTTGGTCCCGAATCGACTTCCGTCTATTCTGAACCGCTACCAAAAAGACCAGACACGCAAGTATGATGCTGGATTTGAATTGATTGATAGAAAACGTTAACACAGAAATTTCTCGCACTAAATGCACTTATCACAAATTCTGATTCCAATGAGTAAATCACAACAAACCGTTTTGTCAAACACTTGGCGTGTATGTGTTCTATGATAAACAATAGTGATGTTTCAATAAAAGGTTTTCTTGCCACTATTGTATCACGACACGTAAAACGTACTGCGCCAATTTGTATCACAAAACAGTTAACGAAAACGTAAAGGGAGATAGAGATAGAATACGATACGCAGAGATTTGTTAAGGAAGTTCCCCACTGTCGTCCTCGCGTGTGGGTACGTCTCCCTCTCAATTTCAAAAGAAATTGAGACCTTTTCTTATCAATAGTTGCTGAATTCGTTCTTACAAAGGTTACAATACCAAGACAGAATTCTAAATCCCTAGAACTTCTTCTTCTCGTATAGAACCTCGACTTGATCAGAGCTGGATCAAGAATTCCCCGCAAGACTTGCAAACGATTCACCGGTTCCACGACCTGTTTGCGAAACAACCCCGTTTCCAAACCCTACGCTGCGGCTGAATCCGTTCTGCAATCGTGACTAACAAACCCGCAAGAACAGTCCCGTTCTTGAAGGACAAACCAGTAGGTTTTTCCTCGAAACCCCCTTCACTCTTCAACCCAGCTAGATCCTTGATCGTTCCACTGACTCCACAGCTAGATCGTTGATCGTACCACTGAACGTTATCTCGTTGATCCTTCAATCCGAAGAACAAGAATGATTGTGTGTAATTGTTCTTGAATTGAAGAGATTGAGAAGATGATGAAGACGAAGTATCTTTCAGGTTTCTGAATGCTCAATCAATTGCTGCTACAAAGACCTCTATGACTTGTGTATTTTGCAATTTTCACTTGTGAATTCATTCTTAAGCCAATACCTGCCACTTTGTATTTATACTAAACAAGACAGAACTGTTAGAATAAAAATTATGCAGAAAAACAGACTTTGGGATCGATGCCAGACACGTATGGATCGATGCCAGACAGTTTTTAACTGTTAGGGATTGATCCCAAAATCTATGAATCGATCCCTACTGAAGGTGAGCTGAAAAACAGAATTTTCATTGAATCAGGGATCGATGCCAACCACGTATGGATCGATGCCAGACAGTTTTCAACTGTTAGGGATTGATCCCAAAATCCATGAATCGATCCCTACTGAACAAATTCAAATTCTTTTGATTTCCAATAAAGCAGGGATCGATACCAAACACGTATAGATCGATGCCAAAGGTTAAGTATTGATTCAAACCTTATAAAAAGTGTTTCTAACAATCATTTTAAGATGAATATCAATTCCAATCATCTAGTATTGAATAAAGACAAACGCAAAGGCAAAAATCACACATATTCACATGTAGAATGAAGCACAACAAATCAAACACGCAATTTGCAATCATACAAAACAAAACCAAAGTAAAGGATTGTCTCACAAACTCCCCCTTTTTGATGATGGCAAATTGATGTGTGATACTCCCCCTGAGTTTGTGCATACCATTCTGTCATGTCAACATCTTCTATACTTCTCCCCCTTTGTCAACATCAAAAAGAGAGAATACACACCAAAGAGAAGAACAAAGTAGCAAACCGCAGCAAAAATTGATAACAAAGCTAACAATCACAAAGAAAGAAAGCTTAGAAGAATAAAATCACTCACAAAGAGTGATCAATAAAGGGCAATGAAACCACAAACAAGCAAACGGAAATAAGCATTGAAATACTAGGAAAGTATTTAAAATTATATAAGCCAAACAAATATAGTCAGAATATTCGAAAATTGAAACAACCACTCAAGCAACATGAAATGAAATGCATATGAAATGAAATGCTAATGAGGAAAGTGGCCTCCACAAGACTCCTCGTCATCTTGATTTGGATCTCTGAAGCTAGGTGGAGGCGGAGGAGGAGGCATTTCATCAGGATTGTGTCCCATGAAAGAGTAATGTCTGAATCGGTCCTGAACTTCAGTGCTTCGAAACCTGTCCATAATACCCGGATTTGCACGACAATCGTCCATGAAACCTGTCATTTCATTATAAAAGACTTGATGCCACTTAATCAAGTCAGTGTGCCAAGAGTGCTGATTGTGATACATCCTTGTGTGGTCATCATGCCACTCCCGATGTTCGTTATGCCACTCAGCTTGTTGAACATGCCAAGATCTTGCTTCCTCATGATTTTGTCGATTTTCTAGCTGCATTTGCTGGAGCATGGTTGTGACATCTACAGAAGAGGGGGGCAGCAGCAGAGAAGTGAGGAGGAGGTGGTGGAGCAGGTTCATAGTGAGAAGGAGACCATCTTTGTGGCACCCACTCACCCCAACCGGTATTGGCAGCAGCTGCAGGCACTTCTGGTTCATCCACATCCTGCATTTCTTCATCATCTTGATCTTCAACAATAGAAAATCTGTCAGCCGGCTCATCAAAGTTGTAAATCCTTGTCCTTGTTTTGCTTATATAGATATAGAAGCATTCACGCTCCTTATCCCACCGGTATCCCATGTGCGACAAGGTGGAAGAATCAAACTCTTGGGCAGGTGTGGGAGATACAAGAGGAACCAAAGGCACAGTGATGTTCCAGAATTTTATAATCCTCATGATCTGAGAGGCATATCCGAGAGCAACATTTTTGGAACTGTTTCGCACGGAGAATAGACGCTTGACAAAGTAATTAGGCCAATTCAACTTAACCTTCTTTAGCAGAATGTACATGAGATGAGTGCTTGGTCTGTCCAGCCGGGAATGACCACCAGTTGCTGGACGCAAGACATGGGATACAATCCAATGGAGTATCCGTGGTACTCGTTTGATCATACCCGTTGTCAGACGTTCATCCTCAGCTATTGGTCGTTCTACTTTAGAAATAGATTGACTGAATTCCAGCAAATTGAACTCAGTATCAAACTTAGAATCATTCCAATTCTTGAAATCAAGCGGCGAAAGTGGGATTTCAAATACTTTGAGCCAGTCAGCAGCCTCGAATGTGTATGTGTTAACACCAATGGAACACTTAAAACTATATCCTTTACTAGTTTGTAATCCAACATAAAATGCTCGTATAAAGTCCTCATGGTACTCATTTCTTATAGTTAAAAAGGAACCCAATTGTTGTGCATTCAATAGTTCTACCACATCACCTAAGTGCAAAGGAATGGCATCATGCTTATCAAAAACATGAGGTTTCATGACTAACCTTGTCTGGAAGTCTTTCTCAAACTCATCAACAAAGGCAGGATGAAGGAGATCCAAAGCCTTTGGAGGAATTTCTTGTGGTTGAGTAGAGGTTCCAACCTGTTGTTTTCCTTTTTCTCTTCGAGTTGCTCTGACCGGATTCATTCTTGGAGGCATTGTTGTGGATTGGAAGTAGATTGAAATGAATTTGGGGTTTTGGAGAGAAGAGGGTTAGAGAGAAATTAGGGTTAGCCGTGTGGAGGAAGAGAGGTTATGAGAGGTATGGGGATGCTAAAATGAATGCAAAAAAAATTGATGATGTGACGAACCATGAGAAGTTAAAAAGGGAGGTTAATGAACAAGAACAGTAGGGATCGATGCAGGGGATTTGGAATCGATCCAAAACACGATAAATATATTTTTAAAAGCTGTAGGGATCGATACATGGGATTAGGAATCGATCCAAACCACGAAAAATTGATTTTAAAAGCTGTAGGGATCGATACCAAATGCGTATGGATCGATCCATACTGAGACAAAAAAAAAAAAAAAAAAAATTGAATTAAGGTGATAGGGATCGATCCCTAGGTCGTGGTATCGATACATGCGAATGCAAAACAGACTTTTAGGACATCATTATGCAGAATGCAATGCTTATGAACCATGTTTTGAAAATGATGCTTAAGAATAGTTCTCAATTCAGATATTAATGTTCAAACAATAAAAGCAAAAGAATTTACATAAACGAACATAGAGAATTTGTTCAAACATACGCAAACACATAGATCCAAAGAGTAGTAAAGAGGATTGATATTACCTTTGTTGATGTACCTTTGTGAAGTATAAGCTCACACCTTCTAAAACACAACTTATCAACCAAGGTGAGGCAAAAAAAAGAATCTAACAAGCTTAAGATAGTAATGAAGACAGATCAAGAATCCCTAATTCACGACGAATGTTAAAGAAAGGTTCCGTTGCTAGTGGTTTAGTGAAAATATCAGCGAGTTGATTCTTAGTATCAACATGCTCAAACACAACGTCCTCTTTCTCAACATGGTCGCGAAGAAAGTGATGCCTAATCTCTATGTGTTTAGTGCGTGAGTGTAAAACAGGATTCTTAGTAAGATTTACAGCACTGGTGTTGTCACACTTTATTGGAATGCGTTTGAGTTGAATATCGAAATCTTGTAGTTGTTGCTTCAGCCACAAGATCTGAGCGCAACAGCTACCGGCTGCAACGTACTCAGCCTCAGCAGTTGACAATGCGACAGACACCTGTTTCTTGCTATGCCAACTGACCAGAGAGTTTGAAAATAAGTGACATGTACCACTAGTACTTTTCCTATCTGATTTGCAGCCAGCAAAATCAGAATCGGAGTAACCTACTAAGCTACAATCGCTTCCTTTTGAATACCAGAGCCCATACTTAGATGTTCCATGAAGATATCTAAATATGCGCTTGACAGCTTTCAAGTGTGACTCTTTAGGATTCGATTGATATCGTGCACACATGCAGACACTAAACATGATGTCAGGTCTAGACGCAGTAAGATACAAGAGAGACCCAATCATACCTCTATACTGTTTGACATCTACACTCTTACCGTGTTCATCTTTATCTAGATATCCGTTGGTAGGCATAGGTGTGTCTATTGATTTTGAGTCGTTCATTCCAAAGCGCTTGAGCAGCTCTCTGCAGTATTTTGTTTGACTCACAGCTGTTCCCTCATCAAGCTGCTTTATTTGGAGACCGAGGAAGAAATTAAGCTCCCCCATAAGACTCATTTCAAATTCACCCTGCATAACTTTTGAAAACTCTTCGACCAAGTGTATGTTAGTTGAACCAAAAATTATATCGTCTACATAAACTTGAACTAAAAGAATGTGTTTTCCTTTGTGCTTAATGAAGAGGGTGGTATCCACTTTACCTCTTGAATATCCATGATCAAGTAGAAATTTGCTAAGTCTTTCATACCAAACCCGGGGGGCTTGCTTAAGACCGTACAAAGCTCGTTTTAATTTGTAAACATAATCTGGATATTCAGCATTCTCAAAACCAGGAGGTTGTGAGACGTATACCTCTTCATTTAGGACACCATTTAGAAACGCACTCTTTACGTCCATTTGGTAAAGCTTAAAATCTCTAGAACACGCATAAGCGAGCAAGAGACGTATAGCCTCAAGGCGAGCAACTGGAGCATAAGTTTCCTCATAGTCTATGCCCTCCTCTTGGTTATAGCCTTGTGCTACTAAACGTGCCTTGTTCCGAGTTATCACTCCACTTTCATCAAGCTTATTCCTAAAAACCCACTTAGTACCTATGATATGATGTTCTCGCGGACGCGGGACAAGTTCCCAAACGTCATTTCTTTTAAATTGATTAAGCACTTCTTGCATGGCCATTAGCCAAAATTCATCAATCAAGGCTTCTTTGGCATTTTTAGGTTCCACTTGTGAAACAAAGGCGAAGTGAGAACAAAAATTACTTATCTTAGAACGAGTCATGACTCCCTTTGAAATGTCTCCCAAGATGTTGTCAATGGGATGGTCTTTTGAAGATTTCCAAGCTGGTGGAAGGTCATTCACATCAGCTGTCCTTTCTTCCTTATCTTTTTCATGACTAGTATCTTCCTCCTTCTCAATGGGAGCTGTCTTGGATTGATCAGTTTCCGCAACAGCTTCCTTGAGTATGTCTTCTGTAGATACACCTGCGTCATCAAAAGAAATACCTTTGCCGACATTTTTCGGATAAGACTCATCAAAGGAAACATGGACAGATTCTTCAACAGTAAGTAAACGCTTATTATACACTCTATATGCTTTACTTGATTGTTAATAACCAAGAAAAATACCTTCATCAGCTTTTGCATCAAACTTCCCAAGTTTTTCCTTACCATTATTCAAAACAAAACACTTACAACCGAATACGTGAAGATGTGATAAGTTTGGCTTTCTTCCTTTTAAAAGCTCATAAGGGGTTTTATTTAACATAGGGCGAATTAGAATCCTGTTTAGAACATAACAGGCTGTGCTAACAGCATCAGCCCAAAAATATTTTGGCAATCCACCCTCATTTAGCATTGTTCTTGCTAGCTCTTCTAAAACGCGATTTTTGCGCTCCACAACGCCATTCTGTTGTGGAGTTCGAGGAGCTGAAAAGTTATGCTCAATACCATACTTATCACAGTACTTATCAAAGAGATAGTTTTGAAATTCTCCTCCATGATCGATTCGAATTGTAACTATTTTAGAATTCATTTTATTTTGGGACAGTTTTGCAAAATTCTTAAAAGCAGAAAAAGTTTCATCTTTGCTATGAAGGAATATAGTCCAAGTAAATCTAGAGTAGTCATCAACAATTACAAAACCATAATAGTTTCCACCTAAGCTCTTTGTCCTAGACGGACCAAAGAGATCCATATGGAGAAGCTCAAGAGGTCGTGAAGTTGAAATTACATTTTTGGATTTAAAAGAGACCCTTGTTTGCTTTCCCATTTGGCATGCATCACATAGGTGGTCTTTTGAAAACTTTATTTTTGGAAGACCGACTACTAGATCCTTAGATACAACCTTGTTAAGCAAATCGAAATTAACATGTGCTAAACGTCTATGCCAAAGCCAAGAATCATCATTCAAGGTAACTAGACATTTAGTGCTTGTTAAAGATACATCACAAAGATCAAGCATATAGATATTGTTTACTCTAACACCCTTAAACACAACATTATTTTCATCATGTTCAATTATGCAACAAGTTTTTGTAAAAGAAACTTTGTAACCCTTGTCACACAATTGACTTATGCTTAACAAATTGTGTTTAAGTCCCTCTACAAGATTGACATCAGAAATGGTAGTGGTAGAGGGGTTACCTATACTACCTTTGCCAAGTATAGCTCCTTTGTTATTGTCTCCATAAGTAACATATCCCTTTTTCTTTGCTTTGAAGTCTATAAAAAGCGATATGTCACCGGTCATGTGCCTTGAGCAGCCGCTATCTAGGAACCATCTCCTATCTTCGGATGCAAGGCACCCTTCCTACAATATCAAAAGAGAGTGGTTGGTACCCAATTTTCATTGGGTCCAAAGGGGTAAGTGGTAACATGGTTGCCTTTTGGCTTCCATTGATAGATGCCTTTAGGAACAAGAAACCTCCTAAACTTGCATTTCTCAATGGTGTGGCCAGCACGACAACAATAATGACATAAACCATGATGATGCAATTGTTTAGTTTTGTTCATTGAATCCTTTGGAGTAAAAGAGTATTTTGCATATGGAGGATTCAATGACTTCTTAAACAATCTAGTATCAACGGCGTAAGTCACCTTGGGTTGTAAAGCTTTTTCCAATTTGACTTTAAGAGTATTAACCTCTCGTTGCCAAATATGACAAGCTTCACAATACCTAACTTTACTACATCCGTTAACATCAATATCTTTTGAATTTTCTGCAATACTAGCCTTCAAGCTTTCTAAATCTTTTTCAGCTTTGTATACTTTACCTTCCAAGAATGAAAAAATTTGTTTATCGGAAGATAATCTTTTGAAAGCATCTACAGCTTCGTTATGCAGTTTTTCAAAAGCGATTTTCAGTTCAGAAAAAGACATAGAGGAGACATTATTATAGTAGGCTTGTTTTACCTTCTTTTCTTCTTGTTTCTTCTTGTAGTAGGCATGGTCTTTGATGTGAGCCATAAGACATAGGTTTGCGGTTTCATCACTATCACTTGAACTTTGTGAGCTTGATGAATCGCTATCGCTTTCCCATGCTATATAAGCTCTCCTTTGTTTGCTGTACCGTTTAGGTGAATCCTTCCCTTTATCCTTTTTCTTCATAGGACATTCTGTTTTGTAATGTCCAGATTTGCCACAATTGAAACAAGATCCTCTACCTTTATGCTTCTTGTTCTCTTCCTGTTTTGACTCACTAGATTGTCTTCTAAACTTCATGAGGTTTTTGTCGGAATGCTTGTATCCATTCCTTCGAATGAATCTATTGTATCTCCTTACAAAAAGTCCCATTTCTTCATCATCCGAATCTTTGTCACTACTTGAATCATTGTCACTTTGCTCTTTTCTTGAGGACTTAGTGCTAGAGGCCACAAGAGCAATTGGCTTCTTCTCACCCTCTTTGTCTTTCTTCTTCTCTTTCTCCTTCTTACTTTTGTTCTCATACTTTTCAAGACTTTCTAGAGCTTGCTGATGTTCTTCCAGCTTTCCAAAAAGTGTTGTAATCGTAAGAGTCGTCAAGTCGTTGGCTTCCTTGATAGCTGTCACTTTAGGTTGCCATTCCCTGCTAAGACATCTCAGAATTTTGTTAGTAGCTACCTCATTGGAAACAGGTTTTCCAAGTGCATTTAATCGATTTGTAAGATGAGTAAACCTCTTTTGCATGTCGGAGATAGATTCTCCATTTTTCATGCGAAAGAGCTCAAACTCTTGATTAAGTGTGTTAATGCGGGACTGTTTCACTTCAGTAGTACCCTCATGGGTGATTTCTAAAGCGTCCCACATCTCCTTAGCAGTCGTGCAATGGGATACTCGATAATACTCATCAACACCAAGTGCTGAAATTAGTATATTTCGAGCTTTCCAATCACTCGACCACTTTTTCTCATCTTTCTCAGTCCAATCAGCTTCTGGTTTAGGTACTATGGCGCCAGCCTCATTGGTCATGGTTATTTGAAAAGGACCATTCTCAATGGCTGTCCATACTAGCCTATCCACAGAATTTATATGAACTCGCATGCAGTCTTTCCAGTAGCCGTAGTTTTCTCCGTTAAAGACGGGAGCTCTATTGTACGCCCCCTTTGGTTCAGAATCCATATCGTTACAGGCAGCCACAGAGCACCAGCGAACCGGCGCTCTGATACCACTTGTTAGACGGTGTGGCTAGTGATCGAGAGGGGGGGGTGAATAGATCACCGCTTGTAAAATACGGTTTTAAAAAAAACCTTAACAGAGTTTTTGAAATATAGCGGAAAGTTTTGGTCCCGAATCGACTTCCGTCTATTCTGAACCGCTACCAAAAAGACCAGACACGCAAGTATGATGCTGGATTTGAATTGATTGATAGAAAACGTTAACACAGAAATTTCTCGCACTAAATGCACTTATCACAAATTCTGATTCCAATGAGTAAATCACAACAAACCGTTTTGTCAAACACTTGGCGTGTATGTGTTCTATGATAAACAATAGTGATGTTTCAATAAAAGGTTTTCTTGCCACTATTGTATCACGACACGTAAAACGTACTGCGCCAATTTGTATCACAAAACAGTTAACGAAAACGTAAAGGGAGATAGAGATAGAATACGATACGCAGAGATTTGTTAAGGAAGTTCCCCACTGTCGTCCTCGCGTGTGGGTACGTCTCCCTCTCAATTTCAAAAGAAATTGAGACCTTTTCTTATCAATAGTTGCTGAATTCGTTCTTACAAAGGTTACAATACCAAGACAGAATTCTAAATCCCTAGAACTTCTTCTTCTCGTATAGAACCTCGACTTGATCAGAGCTGGATCAAGAATTCCCCGCAAGACTTGCAAACGATTCACCGGTTCCACGACCTGTTTGCGAAACAACCCCGTTTCCAAACCCTACGCTGCGGCTGAATCCGTTCTGCAATCGTGACTAACAAACCCGCAAGAACAGTCCCGTTCTTGAAGGACAAACCAGTAGGTTTTTCCTCGAAACCCCCTTCACTCTTCAACCCAGCTAGATCCTTGATCGTTCCACTGACTCCACAGCTAGATCGTTGATCGTACCACTGAACGTTATCTCGTTGATCCTTCAATCCGAAGAACAAGAATGATTGTGTGTAATTGTTCTTGAATTGAAGAGATTGAGAAGATGATGAAGACGAAGTATCTTTCAGGTTTCTGAATGCTCAATCAATTGCTGCTACAAAGACCTCTATGACTTGTGTATTTTGCAATTTTCACTTGTGAATTCATTCTTAAGCCAATACCTGCCACTTTGTATTTATACTAAACAAGACAGAACTGTTAGAATAAAAATTATGCAGAAAAACAGACTTTGGGATCGATGCCAGACACGTATGGATCGATGCCAGACAGTTTTTAACTGTTAGGGATTGATCCCAAAATCTATGAATCGATCCCTACTGAAGGTGAGCTGAAAAACAGAATTTTCATTGAATCAGGGATCGATGCCAACCACGTATGGATCGATGCCAGACAGTTTTCAACTGTTAGGGATTGATCCCAAAATCCATGAATCGATCCCTACTGAACAAATTCAAATTCTTTTGATTTCCAATAAAGCAGGGATCGATACCAAACACGTATAGATCGATGCCAAAGGTTAAGTATTGATTCAAACCTTATAAAAAGTGTTTCTAACAATCATTTTAAGATGAATATCAATTCCAATCATCTAGTATTGAATAAAGACAAACGCAAAGGCAAAAATCACACATATTCACATGTAGAATGAAGCACAACAAATCAAACACGCAATTTGCAATCATACAAAACAAAACCAAAGTAAAGGATTGTCTCACACTCTTCCCCATGGGGGAAGTTTCCTTTTATACTGCTTGATGCATCCATGATCCTTAAAGGTACATTTCTTCATACCCCTCATTAAGGTGACTTTGGATAACGCCCACCGTCCTATGTAACTATTAGATAACATTTTTTCCGTCAATTTCTGTAACTCTCATGCAATCATGGGGACATTTCGTAATTGTCCCTTGTGACTATCCATATGGTTTCCTAGCACTGACGCCGGGTCCAACTTGTTCCTTTATCAGTGTTATCACGAGACCGACTCCGACATGCTTGCTTTGTATCTAAGTGACTCCTAATCGGATTTCAACTTGTGTAAGACTATGGTTAACCGGCTTGCTTGTATATTCGTACTCGGTTTTCCAAAAGCTCAGTCTCATGGAATTCCAGGATGTACAATGCATAAAATTGGTTGCATGATGCACAAATTTGGCCTGCATAATGCACGAATTTGGCCTACATATCCTGCATATCCTACATAATGCACACCTGACTGTGTAATCAATTGTCAACTTTGAAACTAACACAAAAAATAAATAACCATCACAAATTTAAGCAGAACATAAACTTCTTTTTCGTTCAATGTAATTCAAATTACACATAAACATACATTGTTGCATACATTTACATTGTTCTATCTAAGTTATATTCTTACGAACCCTTGAAACTAAACAAATAACTACGACTATGAGAAACTTCGTATTCTTCCTTATGCTCTCAACATTTTTCCTCATCTCTTCAATCTCTTTAGAACACATAGTAAAAGAAAATTCCTTTCCAAATTCTTTCTCGAAATCCTTGCCAAATTTTTGCAAATGCTTATCTTCATGTCTCACAGACTGCATCCATCTTCATCTATTGGACTTGTTTTCCTTTCAACTACTCCAAAATACTCATCATCCCAATAAAACAACTCATAGTCCCCCTCTTTCTGCACAAAGAAATTGATATTACCAGGTAGAAATCAAAGATAAGAAAAAAAGGGGGAAAGATAGATCTAACCCCACAAAATTTGCACTTCCAGTATTTTCTCCATGAGTTTGCACTAGAATTTGAAACAAACGACTTCATAGAGAGATTATGTCACATTTGTGAGTGATTCTTCCATTTGAAACCATGCTTGAGCTCGGGGCTACTACCATTTTCATGAAGGATCAAATCAAGGAGAGAGGTACGAAGACGAAGGTGGAATAAAGTGAAAGAGAATTAACAACTGAAGTCGAAACTGAATGAGAGAGATGAAGATGAATGAAGAATGAAATGCGTTATTCAATATGAGAGGCAAATGGGTAATTTAGGGTTTTTTGTGTCAATAGGAGATTTTAACTATGGATAATTTATCTTAATTGAAATTATTTAATTAATAAACAAAGACAAATGTCATGTAAGTAAAAAAAATTACAGGATGTACATGTCACCTAATAGATTTTGTTGACTAGGTTTAATGAAAGACTAAATATAAGAAATCTTGATATATTGAAGATGAAATTCAAACTTTTTTTATGATTTTTTTGTTATTCATCTATATGACAAGGAGACAAAATATTAATCTTTTCTATTTGTGCTTTCGATTTTTTTTTTCCAAAAAATTATGAAATATATTTTTATATTTATTATTGATAAATATTTATCTTGTGTTTTTTATATTGTTCAATAAAAAAAAATCATCTCAATTTTTTATTATATTTGTAATAAATATTTGTCAAGTACTTTTTTATCATGACAAATATTTCTTGATATTTTTGGCAAAATATTTTTTTTGGTCCTTTAACTTTACTGCGGGGTTCATTTAATTCCCTTAACTTTAAAAAGTGTCATTTTGGTCCCTTAACTCTTCAAATCGTTTCATATTAATCCTTTTGTTTTATTAGAGACGAATTTTAGCGACTGATTTTTGAATTTTTCCGTCGCTAATAAGACGAAAAGGACTAATATGAAACGTTTTGAAGAGTTAAGGGATCAAAATGACACTTTTTAAAATTAAGGGACCAAAATGAACCCTAAAATAAAGTTAAAGGATAAAAAATGATATTTTGCCTATATTTTTTTTATAGATACATGACTAATAATTGTGCCATATATTTTTTAGAATTATCAATTATAAATATTTATCACATATTTTTATATTAATTGATAACAAATATTTATTTGATAATTTATTTTAATGGATCAAGACGTGAAGTACAATCAAATAATGCTTGTGTAAATTGATATTGTAATGTGCAAATTAATTATCGAGTGTTTTGAATAAAAGAAAATAAAAAAGGTTCAAATTAAATAGTTTACATATTATTAAAGTCAATTTTAATAAAAAAAACAATTTTACAAATAAAACAAGAACAATATTAAAAAATAAAATAAAAAAGTATTTGCAAATATCAACATAAAATAATAAAAAATTATTATCATTATTAGTATCATTATTAGCTTGGCTACATTTAAAGCGAGGTGGTGCCGGGTCGGGTCAAATAATAATATCTGAGTTTAAGACTGTGCAACACGTGTATTAAATATCAAATCAGCTAACTCTATCAATGTATGGCTGGCAGCAATACTCCTATGAAACAGAAGAGCCCTTTTCTGATTATTAGGGGTGCATAGGACTGGAAATGAGTCGAGTCGAGTCGAACTCGCCTTAGCTCAGTTCGACTCGTTAAGAATTAGTCGAGTTCGAGTTCATCACGAACTTTTTTTTCAGTTCAAACTTGACTCGTTAAGAATTGGCAGAGTTCGAGTTCGAGTTCGAGTTCATCACGAACTTTTTTTTCAGGTCAAACTCGACTTGTTAAAAGTTCACGAATATCTCGGTTCAACTCGTTAGGTTTATCTTGTTAGGTTCAACTCGCTTATTTCACAGACTTAAAAGTAAATTTTTAAAGTCTATTTTTTATATATATATTTGACATTTTAAATTAATATTTTTTAAATAAAAAATATAGAAATAAAATAAAAGTTATAAGATTA
This sequence comes from Lathyrus tuberosus, assembly GCA_022829125.1. NCBI lineage: Eukaryota > Viridiplantae > Streptophyta > Magnoliopsida > Fabales > Fabaceae > Lathyrus > Lathyrus tuberosus. The sequence goes on along the minus strand of JALAZF010000012.1, from coordinate 20,175,212 downwards.
GAATTTATACGATGTTAAATTAAAACACAAGATAAATAAAAAATATAGAAATAAAAAAGTACTTGACATCGTATAAGTTCTCCAGTTGGAATTCAATATGAGAAGTTATAAGATTTTTTATTTATCTTGTGTTTTAATTTAACATCGTATAAAAAATATAGAGGTTGACATCGTATAAATTCCAACCTTTTAAATTTCAACCTTGTAATAAAATATTTGTCAAGTACTTTTTTATCATGACAAATAAAAAATATAGAAATAAAATAAAAGTTATAAAATATTTCCGACCTAACCGACAAATCGACTTAACCGAATCTGACGAAAACAGAAATTTAATCGGTCGGAATTGGACCATAAAATTAAAACCGTGATTTACGTCGAATTTAAATTTTTGAGTCGAAACCGACCGAATCCGACCGATTGTCCATCCCTAATAATTATACAGGCTCATTCTTTTCCACGAGAAGCACTTAGGCTTGTGACCAAGCAAGTCTACCTCTACAGATTTGATGTTAGAGTATAGTGTTTTTTTTATTTATTTTTATTTTATAATTTATTTATACATGACTTGGTTTCATAATAGACAAACATTGCCAATCAGAATATATTCAATGGGGCGTTTATTAGTTGCGGTTTACTAGATTACCAATTCCTATATCATGTAAACCTTAACCAAAGACGAGAAGAATATACTCCACCCATTTGCATTAACATATATTTCGTCCATTCATTTTTATAATTAATTTTTTACTTTTAAATTTATTGAATAATTAATATATTTTATTTATATATAATTTAAATATATTATTTATTGAGTGAATTTAAAATTAAAATTTATTTATAAAAGAGAATGAAGGGAGTATTCTTTAAATGTTGATAGGTTCATTTTTTTTTTATTATCTCTTAAAGTTTAAATATGTTGTTAAATTTACTATTTCTACTTAGTTTTAAAATTATTTTATTATTGTTTTTATTATTTTTGTTTTATTTCAAAAGTATAGAGAAGAATGAAGGTCCAATTTCTATATTTAAGAAATTTAGACTAAATACGAGAGTATAAAGTCTTTCTAGAATATCTGTTTTATTTCAATTTTGTATGTTTTGTATTGTTTTGTTAGTTGACTTTTAAAATGGACTATCTGACTTTAAATAAATTGGTTTTGATGGGTCGTAAGTTTTTTAAGGTTAAGCTAAATTTTTTTTTTTTAATATGGGTTCAAAAATTACTATGTGAGTCCGGTCTCTAGATAGATTTTAGACGACTAAATTCTAAATGGGTTTTTTAAATAAAAAATAAAAATGAAAATCTCATAATATTTATTTTAAATATATATAAAAATTATATTTTAAAAAATATATAAAAATTATATTTTAAACATAATAAATTTTTAATTACTATATTATCTTTTATAAATACTATAATGCGGTTTTAAATACAATACATGTCTAAATTGTATAAAATAATATTTGAATATTTAACATAAGAGAAGCTAATAAAATACGATGAAAGAATGTTGATTATATTAATGTATAATATTTAAAACAAAAGATTAAATAAAATTGAGATATAATTTAGTGAGATGAGATAAATATGTTATTTTGGAGTAAAATAATATAATAATTAATATAATTTTTTTAAAATTTATAATAATATAGACCTAATAGGCTAGTCATGACTTATATAAGTTAGTCATAATAGATAACATACTTTTTAAGGCTAAACTAAAAAATTCTATAATTTTTTTGCCCCAATGGAACATCTCATATAAACTAATCCATTTTAATAGCTTTACTTACAAGCTTTTCACATTGTTATTACTATGTATTAAACCCATTTATTATGGTTATTTTGGGATAAATATAATTGATTAACATCAACATAAATAAACATGATTAGTCTATGGAGAGAGAAACATTGAAAAATAGTTTTGTAAGAATTTTATAACAAAAAAGAGTTATATGTTTTTCTCTCTTGTAATACTCTATTGTGTTTTCAACCGATATTCTATTTTATTTACTTTATTTGCTTTGTTTTCCTTATTTAATTTATCATGCATAAGATAATAATTTATGTATCAAGTACAACTTTGAGTGAGTAGACTCTTAGAGTCTTAGGCATATGAAGACTGTATAAATGATACACTATGTAACTGTTAGGCATATGAAGACTGTATAAATGATACACTATGTAACTGTTAGTTTCAAATTCTATTATGAAAAACTAGTAACTGGCATGTGCGATACATAATGGTTTGTTAATATGTTAATTATATTGTAATTAGGTATTTTAAAAATGTAGGAATCAGTTATGTTGAAGTAAAAATAGTTGCATTTATATAATAACATTGTATCTAATGTTGAAAAATTGAGAAATTGATGAAAATATATAATTAATGAAAAAAAAAAGACAATTCTAATGAGAAGTCATTAAATGATTGATTTTTGATATAATTGAAAAATCGTGTGAAACGTAAGAAAAAAACAAAGGAAAAGAGTATTGAAAAAATAGTAACTAACCCGTGCGTTCGCACGGGCATGTCTATTCGAGGGTTTTATGTTATGGACGTGTAATTGTTAATCAAATTGAAAAAAGAAATGGTAAAATTAGAAAAATAGATATTATTTAAATTAAAATTTTGTATTGGTAAATATAAGAAATTGTCGAGAAATTTGTATTATTCAAAAATTGAATTAGTAGTCTAGTTGTTTCCGTTTATAATAATAGAAATTGTTTATGTATATAAAAAATTTGAATCCAATTTAAAATTGTGTCCGTTTATAACATATGTATTTTTTTGTATATAAAAAAATTTGAATAAAAAAAAAGTTGTCGCCCGTTGATTACAATAGTATTTGTTTTGTAGATTAAAAAATTGAATAAAAATTATAGTTGCACTCGTTTATAACTATAGTATTTGTTTCGTTTATTAAAAATTTTAGCAGTCTGGTAAAAAATGAAACCAGAAGTCAAACATTTATATGTAAAAGGAAAGTTGATATCATCATCATAATGCATTGACCATGGGACATAATTTTGACGTCCTACATAATTTTATTTCGTGAAATAGAGTATGAACATGCAAAAAATTGCTCAATAAGAAATCTATATACGACTGCAAAGATTTAAGTTGTTTTGTTGTACGAATGCTTAACAACCAATAGCAATATTAAATGAGCCAGGCTGAATATTTACACAATGTTAGAGCCAAACATGAATGAAACTGTAAAACATGACTCGATTGTCCCCAGGGAGTGTGCACACTTTTAAAGCAACACCTATTGCTCCCACGTTTTTAGGCGCATATCTTGCTTCCGCAGCAAAATTAGCAAGAGAAATACCAACATCTGCAACAGCTCCTATAACCTGCCTCGCCCAAAACAAAAGTATATTAAACAAACATGTATAAAAACTTGGAACTATTGTAAAATATGTTGTCAGATATATATTTAAATATCTAATTTCAAGAAAGTCTCCAATATTATAACATGAAAAGGAGTAGTTTAAACTGCTGATAAATCCCGATGTATCACGTCGATTTATCTAATATACAGAAGAATTAAACCGAGGTTGAATTTTTTTGTTGAGACCCTAAAACCAGGTTACTGAAACCCTAAATACCACTCAAACAACTTCACATACTCCCAGTTTTCGTCGTTGACATTCCATCCATTTATGTAAGTAGTTGATTCAAAACCCTGTCAGCAGCACCACCAACATCTGCAGAGCTATTGCCTCTCTGCAAGATAAGGCACATATACACCTCCGTGTAGTTATCCTTCTCCAATACTACCTCGACCTGCAGATCATCAGCAACACAAAATTAGACAAAAGAGAAAGTCGAGTAGCAAGAACAAGTGAAATGTAGTTTTAACATACATTAAATTGAAATGTTGTTCAGGTAAAAGCAAGAATAAGCTTACTGTAACTCCAGTCCAAAACGTACGTTCACGGTGAGTTTGTACTGCAATTTCCACTCCAGCCCTAACCTTCAATGCTCTACAAATTCAAAGTGAAATATCCAAACAACAAAAAGGAATTCATACATTCAAACAACAAACAACTGTATTTGTAAATATGTAACACAGAAAAGGAAATCAAAATATCAAAACCAATTTCATTCATATGAATTGAAATTTATATCATTCAAAGTGGTCCATTCAGAAACGAAAGTTACAGCATTAAGAAAAATAAAACTCCTAAATGTCAAATCTATAAGGCCTGAAGGACATGAAATTGCTCCAACCGATTGGTGCTAAGTCTTCATCATCTGAATCAAACATACATTTCTTCCGTATCCTTCTTGCTCTGTTATATCTCCTCCTTCTCCGTCTTCTTTCAACTGAGACCTACTGTAGCCTCTGAACAGCTTCCTCAGGCTGGACTTGTTGGGTGTGAACAGGTTGTTGAACATCAGAAGTAGGTTTTTGAACATCTGAAGTTGGTTCTTGAACATCTAAACTTTGTTGGGGAAGGACAGAATCATTGGAACTCATGTTCATTTTTCTTCTTGAATTATGCTAGTTGTGTGATACAATGAAGACGAAAACGTTTATATAATGGATTATGTTGAGATTCTAAACGTTTTTTTTGGGCTGTAATTATTGGTTGGAAAGTTCAAAAACCAGTGCTGGTAATTGAATATGAATGGTCAAGTTAATCATTTAATTTAAAATACATAATTATTAAATATGGGGCTTTGGGAAGCAAAACATTGTTTATTGTTATTATGGGCCCAAAACCTATTTACATGAGAAGTGGTAAATAGATTTCAAAGGCATAAATATAATATGAATATTTCATATCTATATAAGTAAAAATTAAGAAACACACAATTATATTAAACCATGGGATATTAGATGTGCTATTTAAAACAATATAATGTTATGTTGCAGAAAGTACATGTACCTTATCTATCGTCCAAGAAACACCAGTTTTAAGGCCTTCTAATCCATAACCTTCATCCAGCATTTTACAGTCACCACACCTTAAGAGATAAATCAAATCAGATAAAATTAACAATTATAGTATATACTATTTACAACACAAAGATCAAAACAAAGACCTTATGTTTACAAATCCATAACCTTCATCCAGCATTCAAATGTTTTTCAGTTAAAAGCAAAACCAACCTTACTGCCTCTTTAGTCTAAAATCTGAGTTCTTACTGCCATTTTCACTCAAGCCCTAACCTGCAATGCTCTATAGATTGAAAGAAATAGATCAAAAACACAAATCATTAATAATCTGAGTCCTTTCATTGAGATCTATCTTTCGATACCACAACAACAGTGCGACAACAACTCTCAAAACAGATCCATAACTTGATAGAGAAAAGAGAGAAAGGCGAGGAGTAAATCATAGAGAAGAGGATAATATGATTTGAATACACCTTCATAGATTCAACTGGTCTTTCCAAAATTGAAGCATAATGCTGACATTACATAAGCCAAAAGTAATCATACCAAGGTTTCACCAAAACTCCTACACAGTTATTGTCGTGACATTAGATGTGGTATTTAAAACAATATAATGTTATGTTGCAGAAAGTAGATTTACAATTGTATAATTTTAGAAGTTGAACATAAAACAAATCATATCATATCATATCATATCATATCAAAGACATAAATCACATATGGGGACAACGTGCTTACAGTGACCACACCTTAAGAGGTAAATCAAATCATATCTAATTAAGGGAACTGTACTTACAAACTTTATCTTGACTGTAAGTTAAACTTCTAGCTGAGAAATAGCAACCTGCGAAGATTTGAATTTCACAAACCAATACGTTACAACTGTAAGGCGTCATCAGTCATGAAGGCAAGACTGCAAAACATCCAAACTGAAATTGAAATTAATATAAATTAAGACACTTTACAACATACTGTTTTCATATTTCTCCATTTGCATCATTGCAGCAATTTGATCCACATCACCTTGTTTTTTCTTCCTTTCTTTTCTGTAATCACAAAACAAAACGAATAAATCAAACACATAAACAAAGGCTAACCAAGTTTGTTGATCACAAAAACATAAGAATTACATACCAGTCTGTCATCTCAACACATATACACTTACATAATCTCTCACATATTTTCAAACCCATTACATGCTGTGCGGGAACAGAAACCTTCCTTACCTATTCTCACACCCATAATGAAGCTTTACTGAAATATGACAACACAAAATACAAAAATGTGAGAGTTGCGATAAAGAAAAACATTCATAAAACCTAACTTCATTTTTGTCACAACGAAACCCTAAAATCATAAAAAGAAGAAAAAGAAACCCTTAAATCTTTAGCACAGTTTTGTAGATCTGAAGCACAGTTTTCTGCATTTGCATCATTGCAGCCAATTGAACCACATCACCTTGTTTTTTCACCCTTTCTTTTCTGTAATCACAAAACAAAATGAATATATCAAAAACATAAACAAAGACAACGAATCATCAAACGTAACTTCATTTTTCTCACAACGAAATCCTAAAATCAGAAAAAGAAGAAAAATAAACCCTAAAATCTGAAGCACAGTTTTGTAGATCTAACAGATTTATCAGAAAAACAAACCTTAAAAGCTAAAATCAGAAAAAGAAGAAAAAGGATAAACACATTTATCAAAATAATGACGATTGACTAAGATGCCGACTTACCAGAAGACTAAACCTTAACCCTTCCTCTCATATTCTTCTGCTTTTGCTTCCATTTCCATCCACAGCACCATCGCACGGACACAAATCCATGAAGAAGACGAAGACGAGAAACGAAGAAAGTGATTTTCACGGTGACAGTGAGAAAGAGAAAAAGGGAAAAAGAAAGCGTGAAAGAGAAAGGAACAGTGAGAAAGAGAAAGAGGGAAAGAGAAAGCGTGAAAGAGAAAGCGTGAAAGAGGGAGACAAGACACCAAAATGTCATAAACAATTAATTAAAATTAACTATTAGAAATGATATAATTGGAATAGAAGTAAATGACATCATCATTTGAACCAATTGTAATCAACAAAGACTTAAAACAATAACTATATAGTTGGATTACAATAATGTGACATCAATAGTTGGATAAAGTAAATTTTGGACACTTTTTGCCCTTAAAATGAGGATGTGGCATTAAAAGAGAAAGGGGCAAATATGTGTTTTCCAGAGCCCTTTCTTTTCTTATATTATAGATTAAGCAATGCTCTAGCTTTTAAGGTTGTAAGAATTTCTCTATGAAATAGAGACAATATCACATATTAATCGTAAGACTAAAAGTTGAAGAGACGATTAAATCAACACCTTAAAATAGTTTTGGTTTAATCAAGAAAGTTTTGATCTTTACATATGACTTTTCTTAAGGGGTCTTATAGAACCAACAATGAAAACAAACAATTATATGATCTAAGATACCATTATATACTCTCAAAGGAGATATACTTACACTTTTATATTTAAAATCTGTAATAGTTGAGGTTCTTGTGACATAGTGGAAATGATGTTTTACATGGTTCGTCTTATATAAGAATCATAATTCTATGGTTAGTTTTTATTAAAATTCTAATCTTTAAAACAACTAAACAATAATATATTAATTCCTTTTTATGCCTTACACCTTGATCCTCAGGTCATCATCATAGATGATCAACATGTCTCTTTTCTGATAAAGGATGATCCTCATCGTTTTGGTCTGGCTGCAATCTATGTTTCCATCAGTTACATCAAAAGAAAGGAACTTTGGAGTACTCTTTCTTCTGTAAAGCTTTTACAGGATGTTCCTTGGAACTTTATAGGGGATTTCAACACAATCTTGGGTGTACACGAGTATAGGGGTCTCTCTTCTCCTTTTAGAATCCATATTGCAGACTTTCAAGATTGGACAGACAACAATAATCTCATTCATCTCCCCACAAGAGGTGCTGAGTTTACTTGGCACAATGGTAGAAGGGGAAGTCATCTTGTCGAGAGAATATTAGACATAATCATTTATGACCAGAAATGGATTCAATTCTGTATCTCATCCTCCTGCTCAACACTTATCAGACACAGGTCAAACCACTATCCCATACTCTTAGATTTTAGCTATCACAAGGTGCATATGAGATCAAGTTTCAAATTCCTCAAGATGTGGTCAGAGCATCCTGAATGTGCTCAGATTATTCAAAGCTGTTGGAGTACTAAGGTACATGGTTGTCCTATGTATGTCTTTTCCCAAAAACTTAAAATCCTCAAAGAAACTCTTAAGGATTGGAATAAGGATGGATTTGAAAATGTGCATGAATTGTTAAACAAGGCTAAATCTAAACTGGAGGCTATTCAAACTCAAATTCAAAATGAAGGCCATAATGAGGATCTATATGAGAAAGAACAAAAGACCCATATTGACTTAGAAACTGCATTAAAAATGGAAGAACTATTTTGGCAAGAAAAATCTCATGTGAAATGGTACAAAGAAGGAGATAGGAACACTGCTTATTTTCATAGGATTGCAAAAATCAGAAACTGTACAAAAGTAATCTCTTCTGTCACTCATGAGGGGAACATTTACACCAACCTTGAGGATATTTCAAACATCTTTACCAACCACTTTGAGAATTTGTTTAGTTCCAATAACATTTGTTCAGATAATGGGCTGGTGGAGGAGGTGGTTCCTAGACTAGTCAATGACAAAACTAATGATCTGCTCACAATGATTCCAAGTCCTGAGGAGATAAAGCATGTTGTTTTTTCTCTGAACAAAGATAACTCCCCTAGGCCTAATGGTTTTGGAGGTGTTTTTTCCAGAAATATTGGGATATTATCAAAGCTGATGTTATAAATGCAACTACTCAGTTCTTCAGTACTGGTTGGCTCATTCCCAATTAGAATGCCAATACCCTGATTCTAATTCCCAAATGTCACAATGCTTGCTCTGTGGATCAGTACAGGCCTATAGCCCTTGCTAATTTTAAATTTAAAATTATTTCCAAAGTGCTTGCAGACAGATTTGCCTCAATAATGAATTCCATCACATCCCAGGAGCAGAGAGGATTCATCAAAGGTAGATCAACCTCTGATTGAATTTGTTTAACTTTTGAGGCAATTAATATGCTCCATAATCAATCTTTTGGAGGGAACATTGCTGTGAAAATAGATATCAGAAGGCTTTTGATACTCTGGACTGGACTTCTTGCTTAAGGTATTGAGTAATCTTGGTTTTTCTGCTCTCTGATTTCCACAATTTTGTCTTCTGCTATGCTGTCTATATCCATCAATGGAGCACAAGTTGGTTACTTCAACTGTAAGAGGGGTGTGAGGCAAGGTGACCCTTTTTCTCCTCTTTTGTTTTGCCTGGCTGAGGATGTGCTTAGCAGAGGCATTATAAAACTTGTGGAGCTTGGAAAGTTGGACCTCATCAAATGACCCAAAGGGTCTGTCATTCCATCTCATGTTTTATATGCAGGTGATATAATGCTTTTTTGTAAAGCCAAGATTGCAAATATGGAAGCTCTTAAAGCCTTGTTCTTACAATATGCACAATGTTCAGGTCAGCATGTAAATCCTCACAAATCCATCATTTATGCAGGGTCTATCTCTCAATCTAGATTTTCTATGTTGGCCCAGACTTTGGGTTTTATGGAGGGCCAGCTCCCTTTTTCATACCTTGGAGTCCCAATTTTCAAAGGAAAGCCAAAAGCCTCTCATTTTCAATCTTTAGTGGACAGAGTAAAAGCAAAACTTCCCAATTGAAGAGCTTCTCTTCTTAGTATGGCAGGTAGAGTAGAAATTATAAATAGTGTAGTTCATGGAATGCTTATTTACAACATTCTCATCTATGACTGGCCTGTTAGTATCATTAAGGAAATCGAAAAATGTATGAGAAACTTTATCTTGAGTGGAGATATAGACAAGACGAAGCTTCTAATTGTGGCTTGGCACAAAGTGTGTAGACCAACTTCTCAAGGAGGCTTGGGTATTAGATCAGTCTCAGCCATTAATGCTGCTGCTAATTTCAAGCAGTGTATGGAGATGTTTAATTCTTCCTGTCAACGGGCTCAGGTTTTTAGGAAGAGAGTTCTGAGGATCAACAAACCCATCAAATATCACATCTCATCTTCTATTTAGGGTGGAATAAAAAGTTGTTTCAACACTTTGATGGAGAACTCCACCTGGTTTTTGGGGATGGTAAAAGAATAAACTTCTGGAATGATGATTGGTGTGGCACTCCATTGGCTATCCAATTAAATTTGCCTGCTAATATTAAACAAAGACTGGCTTCTACTGTTGCAAATCACATTGATGACTTCCATTGGATTCTTCCTAGAAACCTCCAAATTTTATTCCCTCAATTGGCAGAGTATCTCAACAATATTGTGATTCCTCTTGAAACTAGAAGTGATGAATTAAGATGGAAGTTCACTACGGCTGGTAACCTCAGTCTTAAAGATGCCTACAAATTCAAATCCCCTAAAGGTAATGTTTTGGCCTGGGCAAAGCTAATTTGGAATCCTTTCATTCCTCCCTCCAAGTCTTTATTTGTTTGGAAGCTCATGCTGTCAAAAGTCCCTACTGATGATGTTCTTGCTTCAAGAGGTATACTTCTATTTCCTTCAATCTGTCCTTTGTGTAGTAGCAACTATGAGTCCATTAATCATCTATTCTGGAACTGTCCTTATGCTTTAAAAATATGGAGTTGGTTTGCTAGTTCACTCGGATTGTCTCTCAAGCTTGGCACTAAAGATATTTGGGAGGTTTGCTCCCTCATACAGTCAAAGCAGGCAAGGGTGGTAGTACTTGCAGCCATAATTCCTTCCCTCAACACAATTTGGCAATGCAGAAATCAAAGTAAATTTCAGAATAATTGTCCTCCTTGGCCGTCTGCTATAAACATAATATCATCACTTGTTACATTGGCTGAAAACACCACAAAAGAGGTATCCAATTGCTCCATGACATATTTTCAAATTTTGAAAAAGTTTAAAGTTTCTATGCACCCTTCAAAAGGCCTATGCACTATTGAAGTTCTGTGGATTCCTCCTAGTCCGTCGTGGATTAAATGCAATACTTATGGCACTTCTTTAGGGGTCCTAGGTAATGCGGCTTGTAGCAGTTTGTTTAGAGATCATTCTGCAAACTTAATTGGATGTTTTGCTGAGAATCTTGGTGAAACTTTTGCAATACATGCAGAGTTTATGGGAGTAATGAGAGCTATTGAAATGGCCAATGAAAGACAGTGGAAAAGCCTTTGGGTTGAAACAGATTCGAAGATCGTGTCTTTAGCAATTAATAGTCCACAATTTGTTCTGTGGACTCTAAGGAACAGATGGAACAATTGCCTCATCATTGCTAGAAATATGAATTTTCGATTATCTCACATCTTTAGGGAGGGGAACCAATGCGCAAACACTTTAGCTTCATTAGGCCTTACCATTCATGGTTTTGTTTGGTGGAATGAAACTTCCGTGTCTGTTTTTGACAATTTGGTTCGAAATCGTTTAGGATTTCCCTCTTTCCGTTTTTGTTAAATCTTTGAGGGCCTTGGCTTTAGTCCCCCCTCCTTTGTACATGTTTCTTTTCATTTAATATACTTTCTTGGTTTAAAAAAAATCAAAAGAAAGAAAAGAATAGGTAATTAACCAGAATATTGATGAGGATTATTTTTTACTATTTTTACTATATTGATTCCTTTTACTATTTGTTAATATATCAAGTTTTTAGCATTGTTAACAGGGAATATTTTCTCACATTGATTTTTTATTTTATTTTGCATTGATTAGACTGAAAATTTTATGTTATTTAATTACTTAATTTTTCTTGTTCTTAGTTGAATGTTAAGAGTTCGTAGTTTTAGGGTATCTGTTCAACCAATAACTGAGATAGAAAGATAATTTCATATGAAATGTAGAGAACAAGCAATGGTAAAAATCGTACCTTAAAAGACTATTTCTCTTCCAACAGTATGTAATCACATTCTAGTATTGCACGTCCTACCATGGACATTAATAACTTTGATTTGAAACCATTTCTATTGTCTATGGTACAACATAGCCAATTTTATGGTTCGTCAACATGTGATTCGAACCTTCGTCTATCAATATTCCTTGAAAAACGTGACACCGTGAAGTTGAATGGAGTTACTCCTGTTATTCTTCATGAACCCAAAATAAGATATTTTCCTCAAGCGGAAGAGCTTACAAACAAAACGGAGACTTAACACTAAATCTCCCCAAAAGAGCTTTTAATGGATTTAACTCCAAACACAAACAAACACTTCCTAAGGAAGAATAACTAACTCAAGATAAAAAGAGCTCTTAGTTAACTTATAATAATACGCCTTCCAAAACAACTTCCGCACTAAACACAATAACTTTTCTCAAAGCGCTATAGATAAAAAGATGTGAGAAAATGATTTTTTTTAGGAGAGATTGAGAGAAACAAAGATTAGATATATCACGTTTTTTGGATGTTAAGAAGTGAAGGAGAAGGCCATTATTTATAGGCCAAAGGATGGCTTAAAAACGGAAATGATCCATGGGCAAAATTGAGTACCTAATCGACTAGTCCTAAAGCTAATCTATTAGGTACCACAAATAATCAATTATTTGTGTTCATATCATATGAGAATGTCTTTTTTAAGTAAGAACGTGAGAATGAATCTGAATCATTAGATTTTAAAATAAATGGTGAAGATTATGCGTGGTTTTTATTTTTCTCTTTCCTCCATTATTAAAATAAATGATGGAGAAGAGAGAAAAAAAAACTGACACATAATCTCCACCATTTATTTTAAAATCTAATAGTTCAGATTCATTCTCATATTCTCACATTAAAATGACATTCTCATGTGATATGTTCCCATATATAGGACGTATCCTATGAGAATGTCATTTTTATGTGAGAACATGAGAATGAATTTGAACCATTAGATTTTAAAAAAAATGGTAGAGATTATGTGTCATTTTTTCTCTCTCCTCCATTATTAAAATAAATGATGGAGGAGAGAGAAAAAAATGACACATAATCACCACCATTTATTTTAAACTCTAATAGTTCAGATTTATTCTCATGTTCTCACGTAAAAATGGGATTCTCATAGGATATATATATATATATATATATATATATATATATATATATATACACTTTTTTTTTATAATGGGAGGGTCAAAGTCCAAATAGAAAGACAACTAACAAATATGTCTTACAAAAGAAACATGAAGATCCTCGAGAAGCAAATGACTCAACCACCTAGAACTATCCTCAAAGACCTCAATAATGCCTATGGTGCCCTGCTTAGCTAACAGGTTCGCGCTCTGGTTTGCTTCTCGATAAATATGCTTAAATTTAATGTCTTCGAAGTTATTGCCAATGTGTTAAATTTGACGAAACAGATTATAACCATGCCCAGGCTCCTTAGCAAGATCTTGGAGCATATCATCCTCCCTCTTGTTTCTCGGAGATTATTTTACATTGTTTTGGTTTTAATCTACAAGTACATATTTTTGATAAATCTGATTCATCATCATCACTGTCAATCTTGGAGAAGAACAAATATTAGTTTTGTTGCATACCCATTGCTTTACAAGTTCAATTGTTTTTACATGTAATATATTCTCAATGACTTTTGTATGCATTTGTTTCTGATATAAAATATAAAATGTTAGATAAATAAAATATATATTTAGTTGCAAGATAAGAGATTATGAAAGAACACCAACCTTGAACAATTTTTTTTTGCACTTGCAATCCATCCCAGAAATATATTCCGAACTTCTTTAAGCTTCACTATTTTCGTGGCAAATGCTTTCGTTATCAATGTTTAAGTTTCACAATGTAACGTCCAAGATATATAGTGGTGGTTTTCACATTTTTATTGGATGTAGAGGGTTTATTGTGGATTGACATGTTGGAAATATCTCGAGCTTTATTACTTTATGAATGTATGGCAAAGATTCGTTGTATAGAAAACTGGGTTTATTTTCCCCTTACTTCTTATGTAAAATCAAGGTAAAAGGTTATTTATTTTTTATCTAAAAAAAGAAATAAAATGGGGACTTTTCCCCTCGATTTCTAAATCCACCGAGATAATAAATTACTTGTATCACAAAAAATGGTGAATGGTAATAAATTGAAAGTAACATGTATCATTTTCTTTTTCAATTTTTTTATCATTCACCGATTTATTTGTGTGCTGCAATGTTCTAACAAAAGACTATATTCAAAACAAATTTATCAAAATCTTGTTTTATGAAACAACAATGTTGCAGTATGATTAGGAATAAATTTCTCAATATTGTCAACCAAAGAAAGAAATATGTTATAGAATGTTTTTTATTGACAACATTGGGAAGTTATCCTAAAATATAACAATATTCTTGCAAGAGGTGGAAACAATAACAATAATAATAATAACAACAACAACAACAATAACAACAACAAAAAAAACACCATCATTTGAGCGATTAGTCTCTATGCCAAATAGAGATTTTTTATGAGCTTATCTCGAACCAAGATGGAATTTTAAATTGGATATCCTTCGAGCCAAGCCAAAGTTTTACAGGGGATGACCATGAACCAAATCGAGATTTTATACATGCTAATTTGGAACTAACTGATCTTTTATACTAAGATAAGCTCAAGAACCGATGTGAGGATATTTTTCTCTGGTTATTCTTCATGAACCAAAACTGATAGCTTTTTTCCTCAAGTGGAGGAGCTCAAGAACCAAACGGAGAGAAAAATAGCTCTTGGTGAATTTACAAGAATACCCCTTACATAATAATTTCCTCACTAAACATAACAACTTTTCTCAAAGTGCTATGGCATCTATTTATAGGAAAAAGGATGGTTTAAATAAGCAAACGATCCATGGGAATAATTGATTATCGAATCGTTTAGGTCCTAAATATAAACGATTAGGTACCACAAATAATCAATTATTTGTGCCCATTTTTGAAAGTTTTGATAGATAGCTGTTACCACTCATTAAAAAACTATCATAATCGATTATAGACTCTTTTTTCCCTTATCTAATTGATTGGGCAGTTCAAAAGCTTTCCCTAATCAATCTGCTAGTTCTTAATTCATTTGGCTAGGCTCCGAAACAATTTTAGGATATTTTATTTGAGAAATAGAGGCTTCAAAAATAGTTTTAGTGATTGTGTGATTTAGCTATATTACTTTACGAATATGCCATTGTGTTTTTACAAAGCACTGATCACTCAGACACCATCAGGAGAGCTTTCACACTTCCTTTCTTTCATATCCTAAAGCTTTATGCCATTTCCTGGATATACCAATCATATTAGCACTTCACTTGAATCTTCTTGTGGATGAGGCTTTGGGTTTCTTAGATTCAAATGCCATCATCAATGGATATCACAAGTGATCTTGAAACCTTAAGTCTTTAGATTTATTAGGAGGATAGTTTGATCAAATGTATTGTGCATATTTGACCACTTAAACTAGATTTAGCACTTTCTTAAATGATGTTACATCTTTAGGTGTTGTCATCATCAAAACTTTGATGTTATCAAGCTAATTTTCTTGTGCAAATTTGACCGCATGAACACTTTCTTAAAGGATGTTACATCTTTAGGTGTTGTCATCATCAAAATTTTGATGTTATCAAGCTAGGCATATATTTCTTATCTATGAGCTTTGATCACTTATTGATTAAACCTAAGAGCACTTAGTTCCACACAACTTGCTTACTACTCACTGGGTATTTCATGGTCAGGTATAAAATTGATAGAATTTCCTCTGGAGCTTTAAAGGCTAGCCTACCAATGATGAATTTTAAGGTGATGGGGAATTTATCACCATGTACCTCACTTTTATTGTCTTGGCACTTCTGTTAGTCCCAAAGGTGGTCTTGATAGTGACATAACCCATGACTCGCACTTTCTCGCTTGAGAAGCCTACTAACGATCCCTTGAACGGCTGAAGAAGTTCAGGGCCTAGCTTTAAACCCTGTAAAACTTCCCAATAGAGGATACCCACTAAGCTTCAGGGTTGATCAATACTCTATTTACATTCCAATCATGAATATGGAGGTTAATCACCATTGGGTTGTGTTCTTGGGGGATTATGCCTTCAGAAGGCCTTTGAGAAAAATTGACGATTGGGATAGGGGCCCTCGATTCGGTGGGGGAGCACTGGAGACATGCATTACTTGTCAAGTATATATTTTCTAGGATGAGTTGGATTATCAACCGATCAAGAAACCTCTAACTATTGTATGCAGGGTGTGTCATGGAGTACTTCACGCTTGTTCTACTTGCATGCTCCACGCCATCTTGGCCAGTGAAGTTCTTCCCAAGGGTTCTTGTGGTGGGGATCTCCTACTGTTATTGCCTCGACCACAATCTTACACATATCTCTAAAGACGACCCCCTTGTATAAAATTATTGATCTCTTGTTTAAAATGGTGACAATCATCCCTATGGTGGCCTCGTAACTTATGGTATTTACACCGCTTATATGTATCCATTCCCATCACGTTCCCTTTGGGCAGGTTAGGTTTAAGGAGAATTTTCATATGTGTTGAAAAGTATTTTATGTGGGTTATTTTATCGTATCCGCATGGATTGTTCTGATATCTAAATGGTTGTCGTTCAATAGTTTAAAGTTCTGAGAAAAGGGTTTTCAAAGAGTTCTTGTTTTGTAACATATGCTTTTGTAGCAAAGAGTAAACTAGAGAAAGATGATTTGTTTTAAGAAAAGCATGTCAAGATTAGATTTCTTTAACCCCATTCATACATATCCGATTAATCAAGCATGTGAACGTAGTTTCGATCAATACAATTGCGTATCCTCGCGAATCCGTTTATTTCTAAAGTGGCTTTGTGGGTATTATTGTTTTAATCGCTAGATGATTTCTCGAAATAAAAATCGAAACAATAAACATAAAAATCAATACAAAGAAAATATTAACTTCCAAATCTATGTCTAGAGTTTATTTGTTAATAGATGAAGAAATTAGATCAAGACTTGGAAAATATATGTCTAGAGTGATTCAAATCATACATACACATTAAAAGCAAAGATCTTCATCATATATTGATCATCAACCTTGTTCACATACAAAAGATCAAAAGAAATACATAATAGTAAGGTTAACTACCTCTAATCTTGACACAAAAGTGTTTAGCTAGCCATCACCATGGTTGTTTGATCAACAAGTAAAAAGGAAAGCTTTGATAGCATCAAAGTCGGAGAATTGAAGATTGATGCTCCAAAGTTTTGATTCTCACTTCTCTTGAGATTTCTAAGCTTTCTGCCCTAAAAACCTCTTTACAATCTAAAAAGTTGCTAAAAATGAAAGTTGTTGGAAAATATCTCCACAAGTGGCTACTTATACAAAGTACAAAAAGTGCCTATAAGTGGCACCGTGCTAAGCGCCATCAGGGGAGCGCTTAGCGCGATCAACAGAAAGGCGGCAAATTCCCAGAAAGCGCGCTAAGCACAGTCAGAGCGCGCTAAGAGCGGTCAAACGCCCTTAGCTACTGCCTCTTCATCAAAACCGCGCTAAGCGCGATTTACCGTAAAGGCGTTGCGAATTTGATCTTCAAAGCCCTCTTCCTTCAACCATAGGCTTCAAGCATCAATTCAAGCAAGAAAACCTATCAAAAAGCATAAAAATGATCACAATTCACAATATTTAGAATCATAATCGGAAACTTACATATTTACACTAAAACATATGAATTTACTACTAAAATACCAAGGAAACAATTGGAAAACGCCACAAATATCATCAAAAGTACGCACAATTTGGCCCTAAACAACTCTCCCCAACTTATTATTTTGTTTGTCCTCGAACAAAAGTTTCCCAAACAAAAACGAACCCAAAAAACACACAAGAAATTGGAATAAATAAAATAGAACAACGACAATTTCATGGTTCAAAAAGTAGAAGTACATACAAGATAAACTTACCATACTCAAAACAAATCATGGAGATGAAACTATTGCTAAGTACAAAACAAAAATCAAAACTTCTAAAGCAATACAATTTCCACATGAATCACACCTAAGCACACATTCATCAATGGATGAAAACATTATGAGGTTTTATCACTCACCAAACAATTCTGCAAACATCCAGAACAAATTATGCATTCAACAAACAACATGCATTAATGAGTGCAAAAGAAGGAATCACAAGGACTTCAAGGGTTTTAATTTGGCTTGGGCTACAAAGAAGGGTCATTTATCAAAGTCATTGAAACAAAAATGCCTATTCCTATTAGAGCATTAAATTCTCACAATCATACACACTTCAATACCTTAACCTTCTTATTTTCGTTTCTTTGAGGCATCGTTACAATTTTGAGCTTTTTTGTTGGCAATTCATGCCCAATTTCCTTTATTTTTCATTTGTTTCTTTTTCAAGCTCTTTCATCATTCAAAACCACTTTATTTTTCTCAATGCCTCAATCTACCTCTTTTTTCCCCAACTTTGAATAAAACCAAAATATGGTGTTAAGAATGCTCTCACACATCTAAGGCAAGGAACAACCAAAGCAACCATACTTAAAGGTTGAGGTTCAAAGGTTTCACAACAAAAAAATCAAGATCCTATCCAAAATTCGCTTAATTTTCATGTACAATATTTACACGATTTAATTATTCACAAGGATCTTGATAAAAAGGCTCAACGGGTCTAGCAAATGCTCACTCACTCACAAGGTAGATTGATCATTCTATTCGTTCAAGTGGTTTTTCTCAAAATACACAAAAAATGCCTTGATCCTTTTCTTCCTTTCACACAAATCAACACACATGCATGATTTCAACATAATAAGAACGATTTAAACAAGGATATCGATAACCCGCATATATTATACAATGAAAACTTCCTCACAAATACTGTGTTCTAAATGATTCATAATCAAAAAAGTATTTCAAAAGAAGTAATGACAACATGTTTTACACCAATCACAAGTTTCATATCCATGCTTAGTTTAGAAAGCGATAAATATGTACCTTGCAACTGTACCTTTACTCAATCATATTATTACCACTCAATTGCATGTTGATTCATCAATATTGGCATTAGTCACAAGGTTCCTTCCAGTTTTCAAACTTAGGAACAACACAAAATAAAAAAAAATTGTACAAAAAACTTACAATTGAAAAACTACTCAATATAATAAAACATATTATCATAAAACAAAAATTGTGACATCCAAAATAATGGTGGCACAACATAGGTTTCCTCATCCTTACAAGGATGGTACAAAATTATCCAAGAGTACAATTAAAACGAAAACAACAAAAACTTAATAGTTTAAACATAAACATAATATCATGAAAACAAAAGATTAGAAAAAAAAAACCAGGATCAAACTACTCAGCACTGGCCTTTGAACCCAGCTCCCAATCCGTCTCCCCACTGTCATTATCATCGTCCTCATCCACTGCAACATCATCAACATCCGCATCGCCCTGAGCAACATCTTCCTGGGGCACCTGAGTATGTTGAGGAGGAACCCGACCCCTCGGAAAATGAAAAGGCATGTCCCCAGGCCAATCTATATAAGCATTGAACTCCTCAAACGAAGGGAAGGGATGATCCACCTACGACTCACGAATCTGGAAATGCAAAGCACGCGTGAATGAGTGTAAAAAAACTAAAAGCTCTCTGATGAGCCATGTGCATGTCCCATGTGTACATACACGCCAGACGCTCATCATACTCGGGAACAGTCGGAGGGACTCATTCTCGCTGTTGTGGTGGTGGGACTGGGTGTTCTGGTGGTGGCGGTGGAGGTGGTGGATGTTGATCAACTCTCAGTATGCAATGGCTCTAGATCCATGTATCCGTCACGACACCCTTGATGGTCTTGTGGACCACACCCGGTATCGGGTCACCCATTCGGGTGCAAAGGCCTATGATCAATCCAGGAAAGACCAAAATAGCAGGGACCTTGGAACCTAAGCGGTGTCCACTAGCAGCAGTAGCACGGATCTCGTCAAATATAATTCTCTCCACGTCCACCTACCTCTCCTCCAAAATATAGTACAGCATGCAAGCAATGTCAAGAGGGATAGAGGAAGTGTGACTCCTTGGCCTTATGTTGTGAAGGACAAGGGTCATCAAAATATGTGCGGTGGTGTTCATATCACCTCTTTTAAGAATCTTTGGCCTCCCCGCCGCATTAAGCTCAAACCCCCTACCCGGATGCGCTAAGGCGTTGTTCACATTTTCATAGTTCTTATTTTTTCTCGCCACCCTCCTGTAATAGGCACACTGCTCATCTTCAGCAAGTACTAACGGGTTCCCCAAATATTCATTAATGGCAACCTGCGAGAATGAGACATGTTTCACCCTCACATAAGTCATGAACGAATACATCCGACCCTTCATAGGAATAACGTTCGCGTAAAACTCACGAATAATCTCATAATTAAGCTGGGTGGGCGGAGTAAGAAGTGTCTCCCATCCATGGTTCTCTATGATGCTCTGCCAGCCATGGAAATCACCCTGAGGGTTGATTCAAAAAATCCTTTTCGTCCAAATACTTTGTCGGGTCAACAAAAGGTACCTAGCTACTTGTTCAACCCCCAAGAACTTATGTGCGTTGTTGAAATACAAATAGAGTTCGGGTTTAGTGTTATCGTTCCACAGAGATTGTTCGTGATATTACCGCCGTTCGACAGTCGTAACGTTTCAAACTTTAAAGTAACAAGGGGTTTTAGGTTGTTTTCGCAACGGTTGCATTCAAAGTTAATTAAAAGCGGTAAAGGATTGTTTTAACGGTTTATAAAAAACATGTCAAGGTTAGGGTTCGACAAACCACTTTGCACGTATATAATCGATAAAGCTAATGAACTCGGTTAAATGATAAATACAATCACATATCCTCCCAATATGTTTATCTCTAACACATATTGTGAGTTTTGCCATTTTGATCCTTTGTTGATTTCTCACACAAACTATCAAAATGACAACATTAAAGTTCAATATTTGGTGAACATCACACACATTGCTATCTCTAGCCAATGTACATTGATGGATGACAAACCTAGGTAAAGAGTTGGAGCATATTTCTCAATCATGAACCAACACAAAGAATAAACATAAAATCAAGGTTTATCATCATACATTCATCATTCAAGAGTTCACAAGATAGGATCAATCCATATACATACAAAGTAAAGGTTTACTTACATTTAACCTTGACACAAAAGAGAAATTAGCTACACATATTCATGGTAGCTTGATCAACAAGAATCGATAGAAGAGAAACGAGCATCAACGACGATTTTATCGATAAAATGATGCTTTTATCTTCCACAAATGAAATGCTACAGTGTAATTTATTTTGATCTCAGAATGTAATAGTGAATCCCCAAAAAATCTGATCAAAACCACTTTATAAGGGGGCTGAGTGTCGCGAAGCGCGCTGAGCGCGCGCAACTTAAAAGTTAAACCGCCAAACCGCGCTGAGCACGCTTATGAGCCCGCTGAGCGCGCAAGCTACTGTAAGTCATTCCATCCTCGCACTGGGAGCGCGCTGAGCGCGCTTAAAGCATGCTCGAAAAATCCAAATTTCTTCAAACTGTTTTTGTGGGATCCTCGAGGCTCCATTCCACACCCTTCCTGTAAAAATCTGCAATAAAAACACAAAAGATAGATAGATACGATAAATAATGAAATTAACTAGAAAACGGTTATAAACGGAAACAATGGGAAAAGGCATGGATTTACGAATAAAGCTCACAAAAAGGTGCTAAAAACTAATCTAAATATTAACACTTTTTAGCACCTAACGACTCTCCCCAACTTGTCTCTTTGTTTGCCCTCAAACGAAGATAATTTAGAATAGAAGCAAGCGGAAAACAGGGAACAAACACCAACAAAAAATAATGGTTCAAACCAAATAAACACGTACGCAAGTACCGTTCGTCCTTACGAAGAATGAAAATATGTAAATGAACTAAATTCTAAACATAATTAACAAGCACAATTCATAAGCAACAAATGCTCAAATTAGAATCACCTACTTTATTCGAATGAGCCTAGCTCAATATATCCAAGGGACAAAACACACTCATAGCAAAAGTGTTAGCATCCAGAACAATTCATGCATTCATCAAATCAATTCAACAAGAAAACCAAGGAAACAAAGATCACTTAAGGGCTTTTAAAGGTTGTAACTAGGCAAGGTTAAACAAGAAAGGGATATTTGTAAAAAGGCCAATGAATCAAAGTGGTTAACAAAAATTATCAACAAATGAAGAACATGCCAATAACCCACTTAGACAAACCTCATAACAATTCAAATCAAACCTTTCTTTTCTTTTCTTTTCTTTTCTTATGGTGCACTCTTTCATTTTCTTTTCAAACAACTCCCTTTGGAGTGCAAAGCATAGCACATAATAGTGCTTCAAGTTTCTTTCTTTCTTTACAAGAGGCACCAATTCACCACTCCATTTTCTTTTCAACAAACTAGCACAACTCTCCCCAACTTTAAACCATACTATAATTAACGGGCAATGTTCTTCAAAAGTATGTTCAAACAAAGGGTTAAGTGTAAAAATAAAAGAACTAGAATGAATCACAATGATTTTCATTTAGCATCAACAACCCATTATAAAGCGCATTCTTTTGATCATATGACAGGTAGATACAAGATTCATTCCAATTCAAGGCTCAACATGGCTAGCAAGTGCTCACACCTCTCATAAGGTAAAATTGAAGGTTATATGGATTGGTGGTTTTTCTCATAATCAAAAATTGCCTAGATCATTTCAATGTTTCCACGGTTTGCACATGAATAAAAGATTAAACATGAATCATACGAGCTAAACAACAATTACAAAATCACTCAATATTTATGAACAATGGAGGGACTCACATTTGTGGTTGTGTCCTAATTGATTCCAAAATGAACAAAAATGCAAAATGAAGAAAAGCTTGAAAATCATGTGAAGCACAAAGTTCAAAAACATACTAACATTCTACCAAGCACAAAACAGAGTACCTTTGTGTGCACCAACTTAGACTTATATCATCACCATCAATGAAAGGTGAAGTGCACACTTAATGTTCAAAGAAACACACTTGCTTCAACCATCCATTACCTTTTTTAAAAAAATAAAGTTGGCAAACAACAAAAATTTCTATCCAAACTAACCATATAAACATAAAACAACATCCACCCGGATGTTAAATTCATTAAATCAACCAAAAAAATTTTTAACACCAAATTCAAACTCACATCCGCCCGGATGGAGACTACAAAATTCCTAGTAGTCAATACAAAATCCAACCATAATAGTTATACTAAGTAAAATAATAAAAACAAAACAAAATAACATAAAAGACTAGTCAAACCCCAACGTCAATCAGAACTAGAGCTATCCACATCATCATCACCGCCATCGTCATCACGGTCGCCTGCCCCCTCCGGAAAACCAGGCCTGCCCTCAGGCCAACGAGCATAAGCAATGAGTTCCTCGCGAGTCCTCAGCCGGTGGTCCACATGTGGCTCCCGAATCTGCAGCTGCAATTGCATCATAGAGTCATGCATAAATAATAAAGCTCGCTGATGAACCTCGTGCATGGCCCAATTGGCCTCAACACTCGGATCAAAAGCGTGCCCGCGTCCGCGCCCACGGCCACGAGCAGGAGCAGCAGCAGCTACAGGGACAGCCTGCTCAAAATCAATCGCCCCCAATTTCACTACACAGCCTGTTACAGAGAACTAAACATCAAAAATCAAAGCAAATTAACCTTTCTACAAACCCTAAGTCTAAAATTTCATACCCTAATTTCCACAATTCTAACTACTAACAACATGCAAGCATACTCAGTAAACTCTTACACAGAAATTCATCATTACAGAGGCAAAAGAAAGAAGAACAACATGAACATCCAACAATTACTAACAATGTCCCAAAAATGGGTTTCTAATTGAAAAATGAAAATATTGCTAAAACAAAAACTTACAATGCTTGATGATGATGATGGTCAGCAGAAAATGAAAGGGAGATGATGTAGAGGAGAGAAAAATCCAAGGAAATTTTTGGAAAATTTTGAAGGAGAGAAAATGGAGGAAAAATGAGGGAAATGAGAAAAAGAGGCAAGGTTGTAAAACCCTAGCCACTTTAACATTAACCTGGGCCGGGTACATCATGGTGGGCCCAGAAATTCAAATATTTTTTTTTTCAAAAATCGCAACCCGCGCTGAGCGGGCAAATAGCGCGCTAGCCTCTGGAAGTATAGGTTCATTTTTTCAAGAGCGCGCTGAGCGCGCAGAGCAAAATCAAAAATTCTCCCAGCAGCAAAAAGACATCATCCACACGTTCAAAACATCACCCAAAACATCATCCAACATCAAATTTTCACAAACCATGTCTAAACAGCGAATTCACTAGTAAAGACGATAAAAGCTTACAGTGTTGGGGTGCCTCCCAATGAGCGCTTGTTTAACGTCGGCTAAGCTCGACGGTCCAAGATGCTCAATTAAGAACATCAAGGAGAACAGTACTGGAAGCTTGATCGAAATTCCCTAGAAGGTAAATTTTTAGACGCTGACCGTTAACGGTCCAAGAGTCCTTCATTTCTAAGTCTTCGATAACAACCGCTCCAAAATCCTTCACTTCCTTCACACGAAAAGGTCCGAACCATTTGGACTTTAATTTTCCCGGAAAGAGTCTTAACCGAGAGTTAAACAGCAATACCAATTGTCCGGCCTTGAAGTCCTTTTTCCGGAGCTTCTTGTCGTGGTACTTTTTCACTTTTTCTTTATACAACCAGCTTGAGTGGCATGCGGCATTACACATTTCTTCCAACTCAAGAAGTTGCACTTTTCTTTTGGTCCCTGCCAAGTCCTTATCAAAATTCAGCAGTTTTAAGGCCCACAAGGCCTTGTGCTCCAATTCAACCGGTAAATGGCAAGTTTTACTATAAACCAATTGAAACGGAGTTAGACCAATTGGAGCTTTGTAAGCAGTGCGATATGCCCACAAAGCCTCATCCAATTTTTGTGACCAATCCTTTTTTGAACTAGACACGGTTTTTTCAAGGATTCTCTTTATCTCTCAGTTGGATACCTCAGCCTGACCATTCGACTGCGGGTGGTAAGGGGTCGCCACCTTATGTGATACACCATAGTGTTTTAAGACATTTTCGAGAGGTGTATTACAAAAGTGCGACCCACCATCGCTAATGAGCACCCGAGGAGTGTCAAAACGGGAAAAGATATATTTCTTTAAAGTTTTTATCACCGTTTTACCATCAGCCCTCGGTGAGGCAATCGCCTCAACCCACTTCGAAACGTAGTCAACGGCTACCAACATATACTCATTTCCAAAAGATGGTGGAAATGGACCAACAAAATCGATGCCCCAACAATCAAAAATTTCTACCACTTGTATGTTTTGGAGAGGCATTTCATCTCGTTGTCCAATTCCACCAGTTCTTTGGCACATGTCACAACTTTTGGCATGGAGATGTGCGTCTTTAAAAAGAGAAGGCCAATAAAAGCCCGATTGAAGGACTTTAGTGGCCGTTCTCGCACCATTAAAATGGCCCCATATGGCGAGTTGTGGCAATGCCAAAGAATGCTTTGAGCCTCATCACTCGTGACACACCTTCTCAAAAGGTTGTCACTTCCTAACTTAAATAAATACGGGTCGTCCCATACGTAATAACTAGCATCCGAAAGGAACTTCCTTTTTTGGTTCCAAGTTAGGTCTTCGGGCACCCAACCAGTAGCCTTATGGTTAGCAAAATCTGCAAACCAAGGCCTAACTTGGACTTTAAAAAGTTTTTCATCAGGAAATTCCTCTTGGATTTCCTTTTCATCAATGGTGACCTCAACATTCACAAGGCGAGACAAGTGATCCGCCACCAAATTTTCCGAACCCTTTTTATCTTTTATTTCTAAATCGAACTCTTGTAATAAAAGGATCCATCGGATGAGCCTTTGCTTCGAATCCGGTTTGGTTAGCAAATACTTGATCGCCGAATGGTCGGTGTAAACAACAACTTTAGACCCGATGAGGTAGGATCTAAACTTCTCAAGCGCATACACAATAGCAAGTAGTTCTTTTTCGGTTGTGGCATAATTAACTTGTGCCTCATTTAAAACCTTACTTGCATAGTGTATGGCATGGAAATTTTTCTCCTTCCTCTGGCCAAGTACCGCTCCAACAGCATAATCGCTCGCATCGCACATAAGTTCAAAATTTTTGGTCCAATTTGGAGCGATTATTATTGGAGCGGTAACTAAATTTTCTTTTAAAATTTCGAAAGCATGAAGACATTCATCGTTAAAAAGAAATACCTGGTCCTTGCTTAGCAAGTTGCTCAATGGTCTAGCCACCTTTGCAAAGTCTTTGATAAAACGCCGATAAAATCCGGCATGCCCAAGGAAGCTTCGGATCCCTTTCACGTTGGTCGGAGGAGGCAACTTCTC
Organism: Lathyrus tuberosus; assembly: GCA_022829125.1. Lineage (NCBI taxonomy): Eukaryota > Viridiplantae > Streptophyta > Magnoliopsida > Fabales > Fabaceae > Lathyrus > Lathyrus tuberosus. The sequence continues at coordinate 20,148,823 of JALAZF010000012.1, read as the reverse complement.
TATCACTTCAACTTTCGCTCTATCAACCTCAAGGCCTTTGGACGAAACTTTGTGGCCGAGCACAATTCCCTCCGTCACCATAAAGTGACACTTCTCCCAATTCAACACTAGGTTTGTCTTCACACACCTCTCTAGAACAGTTTCCAAATTTGTCAAGCATAAATCAAACGAACCTCCAAAAACGGAAAAGTCATCCATGAACACTTCCATTGTCTTTTCTATTAGGTCGGAGAAGATTGCTTGAACGCACCGTTGGAAAGTTGCCGGCGCATTACATAAACCAAAAGGCATCTTACGATACGCAAAAATACCAAAAGGACACGTAAAGGCCGTCTTCTCATGATCCAACGGGTCAACCGCAATTTGGTTATACCCCGAATATCCGTCCAAAAAACAATAGAACTGCTGCCCGGATAACCTCTCTAACATTTGGTCCATAAACGGTAATGGAAAATGATCTTTTCTTGTCGCGGTGTTGAGGCGTCTATAATCAATGCACATCCTCCACCCCGTCACTGTTTTTATCGGGACCAACTCATTTTTTTCGTTACGAATCACGGTCATTCCTCCTTTTTTTGGTACAACATGGACTGGACTAACCCACGGGCTATCGGAAATCGGGTAAATCATACCGGCTTCCAATAGCTTAACCACTTCTTTTATCACCACCTCTTTCATTGTTGGGTTCAAGCGGCGTTGCGGTTGGGCTACCGCCTTGAAATCTTCTTCCATCAAGATACGATGCATGCAATAAGCCGGGCTAATTCCTTTTAAATCGGAAAGGACCCAACCTATAGCATCTTGGTTTTTCTTCAAAACATGAATTAGACGGCCTTCCTCTTTTTTTGACAACACGTTACTAATAATAACCGGCTTGTTACCACCGTCATCAAGATAAGCGTATTTTAAATTGGAAGGTAAGACCTTCAATTCAAGTGGTGAATTCTCAACTTTCACATCCTTTTTTAATTCTTCCGGTTCTACCTCCCATGGTTGCAACTCTTTGAGGGAATCAAGCTCTTTTAAGCACTCTTCAAGAGCTATTTCTTCTTCTTCGAAAAATACTTCAAAAGAATCATTAAGAGCCATTTCCAAAGGAGAGATTTCATGTACATGCTTAGAAACCTCCACAGTTGCTTCTTCAATTGCATCGATCCGAAAGCTACCATGTTTATCTTTTGAATGTTTCATAGCTTCAAAAAGATCAAAACAAACCTCTTCATTTTGAACCCTCACCTTCATCAAACCGTCATCCACATCGATCATCATTCGGGCGGTTTTCATGAAAGGTCGGCCAAGAATTAAAGGTGCATCTTCATCTTCCTCCATATCGATAACAACAAAATCAACCGGGAAGAAAAATTTGTCAACTTTTACCAAGACATCTTGAGCTAACCCATGAGGGTGAGTTGTGGACTTGTCGGCCAATTGCAAAGTCATACGAATGGCTTTCATCTCAATGTTCCCAAGTTTCTTTACAATGGACAAAGGGATAAGATTAATGCTTGAGCCCAAATCAATTAAGCCCTTTCCAACATAGACGTCACCAATGGTAACCGGCAAAGTCACACGCCCCGGATCAACTTCTTTTTTAGGAAGAGTTCTTTGGATGATTGCACTACAACTCGCGTCAAGAACAATAGTTTCCGGTTCCGAATACCTCCGCTTCTTCGTGAGAATGTCTTTCATGAACTTTGCATACTTTAGCATTTGTTCCAAAGCTTCGGAAAACGGAATGTTAACTTGTAATTGCTTGAAGATGTCCATGAACCGCGTATAGTGCCTCTCATTTTCCTTCTTTGAAGGAGCATGAGGATATGGTAAGTTTTGGATCGGAATAGCGCTCACTAATTCCTTTCCCTTCTTTACTCTCCTAAGTCTCTCTTTTTTCTTCAACTCCTCACCACTATTATTTTCAACTTCAACCATGTCATTACTTTTATTTTCAACTATTGCAATGCTTGCAATATCAATTTACAATCCCCGGCAACGGCGCCAATTTGTTGAAATACAAATAGAGTTCGGGTTTAGTGTTATCGTTCCATAGAGATTGTTCGTGATATTACCGCCGTTCGACAGTCGTAATGTTTCAAACTTTAAAGTAACAAGGGGTTTTAGGTTGTTTTCGCAACAGTTGCATTCAAAGTTAATTAAAAGCGGTAAAGGATTGTTTTAACGGTTTATAAAAAACATGTCAAGGTTAGGGTTCGACAAACCACTTTGCACGTATATAATCGATAAAGCTAATGAACTCGGTTAAATGATAAATACAATCACATATCCTCCCAATATGTTTATCTCTAACACATATTGTGAGTTTTGCCATTTTGATCCTTTGTTGATTTCTCACACAAACTATCAAAATGACAACATTAAAGTTCAATATTTGGTGAACATCACACACATTGCTATCTCTACCCAATGTACATTGATGGATGACAAACCTAGGTAAAGAGTTGGAGCATATTTCTCAATCATGAACCAACACAAAGAATAAACATAAAATCAAGGTTTATCATCATACATTCATCATTCAAGAGTTCACAAGATAGGATCAATCCATATACATACAAAGTAAAGGTTTACTTACATCTAACCTTGACACAAAAGAGAAATTAGCTACACATATTCATGGTAGCTTGATCAACAAGAATCGGTAGAAGAGAAACGAGCATCAACGACGATTTTATCGACAAAATGATGCTTTTTATCTTCCACAAATGAAATGCTACAGTGTAATGTATTTTGATCTCAGAATGTAATAGTGAATCCCTAAAAAATCTGATCAAAACCACTTTATAAGGGGGCTGAGTGTCACGAAGCGCGGGCGCAACTTAAAAGTTAAACCGCCAAACCGCGTTGAGCGCGCTTATGAGCCCGCTGAGCGCGCAAGCTACTGTAAGTCATTCCATCCTCGCGCTGGGAGCGCGCTGAGCGCGCTCAAAGCATGCTCGAAAAATCCAAATTTCTTCAAACTGTTTTTGTGGGATCCTCGAGGCTCCATTCCACACCCTTCCATGTAAAAATCTGCAATACAAACACAAAAGATAGATAGATACGATAAATAATGAAATTAACTAGAAAACGGTTATAAACGGAAACAATGGGAAAAGGCATGGATTTACGAATAAATCTCACAAAAAAGTGCTAAAAACTAATCTAAATATTAACACTTTTTAGCACCTAACATGCGTCAAACTCAGTAGTCCATTGCCTTTGTTGAGACGATTGACCAACACTGAAGCGAGCGCGTTTAGGAGCCATCTGCACACAAAAATCAGACCAACCAGCCCTAAACAGGTCAAACAACCAGCCAATAAATTCAAGATAAATCATATGTAACCACATGTCAACACGAAATAAGCAAACAATCGAGGGATAATTAAAAATCGAATAATTTGATCCCAGGGGGCGTGCTAAGCGCGGCCAGAGCGCACTAAGCGCAGTCAGGCATGCAAGCAAAATTTGCTTCTGCAATCAACCTGCCCCCAAACAACAGCAAATCAACTAAGTAATAAACTAAACAGCAAAATACCACAAAAGAAACAAAACAAACATTAGAAGCCAAAAAGTCAGAAACAGGGCAAGGAGGGTATGCTTAGCCGACTCAGAGCATGCTAAGCGCGCTTGCGATAACAAGCAAAAATTCTGCCTCTGTCACCACAATCAATCTTCCCAAACAACATCAAATCAACACCCAAGCTAAACCATATCAACATGCATTCACAAAATAACACATAAACAAAGATTTCACAACATGCAAACCTATATTTTAACACAACTCTAACATTTCACAGTAAGGGTTTCAGAACCACTTCTACACAAGAAAACCCTAACAAATAAATTTTAACTTAATCCAACCAAAACCCTAACTACATGTTATATACATTAACAAAATAAAGAGCATTTTGACAAACCTGAAAGTAGGGAAGGAGATGAAAAAGTGAAAGAGAGCTTGATGTGCAAAAGGGAAATCTTGAGAGAGAAAGGTTGAAAGCACAAGAGTGAGTCTGATGTGAGGGAATGAGTGGTAATTGAGGCTTTAATATTTCAAAATGAAACTTAATCACTTCCCAAAATTTGGCCCAATTCCCTTTTTCTACTCAGGCCCACACTTGACTGACCGATTTCACGTGACCGCACTAAGCGGCCTCAACAACGTGCTAAGCGCACTCTGTGAAACAAAGCCACTCAAGTGTGGTCTCAGATTGTGTTCTCCCGATTTTTTGTCGCCCGATTAAATTCAAACTAGTAAAAAAAATAGTAAATACTTACAGTGTTGGGGTGCCTCCCAACAAGCGCTTTGTTTAACGTCATTTGAGCTCGACGGTCCAATGCGACCTCACGAATCGCAAAAAGGCATAGTGGCTATATTTCGCTCGAAATCTCTACCAAGATAAACTTTCAAACTCTGACCATTAATAGTCCAGCTCTCATTTGACGGGGTGTCTTCGATAACAATTGCTCCATAGTGTTTGACCTCCTTAATTCGGAATGGACTGGACCATTTGGATTTCAACTTTCCAAGAAACAATTTCAATCTCGAATTAAATAGTAAGACCATTTTCCCTTCCTTAAAGTCTTTGTTCACAATCTTCTTGTCATGGTAACTTTTCACTTTATCCTTGTACAATTTGTTGGAGTCATATGCCTGAAAGCGCAATTCATCCATTTCATGGAGTTGTACCTTCCTCTTTTCACCGCTTAAAGTTGGATCAAAATAAAAAATTTTAAGGCCCAAAAAGCCTTATGTTCCAACTCCACCAATAAGTGACAGTTTTTACCATAGACCATTTTGAAAGGTGTGAGAATAATCGGAGCTTTGAAAGCTGTCCGATAGGTCCACAAAGCATCATCGAGCTTATTTGACCAATATTTTCTAGAAGACGACACCGTTTTCTTAATAATCCTTTTAATTTCTCGATTTGATACCTCCACTTGACCATTTTCTTGCAGATGGTATGATGTTGCAGTTTTGTGCTTTACACCATACTACTCCAACGCTTTTTCTAGCTGAGCGTTGCAAAAGTGGGATCCTCCGTTACTTATCAACACTCTTAGAGTACCAAATCGAGAAAAATGTTTTTCTTCAAAAATTTTATCACAGTTTTTCCATCCGCTTTCGCACATGCTGTCGCTTATACCCACTTGGACACATAGTCCACTGCGACCAAAATGTATTCATTGGAAAACAATGATGGAAGTGGACCGACAAAGTCTATGCCCCAACAATCAAATACCTCAACCTCTAGCATGTTTTGCAACAACATTTCATTCCGTTTTGAAATTCCACCACTCCTTTGGCACTTGTCACAAATTTGTGTATGCGAATGTGCATCTTTAAACAAAGGAGGCAAATAAAAGCCTGATTGAAGGAATTTTGTTGCCGTTCTCAATCCATTAAAATGCCCCCATAAGGAGAGTTGTGACAATGCCAAAGGATGCTATTGGTCTCTTCTTTCGAAACACACATTCTCAAAATGTTATCGACACCAAGTTTAAACAAATACGATTCATCCCACACAAAGTACTTGGCATCCAATAAAAACTTATTTTTTTGGTTACGAGTTAGACCTTTTGGTATTAATCCAGCGGCTTTGTAATTTTCCATGCTGGCAAACCAAGGTCTAACTTGCACCATGAACAACTTTTCTTCAGGAAATTTTTCCTTGACCTTAATTTCATTCTTGGTTATCTCAACATTAACATGACGTGATAAGTGATCCGCCACCAAATTCTTGGAACCCTTTTTGTCGCGAATTTCTAAATCAAATTCTTGCAACAAAAGAACCCATCGAATTAGCCTTTGTTTAGAATCCGGCATGGTTAGAAAATACTTAATCCCCGTATGGTCCGTATAAACCACAACCTTAGACCCAATTAGGTAGGACCGAAATTTCTCCAATGCATACACTATCGCAAGAAGCTCTTTTTCTGTTGTGGCATAGTTTATTTGAGCTTCATCCAAGACCTTACTTACGTAGTGTATAACATGAAAAAATTTTGTTCTCCGTTGACCAAGTACCGCACCAACGGCATAATCACTCGCGTCACACATGAGTTCAAAATAAATTTTCCAATTAGGAGCGATGATTATGAGTGCGGTAGTCAAACTTTGTTTTAAAGAATTAAAAGCTATCATGCAAGAATCATCAAGTTCAAAAGACTTATCTTTGTTGAGCAAGTTGCTCAAAGGCTTTGCGATTTTTGAGAAATCTTTGATGAACCTCCGATAGAATCTCGCATGACCAAGGAAACTCCCTATTCCCTTCATATTCAAAGGCAGTGGAAAATTTTCAATGACGTCCACCTTGGCTTGATCAACTTCAAGGCCTCTTGAAGAAAATTTGTGGCCGAGCATAATTCCCTCCGTTGCCATGAAAGTGCATTTTTCCCAATTAAGTACCAAGTTTGTTTCCACACACCTTTCCAAAACAACATCCAAGTTTTTCAAGCAAAGATCAAACGACGGTCCAAAAACCGAGAAGTCATCCATAAAAACCTCAATTGACTTTTCAATCAAGTCCAAAAATATTGCTTGCATACACCGTTGAAAAGTGGTCGGCGCATTACACAACCCAAAAGGCAACCTCCAATAAGCGAAGATTCCAAAAGGGCATGTGAAAACAGTTTTCTCATGGTCCTTCGGGTTAATAATAATTTGATTGTAACCCGAATAACCATCCAAAAACAATAGAATTCTTGTCCGGAAAGTCTCTCGAGCATTTAATCCATGAAAGGAAGAGGAAGATGATTTTTCCTCGTAGCTTAATTTAGCCTACTGTAATCGATACACATCTTACATCCGGTCACAGTTCTTGTAGGGATCAACTTATTATTCTCATTTAGGATAACCGCCATCCCACCTTTCTTCGGTACCACTTGTACCGGGCTAACCCAAGGACTATCGGAAATCGGATAGATCATTCAGGCATCTAACATTTTCACCACTTCCTTCATAACCACTTCTTTCATGGTAGGATTCAAGCGATGTTGAGGTTGAGCTGCCGGTTTGAAATCATCTTCCATGAGTATCCTATGCATATAATAGGGAGGACTTATTCCTTTTAAATCAGAAAGAGTCCAACCCATAGCATCTTGATTCTTTTTCAACACACAAATTAACTTGTCCTCCTCGTTTTTGGTTAGCTCCTTGCTTATGATAACAGGTTTATGCCCCTCATCATCAAGAAACACATATTTAAGGTGAGAGGGCAACAACTTCAATTCAAGCTTGATTTCTTCATTATTTTCTTTTTTCAAAATTTCCACCCATTCTTTCAAGGGAGGAATAACATCCAATTCTTCAAGGTCTCTCAAACACTTCTCGATTTCTTTTTCTTCATTCTCATTGACACTTTGAAGAGCATTTGTAAGAACTTTTTGTAATGGGGTAGAAACTTGTAATTGCCTTGTTACTTCTTCAATCACCTCCTCTGTTGCATCAATTCTAAAACAATCACCTTTGTCTTTAGAATGCTTCATGGCTTCGAATAGATTAAAACAAATCTCTTCATCTTGTACCCGCACTTTCATGAGACCATCATCTATATCTATAGCAATTCTAGCGGTCTTCATAAAAGGTCTTCCAAGATTGTTTCTTGATCCGTGTACCTTTTCTTCTTGGTGAGAATATCCTTCATGAATTTTGCATATTTTGGCATTTGCTCCAATGCCTCAGAAAATGGAATATTAATTTGAAATTGACTAAAAATATCCAAAAACCTAGCATAGTGCCTTGCATTATCTTTCTTCGTCGTAGCATGAAGATAAGGAAAATTTTGAATCGGAATAGTACTCACTTGTTCCTTCCCCTTCCTAGTCTTTTTATTTTTCTCTTATCTTTTTTTCTTTTCTTCTTCCTCACTCTTTTTCTTTTCATTTTCAACTAATTCTCCCTTAACATTTTTTTCTACTTCACTCTCATCAATCTCTTTTTCTTTTTTCAACTTCTCCCTCTTTTTCCACAACTTCTTCACTTATACCCATATCAATTTCTCTACCACTTCTAGTAAGAATAGCCTTGCAATTATCTTTTGGATTCACTTGAGTATTCATCGGAAAACTTCTTTTGTGTTAGTCGGCCAATTGTTTAGATAATTGCCCACTTGCGTCTCAAGGTTCTTTATAGCCGCATCGGTGTTCTTTTGATTTGACATTGACATTTACATAAATTGGGTGAGGGTGTCTTCCATCTTTGAATTTCCACTTTGAGCTTGTGGAGTTTGAGTGTAGTTTTGATATTTTTGTTGACGATTACAAGTTTTGGCATCTTGAGGCCTCTATTGTTATTGATAACCTTGGTTACCTCTTTGTTGGTAACTTTGGTTGCCTTGTTGGTAAGGTGGTCGAGGTTGATAACCTTGGTTTTGTTTTCCCACGTAGTTCGCCTCTTCAACCACCAGAGGACAATACCCGGTAGGGTGATCTCCTTTACAAAGCTCACAACTTGCCACTTGTTTGTTGTTGTTGGGAATTTCTTGCATTTCTTTTATTTGTTGTGAAAGTTTTGACATTTGTTGAGTTAACAACTCCACTTATTGTGAAAGCAATTTGTTTTGCCCAAGAATTGCGTCATTAGTTCCCAACTCTATCATGCGCGGTTTCCGTTGAGGTGTACCACGATTGTGATTTCCTTGGTGATCATTGAGTGCCATCTTATAAATAATAACAATTGCGTCTTCTGCGCTTTTGGACATTAACGGTCCACCCGAGGTAGCATCCAACAAAGTCTTGTGAACTGATTGGAGCCCATTCCGGAAGATGTGCACTTGAGTCAATTCATCAAAATCGTGACCTTTGCATTTTTTTAACATAGATTTGAACCTCTCCCAAGCTTCATTGAGAGATTCATTTCCACCTTGAGCAAACACCGATATAGCCGTCTTCGCTTCCATGAATCTATTGTGTGGAAAAAACCTATCAAGGAACTTTTTTTCCAATAAATTTCAATCCGTCATCACTAAAGTTGATTGATTAAGATACCATTCCTTCGCCTTTCCGATTAAGGAATGCGGAAATAGTCTCTTGAACAAGGATTCCTCTTCCGCTTCCGGTGCTCCCGTTGCACCTGCAATTTCATAGAATTTGGTGAAATGTGTGAACGGATCTTCATGGTCCATACCAGTATAAGGATTTTGATACAAAAGAGCAAGAATTCCCGTTTTCATCTTTGAATGCCTCCCATTGTGGGCGTTGCACGCAAACTGTGCGTTGTGTCTTGGATTGTTGGTACATGGAGTTAAAGCAGGAGGTGGTGGTGGAGGTGGATTTGCCATGTTTGGCGTAACAATTGGCGTGGATGAAGAAGATTCTCCTTGCTCTTGTCTTTCTTTAGCAATGTGTCGCCTCCGTCTAGTTCTACTATTGAGCCTATGAGCAGTTCTTTCAATCTCAGGATAAAAAAGAAGTTCGTCTGCAGGTACACTCTCTCGCATAAACAGATTCTGCACACTAGCCAAACAAATTAAACAACACAAAAAAATTACAGAGGTAAGATTTTACAATACAAATATCTTAAAATCACTAAACTATTGCAATGCTTGCAATATCAATATCGACAACAATCCCCGACAACGGCGCCATTTTGTTGAAAAGTATTTTAGGTGGGTTGTTTTATCGTATCCGCAGGGATTATTCTGATATCAATATCGACAACAATCCCCGACAACAGCGCTGTTCAATAGTTTAAAATTCTAAGAAAAGGGTTTTCAAAGAGTTATTGTTTTGTAACATATGTTTTTGTAGCAAAGAGTAAACTAGAGAAAAATGTTTTGTTTTAAGAAAAGCATGTCAAAACTAGATTTCGTTAACCCCTTTCATACATATCCGATTAATCAAGCATGTGAACGTAGGTTCGATTAATACAATCGCGTATCCTCGCGAATCCGTTTATTTCTAAAGCGGCTTCGTGGGTATTATTGTTTTAATTGCTAGATGATTTCTCGAAATAACAATCGAAACAATAAACATAAAAATCGATACAAAGCAAATATTAACTTCCAAATCTATGTCTAGAGTTTGTTTGTTAATAGATGAAGAAATTAGATCAAGACTTGGAAAATCTATGTATAGAGTGATTCAAATCATACATACACATTAAAAACAAAGATCTTCATCATATATTGATCATCAACCTTGTTCACATACAAAAGTTCAAAAGAAATACATAATAGTAAGGTTAATTACCTCTAATCTTAACACAAAAGTGTTTAGCTAGCCATCACCATGGTAGCTTGATCAACAAGTAAAAAGGAAAACTTTGATAGCACCAAAGTTTTGATTCTCACTTCTCTTAAGATTTCTTAGCTTTTTTCCATAAAAATCTCTTTACAATCTGAAAGTTGCTAAAAATGAAAGTTGTTGGAAAATATCTTCACAAGTGGCTACTTATACAAAGTACAAAAAGTGCCTATAAGTGGCACCGTGCTAAGCGCCATCAGGGGCGCGCTTAGCGCAATCAGCACAAAGGCGGTAAATTCCCAGAAAGCGCGCTAAGCGCGGTCAAAGGCCCTTAACTACTGTCTCTTCATCAAAACCACGCTGAACTCGCGCTGAAAAGCGCGCTAAGCACGCTTTACCATAAAAACGTTGCGAATTTGATCTCAAAATCCCTCTTCCTTCAACCATAGGTTGCAAGCATTAACTCAAGCAAGAAAACCTATCAAAAAGCATAAAAATGATCACAATTCACAATATTTACAATCATAATTGGAAACTTGCATATTTACACTAAAACGTATGAATTTACTACTAAAATACCAAGGAAACAATTGGAAAGGGCCACAAAATATCATCAAAAGTATGCACAATTTGGCCCTTAACAATATGGAAAACTTCTTGCATAATCCTTTTTGGTTTGTGTTCAGCGGGGTGAGATATTCACATGGTCTTCAATCTATCTTGAAAGATGCTTTCTCGTAGTTTCAGACTTGATCCTTATGCTTCCTTTGTCTGTTAGATTCTAGTTTTGACATTCCATTCTCTTTTGCATCTCTTGATCTCTTTTCTGCATTACTTTCCTCCCCTTTGAAGTAACATTCAACTTACACCATTATTTATTCCATAATCGTTGTCGGTTTTTAAGCCAAAGACTCATTGAAATTCCTTATCTTGAGACCGTTCTGAAAGGCTTCTATGAACATATCCTGATTAAGATGGGCGACATTGATCGTCTCTTTGTTGAAACAAGCCAAGTATTCTCTCACCTTGTCCCTGGCGAACATTTAAAAGGCTAGTTGTAGATGTCTTCATGTGCTTATTGGCGGAAAACTTATATATCATTTTCTTGCTAGATTATAATAGCTAGTTACATAGAATCTAGAGAGGTTCGTGTACCATCGTAAGGCGAAATCCTTCAGTGTGCCTATCATCAACTTTCACATTAATGAGTCGACAACTCTAATGATGGCCATCTAAGTGTTCATCGTTATGATGTGCTCTTGTGGGTTGCTCTTCCAATCAAATATGGCCAACGAGGACAGTTTGAAATTCTCCAGGACCTTATTGTCCCAAATTTCCCCATTCACCAGTTGCAAATCGATTGGGTCTTTCAAGTCGTCGTTCTCCTGTTGGTGATGATGTTGATTCTATTGCAAGGCGTGGACGCTACCCTGCAACACTTTGTTCTGTTGGCACATGTTTTCCCCAGCACTGAGTAGCTCCTCCATGGTAATTACGATTCTTGATTATTGCTGCTCGCCCTGGTCCTGTAAGGATGATGAGCTTGTTGGTCCACAATTTTGTGTGGCTAAGGTAAGTTTTACTAGAGCCCCATAACAGCGGCCAAATATTCACGCAAAGAACGTTGGTTTGTTAACTCTTCTGAAGTTGGTTAGATAGAGTCACAAGAGAGTTATAGTGGGTGACTTTTTTGTTTTAGGATTTCAGTCTATCTTTCTTATTTGAAGATCGTCCTATTTATAGTAATTCCCTCACTATGATATGAGACAAGGGTGGTAGAGACCATTAATGCCATTCAATGGTCATAACGGCCTAATATTTCCTCATTATGGAATTCAATGGGGGAGTTTGAACATGCTGACGTCACGATAATAACGCCCCTGAAGACGTGTCTGATATACCTCGACCATGGGCGCCTTTTACCATGTCTCTTAAGGTATCTTGATATTGGGCGACTTATACCACCTCTCTTGAGATACCTAGACTCTGGGCAGCTTATACCACATCTTTTGGGTATCCCAAAACTGGACAATTACCCACCAAATTCCGAAATGTACACTACTCTATCCAACTTTAATTATCGACTTATTTGTCTACTATCAACTGCTACTCTAACCACTATCACCGCCTCCATCACTCTAACTATAGTCAATCATCACTCTAACATTTATCAACCAACAATCACCCATTTCAATCATTATTAAAGTTACTACTAAATAACATTTCCAATTTCCAAACTCAACTAATTTTTTTTGGTTTTTTAAAAATAATTCAAAGCATAAAACTTGTACGTGGATTTATTTTTAAAACCTTAAACACATTAAAAAAAATCACACTAAATGAAACCAAATATGAACACATTTCAGCCTCCAGACTTTCTTCACATGAAATCAATTAAACACGTCTACAAATTTCTCCTTCTCATTGATGGAACAATGGACCACAAGGCCCTTTCATTTATTACACATTGTTGGCCCATACCCAAATTCCTTTTTTCCTCAACTGTTTTTTGTCACCGACACTTTAATATTATTGGTACTATATCAAGGAACAAGCACCAAATTAGTGGAGTTCATTTTTCCTTTTGTAACAAAAAGGAGAACCAACTTTAACCATTTGATTATTTTGTCCTTACCAAAACAAATAGAACCAAACTCTAAAACTAGTGCGTCAGCTCAGTCTCTTAATCAACGGTCCAGATTATGCCAAAAACCAGTAGACACCTACCTATCCATGAGAGCCATTAATTTTATAGCTTGAATGCTTGATCACCAACCATACACCAAGCATTAAATTTGAGCACAATGAAATTGGTGGCTCGAAAACAATCCCTATCAATGTATTAAATTCACCAAACAACCTATCTCTTGATTTAGTCTATGATATAATTAATTCCAATATCAAGAAGCGACTAATATTTAAAAAAAATGTATAAATGAAAAAGATAACAATATTTGTACTGAATTAGTTTTTTTATTATCAAATATTAGTATATTCACTATTACAATAAATATAACAATAAATATAAAGTGAAAGACATTAACCTCACAAGTACTTTTAATTATATTATATAAATAAAAAATAATAAAAAATATTGTGTTGAAAATTAAAATAATCATTTATTTTTAAATATTATTTTTATAAATAGATTCATTGTGTGGCCGAAAAGAATAAGAGAAAAAAAATACTTCACACCGTATAAGAAAAGTAGTCTTTAAAAAATAATATATTTTTTTAATTAAAATAAATTTAAATTAATCAAAGAATATTTTTAAAATAATAACATTAATCTTGTAAATATAATTTAAATGATCTATATTTGAATTATGATTTTAATCTCTTAATATTTAGTATGTGTCAATTTCTTTTCTCTACTAAACTCTTTAAAGAACCACTTAAATTATCTTTTTTCATCATAATATTTATTGTTTACAAAATATAATAATATAATAATAAAGTTTCACAAGAGGGTCCTACATAGTACTTAGTAATTGATTAAAGAAGTGTTTCAATTATTATATCTATACATCTCTTATCATTTTTTGTCTCAAGCCATAAAACAATTGTCATGAGTTAGAACCATAAGCAAACACAAGTAGTATCAATCAATTGCATATTTTACATCATAACTTCAAACAAGAAAACCCCAAAAAAATGATCAATGATAGTATCAATCATCTCTCAATTGAAACATCTTTTAGAATAAAGCAAGATGATAGATTCTTCTCAAGGCTAAAATCCAAGGAAGCTTCTAGTGCCAACACTTCATCAAGAATCTTGTATTATGGAGAAACATCAATTGCAATTCCTTTTGTGTGGGAGGAACAACCTGGTACTCCTAAACACCCTTTGTCTCAAATCTCTATACTTCCTCTTACACCTCCACCTTCATTTTATTCCAAAAAATCCAATACTAACAAAAAAAGAAAATCCAAAATCAATATTTTTTCATGCATTTTGCCAAGGTTAGTTGGTTCAAGAAAAACTACTCATACTCATGCTTCATCAACATCGTCAACATTGTCTCAATCGTCATCGTCGTCTTCGTCATCGTACTTATATTCGATGAGAGACAACGATCATGGAAGTTTCTCATCCTCATATTCATCAACAATTGTTAGCTCATTTTTGAAACATAAGGGTTCAAACAGAATTAAAGGATGTTATCCTATTGGAAAAGTAAAGAATGCTACTATAAGTCATGGAGGGTGATTTATTAAGGTAATTAACTCCTATTTTAGAGATTAGTTTTCTACATGGTGTACTAGTAAATATATATTATATTTTCCATTAAAAAAAAATTAAATGTGGTTGTTTGGTTGGTGATAATATTTATTTAAATGTATTGAACACATTGGTTTTATATCTCATTATCAAGATTAAAAATGCAAATGCGTTAAATTAGATATGTGTTTTCTTTTTATTATTATATCAACTAAATTGTAATAGTTACTTATAATTCTCATTCACACAACTGCGGGGTATATAGTTGGAATCCTGACAGCACCCTAAACCCAGCAATAAAGATTTGAAAGGCAGTGGCCTTAACAATGTGATAAACAAAATTTGTATTATAGTTGTTCTTAAGTGTCTCAAAGACCCAAACGGAATGTCCAACTCATACAACTTATTACTTGCATAATTGTTTTTAGAAATATCACTGAAACACAATTTTTTATAAATTTAGGACAGAGGTGCAAACTACTTTACTTTGTTCAGATCAAGAATCGAAAATAGTTAATGACAGGGTAAAATGAGACTCAGGCGACGGAACGAGCTTCTAGTACAGTAGAGCGGAGTGCATCTATAAGGTTAATATTCCAACATCAAAGTTAGAAAATGAATGAGAAGTAACATGACTGTAAGAATGGGTAGAATATTTAAGTTCGGGGGCGTGAATAGCTTTATATATGGAAGACAGTTAGAACTATCCCAGGTCACCCGGCGTAGGATGCATATGACCCTTCGATTAAATATGACAGTGAGCACTCACCCGAGGACAATGCTCCGGTGTTGAACTCTTGACTGCGGGATCACTCGTTCTTCAATAATCCATCATTTGTGCCTTTGGATTGGGCTTCTCGTAATTTGACCTTAAGGGCGACCCAAAACAGTTGTCCTCAACGTTTGCCATTGCAGAGCAGTGTGGAGATCTAAGATTATTGGGTTGCTTCATCCTAATACTCCTGATTGACTCCTAGCTGGTAGAAGCGAAAAAGGTTTGGTGAGTGGGATCAATTGACCGTGGGAACATGCATATTAAATTTTAGTATTGTCACTTAATTGTTTCATGGGGTCGCTCTTGTACGTATCTCTAGACCTCAGGATAAAGTGTGGGTTTGTCATTTACGGTGGTTTAGTGCACTCGAGTGTTGTTGCGATTTTGAGACAAATTATTTCGTTGTTTTTTTGCCTACTTTTCTTTTGTTTGAACTTTAGATCTTCATACCTTGTTTAACTATATAAAACTTGTTACCCCTTTCACGAAACGTTTTCTACTTTTTGCTTAAACATTTTTTCGTCATTTCCAATTCTCTTTGCCCGAACTCTGCTGACATTTTTGTCATATTCCACAAACATGAGACATATAATGTCGAAGTGTTTTTAGTAATAGACCATGACATTATAGTGTTACTCATGTAGTAAAAAAAGTTGAGGTCTTACGTCAAAAAATTTGGTGCATATTTGTAATAAAACTAAATAGTTATAAAAAAAGTGATCTGTGCACATAAAATTTGCTTATGCACCTAAATGAAGTACCTTAATATGGATCCTCTTATGGATTGTTATATTTTTTGGGGTTATTTTTTCCATCCCATGGGATGTTAGTTCACCACGGTGAAAAGTCACAAAACTTCATAGGTTTCAGAGATGCATCTTCAGACACACTTAAATTAAAAACCTCCAACGTTTTCCTGAGTGAGCCACCTCATGTTGCCCAAAATAATGTTCGGAGATGCATCTTCGTATCCCATATTAAGGTTAATCCATAGGTGCATCTCCGTAATAACCCTTATTTCAAAACTCAATGTTTTTTTTACGGAGATGCATCTCTGAAATACACTCTGCTAGTTTAAACCACAAACTAGTAACAGATGCACAAAGTTGAAAACCATACATTAACATCAAAATACATAACATTACATAGATAATCGTCAATATTAATTTAACATTACATTTCATCAGGGTGTTGCAACTTCATTAGAATATCTTTGTTTGATCTTGCAATTGTCGCATCCACTTCAATCAGACCATTTGTTTCATAACGGTGAAATGTACTCCACATAACCCTTAAATATTCATCTGTCTTCAACTCAAACTTGCTGAACTGAATCTTTCATTCGTTGTCAATCGAGGAAGAATGGTACTCGAGCTTCACAACTCTTCGATTGTCTGAGTATTGTAGGAGATTCTCTAGTATGGATTTCAGATCTACAAGAGAGGTGTACTATGTGACCCTAAATTCAAGTGAGTGATTTGAGTCGTTGAAGTAGACAAATGTGAGATGCCAATATATGATCATTATGGTGTGATGTATTTTTGTAAACAACATGAGATGAGAGACCCTGGGAAACCCAATACTCTCTCAGATGATATTTCGGATATGCATTTCTGGAATCACCCTATTTTTTTTCAAAATAGGGTTTTCTATGGAGATGCATATTCGAAATATCACTTGCATTTAAATTGGGGCTAATCCGGAAGTGCATCGTTTGACTCGCCCCACAGACCAATCAAAACTTTTTTTATGTTGTTTTATGTAGGGACAAAGTTGAAACATGAAGTTTTCTTAAAATCAACCCGATTGTTATGCAATTAATGTTGAATATACATTACATATGTATTAATTTGTATATAGTTTACATCAGTCTCAACAATAAATACAAAAAACGAGTCACCATCTAAATACATAGTTAGATAAAAATTAAAAAGCATCAAACACATGTGTCATCCTCTAAATCTATTTCTATGGGTGGTGGCACCTTTAACTTTTCCTTATTTGATTCTCTTTCAATCTCGCTCAACTTGGTGAAATATTCCATTCTTTCCAAAAAGTGATATGACCAAGTTTCAGCCTCTTTTGTGGATGTGTCGTCCACTCTAGTGATGTCTTTTGTATTGGACAATCCGGTTTCAAATAAACTTGAACAAAATGTTGTGATTTTGAAAGTCTCTGAATACATATGATGCACTCGGATGGATTTTGAGGTGGTCTACTCCGAAGTGGAAAAATGTATTCGAGAAACCATATCTTGTCAGATCAATACACACCCTATTATAAGTACATGCAAAAAGATGGTCCATTTCAGGAAAGCGCATCCATTTTTCCACCGATGCTGAACCGCTAACACAAGGAACAAGAACATTGTGAATTGCATCGAATTATGCTTTTTCCCGTATGGTGACGTCTATGATTCCATACACGCCTTCAACTCTTGGAGAAGTTGTTGGCAGACAAATGTGTGGTTCTCCTCTCCTTTACCGAACAAACTCGAAACAGCTAAAAAATCGCAGTTGTCATCACCTTTAACATTTACAATCCGATCATTGTTTTTGTGCATAAAAAGAGGCATCTCTTCAATGTGATTTATTGGTAATAGTGGTGAGGAAGATGGTTTTATAATGCGAGCACCCTTAAAAACATTTTTTTTTTAGATTTTGGAGTTGTAAAAATTCTATAAAATGCAACCGAAATATTGTATTTTTATCGGATATTTCTAAATTTTCGGTATTAAACCATAATTTTGTTACCGAAAATTTTATAAAAAAAACTAGAAAAATGCATGTTTTCCCTAACTATCTGGTATTTTATAAAATAAAAAAAATTAGTTAAAATACATGAATTTAATGAAAAACGCCACTTAGTTGAAATATCTGATATTTCTAGCAAATCTTCAGTAGGAAACTAAGTTTTTTGCAAAAATCCAAAAAATAAAATTTTGTTTTTGAAAATTTTATAATTTAGCTTTGCGGATATTATGGACAAATGAAGGGTTATGTGGGGTAACATATCCAACTTAGGGGTGTCAGGTAATGAGGTAACTCATGTTTTGGGCAAATGTAGCTTTATGTAACATTTAACAAATGACATCTATTGGATATATTATAATTTCATTTGTAACTTACATGAAAAACTTATGAAAATAATGTGAGATGTTGTGTAACTAACAAATGACAACTATTTTTAGTCATTGTACCTCAGTCAAATTAATCATGGTTTTAAATGTCCTATTCTTTGATAGAGGATATTTTAAGACCAGATTATTCTGATTGTCAAATAAGTCCAAGGCTCCTCTTTTATAACTACTGAGAAACCTTTTTCGACCAGTTGTCCAACACTTAGTAGATTTCACTTCATTCTAGGTACACAGAGTACATCTTTGATCATAGATTTTCCTCCATTGCTCATCTAAATAACTAAGTCGCCAGTACCTTCTTCTTACAACGAGCTATTATCAGCAAGTTTGACCTTACTCTTCTTTGACTCTTCGAAATCCACTAACCACATTTTTTGACCAGTCGTGTGATTCGAACATCCTGTGTCGAAAAACTAGATCATGGTGTTGACGTTCTCATTTGCAAATGCATCCATAACCACCATGTCTTAAGAATCATCCGAGTCTTGGTGTGCAAGGTTTTCTCCTTCATTCTTGCCTTTCTTGTACCAACAATTCTTGGCCAAGTGACCCCATTTTTCACAGTTATAGCATTGCACACCTTTCTTCTCTTCTTTGTCTTTCTAATAAGAGTTTCCTTCTCCTCTTTTCGGTGATTCAGAAGCTCTATCACAAACCTTATGCTTTTGACGATTCAACAAAGATTTCTTGCTCCGAGTCTTCTCTCATTTGCCCTTGAACTTGTTGGAACCACCAAGTTTCTTCCATGTCTGAGCCTGTAGAGCTTGTATCGAATCTTGAACACCTTTCCTTTCGAAAATCCTCATCGCATGTGCCTCCAACGAACCAACCAAATATTCCAACTTTAGTGTTTCAAGATTATTGGATTCTTGAATAACAACAATAACATGATCAAAGTGAGAGGTCAATGTATGCATTACCTTAGAAACTATCATCTTATCAATTACGGTTTCACCACAACCTTTCATGAGATGAACAAGCTTCTGCACCTTCGAGACATATCCTGCAATATTTTATTCTTCTCTCATTTACAGTAATTCATACTGCCTTCGCATCGTATGTAATTTGAAGACTTTAACCTTCTCACCTCCTTCGTAATAATTGATAAGAATATCCCATGCTTCCTTCGCCGATTCAGCATGAGAAATCCGATCAAAGTTTACAGAGTCTACCGCAGATTAAATATAAAATGTAGCCTTCCAGTCTTTCTTCTTAGCCCTCTTGTTCACGATTCTCTGAGCAACGATTGCATTCTCACCAAGCTTAGGGACGCCATTAGTAACCACTTCTAGGGTTTCATGAAATCCAAACAGAGATTGCATCTATTTTCTCCAAGAATTGGAAGAGAATTTGGAATGTCATTGTTACCATTCATCTTTGCAGCAAACATGGATAACAAACCACGATCCCGAAAACACGATCACGGACGTGTAATTCTTGAATACACGATCCAGAAACTAACCGGAGCTCTAGATATCGATTGGTTAGTGTAGCGAGCAATTTTTGTCGGTGACGCGACCACCTTATCGCTGAAGTTTGGGTTTTCCTCCTCGAGGAGAAAGGGTGTTACTTTCTGATTTCTTATTTATCCCATGAAGCTGAAAGGGAAAGGGAAGCTATCTAAAACTAACCTTGCACACGAATGTTTAACTAAACAAACGCTTGAAAGAGATTGGGGGGGGGGGGGGGGTCCGGGGTCAGGTTATACGATGGGTAGTTGTCAACTACCCATCCTATATGTGGTTATCCACAGGATGTTGGCTTTAAGGACAACTTTATAATTGATAGTGTTTATCTGCCGATGGGTTGGGAAAGTTTCTTGGGAAAGTGTGACATGGAGAGTGAGTTTTTGTTGATGCTCGGGTTCTTCCCGGCGTCTTTGGTAAGGTACTGGACCTAAGTTTTGGTTGATATGAAGGTATTGGACCTAGGGTTTTATGATTAGTATGCTCGCTAAGATTTTGCAATCTTATGCCTACGTATTCCCGTTCAAACGAAACAGGGAAATCAGAGCAATCGTAGTTCCTCCTATTCTAAGGGAGGAAAGAGATGTTTTGGTGTCTTGTTTAAAGCCCAAGATTGAAGCTAAAGGTGATTTGTATATTGTTCAAAGCCCAAGATGTGAAGCTAAAAGGTTTTGATTGAAAGGGAATTTGTCACCTCTAAAGAAGAGTTGTTGATGTTTGTATGCCATGAGCAAAGCATGTTTTGATGCTAAGAGGTTGATTGACTCAACCGAGGATTTCTCTATACAAAGCCTAAGAGGAGGCTAGAAGTTTGACTTTTTCGGGAAAATGTTCTTTCTGTCTTGTACAAAGCCCAAGATTGAGGCTAAAAGGGTTCACTCAACAAGAGAGTGTTTTTATGTGTCTTGTACAAAGTCCAAGACGGAAGCTAAAAAAGGTTTGATTGAATCAACAAGAAAGTCTTTTATACTCAACAAGAGAGTGCTTTTATCTGTCTTGTACAAAGTCCAAAACGGAAGCTAAAAAGGGTTGATTGACTCAACAAGAGAGTCTTTTATACTCAACAAGATAGTGCTTTTATCTGTCTTGTACAAAGCCCAAGACGGAGGCTAAAAAGGGTTGACTCAACAAGAGAGTCTTGAAAAAGTGAGTGACTCAACAAGGGAGTCTGAAAAAGTTAGATCCGCTGGGGAGAATCTTTGTACAAAGCCCAAGAGGAGGCTATCTTACTGCAGAGGGTCATTGAGATCCCTAGGCAGGTCCAAGTGTGGGGAACTCTCATGAGAGAGACTGGGTTTCTGCTGGAGATTAATCCAGGATGACCAGGGTTGCTTGAGAATGTCTTCGAGACTCAAGCGGATTAGACTGTCCAAGTCTAGAGTTTTATCTTTTGTACTATGCCCAAGAGGAGGCACGAGCATTAAGGGATTAGAATCAACCCTAAAATGGCCGGAGTTTCAACACTAGAAATACTGCTCAAGCAAAGGATGACTAAGTTCTGTCTTATACCTTTAAGAGGTCGTCAGGGTCCTTATATTAAGCCTAAGAGAAGACATGAGAACTTCTAAGAAGCCGAAGGGTCCTTGTACAACGCCCAAGAGGAGTCGGGGATGCTTTTAAAAAGCCTGTGGGTCCCCAAACCAAGAGAAGTTCAAGAAATGCAATTCACAAAGAAGAGATCATTCCAGAAAAGTTCAAGAATTTGAAAGAAACTCAAGAGATGTCATTCACGGAGAAAAGATCATCTCTGGGGAGTTAGAGTTTCTTTGACAATTTCTAAGGGTGACAGTCTGAGAAAAGGTTCACCGAGAATACTGCCTTTCTCTTTGTTCCATATTGTTTAACCCCAAGAGGAGGGAAGACGGTATCTGGAATCCTACGGGGGATCTAGTTTTGTTTGTATTTAAGAGTTACCAATGGGCTTTACCTAGTTTTAGACGTAGTTGCCGGGGAAAACTCTAAATAACTATACTAGTATTACACAGTTGGTATATGACAAGTATATAAAAGGATGTGAAAGAAGACTTACAGTGAAGCAGCCCCACAATACAGTTATATATATATATATGAAAGTAGTAAATGAAAGCGGATAAACACTTACCCGTTGTAGAGCTTCCATGCTGTTTTGTTAGTTGTTCAACAGAGAATTTAAAGTAGGTTTTGATAACAACATGACTTCAAAATCAAAGGAGAAAGTGTTTTGAAAAGATTGTTGGGGCTTACAGCTCAAGGAGAGGCACAAATTTTCGAAGATGATCGCACCGTTGTTTTGAATTTGTACAGGGACTTATACAAGTGACTGAGGTCCAAAGAGGTTTTCTGTACAAGGGGATGGGTCTTACACTCTCTCAAGAGGCTCAAAAGTGTTTTAAAGAAAAGAAATGGGACTTACAACACGAGGGCAGGCCCAATTGGTTTTGTTTTTTAAGGCGACGACCACGCCGCGATTTTAAAATCGCAGGGGGACTTATACAATGTCTGAGGCCCTAAATGTTTTTGTATTTACAAAGGGGTGGGTCTTACACTCTCTCAAGAGGCCCAAGGATTATTTAAAGAAAAGAAATGAGACTTACAACACGAGGGTAGGCCTAAGGTTTTCGTTTTGAAATGGCGATCGCGCCGAGATCTTTTTAACGCAGTGGGTCTTATACAATAACTGAGGCCCAAAATGGTTTTGGTTAAAAAGGGATTGGGTCTTACACCCTATTAGAGGCCCAAAGAGTTTGAAAAAGATTTGTTTAGGGTGATAATGATCAAAACCCTAAATTTATTTCAAAATGTATTTTAATTAAATAAAAATTCAATTAAAATAATTAAAATTATCAAACATGTGTGCAAAACAAGTTGTGATCTTGGATTAATGTTTGAAAAATCATGTTTATATCCACAAAATGATTGGAAACCAATTAAATTTGGAAAATCAAGAAGGAAAAAGTATTTTAAATGTTGAAAAACACATAAAATATTAATTCTTTGCAAAAATATCAAGTATATGAAATAAATAATATTTTTGGGATTTTTGGCAAAATAAAATATTCTAACATTTTTGTGAATTATTAAAAAAACAATCAACTCAAAATCATTAAAACTCAGAGGAAAATTAATTTTAGAATCAATTAAATAAAATCACAAAATTCAAATATTCAAATATTTGAAAAAAGGCGCCAAGAACACACCAAGAACACGCACGTGTTCTAGGTTTGGCCTGATTTGCATTTTCTCTCCAATCTCACTGAATACTTGATGAAATCACACAATCCACATATCAATCTGCTCGTTTTCACCTCACGATCATGTCTCTGGTCTTTAATTTCATTTATTTTAAGCATGGAATAAGAAATCAAGACAAAACCTCAAGAACCCTAAAATTTGCATGAAGGCTGAGAATTTTGATACACGATTCAAACAAAGCAATTAATTGAGGGGAAACATTCTATGCATGATTATGAACATTTGGCAAAAGTATTGTGCGAAGACATATGCATAGATTAAGAGATGACCAAGTTTAGGCTTACTTAAAGGTCGTGGCAACAAGAGCAATGTGATTTTTGAGTTGGAGGTGTTACAGATGAGTTGTGATGATCTGAACAACTTCCCTACACCGTATGGAGTGTGTTTGAATGCTTGGACTTGATTGGAAATGGCTGGACCACTTCATGGCATCTCAACTGCAACTTGGTTAAAACCTTGAGCAACTGGCTGGTGATTCTGAGAAATCAGTGTTCCAGATGTTGTTTAAGTGCTTGGATCACTTCTATATGATTTTTATGAGGTGTGTGTGTGTGATTGGTTTGGTTGGAATTGTTTCCAAGCTCAAAACCTGATAGTGACTTGCTTTGGAAGGCAAGTTTGAGAGTGAGAAGATGATTTTTAGAAAGGCAAGTGTTGTAGGCCTTTGGTGTCCTTAAACTGAGCACAAATGAGCTCTATTTATAGTAGATCAAGTTTGTTTTGCAAGTAATAGTGAATGGCAACTGCTGCAGAGGTTTGGCAAATGTTGATCAATAGGAATCCAAGTCTCCTCTAGCCATTGACTAATGGTTAGAGCACAGGCCTTTGGTTCCCTAGTTCTGAGATCATCCTTGACTCATTCAGTTGGAAAAGGCTCAGTTCATGCCACCTTGGTGCATCCATTGAATGCTCCAAAACAAAATTGGAGTCTTGTCCCCTCTTTAGGGTTTTTTTAGGTTTGACATGCTATTTTTAGTTCCAAAGACTTGAGAGGCTTATGGATCAGCGTTTGTTCCTCCTTGGTCTCCCCCTGAGGTGTTCAGATGGATAAACTTGTTTGTCATTTGCACAAATTTCTCAAATCGAGCAAAATGCACAAATCTGCCTTGTTATGACAGTTACAGCAAGGCATATTGCCACTGTCATAACTTCTTGCTTAGATTGAGTTTGGTGGAGTTCTTGGCCATTTTGGAAAGCTCTTATATGATACAACATATGTGTGATCATAGTTTGTTTTGATACTTTTTGGATCCAAGTGAAAAATGCCCCTACATTTTGGAAAAAGTGAAACAGATTCTGACTTAGTGAAAATTTCACTAAGTGTTGGAAAAAGTGACATTTCATGTTTTCAGCCATTTTGATCTAACCATAAATCAAAATCCATGATGAATTGGAATGAGGTGTAGTTGACACTTTTAAAGTATGCCATGAGAGCTACAAATCCATCTTTGGATCTGCCAAAATGGTTGCTTGGATCACAAGTTATGATCCTTGGAAGTTGGTACCTTAGCCACTTTGTTCCACAACTTAGAAAATTTCTAAGTTTTTATGGTTACCCCTTTTACAAGTTATCCCACTTTTCTTGGTTTTTCTTGATGAATGATGATCCCAATCACATATTATCATCATTAGGGTTAGGGAACCATAATTGATCAAGGAATCAAAAAGTCAAACTTTGACTTTTGGGCACAGTTGACTTTTTATCAAACGAATTCCAAACTGTGCGATCCTCTATGAAATCAAGTCCTTGACCTAAATCAAACTTGATGGATTGATTTCATATGTGTTGTAGGATGTATTGAATCATGTCCCAAGGTTTGGGAGCATGTCCTGGTCAAAAGTCAAAGGCACAGTTGACTTTTCCCGTGAAACCCTAACCGTGGTTTTGATGAGCTTGAAACTTGTGAATCAAGCTTCTTGGATCAATCCATTGTTGAAAATGGATCAATGTAGTGTATTAGGGACCCTTAAATCATGTCTTGAGGTTTTGGCTCATGTTTTGTCCTAAAAGTCAATTTAGGGATGAATTAGGTTTTGGCTGATTTTTTATGAATGCATCCCCTGAGGCCAAATTGACTTGATGATGGGGTCTATGAGGTCCCTTGGAGTACCTGGATTATGCTTTGAAGCATTGGCTCATGCCCAAAGGAATAATTCCATCTGGAGGCCTTGGTCGACCAAAACCCTAATTTGGTGACACTGATGATCTTGAGGCTTAATCCACTTGGAATGTTGCAACTTTGTGCTTGATCCTTGATGTGGGAGTCCTCTTGATCCTTTATGGGTGTTTGAGAGGTTAGAAAAGTTGAAGATTATGTCCTTTCTTGATTGATCCTTTGTCTAAGTGCTTTGAGAGGGTTTGAAACCCTAATTCTTTGATTGTAGTGAATGCTCACCCATCTTTGGGAGACTAATGAGTATGAAAGTTCATCCAAATTGTGATGATGGCTTGCACAATGATGGTAAATCTTAGTGGTCAAAATTTGGGGTATGACAGATGCCCCTATTTAATCTTCTTGGACCCGAAGGTGTGAATGGCGAAGGTATTCGGGCATTCGGGGTGCAAGAGGATTAAATATCAGAATACCCGAAATTTTGATGGTGGTTACGAATGGCAGGGTGCTCATCCATCTTCTTTTGCTAAGCGTTGATACTTAGAAAAGGTAAAACTTCCCCTCGATCGTGGTTTCCTACCAAGGAACTGGTCTCAGTCTCTGGTGTGAACTTCCCCTCGATCCTGGTTTCCTACCAAGGAACTGGTCTTAGTTTCTGATATAAACTTCCCCTCGATCCTGGTTTCTTACCAAGGAACTGGTCTAAGTTTCTGATGTGAACTTCCCCTCGATCCTGGTTTCCTACCAAGGAACTGGTCTCAGTTTCTTTTGTCAATAAACTTCCTTGACAAGGGACGCTATTTGTTGCGGTTTTCCTCAAACTTCTCGCCGAATTTTCCTGGAGAGATGCCATTTGACGGAAAAAGTTTTGATGTCAGACTTGTTGGGGAAGCCCATTCGTCTGAGTTATAGAGGTACGCAAACTTCTTTGTTTGGAGACGCCATTTGTCGACTCTACTGGGGAAAACGAGTCTCTTGAGAGACTGCTTCTGCTTGGGGATATTACATCATACTTTTCTTGAGGTCTTCTCAGAGAAATGCCATACGATGTACCCCAATTTTGAGGTGCTGATGACTTCATTAACATTGACTTTCTGGAGAGAAAAACCAATGTGTTGCTGAAAGTCTTTGGTTACGAGGCTTTCTCTGAGGATTTTCCTTAATCCGGGAAAGCGAAGACATCATCTCCAATGGTGAAGAGTGACGCTTGTTGAAAGTTTTCTTGTTTTTCAGAGGTTCAAGTTATCAAAGTGGTCGAAAGCCCACTACAATCCAGAAATAAACTGGACGAGAGACTGTTAGGACACAACATTTTCTGACAAGGACATAACTGACAACTCGATTGGGAGGACTTTTATCACTAGGGGATAAGACCGACTAGAGTGATAGCGATGCAACATGAATATGAATGTAAATAAATAATGCATGATGTATGTATGTTTATGCTGACAAAACTGACACGACATACAGACTAATAGATGAACACTACTGGATACTCGGCCACTACAGCGGACGAAGAAGTATCATTTGTTCAAGATAGCAATTCTGCCTTACTTAGGAGAGGTAGTTCCTGTGGGGAACAACGTTGGTCGGGCTTAGGAGGTAAGAACTCTGCCGGGGATATCAGATAGGAGAACCACATCTGATACAGTTGATCCTTCATTCAGGTGCACTGGTTTAGAAGGGGAACTTTGATTCTGCACTTTGAAGTTCGATTACTTCTGGATAAGCGATCGATGTTCTTTCGATATTCAACAGTCAAAAGAAATTGCCATCTTTATTTTAAAAGCAGAAAAATGTTGGCAAGTAAATTCATTTTTGTTTTATTTTAAGAATCGTTAATCATGTTAAAATGTCGTTATGTAAAACTAAAACAAATGAGAATTGCAAACAAAGCACAAGGGCTCAAATTTTATATATAGGATGGAAATCAGCCAAACGAGTGATTCCATGGAGTATTTACAATAGTTAGAAAATAGTAATTCACGGGAAATGGGCTACATTGAAACATAACGACCGTTACCCTTCTACCAACTTTAAATACTGGACATCCTGAGCTTCTGTCGAAGATGACCTTAACTGGAAATTTCTGATGGATGACATGACCGCTGCTGGGGGATTTTCCCCTCTGTTGGACGTAGTTACTTGCCACTGATCCCTAACTTTTGCCTGGATTATACTGTGAGATTTCCAATCCACCGGGATGATTTTTGATTATGTCTCTAATTTTTGCCTGGACCGCCCTTTCGGGTTTTCAATCCACCGAGACGTTTTTTTTTTATTTAGGCGAAATATTTCTTGACTACGTCAACATTTGTGGGATAGGCGAATTCTTCTCCATCCATTGCGAGTCTCAACGCGCCGCCTGAGAAAGCTTTCTTGACCACATAGGGGCCGTCATAATTCAGAGTCCACTTGCCCCGAGAATCAGTGAGAAATGCTTGTATCTTCTTGAGCACAAGGTCTCATTTTCTGAAGACGCGAGGTCAGACCTTTTTGTCAAACACTTTCTTCATTCTTTGCTGATACAACTGACCATGGCATAGAGCTGTCATTCTCTTTTCTTCGACTAGGTTCAGTTCGTCGTGTCGACTTTGACACCATTCAGCCTCTGTTAGCTTAGCTTCCATCAATACCCGGATTGATGGGATCTCTACTTCTATGGGAAGAACTGCTTCCATGCCATATACTAGAGAGAAAGGGGTTGCCCCTGTTGAAGTACGAACAGATGTGCGATAACCGTGAAGGGCAAAGGGTAGCATCTCGTGCCAGTGTTTATAGGTTACAACCATCTTCTGAACGATCTTCTTGATGTTCTTATTATTAGTTCTGTTATTGGCAGTAATTTTGGTAAAACAATGTGGTTATTCAAGATGTCATGTCTGATGTCTTAACATGTGCTTCTAACATTCTGCATGTGGTGTGTTGTTTGGTATTGCAGTTTTTGTGCATGATGTCAAGACTGATGTCTTAACATCTGTTGACAGAACATCATGTTCAGTATGTGATTTGTTTTAGGGCTGCGTGTAATTGTTATGTTCTGAGAGATTCTGTTTGAGAGATTGCAGGCGAAATTATTGGAGAAGATTTATTCAGATGCAATCGTTTGTTTCTATATTTAGAGCAAAAATATTTGAAGATAAAATCTGTTTTTATTGTGCATCAAATCTGATGTTTTCACAGAGCCCAAGCCCAAGAATCCGTTTCTATTTAAAGAAGGCTCAACCCTACTTGGAAGAGATGAAGACTAGAGATAAAAGACTGAGTGTCAAGTGTTAGGGTTTGTTTTTTCGTCTGTTATTTGTGAGCCATTCATTCATATTTCAGATGCTTGAATTGGACTGATTGTTTGAGTTGTAATTTGTCCACTCAAAGCTATTAAGCACGAGTGTATTGTTCTTGGTTAAAGCTTTTAAGCAAGATCAAGGTATTGTCGTTGAAGTGTGTCTTCTACTTTCTTTATTGTAAGTTGTCATCACTGCTGTGATTGAGGGGTAGTGAGAGGTGTCTCATATCTAAGAGCGTCTTAGGTAGAAGTGTCATTGGGTAGTGATTAAGTGAATAGATTATCAACTTGTGTGTTAATTGTAAAGTCTATGAATTAATACTACTGATAGTGAATTTCCTCCCTGGCTTGGTAGCCCTCAGACGTATGTAGTTAGACCGAACTGGGTGAACAATTCTCTGTGTTCCTTTTTGCTTTTAAGTGTTGTTATCTCTATTGTCTTGTTCATATAGCAGATTTTGATGTTGTGACATCTCACTCGACATCACATATCTTATACCAGAATTTCAATTGGTATCAGAGCATGCATCCTGCTCTGTATCTGGGTGAGATCTAGGGCTGTTACTTTCTGGTGCAATGGACAAGGAGAGTGGTGGATTTGTGAATATACCCCCTATTCTAGATGGATCAAATCATGACTATTGGAAACCTCGCATGGTTACTTTTTTGAAGTCTTTAGACAGCAGGGCTTGGAAGGCTGTTTTGAAAGAATGGAAACATCCTGTCATTGTGGGAGAAGATGGTCAGTCAAAGCTGAAACCTGAAGAAGATTGGACCAAGGAAGAAGATGAACTTGCTCTTGGAAATTCTAAGGCTTTGAATGCCTTATTTAATGGTATTGACAAGAACATTTTCAGGCTGGTCAACACATGTGAAGTGGCTAAGGAGGCTTGGGATATCCTGAAAACAACTCATGAAGGAACTTCCAAGGTCAAGATGTCAAGACTTCAGATGCTAACAACAATGTTTGAAAGTTTGAGAATGAAAGATGAAGAGGCCATTCATGACTTTCACATGAATATACTTGAACTGTCAAATGCTTCTAGTGCCCTAGGAGAGAGGATGTCAGATGAGAAGCTGGTGAGAAAAATTCTCAGATCTCTCCCCAAGAGATTTAAAATGAAGGTGACTGCTATAGAGGAAGCTCAAGACATCAGCCAGATGAGGGTAGATGAATTGATTGGGTCACTTCAGACATTTGAATTAGGGTTGAATGACATATCTGAAAATAAGGTCAAAAGCATAGCTTTGGTGTCTAGTACAGAAGATGATGAGAAAAAGTGTGGTCCTGAAACTCAGGAGGAGCTATCCAATGCCATTGTTCTGCTGGGAAGACAGTTTAATAAGGTTTTGAAAAGAATGGACAGGAGTTATAAACCTAATGTCAAGAACATCACATCTGACATCAACAGGTCAGGTGATCAGATGAAGAAAACAAGAACTGAGGAGAAGCCTAATAATGACAAAGGAATCCAATGTCATGGATGTGAGGGTTATGGTCACATCAGAGCTGAATGCCCTACATATCTTAAGAAGCAAAAAAAGGGCTTATCTGTGTCCTGGTCTAATACTGAAAGTGAGCAAGATGAAGAGACTGCCAAGCATGTTAGGGTATTGACTGGAAGGTATATATCTGATGATGATTATAGGGATGAAGAGAGTACATATGATGAGCTAACTGATTCTTATAGAGAGCTATGCATTAAAAGTGAAGAAGCCTGTCAAGAAGGGGAGAGGCAGAAGAAGATTATTGCTCAACTCAAGGCTGAAAAGACAGAGCATTTGGAAACCATTGCCAAGCTGGAAGATGAAGTATCTGTGCTGAACTCTAAACTTGAATCTATGTCCAAGTCTATCAGAATGCTGAATAGTGGAACTGATGTTCTAGACAAGATTCTTAATGTTGGAAGAACCGCAGGAGACAAAAGTGGGTTGGGGTTCAACAGTGGATCTGCTTTAAATGATGTTATTCCTAGTTCCAAGCCAGTGATGTTGAAACAGATGTTGAAACATCCTGACAGGACTCCCTCTAGGAAGAAATTCAGGCGCTGGAGATGCCATCATTGTGGGAGATTTGGACACATAAAGGCTTTCTGTTATGAGTTACATGGGTATCCTAAGAGTGTTCCTAATTGTGCACCCAGACAGGCCATTCATAAAGGTAATCAAGTCATCAAGCAAAAGAAGCAATGGGTCTCCAAAACTGATGTTGTCAGCTTGATAGCTCATACTTCTCTTAGAGTCTCCACTAAAGAAGACTAGTACTTTGACAGTGGCTGTTCAAGACACATGACAAGAGTGAAGAATTTGCTGGTGGATGTTAAACTTCATTCTTCTAGCCATGTGACTTTTGGTGATGGTGTCAAAGGAGAAATCAAAGATGTGGGAAAGCTGAATTGTGAAGGTGCACCTAGACTTGATGATGTACTGCTAGTCAAGGGGTTGACAACAAATTTGATCAGTATGAGTCAACTATGTGATCAAGGACTTTTAGTTAATTTTACCAAAAATGAGTGCATTGTCACAAATGAGAAAGGTGAAGTTATCATGAAGGGTGCTAGGTCTAAGGACAACTGTTACCTATGGGTGTCACAAGACTCAAGTTCCTCCACATGTGTTCTTGCAAAAGAAGATAAAGTCAAAGTATGACATCAAAAGTTGGGACATCTACATCTGAAGGGAATGAAGAGAATCATATCTACAGAAGCAGTAAGAGGAATCCCAGAGCTCAAAATTGATGAAGGAAGAGTTTGTGGAGACTGTCAGATAGGGAAGCAGACCAGGATGTCACATCAAAAGCTTCAACATCCCACTACTTCTAAAGTGTTGGAACTTCTTCATATGGACTTAATGGGGCCTATGCAGGTGGAAAGTCTAGGTGGGAAGAAATATGCTTATGTAGTTGTGGATGATTATTCCAGGTACACTTGGGTGAATTTTATCAAAGACAAAACAAAAGTATTTGATGTGTTTAAAGATCTCTGTCAAAGACTCCAAAGAGAAAAGGAAAGCAATGTCATCAGAATAAGAAGTGATCATGGGAGAGAGTTTGAAAATAGCAAGTTTGCTGAATATTGTTCTACTGAAGGCATCAGTCATGAGTTTTCTTCACCTATTACCCCTCAGCAAAATAGAGTTGTTGAAAGGAAGAACAGAACCATTCAAGAATCTGCTAGAGCAATGATTCATGCCAAAAAGCTTCCTTACCATTTCTGGCCTGAAGCTATGAATACTGCCTACTACATTCACAACAGAGTTACCTTGAGAAGAGGTACTTCAGCTACCTTGTATGAGCTGTAGAAGGGAGGAAAACCAAGTGTGAAGTACTTTTATGTCTTTGGAAGTAAATGTTATATTCTGTCAGATCGTGAACAAAGGAGGAAAATGGATCCTAAAAGTGATAAAGGAATCTTTTTGGGATACTCTAAAAACAGCAGAGCTTATAGGGTATTCAACTCCAGAACCAGAGTCATGATGGAATCTATATATGTAGTTGTTGATGACTATGGAATGAAGGAAGATGCTGATGTCCTGGATGATGTTGGAACATTTGTTGATGATGTATCAACAGAAGCTGAAGACAGAAGTGGAAATCCCAGCCCTACTGCTGCTGAACCTGAACCAGAGTAGCCTAACAAGGGACCATCCATCAGAGTGCAAAAGGACCACCCAAAAGAGCTTATCATAGGTGATCCAAACTTAGGAGTTACCACTAGGTCAAGAGAAGTTGTGTCAAATTCTTGCTTTGTATCCAAAATTGAGCCAAAAAATGTTAAAGAAGCCTTGAAAGATGAATTTTGGATTAATGCTATGCAAGAAGAGCTGGGACAATTCAAAAGGAATGAAGTGTGGGATCTTGTACCAAGGCCTGATGGAATAAATGTAATTGGCACCAAGTGGGTTTACAAGAATAAATCTGATGAACAAGGAGTGGTCACCAGAAATAAGGCTAGACTGGTTGCCCAAGGTTACACTCAGGTAGAATGAATTGATTTTGATGAGGCTTTTGCTCCTGTGGCCAGACTGGAATCTATCAGGTTACTCTTAGGTGTGGCTTGTAATCTCAAATTCAAGTTATTCCAGATGGATGTAAATAGTGCTTTCTTGAATGGGTACTTAAATGAAGAAGTTTATGTAGATCAACCCAAGGGGTTTATTGATCCAACATTTCCCAACCATGTCTACAAACTAAGGAAAGCTCTTTATGGATTAAAGTAGGAACCTAGAGCTTGGTATGACAGGCTTACTGAATTCTTGGCTCTGACTGGTTACAGAAAATGAGGAATTTACAAGACATTGTTTGTCAAAGAGGAAGGAGGAAAACTGTTGATAGCTCAAATATATGTTGATGACATAGTGTTTGGTGGGATGTTAGAAGCAATGGTTCAACATTTTGTGAAGTAGATGCAGTCAGAGTTTGAGATGAGTCTTGTTGGTGAGCTCAGCTATTTTCTGGGTCTGCAAGTTAGACAAATGGAAGACTCCATATTTATCTCTCAGAGCAAGTATGCAAAGAACATAGCCAAGAAGTTTGGTCTGGAGAATTCTAATCACAAGAGGACACCTGCTCCTACTCACCTGAAGCTGTCCAAGGATGAACATGGAGTGAGTGTGGATCAAAGCCTATATAGAAGCATGATTGGAAGCCTACTATATCTCATAGCTAGCAGACCTGATATCTCCTTTGCTGTAGGAGTTTGTGCCAGATATCAATCTGAACCTAAAGTTAGACACATGAATCAAGTGAAGAGAATTCTGAAATACGTGAATGGTACTAGTGACTATGGCATACTATACAGTCATGGATCAGGCACTGAACAAAGTGGATATTGTGATGCTGATTGGGCAGGGAGTGCTGATGATAGAAAAAGTACTTCAGGAGGATGCTTCTTCTTAGGGAACAACCTTATCTCGTGGTTTAACAAAAAGCAGAATTGTGTGTCTCTCTCTACTGCTGAGGCTGAGTACATAGCAGCAGGAAGTAGTTGTTCACAACTGGTTTGGATGAAGCAAATGTTAACTGAATACAATGTCAATCAAGATGTCATGACATTGTACTGTGATAATCTGAGTGCTATCAATATCTCCAAAAACCCAATTCAACATAGCAGGACTAAGCATATTGACATACGCCATCACTTTATAAGAGATCTGGTTGAAGATAAAGTGGTTGCTTTGGAACATGTTGCTACTGAAATGAAATTAGCTGATATTTTTACTAAGGCCTTAGATGCAGATCAATTTGAAAATTTAAGAAGCAAATTAGGGATTTGCATATATGAGGATTAGTAGAATTTTTTTTGGAGTACAGGAAGGTGACTTTTGGTGCAGTTGTCTTATGTGTGAGCTTATCTCTTTGGTGAAATTGACAAAATAAGAATGTTTGGAAACAAACAAGAACATTTTTATTGCTGGAAGTACTCAATATTACAATTTTTTTAACAGAAACTACAAGCAAAGAGTTTTCATGTTTGGATTCAGCTATTCATTCCAACCACCTGAGTTAATAAAATTAACTCAATCTTCATCTGCTTCATCCTCTGAATCATGTAGTTGCACTTGAGCCTTCTTGATGGTCTTCATCCTTGTTTCTTTTTTTCTTCCTGTCCTTGTTGCCCCTGTTGAGGATCCACCTGTTGCCATTTCTTTGGACTTCATCTCCTTTGGTTGTGTGCTCTTGTTCTTCCGGTCCTGCTTCAACTGACCCTTGTGTGTTTCAACTGTCTTGGAGGATTGACTCATGTTTCCTTCTCAGTTTGGCTGTAGTAAGAAATAGTAAGGTGTAGCTGTTTTTATATCAAAAGTGAACCTTGTCTGTATCGCCTGACCAGTGAAAGATGTAGTTGTTGGAGGTGGTGTATTTTTCCTTGTGTCCTGTGCAGTTTTTTTTTTGAAAATTGTGTTTTGTGCCGTGCTTCTGAGGATGTTTGTCAAATTGTGGCTAAAAAGGGGAAGAGTCGCCTATAGTTTTTGAGTATCAGTGTTGTTTTGCTGGTGTTGCAGATGGTTTTGTAGTGTGCAAGTGCTAGTGTTCTTCCTTGTTTTTCTGTGCTCTTGAGGGGGAGTTTCTGGGTTTCTGAGAATGTTAGATTTGTTTGCTTCTGCTGCAGGTATCTCTGATGTGTGCTGATATTGTTTTAGCAAAAATTAGCCAAAGGGGGAGATTGTTAATTCTGTTATTGGCAGCAATTTTGGTAATACAATGTGGTTGTTCAAGATGTCATGCTGATGTCTTAACATGTGCTTCTAACATTCTGCATGTGGTGTGTTGCTTGGTATTGCAGTTTTTGTGCATGATGTCAAGACTGATGCCTTAACATCTGTTGACAGAACATCATGTTCAGTCCGTGATTTATTTTAGGGCTGCGTGTTAATTGTTATGTTTTGAGAGATTCTGTTTGAGAGATTGCAGGCGAAATTCTTGGAGAAGATTTATTCAGATACAATCCTTTGTTTTTATATTTAGAGCGAAAAGATTTGAAGATAAAATCTATTTTTATTATGCATCAAATCTGATGTTTTCACAGAGCCCAAGCCCAAGAATCTGTTTCTATTTAAAGAAGGCTCAACCCTACTTAGAAGAGATGAAGACTAGATATAAAAGACCGAGTGTCAAGTGTTAGGGTTTATTTTTTCGTCTGTTATTTGTGAGCCATTCATTCATCTTTCAGATGCTTGAATTGGACTAATTGTTTGAGTTGTAATTTATCCACTCAAAGCTTTTAAGCACGAGTGTATTGTTCTTGGTTGAAGCTTTTAAGCAAGATCAAGGTATTGTCGTTGAAGTGTGTCTTCTACTTTCTTTATTGTAAGTTGTCATCATTGCTGTGATTGAGGGGGAGTGAGAGGTGTCTCATATCTAAGAGTGTCTTAGGTAGAAGTGTCATTGGGTAGTGATTAAGTGAATAGATTATTAACTTGTGTTGTTGATTGTAGAGTCTATGAATTAATACTACTGATAGTGAATTTCCTCCCTGGCTTGGTAGCCCCCAGACGTAGGTAGTTAGACCGAACTGGGTGAACAATTCTCTGTGTTCCTTTTTGCTTTTAAGTGCTATTATCTCTATTGTATTGTTCATATAGCAGATATTAATGTTGTGACATCTCACTCGACATCACATATCTGATACCAGAATTTCACTTATTAGCCGCTTCTACCGCTCCGTCCGTCTTAGGTCGGTAGGGAGATGAGTTATGGCGTTATATCTTGTACTCAGCGCACAACTCTTTCATCATCTTATTGTTCAAGTTGGATCCATTATCAGTAATGAATTGGCTTGGAACACCATAACGGCAGATGATATTGTTTTTGATAAATCAGACCACCACTTGTCGGGTTATATTGGCGTATGATGCTGCTTCGACCCACTTGGTGAAGTAATCAATGGCCACCAGGATGAACCGATGTCCGTTTGAAGCCTTGGGCTCTATCATGCCAATCATGTCGATTCCCCATATGGAAAAAGGCCATGGGGAAGAGAGAACTTTGAGATACGTTGGCGGTACATGGATCTTGTCTGAGTACATCTGACACT
The DNA here is from genome assembly GCA_022829125.1 of Lathyrus tuberosus. Taxonomy (NCBI): domain Eukaryota; kingdom Viridiplantae; phylum Streptophyta; class Magnoliopsida; order Fabales; family Fabaceae; genus Lathyrus; species Lathyrus tuberosus. Next base: position 20,112,871 of record JALAZF010000012.1, on the reverse strand, counting down.
TGTGACACCTCCTCATGTACTTGTAGCAGTCGGATTCCATTGTCAACCAATAGTACCCTGCTCTTAGAATTTTTCTTGCCATTGCGTGTCCGTTGGCATGAGTGCCAAAGGATCCTTCATGAATTTCCTTTATCAGCATGTTTGCTTCTGGTCTGTCTACACATCGGAGCAAGACCATGTCAAAGTTTCTCTTATAGAGTGTATCCCCGCTCAAAAAGAAGTTTCCTGCCAGCCTTCTGAGGGTCTTTCTATCTTTTCTGGATGCCCCAGGTGTGTACTCCAGTTTCTGAAGGAAGCCCTTGATATTGTGATACCAAGGTTTGTCGTCGATAACTACTTCGATCGTGAAGATGTAAGTGGGCCGTTCAAGGTGCATTATGTCGATCTTAGGTATGTCATTCCATTGACCTACACTAATCATGGAAGAGAGAGTGGCTAATGCATCAGCCATGTGATTCTCTTCACGAGGGATGTGATGAAACTCGATTCTGTTGAAGAAAGGTAACAACCTTCTTGCGTAGTCTTTGTAAGGAATCAGTCCTGATTGGTATGTGTTCCAATCTCCTTTGATCTGATTGATAACCAGGGCTGAGTCGCCATAAACATCCAAGTTTTTGATCCTTAAGTCGATCGCTTCTTCGAGACCCATGATACAAGCTTCTTATTCGGCCTCGTTGTTTGTACACTTGAACGTCAGTCGGGCGGTGAAAGGAATATGGGTACCCTGAGGTGTTATAATGATTGCCCCAATTCTGTTTCCATAATGATTGACAGCTCCATCAAAGATAAGTCCCCATTGGGAATCCATTTTTGGCCTTTCACTGGGTAGTGGTTCATCGCAATCTTTCATTTTTAGATACATGACATCTTCGTCTGGGAAGTCAAATCCGACGGATTCTTGATCGTCAATCGGTTGATGAGCCAAATGATCGGCTACAATACTTCCTTTGACGGTTTTCTGAGCATGGTATTCTATGTCATATACTGATAACAACATCTGCCAACGGGCAATTCTTCCCGTGCGAGCAGGCTTTTCAAAGACGTACTTGATCGGATCCGTTTCAGAGATTAACCAAGTAGTGTGACGAATCATATACTGGCGAAGAAGTTTAGCTGCCAAAGCCAAAGCACAACAAGTTTTCTCAAGCATAGTGTACCGAGTCTCGCAGCCGGTGAAGTTCTTGCTTAAATAGTAAATGGCAAACTCTTTCCTTTTGGTTCCGTCTTGTTGGCCAAGCACACAACCCATCGAGTCTTCCTAGACTGTTAGGTAGATGATTAGTGGCCTTCCTTCCACTGGAGGTGATAGAATTAGTGGATTCAACAAGTATTCCTTGATATTGTCGAAGGCGGTTTGGCAATCTTCTGTCCAAACACAATCCTGATTCTTTTTGAGTAATTTGACGATTGGCGCACATGTCGCGGTCATGAGGAATATGAATCTGGAAATGTAATTCAAACGTCCCAGGAATCCCCTGACTTGTTTTTCAGTCCTTGGAGAAGGCATTTCTCGAATGGCCTTGACCTTGTCAGGATCAACCTCAATCCCTTTCTGGCTGACGATGAATCCTAGCGATTTCCCTGAACGGACTCCAAAGGTGCATTTGTTGGGATTCAAGCGGAGTTTATATTTTCTCAACCGCTCGAATAACTTTGACAGGTGGGTCACATGCTCCTCTTCTGTTTTGGATTTGGCAATCATATCATCGATATATACCTCGATTTCTTGGTGTATCATGTCATGAAACAGAGTAGTCATGGCCCTTTGATAGGTTACCCCGACGTTCTTCAAACCGAACGATATTACCTTGTAACAAAAGGTGCCCCATGGAGTGATAAAGGAAGTTTTCTCCATGTATTTCGGCGCCATTTTTATCTGATTATAGCCCGAGAATCCATCCATGAAGGAGAAGATTTTGAACTTTGTTGTACTGTCTACCAGCATGTCTATGTGCGGTAAGGGAAAGTCATCCTTTGGACTTGCTTTGTTCAGATCCTTGTAGTCTACACACATTCTGACATTTCCGTCCTTTTTCGGAACTGGTACTATGTTGGCTAACCATTGAGGATACTCTGATATGGCGAGGAAACCCGCGTCAATCTGTTTCTGTACTTTCTCTTTGATTTTGATGGCCATGTCTGGGTGAGTTCTTCTCAACCTCTGTTTTACTAGCAGACATTTAGATCGTAACGGTAGATGATGATCCAAGATGCTGGTATCCAACCCTGGCATGTCCTGATAGGACCAAGCAAACACATCTGGAAACTCTTTGAGAAGTTTTATCAAGCCTTCTCTGACAGTCGGACTGAGTAGTGCTCCAATCTTGACTTCCTTTCTCTCTTCTTTTGAACCCAAGTTAACCGTTTCCAGCGGCTCTTTGTGAGGTTCAATGGACCTTCCCTCTTGTCTGAGTAATAGAGAGATCTCTTCTAGAATTTCTTCGTCATTTTCTTCTTCAGCCTCAAATACCGGGATTCAAAGTTAGGAGAAGGCATTGGATCGTATGTTTCAACGGGGTTTAAAACAAGCAATCTGTAATGACGTGATGATTGTTTTTTAGAAGAGATAGAGAGAATGCAAGAGTGTGTGCAGTGTGTTTTCTTTGGAAAACTGATTGTTTTTATTTTTGTTGTTTTTTTAGGATTACCATTTTCTGAAAAAGCGAAAAGAGAAAACAGCAATAAATGCGGAAATTACAGAACGACGTTATTTTATTTATGATTTTGTCGATTCTTGAAACTACAGCCCTATAAAACAAAACTCTGTCGCTTTGGGCGAAGCGAAGAAGGACATTTACAGAAAGTGAGCCCTATCAAAACATCCGTTTCACCTGGGGAGGGTGAAAGGTTAATATAAAGACGACAATTACTTAGACTTATGGACGATCTTCGGAATTTCGATAGCAACCCATTGGCGGCGAACTCCTCAGTGAATCACAAATTCTGGCACCTTCTTTCTTGATTTGTCTTCATAAATAACCTTAATTTTTGGTGGAGCAAGATCGTTGGAATCTGTCTCCCAGGCAGAGTTTTCGTAGGAGGATTCCTCAGCTGTATTTTGCATAGTAATTGTACTTTCAGGTATATCTTCCCATCTAGTTGGCTGGATGTCCTCGAGCCTGATACGAGAGCTTTCCGGAGTGGTATACTTGACCATGAAGTCGTATCTACCACTTGGTTGTCCCAAGGTGTCCCATACTTCTTTAGAACTGGAGGAGTCATCTTTCTCGATGACATTGACCTCAGGAAAAACATAGTTAATGAATTCTAATCCTGTAAACTTTGAAAATTCATCTTCGCGCTGGATATTTTCAGAATGCCCTGAGTGTTGATCCCATGACATGGTGGGGACGCAGGTATTCTTTTCAAGGATGCTCAACTAATTTTCATTGTTCGGTTGATTCTCTTGCCTCGAATCTTCTGGGTACGGCTGACAGATAGGCAGGCCATCCATCGGGCCATAATAATCGTGGTCAAAGTTGTCTTTCATTAGAGTGTCATCCTCTAATGAGTTAGGTGGAGCACGACACCATTCCGGATCACAATCTCCGTAGATTATTTTGACGTCTGATCTTGGTATAAATCTCGGACCCTGCGAGGGAAAACAGAATGGAGTATGCGTTTCGTCCTGAGACATATAACCGTCCTCGTTAAGGTAGGACTTCCATTCTTCCTCTGTATCGGAGGAATCACCTTCGTTGATAGTATGCACTTCTTGAGACACTGGGTGAAGGAAACCTCCACTATGGAAGAAGTTCTGAATGGGATAAGGATTTTCATCGTTTGTAGCTGTCTGGGTACAGGTTGCAGAAAAACCAAGACCCTTCTTTGTTTTATTGTCAGTAGGAATGACAAACTGTCCCCATCCCGTTGTATGGTTGCTCTTGATTGCTTTGAGAGCATCTTTGTATGAGGAAATCGAGGTTCCTCTTTCTGATTGGTTGTTATTGCTGACTGAAAGTGCCTGGAACTGAGTTCCAATTATCTCCACTGGTTCTACACAAGTGGATGATGATAAGTTACTCACAATCAAGGCTTGCTCTCCACAGACTGTGACGAGTTGGTCGTTCTTGACAAACTTCAGCTTCTGGTGAAGTGTCGAAGTGACTGCCCCGACCTAGTGTATCCAAGGTCTTCCCAACAAACAGTTGTACGTTGCTCGGATGTCCATGACCTAGAATGTGACTTCAAAAGTGTGAGGACCGATAGTTATGGGAAGATCGACTTCGCCGATAACTGCTTTTTAGGATCCGTCAAATGCTTTGACGGTGACATCACTTCCTCTCATCGGAGATCCTTTATATGACAGCCGCATCAATGTAGACTTAGGCATTACATTTAGAGCTGATCCGGTAACTACCAGTACGTTGGATAATGCATCTTCTGGCAGTTGACTGTAATATTGAGTGCCATGTTGTGACGGTGGCCCTCTTCTGGCAGTTCCTCATCACTAAACCCCAAGTTGTTGCAGGAAGTGATATTGGAGATGATGCTATTAAACTGTCGTATTGTTACATCCTGTTCCACAAAGGCCTGTTCTAAGACTTTCTGTAGAGCCTCTCCGTGAGCTTCGGAACTGAGTAAAAGTGATAACACCGATATTTTTGAAGGAGTTTGTAACAGCTGATCAACAATGTTGTATTCACTCCTTTGGATGAGCTTCAGCATCTCATCGTTGTTTTTTGAAAGGTCGGGATAACTGGATTGACCGACTGGTGGACTGGGAACTTCGGGCTGAGGTTCCTTTTCTTTGTTAGGTTCTCCAACTTCTCTGTTGAAGATTCGACCACTCCGTGTTACTCGACTAATGTCTGCAATATTCACGATGGAGGGTAATGGAGTTTCCTTTCCATTCTCAATGCTTGTTGCACCGTATTTGTAAGGGATAACCTTAGTTGATTCATACGGTAGAGGTCCCATCAGATAGATAACTACAAGAGCCTTTTGATTTTTCTGACCATTGTAAGTAATTTCAATCAGTTCCTGGTTGGGAACTTTTCCACTGTCCAAAGGAATTCTTGATTCGTCAGGCAGAGGGATGATGGCACAAACATCTTTGGTCCTTTCATGATCAAAGATTACGACAACATCTTTAATCTAATCAGTGAGATAGTCTGGCGTCCATTTGATTGACCCGGAATTCGAACATGGTTGAATCTCCTTGCGGTCCAAATGACCTTGAAGAGTTGCTCGCACGAGGTAGCATCCTTGGTTATTCTCCGAGCAGACCCTACAACACTCATAGTTGTGTGGTGGCACCCGGCCATGTCCGCTTTGTATGCAGTGTAACCTTACTAGGTCTATTTCCATAGATCGGACATCCTGACTTTAATGCCTAGTAGGGTTCCCATTTGTCACACTGATTTGTTGCGTGTCTTCATCTAGATAGATCAGAAGCCACCAATGGTTTAACAAGTGTTGTAAAGTTCTTTGAACGAGAGCGCACCCTTGGTTACTCTCACAACATACTTTATAACTCAGATAATCATGTGAAGTGAGAAGACCGAGTTGGACTTGCTTGGCGTGTAACTCCACCAAGCTGGTATTCATCAAACGAATATTGAAGATTTGAATCATGTTGACTTGATAAGGATTTCTATCATGGTAGTCCTGGATCCATCCAAGATCCATCTGACGCTGAAGGGCCTCTTGTATAAAAGAGCATCCTTGTTTGTTTACCGAGCAGGTCAGACAGAAATTGTAATCGTGCCGCGACAGATTATGATACTGGCTTTGCCTTGAGTGCATTGCCACCAAGTTTATATTCATCGCACGGATGTCGTGGTTATGAATTATGTTGGAATTCGTATAAGTCAAGTTGACTCCACGAACTCGGTGCTCTAGGATCCATCCGAGATCCAATTGTTCCTGTAGAGCTGATTGCACCACATAACATCCTTGATTATTTTTGGAGCAGATATTACACTGGTGATAATTGTGAGCCGGTACATGATCGTATCCGCTCTATCTGTGATGCATCTTAACCAAGTTGGCCCTTAATAAGAGTACATCATTAATTTGATAGTCGTTGTTAGACTCCCCTTCTATCAAATTCACCGCAGCTTTCTCGTGTTGAGGCAACAGGTTCGTGAGAACATTAGGATTTGTATCCTTGAAGGATAAGACCCCGCTCCTAACAAGCTTTTGCACATCGGATTTGAAACTGAGACAGTTTTCTATGTTATGCCCTGGGCCTCCTTGATGGTAAGGGCAGGTCTGATTCGCTTTGAACCAAAAAGGCAGATTTTCCGGAATCGCAAGAGGAGCCCTAGTTTGGACATGCCCCTTGACCAGTAGTACTGGAAACAGTTCTGCGTACAACATAGGCATAGGGTCGAACCCTGGTGATCGCGTTGTATGTTTGTTGTTGTATGGAGCACGAGCCTGCTGAAGAGGCTGTTGTGTCCTTTGCTGATATTGTTGTTGATTCGGTTGGCTTTGAACAACCTCAGGTTGATACATAGGAACAGGCTTAGGGTTGATAGCAGGAGTTACAGCTGTTACTGGTTGGTACCGTCGCCTTTGCTTTTCGAGAGAGATATTGCCAACATCTTGCTCTTTTTTCTTAGGGAGAGCACTTTCGTATCTTTTGGTACTGCTTGATGATCCAGCGTCTTTAACTAAATGTCCTTCTTGGACTGCTTCCTCAAGACGAACTCTCATGCCGACCATTTCAGTAAAGTCGCTGGGCGCACTGGCAACCATTCTGTCATAGTAAAATGTGCTCAAGGTTTTCAAGAAAATCTTTGTCATCTCTTTTTCCTCAAGAGGTGGACAAATCTGAGCGGCGATTTCACGCCATCTCTGAGCATATTCCTTAAAGGTTTCCTTGTCCTTTTGTGACATGGCTCTGAGTTGATCTTTATCTGGTGCCATGTCCAGGTTATACTTGTATTGTTGAACGAAAGCAGCGCCAAGATCTCTGAAAGTGCAGATATTAGTGCGGTTTAAACCCATGTACCATTTGAGTGCGACACTGGTTAAACTATCCTGAAAGTAGTGAATCAATAGCTCTTGGTTTTTTGTCTGAGTTGACATTTGCCGAGCGTACATCACCAAATGGCTTTGAGGGCAAGAGTTACCCTTGTACTTTTCAAATTCGGGAACTTTGAACTTGGGCAGAACTTTTACATTGGGGACCAAACAAAGATCTTTCTGCATTTCCCGAAACTGTTCCTGGAACTCCTTCATTTTCTCGTCCATACTTTCGTTTCCACCAGACGGTATCTGGGGAATCTGTCCTTCCGGGATACTGTGTACCACGGGTGGTGGTATAGTCATCACGACTATGGCTCTTGGTACCTCATTCTCCCGAAGTTTGTAACCTTCATGAGTTACTGTCATGCCCCTGACGTCTTCGCTTTCCCAAAGTTTGTAACCTTCAGGCCCATCGGTTCCCGTTGCAGTTCCCGAATCTTCCATGATCGGCGGAATATATCCTTCTGGGATATAGTTGAGTGGCATGCCCCAGGGACGATCTTTTGGCATTTTATTCCTAGGATCATACTTCTCCACTATGGGCGTTGATGTTCTCCGAGATCACAGTCCTTTGTTGTTGCATCTGAGCTTCTGCTAGAGCTTGCATGTGTTACGAAGCTTTCTTAAATCCTCTTTTAGAGTGTCGATCTCTTCTCTTAACTCTCTGTTCTCTTCCTCGAGATCATCCATCTTTTTCTGAATGTTGGCCCGAGTATTATATGAATGAGACAGTTTGACTCTAGAATCGAGACGTAAACGTGAGATTCGTAGGTAAGAAGAATGCGTTACGTGAGAATGATGAATGATATGCAGTGATTATATTAATTAAAATTTTTGTTTAATCAAAATAAACTTCGACAATTGGATTGCAAATATCAAACAGTGGGGAAGGCCCCATTTTATTGAATTCAAAGATTGCAGAAATAGAAATACAGTATTTTACATAGTGCTGTAAAAGGAAATCTAAACCTATGAGTCCCGAGTCCTCTCTGAGGGGAGCTCAGGTGTTGGTTCTGGTACTTTCCTTTTCTTTGACCGGGGCTCTTGAGCCGTTGTCGGGTTGTCATTCCTTTTCCAAGTGAAAGGAGAGAGCAAATTCCTTTGGTCTTCTTGATTCTCTACAGCATGTTGCTCTAAAATCTCAATCAGAGCATCCTTATCCTTTAGTAGTTGATGTATCCTCTTGCATTCCACATTGAGAATACGGTTCTTGTTCTTCCAAAACCTCTTCTCCTGTTGAAATTTGTTGAGAGTCACCTAAAGTTTTTCCGTATCAGACATAAAGTAAAGGACAGGGTCCCTTAATGGAAGAACTTCTTGACGAGGGTAAGGCATTCTCATCTTGAGAGCTCTAGTTTGTACCCAGTGGAGATAAGATTCCATTGAGACACATACTGGTTTTCCTAGAGACTCTCTTCCCTTCCTATGAACGTGTTTCCAGGCATGCACTATTTTTGTCTTTAGTGCCCTGTCATTTTCTCCTTCCTTGAAGAAAAGACCTTCCAGATGAGCATTACGTGGGACATGTCTCATCGGGTATCCGAATTGACGACGAACTAAAACTGGATGATAATTAATTCCTCATTTAGTTCCAATGAGGGGTACATTGGGGAAGTTTCCACAACGGTCGATGATTCTGATCCCTTCGTAGATTCGATTGTACCAATCGATATTAGAGTTGGTAAGAGACATGATCCTCTACGACCAACGTAAAGTATTCTTTTGATCCCAAAATGCAGCAGACTTTGGAAAATGAGAAATGAACCATTTGTATAGTAGGGGTACACAACATGTGATCATTCCTCCTCTATACAAATTCCTTAAGTGTATAGAATGATAAGCATCTGCGAACAGGGTCGGTACAGGGTTTCCAATTAGGAAAATCTTAATGGCATTGATATCAACAAAGTTATCAATGTTGGGAAACAGAAATAACCCGTAGGTAAGCAAAACAAAAATGCTTTCGAAAGCGGCCACGTTCCCTATACTAGCAAAGTACAGAGCTTTCTTTATTAAGAACTGGGCTGACAAACCCTGGATTCCACCCTTAATGGTCATGTGAGTCCTGACTTCTGACTCGTCCAAATAGATTGCTCTTGCAATGGTTTGATCCTTTGGAATTTCTTCCAGTCCAGAAAAGGGAGCTTGGTCAGTGATGGGTAAATCAGTCAGATGAGAGTACTCCTCCAGTGTTGGTGCTAGTTGATAATCTGGGAATGTAAAACAGTGATAGACCGGATCGTAGAACTGAAGAAGCGTAGCCAGGATTCCTTCGATTACATGGACCTTTAACAGAGATAGCAGACTTCCGTACTTAGCTCTGAAAGCCTCAGGGTTGGTTATCATCCTGGCCAACCCTCTTAAATCCTCTAGTTTTGGAACCTTGAAGGTGTACTTATGAGTTTTCCTTCTACTGAAATCCATTAGCAATCTCTTTATCTGACATTTGCAATCATTGCCTTAGTTTAATTTGAAAAAGAGAGACTAGGAGAGAAAATTTTTCTTTGTTTAATTTTTTTTTTAATGAAATGAGTGCATGAATGCAGCACACAAAAACATAGAAAAAACATGGGGTCAAAGGGTCGGTGTCATGAAGTCAAGGCTCTACCCATCCCCAAAGGTTTATACTAGTGATTTTTGTACCTGTCCTCAAAATCACTGACCCCTCTTGGGATAACAACAGCAAGCGGATCGCTAGCGAGCTGTAGTATCTTAGAGTAATCTCAAATGAGGGTAGTATCGCGTGACAACTATTTCCAATAGCTTCCGCACTACAAAATGATTTTAGTCTACTAAAATCCCCAACTTCTCAGATAACCCAATCGAATAATCTGCTTTCAACAACCGAAGTCGTATAGGCATTGAATCTGCAAAGGGCATCTCCACTGATTCGATGGTCGACCGGGACCTCTTATCTGGGATTCACTCCCCGTACGATTAGCCGTCTAGTGCCATCACTTATCTTAGGTGTATACTCAATCTTTCCACATGCGGCATCACACGCATTCCCATTAGCAGAAACGTAAACACAAATATAAATTAGGAAATGCAGTATATATATTTGTCCTAACATCCTAGACCTCTAGTCCTATGATCCTATACAGAAAATGACTCCCCAGCAGAGTCACCATTTTGTTGTGGAAAATGGGGACGATGATGACTAAGGTAAAATAGATCATACAGTGACTCCCCAGCAGAGTCGCCATTTTACTGTAGCGAGCGATTTTTTTCGGTGACGCGACCACCTTACCGCTGAAGTTTGGGTTTTCCTCCTCGAGGAGAAAGGGTGCTACTTTCTGATTTCTTAGTTATCCCATGAAGCTGAAAGGGAAAGGGAAGCTATCTAAAACTAACCTTGCACGCGAATGTTTAACTGAACAAACGCTTGAAAGAGATTTGGGGGGGGGGGGTCCGGGGTCAGGTTATACAATGGTTAGTTATCAATTACCCATCCTATATGTGGTTATCCACAGGATGTTAGCTTTAAGTACCGCTTTATAATTGATAGTGTTTATCTGCCGATGGGTTGGGAAAGTTTCTTGGGAAAGTGTGACAGGGAGAGTGAGTTTTTGTTGATGCTCGGGTTCTTCCCGGTGTCTTTGGTAAGGTACTGGACCTAAGTTTTGGTTGATATGAAGGTATTGGACCTAGGGTTTTATGATTAGTATGCTCGCTAAGATTTGCAATCTTATGCCTACGTATTCCCGTTCAAACGAAACAGAGAAATCAGAGCAATCGTAGTTCCTCCTATTCTAAGGGAGGAACGAGATGTTTTTGTGTCTTGTTTAAAGCCCAAGATTGAAGCTAAAGGTGATTTGTATCTTGTTCAAAGCTCAAGATGTGAAACTAAAACGTTTTGATTGAAAGGGAATTTGTCACCACTAAAGAAGAGTTGTTGATGTTTGTATGCCATGAGCAAAGCATGTTTTGATGCTAAGAGATTGATTGACTCAACCGGGGATTTCTCTATACAAAGCCTAAGAGGAGGCTAGAAGTTTGACTTTTTCAGGGAAAATGTTCTTTCTGTCTTGTACAAAGCCCAAGATTGAGGCTAAAAGGGTTCACTCAACAAGAGAGTGTTTTTATGTGTCTTGTATAAAGCCCAAAACGGAAGCTAAAAAAGGTTTGATTGACTCAACAAGAAAGTCTTTTATACTCAACAATAGAGTGCTTTTATCTGTCTTGTACAAAGCCCAAGACGAAAGCTAAAAAGGGTTGATTGACTCAGCAAGATAGTCTTTTATACTCAACAAGAGAGTGCTTTTATCTGTCTTGTACAAAGCCCAAGACAGAGGCTAAAAAGGGTTGACTCAACAAGAGAGTCTTGAAAAAGTGAGTGACTCAACAAGAGAGTCTGAAAAAGTTAGATCCGCTGGGGAGAATCTTTGTACAAAGCCCAAGAGGAGGCTATCTTACTGCAGAGGGTTATTGAGATCCCTAGGCAGGTCCAAGTGTGGGGAACTCTCATGAGAGAGAATGTCTTCGAGACCCAAGCGGATTAGACTGTCCAAGTCTAGAGTTTTATCTATTGTACTATGCCCAAGAGGAGGCACTAGCATTAAGGGATGAGAATCAACCCTAAAATGGACGAAGTTTCAACACTGGAAATACTGCTCTTGCAAAGGATGACTAAGTTCTATCTTATACCTTTAAGAGGTCGTCAGGGTCCTTGTATTAAGCCCAAGAGAAGGCATGAGAACTTCTAAGAAGCCGAAGGGTCCTTGTACAACGCCCAAGAGGAGGCGAGGATGCTTTTAGGAAGCCTGTGGGTCCCCAAACCAAGAGAAGTTCAAGAAATGCAATTCACAGAAAAGAGATCATTCCAGGAAAGTTCAAGAATTTGGAAGAAACTCAAGAGATGCCATTCACGGAGAAAAGATAATCTCTGGGGAGTTAGAGTTTCTTTGACAGTTTCTAAGGGTGACAGTCTGAGAAAAGGTTCACAGAGAATACTGAATTTCTCTTTGTTCCATATTGTTTAACCCCAAGAGGAGGGAAGACTGCATCTGGAATCCTACGGGGGATCTAGTTTTATTTGTATTTAAGAGTGACCAACGGGCTTTACCTAGTTCTAGACGTAGTTGCCGGGGAAAACTCTAAATAACTATACTAGTATTACACAGTTGGTATATGACCAGTATATAAAAGGATGTGAAAGAAGACTTACAGTGAAGCAGCCCCACAATACAGTTATATATATATGAAAGCAGTAAATGAAAGCGGATAAACACTTACCCGTTGTAGAGCTTCCATGCTGTTTTGTTAGTTGTTCAACAGATAATTTAAAGAAAGTTTTGATAACAACATGACTTCAAAATCAAAGGAGAAAGTGTTTTCAAAAGATTGTCGGGGCTTACAGCTCAAGGAGAGGCCCAAATTTTCGACGATGATTGCACCATTGTTTTGAATTTGTACATGGACTTATACAAGTAACTGAGGCCCAAAGAGGTTTTCTGTACAAAGGGATGGGTCTTACACTCTCTCAAGAGGCCCAAAAGTGTTTTAAAGAAAATAAACGGGACTTACAACACGAGGGCATACCCAATTGGTTTTGTTTTTTAAGGCGACGATAGCGCCGCGATTTTAAAATCGCAAGGGGTACTTATACAATGTCTAAGGCCCTAAATGTTTTTTTATTTACAAAGGGGTGGGTCTTACACTCTCTCAAGAGGCCCAAGGATTATTTAAAGAAAAGAAATGGGACTTACAACACGAGGGTAGGCCCAAGGTTTTCGTTTTGAAATGGCGATCGCGCCGAGATCTTTTTAACGCAGTGGGTCTTATACAATAACTGAGGCCCAAAATGGGTTTGGTTAAAAAGGGATTGGGTCTTACACTCTATTAGAGGCCCAAAGAGTTAGAAAAAGATTTGTTTAGGGTGATAATGATCAAAACCCTAAATTTATTTTAAAAGTATTTTAATTAAATAAAAATTCAATTAAAATAATTAAAATTATCAAACATGTGTGCAAAACAAGTTGTGATCTTGGATTAATGTTTGAAAAGAAAAAAGGTTTAGAAATTGGCCCCACGGTGGGCGCCATTTTTCTGTAGCGAGCGATTTTGGACGCGGTTCTTAAGCGCTGGTCGCTCTCACTGCGGTTGAGTTTACTACAGGTCGGTTCATTTTTTATCCTATTGTGAGCTGATGAAGGAAAGGAAATAGATGTCTCCAATTAACCCTGCTTTGCATACTGAGTTTAAACAGCGGTCTGTTAGGTTACGAATGCGATCAATGTGGGGGGGGGGGGCTTTGTACTGGTTATGTGTATTTTCGCCAATACTGTTTTCTCTCTTTTTGTTAGGATACTGCTTCAGATTAGGATATATGGGATTTTGGGTTTTTGTTTAGTGTGCTCGCTAAGATCTTTTCTTTCAATCTTATGCCTACGTATTCCCGTTTACCGAAACAGGGAAATCAGAGCGGTCGTAGTTCCTCCTATTCAATGGGAGGAAATGGTTGTTTTTGGTGTCTTGTTCAAAGCCCAAGACGTGAAGCGAAAGGTGGTTTGTATCTTGTTCAAAGCCCAAGATATGAAGCTGAAGAGTTTATTTGTATCTTGTTTGAAGCCCAAGATGTGAAGCTGAAAGGGTTGACCTTAGAGAGAATTTGTCATCTCTAAAGGGGTATGTTTGTCACAACTGTTGGGTGACCGACTGTAAAGGAGGATTACTTTAACCGGGATTTGTGCATCCGGCAATGCCATAACTTCCTTTATAGGGGATTTCTAACCTGAAGGGGAAAACTTTAACTCAGTTTAGAGCAATGCTATCTTTCCTTAGGAATTTCTCATGCTAAAAGAGGGACAGTGGCATGGATGTAGATGATCCAGAGGCTTGCCGCTTACAGCAATTAGATGGAGGGGAAGGAGTTGTTGATGTTTGTGTACTGTGAATGAGGCACATCTTTGATGCTAAAAGGTTGATTGGACCAACCAGTGGTTTTCTTATACAAAGCCTAAGAGGAGGCTATTATGTGTCTCGTACAAAGCCCGAGAGAGAGGCTAAAAGGTTTTGACTCAGCGATGGAGTCTTTTGGTATCTCGTATAAAGCCCGAGATGGAAGCTATTTGACTCAACAAGAGAGTTTTTTGTATCTCGTATAAAGCCCGAGATGGAGGCGAAAAGGTGATTGACTCAACGAGGGAGTCTCTTTATGTGTCTCATACAAAGCCCGAGAGAGAGGCTAAACATTGTTTGGCTCCGCTGGGGAGAATCGTTGTACAAAGCCCAAGAGGAGGCTATTGTAACTGTTTCAGTTGAGTGACAGGTCCAATATACTGATTTAAAGAGAAAATCAGTTCTTATATGAGGAACACTGTACTCGAGGATTAGATTCGAGGATCAGGGTTATTCCTGTTCTTTAAGGAAGTGGGAAATCCGAAGGGCATTGAGACTGTCCGTGTCTATGGGTTTTCGAAGGGGTCACTTGAGAATGTCTTTGAGACTCAAGGATATTAGACTGTCCAAGTCCAGAGTTTTATCTTTTGTACCATACTTTGAGAAACAGTAGTAGACTCTTTGAAAGGGCTGTTCTATGCAAATGACTAAGTTCTGTTCCTATACCTCTAGGAGGTCGTCGGGACAATTTGTACGAAGCCCAAGAGGAGGCTAGAAACTTTTAAGAAGCCGACGGGTCCTTGTACGATGCCCAAGAGGAGGCTATCATTCCCAGAGGAAGATATCATTATACGAAGCCTAAGAGGAGGCTGTGAATACTTCTAAGAAGCCGTAGGGTCCTTGTACTAAGCCCAAGAGGAGGCGGGGTTGCTTTTAGGAAGCCTGTGGGTCCTTGTATGATGCCCAAGAGGAGGCCGATGCTTTTAAGAAGCCCGTGGGTCCCCAAACCCCGAGAAATTCAAGACAAGCTATTCACAGGGAATAGATCAAGTCAGGAAAGTTTGAGAATTTGGAAGAAACTCAAAGATGCCATTCACGGAGAATACATTCATCTCTGGGAGTAGAGTTTCTTGACAATTCCTAATGAGGACAGCCGAAGAGAAGACTGTATCTGGTGATCCTATTGGGGATCTAGTTGTCTATTTCTATAAACAAAACGATGTCACCTAGTTCTAGACGTAGTTGCCGGGGAAACTCGAAATATCTATACTATTATTACACAGTTGATATGAGTTTATGAAAGAAGACTTACAGTGAAACAGCCCCACAATACAGTTATATGTATATGAAAGCGATAAATGAAAGCAGTAACCACTTACTCGGTTGTAGAGCTTCCATGCTATTTGGTTAGTTGTTCAACAAATAAAAATTGAAAACAACAGTATATTTCAAAATCAAAGGAGAAAGTGCTTTGAAAAAGAAAGATTTTGGGGCTTACAGCTCAAGGAGACGCCCAGGGTTTTATCAGTGATCGCACTGTTTGAATTTGTACAGAGGGACTTATACAAGTGACTGAGGCCCAAAAAAGGTTTTCTGTACAAAGGGATGGGTCTTACACTCTCTCAAGAGGCCCAAAAAATTTTTAAAGAAAAAGAGTGGGGCTTATAACACGAGGGTAGGCCCAGTTGATTTTTCGTTTGAAATGGCGATTGCGCCGAGGTTTCCTTTTAACGCAGAGGGACTTATACAATAAGTGAGGCCCAAAAGGTTTTGGTTAAAAGGGGATTGGGTCTTACACTCTAATAGAGGCCCAAAAGTTTTGAATGGGTCTTATAGCTCAAGGAGAGGCCCAGATGGTTAATTTTAAACTGGCGACGATCGCGTCATTTATTTGAAAATGTACAGAGGGACTTATACAACGAATGAGGCCCAAAAAGTTTTCTGTACACAGGGGGTTGGGTCTTACACTCTAATAGAGGCCCATAAGTGTTTTGAAAATGATTTATGAGGGTTGAATTAATCCAAAACCCTAATTTGTTTTCAAAAATGTATTTAATTGAATAAAAATTCAATTAAAATGATCAAAATTGTTTAACATATGGAAAACAAATTGTGATCTTGGATTAATGCTTCAAAAATTAAGTATTGACCTACAAAATAATTAGAAGGCATTAAAAGTTGCAAAATCAAGGTGGAAAAAATATTTAAAATGTCAAAAACAATTAAAACATTAATTCTTTGCAAAAATATCAATTATATGAAATAAATAATATTTTTGGGATTTTTTTGTTAAAATAAAATATCTTAACATTTTTGTGAATTATTAAAAAAAGAATAAACTCAAAATTATTAAAACTCAGAGAGAAATTAATATTTGAATCAATTAAATAAAACCACAAAATTCAAATATTCAAATTTTAAAAAAAGGCGCCAAGAACAGCTGAAGAACACGCGCGTGTTCTGGGTTTGGCTGATTTGCATTTTCTATCCAATCTCACTGAATACTTAATCATATCATACAATCCACATACCAATCAACTCGTTTCAACCTCACGATCATGTCTATGGTATTTAATTTCATTTAAATTAAACATATAACAAGAAATCACGAAAAATCCTCAAGAACCCTAGATTCTGCATGAAGGCTGGGATACTTGATACATGACTCAAACAATGCAATTAATTGAGGGGAAACATTCCATGCATGATTATGAACATTTGGCAAAAGTATTGTGCGAGGAAATGTGCATAGATTGAGAGATGACCAAGTTTAGGCTTACCTCTAGGTTGTGACAGCAAGTGCAATGTGATTTTTGATTTGGAGGTGTTACAGATGAGTGGTGATGATCTGAACAGCTTCCCTACACCCTATGGAGTGTGTTTGAATGCTTGGACTTGATTGAAATTGGCTGGATCACTTCATGGCATCTCAACTGCATTTTGGTTAAAACCTTGAGCAATTGACTGGTGATTCTGAGAAATCAGTGTTCCAGTTGTTGTTTAAGTGTTTGATCAGCTCATATGTGATGTATATGAGGTGTGTGTGTGATTGGTTTGATTAGAAAAGCTCTCAAACTCAAAACCCGATAGTGACTTGCCTTAGAAGGCAAAATTGGAGTGAAAGAAGAGATTTTGAGGAAAGCATCTGTTTGATGGCTTTGGTGTACTTAAACTGATCACAATTGAGCTCTATTTATAGTAGAGCAAGTTTGTTTTGCAAGGAATAGTGAATGGCAACTGCTGAGTAGGTTTGGCCAATGTTGGCAAATGAAAATCCAAGTCTCCTCTAGCAATTGACTAGAGGTTAGGGCACATGCTGCTGGTTCCTTTGGTCTTGGATAAGTCTTGACTGAATTCAGTTGAAAATGGCTCAGTCCATGCCACCTTGATGCTTCCATTGAATGCTCCAATCCAAAATTGGAGTCTTGTCCCTATTTTGGCAATTCTAGGTTCAACATGCTATTTCTTGTTCCAAAGACTTTGGAGGCTTGGCTCAGTGATTGTCCCCTTTAGATTCAATCCTCAGATGTGTCCAAGTGGATAAGAGTGTTTGGATTTGCACAATTTTGGCAAATCGAGCAAAAGTGCAAAATCTGTCTTGCCTTGACAGATTTCAACAAGGCAACTTGCCAATGTCATATCTCATGACTCAAATTGAATTTGGTAATGTTCTTGGCCATTTTAGAAAGTCCTTACATGATACAAAAACTGTTTGAACATGTTTGGTTTTGATCTCTTTTGAATCCAAGTGAAAAATTCCCCTACATTTGGAAAAAAGTAAGGCAAAATCTGACTTAGTGAAATTTTCACCAAGTGTTGGAACAAAGTGACTTTTCTTGATTTTGATCACTCCATAACTCAAAATCCATGAGGAATTTGGACATAGGTCAGTATGAAGCTTTTGTAGAGGGCAATGAGATCTACAAATCAAGCTTTGAATGGGGAACATTGGCCTTGTGGTTTAGGAGTTATGGTCCTCCAAAGTTGGCACATTAGTGTCACTTTTTCCATGACTTAGAAAATTTTCTAAGTTTTTATGGTTACCCCTTTTACAAGTTATCCCATTTTCTTTGATTTTTCTTGATGAATGATGATTCAAATCATACATTAACATCATTTTAGGGTTAAAAATCCATTTTGGTGAAAAATCTCAAAAAGTCAAAGTTGATTTTTGTGCACAGTTGACTTTTTATCAGATGAATTCCAAACTGTGCAATTCTTCAGGAAATCATGTCCTTGACCTAAATCAAACTTGATGGACATGTTCCATGGGTATCATAGGGTATATTGAATCATGTCCTAGGGTTTGGGAGCATGTCCTAGTCAAAAGTGAAAGTTACAATTGACTTTTCCCGCGAAACCCTAATTGTGGTGCAGATGAAATTGAGACTTGTTGCTCAAACTTCTTGGATTAATACATTGTTCTAAATGGATCAATATAGTTCATTAGAGATCCTCAAACACTCTCTTGAGGTCTTGGCTCATTATTTGTCCCAAAAGTCAACTTAGGGGTGAATTAGGTCAAGAAACCCTAATTCCTGATTTTTGATGAATGCATCCCCTGAGGCAAAATTGACTTGATGGTTGGGTCCATGAGGTTCCATGGAGTATATTAGGTTGTGTTTTGGATCTTTGGCTCATGCCCAGAGGAAAATTTCCCTTTGGAGGCCCTGATCGACCAAAATCCTAATTTGGTGATACTGGCGATCTTGAGGCTTGATCCACCTAGAAGGGAGCAGCTTTGTGCTTAATCCTTGTAGTGGGAGTCCTTTTGATCCTTTGTGGCTACTTGACAGGTTAGACAAGTTAAACATCAAGTCATTCCTTGATTGATCCTTTGTCTAAGAGCTCTGAGAGGGCTTGAAACCCTAAATTTGATTGCAATGGATGCTCACCCATCTTTGGGGAGACTAATGAGGCAAGATGGTTCCCCCATATTGTGATGATGATTTTCACAATGATGGGAAATCTTAGTGGTCAAAATTTGGGGTATGACACATGCTTGATCATCCATGGATTTGATGAATGCTATCATCCTTGGTTTCCAATAGTCATAGTTGGAACCATCAAGCAGAGGTGGTTTGTTCAGAAATCCTCCATCCTTGTCCATTGTACCAGAAAGTACCTTCCCTGAATCTCACCCAGAACCAAATAAGGGTGCCAGCTCTTGATGCCAATTGAAATTCTGGCACAGATTTCAGATGTCCTACACAGATGTTGAAACACTGATATCCAACACAATGAACAAGATAGCAATAAAATGAACAGTGGAGAAAGTAAATAACACAGTGATATGTTTACCCAGTTCGGTCTAACACACCTACTCTGGGGGCTACCAAGCCAGGGACGAAATCAATATATGATAGTATCAATTCACAGATCATACAACAACCGAATAATCTGATCACTTAATCACTACCCTTCCTATGACTTCTACCTAAGACTCACCTAGGTATGAGGCCCTCCTCAAATCCCTCTACAACCACAACCCGTGATTGGTACCTTTCCACACAAGAAACAAACCGAAATTCACACTTTCAAAACACACAATTCTCAATACTTCACAACTTATGAGAATTGACACACAAGAAACTCAATGCTTAAAAGCTTATGAGTAACTGACAGAACTTACAACACCAAAAACCAGTCCTTATACTGTTATCAGAATGATACCAGTTAGGCTCACAAAATACACTCGAAAACCCTAACAAAACACAAGTAAGTTCCACACCTAAACTAGGTTTACATCAGTAAATATATAGCATTTAATCTGGACTGAATTGAGCTTCAAAAATGCAGCAAATAGACTGCTCACAAATCTGCAAAATTAACTCCAACAAAATAGGTCTTCAATCCAAAGTTTCCTATTATGTCTCCATAATTAGAAACAACAGCAAATCCGAAAAACCAACAAATAAACACAATCCAAAAATGCTTTGGATGCCACATAGGATAACTAAATATTCAGTGAATATTTAGTAACAATTCACAGCAACAGAATCTGCTTTCAAAACTGAATCCAAACGCGATGTCCTATGAGCAGGTATGGGACATCTTCATTCGACATGTTGAATGCAGAAACTTAGAACTTCATGTCACAACATCTTGCTCCTATAATAGTTTTAGCAAAATAAATGCCAACCACAAAAGCACAGAAATAACAATGAGTGTATTGTGTATGGTTGATGTGTAGTGGTATTTGATACTTGAGAATTGTACTGTGTTGTGTTATATGTGATTGTGGTACATTGGTGGTGGGAATATTTTACTTGTGCATTTCTGTGTTAATATATAATTATATACAACTGTATTATGATTGTTTTTCTCACCCTTCTGCTGTTTTATAATGCTCTATGAGGCATTGCAGATTAGAGTTGCTGGAGGTCTTTTTGTGAAGCTTTGCGTCTTCATTCTTTTGTCGGTCGGCTCTGATATGTGACACCGGGTAGTTAGGGTGGCCGTTTGTGATTATTTTGTATTATGTATATGTATCTTTTGGATTGTACATGTATGACTTGATGTATGACAAACTTTCATGATATATATATATATATATATATATATATATATATATATATATATATATATATATATATATATATAGTTATTCAGTTACGGATTTTCCGCTTTTATTCTGTAATTGGATTGTGGGTGTATTACTACCTGAGTTGTTGCATATCTGTATGAGCAGGTGTTGTATGTTGGTCTTCAATTGATGTGGCATCTCCAGTCTATGCCGTGCATGTTTTAAATATACTCTGATGAAATTTTGATTTTAATTTATCGCTTTAATATAGCTTGGGGGTATAGATTGGGGGTGTCACATTAGCCACCGAGGAAGTTATAATTCGGACAAGCTAAAAAAGCTAAAACTACCAAGTAGCTTAAGAGCATCTGCATGGGTTCTGCACTCCAGAAGCGCCTTCGTAATGATATTGCGATACTCCACTCTTTGCCCGCCGTCATCCTCAAAGATCGGGTCCCTCTTTTTCGTCCAACACTCTACAAGTCTAATGGTGTTAACATAGTTGACCAACGCCTCCTAACCGGCTATGTCTTGATCGTCAAGCATATCCGGCTGGGAAAGATAATGACCAGTGCCTTGAGTAAAGTGGCTCCCACTCCAACAGAAAGGGAACTTGAACACTCTCTCCGCCAGCAATTTCCCATCCTCGTCGTACATGTCATTCCCGTCCTCGTCCGTCGACACCAACCAGGCGTACGTCGTATCTTGGCCCTTCTCCGAGACAGGTTCAATGATATAGAACCTCTCCTTGAAGGTAGGATAGACTCCGAGAAGGGCTTAAACAGTTTCCTCGGTTGCTTCAGCGAAACCCAACCATACCTTTTCCCGAGACGTGCCTTTGGAGGTGGAAGATTGTGAAGAACAAAGACAAAGTAACTCATATCTTCAGGAACTCGTAGGTCAGCTCGAAAGCGCAGATAAACGCCAACGAATTAGGGTGCAACTGCGACAGAGCCAAGTCCAGATGAACAAAAATAGACTGCTGAAATTCAGTAAAGGGCAGCCTCAGCCCTATTTCCTTGAAGGCATATTCGTACATCGTGAACCATACCTCGTAATTTGTACATATGCGATCGTCTTGACTGGGGAAGTGCACCTTCCACTCCTCTTCGGGCCCCACGTTCGTGAAGACATCCCCGGTATAAAATGCAAAAGTGGATGCGTGCTCGGCAGGCTCCGCAACCGTCCATTCCCGACTTCGCTAGGGGCAGTTGAAGCCTCAGTATCGCTACTCTCTGAGGAGCTCTACTCGGACGAGTCTTTAAGAATCTCTCTCTCGAGCTCATGCGCCATCTCGTTCACCTGAAAAGCAGAGGACAAAAGTGAATTCGACTGCAAAATCAAATCCACCCTTCCACCGCTAGTCAAGTGAAATGGCGCGCAAAGGGCTGAGGACGATGTCCCCGGTCTAAGCCCTAAATCAAATAACACAAGAGTCTCACGTGAAGAGATGCCCGGAGGCAACCCCTCCTGCGCGTACGGGGAATCTCCCCGACTTACTACCCAATTTTCGTTTGAAGCTCCACCGAAAAGTCATATGTTCATCAGGAAGTTTGAAGGCTCTGCAGATTTGAGCAAATTTTTTGTAAAACAAGGCGTTGAATGGATTGTTCCAACATGTAGAAGACATGATGTCCTAACGAATGTCCTGACATCTTAAACTGATACAGCAGACTATTTTTCTAGTTTGGTCCAAGAATTAAGGAAGCAATTAGAACGTGGATCAAGGAATCAGCAGATAGAAGATTTAAGCCCAAGGAAGAAGAAGACATTATAAAAGAAGACTTAGACCTAGGATGTGATATACCTTTTGTAACCTAGTTCTCTTGCGTAAGAAACAAGGGTTTAGGGTTTTGAGAGTCGTTGGCTCTCTAGGTTGTAAGTCTCCCTTTGTATTAGTTGATGCACTGTGGCAGATATAGGTGTCGCACAGATCCATAAGCCTTAAGGTATTGGATTTTGTATTATTCTTGGATGAAGCTTTTAAGCAAATTTGAGTTAGCTTGTTTGTCAAGAAAGCTTGACAGATTTTTGTATTGACAGAGATGATGTAGAAATCACAGTTGGTGATTAAGGGAAGTGAGTGGGGTATCTCATATCAGAGTTGTAAATGTTAGAGTTTAGCTTTGGTAAAGATGTTCATTGGGTAGATGTTAGGATAAAGTTATAAACGGGGGAGTTTATATTTGTAACAGTTCTACAGATAGTGAAGTCTTCTTCCTGGATTGGTATCCCCCAGATGTAGGTGAGTTGCACCGAACTAGGTTAACAATTGCTGTGTTCTTTTTCATTCTGCAGATTTATGTTTTCTGTTAGGGTTCATGATAAATATATTGGATCAGATGTCGTGACATCTGTGATCCTGCAATTCTAATATTTAAGTTATCAGTCTGCTGTTGCGCCTCTGAGTTTAAATGATTATGTAGCACAATGTCTTGACATGTGTTAGGACATCTACTGTTTGCATAGGCCAGAATTTCAATTGGTATCAGAGCAGGCATCCTGTCTGGTTCTGGATGAGATCTTTGGGAGGTACTTTCTGGCGTTTAAACAAGGAGGAATTTTTAATATCAGATCAATCAACTCAGACATACTCAAGGGTATTACTGGATGAGATGGATGTTCTGGATTGAAGGTAACAACCCATTGGTTGTTCATGTTGTTGAGGAGGTTCTACAACAAATGCAGGAGAAGTGGCTAGTTCTCTTGTTGGGGTGTCTTATAAGATGTTCTGAAATCTTATTAGGGCAAGCAGGATTTGTTCCTTGGTGGTTCCGCTGCATGTGTTTCTAATGGATGAGTCTAGGACTATTTATCTTCTGAAGATTCAGACGTGGCAGGTGTGAAGTATTTGGAGTTTTAAAGGAGGATGGAGGTTGTCAACTCAAACTTGGTTGTTGAATCAAGTCTATGAGAGCATGGAACTCTTGTTCTACAAAGGGAGGAGGTTCTTCTAAGTTACAGAAGGAGGAGCTAAATTCAGCAGTTGGATGTCGTATCATAATGTTCTGACATCTAGCTTAACATCAGAGTCTCAGCTGGTGTTGTGGCACATCAACTTAAGATAAAGTGATCTATAGGAGAATGGAAGTTATGGATGCTTCAAAAAGGTCTATCTCATGCAGTTTGCAGGAGCTGTGGATGGGAAGATGTTACATGTCTAGAGGCTTGGTGGATCCAAGATCTCTTGCTATGGTGCAAGTAGTTCATGTGACTTGAAGATCTGATTTCATTGGTGGATCATCAATCAAAAGGTGGCATTTGGTTGGTTTCATAGTGTGCATTCAAGCAGGATGCTTGAAACTGATTACTCTTGTGCAGAAGGGTGCTTGGTTGAAAACGTAAGGAGGATCTGGTTCATATTGGAGCTTGTGGCAGAAGTTCTCAGTTTATGGAAGATTAACTCTTTTGGTGGATGAGAGTTTATTTCTCTCCGGGTTTCTGAAGTTTTCTTTGTTCAAGCTGGCGGCGCAGTGTTGTGTGAAGATCTTTAGTTTGGATTACTATGCTGATAGTAAGTCCAGTGGTGGAGCATATTAAGAACCATGGTGTGTGGTGTCTATGATGTGTGAAAGATGTCCTAACTGATGTTAGAACATTTTTGGGGCTGGTTATCCTTGGGGGAGGATTTCAAGTTATGTGAGGAACTGGTTACCTACATCATGTCTAAGAAGTATCTACCTTGTCATATGGGAGAATGATGGAGTAGAAGAACTGTCTTGGAAGTCTGATGTAAGGGTTTTGAGAAGACTGAAGTGGATCATGGGTTGATTGCATAAAGGTCTGGATTCTAATGTGTTCATAATTGAATATTCACCAGTTAATCAGAAGTATTCTGAGTTATCATACGGGAGAATGATGAACGAATGACTGTCTTGGATTATGGGGTGTCTATCTCAGTTGCTGGCCTTGGTAAGGTCAGTGGAAAATCTTGTGAAGGGGATACTTCCCCTTGCTGCAAGTCATGCTAGTAGTGGATCAGTTTGGTAGATGTGAAGTTCTGGAGCATGTATACGATATCTGACATCGTTATAAGAAACTAAGGGGCCCTGTGCGTCTCTTTGAGGAATGTGAAGCATTCTGATTCAATCGGATTGTCCCTCTAGCAACTGGAGGTCTATACATGAGAATTCAAGAGGAGTTTGTATGGTGTATAGATGGTTGCAGGAAGAGGGGGATCAATGGGACTTTGATCTAAATCCAAGAGTTTGTTATGGTAGGATGGTGATCCTGTTATTTCCTCACGGGTAGCATGATGGCGTTCATGTGTGAGTGATTATTGGTTCTTGTCCGAAGAAGTAATAAGAGGGTTGATGATTATGTTCAGCAGGTAGTTTGGACTGAGGGTGTGCTCTTGAAGACATGAAGATGCATCTTATGTTTTCCATTCATCAACTTAGTGTTCTGTGGAGGAGCACTGGTTATCTTAGATAGGGGGAGTTGCTCATTGATCTAAGATGTTTTACTGCGAGGGTGCAGTGGAAGTTCTAGTTTGTATTGTGCATCAAGCAAGTTGTGATTATGTGTCCATCCTGGGAGGATGAGATGTCAAGAAGGATGTCTTGACATATTTATATTGTTGCAGGTCGGGGGAGACTTGGCAGTGTAAGTTACATGGTTCTTAATGGATGCTTAAGAATCATTGGTTGAGTCTGGGGGAATTTATTTTTCTCTGTAGACTGTGATGATAAAACTGTGAAGTTATTAATCAATACAGAAATATCTTGGGTGCTAACTGGGAGATGTTTGAAGAGATGTCTTAACATCTTGGCCAGTTCTATTCTTCTTCTGGTTAAAAGGATTATTCTTGGGACTCATCAAAAGGATGGTGATTGTGATTTAGATGGACTGAACAAGACTGACAAAATGTCAGGATATTATTTAAGACCTGAGGGTGGATCCTAACTGGCTGTTTTGAACGGCGGGGAGTGCTTCCTAAGAGAAGGCATGGGTAACATGTGTTTTGTTACAAGTGTTTTCTTTTGGACAGTTACTCTTAAAAGTTTAAACAGTCTTATCCTAGTGGGACGGTGAATAGTTTTTAATGTTGAATTTATCTACCTAAATTTATATTTTCCTTGAATTGTTCAGCGGTAACTTCTTTGGACCGTGGTCATCTAGAGAAAGCGTCTAGGTATTTAAAGAATGCATCTGTTTGAAGTATTCCAGATTGTGGGTTGATTCATCATGTCGTTTATTCCTGTTTGGATAAGTAACATATGGATATGGAACTACATTGACTTCTTTTGTCAATTTTTGGCTAAAAAGGGGGAGAATGGTTGTGTGGTTGAGCCTTTCAACATACATCTCTGGTGGTTGGTTTGCAAGGATGTTGGAGAGGATGTTCTGACATTTTATCAGAGTATTTCCCTTTGTACCTTGTGATCTGAGTTATGAAATAGGTTGTGTCTTGTGATCTGAGTTGCATTCTCTGTGAACTCTGTGTTACAAATGATACAATTGTTTCTTCTTAAGCTCTTTCTGGATCTTCTTGTGGGTTCTCTTATGCCCCTCAAGAGGAAGATTTATCCCTTCATGGCAAGTACTGGTTTGAGGGGGAGAGAGTCATATACTCTTCCTCATGTACACCAACATACAACTAGGAATTTCAGGGGTAAGAAAGAGTCTCAGACGGGTTCCAGTCATATCTACCAAGCGCCCGATCCTTTTTCTACCAAAGGAGTTTTAACCAAAAATTTGTCAAAAGGGGGAGATTGAAGGATCTGCAGATTTGAGCAAATTTTTGGTAAAACAAGGCGTTGAATGAAGTGTTCCAACATGTAGAAGACATGATGTCTGTTGCACCCCAACATTTGCTCTCCTTACTTTATTACTAACTGGCTTATGTTGCATTGCATTTTGCATTATCATGTGTGCATATCATTGGTTCTTAGCATGGGGTCAAGGTGCCTGAGGCAGTGCTTCAGAGGGTTAAGCAAGAGTCATGGTATTGTCCAAGAGAGCTCAGGTGGATCATCCTCTCCTAACCAGTGCATGAATTAGGGTTTTGAAATTCTTGGGTTTATTGCTCCAATGGGCAAGCTCCTTGGGTTTTTATCATCATCAAATGGCATATCTTATCTTTGTTGGAGAGGATACACATCATATTCAGAGGAATTTGGATTTGGAGACTGTGCTATTTCCTCCTAGACTGAGGGTACCACAACTAGGGTTTGCTATAAAGTCAGTTTATTTCTGATTTTTTGGGCAAGACTTGGTTCCATGGTATTCCTTGGGTCCCTAACTACCTAGGGGAGGAAGATTTTCCATCAGCTTGGTTCAGGAGAAGTTCAATTGGCCAATGGATTGAAAATCAGTTGAATTTGGGGAAAAGTCAACAGTGAAAGGAGAAAAGTCAACTATGAAATTTTGAGGTTCTCTTCAGGGATTTTAAGATCTCATATCTTCATATGGTCTCCAGGGGTCAAGTTTCATACATATTTGTCAGGAATCAGGAGTTGGTGCAAAATTTCTAATTTTGGAAAGTGACCTATAATGAAAAGTTTCCATTTTTGGCAAGTTCCTGCACTGCATTCAACTTGACTTTTAACCATCAAGAAAGCTTCAAATGATTTTTTCTCCAACATGAAAGTTGAAGGTCTTTTTCTCCTCTTTCCAACAAGTACTAGTGGGTCTTCATATCATTTGTGAAGCTCCAGTTATGATCAAAAGAAGGCAAAGTGGTTTTTAGGGTTTCTCATAATGCCATTTTCACAACTTTGGGCATGATGACCTATAATCAATTCCATTGTTTCATGTCACTTTCTAATATCCATAAACAATCCCTAAGGAGCATTTTTGGCTTTTTAATCAAGTGGTTTCATGGGTTATTATTCACTTATTCTCCATTATTCAAAATTGCCAAAATGTTGAAAACTCATGAAGCAAATTGTTTCAAGGCCCAATTTCAATATGGGTGTGGTTAGTAATTTATCAATAAGTGATCCATCATGGAATTATTAAGTGTACATGCATGAAGAGAGGTGTATTCCATATTATGCTATTTTTCAAAATAATTCAAAAACTCTTAAACAATGGATTACCCAAGCCCAATTCATATTCAGAGGCAAACCCTAGTCTTTATAAACCCATCCATGCACTGGTTAGGGTTAGAGGCACGTGAAATTGGAGGAGTTCTCAAGAAAACCCTAAAAGAGGATTTCTCACCACAACTCACGATCCACAAGGAGATTCTTCAAACTTCTTCCACAAAGCTTCTCTTGGTAGTCCATAGAGTGTAAATCCATTACCATTCGCAGCCAAAAGCAAGTGTACAAGGGGAACCGTCTCAGGTTGGTAGGATTTTCGAGGATCCTAAAACTCCAATTTTTTACGTGAATATTGTTGTGTTGTTGTCACTGATCATGCTGGTATGATTGGTTTGATGATTGGATGCGTATATTGCTTGTAATGTTGATTTGAATTTTTTTGCCCTAACACTAATCCTTTCGATTTGCACTATGTGTTACTTATTTATGATTTTGGACGAGGGATTTGGAATCCTCTTGGAATTCCGGTTCGAACGGTATACGGTTTGGGGTTTTCTGGGCGTTTGGTAGGTTGCAGGTGGTGGTGGCAGGCGGCCGGAGCTAGGGCTCCGGCGACCTGGGAAAGTTCCGGCCGGTGAGCAATGTGAATGGAGAAGACGAAATCTTGTCCGTTGGTGAGCTTGATCGTACGTCCCTTGTATTGCCACGTTTCGTTTTTTTTTCCTGAGTTTTAATTAACAATCATGTGTGTGCCATAACACGGTAATTGTCATGGACTACCAAACCCAACTCCTCATCAAGATGACTTGCGAACCCTTGACTCCATCATGCGGTCATCATTCTGCCAGCGAATTAATGAAGGACGTGCCTTGCACATGGGGGGCGCACGGTGGTCATTTTTTTTATTTTTTGTTTGCTGATTAATCAAGTGGGCTGGGTTGCTATACGCACCCCCCACTTGTTAGCCCAACCATCATTTCAACATAGTTTCTCACTCTTTGCACCCCCCAGGTTTTCATTTTTTTATATTTTCTGATTAACCCTAACGCATGGGCCTACTTTTAACACCCCCACTTTTCAGCCCAATATCATTTCCAGTTCATTTGTTTTACTAACGCACCCCCATGCCATCTATTTCCCTTCTTTTTTTATTATTAAATCATTATTATTTCATTTTTTATTTTTAAAAATACATCATTGCATTAAAAAATCACTAAAAATTCATGCATCATCTTTATTAATTTATAAAATTTTTACAAATTTTATTTTTATTTTTATCATTTAAATTAATTGTTTAATTCATTTCCTTTTTAATTACACATCTCATCCATACTTGAATTTCTTTATTTTAGTTCTCTTCATCCACAAAATATTTTTATCCGTTCTTTTTGCATTCATTCATTAACATTCTAAATTGCATAAAAATATTTTTCTTTCATTTTTAAATTTATTTTACGTTGCATTTAGGTCCTTCTCTTTGGCACATTGAACCCTATCCCTTATTTGAATTTTGTGTGATTATCTGAATGGCTAACACTTTGAATTTTTGCAGGGATTTTTTATAGGTTGTTTACCTCTGGTTGAGGAACCCTAATGTTTAATTTGGGAATTATAGGAATCACTTTGCTAATTATTTGATTTGCTTTCTCTTGAGATTCTCTTGTGTGCCCATCTTTGATCTTATCTAATTACCTTGTTTGAAAGGCACTTGTGCCATTTGCTTTGAGGGTGTTCCTTTGATTTCTAAGTTCATGATTGGATTATGCTCATTATTGTTTACCCTTGCTTGATTGTCATTCACCTCATTTCTCTTATTCACGTCTGTTTCTCACTAATCTTTTATGCAGGGGTCAAGGTAAGTTCCTTAAGGGTATGGATAGGTATCCATGGTTACCCTTACCCTTTTCTCTCCTATCTTCTTCCTTTAGGGTTTAGGTTGTCTTCAAACCTCACTAACCGTAGGTCATCCATGCATGATAACTTTAGGATTCATAGTCTCCCTTTAGAGTTACCCTTGTGCCTTCTCTCTTCTCATCTCAAATTTCTTTAAAACACTTAATAATAATAAGGTGTATTGCACACGAGCCTTAAGTATGGGGAATGAGAAATGAGGGACTTCCTCTCATCTTTCTAGAGTGCTTAGCGAGCGTCCTGTCTTGGGACGATGCGTTAAGTATTCGCCCCTGTGCCCTAGACTTTGGTGCAATGCAGCTTAGGAACTAACTTAAGCCACTTCTGTCCTAAAAAACACAAACCAACTTCAAACCTTTTTGTCCTTCGGGACCTTCAACTTAAAGGCTATTTTCAAAAAGGGCACGTTACCTTCCGTCTGAGTCGCAAACAGGCATCGACCCTAACTTCCGGACGCGAACTTAACGTCACTCATAAAAAACACAAAAAGAACTTGGTTCGAACTACGTTGACTCTGAATTCCCCATTGCACAAAGGGGGTACGTAGGCCTAGGACGTCGACGTCCTACCGAGTCTGTCTTTGTCTTTCCCTCTCCGTCTTAGCACAGCCCTAGATGGTAGTATAACTTACCCTTAGAATAGACAAAAAGCGTGGATCCCATCGAGTACGATGGACGTGTGGGGTGCTAACACCTTCCCCTCGCGTAACCGACTCCCGAACCCAGGCTATGGTTGCGATGACCATTCCTTTCCCTCTTCCTCAGGTTTATGCGGTGTTCCCTTTCCCTCTCTTGGGATAAATTTACACGGCTGGCGACTCTGTTTTTCCGTGCCACTCTCGCGTTTGTACCTGGATGAAAATCCTGGGAGCGACAGCTGGCGACTCTGCTGGGGACTCTGGTTGACCTATGCTGGTCCATCCCTAAGCGAGTCAATCCTAACGCTTGCTTGTCTCTGTTCCCTTTGGGTGTTTTGTTTTTGATTTGCTTTATGTGTTGTGTTTTATTTTTATTTTTTATTTTTACCGCATTTTCTGCATTTCATTTTTTATTACTGTCATGCTGCTGTGCTGTGCTGGCTGTCTTTGTTTTGCAGGTTGGGTGGGACCGAGAGCTAAGCCCAATACCAAGGCTTGAGAATACCCTAGGACTAGAGTGGAAAGTAGTGGGACCTACGTGCCCGCTTGGTACGTTTGTGTGTTCACGAAATTCACAACCAGACGAGGCTATCTTGGAATGCATTCTAACGTGTGTGTCTTGCGCATGTTGGGGTGTTGATCTAGAGAGCTTTCGACTCTGGTGACCGATCATTGAGGACCTTAGTGGAAACATCCCTCTTTAGTGGTGACAGTGGCAGACCACATCCTGTGGCAAACCAATTCGCACCCGAGGGCCCGCTTTGGAACTCGCATAGGATGACCCCTACGTTTTGGAGAGAATCAGTGGAGGCACTCCTCGATTGACTTTAGTACTGTACCCCGAGGGATGAATGTACTATTGTTTCTCGACCTCAGTGCCAAAGATGAAGACCTTCCGCTTTGGAGGATCAGTTGAGGCCTCCTCGATTGACGATGATGCCAAACCAGAAATGGTGAACGTATCATCATTTCTCGACCTGAGAGCCCGGGATACTGAACATCTTAGTACCCACATGTGAGAGGGGATGGGCGTTTGCAGGTTTGCAGGTAACCGAGACTTTCAACCCACCCGGTTTTCTGGATTTATCATCAATGCCTGGTTATTTGGGTTCCTCAGTGGTTCAGAGTTCTGGTTTTCTGGTTTCTCGTTCAGCTAATAGCACATCACATCCAGTAGTGTGCCTTGACCCCATGTTTGCATGAGCATATCATTTTTCTTGCATTCTGACGTGTTTGACATTTTTCAGGGCTTGCATCTTACTCTTGATTCCGGTTTTCTGAGGTTGCTTCAGTATGGATGTTCAGAGAAAGAAGACTGTCGCCTATTCATTCCCAGAGCCGACTTTGACACTGATTCACAAATTGATTAATATGGCTGGTTTCGGAGTTCGTACAGAGTTCAGTGGAAGGTATGGAAGACTTCTGAAATTTGTCTATAATATCTCCCAGTATGAGAAGGATGCCATTCACACACTTCTTCAATTTTACGACCCTCCTCTGCGTTGCTTCACTTTCCCGGACTACATCTTGGCTCCAACGTTGGAGGAATTCTCATTTATTTTGGGAATTCCTATCAGTCATGATATAGTTTTCTTTTCTAAGGAACACCCCGGTATGAAAGAAATGGCTGTGGCTCTTCATATTAGCGAATCCGTCCTGAACAGTAATGTTGAAGAAAAACAAGGGGTTAAGGGTTTCTTGTTGAAGTTCTTATTTGATCAAGCTTGTATACATGTCAAAGAGAAGAATTGGACTGCTTTCCAAGCTATTCTGGCTACGTGTATCTATGGGATTGTTCTGTTTCCGAATATTCCTGATCTGGTGGATATGCATGCCGTTAGGATCTTTATGTCGAAGAATCCTATACCTACCTTGCTAGGTGATGTGTATCACTCGATTCACTACAAGAATGAGAATAGGCGTGGGAAAACTGTAAGTTGCTGTGCACCACTTTTAGCTACTTGGTTTTTGAGTCGTCTCCCTAAATCTGGCGCTTTCGTTGATACGAAAGATTCTCTGAAGTGGTCTAAGAGGGTTATGGGCTTGACTACTGATAACATCGTTTGGATTAATTGTGACTTGCTAGGAATGGAGATCATTTGCAAATGCGGAGAATTCCCTAATGTTCCCTTGATAGGGAGGAAAGGTGGAATTAACTATAATCCCTCCCTAGCTATCAGACAGTTTGGCTATCCTTTGAAGAATTCACCCGAAGAGCGAGATGTCCGAGAATCCTTATTCTTCAATGGTATTGAGGATCAAGGGTTGATAAGGAAAGTTGTGAATGCTTGGAAACAGGTGACTAAGAAGGGTAAGATTCCATTCGGGAAAAGTAACAATCGGGATTTCCCTCCCTATAAAGAGTGGATTAAGAAGAGAGCAGAAGAGGAGCTCCTTCCATTCCCGGTGGAACCACCTCTGTATCCTTTGGTGATCGAGCCTCCTACCACCGTTGAGTTGGAGAAGTATAACACATTATGGGCTGAAAAGGAAAGGTTGTGGGAAGAGAATAGTGAGCTAAAGAGAGAGATTTATCAGTGGAAGCATGAGCGGGGTGAAGCTGTTCATACCGCCAAGTTAAAAACAGAGCTCCTTGCTAAAGCAGAAAAAGAGCTTGCTGACATAGTCGCATCCAGAGAGAGAATGAAACAAGCTTTGGATGGTATCAGTAGCATTCTCAGGTCCAAGGATGAGGAGTTAGGCAAGGCTTTGTTGAAGATTCACAGGTTCAATGATCACCAAGAAACCGCCATGGCTGAGAATAAGAGAAAGGAAGACGACTACATAGCTAAGATTGATCAGTTGAAGTCGACGCTCAAGAAGAAAGATGCTGAGATCTTATCAGGGATATTCAAGAGACAAGTAGTCGAAGATCGACTCAAGGAAGCCATAGCCTCCATGGAAGAACTGAAAGTCCAAGCTGAAGTGAAGAAACCTAGACATGAGGGTCCTAGCATGGATAGTGTTTCTGGAGAAGACGCTTGGGAGTTACATTGCCGATACTTGGATGGGATCATACATAGGAGAGACCTTCTCATTCAAGGGCTAATTCAGAGGCCGAAGCATCCCGATACCAGAAAGCTGTTCAAGGAGATTCAAGACTGGTGCAGAAAGCATAATGGATGGGGGGATTGACACTTGTGAATTTTGATGACATGCTATAGTTTTCTGTTCTCTTTTATTATATTTGGATCACCACCAGGCTTGTTGGTTGGGACCTATGGTTTTTATATTCAGACTCGTTATCTCGGATTTGTGATTGTTGACATTTGACTTTTCTCTGGTTTTCTTATTATATGAGCAGAAGTTCCATCATATCTCGTTATTAAACCGGAATCAAGGGGTGGATCGCCTTGTGAATTTTCAAACACGTCCATTCGCATTTGCATATTCGTAATCATTTCGCATAATCATTTTGCATGACAGGTGTTTATCTCTGGTATTCTTATCTTGTTATAATCTCAGAATTGCAGAGTTGATCATGGAACGAGTTCAAGCTGAGTTAAGTGAACTGAAGATTCAGATGAGTCAATTTGGGGAAGACATGCTCCAGGAGCAGAGGATGCTGAGGAAGGAGATCAGTCAGATGAAGACTCAGATGGGTTTGGTCATAGAAATTTTGAAAACAGTGTTGAAGAAGGAAGACAGTCGTGTGGCCGCTTCCACAACAGGGATCCTTAATCCTCCCATCTCTTTAGAATTTGATTTAAATCATGGATCACCTCGTGAGTCTCTTCCACAAGTGGAAGTTCCAGAACTTTCCCAGCAGCAGCTAGGTCTTGGCTCCCAAGAGAAGCCCAAGGGAAAAAAGTGTACACAGGGGCAGAAGAAGTCTGAAAGAGTTTTTCATCCGCTCCCTATACCATATTCTCAGCTATTGCCGTATCTCCTTCAGTTTCAACTGGTACAAAAAATGACTTTGGCTCCTCTCACTGGTAATCCTTCACCAGGATATGATGCAAGAGCCCATTGTGATTTCCATTCTGGGGCACCAGGGCATACTGTGGAGGAATGTAGGGTCTTTCAGCACCGAGTCCAGGATTTGATTGACGCAGGGGCAATTGAGTTCACATCGGCCGGCGTGAATGTACAAGGTGATGTTACCCCAATTGTTGCAGAAGAAGTGAATGCTCCTCCCCTCTTTGCAAGATCTACCTCATACCATGGACTTTCTCCACAGCCTTTTGCTACAGAAGTTTTACGTCAGCAACCTCTATTTGTGCCTCAGCCAAATGTGGAAAGGAAAGAGCAAGCGCAGGAGAGGCGCCCAAATCCGCATCGACAGCAGAATTATCAGCAACAGGGGCAACCAAGACCAAGAGGGCCCAAGAGGACAATTGATCCTGTTCCAATCCCTTATAGTCAGCTGTTTACGCGTCTGCTCAAGAAGTCTCTGATTCAAACAAGGGGTACCGCGCCAGTACCGTACCCTATTCCTCCGGATTATGACATGACTGCTAGGTGCGAGTTCCACTCGGGAACATTTGGGCACGCAATTGATGAGTGTAATGTATTCAAGCAGAAGGTGCAAGACCTGGTAGACTCAGAGATCATTGTATTCACTGAAGATGACATGTACATCAATGGAAGCCTCCTTTATCAAATGAACACTCAGTCTGCAAGTACGTCCAGACAGAATTAAGCTTCCTCAGCAAAGGCAATCGTCAGCTTCTTTACTTGCATTTTCATTTGTAGTTTTTCATTTCTTGTTAAAGCATCGTATGTATGCAAGACTTGTTTGTTTTTATGACGATATTAATGCAATGAGTATGTTTTCCTTGAAGTAATCCATTCGTATTCACTCTTAAATGTTTTTATGCACTGCAATACCAATTTTCTTTGTTTAGAACTCTTGAGGGAGGATGATGAAGTAAAAACGCAAAATCTTGGGTTGTATGCTTTCGGATAAAACCCTGTTGAGGATGTACAGGCATTGTTTCAAATCCCTAAACACTGGAGATATAAGGGAGATAGACCCTCGTCAACCCCTTTGAGCCTTGAAGTAGGAATTTATTTCATACGGAAAAACCCTCATATTCAACCCAGGGGCAGGGTAGGCGTCAGTTAGTTTGACCGAGCGTCCAAATTTCAAGGAGAGTGTGCATCCGAGGAACCATTACCTTCTATCCCACCGTCAAGAGGTCAAGAGATGTGAAACCACGATGGTTATCCATCAACAACTAAGGAGTGAGGCAGTCACGACCCTTTCAAGCAAGTAAGACAACCAGTGTCACACGCTTTGTTCAAAAAGGGGAATAAAAGAAAAAAGAAAAGCCCGCTAAGTCAAAAACTTGAAAACAAGCGACTTAGGCAAAAGTTAGGGCATCCCGCTGGACTTCAAAATCGGAAAAAACTCAAAAGGGTCAGTCCAGGCAAAAATTAGGGATCAAAAAGCAAAAGAAAGAGCGGTAAGCATTACAAAAGAAAATCCTCGATAAGAACAAATTCGTGTGATTACAGACACAAAAGATAAAAAGGGGTGACTGTCATTAGTGGCATAGGTTCCTTAAAGATCATAAACCTTTTGAGAGATGAGCGTTTGGGTCAGATTAACTAAACATAGGATTGGAGAACATCACGAAGAGTGGGTGGGCACGGATGAATTTTGAGCCATAAATCTTTTTTCTGAAACCGTGAACCAAACCACGTTACAACCCAAAAAAGTCCTAATTGAAACAGGGTTTATTCCGAAAGCGTACTTCAACAAGATAGCGTTCCTGACTCCTATGAGTTGTGCTAATAAGATTTGTTGGTATTGCATGTGCGCATTGTTTTGCCATTCAAAAAACCAAGGTCGCATCCCAGCAAGTGATTCGTTCACAAGGCTTGGCGACGCATTTTCAATAAAAAACTTCAAGGTTAACATGAGTGTTGCATTAGAATTGTCATTCTCATAATAAACATTTTCGGTCTGCATACATGTGCCTAAACATCAATGGCAGCTTACACAGTGAACGTCAGTCAAGAAGCTTGATCCTACCAAGTTGGGATACTTGAAAATTTCGAAGGATAAATCATATCAAGCGGCATGCTGCCAAAAGACTCGGTGTAGAGTGGGCTCTCCTCAGTAAGTCGTGTTAAGATGTAGCCAATCTGGGGCAGTCACGTCGAGAAAACTCACCAAAATTCAGCTATTCTGGGGCATTCATCCTAGAATCAGGGGCAAAGTCACTTCAAAGCCCATAGTGGGGCAGGCCACCTCTAGAGCATGGGAGATCGTCCACTCCTGAAAATGGTTAATTGAAAACATCTCCTCAAGGTTCAAGATACTAAAGCAGAGTATTTTCAAGTCATTACAATCCCTTGCGAGGTGATGTACTTCATGGATTACGAAGACTGGGGCAGTTATGTCGAGACATGATAAATCTCTCCAAGAGTTTGAAGACCCTGAGGCAGTGCGAACGCCCGATCTTCTGTAAAATCCTCTTGAGATGAAAAATTCAAAGAGCCGCTTATAACCATAAAGGCAATTCAGGTTGCAGGGCAACAGATTGTACATCCCCAGCAGTTGGCTCTCCCCAGCATTGAGATTGCTCCTTCCCCAGCAGGACAAACTTTCCTCAGCAGAGCAGACCTTCCCCAACAGGAGACCTGGAAAGTATTTTCTCCGAATCAAGACGTTATTTCCCCACAGAATCATGGTGCTCACTTCCCCCATCCAGCCAGGAAGTGTACTTTCACCAACAACGTTATATTCTAATCCCTAGCAAGGTGGGAGTAAAGTCATTCTCCCCATCAGCAGGCTAAGTTCAGCAGTATCCCCAAGCAGGATGGTATCATGGACTGTTTTCCCCAGTATGTCCTGAGCCCAATTGGATATTAGCAATCTTCAGTAATGGACTTCCGGTTCTATTATCGGCGTTCATTCTCAACTCCCCCAGCAGAGGAGAAATCTCAGGTTGGATGTTACCCTCCGACAGGTGGGGTCCCCGGTAGTTCTTTCATCCCCAGCAGAAGTTGTTGATCCAAGGAGTCGGTCAGTGTGATCCTTCTCAGCGGAGTTCCTAGGTTCAGAGGACAATTTATTTTTGTCATCCCCGGCTGAATTGATCTTTTCTCTCCGGCATTTATTTTGCCGGAGGGACCCTCTTTTACATATCATAAGCATTGCATCCTCGTGTGGAGCATTACGGCAAAATTCAAACATTTACATTCCGAAGCATAAGCCAGGTCTGGCACTTTCCTTGCCAGTTCTCTTTCTCAGCAGAGATGGCATAACTCAGGAGATTTTGGAGGGATGCGTTCCTCATACTTGTGCTCCCCGACAGAGTCTTTTATTTAGACTTCACCTCCCCCAACGGAGTCATCTTATCTGTGGATCGGGAGTCGGTTAGAAGTTTGTCTGTGTTTGCCTCATTTTGGCCTTTTTCTTTTGTGAGTCTTGCTTCACGTTATCCCCAGTGAAGTCCACTTTATGTCGGTTATCTTTTACGGGTGCAATTGAGGTTGTATTCGTTTTGTGGATGCGATTGAGGTCGTATTCATATTTTCTTTGTGGGTAGAGTGATTGAGGTCAGTCTTCCTTTGAGGGTACAATTGAGGTTGTATTCGTTTTGTGGATGCGATTGAGGTCGTATTCTTATTTTCTTTGTGGTAGAGTGATCGAGGTCAGTCTTCCTTTGCGAGTATAATTGAGGTTGTATTCGTTTTGTGGTGCGATTGAGGTCGTACTCGTATTTTCTTTGTGGGTAGAATGATTGAGGTCAGTCTTCCTTTGTGGATGTAATTGAGTTTGTATTTCGTTTTGTGGGTGCGATCGAGGTCGTATTCTTATTTTCTTTGTGGGTAGAGTGATTGAGGCCAGTCTTCCTTTGCGGGTATAATTGAGGTTGTATTCGTTTTGTGGTGCGATTGAGGTCTTACTCGTATTTTCTTTGTGGGTAGAATGATTGAGGTCAGTCTTCCTTTGTGGATGCAATTGAGGTTGTATTTCGTTTTGTGGGTGCGATCGAGGTCGTATTCTTATTTTCTTTGTGGGTAGAGTGATTGAGGTCAGTCTGCCTTTGCGGGTATAATTGAGGTTGTATTCGTTTTGTGGATGCGATTGAGGTCGTATTCTTATTTTCTTTGTGGGTAGAGTGATTGAGGTCAGTCTTCCTTTCCGGGTATAATTGAGGTTGTATTCGTTTTGTGGTGCGATTGAGGTTGTACTCGTATTTTCTTTGTGGGTAGAATGATTGAGGTCAGTCTTCCTTTGCGGGTATAATTGAGGTTGTATTCGTTTTGTGGATGCGATTGAGGTCGTATTCTTATTTTCTTTGTGGGTAGAATGATTGAGGTCAGTCTTCCTTTGTGGGTGAAAGTGAGGTTGTATTTCATTTTGTGGATGCGATCGAGGTCGTATTTGTATTTTCTTTGTGGGTAGAATGATTGAGGTCAGTCTTACTTTGAGGGTACAATTGAGGTTGTATTCGTTTGGTGGTGCGATTGAGGTCGTACTCGTATTTTCTTTGTGGGTAGAATGATTGAGGTCAGTCTTCCTTTGTGGATGCAATTGAGGTTGTATTTCGTTTTATGGGTGCGATCGAGGTCGTATTCGTATGTTCTTTGTGGGCAGAGTGATTGAGGTCAGTCTCCCTGTGAGGTTGTATTCGTCTTTTGGGTACGATCGAGGTCGTATTTGTTTTTTCCTTGTGGATATGGTTGAGGGCATATTCCTTATTTTTCAGCACACTCTTTCTCGTTATTCTTACCACAAGCAAATTTCCGGGGCTCTTTCAGTATTCAATCCCCGTGTACCCTGGAATGTCTGAGAGCCGTTGCTATCATACCTTCAGGACCAAGTTGATTGAATAGGGGCAGCTGTTGCACCCCAAAATTTGCTCTCCTTACTTTATTACTAACTGGCTTATGTTGCATTGCATTTTGCATTATCATGTGTGCATATCATTGGTTCTTAGCATGGGGTCAAGGTGCCTGAGGCAGTGCTTCAGAGGGTTAAGCAAGAGTCCTGGTATTGTCCAAGAGAGCTCAGGTGGATCATCCTCTCCTAACCAGTGCATGAATTAGGGTTTTGAAATTCTTGGGTTTATTGCTCCAATGGGCAAGCTCCTTGGGTTTTTATCATCATCAAATGGCATATCTTATCTTTGTTGGAGAGGATACACATCATATTCAGAGGAATTTGGATTTGGAGACTGTGTTATTTCCTCCTAGACTGAGGGTACCACAACTAGGGTTTGCTATAAAGTCAGTTTATTTCTGATTTTTTGGGTAAGACTTGGTTCCATGGTATTCCTTGGGTCCCTAACTACCTAGGGGAGGAAGATTGTCCATCAGCTTGGTTCAGGAGAAGTTCAATTGGCCAATGGATTGAAAATCAATTGAATTTGGGGAAAAGTCAACAGTGAAAGGAGAAAAGTCAACTATGAAATTTTGAGGTTCTCTTCAGGGATTTTAAGATCTCATATCTTCACATGGTCTCCAGGGGTCAAGTTTCATACATATTTGTTAGGAATCAGGAGTTGGTGCAAAATTTCTAATTTTGGAAAGTGACCTATAATGAAAAGTTTCCATTTTTGGCAAGTTCCTGCACTGCATTCAATTTGACTTTTCACCATCAATAAAGCTTCAAATAAATTTTTCTCCAACATGAAGGTTTAAGGTCTTTTTCTCCTCTTTCCAACAAGTACTAGTGGGTCTCCATATCATTTGTGAAGCTCCAGTTATGATCAAAAGAAGGCAAAGTGGTTTTTAAGGTTTCTCATAATGCCATTTTCACAACTTTGGGCATGATGACCTATAATCAATTCCATTGTTTCATGTCACTTTCTAATATCCATAAACAATCCCTAAGGAGCATTTTTGGATTTTTAATCAAGTGGTTTCATGGGTTATTATTCACTTATTCTCCATTATTCAAAATTGCCAAAATGTTGAAAACTCATGAAGCAAATTGTTTCAAGGCCCAATTTCAATATGGGTGTGGTTAGTAATTTATCAATAAGTGATCCATCATGGAATTCTTAAGTGTACATGCATGAAGAGAGGTGTTCCATATTATGCTATTTTTCAAAATAATTCAAAAACTCTTAAACAATGGATTACCCAAGCCCAATTCATATTCAGAGGCAAACCCTAGTCTTTATAAACCCATCCATGCACTGGTTAGGGTTAGAGGCACGTGAAATTGGAGGAGTTCTCAAGAAAAACCTAAAAGAGGATTTCTCACCACAACTCACAATCCACAAGGAGATTCTTCAAACTTCTTCCACAAAGCTTCTCTTGGTAGTCCATAGAGTGTAAATCCATTACCATTCGCAGCCAAAAGCAAGTGTACAAGGGGAACCGTCTCAGGTTGGTAGGATTTTCGAGGATCCTAAAACTCCAATTTTTTACGTGAATATTGTTGTGTTGTTGTCACTGATCATGCTGGTATGATTGGTTTGATGATTGGATGCGTATATTGCTTGTAATGTTGATTTGAAATTTTTTGCCCTAACAATAATCCTTTCGATTTGCACTATGTGTTACTTATTTGTGATTTTGGACGAGGGATTTGGAATCCTCTTGGAATTCCGGTTCGAACGGTATACGGTTTGGGGTTTTCTGGGCGTTTGGTAGGTTGCAGGTGGTGGTGGCAGGCGGCCGGAGCTAGGGCTCCGGCGACCTGGGAAAGTTCCGGCCGGTGAGCAATGTGAATGGAGAAGACGAAATCTCGTCCGTTGGTGAGCTTGATCGTACGTCCCTTGTATTGCCACGTTTCGTTTTTTTATTTTTTTTTCTGAGTTTTAATTAACAATCATGTGTGTGCCATAACACGGTAATTGTCATGGACTACCAAACCCAACTTCTCATCAAGATGACTTGCGAACCCTTGACTCCATCATGCGGTCATCATTCTGCCAGCAAATTAATGAAGCATGTGCCTTGCACATGGGGGGCGCACGGTGGTCATTTTTTTTATTTTTGTTTGCTGATTAATCAAGTGGACTGGGTTGCTATACGCACCCCCCACTTGTTAGCCCAACCATCATTTCAACATAGTTTCTCACTCTTTGCACCCCCCAGGTTTTCATTTTTTTTATTTTCTGATTAACCCTAACGGATGGGCCTACTTTTAACACCCCCACTTTTCAACCCAATATCATTTCCAGTTCATTTGTTTTACTAACGCACCCCCATGCCATCTATTTCCCTTCTTTTTTTATTATTAAATCATTATTATTTCATTTTTTATTTTTAAAAATACATCATTGCATTAAAAAATCACTAAAAATTCATGCATCATCTTTATTAATTTATAAAATTTTTACAAATTTTATTTTTATTTTTATCATTTAAATTAATTGTTTAATTCATTTCCTTTTTAATTACACATCTCATCCATGCTTGAATTTCTTTATTTTAGTTCTCTTCATCCACAAAATATTTTTATCCGTTCTTTTTGTATTCATTCATTAACATTCTAAATTGCATAAAAATATTTTTCTTTCATTTTTAAATTTATTTTACATTGCATTTAGGTCCTTCTCTTTGGCACATTGAACCCTATCCCTTATTTGAATTTTGTGTGATTATCTGAATGGCTAACACTTTGAATTTTTGCAGGGATTTTTTATAGGTTGTTTGCCTCTGGTTGAGGAACCCTAATGTTTAATTTGGGAATTATAGGAATCACTTTGCTAATTATTTGATTTGCTTTCTCTTGAGATTCTCTTGTGTGCGCATCTTTGATCTTATCTAATTACCTTGTTTGAAAGGCACTTGTGCCATTTGCTTTGAGGGTGTTCCTTTGATTTCTAAGTTCATGATTGGATTATGCTCAGTATTGTTTGCCCTTGCTTGATTGTCATTCACCTCATTTCTCTTATTCAAGTCTGTTTCTCACTAATCTTTTATGCAGGGGTCAAGGTAAGTTCCTTAAGGGTATGGATAGGTATCCATGGTTACCCTTACCCTTTTCTCTCCTATCTTCTTCCTTTAGGGTTTAGGTTGTCTTCAAACCTCACTAACCGTAGGTCATCCATGCATGATAACTTTAGGATTCATAGTCTCCCTTTAGAGTTACCCTTGTGTCTTCTCTCTTCTCATCTCAAATTTCTTTAAAACACTTAATAATAATAAGGTGTATTGCACACGAGCCTTAAGTATGGGGAATGAGAAATGAGGGGCTTCCTCTCATATTTCTAGAGTGCTTAGCGAGCGTCCTGTCTTGGGATGATGCGTTAAGTATTCGCCCCTGTGCCCTAGACTTTGGTGCAATGCAGCTTAGGAACTAACTTAAGCCACTTCTGTCCTAAAAAACACAAACCAACTTCAAACCTTTTTGTCCTTCGGGACCTTCAACTTAAAGGCTATTTTTAAAAAGGGCACGTTACCTTCCGTCTGAGTCGCAAACAGGCATCGACCCTAACTGCCGGACGCGAACTTAACGTCGCTCATAAAAAACACAAAAAGAACTTGGTCCGAACTACGTTGACTCTGAATTCCCCAATGCACAAAGGGGGTACGTAGGCCTAGGACGTCGACGTCCTACCGAGTCTGTCTTTGTCTTTCCCTCTCCGTCTTAGCACAACCCTAGATGATAGTATAACTTACCCTTAGAATAGATAACAAGCGTGGATCCCATCGAGTACGATGGACGTGTGGGGTGCTAGCACCTTCCCCTCGCGTAACCGACTCCCGAACCCAGGCTATGGTTGCGATGACCATTCCTTTCCCTCTTCCTCAGTTTATGCGGTGTTCCCTTTCCCTCTCTTGGGATAAATTTACACGGCTGGCGACTCTGTTTTTCCGCGCCACTCTCGCGTTTGTACCTGGATGAAAATCCTGGGAGCGACAATGTCCTAACAAATGTCCTGATATCTTAAACTGATACAGCAGACTATTTTTCTTGTTTGGTCCAAGAATTAAGGAAGTAATCAGAACGTGGATCAAGGAATCAGCAGATAGAAGATTGAAGCCCAAGGAAGCAGAAGACACTATAAAAGAAGACTTAGACCTAGTTTTGACAGGTGGGTTACATGCTCCTCTTCTGTCTTAGATTTGACAATCATATCATCAAGATATACCTCAATTTATTTGTGTATCATGTCATGAAACAGAGTAGTCATGGCCCTTTTATAGGTTGCCCTGGCGTTCTTCAAACCGAACGAAATTACCTTGTAA
Organism: Lathyrus tuberosus; assembly: GCA_022829125.1. Taxonomy (NCBI): domain Eukaryota; kingdom Viridiplantae; phylum Streptophyta; class Magnoliopsida; order Fabales; family Fabaceae; genus Lathyrus; species Lathyrus tuberosus. Next base: position 20,069,880 of record JALAZF010000012.1, on the reverse strand, counting down.
CAAAAAGTACTCCATAGGGTGATGAACGAAGTTTTCTCCATGTCTTTCGGCGCCATTTTTATCTGATTATAGCCCGAGAATCCATCCATGAAGGAGAATATTTTGAACTTTGCTGTACTGTCTACCAGCATGTCTATGTGCAGTAAGGGAAAGTCATCCTTCGGACTGGCCTTGTTTAGATCCCTGTAGTCTACACACATTCTGACCTTTCCGTCCTTTTTCAGAATGGGTATGATGTTGGCTAACCATTGAGGATACTCTGATGTGGCGAGGAAACCAGCATCAATCTGTTTCTGTACTTCCTCTTTGATTTTGATGGCCATGTCTCGATGAGTTCTTCTAAACCTCTGTTTTACTGGAAAACATTCTGATCGTAATAGTAGATGATGTTTCACGATGCTGGTATCCAACCATGGCATGTCCTGATAGGACCAAGCAAACACATCGGGGAATTCTTTGAGAAGCTTTATCAAATCTTGTTTGACAGTTGAACTGAGCAGTGTCCCAATCTTGACTTCTTTTCTCTCTTCCTTCGAACCCAAGTTGACTGTTTCCAACGGCTCTTTGTGAGGTTCAATGGACCTTTCCTCTTGTCTGAGTAATCGGGAGATCTCTTCTGGAATTTCGTCGTCAACTTCTTCTTCAGCCCCAAATACCGGGAATTCAAAGTTGGGAGAAGGCATTGGATCGTATGTTTCAATGGGGTTTAAAACAAGCAATCTGCATGACGTGATGATTTGTTTTTTTAGAAGAGATAAAGAGAATGCAAGAGTGTGTGCAGTGTATTTTCTTTGAAAAACTACTAGTTTTTATTATTAAGTTGTTTTTTAAGGATTACCATTTTCTGAAAAAGCTAAAAGAGAAAACAACAATAAATGCAGAAATTACAGAACGACGTTATTTTATTTATGATCTTGTCGATTCTTGAAACTACAACCCTATAAAACAAAACTCTGTCGCTTTGGGCGAAGCGAAGAGGTACATTTACAGAAAGTGAGCTCTATCAAAACATCCGTTTCACCTGGGCAGGGCGAAAGGTTAAAACAAAGACGACCATTACTTTGACTTATGAACGACTTTCGGGACATCGACAGCAACTCATTGGCGGCGAACTCCTTGGTGAAGCACAAAGTTTGGCACCTCCTTTCTTGGCTTGTCCTCAGAAATGACGCTGATTTCTGGTGGAGCAGGATCATTGGAATCTGTCTCCTAGGCAGAGTTGTCGTATGAGAATTCCTCTATTGTATTTTGCATAGTATTTAGATTTTCAAGTAAATCTCCCCAGCCAGTTGGCTGGATGTCTTCGAGCTTGATACGAGAGCCCTCAGGAGCAGTGTTTTTGACCAAGTAGTCGAACTTGCCGCTTGGTTGTCCTAAGGTGTCCCAAACTTCTTTGGAAGTAGAGGAGTCATCCCTTTCGATGACGTTAACCTCGGGAAAAGTATAGTTGATGAATTCTAGCCCTGCAAGCTTTGCAAATTTATCGTCGTGCTGGATATTTTCATAATGCCCTGAGTGTTGATCCCACGACATGGTGGGGGCGCAGGCATTCTTTTTAATGATGCTCAGCTGATTTTCATTGTTCGGCTGATTTTCTTGCCCCGAGTTTCCTGGGTACGGCTGCCAGATAGACAGGCCATCCATCAGGCCATAATAGTCATGGTCAAAGTTGTATTTCATCAGAGTGTCCTCCTCTAATGAGTTTGGCAGAGCACGACATCCTTCCGGATCACAATCTCCGTATAACATTTTGACATCTGACCTCGGTATATATCTCGGACTCTGTGCGGGATAGCAAAATGGCATAGGCACCTCTCCCCGAGAGATATAACCATCCTCGTTAAGATATGACTTCCATTCTTCATCTGTATCGGAGGAGTCTCCCTCGTTGATGGTATGTACTTCGTGAGATACTGGGTGAAGGAAACCTCCACTATGGAAGAAGTCCTGAATGGGATGAAAACTTTCATCGTTAGTAGCAGTCTGGGTACAGGTTGAAGAAAAACCAAGACCCTTCTTTGTTTTATTGTCAGTAAGAATGACAAGCTGTCCCCATTCCTTTGTATTGTTACTTTTGATCACTTCGAGAGCATCTTTATATGAGGAAATCGACTTTCTTTTCCTGATTGATTCTCATTGCTCACCGACAGTGATTGGAACTGAGTTCCAACAACCTCCTCTGGTTCTACACAAGTAGACGATGATAAGTTACTCACGATCAAGGATTTTTCGCCACAGACTGTGACGAGTTGATCGTTCTTGACGAACTTCAGTTTCTGGTGCAGTGTTGAAGTGACTGCCCCAGTCTGGTGTATCCAAGGTCTTCCTAATAAACAGCTGTATGCGGCCCGGACGTCCATGACCTAGAAAGTGACCAGGAAAGTGTGAGGACCGATAGTTATGGGAAGGTCGACTTTGCCAATAAATGCTTTCTGGGATCCGTCAAATGCTTTGACGATGACCTCACTGCCCCTCATCGGGGATCCTTTGAATGATAGTCGCATTAAAGTGGACTTCGGTATAACATTCAGAGCCGATCCGGTATCTACTGGTACGCTGGCTAAAACATCATCTTGGCAGTTAACTATGATATTGAGCTCCATGTTGTGACTTTTGCCTTCTTCTGGAAATTCCTCATCACTAAACCCCAAGTTGTTGCAGGAAGTGATGTTGGAGATGATGCTGTCAAATTGTCTTATTGACACATCCTGTTCCACAAAGGCCTGTTCTAAGACTTTCTGTAGAGCCTCCCTGTGAGCTTCGGAACTGAGTAAAAGAGATAACACAGAGATCTTTGAAGGAATTTGTAACAATTGATCAACAATATTGTATTCACTCCTTTGGACGAGCTTTAACATCTCATCGTTGTTTGTTGAAAGGTCGGTTTTGCACAACCTGAGGTTGATACGTTGGAACAGGCACAGGGTTGATAGCAGGAGTTATAGCTGCTACTAGTTGGTATCGTCGCCTTTGCTTTCCGAGAGAGATATTCCCAATATCCTGCTCTTTTTCCTTAGGGAGAGCACTACCATATCATTTTGTACTACTCGATGATCCAGCGTCTTTAACTAAACATCCTTCTCGGACGGCTTCCTCAAGACGAACTCCCATGCCCACCATCTCGGTGAAGTCATTGGGCGCACTGGCGACCATTCTGTCGTAGTAAAATGAGCTCAAGGTTTTCAAGAAGATCATTGTCATCTCTTTTTCCTCAAGAGGTGGACAAATCTGGGCGGCAATTTCATGCCATCTCTGAGCGTATCCCTTAAAGGTTTCCTTGTCCTTCTGCGACATGGCTCTGAGTTGATCTCTGTCCGGTGCCATGTCCAGGTTATACTTATATTGTTGAACGAAGGCAGCACCGAGATCTCTGAAAGTAGCGATCTTAGTGCGATTTAAACCCATGTACCATTTGAGTGCGGCACCGGTTAAACTATCTTGAAAATAATGGATCAGCAACTGGTGGTTCTCTGTCTGAGTTGACATACTTTGAGCGTACATCACCAAGTGACTTTGAGGGCAAGAGTTACCCTTGTACTTTTCAAATTCGGGCACTTTGAACTTGTGCAGAACTTTCACATTGGGGACCAAACAAAGATCTGTGGCGTCTTTTCCAAATAGATCCTGACCGCGAATGGCTTGCAGTTCCTTCTGCATTTCCAGGAACTGTTCCTGGAACTCTTTCATTCTCTTATTCATACTTTCGTTTCCACCAAAAGGTGTTTGTGGAATCTGTCCTTCCGGGACAGTGTGTACCACGGGTGGTGGTATAGTCATCATGGTTGTGACTCTTGGTGCCTCTCGAAGTTTATAACCTTCAGGAGTTGTCGTCAGGCCCCTGGCATCCTCGCTTTCCCGAAGTTTGTAACCTTCAGGCCCAGCGGTTCCTGTTGCAGTTTCCGGATCTTCAGTGACCGGAGGAATATATCCTTCCGGGATATAGTTGAGTGGCATGCCCCAGGGACGATCTTTAGGCATGGTATACCAAGGGTCATACTTTTCCACTATATGCGTCGATGTGATCTCTGAGATCACAGTCAGTTGTTGTTGCCTCTGAGCTGCTGCCAGAGCTTGCATGTCCCCGTGAAGTTTTCTCAGATCCTCTCTCAGAGCGTCGATTTCTTCTCTCACCTCTCTATTCTCTTCCTCGAGATTATCCATTTTATTCTGAATGTTGGCCCGAGTATTGTACGAATGAGACAGTTTGACTTTAGAATCGAGACACAAACGTGAGATTCGTAGGTAAGAAGAATGCGTTACGCGAGAATGATGAATGATATGCAATGATTATAGTAATTATTTTTTTGTTTAATCAAAATAAACTTCGACAATTTGGATTGCAAATATCAAACAGTGGGGAAACCCCGTTTTATTGAATTCAAAGATTGCAGAAATAGAAATACATTAATTTACATAGTGCTGTAAAAGGAAACCTCTAAAATAATGGGTCCTGAGTCCTCTCTGAGGAGGGCTCAGGTGCTGGTTCTGGTGCTTTCCTTTTCTTTGACCGGGGCTCTTGAGCCGTTGTCGGGTTGTCATTCCTTTGCCAAGTGAAATGAGCGAGCAAATTCCTTTGGTCTTCTTGATTCTCTACAACATGTTGCTCTAAAATTTCGTTAGAGCATCTTTATCTTTCAATAGTTGCTGTATTTTCTTACACTCCACATTGAGAATACGGTACTTGTTCTTCCAAGACTTCTTCTCCTGTTGAACTTTGTTGAGAGTAACTTGAAGCTTTTCCGCATCAGACATAAAATAAAGGACATGGTCCCTTAATGGAAGAACTTCCTGACGAGGGTAAGGCATCCTCAGTTTGAGAGCTCTAGTTTGTACCCAGTGGAGATAAGGTTCCACCGAGACATAGTCTGGTTTTCCTATAGACTCTCTTCCTTTCCTATGAACGTGTTTCCAGGCATGCACTATTTCTTTCTTTAGTGCTCTGTCATTTTCTCTTTCCTTGAAGAAAAGACCTTCCAGATGAGCATTACGCGGGATATGCCTCATCGGGTATCCAAATTGACGGCGAACTAAAATCGGATGATAATTGATTCATCCCTTAGTTCCTATAAGGGGTACGTTTAGGAAGTTTCCACAACAGTCAATGATTCTGATCCCATCATAGATTCGATTGTACCAATCGATGTTAGAGTTGGTGAGAGACATGATTCTCTGCGACCAACGCAGGGTACTCTTATGATCCCAGAAAGAGGCAGACTTTGGTAAATGGGAAATGAACCATTTGTATAGCAGGGGTACACAGCATGTGATCATTCCTCCGTTGTACAAATTCCTTAAGTGTACAGAATGATAAGCATCTGCGAGCAGGGTAGGTACAGGGTTTCCAATTAGAAAAATCTTAATGGCATTGATATCAACGAAGTTATCAATGCTGGGAAACAAAAATAACCCGTAGGTGAGCAAAACAAAGATGCTTTCGAAAGCGGCTACATTCCCTATACTAACAAAGTACAAAACTTTCTTTATCAAAAATTGGGCTGGCAAACCCTGGATACCACCCTTAATGATCATGTGAGTCCTGACTTCTGACTCGTCCAAATAAATTGCCCTTACAATGGTTTGATCTTTTGGAAATTCTTCCAGTCCGGAAAAGGGAGCTTGATCAGTGATAGCTAAATCAGTCAGGTGAGAGTACTCCTCTAGTGTTGGTGTTAGCTGATAATCCGGGAAAGTGAAATAGTGATAAACCGGATCGTAGAATTGGATTAGCGTGGATAGGATTCCCTTAATTACATGGACCCTTAACAGAGACAGCAGTCCCCCATACTTATCTCTGAAAGCCTCATGGTTGGTGATCATCCTTGCCAACCCTCTTAAATCCTCTAGTTTTGGAACTTTGAAGGTGTACTTGCGAGTCCTCCTTCTACCGAAATCCATAACGCAATCTCTTTCTCTGACATTTGCAATCATTGTCATAGTTTAATTTGAAAAAGAGAGAGACTAGAAGAGAAAAATTTTCTTTGTTTTAATATTTTTTAAATGAATGTATGAATGCAGCACACAAAAACATAGAAAAAACATGGGGTCAAAGGGTCGGTGTCATGAAGTCAAGGCTCTACCCATTCCCAAAGGTTTATACTTGTGATTTTTGTACCTGTCCTCAAAATCAATGACCCCTCTTGGGATAACGACAGCAAGCGGATCACCACGAGCTGTAGCATCTTAGAGTAATCTCAAATGAGGGTAGTATCGCGTGACAACTATTTCCAATAGCTTCCGCACTACAAAATGGTTGCAGTCTACTAAAATCCTCAGCTTCTCATGTAACCTAATGGAACAATCTGCTTTTAACAACCGAAGTCGTATATGCATTGAATCCGCAAAGGGCATTTCCAATAATTCTATGGTCTACCAGGACCTCTTATTTGGGATTCACTCTCAATAAGATTACCCGTCTCGTGCCATGACCTATCTTAGGTGTATACTCAATCTTTCCAGATGCCGCATCACACGCATTCCCATTAGCAGAAAAATAAACACGGATATCAATTAGGAAAAGTAGTATATATATTTGTCCTAACATCCTAGACCTCTAGTCTATGATCCTATACAGACAATGACTCCCCAGTAGAGTCGCCATTTCTGTGGTACTTTGTTTTTTCACCTAAGACTGTAAGAAAGAATGTCTCCCACTGTGGTTGCCATTTTCTGCAGCGCGATTTTTGTGGTTTCGAATCACTATCGCTTTGGTACTACAGTTCGATTCATTTTTATCCTATGAAGCTGATTAAGGAAGGGAAATAGATGTCTCCAATTAACCCTGCTTGCATATTGAATTTAAACAGATGACTGTTGGTTTACATATGCTATCAAAAATGGGGGGTCTTATCTTAGGTTATTTTGCTTAAAAATACCGTGTCTAGACTATTTGCGAGGCTTTTGGTAAGGTGTTAGATCTAATGCTTTTGGTTGATTGAAGGAGGTACTGGATTTTGAGTTCTTGATTAGTATGCTCGCTAAGATTTCACAATCTTATGCCTACGTATTCCCATTTAACGAAATGATCGCGACTTTATGAGGCTATCGGGGTAACTAACTGCAAGCACACAGTCTAATCACGTAGTTTTAAAAGATATCGAACCCAGAGGGACTGATAATCAAACTAGTGCTATCGGGTTGTTACTATGTTTAGCTAAGGCAGATGATTTTTAGAGTAAGGTGCAAACGGGAAACTAAATGTAAACTAAAACTTGGATTTAAACAAGATATGACGGATTATCGGTACGTAACTCATCAATCATCAGGGATTCAACAAATCGTCGGTTTAATAGTCAAAATAATTTTCAGTAGAAAAATACCAATTTAAAAGTCTTTACCTCACACTCTCGTGTTATTGACTCTGACTATACTCCTAAATCAGAATGTCTGCTCTCGCTAGCCCATTTGAATTTAAAAATACTTTTTGAAAATTAATAAGTCCTAATTGATTTTAAAACGCTCTCGCTGTGTTTAAAACCAATGTCCAGTTTCAGCTATCCGGTTAAAATCGCAAACTCTCGTTTTATTGATCGTAACCTCCGTTACCTTTTTAATCTCGTAACAAAGGTCAATTAAATTAAGAAATTGGAACCAAAAAAATAAATTGTCAAAGTTACCTATGACCGGTTGAATCCCTTTTCGATCAACTTAATTACATACCGATATAAACGGTTTTGCCAGACATCCTAACTAATGCAGCCATACACAAACAGAAACAATATAATAATAATTCATGCATAGTAATTTAAAACTAAAAACACAATTCTTATTAAATTAATAAAAACCTGGAAACAGTTAGTCTTGAGAACACAATCCTCCACAGGCCGGCAGGATTTGCTTGCTCGAACAATAAAAGCGTAAAGCCAAATAAGCTACTAACTAAGGTGCAATAACTTCCCGGTGTAGGAAACTATTGCTATTTAAGTGTTTAGAAAGGAAAAAAAAAGGAATTGGAAAAAGTAAAGGAAATAGCAAACTATGGAAATTTAATTCTGCAGAAAAATTCACGTCAGGTTCAGAGAGAGACTTTGTGTAGAAAACTGCTTTCATTTTATAGCCTTGAGTAGTTGTCGTGAAAAAAGGAGAAAAAATATCCAGGTGAAAGTTAGTGGCCGATATTATCTGAAGCATTCCCTTGACTGGTTGAACGTGGTTGTGGTTGAGTTGATACCCGTTGAGTAGTCCACGTAATTTAAAATTGGATTCTGAGAAATACACTTGTGCCGGTCGCCATGGTATTGTGACGAGGGTCACCACTAAAACTGCGTTACGGTCGCCATGGACCTGTAACGATCGCCATGCATTCTGAGCGCAGAATCTTCATTTTGCTGTCAACTGTTTTCTTTTCTTCTCTTTTCTTTCTTCTTTCCTCATGCAGGTTAACTTAGAGAAAATACCTGAAAATGAACTTGAATACTCGCAAATAAAACATGAATAAACAAAAAATGGCGAAATAAATTAATGTAATTAAAAGTAAATATGTTATGTAATATCGAATTATCAAGCTCCCCTACACTTGAACCTTTGCTTGTCCTCGAGCAAATAATTAGTTCAAAAACATTGATCCAATAAATTCCTGACACTTCTCCAATTCATACGTGGTTGTGCGGCAATTTGTTAAAATGACAGATACTCAAATTAAACATCAAAGATACATTAATGACACAAAAACATGAAACATGATCATAAACCCCTCCTTTTACAGACCGGTCCAAATCATTCTACTATAGCTTAACCTAATGCTTCTCGTTTCTATTTAACCCGTTTTCATTTTGACGCAATCACATTAAGCCCTTTGCCTTTGCACGCACATAGTAGAGTAGCCTGTTAGTGAATTTGATCCTTTAAACATAGGGTCTGGTGCACAAGTATGGTACCCTTATAAATATACCAATTGCAAGTTGTGGGGGATCGAACCGTAGTTCGCCCTACCGAGTCCAGTACCAGGTACCTCTGAACCAACTGACAACAGGTTTTTCTTGCCTTTCGCATATTATGCATCCTTTAGATTTGGTGCATTTTCTTTTTATTTTCCATAGTCGAAGGTGTGAAATTTTTCAATTTTGGCATCTTTAGGCATCAATCACTTATTTGCATCGGCTCTCCACGTAGCTTGTGCTTAGACGGTGCTGACTGCTAATATAAACTACTTGGGGCTAGTTTAGAACTAAAGCTCAAGGTTTCGATATAAAAGGTATTCAAACTGATCACGCGTATTCGAGAGGTCTGGGGTGTCAAGGCTGTATCAATTTTCTTTAATCTTTCTCAGGTTTCTAACGTAGCCTGCGTACAAAACAACCTATATACTCTAAGGGCGTGTCAAGGTATGTATCGAATCCAGAAAGAAAATTTTTTTTCGTTGTTAAGGCTAAATAAAGTGGGGAAATTAAATAGTACAGAAAACATATGCATATAATAACTCGTTGTTACATTAACGTTGATGAAGGAAAATAACAACAAAACTAGAAAAATAACTGAAAACTAATACTTCCTCTCCCACACTAGATCAGACATTGTCCTCAATGTTTCGAGATAATGTAGAAGAGAAGGGAAAAACTGAAGAAAAAGAAAAGTAAGCTACTGGGGTCCACGTGGTCTGCCTCATGCTCGTCCACGTCCGTTATGTCCAAATTGAGGTGGTATACCCACATGATAAATGTAGTCATGCAAGCCATCCACTCGCATAGTCAAGGCGCCCATCTCATCGATGATGCTCGACATTCTTCGCTCCATCCTTTCGCCTTGGTCACGCTGGTCTTGTTGGATTTGTCGCAGGAGACTTATCATGTCAGTGTGCTGCGTCTGGTACCGCTGGTCTCGCTAGGCATCCAACTCATTTCTCTGTATAATGGCCGCAAGGATGTCATCATTAGTAGCAGGAGCGTGGTCATTTCTTCGACGACGTCGGGAGGATGAGCTTGTAAACTGCACAATGTGTTGTTGTTGGTCTTCCTTAGGTGCACCCTGTTCCATCTCAGCATAATCATCATCAGGCTGAACTTCGGGTGCAGCCTCATTAGGCTTAGGGGCATCCAAATCAAAGATCCAATTTGCCATCCAATGTGGATCTGTACGAGCAGGGCAAGGCAAAACAATACTTCGAACTACCCTGTTCCTCACCATAAGGTTGTACTTCTTATCATCTCTGGCTTTAATCAAATGTGTGTTGTGGAAATACTCTATATCCAGATATTCGGCCGGTATAGATGGCAGGTTCGTAAGCCTATCTCCCAAATTCAAAGCCAGTGCTATAGAAGTGACTATTCCTCCAAAACAGAAAGGAGTAGCACCTCTCGCACAACTAGAATGAATGTGTGCAAGCAGAAACGAGATGGAATTAACTGGGATAGGCGTGAAAACATAATGCATGAAGAAAAGCTCCTTGGAGTTTACCTTATGGTTGTTGACTCTCCCGAAAATGGTGTGGCCTAAGACACGTTGATAATATCGTATGGCTGGGTTATGGATGAGTGAGGCATTAAGTCCTTCCCAGCTGGTAATGCTTTCACCGGTTAAACTTTTCCACACCCCAAATGCTACGTTCGGCCAGTTTGGATCATGAGGGATACGATACTGTACACCATCTCCTCGTGGAAAATTCAGCATGTCGCCCAGCTCGTCTTGGGTCAAAGAATATTCAGTGTTGAACATTCTGAACGAAGCATAGACGGTGAGATATTGTGCATCATCTGAGGGCGTGTTGTAGGAGAAAGAACTTAAAAATTCTAAGGTTAAGGCTTCGTATGTCGGAAGGTTCTGGGTACAAAGGTGAGTCAGCCCTGAATTACTGAGCATCCATTGGACACCATCCACTAATCCAAGCTCTTGTAGATAGGATATGTCAAGATACCTCGTTGGTTGGATTGAGCGTCTGTAGAACTTAATGTATTTCTCTCTTTGAAATTCTCCAGCTTGACCATCACGGAAAATTATTCGTGAAAGGTCTGGTTCTTGGGCCATTGTGCAGGCAAGAGGTTTTTTGTTTGTTTTTAGAATGTGGTTTTGTTTACGGTACAGAGGAGGGTTTGTGAATTCGGAGTGGGTTTTTGTGTTTTAAATAGAGGGGAATATGGTGAGTGGATGAATAAGTGGAAAATAAATGGGGATTTTGAACGATGGTATGGTACTGAATGGTGAGTGGGACGGTTACAGAAGAAGGGAGAAGAATGGATACGAGCGGTTCTGTTACGAATAAAGCAGATAACAGGTCTTTTACTTTGTGACGGTCGCCACAGATGGCTTTACGATCCTCACCCTTGTTATGCCTGTGACGGGCGTCACAGGGCTGTCACGGTCGCCACAACCCAAATTCAGAAAAATTTATAATTTTTATTATATCTCCCAGTAACGCATACATTTCACAATAATATGTATATTTGTACCACAGTATTCAATGAGAAACAGTTATATCAGTATACTAACCAATGGAAATCTATTTAAGGCTGGAAACACAGCAAAAACAAAGCATACAAATTAAATGGCAGTAAAATAAATATCCATTGACTGAGGAATAAAATAATGCAATATCCAAGGAGTAGCAGTAGCAGATACAAACACATGAAGCACCAGTAACTTCAATTAAGAACCAAAAATGGCAAATGAAAAACTGAAGTTAAAATTAAAGAAAACGCGGTAAATATCAAAAGAATTAAAATCAGCCAATATGGCGTCTCAGAGTCTCCACTGCTTGGTTCAGATGATCGAGTTGCTCGACAGTAATGTCCCTTAAACCAATGACATCAAGACGGATAGTACGGAGCTCGTCTCGCATGCCATTGAGTTCTGTACCAAAGGCTTCCAATGTGGTATGGATGTTTGTAGGAGGAGTGGCATTAGCATCATTAATAGGGTGGTCTGGAAAATCATGGTAATGTGGAGGTGTTTCGGGGTCTATTTCAATGTCTGAGACATGGTCATCAAGTTCTTTCTCAAAGTGTGGTCCATCCAAATCATACAGCCAGTTAAGGCGGTTGTGCACACTAGTCCTTTCGTGGTCAAGCAATGCAAAGTGGGGTACAACCTCATTATCAATCAGTCGCTGGAAATGGTGTGGGCCAAGGTTTCCTATTAATCCTCTGTTGAAATAGAAGGTGATTTTCATGGGCCTATATCCTCCTAAACAGTTTACTCGAGAGAGACGTGTCCTAAATCCCACGACGTCAACAATTTTGGTCACTAGGCCACCTATTAGAATGAGACCATGATCAGCTTGAGCAATCCTACGGAGGTTGTCAAGCATAAAGGTTACCCCGTTAACCGGTCGAGATTGAAATACACAAAACAGAATAAAGAGCTCATCTCTGGACACTAGGGTGTCATTCTCAGATTTTCCAAAAAGGGTAAAGGCTAAGATTATATGGAAATATCTGATGGCCGAATTATGAATATCAGTGGACACCATAGGGTGCGGGTCATGATGTGGTCGTCCCGAAATACTACCCCAGAAAAAGTTAAGTTCATTTTCCATAAGCAAATCTTCTTGTGCCATAGAGAAAACGTCAGGGCCATTGGGGAAACCTAACCGTTTCGCAATTTCCCGGTTGTTAAAAAGGCAAGTGTATCCAAACAGCCTGAAGGTTATCCTACCCTTATTAAATCCCATGCCATAATTAGGGTCATAGGCCAGTGAGCTCAAAAATTCAAGAGTTAACTTATGGTAAGTCGAGTGCTTCTTCCTAGCAAAACCCTCCTAACCTATTTGGTTAAACATAAAATCTATGTTGTCTCCTATGCCTAGAGCAGTCATGGTAGGTCCATGGGTGAATTTGGTTAAAGCCATAGGTCTAAGAGACAGAGCCTCGTAATGGTGCCATTGGGCAGCGTCCTTGAATAACACAACCATGGTATCTTCATTATCCATCTTTAAAGTTAGTAGAAAGAATGAAATCAGTGGAGAAGGAAGAAGGTAGAAAAAAGATAAAGTCCTGGAAACATAAAGTAAGACAATCAGCACTGATTTTTAAAATAATTGAAAATACCGCATTTGTTAGTGAAGTAAATTTGGATAAAAATGAAAATGAAACAAAAATTGAAAATAAAATAAATGATTAAAATAAAGAAAAAAGAATTAATAAACAAAAGAAATTTCGTTGGTTGCCTCCCATGCAGCGCTTCATTTAATGTCGGGAGCTCGACACAGTTTATCAGGAATATCAGCTTAAAGGGTATTGCAGGCATTTCTATCAGTTTTAGACCAGTCGAAAAATCTCTATTGTCTATGCAATGATAGTGTTTCAAACGTTGCCCATTTACGGTAAATGGTTCACTTGATCTACCTTTTATTTCAACTGCGCCGCTTAACAGGACTTTAGTTACCTCAAAGGGACCAGACCACCTAGAACGAAGTTTTCCTGGGAAGAACCTAAGTCTAGAATTAAACAAAAGCACAATGTCTCCTACATTAAATTCTTTCCTTGCTATACGTTTTTCATGCCATTTTTTTTGTTCTCTCTTTGTATATTCGGGCATTCTCGTAAGCGTCTAATCTAAGTTCTTCTAGTTCATGTAAATCTAGAATTATCTTTTCTCCCGCAGCGGTATAATTTAAGTTAATGGTTTTGATAGCCCAATAGGCCTTATGTTCTATTTCTACCGGAAGGTGACAAGATTTGCCATAAACTAGCTTAAATGGCATGGTTCCTATGGGAGTTTTATAAGCTGTCCTATAAGCCCACAAAGCTTCGTGTAGTTTCGAAGACTAATCTTTCCTAGAGGTGGCAATGGTTTTTTCTAAGATCTGTTTAATTTCTCTATTTGAGACCTCTACTTGCCCACTCGTTTGGGGATGGTAAGGTGTCGCTACACGGTGTTTGACTCCATATTTTGATAGAAGTTTCTCAAAGATTTTTGAGATAAAGTGGGAACCTCCATCACTGATTACTAGTCTCGGAACACCGAATCTAGGAAAAATTATATTCTTAAAGAGCTTATTCACTACTCATGCGTCGTTTGTTGGAGCGACTATAACCTCGATCCATTTTGAGACATAATCAACCGCAAAGAGTATGTATTTGTTACCAAAGGAGAACGGAAATGGTCCCATGAAGTCTATTCCCCACACGTCAAAGACCTCTACTTCTAAAATGCCCTTTTGAGGCATTTCATCGCGTCTAGAGATGTTGCCAGTGCGTTGGCCCCGGTCGCAATTTATAACCGCGATATGGACGTCTTTCCATAGAGTAGGTCAAAAGAGGCCAGCTTGCAAGATCTTAGCACAAGTCTTCGAAGTGCTCGCGGGCCCACCATAGGGGGAGGAATGACAGTGAGAAATTATATCTTCTACCTCATCTTCGGGTACACAACGACAGAAAATACCATCGGTGCCCCTCTTGAAGAGAAGTGGTTCGTCCCAATAATAGTGTTTAAGGTCATGGAAGAATTTCTTCTTTTTTTTATAGATTAGATCAGGTGGTAGTATTCCAGCTGCTAGATAGTTGACAAAATCAGCATACCATGGCAGCATGGTTTTAGTGTAAACAGATTCTATAACTTCATTGGTTTCTGTATCATTATAAATCAGAGATTGTTCTATTGTATTACTTTCCAACTGGGCTAAGAGTCTTTCATAAGGGAAATCGTCATTAATAGGTACTTGTTCAGGTTGGATATTTTCCATTCTCGACAGGTGATCAACTACTACATTTTCGGTGCCCTTCTTGTCCTTGATTTCCAAATCAAATTCTTGTAGGAGCAGAATCCTCCTCAGAAGCCTTGGTTTGGCGTCTTTTTTACTTAGTAGGTACCTAATTGCGGCGTGATCGGTATCGATAATTATTTTTGCTCCTACTAGGTAGGAACGAAATTTATCCAAAACGAACACGACAGCTAAAAGTTCCTTTTCTGTGGTAGCGTAGTTCATTTGTGCATGATCTAAGGTTCTACTAGCGTAGTAAATTGCATGAAGCTTTTTATCCTTTCTTTGTCCTAAGACTGCACCTACAACGTAATCACTCGCGTCGCACATAATCTCGAATGGTTCATTCCAATCTGGGGGTTGCATAATGGGCGCTGATATTAATGCTTACTTAAGTGTTTGAAATGCGTCTAAGCATTTGTCATCAAAGACAAATTCAGCGTCTTTCATCAATAGCTCAGTTAGAGGCTTAGTTATCTTAGAGAAATCTTTAATGAAACGTCGATAAAAACCGGCGTGTCCTAGAAAGCTTCTTATTTCTCTGACATTTTTCGGCGGTTGGAGATTTTCTATAACTTCGATTTTAGCTTTATCGACTTCAATCCCCTTATTGGATACTACATGTCCAAGTACAATTCCTTGTCGGACCATGAAATGGCATTTTTCCCAATTGAGCACTAGGTTGACACTTACGCATCGTTCAAGCACCATTTCAAGGTTCGATAGACATCCTTCAAAACTTTCTCCACAGACAGAGAAATCGTCCATAAAGACTTACATTATACCAAATCAGAGAAGATGGACATCATGCATCTCTGGAACGTTGCAGGTGCGTTACATAATCCGAAAGGCATTCGCCGATAGGCAAAAGTACCATAGGGACATGTGAAAGTAGTATTTTCTTGGTCATCAGGATGGATAGGAATTTGGAAAAATCCTGAATATCCGTCTAAATAGCAAAAATGGGAGTGCTTAGCCAGACGTTCAAGCATTTGATCTATGAAGGGTAAAGGGAAATGATCTTTACAAGTGGCTTTGTTTAGTTTCCTATAGTCGATACACATTCTCCATCCGGTTTGAGTATGTTGTGCTACGGATTCGCCTTTTTTGTTATTGATAACTGTAACACCTCCTTTCTTGGGTACAACGTGAACTGAGCTAACCCATTCACTATCGGATATTGGGTATATGATTCCTGCTTCTAACAACTTCTGCGCTTCTCTCTTAACGACATCACTCAGAATGGGATTGATTCTCCTCTAATGTTCTCTAGAGGTTTTACAGTCTTCCTCAAGCATGATGAGATGCATACAGATAAAGGGACTTATTCCTTTTAAATCTGAGATGTTATAGCCTAAGGCAGTTGGGTATTTTCTCAGGACATGTAATAATTTTTCAATTTCTATTAGTCCTAAATCTACGTTGACTATAACTGGTCGTTCGAGTTCTGTATCTAGGAATTCATACCTTAGATCTTTGGGTAGCGTTTTCAATTCTACAGCTGGTTTCTTTGGGCAAGGCATAGGGTCAGGAGTGAGTGCGAGACATTCACTTAGATTATTATCTTGGTATTCCCCACGCCAATTATCATCTTCAAAAATTTGTGGCATTGGAATTTTCAGCACTTCAGAATACGTATTTTGTTGCTTCTCCATTTCTTTAACGCATTCATCAATAACATCTAAGAAACAGAATGAATCCTCTATAGCAGGTGCTTTGAAGAATTGTGAGAGGATAAATTCTACCTTTTCTTCACCAACCTCAAAAGTTAGTTTTCCTTTTTTCATATCTATGATGGCTCAAGCTGTGACTAGGAATGGTCTTCCTAAAATGATAGGGATGTTTGAGTCTTCCTTAATGTCCATAATTATGAAATCTGTAGGGATATAGAATTGTCCTATGCGTACTGGAACGTTTTCTAGCATACCTAAAGGAAATTTCACTGAACGTTCAGCTAGTTGTACGGACATTTTTGTTGGTCTCAGTTCTTCCATGTTGAGCCTTTTACAAATAGATAAGGGCATTAAGCTAATGCTGGCTTCTAAGTAACACAGGGCTTTGTCTATGACAAACTTTCCAATCACACATGGTATAGAAAAACTACCAGGGTCTTTTAGCATAGGAGGCATGTTGTTTTGGATTATAGAGCTACACTCTGCAGTAAGCATAACGGTTTCAGTATCCACAAGCTTTTTCTTATTAGATAGAATTTCTTTTAAGAACTTAGCATAGGAGGTCATTTGCGTGATTGCTTCTGTAAAAGTTATTGTAACATTCAATTGTTTTAGAAGTTCAACGAATTTCTTAAACTGCCCTATGTTTTTAGATTTTGTGAATCTTTGAGGATACGGGATAGATGGTTTATAAGGTGGCGGAGGCACGTATGGTTCTTCTTTCTCTTCGGCCTCTTTACCATCATCTTCTTTTTTCGTTTTCCTTTGGTTCATCTTCCTTTTCAAACTCCTTACTAGGCTTTTGATACATGCCTGGATTTTCGATCCTTGGGTCAGTAGGTCCATCTAGTTCCGTTCCACTCTGAAGTGTTATAACATTTGCATGTCCCTTCGGATTAGGTTGAGGTTGTCCTGGAAGATTCCCAGTTGGGGCAGCGGTAACTGCTTGTTGTTGAGCCACTTGCGAGATTTGTGTTTCTAACATTTTGTTGTGAGTGGCTAGAGCGTCAACCTTGTTGGTTAATTGTTTAATTTGCTCACTAGTGCGAACATTTTGGTTAAGGAACTCCTTGTTTTGTTGAGCTTGTGCAGCAATGAAGTTCTTCATCATTGTTTCAAGGTTAGACTTTCTAGGAACATTAGGAGCAGCTATGGCAGCCTTTTGATAACCCGGTGGTACAGCAGGTGCTTGTCCAGGCGCATACAAAGCGTTGTTATTTTTGTACGAAAGGTTCGGATGGTTTCTCCAACCTGGGTTGTAGGTGTTTGAGTAAGGGTTTCCTTGAGCATAATTTACTTGGCCCGTGGAAACTCCTGTTAAAATTTGACATTCAGGGGCAGCATGCCCAGGAACTCCGTATAACTCGCAATTTGGAGCTACGGCAGCCACGGTGGCAGTAGGTGTCAGGGTTAAACTTTAAACCTTTTGAGTAAGAGCATCCACCTTAGCATTTACTTGGTCAAGGACATTTATCTCGTACATACCGCCTTTCTTTGGAGGTTTCTCTACGGAGGTTCTTTCACTTCCCCACTAATAGTGATTTTGAGCCATACTTTCGATAAGTGCATGAGCCTCAGCGTAGGGTTTATCCATTAATGTGCCACACGCGGCAGCGTCTATTGTCATTCTTGTGTTATACAAGAGACCATTGTAAAAGGTATGGATGATCAACCACTCTTCTAGACCATGATGTGGACAAAGCCTCATCATGTCCTTGTATCTTTCCCATGCTTCGAAAAGAGATTCGTTGTCCTTTTGTTTGAATCCATTAATTTGGGCTCTTAGCATAGCTGTCTTGCTTGGTGGGAAATATCGTGCTAAGAATACCTTCTTCAACTCATCCCATGTAGTGACAGAGTTGGACGGTAGAGACTGGAGCCAAGCTCTAGCTCTATCTCTTAATGAGAAAAGGAAAAGACGTAGTCTTATTGCTTCGGGGCTGACACCATTTGCTTTTACCGTGTCTGCATATTGCAAGAACACTGACAAATGTAAGTTCGGGTCCTCTGTGGGACCACCAGAAAATTGGTTCTGTTGTACAGCTGACAACAACGAAGGTTTTAGCTCAAAGTTATTTGCCTCGATGGCAGGGGCAGCGATGCTGTTATGTGGTTCAGCCTGTGAAGGAATGGCATATTACTTAAGAGGACAGTTCTGAGGTCCGTCGGCCATGTCAGGTTTAGTTTCAGGTTTAGATTCAGATTCAGATTCTGAGTCAGGAAAAGGAATTTAGTGTTCTAAACAGTATTCTCTAATTCGTTGTCTTATGCTAAGAAGACGTCCAGGTTCGTCTGTCGGTTGCATTAGGTCTTTGCCTTTTGAGCGAGTACTTGGCATACAACCGGCAAATTAGGGAATTTGTTGCCTTAGTCTATACGGTGCAACAAAGGAATCACACTATTGACTAAATCAGTCCCTAGCAACGGCGCCAAAAACTTGGTCGCGACTTTATGAGTCTATCGGGGTAACTAACTGCAAGCACACAGTCTAATCCCGTATTTTTAAAAGATATCGAACCCACAGGGACTGATAATCAAACTAGTGCTATCGGGTTGTTACTATGTTTAGCTAAGGCAGATGATTTTTAGAGTAAGTTGCAAACAGAAAACTAAAGGTAAACTAAAACTTGGATTTAAACAAGATATGACGGAATATCGGTACGTAACTCATCAATCATCAGGGATTCAACAAATCGTCGGCTTAATAGTCAAAATAATTTTCAGTAGAAAAATACCAATTTAAAAGTTTTTATCTCACACTCTCGTGTTATTGACTCTGACTATACTCCTAAATCAAAATGTCTGCTCTCGCTAGCCCATTTGAATTTCAAAATACTTTTTGAAAATTAATAAGTCCTAATTGATTTTAAAGCGCTCTCGCCGTGTTTAAAACCAATGTCTTGTTTCAGCTATCCGGTTAAAATCACAAACTCTCGTTTTATTGATTGTAACCTTCGTTACCTTTTTACTCTCGTAACAAAGGTCAATTAAATTAAGAAATTGGAACCAGAAAAATAACTTGTCAAAGTTACCTACGACCGATTGAATCCCTTTTCGATCGACTTAATTACATACCGATATAAATGGTTTAGCCAGACATCCGAATTATTACAGCCATACACAAACAGAAACAATAGAATAATAATTCATGCATAGTAATTTAAAACTAAAAACACAATTCTTATTAAATCAATAAAAACCTGGAAACAATTAGTCTTGAGAACACAATCCTCCACAGGTCGGCAGGATTTGCTTGCTCGAACAATAAAAGCGTAAAGCCAAATAAGCTACTAACTAAGGTGCAATAGCTTCCCGCTGTAGGAAACTATTGTTATTTAAGTGTTTAAAAAGGAAAAAAAGGGAATTGGAAAAAGTAAAGGAAATAGCAAACTATGGAAATTTAATTCTGCAGAAAAATTCACGTCAGGTTCAGAGAGAGACTTTGTGTAGAAAACTGCTTTCATTTTATAGCCTTGAGTAGTTGTCGTGAAACAAGGAGAAAAAATCTCCAGGTGAAAGTTAGTGGCCGATATTATCTGAAGCATTCCCTTACTGGTTGAACGTAGTTATGGTTGAGTTGATACCCGTCGAGTAGTCCACGTAATTTAAAATTGGATTCTGAGAAATACACTTGTGCCAGTCGCCATGGTATTGTGACGAGGGTCACCACTAAAACTGCGTTACGGTCGCCATGGACCTGTAACGATTGCCATGCATTCTGAGTGCAGAATCTTCATTTTGCTGTCAACTGTCTTCTTTTCTTCTCTTTTCTTCTCTTTTCTTTCTTCTTTCCTCATGCAGGTTAACTTAATGAAAATACCTGAAAATGAACTTGAATACTCGCAAATAAAACGTGAATAAACGAAAATGACGAAATAAATTAATGTAATTCAAAGTAAATAAGTTATGTAATATCGCATTATCACGAAACAAGGAAATCAGAGCGATCGTAGTTCCCTCCTATTCTAAGGGAGGAAAAATATGTTTTGGTGTCTTGTTCAAAGCCCAAGATTGAAGCTAAAAGTGATTTGTATCTTGTTCAAAGCCCAAGATATAAAGCTGAAGGGTTTTTTATGTCTTGTTCAAACCCCAAGATTGAAGCTAAAAGGTTTGACTGAGAGAGAACTTGTCATCTCTAAAGAGGAATTGTTGATGTGCGTATGCCTTGATTAAAGCACAAGTTTGATGTTAAAAGGTTGATTGACTCAACCGGGGGTTTCTCTATACAAAACCTAAGAGGTGGCTATTGACCCAACAAGAGGGTGTTTATTATTTGTCTCGTACGAAGCCCAAGATAGAGGCTAAAAAGGTTGACTCAACAAGAGAGTACTAACAAGTGACTGACTCAACAAGAGAGTTCTTTTATATGTCTTGTACGAAGCCCAAGACGGAGGCTAAAAATGTTTGAATCCACAAGAGAGTACTTTTATCTGTCTTATACGAAGCCCTAGACGGAGGCTAAAAAGGTTGACTCAACAAGAGAGTCTTTTATACTCAACAAGAGAGTGATTTGCTGTCTCGTACGAAGCCCGAGATAGAGGCAAGCAGGAAAGTGACTCAACAAGAGAGTCTTGAAAAGTGATGGACTCAACAAGAGAGTCTGAAAAGGTTAAATCTGCTAGGGGAAACCATTGTATAAAGCCCAAGAGGAGGCTGACTTCGCTTAGGAAGAATCATTATACAAAGCCTAAGAGGAGGCTATACTTCTGCCGGGTATTCTTGAGATCCCGAGGCAGGTCCAAGAAGGGAATCAATCCTTGCAAGGGAATGCAAAAAGAATTGATAGATCAGAAACCTTGAGGCTCTGGTTTGAGATAGCGTTATCTGACCCAGGTCGGGGAATTTTAGGAGAAGGACGGGGTTTTAGAACCCGCAAAGTTCTAACTCGGCTAGAGATTAAACCAGAATCAAGGGTTTCTCCTATGTTTGAAAGGGACTTGAGAATGTCTTTAGGACTCAAAGGGAATTAGACTGTCCAAGTCTACTGGTAGAGTTTTATCTTTTGTAGGATGCCCAAAAGAGGGCAAGGGCTTTAAGGGATGAGGATCAACCCTGAGGTGGCCATAGGTTTGACACTGGAAAGACTGCTCTAGCAAAGGATGACTAAGTTATGTCTTATACCTTTAAGAGGTCGTTAAGATCCATGTATTAAGCCCAAGAGAAGGCACGAGAGCATTTCAGAAGCCGAAGGGTCCTTGTACAATGCCCAAGAGGAGGCAGGGATGCTTTTAGGAAGCTTGTGGGTCCCCAAACCAAGAGAAGTTCAAGAAATGCAATTCACAGAGAAAAGATCATTCCAGGAAAGTTCAAGAATTTTGAAGAAACTCAAGAGATGATATTCACGGAGAATAGATCAACTCTGGGGAGTAGAGTTTCTTTGACAATTTCTAAGGGTGACAGTCTGAGAAAAGGTTCACCGAGAATATTGCCTTTCTCTTTGTTCCATATTGTTTAACCCCAAGAGAAGGGAAGACTGTATCTGGAATCATATGGGGATCTAGTTTTGTTTGTATTCGAGAGTGACCAACAAGCTTTATCTAGTTTTAGACGTAGTTGTCGGGGAAAACTCTAAATAACTATACTAGTATATATACAGTTGATATATGACGAGTATTTAAAAGGATGTGAAAGAAGACTTACAGTGAAACAACCCCACAATATATATATATATATATATGAAAGCGGATAAACACTTACCCGTTGTAGTGCTTCCATGCTGTTTTGTTAGTTGTTCAACAAAGAAACTAAAGAAAGTTTTGATAACAACATATTTTTGAATTCCAAATTAAAGGAGAAAGTGCTTTGAAAAGATTGTTGGGGCTTACAGCTCAAGGAGAGGCCCAAAAAGTTTTTATGTACAAGGGGATGGGTCTTACACTCTATTAGAGACCCAAAGATTTATTTTTGTACAAGAGATGGGGCTTACAACTCAAGGAGAGGCCCAGGGTTATTTGTTTGAAAATGGCAATCGCGCCGAGGTTTTTGAAAACACAATGGGTCTTATACAACATCTGAGGCCCAAATCATTTTGGTTTCAAAAAAGGGGTTGGGTCTTACACTCTATTAGAGGCCCAAAAGTGTTTTTGTACAAATGATGAGGCTTACAACTCAGGGAGAGGTCCAGTTGATTTTGTTAAAAAGGTGACGATCGCGCCGAACGTTTGAAAATATACAGAGAGACTTATACCATGTGTGAGGCCCAAAGGTATTATTTACAAAGGGGTTGGGTCTTACACTCTATTAGAGGCCCAAAGAGTATTTTAAAGAAAAGAAACTAGTAGAAGACCCGTGCGTCCGCACGGGTAAAAGTATTTATATCTTAAGATCATTTGATAAGATTTGGTTGTTGTTTATAATTGATATTATAAAATCACTAATAACGACAAATATTAAAAAATAAATACATAACAAATCATCGACATTATAAATTCAATATGTCTATTAACTATAAATATTTATAAATATCATTAATAATTATAAATATTTATAAATATTTAGTTGATTAAAAAAAAGTGTGGTGATAGTGACCCGTGAAAATAGTGAGTTTCAGTGCTATGTATTCCCACACAAATTGCAGCTATGTATTTTAAAATTGAGAAATGCATAATCCAAATGAAATTTATTAGTTTAGACATAAAAACTATTAAGATTTAGATGTATAAATAAAATGTGTTGTTACAATGTATTTAGATACACTATTTTAGTACTATCCAGCATTTCGATGGCGATTGCGGCAATCATAGAAGTGAAAAGAAAAGGTGTTGCTAGAGACAATAACATGCTTGATGCTATCCCAGGAGTTCAACCATTGCCTTTGAGTATATTGTGGCTATCTTGTCAGTACTTTGTGTTTGCTATAGCTGATATGTTTACATATGTTGGACTTCTTGAGTTTTTCTATTCATAAGCACCAAAAGGACTTAAAGCTACATCAACATGCTTCTTTTGGTGCTCAATGGCAATTGGATATTTTCTAAGCAGCATAATGGTGCAACTTGTGAATAGGGCTACCAAGAATGTTACTGCAAGTGGTGGATGGTTAGCAGGGAATAATATTAATAGGAACCATTTAAACCTTTTCTACTTGTTGCTTTCTTTGTTGAGCTTGCTCAATTTCTTTGTCTATTTGGTAGTTTCAAAGAGGAACAAAAATGTTCCTGCATTAATTCATCAGCCAAAAATGACATTAATTCATCACTCAAAATTGCTAAGAGTTAACACTTCAAAAGCTAAGTCATGCATAAATACTCACATGTTGTCTTAAAAAATGCGTCCATATGAATGCTTCATCTAGTAATGGTAAGTCACCTGAAAATGAAAATTATATTGATCAAAGATTTTATGTTACACAAATAAACTAAAGAATCACGCATCAATTATGCAAATGGGTCTAAAAAATTACTGGTTTTATTTGGTAAAAAGAAATGAATTAATCAACATGAAAATGCAGAAAGTTAGCATGTTCATTGTAACACCCCTTTCTATACCCCCAAATAATTAATTAAATCATTTAGGCACGTATTGAAAATTTCATCAGAGTATAATTGCAAACACGGCATAAAAAGGTATGTCACATTATGCTTGAAATTAAAACACATACAACACCTGCTCAAAATGATATGCAACAGTGGGGTAACTTTCAACAATCAAGGATCTCAGTCCTTATACCCACATGTCAACATTTAGAATAAAAGCGGAAACATCTAAACATTGATTCAAAAATATATATACATATATATATATATATCATACTCCAATAGTAGTCACCAATATCATTCATGTTTACATAAACATTCATCAGCTAGATACATGTACAAAAGTATCGCAAAAGCTCATAAACACATCCTAGCTACCCGGTGCTACATATCAGAGCCAGACGACCAAAAAGGAAATGAAGCCACGCTTCGCAAAAGACCACCAGATACCTAATCTGCAATGCCTCATAGAGCATCATAAAACAGCAGAAGGGTGAGAAATATTATCATAATAACGTTGCATATAATTATATATCTCAACATATAATACACATATACCACATTCTCACCACAACTCGTCACTATGCATGTATATATACATATCACACCAAGCATATACCATAAATCAAATACACGGCATAACAATCCGTAATTAACGCATCCTTCACATAGGCATATTCATTCATGCTCAAATACATGTATCCCCAATAGATCTCAATTCATCACCATTCATTCAACATAACACACATACATGTTTATTCACCAATGTATCATTACAAAGATATAACTCTTATCGCCATTCATCACATCTTACTCAATATACATCGCAAGGCATATATATATACAAAACCAAGCAAATTCATCACAATGCTTATCATTCAACATAAATACATATATTCATGTTCCTTCATCAATGCACATATACAAAGACGACCAATGCAAATCATAGAGACCGACTCACGACTCTATGCAAATGCAATGCGGTACCGACTCAATCACCACTAGTTCACTCAGGAACTCTGCTGGAATCATCGCTCGTTACATAGAGTAACTCCCCGTCGGGCCTACGATGTTCCCCGTCGCTACCACTTATCAACAAGCATACGACGTTATGGATCGTTTTTAGTCCTTTATAATAGGCACACGATCAATACAACAATTGCTTACACCCATAAGGGATCTACAATTCAACATGCATTGTTTACACCCACAAAGGGATCTACAATGTCTAACTGCATTGTTTACACCCACAAAGGGATCTTACAATGTCTTCATGCATTGTTTACACCCACGAAGGGATCTTACAATGTCTTCATGCATTGTTTACACCCACGAAGGGATCTTACAATGTCTTCATGCATTGTTTACACCCACGAAGGGATCTTACAATGTCTTCATGCATTGTTTACACCCACGAAGGGATCTTACAATGTCTTCATGCATGATGCATGTCATATAATGACCCATGGCAATCAAGACTCATACAGTAAATCATGCATTTCAAGTACATATAATACAATGCACATATTTTCCAAACGGCTACAAACCTTCACCACAACATCATATACCCATCAAACATCCCTCACACCAGTCATACGTTACATATCATATCCTATCGCACAATATAGAAAATAACTCAAAATTCCATTTTTACGGTTTCTCGGAAAAGTCGGCTAAAAGTCGGCCAAAAATAATATTTTCTATCATCATCAAAAAGTGCTCATCGACAGCTTCGATTCGGTATAAAGAACTCTTAAATACGATAAACGGTTGACAAGATATGAATATTTCAAAATAACGCAAAAACATAAACCGGACACCCGACACTACGAAACGGTTCGTAAAAACTGTACCGATTGGACCAAGTTCAGACCCCAAAACTATTTTTCCTAGAAATAACATCTCGTTAGCTTTCCAACGCTTCGAACGGGGATCAAAACCGACTTACGGTTCAAGAGATATGAATTTCCGAAGTTTCCCCGACAAACCAGAATTTTTGGTTCAGCACAGTATGTATCGATACATAGGCTTATGTATCGATACAAAAAGCCACATGTATCGATACATAGCACGCATGTGTCGACACATGCTGTAGTGAAAATGCTGTTTTTCCCAATTTCTTCAGTATGTATCGATGCATAAGGGTTATGTATCGATACATAAACCATTTCGTATCGATACATAGCTGTTATGTATCGATTCATAGCCTTGTTTTTCTCAAAAATCAGATTTTCTCAATTTACACACTTGCTGTAACTTTTCCGAAATGCCCGAAACTCGACTAAATCGAACATTTTCACCGAAACAAACATATACGCGCAACCACCAAATACATAAGAACAATTTAGAACACATAAACGAAATTTCTACGACGTTCGATTTTTCGATTAAATTTCGACCTTTCAAAAACCAGAATTTTCGAACATCGCCAAATCGAATAAAAAGCACGCTATACGACAACCTAACCTTACTCGATACAATTACGTAATTTATTCCGAATTCTAACCGTGAAAACATCGGTTTCTATCGATTTCCTACGATTCGACCTAAACGGAAACAACAACGGAAACATACCGAAAACTAATCGAAACATAACCAAACTTCATGAAACTTTAAACAGCAGCTCACATACATATAACCAACCAACACATGTATTCATACGACTTTTCGACCGTAAAAACATCGGTTTCTATCAATTTCGTCAAATACGGCATAAACGGAAACATATGGAAAACCAACCAAAACATCCACACAAAACACATACATAATCATACACAAAGTTAGGATAACAATATTTCACACCCTTACCCGATTAAACCGGTTCCTAGAAGTTGTTTTCTTTGATTCCTAGCTTTCCTCTTTTTCTTCTTCTCTTTCTCTCTATTTTTCTGTTTTTCTTTCTTTTCTCTCTTTCTCATTCTCTACTATCTTTTCTCTCTCAAATATCTATTTCTTATATAAAGAAAAATATCTTAACACACGAAAAAGACCAAAATACCCCTACACTCAAAATCTCGCAAACGCTCTCACAACGCGATGAAACATAATCACGATGAAAAATAACATTTTTCTAAATAAAAGTCGAAAATATAATAATATAATAATAAAATAATCAAAATGACTCGATTATTTAAATAAGACAAAACCGGGGCGTTACATTCATTGCCAACTTTCTTGCCAACTGACAGAAAGTTATAATCCATATTGACAGAAGACAAAATTGAAACTGACATGTTCATTGAGTTACGAATTTTAATCCATTAGACATTAAGGAACCAAATTGAAATCAAAGTGTAACAAATGGACACCAGTAGTGCTTGACAATGTCATCTATATTTACCTCATAATCCTGGCAGGTGCCTCTCAAACTTATAGGTTGGAGGAAATTTGATTATTGCCTTCCGTATTCCCTGGAAAACTTTTTCGGTTTTGATTATAAGCTGGTATTTTTATCTAAAGCCAAACAAATCCAACATTTGATCATTGGTTCCGAGTTCTTCCTCACCAAATTGATTACTTGGAAATACTAAAATCTCAAAGCCTAATTAAGTTACCAATTCAGTGAGTAAAATATATGTAACATGTTAACATCTTCAAAAGAACAGTGTAGTGTTATTACAAAGAACATGAAACCAATTGTTAGGAAAAGCTTTGACTTTATGACAAATATAGACTTCCTACTAAGAACATCATATTATTACCTTGATGTCTAATGCGTTCTTTAACAATTCATAGGTCAAATACACGGGTAGTAATTTTCCAAACATTATTACTAACCTTGAGCATGTGTAAGTAGCTCGGAGAAATCAACTCCATCAAAAAGTGATTCAATTTCCACACGGATCTGGTGCTGGCTACTAAGAGCTCTCTTGGCACACTCACTCTCCCTCCCCAGCTTTCCAAGTGCTCTATTGTCCTTACTAATATCCTTTCCATCCTTTCCAATGTATGACTCTTCCTCATGCAAAAACAAATAACATGAGATTAAATTCAACCAACATTAAAAAACAATATCATAATAATCTAAGAGGTATAAACATAACTAAAGCTTACCTGTAAACTTCGTCGATACGAATTGAGTTTGCAGCACATGGCAATACGATGAAAGTGTCCCGTGAAGCAACGACAACAAACTGTGTTGCAATATAAAAAAATGGTTGTTTAAACTTGTGTCATTTCATTTGATTAGAATAGAAAATAGATTTTAAAAAACCTCTATCTAGCTGCAACTGCAAGAACACAGATGATATAAAAACCAATACAGGAAAGGCTATAAAATCAAAGAAAATCTGAAGAGTTTCAAAAACAGAAATTATGAGAAAAAGAATTGAGCTAATATGAACAGTTTCCATCAAAAGGCATAATGGTAACAACATCACACCTATCCCATGCGTTTGCCTAATCCCTTTCACCAAGACAAGCACAAACACCATAAATAAACTATATCTCCTTTTCTTTTATTTTTCCTCCAATATTTCAACAACCCTCCTTTTGATGCAAATTGTTATGCATCAACTATTTACTCTCTACCGCATACAGATGACATTGCTCTCTATAATAAAAGATTGAGGAAAACAAATTTCCAACAGTCCCAGCTTTACAAATTGCATTGAAGTGCTAGAAGAATCATATTCATCAAACATCCTTAATGTTTACTTCTGAACTTCTGAGTATATACAGAATAGAATATTACTTACCCTGGAAAGGTGCAGTAATTGCAATCCAATTCTTAACATATTTCTAAAAAATCTGCAAATGACAACAAAATTGCAAACTTTACATCTCAGCAGTGAAAAAATTCCAAGGTTTTGATGGATAAAAATGACAAGGCTAAAGAAAACTACAAAATAAAGTAAATTTGATTTAGGAAGCTTAATGTATGTATTACATCAATATGCAGGGACAAGAAACATTTCACCATAAGACCACCCATAGAATGACTTATGAGGTTTATCTTTTTCCCTCCAGCAACATTATAAATTAATTCCAACTTTGTAGCAAGCCGATCCATTGTTTCCTACAACCTGAATGAAAATAATCAGGATTGTTGAAGACCCTGTCTTTAAGATTGTGTAAAAACTTGACTTGACTTACGTTCTTCATAATATTTCTCAATTCCCGAGCTGTCAATTTGACAAATTTGAAGCAAGCTTTGTCCCAGAAAACTACATTTGCAACATGTTTATTGTATTCAACCTCGATTTCAACTTTGTACCTACAAAATAAATACAACTTCAAAAAGATAGAAAAGATAAGATTTAAGATATTAGAGATAAGTATTAGGGAACAATTTTCCATTCAGGACTTAGTCATTGGTAAAAGACCAGTTTGTACACAAACACATCCAAATGGTTCTCCAGGGGACTTGTTTGATTTCTTGCAAGTAGGACAAACCTCATACTACCAACCAAACTTGGAGCATTTGAATCTCATTGTTTTACCAACTATAATAGCATAGCACTCCTGTATTATCAAGAAAAAGAATAAAATTTCCGCAAATATTAGTTAAAGGGTACTGAATATGAAAAGAGAAACAATTTATGAGACATGATGGAAACAGTGAAAGGTTCAATTATCTTTTGTGCATAATTGATTTCTGCTATAGTTAGGACTTCCCTCAAGTTTGTGAAAGAGTTGTCTTGAATGATTGATGTGAATCTGAGGGTTCAGACAACGCTTGTGATGTTGATTGGAAACATGGTGCAGATGTCAAGTTTGGATGCACCAGAAATCTAGCTGCAACCTCCATTGAAAATTCGTAAGTACTAAAGACACGGTCAACCGGATCCCTAAGTATGGTAACCACAGAAGTTCTATCCTTTGGAAGTTTAGACGTAATGCTATAGTCATCATGTGTAACTAACAGTCTACATTTTTCTTTGCTGCAAATACACATAAACAATAGAAAATAAGCAATATATGATAGATTTCATAGTAAATTTTAACATGGAGAAATGTATTTTCAAAAATGAACTATGAGTACGTTTAACCTAACGCAAGTTGTTTTGCTTTACAATCCGGTGATCTGTCATTATTTTAGGGCTACTCACAGGAATCGACACCAACTTTACTCAATGAACAACCAAAACAATCATTCTAAATATTCTTAACAAAATAAATATAGCAAGAATAGCATAAATACGTGTATAATGAGCGAAAACCCGGGCATCACCTTAGATTAAAGCGTAACTTATCATACGACCGAGGACATTCCGAATAGCCAGGATACAATTTTCTCAAAAAGCTGCATCAAAACAAAAAAAAACACAAACAGAATAAATCAAAACAGGTCTATAAATTCCTTCAACAAAAAAAGCTCAAAAAAAAAGTCAAACTGAAATTCACCAGTGAAAATAAATGCGCCCTCCCGTTCTCGGAACATGCAAGAAAAACAACAAACCCTTAAGCGTATGCTTATCTTTATCTTTCTGTCTAATCTCTCTATCAAGCGAAGAACTCGCCCAGCTCTTAACAACTCTTTCACATTCTCCAAAATCATTTTCCGCAAAACAAACACTCACTGCCACACAAAAAATCAAAATATCAAATTCAAACAAATACTAATCCAAAAAAAAACCGTAAATCGATATACCTAATCCAAAGAGAATCAGCAAGACGAAGAACTTGATAATATGATTCATACACGAAATCCCTAACCAGAAAGACAAAAAAATGCATGAATTGAATGCTGATGTTAAAGAAGAGAGAAACAAAAAAGTTAGGTAATGGATTATGGACCTACCTGTATTGAATTTCGGGATCTCGTGCTCTTAAATTTTGATAACAGTGTTGGGATTTGGTAGGACAGAAATCGCGATCGAGATAAACGTAAAAACCCTTTTTTTGGTTCATTAGGAAGGTCGTGAGGTGAAGAGGAAGAATATGGCTTTGATTTTTTCATTGGAGGTGGGGGTGGTGGTATATAGGACAGAGAAAGGGGACGGTGGCGGGAATTGGGTTTAGGGTTTGTGGGTAAACTGAGAGATCGAAGAGAGAGAGAGAGAGAGAGAGAGAGAGAGAGAGAGAGAGAGAGAGAGAGAGAGAGAGAGAAAACTGGAGAAAGAGAGAGAGAAGTGAAAAATGAAAGAGGGAAAACGGGGAAAGTGAGAGAACCAATGTGGTTTTGGAGGAAAAATCAATATTATAATTGGAACCAATGTGCACTCAACACTTGGCATTATTTTGGTGAAAAGCAAGTCAAGTTTTAGGGTGAATTACTAAATTACAGAAATGACCTTTTGGAAGTGTTAATTTTTTATGTAGAAAGGATAATTTAGTCAGTTTGGTCAACTTGTTAGTAATGGGTAGATAGTAGATGAGACTTATAACACGAGGGATTGGGTCTTACACTCTATTAAAGACCCAAAGTGTTTTTGAAAAAGATTTGTTAGGGTGAAAAACAACAAAACCCTAATTTCATCATTCTTTAAAGTAATTTTCAAAGAAAATTAATTAAAATGATAAAAATACCAAATAAGTTTGAATGAACAACTTGTGATTTTTGGTTAAGGTTTGAAAAATGATGTTTTAATCACAAGATGAATTAAAACTCATTTAGTCTTGATTTCTCAAGGTGGATATTCATTTTAAAAGGTTTAAAAACAATAAAAAATGAATTTATTTACAAAAATATCAACTATATTAAATAATTAATATAAATCTGATTTTTTGTGGAATAAAATATTTTAACATTTTTGTGATTTTTTACAAAAAGAACCAATAAAAAATCATTAAAATTGAGAGAGTTATTAATTTTCCAAATCATTTAAAAATAATATGAAAAATAACAAAAAGTGGGAAAAATGATAAAAAGAGGATCTGGGGCGAGGGGGATTCGAACCCCAGACCTCTTGTGTGCAGCGCGCGTCCTCTACCACTGGGGTGGTGATACATCCGTGTATCAAAACCACCCCATGGATACATGAGGGTTGCCTTGTTTTTGGCTTGGCTAAGGCAAGGCAAGGCAAGATTTTAGCCAAAAACGTGAAGCTTGTAACTTTCTCATTTCTCCATGGATTGGGACAAAATTTAGGTCTATCCTGCCTAGAATTTCAAAAGGAATCCAATGGTGGTGTTGGTTTTTTCAGATGAGGCTCCTATTGAAAAACTCGATAGTGGTTTTAAAATAGGCCATGATTTGCATTTTCCATGCTACCTCTTGTTACAGGCATGAATTACATGATGAATTGGTTCAAACAAAACATATATAACATGTATAAGATGTGCATGATCAGCGGACTTCAAAGCAATGCATATTTCAAAGAGTTCAAGTTGTGATGCTTACCTCTTTATGAGCTTTTTGTGCAATCTACCAAGTGCTTTGTTCCAGAAACAATTTGATGCTTTGGACACCCTCAAATGATCACTTAGAGGCTTTTAGGATGGTTGGAAACAAATGGAATCCTCAGGAACAAGTTTGAGCTCTTTCTTGCAAAAGGGGCAAAAGTGACCAATATAGCAACTCTCTCAAATGGTGTTCCAGATGTGGGGAACCATTTGGGACAGTTCAAGGATGATATTTGGAGTGTGTTTGAGGTTTTATCTAGTTTTGAAAGTGACTGAATCAAGACATGGCTTGAAAAATGTAAAAAAGTCCAATTTTGAGGTTTTGAGAGGGGACTTTGTGATTTTCGTGTTACAGGTCACTTGTGAGAGTTTGGACAGCTTAGATATGACATATTGGATGTGTTTGGATCATGAGCTGTGATGGAAATGCTCTCTAACTCAAAAACTCAGAGTTACCTTTCTAAAGAAGGTATTTTTGCCTAGAGAAAGAGATTTTGAGGAAAGCAAGTGTTGTAGTTCTTTGGTGTACTTAAACTGAGCACAAATGAGCTCTATTTATAGTAGAGCAAGTTTTTTTTTGTGAGTAATAGTGAATGGCAACTGCAACAGGCCATTGTCTAATTGCATCACTTTGGAATCTTAAGTCTCCTCTAGCTATTGACTAGAGGTTAGAGCACAAGCCTTTGGTTCCCTAGTTCAGAGATCATCCTTGACTCATTCAGTTGGAAAAGGCTCAGTTCATGCCACCTTGGTGCATCCATTGAATGCTCCAAAACAAAATTGAAGTCTTGTCCCCCTTTTTAGGCAATTTTAGGTTTGGCATGCTACTTTTAGTTCCAAAGACTTGGGAGGCTTATGGATCAGTGTTTGTTCCTCCTTGATCTCAACCTGAGGTGTTCAGATGGATAAACTTGTTTGTCATTTGCATAATTTGATCAAATCGAGGAAAATGCACAAATCTGCCTTGCCATGACAGTTGTAGCAAGGCATATTGCCACTGTCATAACTCTTAGCTCAAATGGAATTGGATGGAGTTCTTGGCCATTTTGGAAAGCTCTCATATGATACGACATATGTGTGATCATAGTTTGTCTTGACACTTTTTGGATCCAAGTGAAAAATCCCCCTACATTTTGAAAAAAGTGAAACAGATTCTGACTTAGTGAAAATTTCACTAAGTGTTGGAAAAAATTCCATTTCATGTTTTCAGCCATTTTGATCACTCCATAACTTAAAATCCATGAGGATTTGGAATGAGGTGTA
The DNA here is from genome assembly GCA_022829125.1 of Lathyrus tuberosus. Classification (NCBI taxonomy): domain Eukaryota; kingdom Viridiplantae; phylum Streptophyta; class Magnoliopsida; order Fabales; family Fabaceae; genus Lathyrus; species Lathyrus tuberosus. The sequence continues at coordinate 20,036,554 of JALAZF010000012.1, read as the reverse complement.
GTTGACACCTTTAAAGTATGCCATGAGAGCTACAAATCCATCTTTGTGTCAGCCAAAATGGTTGCTTGGATCTCAAGTTATGATCCTTGGAAGTTAGTACCCTAGCCACTTTGTTCCATAACTTAGAAAAATTCTAAGTTTTTATGGTTACTCCTTTTACAAGTTATCCCACTTTCTATGATTTTTCTTGATGAATGATGATTCCAATCACACATTAACATCATTTTAGGGTCAAGGAACCATAATTATGAAAAATCTCAAAAAGTCAAAGTTGACTTTTGTGCACAGTTGACTTTTTACCCGATGAATTCCAAACTGTGCGATCCTCTATGAAATCAAGTTCTTGACCTAAATCAAACTTGATGGATTGATTTCATAGGTGTTATAGGGTGTATTGAATCATGTCCCAAGGTTTGGGAGAATGTCTGGGTCAAAAGTCAAAGGTACCGTTGACTTTTTCTTCAAAAACCCTAACTGTGGTTCAGATGAAATTGAAACTTGTGGGTCAAGCTTCTTGGATCAATCCATTGTTGCAAATGGATCAATGTAGTGTATTGGATACCCTCAAATAATTTCTTGAGGTCTTGGCTCATGTTTTGTCCCAAAAGTCAACTTAGGGGTGAATTAGGTCAAGAAACCCTAATTCCTGATTTTTGATAAATGCACCCCCTGAGGCTAAATTGACTTGATGATTCGGTCCATGAGGTCTCTTGGAGTATCTTGAGTTATGTTTTGAAGCATTGACTCATGCCCAGAGGAAAATCCCCATTTGGAGGCCCTGGTCGACCAAAACCCTAATTTGGTGACACTGACGATCTTGAGGCTTAATCCACTTGGAATGCTGCAACCTTGTGCCTGATTCTTGATGTGGGAGTCCTCTTGATCCTTTATGGATGTTTGAGAGGTTAGACAAGTTGAATATCATGTCATTCCTTGATTGATCCTTTGTCTAAAATACTCTGAGAGGGCTTGAAACCCTAATTCCTGTTTGTAGTGAATGCTCAACCATCTTTGGGGAGACTGATGAGGCATAATGATACATCCATATTATGGTAATGATTTACACAATGATGGGAAATCTTAGTGGTTAAAATTTGGGGTATGGCAACTATGCCTTTTCCCGTGGCAATAGCTAGTTTTGGGCATCTCTGGCCGTCATAACGGCTAGTTTTTGGCAGTTACCTATTCCTCAGGAAACAGTTTTTCTGCCCCGAAAATAGGGACTGTTGGCCACGGGCTGGGGGCATTATAAAAACGCTCTCATTTGAGAGGGTCAGGTATCCAAAACTCATCCTAAAAAACTCATACTTTCTACTTGCCTTTCTCTCTCCCGATTCTCACTTTATCATCGGAGTGCCTTGCAGGTACACCCCCTCCTCATCTCACGCACCCAACATCCCAAACGTTCTTCTTGGCCCATTTCAGGATCTGATCAGCCTTCACGATCACCTATAATATATATTCTTTATGGCATTATAACCTAAATCCTTAAAACAACATAAAAACTCAAAATAACTCCACCTTTCAACGTCTATTTTCAAATCAGCCACATCACCCCCTTCGTACACACTAAAATCCTCATCAACAAATTCACCACAATGATGGATTTTTAGGTGTAAGTAGTCATCCATTTCAAACTATGTTTGGCACAACAATCAGTTGGAAAGCAACATTTCAGAAGATTTTTGCCTTATCAACCACTGAAGCAGTATATATCGCCCTCGCTGAAGCTGTGAAAGAAGCATTGTGGGTTGAAGATTTTGCTAAGGAGCTGAAACTTCAAGGTCGAGTTATCACTGTTAAATGTGATAGTCAAAGTGTTGTACACCTGTCAAAGAATTTAGCCTATCATGAGCGAACCAAGAACATCGATGTGAGGTTGCATTTCGTTAGAGGGGTAATCGAGCGTGGAGAAGTCCAAATGCTGATGGTTTCGACAGATCACAATGATGCTGATATGATCACCAAGACATTACCAAGTTGCAAGTTCTTTCATTGTATGCAGTTGATAAAACTGCATGAAGAAAGCTAGTTTGTTCCCTTGATGTTATAGAGTTTGTTCCAAGGTGGAGATGTGTGAGATATTGAATTGAACTCTAGTATGGTCGAAGGGTAACTTCTAGGTTCGACAATTCAAAATAATCTTAGCATGTCGTCAAAGTCTGCTCACATGTTGTAGTCGAAGTATGCTATGAGTGTTAGCATGTCAAATTGGGCCTTTCTTGTAAGCCCAAATTGATTAAGTTAGCTTGCTCCCTAAGTTAACATGTTAGTTTTTTCTTATAAATAGCATGGTAGTCTCTCATCTTTGGTATGGTGCAATTCCTAATTAGGGTGAGAGAGGTTATTTGATAATATGTAACACTTGTAATCTTGTTTCGAAGAGAAAGTAAAGAATAACAGTTTATAACCAATTTCATTGTGTTCATCTTGCTTTCCTTTTTTTTACCCTTGGGGGTTTCTTGCTGATCAAGAAACTGATTATACTTTGTTATTTCGGTATCGTTTTTCACAACAGTAAACAGATTTTTGCTCTAGTGGATACAAAAGCGAAACTTAGTGGAATCTCTGGAAATCTATATCATGATCCCTCTGAATATAGAATTATTGCTGGAGCACTACAATATATTTATTTCACAAGACTTGATAGCGCTTATGTCATTCAACATGTATTCTTTTTTATGCACGATCCAATAATGCAACACATGAACGCCTTGAAGCGAATCATTAGATACAGTATAGTCCCAATCATTCATAAGTTACATCTCTCTCCCTCCACAGATGACAAACTCACCACATATACTAATGTTGACTAGGGAGGATATCCAGACACCTGAGGATCCATGTCCGGTTATTGTGTTTATCTTAGAGATAATTTAATTTCACTGTCTGCTAAACGACAATCGACTATTTCTCGTTCTAGTGCAGAAATAGAGTATCATGGTGTTGCTAACGTTGTTTCTAAAAACCTATTTGGCTTCGAAATTTACTCTTAAAACTTCAGTGACTTATCATGAAAGCCATTATAGTATACCCTAACAATGTTAGTGTTGTCTACTACTTATCAAGTAATCTTATTCAACGCCAACACGCAAAACACATTGAGATGAATATTCATTTTGTGCATGAAAAGGTTGCTCGTGGTCGATCATGTTCACGTTTTGCATATCACGCTATCAAATAGCAAACACTTTTACAAAATTTCTTCCGTTGTAGTTGTTTGATGACTACATAGATAGTCTCACTATTCATCAACCTTCCATTTCGACTACGAGAATGTATTAGATATAGAATATTCTTAAACAACTTCTATATTTATTAATAGCATCTTTATTAATACCATTATGTAAATTGAATAACTTTTAGTTATATTTTAGTTTAAATTAAATAGACTTTATGTAAATTGAATAGCGTTTAATAATATTTTAATAGAAATTAAATAAATTTTAATTCTGTAAAATTGATAATGATTCAATGCTTTCATATATATATATATATATATATATATATATGGTTCATATTTTATGCGAATGTCATTTTTAAATAAAAACATGATAATGGATCTGAATCATTAGATTTTAAAATAAATGGTGGAGATTATGTGTGATTTTTGTTTTTCTCTCTCCTCCATTATTCAAATAAATTATGGAGGAGAGAAAAAAAAAACTGACACACAATCTCCACCTTTTATTTTAAAATTTAATGGTTCAGATTCATTCTCATGTTCTCACGTAAAAACGGCATTTTCACATGATACGTTCCCTATATATATATATATATATATATATATATATATATATATATATAACCAGGAACAGTAGCGCAGCCTGGATATCTGATGATTTTGTTTACTATTTGGTAATTATGGATTATTTTTAAAGAAAAGGGAAACTTTGATAGAGAAACTGAAGATTTATGAAGATTTATTTATAGAGAGAGAGAATTGTACATTGGAAGCGTGTGTCTGAATGGAAAACAAAGTACCTTATATAGGGAAAGGGTTACCTATTGTAACCGGTAAAAAGAAAAGAAACACACACCAACAGGTTACAAAGGTGAATCATTTGAGTCGGGTGCTCATTGGGCCCCATCGTCACTAAAATGATCACAAACGACAAACAAAAGATAAAAAGAAAAAGTAAATAAAAGAAAAGCAGATTCTGCTGTCAGTCTCAGCTTTAGTGGTTGAGGCGGCTAGCTGTAGCTAGTGGAGAACAACGATGGATTACAACTTAAAAGTTTAAGCTCATTATTGTGTAGCTTTTCCTTTGTTGACTCTTTGAGCCATAGAAACTGTGAGAGAGTCCCAGAAGTCTTCAGCTGTGGGCTCAGGCTCTTGAGATTCGCCTGCTAGAATGGCCTCCATTGATCCATGTGAAGAGCTGGTCTTCATAGACGAGCTATCTTCTCTAACCGTTGGGAAGGCTGTAAAAAATTGGCCTTTCATATAATCCAGGACTCTGACCATGAGGTCTTCATCATCTTCCTGGGGGAATTTCTTCTGGAAATATTCCTTTAACTGGACTAAAGTCATTTGAGAAGAGCTTTGCTTCTTGATAGGATTATTTTTATCCTCAGCAATCGTGGCTTCAATTAGCATCACCTTTTCTTTGAAATCTTTGGGATCCATTTTGATCCACCATTTTGCAAAGAAATGTCTTTGCAGGATAGGGATATTGAGACTATTTCTGGAAACTGTTATTGTCCACCTCCATATCCATGGGATCTGAAACTTGGCAAAATAAATAAATGGACATTGTCCTGTAATCAAATTTTTTGATAAAACCTTTAAAATTAAAGGACTTTCATCACACCAAGGGGTGTACAGATTCATTAACTCTTTTGGTAAAATTTCCAATGAAGGTCCGAATTTAGACCACCAATTAAAAAACCAATTTGGTACGGGTTTCTCCAGAATTTCTGGGTTTATTGAGAAAAACCAAGAATGCTTATTCTTGGGGTTCTGTTAATAGAATGCCTTGGAAAAGGCTTGGACATAGTCCCAGTAATTGTAGTAAACCATTTTACCATCAGCAATTTTTATTGCCTTTTCACTGTTAGGATTTAGGCCCCATTCTCTGGGATGCAATACCTTATTGATATGGCATTTAGAAAAATTTATAAAACTACCAGGATTATTATTCTGATAGTGATGAGTAATTATAACCGATCCGGTTATCAGGAGTAATATTTCCAAATTGGGTCTGGACTTGCCAGAGGACCAGTATATCCTCTTGATTCAAGATATCTAGTCTGAATAGCCCAACCATCATTGTTGGTAATTTGAATGTACTCTTCTTCGATGAACATTATAAATTCAACTGTTGGATTTTCAAAGTAATCAGTTGCTTGTTCTTGTACAGGATCATTAGCAGCAATATTCTTGTAAGAATCATTGTTCTTAGAATTGGATGAGGAAGATTCTTCCTTATCATTATTTTTTGAGAATGCAGTTAATGTCTGCATTCTTTGTCTATTTGGATAGATTGTTGTCCAATCTCCTATTAGGGGAATGTTTTTCTCCGCTTGGGGCAACAAATTGTTGCTCCCTCTGCCTCCACGGCCAAAGGAGCGGCCTCCTCCTCTGGTCCTATAAGGGATGCTCATTTCCCTGCAAAAATTCACGGGTGAGAAAGTCAGCCAGAGAATTATTTTCTCCTTTAATATACTGAATATCAAACTCAAAAACACTTAATTGTGCCTGCCAAGAAGCAAAAATTTGTTTTGAAACAAGATTTTTAATATCTTTTTCAATAATGGATTTAGCAGAACTGCAATCAATCCTAAGTAAGAATTTTTGATTTAACAAATCGGTTTGAAATTTTGATATACATTTAATAATAGAAAGCATTTCTTTCTTAACAGTAGAGTACTTAGCCTGAGTCTGGTTCCATTTACCAGAAGTGAATCTAACCAAGACTTCTTTTGAAGTCTCCGGGTTAACTTGTTTAAGTATTCCTCCATACCCTTGGTCAGAGGCATCAGTTTCAACTATTTTGAAATAGCTAGGATTAGCAAGGGAAAGACAAGGCAAGTATTTGACTTTTCTTTTAATTTCTTGGACTGCACGGGTATGGTTTTCAGTCCATGGTTCAGGGACTTTCTTAAGTCTTTTGTAAAGGATGGTTGTGTCTTTAGCCAAATTTTTGTAATAATCCGAAATATAATTAAGGCTTCCCTGAAACCTCTGCAGCTGCTTTTTCTCAGATAATATATCTGGAAATTTAGAAGCGAATTCAATGCTTCATCTAATAGGAACAATGGTTCCTTTGTTGATTTCATGACCCAAAAATCTCACTCTGGTTTGAAAGAGTCTCATTTTAGGAGCTGAAATGACAAGACCATTATGCTTAATGACTCCTTTAAAAAATTTTAAGTGTTTGATATGTTGGTCTAAAGATTTAGAAAAAAATCAATACATCATCAATATAAACAATTATAAATTCAGAATAAGGGTTAAGAATATCATTCATAATGTTCTGGAATTCAGAAGGTGCGTTCTTAAGCCCAAAGGGAAGAACATTCCACTTAAAGTGCCCAAATGGCACAGTGAAAGCAGTTTTGTATTTGTCAGATTCTTTAATCTGGATCTGCCAATAACCTGATTTCATGTCAAATTTAGAAAAGATTAAAGCATCACTTAATCTGTCTAGAAGATCCTTTTTATTAGGAATAGGATACCTAATCCATTTGAGAACCTTATTGAGGGGTTTATAATTAATGACAAGCCTAGGAGCACCTCGTTCCTTCTCAGCTGCATTGTTGACGTAAAATGCAGTGCAAGACCAAGGAGATTTAGAAGGTCTAATAAGTCCTTTGGATTGTAAAGACTTAATTTCTTTCTGGCAAAGATTTAAATAATCTTTGTTCATTTGGGCTGGTCTAGCCTTGGTAGGAATTTGGCTTTCATTAAAGTCATCTAAGTAAGGAAGAGAAACAACAAGTTTCTTTCTTTCCCAGAAAGCATTGGGAAGGTCGCTACAGACTTCTGTTTTGAATTGGTTTTCGATAACCTTAATTTGCTTCTTAACATTGTCTTTACGAAGTTGATCTTCAATACTTAGTAAGCTAATTTCTTCTTGAAGAAAACATAATTGTTTTTCTTTATGCTTGAGGAGCATATCTTTAACCTCATTGATCATTCTGGTTTGAGGATCAGTAATAAAGTTAAACTTAATGGTTTTACCTTTTAACTCACCAGTTATACCCTGATGATCAATTCTTGCCATCGGCATAATACTATTCAAAAAAGGAGTTCCTAATGTTATCCTTCTTGTAAGATTCTTGACAAGGATAAAGGATGTAGGAATACAGACCTCTTGGTTGCAGATGTGAGCTTTAGACAATTTATATTTGACCTTAAGCTTTTTCCCGCCCACTTGAGTGAGGGATTGAGTGGTTTTATCAAAATATTTGGTGGGAATAATTCCTTCCTGGATGCAATTTAAATCTGCACCACTATCAACAAGGGCAATCTCATCCTTAATAATGTAAGTTCTATCAATAACAAGGGTAACTTTAATGTACCATTTTTTAGATGTAACTCTGTCGAGAAGATTTAAATAATTTTCTTCATCAGGAAGCTCATCTTCCTCATTCTTTTCAGCTTCTTCCTCTTTAGGAAACCCTAACTGCTAACTAATGGTTTTTAGGGTATCAAGTTGTTCTTGAAGGTTTGAATATTCTTCATCAATGGACTGGATAACTCCTTTTCCCTTTTCCCTTTTCCAGAGTGGTTATCCTTTGGTTGAGAAGCTTATTGTTCTTCTTAATCTGACTAATTTCAGACTTAAGTTGCGAAATTTCACTTTTAAGGTCATTCAAGGATGTCGGGACTTCCTTAATATTGGAATTATGAAATCTGGTCAGGACTTCACTTAATTGGTAAGGGGCTTCAATCATTCTTGGAGCCTCAACCTTTGGTTGATTATGGATAAGAATCTCTAACATTTTCCTTTTTATGTTAGGATTAGAAATGGCTTCAATAGCCTTTAAGGCTTGGTCTTGATCGCTAGTAAGCACAAACAATCCATTCATGTCAACTATGGATTTCCAGTAGTTGAGCTCATTGCATTCGCAGTCATTGGTTGAGGATTTTGAAGATTCAGAATCAGAAGAGTTGATAAGTTCAACCTCTTCACTTGAAGAGTCTTCTTCTGAACTGGAATTTACCAGCAGGACCTTTTCCAGCTGGGCACGAAGCTTTTCATCTTCAACCTCGTTAAGGGCCTTTTTGGTCCAACATCTATTGGCATATTGACCTTACTTACCACATTTGTGGCAAGTTATATCAAGCTTCTTAGCTTTTCTTTTTCCCTTCTTATAGGAGGGTTTACTTTCGGGTTTACGTTCCCTTTTCTTAAAGCTTTTCTTCTTATAAGCTTGGTAAGACTTATGAGCTTTACCTTTGTAAGGATCTTTCTTTTTACCATGCTTAAGAGATTTCTTTTTTCTTTCTCCTGGAGGTTTTCCAAGGTCAAAGGCGAATTGATCACAGAATTCACCTAACTGGTGTTTCTCAGAGAGCTTTTGCTTCTTGAGTTGGTGTTTGAGTTTAATGTCGTTGCACAACGCTAATCCTTCAGTTATGCAACTATTGATGATATGACCATAGGTCAAGTCCGGGTAATTGATGTTGATTCCATCATTCTTGTCTCTAAGAGCTTTCCTGACTCTTTCAGAGAAAAGGTGTGGAAGGCCATCTATAAACTTAGCTTTCCAATCGACAGAATTAGAGTTGTTTAATTGGAAAACCCTAGAAAGGAAGGTGTCTTTGTACCACCTGAAGTGTGTCAAAGAAGGACACCTAAGGTTTTGAAGGAGGGTTTGGAGTTTCTCTCCTATAGGTTGATTGGTCCCAACAAAATGTTGGAGGATAGAAAAACTCAAGGTATAAATAGCGTCTTCCTCCCCAGTGGTGGCAACTGTAGGGGTGCTGGTTCCCTCAGTCTTAACCAGCTTTTTATGGGAAAGAATTTCTTTCCTTTGAGAGTCTGAGAGGTAGAAATCCCACCATCCTCTGAGTTGGCCAACAAAGCCAGCTGTAATGAAAGAAGCAACGGAACTGTCAAGATTTCCATTTTGCTTACAAACTGTAGCATACATAAGCATTCTATGTATGGTGTCAATGATTTGTTTCTCGTTAAGCCCATCTATGTTCCATTCATAAATGGCTTTTCCTGAATAAGAATTCTGGTAATTGTCTGGTTCTTCAAAAAGAACGTCTTGAGGTGTGGGTCTCTTGTAGTAATATTTTTCTACAGGTTTGGTTATGTGAACCGGATCAATCTCATAGCTATTGTTTTGATCTTCAAACATCTGGGTTAATTGGTTGATATTTCCAAAGACTTCTTCGTCTTCTTCAGAAGTGTATTCTTCTTCTGAAGAACCATCTTCGCGAGATAAAACTCTAAGGTGTAAATTTTTAAGTTTATCCTCAAGGATTTTTATGAACTCATTGTGGTCTTCATCCATTTTGAATCCACTAACTTGAATAGGAGGTTGGATAATAGGGGTATCGGGAATATTCCTGGATGAAGATTCTTCTTGGAAAGGAATTATTTTGTTCTTAGACAATTGGTCTATTATCAGGCTATGCTACTTCATCTGTCTTTCCATGCTTTCCTTAACAGATATTATCAAATTTTCTAACGAGACCATATGATCTCTTAGGCACGTAAGGAAGGCATTAGTAAAGTTTTGGGCTCTTATTAAAGAGTTTAATTCTCTAATAGAGACATGACTATTTTCAAGTTTCTTAACGGTATTGTGCGCGCTAGCCTCAGCATTTTCAGCTAGTTGTATCGCCCTTTCAGGGGGGTAAGGTGCTTCAAGAGCTTCTCCTTCAGGAGTATTCCAAGATCTTTGTATCACAAGAATATTATCTTGTTGCATAGTAAGCATGTCGTCTTGTGTTCTTTTAATAAAGAACTTAACAAACCACTGGACAAAGGGAATAATGGTTTGGATTTTTGTTAAATCTTCATAGAAGAATTCCTTGAATTCTTGGATTTCTGTTTTGGAGAATTTTCCAAAGTACCATCTTCTGAAGGAATGGTTATTATCACTATTGAACTCCTTACTAATGAGTTTTCTGGTTTCACTTCCTATGGAGAAGTCAATCATAAATGAAAAGACATTTATGATTGAGTTGGCGATTCAACTTTAGGTTATTTGCCTTGGTAAATTCCAAAGGGGATTTTGTTTTCACTTAATTTGATATTTTCAATGTATTCTTGATCTAAGGTTTCTTCCCTAATTCTGGAAGTGGAAGTGGAAACCCTAGGTAGGGTGTTAGGCGCTGTAACATAGTCACTACGGGTAGAATATCTAGCAGACATGGTTCTAGGTATGGTGAACCTACGTTGTTGATTGAACTTAATCTCAACATCTCCTTCTGAAGTTTGAATAATTTGATCTACATCCTGATTAAGAATGAGGTTTGGCTCAATTTCTTGAGGCAGAGACCAACTCTTGGGGAAGTCTATCTCGTTCCACCTGATTAATCTATTAGTAGCAATTTTAGATGTAAGCAAATTTGTTTGCACTAATGTTGTAGATCCATGTGGTGAAATATTTTTCACCCTGGGATTTAAAGTATTCAAATCTTTGTAATAGACTCTATAGCATATTGCTATGATTTCACTTCCTGGTTTAAAATTATAACCATTAGTATGAATTGTCAATCTCAAGGCATCAAAAAGATTTTTGTCAGACATGGACAGGCTTAGATTTGGAAAAACTTCAAAATAGACTGGCCCATGACATAAACTAGTTTCTATGACAGTAGTCAAAGATTGTTTAAAATTTTCACATCTTCCATCTCTGACATAAGCCACAAGACTGGAGTTTAATCCAAGCATAGTTAAAGGTTTTAAAGCAACTTGGATTAATCCAATATGGATAAAGTTATAATCTTTAAAAGGAAGCAAATCTTTTTTGCTTAATAGCCCAATATTTTGGGTCGATCCTGAAACAGATATGGTTTGCTCTGTAGTTTTTACAGCAAACCTGGACATTACATCAAACATACAAATTTATAAATTTGTTTTGAAGGTACGGATGGAATGATCCGTTTGTTTAACCTTTCCAGATCCTTGGGAAATTCATTGTTTTCCTCGTTTTTAATAAAAGGGTTTTGACAATCATTGTTGTCAATAGTAACAGCATCAATATTGGAATCCATAAATGATTCTGCTATGAATGTTGTGGTAAGCATCAGATGGATAACCTTTTCAAAATAACGACTAAGTTTAACTTATAATCATAATAGTTCATTACTCTTATCTTTCCAACCAATCATCTTTGCAAACAGAGACTGTTTAACAATCAACCAAAAAATAGGGGAGTTCGACTGAGCCAAACGTCAACCCACAAGGTGATCAAATGGTTTTATGATAAATTGATACGGGGCGTTGTAGCTGAAGTTAGGTCATTTCAGTAATTACTGTTCCTGGTATCACCGAGCCTTTTTAAGGTAAAAAAACTACTGTTACTATTGAGTAATAGTAGCTAAGCTACTGTTGTGGTAGCCCAGATGGTAATTTTGATCTATAAAGATTAAGTTTTCTGGTTATTATATTAGTTCCATACTCTTATCTCTTTACTTTAAGAAGATGTTTTCAGTGCTTTCTGCAGCTCTTTTGTCCGTGGGAGGATGTTTTTGAGCATTTTTTAAGAAACTTTTGCTGAATACCTCTTTTTACATCTTTGATTTAGGTCAATTTTTTGATTTATTGGTGTATTGGCTGGAATACTGTAGCAAGACAATTATTTTATTAAATACATTTTCTAAATTAGCACAAACATATTGGGAGATCACTAAAGTTATGTGTAAGATATAGTTAGATTTTTCTAACTTGTAACTAGCATTAAACTAATTATACCCGTATTTAACCTTAGGTTGAAATTCATTGTACAGATTCATCGGCCGGAAGATATGGGTCAAGTCAAACAATAACAGATGGTATCATTTCCTTGGAGTTTAAGCATTCATACCTTTCACTGTTTTCAATACCAAGCCCCCCTGCAAATACACTCTTCCATTCTATCACTTTTCCATCTCTTTCACCACCCACTTTGACAAAAGACTCCTCAAAATCTTAACCCAAAAAAGAAATAGTAAACCACAATATTATTTTCCTTTAATTCAATTCATTTGATGAAGAAAATTTATATTAAATTACTTCTAAGTCGGTCACACATGATTTCAAGCTAGAATGATTCTGGAGTGTATATTATTAATTAACTGGTATGCAATTGAAGGGAGAGCTTTCATACTATGTTGAAGTATGTGCAGCTGCAAAAAAATAAAATTATGTCACTAGGGTGAAAAATAATTGCTTAAGGGAGTATATTCTCAGGGGATGGTAACATATTTCATTAAAGATGGTGAACATATTAACAGAAAAAAATGCTGAAAATAAGATACAAATATTCTGTTTATAGAACGCTTATCAAACCAATTATGTAACTATCTAATAGGGCTGTAAATAACTAGTTGAACCTTATTACACTAACTAAGATTAAATGTATGAAGTTTTCTTTAACACGAGTAATTTTTTTTAGAATATATAAGTAAAAAGAAAGGGCCTTCCTATTTCATAGACTAACTATATCTTGCCTATGATGAGATGTGTAAGAAGACTTTTGAGTTTTGATATGTGAAAAGGGAATGTCCTCCCAACCGTATGACTGAGGTATTTATAGATTTAGTTTCTTGACTTAGTTGTTGCTAAAAGGAATGGTTTACATGTATATATGCTCGACCACACACCCCTTAGCCTTAACCACATTGTGGGAGTAATTGGAACCCGTCATCACTGTTAATAGAGAGTGGTTTGCCAACTAAACTAGTGATTACTTTAGTATTATCTCTCAAATATGTGACTTGACACGTTCTCTTGTGATTCATGGTTGACATGTAGTGTGTTAGACCGGGCAATCCATGATTGAGACATAATGGATAGAATCGGGCGGATCATTTGATCAAAGCGTGATCTCGCCCTTTCGTGCCTAAGCTATTTCAACGTCATTATCGGGCTAGATGAATGATGGGACGACCTCTTTGAGGCTCATATGTAGTTATTCTAGTTCACATTTCCTCAAGCACGAGGTCTTGAAGGGCGAAGTGATTAAGATATGACATATTGGTTCACAATCCCTCAAGTACGAGACTTAGAAAGGAGATGTTATTAAGGCAAGTCATCCAGTTCGCAGTTCCTTAGGTGTGAGGTCTTGAAGGGAGAGTCTCTCACGTATGAGGTCCGGAAGGGTGAGTCCCTCATGTATGAGGGCTGGAAAGGCGAACACTTTGGTAACAATAGCTAGCGCAAAAGTTTCGGTCTTGTTTCTAAGGCGTGATGTTCCAGGATATCAAGGCCAAGACTGAGACATGTGTTACTCATGGTTTCTTGGGACAAGTGGTGCATTTAATAAAATGCAATGATGAAATTGTCTTGAGATTTTCCAAACGATACACGTCGTTGATTTGTTTGCATATACTTCCCGTGAGATTCATTGATGTTCTGCCCCTATAGCACTACCTGTGACTCTACTTTCTAAGTGATGATGATCTTACTCGACCTATGGGGAAATTAAAACATTTGAATATGTGGGCCGCAATTTTTCCTCTTCCATTGTTTCCTTTTGGATTTCGTCTTTGTGTTCTCTCATTGATTGCATTTCCTTCTTCAACCTTGACATCCTCGTTTAATCAAACATATTACAAGTATTGAGAATTTTCCTTTTTTTGTTATGTTTTTATTTTTCATGATTAGAGATGGAGATTCTTAGGAGTTAGATGAATTAAAAATGATTCTATAGTAGAGTTTGGGACACGAGGGGGTTTCTAAGATGTGGGCACATTATCTAGAGAATACAAGGTGGCCTAATGGGAAGGTCGATTAGAATCTTGTAGAGTTAGGGATGTTTATGAGCTACAAACAAAATTCTAGTAGTTCAAATCCAAATGAATGTAGTAAAAATGTTAGTAACCTTATTTTTTTCCTATTCTTTCCCAAGATCATCAATGGCGGCTACCAGTACCAGTCGCTGCAGTGGAGGCGTTAATGATATTCAAATCATTTATAGCGAGGTTATAGTGGCCTGGTATTGTATGGGGCTATATATGTCCGCTACTGGCGATGAAGATGACATCATACTTAGGCAGTGCCAGGAAGGCAAAATGGTTAATATGATGACACCTTAGGGACCAAGGGGCTAGTTCTTTTATATGTACATTCCTCTCATTTATGATCGAATAGTAGGGGTTCCATTTACTAAATTTGAGTCTGGGGTCCTCAAGACCATCAACGTTGCCTTTTACCGAGAGCTTTTAGATGACCCTAAAACACAATTTTCTTGTAGTGTTAGGCCTTTGATAAGCTGCAAGTGCACGACTATATCAATGTAGTAAAATATTGTCCCGCTGAGGACTATTTGGATTACTTGTTTTCATGTATTTGGTGATTAGTTAAAATAATCTTAAGTTAAATTGAGTTATTTTGATTGATTAAGAATTTTGCAAAGAATATCCTTAGTATTATCATTATCTATCTATTACTTACTCATGTAAAACCTTTGTTATTTTTATGTTATGCGAATTCTAACATTGCAAAAATAAAATAGATAAATATGACAATGTCTCCTTTCAGAGCATATTATTATATCCTCAACCAATGAATCACCCACTTTCGTAGAGTTAATTCATCTTTTCATGATCCTTTTAAGAAAATTTATCTTTTAGAAATGCATAATTTTCTTGGTTAAACCATAGATATTTTCATGTCTTGTTTTAATCGTCTGGCCTTTTAGCTCGAATATCAGTCATTACCTTTTAGTGTATCAATTGATATATAATTGGCAAAAATATTGTCTGGGTCCTTTAAGTTAATTTTTTTTAACAAGTCAGTCTTTTATGTTTTTTTTCTACAAATAGGTCTCATTTGTTTTTAAATTGTAACAACCAGGTCCTTCAATTTTTCTGTTGTACAAATTACAACCTTACTGTAACAAAACTGGTTTAGAATTGTAACAAGTGTTACATAAAGGTACCAAAAGTCATGTCTTACGACAAGTGTTACATGAAGGTACCAAAAGTCTTGTCTTACGACACTAACATCAAAATTAACAATGATCACCACTTCCAAACCAAAATACACATCAACACTACAAAAATAAAAACTAACAACATTATGACATAGACTAGCATCTTCAATATCTTCACATGTTTTTCATCATCTCCTTAAATGACACATCAGCTTCGTTTGTGCCACATAAGCGTTTTTGGAACGGAGTTTGTGAAAAAGGTCAACAGTGAACACGTTAATTAACATAAGGACCAAATTGTAGCAAACAAAACATAAATGACTGACTTGTTATAATAAAATAACTTAAAGGACTCACACAGTATTTTTTCCTATATAATTCTATCTCTAATTTCGCAAAGATATATGCGTAAAACCTATAGGAACAAAGCAATCACATACATTATCTAACAAATTTTAACCCAAGAGTTTACATGAGGCCTGTCATCTAAACAGTTCCCATAATCGTATGCCTATGATGAAACTACATGCTCATGGTATTAGAAAATGCAAATATAATCATGAATATAAACATTTGCATAAATATAAATTAAAGAATGGTAAAATAACAAAGATAAATGAATTGTAGAGGGAGTGAAATACAATAATATTTTGCTCTTCCAATTACAAAGAAATAAAAATGCAAATAAATATAAATAAAGTATAGCGTACGAAGTGTAATAGAGTATAAGAGAGATAAATTGATGTTTATAAGATAATTATATAGTCTTTATGACCTAATAATGTCAACTAATTCGTAGTTAAACCTTAACTCATCAGGGTGTAACAGATAAAAAGCAGAAAAGCCAAAAAATGAAACAACAAAGAAGAGAACATCCAAGACTTACTGAGGTCATTACAGCCATAATGCCCATTACGGGATGGAAGTAATGCCCATAATAGGATACCCTTATCCTTAACAACCTTTTGTTTTTTAGTCCGAGGAGGAGATCAGGCCTCCTCGGCCACTCTCAGCTTCACTATAGAGATTGGCATGGTCGTAATTATGAAATCCTCCTCCACCGTCTTCCTTTATCTTTTCACGTAGGGTTATAAAACCCGATGGGTTTCTCTTTGGATTAGGGGATCACATCTCTCTCTAGTCACCTTTCTCAGCAATGGACATGAGAACCATCCTATTTGTAAAAGAATTTGTTTTGTGTTAGATAGAATCTTATAAAACCCAACAAAAGGATGACAAAAACGAAGGAAAGGCTCAAACATCTCACGAGACAAGATAGGTTGTCGGATCCATGGGAACATGCTTTGTAAACATTTGTCCTCTAACACAGGTGTCACACAAGAGAAGTTTTAAGAAACTCAAACCCCATAACCCTATTATAAAATCTTAACAAAGGCCTCATATTCATGTTCACTCATGAACATTTGTCGTCGTTTGTGAGAAACATTTCATAACATTTAAACTCAGAGTAAAATAACACAGGTTTGAGATCAGAATAACCCTGAAGGGTGGTCAGGGAGGAAGAATAGAACGACAAATATCTTCCCAATATCCATATTTTTCGAAGGGATATTCAACCGCTGGGACAATATCCACAACTTGGCCTACATTAGAGGATAAATTTTTGCATCTTTGGATAATTTATCTATAAATAATCCGATGATGCACATAACAGAGAGTAAGTGTCAATCATTTTCCCATTCATGAGGGATTCCTCGTCTAGACAAAGCAGTATCTTACTCTCTTAAAGAAAAGTAGGAAGAAAGCACCACCACAAAAGAAAAGCTGAAAAATGAACTCTAGGACATACAACCCTCTTCTATCATTTTATGATGAAGAGTTTATCATCGGTGTACTCAACCCTTATGTGTTATTGTTAATAAGAGTCATGATGACTGGTTTCAATGTATATCACACGTTAATAGATTATGGGAGTTCTTACGACATTACGTATCCATAGTTTTATAATGCTTTAGGGCTTGAACAAAATTTTCAACCTTACCACAAAGGTAACATCTAAGTGTTTGAAGTTTTAGACACCAGACCTGGGTTTGGCGTATATAAAGTTGCTAGTGTTGTTTGGGCTGAGCGAAGAAATAAGGATCATCAGAGTCAAGCTCTTGGTCATTAGATGTAAATGTGTCTACAATTGCATCATAGGAAGGCCCATGCTGGTGGAGTTTTGTGATGTGTTACCAACAATCTTCATCAATTTAAAGTTTCAAATTGATGTTGATAGAGTGGTTGTGAATAAAAATATTCAGAAGCATCTTGCATTTGGTTTTTGGCCTTGTTGCAAAATTATCAGCCAGACAAAGAATCTGAGATTGTCAAGGTTACCAACAAGGAGTTTCCTAACTTAGACACCCTTCTTGGAAAGTAGCATATTAGAAATGAAAATGATGACGGAGAAACACAACCTTTGAAGGAAAAAAAAGAAGGTTGGACAACCATAACCCACAAGGGAATTCATATAGGTTATCGTGAGGAGTGATATTTTGAAGGTTATCAAGATTTGTGACGACCTTCCCAAGGTCGTACACAATCAACTTATCAAATGTATGCACATCAACTCCTACTTTTTTGCCTGTCACTCAAGGGCTTTATGATGAAACATACTCTATGTTGCTCAACACTGTCAAAAGAAATCACTAGAAATGACGAATACAACCAATAAAATAATCAAGGACCTATTGAAGACCAGTTTTATTGGATAAGTAAAGTACACCACTTGGTAATCCAATGTCCCATTGGTAAACAAAAGTCAAAACAAGTGGTGCATATGTGTCAATTATTCAGACTTGAATCGAGCGCACCCAAAGGACACCTACCTCTTTCCAGTGTTTGAACTTTTAACATTTATGGGAAATTCATGATTAGAATGGGAAACTTTTGATACAAGATCTCAAGAATGTGGGGCTAACGTACCAGAGAATGATGAAAAACGTCTTCAAAGGCCAGATAAGCGACATGTTCAAAGTATACATGGATGATATGACAATACGTCACACTATATTTTTAGTACTTAAAATTTCTATTTTAAATAATTTTTTACTTTTAATGTGTTTTCATTTTTGTAGGTTTTAAGAAAGAATCTGAAGACTCATAGAAAATACAAAACAATGAGAAAATCATCCTAGCCAGGAAAATTTCAAATTGTTTTACTATGAAAGTTATGATGAAAACCCTAGTAGAGGGATGGAACACGGGGAGCAGAGGAAAATCAAAGAAAACTACAAAAGGCATGCAAATCACGACACACTAATAACTTACAACGGAATAATCCAACTTTAAATGGCCAAAGCAAAATAAACAAAAGGCATCGTCACGATCCAAATTTTTTTCCTGAACACAACAACCTGATCCCAACTCTCTACCATAGCATGAAAGCATTTTAAATGATCAATGCGGCATGACTAGTGCATGACGCGTCACAATTTTGCGAATTCAAAATTTTACCTGTAAATAAAAAAAATGTTTTTAGTCATTAGGAGTCTGGTATTAGATAGTCTAAGATATTTTTCTGAGCTAAGAGAAGGTGCAAACAAAGGCTATCATTTGTAGCTTGTTTTTCATCATTGTAAGTCTTTATATTAGCTTTCTAATTGTAGAAACCATGAATATCCTAAGGATGAGTGGCTAGTCCCCTTAGATTAGGTTTCCTATAGACAATTCTACTCTAAACATGTGATTCAATATAATATTCTAATTTCATGATTATAATTATATAGTTTTATTTGAACTTAATACTTTCTCGCGTTTATAGAATTGGGAGAATTGATCTAGAGGACGGTGATACTCGACAATAATTTGCTCATCTAATTGGTCGAAATATGAGATTGTAATGATCATTCGTCTTGCAAAGGTGATAATCTCTGACATTAGTCTAGTTTTACACGCTATAAACATTTGTCTTAACGATTAAAACTCCCAGTATCTAGAGTGTTTCTTTGATGAAACGAATATTCTTGCGATTGGAGACTCCTATTATTTGGCGAGTTACCAGATGTAATTTTGTAATTTGTAAAACTGACTTCTTATTTTTTATGTGCCATAAAACCTTTGATTTATCAATTGAAGACTCCCGAAATCTAAGGGGTTCCTTTGACGAAGCAGGTCGCCTTACGATTGAAGACTCACAACATCTGGAGGCTTGTGTGGTTGTAATTACTGTCTTGTAAAAGACCATACTAAAATAAGAAGCATTATAAGAATAGTAATAGGAATTGTTAGGTATAGGGATAAATTATTCAAAAGGAAAGCTTAATCATTTTTATTATAATTTTTTAACTTTAATTAGTTGTTCTCTGGTTTAGCCTCATTATTTTACTCACACGCTTCACTATATTCACAAGTGCACTCACATGGTCTTTGTATGAGGTTAATACAATCTCCATAGATACGATAATTTTACTCATCGTTCTATGGTTTTTCTTAGCACAATTGTTGTGACATCGGTTTTTACTCCAACAGTTACGTCGCTCTAAAATCCAAGCCACAATGTCAGTTACAATTCTAAGACAATAATTAAGACACACATGTTCATAGGTCATCATCCTCTAAGTGATAAGTCTGACGTGGTATAAGGAAAATGTGACAAAGACAGTTAAAGTCCCATCACACTCTGATAAAGAAAAGGAGGATAAATTGAATGGCCAGGGATACCAAGACCAATTCCAAAAGGAACTCTCCAAAAAAAAATTAATTTCCAGAGCACAAGAACAAATTGAACTAGAAAGTCACGCTTTGACTTCGTCAGTCCAAACTTAGGGGCTATAATTTTAGATTAGGCTGTCCTCCAATTTGTTAAGGCCTAATGCAGGGACACCCCAATAAAATGAGAGTCCAAATGACTCCCGAGAATAGACATGTTGTCAGATTCTAGGGACTCGTGATCTATAAGCATTTGTCTTTTGAGACACATGTTCTAGAGAAAGTTCTAGACAATCAAACCTTAAAACTCTACTATAAAAGACAAATAAGGGAGTCATAAATGTTAGTAAGAGAAGTTGTAACCTCTCTCTAACCCTGCGTTCTTGATCATGGCGTGGATCAAAGTTCAAAGGAGGAATTCTACTGCTTTTTCAGCTAAGTGGGACATTTTTCCTTATGGTAAGGGTTTTGATAGAAGGGTGATAGAGGGTCTGCGTTCGTATTTCATTTCAGAATTTCCAGATTATACCAAGGCTAGAGATATCTTCGTTCTATTCGGATGCATAGGAAATATGGTGGAGGTCGTTATTTCACCTAGGCGGAACAACCAGGGGAAACGCTTTGGCTTCGCTGGATTTAGAGATGTGGAGGATGTTAATTTTTTGGGAGTCATGCTTGATAATGTGATGATAGATGGGAAGAAAATCCATGACAACCCACCTAGGTACGAGAGGGGCACTGTTCGAAACAAGGCAGAGTTTTTCAAGAAGAACAACAAGAAGGATGATTACGATGGAGGTTCAGAAAAGCGTCGTGTGAAAGAATGATGTTTCTCGGCCCCTTTGCATGAGGTACGATTCTAATAAGGACGACCTGGAAAGAATGAAGAACGCCTACGTTGGAAGAACAATAAACTCAGGGATGCCACACAACATTCAGACATGTTTCGAAACAGAGGGTGTTTTCTTTATAAAAGTCACCCCTTTGGGTTCGAGTTTATGCCTGTTAGAAGAAACAAAGTCAGGGGCGATAAAAGAATTGATTTTTGAAGGAAAAACATGGTGGAGGCAGTGGTTTAGCGAGATCAACGAATGGTCGGAGGAGGTTGTAGACGAGGAAAGAGTGACCTGGGTTAGAGAGTACGGAGTTCCGTGCCATGCCTGGAATTGGAAGATTCATGGTGCGAGTGCCTTCCTATTACGCCCTTCAAGAGAAGGTGAGGGTTGTTATTGATGGCAAACCGTTTGTGATTTTCTTACGAGAGGATTCATTCGGTCCATTGCGTTTATCTCCTTTTACGTCATCTGGGCATGTTCTTAGCTCAATTGATTCAGATAGTGAGATTGGGAGTATGGTGGAAGAATCTGTGTTCGAGGTAGACGAAGATGGACTTTTCGAGGATGGTTTCTCGGAAGAAGGTATGGCGACGAAAAGGGATTTGCAGCAGAAGCAGCAGGTGGCGTGTTCAGAGTCACTTTTTGAGTATCATGATTCAGGTATGAAGAGTTTGACCGCTGATATGAAAGGTGCGCAGATAGTTGTAAGCACCTTTGACGAGGCAATAAGGAAAAGTAAAGGTCCTTTGAGCGATTCAATGCTTTCTCTCTCTTCAAACATTAATAATATTGTTGTTTCAAGAACTTCGGGGAAAGAAGAGACAAAGGTTATTTGTTTTTTGGACAATGATGTTGGTCAGGAAAGTAGGGGCCACGATTTCAGAAAAAATTACAACAAGAAAATGAATTTCAAGAGTTTGTGTGGGACCTGTGGCATCTTGGGAAATACTCAAAAGGTTAAAGTGAAACGTAAACCTTCAGGGAGAAAAAAAGGGAGTTATTATTTCTTCTTTGACTCCCTTGGAACCAGCGGCTAGCCTAAAGGGCATAAAATTTTCAAATGGAACGTTCAAGACTTATGGGGTGGACTCTTTTAATAATACGGTATACTACGGAGACAATTCGTCCGAATCTGACATCCTTAGGAGTAATTTCCGTCTTTGGGAAAATTTAGATTCAAATGTTGGAGGAAAGTTATGAGAGGCAATTTCAAAATTAGGGGTAGCGGACGATGATAAGAAGAAGGATTACAAAAGCAAAAAAGATTTGATGGAGAGAATAGACAAGGAAAGAATGTTGGGAGGGAAGGCGAATTTATTAGTGTGGAAATGATTATCGGATCTTTGAACATCATAGGGGGTCGTAGTTTGATTAAGAGAAAGAGGATCAGTCAGATTATTAAAAAGGTCAATGCGGATATGTTTCTAATTCAGAAATCGAAAATGTTGTTTGTTTCCGAAAACATGGCGAAGAGTTTCTGGTCTAAAGAGGATATAGGGTGGTCTTACTCTAGTTCGACGGGAATGTCCGGAGGGATATTAGTTCTTTGGAAGAATAATGTGGAGGTGTTATGTAGCTTTAAAGGGGACGGTTATGTAGGAGTTAAAGTTTTCTGGAGGGATAATTTTTACTATATTGTTAATGTGTATTCTCCGTGTGAGTTGGGGGCCAAAAGAGCTTTATGGAGGTCCTTATTAGAGCTGAAATCCCGTCTTGGGGATGGAGCTTGGTGCATTGGGGGCGATTTCAATGCAATCTCTTATCCTAGTGAAAGGAAAGGTAGGGTGCAGGGTAGTCGTAACACGGAGATGAAGGAGTTCTCGAATTTTATTAAGGATAGCGAGTTGGTCGACGTGCCGTATAAAGGAAAGAGGTTCACTTGGTACAGTGGAGATGGATCTTCAATGAGCAGGATAGGCTGCTTTTTGGTTTCAAACGAGGTCATTAGTAGGTGGGGAGTAGTGGGTCAATTCATTGGAATGAGAGACTTATCAGATCATTGCCCGGTTTGGTTGATAGTGGACTCGTCGGATTGGGGGCCGAAACCATTTAAATTTAACAATGAATGGTTCAATGATAAAATTTTCATCTCTTTCGTTGAGAAAGAATAGAAAGATCTTTCTATTGAGGGTAAGAGTGATTACGTTTTGAAAGAGAATTTGAGATTACTTAAAGGGAGCCTTAGGAGGTGGAATGTTGAGGTCTTTGGTAAGTTCGATTTGGAGGTTGAAGATAGTGTTAAGGGGATGAATGATGGGGATGAAGCGGCCGAGTTGGCGAGTGGATTTATTTCGGATGAGATCTTGATTAATCGTAAGAAGGCTTCTAGTCGTTTTTGGATGAATCTAAGAATTAAGGAGAACATGCTTATTCAAAAGTCTAGAATCGAGTGGGCAAATGATGGAGATAATAATAGTCGATTTTTTCACAGTGTTATGAAAGAGCGAAGGAGGCGTAATTTCATTGGTATTCTTAACTCAGATAGAGGAGTTTTAGAATTGGTCAAGGAAGTTAAGGAGGAGGTGAGAAATCATTTTGCTAGGAAGTTCTTGGAACCCGATTTTTATAGGCCTATTTTGGAAGGAATTCCTTTTAAATCGCTCTGTTCGGGTGAGAGGGAGACGCTTGAGAAACCGTTTTCGGAGGAAGAAATTAAGGAAGCGGTGTGGGGTTGTGATGGTTCTAAAAATCCTGGGCCGGATGGATATTCCTTGTTGTTCATAAAGAAATATTGGTATTTTCTAAAAGAGGATTTCTATAGATTTTTCAATGAATTTCACAGCGGGGCTGTTTTATCTAAACCTATTATTTCCTCTTTTTTGACTTTGATCTCGAAGAAAGAGAATCCGTTGGAATTGGACGACTATAGACCTATTTGTCTTGTACGTTGTTTGTACAAGGTTTTATCTAAGCTTTTGGCGGCAAGGATTAAGATGGTTTTGAACTCTCTTACTTCTAATTGCCAAAGTGCTTTTGTGCCCGCTAGACAATTGCTCGATGGTGTTTTGGTTGCGAATGAAGTGGTAGACTATTCGGTTAAGGAAAAGAAGGAAGTAACGCTTTTTAAGGTGGATTTCGAGAAGGCATATGATAAGGTTAGTTGGGGTTTTCTTAAATACATGATGAGGAGAATGGGATTTGGTGATCTTTGGTTGAGGTGGATGGAGGCCACTATTTTCTCAAGCAAGATGTCCGTTTTGGTTAATGGTAGCCCGACTAAGGAATTCTTGGTGGAAAGAGGATTAAGACAAGGAGACCCTCTTTCTCCTTTTCTTTTTGTTATTGTGGCGGAAGGTCTAACGGGGTTGGTAAAGAGATCGGTTTTGATAGGAGATTTCGCGAGTATCAACGTTAACGGAGGTTGTTTCTTTGACATCCTTCAATTTGCGGATGATACTCTTTTGGTAGGAGATGGGAGTTGGAGGCATTTGTGGGCTATCAAAATGATTCTAAGAGGTTTTGAATTAGTTTTGGGTCTCGGTATCAATTTTCACAAGAGTAAGCTTATAAGTATCAATGCTCCGTCCAATTTTGTTGACGTTGCGGCCTTTTTCTTATCTTGTAGAACGGAGAGGAAAGAATTTACATTCCTAGGCATTCCTATAGGATCAAATACTATGAGGGTATCTACTTGGTCTTCTTTGATTTCGAAATTAGAGAGAAGGCTCTCTAGATGGCAAAATTGTTTTTTGAGCATTGGGGGAAGAATTACTCTTCTTAAGTCTGTTCTTACTAGCCTTCCGATTTTTCAGCTCTCTTTTTACTTGGCTCTGGTGAAATTTTGCAACGACATCATTAAGATTTAGAATGGCTTTCTTTGGGGTAGCACGGATACTAAAAGGAGGATACATTAGATCATTTGGAATTCTCTTTGTTTACCGGTTGAGAAGAGGGGTTTAAATTTGAAGAGAATCAAAGGCTTTAATTTTTCCCTCCTTAGTAAGTGGCGATGGAGGATTCTAGTAGGATCGGAAGATATCT
This sequence comes from Lathyrus tuberosus, assembly GCA_022829125.1. Lineage (NCBI taxonomy): Eukaryota > Viridiplantae > Streptophyta > Magnoliopsida > Fabales > Fabaceae > Lathyrus > Lathyrus tuberosus. The sequence goes on along the minus strand of JALAZF010000012.1, from coordinate 20,012,036 downwards.
GGTTTAGAGTTTTGAAAGCTTGGTATGACGACATAAGAATGTTTGTGTCAGGTGGGGGATATTCTCGCAACAGTTGGAGCTCTTGCTCATCGTGGTGGATGGGCATTCTATCTCTTCCGGGAAAATATCCGGATGATTTTTTCTTAAATAATTGTTTGTTTCAAGTTGGTAATGGCTATGCGGTTTCGTTTTGGAACGTCAATTGGACCGGATCTGGTTGTTTAAAACACAGGTTTCCGAAGGCATTTTCTTTGTCTCGCTTAAAGGATGTTGCAGTCGCGGGAATGAGAGGATGGAACAATGGTGTGTGGTCCTGGGGTGATCTTAGAATCCCACTGTTTGCTCATTTGGTGGATTATTCAACTGTCTCTCATTTCTTACACGAGCCTGGTACGCAACAGCATTCAGTGTTAATAGCTGATGGTGATGTTGAAAATAGGAATACACTTTTTAATGAGAATTCCTATGGCTCGACGGTAAGGGGTCTTTTTCAGGACTTATAGTGACCACAGCCATAGCTGTCTTGATGATGATGTTGACGTAGTTAACAACGGTTTTTCTGGCCGGACTGCTGTAGCGACAGGTCTGGTTCGCAACGACTTTGATCACGTCGAAAGCTCATTCGTTGACGGCATACATACGGGTAGCAGTTTTCCTGGAAGACCTACAGTGTCTGTTATGTACAATTCAGGGGATGTTCCTGCTAGTTTTTTCGGCAGCCAGGAAGTGGGGAACATGGCGGAGGAGTTGGTGCAGTTGCGAGATTTTCTTAATATGGTTAGTTTTGATTTTTCGGTAAAGGATCGTGTGAGTTCGACTTTAGGGGATGGCGACATCTATTCGGTTTATACGTTCTACAACATGGCTAATAGGTTTCACATTCCTTTTGGACCTCCTAATCAGAACGATGTCGCTTTCAATTTAATTTGGAAAGTTCAGGCTCCTTTGAAAATCAAGGTGTTCGGGTGGAGATGTTTTTTGAATAAACTTCCGACAAAAAATTTGTTGTATTCTAGAGGTATTATTCCCTCGGTGAACAATTCTAATTGTTTATTTTGCAATAGTCATCCGGAGTCCGCGTCACACTCTTTTCTTTTGTGTACGGTGACCAATTTGGTTTGGAAAGAAACGACTGAGTGGATTGGTTTAACAGTCCCTGTTGGAATTGGTTTCATGGGAAGTTTTATAGATTGGTTCTCTTTATGCAAAGCTAAGAAAGTTAAGACCGGTAGAGAAGGTTGCATTTGCTTGGCGGTTTGTTGGAACCTTTGGATACTCAGAAACGACATTGCTTTTAGGAATACCGGTTGAAACGTGTTTGACACTGTGTGATCGGTTAAGTTTACGGTGTGGAGGTGATCTTTTATTGGAGACATTACTAATCCCAATTGTAATTTTTATGATTTCGTAAAAAATCCTTTGTTCTATTTGTCGTAGATTCAATTGGTTGGTAATTTCTTTTTATTGTAGAGTTCACTCTCACCACTTTTTGTAATCAGGTTTGAGTGCCATTTATACTCCTATTAATATACTACTTGCTTAAAAAAAAGTACACATAATTCTAATCCTAACTTCTCATTTATTGTCATCATTAACTTGGTAGTCGTAGTCATAGTGTTTGCAGGTACTCTATGTCATCAAACCAAAGGAGAAAACACATTCAAATCTATATGGAGTTCATAATGAGATTGTTAGAAGTAATTCATGTTAGTTTGTCGAAGTCGAAGGGTTTTATAGGTTTTGGTCGAAGTTGTATATAGTCAGTCGAATAGTTGTAGTGTTGTGTAGGTCAGCTGTATTCGACAGAGTCGAATATAGCTGATAAGGAGTTCAGTCGATTTGCTAGTTTGTGTCGAATTGATTGTTTTGGGCCTGTGCTTTGATAGCCTATATAAAGGGCATTGTAATTTGTATTTTACACAACAGCTTCATAATAAAATTTTACAAAGTTTCCAAACCCTAATTTCTTCTTATTTTCTCTCTCTCTCTCTCTCTCTCTCTCTCTCTCTCTCTCTCTCTCTCTCTTTCTCCTTCTTCTTCTTTCTCTCAAATATTCATCTTTCTTGGAACCCAGTTCCAACAATTGGTATCAACGAGCCCGGTTGCGATTCAGAGAGAATCTAATGGAAAACGGAACAACAACGTCCACACAATTCCCAGCGAATCTACCAGTTTTCAAAGGGGAAACCTACCAACGGTTGGTGGCGCAGATGAGGGTTATCTTCATATTTCAAGATGTGGTTGAAATCGTGAATGATGGTGTAACGGAATTGGGGGAAAATGCTACTGATGAACAGAAAACTGCGTACAAGGATCAACAGAAGAAAGATGGCAAAGCGTTGTTCTTGATTCACCAGTGTGTGGATCTGAATGTGTTTGAGAAAATTATTGAAGAAGAATCTGCAAAAGGAGCATGGGACAAGTTAAAGAACTTGTATGGAGGTGATGAGAAATTGAAGAGGGTGAAGTTGCAAACCTTGAGAAAGCAATATGAAATGATTCAAATGAAGGAAGATGAATCAGTTTCGGAGTTCTTTTAAAGATTGGTGATGCTGACGAACCAGATGAAGTCTTGTGGAGAAACAATCACAGATTTGCAGAAGATTGAGAAGGTACTAAGATCTCTGACTGCAAATTTTGATTACATTGTATTGTCAATTGAAGAGTCCAAGAATCTTGCTGAGATGAAGATTGAAGAGCTACAGGCCTCTTTGGAAGCTCATGAGATGAGATTAAAGCAAAGAGATTCAGAAAGAGAAAAGGTATCAGACCAAGCACTACAACCGAAATTCACCAAGAAATCTGGGAAGGCGAAGCAGGGAAGGAACTTGCTGGTGATGAGAAGTCAAGCAAGAATTCAAAGAATCATGATGATTCAAAGAAAGTCATGGGCAACAAGTATTCTGGGAAGAAAGTTGACATGAAAGACGTGCAGTGTTACAATTGTCAAAGTTTTGGTCATTATGCTCGAGACTGTCGAAAGAAGAAGGAAGCACGAGCAAAAGAAAGTGACAAAGCGCAGTATGCACAGGCAGAAGATAGTGATTCTGAAGGTGTGCTACTAATGGCAGACACTCAGTCGAACGATGATGACACAAATTTGTGGTATCTTGATTCAGGTTGCAGCAACCACATGACTGGTAATAAGAACTGGCTCACGAAGCTTGATGAATCAGTTAAGAAGGTGATAAAGTTTGCAGATGGTAGACAGATCACATCAGGTGGAAAAGCAAACATATCTGTAATGATAAGAGATGGTAGAAAATCCAACATTACTGATGTGTTGTATGTGCCTTCTATGACAAGTAACTTGATAAGTATAGGTCAATTACTTTCCAAAGGACATAATATGAAGCTGGAGAAGAACCAAATGAAGGTGTATCATGCTGATGGTAGGTTGATATTGAAAGCACCATTGGCTAATAACAAGACGTTTAAAGTTCAGATTAACATGATTAATCATAAATGTCTTGCGTCAACTACGGAAGAAGAAAAGAATTGGCTATGGCATCATAGATATGGGCATCTAAACTTCAGGAGTTTGGATATGCTGAATCAGAAGAAGATGGTGTATGGTTTACCTCAGGTGAAGGAACCAAATCATGTGTGTGAAGAATGCTGCAAAGCGAAGCAGGCTAGAAAAGCATTCAAACATGATATGCCAATTAAGTCGAAAGGAAAGTTGGAGCTTGTTCATTCTGACGTATGTGGACCTGTTGAAGTTTGGTCGAATGGTGGCAAGTGTTACTTCTTAACTTTCATTGATGAATTCACCAGATATATGTGGATTTATGTGATCGAAAGTAAGAGTGAAGTATTCACAAATTTCAAGAAGTTTAAGTTGCTTGTCGAAAAGCAAAGTGGCTGCAAGCTAAAGAAACTGAGAACTGATGGTGGTGGTGAATACACCTCTCAAGAGTTTGCTAGATTTTGTGAAGAGGAAGGAATAGAGCATGAGGTTATTGCACCCTATACACCTCAACATAATGGAATAGCTGAGAGGAAGAATAGAAGTATACTGAATATGACGAGAAGTATGTTGAAGGCTAAAGAGGTGCCAAAGAGATTTTGGGCTGAAGCAGCTTCGACAGCAGTATACATTTTGAATAGATGTCCAACGAAAAAGCTAGTCGAGAAGACTCCTTTTGAAGCTTGGACAGGTGAGAAGCCAAATGTAAGTCATCTTAGAGTTTTTGGATCAATATGTTTTAGGCATGTTCCTGATCAATTGAGAACAAAACTAGATGATCGAAGTCAAACCATGGTGCTCATAGGTTATCATTCGACTGGTGCATATAGACTATATTCACCAGAAGATGATAAATTTATGATCAGTCGAGATGTTCTGGTAGATGAAAATAAAAAATGGGAGTGGAGTCATGGGTCAGTTCGACAGGATACTGGTCGACAGATGGAAGATACAGTTCCGCCGGTGTTTTAAGAAGACCAACAAACTGAGGCCACAAGTCGAAATGAAGAACCTCCTGAGCAGAATGTCAGAAGATCAACTAGAACAAGAGCTGAGTCGATAAGGTTAGCTGGATATGAGAGATTTCCAGATAATGCAGTCGATGCAGATGGTGACTTAATAGAAGAAGCAATGATGATGGCTAAAGCAGAACCAATTAACTTGGATGAAGCCATGAATGACTCGAATTGGTGTGAAGCCATGAAGGAGGAACGCAGGGCAATTGAAAAGAACAATACCTGGGAACTTGTCGAAAAAGCCAGCAAGAAGCCTATTGATGTGAAATGGGTTTACAAGCTGAAACGAAGGCCAAATGGTGAAATTGCCAAGCATAAGGCAAGACTAGTGGGAAGAGGTTTTCTGCAGAAACCTGGTATTGATTTCAACGAAGTATATCCGCCAGTGGCTAGGTTGGAAACAATCAGGATTGTTGTTTCAACAGCAGCATATAGAGGATGGAAGATACATCAGTTGGATGTAAAATCAGCATTCTTGAATGGACCTTTGGAGGAAGAAGTTTATGTCAGTCAACCACCAGGATTTGAGATCAAAGGGCATGAGTCGAAGGTGTACAGATTGAGGAAAGCTCTCTATGGATTGAAGCAAGCCCCAAGGGCTTGGAACAAGAGAATATATAGTTTCCTAATCGAAGCAGGGTTCACAAAGTGTGTGTCTGAGCATGGAGTTTACATAAATGATGTTGACAATGATAGTCGAATCATTTTATGCCTGTATGTTGATGATTTGCTGATTACAGGTGCAAATGAAGCTGAGATAAGAAAAGTCAAGTCGAAGCTAATGCAAGAGTTCGAAATGTCCGACCTAGGGAATTTGTCATATTTCTTAGGGATGGAATTCAAAGACACAGCTGAAGGTGTGTTCCTGCACCAGAAGAAGTATGCTCAAGATATTTTGAAGAGGTTCAAGATGACTGACTGTAAAGCTGCAACAACTTCATTGGAGACAGGAGCAAAGTTGAAGAAGGTAACTGATGATGAGTTTGTAAGTTCGACACTGTACAAACAAATTATTGGATCCTTGAGGTATCTTTGCAATACAAGGCCGGACATTTGTCAGAGTGTCGGATTGTTAAGTCGATTTATGGAGAAACCCCAAGAATGTCATCTCATTGCAGTAAAGAGAGTACTGAGATACATTAAGGGTACGATTGATCATGGTGTGCTGATGCCATGTCGAAATAAGTCCAAGTCGAAAGATGCTGAGGTATATGGTTATACTGATTCAGATTTCAGTGGAGACCAAGATGAGAAGAAAAGTACTGCAGGCTATATTTTCATGATCGAAGGAGCTCCAATCTCTTGGAGTTTTAGGAAACAAAGCATTGTGGCTTTGTCATCATGTGAAGCTGAGTATGTAGCTGCATCGTATGCAGCATGTCAGGTAGCATGGATAGATATGTTGCTCGAAGAACTCAAGATCAAGGAACCTGGGAAGATGAAATTGTTTGTAGACAACAAGTCAGCTATTGATCTTGCCAATCATCCTATGTGTCATGGTCGAAGTAAACACATAGAAAGAAGGTATCATTTTCTCAGGGATCAAGTAAACAGAGGGAAGCTGGATCTTGAATATTGCAAGACTGAAGTTCAACTAGCTGACATACTTACCAAACCTTTGAAGAAAATCAGATTCGACGAGTTAAAGAAGAGCATTGGGATGAGAAGTCTCGAAAACATGAATTAGGTGGTGTGTTAGAAGTAATTCATGTTAGTTTGTCGAAGTCGAATGGTTTTATAGGTTTTGGTCGAAGTTGTATATAGTCAGTCGAATAGTTGTAGTGTTGTGTAGGTCAGCTGTATTCGACAGTGTCGAATATAGCTGATAAGGAGTTCAGTCGATTTGCTAGTTTGTGTCGAATTGATTGTTTTGGGCTTGGGCTTTGATAGCCTATATAAAGGGCATTGTAATTTGTATTTTACACAACAGCTTCATAATAAAATTTTACAAAGTTTCCAAACCCTAATTTCTTCTTATTTTCTCTCTCTCTCTTTCTCCTTCTTCTTCTTTCTCTCAAATATTCATCTTTCTTGGAATCCAGTTCCAACAGAGATCACATTTCACTCCTTTTATGTGAACTAAAAATGTAGGAAATGTAACTGAAGTTGTAGAAATTGTGATTATATTAACATTGGGACGACCTCAAAATTCTCTATACTCCGATATTAATTATGGTTGCTGAATTTAATTTAAAACTATTAGGAGACTATACATGTCTTCACAAAGAAGCAAGAACCACATGCATGAGCCAATGGAATCCCAGAGTTGATTCAAAAGTCAAACACATTTAAGAACTCACACGTGAACAAGTAGACCTGCATTTGTACAACAAAAATATAATTTCATAATTCTTGAAATCCTCGAAAACCATAGAGATTCAATTCAACCACTAGCTAGCATTGAAAATATACTTCTTATTTCCATCTATTCTATATAATGTGACACCAATATTTTCTATATATTTTCTTCAACATTACATATAGCTGGAGTGTTGATTTTCCTTTACAACCTTGCCTTTTAAGCACACCAAACCAAAATAATTCCCACATTTTCTTCATTTCTTCTATACCCTTTTGGACTCTCCATCACTTCAATCTCTATCTAAATTCTCTCCATAAATTAATTCCTAATTTTACATACTTCATAGAGCATGCTGAATGTCCAGAGAAAGGTAAGAAAATTCTCTCAAATATACAATTTGTACCTTAAGATATAATGTTACTCAGTTTGGTACTAAATTTCATGATTATATTATATCACAATAGGGGGAGATTTTTTGATGAGAGAGGAAAGAAGAAAGAAGGAGATGATACTTTTCAAAAGGGAAGAAGAATGTTAGGTTCTTCTGGAACCCTAAATACAACAACTCCTTGTGCTGCATGTAAGCTTTTGAGAAGAAGGTGTGCACAAGAATGTCCTTTTTCTCCATATTTCTCTCCTCACGAGCCTCAGAAGTTTGCTTCTGTTCATAAAGTCTTTGGTGCTAGCAATGTCTCAAAGCTGTTATTGGTATATACAAATAAAACCCTTGTTGAGAATCAAGTGTGAGGAAGAAGTCCCACATTGATTAGAAAAGGGAAGATTGAATACTATATAAGTGAGAGAACCCACACACCTATCACCTTAAGGTTTTAGGTGGATATGTGGTGTGTCTCTCACAAAGGTGTGTCCCAAATAAGAAATGCTCCCTCGATGACCCCCTCGATTGTTCTGCTAACAATGGTATCATGAGCCTTTGGTTCGAGAAAGGGACCGACTTACTTGTATCGAAACACTTCCCGCAGGTGTGGGTAGAAGGTGTTCCGTTGAGTTCAACGGTGATACAAGTGTATGTGGAAGAGAGAGCTTCCACATGAGGGGGAGCGTTGTGTATAAACTCACACTTGAGGGGGAGTGTTGAGAATCAAGTGTGAGGAAGAAATTGTTCCGCTAACAACCCTAACTCATTATTACAAAATATTTATCAATGACTCAAACATATAATCATTATACTTTTGATTGCAAAACTAGGGTGATTAAGTTTTATATATGAAAAAATAATGTAACATTTGTGGTATATGGTGATGTGATTTAGGAGGTACCAGAGAATCAGAGAGCAGATGCAGCAAATAGTTTAGTTTATGAAGCAAATGTAAGGCTAAGAGATCCAGTTTATGGATGCATGGGTGCAATTTCATCTTTGCAACAACAAGTTCAATTATTACTAGGTGAACTTAATGCTATTAGGGAAGAGATACATAAATACAAACTCATGGAAGCTAACATGCTTCCTTCTTCACAAGATGTATCAATTGCTAGTACTATGCCAACTTCATCAGCACTGCCTATGCTTCCTTCTTCTATTTACTCACAACAAGAAAACCATCCTTCCAATTATAGCTCAATTTCAAGTGATAATATATCTTATTTTGATTAAATATGCACACAAAATAACAATAATAATTTTTTGTTGATGATTTGAGAAAAAGGAGATTGTTATTTAGTCATGACATGTTTTGTATTTTGTGTTTTATTGATATCCAAAGTTTTTCGAGTAAATGAGGTACCTCAACTGATATGTGATGGTTGAGTTAATTTAATGTATTATGCCGGTACATGATTCAATTTTTGATGATAATATTTATTTATATTTATGTATTAATATAAATAAGTTATTGATATTCATAAATCAATACTTAAAATAATCCAAAATTTTCTTAAAAAAATATGATTAGGAAGTTGTAAATTTTGTTAACTTGAAGTTGATCTTTAGTGTTTGATGCATAACCTATTCTTTTATGATTGTTTAGAAAAGTGGTATATTCTAGGTAGTAAAAAAATTTATAAGCAAAGAAAGTAATATATTAAAGAGTATAAGGATACTCAATCCTTAATACATACAAAACTAGACCACATGGAGTCAAACCATATATAGATCCTTAATTTAGACCATATCAGCCAAATTAACAACTCTTGCTCAAGTGACGGCTAACCAACCAATTTCAATGACACTTTTGATCAATCTTACCATCTCTTCCACTCTCCTACACGCCTGTTATTATTATAAATAGTATATTTTATAACAAATTTTTCCCCTCAACTAATTAAAAACAGAGGTCGAAAGTCCTGTACCTTTTAATTTTTTTAAAAAAAATAAATCTAATTCTTTGATTTTTCTAAAAAACTGATAGGAAATTGTTTGAATTTAAAATAGAAGACTAATTTTGTGAATCATGCAAAAATAAAGTCCAAAATGTTAATTTAATCTAAAATTAAAATAATAATGATATTAAGACTTTTTTCTAATCCAACGACATTCAGCGAATTTTTTTTAAAATAACCTATTTTTTCAAAATAAAAAATACAAAATTAATCATATTTTAATTTTTTTTTCTAAAATGGCGTAGTTTGAGAAATGAAAAACATGGATACGCCAAATGAAATGGCGCATCACTTTGGTATTGTTCTCATGCGTCATTTCATATGGCTTATGCATTATATTTTATTCCTATGCACCATATGAAATGGCATCTCCTATATATTTTTTCTTCATTTTTTAATTAATTACTTATACGCCATTTGAAATGGCTACTACATATACCACCCCCTCTCTATATACCACCACCTTCTCTTCTTAATTCTCTGCACCAACTTATCATATTTCTCTGCACTACATTCTCTTCATATCTCCTTGCATTTTTCAGTTAAAATGGCTTCCTCTTCTTCATCCTCATATATCTATCAGGTTCCATATATCACCAAGAGAAATACCAATTTAATTTTCTCGCCAATCAAACCTCCAATGAAGACTCGCCTCTGGAATACAATGACGTTAGAACATTTCAAGAGGAGTCTAATCCGATGGTTAGATGGAGACATTCCTGAAGGTGAAAAGATCAGAAGAATTCAAAGGCTTGTTACCACGTTCAACCAAAATGGAGAAGTTCGTTTTTGGGAGAATGTTACTAATGACCAAGATGTTCATACGTTGATGTTTAGTTCTCAGGAAATTGTCTTGATGGTCGTAATCTCTTAGTTATGTTGTTGAGCTGTTGTATTTGTGTATTTTGTTTTTTTTTATTGTTTAAGTTATTATTAATTGTTGTTGTTGAAAGTTATGTTGTTGAGTTGTTGTTTTTGTGTATTTTGTTTTTTTTTATTATTTAAGTTATTGTTAGTTGTTGCTGTTGAAAGTTATGATATTAATGGAATGAAAGTTGTCGTTGATATAAAGAGACAAGGTTACATTTAAAACTATGATGTTGTGCTTGATCCTACATTGGGACATTTTGTACGATTGTGCCTGGGCTGACGACACGAACTACATAATCTTACCATTTTGTTTGTCGTATCCATCTCCGTTCGAATACACGTGCTATTAGGGCGACCCTTTTTCTTTCTTCGCATAATTTCATTATGCCACACAATTTCGCCTTCGTATGCAGGACAATAGTCCTCTTGTTACTACCTGAATGCTAGTGTTGTAGACATTGCGTAGACTAAGGACTTGGTAAACAACAGACAGATAGTTGTAAGAGTCCTGGTGAGCCTTTGAACATGCTGTTACTACATGGGAGAAAGACATACGAAATGCCTTAAACTTTTTGTAGTCACAGGAACTCATATCTAGTTCCACTCGATAGCATCCCTTCGGCCTCCTTTCATTGTGATCCATTGACTCAGCAACACTAAATCAACCTTTATTACGGTCAAACACTGTGACCACATGTGTGTTAGCTTTGGAAGCTTCGTCCTTAATGAATTTCATCGAACTATCATTGAATAGCTGCTCAGATTGTAAGGCAGAACTCCACATTGAACGTCTGATATCAAAAAGTGCCCCAAACCTAAAATATGTTACCCTTACCAAAGCGGTTATCCGTAGGTTTCAGATTCCCTTGAATACAGAGTTCATTGATTCAACGAGGTTTGTTGTCATATGGCCCCATCGTTGGCCATTGGCGTATGCCTTGGTCCATTTCTCTAGTTGAATATTGACGATCCATCTTAATACATCTGCGTTTGTCAATCTGATTTTGTCACGGTAGTGTTTGAAGGAAGGCTCTGTTAGTGCATACCTTGCGCTCACAACCTTCTTCCGCAGCGTCTTGTCCTTGATCTCCCGCATGAAATTTTGAGCAATGTGTCTTTACAATACAAATGTGTTGATGGAGGATCCTGCCAACCGTTATCAATATTCTTGTATGCACTCTCGATTGATGAATGTTTGCCAGAAATCAAACATAAGTTATATTGGAGAGACACGTGTAATCGGAGATTTTTTAGGAAAAAACTCCAACCCCTAACAGTCTCCCCTTCAACTAGAGCGAAGGCGATTTGAAAAATGTTGTTGATTCCATCTTGTGACACTGCCATGAGTAGCGTGCCTTTATATTTCCTATACAACCATGTTCCATCAATTTGAATAATAGGTTTATAGTACGCAAAACCTTTGATACATGGTTCCAACGCCCAGAAGAGTCTGTGGAAAATGTCATTTCCACTGACACAAGTCCCGTCTGGGGTATACGCCGCCAAGGTCTCCAAGATGATAACAGTCCCTGGAGCATATTGTTTAAGTGCCACCAAGTATTTTGGAAGTTCTTTGTACGAATCCTCCCAATTTCTGAACACCGTTTCAACTGCCTTAGTCCTAGCTATCCATATTTTCCTATACAACGGAGTATAATTGTATCTTTGAACAATATGTGAGATTATGGTACTCACCTTCAAAGAAGGGTTGTTGCTAATGATAAACATAATTTCATTTCATATCAACTGAGAGTTAAGTTTGCGATGATCCTGCATTGGATTGGTTATTATACAAGTGTGCTCTGGACCCGTAGACTCTATCTTCCTTGAATCGTTTCTCTTCCAATAAGATGCTGTCAATCGGAACGGGCACACCTCGATACGACAATAGATCTTATACAGAGTCATATTCGTTCGGTCGACTCTATAATTAGCTGATAATTCCTTGTGATATTGTTTTATAGCTCGGACACAGTCTTCTTTTGTACGAAAATTATCTCCCTATTTTAATACTCCTTCTGTTTGCATGTATGGATTGT